>OX387974.1:1039027-5839027 GCA_947578425.1 Eugnorisma glareosa | reverse complement strand
ATATTTGGCCTTGAGCATAACGTGGAACACTCCTGCCTGTTCTGTAAAAATTCAGTTCAATTATTTTATTTTATGTTTTTAAATGATTTTATTTACGGTCAGCTACATTTATTACAATAATTATTATTTAAAAATCTCGTACGAAGTTTTGGATAAGAAGACAAAATACCCTTCGGGCGAGTTATTATCTCATATATTCGGTATACTAGTGCAACTATTTAGAAAATGAGGTGGAATTAAGTTTATGGTGATTGAATTTGCATGGGACTTTTATATTGAGTTGCTAGAGATGTGGAGAAGAAAGCAAAAAAAAACGCTTATCTCGTTACTTTTTTTGTATTTAATTTAGAATTTTTTATTAGTTTATGAATAACTAGAAATTCGATGAATTTATATTGTAGCCTAGTATTGTGACCTGTGTGCATCAATTTATATTGTAGCCTATTAGTGTGACCTGTGTGCATCAATTTATATTGTAGCCTATTAGTGTGACCTGTGTGCATCAATTTAACACCAATTGGTGTTATTTGAACAATACACTTTGCACATTGAGTTTCATAGAAACAATTTGAAAAAAAAATGCTTTGATCATTGATGTATTTTTTTAAATATCAATGGCCGTAATTAACATTGGCGACTGTACGATATGTGCATATAATAATATGGGAATTAATGTTTAGTCACTACACATAAGAACGTGGTGTTCTTGAACATTTTTTTGTCAAAAAATCTGTGAAAAAGAATCAGTAATGACAAAAAATCTTAGTTGAAGCAAATTTGAAAGTTTCAAAAAAACCTTAAAGATCCATTTAATTATTTTTTTTTGGATTTGGCATCTCGCAGTTCAGCATCTGAGGCTGGCTACTGCTTAACCGGGCAAACTCAAACTCAAACTCAAAGCATTTATTTCAATTAGACCATTACAGGCAATTTTGAAAGTAAAACAAAAAAAAAGCTAAGCTACAGTCACAGTCACAAGGCATAATAAAGCAGGCAAATCCTGTGGATGCCTTAAAAATGAATCTAAGGCCTCCAGCCAGGGGCTTAAAATTATACTTAAAAACTAAGCGACCACTCGCTAAGGGCACCCCCTGTAGGGTACGAGCCTCGGCTTAGGGCGTCGCTGGGGAGGACAGCAAAGGGACAGGCTGGATCTGAATGAGATCCATTTCATCGACAACAATGAACAAATAAACAGACCAAATTAGCTTTTAATGAATGCACAAAGGTTAGACTATTACGTAACAATGTAAATTTATCAAATTTCGAGATATTCAAACGAAAAAAAATGCATACGAAAGGTTAAAAAAAGTCTCGAGCGGCGAAACGCTTTTTTTATCAACTTTCTTCTCCACAACTCTAGGAACTCAATAAGAAAAAGTCCCATGGAAATACGACCGCTTTAGATTTCGTTCCACCTTTTTTAGTAAAATTTGATAAATAGGTTTCTGACCTACTCTACCTACTCCGATAACTAGAATAATATTAAAATCTTAATAATTTTAAAATACCGGGGATATAAAATTTAAACTTTTCAAATCGCAGAGATGCATGATGCCCAATTGCCCATATTATAAAATAAATAAATAAATATAAAACAAGAGAAAAGAAGCAGAAACCATCAGGGTGCCTAAAATGACTGCTTTATCAGAATCATAATATGAATCACGTTAAAAATTTAAAACTCTTAAAATGGACTTTGTGGTCATAGCCTTAAAGACCATTTTAAGAATTATCCATTAAAAGCCCATTAAAAAACCATTAAAAGACCATTTAAAGAAGCCATTTTAGGCCCCATGGTGGCCTACCATGACGTGTTAGAGCAGGAGTAATTCTAGTGTGGGAAAGAGATGGCACTAAACAACCTGTATAGAAAAGAAAGAAAGAAAAAATATTTATTTGTCGCAGGGGCATGACATACATCATACAAAATGACAAAAAAATAACAATAAATATGCAACACAAAACAAAAAATTTAAAAGAAAGTTCGCATCTTGCACGGAATAAAAGAACATCGCTCTGTCTCTTCCCACACTGGAATTACTTCTGCTTTAAGACGTCATAGTCCCCTGGCCTACCATCCTCGGTAGGCTACCTGGTATCTTCTAGGCACCTCTCATCGTCACCTCGCGTCAGTAGATAACATCCATCGGTTAGGTACCACCATGCAAGGTCGAGGTCAAGATCAATGGGCATTCAGGAATAACAATAGCTAGTAGTGGTAATGCTTACCCTTTGGCCAGCAGTAAGGGCAGATCATCACGCTTATTATACCCGAAGGGTTAGACAGGGGTGTACAATAGCACGCCCACATTTCGCTAGTTATGTTTAAGTCCCATTATATTTAATAGGGGCGAACCTATTGCCATCAATCGGACATAAATTCCAATTACAGACTGATACTGAGAAATTACGCATCGCCGACCTGGGAATCTAACTCAGGGCTTCATGCTCAGCAGTAGTGCTTGCGACCACTAGACATTCGATGGAAAGAATCACAACATTTCTAATTGTTAAGAAAGACAACAGGCATTCATAATGCCGTGAAGTAAGATTACATCCTTAGCTAATTCAGACAAAGAAATTATCCAACTTACCCTTTATTTGAGCAGGTAACAATACGTCGAACCAGGCAAAAATAGTCTTAATTCCAGTGATTAAAAAGTTATCCATGGCAAAGAACTTCCCTTCTTCTATATCTCTGCAATGTTAAATAATGAGAGCTCATCGCTCATGTCAACTCTATATTAAAATGACTCTTAGATTCTAAATTCTGAATGCTAAATGGGTGCAACAACTTGATGTAGAACGCGCAGCACAATAAACATGAATTTAAATTAAACTGACCAATTTTTTTATGTTTTGAAATCCTCATGCATGTGGGGACATGCACGCGTCGAGTGGCGAGCGGAGGGGTCAAGTCACTCTTATACTTACTAAAACCATATTGTTCCTTCTCTTTACTTCTTACTGGGGTAAAAGGAACATGTTAGCAATCTCCACATTCATCCGTGCAATGACAGTTTGCTAGTACAAACCACATCTCTGATAAGGGGAGGAGTGAGAGGAGCGCTTTTCGCTCATGTTATTCTATGTGAGAACTAGAACACTATGGAATGCTAGCTCAGGCCTATGAGCAGGCCTCCGCGTGGGCGGAGCACCGCCGTGTCCTCGTAGCGGCGATCGGCGGCGGCGACCTCTCGCTTCCGGCCTTGGTTCAATCCATGGTCCGGAGCGAGACGGAATGGGACGCCGTCACCTCCTTCTGCGAAGCAGTCATGCTAGCGAAGGAGGTGGCGGAACGTGAGAGGGAGAGAACCTCACGTCCCAGCCGCCGCGGGAGACGCACCGGGCGTCGGGGGCCACGTGGTGGCCCCCGGCCACCGTAGGCGCGGGCCTGTGGACGGTGAGCTATGGGCTAGCTCGCCGTCCGTCCGTTTTATGACGACAGGCCGTGTCGACGGCGCGTTCGTGTTCCACGCGCGCCTCAAGGAGAGTCAGCAAACAGGGAGGGGTCCGTAAGGACCGACACCTGCCAGGGTTGCGGGACTGTTCGAAAGAGATACCGCGGCCCTGGAACACAAAGGGCAAAGGAAGGAACATGGATGGGTTTTAGTCAGTAAAAGTCTGACACAGGAAGTGTCAGACTTAGGTCAAGTTTGGTCAGGTTAGTAGAGTGCAGGCGACGGACTTGGGGAAGCCCGTCGTCTAAGCTCATAGGCGTTTTTTTTTTTTCGGACGGGAAATCATCAAATAACCCGTCCCGCTCTGGGCTGAGCAGGAGGGAGTGTCAGACTTTTACTGACTAAAACCCATCCATGTTCCTTCCTTTGTCCTTTGTTTTCCAGGGCCGCGGTATCTCTTTCGAACAGTCCCGCAACCCTGGCAGACACAATCATACTATCAAGTTCTATTTTGGCGTAGCGGTGGGCACTGCCATATTTGGTATTTGTGCGTGTGCCGCCGCGTGCACCGCGCCGCGTGCACCACCGCGGGCGCTGCCGCGGGCACCACCGCGTTGAACGCCGCGTCCGACGCGGCGGTATGTCATCTACCATAAATCTGTTGGCGCGTGTGCCACCGCGTGCACCGCAGCGGTCACCGCCGCGATGAACGCAGTGTGCGAAGTGGAAAATCGCTTCTCCGTAAACGCTCTCATACATCTCCATAAATGTTTGAACTGAAAGCAGGGTGCGCCGCTCAATGCGCCGCGTGTCCGTAAATGAGCCCTAATTGTGTCGCTATATGTTTTAAGGGCTTTAAACACCAAAGATGCCGACCCGCCGACACAGCCTGGCGACTTCTAGTAAAAGAATTATGTCGGCGACTTGCGTACTTGCGTGCGCTGCCTGGGGACAGGCAAGCTGTAGTGTATAACAAAGTTGCACATCACGGGCAGCCGACATGCCGCCAACAGATTTTTGAATTGCAATGAAGTGAAGTCGCCATAAGTCGGCTTTAGTGCGTAAAGCCGATTACGGCTAAACTTAGTCAAGGACAAAGCTCCACTTACTGCCTCATGGTTTCCACCAAGTTATATATCATAGCATATCCATCGGTCTCATTCTTTGTGAACACCAAATCCGTGAATCGTGTTAGGAAAGCAGTGAAGTAACCGTGATGATCCGACTTCATGGCATTCTTGATATCAATCATGAAGACTATTTTCGACTTATCTGTTGAATTTTTCCATCAAATTATTTATAGGAAGGGATGATATTAATGTTTGAACACCAGTTAAGTGCGAATCGCACTTAACTGGTGTTCAAACATTAATATCATCCCTAAAAAGATAGGTAAAACATAAGATGGCGGCACATGCAGAATAGGCTAATCTAGTAATAGCGCCGAAACTCTAAAAATGGAATAGACTAGAATTTGATGACAGGTTTCACCACAACTATGTACATAAAATGTGTTTTACCCGCGCAAATAACCTAAATGTTTTACTGTGATTATGATGATATTCTATGATGTTTGTTATGCTTGCACTGACTGGACAGGTCCACTCAAATCTGTGTGGTTCTTTCTTCAAGAGACCATCTCAGACACTAATCTGCATAGTCCTCATGTGAGTTAACCAAGATTATGTCTGGACTTTAAAAGAGACTATGACCTCTGAGTTTGTTTCGGCTGTTTCTTCTCAGAGTAGTCGTACGAAACACCGGCCGCATCTAGTTTAAAAAAATGAGACGTGTAAAAGTGTTTTTAAAAACCTATTTGCAAAATAAACATCATTTATAAAGTCACATCAAAATAGGCGCAGTTGTAAGCGTCGGTATTGGTCGCCGAGTTATTCGAAACGTCTACCCGACGTTTACGTACTAATATAAGAGATCGTCGCGTAAATACGCGATCGATGCTTTCTTTTTGTTCGGCAAATAAAAACACGTCGCGTCGCCGTTCAATCGCTTTATTGGCACAATACTTAAGCACTTACCTTCGCCTGGTGCAAGCAAATTTACTGTAGTCGTAGTTGTATAATAAGTACCCGTCCCTGTTGGCTTTGGTATAAGTGTAGAGGTAGTATCCAGTGTAGACATAATTTCTCCGAATTTGAAGGTGCTACCTGTAAGTAAGTAACGTAAGTTGAGTTACTGATCAGTCTGATAACGTTCCCACTGCTGCAGCTGGGATACATGCATCCTCGGGCGAGAGAGAGAGAGAGAGGGCCGTAATCCAAACCGTGGGCCTAGTGCGGGTTGGTGGATATCATGTAACATGTCTTCAAATTTTTCCTTCATTGTTTCGAGAATAATGGTCATAAATAAATTAGTTGCACAAAATTATGTGCCTGCTTGGGTTCGAACCATCGATATAAAGTTCATCCACTGCTCTATGGACCAATTTAATGAAGTCAATTCTTAACGAACACGCTTTGGCTCCGCGCGGTTTATTACGGCCCGATTGCTCTACCAGAGAGGCGGGCAACAGTGGAAAATTATTGGCTAAAACCTAATTCTCATTCTTTATTGTTCCATTTCAGTCATTTGCACCTTTTGGCCGGCCTTTTGTTGCGTTATCGCGTTGCCACCAAATGTCAACGTTGTGATAGTCCAAATTTTTGTCTAGATGTACTTGACCCCCTTTGTGAATCAAATCGCGGTCAATTTTCGACAGTATCTTCCTTTCCGCTTCTATTCTTCCTTCGATGTCACCCAACATTTGTCTAAGTTTTGTTAATGATCTAGTAAGTGTATCTTTTACCGACACGTTCTTATTTCCTGTAACTGAAAGTACGGTAGGTTTGTCGGTTATTTTGAATAACTATATGTTACAAACCTTCGTTAGAAACTGTGGTCTGTCGCTATGGTTGGCTTTGTTGCTGCTGCTTTCGGTATGCTGTCGCCCTCGGTATTGTTTATTACCAGATTCGAAAGCAGTCTCTCAGTATTGGAGAATTTTAGTGTGCTCTTTTTACAGAACATGTACACATTTTCAGTAAAGTTTGTGCAGTACCACTTAAATCTTCGCGTGAAAATGTCATCTTCCAGTGATGAAGATGCTGCAGCGTGTTAGATGTATTTATGGTCGAGGAAAAAGTCTTTTCGTATTAGGTATGTACAACTGTTTGAGTAATTTAGTTCCTCATGGCCCGATAGATGGCGTTGCTCGATTAAAATGCAAGCTATCGTTACCTTTACGCCAAACCTATTAGGGCACATGAATATATTTTTTAAATATAGTACGACGTCGATTGGTCGCCCCGGGTGAAGTACCTGGGTGTCACCATCGACCGTCGGCTCACCATGGGCGGTCACGTCCGCCAGGTCGCGGCGCGGGCTGGCATAGCCCGTCACCAGCTCCGCCCAGTGCTCTCGTCCCGTCTGCCGGCGCGCGTCAAGTTGGGCGTATATAAAACTTATATACGCTCGATACTGACGTACGCCGCTCCCGCTTGGTACGTCCTCGCGTGCGAGGGCCACAAGAAGCTCCTCCGCACGCAACAAAATTATGCGTTGCGGACTATCGTCGCCGCCCCTCGCCACGTGAGGAACGACGTCATCCAGCGGGATCTCGGGATCGAGAGCCTGGACGCCTTCATCCGGCGCCTCGCGACGGGAATGTTCGCGCGTGCCGACGCATCTGCTTGGCCCCACGTCAAGCACATAGCGCCCTGGCATGCGCGCCCCCCTGACGCGAGGCGCCCCCTCCCCCGCGACCTGGTAGCGGACATTGACCCCCCCCCCACCGGATTGACGCCCAGGTAAGCTGCCCCAGGCTACACGCAGCTTACCTGAACAATATGACTCTACAACTCACATACACTCAGCTGTGTGGCGTGTTCTAAGTTAATATAGGCACGTCGCGCAGCTACACCACACATGCACCTCTCTACACACATGTAGACTCACAATGTGGGGGCGCGGCGCGGGCTCGCGACCCACACCAACACTGGGCGGTGTTACACAGTACAATACCGCCCACACACTCATAACGGCTTCTTAGTCCGGACCGCGACCGGCTAGCTCTGGAAGCGGGGCGGACGGGAGCCCTACATCCTTCATAGGTGCGTCGAGTCGGTACCTCTGTCGCTGGTCATCCTCCGCCGGGCCTCCTCCGGGTAACCGGGGGTCTCACCTGGCGGGGACAGACCGCCGAGGTGCCGTGAAGAAAGCAGCGCTATGAGACAGCGCTGTGGCGCGCCTACTGAAAACTTCACCGCAACCACACACACAGGCGTGCGTTGTCTCACGCACGCCAACAGGCCCAGCCTTTTTAAGGCAACGCAATGACGGGCCCGTTTTAACGGGCCGAGGTATGGCCTCCGCGGCCAGGGGGCAGAGCCCCGTGACCGCCTGCCGCGCCCCCTAGCGGGGGCGCAGCGACATCCTACGAGAGTTTAAATATAGTAGGATTCGCCAGTGATCCGCGACGGTGTATTTTAGTCCCAGTCGTCGCAGTGGAAAGTTTTCGTGCTGTGCCGCCAACTTGGGGTATTAGTAGGGGAACTTTTGTCGCTCGGACCGCCCTTTAGCCTAACTTTCCCTGTGTTCGTACAAGTGCCTGGCACTGGTACGAGCACAGGGGGAGCCGCTACCGTGCTGCCCGGTGCTGAGCACCGTTGTGGTCGCGACATCACGTCGCCACGGAGCAGTTTTTAAACGTTGAGAAGATGCCGAAGCCTGGCGCCCGCGGCTTTGGCCGTGGAGGCGCCGGCCACCAGGAACCCCGTCCGGGATTGGACCGGGCGACGTCGATGCCGAACATCGGCGACGCGACGCCCGGTGCAATGCTGGCTGGACCCCCTCCTCCTCGAAGTGAGGAGAAGACGAGGCCCAGCAGGAAGAAGGAGGAAGAGAAGAAGAAGAAGATGGAAGAGGAAGCACCGACCGGAGCTGGACCAAGCACGGCGGCGGCGGCGTACGGCCCGCCGACGTCATCGGCGCCTGCGCGCGTTGCGCCGGCGCTGTCGTCGAGCCAGCCGCACGCCGTAGCCGTGCGACCGTCCGCGTTCCGTCCGGTGCCGATTCAGGCCCCAGGGCCCGCCGCCGCGTTCAGTGGCCGCGCGCCGCATGCGCGCGCCGCCGCACCCACCGCGCGCGTGACTGTGCGCGACTCCGCGCCACCTGCACGGGTGGCTGCGCCTACACCGCGCGCTACCATAACCGCCGCCCGACCCGCTGCACCGTCAGCCCCGCCCGCGCGCCCCACCGCGCGCCCCGCCGCGCGCCCCACCGCGCAGCCAGCCGCGAGCACCTCCGCTGCGTCGCGACCCGCCGCGTCGACCGCGCCCTCCGGCGCTGCGTCCGCGGCGGCTCCAGCTAGCCGCAGCACCACAGCTCCGCGCACCGCCACCGCCGGCTCTAGCCACAGCTTGCTGGCTGGGCCGGCCCAGGCGGAGCGGGACCGACGCCCCTTATTGAAGTTGGCGCCAGGCGCCCGACCGACGCCCCCGGCGCCTCAGGCGCCCCAGGCGCCCGACTCTCCAGCGCCACCACGTGCCTCGGCCTACGACTCGCCGGCGGGACTGTCGGCATGCTCGTCGCGAGCCGGCTCGAGCATGTCGATGGTGTCCGCGGGCTCTGCCGACTCTGGGCCGAGTGCACCAAGGAGGCGCACCCCACCGGCATCACCGACGCCGTCGCTGGGATTCGGGTACGAATTCCAGCTGGAACCTCGCCCGCAGCGACGGCGCCGAAGCACCGACGAGTCGATTGAAGGAGAAGAGGCCAAGCGGTACTGCCTTGACCCGCCGCGACCGCAGCGCGAGCGCGTGCCGCCGCGGGGTCGGGGCGCTGCCGCATCGCCCACCTTTGCCGAGGCGGCCCGGCGTACGCCTCCCGCGTCGCCGACGCCGTCGACGCCAACGCCAACCACCGACGCAAGACGCCAGGAGGCACACCAGGGGGTGAGTGCCTCACTTAATTATGACTCCACAGCTCAGCCGGCGGCCCCAACGGACGACGGAGGAGCGGCCACCACTCAGCCTAAGCCGAAGCCGCCGAAGCGGCCTAGGTATCCTCCGCTGGTGGTGGAGAAGCTGCCAGGATGGGCCGCCCACTTTAGGGCCATCAGGGCCAAGCTGGGCCGACCTCCCAACGCCCGCCCGTACGGCGCTGGGATTCGCTTCTCGCCCGAAAGCGAGGAGGAATTTAGGTTGGTCCAGCGATATCTGACTGGCCTGGAAAAGGAGAGCGGCATCTCCTGGTTCGCCTATTCGCTGCCAGCGGAGCGCAGCGTGAAGGTGGCCATCACAGGGCTGCCGGCTGACACCCCACCGGAAGAGATCGAGGAGGAGCTCCGCGTGATGGGACACGAGCCGGAGTACGTGCGCCACATAAGGGCGCGCCAGGGACGACCCGGCTGCGTGTTCCACGCAGTTCTGAAGAGGACACCGGAGGTCAGGTCCATCTACAGCACCACCGTGTTTCTGTGCATGCGTGGTGTGAAGATTGAGGCCTGGCGGGGAAAAAGAGGGCCCGCCCAATGCCACCGGTGCCAGAAGTTTCGGCATTCGTCACACAACTGCCACCGGCCGCTCGCCTGTGTCCGCTGTGGAGAGGGGCACGCTGCGCGTGATTGCCCCCGCTCGCGGGAAGACCCGCCGACGTGTGTCAACTGCGGGGGTGATCACCCTGCGAATAACGTGCGTTGCCCCGCGTTCCAGTCGGAAATACGGAACAGGCGAGCCGGCACTGTCGCCGCCACGTCCGCCTCGCGCCGACCGGCGACGAACATCAACAATGAGAGGCCAACAGAAGTAGCCTCCACCGAGGCCCAGGGCGCGTCGCTGATGGCGGCGGCAAACGGGCCCACTGACAGGGGAGAAGCCCCCCCCTCCTCCAAGCGGCGGAGGAAGCGGAACCGGAAACGGAGGGGCAAAGGTAAGAAATCCGAGCCCCTCCCCGCATCCGTACCAGAGGCAGGAGACAACCGCCGGGACGACCACACCTCGACCCAGGCGCAGGCTGTGTTACTACCACCACCACCCACAACAACCGAAGGAACAAAGACGAAGAGGAAGGCAGGGCCGACGGCCGGCGCCGGCATAGCGCGGCCCGCGGTCCTGCCACTGTCACTACCCGCAACTTCCAGGCGCACTGCAAGCGCCGGCCCAACGGCCGAAAAGAAGAAGGAGTTTACAGCCTGCGCCATCCAGCTGCTGATGGACCTTATCAAGGCCATCAGGCAGGGTCAGGACGCGGAGCTCATCATCCTCGACGGCCTGGCCTCCTTGCTCAAGCTCTACCATGGCTAGGCCGCTGAGGGTGATTCACTGGAATGCCCGCGGCCTCCGAGGTAAGGTCGCCCCCCTCCGCCGCCTCCTGTACGAACAGGACATCGACGTGGCGCTAATAAGCGAGACACTCCTGGGACCTACGGACGGACTCCGAGTCTCGGGATATCTCGCTTATAGGAAGGACGAAAGGACGGCTACCAACATCTCCTACCGTGGTCTGGCGGTACTGGTGAGGCGGAGAGTCGTCCATCAAGAGCTCCCTGTGCCGTCACTCGGCTCGTTCTACGCGCTGGGTGTGCAGCTACACGTTGCCGGCGAGGATCTCGCCATCTACGCCTGCTACAAGGCGCCCTCGGCCTCGCTCAACGTCGCGGAGCTGAGGGCCCTTCTTGAGGCCAGCGGCGGCGCGACGATCCTTGCTGGCGACCTTAACTGCAAGCACCCAGCGTGGAACTCGGCCGTGACGAACACGGGGGGCAGGCGGCTCTTCGCGGACGCGGAAGCCTTCGGGTACACGGTGTCCGGCCCAGAGACGCCCACCCACTACCCGGGCGCCTGCACACACATGCCGGACGTGCTGGACATCGTGGCCTACCGAGGGCTACACTGCCAGATCACGCAGCAGGTGTTAGACGACGAGATGCAGTCAGACCATCATCCTGTACTCGTCGTCCTATCGGGTATGCCGACCCGACGGATGCCCGCAGCGCCACGTCGACGCATCAATTGGGAAGCCTTCAAAGAAAAGACTGAGGCCACCACACCGACTCGGCCCGTGACTACCTCCGCGGACGTCAACCGGACCGCGGACGACGTCACTGCTTGCATCCAGAGCGCCTTGGAAGCGGCGACAACGATAGAACCGCAGGGGAGAGTGCTGCAGCCGCCCCTGCCAGCGTATCTACAACGTATGATCGCCGACAAGAGGCGCCTTCGCAAGCAGTGGCAACAACTTAGATGTCCGTCACTGAAGACGCAGGTGAATCGTCTCGCGGAGAGGATTAAGGCCGAGTTGCGGAGCCGCGAAGCCGAGAGCTGGGAGGACCGTATACAAGAGGCGGCTGGCAGCTGGCCATCCGCCCACAGACTCTGCAGGCAGCTGACCAATACCCCAGCTCCGGTGCGCCCGCTACTGGACAGCGGCGGGGCGCTCAAGTATGTAGCGGAGGACCGCGCGGAGGTCTTCGCCGAGCACCTGGAGCGTCAGTTCCGACCGAACCCGACCTGCGACGTCGAACATGTCGCAACAGTCGAGAAACACCTTGGGGACTACTTCGCCGCGCCGATAGCTCCCGAGGAGGACGCTGTATTTTTCTCGCCTGGGGCAGTCAGACGCGCCATCCTGAGGACGAAGCCTAGGAAGGCCCCCGGTGCGGACGGTATCACCAACGCAGTGCTGCGCCAATTGCCGTACCGTATGGTAGCGGCGCTGGCGCGCCTGTACACGGCGATACTGCGCACCGGGACCTTTCCTGCCTCGTGGAAGGAGGGGCGCGTCATCATGCTGCCCAAGGCGGGGAAAAACATCCTGAAGCCGGAGAGCTATCGGCCTATCACATTGCTGCCCACCATCTCCAAGGTGTTTGAAACACTCCTGTTGCGGCATCTCCAGCCGCACATCAGCCCGCGGCCCGAACAGTTTGGGTTTAGGTCGGAACATAGTACGACGCTTCAGCTGTCGAGGGTACTGCACCATCTGGCTCAAGCCATGAACAAGAAGGAGTATTCGGTTGCAGTATTCCTCGACATGGAGAAGGCCTTCGACCGCGTGTGGCACGATGGCCTCATATACAAGTTGGCCACGTCCGACGCGCCTCGCCGTGTTGTAAAGGTGGTCCAGTCTTTTCTTTCAGACAGGAGCTTCCGTGTGGTGGTTGAGGGAGCGCTCTCTAGCGCCCATCCGGTGATGGCCGGCGTTCCGCAGGGCAGCTGCGTTTCGCCGGCGTGTTACTCACGTTACACCGACGACATCCCCACGACGCCAGAGGCGACGCTCGCGCTGTATGCCGACGACGCCGCGTACATTACCACCTCGCTCAACGCGAAGTACGCGGCGGTCAAAATGCAGCGCGCGCTAGATCTGCTGCCTGACTGGCTGTCTAAGTGGCGGCTGTCGGTTAACGTGGGTAAGACGCAGGCGATGGTCACCGGATCAGTGCCCCTCCCACCACCCCTGACTCTACAAGGCGCCGACGTCGATTGGTCGCCCCGGGTGAAGTACCTGGGTGTCACCATCGACCGTCGGCTCACCATGGGCGGTCACGTCCGCCAGGTCGCGGCGCGGGCTGGCATAGCCCGTCACCAGCTCCGCCCAGTGCTCTCGTCCCGTCTGCCGGCGCGCGTCAAGTTGGGCGTATATAAAACTTATATACGCTCGATACTGACGTACGCCGCTCCCGCTTGGTACGTCCTCGCGTGCGAGGGCCACAAGAAGCTCCTCCGCACGCAACAAAATTATGCGTTGCGGACTATCGTCGCCGCCCCTCGCTACGTGAGGAACGACGTCATCCAGCGGGATCTCGGGATCGAGAGCCTGGACGCCTTCATCCGGCGCCTCGCGACGGGAATGTTCGCGCGTGCCGACGCATCTGCTTGGCCCCACGTCAAGCACATAGCGCCCTGGCATGCGCGCCCCCCTGACGCGAGGCGCCCCCTCCCCCGCGACCTGGTAGCGGACATTGACCCCCCCCCCACCGGATTGACGCCCAGGTGAGCTGCCCCAGGCTACACGCAGCTTACCTGAACAATATGACTCTACAATTCACATACACTCAGCTGTGCGGCGTGTTCTAAGTTAATATAGGCACGTCGCGCAGCTACACCACACATGCACCTCTCTACACACACGTAGACTCACAATGTGGGGGCGCGGCGCGGGCTCGCGACCCACACCAACACTGGGCGGTGTTACACAGTACAATACCGCCCACACACTCATAACGGCTTCTTAGTCCGGACCGCGACCGGCTAGCTCTGGAAGCGGGGCGGACGGGAGCCTTACATCCTTCATAGGTGCGTCGAGTCGGTACCTCTGTCGCTGGTCGTCCTCCGCCGGGCTTCCTCCGGGTAACCGGGGGTCTCACCTGGCGGGGACAGACCGCCGAGGTGCCGTGAAGAAAGCAGCGCTATGAGACAGCGCTGTGGCGCGCCTACTGAAAACTTCACCGCAACCACATACACAGGCGTGCGTTGTCTCACGCACGCCAACAGGCCCAGCCTATTTAAAGGCAATACAATGACGGGCCCGTCTTAACGGGCCGAGGTATGGCCTCCGCGGCCAGGGGGCAGAGCCCCGTGACCGCCTGCCGCGCCCCCTAGCGGGGGCGCAGCGACATCCTACGAGGTTTTAAATATAGTACTTCCACAACCACCGTGTAGTATTATTAAACATTTGGTCCTTCGAAGTCGGATAAAGAGTAAAGTGTATAAAAAGTGAAGTGAATCTACGCAGCGCAGTGAAAAAGTGAAGTGTTAATAAAGTGAGTGAACAGTGCCATTCGATTATTGGATTGGACTCTGATGGGTAAGACTGAACAATTACAAGTGAATAGGGACTTAGTGAAATCTCAGCTGTGTGGACTCAGTGAATTCAGTTATAAAGATTGGCTTCAGTTAATTTGACTTAGAAAATTTCTCTCTTTGTGGACTTTGTGTGAATTTGCGTTTTGGACACTTGTAAATTTTAACTATAGTGACTTAGCCGATTCTTCTATTTTACGAACTTGAAAAATTCACAACTGTGACATTTTTGATTTGAATTTTTTATTGATAGTAGACCGCTGATATTTTTTTTTATTGTTGAAACAATGATAACAGATAAGGCAAAAAAATATTATTGTCCTACTTCAAATACTTTTCTGTAAAAAAAATATTTCTTTTTTTTTTGTATGGGAGCGATTACATTTTACTCAATTTCTCAAAAACTTTAAGCGATGTCGAGATGGCAATCACATATGTTAGAAAACTAATAATTCTGAGTATTTGGCTCGAAGAAACTTATTGCTTATCTCTGCGTGCTTTCGAGATAATAGTGACAGAAAATAACATTTTTTTTTAATGTTAGTTTTTTGCTTTTTTTTAATCATAGCCTTACTTTAGCACATAATTATAATGTATGCGTAATGTCAAATAAGTAAAAAGAGACTTTTCTGTAAAAGAGGTTATGGGGGCTCACTAATGACTGAAAAGCTATGACCTTTCTGAAGGAGTACTTTCATCAGTTCTAAAAAACAATCAAAATGAAGACAAATAAAGCTGCAAACATAAAGTTGAATATGTTCACAAACGATTCTGAAAAAATATTATGGTGAAAGATTAATATTTGGGTCTATATTCTCTTGAGAAATCTCTATTTCCTCGTTTTCCAACGAAAGCAATTCATTGTTCAAGATCAAAGCACTAGCCTCTGGAAACAACTGTTTATGTTAACGAGCAAACTTTGGTTTGATATGGCTGATGTAAGGATCTGAGCTAATTAGAAAGCTGTGGATAATGTCTAAATTAGTCTGAACTCTACCGATTTTTCTTGTATGTGCCATTCTAACATTCCGGAAATCTTTATTCCTCGCTTCGGAAGCTTCTTCGGAAAGCATGCCTATCGGAATAAAGGAGAAATTTTCACAAATATCAGCACCGTGTATCAACAATTTATGGACACTTGAAGGCATGTAATACCATGGATATAAGTTTACATATAGCATTGCTGTTTCTTTACAATATTCCCTAAACAAGTTGGTATTAATAAGTTGACCAGATGAAATTGTTTGTAAAATGACTGCAAATCTCTTGATTAAATCAGGGTGGATACCCGTTATTTCAGCAGATACTTCATAATTTTCAAAAAACCTTCTTGCCGTGTTACCGTCATTGGTTGTACCAAATCCCTGTTTTACTATGTCAATTAACAAACCAGTTCTTTCCCGGAATTCTTCTTGTGTCAAATTCTTTTTAATTTCTTTTAACAATTTATCTTCTTTTCGTGCAGCCCACTTTTTGAAGTCTAAGTTGTACGAAATGTGTAAAATACATTCCATACATCTTATCCACATATGAAGCGAAGACAGACCATATTTATACATATCTTCTCTGATGAGTCTTTTGGATACAAAGTCCAAGTCATTCATTTTGCTAGGTGGGGTATTGCAAATATTACAAACAGCTGCAGAAGAAGTATTGGAAATCACAGTAGAAATTTTCCCATCAATCATAGTCATGTACAAATCATGTTTAATATCAAAATTATCTACAATTGTGGGAACAAGATTACGAATTTCTTCCTCTAAGGATGCACTTTCCTTCTTTATCAATTCATTTGTTTCTTTTGCAAATATAAAGCCAATTGGACGACAATAGTTTGTTGAAGAGGGAGCAGGATTTTGCCACAAGATAGTACCACTCTCTTCTTCCAAACGAAGCGGAACCAAACTAATCATGAAAACTGAAGAATCGTCAATTTTAGTGTCGGAGTGTGACTTTTGTTTATAATTACTTTGAGAAGATGACCCGTCAAAACCCCATTTGCTTATTAGTTTTAGCGATTTTTTGTCGGCAGAGTTGTGCTGAATTGTTTTTAATATCCTATTAGTTGTCAAATCTAGAAGCGATTGAAGTCTTATCTTAGCATCAGATTCAGTTACAGTTATGTCTGACTCTGGAGGATAACAAGTTTTTTTAGCTTCCAGGAGCTTTTGATAGGATGGAAGACCATACATTTTCTCTGAAGCAAGAATAGTTCTTAAATTTCGATATTGCCATTTTGACAAATTTGTTGAGGTGTAAAGCGCTAACGTTTTATCATCTGGTAAACACGGTTTGTCAGTCTTTTTAGCGAATAGTACATCATGTACCATCTCACATTTTTCCTTGTTTTGGCTGAGTTCGTTTAATATAGCTGCTAATTTTGTTTTTTTAGACTCTTTTAATTTGGCACATAAAGCATAAACTAATTCCTCCTCTGTGTGATCTAGAAGTGTTAGAGAACGCCTTTTCTTCTGTTTATCAGATATATCAACAAATGGTTTTTTACTTGTACCATAACTTAATTGATGAGTATCCACTTGCGTTTCGAAATTTGGAATTACTTCCTCGGCAACTTTAAAAATGCTGCTTAAATCGATATTTTGACATTTTGGCCAAACTATTTGGGATTGTAACCAGTCTGAATTTTTGTTAAGAAAGGTCTTTTGAGCTCTACTGGAAGCAGACCATCTTTTTGAGATATTACTTGAAAAATTACGACAAAATAATTTAATATTACTCAAATGTTCGGAAGACAATTCAACACCAATACGTTCAATAAGGGCATTAAATAAAAATTCGACATTTTTAAAACCACCTCCTGATTTAAGAACAACGTATAAGTCTAAGTTGGTGACAAATGCGGACATATTATAATTTTAAGGAAAATTGAAAACAAATTAGAATCAAAGATATCAAAGACAAAGTGACTTTGATTTTAACAAAAAAAAATACGAAAACAAATTCGACGAAAGAGAGACAAACAAAAATTATTTCATTTTAAAATCCAAAGATTCAAAATACAACAATAACAAAACAAACAAACAACAAGCATTTCTTCAAGCGCACAGAAAAAATAAGGACACGTCTTATCGCAACCACATTTAGTTGTACACTGAGTGAGGTGTACGCGCGCGATTCGTGACCGTATTACGTTACGTCATGAGAGGCGGCCATCTTGTTATCCCGGCAAACTCGCGTCGAAGCTCCATTTTGCTGGCCAGCGGACCTATTGCGATATGAGTAAGGCTATGATTAAAAAAAAGCGAACAATTAACATTAAAAAAAATTGTTATTTTCTGTCACTATTATCTCGAAAGTACGCAGAGATAAGCAATAAGTTTCTTCGAGCCAAATACTCAGAATTATTAGTTTTCTAACATATGTGAATGCCATCTCGACATCGCTTAAGGTTTTTGAGAAATTGAGTAAAATGTAATCACTCCCATACAAAAAAAAAAGAAATATTTTTTATAGAGAAAAGTATTTGAAGTAGGACAATAATATTTTTTTGGCTTATCTGTTATCATTATATCAACAATAAAAAAAAAATATCAGCGGTCTACTATCAATGTCCACTTTTTTTTAATTTGGGACCAGTGTGCGCCGTCGGCGCAAGTCGTATACGTTCGGTCGCCCGCGACGGAGAAAATCACTCAGTCCGCGGGTAGTCGCGCAAATCGCGTTGTTCGTTCTACCGCCCGAGCCGTTCACTTTTTTTTAAAACGGAAAGAAAAAAAACCGTCGTTCGAACAAAGAACAAAGGAATCTTCCGCTGTGATCGCACAGGTGCCTGCACCTGCGTGTTCACAGCGGGAGCCCAGCATCGCCCGATGCTCACCACCTTCGGCATCGTTAAGGCTGCGGTGTTTCACACCCACTGACCGCCTACTAAGATGAAGAAAAAAGAAAAACCTCCGCCGACGTCGGACCACCAGTCGGGGGACCGGGCACCGTCGCTGCCGATCATCGGGAGCCCGCCATCTGACGCCCGGCCCGCCGAGCGTACACCATCGCCGCCAACGCTCACCCAACTTTCTCCGGCTACACGGAGCCAGCCTGCGGTCCCCATCCGCCCCCCAGCGTTCCGCCCCGTACCAACCCAGGCCCCGGGGCCCGCCGGTAGCTGCAACCGCGCGCCCCCCGCACGCGCCGCAAACCCCGCCGGGCGCCCCGCCGCACAGCCCGCACGCACACCGGCATCGCCCGCGCCCCGCTCGGCGCCCGCGCAACCCGCGTTCGCCGCGCTCCCCGCCGCTCAAGCCGCAATCCTCGCGCGCCCGAGCGTCAGGCAGCCCGCGAGCGCGCGCCCGACCTGCACGACAACCCACACTACGCGCAGCGCGTCACCGGCGCCCCACCGCTTGCTGGCAGGCTCGGCCGCCGCAGCGACTCACGACATGCCTATGTCGCCGCCGCCGCCAAGAACCTCCGCCCGGGACTCACCCGCCATGCTGTCCCCGTGCCTGTCGAGGGAGGGGAGCGACCTCTCGACCTCCACGGACACCCCCGCACACCTCGGCCAACAGGGAGACTACGAGGTAAGTGACAGTGTTCCCTCTCACTACCCCGGTGTCGACCTGTGTACCGGAGACGCGTCAGAGGACGCCCTGGCCTTTGGCTTCGAGTTCCAGCTCGGAGCAAGGGCCCAACGAAGACAGAGGAGCTCGGACGATGAAGCCGCAGAAGAGGCTAAGCGGCTCTGCATCGCCTCCCCGCTCCCGCAGCGCGACACGCGCGGTCGAGCCGGAGGCGACTCGCCGACCTTCGCAGATGCTACTCGCCGCCCTTCACCAGGACAAGTCCATACCCCAATGGACACGACCCCCTCCACCTCAGCCCCCGCACAAGGTACGAGTGCAGCCGCCGCTGCCGCTACCAAAGACGGCAAGGAGAAGAGGCCACGCTACCCTCCGCTGGTAGTAGAGAAGCTACCCAACTGGGCCGCCCACTTCAGGGCCGTGAGTGCCAAGCTGGGCCATCCACCCAATGCTCGCCCTTATCAGGGAGGAATCCGTTTCCTTCCCGAGAGCGAGGACGAGTATAGGGTGGTCCAGCGGTACCTCACCGACCTAGAGAGGTCGAGCGGCTTGAGTTGGTTCTCTTACTCGCTGCCGGCGGAGCGTAGCCTAAAGGTGGCCATCAGGGGGCTGCCGGCGGACACAGACCCGACAGAGATCGAGGAGGAGCTCAGACTGCTGGGATACCAGCCGGAGTACGTGCGCAACATAGCCGCACGAGGAGGACGACCCGGCTGCATCTTCCACGCAGTCTTGAGGAGGCAGCCAGACATACGTAAAATCTACGACACCTCTGTGCTTCTATGCATGCGGGGGGTCCGCGTGGGAGCATGGAGGGGGAAGCGTGGGCCCGCCCAGTGTCACCGGTGCCAGAAGTTCCGTCACAGTTCGCACCAGTGCCACCGCCCGCTCGCCTGCGTGAGATGCGGAGAGGAACACGCCGCCCGCGACTGCCCCCGACCCAGGTCGGAGCCAGCCACCTGCGCCAACTGCGCGGGCGAACACCCAGCCTGCAGCAGCGGATGCCCCGTCTTCAGAAAGGAAGCCCGGAACAGGCGGGCGGGCACTGTCGCCATCACCACCCAGCAGCGCCGGCCCAGAGAGGTACCAACCTCCACCACCATCACCAACACCGACGACCACGAGGCCCCCAGCACGACACTGATGGCGGCAGCGAACGGGCCCAAGGACAAGGACAAGGACGTCACTGCCTCGAGGCGGAGGAATAGGGCGCGCGGGGGAAGGAACAGGGGGAAAAAACCCCATCCACCCGCGCCCCTACCAGAACCAGAACAGGGCCTTGCCCCTGTCGCGGCGCAGGCGGTAACCACCAGCGCCACAGAAAAGCCCACGGGCGCGGCTACAGGCGCCACCAAGGCAAGGAAGGGGAAGCGGGAGGTGAAACCTGCCCCACCCGCAATCGCGACTAGCATCGCGCAAGTAGCGACAGCTACGTCGCGACCCGCCGCGCCCCGCGCCCTAGGAGAACAACAGCGACACCGCGCACCAAGCACGAGCGCGCCACAGGACACACAGAATAAAGAATTCACCGCCTGCGCCATAAAACTGCTAATGGACCTAATTAGGGCCATAAGACAGGGACAAGACGCGGGCCTAATAATCCTTGACGGACTGGCCGAGTTATTGTCGCTCTACAATGGCTAGTTCGTTAAGGATACTTCACTGGAACGCCCGCGGCCTTCGCAACAAGGTTGCCCAACTCCGCCTCCTCCTCAAGGACCAGAGGATTGACGTGGCGCTCATAATTGAGACTCTCCTGGGCCCTGCGAACCAAACCAGGTTACCGGGATATCTCACCTACAGGAGGGACGAGAAGTCACCGCTCGGCATCACTTACCGCGGACTGGCGGTAATAGTAAACCGAAGAGTCGTCCACCAACCACTTCCAGAAGTCCCAGCAGCCTCCTTCTACGCTCTGGGAATCCAGCTGCACGTCGCCGACGAGGACATTAACTTCTACGCAGCCTACCGCCAACCGGCTCCGATTTCAATCTTGCGGAGCTGCGGGCACTACTACAGTCGCCTCACCCGACTCTCCTCGCCGGCGACATGAATACCAAACATCCTGCCTGGAACAGCAGGATAATGAACACCTGGGGTAGACGGCTCTTCGCGGACGCGGAGGCCCATGGATTCACGGTGTCCGGCCCGGACACTCCAACCCACTACCCCGACAGCCAGACGCTCGCACCGGACGTGCTGGACGTCGTGATCCACAAGGGCCTGACCTGCCAACTCACCCAACAGGTGATGGACGACGAGATGCAGTCGGACCACCAACCTGTACTCGTCGTCCTATCAGAGATGCCGACCAGACTCTCGCCTCCAGCGCCACGTCGCACCACGGACTGGACCACCTTAGCAGAAGTGATGGAGACCACCACTCCCACTTGGCCCATCGAGAACGCCGCCGACGTCGACAGGCTAACAGAAGAAGTCACCGCTTGTATCCAGCGCGCCCTGGAAGAGGCGACTACCACCATGCCGACGCCACCGGGGGGGTACGTTTACAGGCCCCTCCCCACTCACCTCAAGCATCTGATTGCCCAAAGGAGGCGCCTACGCAAGCGGTGGCAGGACACAGGTTGCCCTACCATCAAGCGCGACCTTAACCGGCTAGCGGAGAAGGTCAGGGCCAAGCTCCAGGAGTTCAACACCGCGGGCTGGGAGGAACGAATCGACGCCGCGACGGGGGACTGGCCGTCTCTTCACAAACTGTGCAGAGCACTCACGAACACCCCGGCCCCGGTACGCCCACTGCGGCACAGCGACGGGGCGCCTAGATACGCTGCAGCAGACCGCGCGGAGATCTTCGCCGACCACCTGGAGCGTCAGTTTCAGCCGAACCCAACGGACAACACCGAGCACAACGCAGCAGTCGAGAGGCACCTTGGAGAGTACTTCGCCTCGCCGATAGCTACTGATGAAGCCCCCATCTTCTTCTCGCCTTGCGCAGTCAGACGCGCCATCCTGAAGACCAAGCTGAGAAAGGCCCCAGGAGCGGACGGGATCACCAACACAGCGCTGCGCCACCTGCCGTACCGCACGGTTGCGGCGCTGGCGCGCCTGTTCACGGGGATCCTGCGCACAGGGGCTTTCCCGGCTACGTGGAAGGAAGGGCGCGTCATAATGCTGCCCAAGGCCCACAAAGACGTCCTGAAGCCAGAAAGCTATCGGCCCATCACGCTTCTCTCCGCCATCTCCAAGGTGTTTAAGAAACTCCTGCTGCGACACCTGAGACCCCACGTGACACCACGCCCAGAACAATTTGGGTTCCGCTCGGAACACTCAACGACGCTCCAGCTGTCGAGGGTACTGCACCTGCTTACGGCGGCTCTAAACAAGAAGGAGCGAGCGGTGGCAGTATTCCTCGACATGGAAAAAGCATTTGACAGGGTTTGGCACGCCGGTCTGCTATACAAACTGTCAAAGACAGATGCGCCTCGTCGCCTGTTACAGGTGGTCTCCTCATTTCTTTCTTCCAGGACATTCAGGGTGGCGGTTGACGACGCGCTATCGAGCGCCCGCCCCATCGCCGCCGGAGTGCCACAGGGCAGCTGCGTCTCCCCACTCTGCTACTCGTGCTTCACCGACGACATCCCCACCACTGCTGACACCACGCTCGCGCTGTATGCCGACGACGCCGCGTACATTTCTACCTCACTGAACGTGAATCACGCGGCCGTCAAGATGCAGCGCGTGCTCGACCTACTACCGGAATGGCTTTCAAAATGGAGGTTGTCGGTGAACGTGGGTAAGACGCAGGCACTGACCGTAGGTGGCTACAAACAGCCGCCACCCCTCCGACTTCAAGGAGCCGACGTCGCGTGGACAAACCAGGCCAAGTACCTGGGGGTGACCATCGACAGTCGGCTCACCATGGCGCCTCACGTCCGCACAATCGTCGCCAAATGCAGGAGCGCCCGCTACCTGCTCTACCCAGTGCTCAGGAGCCGCCTCCCGCTGCGTGCCAAGCTGGGCGTGTACAAAACCTACATTCGCCCGCTGCTCACGTACGCCGCCCCAGCTTGGCTCGCCCTCACTAGCGAGTCAACCAAGAAACTCCTCAGAGCGCAGCAGAACATCTCGCTGCGCAAAATAGTCGCTGCCCCTCGCTACGTGAGGAACACCACTATACAGCGGGACCTGGGCATAGAGAGCCTGGAGGACTTTTGCCGCCGCCTCGCGTCCACTATGTTCGCGCGGGCCGACGCCTCAGCCTGGCCCCACGTCAAGCACCTGGCGCCATGGCACGCGCGGCCACCTGACGCGAGGCGCCTACCGCGCGACCTTGTGGCGGACGTGGACGCCACAACACCGGATTGACGCACCCGGGTAAGTCGTTTTCCACTAACACGCGACTTACTCAATCACTGAAACTCGACATACACTACATACTCCCGGCGCTCATCGTGTGCTAAGTTAATATAGGCACGTCGAGCGCCGCCTCACACACTCATGACTCCACAAGCGACCAAACTCACGCGTTGAATGTGCGACGCGGGCACGCCATTCACTCGCCTACATGAGCGGTGTTACACATCATACACTACCGCTCACACACACATACTCGGCCCCCGGGCTGGAGCGAGCTCGGCTAGACCTGAAAACGCCACCAGACGGGGGTCAGCAGCCTGGTAGGTGCGCCGAGTCGCCTCTGTTGCTGGTCGTCATCCGCTGGGCCTCCGCCGGGTAACCGGTGGTCTCACCTGGCGGTGACAGACCGCCGAGGCGGCGTGAAGAAAGCGGCGCTGTCATCGCACAGCACCGTGGCGCCCCTACCGACACTTTCTGACAACTACACATAGGCAAACCGCGCGCAGCGCGATTGCCATCGGCCGGGCCTACAAGGCCACACAATTGAAGGTGCCCGTAATTGTACGGGCACACATAGAACCCGCGGGACCAAGGGCGCTGCCCATAACCCGCCAGCCGCGCCCCCATACGGGGTCGCAGCGATTTTCCACGACGTTTTAAATACAGTTCTTCCACAACCACCGTGTAGTATTATTAAACAACAACATTGAAGAAAAATCTCTTTGATTGTTTGTGAATGTGTGAACATTAGTAGGCTTTGTAGAATCCCAGATGCTTGTTAACTTTTTATCTTGTTTTAGATTTTTTGTGTAGTAAGCAATGACTTATTGTCGGGCCTATGCAGCTCCCCCATACTTAAGTACTAATGCTGTAACATGATAATATTATAACACCAAATGATTTCAAAAGCATAACCATGGAGTTTCTTGCCGGTTTTTCTCCATAGGAAACCACCAACCCGAACCGTACGCCTTTTTGTCGACGTTTTATAAGTGTTTTTTTTCGGTTTGTGTCCTATGTGACCCCGGGCCATAGTAAAGAATCGATTGACACCTTATTCATCAAAATCGGATAAATAGTTTAGGCTCTACGGAGGAACATATTACGTAAATACAAACATACATACATAGACTGCTAATATCATAACCCTTCCTTTTGACTTCGCTGTAGTCGGGTAAAAAGGGAAAAATGCGAATCAAGCCGCGAAATAAAATTGTGCGGTTTATGGACTTAATGCAGTGTCAGTAAGGACAAAGCTGGTTTGAGCGTTTTCAGTCCGGGAATTTTGATGTCAAAGATGCAGGTCGCTCTGGGGCCTTAGTCTGCTATTGCAATAGTGTCAGAATGGTCTATAATTGATTTAATAAGGCCCCTAGCCCACGTCGTATTGAAGCGCGTTCGAAACTCCTTTGACGTGCGTACAAAGGGTAATTCGTCTGCGCGGGGCCTTATTAAATCAATGATAGACCATTCTGACACTATTGCAATAGCAGACTAAGGCCCCTGGTCGCCCTCGTACGGATAAAAACAATGCCATTTTTGAAAAAGTGGAATGAAGATGTATATTAGTAGTTACGACATAGACGACGAACTGAGGATTGACCACAAACCAGTTTTGACCCATTTGAAAAATTCTGGCTATACAAAAATGCTCGATATTTGGGTGCCATACGAGCTCACTGAAAGACACCTATGAATCGTGTACTCATTTGCGATTGTCTATTGAAACGTAATGAAACCTAACCATTTTTTGAAAAGATAGTCAAGCTCCACAGACTGTAGCGAAAGCCGGATTAACACGCAATAAGGTGAT
Organism: Eugnorisma glareosa; assembly: GCA_947578425.1. Classification (NCBI taxonomy): domain Eukaryota; kingdom Metazoa; phylum Arthropoda; class Insecta; order Lepidoptera; family Noctuidae; genus Eugnorisma; species Eugnorisma glareosa. The sequence continues at coordinate 5,814,156 of OX387974.1, read as the reverse complement.
GCTGTGTGTATAGTGGAATTGGAAGGGCATCGTTTATTGTGAGCTTTTACCGCCGGACAAAACCACCGATTCGGATCTCTACTGCCAACAACTAATGAGACTCGAGCAATGACAGACCACACACATTTTTAGCCACAAATCAAAAATTGAGCGAGCATCGTTGGGAAATGTTAATGCATCCACCATATAGTCCTGACCTTGCACCCTCAGATTTTCACCTGTTTCGGTCTCTTCAGAATTCTTTGAATAGTGTTAGATTAACATCAAGAGAGGACTGTCAAAACTACTTTACTTATTTTCTTTTATCAAAAATCCCAAGATTTCTACAGCAACGGGTTTATATCTACAAGATGGCAACAAGCTATCGAACCAAATGGCACATGATTTTTATAAAGGGTGTATCAAGACCCTTAACGAAGCCGAAAGGTACTTGTTCTCCCCGTCATTGCGATCATTTTTTTGTTCTAGACCATACCTGGGAACCTTCTAGTTACGGAGATATTGGGGGTCAAAGTTCCAACTTCTTCAGAAGTTTTTTTTGAAATACATGTTTTTACTAAAGTTTTTTACTTTAATCACCTCAACAACAACTCCCGTACTATTCAACCCATCCATCAGCGCAATGTTTTCAGACCGTTACATTGAGTGCTACCGTAAAACGTGATTTTTTACCTCAAAAAAAAAGTCGTTTCCCAGCAATAATTTTTACGTAAAGTTACTTAGTTTGATGTACATACATAATGCTTGGTGGCTTTGTGAAGGGTCCTGTTACACCCTGTAATTAAATTTAATTAAACTTTAAAAAAAAGTGTCTTGAATTTGTTACGAAGAGACTTTTCCCCGACCTTATATAACAAACTTAAGCATCGTTGGCGACATCCATTGGAAAAAAAAATTAAATGTCGACTATTTGTTACAGTTACGAGTTAACTTGCACAGGATGTTTTTGAAAATCTTATCCATGTACAGAAGGCAAACGTATTAAGAGCTTTTAAATTTTGTTAGGCCAGTAATTTAAAATCAAATCAACTAAAACGCGAGACGTGTCTCTGTAAACACCGAGCACTGGATGTTTCTACCGAGACGCGGTAACCTGAACCGGCTCCCGCGCCGACTCAGCCAATCAGGAAACGGGCTTTGAAATGTAGGCGCTCGTTGAGCGTGCGGTACCAGGTATATATACCGACCAGGTGGATCCTGCACCGATGACGCGCGGGCACATTAGAGGAGGGCCTAATCGTTTCTCTACAATTTTTTCCACTGGTTAACAGTTACTGAACGCTAATATTATTAAGAAGTGTGTTACAAAATTTCAATCAAGATTCGATCGGATCGGTATGTACGGCGAAATAATTGCGAGTCCGGACACCAGACTTTGACAGATAATGTACTAAAGTATTAGCAGTGTCCGACGTCCGCAATTATCCATACCGGTTTGACCGAACCTTTACACCTTGTATAAAAATCTACGTACTTCCGCTTACCGATTCGCTAAAAACGAAAAAACAAAATAAAAATGAAGCAAACATTATTTTTTAACTTACTTAGATTGCCAAATGCAAAACATATCGAACAATAAAGAAAGTCTTATGGCCAATAAAATAAATCGAAGTCCATAATAGTTATTTATGATACTAGTGCGGTAAGTTGGTTTAGTCGAGGGCTTACCATAGTCAAGAGTTTGTAAATACCAATTTCTGCACGTGTGTCATACAATGTAGAAACATTGTATTACATTTGTTTTCTCACAGAAAACAGTACAATATGTATGAAACAAACTTTTTCATTAGACAATTTTTATAAGCAAATAAGAAATTATACAGATTGGTTACTACTCTTGGAAATTAATGGTAAAATTTGAACAATTATTGAAAATCAGTAAAATTTGCTGCTTTGGAAGTTTAACTGACTGACTGACATTATGAATTTCACACGTATTATGTTGAACGGGAGAATGTGACGTAAACATCGGCGACGACGGCGGTGACGTCGGTGGCGGCGGAACTTGCAGCGGAGGCGGCGCACAGTGGTTCAAAATCGACGCTCCGTGGACATTGAAATCAAAATTTCTTTAGGCGAGAAATAAAAATCGGAGCGGTTTTATTTCAGTATTATTTATAATATTTGGTAATATGACAGCTATAGACAGCACCATCTCCGAAAAAAAAAAAAAAATTGTATGAAGAAAAACACAAAAGTCGTTTTTTCTCACAACTTAATAAAACTTAAAGCATGCGGCTTACATGGGGTATTGTCCCACATGAGGCGATTCCGAAATGCTATAACACGCACACCCATGCGCGCCACTTCACTCACAGCGGAGTGTTGAATTTCGAGAAATTCAGTTAGAGAGTTTTACGTTGATTTAGGTGTGATTTTGAAAATATACAAAGTGATTGACTTTAGTTTGCTAATTTTATTAATTATAATGAGTAATAATGGAATATACAATATAATAATACTAAAAAAACAATTATAGACTCATTTACAATATAAATCGATTTTGCAATATTTCTGATGATAATTTAATTCGTTGTTAGTAGATTATGTTAGTAGATACAAAGTTTGACTTCATAATAAAGATTAAAAAAAAAATACTACTAAAACTTATAACTAATACAGAAAAATACTAAGAATAGGCAATTGTATAATTGAGAAATATATAAAATTTACACAAAAACATCAAACATTAAAATCTAGTCGACTGAGTCTCGTCATCGCTATCAAAGAATTCAAAATCAGAATCCATCATACTTGGCACCTCAACAAATTCAATGTTTTCCTTATCCATGGTATCTGGGTCAATTAAGAGAAGAGACTTCATTTCTTCAGTTAAATAATTTCTACTCATAATAGTCAGTTTAGGTCGAATACTTGACAAAATGGGTCTGAGAATACGATGAAACCATTAAAGATGTCTTGGTTTGTCGTTCTGCGACAAAATTTCCGCGTATGATGTTCCCTGAGTTTTCTAAAATCTTTGTTTTGCTCTCTTCTGATAAAAAATGTTGAAATGTTTTATTATTTCGGCTCCATGCAGCAGAAGTTTGTGGATACTGGAAGGCATGAAATACCAGCCATACAGTTCCACATACAGCTGCGCAGTTTCGTCGAGATAATTGGCAAACAAATCAATATTAATAGACTGTCCTGATGATACAACACGGAGAATAGTTGCGAATTTTTGGATGAGCTCCTGACTCAATCCAGTGATATTTGCAGTCTTCTCAGGATACTGGAAAAAAATTCTAGCCATGTTGCCATCATTCGTGGCTCCAGCACCTTTATATAAAAAAAATTATATGAGAACATAATTAGATAAGTTTTATAATATTACACTAATTAAAAAAAAACCCTTTGATATACAAAATAAATAAATCAACTAACCTTGTTTTACGATATCCACTAGAAGTCCCATTTCCTCTCGAAATTTTCGCTGTATCGTCTGTTTGCGACTTTTCAAAGCTGCTTACTAGCTTCATCTTTGGCTTGCCATTTTATTAAATCTTATCGGTAAGCGATATGCAGCAGGCATTCCATGGATCTGATCCATGCATGCAAAGTCGACAAACCGTACTTGTAAATATCAGATGCTACAGATTTCCTAAAATATGAATAAAAAGGTTAAAAGTGTTTTTCAATTGAATATATATTTTAACATAGATTTCCAATATTCAACTTACATGTGAATCTTCTCAAAATCATTCATTTCACTTGGTACAGCTTTACAGATGTAACATGTTTGCATAGAGGTTTGTGACAGGTGACACGTTATTTTGCCATCTATCATGGTCATTAACATTGAATGTTTAACTTGTATATTATTTTCAATGATAGATGGCTTCAATGCTTTAATTTCAGCATCGATCAAACCCATTTCATCCTTCATGTCCAACTTATTTTCGCTGACAAACTTGAAATAAATTGGTCTGCAAAGTATTGTAGAAGAAGGTTTTGGGTTTTCCCAGACCAAATGGTCACCACACATCAATTGCAAGAGCACAAAAGAGCACATAAAAACACTAGAGTCGTCTTCATCTGCATACATGCATTGCTTGTAGTTGCTTTGATTTGACGCACCATCGAAGCCCCATTTTCAGATTAAGATGAGTTCTTTATCTTACAAATGGTCCAAGTTTAATGTTGTGGCAAGTAGAGTGACAGAGATGTCCAAAATAGCTTGAAATTTTACTTTAACTCCTCGTCCGGTCACTTCCATATCGCTTTCAGGAGGATAGCATGCCTTCTTGGCATTTAAAACTGAATAATATGTTGGATACAAATCTATTCCACTGTCTTTCGCAGTTTCCCTTAAAGTTATATACTGCCACTTCGACAATTTCAGAGAAATCAATATACCCAACGCTTTCTCTGCTGAATACTTGTTAGTAGTTGTTTTGCCTTTCAAAAAAATCTTGGTCTTGGTGCTTTTTCAGGATGCTCGGTAATATATTTTATTAAATCTTTCACGTCCTCATTCTCACCGCAACTCACTGCAGCAGCATAAATATGCAAGTTTTAGAGAGTCATGCGTTAAAAGTTCTTCTCTTCTTCTGTTTTTGGCATAATTCTGAGAAAGGTTTTCTTGGGCTCTTTTTTAGTGTTGTAGTGCTAACAGTACATGTAGTTACTTTGGACGTGGTTGCACCTTCATTTATACCACTAGCACTTGAAGTTGAAGGTTCAACAGTATCAGTAACAGAGTCGATTGATACCAATCCAATTTCTTCACTTTTTACAAATCTGTCTTTAATGATGTTGCTGTAGCTTCTTGAAGAATGTATGCATCGTTCGATTACACGATTCCAATTTCTATGCAAAACACACATATACACTTAGACAAAACTGTTTTAATTTTTTTTGTTCTTCTTCAGACAAATTTGTCGCTTTGGTTAGAAGTGCTTCTAGCAAAATACTGGGCTGTGAAAAGCATGTTTTTGTTTTCACAAATATGAATATATCCAATTTGTATAAAATCGTTCCATGATAACAAGTAAGTACGTAAGCAAGAAGTTAATGTTATAGCGCGAACAGACAAAAACAGAACATTGACAAAAACTAATGATTTTGACGCTGTTGTCCCTATTTATATAAAAGTATCCCTATTAATCGTATCTTTATTAATAGTAGTTAGTTAAACACTAAAAATAGCCCTTAACTAATGTATCTTAACTCGTTAACAATATTTGCAATTTTCACTAATGAGATGAGACCAAATTACTATCATAAGTTAATTAGCACGCATTTAGCTTTGATTTCCTATTAAACTTGAGATTACGAACAGCTGAAACAGCTTAAAACAAACAATCATTACTATGTAATTATCGTTTCCAGTTGGTATGTGTACCTATCCCAAAGATATCAAATAATATATATTAAATTCCTTCGAGAAATCCACTGAATTTCTTGAAGTTCATTACTCTGCTCTGAGTGAAGTGGTGAAATAATATATTTCTTATTTATACAATTGCCTATTCTTAGTATTTTTCTGTAGTAGTTATATGTTTCTGTACTAATATTTTTTTAATGTTAATTAAGAAGTCAAACTTTTTATCTACTGACATAATCTACAAACAACGAATTAAATTATCTTAAGAAATATTTATTTTATTTTTTATGACTTTAGTGTATTTCTTCATACAAAAAAAAAAAACAATTTTTTTTTCGGTATGGTTCTTTCTATAGCTGTCATATTACCAAATATTATAAATAATACTGAAATAAATCCGTTCTAATTTTTATTTCTCGCCTAAATAAATTTTGATTTCAATGCCCACGGAGCGTCGATTTCGAACCACTGTGCGGCGGTGGCTAGACGTTTTCACGTGAGGTAGAAGGGTGCGGTTCCACAGCATTATTTATATTATACACTTTGATATCTTGTCGCTAATTTCAATGTTATTGTGCACCGAGTCTTCAATATAACCCTGTGCAATATTATTAGAGCGTCATCCTCCGTGGCGTTTCAGTGTAATGATATCGGTTCCGGAATTAGTTGGTTTTTAGAGTGGTTTTTAACATTGAATATATTGACCACATTGAGGGCAGCTTATACTTCACGCGTAATTCATTGAAATAAAGCCATCAAAACATTTTCAGAGAATGATTGAGTATTTCTTCGAGTTTTCCATGCTATAAAATTATTGTAAATCATGAAATACCGCTCTCGCGATTTTGGCGGCAAGAGAACGTTTTCTGCAATTTGCGCCTCATTCAAAATCTCAGATGGAGTAGATTCCATTAATATCCGATTCCTCGCTTGAACTCATATTATTATTTTGTTTTTATTTAACAGTCGGAAAATCTTTGACGTTTCTAATATGACAATGGCGCGAATTTGCAAAGGGCGCCACATGCAAGTGGTGAAAATTAGAACTAAATATTTCGTCTCATTTACTCTTTTTTTTTTTTGATAATAATAGTCTTTACTTTACATAATTATTACACGAAAATATTGGCGTCAGCAGAATTATAAACTAGGTTGCAAAACACATTCTAGGCGCTCTTGATTATATTTGATATTTGCACCTAGCGACTAATGTAGTTAGACGATAAATAAAATCGATGTTTAGTATGTCAGCGCAGTGGTCTGTTATTGCCATGTTGTGTCACGAACATGCGTCAAACGCGGAAGTCTAACCTAGAATATGCCGCTCTACGCGCCCTCGTAGTCGATGGAGTTGATGTACCTATATTCCGCCAATTTCTTAGCTGGGCACTCAACATCTCCCGTTTTGTGGTTGTTGGGCTTTTTAAACCGCGAGTACGTTGCACATTTAGGAGTGTCCGCTTTCTTCGCGCACTCAGACATCGAGTGTCCCGCTTCTCCGCAGTGACCACACGTAGAATTTCCTCCCTGTTGTACACGTAGATGTTCACCAAATTGTTGGCATTTGTAGCATCTGGTAACCAAGGTGAAGTCTCTAACAGGACAGGAAGTCCAGGAAGTTTACAAAAAGCCTAACCTGAGATATCAAAACTCTACGTATCTTGGCTGTAACTTCGATAACAAGATTACAGGTCGATGCATGTTTTTTCTCAGATTTGTGGCTAAATTTAACTTCGGCCAAAAAGGTCTCCTGTGACATGTCTGGAAACTTATCGGCGATGTTCTGTTCGTACATGAACCTGAAGACGTCAGCATCAGCCAAAGAAGTCGGCACTCCAACAACCGTGATCCGTGGTTTCATTTTTTCTTTAGTATTAAAGTGAGACAAACGCATTGAGCAAAAGCGCTTCCAAGGAGGTTCGATCAGTCAGTTTATTTATTCTCGTAATGTGAAACTCCTTGGTGGAATTCTCATAATATTTTTTTTTGGGCAAATGTGTTGAAAAATATATTTAATAGTGCCTATTAAATAACAAAGCAAAGAACTAAGGTGTTGTTTCGTCACACTATGTGCAGTAACGCGCACAGTAAACGCAACAAATCTATGGACGATTTTAAAAATTAAAGATTAGAACGAGAAGAAAGAAAGAATGCTTCTGGACTGATTGTTTTTTATTTAGAAACTACACCGACAGTATTACTGTCGGTGTCAAGGCTAGGCAGATGATGATGATGATTATCGGTGCCAAAATAATTCCTAGAGAACTTTATATGTAGCTACAATATTTAAATAAACTTTGAAATTATTCATTTTTTAAGGCAAGCTTTTATTGAAATGTTGTGATTTAGAGGAAGTTTTTAAAAACACTTAAAATCCCGAAACTAATGACCACACCACTGTTTAAGGTTTCTTCGACATGTCTCTAGGTATACCTAGGTATTTTTCATTTCTAGGCCATTGAAATACTATTCCTGGCATTTCTGTTATATTTAAAGAAACCGTCTTTCATCCTGTTCAAAAACTTTATAAACATTGTTTTTTATTACCCATTCATTATCAGTTTCGGTAGATAAAGCTCTGACAGTTGGTATGTTATTCATATCACCACCGGACTTTCTAAACGCCTCAAATGTCCTGTTACCATGTCTTAATGCATCGTGCACATTATTTCTCAACTGGTCTGTTTCGTCGCTGTAGCTAGAAGTTTCTCTTATCTTATGAAGCTTATCATTTTCTATAGAATCTTGAAAATATTCAGAATGATTGTAATCTTCCTCCAAAGGTACATAAGCTCTTCGTCTTGGCTGCTTAGTCAAATGTTCATCACGGTTTTTTCGATATTTTTTATTAGGTTTCTGCTTGTATGATTTGAAGAAGCGATGTTGTTTATTGTTCTTGACAAGTTTTAAGGCTTGCATCAACATTCCTAACAATTTGGGGTGTTTTAATGGAATGTGTTTATTGGTCATTCTTCGGCTCTGTGGATGTACTGCAGCGGGTGAAACTGGAAACAAATTGACAAAATAATTTCAATCTCTCAAATTGAAGCATAAAACAAGCAAGTACTTACTTAAATAAACGTTATTAAACAAATTTAACTTTACAGTGTATGTATTTCGGTTATGATCTAACAGTTATTTATGAGTTAGACTCTTTATTAAATAGTGGATGACAAAACACCCAAAAACCAAGTCAAGACAATGAATGATGCTTACTCAATTGATCTAACTACAACTAAGGTCAAGTGGACCCAACTTCTTAGGGAAGACAATAAAAGGGTATGTTACAAATGTGACACAGGAGCACAAATTAATGTACTCTCATTAAGAGACCTATTATTGTTGGTTATTGTCTAAGCCAAGAGTTACGCATTCATCCTATCGCGTAATATTACAAGACACGCAACGCTGGGCATAGACTGATTACGGAGATGTTGATGGTCAAAGTCTCATTTTGTTTTATTTTTATGGTTCTAAAACAAGTTTTTTTGGATAAGATATAATTGTGAGGCTCGGCCCATATTCACTTATACAAGGTGGAAAAAATACCTACATACGTATTCAGATCATTATTCTGAGACCCCCACAAAGAAATTCATCATCATTCATCAGTTATTTTAAAAAAAACAGCTGTTTCCTACAAAAGTACGATACCCACACGGTCAAAATGTATGGAACAGCTGATTAAAAAAAGAATACCGGTGAAAAATTTCTATGTGGCTTAGAATGACGTACTGAATACATGGTAACCCTTTTTCGCATCGGTGTTCCTTCCACCCTGTATATGGAGGGAAGGGAAGGCTCTTACTCTGCAGTGGGACGATATAGGCTTTTAATAATAATAATATGCACAGTATTGCGTGAATATTATTATGCCCAGAGAGCAGGCGTGCAGTGCCAGGGTTGCGGGATTGTTCGAAAGAGATACCGCGGCCCTGGAACACAAATGGCAAAAGAAGGAATATGGATGGGTTTTAGTCAGTAAAAGTCTGACACTCCCTTCTGCTCAGCCCAGAGCGGGAGGAGTTATTTGATGATTTCCCATCCGAAAAAAAACAGACGTGCAGGCATCAACCAACCATGTCGTGTCCGCATGCACTGTTCCGATCGCCTCCGCTTCAGAGGAAACTGACTCTGCCACTGCGCACTACTATTTACACTACTTTTTCATACCAAACTTCATCGCGCTGGGACAAAAAGTCCGATCAAAATGAAACTCAGGTCTGGAAATATTTTGTTTTCACCCTTTGTACAGAACGTGTCTTCTTTGTTTTATTGTACCTGTCAATCGCATGTAAGGTCCCAACACCGCATCAAAAATCATAGTGCTGACCTGCGTAGCGGTTTTTTGTCCTAAAATAATAAAGTTATTAAACAAAGAAAGAAATTGGAAACACAAACAACATTAGACAATACTTATTTCCATGTATGGAGCTAGTGGCTAGGTTGTGACTAGGTAACAGTGCTACATTTGCCGCCGGTGGTTGTTGTTGGAGTCGGCTTTCAGTCTAACAGGATACATGCACGCTGAATACCAGAATGCTGAATAATAATATGGAGCAACAACTGTGGCTGTTACTATATAGCCAAGAGCCCCTCTGTAGTATGGTTACCTTTCGGATATTCAGCAAAAGCTTCCAGCGCCTGAAATAACAGTTCTCCGTCTTCTTCTTTGGTGAAAAACTTCGCATAGAAATCAATCACAGAAGCGTACTCAGTCAACAACATTGTGTCTTTGTTCTTGAGTAGGAAAAACGCCGCTGATGCCTGATCTATAATTACCAATATGCATCATAAGTAATACCAAATGAAAAGTTTTATTTTTGCAGACATAATGTACCCGTATTGTTCAGGACACTTTTGCACGAATGGACTGGACACTTACGCGACTGGAAACTTATGCGACTGGACACTGGTGAGAATGCACATATGCGCGAATGGACATTTACGTGAATGATATTTTTACGCGACCGACACTTGTGCGCATCCACTTGGGCGAAAGACATTTGAGCGAATCCATTTCCGCGACTGGACACTTGTGCGACTTGTTGTCCAGTACAGACAAAACAATATCACGCCTGATATTACGGTAAGTCCTAAACAGATTTTTAACGGATGTCGTTTCCAGTGTTTTTCAATATGGAAATTCAAGATGGCGCCGAGGAAAATTTTCGATTTTTCGCTCATTGGTGTCATTTTAATGGTTTTTGGGGTCGCTGATATCGAAATGGGTGTCAGTTTCATTATCAACGACCCCGAAAACCAATAAAATGACACCCATCAACCAAAATTCGGAAAAATTTCATCGCCGTCATCTTGGATTTTCATGCTGAAAAACACCAAAAAAGAGACAAAAAAAAAAATACAGCGATTTTAACCTTCTAGTCTGTCTGGGACTTACCGTTCACAGTTACAACTCAGCCCACCCTTCCGGGCCTGTGGACGGTGAGCTATGGGCTAGCTCGCCGTCCGTCCGTCTTATGACGACAGGCCGTGTCGACGGCGCGTTCGTGTTCCACGCGCGCCTCAAAGAGAGTCAGCAAACAGGAAGGGGTCCGTAAGGACCGACGCCTGCCAGGGTTGCGGGACTGTTCGAAAGAGATACCGCGGCCCTGGAACACAAAGGGCAAAGGAAGGAACATGGATGGGTTTTAGTCAGTAAAAGTCTGACACTCCCTTCTGCTCAGCCCAGAGCGGGAGGGGTTATTTGATGATTTCCCATCGGTAAAAAAAAGCCCACCCTTCAAGTAATATCAGGCGTGACGCTATGTTTTGTTTGTAAACCAAATCATTTTAAAAGAGTAACCATGGAATTTCTTGTCAGTTCTTCTTCTTAGGAAACGACCAACCCGAACCGTGCACCGTTTCTCGACGTTTTATAAGTGCCATATAGGCTTAAGTAAAATAAAATATTTTAATGATTTGATTGATTTTAAGGAATCTCACGGGCCTAAGTCGCGCAACTGTTTATTAGCGCTTATGTCTGTAGCGGCACTACACACAGATGATGAACTACATTGAAATACATCTAAATCCTACACCGCGCAAGTAAAGTTCTCCGTGACTTAAGACTATATAGAAGAACCCGACAACTACTGTCGGGCAGTAGAGCACCAGAAATAACACCCGTCTGGTCGGAGGATCCTCCCTTTTCTATGGAGGATGAAGAACTTCACACCCTGTTCTCCGTACTCCCAAATGTCCATCCGCACAAGTATCTGTTCTCGCAAAAGTACAATCGCAAAAAAATCCATGCGCAAGTGTCCTTCGCGCAAATAGCTTCGCGAAAGTGTCCTTCGCGCAAATGTCCTAGGTTCCGTCTATACAATAGTATTTATATTCTATTGATAGTGTGTGACTTGGGAGTATAACAATAATGCTATACTCCCAAGTATAGCATTATTGTTATACTCCCATAACCCATTATGTACACCATATGAATTACACATAATATGGTGGTGACACAGTGGTATATAACCAGAACACAAGTTGTTTGAATCAAAATTCAATCTAAACTATTAATTGGATTTTAATGCGATTCACTACCATCATTATCTGCCGAGCCTTTTCCCAACTATGTTAGTGTCGGCTTCCAGTCTAACCGCATGCAGCTGAATACTAGTATTTTACATGGAGCCAGTTAGTGCTGGGTAATACAATACCCATTGGTAATACTGGTTGTCAAACTTTTTGGGCCACTGACTACAAATAAATAAAATTGAAGTATCTGTTTGTAATACCAAAATAACAGATTTTTACTGGAGGCATATGAAAGTATTTATACTTACAACAAAATCACATCTTTTAAAAAAAAAATTGCCGGTCTGTCTTTTGTTCCAGCTAATCTCCGAAACAGCTGAACCGATTTTAACAGGACTTTTACTGGCAGATAGCTGATGTTATAGGGTCTACAAAGGCTATTTTTATTTTAGAAAAAATATTAGAGTTCCATGCAAAAAATTAAAACCCTTGAAATTGTTAACAAAGTCCAATTCAAACGGCTAACCTCCAAAACGGCTGGATGATTTAGACGGGCCTTTTACTGGCAGAAAGCTGATGTCATAAGGAATAACTAAAGCTACTTTTTATTTTATAATAAGAATTAGTGTTCCGTGCAAAAAAAAATAAAAAACCCTTGAAATTGGTAAGAAAATTCGTAGGTAAATTTTTTTAATAATTATTTCACGCGAACGAAGGTCGCGGGCAACAGCTAGTATAGCAGATAAATCTTTATAATTTGACATGAAGCCATTGCATTCGTGCAAAACAGGGGTGAGTCGCGACTTCGCGGGTGCTAGTATGAAAACCTCCCCAATCCCGAGTCCTTCACTCCGTTATCATTACGCCTGTCATCTGTCACCCATGTCCAGCAATAGAGCATTCGGTTGATAACATTATATCAGCATCTTTCAATTCTTAAACGGCAGACAGACATAGTACCGTGAGGATGGGTTACAACAAATTATTATTGATACAACTTACCTTTTAGTTTAGATGATGTCACATTGCCCACCATGGCTATTACAAATTTTATTGGCATTATTAATCTTTCAGCCAATTTGTTATCAAATATTCCATCGTCTAGTTTACTGTAACGTTAAAACAGAAGGGTCAGGTGCGTAGTACTCGCAACTGGTGTGGGTGCTACCAGCTTCCAAAAAAATAATACTTCAAAAGTGGAATATAACTATACTTATTGAGCAAGATCCCAGGGCCGCCAGATATTATTTATTTTGTCTTAACAAATTGTGTGGCATCGATTAGTGTCAGTATGTACTGTGAAACGTATGCATTTCTGCTAACGGTTAGCAGGTATGCATATAGGGGCGCAAACCATAATTTGATTTTAATTTTAAGTAAGTTATAATGTAGGGGTAGTTATGTTCTTATAATGACTTATATTATAGTTTTATTTTAGGGTAGTTAGTTTTTTAATTGACATGTGTTGATTTCATTATTTCAGCCGAAAGACGTTCACTGCTGGACATAGGCCTCCCCCAAGTGTCCCCACACTGACCGGTACAGTGCAACTCGCATCCAGCGGATCCCCGCAACCTTCACCAGGTCATCGGTCCACCTAGTGGGAGGCCTTCCAACGCAACGTCTTCCGGTTCGCGGTCGCCACTCCAGAACTTTTCGGCCCCATAGGCCATCCGTTCTGCGAGCAATGTGTTGATTTACTGAACTAATAATTGTATTTCCGTTTATTTAATTTGAAAGTAATAATTGTGATTTCTGTTTGTTTCAATAATAAGGATTTATGTTTGATTTATGTAAAATATGGTTTCTACTGATTGCTCACCGTCCACAGGCCCGCGCCTACAGTGTCCGGGACGGGAGCCATCACGTGGCCCCCGATGTCCGGGGCGTCACCCGCGGCGGCTGGGACGTGAGGTTCTTTCCGTCTCATGTTCCGCTACTTCCTTCGCTAGCATGACTGCATCGCTGAAGGAGGTGACGGCTTCCCATTCTCTCTCGCTCCGGACCATGGATTGAACCAGGGCCAGACGCGAGAGGTCGCAACCGCCATTAGCTAACAGTCTAAGTTTGAATTCATGTATAAAAGCCGTTGCACCGCGAAAGAAAGATCATGCTTGGTTCGCTTATCTTGGAATAAAAATCCTGAACTGGACTAACGTAAGCTATTTTCTTTCAAAGTTGTGCTGATGTTTCCTGCTGTTTTCTATTTGCTGTGTAACAGTGTGTGTATATTGATGCAATCCAATATGTTGAATCAGGCGACGACGGACCCATACGTTCACAGTAAACAGTACGTATACGGGGTTAGTTTCCACAGACCAGCTAAATTCTCAGATTCTGAGCCGGTGGGCTCAGAATGATATACTGCATCATATATCCATATATCCATCATATACATAGAAACTTTTCATTGGTTATTAAAAAAAACAGCTTAGAACGGCAGATATGCAAACGTTCACAGTACATACTAGCACTAATCGATGCCATACATTCTGTTAATGAGAAAATAAGTAATGTCGGCGGCCCTGGGATCTTGAACTATTAGGCTACGTTTCCACCAGAGAAGAGCGAGGCGAGGCGAGGCGGAGCGAGGATGCGTATCGACGCTGTACAACGGTGCGCAGATGCGCGGTGCGTGGATGTGTAGCGGGCTCGTGTAGTTCAGATTGACTGCCATTTTTTCGCGCCCTAGCACACTTATTTATTTATTAATATAGGTACACCAACAGCTTCTGTGTACAACATATCTTAAGTATAGGTTTAACAGTCTCGGACTTACACAATCGCCAATTACTGGTTAACAAGCATTCACAAAAATAAATGATAATTGAAGAAAAAATAAATTAAAACCAACGAAACGAAACGCAACAATAAACTCCTTAAATTTAAGAGTTCTTATTCTATTTATTGCACACGAAATAACAAATATAGATACATACACATTGCAATAATATAGCTTATGCACAATGGCGAGCTTAATCCAGAGTTTACGTAGCTTACAAAATATAAAATTCAGAAAGAAAAACGTTATCGCTATTACTAACTAATTACGGCTAAAATATACAAATATTAGTATTAAAAGAAATTAAAAATGAGATCAAAACTGGGATCAATCACTATTAATAAAAAATAAAGGAAGAAGTAGTAAAACAAAATAAATAAAAACCACGCTTCCCTCGCAACACATTCCTCGCACACATCCCTCGCAACACATTTAACACATCTTTGCCTTGTTTTGTATGTACAAGAACCTCGCTTCACTGAGCCGTTTCCTTCTAGAGCTGCGCTGAGCGAGGCCAGTTAAATGAAGTGATTCTATTGGTTCTTAACAAACACATTCCTCGCAACGCACATCTTTGGTGGAAAAGCAGCATTATGGAAGACGGAGGCAAAAAAAGTCAATAAACCAAACAAGTCACCGAATTGCCATGTGTTCATTTTACACTGTAACTAGAAGATATTAGGATAGCATCAACATAGACGAAGGAGAACATACGTATTGTAGAAGCTAACTCATAAACTAACCTAGCTAGTTAATCCTACTAATATTAGAAATGCGAAAATTTGTGAGTATGCATGGATGAATTGATGTTCTTGTTTCACACAACATCTACTGGCTGTTACACGGGGATAAAAAGGAACAATTATCGAACAAAACGCGGGCGAAGCCGCGGGCATAAGCTAGTAATTTATATGGCACCACCGCGCGGGCTTCCTCTACTTAACGGAAAAAGAATCACGTATCACTCACTACTTATATACATGAAATAAAAAGATGCTGGTCATAAACATAAACTCCTTCTTTTTAGACGTCTGTTAAAAAGGTGTGAGTTTATGTATCTTTGATTAAACATTAGCAGGTCATGGTGATGGTACCTATAACTAAAAATATTTTGTGCTATTATTACTTGTATTAGGCATGTACAAACAGCAACACACTTAACTTCCCATTAAAGACGCAACTGAGATAAATTATCACTGTTCGAAAGGGATAGATATATGTTAGTCATTTTCAATGGAGTCATAAGTTTCCCAGGTTAATAATTCTTATTTCGGTCGTATTGCAACTCTTTAACACTCAAATTGACATTTACTCTAAGTTCTCTATACATACAAATACAATTGAAATGTCTATTTGTAATATAAAACAGCTTTTTTACTTGCAAATGCAAATGAAAATATTTACAGCACTTATAACAATAACACATTTTTTTTTTTTTTTGTCTGTCTGTCTGACTCTCTGTTTGTTCCAGTTATTCTCCGAAACGGCTGGAAAGCTTTTGACGATACTTTTACCGGCAGATAGCTATGTTATAAGGTCTAACAAAGGATACTTTTATTTTAGAAAAATAATTAGGGTTCCGTGCAAAAAAATTAAAACCCTTGAAATTGGTAACAAAATCCGATTTAGAAAGGGAACTAATATTTTGTTATAATAATTTCACGCGAATGAAGGTCGCGGGCAACAGCTAGTTTCAAATAAAAACGGCATGGATCATAGATGCATCTTTTAAAAAGTAAAATCTTGATGTCCATTCTGTCTACTTACTTGACACAAGATCTTTTTTTAAATAATTTTCAAAATCTACAATAATTTAATAAAATGCCTGCACGGCTCACCGCTGCGGAAAGAATACGCATCGTATTTTTGAAAAAAATGGAGATTAGAGTTGCCGATATATCGCGACAACTAAATGTGCACGTAAATTTTACACCAAATCAATGTCCAGCTAAAAGTCCCGATCTAAATCTCATTGAGAATCTTTGGGCACAAATGATTCTCAATTGGGATCCCACTGTTGCGTAAACAGACCAATCTTGGTGTATTCCACTTGAGAACCATTAAGAGGCAGGGAAATATGCTGGAACATGTTGGAGGAAAAGTGAATCAGGATGACTTGTATACTGGAAAACGCCTTTCCCGAAAAACATTGGTATCATCTGAAAACCGTCATTATTGAGCGAAGCGAAGCCTAGCGAAGTGTAGCTCGATTCCTCCCGACTCAATATAGTTTGACTAACAAAATGACCTCCAGATAATCATGGTCGGAAAATATCATACAGGTGGCAAAAAGAGATAAAGTGAGCATTCTATTATATTATATTCTAATCACGCATAAACAGCAGGACCAATTTGCATGACAATTATGGACACGGGCCAATAGTTGAAATCGAATCCGCCAGCCAAGCGTGGAGTTTATGGCAATAACCTCCACTTTTTCGGGAAAGGCCCTTAGTATGGAATGTGGCCTTCACCGTTTTATACAAGTCAGTATACCAGCCAGTATACAAGTCATCCTGATTCGCATATCCTCCATGATCCAGCACATTTCGCTGCCTCTTAACGATTCCCAAGTGGAATGCACCAGATCTCGTAGATTGGTCTGATTACGCATCTCAGTGGGATCCAATTGAGAATCGTTTGTGCCCAAAGATTCTCAATGAGATTTAGATCGGGATTTTTACCTGGCCATTGATTTGATGAAGTTCACATTTAGTTGTCGCGATATTTCGGCAACTCATCTCCATTTCTTTTAAAATTACGATGCGGGTTTCCGCAGCGGTGAGCCGTGTAGGGATTTTATCAAATTATTGTAGATTTAAAACAATATTTTAAAAGATCTTGTGTAAACGTAGACAGAATTGACAACAACATTTTTCTTTTTAAAAGATTGCATCCATGATCCATTCAGTTTTTATTTGGAATAAACTTTCAGTAAATGTAAATTTGAGTGTTAAAGAAGAGTTGCTATACGACCAAATTAAGAATTATTAACCTGAAAAACTTATGACTACATTGAAAATGACTAACAGTTGCGTCTTTAATGGGCAGTTAAGTTTGTACATTTATATTACTGTGCAGATACAGTCCGCTTAGTGCAAAATCAGTTTAGCGATTCTTTGAGTAGGTGCAACGCAGATCGAATGTGTAAGAATGAAAATGTAACGCTTGATACAGGCACAGGCAGCGTGTAGAGGCGGCATTGTTAACCCTTTCCATACTTCACGACGACTCAAATGACGATCCCGTGGTACTACTGGATCGCTTGGTAGTTCTACGGGTATTTTTTTACCCAAGGTACTACTGGTAGTATTACTGGTAGTAGTACCACGGGCAACAAACGGAAAAAACACATTGAAATACTTAATTATAAAATAAGATATAGCAGCTACATCAGAAGGGGACGGTATCAGGAGCACTCTGTCCGGATCGAGCTGTCGTAGGTACTAAAGTTACTAAGACTGATCATGGAAAGGGATAGTCTCACTCACTCATTCGCTGATTTCGACAATAAATGGATCACAGGCATTGTCTCTGCTGGGTCCTTTGTAGCTATCAATTCCATTAATATTGTTAGGAAAGCAGTGAAGTAATTGTGTTTGTCCACCGCCACGGTTTTTTTCAAATATTCTATAAATGGACTTTCCGTTTCGGTCGGTTCCGTAGTTTCTGCGAACCAAAAATGTGTCTGTGTTGCGATTATATACGTAAAGGCATTTTTAAGGGTAGAGCTGAAGGGTTTTATATATTTTTATGTAATGACTGAATGATCTGTAGGTAAGGTATTGTAATATTCAAATAGATCATCATCATCAGCGTCTTATCTCAAACAAATATTAGGTCGCTCAAATATTATGAAGCTTCTCATTTGTAACTCAAATTAATGTTTGTAAGTTGCTGTTCCGTTGATTTCTCGTTACTCGCAGTCAGTCGCTCACTTAGTAATACTATAACGTAAATTAATTATTTTTCTCACTTAAAACTTTAATTTACAGTCACTCGTTTAAATACTACCCATTTTTATGTAATGACTGAATAATCTGTAGAAAGGTATTGTAATATTCAAATAGATCATCATCATCTGCATCTTATCATCTCTCATGAGTCTAAATACTCACCGTTTCCATTTGTCGGTTGGTTTGGAAGAAACGTAGAAAGAGAAGATATCTCTGTTGGTTGTGTAGCATCAGGATTGGCGGCGTCCGGCTGTGCTGCAAGTAATGTACGGAGACATTGAAGCGAGATCCTTTAATTCATTCTAGCTACTGCCCGCGACCTTCGTTCGGGTGAAAGTATTACTTCGCTTTGAATCAGATTTTGTTAACAATTTCAAGGGTTTCAATTTTTTTTCATGGAACCCTTTATTATTTTTCTAAAATAAAAGTAGCCTTATGTCATCAGCTATCTGCTAGTCAAAATCCCGTCAAAATCGGTTCAGCCGTTTCAGTGATTAGCAGGAACACACAGACAGAGAGACAGACAAAAATTAAAAAAAAAAAAAAATGTTTTTTCTTTATAAGTACCGTATATACTTTCTATGTATTCAGTAAAAAGTTATTTTGATATTATAAACAGACACTTCTATTTTATTTATTTGTATGGATTATATATTTTTATGTAATGACTGAATAATCTGTAGCAAGGTATTGTAATATTCAAATAGATCATCATCATCTGCGTCTCATCATCTCTTATGAGTTTAAATACTCACCGTTTCCAGTTGTCGGTTGGTTTGGAAGAAACGTAGAAAGAGAAGATATCTCTGTTGGTTGTGTAGCTTCAGGTTTGGCGGCGTCCGGCTGTGCTGCAAGTAATGTACGGACACATTGAAGCCATTGAAGCGAGATCCATTATTTCATACTAGCTGCTGCCTGCAACTTACGTTGGTGTGAAAGTATTACTTCGCTTTGAATCTGATTTTTTTTAACAATTTCAAGGGTTTTAATTTTTTTTCGAGGAACCCTAATTATTTTTCTAAAATAAAAGTAACCTTATAACATTAGCTATCTGCCAGTCAAAGTCGTGAGTCTATCTGATAGGCCACAACGAGATTTATCAATAGGTAATAGGTTTACTTATCTAAGACATTATTTTGTACCTATAGAAAATAAATAAGATATATTTTGTACCTCGACAGTTTTTTATTAAATGACGTTTCTATGAAGTGTCTAGCTAGCGGGCCCCTTATGATTATTTTTATTGTTATAATACTTTCAGATCGCTCAATAGTGCTAGTAGTTAGAAACAATTATGTACCTTACAAATCCAAAATTTCGACTTCCTGTGAGCTACACTTTGGAAGATATTCGATATTTAGACAAACGTCCAGCCAGCAGGCCCCTTTTTTAAATACTGCTCTTTTATATCATACAATAGCATTAGGAGCTTGATACTATTATGTACCTTACAAATCCAAAATTTTTACTTTCTGTGAGTTACATTTCTTTTTTTTTTTTCGGAGATGGCATCTCGCAGTTCAGCCTCTGAGGCTGGCTACTGCTTAACCGGGCAAATCCCTGTGGATGCCTTAAAAATGAGTCTAAGGCCTCCAGCTTAGGTGGTAGGGGTACGGGCCTCGGCTTAGGGCGTCGCTGGGGAGGGCAGCAAAGGGACAGGCTGGATCTGAGTGATATTATTTAGGGGCTGGTTTAAAACTACCGGCTCAGCATCGCGGGCTGGCTCTGGCAAGGGTCGGGGGGGGTTCGTTGAACGGGGGCGTAGCGACGGGCCTCGACGGCGAGGACGGAAACTCGGCGGTTTGTATTTGTGTTTACGAAGTGTGCTGGTTTCCCTACTGCTCTCCTGGAGGAGGGTGACGGGGTCATCGGGGGTGGTAAGGGCATGTCGCGGACGGCGAATCAAGCTAATACGCGAGGGTTCGTACCGGGCGGCCGATGCGATCAGGAGGTTCCTATGCTTGATAGCGGAATCGAAGAAACGCTTGGAAAGACGTTTCATAAACTGAGCTACGGTGGGGATCTTAAGCTCTACGTGGAGACTGTCATTACGGACATAAAAGGGGGCACCGGTGATCTTTCGGAGAAAACGGTTCTGAAGGGTCTGCATCCGATGCAGATGACGCGGGTGGGCATTGGCAAAAGTGACAGAAGCGTATGTCATAATGGGACGGATGACGGCGGTATAGAGTCGCAACTGGCACTTGAGTGACAATTTGCTCTTTGCCGTGATCGTAAAGTGGAGCCTAGCCATGGCAAAGGCAGCCCGGTCGCGGGCTGCTCTTATATGCGCTGCAAAGGACAGGTGGTTGTCGAGAATGACTCCTAAGTACTTGGCTCGCTTCTCCCAAGGGATCGGCTTGATAAAAATAGTGATCGGAGAGGGGGGAGGGACGATTGGGACGCGCCTTATGGAAAAGAACTGCCTGGCTTTTATCGGGATTAACCTAGATTCGCCACTTACGGAACCAGGCTCCTAAAGCATTGGCTGTTTTTTGGAGCTGACGGGCGATGGCGTCTTGGCCGTGCCCAGTGTAATAGATTGCCGTGTCGTCGGCGAATAGGGCCAAGTGACCCTTTTTGCTCTTGGGGATGTCACTAGTGAACAGAGTGAAAATGAGGGGGGAAACGACAGAGCCCTGGGGGACTCCCGCGCGGAAGAAAGGGTTTTCCCTATGCGATAGCGGAAAGAGCGATTCGCCAAAAAGTCTCGTAAGATTAGCAAGAGACGATCTGGCACACCGAGCTGATACAGCTTGTGTATCAGCCCGTTGTGCCAGACTTTGTCGAAACCTTTCGTTATATCGAAAAATAACACACCGGTCATTGCTCCATGCTGGAAGCCAGTGCTCAAGTGCTCTACGATGCGGTGGACCTGTTGGACGCACGAGTGTTCGGTCCTGAAACCGAACTGCTCGTTGGGAATGAGGCTCTTAGCCTCGGCAAAGTGTTTGAGGCGCTTATAAATAAGCCTCTCATAGATTTGGCCGAGTGCGCTAAGAAGACTGATCGGCCGATAGCTAGTCGGCTCAGTTTTATTTTTACCCGGTTTGGGAATACCTATGACGGTGGCCTCTTTCCACACTTGGGGAAAGATGTTATTGCTCAGGGCGCCATTGAAGGTGACCGCCAACAAGACTATGAGCTGAGAGGGGAGGACTTTGAACACCCTATTGGTCAAGCCGTTGGCGCCAGGGGCTTTCCGCGGCTGTAGCCTATCTATTATGTCTTTCACTTCGTCGGGCGTGACTGAAGGAAGAGGACAGTCGGGGTCTTCTACTGGGGGGAGGGCGGCTGTACGTTCGACTTCCGCGTCCACCTCAGCGAGATGTCGCATGTCTACTGGTTGAGAGCTGGGCGTGCACTGAGATTCCAGGCTTTCGGCCAGGCATTCTGCCTTCTCAGAGTCGTCAAAAGCAACGCTATTATCGGGACGAATGAGAGGAGGCATAGTAACCTCGTCGCTGCTAGCACGCAACTTTCGTTGCAATGCCAGAAAGCTAGGTGAGTGGGCTCGAGTTCGCTAAGCTCCTTGTCCCAATGATTCGAACGAAACTCACTCGTGCGCTGCTTTACAGCAAGCTGTAAGCTGCGCATGTGAACCTTGTTCGCATGGCAGGGAAAGACGCTATAGGCACGTACGGCCGCATTCTTCTCGGTTATCAGTTCACGTATGCCATCGGGTAGTTTCCAGCGGTGATCGCTCATCGCTGGGAGTTCCCGTGAACAATCCTTCAGTACGGATTGTACGTGATCTGTAAACACGTTGATGGCGGCCGTCGTGTCTGCGACTGGGACTATGTGATCGGGGATACCGTCCGTGAGAGGAGACGTGTCGGATTTCAGCTTATCGCTTACTTTCTTCCAGTCTGTTATCAAAATAGAGGGAGGGGGCTGGCTGGGGTCAGAGAGGCCCGAGCGAGAAACGAGATGCATGACTACCGGACGGTGATCAGAGTTAAGCTCATGTAGCGTCTCAATCAAGTGCAGCCTGAGGCTGACGTTCCTGAGCAGCGCTATATCGAGCACATCGGAACGCGAACCGACAGTGTCGGGGTTGTGGTGTTACACTTCAGAAGATATTCGTTATTTAAACAAACGTACAGCCAGCTGGCCTCTTTTTTAAATACTACTCTTGTGTACCATAAAATAGCATTAACAGCTTGATTCTATTATGTACCTTAAAAATCCAAAATTTCGACTTTCTGTGAGCTTTACTTTAGAATATATTCGTTATTTAGACAAACCTAACCAGCGGGCTTTTTTTTAAATACTACTCTTTTATATAATACAATAGTGTTAGTAGCTTGATACTATTGTGTACCTTACTAATCCAAAATTTCGACTTTCTGTGAGCTATAAGTACTTCAAAAGATATTCGTTATTTAAACAAACGTCCAGCCAGCAGGCCCCTTTTTTAAATACTACTTTTGTTGTATCTTGTTGGGGCCTGCCAGATAGACTCACACGTCAAAGTCCCGTCAAAATTGGTCCAGCCGTTTCAGAGATTAGCAGGAACACACAGACAGAGAGACAGAAAGAGAGGCAGCCAAAAAAAAAAGTGTTTTTGTTATAAGTACCGTATATACTCTATATGCATTCAGTAAAAAGCTGTTATTGTTATATTACAAACAGCTACTTCTATTGTATTTTATTTGCATGGATTATATATTTTTATGTAATGATTGAATGATCTGTAGCAAGGTATTGTAATATTCAAATAGATCATCATCATCTGCGTCTCATCATCTCTCATAAGTCTAAATACTCACCGTTTCCAGTTGTCGGCTGGTTTGGAAGAAACGTAGAAAGAGAAGATATCTCGGCTGGTTGTGTAGCATCAGGATTGGCGGCGTCCGGCTGTGCTGCAAGGAATGTAGGGACACATTGAAGCGAGATCTTTTAATTCATACTAGCTGCTGCCCGCGACCTTCGTTCGCGTGAAATTTATTACTTCGCTTTGAATCAGATTTTGTTAACAATTTCAAGGGTTTCAATTTTTTTCATGGAACCCTTTATTATTTTTCTAAAATAAAAGTAGCCTCATGTCATCAGCTATCTGCCAGTCAAAGTCCCGTCAAAATCGGTTCAGCCGTTTCAGAGATTAGCAGGAATTCACAGACAGAGAGACAGACAAAAATAAAAACAAGTGTTTTTGTTATAAGTACCGTATATACTTTCTATGCTTTCAGTAAAAACCTGTTATTTTGATATTACAAACAAACACTTCTATTTTATTTATTTGTATAGATTATATATTTTTATAAATAAAAAAATAAAAGTAATATTTGTTTAGTTCAAGTAACAGGACTCATACACAAAGACAAAGACATTATAACAAGCACAGACAAAAACGAACACTCACAAAGTAACAATAATTATGTCTGCTAAGACATTGCCAGATATATGGACAATCCAGTCAGTTGGCTATTATCGCCAGAATGGTGTTGGCGCTGCCCCGCACTCTGCGCACCAAAGACGCGCACCGCTTGCGCATCGACGCGTGAAAGCAGTCGGCGCGCACCTCCGCGAACATGCCCGAGGTGCTGCAGTAGCGGGGCAGCCTCAACACCGCCCAGAACGCGTTATTGAACTGGACGCGGAGGGCGCTGTATGCCGCACGGGTATACTTTGCCCACAGGCTGCACGTGTAGAGGGATATACAATAAGCTCTAAAGAGCGTTATTTTTACCGCCCTCGAACAACGCGCAAACCTACGCGTTATCATATTACCTCTGACTGATAACGCCCTCCGCTCCCGCTCAGTGTCCACATCGTCTTTTAGGTCAGCTGTAATAATGTGACCCAAGTATTTAAAATGTTCCACTTTCTCAAGCGGTACATTATTTATACACACAGGGTACCCCCTGTGTGTATAAATAGGCTGCAAGGCTGCCTGCAGAGGCTGCAATTATCAAAGCGTACGTATATCATACGACGTTTTATTACATATTTGCGAGGAAATAAATAAAACTGCCTCTGAGACTTCTGGCGGTGTCGAATTAATACATTCATCATTACTTGACGACATTTTCAAATAAAAACAATACAGCGAAAAGAAAAAGCGCGCGGAATAACTTTTAATTGTTCACAGCCAGTATTACTAATAAAGTAAATTAATATTTTTGTGTTTTTGTTACAGATAAATGGTTGTAATTTATTGTCAAAATTAATTAAATTAAAGAATTAAACGTTTATTTATTTTATTTTATCTCCCAAAGTTATTTTTTTTTATAAAATGTTGACCACTTTTCTGACATAAAAACTCTTTGCTAAGATTTAAAAAAAACACCGTTCGTTTTAGACGGAGCATCTTGATAAACCGTGCATTTTACATTACATTACCGCACAAGTCCGTAATGAGATACAATACGATATTGAAATTGGTGAAATAAGAGACCCTTAACGAGCAAATGTGTTAAAATAAGTTTACATGATAACATGTGTTCACGCCATTATCTTAATAATTTGAATTCGCGCTCTTTATGAGAAATCTGCGACCTATCCCTTCCTGCCCTTCTCCCACTCACACGCACCACCAAACGCCGAGCGAGAAAAGGACAGAGCTCGCCGTCCACATGCGACTGCAGCGCCGCCAACGCATCGTTAAAAACGCAGAAGAAAAGTTTAGTGCAAGTTTGTGTCATGCTGTGTGCGCGTCTTAGCAGCAAAATGTAATAGAAATTCTCTCAAAAAATAAGACTGGTACCGCTTCAAATTATCGCAAACTGTTCTGGTTCTGTGTGCACCATATTGTGACCATAATATAGCCGGCCGGCAGTTACATAACCAAAAACAAAACTTTCTGTGCAAACGCGATTCCCGCGCATCTTCCCACGAGCCTCTGAGGCTGAAGAAGTATACAGAACTGGCTTCAGAAGACTGGTGAGTCCTTATTAATCTGTTCATTACCTATACCTACCTAATCGTCTGTCCACCCGCTCCGCAGATTACAGTCCACTACCGCTAGTTAAAATCATTTTCTGTTCATTTTTGGTCTGACTTCGATCCAGATAACCTCCCTTTCGCGTTCTCATCCTATTTGGTGTTAACTCTGATAGTTTACACGTATTCAAACCGCTTATTTAAAACCGCCATCTTGTAATTACCTACACGTGGCGATCTCCCGCGCCGCTCACTAATATTAATATTATCCTATTTCGTTAAGTAGTTACTCAAGTCAGTTATAACGAAATACCTACTTATTTTATTGTTTTCACACGCAAATCGTGATAGAAAAAACGTAGATTTTACCGCTTAGCCTAAACAGGTACCTACTTACTTACGTCGCATTCTACCTACCATACTTACTCAGTAAACCTACCTACCTACGTGTGTTTACTCGAATATTCAAGTATTTACCTATCTAGTTAAATTAATATCCGCTTAGTAGGTAACTACCTAACATAAGCAAAGTTATTTAATTACCTATTTTTTCCTACTTACGCATCATTTGCTCACCATGGCAGCTAAAATAGCAATATTACAGGCTAAAAACAATGCAATATTCGCTCGTTTGACTAGTCTCAATAATTTAGCTAAGAAAATAACTATAACTACCGCGGATCTCCGTTCCTCGGAATCATTCATGGCGGAAACCGAAACATTATCGGTCATACGTCAGGAATTCATTTCTAATCTAGACTCCATTAATGAGCTAGGCTTTGAAGTTAATCCTAAGTTTACAGCTAATTACGAATCTCTCAATGCATTTGAAGATATTTACACTAGAATACAGAGGGTTCGTTCCCTTATCGGTGAGAATTCGCCTCATCAAAACTCGCACTCGTGCGAGAATAAAGGTGCGCTTCCACTGATCAAATTACCGCCGATAAACATTCCTTCGTTTGATGGAAAGATGGATAGTTGGCCCATATTTTATGAGTCGTTTAAAGCTAATATACATTTAAATGAGTCGTTAGGTGATTCTCAGAGAATTCAATATTTGACAGGAAAATTGACCGGTCCTGCATTAAAAATAATTGCGGGCATCATTCCGTCAGGCGAAAATTATTCGTCTATTTGGGAAAGTTTAGTGGAAAAATACCAAGATAAAAGAGCTTTAGGGTGTCATTACATGTCTATACTTTTTAATATCAAACCCGCGAGCAATAATTCCTCGTCTTTAAATACGTTCGTTGAAACTTTCGACGCCGCTGTTTCAGCATTGGAGCAATTAAAATTCGACGATTTAAAAGATTTTATGTTATTAAATATTGCCATGCGTAAAATCGATTCTGCCACCGCACATGCCTTTGAATCTTTTGTCAGAGACAAAGAAATTCCTTCTTATAAGATCTTCATAGAATTTACAAAAAGTCAAGTTAAAATACTAGATCGTACCTCGTCGTCATCACAATCAAACCGCGGCCCTGCCTCGGCAGTGGAACTGCACCCTAATAACAATGCGAAACATAACCGCGCGCGCAATACCTACCAATCACAGACGTTTACGACGAGTGACTGCAAGGGTCTTGAGGCTTGTTTAATGTGTAACAAGTCTGATCATCAGCAGTTATACAAATGTCCCGCATTTAAATTGCTTCCCGCCAAAAGTCGTTTCGATTTCATCAAATCCAAACGAGGATGTATAAACTGCCTAAGTTTATCGCATACCGCTTCGCATTGTAACTCCACTTATACATGCAGATCCTGTAAAAAGGCCCATCATACCCTGTTACACTTAGATAGTAATAATAATAATAACGCGTCGTCATTGCAACAACCACCTAATCCGCCCGCGCCCGCGTCCGCGCATTTTGCGCAATCGCTTGGCGCTGCCGCCGCCGACGCCGCGACGTTGCCGTCCTGCTCGCACTCGCAAGCTTCGAATATGAACAACACCGCTCCCGCGAACGTATCGCTATGCGCTCGCTCTGAGGATACTCGTTCGTTTCATACAAACTCGCCGCGTAATACTGTACTTCTTTCAACCGCTCAAGTAAATATTTTAAATAATGATAAACAAAATATTTCGGTTAGGTGTTTAATTGACAATGCTTCGCAGAATAATTTGATTACGTCCGCCTGTTGTGAGCAACTCAAACTTAAACCTATTTCGCTCTCAAATTCTTTTATTAAAGGCATCGGGTCCGCTTCACAAACGGTTCATGGATACATCCCGCTGCTTGTAACCACGAAAGATAAAAAATATTCTTATAACGTTACCGCGTTGGTAGTTGATAACATTACCGACCGCATGCCTTCCGAATATGTTGACACTTCGGTAGTGCAACATTTGGTTGACTTACCGCTCGCTGATCCGTATTGGCACATTCCGGGCGAGGTTGAGTTAATACTCGGCGCTCAGCTGTTTCCGTACTTGTTATTAGGTGGTAGGGTTGTCGCGCCCCCCGCACCGTCCGCTATTGAAACCGTGTTCGGATATATTCTGATGGGTGATGCTCCTACTAGCAATTTTAACATAAATAATACCGCTTGCACGTTGAAAAATATAAACTCTGCTACCTTCTTCATGTGTTCTAGTGGCGTGAAGATGCGTGATCCCGTCGATGAACTTCATCTTGATAAAACATTGACCAAATTTTGGGAAATGGAGGAAGTGCCTATCAAGGGGTTTCTTAGTCCAGAGGATAGTCAGTGTGAAGACATTTACACCTCTACCGTATCACGTGACGCGACTGGTCGTTACTGCACCGCTTTACCTTTTTGCCGAGATCCATCCGAGTTAGGGGACTCTCGCTCCGTCGCTGTTCGCCGACTGCTCTCATTGGAGCGCAAGCTTCATGATCCTGAGCTGCGAGCCAGTTATAATGAGGTAGTACAGGACTACATAGAGAATGATTATTTGTCCGAGGTCCCGCCTGACAGCGAGGATTATTCGCAAGGTTATTTCATTCCGCATCATGCTGTCGTTCGTCGCGATAAAGAGACTACCAAGGTTCGTATTGTCCTCGACGCTAGTGCTAAATGTCATAACGACATTTCACTCAATGATATTCTTCATACAGGTCCGAATCTCCAGGCTGACATTTTTGTTTTGTTACTTAATTTCCGCTTGTTTGCGATAGCGCTAGCTGCAGACATAAAACAAATGTATCTCAGAATTCTTCTTAAATCTGAGCACCGCAAATATCAAAAGATTTTATTCCGTTTTGACCCCGCGCAACCTATACGCGAATTTCAGTTTAATCGAGTCGCGTTCGGTTTAAAATGCAGCCCTTTCTTAGCTATGCGCACAGTGCGACAGCTAGCGATCGACGAACGCGATCGTTTTCCGCGAGCCGCTGATGTGGCGTCTCATGAGCTGTACATGGACGATCTAACCACGTCTGTCCCTACACTAGACGAAGGAAAATTTCTTTCCCGCGAACTCATTGACTTGTTTAAGTCCGGTGGGTTTCATTTGACTAAATGGGCCAGTAACTCACCTGAGTTATTAGAAGCTGTGCCACAGTCTAACCGCGCCGCAATAGAATTTTCAGATAATGCAAACTTGAAGGTGTTAGGCCTTAAATGGTTACCCGCGCAGGACATATTTACATTTTCAACCGCTCCGGTAAAGGAAACATATACCAAACGGACAATACTTTCAAGCATCGCCCGCTTATGGGACGTACTTGGGTTCGCCGCTCCAGTAATATTATTCGCCAAACTCTTAACTAAAGAGCTGTGGCTACTTAAAGTCGATTGGGACGATCCCTTACCCCACGATATACTTTCTTTATTTCAAAAGTTTAATGAACAATTGCCGCTTCTTTCCGCGTGTAAAATCCCACGTCATCTAGGTGTAACCATCGGTTGCTCTACCAACATTGTCGCGTTCGCGGACGCAAGTATGAAGGCATACGGTTGCGTCGTGTATCTCCATGTCACTGACGGCGAGGGAAATGTGTACGTCAATTTAATATGCGCCAAATCCAAAGTCGCCCCTGTCAAAGTCGTTTCGTTGGCAAGATTAGAATTATGCGCCGCAGTCCTTATGTCAAAACTAGTCCGTCTGATTTATGAAACGTACAGTGCTCGTACAGAAATTTATAATATATTCGCATTTTCAGACTCAAAAATAGCTCTTTCATGGATTAATTCCTTACCGTATAGATGGGATATTTACGTTAGCAACCGCGTCGCAAAATGTCAAGAAAATCTCGATGCGCGACATTTCTATCATGTCAGTGGGATAGAGAATCCCAGCGATTGTCTCTCTCGAGGTCTCTTGCCAGAACCACTACTCTCTCATCCGCTATGGTGGCATGGCCCTCCTTGGCTTTGTGCTCCTGTATCAAGCTGGCCGATCACACCTTTCATTCCAGAGGCATGTGAGACCTTACCTGAATATAAAAGTAAAACATTCGTTTGCTCGACTTCCAACTCCACTCCTGGTTTTCTCTATGACCTGACGCAAAAGTTTTCATCCTGGAATAAAATTATACGTATTATTGCATACATTTTGATATTTGCTAAAATATTACCGCGTAATAATCGAATATCCGCGTCTCAGCTCATAAAAGCTGAAAGGTATTTAATCCGCGCTGTTCAGGGTTTTCACTTTACTCAATTAATTCATGACTTAAAAACGAATAAAGTTATTTCCTCACCGCTCAGAAAATTAGACTTATTCATCGATGAACACGGAACTGTACGAGTAGGAGGTAGACTTTCAAATAGTAACTTACCATACGAAGCTCAACATCCCGCATTATTGCCTAAACATGACCATGATACTCACCTTTTAATTGACTACTATCACCGCCTGCATTGTCACACTGGTGCCAATGTTTTGAGTTCTTTATTACGCCAAAAATATTGGATCTTAGCGTCAAGGAATGTGATTAGGCAACGTGTTCACGCTTGTAATTTTTGTTTTAAAAATTCTCCATCTCACCTTAATACGAAAATGGCTGACTTACCAGCATACCGCGTTCAAGAAACCAAAGCCTTCGTGCATACAGGCGTGGATTACGCCGGTCCCATAAATATTACTCTATGTAGACGCCGAGGTCAAAGAGGCCAGAAGGCTTACATTTGTTTGTTTATCTGCTTAGTAACTAAAGCAGTTCACATCGAACTAGCTTCCGATCTGTCGTCTGAAGCTTTCATTTCCGCGTTTAAACGCTTCATTTCGAGGCGTGGTCCGGTTTCTCATATGTATTCCGATAATGGAACGAATTTTGTTGGTGCCAAGTCTCAGATAAACGAATTACTTACCGACCATCGCATCGAATGGCACATGATCCCGCCCCGCGCTCCTCACTTCGGAGGACTCTGGGAGTCGAATATTAAAAGCATGAAACTTCATTTATACCGCGTTATTCGATCCCAGTTACTTACCTATGAAGAACTGTTAACTGTTTTGACTCAGGTCGAAACCATTTTAAATTCCAGACCGCTTTGTATTTTATCAGAGGACCCACATCCTGAGCCTCTTACTCCCGCTCATTTTATAATGGCTTCTCCCTTGACTTACCTACCTGCCGCGCCTGTTTCTGAGGAAACTAAAACTCTACGTCATCGGAAAGAACTGCTAGATCAAATGGTGCAGAGTTATTGGAAGAGATGGCGTTTAGAATATCTTAATTCATTACAAGTGAGACAAAAATGGCTTACTAACTCGGATAACGTTAAACCCGGTCTTATTGTATTGATACATCAAGATGATGTTCCCGCGCTTCGCTGGCCTTTGGGCATTATACAGGAGGTTTACCCGGGTAAGGATGGTAGAGTACGCGTCGCCTTAGTTAAAACTGCTTCTGGCACGTTTAAACGACCTATCGTCAAACTTTGTCCACTACCCTCTCAATAGATTAATAATAATTTAATTCCATAGTTTAGGTAGGTAATTACTTATAATTTAGGTATTTCATAAATTTTATTTCTTTCAATTTGATCGCTTTTTTCGATAATACTACGTATTATCAAGGCCGGGAGGATGTTCACGCCATTATCTTAATAATTAGAATTCGCGCTCTTTATGAGAAATCTGCGACCTATCCCTTCCTGCCCTTCTCCCACTCACACGCACCACCAAACGCCGAGCGAGAAAAGGACAGAGCTCGCCGTCCACATGCGACTGCAGCGCCGCCAACGCATCGTTAAAAACGCAGAAGAAAAGTTTAGTGCAAGTTTGTGTCATGCTGTGTGCGCGTCTTAGCAGCAAAATGTAATAGAAATTCTCTCAAAAAATAAGACTGGTACCGCTTCAAATTACCGCAAACTGTTCTGGTTCTGTGTGCACCATATTGTGACCATAATATAGCCGGCCGGCAGTTACATAACCAAAAACAAAACTTTCTGTGCAAACGCGATTCCCGCGCATCTTCCCACGAGCCTCTGAGGCTGAAAAAGTATACAGAACTGGCTTCAGAAGACTGGTGAGTCCTTATTAATCTGTTCATTACCTATACCTACCTAATCGTCTGTCCACCCGCTCCGCAGATTACAGTCCACTACCGCTAGTTAAAATCATTTTCTGTTCAACATGAGTTATAATCATTAGTTGCTTTATGTAACACATTACATAATCGATACTTAACTTAAGCAACATTTAATATAATTTAGATACGTTTATTGTTGTTTCATTTGGAATAATTTTACTAGGCTTATTGCTATTTCTATAAATGTGCATTTTTAACTATAAATTAATATTAAATATTGTCTTAAATGTCAATATGTTATGCTACAAAAGTTAGAGACAGAAACGAATCGGTGCCGACAGAAACCGACTCCACGTAGTCTTGTCTGCCCTACCCCTAGAGTGTAATTTAAGCCCGCGTCCGCGCGAAGGGGTGAGGCGGCCCGCGAGCTGAGGAACAGGTGGTTTTGTCGCTCACCGTCGTGCATGCTTGGTTGCATGCTGCATTCTAGTATGGGCAAATGACTATTATGGTAAATAAATGTTAGGTATGGAAAACGACATTATTGAAAATAGACAAAAAACCCAGAATCGCCAGCAAAGAAATGTATAAAAATGGGTTCACTATAGTAAACCCATTACGTTTTCAAAAAATCAGCCTCCTAGGTAAGTTATTAAACTGGGTGAGAATCATACTTCATTGACTTTTCTTGATTTTTATTTTATCACTGTTACTTTATTAAATAATAATATATTAAAATATTGAAAAAAAAAGCTTTATATAATCTTAATATTATAATGTTACTTTTTATGAATGTGTATGTGGGCCATTAATAGTAGATTATTAACCAAGGGCTGTATGACATCAATTGCATACGAGGTTTTTGGCGCCTGAGCGAAGCGAAGGCGCTAATTAACCCGAGTATGCAATTGATGCTTACGCCCGAGATAAATACTCTGCTTTACATATCGATTGTGAGGTAAGTAAACAACAAGACAGCAGGTTTCAATGAACATTTATTAAGAAGAAAAAAATGTGTATTTAATTAAAATTAATAGTAAAATTATTACAATTTGTAAGAGATATGGTCACGTTCTTTTTAGGTATATTTATAGTTTGAATATGAGTTTGTGATGATAAGACTTGAGTTTGAGTGACTTGAGGTTCTTGCATCGTAAATGGCGGCAGTTGACTGGTACTATTTTCTTCATTAAAAAATGGCTCAGATGATGTGCTTTGACGTGGTGATTTTAAGTTTATATTTTCTGTTATTTTAGAAGTAATTTTGCTTTTGTTTGCCATCGAATCTTCGATATAACCTTCGGCCACTTTGCTGGACTTCCAGCCGCCGTGCCTTTTTAACAGAGTGAGGTTGGCTCCCGAATCAGCCAATAGAGTCGCTGATGTTCTGCGAAAGCAATGCCCGGTGTATAACTCTACGTTACTCAGTTTTAAATATGTGGCTATTTGCTTTGGCATGCCTGTAAATTTGTTTTTTCCTATTACTTGTCTGTGGCATTTTCCTTTACTGTAATTAAGAAAAAAACGATTTGTATCCACGTTCAGGCCGAAGAGCTTGATATTTTTCA
The DNA here is from genome assembly GCA_947578425.1 of Eugnorisma glareosa. Lineage (NCBI taxonomy): Eukaryota > Metazoa > Arthropoda > Insecta > Lepidoptera > Noctuidae > Eugnorisma > Eugnorisma glareosa. The sequence continues at coordinate 5,780,707 of OX387974.1, read as the reverse complement.
ACATAATTTGCAAATTCTTCATGCACAACAAATGACCGGTCAATTTTAGTTTTCGTGTTAGGCAGTTTTATGAGTAGTAATTTGTTATGTTTTTCTACATTTTCTATTGTCAAGTTTGTCAATTCCACGGTTCTGCAGGCTCCCGATATCCCAAAAATTAGAACAACCTGTAAAAAAGACATAAGTTGTATTAAAGGCACCAAATTCGCATAGTATTTTTGTGAAATATTTTGGTAACTTATTGAAAAGGGCAAGTAAATACGTAGGTACCTTTATTGCTAATTAATTTCATCCGGAGCTTCATTTAAGAATTTCTGTACTTCTTCTGCAGTAAATACCTTCGATTTCTTGCTTTTAAAGCCGTCAGACTGCCTTTTCAAGAAAGCAGTAAGTTTAGAAAAATCTTTCAAATTCACGTCATGTTTTGTCATCATTGTAGATTTTAGCATGGAATAAAAGCACCATAAACTGGAAGGTTGTAGCCTCTTAGATAATTCATCAAAATATGATATAAAAACACTTTCAGAAAGAGATTTCACTTTTTTTTCTGACCGCCATTTCATAAATTCGTCGTATGCCTTTACATATCTTTCTTTCGAGTTCGGCGGTAATATATTTTCGACAACTGTTTTTGCCCTTTCTTTAATAAAATCGGGCGTTAGATCTATGTCTTCGTCACTAGACATGTTTAAAACTTTTGAAAAAGAACTCAAACAAGAAAATTAATTATTTTCGCGATGCTTTCGCGCCTACTAGTAGACTGCCTTTTTTTTTTCACGCACGCAAGCGCGTCAAATCTTGCTGGCCAGTTTGATTTTTAAATCGATTCCATCTAACATACGATGTGGAAACAAATACTTAGTTCCATATTTAAAATAAAATCTTTATAAAATAAATTGTCTAGATTCCGATTCGAGTGAGGGAAATTGATCAGTAATAACCTGAGTTATTGTACCCAAAATTACTGTATGCCAGGGTCGACCTACAAACAGGTTATGGCATCGGTAACAAAAAATGTTTATAATCCTAATACTACCATTACTATATGTGTTGGTAATAGTTCTAAGATTAAAAAGGAAGACATCACTGACTGTGTATCAGAGTTGTTGAAGTTAAACTGTAGTAAAATCATATTGTGTGCTTTTCCATATTTTGAAAATTTAAGTAGTAGAAAAAACAATTTTATACATACCTTAAATAATCATGTACATTTTTTAGTAGGTCACTATAGTGACAGACTTATATATCTGGATATCAACACTATTGTTGGTAAACTTAAGTCGACACGGGGTAAGGTGTATCTACCTGTTAGATGTAGACACAAAATAGCTAGGCTATTAGCTTTTAATATTCACTCAGACATATGTAGTATGTCGAAGTTTGGTTATATTATTAATACTGCGACTATTAGTGATAATACTAATGTACAGGTGACCTTAAATGAGTATAGCATTAGTGCTATAAATGTTTACAAACATTGTACTGAGGAGGATCCATGTGTCACCGTGGAAAATTCTCAATTAGGGTGTAGTAGTGATAGGGTCTTGTTATCTGGGGATGGCACCAGAGTCTCCGGCCTCACTCCAGATATTAGTAGTAATTTAAACTAGGAAGTGAGACAACAGATGGTACCATTAACAATATTGTTAATCCTACCACCAGCAAGGTACCTTCTTGCACTCAATTAGTTAGTAAAAAAGGGCCTCAGCAGAACACCTTAAAATTATTCCACCAAAATATCCAAGGCATTTCTTCGAAATTATTAGAAATTGAATTGTTTTTAGAAAAAAGTATGTTTGATATTATTTGTTTTACTGAACATTGGCTAAAGGATTACCAAATGCTTATTAATTATGACAACTATACGGTGGGTAGCTGCTTTAACCGTACATCTATGCTGCGTGGAGGTTCCCTAATATTATTAAAAAAATGTGTTAAATATAAGCAACGTAATGACATAGTAGGTCTCTCGGTTGAACATTGCGTCGAACTGTCCTGTGTTGAGCTGGATAAGCATGTAATTATGTGTGTGTACAGACCCCCAAATTATCAAAACTTTTCCTTATTTGAATCAATAATGGAAGATGTCCTGGCAAAACTTTCAGCCAGTAATAAATCTGCAATTGTTTGTGGTGATTTCAATATCAATATTTTAGAAGAAAATTCCAATAGCAGTCGGTTATTAAATCTTTTTAAATCATTTGACCTGACCAATATTTTTATAGAACCTACTAGAGTCACTCCATCTTCTGCTACTTGTATAGATAATGTTTTCTGCGATTGTGAATACTTAGATAAAGCCATATTAAATTGTCTCCCGTCTGACCACAGCGGACAAACTGTAACTTTTAGGTGTAACACACCATTGCAAAAAGTTCTGATTAAATTTAGACCTATAACTACTAGCAAATTAAATAGGTATAATATTTCCCTACAGAACAAGTTAAATGTTATGAGCCATCACATGGACGATATTAATATAAATCAATTGTATGATAATTTCTTTTCAATAGTTCGAACTGAATTCAACAAAACATTTGAAAAGAAGACAAAAAGTATTTGCCCTAAATTTATATTTAGTGATTGGGCTACTAAAGGTATCAGGAAAAGTAGGGAAAGACTATTTGAGCTTTATGGCCTTAAGCCTTACATAAACACTGAAACTTTCAACAAGTATGTTGCTAAGTATTCAAACATTTTTAGAAATACATGCAAGGTTGCTAAAGCCCTGCACATTAGCAACAAGATCAAAACAGCAGAAAATAAAATAAAGACTGTTTGGAAAGTCATAAATAACGAGACAAACAGGAAGAAAATACGTAACACTAGCTACACATTAGATACAGCATGTGGTCCTAAAAGCTCTAATTTGGAAGTAGCTCAAGAATTTGTAAACTTCTTTACCGATATCCCGTTAAAAACTACGGAAGCTCTAAATTCGTCACCGGAAGTCTCAATTGGTTTATTAAGGGCCAACGTGTCTGGATGCCCGGCTGAATTTAAATTTAAACACATAAGCCCTGTGATAGTTATCAAAGCTTTCCGGCAAATCAAAATCAAAGTGACCGAAGATCTATGGGGAATGTCTATCAAAGCTTGTACATCCATAGTTGAGACTATAGCACCTTACTTAGCTTTAATTTTTAATTTGTGTGTAGACCAAGGAGCTTTCCCTGATTTAATGAAATACAGTAAAGTCATACCACTTTTCAAATCCGGGGATAGTAAAGATACTAATAATTATAGACCTGTATCCGTGTTGCCAGTTTTTAGCAAGGTTTTTGAAAAGGTAATGCTGAATCAAATGCTTAATCATTTTAACACCAACAAAATCCTACACGATCAACAGTATGGTTTCACCAAGGGACGTTGTACGACTGACGCCGGTGTAACCTTATTAAAGCACATATTTACTGCATGGGAAGAGTCCCAAGACGCCATAGGAATTTTTTGTGATCTCTCCAAAGCGTTTGATTGCGTAAATCACGACACATTACTTTTGAAACTTGAGCATTACGGACGCATTACGGACTAGGAAAACTTGCACTTAGTTTGGTAAAATCTTATTTGAGTGATAGACCTCAACATGTTCAAATAAATGGTATCAATTCACAGGGTTTAAAAGTAAAAATGGGGGTTCCGCAAGGCTCCATATTGGGTCCTTTCCTCTTTCTAGTATACATAAATGATCTACCTTATTTACTGAAAAACCAACCTCAAAATATGGTGTTATTTGCTGATGACACTTCTCTAATTTTTAAGATAAATAGACGGGCCCAAATTCTAGATGACGTGAATAATGCCCTATTTCAGGTTCAAAATTGGTTCACAGCAAACAATTTAGTATTAAACGAAAAAAAGACTAAATGCATTAGATTTGCTTTACCGAATGTTAAAAGTAGTAATTGTGATATAATATTGAATAAAGAGAAACTTGAATTCGTAGATAAAACGGTTTTCCTGGGGATTACGCTTGATTCAAGGCTACAATGGAGTTCTCATTTAACGTCTCTTGCCGGGCGGCTAAGTTCAGCAGCATATGCTATTAGAAAAATCCGTCAATTTACAGATGTTGATACCGCTAGACTGGTCTATTTTAGTTACTTTCATAGTATAATGTCTTATGGCATTTTGTTATGGGGACGAGCTGCAGACATTCAGTCAATATTTATTCTGCAAAAAAGAGCCATCAGAGCTATATATAATCTTCGTAGGTGCGATTCTCTAAGGGAACTGTTTAAGGACATTAACATCATGACGGTACATTGTCAATACATCTACGAAAACATAATGTACGTAAGAAAAAATCTGCATCTTTTTAGTAAAAGAGGTGACAGACACAGTTACAGTACTAGAAATAGAGACCAATTAGTTCAGCCGGGCTTCAGACTCGCTAAAGTAGATTCATCTTTCATGGGGTACTGTTTGAGATGCTATAATAAAATTCCACAAAGTATTCTTGAACTGAATGAGACGAAATTTAAAACATGCATTAAACGCACACTATGTAAGCAAGCATATTACAAGTTGGACGATTATATCGCTGACAAAAATGCTTGGCTCAATGCCGGTCCTGCTCCACAAGGACAGGGACGCATAAATTGATAACATTAAATAGTATTGTTGGAGCTGCTGAAGATTGTACAACTATCTTTGCATTGTATAGATTCAATATCTTTAGTATTATATAAAGCCCATATTGTGTGAGTGCTATGTACTAAAGAGCTATCGTTCACTGGAAACCTACGTCCTTTCCCGACTTGAATGTGCCCTGGCGGTTGAGAGAATGTCATGCTCACTCAATGTCTCGCTGATGGTGGCGCGTGTGGCGGATCATTTAGTTCCCTTCAAAATGGTTGAGTTGAATGGTGCTGATCCATGCGTCATGTTCGTGAACGGGCGCTGTCAGTTGTGACTGGTCATCTCTTAGTTGCCACGGCTTATTTGAATTTATTATTTTAATTTTTTTTTAATTGTCTTTTTTGTGTTTACTATGGACACTTTTAACGTGCACATCTTGCTACATCGTTCTCACATAATGTACCATCTCAATATGAATGATGTAACCAAGGTTTTGTAACAATATGCTGATTTAAAAGAGTGTCCATGGAGTTTCTTGCCCGTTCTTCTCCATAGAGATCTACGCTAGGGAATGGGCAACTACAGTACTTTCACAGTTTTTATGCCTTGTGACTGGGACTGTAGCTACATTTCATTGTTATCTTTGTTTCGACAGTTCAAAAGTGCCTGTAACTGGCCTACTTGAAATAAATGCTTTGATTTTGATTTTGATTTTGAGTAATTAATCGATACCGAGAAAAAAAAAATTAACTTTTTAAAAATATTCTTCGTGCAGTATGAGTATGACAGTTCTTTTTTCAAATTCCAAAACCTATGCTGTAATGATAGTCATACACCCCGGCATTCAGGGGTGTAAGGGTGTACTTACAGAGCAAGAGATATGTAAAATGTTTTTTTTTTTGTAAGGATTTGAGTGAGTCCTTATATGGTTGAGATGCTCAATTGGACGCGGTAGGTGGCGCTGTTAAATCTGGCAGACCAAGACGTCATGTCTTGTTGTATTTTAATGTGTTGTCGTTATTATTCATTATTCTTTTGTTTTCATTTTTGCTAGGGATTTGATGGAACCTGGTATACTATGTAAAAAAAAAACAAGATAAGATGTCAATATGTTTATTTAATAGTGTTCTATATCCAAACATTAGATGCCGTCATCTAAAATCCTGCAGGCTGGAGCAAATCCCCTTCATATCTGGCCCAAGCAAGAAAACATAAAATGCTTATGATATGGCCACAACTGCCCAACGTTCAGCGCCCATGTATGCAGCTACAATAATACTCCTTGAAACATTGGCCATTGTATAATATGTAGCAGTAAGCAGGTTTCGCCATTACATGTCTAGACTTAATTCGGCGTATTAGTGTGTTTTCTTCTTCCTCGTCGTTATTTAATCTTATCACGCCGGTTGCTCCTATAGGTTCAAAGCAATAAGATTTCGCCAGTTTAACATGATACGTCCCTATCGCAAAAATCAGCAGTTGGTCATGAATCATCCGTGGAAAGCCGCGGGCATAAGCTAATTAGTTAATAAATTGTATATTTTAATAACATCTTACTTCTTACCATTATCATAAATGCGAATGCGGTAGTGCTCCTTCTGGTCTCTAGGACGGTCCAGTGAGTCATACAACTTCTCCAGTGCCTTAGCCCTGGAAACTGCTACGGCCTTTTTTGCCTTTCTCCTGCATCCTTTGTAAGTCTTTTCTTTTCATTTTTTAAACTGTCATTCCCGTTTGCTACATCCTGCCATTCAGTTAAAAAAAAACACACACACATTTATCACATTTTGTTTTTGTGTCCTTGACACTTATAAGATACATAACAATATACGCTTTTATCAAAGGTGGTTTATTCCACCACCATGTATCCTTATCTATCTCACCTTCGCCTTACGATTCTCCAAACACATATTTTGCTCTATGTATGCAATTCGCTATGTCTTCCCAAGATTCATTTACAGATTTTCCTTCCATATCCTTCATTTCAATCATCTTATCTACCACTTGACTCTTATACTTACTTGCACATTCTTCTTTTTCTGTAATACTCCATCTGGTTTTGGGTGGGGGCCGTTCTTTGTTCAACTGGACGAGATTGAATTTGATAATATACACGGTTTATATGTTGATGAGCTGCTGCACAATTGTTGTCGGAAGATTAGACAACTGGACAGGTCTATGAAGCTTTGTTGACTTAACGAACTGAGCTTGGCGAACGTATTTCAATATATTTGTAATTATCTGTCAAGAACATTGGAACCATAAAAAAAGATACGGTAAAAAACACGATTTTTGCGACCTTCGACCTTGAATAATATAAAACACGAGATTTTATGAGAGTTTTGAGACAACTTTTAGAATTTAAGTTTTTAAAACAAACAAAATAGTAAACACGGTAAATCTCATTTTCAGTTTTGATGGTATATCTTTTAGAATGCCTAAATGAAGGTTTATACAAGATTTTTGCATATCATCTTTCATTCCGAGGTTGACCCTTTTTTGGCTCTAGTGACTGAACTACGCTTGAACGTGTTGTTCGGGGTCAAGTGGTTAGAGAAGTAAAGCAGTTTGTGAAGAAGTTGGTGTGGGGAAGTGCTATCACATTACTTGTTCATACCGCCAAACATCGTGGCTGTTTTCAGTTTTAAGGGTATGGATGCCCGAGCTATTATTTAGGTACATGAGACATTTTCATCTCTGTGTTTAGGATGGTATCTGTCTTAGATGTCTATTTAGACAGTATGAAACCGTAACAGCCACTTCACATAATAAACAACAATTGAAACTTTGTCTCTGTTCGTTTGTTTGATATGAAGCGCCTGTTGGCTATTTGCATACTGGGAATGTAGTCTTGAGCATGAAACCCAAGCTTTGATTCCAAGGTCGGATAAAGTTTTATACGATTTTCCAATGTTGATTTTCTCAGTAGAACCCCGTAGTCTGGATCAATCTGGGAATAGACTCACTCCCTATTACTTGAAACTTAAATAAAACTTGCGAAATGTTGTTGTATAGTTTGCCAAACATTGACAAGTTACGTATATGTCGCAGTCATCTGGTTGAATCTGCTATTTGATTGAATGACTAGCGCGTTCATTGAATGACAACATTCAATTGAATGACTAGGCCGAACGTTGATTGAACAAGCGTCACTCAACGTCCAACTAGTTAGCGGATTGTAACATAGCCCTTTGAACAAAGCGGACGTCAAATCAGTCAGGTGATATAAATGAAACTGATGCTGAGATTTTAAATATTTAGTTTTTTTTTTTAATCTAAACCCTCATTTCACTAGGTGACAAAGACTTAAGTTAACAACTCTTTAGAGTCCCAGAGACTCGCATATTTTAATAAATTACTTTTGAAATAATATTGTTTATGTATGTATTATATATTATGTTTTTTACTTTTTTATACTAAGCAAAAATATGAGATTAAGCAAAGCTTTGGAAATCATGCTACAATCTTTTATTCTTTTAAACTTAGCAGTTTATAAATCAGTAATTTTTTAATTCTCCCAAAATTCTCATGAGCATCCTACCTGATAGGCATACCTAATTTTTATGGTTATTATTTTATATTATTATCTAATCTACATGGGACCCCCCTATGGACGACCTAAAATTGTCATGTGTGTGTCATGTCATGTCGTCATTTTTGTTATCTAAAGTAAGGTTACCTTTTAAGTTGCGAACTTATGGTCACCCTAATCAAACATTACAAAGTCGGCTATATATCCCATTCAACGACTTCGCTAAATGACGTTCGGTCAAGATGTTGAACGTTACATTCAACGACTTGACGAGTTGTCCTTTAGTCATTCAATTGAATGTTGTCATTCAATGAACGCGCTAGTCATTCAATCAAATAGCAGATTCAACCAGATGACTGCGACATATATACTTATACATTTCTGCCTAACCCTTCGGCGAAACAGGCGTGAGAGCTTTTGTTTAGCTATTCGCAATAATGATAATATCTAACTTGGAGCTTCTGGGTTGGACGATTGCCACGAAAAATCTGTCACTTCCTCGTTGTTCATTCTAATTACTGCAGTACCGTCTGTGTTGTTCAAATTGTCACTGATCTGCGACAGCAACGTCCTCTCATGTTCTATTTTGGCGTTGATCTCAACCAAAATATCCTTTATGTGTATTAGTGAGTTTGCGAGCTTTTCTTTTAACGACACGTGTTTAGTCTCCGTAGCTGAAAATTAAATATTAATAATAAGTAGCTTGACATTTATCTATTTTCTATATAATTAAAAAGGGAAGTCCTGACTGACTGACTGACTCATCAGCGCCCAGCCCAAACCCCTGGACCTTGGAAAATTGGTGAACATACTCTTCAATTAAAATTATGAGACACATGTATCACAGTTTTTCCAAAATCGTCCCCCAACAGTGTCAAATAGGGCTTCGAAACTGAAGTAGACGGGCGCATGGTGCGCTGTGTGGCGCAGTGCGTCCGGTTTGGAGTGTGTATTCTTTGTGAAGAGTGGGTATCCACTAAGAAAGGGTTTTTGGAAATTTCACCCCTAAGAGGGTGAAATGGGGGGTTGAATCTTCTGTGAAACTTTTTACTCTCGAGGTCGATTGACTTGAAAAAGTAGTCGCATCCGCTAGCATTATGTCACGATGTTTTAGAGCTCAAAAACTCCGCACCCCAACTTTAAAATAGCACAACACTTTAACTGTCACGATTCAATTAAAATTATGAGAAACGTGTTTCACAGATTTGCAAAGTCATCGTCCAAATATAAAATTCAAAGTCCTGAGTGACTGATATATCAACGTACGGCCTAAACCGCTGGCTTTAGAGACATGAAAGGAGGGTGTTTTCTTTATGGAGAGTGTGTATCAATGAAAGGGTTTTCCGAAATTCCACCTCTGAGAGGGTGAAATGGGGGGTTAAATCGAAGGCCCCTTGGTTACAGGGACCTTTTTACGACGGATATTAAGAAGCCTCCGCTGTCCGTCGTCCGTCTGCCTGTTTGTCAGCGGGCAAAAACGAGTACATACAGGTATGTAATCAAAAGTATTTACAACAATAATATGGGTAGAATTAAACTGGAAAAAAATGGCCAGAATTTTCCCATCGAAAGAGGAGTAAGACAAGGAGACCCATTGTCCCCCAATTTATTAGTGAAAAATTTACCTCTGAATGTTGGATAACGTTATTATGTTTAGTTAAATGAAATTAAAGTATTGACTCTACACAGATTATTTTAAGAGTTATTGGCATTTGCAAACAACCCTGCCCCAGCACATGGACTCCACACAGTCATTTTCACGTCTCTAGGTCTCTTAGATTCAAAGATATTAGAATTTCATTAAACATTCCTTAGATCAGCTGAGTAAAAAAAAGACAAGATGGATGCCATTCGCGGGGTGTTGGGTTAGGAGTATTTATAAACCTGAATTTGTCAATGGAAATGAGTATGTATTATGCCCTTAAAGTATCGGTAAACGTTAACCAAACAGACTGTTTAAAAATGTAGGTATTTCATTCATGGCTGTATTTTATCCTCGTTTGAAGCAAACAGAAGTGGCAGTGAGCTGGTCATGTCTGTCGAAGTCCTAAAGTGAACACCGTGCATCGGAAAGAGCAGCATTGAACGCCTCATAGCTCGGTGAACCAAGGACATAAAAAAAAGTTGGTGAGACAGATTGGATGTGGAAGACGGAGGACATGGTGTCGTGGAGTAGCTTGGGAGAGGCCTATGTCCAGCTGTGGACCACGGTAGGCGGTTGATTAATCTTTGCTTTGTTGCTGGTATTTGCAGTAGTCGTCAGAGGTTAATTCTATGTTACAATGTTAGTGTCGATGGAATTTCTTGCCCGTTCTTCTCCTCCACGCTTTGGAATGGGCAACTACAGTACTTTCACAGTTATTTTGCTTCGTGTCTGTAACTTTGTGTTTGACAATTCAAAAGTGCCTGTAACTGGCCTACTTGAAATAAATGCTTTGATTTGTGACCTAAAATAAATTGGAAGTGTTGGAATTGATTAAAAGAATACGAAAAATAAGGCACTATAAGAGCAAAATCAAAAACAATTGATGCTCTAAACCATCATCGTCTACCTATCTGCCTAGCCTTTTCCCAACTACGTTGAGGTCGCCTTCTAGTCTATGGCAAATACTGGTTACTGGACGCTTGTGTTATTAAGAAGTGTGTTTTTTCAATCAAGATTCGATCACATCGGTATGTACATACGGCGAAATTGAGAGTCCGGACACCAGACTCTGACATATAATGTACTAAAGTATTGTCAGTGTCCGACATCCGCAATTATCCATACCGGTTTGGCCGAACCTTTATACATTGCTTATAAATCAACGTACTTCCGCTTACCGATTCGCTAAAAACGAAAAAACTAAATATAAATGAAGCAAACATTATTATTTAACTTACTTACATTGCCAAATGCAAAACATATCGACCAATAAAGAAGGCCTTATGGCCAATAAAATAAATTGAAGTCCATATATTAAATAAAAAAGTAAAGAACTAAGGTGTGTTGTTTCGTCACTCCATGTGCACGAACGCGCACAGTTAACACAATTGTTACTCGGTAATGGATATTACTAATTTTTCTAGTTTAACAAAGAAAAACTCCATCGTTCAATCAAGCAATATATTGACAAAAAGTAAACAAAAAGAATATCAAAAATAGACACAAAACGTGAAAACTAAAAATATAAAACGTAAACAATATAAAGAAGGCTCCAATCGGCCACATGCTCATCTTTTTTAAAGAAGAACGATTTTCTTTAATGGTCGCCTCAAAATGCCCGCTTGGGTCCGAACATCCACCACCCGTACCACCCATCACGGCCCGGATGCAGAGCAACGATCACGCCTCGTGGCCAGGCTCCCCTCGGTAAGTTCCCGTCACCGATGAGAACCGGGTCCCCGACCTTGTCGACGACATCTACTCCCGGCACGCGACGGGGCGCCATAGCGGGTAGATATTCGGTGACCTAACGACGCCATAAGCCATCACACAACCGGAGTTCCCTTCTCCAGCTGCTCTAGCCAATCAGTGCGGCATCCGTCAGGTCTGTAGTTGGTAGACGACCCGATAAGTCTCCCAGCAAAAAATGGTTGGGGGTAAGCGCCTCCGGATAGTTGCTTTCGGGGGAGATGTGCGTCAGTGGGCGTGAGTTTACCACCGCTTCGGCTTCGACCAGCGAAGTTGCCAGAACCTCTTCTATTGGAGCCTGCTCTCTCGGTGTTACCTTCAAGGCTGACTTCAGTGATGAAATCAGCCCCAGGCCCCTCCCATGAAGGCGCCGATGGGGGAATAAAACGCCATTTAATTTTTCATCTGCTGCAAACTGTGGAACGGTGGCATCATAAAGAGCTTTTAACTGTCGGTTTGCTCCCACAAAAGACGTTTCGTTGTCGTTGTCGGAGAATATTTCGCTAGGCGTACCACGTCGAGCGATGAAGCGTCACAAACACATAATGGCAGAGTCTGCAGATAATAGTGCGACCCATCGCTTATCCCGCCTGCGTTTTTTTTTTTTTTTTCGTATGTGAAATCTTCAAATAACCCCTCCCGCTCTGGGCTGAGCAGGTGGGAGTGTCAGACTTTTACTGACTAAAACCCATCCATGTTCCTTCCTTTGCCTTTTGTATTCCAGGGCCGCGGTATCTCTTTCGAACAGTCCCGCAATCCTGGCAGGCATCGGTCTTTTTGGACCCCTTCCTGTTTGCTGACTCTCTTTGAGGCGCGCGTTGAACACGAACACGCCGTCGACACGGCCTGTCGTCATAAGATGGACGGACGGCGAGCTAGCCCATAGCTCACCGTCCACAGGCCCGCGCCCACGGTGGCCGGGGGCCACCACGTGGCCCCTGACGCCCGGTGCGTCTCCTGCGGCGTCTAGGAAGTGAGGTTCTCTCCCTCTCACGTTCCGCCACCTCCTTCACTAGCATGACTGCTTCTCAGAAGGAGGTGACGGCGTCCCATTCCGTCTCGCTCCGGACCATGGATTGAATCAAGGCCGGACGCGAGCCCGCCTGCGTCCAATAGAATTTAATACGCGAAATAGTCCACATCTGTATAGGTGAAGGCACGTCGATGATGGGCGAGTCTCGCCTCTGGCCAATCTCCCATGGGTGGTTGCAAGGTTGTGCTTTTCAGCAGCTTGCGCAACTGACATCTATGGACCATTGACCGCACGGCTTTCCTCAATCCCAGGATCCAGTACGACTGCCGCAGTTCATTAATCAAAGTTTCTGTATTGGCGTGAGCAAACTTGACGTTATAATGGCTGATCAGAAGACATACAGCTGGCTCCTTGCCACCTAGAATATGGGCTGCCTATCGGAAACAGCAGAAGTCCTTCCTGCGAGATGTAAAAGGCCGTCTCTGAGTTCTGGGGACAAAATGGCTAAACGACTTTTCTTGGGAACGTGCTGCCCACGTGTCAGACAAAGAAGTTCCTCTCCGAAGGCGCTAATCTGGCTCCTTCCCAAAATGTGCCGTTCCGCGCGGATGATGTCCTCTGAACCTAATGGCGCTGGAACAGTGGATGAAGAAGTATCAGGTCGCGAATGTATTCTAAAATATCTCCCGCGCGATGAGCCACAAAAGATTTATAGTTTCTTGCATCACTGCGTAGCCACCCCCACACGGTCATGGAATCGCTCCAGAAAACTCGACGGTTAGGTTTAAAGCGGTGGGCCTCGCAAATCTTAGCGGAAAGTCGAGTGGCTATCAAGGCGCCTTGGAGCTCCAGGCGTGGTATCTAAACTGGCTTCAAAGCAGACACACGTGCCTTGCTACCTATTAGTGCAAGTTTCACGTTACCGTCACGAATCTCTACCTCTCACTATAATGCGTTTCGCTGAAGCAATCGCTGAGCATCTCGGTCGCACTCTTGTATTTTCACCTGCGGGAACATCTCCTCGATATCGGCAGTCAAGGCAACTTTTCCCTCCCTAAAACGCATCAAAATTCCTAGCAGTGGTTTTAAAAAATCAGGACCCGACAGAAGCATAGAATTTAGTGATACACCCCGAACTTTAGCAGCCGCGTCATGAACAACACAACAACGACGCACACAACACGAGTTCACGACGCGGCTGCTAAAGTACAGGGTGTATCACTTTGTTTTGCCGGTTTGTTGGGATTTACCACACCAAAATGCGGTAAGTACCAACAAACTGATGTGGGCATCTGTCCTCTACACTCCTCAGCATAACCCTTCGCTAGCATGTCCTGAATATTAACCTTGTAACGTTTGGCGTATTTAAGATCCTTTGACATTTTCAGTTCAAGATGTTTATACCTAGAAAGAGCCAATGGATAGCTCTTGGGAACAGCAAGGTCACAATAAGCCAACCTGGAAGTGCCCATTTGGTAGGCGTTGGGCTGAATCCTCTAGAATACTGAGAGCGCGATGATCGCCTGCACTGCGAGGATCATGTTTCGTGATACCGATCGCGTCTAACCTGTTGTGTATTGTTCCTTGATGAGGACTTCCAGGTCATGCTGCGGACGCTCACGTAAGGATACGTGGCAGGCAGTCTCCACTAAAATTGTCCGGCTGCTTGTAAATCCGAACAACACCCACCCTAGTGATGTTCTGATGGCGACAGGCTGTGTCTTCGTGCCTTTCGTGACCTATGATGCTGTTATCAGGTGCCAGTTGTCGATACCTATCAGAAGCCTACTACTACCTTTACTATCTACTACTATCGGCCTTTTATCTGAAAGTCTACAAACTGCACGCTGCTATTCCTAGATAACCCTCCAAATGTAGGTTGCCCTCGGGACCCTCGGCACCAATTTTGGAGGCGACGTCGGCATCTATAAAGGTAGCTGTCGACCCGTCGTCCACAAGGACGAATATTTATACGCTCCCAGCCGGCCCGGAAACTGTGGCGGGTGCTACTTTTAATAGTGGAGGAAGTTTAGGATCAATTTGAGTGTTGTTGACAGCTACGAGAACCGGTTCAGTTTGTTCAGCATCAGTTTTAAACTTATGTTCAGGTTTGACCTCCTCCTTCACATCAGCAAATGCTAGAAATTTATCATTAGGTAAAATAGTGTGATGCCTACGATTACAATCAGCTATTGCCTAATTTTTGTTACAAAACCTAAAATTGTGTGGAACTTTTTGAAGACAACGATAAAAGACTTTGTTGTCTTTGACGCGCTCAAGTAAAATCACAAATAGTAATTAACAAAATTGGTATTTCTAATAATAAAATAAAAACTGTGTGGCAGGTAATTAACAAAGAAACTGGAAAGGCACAACAACGAGATCAGAATGAACTGTCTTTGAAAATAGATAATCAGACCATTTCTGATAAGCTAGAAGTCGCCGAGACACTAGAAAATTTCTTTACCAACATTCCGTTAGAGGTTACGAAATCTCTCCCCTCTTTATCTAAACTAGCTGAACCACTTCTTAAAGAGAACTTTACTCGGGACATACCAAACTTTAAATTTAAACCAATATGTATTGTTACAATTATAAACGCATTCAAAAGTCTCAACATAAAAAATACCGAAGACTTATGGGGGATATCCGTCAAGGTTCTTGGAGATATTATTGACTCAATCGCTCCTGTCCTAGCAGGCATATTCAATCAATGTTTGGACAGCGGCAAGTTTCCTGATCTAATGAAACATAGTAAAGTAGTACCAATTTTTAAATCAAGTTGTAAGAGTGATCCTTCTAATTATAGACCTATATCTGTGCTTCCAGCACTGAGTAAAATCTATGAAAAAATCTTGCTGCACCAGATGCTATCGCACTTCAACTCTAATGGGATTCTGCATAGTCAGCAGTTTGGTTTCACGAAGGGTAGGTCGACAACGGACGCGGGAGTAAAACTCATCAGTCACATTTTGGAATCTTGGGAAAAGTCCCAGGATGCCATTGGCATCTTCTGTGATCTCTCAAAAGCATTCGACTGCGTCGACCACAACACACTGATCTGTAAATTACACCACTACGGAATTCGTGGACAAGCTGCTGATCTTGTTCTTTCCTATCTATCAAACAGGCAGCAAAAAGTAAATGTAAATGGGGTGACGTCCTCCGGGTCTCTAGTCAAGATGGGCGTGCCCCAAGGTTCGATTCTCGGTCTTTTCCTATTTCTTGTTTACATTAATGATCTCCCTTATTTGATGGCCAAATTATCGGATATAATTCTATTTGCTGATGACACTTCGCTAATTTTTTAAATAAATAGAAAAGATACGGATGTCTTACATGTCAACGAAAGTCTAACTGTTCTCTCAAAATTGTTCGCAGCTAACAATCTTTTACTGAATGCGAACAAAACGAAATGTCTAAAGTTCTCTTTACCGAATGTACCACAACGGGATCTAAATTTAAATCTTGACGGCAAAAAACTTGATGTCATAGCGGAAACTGTATTCTTAGGGATTACTATCGACTCAAAATTGCAGTGGGGCGCGCACATTAGAACTCTTTCGGGTAGGTTAAGCTCAGCTGCATATGCAGTAAGGAAAATAAGACAGTTAACTGATGTAGCCACAGCTAGGTTAGTATACTATGCTTATTTCCACATAGTCTTATGACATTCTGCTGTGGGGATCAGCAGCAGACGTTGACTCAATTTTAATTCTACAAAAAAGGGCAGTCCGCGCAATCTATAAAATGGGTCCTCGCAAGTCCCTAAGAGAAAAATTTAAAGAGATCGATATACTGACTTTGCCTTCGCTCTATATCTTAGAATGTATTTTATATGTCCGCAAAAATCGAGGGCTTTTCAAAATTAGAAGCGACTTCCATAGTATAAATACACGCAGTAAATACGAAATTGTAATACCTAAATTCAGATTAACTAAAACTAGCAAGTCTTTTCTTATAAACAGTATACGCTTTTATAACAAGTTGCCAAAGTCAGTTATAGAACTGACCGATGGAAAGTTCAAAAATTACATCAAACGTGTCCTTATTAAAAAAGCATATTACAAAATCAAGGACTACGTCGAAGACAAAGAAGTTTGGCTTTAATTCCTTCTGCGCATGCGGCTTCCCTGGTAGCTCATAAACGGCACAAATATGTGGATGTCTCTAACTATTCTCAATCTCATTTTTTCTCATCTATCTAACCAGATTCTTTACGATAGTTTTCAAATCATTTATACATCTTTTGCTCAGAATAGTTACAGCACTGATGACTTGTCACTTGACTGATTTGTGTCACTTGTTTAATTTACTATTTTACAATATTTTCTTACCTTTGTATACACGGTTAATTTTAGGTCGTTCTGGAACCGAAAGCCATAAACTCGATCATCGAACTCGAAACGATTGGCACTATTTTTTTCAAAAAGTAACAATAAAAAAAATCACGCAAAATTAAATTTAGTGTTTTTTTTGTGAAATAATGAGAACTCGAAGTAACGCTTCCTTGCAGTAAACGTATATGTGTGTGTAAAACGTATCCACTATCGGCAGCACATGCGAACGGTACCCAATGAAAAATTCATTCATCGATCAGACAGCTTGATCCGTAAGCCACGCCCCCGCCCCCACGCTTGAAACAGTTTCGCCGACCGCCCCCGCCCTTCCTTCATAGTTAGTATCGTCGCGCGTTTCGCTGTATTAGGTCACTCACGCGCAACCTAATCACGTGCTAAAAATGAGTCGGCAATACGTGCGCAATGGTGGATTTTTATGGGATGGCGCACCATAACCTGGAAGAGGCTAGATGGTTGTATGCTCTGCCGGAACACCTGAACTCACTGCGCGCACGTGGAATCACAGACCCTCAAGTTCCCTTCACCTCCACCATCCTAGCTGTAACCCAGCGCCTCCTCGATCATGGACAGTTTCGAGCACCCACACACGCGCAGGGCCGCGGTAGACTACCATACTTGGCGGAATTAGAGGAAGACATACTGGAGTACTTCGAACGCGACCACGTCGTAGTACCACAATGGCGGCTAGGTGATTCAATGTTAGCCAATATTACGTTTGGGAATTATTAAATACTAATGGATTACATCCGTACCATTTTCGTCGAGCGCATGCTATTTACGAAGGCGACGGGTCAAGGAGAATCGCATTATGCCAGTGGTTATTAGAAAATGTCACTGCCAACATACTCTGGACGGATGAATCGTTATTTACACGAGTGGGTCTGTATAATGTTCACAACGAACATTATTGGTCGTTTTTGAACCCGCATCTCATTCGCGAAGATAACCATCAGGTTAGATTCAGCGTGAATGTTTGGGCAGGCATTATAAACAAATAATAGGGCCTATTTTTATTGAAGGTCATTTGACTGGTGGTTCTTATTTGGATATGCTGCAAACTATGATACCGGAGTTGTTGGAGGATGTGCCTCTGGCTTATTTACGCGGTATGTTCTATCAGCATGATGGATGCCCTGCCCATTTTGCTACTGCAGTGCGTGCGTATCTGAACAGTGGTCCGAAATTAAAAGACTAGTTTATTTTGAGGAGCGTACTACTCGAGATGAGTTAAGAAGTGCGATAGTGGACGCGTTCAATATTGTGAAAAGTGATAGAGACACATTATCTAAATTAAAAGACAATGTAATAAAACGTGCCCGTTTATGTATCGAGCGAAGTGGACTCCATTTTGAGCAGTTGCTTCGATTCAGGGAAGTGTAGAGTTTATGTTTCGAGCGAAGCAGACTCCATTTGAGCAGTTGCTTCGATACAGGGAAGTATAAAACTAAATAATCTAAAGTCCTTAGCCTTAGTTACCGGTAAAACGGGGTGAATAGGAACGCAGGGGTGAATCGAGACAACATTTTGAAACGGATTTTAACGTTGATTTGATACCAAAAAGTGCTCTATGTTATTTACTTAGTAATACTTAATTATTTAGAAACCTTGTTGGCAACATAACATTAATTCAATGTTAAAATCTCTTTCAGAGTTTTGTCTCTAATTCACCCCTGCGTTCCTATTCACCCTGTTTTACGTTGATTATGTTTGTAGATAGCTCCATTTTTTTAAATAGGTACGCCTGCGCCTGTAATACTGTTTCTTGAGAATAAAAGAGTTCTTACAAAGTAAGTACCCACTTAGATAGGTAGTAAAATGTATTACTGACGCGACGGTCCTAAGCCCGTAGAAAGTTTGAAGGAAAAATTAGAGTTATTTAACTGTTAAGTATCTAAACGTAAACGCAATTTGAAACAAACAATGGAGATTGCGGATTCATTATTTTTGCGGGTAGGTATTTACAGCAACAACGTGGTACTCACGACCGCCCTATAGCAAACTCATGATTAGCAAACCTTCAATACAAAGCAAAATAAGAAGTATCTGTGCCTCGAATGAATTTATACTTACACTAGTGTAGGTACCTTCACGATGCCGCCGCGTTAGATAGATATACATTAATAAAATAAAAATACATACGCGATAGATAAATTGGTACACAAATAAAAATACGAAAAGCGAATTCAGATTTTATTTCATAGCAGTTAACGGTGAAAATTAAAAATTTTACCAAACTAGGTAAGTACGCAGTTTACTAAAATTATTCCGAGAAACTTATTGTCTCGTGTCCGACCTGACTTTACAAAGATGCACAACCGAATTACACGGTTAACTTCATAAAAATAAGGTCTTAATTCCAACTTAATACCTTCAATACCTCCTAATACCTTCAACTAATAATGAACTCTATTCGACAGACGAAACGATTCATTTTTCTGTGCAAATTGCCTGCCTTTGTAGAAGCCGCCACCATTGCCGCAAAAAAATGTTTTAGGCAGTATTATTTTATGGATCATATGGTAGGTTGTGGGTTCAAATTCGGGCAAGTACCTATGTGACTTTTTTAATTCATAATTATGTACTTTCTAAGTTTATCTTGGACATCACAGACATCGGTGAAGAAAAACATCATGCGGAAACCTGGACTTATAAAAGTCTGAAATCGCCAACCCGTCTTGAGCAAGCGTGGTGATCAATGCTCGTGCCTTCTCTGTTGAGAAGAGGTCTTTGCCCAGCAATGGGACAGTAATAGGCTGGTATTATTTATTTATTATGGTAGGTAGGTATGCTTATTAGGTACCTAGCTTGATTGGTTCCCAAGAGTACTCGTCGTGTCGGTGTCTAGTAGAATAGGTACGGTACAAGTACTAGTGATTTCGTGATGCGAGAGTGGTGAATTAAATGCCAATTAATTTCTCTCGTGTCGAGATGTGATAGTGGTAAACACCGTGCCGTGCTTCTGATATTAACGAGAGATGATGTAGGTAAATGAAGTTATACAAAACCTAAATCGTATCTGAAATGAAATAACTACTTGCATCCGGTTATTAAATTCGTTCGACGTCCATTGAACCCATGAAACTGAATCGCACACGCACAGCTGTTCTTCGTCACCCAGCGATCGCGTACGATATTGCGTTTATGAATGAAATAGTGGAAGCGCTACTAAGATTTAACTCGAATGACAGAAAAAAAGTGATAAATTCCTAACTTCTATAATTGATGTCCTAAACAAATAATAACAATGTCAATAGTAACTTTTACTCGACTTGAGTTACGGTGTTTCGGCTCCAGAACGATGTAAAAATAATCGTGTATATTCTTTTTTACCGATTGTTTGTGAATGTGTGAACATTATAGGCTTTGTAGATTCCCAGATGCTCGTTAACGTTAACTTTTCATCTTGTTTTAATTTTTTTTTGTGTAGTAAGCAACGACCTATTGTCGGGCCTATACTGTTCCCCCATACTTAAGTACTAATGCTGTAACATGATAATATTGTAACACCAAATGATTTGAACCATGGAGTTTCTTGCCGGTTCTTCTCCATAGGAAACGACCAACCCGAACCGTGCACTTTTTGTCGACGTTTTATAAGTGCCCATCTAGGCCTATGTGAAATAAAAATATTTTGATTTGATTTGACGAAACGCCATCAGTCATCATTTGTCAAAGATGTGAATGTCGGGCAATTTGACAACTGGTGTTCACCTTTGCAAAATAAACAAACATTTTCCTAATCGGATGTTTTTGTAGGCTTTGATTTGGAATTTCTAGGTGAAGCTGAAGCCCCCGTTCCCGACTTTGAAATAATATGCGCTCGCTGTTTCTGGGCTGCGCTGTGAAAGGGTTGATAAAGATGGTGTCACCTCGAATACGGCACCGAATTTCAACTCCAAATCGACCTCACGGTTTAGGAAAAGCGAAAACAATTCCACTCGAGCTCGGCTTAGGTTCTCGTGATTAGCAACGAAATCTAATCTCCGGACGCGCAATGATGGATTGAAAACCTTTCACAGATGGCTCTCTCTCTTGATGCGAAGGTATTTTAGTAGGCAGGGCCGTACTATCTAACCTTCGTTTGACACTAGCGGCTCTACCCACTGCGAGAGCCGTGGTTCAATCTGGTTCAATAGCGGCGAGCTCAGCCCGATATTCCACTTCAGCAGTTTTGCGCTCTAATTCCATCTGCCTAGCTACTACGTCTACTTGTGCGCGCATCTCTGCCTCCATTTGGGCAATTTCTATCTGAGCCACGCGACGAATGTGTTGCGCTTCCGCAGCAGATTTTCTGGAAGCCACCATCACGGAAGTGCGACTGGTGTGGCTAGTGTGAGTGCCGACAGAATGAGCGCTCGAGCTAGGCTCTAACTCAGAAGAATGTACCTGTGAATTCCCTGTGGCAGTATGTGTAGGCGGTTCTGGAATGGCCTCACTACTCGACTGGGTAGGTATATTAGAATCATTTTGTGGCAGTTTTGTCTGTGACCTCGTCACAACCATTTTTATTGCTCGAAAAAATTGCTGAAAAAGAAGAAAAAAGAAATTCCTGTGGACTAATCTTAGGCAGTAGGACCACTTATGTTACTGAATGGTAATGGATATTACTATTTTTTCTAGTTTAACAATGAAAAAATCCATCGTTCAGTCAAGCAATATATTGACAAAAAAAATATTAAAATGGACAAAATAGACACAAAACGTGAAAAAGTAAAAATATTAAACAAACAATATAAAAAAGGCTCCAATCGGCCACAACAACCATATAAATAAGGATGATTTTAAAATTGAAAGATAAGAACGAGAAGGAAGATTGAAAGAAAAGTACGATTTTGAAACTCGCCGTTGAAGTTCTAACACCACGTAAGTCAAAAATAGCTAAGGCATCAAAAATCGAAGTGTCAAAACCGCGTAAAATTACTTAACTTTCATATTATCAATAAGGCAACAAGGCTAGGCAGATAATGACGATGATTCACAGTGTGAAAATCATTCCTAGAGCACATAAATAAATTTTGAAATGAATCATATTTTTAAGGCAAGCTTTTATTGAAATGTTGTGATTAAAAGGAAGTTTTTAAAGTCACTTAAAATCCCAAATGTAATGACCACACCACTGTTTAAGGTTTTTTCGACATGTCTCTAGGTATACCTAGGTATTGTTCATTTCTAAGCCATTGAAATTCCTGGCGTTTCTGTTATATTTAAAGAAACCGTCTTTTTTACTGTTCAAAAACTTTATAAATATTGTTTTTTATTACCCATTCATTATCAGTTTCCGTAGATAAAGCTCTGACAGTTGGTATGTTATTCATATCACCACCGGACTTTCTAAACGCCTCAAATGTCCTGTTACCATGTCTTAATGCATCGTGCACATTATTTCTCAACTGGTCTGTTTCGTCGCTGTAGCTAGAAGCTTCTCTTAACTTATGAAGCTTATTATTTTCTATAGAATCTTGAAAATATTCAAAATGATTGTAATCTTCCTCGAAAGGTACATAAGCTCTTCGTCTTGGCTGCTTACTCAAATGTTCATCACGGTTTTTACGATATTTTTTATTAGGCTTCTGCTTGAATGATTTGATGATCCGATGTTGTTTATTGTTCTTGACATGTTTAAAGCCTTTCATCAACGTTCCTAACAATTTGGGGTATTTTAATAGAAAGTGTTTATTGTTTTGTTCGAAGTTCATACTTCGTCTCTGTGGCTGTGTTGTTGCGGGTAAAACTGGAAACAAATTGATAAAATAATTACAATCGCTCAAATTTATAAGTAAAACAAGCAAGTACTTAAAATGTTATTAAATAAACGAAATTAACTTTACAATGCATGTTCAGTATTTCGGTTATGATTAAGAGTTAGATTCTTTATTAAATAATGGGTGAGAATGTTTTCTAAAACTAAGCAAAGAGTAACACATTCATTCTATCACGTGACGACGTGCAACGCTGGGCATAGACTGATTACGGAGATATCGATGGTCACAGTCTCATTTTGTTTTATTGTTATGGTTCGAAAACAAGTTTTTTTATAGATATATTTTGAGGCCCATATCCATTTATATATGCAGGGAAGAGAAGGCCTTTGCCCTACAGTGGGACGATATAGGCTTGTAATAACAAGCTAGGCTAGCTAGCTACGCTTGTAATAACAAGCCTATATCTATAAATAATAATATGCACAGTTTTGCGTGAATAACGCCCGGAGAACAGAGACGTGCAGGAATCACACTGGTTGAAATCCATGTCGCGTCTTCTAATTGAATCTAGCAAGTCTCTGCATTGTTCTGATCGCGTTCGTTTCGGTGGAAACTTGCTCTACCACTGCGTACTACTATTTACAGTATTTTTTCATACCAAACTTCATCGCGCTGGGACAAAAAGACCGATCGAATCTCGAAAATATTTTCAAGATGAGTCTTTTCACCCTTTGCACAGAACTTATTTTATTTGTACAGACCTGCTACTCGTATGAAAGGTTCCAACACCGTGTCGAATATCATATTGGTCACTTGCGTAGTGGATTTTTTTCCTAAAATAATCAAGTTATTAAACAAAGGGAAATTTTACACTGTGGTCAGGGGGGAGGGAGCGTTTATTCTTCGAAGTCATAATTACACAACTTCCTTGTTGAATTGGTCCGCAGCGACGCAGGAGTTTACATACTCGTCGCTACAATACGTATTTCCATTTATGGGTTTGTGGCTATGTATAACAGCGCTACATTTGCCGCCAGTGGTCGTTGTTGGGGTCGGCTTCCAGTCTAACAGAATACATGCACGCTGAATACCAGAATGCTGAGTAATAGTATGGAGCAACAACTGCCTCCGGCCATCTTCAGGGTTAAGTACACAGGCCCGTGTGGCTGTTACTATTTAGCCTAGAGCCCCTCTTGAGTATGGTTACCTTTAGGATATTCAGCAAAAGCTTCCAGCGCCTGAAATAGCCGTTCTCTTTCTTCTGCGGTGAATAAGTTCCCATAGGAGTCAATCACAAAAGTCTGGTCAGGAAGCAACATCGAGTCTTTATTCTTAAGTGTGTAAAACGCCGTTAGTGCCATCTCTGTAATAACGAAAAAGAGTTATAATGTTCATTACAAATGTTACCAAAGAACAAGTTACTTTTTTGCAGACATATTGTACCCGTCTGTATGTTGAATAAAATATAATGTTATACTCGGGTCTACCCTTAGCATAAACTTCATTTCGCAGAAAATAGTTTGGCAAACACTCATTTATCATACATTCAAAACTCATAATTTTGTAAGTCAGAATCATCTAAAACTATCATATCACAGAAAGTTCACAGTCAGAATAGTCTTTTGGCATAGATTTCATATCGATAGTCATTAAAAGGCAGAACTGTAATATCTCAGAAAGTTTACAGTTAGAATCATCTTTTGGCATACATTTCATATCCATAATAATTGAAAGACTCAACTATAACGTTACAGAAAATTCATATTTAGAATAATTTTGTATTTCTTTGGAAGAAGCATGCAAACTTGCAAAAAAGGATACACCATGCATGCAGCATGCGTCGATATAAGGAAGCACTTCCTACTATCGACGGCCGCTTCACCAAACGGGCGGGCGCTTCGGCTGACCAAACTACAGCTGCACACAATTACAGGCGCCATCACTGGACACGGCTCTTTTAATAAACACCTCTTTGTCATAGGAGTCACAGACAGCCCCCTGTGCCGAGCCTGCATGGAGGAAGAAGAGACAGCAACCCACGTGCTTCTACGCTGCCCAGAGGTTGCTTCATACAATGCAAAGTTCTTAGGTAACCCAGGTACTCTCCGCGATATCGTCAGCAACACCAAGCAGCTGGATAGAAAAATTCTCCCATCTGTACGCAAAATACGCGCCTTGGACGTGGAGTTGCGGACACCAGCCTGTGGCCCTGCCATACAATACAATACCCTATATGTACACCGCATGAATTAGGACACAACGGGTTTTCTTCTATATCTATAGTTCTTATTAGGGTTCCGTACCTCAAGCGGCAAAACGGAACCCTTATAGGATCACTTTGTTGTCCGTCCGTCTGTCTGCCTGTCAAGACCCTTTTTCTCAGGAATGCGTGGCGGTATCTAGCTGAAATTAATACCAAATACTCAGGTCTGCTACCCTTTGGAGCAATGAAAAAAATAAAACTTGTAAGTCAACGCGATCAAAAGATATGACTGTGTATGTCGCATTCAAATATCATGCGATTTCACAGGGGAATCAAAACCTCTAGGATACTTCCCTTAGAACCTAGAATCATGAAATTTGGCAAAAAGCAAGGCCTTACAGCACAAATAAAGGAAAAATTCCGAAAAATAAAAAAAGTTTGAAATTTAAACGGTGTCCCACTTAGGATCACTTTGTTTCATCTATAATGTCGAATTGTTAGGATTTATTCCGTTAGGCTCGTACATCATGAGGGCAGTACATGAGTTTCGTGCAACGAAAGCACACTGGGAGCTACGCACTATTTTTTTATTAAACTAACAAATGACTTGAAATGACTATTTAACACAATAACACGGGGCACAATGAATCGAGTACAGTTCCGATACGTCTCATCTCCGCTGCGATCAGACACTGAATGTCGTCCTCGGCACGAGCTTAAAACATCACATTCACGACTCTGTAGAAGCACGCTATGGTATGGGTAGACTGGTAAGTAGGTCGCATGATGTTACCACTGGCACACTTGCGATTCATTTCATATCCATACCAGTAATGGAAATTACAGCGGGTTCAGATAAAAGAGGATACGAAGGCTTAACACTAGCAGCACGAGACAACGATATCAATGTAAAAGTTTTTCAAAACTTGTCGCTATACTGATGTTTACACTGAAACGATAATAGACATGATTTCATTACTTATCATTATTATATATACATTAAAATGTATAAATTAAAATAACCTAAAGTAACTAACTTATTAATAAAATTAAAAACTGGCGTCAAAAAACTCCTCCTCAACGCAGTCAACTGGTAATGTACCCAAGAGACTGGCAGCGTTGCCACGCTGTATGGCAATGCAAAGCCTTTGGCCAAGGTAAAAGCCAGTCACTAAGCGTTTTGAATTTAAATAATAGGATCCGACATATATCTATAGGTATCTTAATCAAAGTTGTATGCGAACAAGTGAGTTAATCTAAACTTTACACTGGATTTTAATGCGTTTCTCCGCCATTTAAACAATTTATTCCGGAAGGTTTACGCATGTAATATATTATATATGCATAACTAGCAGTTGCCCACGAGCTACGTCAGAGTAAATTTTTTATTAAAAAACAATTAGTTACATATTTGGATTTTATCTACAATTTCAAGTGTTTTAATTGTTTTGCACCCTTATCATTTTTCTGAAATAAAAGTAGCCTTTGTTAAAATAAAATCAGCTATATGCCAGTGATTTGCCAGTGTAAAAGTAGCATCAAAATCGGTCAAATCGTTTTGGAGATTTGCCGGAACAAACAAACAGACAGAAAGACAAAAATGACTGAAAAATGTATGTATAAGTACCGTAATACAATCATAATTTTATGTGTTCCTTAAAAAGCTGTTATTTTGAAATTACAAACAGACGCTTTAAATGTATTTATGTGCGTAGATGTAAAACAAACAAAACAAAAAAAAAAACAAGTTTTTAAACATGTAAATGAATAAATACCACATAATATGAAGTCTTTGTATCCGTGCAAAACAGGGGTAGGTCGCGACTTCGCGGGTGCTAGTATGAAAACCTCCCCAATCCCGTGACCTTCACTCCGTTATCATTACGCCTGTCATCTGTCACCCATGTCCAGCAGTGGAGCATTCGGTTGATAACATTATATCAGCATCTTTCAATACTTTTCAACACACTTGCTCGTAAAGTGAGCCTTATTACATCGTTCTTACGGCCATAAACCGAACTATAACACACACGTGCATAATTATATTACACACTAGTGTATAATAGAATTATCCCTGCAAAGTTACTTTAGTACCTAACTGCAAATTTAAGCGAGTAAACAGAGCATTTTAAATTTAACCGGGTAATACAGTTTTTTTTTTTGTATGTACCAACAAAGAGGTTTTATGCCGCTGAAAATCTATTTACATTTTTGGAATAAATAAATGTGTCCCTAATTAAGACGAAAATACATTTATTATTATGAATGATGAATAATTTGCCAGATTTTATTGACTGTCTAAGTGAGATTAGTGCGATTGTTGATGAGAGTAACATCGAGTCTGTTTTTGTGTTGGGTGATTTCAATGCGGACCTGGGTGAGTTATTTTCAGAGAACTTATTAATGTGTGTAGCGAGGAGATTTGGTCGTGTATAGATATAGAAATGTTAGGGAGGAATTCCGGTACCTTTACGTACATCAGTGACGTGCACGGGACGCCCAGCTGGCTCGATCATTGTATTGTAACTCACGTGGCGAAGCAGTCTGTTACGAATGTTTCCGTTGGGTATGACACTCTGTAGTCGGACCACTACCCTCTCATTATGGAATGCAACTTAAATGTATTAATGCCTAAGATTGTTACAAATACGGTTTGTGATGGAAATAGGGATATTATATGGGGGGAAAGAAATGAGAAACAGGTTTTACTGTATAAACAGGAGTGTCATAGGAGATTAAAATTAATTGATTTTCCCTCTGAATGTGCACAATGTGCGGACTATTTGTGTGGTAACCATGACCATGAGCGTGTCCTAAATAAGCTATACGCTGACATTGTGTCTGCCCTTCAGGGCGCAGCAATGGTGAATGGGGGAAGTGCGTGGAAGTGTGGGCGTGGTGCACGCTTGGCGGGATGGAATAGGCATGTGGGCGAGGCTCACATGATGGCCAGGCTGACGCTTAACGAGTGGGTACTATGCGGCAGACCTAAGAACGGTTGTGTGTATGAGGCGATGCGAGAGAATAGGAAAGTGTTTAAGTCCAGGTTAAAGTGGTGCCAGAACAATCAGGACCAGATTCGGATGGACGCCCTCGCTGAACATCACTCGAAAGGTGACTTTCGTGGCTTTTGGCGAAAAACGAGTAAAGTAAACTCGCGGCCTGGCCTTCCTGGGAGCGTCGACGGCTTATGTGATCCAAAGAGCATTGCAAACGTTTTCAGAGAACATTTTTCGGTTCGGTCGTCGCTCGGTCCGGCGGGTGGGGTGCTGAATGCTGACCAGAACAATAAAATGGTAGGAATAAGTTTCCTCGCGAATGATATTTAGAAAGCCATAAGTCAGATTAAGCGGGGAAAGTCCCCTGGCCACGACGCATTCAGCATTGAGCACCTGCAGCACGCCGGGCCGCACTTGGCGAGAGTTCTTGCAATGTTCTTCTCGCTGTGTTTGTGCCATTCCTACCTACCTGCGGACTTCATGAGGACAGTAGTAGCGCCAGTGGTAAAAAATAAAACAGGCGATATGGCGGACAAAAATAACTACAGGCCTTTATCGCTGGCAACTGTAGTGGCGAAGGTTTTTGACGGTGTGCTTAACACACAGTTAAATAAGACACGTAACACTTCATGACAACCAGTTTGGTTTTCGACCTAAACTGTCCACAGAGAGTGCGAATACCCTTGTTTAAAGCACACCGTTAAATACTATACGAAGAGGAAGACCCCGGTATACGCGTGCTTCTTGGATTTATCCAAAGCCTTTGACCTCGTTTCGTGCGACATCCTCTGGAGGAAGCTGGAGAGCACGGACTTACCGTCGGAGCTCATCAGCTTGCTCCGGTAAAGGTATGGGCACCAGGTCAATAGTGTCCGGTGGGCGGGGGCGATGTCGGACCCTTATAAAAGTGAATGTGGCGTAAGGCAAAGGGCGGGTTGACCTCTCCTACATTGTTCAACTTATATATTGTAAAAATGTCAAGTTTCAGTACAGAAGATGAACAATTGACAGATTTAACCTCTCCAGAAATACTAAATGCAGCACAAAATGCAGACGAAAGCCTAATACCCGCAAAATCTAGAGAAAAGTACTTAGCTGCTTACGATAGTTTCTTACAGTGGAAGAGCAACAAAAAATCCCAGTCATTTTCTGAAAATGTGTTTTTGGCGTATTTATCAGAACTCGCCAATACATACAAACCCAGCTCCCTATGGTGCATCTATTCCATGTTAAGAAGCATGGTTAAGCTCAAACATGGTGTTGATATCAAAACGTACTGTAACCTGATGTTGTTTTGAAGAGACGCTCGGATGGATATATTGGTCGGAAATCTAAAGTTTTGTCACCAGCCGACGTTGAAAAGTTTTTGAATGAGGCTCCTGATAGTCAGTATCTAGCAACAAATATACGTTTAATATTTTTAATCGAAATGTATCTAAAATATACATATAAGTGCGTAACCTTAGCATGACTTCTTAGAACTAATTAATTGGTATCTTTGCAGGTTGCCTTAATATTCGGTGTTACTGGTACTTGTAGACGACAAGAGCTGTATAATATTACAACAAAAGATGTAGAAACCTACGGAGATATGCTTCTTGTCAAAATGACCCAGACTCAAACCAAGATTCCACGATCTTTTAAAATTCAAGGAACGTTTCGTGAAATAGTGAAAAAATACCAAGATCTCCGTTCAACAAAATAAACCGACATGACGGGTGGCGTTTTGACGCAGTCGCTGAATCGTACATAGAAGACTCAATTCATAACAAAGCGAAAATCAGTGACAAAATAACGCAAGCCATTTGGAGCCAAAGGCAAAAAAGTTTTGCCCCGAACCACAACCATGTATATCTCGTAGCATGAGTTATTTGGTGCCTTCTCCTTCCAGTAATTTGTATGATTTATCTTTGTCGCCGACATTTACACAAGAAGTAAATGAAGGTACTAAAGAAGTAGTAAGTAGCAATTTGTATGATTTACCTTTGTCGCCGACATTTACACATGAAGTAAATGAAGGTACTAAAGAAGTAGTAAGTAGCAATTTGTATGATTTACCTTTGTCGCCGACATTTACACAAGAAGTAAATGAAGGTACTAAAGAAGTGGCAAGTACCAATGTAACACAAACTGTGAAATTGCCATCAGAAACAATCCAATATCGTTTTGAAAATTGTACATTCACCAATTGTTTTAATAATTAAACCATTTATGAAATACATGTTTGCTTTTTCCTCGCAAGTGTGTTGAAAAAGTGCGTATGAAACTCGTGAGTTCTTGCTCCCTAGACAATCGGCTGATTTACGCCCTCGCCTACGGCTCGGGCTGCAACCCACAACCTCGTGTATAATGAGCAACTTAGCTCACTTGTATCATAATATACTATTACACACATTGTAACGTGAGGATGGGTTTCAACAAATTATTGATACAACTTACGTTTTAGTTCAGCTGTGGTCATATTGTCCATCATGGGTATTATAAATTTTAGTGACCTTATTAATCTGTCACCCAATTGTTCGTCATATCTTCCATCATCTAGTGTACTGTAACGGTAAAACAGAAGTGTCAGGTGCGTAGTACTCGCAACCGGCGTGAGCGTATGCCCTACCTAACAAAGACGAAGCAAAAGGTGTGCCAACTTAAGGATACTTACTTACACATTTAAATAAAAATATAAGGTGTAAACGGACTCCTCACGAAGCTGTCAACAAAGCCTTTTAAACAACAAGAGGTCTACTCGACGAAAAAATGATTGCTGGGAATTGGGAAACGACTTTTTTTTAGGGGAGAATAAAAACGTTTTACGCTAGGACTCAATGTTAGCACTCAAAGCATAATGCTAATGGATGCATTAAATAGTACAGGGTTCATAGATATGTATTTAATGTATATTTAGGACATGCTTTTTTTTAATTTGGTTAAGTTACAACTTTGACCCCCAATATCTCCGTAACCGGAAGGTTCCCAGATATGGTCCGGAAAAAAAGAGATCGCAATTACGGGGAGAACAAATAATAATAAATAAATTAATTTATTGACACACACAAGTTACAAATTATACAAGAAAACAAAAACAATGAACATAGCTAAGAGAGTGCAAAACTAGAGGAAGCCGTGGGCCCCAAACTAGGCACAGCCTGTATCTTGGTGGCCCAGTATAGACAGTTAAAGCAGATTGAATAACTGACTGTCCAGCGTGACACAGCACAACAAAAAAAAAACAGGTAATTATGATAATTATAAATAAATAATCAAATGTTAAAAATATCAATGTCAATGTCAACAATGAAGTGAATATAAAATAAAATCAAAATCAAAATCAAAATCAATGCATTTATTTCAAGTAGGCCAGTTACAGGCACTTTTGAACTGTCGAAACAAAGATAACAATGAAATGTAGCTACAGTCCCAGTCACAAGGCATAAAAACTGTGAAAGTACTGTAGTTGCCCATTCCCTAGCGTAGATCTCTATGGAGAAGAACGGGCAAGAAACTCCATGGACACTCTTTTAAATCAGCATATTGTTACAAAACCTTGGTTACATCATTCATATTGAGATGGTACATTATGTGAGAACGATGTAGCAAGATGTGCACGTTAAAAGTGTCCATAGTAAACACAAAAAAGACAATTAAAAAAAAATTAAAATAATTAATTCAAATAAGCCGTGGCAACTAAGAGATGACCAGTCACAACTGACAGCGCCCGTTCACGAACATGACGCATGGATCAGCACCATTCAACTCAACCATTTTGAAGGGAACTAAATGATCCGACACACGCGCCACCATCAGCGAGACATCGACACACAATAGAAGATGAACATGCGAAATTCAAATAATTCAAATTATAATATTTAGTAAGCATGCTGGCAATCAAATAAAAATCATAAATCATTCGGATATAAAATAAAAATACAATAAAAAAAAAAATTACAATCAATAAAATGACCATAAAAAAACAAGGTCCTTTCGGCTTCACTAAGAGTATTTTTACACCCATTATTACATAGTATGCTGCAGTAGAGCAGCAGCATAATTATGGCTTTCTCTGGTACTCTAAACTTACTAAGACTGATCATGGTAAGGTAAGGGATAGCCTCACTCACTTAGTCACTTATTTTGACAATAAACGGATCACAGACATTGTCTCTGCTGGGTCCTTTACTCGTATATATTTATCAAAGTAATATTTGTATTAATAGATAAATTTGTGATCACGTTCTCGAAAACGGCTCTAACTATTTCGATGGGGGTTGCTAAATAACGGTTTGCGGGGTCAAAAAAACGATCTAGCTTGGTCTCATATCTGGAATAAATCGTTTTCTCTATTTTCACCCGAGCGGAGTCCGGTCGCTCAGGTACTGTTGCTGTTAAAACATTAACAGGCCATGGAACCTATATCTTAAAATCATATTTTGTTATATTATTACTCGTATTATTATGTACATATTATATTACTGTGCAGATACAGCCCGCTTAACGCAAAATCAGTTTTGCGATTCTGTGAGTAGATGCAATGCAGATGGAAGGTGTAAGAATGAAAATTGAACACTTGATACAGGCACAGGCAGCGTGTAGAGGCAGCATTGTTAACCCTTTCCATACCTACTACGCTACGGCTCAAGTGACGATCAAACACCTTGAAATACTTATAGTAAAATAGCATACAGCAGCTACATCAGAAGGGGACGGTATCAGGAGCACTCTGTCCGGGTTGAGTTGTCGTAGGATCTAAAGTTACTATGACCGATCATGGAAAGGGATTCTCACTCACTTAGTCACTAATTTTGACAAAAAACGGATCACAGGCATTGTCTCTGCTGGGTCTTTTATAGCTATCAATTCCAAGAATCTTGTTAGGAAAGCAGTGAAGTAATTGTGTCTATCCTCCGCCATGGTTTTTTTCAAATCTTGTATAAATGGAGTTTCCGTTGTTGTGTCTAAACGCTGAGCTTGTGTTAATAGTAGACCTGAGGGGTTTAATATATTTTTATGTCATTACTGAATTGTCTGTAGGTAAGGTATTGCAATATTCAAATAGATCATCATAATCTGCGTCTCATCATCTCTGATTTGTCTAAATACTCACCGTTTCCACTTGTCGGTTGGTTTGGAAGAAGAGTGGAAAGAGAAAAAATCTCTGCTGGTTGTGTAGCATCAGGATTGGCGGCGTCCGGCTGTGCTGCAAGTAATGTACGGACACATTGAAGCGAGATACTTTATTTCATATTGTATTCATAAATAGTGAACAAAATTTTACAATATAAATTATCTCCGCCCTTGAAGGTGACGTCGCCGCTAATGTACTATCGCCTGCAATACGCGCCTAGTACTTAAGAATTTGGAACACCTTTATTCATATTGTAAACATTGAATGAAAGAGTTGGAGTGGAGTGGAGGGACTTGACATTGACAACAAGGTTCCATCAGGTACTACATCAACTTAAATGGACTTCAAGAGACCTGACAGTATTTACGAAGTAAAGGAAAAACTGTGTAACAAGTAAAATATGCCGATAAACAGATCGCCACCAACAATTGGGATCCTACTGAGGTGCGTAATCAGACCAATCTACGAGATCTGGTTTATTCCACTGGGGCAGCAAAATGTGCTGGAACATGGTGAAGGACATTATGCGAATCGGGATGACCTTTATACTGGAAAACAGAGAAGGTCACATTCCATACTACGGACCTTTCCCGAAAAAGTGAAGGTTATTTCCATAAACTCCACGCTTGGCTGGTGGATTCGTTTTCAACTGTTGGCCCGTGTCCATATTATGTCATGCAAATTGGTCCTGCTGTTTATGCGTGATTTGAATGTAATAGAAAATAATGCTCATTTACTTCTTACTACAAATGAAATATCAATATATGTACACACTAAATTCAGTAGAAAAAAAATTAATTAAAAACAATTTTCACCTGTGGGAGACGTGTCTATAGAGTCGGACTTATAGAGTCGGGCTTATATAGTCGGACTTATAGAGTCGGACTTATAGAGTCTCACTGATTGGGTCGCACCTATTCGGTGAGTGCTGTGCAAATATATCTCATTTTGCCGCCTGTATAATATTTTTCCGACCATGATTATCTGTAGGTCATTTTGTTTGTCAAATACAACTATAAAGAGTCGGGAAGAATCGATCTACACTTCGCTAGGCTTCGGTTCGCTCAATAATGACGATTTTCAGATGATACCAATGTTTTACAAAACTAAAGTTATTTTTGAGTTGGAGTTTATATGTGCTGACCATACCTACAGTTTAAAATAATTACAATAGTTTGTTATAAATTTGGTTATGGATAGTAGTAGATAATATCCTTTAAACCCGTAATGTTGAATTCCTAAAATGTTGAACAGTAGGTAACAAATTATTAATCACTACATAGTATAAAACAAAGTCGCTTCCCGCTGTCTGTCCCTATGTATGCTTAGATCCTTAAAACTGCGCAACGGATTTTGGTGCGGCTTTTTTTAATAGATAGAGTGATTCAAGAGGATGGTTGATGATGTATTACATTGCACCCGTGCTAAGCCGGAGCGGGTCGCTAGTATCATTATAAAGTAAGAAATAAGATGTCCAAAATTACAAATGTCGTCGCATTAAGGTAAAAACGAAAGAAACGACTCTTACCGATTTTGCCCGATTTGATAAATTATCTGACGAAATTAAGTTATGTTACTCACCCACTGTTCATAATTGTCAACGTCAAAGGCGAGTCTCTTTCCTGCGATTTGTCAGATAAAATTGTGTATAATTATTAATTAAGACTGTTGCTGTTTGTATGTACACGATACATTTTTATCTGTGCCATCTGTCAAAGATGTCTATATAGACAGTATGTAACCACTTAAAATCTAAACAACACAACTTGAAACTTTGTCTCAGGTGTGAAAGGCTTTTTAAACTATTCAAAATAATGATAACATCTAACTTGGAGCTATTGACAGTTTCCACCAAATGTCTGTCACTTCTTCGTTGGTCATTCTAGCAACTGCAGGACCGTTTGTGTTGTTCAAATTATCGCTGATCTGCGACAGCATCGTCCTCTCGTGTTCTATTTTGGCGTCGATCTCAACCAACATATCCTTTATGTGTGTTAGTGAGTTTGCGAGCTTTTCTTTTAACGACACGTGTGTAGTGTCCGTAGCTGAAAATTAAATATTAATTATTTATTTAATACAAATCTGTAGACTACAAATCAATGTGTTTCATGAAATATTATAGTTCAATTCTGACCCGATACTATTTAGATTGCCATCGACACGCTAGGGAAGATTAAATATTATGCTTTTTTTTCCTTTTATGATTATTTATTTTTATGCATAGTCTTTATATTTTTATATATTTTTTCAAAACACATAAAAAAACATTTAAAAATGTAAAAAATAGGTTTCCGCCGGTGTCGGGAGCAGGGTCCAAGCTACCGGTGGTTAGGGCTCCAGAGACAGGAACCTCCTCACAATGCGAGCCGTATCGAGGAGTACTGCCTTCTGAATCAGGCCCTTGATCCAACTACCTAAGGAGAGCCTCGAAAGATGTTCGTCGAGGCGCTTGGCTATAAGGCCATTGGCCGTCACGACAATCGGCACAATGATAGCCGAGTTCACATTCCACATGTCGACAACCTCTTGTGCCAAGTCGAGATATTTTATTTGTTTCTCTTTCTCAGCTTTCACTAGGTTCTCGTCATGCGGGATGGTCACATCAATTATCATTACGCGGCGCGCTGATCGGTCTATCACCACTATGTCAGGCTTATTGGCGACAATAGTCCTGTCAGTGATGATAGACCGATCCCAGTACAGCGTGACATGGTCTTTCGAACTGGGTCTGTGGTCTGTGTCTGTGGTCTCGAGAACTGGGTCGGGCACATACTTGTAGTACGGTACTTCAGATTCATTACCTTATGGTTACATTTTATCTGTGCTCTATTGTAGGACACCATTGCCTGTTTTCATTAATTGTTAGCGACATTAATTAATAAAGCGAAAACAAGACCCTTAACGAAGCCGAAATTCACTTGTTCTCCCCGTCATTACGATCATGTTTTGTTTTAGATCATACCTGGGAATCTTCTAGTTACGGAGATATTGGGGGGTTAAAAGTACCAACATTTTCACAAGTATTTTTTTTAATACGTGTTTTGAATGTAATATTTTACTTTAAACACCTCCACGATCCCCGTATTATCCAATCTAATCAGCACAATGTTTTAGTGTGTTACATTGAGTCCTACCGTAAAACGTGATTTTTCACCCCAAAGAAAAAGTTGTTTTCCGGCAATAATTTTTGCGTAAAGTTACATAGTTTGATGTACTTAATGCTTGGCTGACGGCTTAGTTAAGGTTCTTGTTACACTCTATATATCCAGTCCTACAAAAAAAAAAAAAGAAAGTTTTTTGCAGTTTAAATTATTTTAGATCTAAAGTTTAGATATTGTTTTTGGACGTCTTTCTGACGTGTTATTGTCTTACTTATAACAGCTCTAATTTAACAACTACTCTCAATTTTAAAATTTATTCACTGTGACTTCAATAAAGTATCACAAGTTTTATATTTTCTACTTTTTGTTTGACCAATCTAGGTGCATTGGCGCCATGCGGCGAATAAACCTTTGAAGAATATCAAAAAACCATAACAGAGTTCGTGTAAAAAGCACTTATGTTTTCGCTTTCTTCTTGTAGTAGCATAATCAGCCTGTAATGTTCCCACTGCTGGGACACACGGCCCAACGCGGGTCCACTGCGTGTTGGAAGATGTCACAATGTCTTCGAATTTTTTTGTTCTCATGCCGGTTCCCTCACGATGTTTTCCTTCACCGTTTTGAGAGCAGTGGTGATGAAATAAATTACACAAAGTAATGCGCCTGCCCGGGTTCAAATCCACGACTTACTGTTCGTAAGTCGGGGCCGCCACCATTGGGCCACCGCTGTTCTCCCTGTTTTATTATCCTTCTTTTAGTATTGAGCAAAAAGACAAGCCTTGGGTGCCTCATTTTGTGTGTTAGACATGCAGTGAACATACAAATTGCAAAAGAAGGTAGTATGATGTTTGGGAAACCGATGATTTGGAGAGAACAACAAAATTACTTCAACGACTGTTATTGCTGTTTGGTTAAGATCTTCGTCATAAACCGTAAAAATCGAAGCGATGAGAGCCAGCTCAGCCTTTGACACAGTTTCTGGCCCCGTTCTTCTGCACAGGCTCGAACACATCGGCATAAGGGGACCCCCTCTCGAGCTATTCAAGTCCTACCTGTATAAGCGCAAGCAAACAGTTAAAATAGGAGAGTTTACTAGCTCAGAGGAAACAAATTTCGTACGGCGTCGGGTAGGGGAGTGTCCTTGGTCCAACATTGTTCCTTATTTACATCAATAATCTATGCAATATGAGTATTGACGGAGGTCGCATCTTATCATACGCGGATGTTACCGTCATCGTCTTTGCTGATTAGACTTGAGCAAAAGTTAGAAGGTCAGCTGAAACTGGCCTGCAAAGATTGCAGATTGGCGAAATCGTAGCCTTCTCACACTCAATGCCTCCAAGTCCAATTACACATGCTTCACCAAGTATACGAACACTCAGCCACCCCCCGAATT
Source organism: Eugnorisma glareosa (assembly GCA_947578425.1). Lineage (NCBI taxonomy): Eukaryota > Metazoa > Arthropoda > Insecta > Lepidoptera > Noctuidae > Eugnorisma > Eugnorisma glareosa. Next base: position 5,743,349 of record OX387974.1, on the reverse strand, counting down.
CCAAATTAGGATCCACTGCTGTGCCAAATTCCTAACTGCTCATGTACAAAGATTGACAGGTTACATTATACTAAGTACCTGGGCATTATGATTGCCCAGCGCCTGTCCTGGCACATGCACACTGAATTTTAATCATGAAAAGAGTTAGGAAATTAATATGAAATTTTAAAACATTGCGACACGTTGCCTCTAAGAATCTTCTGCAGAAAGTCTACGTATCATTGGCCCAATCGATTCTTACATACTGTTTGTCATGCTGGCGCAGCGCTCTCTGCTTAAGGTTATGCTCTTTATACCCTAGGGATTCCCTAACCTAACCTCTGACTTTCTGTTACGGAAACTTTGCCTACTCCATCTAACCGTGAGAAAACACAAATCCTTGCCGTATGATTCCAAAAAGTCGAGTATGAGGAGCAGACGAAGCTACTTAGTCGCCCCAACTGTCCCAGTTAGGTCTGTTTTTGCCAAGAGGCAGTACGCAAGGCAATCTTCCCACTTATGCAACCTGTTAAACAAAGAGCTGCATATCCATCCTCTGAAACTCGTTATCTGTAAATTGGCTGTGACTGATTGGCTTAAGAATAAAACCTACAACGAAATTGAGAATATGATATCGTCACTTCCATGATCTATCTAATATATTGATATGACTGCGGTAATGAAATCGTTAGTGGAGGAAGCCATGCCTGGCTTGTTCCGATCCCAAGACATTGTCACAGGGCTAACCTAAACTCAAACCTAAAAACTAAACTTACATAACACACACACAATAACCCACTCGCATACATCACACAAATGCGCTCCTCTTTAATCTTTAATTTGTAACTTTAGTCTTTGAAGTTTTATATTTTCTTTTATTTGTTTTCAATTGCATAACTATAATGTTAAATGGAAAAAGTCACCTAACACGAGAATCTTCTTGCTTATAAGGTGATTTCCAAATCATATTTGCTAAGCCTTTTGTAATTGAAATAAACATTTTTATTTATTATTTATTCAGGAATTTCTCAGTAGCAACCATGGAGTCTAGATTGGTGCCCGGTTGATTGCAATAGGCTCGCCTCCTAATACATGGGTTTAAAAACTTAACTGGCGAACTGTGGGTGTACTATTAGGTACACCTCTGACTAACCCTTCGGAGATTACAGGCGTGATGTTATGTTATGTTATGTGGGAACTTATTATTTAGTTTTAAACTTTACAAAAAATCTACTTACTTCGGCCGACCGATAGGATTAAAACGAAAATAAAACTTAGAAACATAACAAACATTATTTTTAAATTGCATTGCAAATGTGAAAATGTCTACCAATGTCGTATGGCCAATAAAATATATTGAAATCGATAAAATTTATTTTAGAGCCTTTACTGTGTAAATGCAAAAAAAAATACACTTTCTTATTGCTCAATACAGAGATCATTCTGCAATCTATACTAATATTATAAAGCTGAAGAGTTTGTTTGTTTGTTTGTTTGAACGCGCTAATCTGAGGAACTACAGGTTCGAATTGAAAAAATCTTTTAGTGTTAGATAGCTTCTATATCAAGGAAGGCTATAGGCTATATATCATCACGCTACAATCAATAGGAGCTGAGCATCAACGAAAAATGTTGCAAAAACGGGGAAAATGTATTATCTTTGAGTGATTTCGTTGCGTGCGCTGGTTAACCGGTTAAAGTTGCACAAAAATAATGTATTAGGGAATTATTCCTCTTAAAAATGTCTAAAAAAAAGTCCGCGAGAGCACATGCCTATCTTTTAAGGTTGACTAACAATAACCATTTTTAAGATTTTAAAATTTGGTCAAAAATAGTGTTTTATTTGCATAGGTATTTTTACCGACATAGTATTAATCCTTATCAAAATAAATATGTTAGTCATCTTAAGCATTCAATTGTGACCAAAATTGCCCTTTACACCATTCAATTTAGATGAATATCTTAGGAGATATCACAGTTTTAATATAACTCCGCATCAAAATAATAACCTGCGCGCGCTGCGAGGCGGGCTTCATGTTGTTGGGAAAACCAATGTGATTAGATTCAATGGACAAATATTGTGGAGAACTTAGAGAAGGTTTTAGTTTTTGTTTCATTGTAATCAGTGCTCTCTATCAAAAGATTTATGAATTTAAATTGTTCAACAAGAACTTACCATCATTGTGTAAGATACATGCAACGACATCTATTGCACCAAAATGGTACTAATTAATAAAAATGTGCTCACAAGATAACTTTTAAATCGGCTGACCAGCTTTACAAAAAAGTTCTGGTAGCAAAAAGTACTCTAGATTAGTCTACATGACGCTATAACCCTGTAGAGTGTGTGTTCGATCGCTTTACATGCATTATATTTTAACGGTTTAATTTCGTGCTCGATAGATGGCGCTATTAATTTCACTCCATTTTCTGAGTCGCGGTGTTAAGTTTTCCGTGAAAGAATGACCCTCGCCCGTGTCAAATGTCTGAAGCTTGGTTTATTAACCAACGAAACAAAAAGAGGAGGTTCTCAATTCGACGCGTCTTTATTTTTTTTATTTTATGTATGACCTGACCACGCATAACTTTTTACAGAGAAGTCCGATATGCATGATCTTTTGTTTTTTAAATTGAAAAATCGAGTTCGGGCTCATTTCCTTATTTTTCTTGATGAGAACTTTAGATCTAGCTGGAGTATGACGTCATCGAAGGTCTGACTATGGAGACGGAAGGCACTTGCAAGAGGTCCTCAAGAGTTTGCAGCAACAATAACGTGTTTGGGTTCATTTCATGCACCTTGATGAGAACTTTAGGCCTTGCTGAAGTATGACTGTCATCGACGATCAAACGATAGAGACAAATGGCAGTTGCAAGCGGTCCTAAACAGTTTGCAGCAGGTATAATGTTATTGGGCTCATTGCATTCGCTTTGATGAAAACTTTAAACCTAACTCAGTATGACTTTCATCGAATGTCTGACGATGGAGAAGGAAAACAGTTGCAAGAGGTCCTCAAGAGTTTACAGCATCTGTATCGTATCTGGGCTCATTTCATGCACCTTGATGAGAACTTTAGACCTGCCTGGAGTATGTCTATCATCAAAGGTCTGACGATGGAGACGGAAGGCAGTTGAAACAGGTTCGCAAAAGTTTACAGCAGTTTTATCGTGTCTCGGCTCATTTCAAGAACTTTGATGAGAACTTTCGTTCTAGCTGGTGTATGATTGTCATCGAGTGTCTAAAGATGAAGACGTAAGGCTGTCGAGGGTCGCGGGCCTGTGGACGGTGAGTAATGGGCTAGCTCGCCATCTGTCCGTCTTATGACGACAGGCCGTGGTGACGGCGTGTTCGTGTTCCACACGCGTCTCAAAGAGATGTCAGCAAACGGGAAGGGATCCGAGAAGAGCGAGGCCTGCCAGGGTTGCGGGACTGTTCGAAAGAGATACCGCGGCCCTGGAACGCAAAGGGAAATAGAAGAAACGTGGATGGATTTTAGTCAGTACAAGTCTGACACTCCCTTCCGATCCGTCCAGAGTGGGAGGGGTCATTTGATGATTATCCATCGGTAATAGTATATAATAGGGATTTGCTCCTTTTGAGAGCTTCCGTTGTGCGTGAAAGGTTAAAGTTACGCAATTATCATGTATGTGGGAATGTTCCCTCTTAAAAAGCTCTAAAAAAATATCCGCAATGGCCATATGTCTAACTTTTAAGGATGACGCACACTGTCTCTAACCTCTCTTTCTTTTATGTGCACACGCACGCAGACGAAGTTGCGCGGGTCAGCTAGTGTTTAAATAAATGTCATTGATCAAGTTTAGTTCCGACATACATAAAAATGTATTTATTCATGGCTACTATCCTGGCTTGACTAAACAAGCAGAAGTGGCAGTGAGCTGGCTATGTCTGTCGAAGTGCCGAGTCTTAAAGTGAAGACTGGATATCGGAAAGAGCAGCGTCGGACGCCTCGAGCTAGATGGACCGGTCGGACCTAAAAAAGGTTGCTGAGACCGACTGGATGTGAAAGATGGAGGACACATGGTGTCGTGGCGCTGGGAGAGGCCCATGTCCAGCTGGGCTTTGTTGTAGGTATTTGCTACGAGTTTGATTATTTGTTAGTGTTTTCTTTTTTGACAATTCTAAAGTACCTCTAACTGGCCTACTTAAGGTAGAACCGCAAGGGTGCCCGTGAAATTCAAATGTTCTTACGTTTTTTACAATTTGCAGGTCTGTTTCATTCAACCTGATGAATGTTGATGAAAAATGAGTCGCGCCAGTAACACGTATGTAGCTACAGAATTATAATCAAAGTTCATTTAACCCTATTCTGTAACTATTTCATGAAAAAGTCATTCAAAGGGGTTAAATGAACTTAGATGTGGTTGTATTGATGATTTTAATGATTATTATTCTATAGCTGCATACGTGTTACTGCGCTTCCACCTTAAAATAAATGCTTTGATTTTTGACCAAAAAACAAATTGTAATGTCTAGTTGTAAACAAAACTCGGTGAAATTGTCAAAAAAGATTAAACTAACTAATGGTATTTCTAAAACAAGAATTTTCCTAGACTTTCAGATGACAATTATCACACACCTTCTTTTTTTTTTGTCTGTGCGGAGCAGGAGGGAGTGTCAGACTTTTACTGACTAAAACCCATCAATGTTCCTTCTTTTACCCTTTGTGATCCAGGGCCGCGGTATCTCTTTCGAACAGTCTCGCAACCTTAGCAGACATCGGTCCTTTCGGACCTCTTCCCGTTTGGTGACATCTCTCTGAGGGCGCGCGTGGAACACGAACGCACCGTCGACACGGCCTGTCGTCATAAGACGGACGGAAGGCGGGCTAGCCCATAGCTCACCGTCCTCAGGCCCGCGAATTATCACACACCTTGGGTAACATTAGGTCATAAGAAAAAAAAAATCGATTCTTTTATTCACGATAAATATTTATTTGTCTGCACATCATATACATTGCTGGTTGTTTACATTATTCCAAGTCCTTTATTACTTGTCGGTATCAATTCCCATGAAGGTATTAGCGTTTCTGAGATAAGTGTTGCAAATGTTCTTTGTATTGAACATTTCTAGTACAGAGGGCTCTAAGTATCTGTTGATGATGGCCGCACACTGCAGATCTGAGGGGGCATGAGCTAGAGGTGCGCTCAGCTGGTGCACGGTGACCGGACGCTGCGAGTGGCGCTGAAGCGCTTGCAGCGCGGGCGCGGGGTCTGAGGACGCGGCACGCATCAGCACCAGCCGGGAGCGCAGCGCCTGCACCCGCGGCACGTGGCCGCGCGCACGCTTCACGTGACATAGCGTCGTGTCGATGAGCGCACGCGCGTATTGCGCCGAGTGCGACACTCGCCCCAATAGAGTACGCACACACGCGTCTACCTTCTGCGGCCATGTGCTGGCAGTCTGCAGTGCGTTATCGAGACCCGTTGTGTCTCCTCCTGCCATCAACGTGAACATATGACGCGCTACGGCATCTTGCAGCTGTTCTTCTGTTCCAAACTCTGCGAGTTGGTCTTCGAGGTGCTTGTCGAGTTCGTCCGGCGCGTATCCAACACAGTAAACTGTGCCAGTCATACCTATGAAAATATATTTTACGTTACAATTATGTTATAAAAATCCGGCCAAGTGCGTGTCGTACTCACACACACACGGGGTTCCGTAACACCAAATAATATAATAAAAATATTTTGAAGGCTCATTCAAATGTTGGACTTATTGTTTTGCATTCAACCGCAAAACTAAATTGGTTTTCCACGGTATGTTGTTGAAAAACAAAGTTACAGCTGCAGTTTGATGAAAAAGTCCCATATCTCAACAACTAAACATCAAATCTTATTCGAAACCAATTTTGGATGAAAGTTTTATTTACGTTCTACAATCCTACATTTTTTCAGAATTTTCCTCTTACTTTAGAAATTAGATGGGCACATATTTTACCACTTTGGAAGTTTCTATCCTTCAAACGATTGACTTTGAGAAAAAATGGTTTTAGAAACCTCAATGTAACTTTTAAAGACCTATCTATAGACACCCCGCACGTTTAGGTTTGATCAAGATGAAAAAAATATTTTTTAGTTTCAGTTCCATGTTGTATAAAATTCGTAAAGTGGTTCACAGAATACATGTACTTACTATGTTTCAACTGTGTAGTCTTAATAATTTCGGAATAACGTGCCTGTGACATTCACGGACAGGCAGTCAGACATGGCGAATCTATAAGGGTTCAGTATTTGCCATTCCGCTACGGAATCCTAAAAAGTATCTATTACTTGTATAAATAACTGTCTTACCATAACTTTCCAAGATAGCTGCCATTTCTAAAGCAACGAAAATTCCACTTTCATATCCCAAGAGATAGAAATGCTTCTCCAGTCCCACCCTCTTCAGGAAGACCTGAATACATAAATAGCGTGAGTTAGTTTTCGGCCCTAGACTAAACAATAGTGTAGATAAACAAGAAGTAAGCAACCACTGCGAAGTAGAATGCTAACCTCAAGAAGTTAGTGATGCGTTTAGTGAATATTGTACTCCTAGACTAAGTTTGACGAGCTACATTTCATACCTTTGTTAATCTCTGGGCTGTTTCTTGTATGGTTTCGTTTGAGTCGTCGAGGCCCAGCTGCAGCACTATCGCCGGTAACTTGAGGCGTTCGCACAGCACGCGGAACCTCCCGTGGTGACCTTCCATGCCCGGCACCAAACCCAGGTATATCAGGCTTGTATCAAATTCATCGTCTCTCTGTAATGGTAACATCAGTCGACATTATTTTATTTGGCAAAATAACTTTTTTGAAATGTTAATCCCAGTCTCGGTACTCATATTGGTTAAAAAACAAATGTATGAACATTTTTTGGAGCAATGAATGTATACGTTCATGAAGACGATAAAAGTAATTCGCTTAAGACTGTTTTTTTGCCATGCATTATGGAATAACAGCACAGTGATCTACTGTTATCCCAGAAAAAATACTGTGACAAACAAAAGAACTCGTAGCCTCATTAACATTCGGCAACCTCAGGATAGGGATCCAAAAAGAGAACTTAATAACGTAGTAATAAAAATCATGTACCATAACAGCATTGTTGATCAGCGTCGGCAAAGCCACAAACTGAGTGGTAGCAAGCAATTCGTCAGATTCAACGAAACTGAAGAATGTAGACAAGCCCTTAGTTTCAGGGAAATCAGTCTTGAAGATAGATTTTTCTAGCTCATGTATCCTTTAAAAAAAAAACGTTTTCGTTACGACACTTAATGACTCCATGAAAACAAGATAGAATTTAAATTAAGGTATAAGAGAGAAAGAGAACTAAGTTAAAGGCGAACGGGGATCGCTTGTCTTGGTTGGAATTACATAATTATATGGAAAGTGATGAGTCAGCCAGAAGATTAATATAGCTGATCTGAGATGTACACTTACTTGTCCACAGTAATCAAGCGTATTTCCTCCTCTTCAAACACAACATTGTAATCAATTCTTAGGAAGTTATGAATTAATGGTATTTTGTTGCTTTCCACACCCAATTCTTCCAAAGTAGTAGTCTTGTCCGTATCAGACTTTATCGTTACATCTGTCAAAAATAGAGAAACTTGAATGAAAATATTGAATTTAAAGTTTTTATTCCGTATTGTTTTAGTTTTAAGTTTTTAGTTTTTTCTGACGACCCGAATGGCGCAGCGGTAGTGAGGCTGCCTTACGTTCTTAGGGTTCCGGGTTCGAATCCCGGTAGGAGCAAATGTTTGTGTGATGAGCATGAACATTTATTTCCGAGTCAAGGATGTTTATATGTATAACTAGCTTCTGCCCGCGACTTCGTACGCGGATTCTGTTGCTTATGCCAGCGACAACGGGGTCGTCAATAAAATCGAAGATCTGAAACGTCTGATGTAGAATTCTAAGGCCCGGGGACGGGATGAGCGAGACGATTGGAGACGTGCCAGATCTTTCATTTTTGTAAGTCCACAGGAAATGCTCATCAGACTAAACAACTTTTGCTAAGACGTCATTCCTTAATATGTTATAGTGTCACTGGGCTTTGAAGTTCCACAACACGTGTTCCAGATCTTCAAATTTATTCTCACAGCAGAAAATGCTCTTCACGTTGAATAATTTTCGAGTCGATGCGTGACGTTCACGATCAGCGGACAGTCGCGCATCATGTTCCTCACTTTTCTCTAGAGACCTAGAAGCAGATGCGTAGATACGCTGAGAACTCAAGCGTAATTCTCTGTCAGTGAACGTCTCCGACTCGCGAGACAATGCGTGACGTTCACGATCTGCGGACAGTCGCTCATCATGTTCCTCACTTGTCTCTAGAGACCTAGAAGCAGATGCGTAGATACGCTGAGAACTCAAGCGTAATTCTCTGTCAGTGAACGTCTCCGACTCGCGAGACAATGCGTGACGTTCACGATCAGCGGACAGTCGCGCATCATGTTCTTCACTTTTCTCTAGAGACCTAGAAGCAGATGCGTAGATACGCTGAGAACTCAAGCGTAATTCTCTGTCAGTGAACGTCTCCGACTCGCGAGACAATGCGTGACGTTCACGATCAGCGGACAGTCGCTCATCATGTTCCTCACTTGTCTCTAGAGACCTAGAAGCAGATGCGTAGATACGCTGAGAACTCAAGCGTAATTCTCTGTCAGTGAACGTCTCCGACTCGCGAGACAATGCGTGACGTTCACGATCAGCGGACAGTCGCGCATCATGTTCCTCACTTGTCTCTAGAGACCTGGATGTAGATGCGTAAATACGCTGAGAACGCAGGCGTGCTTCGCGATCCGAAGAGGTTTCTACGGAGCGAGTTGCAGTCCGATGTTCTCGAACAGCATCAAGTCTCTCCTGACGCTCTTCGGTAGATTCTTGGGATCTTAATTATGATCCTCAATCTTTTAGCTCCTTTGGAACGAAACAGTAAAAAAACTATGTCTGTACATTGAATATATTAAAAAAAAAAATTATTGAGGGGGGTTTGGAAACAGTAATAGAGCAAGAATCCAAAAAAAGAATCTGTCTGTCTGTGTGTCTGTTTGTCTGTTTGTTTGTACACGCTAATCTTCGGAACTGCTCGACGGATTTAAATGTTTTTTTTTTGTTGTATAGGTATTAAATCTGGGCAACATATAGGCTATAATTTATCTCGGAAACTTGAACATCTGTTGCAGCACCGCAACAGACCAGCTAAACTTTAAGAGATACAAAAATTGTACCATAAAAAAAAATCTTCCACGTGATGAGCATTTTCTGCTAAGAGAATATATTTGAAGATCTGGAACAGCTGATCTGGAACTCCAAGAGCCCAGCTACACTATAACATATAGAGAAATGACGTCTTAGCAAGAGTTGTTTAGCCTGATGAGCACTCTCTGTTGACGTATAAAAATTGAAGATCTGGAACACCTGTTGTGGATTTCCAAGAGCCCAGCTGCACTATAATATATGTATATAGGAATGACGTCTTAGCAAAAGTTGTTCCGCCTGATGAGCACTCTCTGTTGACGTATGAAAATTGTAGATCTGGAACACCTGATGTGGAAATCAAAGCTATCACTAATTTCACTGTTCAGCCTATTTGTTGCCTAGATTTAATACCTATACAACAAAAACAAAATCATTTAATTCCGTTGAGTAATTCCGAAGATTAGCGTGTACAAACAAACAGACAGATTTTTTTTTTGGATTCGTGCTCTGTTACTGTTTCCAAACCCCCCTCAATTATAATTTTTTCAATATATTCAATGTACAGACGCACTTTTTTTACTGTTTTATTATATGTATAGATAAGTATGTATTTACAAACAAAAGTATCTATTTAGTATTATCAACTATCTGGTGTCCACGACACAAGCCTCGTTGCTTAGTGTGGCACCTAGATGGCGCTGTGTGTAATGTCCAGCGATATTTATTTATTCATTCACTAGCTTCTGCCCGCGACTTCGTACGCGGATCCTGTTGCTTTTGCCAGCGACAACGGGGTCGTCAAGAAAATCGAAGATCTGAAACGTCTGATGTAGAATTCTGAGGCCCGGGGACGGGAAAACAACGGGATGAGCGAGACGATTGAAGACGTTCCAGATCTTTCATTTTCGTAAGTCCACAGGAAATGCCCATCAGACTAAACAACTTTTGCTAAGACGTCATTCCTTAATATGTTATAGTGTCGCTGGGCTTTGGAGTTCCACAACAAGGTTCCAGATCTCCAAATTTATTCTCACAGCAGAAAATGCTCTTCACGTGGAATAATTTTTGCTATGACACCATTTTTATATCTCTTATACTTTAGCTGTTCTGTTGCGGTTCTGCATCAGGTGTTCCAATTTCCAAAATAAATTATAGCCTATATGTTGCCCAGACTTAATACCTACACAAGAAATACCTTTTCTTCCCGTTATTCTGCAGCGGATCCCAAGGGTACACTGAATTAACAATAATATTGCAAATAACTTTAAAAAAATGCGCAATTCTCTATCCGTGAACGTCTCCGACTCGCGAGACAATGCGTGACGTTCACGATCAGCGGACAGTCGGGCATCACGTTCCGCACTTGTCTCTAGAGACCTAGAAGCAGATGCGTAGATACGCTGAGAACTCATGCGCAATTCTCTATCCGTGAACGTCTGCGACTCACGAGACAATGCATGACGTTCACGATCAGCGGTCATTCGCGCACCATTTTCTTCACTGGTCTCTAGAAACCTGGATGTAAATGCGTAAATACGCTGAGAACGCAGGTGTGCTTCGCGATCCGAAGAGGTTTCTACGGAGCGAGTTGCTGCCTGATGTTCTCGAACAGCATCAAGTCTCTCCTGACGCTCTTCGGTAGATTCTTGGGATCTTATGATCCTCAATCTTTTAGCTCCTTTGGAACGTTGGAAAAGATTTGACCTCTTTCTAGGCATATATAATTTAATTCTGAAGATACCTGATCAATTAAAATCTGAAAGTGACTGCTCCCCTGCGTTACCGGGTAGGCTACCGTGTCACGAAAATAAATGAAAAAGGAAATTAAACACTCAAATAACATAAGCCCGAAGGCTTATTTATTTGATAAAATAATATAATAAATGGGAGTTTTGGCCAGTAGAGTCAAATTTTCAATGATTCATCGAAAATCAGTCCTAAACTCTTACCGCCTTCACCACGTGGAGGTACTCCCAGCTTATGTTATTTTATAATTATACAGTGAAATTAGTGATAGCTTTGATTTCCATATCAGGTGTTCCAGATCTTCAATTTTTATACGTCAACAGAAAGTGATCATCAGGCTGAACAACTCTTGCTAAGACTTCATTCCTATATATGTTATAGTGTAGCTGGGCTCTTGGAGTTCCACATCAGCTGTTCCAGATCTTCAAATTTTATACGACAACAGAGAGTGCTCATCAGGCTGAACAACTCTTGTTAAGACGTCATTCCTATATATGTTATAGTGTAGCTGGGCTCTTGGAGTTCCACATCAGCTGTTCCAGATCTTCAAATTTTATACGACAATAGAGAGTGCTCATCAGGCTGAACAACTCTTGCTAAGACGTCATTCCTATATATGTTATAGTGTAGCTGGGCTCTTGGAGTTCCACTTCAGGTGTTCCAGATCTTCAAATTTATTCTCTTAGCAGAAAATGCTCATCACTTGGAACAATTTTTGCTATGGTACTATTTTTGTATCTCTTATAGTTTAGCTGGTCTGTTGCGGTGCTGCATCAGATGTTCAAGTTTCCAAGATAAATTATAGCCTATATGTTGCCCAGATTTAATACCTATACAACAAAAAAAAAATCATTTAAATCCGTCGAGTAGTTCCGAAGATTAGCGTGTACAAACAAACAGACATACAGACAAAGAGACAGAATTTTTTTTTTGGATTCGTGCTCTATTACTGTTTCCAAACACCCCTCAATAATTTTTTTTTTAATATATTCAATGTACAGACACAGTTTTTTTACTGTTTTATTATATGTATAGATTACTTTTCATTATCCAATCTATAATATTTATAAACTATAATATATATTATTTTAAAGCTGAAGAGTTTGTTTGTTTGGTTGAACGCACTAATCTCAGGAACTACTGGTTCAAATTGAAAAAATATTTTAGTGTTGGATAGCCCATTTATCGAGGAAAGCATATAATTACCACGCTACAATTCATAGGAGCAGCAGAACAAAAACCTTTCTCAGCCTGTTACTTGCACAGGCAGTTTATTACGGGTCTATTTGAAATAAATGCTTTGATTATGAATCAAGTCTATAACCTGCCCAATCAACAAACACCAAAACAATGGTGTAAATTGTCATACTAACGAACAGACAAAGTCATGTTGCCTTTTATAGTAACAGGCTGAGAAAGATCTACGTCCACGCGGACGAAGTCGCGGGCACAGCTCGTAAAATATAAAATACTAACAATTAGTTGCGGTTACTAGAAAGAGTGCTACAGATTTGCCTTTCACATATATTTTACATCTGGCAGCAGCAATCCAACAGCAATGTCAATGAGAATACAGAACATTGTGAATTTGATTTGACAGTCACGCAAAGTTATCACTTGCCTGTCTTGCCTTCTCCCAAGTATACTGGGGTCGACTTCTAGTCTACCCGATGCAGCTGAATATTAATATTTTGCATGGAACGGCTGCCCATCTAACCTCCATTATCCAATTACAGGGTAAATTGTGAAAGAACTATAGATGGATTTCTCAAACTAATTGAAATATTCGTAAATTACCAGCAATTGCAAGGATTTTCTGCAGTAGCGAGGTTTTTGGTGCAGGCGTCGTGCTTGCTAGGACTACACTGTTGGCGCCCCGGAGCGCCTTCTCGGTCACTTCCACTGCGCCGCGGTACCATGCCCCGATGTTACACGACTCCTGCAATCGAAAAGTAATCAATATCAGCATAATTTCACCTTGTTGTAAATAATAAGGAAAGCAATTTAGTTTTTTTTTTTTTTTTTTTGTTTTCTCGTAATTATAAAGACCAAGAGTAGGTAATCAAAAATGTTTGACAGAGTTGTAAGATGCAGTAAAATATTATACTAGCTTAAGGGCCCGGCGGCGTCGGTTCATAAGACATTCCATGGTGGTTCGTTAAGAAGTAAGACCACTCTTAAAGTCAACACCAAAAGCATCCATGGCAGGTGATAGGCCGAGAAAGATAAACCAAACGTCTTACATGACTTAGTTCAGGTAGCGACAATATTGTAGCCGGCAAATTGTTCCGTACTCGACGGAGACACACTTCCTTCCCAATTGCGTTGTCACCGGTGTTAACAACTGCAAAATATCTGTCATACAAAACAATAAAATCTTTGATTAGATTGATTAGGGTCCCCAAAGACAAATTAGAAAAACATACTGGTTAAATATACAAAAAAAACCCAACGTCTAATGACTATTATACAATAGGGAATATGCATGTAATTTTTTTTTCACTTAATCAATAATATGCAGTACTATCAACCCAAAAAAAAAATTAAAAGTTAATTTCAACTACTGCTTGTCGCACAAAAAAAAATAAACTTCTACAATTTTCTACGACAGTTCAAACGTCCATGACTATCGCGGCCATTCATGTCAGGACTTTGATGTCACTTACCTCTATTTGCCTTGTATAAATCAATTTTTATGCCCTTAGTAGATTAGTTTTACTAAAATGTAAGTGCTTTATTTAAGCAAAAATTGCAATAACAATATTATAATAAAATCTTAGTGAAACTATAAGTACTTTTCAATTAAAAGTGTTTGTTTGACACATGGATTTTGACGTCACTACCGGAATCGATGCGGTTTGTGTTTGCGTTCCGTTTCACCAAAAACACGCTAATAAAATATTAAATTGTAAAATAAGTGTTGTATTAGAGAATTAAACAAGTGTAGCACAATGTTTTTATGGTCCAATACAAGGCATTTATAAAAAATAAAAAAAGTTTTGTACTTCTTGCATATACCCTATTCCGGAGGCAACGACAACTAACATTATTTTCACTTCAAATGCTTTACTTTGTTATTTTGTACATTTTAATATGTTTTATAATTGTCTCTTCTATTTTATAATTTTATTTACTGTAATTGGTTGTAAACACAACAGTTGTAATTAATTATATAAATAAAAAGTGACAAACTTCAGCGGCAATCTAGCTCAACTAAAATGAAATGTCACAGCACACTACTGGTTTTAAGTAACTCCATGAAAACACTTGGTGACATTGTCAACAGTTGCTGCGGTCGACAGGCGAACGCAGGCAGCATACCAGTAGTACTATCAGTGGCTGTCAATTCACTAAAAGAGCGACAAGGTGTAATTGTTTTTCAAATGACTTTCGCGAAACTCTAGAGATTCCGTGTGCTATCAAAGTTATGAGCATTCGGAAACCGTGCTGTCTGCATGCTGCCGTCACGTACCGAATAATAATTTTATTTATTTATGAATACTTACTTAATATCCGGACACAATTTTCTTGATACAACATCTAAAGTGTCTAGAAGAGTTTCATTGATATCCTGCTGGTTATCGCCCACGCTCACATACACTCCCTCGACGGGCCCAATGCTACTAGCATGGTTTAATAGTGCGTTGACGTCAGTTTCTTTTGACAAGTCATCAGAAAATACTGCGACTTCAACGCCCGATTGCTGCCATGATCTAAGGAAAATCATAAATATTTTAATAATTTTAACAACAAAATAAGAGAGACCCAGTTATCCTGTAGGGTCAAAAAAATAAATTGCACCTACTAGTTTATTGTAACTTTTTGTAAGGGACAGGTAGTGCTATTCCTTAATACATGTTATTCTATAACCTAGCTAGGAAAGCAGAACTTCAGCCACCAGATTGTGATTGACATGGTACAAACTTATAATTATAACTTTGTGTAGGTATGACAAATGTACAAAAAAAAAACTTGCCACATATTGTGTAGCCAATAACCCCGATGATATTGTAGTGATCGATCAACAATAGCGCCGTTCAAAATTGACAGTATCACTGTCCCTCTTGGCGGGATTGCAATCCAAGAAAGAGATATAAATCAGAATTATTTACCGTATCTTAATTTGAAGGTAGCTCATGGATTGCCTCTTGAAATGCACACAAAGCTTTCTAGCACCTCGTTCCACAAGTTTGTCGCCCAGCTGTAGTCCAAAGGTTGCATCATTGCAGAGTATTAGATGAGTATGTTCAGCCTTGAAGGTTAACCTGTAAAATAATATTGTACGAATAAATACATGCTTCCAGGCTTTTTATGTTAATAGCGATGGGGGTTGAGTTGGCAATGTAAACAATTATCTAGAAGCAAAAACTGTTGCATTAAATTTTTTCGAGTCCGTACAATATTCCTTGTATCCTAAAACTATAAAGTTGCTAAGTTAGGGTCGAAAACACAGTTTACAAACATAAATTTAGGTTCTTAGAAATACCTGGGCTGAGCTTCCAGAGCAGAGTCTTGTATCTTCAGCAGCACCTTGCCGCGGTGCCTGCTAGCCGCGAGCAGTCGGAATGCGCGCGCGGCGTCGTGTGGCGCGTACGATACGCGCGACAGAGGACGCACGTACCCGCGGGTAATACCTTCGCTCAACATCGTTTGTAAAAGCTATGAAATACAAAATAAGATGCATTTTTAAGCAGGTATTTATAACCTGTAATCTATTTGAAGAACATTACGATTGATCCTATGACAAATGCCAAAGAATATCTGCCAAATACATAATGTTGGACTAGCTCATAGGTAGAGTGGTCGCAAGTGCCGCGACTGCTGATCATGGGGTCCTGGATTCGATTCCCGTGTCGGTCAAAGTGTTATTGGGTTTTTCTATCGGGGATTTCTCAGTAGCAGCCACGGAGTCTGAATTTGTGCCCGGTTGATGGCGATAGGCTCGCTCCCTATTACATGGGACTGAAAGATTACTGGCGAAATGTGGGTGTACTATTAGGCACACCTCTGCCTACGCCAACGCTTCGGGGACTACAGACGTGATGTTACGTTACATATTATTTATTATTGTGACTGAAGCAGCTGCTCCGTACCTTCACTCCACGGAAGCATGTCATTATAGTATTTGCACTCTGTACACCAATAAATGTACACCAACAAAAATAATAAAAAATAAATAAACAAAAGAAAAAGCTAGGTGTATTCACATTTATGAGACATAGGTAGGTACCTTAGCATCCCCGATATTTTCAAGATCATATATTGAAGAGATGTCAACTGCGGTGTAAGCTCGCTCCTGAGTGAGGTTGTACATCCCATAAGAGAAATCATCTTGATTGTGCAGCTGAGAAACATCAACAAATAACCCTAGGCATTTTGTACAATTAATTCCTCTCTGAAACAACAATAATAATATGTTACATTATTAAATTTGAAATGACAACTAAAAAAAACAATAAAAGCGGTATTCATACTTTCTTCAGGTCTTCACCAAGGCAGCTAATAACTATGTCACAACCAAGCCCCTTTGTACCACTGCGAACCATATCTTCAAAACTGTCATTCCGAGAATTTCCGATGTTTTCGGCTTAAACAAAGTTAACATACCAATTCAATATTATGTGTAATTCATTTTCGTCTCATACTGTCGTCTAAAACTGAACACCATCAAAATACCTTTCAATCCTGGGAATAATTTACGTAGGAAATGTTTTTTGCGCATGTCACTAACGGTTGTGTATACTTCGTAGCCCAAAGCAAGGGCTATTGATATTATAGCTTGGCCGAGAGCCCCAGCCCCTCCATGAACCAATACACTAGAATCAGCTAAAAATCCCTTGGAATTTTTGAGTACCTAAAATAAATCAGGATTTAATGTGAGTTTGGCTTTAACGGAGAAATTTTACTTGCAAGTGTCTTGAGTATGAACTCACGAGACAGTAGAAAGCGTGTGCGTAGGCGAGCGGCACGGTGGCGGCGTCCTCGAGGCTCCAGTGCGCCGGCACCGGCCACAGCAGCTCCGGCTGCGCGCGCACCACGCTGCTGCAGGCGCCATCGCGCACCAGGCCCATCACACGTGTGCCACTATACAATAGCGAATTGATATTACGGCCACATTAATCCTACTAATATTATAAATGCGAAAGTTTGTGAGGATGGATGGATGGATGAATGTTTGTAACTCTTTCACGCAAAAACTCCTGAAAGGATTTGGATGAAATTTTGCACACATAGTTTATAACCTGCATTAACACATAGGAAACTTTGTATTCCCGTAGTATGATCCCGTGGGACAATTATCGAACTTCACACGGGCGAAGCCGCGGGCATAAGCTAGTGTTATATAAAGAAAATACCAAGTCCCCAAGGACGTAATCGTAACCAAAGCATTAAAACAATAGTGTAAAGATAACGGAAAAATGAAATAAAAATTGAATTCTATTATTCGTACAAGAATACATGCTTTTCATGAATAGTTTTGCTCGTGAACCTTTCTCGAAGTTAGATCTGCAAGTTTTTGATATTATGAAACTACAGTTAACCCACTGACCAAACCAAGGTAGCATTAAATATTCTATCCACGTAACCACTAAAGAAACGAAAAATAAAAATGTAATGAAATTAATTGAACGAGTCCGTATTCTGCATTTTTTTAAAGTTGTTATATATATTATTTATTTATGTACAAACAAAATACGTAACAGAACATTAAATTAAGATAGAAGAGCACAAAGGTACTGCTATATACCTGCTTATACTGATGGTAAGGGACAGCCCTCCACAAACTGATGGTGTGAATTCAGTTTAACATACTAAGATAATAAATTATGAATTTTTGGTACGAGGAATCCAATAAATGTGAATTTGGTCCAATAAATTTGATTTGCTTTATTCCCTATTGGCAAAACACACGTGGCGAACGGCAAGCGCGACGACGAGTTCGATGAACTCTGTAGCTAGGCAAGAAGGGAACAGCCGATTTCACGCGTCGTTCGTTAGAGTATTTCAACATCCATTGTTGGTTTTTTGATTTTAGCCGTATTATTCACATAAATGAAGTGCTGCGTACAGGGAATGTAATTTTACATTGAAATAAAGTAATAATAAGTGAAAAAAAAAAAAATATCCGTACAACAATTCCGGTGGAATATGATTCGAAATAAGGAGCTGAATGTTAGTTTGTGGAGGCTGTCACTTACACCCTGTATATGTTACAGTTACTGACCTGGCTGTGGTTCCACTGAATTCCATTCCAAAGCTATTTTTAACCTTTGATTTATACATTAAGGCGCCATTGGCTTTTTTGACGTCATCAAAATTAATACCAGCATAATGAACCTAGAGAGATTAAAATTATGATAGAAGTATGTAATTTCATAATAATGTAAGAAGTTCTAATTTTACTGTTCTTAATTTGAGATTCAAACAATTCCAAGGCAATTAAATTATAATCAATTATACCTGCACAGGGACTCCAGATCCGGATGGCTCAGGCACTTCCACCCACGTGAGCGAATCCATATTACCAAACTGGGTACATTGTAATGATACGTTGTTGCTCACTGACGCAACTGGATCTTCTAAGGATACGTAGTACTCTCCTCCCCACTTAGCCTGATGAACGAATGAGAATTATTTCATAGAAATAATTTTATTGTCAAAAGTAATGTAATTTTAATTATATTTCGGCATAAAAATAAATATCAAAGATATTCTTACATTGTCTACTACGTTGAATGCCAAGTCAATGTCGGGAATATCGTCGCTATAAAAACGATCATTGCTCTCCTTAGCGACCATGATAAGGTGGATCTTGTTACGATTAGCTTCTTTACGCCAGCCAGCTACAAGTTCCTTAAGACCAGGCAGTGATGGGTAAGGCGCAATTATAAAGAGCCGATGCCCAAATGTGAGGTTATTGCGCGCTGATATAAGTTGTAGAATATCAGCGTTGGTTCGAATTGTGACAGTTGTTGTAGGTACGGCCGCAGACGCACCCCACCGAGCTAGTTGTAGCTGTGACTGCTGTTTGCTGCCGTTTCGAACAATGGAGTGAACGGAAACCACACGGTAAAGGGACGAGGGGCGCGAGCGAATACCAACAGCGAGGTTTTCTTCACTCGCTACAAACTGGTCTCTTTGTAGGAAACGATGCAGTAACTGGCACATCTGTTGAAGATTATATTAGTCAATCATAATGTAACACTTTTGAAAATAAACATTTCAAACCTTATAACTTACACTATCGTCTGTTGATAGGTTTTGAACCAGTACCAGGTCAGCACCTTGTAGGAAGTTGTTTTGTTTCTTCAGCGCCGCTTCGCGGCTCACTTCTTCGTATTTAACATTAACTCCAAAAATGTTTCTAACAGCATTGTTTATTTCAGAGTAAATAGCTCCCTTTCCAGGCTGGTCTACTACTCCCACAACATTAATGTTTGCTTTGTTCACATTTTCCGCCACCGTTTGTAGAAAAACTTGAAGTGAAGACGACACCTGCGCGAGTTTCAAAATATGCGGTATTATTTTTCTCTTTAATTTCATATTTAAACTAATATTATAATGAGGTAAAGTTTGTGAATTTGTGAGGTTGTAGGGGGTAATCGCTGGATCTACTGAACCGATTTTGAAAATTCTTTCAAATAGGAAGCTAAATTATCCCCGAGTGCCATAGGCTAAAGGCTAAGCTACATATAAACATAGTATTAATCCTTATCCAAATAAATACATTATTCATCACAAATAGATTTGATTTCATTGAATATCTTACGGAATATAACAGTTTTACGTGACGCAGGCGAAGTTGCGCGGGTCAGCTAGTATTTGAATATAACTTGATTGATGATTACTGAAAAGTGTACTTACATGTATGTCTGATTGGAAATATGGAACGAATTTTAAAGCTCTTAACGCCATATTTCTGTTACTCATTGGAGGCAAATTTTCCAATTTAACATTGCTTATAGTAACCCCTCCACAACTATGAAACGAATAAATAAGAAATTATTTAATTAACTCACACATCATTTTCGGTTCAAATAATAGAAAGTACGGTACCATATTAATGGACACTCACCTGGTAATGTCAGAATTGTCTAATACTGTTGCTTTCAACAGAACTTGGTAGTCCGACACGAAAGATTCTGTTACGACATCTTGGTGATATTTAACATTGATCTTTATATTTCTGATATGCGTGACTAGTGATACTCCATCGTGCGGTTGTCGCAGCATAAGTAGCTGCAGCAAGCCGTCAAGAAACGTAACCCAGTTGTCGCGCCACTCCAGCGAAGCTTCACTCAGAGATTTATTAATACCCACAATGCTAAGGAACTCACCGCTATAACAAATTAATCGTTTGTAAAGGAACTGATTTTGTAAGTTACTTTTTATAATTATTCTTATTTATTTAAAACTTACCTGTAAGAATAATCTCTATCTCTTAATAAATGGTAAATATCTTCAGCAGTGAGGTCTACGCTCACTTTAGTTTCAGGTTCTTCATTTGGTTTTCTTCGTCTCGTATCCTCTACCTCATCCATTGAGTTAATATAGCCGGTTGCGACTTTGGAGCCTTCATTGAGAATCTATGTTAAAATATTAAGTGCCTGTTATACAGCGTGTAACAGAAAGGGTGTAATCCTATGGAATACTGTGGTACGGACCATCAAACTATAAATAATCAGCTGTCTTATACAAAATTTCAAATTTCAATACCTACTCGACCCAAATGTATGGAACAGCTGTTTTTTTTTTTTTTTTTTACGATTTCGGACATTGTGTCAATTGTGGCAATAAAAAAATTATATTATTATTATTTATTACATTGTCAAGAAGGCTCCAGGCAGAAGGCTAAAATGGGATTGGGTTGGTCACGTCAGCCAAATGCGCGATGACCGCTGGGAAAACGGCACCACACGATGGCTACCGGAAGATGGACGGCACCGCCGAAGCCGGCCCAGAAAGAGGTGGCGAAAGGCTGGTTCGAGCAGGCACGCGGAAGGATGGAAGAAATTGGGGGAGGCCTTTGGAAATCTTATTACCTCAAAACTACCATTTCCCCTATGGATTTCAACGTTAATACGAATCTGGCGTTGATCGTGTATTATTGGTTGCGCATACAGGCGCAGGTTGCTGAACTCCACAGATATTTGCTTCTTTTGGAGTCCCATCGTCATTGCATAGGTGTCCCACACTAGGGCCAGCGTAGCAGCAAACGGGTATACGTTGTGTCCTAAAGATGAACATCGTTAATATTATTTAATGTGTACATAATATAGTTGGGATAACAATAAACAAGCAAACTTGACGACGAAAAGGGGACGTACTGGAAACAAGTGTGTGACAGAGAAAGCTAAGAAATAATTTCAAGTCTTATGCTTAGTCTATGAAGTAGTAATTAAGTCAACAAGTAAATGCACGATGTTCAAAATACCTCTGAGTGAGTGACCTTGCAGGTAAGCGTGTTCAACATCTTGTACCGAGGTGATATAGTCGAGAGAAGCTGCTGGTTGCCGACTGGCCATGCGATACGTTGTCATTGGCCTAAAAGTGAGAAGAGGAAAACACAAATTGTATGTGTACGGAGCGTTACGTTTTTTGGAAAATGTGAAAATAGTAGTGCCTAGGCACTTACCATTTCTCGCCATGAGCCCACTGGACTAGATGCGACATCATTGGTGTCCCCGTAGAAACTGGTAACTCGACTTTCGGATAGAGAACATGAACTTTAGGATTGTAACCCTCCATAAACAACCTAAAAACAACGGAAATATCTATACATTACAAATAAAAACAATAAAATATGTAACCTAAACTGTAATGTTCAAAAAACTCCTCTTCAACGCTGTCAACCGGTAATGTGCCCGAGAGACTGGCGGCATTGCCTCGTTGTATGGCAATGATTAGCCTCTGTACAAGGTAAAAATCAGCCCTTGGGTCACGGGAAGCGATAACCAGTGATCGGAATAGGTAGAGCTAATGAAACAAAAGTTCAAGCAAGGAACAGAAACGAAAAGTGTTCCTTACGACTATTTTTTTTTCCGAATAACTTTTTCTAAAACTCGCAAATGTCTCGGAATCAGTTAAGTACATTTAATAATAATGCTATTTATTAATCAGTACAGTAGACTAATTGAATTTATTATTTTTCCTTTTTAACCGACTTCGACAATAAGGAGAACGTTCTCAAAAAGCCAGTAGATACGTTTTCTATTGTTATTAATTCAGGTATCGAACGCGGCAGACCCTCCGCCTCATATTTTTGTTTCCCAGAATAGCCAAAACTTGCTGTCTCTTTCTATCTTTTGTCTGTCGCTGGTAAACAATGACAAAAGGTTTGAGAGGTAGAGGGGTGTTTCGCATTAAAAGCGTCGTCGTGTGCGCATCATTCACTCCTGCAGCTTACCTGAACAATATGACTCCACATACTACATACACTCAGCTGGGTGGCGTGTTCTAAGTTAATATAGGCACGTCGCGCAGCTACACCACACATGCATCTCTCTACACACACGTAGACTCACAATGTGGGGGCGCGGCGCGGGCTCGCGACCCACACCAACACTGGGCGGTGTTACACAGTACAATACCGCCCACACACTCATAACGGCTTCTTAGTCCGGACCGCGACGGGCTAGCTCTGGAAGCGGGACGGACGGGAGCCCTACATCCTTCATAGGTGCGTCGAGTCGGCACCTCTGTCGCTGGTCGTCCTCCGCCGGGCCTCCTCCGGGTAACCGGGGGTCTCACCTGGCGGGGACAGACCGCCGAGGTGCCGTGAAGAAAGCAGCGCTATGAGACAGCGCTGTGGCGCGCCTACTGAAAACTTCACCGCAACCATACACACAGGCGAGCGTTGTCTCACGCACGCCAACAGGCCTAGCCTTTTTAATAAAGGCGATCTAACGACGGGCCCGTTTTAACGGGCCGAGGTATGGCTTCCGCGGCCAGGGGGCAGAGCCCCGTGACCGCCTGCCGCGCCCCCTAGCGGGGGCGCAGCGACATCCAACGGCATCATTCACTCCTGCAGTTTCTCAAGTTGTGTACGCATATTTGACTCGTGAATTGTTTTTTTTTTTACCTACACTTGTTTTATTATTTATTGTCTCTCTCTGTGTAATCTGTTTCACATGACTACCTTTTTTTTCCGGTTGTAAATCATCAAATAACTCTTCCCGCTCTGGGCTGAGCAGGAGGGAGTGTCAGACTTTTACTGACTAAAACCCATTCATGTTCCTTCTTTTGCCCTTTGTGTTCCAGGGCCGCGGTATCTCTTTCAAATAGTCCCGCAACCCTGGCAGGCATTGGTCCTTTCGGACCCCTTCCCGTTTGCTGACATCTCTCTGAGGCGCGCGTGGAACACGAACGCGTCGTCGACACGGCCTGTCGTTATAAGACGGACGGAAGGCGAGCTAGCCCATAGCTTACCGTCCACAGGCCCGCGCCTACGGTGGCCGGGGGCCACCACGTGGCCCCGTGGCTCACGTTCCGCCACCTCCTTCGCTAGCATAACAGAGAATCTGGCAGGAGGCGTTTGGACCCCTCAGGTTGGGCAAGAGCCGCTTGAAGGCAGCCCCAGCCAGTTCCAGTTTGGGAGCCAAACGTCGGAAATCCTCCACGAAGTTCCACTAGCTTGATTTTAGGGACTACGTTTTATCGCAAGTTGTTTTGATTTCTGTTTACGTTTAGATCCAATAATTGTACAAAATGAGTAAATGGTATGAAAACATATAAATTGTTATTTTTTTACCTTGTAAGTTCTAACTATTAAAGCTGGTATGACAATTAAATTAGCTTCCGCACTTACGGCGTTCAAACGAAGATAAGGAGATTACCTTTATTTTTTAAACAATAAAAATCGTGCCCTTTTTTTAAACAGAAACCGTAAATTAATTCGATAGTTATTTTACTTTATTAAATTTAGTTGTACATACGTAATGTTCCGACATTCGGAACAAATATTCCGAAAAAAAATGTCGAAGGAAGTCTCCTCTTTCGTTTTTGTTCCTTGAACTTTAGGCACATTAGCTCTACCTATTCCGATCACTGACGATAACTAATCGTTTTGATATACATATTTCCTTAAAAAGGCTGTGAGCACTCGGGCAGCATGGTCCGTGGGTTTCAACTCCAAACAGCTCGACACCGTAATTTTTTTGTCGTATTATAACGGCAGCCCACTTCATGTATCCAGTGAGTAGTAAAAATTCATAAAAAATGGTAGGTATCTAAGAGATTTGAATAATTAAAAAAAAAATTG
This sequence comes from Eugnorisma glareosa, assembly GCA_947578425.1. NCBI lineage: Eukaryota > Metazoa > Arthropoda > Insecta > Lepidoptera > Noctuidae > Eugnorisma > Eugnorisma glareosa. The sequence continues at coordinate 5,719,165 of OX387974.1, read as the reverse complement.
ATTATTACGCATGACCTATTTGAAACTTCCTGTTGCCAGCGATGATCTACTCGACTCGTGCGCTGGGTAACGGTAGAACATACCTAGTATGTTCTACCGTTACCGTACCATGTTTACGTGTCAAAAAACGTAAACATTATTAACAGGCTGTTTCATAATTCTAATGTACTATTTATTTTTCTTTGTACATATTATCTAAATTAATGGTAAATAAAATAGAAATAATCGCGCCTGTAGAGATATTTTATGTCGGATACATTGAGTGGACCACCTTTGTAAGACGACTAAAAAGTCACGGTGTATAAGTAAGGTACTAAGTAGGCAAGGATAGTATATGGATATATTGGCGCCGCGCCGCTTGAGGTTCTTTGCAACTACCGCGGCAGCGCCAGCACAACATGCTGAGCTTGGAAGATGAAATGGCGCAAGAGTATCGACACATGATTACGATTATTGGCTGCTGAAAACATTAGAAAATTCCGTCTTTGCTCAAATCAAGGATTACAACATAAAAAATATCTATGGATATACCCCAGGATTGTACGTCTGATATTAGGGCACGCCGAAAAACGGTTAGCAAGCTAATACACCAGCCATTGTTGTCTCTCTGCGCAATAAAACCGATTTGCTATCTCTGATTGACCGCATCGCTCATCATCCCCTAATATTTCTACGATCTTACTTACTTGCCAATACCATTGAGTAGTAATAAAGTGTTGTCAGCATGCTTCCTCCTAGTCAGTGCGATGTTAGTGCAGGTGCTTGGTAATGAGCGCTTGAGAATGGCCTGCAGAAGGCCATGTGGCGCCACCTCCACCAGCACGGCGTTGCTAGGTATCAGTTTTGACGTCTCCTCAAATAACACTGGGCTCTGTGGGAATAATTGATTGTATGAAATGTGAAGTGTCTTGGATTTTGCTTACGAGTGAGTCTTCTGCATTATCAGCTACCTGCCATAGTCCCTTGTTATTCTTAAGGTCAGCGTGCTTCCCTATCTATCGTCACTCTATAATTCACTCCGTTACCGTTCATCATTCCTCGCCAAATCTATCCATCTTTACTCGTAAGTGAGCATTTGCGCTATTTAATAAATTAGGCTCAGATTTTGGGCATTAATCCGGTCTACTACTGTATTTACAACTGAATCTGAATCAGAACTATCTGAACATCGAGATATTTAGGGACTTGGAGCATTTTCTGAAGTAAATAAAACACACCCGAAAGACCCAAGATTCCGACAAAACTTTTGCAACTTTTTGCACCGATACGTCATCACATCATCACTATTAATACTTACCAGCAGATTGTTGGTGTGATATTCAGCTGAACAGAGCTTTGCACTCGAATCTTCCCACTTCTCTTTCGGTACTGAAGTTGATAGCCAACGCTCGGTCCTTGGTTTCGGATCCTTGATCACCTCCGACAAATACTTCAGTAATTGGGGTCCTGTGTATAGCAAAAGATTTATGGCAGATAGATGGCAACGAAACAAATCAAAAATTATTATTTAAGTTCATCCAAAACTAAAGAAAGCCTTTTGTTTGATTGTTATGAGAAACTCACCGGCATCAGCAATATAACGCGAGTGATAGGCAATGTTGGAGCATGGTACTTCTTTAGCGAAAATACCCTTAGCAGTCAATTCTGCGACGAACGTCTTCATGATATCAGCAGGTCCTGAAATCGTACTAGATTCGGGCCCATTGTGACAAGCCACTTGAATTTCAGGTGGGCACAATGGCAAAATCTGAAAAAAAATACAAATACATATATTAACCAAGCTAGTGATTCACACAGAGTTGAAGTTTCTTCTCCTGTAAGTATCTTTTCTAGGGCAGAACAGATACATGTAATATGCTCACCTGTTCATATCCCATGCCGATGGCAGCCATTGATCCACGGATAAATTTAGTCTCCAGTGACACGCGCCCTCGACTGTAAGCCGAAAGTACCATCTCCTCCGCCGTCAAACAACCGTCGGCGTACGCGCATCCCAGCTCTCCCACACTGTGACCTGTTTCATATTGCAGTTATAATATTTTATTTTATTTTTATTTTTAAGTACCTGTCATTACTTGCATCTGCTTTCTCTATCATATTACACCAGTCCTTACACAAGAGTCTGGTTCATCTTGTACAAATTATCTGTTTCTTTTTTACCCGGCTACGTTATAGCCAAAAAGAAGGGTTATGATTTTACCGGTTACGAGTATGTATGTATGTTTGTTTGTATTTACGTATGTTCCTCCGTAGCGCCTAAACTATTCATCCGATTTTGATGAATAAGGTGTCAATTGATTCGTTATTATGTAATAATATACATAGGCAACAAACCGAAAATTATCCCGATTTGAATTAAAGCGTGATTTTTCAGTAGTCTGGTTTTTTGTGATAGCATACCACACACCTAAATTCTTGTTATAATTATCATTCGATCTTCTTCTTACCAATAATTCCATCTGGTACAAGTCCAAGGTTTTTAAGAATGTCAGTCAGACCGATTTGTACAGCAGCTATACCGACGAACGAGTGTAAAATGTTGTCAAAGGTAGTCTCATCTGGTGATGTTAGTAATTCAACAATGTTGAGTCCCCTTGGCTCTAAAACTTTGTGGCATCTGCAAATTATGAATTAAAACAGTTAGAGTGTTTATAAGTTTCTTATCTACTGTGACTCCTTTGCATGAAATATGTGAGTACCGTTCGATGGCAGCAGCGAAGATCGGTATGCGCATGAGTTGCGCGCCCATACCCGCCCACTGCGAGCCCATCCCGCTGTACACGAACCACAGCGGCCGCCGCGCGTCATCGAAGTACGCAGACTGCTCAGATAGACACACGGTCTTCTGTTCTTCGTTTGTTTCTACAAAATATATTGATTTATCATTAAAAATGTGTACAGTTTATTCCGCAATCTTTTTTAAGCAGTTCGGGACCCATTGTGGTTTATTATTGCCGATAGCGACACACACTATTGAAAAGAAAAGTATTTACGAAGTATGACGAATCCTCTGCCCAAATGTCCTGCAATTTTCGCCTGATGTATGTTATGTAACAACCTCAACTGTTCGGGATCTATGGGGTTGGCTTTCAATTCGCCAAGACAATAAGCCACTGCTTCTTCATGTCTTGCCGAAATGGTTACGAGGTGAGCAATGTCCGACTTATACCGGTTGGGGTCCTGGAAATAAAATAATTATGGTAGTAAAAAAGTTCATATTCTTTTCAGTAATTTTACTTTTAAAGTAACGGTGGATGGTGCGCTATTGCTGAATATAAAAATGACTATTAATACTATAGACTGATCAGAAAAAGAAAAAACAAACATGACGACATGACGACTGTTAGATATGTGTGAAAAGATCAGACATTCTGGGCCGGCGTCAAACATATCGGAATAAGGTTACGGACAGTCATTTTAGTAACGCTTATACCTTTGGTTTATAATGTCCATGCAGCAGCACGTGTGAGTTGACGCCGGTGAGGGACATGCCGTTGACGGCAACGTAACCGCGACGGAAGGGCTGGTGCTCAGTGACGACGCACATGCGCCCTTCGCGCAGTGCAGCCACATCCTGCCGCGGAGTAATGCAATGCAGATTAGCGGCCAGCTGACCGGTGTGGTAGCCGAGCAACACCTGCGAGAGATAGACGAAAATAATGCTCTTATTATATACGGCAAACAAAATAATCTATTAACATATGGTGGTTAGTGAACGCTCGTGCGTTGTTTAAAAAAAACATCTTCACTAATTAGTTACCTACCTATTATTTATCAGTTGTGTCATTCATAATAAAATCAACATTGCAGCTCTACGATTTAGTAAGACCGGAGTTTCTGAATTGAGTAATTTAAGTTTTGGACTTGAAAAACTCTAGGTTTTTGCCGGCAGCACCGACCACTTGGCAGTCGGAAAATATCCTACTCCTACAGAGACATTCATGGCCTATCCACATTTTATCCAAATACGTCCAGCGTTAGCGCGTGAACGATAATAGACAAACAGAGTTAGTTACGCAATTATAATATTAGGACGGATTCTGGGACAATAACGGCTTACCTTTGTAATAGCAGTGATACCAGTGGCAGCTTCATTATAACCAATGTTGGACATGACGCTGCCAATAAGAAGAGGATCTTCTCTGCCATTACAGTACACTTCCTCAATGGCTTGCAACTCCACCTTATCGGCCTCTGGTACAGCTGTAGAATAAATTCAATCAGTTATTCTTCAGATCTCTCCTTAAAGTAGATAAGTATGTCGGAGACGGTCATTGGTACGGGTTTAAAATGAATCACAAGTACACGGTGGTGACATCACGCCATCTACTTACAAGGCTACCCACATCACAGTGTCACTTGTTACAGAGTCAAGATGGTAAACTCTGAGCCAGGAAGACAGTCAGTCAGTGTCTGATCGCGGCCGAGTTAAGACCTCTTGGAAATGTACCCGATTCATTGTGCCCCGTGTTATTTTGCTAAGTTGTAATCTCAAGTAATTCGTAAGTTTTGCTAGAAACAATGTATCGCTCTGTGTCTTTACATAGCACGAAACCCATCGTCTGCCCACATGATGTAGAAGGCTAGCGGAATAAATCAGGCCACTCCGACAAGAATTTTGAAGCCCTCTTTATTTCAGAAGCGTTCATCAATGAATGTATATACATTATAATGAAGTGATAACGGGGATTTTCTTTCCATGTCATGGGTATATTTTTTTTATCAAGCAGCACAAAGTAAAAATAAAAGAAACAAATATAATTATTATATAAACAAAATCGGAACATCTAATATCGCTCTGTAGATCAGATACAGTGATGGAAACAATGGAGTTACCATATTCAACAGCATAATTGGAATTTATATTTTTTATCTTATTATTAATGAAGGTGATTTCGGTGGTAGTATTAGTGAGTTTCTTGAGGCGTTTGCTACCTAGTATTACAAGACGTTTACATTACTGCGATAACTTATTAGTTTTGTCCCATCTAATTCAAGCCATTTTGGGTATGAATCCCCATATCTTTGGAAACTTTAAATTTAATCAAAATTCAAATATTTATTTTAAGCGTAGGCTCATATACATAATCCTTAACAACTTAGTGTTAGTAAACAACATGATACGGTGACTCATGTAACTGACAGCAGTGAAGCTCATGGGAACAGGCCACTCTGCCAGAAATCATTTCCAGAACCCTGTTAGGGCTGGCCATGACTCAAGCTACCATCGATGCTGCAAACTGCCGCATACATCCCTGACAAACAGCAACGCCATGGCAACCCTATCAGTTTCGAGAACTACTTATTGAATTGGACACGAAGGGCTCCATACGACGCTTGCGAATAATTTTCCCACAAGCTACATGTGTAGGAAGGTGGTAAAGAATGCTCTAAAGGGCGTCACCTTTATCTCTGCAGTAAAACGACGATGCAAAAACAACGAAATGAAAATGATGGATGGAGTAGGTTAATTACATTGCGAATTGGATTGGAGTTTTTATATGTTTTAGTTTATTATTGTATAAGATTACTTATTTATTTTCGTGTATTTTATCGGGCCTCAGTCATACTAAAACTGTTAGTCTGATAATAAAATAAAATGATGATGAACTATTAATATGTACTACTGTTATGTTTCGGAAATTCAGAGTAGACCGTATTCTATTTGCAACAGGCTCGCCCCTATTACGTGTAGCTTATAAATATAGCTGGCGAAATGTAGGTTTACTTTAGGTCCTCTGACGTCTCTTTGGGAATTACAAACGTAGTATTATTTTATATTTCTTTGAATACTGTGCAAGCACTTACCACTGCCAAAGGCTTCTACATACTCTATAGCCTGTGCTGGGATATCTGCATCCTGGTAGAAGTTCTTCATGAAGGTGACCGTTTTACCCAAGTCCCTGTAGAATCCGTACTGAGGCCCCGTCACTCCAGGCAAAACACACGTGAACTCTGTTTTGACGTGCAAAACATCGGCGTAGATTCTGCGGATTATTATCAGAATTTTAGTCTCTTTACGAGTATCACATGAGTTTAAATAAACCTTGATTATCCAACGTTGAAATAAATCTTACCTTAAGGCATTTTTTGCTTTTTGTAGGAACAAAACGTTGATGGCTTCAGATTTAGCACATCCATTCGCATTTTCATCGAATGATTTATGCTTTCCATCCTGACAAAGCTTCATAAGCCTGTAACCAGAGTAAATATTATTGTTATCCCTGGGTCTACACCAACAAGTAGTAGAAAAGTAAGAGTTTTCTGTTAGTACCTTCCGTAGTGCACAGCAGACTGTGGGTGCAGACACAGGTAGGCACCGCCAACGATGGCTGCATCGCATTCACCTCGACTCATAGCGAGGTACGCTTGCTCCAACGCCGCGGTAGAACTGCAGCACGATAGGTCGATGGACATCGAAGGTCCTTTCGCGTTCAGCCAGTAGGAAATGCGGTTGGCGAACATTGATTTGTTGCATCTAATAAACGAAACAAGTATAAAATCGATTTCTCCATTGTTTTGTGAGGGTATTTTCTCTGTAGCTACTGCAGCCAGTGGCCGTAGATTTAGTTATAGTCGTAGTTATAACAAATGCTTGTGGCGACTTTAACTGTAGCTACGGAGATCGATTGGTAAACGTAGTTCGTTAATTTATTTTAAGGTGGAAGCGCCAGAGTAGCCCGAGAAATTCAAATTTTCTTACGGTTTTTTTGCAATTTGCAGGTCAGTGTCATGTTGAATCGCGCAAGTAACACGTATGTAGCTATAGAATTGTAATTATTAAATTCAAAAATATAACCCTCAAGTTCATTTAACCCCATTGAATGACTTTTTCATGAAATAGTTGTTAGTACTGTTTTATGAAGTACCTAGTTGCAAAAAACGTTAGAACATTTGAATGTCGCGGGCTACCCTGGTTATTTCACTTTAAAATGTAGTGTCCTTGACTTACCCAGCGATTCCAAAACCACTTTTAGTGGCGGCTTCATAAAAACAAGCCTTTTCAGTTTCGGAGAAACATGTGCCAATGTACACACCAACCTTCTGACCCGAAAGTTCTTCCGGATTTATACCTAAACAAAAAAATAATTTTAGACCCAGTTGATTATCAAAGCCTAACCTTCTGGCCACAGCCAAGCGCGGCGCGGATTGCGGCGCGGCGTGCGGCGCGGCAAGCGGTGAGCGGCGAAAACAAATAGTAGACAATGTATGAAGTAAGCCACAGCTACCGGCGGCGCGAATTGCGGCGCGACCTGCGGCGCGGTGAGCGCCGCGCGGCACGCGGCGGCGACGGGCTGCGCGGTGTGCGAATGAAACAAATGTACTAGCGAGTATCGAGGAAGCCACAGCTCAGAGCGGCGCGCGCGGCGGCATCGGTGGACGTATTCAACATCGCACGATCGAAACAAATAATTTTGTTTTTATCGGGCGTTGAGCTTGTATAAATAATGGATACTGAACAATTTATTAGTGAAATACTGAGTAGATCAGGGGGCCTAAAATGGAAGCTTTATCAGAATCATAATATGAATCACGTTAAAAATTTGAAATTCTTAAAATGGTCTTTATGGTTATGACCACAAAGTCCATTATAAGAGTTTTAAATTTTTAACGTGATGCGTATTATGATTCTGATAAAGTGGCCATTTTAGGCCCCCAGTAATATGGATATAAAAACATGTTATAAAAAATTGATAGGGCCATTTTAATAGTTCGTTCTCTAAATACGTCCACCGCTGACGCCGCCGCGGTCGCAGCTAGCCGAGCTGTGGCTTACCACCGCAAGTCGCGCCGCCCGCCGCGCCGCCCGCCGCACCGCGCACCGCGCCTCCAGTAGCTGTGGCCAGGACGTAAGTATTTGATATTTTTACAAAGAAGAGGAACCAGTTCTTGTTTTATATAGAACTAGCGACCCGCCCCGGCTTCGCACGGCTGCAATGTCATACATATAAACCTTCCTCTTGAATCACTCTATCTATTTAAAAAAACCGTATTAAAATCCGTTGCGTAGTTTTAAAGGTATAAGCATACATGGGGACAGACAGAAAGCGGGAAGCGACTTTGTTTTATAATATGTTGTACGTATGTATGCAAACGTTTGCGACATCTGTTTTAACGCAACATGTTAAATATAGTCAAAATCTGTTAAGACAATGTGGCTGAGCAGTCAGCATATCGAAGTTAGAGAACATTACCACCCCAAAGTGTACCTGCGGTGGCTAACCACCACTTGTCAAAGTGCGGCCAAACTGAGTGGAGTGGAGAGCGGTTCTGATTGCGAATAGCTGACTTGGACAGATAATGTACTGAAATATTTGTCATAGTCAGATGTCCGCAGCCAGTCGGCGGCTCGGACTTTTTGGTTTACCTTAGGTAGGTATTGTCTTTCAATCTCTGTACTGTAATTTTTTAACATTGCTTTGAATAAAACATTTTCATCTAATCTAAAATTAATTGGTAAACAACTGTGGATGGTCCACAAACCACCAACTTTTTTACGTGCCATAGTAAAACCTGTATTGTCTACAAATAAATTAATGGTTCTTGATTCAAATGGTGAAGTGACATAAAGGGTGTCAAAATACCGATGACCTTCCTTTGAGCTTCAATATCACCGTAACTACTTGAAGCTCAAAGTTCCTTTAGAAATTGCTTTGAATACCTGTACCCCTGTACTATTTAATGCATGCAACAGCATAATGAGTGCGTTATTTAGAGCTGTACGCACAACACACAAAAAAAAAACCGTTTCCCAGCAATGACTTTTGCGCAGTACGCAGTACTTAGTCAGACCAGGGAATGTTTAGTTTTTATCCCGGAAGAATGTGTTGTTCCCAAAAATCAGAACACAGGGCCGATCCGCGAGTAAGGAATGGATTCCACTAAAGGACACTGAGGATAGGAACAGCGGAGAGCGCATGCGCGGGAATCGACTAATCAGATGGTTCGAAATCCGCATTGCACCGCCTTTAGTGGAAAGCCAGGGCTCCATACCGCTTTAGTGGAAACCGGGCCAAAAAGCTAGTTTTCGAGTCGATGGTGCTTGTTAGATAAGTTACCCAAGTTATCCTTATAGTATCTAGCTGACACCTTGGCCATATACAGCGAAATACCCACGTATACCTACTATGAGACACACCTCTGCCTTACCTTCAGGGAAGTACTGGCGTGAGATATTGTGTTAGTGGACTAACCTGCATCATAGATGGCCTGGTACGCCTGCTCCAGGATCTTGCGGGCCATAGGGTCCATGGTGTTCCCGAGCCGGTAGTGCACCTTGAAGAACTGCGCGTCGAAGACGTCGAGCTCGGGCACGCTACCCGCATAATGTACCACTTCGGGATGGTTGGACTTGAATCGGAGTGCTTCTTTTGTTATCGGGTTGATCTGTGTTGCATAAACAAAACATTAACATTTTGTTCCCTGTTTTGATACATTCATTGGGGCCTAAACAAATAGGCGTTCTGTCAGCAATAACGATGATGGTGGTAACAAAAATGGCAATGCTTCCATCTCTTTTGTAAACGGAGCTACGCCCGAAACGACATGGCAAAATGGCGTCGGAGTCGCGACGCAGGCACAGGTCCGGGTTGTCGGGGCGACGGGCCAAACAAAAGTAGATGAAAAATTACGATAATTGAAGAGTCGATTAAAAAGGTTTACCTTATTGTATAGAATGTGCTGAAGATCCTTGATGTTGTGCGAGTCGGGGTACAGTCCCGACATGCCAGCGATGACGACCCTCTCGCCGGTCTGCACCGGCCCGATTGGGATCTCGTGTGCTGCATGCTCCTGCGGTGTCGGCGTCATCGTGTGGCCGTTTGTGTGGTAGTATCTTAAAGCATAGCATTAGCTTAATCAGCGAATTCATCTTATAATATTAGTCTTAAGTATTAGTTTATTATTGTTGTAAAATGTTATTTTGTGTATTTTATTTATGGGCCTTAGATGCCTGAAACTAAAATGATTATTATTTCGTTTATTTATATTCCTTTCTTAATTTTAATATTTTAAAATGTTTCTTAAAAAAAAACCAAATAAAAAACATGTTAAAATATAAAAATTAGTAGTCCGCCGGTGTCGGGAGCAGGGTCCAAGCTACCGGTGGTTAGGGCTCCAGAAACAGGAACCTCCTCACTATGCGAACCGTATCCAGGAGTACTGCCTTCTGAATCAGGCCCTTGATCCAACTGCCTAAGGAGAGCCTCGAAAGATGGTCGTCGAGGCTCTTGGACATAATTGGGCATACTTGGGCACATTGATAGCCGAGTTCACATTCCACATGTCGACCACCTCGTGTGCCAAATCGCGATTTTTTATTTGTTTCTCCTTCTCAGCTTTCACGAGGTTCTCGTCATGCGGGATGGTAACATCGATTATCATTATGCGGCGCGCTGGTCGGCTTATCACCAGTATGACAAGGCTTATTTGCGACAATAGTCCTGTCAGTGATGATAGACCGATCCCAGTACACCGTGACATGGCCTTTCTTGGTCGAGAACTGGGTCGGGCACATACTTGTAGTACGGTACCTCAGATTCCACAACTTTATATTTCAAGGCAAGTTGCTGGTGAATAATCCTGGCTACTTGGTTGTGCCTGTGCAAGTACTCGCCTTTAGCAGACGAGAACAACCAGATATAATATGTCTGATGGAGTCACCCGGACGGCGGCATGACACACGTCAACCGTCCCGTCCTTCATAATATATTTCCGGTAGTTGTTTGTCAACATAACTTCGTCCATAATCGCACAGACCAAACATTCAGTTCCCCAAAGAGGTCACCGAAACGTAGCCAGGAAACGGATGCCAGAAAATCTACATCGGGCCCATGAAGAGCCCGGTAGAAGCGCCGGTGAAGCTTCTTGCCTTGCCATACTTCCTTGCGGTCATTGGTAGTAAGTACAACAGGTTTGCGCCAGTTCTCGTTAGCCATGGACAACGGGGTGAGTCCCTTGTCCACTGCGACCACATCTCGGTGCATACCCACCTCGGCTTTTAAAACATATTCTCTGAGACTGCACACCTCGCGGTTGTGGAGGGTCTTCGCTTTTAGAAAGCCTCGACCTCCGCAATTCCGCGGGATGTATTGACTGATGATGTGAAGAAGCGCTCCTTCAACGATTGCTTCATGTAAGATATGTTAATGCCTTTGCGCGACATGCTTCCGACCTACCCAAATACTTATAGCTTTCGGATGAGGAGACTGATCTCAGGAGTATGGAATCCGAGACCTGAATTCCCTCGGATTCTATAATGTCCCTCGCTTTACAAACATGACTGCACATTTGTCCACACCAAATTCCATGCTGATGGCGCTACCAAAAGTTTCAGTTACTTTCAGTAGTTCCATCAGTTGCAATTTGTTGAGGGCAAAAAGTTTTAGAGCATCCATTTAAAGAAGGAGAGATATGACCTGACTACTTCTTCTCAACCGGAAGCCTAGACCTGAATCCTCGAGCAATGCTTAGAGGATTCAGGGCTAGACAGAACCAAAATGGACTGTCGCCCTGGAATATTCCCCTTTTAATCCATACAGAATCATCATTCCCCTGGATCTGTCGACATCCTGGATATCGAAGGACCATCCTCAATTGCCCTATACATGACTCAAAGAAGGCGCGTAGAGTTGTATCTATCTTGTACAACTCCAGCACTCTCATTAGCCATTTATGTGGAACAGAATCATAGGCCTTCTTATAATCTATCTAACATGTAGACAGATCCTTGTGGGATCGACGAACCTGTTAGCTAATAGCCATGACGATGAGAAGTAGCTCCTTAGTACCGCGGGACCCGTTCCTACATCCATTCTGAGAGGCAGACATAATGGAGTTATTGTCAATGTGTGTATTAATTTTCACTCTCAAAATGGATGTAAGAAGTTTATTGACCGTCGCCAAACACGTAATCGGTCTATAATTTTTGGGTTCCGCGGGACTACCTGACTTATAGAGCAGGTGAGTAACGCCTGTTGTTAAAAATTGCGTTAGAAATGGCGTTAAAGATGACTGGAATTGAGATGCCAGGCAAGTGTGTGAACTATTAAACAATTTGAGCCAGAAATTGTGCAGTCCGTCCGGTCCCGGTGACTTCCAATTCGGTAACGGACAAACTGCTCTGGCTACATCTGAAGGTGTTATTAAAATTGGTTCCATTTCTGGAATAGGTTCACTCACTCGCTCGACATCACGCATTCAGTCAGCTTCAGTATGACAGACGGGCACCGACCAGATGTTGTACACGTCTGTCATATTTTGCTCGGGTCACTCCCGATTATTATTATCCATAAATCTCCTCTATGCGAGGCAGTGGGCTGCAATACACCACGCTGGCCATTGCGCGTTGATAAGTCTCACATATCTTCGATTTTTTAGTTCTAGGACATGCCGGTTTCCTCTAGAAGTTTTCTTTACCGTTTTGCGACTAGTGGTGATGAAATAAAGTAATAAGGTTACCAAAATCATGCCCCTGCTTGGGTTCGAATGAACTACCTACAAATCGTAAGTCAGGGTCGTTATCACTGGTACATCACTGCTCTCTCCCGTCTTTAAAGATTAAGGTCGAATATTCGAGTTTATTAGTTAGTCTAATCTAGTCTAGCTGTTTGCTAGTTCGTTGGACTTACAAGTGTTTTTTTTTAATTGGGACAAGCCTGCCACTCTATTCCCGAACCACTGTAACTCCTGAAACCCAGAATCAACAGTGGCGAACACCAGAAAAGCGCCGAGATAATGAAGTTCGACGAAGTCCCATAGAAACAATTTAACTGTCAGGAGTATCATAATTTCCACTTCCCTCCATGTCAGCAGGAGACAGAACGAAACAAGGCCAATAGGCACAAAGGGACGTTTACAACTGGGAATTACGAGTCAGTGGTCTCGAGTTCAAAGCCAAGCCATGCACAGCGCACCAATGATTTCTCGAATGTTATGTGCGTCATTATAGCCTAACATTTTCCAAAATATGTTGGGGTTGGCTTCCTGTCTAACCGGATGCACTTGAATACCAGCTGTAAGACTAGTCATGCCATTGCTAAATTATGAGCTTTGGCCGCTTGCGGAGTCCTACACATTGTGAACAACGAGTCTATAGCCAGAGAGTCGACAGTAAAAAGACCTCGGTGTACCAGCATCGGCTTGGGTATTAGCAAGTACAAATAAATGGTGTCAATTCAATGGGTTGAAAAGTAAGTATGGGTGTACCACAAGGTTCGATATTAGGTCCTTTCCTCTTTTTGGTATATATTAATGATCTACCCCATTTATTTAAAAAACCAACCACAAATGGTGTTGTTTGCTGACGATACTTCTGTAATATTTAAGATAAACAGACGTGCCACAAATCTCAACCACGTAAATAACGCCTTAATGCAGGTCCATAATTGGTTCACCGCTAATAATTTAGTATGAAATGGGAAAAAATAACGAAGTATGTACATAAGATTTGCTCTACCGAATGTCAAAAGTAGTGTTAGTGACATAGTATTGAATCAAGAGAAATTACAATTCGTCGAAAATACTGTTTTCCTGGGGATCACGCTCGACTCAAGGCTAAGATTTTTACTTTTAACACCACCACTATCCTCGTATTATTCAATCCATCCATCAGCACAATTTTTTGAGTGCTTTACATTGAGTCATACCGTCAAACGGGATTTTTGACCCCAAAAAAAAAATCGTTCCCAGCAATAATTTTTGCTTAAAGTTAGTTTGATGTATATAATGCTTGGTTGACGGGTTTAAGGGTCTTGTTACACCCTGTATATATTCGTATCTGTCAAAGATTTCCAAATGACAGCCAAGACCAACGGCTTAGCGTGCTGTCCGAGGTACGGAGAAGCTCGATATGTGATGGGCGATCACCATCCCCGGACGGACCTTGGTCAGTGTAACTTCACTTCGATAGAGCTGCGCGGCTTTTATTACTAAGCCACGAACTCTTTCGAATATTATTTGCGAATTAAAATAATTATCTCATACTTGAATTGTAAAGGAAAACACCGCGACGAAGCATGCACAGCTTAGGAGTAGTCCATAATGTCCGTTCGGGCAGAGACCCTTTTTCACTTTTTCACACGGTTGGTGAACCGACTTTGTAGTCGGCCGATTTCCACAAAAACGGTGGAAAGCGGAGCAGAGAGGAGACGTACGGGAATCCACTGATCACATTGGTTGAAATCATAGATATATAAAACAAAGAGATATGCCCGTTAGACGAAAATGTATCGGAACCGTCTGTCTTCTGTTCGACCCTACCACTCGGCAACTACTACACATGCAGTTCAGTAAAAGCAATAGATACGCAGCCGCACACACACCCGCATTGCTTAAAACAGAACGTACTACATAATCAATTATAAACCTTATCCCATCAAACACAGAGTGTATTTACCATGCACTGTACAACTTACCCACACAAAAACATCGGTCGCTATCGTTGTGCTGTGCAAAAGCAATTTAATTTAATACCTACGCTAGTGATTGACTAAATCGGAAAGTTATCGAATCTTCATGTGTTCGAAAGTTAATCTGAGCAACAAAGTAAATATGTAAATCAATGAATGTTGTTGTACTGACATAATGAAATCGATTCCTACTATAAGTGTGTTACGCAATTACTACGCGGGATTTTTGTTATAAAAAAGCCTAGTTAGTAAAAACATGTTTAATAAATAAAAACAAACCCATGCATAACAAATAAATAGCATGAGTATGTTGACTTATTTTAAGGAAAAGTCACTATTATATTATCTGAACCATGCCGATTACTATAAGGCATTCTAAATGCTTGCTTTAATGGATGTAAAATACAAAAAAAAAACATAAAAGTAAGGAAATAGCAATAGTTTTGTTATTTTTACATTGCTTGTCCAGTCACTTAGCGATAAACTTTGGTAGTGGTTAAGGAGCAATGTATTTGTTGCAAAAATAGTACAGTCGCTGTGATATTTGAAAACAAAAATAACAGAGTAAGAGCTAGAAATATTTTACGATTTGTTGTTTTTCATGGTTTAAGAGACAAATATAGTGAAATACTTGTAGAAAGTGATTCTATGATTTACAAAGTTTTAGTTTATGCTTCGGTTTTTACAAGAAACAATCTTATAAATTGTCACGATCGCGGTCGTAAGCACACTAGTTCGCGGAAACGGCCATTTGCCTATGACATGCTTAAAGTGCGCCCGTCGTGGCGACCGACATCGACACGCTCCCTTGCCACTTCTCCTGTTTTTTATATTTCTATGGTTGTTATTGACATCGCGCGTCTCGTCTCTCCTGTGATTAGTAGAATCTTGCACGCCCTCGTATATCTCCTTTCTCCTACGTTTTAGTGGACCGGTCCTCACCCTGGGCCTTGTCACAGTAACACCAGGGCTTTATTTTCCTACGTATTTCACAATTGTAGGTAATTTTCCTGTTCCACTCATTCACTGCTTTTTATTGGTTAAAGATGTCGATCGCGCACACTTATAAATTTGACACACAGATACCACGCAATATTAATATGAATATAAACCATTCCCGAACTTTTACCTTAAACTATGATATCTTAGTCTTTTATAAGTACAGATTAAATCAGCAAAAGCTCACCTAATATAGAAATTTATTAAACGGCACTCTTCAGACGGACAATGCAGTATTATGCGAGTTTCTGTAACAATTAGGCCTATATATAAACAGTGTTAATTGTATGTTAATATTATATGTTTGAATAATGTTCTATGACGTATATATTAATATAATTACATTCGTGTTTACTTGACATACGAGTATTACATAAAACAAAGGAATTTTAATCAACGAATGGCCATTAAAATTCTGTTTTCTACTAATTTAGATATATGTATACATACAGGGTGGATAAAAGACAGTTAGTGGGGAAAAGTATCTTAAACAGATTTTACACAAAGAAAACATTGTTTAAATAAAAAAAAACGGTTATAATTATTTTAAAAAATCTAAGCGAGATAAACGAGTAGTTATACCATTTTGAATTTTTGAGTCGCACATTGATACGGTTAATCAATGGTCAGTCTTAAGAGTCATATCTCTCTTTAATACACAGTCTACGTTTTATTAAGACTGCGAGATTCTCAATGAATGTCATTTTAAGATTTAATTATTTGAGTGTTCTTGTTCCTGATCGACACTTTTTCTAGACCATGAACGCCATGGGTCGTTTTACTCTACCCATCATTACCACACCGCATGCAAGATATCCTGTCCAGCTCCATTTAAGTTCCATTTCCGCCAAAACAAAGACAAATGGCGAGGTGCAGACACGTGAATAACTTCAGAAAACGTTTATTTTACTGCGTCTAACTTAACGTAAACTTCAAAAAACATATTTACAATATTCTCCCTAAAATTAGCAAGCATCAAACATTCAAAAATCATTTTACGTCCAAGTATGTACTAACAAATAAAATCCAAAGTTGCTAATTAAAATCTTCAAGTCATAATAAAATTAATCAGGAATGGCTCAACCTAGACCATAATCGTGAAAATTAGTAAAAATACGTGTTAAAAAAGCACGCAATGCACGAACACTAAGACATCTGACATTTCGGTGACACTAGCGCCTCTAGCGCCGAATTCATACGCGATAGCGATTTATTAAAGTGGTTTTGAACATTCCTTCTGTCAGGTTAATACCTGGTATTTTATGAATCTCACGGGTGTGAACCAAAGCGAAATTCATTGAATTCATTGTGAAGGTAAGTTACTCAGTGCTATACAGTGAAATTATTGTCTACGTCTACTTGTATCGCTCGCTTGGCGACCCTGTTCCAGTCAGCCTTAGAGTCAGGGTCGCTGCCCGAGTTCCTGACAACAGGTAGAACCCACCTGCTCCATAAATTGGGTAGTACTGTGGAGCCCAAAAATTATAGACCGATTACCTGTCTTCCGACAGTCTATAAAGTTCTTACATCCATTTTGAGAGCTAAAATTAACAAACACATTGATGACAATTCTATCATGTCCGCTTCTAAAAATGGATGTATGAATGGGTCCCGCGGTACTAAGGAGCTACTGCTCATTGATATGGCCATAAGTTAACAGGCTCGCCGTTCCCGAAGGGATCTCTCGACATAATGGATAGATTATAAGAAGGCCTGTGACTCGGTGCCACATACATGGCTCATGAGGGTGTTAGAGTCGTATAAAGTAGATGCAACTCTGCGCACTTTCCTGATGTGTATGGGGCAATGTAGGACAGTCCTTCGCTCTCCAGGATGTCGGCAAATCCAGAGGAATAGCGAACCGATACGGATAGAACGAGGTATATTTCAGGGCGATAGTTTGAGTCCACTTTGGTTCTGCTTAGCCTTGAATCCTCTTAGCACGCTGCTGGATTCAGGTCTAGGCTATCGGTTCAGGAGAGGTGGTCAAGTTATATCTCACCTCCTTTACATGGATGACATGAAACTCTTTGCCCCCAACGAATTGCAACTGATGGAGCTACTGAAGGTAACTGAAACTTTCAGTAGCGCCATCTGGATGGAATTTGGTGTGGAAAAATGTGCGGTCATGCATGTAAAGCGAGGGGAGATTGTGGAGTCTGTGGGAACCCAGCTCTCGGATTCCATAGATCTTAGATCCCTCTCAGCAACCGAAACCTATAAATATTTGGGTATGTCGGAAGCACTGGGCATCAATGTTACTGACATGAAGCAATTGCTGAAGGAATAGTTTTTTAGCAGGCGGAAATAAGGTGCGTGCCTTCAACGGTTGGGTCATGCCGGTTTTGATGTACTCTTTCGGCATACTCAAATGGACTCAAACAGAACTAGACGCCCTGGATAGGAAGGTCAATCGCGAGATATGCAGTCTGATGCATCGAGATGTGGTCGCGGTGGACAAGGACTTCACTCCGCTCTCCTTGGCTAAAAAGAACTGGCGCAAACCTGTAGGGCTTGACACTAACGACCGCAGGGAGGTATGGCAGAGTAAGGAGCTTCACGGACGCTTTTTCCGGGCTCTTCATGGACCCGATGAAGACCTATCAGCGTCCGTAGCCTGGCTACTTTCCGGGGACCTATTCGGAGAAACCGAAGGTTTTGTCTGTGCAATTATGGATGAAGTTATGATGACGAATAACTACTGGAGATTTATTGTGAAGGACGGCACGGTTGACATATGTCGGGCATGCCACCGTCCAGGTGAATCAATCCGTCACATTATCTCCGGGTGTTCTCGTTTGTCTAACGGAGAGTACTTGCATAGACACACACAACCTTGTAGCCAGGATTATCCATTAGCAACTTGCTCTAAAAAACAGCCTTGTGGAATCGGAAGTGCCGTACTATAGGTATGTGCCCGACCCAGTTCTCGAAAATGGCAATATCACATTGTACTAGGATCAACCCATCATCACTGACAGACTATTGTAGCCAATAAGCCTGATATAGTGGTGGTGGATCGATCAGAGCGGCGCGCAATAATTGTTGACATAACGGTCCCGCATGATGAGAATCTCGTGAAAGCCGAGAAAGATAAGTAAATAAAATTATTTTTTTGACTTGAATGAGTCGATCGAAAAAAAAAAAACCTATAAATTAAAAAAAAAACCTTATAATTTGGAAACTATGTTTTTTCATTTATCAATAAATTATTTGTGTTGTATACTACTCTTAGCATTCAGTCTTAAATGTGGGCACTCAGGGCCTAAATCATTATGGAGGCCTGGCATTCCCCTTTGTATTAGAGTTGTGTGATTTGGTACTTTATTGACCTGCCGTCCTAAAAATGAAAACTTAATTTATCATTTATTTCTCGGGAGACTGAATCTAGGGCTGGACGAAACCAAAGAGGGCTTAATGAGTGCCCTGGAAAATTACCTTTTTTAATTGCTGTTTCTTCTACGGATATATTTTTGTTTCAGTTTGTACCAAACTATACTTACTTGGGTTTCCAGTTGTCAGTGCTACCTTCTTATTTTGACCAGAATATGTATAGTATGTGGTGGTTAATACAGGCCGTTAGGCCAGGTCAGGGAAGATTGTCTTAAGAGCAATTCTATATTACAGACCTTATAGGTGCTTTTAACTTTGTTGTCATTAGCGTTATATTTGTTTTTTGGAAGCTCGATGCAGCGACTTAAGACTTTCATATAATGTGGATGCCAAGCTATGCCAAAGTCGGAACATAATTCAATGCTTAACTTATTACCTGGCAAAAGGTATAATTAATTTAGGGGTCTTGTCTCTGCTGTAATCGACAAATAAGGTTTTAGTTGGTATCATGCGTACAGCTGCGTCCTAACTAAAATGATAGTCACGTGGTCGCGCGTTCATTATACAGGTTGAGACAAAATTATGTCATAATATGAACTCTACGACATGAAGTTGGAAATAAAAAAATGGAGTCTGTTTTCACAGGACGTTTATTTAAAAGTGCAATATTTATGATATGAAGTCGAGAAAATGATACCGGTCATATTACCATCCCGAAATAAGAATAAAAAAAGGTAATAAACATGTAAAAAATAAAAGGATAAGCAAAGGTTTAAAATGATCTTGCATAAAGAAAAGAATACTATATTATAAATATCAACATGACGCTATGAGCAAAAATTACCATAAGAAAAATTATTTAACATATTCAATAATCTTACGGAAATGCATATCAAAATCACAAAAAATTAATGATGCTATATATATTTATAACTCTAAAAATAAATGCAAGGCGACATGGTCTATTATAAAAATAATTTTAATAATTCTGGTGATAAAAGTGACGTCGAAAAATTAATATACCAAGACAAAATACTGAATAACCCTATTGGTATCTGCAACCGATTTAATGACTATTTAAGTAATCTTTTATTAATATTATGATAAATTATTTTGACATTTATTTATTTATTATGAAACAATTGTGTTTAACCTGTTATTTAATCCCGTATAATTCAATAATTTTAATGTAATTCTGACTTTTCAATTATTTATGTGTTGTGTTTGTGTCTATTTTTTGTTTTATATGGGTCTCGGACCTGAATTAAATGATTTTATTTTATTTTATTTTATTTATTTTATTGAAGAAACCAATAAAGATAACTTTGATGAATTAAGTAACGACTTGAATAACATTGGTTTTACTTCTAATAGAGACAGTTTGTTTTTAACTCCAGTAACTGAAGCTGACATTACAAAAATTATAAATTCTCCAAATAACACAAATGCTACTGGTTGCGATGAAATCACAACTAAAATAATTAAATTAAGTGCTAAAATCATAGCAACCCCATTGAGTTACATAAATAATTTGTAAATATTTCCCAAAAGATTAAAAGAATCTTTAGTTATACTTTTTTTTTTTTAAAGTGATCGAACCAATATTGATAATAGGCCTATCACATTAATTCCAATAATGGCAAAAATCTTTGAAAAAGTTATGCACGATAAAATTAATATCTTTTTTTTTTCTTGGCCAGCTCTTTCCCACTCCTGGGCGAAGGCCTCCCTCCACTCCTTCCACTTCTCGCAAACCCGGCGTCCTCCTTCCAGTTCGGAACTTGTCCAGTTCGTCCCGCCACCTCCTTCGTGGCCTGCCGTGACCCCGCCTCACTGTGTCAGGGCACCAGTTTCCAGCTATTTTGGCCCACAGTTTGTCCAAATTAATATCTACGTCAGTAAAAATAAGATTCTTACAGATAATCAGTTTGGATTTAGGAAGAGTAGTTCCACTACGTTGGCTTGCTTTACCTTAGTAAAATTCATTACAGAAGCATTTAATAACAAAATGTCAGCACTATCAGTATTTCTGGATATGAGCAAAGCTTTTGATTTTGTCTCACATAAGCGATTACTTTGCAAACTTGAGAGATATGGCGAAATGGGTTAATCGTTTGATTGGTTTAAAAATTATTTGTCGAATCGCCAGCAAAGAACATTAATATCAAAAATTTCAAATAACACGAAGATTACATTTAATCTGAACTTAAAACTAACAGTTACGGTGTACCACAGGGGAGCATTTTGGGGCCTCCTTTATTATTGATCTAGATTAATGATCTCTGCAAGACCCTAAAACACAAATGCACATTATTTGCTGATGATTCGACATTAACCATTCAATGTTTAAACAAGACTGACATAGAAACAGAAACTAATAACGAATTGCAAAATGCAGTGCAATGACTACAGGAGAATAGTTTACATGTCAATCTAAACTAAAATTGTACAGTTTCAAACACATAATACTACACTTGATCCGATTTCAATACTTTATGACAATATCGTTTTACAGCCAGTACAATCAATTTCATTTTTAGGTATCAATATTGATAACAAATTAAACTGGAAAGAACATGCATATCACGGATATGTCTCCTCAGTGTTGCGATATGGTTTAGTTGTATGGGGCAATTCAGTGGATGTAGGCGGGGCTTTCATAGTTAAAAAAAAATGTATTAGAGCCATATGTGGAGCTGATTATTTAGACCATTGTAAACCGTTATTTAAAGAATTAAAGATACTTCCATACCATGTCTGTACTTATATGAAATTTGCTTATTTGTAAAAAGATATTCTTATCTATTCCCTATCACTGAACACGTTTCCAAAAGAATCGAAGAAAGAAACCCAAAACAACTACTAGTACCGGCCCAAAGACTTCGTTTGTATAGTCGAAATGCCTACTGCATGGCGATAAAGATTTTCAATAAGCTGCCATCACATATCAGACAGCTACCTATAAATAAATTTAAACGTGCAATATTTCCTTGGCTTCTGGACGTGTGTTTCTACTCTGTTAGCGAATTCATTGATCATAAGTTTTAATATTTCATTTATAATTCCATTAATAGTCTAAATTACATATAGTACCTATTGTAAATGTATAATTTTTTATTTTATATTATTATTTCGCTATGTAAATTAACATTGGTGTATTAAAGTCACATTAAAATTATATTACAAATTCTAATATTTCTACACCGGCAACGGTAGTATATGTGAACTAATATAAATTTTAATACCTTTATGTACCTACCGTATACTCAGAAATAAATGATATTCTATTCTATTCTATTCTACCACCTCCTGAGATGGTGCACATTTGCAAAACAATGTGGCTACAAACAGATGATGTCTTGTTTACAGTTTGCTTTCAAGACCTGAAAGGTTTGTTGTTTTAACGCAAGATTTTAAAGCCCCATAGTAAGAAGTTTAGTAGCTCAGGTCTGGCAATATGGTTTATTCCACTTTGTTCACCTGGGTGATATCACACGGGTGAATAAAGTAGATATTTTATGGTTAGCTGGCCAGTTAATATTGCCAAAAAGGCGGATCACACATAAGATCAAATTTTAATAAGCAGTAACAACGTGAAATTTCACGTTGTTCAGACCTACATTGTTTATTGCTTATTGTCAACTAATTCTCTGTTTGTCTACAACTTGTATGCCAATTCACAACAACATGCCATGATGCACTTTTTAAAATTCTGGGACATTCAGGTTATGACATTACTTGTACCTCACGTGTATGGATTGACATCGAGTTTAAGACATTATAAACTAATTTCCATCGCCCTTCAGCAAGTTGGAGATACTACCACCACACTACGGGTTTGTATAGTATTAGTAGTACTAATACTATACATAGACCCGTTTCCGCTGCAGGAACAAGCTCCTTCGATTTCTCTTATACTAATATAATAATACCTACATCATTCATCATCGTTGTCCACATCCCGACTTCACCCACTGCTGGGTATTATAATTATACTTCTCTTTACTTATGTCACGCTTCAAGGTTCCTGTGCCAGCCTCATAAAGCATATTATGTACCTGCGATGGCAACAATGTCGTCTGCCCATCTCGCCGCCAAACGACCAACACTTCTCTTTTCAGTCTTTGGACGCTACTTGGTCTACAAGTTTTATGCCTAACACACTGATTAATTATTGACGTGGGTCTACAGCCGGTGTGTAATTTTGGCTTATTTTAGAATGTCGTACAGACTCAAGCTGTATTATCTATACTATAATATTATTAAGAGGTAAAATTTGTTTGTAAGTTTGTATGTAGGGGGTAATCTCTGGATCTACTGAACCGATTTTGAAAATTCTTTCACTAATAGGAAGCTACATTATCCCCGAGTGCTATAGGCTATTTACAAGGTGCCCGTGGAATAATTTCCGATCAAAATGCGAGCGAAGCCGCGGGCAACAGCTAGTTCTCGATATCTCCGTTTGTTGATGCTCTTTGCTAAAGGATAAACATGGCCAAGATAGACATCTGAGGCTACTAAGGAGGACCTCTAATCTATTGTAATTACTGTAAAGATCTCTGCTTTCTCTTTTCTGGGAGAGGAAGACCAAGGGAACAATGGATGGATTGTGTGAAGATGATGATGATCTCTGCTTTCTGACTGCTCAAACATAGACCGCTCTATCGTTACAGGATTTATCTAGCTATCGTAGCATGTGGCGTTCTGATTTTTTGCAAATAATAAGATGAGCTTCGTTTTTATCAGTGATACAGGTGTGTTTTTGAGATGTGAGTTTAAAGTAACCTCAGCTCCGTTATTTCATTTTATTACGAAAACATTTAAAGCATTGTTTTTTTTTTGTTTTGTACTTACGCAATAAAATCACGATTGTAAATGGTGTTCATTAGTTTACTAGTACATCCATAAAACACCTTAATGTTTATGACATCTTTTATTGTTTGTGTCATACGTTGCTTTAGTGTGCATATATTTAAATGTATTAATTACTACTAGAGTCCGACTGAATTTCGGTTTTCGGCCACTACTCGTAGTATGAATTGCGTGTTTGGCGGAGTTGCCGGCTGAGACAAGTAAATTGATAATGAACAAGAAGATAATCCTGAAAAAAACGGGTTTATTGCAGATTAAACAATCTTTATTGCAGAATAATATCTGATTGTTTGATCTGGCTACAATAATAATTATGTTTTTGAGATTATTGTTACAATGTGAATATTGAAACTGTAATGGTCACTACAAACTAGTGTACCACTACTAGTATCCACTTACATCAGTCTCACCAACGCACCAACCGCAAGTGGCAATAACAATTATCTTCAGTAATTGAAGAGACAGGGTGCAGTATTTTGTTATTTTTTTCAAGTCACAGTATGGTTTTCATGGATGTTTTATGCCTTTTAAATTAATTTTACTTTGTGTAACTTTTTATTTATAGAAAAAATGACATAAAAAGAAGGTTAGTAGAAGGTAAGGATCGATTTCCTAAATAGCGTTCTGTAGTTTCTGTGGGTCTATAAGTATATTCTTAGCTATAATCGTGAGTAAATAGGATTTTTTAGTTTTGATTTCTGCCTATTTTTTCACTGGCATTCCTAACTCTAAGACTTACTTTGACCTTTGACGATTGTAAACGTCACATAAGTAAATAAATTCCACTGTCCATAGTTTAAATGTAAATTTTTGTTCCAAAGTTCAAATTAAGTTTGGCATTGCAGATTCTATTCGAAAAATAAACGATATAACAATGTAGAGCAAATTATTATAGAATAAATTTATTTGAAAGAGCCAGTCATACCGCGGGATAAAAAAAAAACATATTAATCAAATCGTCACATGTCACGATGTATCTAACAATGTGAAATACTAGTATTTTGCTGATTGATTATCCCCAATATAGAGAAAGGCTAGGCTAGGCTGATTAGCGACTTTAATAACTTCGTGGCCTGGTGTGGGCGTATCATAAAGGTTTTCTTTTTAAGGACGGTAACTGCTTGACACTGCAGAGCACAGAAACACCCATTCATGATGAAAAGTTTATTTTTAATTTTAGAGGTTTAACCAACGGAACTGAATGCAATCAGCACACTAAACTGCACCCGAACTGCTGTCAATGTCATCATTGCAATGGAATATTGACACTGACAGCTCTTAGACGCGGATTAGATGTGTTGATCGCGTTCAGTTTTGTTGGTGAAATTCGCCCCTAGTTTAGTTTTTTTTTCAGTCAGTAGACGTATTTTCACTAAGATTATTATGCCGCAGTTTTTGATTTGAGTATTTGATTATAGAACTACATCATCTGCCTAGCCTTTCCCAACTATGTTAGGGTCGGCTTCCAGTCTAACCGGATGCATCTGAATACCAGTATTTTACATGGAGCGACTGCCTATCTGACCTCCACAACCCAGTTAGTACCAGGTAACACGATACCCCTTGGTAAGACTGGTTGTCTGACTTTATGGGCCACTGACTACCTGTAACGACTGTCAAAGATCTACAGATGACAGCCAGGACCAACGGCTTAACGTGCTTTCCGAGGCATGAAGGAAACTCGGTATGTAATGATTATAGAACTACATAAACTTAAAATAAGGTGTTTCCTTCAATGCAATGTAGCACACGAAATTCAAAATGTAAACCCTAAACTTCACTTTATTACTCAATTGAGAAAACAGCAATAATAGTTTTGTTAGTGACACTATAATACACGAGTTAGAATCGTGTTACGTTACACAAAGGCCAATGTCAGATCGTCCCGAGGTCACTGACGCACGTGAAAGAGTAAATTAAATAAATAAATAGTAATATACCTAATCGGTAACCGTAATTTACATTTAAAGCACATTGCTTCGACCTGTATACGTCTTATTTGGTCAAGTTATAGACATTTCAGGAAGGCATTGACAGTGTTTTGCTCGTTATTGTATGAAAATACCAATCAATTAGTCAGAACTTCTGATGACAACTTTTAAAAACAGACGGCCTTTGACTGCAGTTTTGTTACTTAAATTGTGTTTCCTACTTTATTATAGAACTATACTCTCTGGGGTTACCACCATATCTAATAGCAGTACTGTTTTACTTTACTTTGTTTTCACACCGTGATGACGTTAAAAACAAGCTTTCTACATTTCTGTTAGGATTATCAGTTTCGATGATGGCACCTCTAAGCTGCGGCGTTGACCTGCACAATTATATTTTTTCAAATCAAATATGTAATTATCTTTCTAGGCTAGCTTTTTTCTAAATATATTGAGGAAGGCTTGGCCGGATGTAGCTGAATACTAATATAGAGCAACTGCCTACGTATGAGACCTATACTACCCAGTTACAAGATAATGCAAAAATAATACTGATTGAAATAAACAGAATACCTACAAGATGTCCATAGGTGGCGGTGAACGCTTACCACCGGGCTACGCGCTTGCTTGCCACTAAAACGTGTTGTTAAAAAAAAAACTAAGAAAGAAAAAAAGGAAAAAAAAATATTGACACTTCACAAGCGATATTGTTTGGCCGAAATCGCTATTCGTGTCACCACCATGACATAAAGTTGAAAATGTCCTTTTAGTCAATAATTACAGTACCCGGTACCCAAACCCTTCAAACTACTCAGCAAAGCTGCTTATCGGGAGAATTAGGAATGAGGATAGTACTTCCCCGGGGCGAGCCGTTACAATAAGCTCTATATTATTACAACCGTATAGAAAAAATCACATGGTTGATTTTCTTCGCATGAAACTAAACACATTGAGAGGTTTTTTTTTAATAAAATGCCATGATAGTTAAGATAGTATTTATTAGTTAAGACAGAATGTATTACAATTTAAATAATTCAATAAATAAAACACGTACCATAAAATAAATATTTAGTTAACAAGGAATAGTTAAAAAAAGGAGATTGCCAACCATTAAACAAACCAATATCAAAGCCGAGTCCCAGCCGAATAAGTGCAGCCCACACCGCCGCCAGCTGGCGAGCGAGCGAGCGAGCCGAACGAGGCATCGTTTCACCTCTTTTCATACTCTGGTTCACACCGTGAACTACTGAAAGAGCCGAACGAAGTATGAAAAGAACCTCGCCCGCCTCGCTCGCTCGTTAGCTGGCGGTGTGGCCTGCGCTTTAGATTCTACTTTGGAGAAGTCAGTTAATTCATTAACAACAATAAAAATCGGGTGGCCGAGTTTAAACGAGGCCATATGAGCTGCTAGAAGATAACATTGCATTGGACGACTAAATAAGGTAACTACACCAGATATATTACATAATTGTGAAACGAGTATTTTAATAAAAAAAATCGACGTGTTATCGACGTGTGACGTGTAAACTTTAGTAACGTAACCCAAGGTGTAAAAAAAATGCCACAAAACATCTTTCGTCGCATGCGCTGCGGAAACTATTGATGATAGAACAAAAGTATGTTCTACAATATTAAAGAACATATCAATAACTTCAAAAAACTCTTAAATACTATATTTCCAACTATTATCGTTATGTCACAATAACCACTTTTTACATTTTAAAAGTTGATAGAAATACCGAACAAAATTAGGCCATGTTATTCATACTTCTGTTTAAATCCTTATCCAAATAAATTATATTGATTTCAAGACTGTTTCAATTCATGTATATTATTTTTTGAATTGTTCAAATCGGCTATTCCATTCAATAGATATTACGAATTTAAAAAGTCTTAAATATAGAAATGGCGCCGCCGCCGCGCCGCCGGCCGCCGTGTCGTGGCTAGCCAGGCATTGCAGCAGTGCGGGAAAGAGGCGGGCACATCTATGAAATAGGTAGCCGCGCGGCTCATTCAATAATTACAAAAAAATCTTATGTCCACCCGTGCGAAGCCGGGACGGGCCGCTAGTGTAAAATAAATTCATGGCGACATGGGAACAACTAAAAATTGAAAAATAAATAAAAACTTTTTTGCAAAAAATAAAACAGACTTAAAAAAAAACAATAAAAAAAACAAAAATGACAAACCAAAATACAAAAAAGTGAAAAATAACTTTAGCTTCAGAGGCCACAAAATCAATCAAAGGTCACCGACTTCGAAGCTTGATCTTTGTTTGATTGATTTGGTGTTTTTGTCACCGAATTTTTAATTTTTCACTTTTTTGTATTTTGATTTGTTATTTTTGTTTTTTTTAGGGGTTTGGCAAACGTGTAAATAAAATAAAAAATAATAATGAATAAAACAGTCGATTGTTTTGCTAGTTTGTTCAATAAATTGGACTCATTTTGTAATAGTGGCTTACCGGAGCCAAAGCGGCTAATGTTGAATAATGAAAAAAAATGCGTGCACCTAAGCTTTAAAACAAAACAAGAATATAAATGTAGGTGTGAAGTCATTTTGTTTTGTATTCTACTCATCAAACACATGTAACTGATTCCCAAAGCATGGGGGTGCATACCAAATAACTAGTCTGCCATCTTTGAGAGATGCCATATTGGATTTGGAAAGACGTCACTTAGCTAACCATACATTGTCATCGAAACTATTCGTGCATGCAAAATTTCAGCTCAATCTGTTGAGGGTAACTTTGTTAAAATTCAGTGGCAAAATTAGACCTAGGACCAACAAACAAACACGAACATTGCAAAGTAATACAAACTTTAAAAAAATGTTATCCCTTTACGCCTTATTTGCTACATAAGTACAACAAGATTATATATACAACGTGTTTTTTTTGATATCCCATAACTCTAGGGTATGATTGAAGCCATATCAAAGAATCAACTGGCATATGAGTTATGTTCCAATCCTTCGTTATTTTTTTTTTTCATTTTTCATACAAAATAATTCGGCAAAGTCACGATTATTAATGTAAAACGCCCTTACGTGAAATATGACAACGTCGCATTTTCTTAGCTTTAAATATGAATAATTGGTTTGAATAAAAATGAATTACTTGTATTTATCAATGAAACTTAGATACCATTACTACACTACTGCGAAGTTTGGCAACCTCGCAAAAGTAAAGATTCGTCATACTGGTGACAATTTTTGACCTAATTTAATTATGATTGATGATATCTCCGAAACTATGCATTTTTGGACCACCTATTCTAGGAGTTTTAGTATTATTTTTACCTACAGAATATAACCCTAGAGTTCTGGGATATCAAAAAAAACAGGTTGTATAAATGGTTAAGTTGCATCTACAGCCTAGTTTGTGTCATTGTACCAACTTCATAAAACTGTTCGGGTTAAGGAGATACGATTCGCAAATACTTGTCTCATTGAAAGATTCTAAAATCGTTTGATCTAAGTGCTCATTAATTACAGACGCACAGCTTATGTCACTAGTTGCGTGTGCCATGGGTGCGGTTAGCTGATGTACGGCGACCGGTAGCTGCGAGTGTCGCTGCAGTGCCTGCGCGGGTGACGTCACTTGCGCAGTCGCGGCGCGCAACAACACCAGCTGAGAGCGCAGCGCACGCGCCGGTGGCACATAGCTGCGCGCGCGCTTGATACGCGCCAGTGCGGCTTCTATGAGCGCGCGCGAGTACTGCATCGAGTGCGGCACACGACCTAACAGAGTCCGCACGCACGCGTCCACCTTCTCTGGCCACGAAGCTACATCTTGAAGTGCTCCCTCCAGGTCCGCAACGTCGTCACCCACCATCAACTTATACATATGTTTGATCACCTCATTTTCCAGTTGCTCGTTTGTCTTGTATTCTGCTATATTTTGTTCAATCACAGTTTGAACCTCGTCCGGTGCACATCCAAGGCAATATACAGTACCGGTTAAACCTTGAAAAACGGATAAGAACATCAGAGTTTTGTCAATAATAAATTCATTAGAAACACTTAAGTTAACTAATATTGCTCACCATGATCCTCGAGTATAGCTGCCATTTCCAACGCCACTAGAATGCCACTTTCATAACCCAATAAATAGAAAGTGTTTTTCAATCCAGTTTTGTTCAGCAGCACCTTAACATATGAGAAAGTAAGGTTATTTAAGTTATTTTGTAGACGGCACACATCAAGTTTTCAGAATAAGTTAATTTTAATTCGTAAGTTCATACATCAACGTATCTCTGTGCAGTCTCCCGCACGGTCTCCGTCGGGTGGTCGAGGCCCGGCTGCAGCACCAGCGCTGGTAGCTTGAGGCGTTCGCACAGCACGCGAAACCGCTCGTGGTGACCCTCCATGCCCGGCACTATGCATAGATACGTCTGGCTTGCGTCAAATTCGTCTTCACGCTGAAATATTTTAAAACGTATTAGAACATGATGAATAGTGTTTTTAAGACGATATGGCTGAAAAAAAAAAAACTTAGATATCGGTATGACATTTTGAAGATGATAGCGATACTGCTCTTACTCCAAGTTATTGATATAATTATAATGCATCAAATAACATAACAACACGCCGTAATGTTTAATTCCCTTGGAAAGGGGGCAAGCCTTTTGCCATCAACTGGGCACAAATCGAGACTCCGTGACTGCTACTGAGAAATTACAGATAGAAGAACCTATCAACACTTTGTCCAACCTGGGAATCGAACCCAGGACCGCATGCTCAGCAGTCGCGCTTGCGACCACAAGACCAATGAGGCAGTCAAATCAGCCTCCTCAAAAATGATGCAATCAATCCGCAAGCGGTTTAAAGAATGCATATTATGTACCTATAATATAAATAGAAATACGAATGAATAATATTTACCAAAAGATGATTAGTGACTGTAGGCATGCATACTATTTCTGAAGTCGCCAGTAGTTCGTCCGTGTCCACGTAAGATATGAACGTTTCTATGCCTTTAACATCTTCAAATGCGTGTTCTGTTTTATCCAAATTCAGTATTCTGTTGGTCAAAAAAACCCGAGAATTTTATATTGATGGCGACCTTTTTTATACCTAGTATTTTGTAATATAAAGAACTTACGTTTCAACTGTTAGCAGTAGTATCTCTTGTTCTGTGAACTCAACATTATGGTGAATTCTCAAATGACTAGCAACCAGTAGTAATTTATCATCTTGAATTCCAAGTTCTTCTAAAGTCGTCGTTTTTGGCGTTTTCCTTGTCAATCTTATATCTGGGAACCAAACATAAATCACAAAAATGCGTAAATCATAAATGTTTTTCCTTCATACTAGTAACCAGTTAATCTGTAATATTATGTATTTGTCGTACAATAAATCATTAATTAACAAATGAATATTACGACTGCTGAGCATGAGGTCCTGGGTTCGATTCCCAAGTCGGGAAAAGTGTAAGTAATTGGTTTTTCCTTCAGGAATTCCTCAGTAGCAGCCACGGAGTCTGGATTTTTACCCTTTGATGGCGATAGGCTCGCCCCCTATTACTCGGGACTTACAAACATAACTGGTGAAATGTAGCTATACTATTAGGGAGACCTCTGCCTAACCCGTCGGGGATTACAGACGTGCTGTTATGTTTATGTAAATGAATATTACTGACCAGCCAACTCAGCAAGTTGCTTCAGCAAATCGGGTTGTTGCGTATGTGTTCTCTGTACAAGCACCGCGGTGTCCGCACCGCAGAGTGCACGCTCCACCGCGGCTCTTGTGTCAGCAGGACTCGACTCCTGATGGATTTCCATTAAGTTGTTATTCGTTGTTGTGTCCAGTTTTTTATTGTTTCGTTGTTGAGCTCAAATAATAACTAAAAGACATCTAAGGTAAGAACTAAGTGCTCAGAGAACTTCATCATTCGAATAGGTTCAACTCGACCACATCATAATTCAGCTAAAATAATTCAAACGTACATAACGTCGATAGTTCTTATTTCAGTGGATGAATATCTACAATGTGTCAAAAAAAAGAGTAATAATTGTACTGAATTAATTACTAAATGGCACAAAGCTCTGAAGCAGGGCCCTTTTTAGGGTACCGTAGCCGAAAGGCAAAAAACGGAACCCTTATAGATTCGCCATGTCTGCCTGTCGGTCTGTCTGTCCGTCAGTCCGTGTATGTCACAGCCACTTTATTCCCAAACTATTAGGATTACACAGTTGAAGCTTGATAGGTAGATGTATTCTGTTAACCGCTTTACGATTTTTATACAAAAATAAAAATAATAAAAGATTAAGGGCTCCTTAAATGGAACTGAAATTGAAAAAATATTTTTTTCAGCAAATCTACACGTGCGGGGTGTGTATAGGTAGGTCTTTAAAAATAACATTGGGATTCCTGAAATATTTTTTTCTCAAAGTCAATCGTTTGAAAGATAGACACTTCCAAAGTGGTAAAATGTGTGTCCCCCCCCTCTTATTTCTAAAGCGAGAGGAGGAAAATTCTGAAAAAATTTAGGACTGTAGAACGTAAATAAAACTTTCAACCATATTCATATGAATAAGATTTAATGTTTAGTTTTTGAGGTATGAGACTTTTTCATCAAACTGCAGCAGTAACTTTTGAGTTTCATTAACATACTGTACAAATCCAAACCAAGATGCGATTATGAACTTCACAATAAAACAAGACGATGCTGTTATTAAATTTTTATTTTATTAATACTCCATTCCTTATAGCTAATCGTGTGTAAGCAAACGATAGCTCGAATTTAAATCGCACAACGCCATCTATCGAGCTATGCGACAACTTTTGTGATTATAGGTTTAACATTCCGCCCACCATGGACAAAATGTGAGTGTACCGCCCACCTTGACCGAATACACGGAATATTTTGTCCATAATAAGCCTGATCATAAACTAAATACAATACTGACCGATACATAACTAACTAACACACTTTTACACACTTTACTGAACACTAGACTTGACATGTTTTCAACCCACTACGTTACAAAAAAATCAGCAACAACTAAAGATGCGGTCGCAGCCGCTACAAAAAATCAAAAAATAATAGTTGCTAATTAAGATCTAGTACAATAATATAATAGCTATAACTAAAATAATATAGATTATATCTGTAACTATGGTTAAATCATACAACACAATGAAAATTGTTCGTTGTTACTTAAATACAAACAATAATTACACATTAACAAGAAACTCTTCATTATTTGCTAACTGGAAGTACACATAATTTCGAAACTGGTCTTTTAATTTGCGACCCCTTACATCTTAAACTAACCACGCGCGTAATTCCGTCCAACCCAGGGTGTTTTTGAGTGATGATACCATAGAGCCATCTAGCTGGCGGTAAATCGTCCTCTTTCACTAGAACAATATCACCAATGTCTGGTTCCGGAGTCTGATATGCCCATTTGTAGCGATTCATGAACTGAGTTAAATACTCTCTTGACCAGCGTCGCCAGAAATCCTGAACCATTCGCTGGGTTAATTGCCATCGCTTTAGACTAGTCAGAGTCGACTGTTCATAGTTAACCTCCGGTACAAGCACAAGAGGTTCTCCGACCAAAAAGTGACCAGGAGTTAAAGGAGTTTGGTCTTGACTATTGTCACTCAGCTGTGAAATGGGTCGGGAGTTTAGACACGCTTCTATTTGAGACAAGACGGTAGCCATCTCCTCGTAAGTTAGAGTGTTGTTTCCAACAACTCTCTTGAGATGGTGTTTTGTGGACTTTATACCCGCCTCCCACAGTCCACCAAAGTTTGGAGCGTGGGGTGGGATAAAGTGCCAGTTAGTCCCATTATCTGATAACCATTCTGCTATTTCTGTTGTCACGCTTGATTTTTCAGCAGCCAACAGCGCTTTCAACTCCTTCGCAGCACCCACAAAATTGGTGCCATTGTCGCTGTAAAGATCAGCACACTGTCCACGTCTGGCCACAAATCTCTTGAATGCTGCC
Source organism: Eugnorisma glareosa (assembly GCA_947578425.1). Taxonomy (NCBI): domain Eukaryota; kingdom Metazoa; phylum Arthropoda; class Insecta; order Lepidoptera; family Noctuidae; genus Eugnorisma; species Eugnorisma glareosa. The sequence goes on along the minus strand of OX387974.1, from coordinate 5,685,664 downwards.
AAGAATCCTTTAGACGTTAAATCGCTGACCGCCTCGAGATGTATGGCTCTTGTCGCCATGCATACAAAGAGGCAAATATACCCCTTGTATGAATGATGACCTCTCCCCTTAGACGTTCGTATATTTATTGGACCGGCATAGTCCACTCCGCTTTGATGGAAAGGTCGGCTAGCATTCACTCTTGCTTTGGGCAACTGACCCATGAGCTGCTCTCTTATACGAGCTGCATGACGAACACAAGATACGCAATTGCGTACATAGAATTTAGTGCGATTTTTTGCACCAAGAACCCAATATTTGGACCGTAAATAATTGAGCATTAGTTGGGGTCCACCATGCAATGTCTTCTGGTGAGTATCTGCTATTAACAAATCAGTAAAATGAGACTTGGGTGGTATTATAATCGGATATTTAATGTTTTCATCGATTGTGGCTCTTTCTAAGCGACCCCCTACTCTGAGTACCCCTTCGTGATCGACGAATGGATTAAGCGAGGTAAGTACACTTTTCTTTTGAACTTTTCCTATTTTAACTAGGTCTTCTATTTCTCTATTAAAACATTGCCTTTGACACTGTTTAATACAAACCGTTAATGCTTCGTTAAGTTCTTTAGCAGTTAACCATGAAGGAAATCGTTCAGAGTTTTCGCTTCTTATCTTACAATGTATAAAGCGCCTGCAATAAGCGATTACTCTGATCAATTTTCTTAGTGTTGAGAATTTTGTCCACACTGTTAACGCTAAATAATCATCTGTAGTAACGTAGCTCACCTTTTGTGCCTTTTCTTCTAACACTGTCTTGCATTCAGTCTTTTTGCTGTAATTAATGTTTTTGTTTTTCAGCCATTCTGGCCCTTCCATCCATAACTGATTAGAGATCAATTCAGTTGATTTTAATCCCCGTGAGGCGCAATCTGCCGGGTTGTCCGCTGATTTCACATGAGCCCACTGGCTTCTGTCAACAACTGTCAAAATCTCCGACACCCTATTTGCTACAAAAGTTTGCCAATTAGATGGATGTTTACTCAACCATGCCAGTACTACTGTCGAATCGGTCCACGCACGAATCTTCTGCTTTTCAATTTTCAATACTTCGGCTACTTCTCTCAACAACTTCGACAGTAAAACAGCACCGCACAGTTCAAGTCGTGGTATTGAAACTTGTTTAATTGGTGCAACCTTAGTTTTGGCTGTCACCAGGCTAGAATGAATGACCTCCTGCTGATCCACCACACGCATGTAAACTACTGCTGCATAAGCTTGATTCGATGCGTCACTAAATCCATGCAGCTCCAATGAATCACCGCGGTATGTTGATAACCACCTAGGAATCCGATACTGTACAAGCTGTTCGAGTTCGCTGCGGTAAGTGAGCCATTCTGTTAACAATATCGATGGTAACTCATCATCCCAATGAATTCCAGACAACCACAATTTTTGAATTAATATCTTGGCTTTTATGATTGCAGGTGCGAGCCAACCCAATGGATCGAACAACATCGAAATATGCGAGATAACGCTTCTTTTAGTTACAGGTAACTTCAAGGGAGGCAGCGACACCGTGTACACAAATTCATCAGTTTCTCTGGACCAGGTAAGTCCTAATATTTTCATTACTATTTCTGTTTTTAATTCTAGATTTTCTTCTTCTTTATCTATTCTTATATGGCTCATTAATTCTGAATTATTAGTTTTCCATTTTTGTAGCTCAAAGCCAGCTTTTCCTAATAATTGTGTCATTTGCTCATATATATCTTTCCCTTCTGATATGTTTTGACAGCCAGTCATCAAGTCATCCATATAAAAATCCGTCAGAGTCCTTTCACGTGCCATAGGATAGCATTCTCCCTCATCTAGCGCTATTTGGTGCAATGTTCGGACGGCCAAATATGGAGCTGATGCCGTGCCAAATGTGACTCTCAAAAGCCGCAGGTGTTGAATTTTGTCCTTGGGATCTTGCCTCCACAATAATCTTTGGTAGTCAATATCTTCCGGAGAGACAATCACCTGCCGGTACATTTTTACAATATCCGCAACTATACAAATGGGATGCATTCTCCATCTCATTATAGTGTGCCGCAAATCAGCTTGTAATGTCGGCCCGACCATTAGTTCGCTGTTTAACGATACACCATTCTTGCCTAAGCTAGAGGCATCAAATACAACCCTAACCTTAGTCGTTGTTTTATCTTCCCTGATCACCGCATGATGGGGAAGGTATACGACATCAGGCTTGTTAATTTGCTCCAAAGGAATGATTTCTGCGTGACCCAAGTCGATATATTCATTGATTACATCGACATATTGCCTTTTTAACTCGTAGTCTTTGGCTAACCTTTTCTCCAAATTTAAAAACCTGTGCAATGCAATATCTTTAGTTTGACCATTTGCGCAGTGTGGTGTAGCCGTTTTAAATGGCAACCTAACAATATAACGACCTTCGGAATCCCGTTGGGTTGTTTGCTTATAAAATTCTTCACATTTTTGTTCTTCTTCAGTAAAGTGCTTTTTTGGCACTACTGTTTCCTCTAATTCCCAAAATCTTTTTATTAGATCATTTTGATCACCTTCCAACGTTAAATAGTTAGAACTCTCTGCGTATTCTTCTTTTCCAGGCATCTCTCCCGAGAGTATCCATCCTAATTCAGAATCCTGCGCTATTAAAGATCCCGGAGGACCCTTACTGAGTCCTTGTTTGAGGACTTTGCTATACACCGAGGAACTTAAAAGAATGTCAATTTTTCCTGGTGTATCCCAAGTAGGATCTGCCAAATGGTACTGCTTCAGTTCTTTCCACAATGGAAACTTTATTTTATTAGAAGGAAGGACTGACGTTAATTTCTTCTGTACGTGAGCCTTAACCGACAAAACAAAGTTAGGATTGTACATTGATTGCAATCTTAAGTAAACAATATATTTTGAGGTCAATGCACAACCTTTATCATCTTCGCCTAGCCTTAGTGATGATTTATAACTGATATATTTTTTCAGCCCTAAATATTGCACTGCTGACTCTGTAATATACGAAGCTTGCGAACACTGATCCAGCAAAGAGCGCAGAGTCACCTCTGTGCCTGTACGGGAGGTAACCTTCACCAAGGCCGTAGGCAACAAATCATGGCTACGGGAAGTTGCAGCACAGTTTGTTACAATGTTATTTGCATCGTCTTGTGTTTGTTTTGTATCAACTGATTGCTTAGGTTCTACTTTAGGTTCAGTTGATACTGCCGCATCTTTAGAATGGAGTAGAGAATGATGCTTTCTTTTACATAACCGACATCTAGTCGGCAAACGACAGGCATACACCGCGTGGCCTGACCCGAGACAATTAAAACATAAACCATTGGATTGGACGAAACTACGCCGTGAGGTGACATCTTCGTTACTAAATTTCTTACAACTACCAAGTTTGTGGTCAGATTTACAAAATACGCATGACAGAGTAGCTACATGTAGTGTTTTGGCAGGAACATTTTTAGTGACAGTATTTTTTGACTTATTGTCTAAAAATTCTAGTGAACGGAATCTTTGTTCTAAAAACGTATTAAACTGCTCTAGAGTAGGTAGATCTTCCGAATATTCACAAATTTTTGCTTCCCACAATTTACGAGACTCAGAATCTAATTTTAAGCTTAAAATGTATATTACAATGAAGTCCCAAGTGTCGACCTTAATCCCCAAATTTTTAAGTGCAGTCAAACAATCATTACTGGTATCCAATAGTTCCTTAAGAGATTGTGCTGACTCGCCCGATATATTTTTCTGACTAAGAAACCGTTTAAGAATGCAACTTGCCATATACTTCTTATTATTGTAGCGCTTGTTTAATTGTTCCCAAGAAGTTTGATAATTTGAGCTACAAATAGGAATATTTCTCAGAAGTTGATCAGCTTCTCCAGATAAATGACTTTTTAAATATTGTAGTCGCTGAACATCATCTAAAGACTTATTGCTGTGTATAAGGGATAAAAATAAATCACGGAAGGTGATCCACTCTGAGTATTGTCCCGAAAACATAGGTAAACTAATTTTGGGTAGTTTTATGTTGTAAGAAGATTCATCTGAGTTTTTTCCTGTACAAGATTGTGATACATTTTGACAAACTTCATTTTTACACAAGTTAGTAAGTATTTCTTTTAACTCCGTTTTATAGTCCAAATATAACTCTTCCGTAACCTCATACACTTCTGATGAACAATAATGCGATTTATTATATTCAGCTTCCTTTATTTCACTTAGTATCTGGCGATGTGTGTCGGAAAATGACGTCCACTGTGACTCCAAACTCTCCAGTCTTACTTCAACATATGACTTAGAAATTCGCTCCTTGGGCGACTTTTTGAAGTTAGACCTGGCTCGCGATATGGCCTTATTAGTGTCCATTTGAATTTTATTGTAGACTTCCATGTTGTGTAGATATCAATACAAAAAGTTTACACAAATATAATGTCTACCAATAACCCTTTGATGGATGGAACACTTAAGCTGAACCGTAATCTCTCAAAAGAAATGCTGTCTATATAGGCCCAAATTATCGCAAATTTTCTAAGTAACTGTAGGGAAGATTCTTCGAATATTTTCTAAGTCGCTGTAGATACTTATCTTCGAAATTTTCTAAGTCTTTAAACTTTAAAGACTTGTAAAATTTTGGGCATGGATTCCCCGTCACTTCACTTTTTCGCTACATTTTCTAAGTCCATGCAAAATGCTTCTAAACTTCTAAGTTAATTTGTTCAAGAGAATAAGGCTCTAAATTGAATCGGAAAGTACTCACAGTTTAATGTCCGTTCACTGATTCACGTCACTAACACTCACGTACGATGTCACTCGGCTTCGGCACGTCCTCGCTCCCTGCTGCCAACTCACTCCGCTAGGTAGCGCCACTGCCGATTCGCTTGCCGCCGGGTCGCTCCTCTCGTCACCAGTATGCTGCTCCCACTGGTTGCGCCCCGAGCAGCAATCCACTGCTCCTACTAGGTGCGCCGAAGACGAAATAGTGGTTCTCGGGACCACAGAAGCCGAACGCCTACTTCACTGAATCTGGCTCCAACTCGAAGGACCATGTACAAATCCAAACCAAGATGCGATTATGAACTTCACAATAAAACAAGACGATGCTGTTATTAAATTTTTATTTTATTAATACTCCATTCCTTATAGCTAATCGTGTGTAAGCAAACGATAGCTCGAATTTAAATCGCACAACGCCATCTATCGAGCTATGCGACAACTTTTGTGATTATAGGTTTAACACATACTATGAAAAACAAATTTAGTTTTGCTGTTGAATGTAAAACAATCCAACATTTATGAATGAGCCTTCAAAATATTTCTAATACATTGTTAGGTTCTATGGAACCCTGTGAGTGTATGAGTACGACTCGCTCTTGGTCAGTTTTTATTTTACACTGCCAAACTAAATTATTTTTACTAGCTTGTGCCCGCGGCTTCGCCCGTGTGGAGTTTGGTAATTGTCCCACAGGATCATACTATAGGGATAAAAAGTATCCTTTGTGTTAATCCAGGTTACCTATGTATAATTAAGTGTGTGCCAAATTTCATCCAAATCCGGCCAGCAGTTTTTGTGTGAACGAGTAACAAACATCCAGACATCCATACATCCTCACAAGCCTTAGCATTTATAATATTAGTAGGATTTTACCTAGAATCCTAATTTTTTCTAGTATAAAGTGTTACTAATTATAGTTTTTGCAAAGCTTACTAAATGGCACTTTTTCTAAATTAATGAGGAATGTTTTTATAATGCCAATATTACTTACATTCTTTAGTTGAGGCAGAGTTATCAATTTAGCTGGTAATTTATTTTGAACACGAGAAAGACACGTCGGTTTACCAAGCATGGTCTCACCAACATTTATCACCGCAAAGTATCTAAAAATAAAGAAAGAAATTCAAGATAAAAAAAAGAAAGATAGAATAAACATAGAAAAAGATATATTTCTAAATGAAAAAATAAAAAATATAATTATACGAACAAATAATTACCTTAAATTTGGACAAAATCTTCTCGAAGCTGCATCGAGGTGAGCAATTAAAGTTTCTTGATTCATTTGATCATGATTGGTTGTGACATATATGCCTTGAATAGAACCCAATTTAGTAGCATCTTTGAGTAATTCTATTATATCGGTTTCATTGTTAAAGTTCTGAGACGATATTTGGATTTGTACACCGATCTTCTGCCAAATCCTGAAAAATCGAAACGTACTACTTATTAGGTTGGGTTTATAGGCTTAGTAGGCGTCTCGGCCGCTGAGGTTCAACATCATGATCATCAAAGTCATTGGGATTATTGGCATCAACGACATTTATGAAGTCATTTGCTTACCGTAATTTAAACTGGAACTTTGCAGTTGTATGCGTTTTGCTATGAACATGTAATTTCCTCGCACCACGAGCAACTAGTTTGTCGACCATCTGGAGTCCAAAACTATCTTCATTCAATATTACAACTTGGGTGTGCTTTGGATTGCAAGATATTCTGTAAGTTAAATAATCATGTTGAAAATGAAAATAGAGAAAGGTTTACTTTAACCAAAATTATTTAATTAATTAATTAATTAATTTGCTTATTTTTTTCTTTACGTGGCAATGCTGCCAGTCTTCTGGGCACGTTTCCGGATGACATCGATGGGGAGGAGTACTTTGACGCCTAAGTGTCTTATTGTCGTCGTTTTAAATATGTAGGAACTTAGTTTTAGTCTTCTTTTTAGCATTATTTTAGTTCTATTTGCAGTCTGTATATAATTTACATAGTAGATACACACTAGAATTAAATTTACAGTCGATAAATAACTTTTTTTCTAATACTTATTAAATATTAAAAAAAGGATTGGTAGTGTTGTAATTGCACAACAAAAAAAAGATGTCTCTTCACCTGGGCTGCGCTTGCGTTGAATGGCCTTCCATCTTCAACAGTACTCTGCCGCGGTGCCTGCTGGCCGCAAGCAGTCGGAAAGCGCGCGCGGCGTCTTGCGGTGTGTACGACACACGCGACAGAGGACGCACATACCCGCGGATAATTCCCTCACTCAACATCATCTGTAACTCCTGTGGATTCGAGCAAATGTTTTAATGATGTAGCAGATCCATGGTCTATGATACAACCGTGCAAACTCTATTTCCACGGTGCGATACAATTTTTTTATGAAGTAATGGCAAAAAATACAATGTAAATAATGTTTGATTAGTGATGTGAAACTTTGGCAAACCAAAGTTTTAGGCATTTTTCAATTTTTTATTATTAACAAAGGTCTCGTACGGCATCAAGTATAATAATAACTTAAACAGTACAGTCGCGCCCGTAAATTATTTTGAAATTAGCTTCAAATCTGGGATTTTCTTCATCTGGGATTTTTCATTAAAAAAAAAGAACTAAAAAAGGAACTAACTAAAAAACTATTGAATTTCGCTACAACATTTGGTGGCTTAATTTGTTGTGGTTTAACTCTACTATGACGTCTTGCAAGAATTACGTCGACTTACCAGTAACCCTGTTTATAGTATTATTAATTAAAAAACCTTATATTTCTTACTATATATAGAATACAAAAATAAACTTATTTCTAATTATCTGCTATGGTATTATGTTTAAACTTATACTTTATATTTATAGATATATATATTTTACTATTTATGTAAGAACCCCTCGTTCTCGAAGGTGAAGGCCTCCTCTGGACATTTCCACGTATCCCTGTTCTTCGCTGTCTCCATCCACTGTTTGCCAGCCGCTTGTATAATATCGTCAGTCCACCGGGCAGCTGGTCTGCCTCTCTTTCTGGTGCCTGATGGACCCTTCCAGGATGATATCCTGGCGGTCCATCTGTTATCTCTTAGTCTGGCTATGTGTCCAGCCCAACGCCATTTAAGCTTTTTGCAATGAATCAGAGCGTCTGTAACTTTTGTCTTCTTTCGAATTATACTAAGGGGTATTTTTTGAATTCTTTTGATTTTTAACATACTCCTTTCCATTCCTCTTTGACACGTCCTGATTTTTGCTTTTGCTTGATGTGTGAACTTCCAAGTTTGGCTAGCATAGGTTAAGGATGGCAATATACAGGTATCCATGACTTTTTGCTTAATTTTGATCGGCATGTAACTTTTCATAATTTCTTTTAAGCTCCAAATTTTTTTCCAAGCATTCGAAACTCTCCTTTCTATTTCTACTTCATTTCTTTGCTTCTCAAACGACAATTTTTTACCCAAGTATATATAAGTATCGACGTATTCCAGCGCTTCATTGTTTAAGTATACAGGGGACTTCAGATAGTTTGTCATAATATTGGTTTTACTACGGTTAATTTCTAGTCCTACCTGCTGACTTGCGGCGTGAAGATCGTTTAGCATCTCTATGCAGCTCTATTTTACTTTCAGACAGTAACACGATGTCGTCGGCAAATCTCAAATGACTTATATATTTATTTTTTATATTTAGTCCGACCCTTTCCCATTGTAGTTGTCCAATGACTCGTAGTAGCACTGATATAAAAATAGTTGCAGAGATGGGATTGCCCTCTTGTACTCCTCTTTTTATGGGTATTGAAGGTCCAGTCGTCTCCAGTCTAATTCAACTGTTACAGTTTTCATATAGATATTGTATTACCTTTATATATCCTGTTTCAACATTTTGCGATTCTAGAGACTCGCATATTGACTGATGCTCCAAAGTATATATTGGCTTTTCGATAATCGATAAATCCAATATAGAGCGGCCTTTGAAACTCCTGATATTTATCTATTATCATTTCAATAGAGTGAATATGATCCACAGTAGAGAATCCTCTTCTAAATCCTGCCTGCTCTACGGGCTGTTGGTTTTCTACAGTGCCTCTGATTCTCTTTTCTAGAATTGATGAGAATAGTTTGTATACGAGTATTGAAGACAGTAGGCTTATTGGTCGGTAGTTGTTTATATCCTTTGGGTCTCATTTTTTATACAGTAAAATGATGTCCGACTACTGAGTCGGACATCACTGCGACTACACCAAAACAATGGACAGCCATTGTTTTGGTGTAGTCGCAGTTTTCAGCACGAGGTTAAAGAGCAGTGCTAGAGGGCTCACTAAATAGGGTGATCCTAGCTTCAGGGCTTCGTTGGATATTTTATCAGGTCCTGGGCTTTTTTCAGATTTCAATCTAGTTATTCCCTTCAATACTTCAGCCTCCTCTATGTCTACAATATCGGACGCTATTTCTTTTGATAGAGTTGAAGTTGAAGCTGGCTCTCTACAATATTCACACTTGTATAGAGTTTTGTAGAATTTAGTTGCAACTTGAAGTATTTCATTTCTATTACATGTAGTTTTATTTGCAGCTTTAAGTCCTTCTATCCAATTTTTATGCAGTCTTAGTTCTTTATTGGCTCTCTTTAAACTTCCAGACAGTAGTACATGTTTCTCGATGGATTATGTAGTCATGCCGGATGTATTTACTTATGAGTTTGTAGAGAGCTTTAAGCTCGTTTTTCATACTTCTAGTTTTTGGTTTTGTTTTTTGGAGAAGTTGCCGTCTTGACATTATTTTTTTTTGTTTTGTCTGATAAAACAGATTGCATCTTTTTGTGTTTTGAAGAAATATGTGCCTTTTTGAGACCATTTTCTATTGCAACAGCGATTTTATCGTGCAGTTCTTGTGCTGTGTGACTTGGTTGCCAGGTAATACTATTTTCAAAATTTTTGTGAACTGATTCTATGTATTTTTTTACTTCTGCTTCGTTTTTTAAGGTACTTTTTGTGTTGTTTCCGTAAGATTTACGATTCTTCTTCAAATGTTTGTAGCTTAAAAGTAGCTCTTACTAGTCTATGGTCGCTGGGATATTGTACGTTGATCACTTCCATGTTGTGAGAATATAATTTTGGAGATTTGTTAGTATGTAGTCCACTTCATTTTTTACCTTGCCATCTGGTGATTTCCAGGTCCATCTTTTACTGTTTTTCTTTTAAAAAAATGTGTTTAGAGTTGAAAACTTGTTTTCACGTGCAAATTGTATAAGCCTACTGCCTTTATTATTTCTATTCCCATAACCATGACTTTTCAGTATCACGTTTTCTTCTTGTTTTGGTTGGCCAATTTTGGCGTTGAAGTCGCCGATGACTATTATATTTTTCCTAGACATTTTTAATGCATTATGTACAGTGGTATAAAACAATTCAATATCTTCATCACTTGCTGTTGTTGTTGGAGCGTAACATTGTATTATGGTTACTTCAATGTTATCGATATTTAGCTCGAGTAGAGCCACTCGTTCTGATGATCCTTTAAAAGATATAATGTTCTTCTTAAGGCGCTTATTCACAATGAATCCCACTCCAAATAATCCCGGTGTTTGTCCCATATAATACAGTATAAAGTTTTCATTTTCTTCTATAGAGTTGCCAAGCTGTCTAGTTTCAGCTAAGCCTACGACGTCGTATTTAATATTTTTCAGGGCTTCCTTCAGTTCCAAAAGGTGACAGAAAGATGATAGCGTTTTAACATTATATGTTGCCACATAAAGGTGGTTTTTCTCGAAATTGCTACCTGCATTTATTATCTCTAGAGGGTTTTGGTCTACGTCTCCCTCGGGGACCGGCCGTGTTGGGAGAGGTGGCGAGAGAGGGTGTAGCTTAGTTTTTTTGAGTTTCTTCATAATCTTCACTTGTAGAGGCTTTAGACGCGAGAGTCAGCTGTGAAGGACGCAAGAAGCTCGTTATATTTTGCGATTTATTTCTCTTGGGTACTTGCTTCGTTTGTTCTACATTATACGACGGTTCATTACTTTTGTCTTCGGGCGTCTCCGATAGAAATCTTTTACTTGATGAAGTTTCGCTGGCTATATCGATTTGTTGTTCATTAGATTTTATGTTGACTATTTTATCATAGCGAAGCATTACGTTTTCTCCTGATGAACGTTTTCTTTGGAGCTTATCCTGAAGCTCTTTGCGTTTTTGTAGAACAGCTGGTGTATAATCTTCTTTTATATAAATGCCAGTATTTTACAAAGTTTTCTTCTTTTTTAAACTTGTGTATTCTGCTTATTGTCGTGGTTGTGACTACGACGGGCCTTATTTTGTCTTTATTTTTCCCTAGCCTGATCACTGCTTCAATTTCCCATTTTGGGCAAATTATATTCATTTTCTTGTTTATGATATCCAGAATACAGCTAAGTAAGTTTTCGTAATTTTTATCTGTTTCTGGAACACCAAAGAAAACTATACTTTTCCTTCTCATTTGCTTATCCAAAAAATCAATAGATTTCTGTTGTTCTTCTATTTTTTCCTCTAGCTGTTTTGTTTTGGTCTCTGTACGGTCAAATTTTTCATCAATATTTTTATTTATAGCCTCCTTAATATTCTCCTCCATATCTTTCATACTTTGCTTCTGTTGTGCCAAATCTTTTTGTATATTGTGTAGAGCTTTCAATACTTCTTCCATTGTTACTTACTATTGACGCCCTCTAGTAGTAAATAATAGTAGTACGAAGACGTAGTAACGACGTTAGGTTTGATTAGGATCACGAAGTTCAGCTACTCGTCCACAGATGGCGCTGTTGCCAATTTGTGCGCTGTTATGATTTTGCAGTTTTTGGTTTGATTTAGGTTATGTTTATGCCAAATTCTTATTTAATATTTGTTGCTTTTTCTTGCACTTGTTGTAAGCTTGGACTGACCTTCTGACTCCACTGTTGTATGATTTAATTCCATATGATGTATGTAATTCGGTTTTTGATGTGTCGATCGTTCCGTGATATTTTCCAATCATTTACTTAAGTTCGTAGATTTTGAGTTCAATAACAATCCTCTTGATGTTTTGCACTATACTTGACAATACTACACAACTTTAGATGTATAACAAACGATATTTATATTTTAATTTACAAATTTAAACAGAGTCGATGTCAATAGTGGCACAACAGCCTACCCTCCTCATATCAATAGTGGCACAACAGCTTACCCTCCTCGTTTAGAGTATATGCACGATTAAACAACGTACACACATGAATTAATAAAAAAATAAGACAAACAATGGCAACACATTATCGTTGTGTCGTTATAACTGGTAGACTAAAATGGGACTGGGCAGGCTGCCGGGCACATCTTAGGGCCCAAATATCGTAAGACTGGAGCCCTAAGACAGCTAGACGGGGTCGCGACAGTCAGGTTTTTTAGTTTTTTAAATTACTTTTATATAGGTACTTACTTTCATTTCCTCGGGAGTTTCAAATATTGTTGAGAAATCGACAGTAGTATAATTTCTGTCTAGATCGAGGCTGTTCATTCCACATTCAAATTCTTCGTCATGATTGTGAAGTTGAGAAACATCAAAACATGTGCCCGCTAAACCAACACAGTCAAGTGTATTCTAAAAAAAGAAACACTCCAATGTAGCTACTTTTAATTACTGGTACAAGAAATTCACGGCAATTCATTGTTATTTATATCATTTCATTAATAAATTTATCCAAAACCCTACATCATTACCATCTTTTGTAATGTCTGGCACCACTTTTATGATACCAAAAGATCATAATGATCTCTCAAATCTGGCGAAATACAGACCCATTACATGCTTGCAGACCTTGTATAAGATCATCACATCCTGCATATTCGAACTAATATATACACATAGATGCCAACAACATCTTGACCAAACAACGAAAGTTTAGCCAAGGCTGTAAAGAACAATTAGTAATAGACTCCGTTGTTTTAAAAAAAGTCCGGAAGTCCAAATCGGATTTATTTACCATGTACATAGAATACAAAAGAGCTTACGACTCAGTTTCTCATTCATGGCTAGTACAAGTATTAGAAATATACAGCATTCCTTAAGACCGTAATGACAACTTGGACTACTGTACTTAGACTCACTACCCCAACCGATACAAAAGATACTAGTCCAATTAAAATACAGAGAGGTATCTTCCAGGGAGATGCACTTAGTCTTTTGTGGTTCTGCCTTGCTCTTATCACATTATCAAAAATATTAAACACCACCTCAATAGGAATCCCTTTAAATTCTACTGGGCAGGAGAAGGAGACCCATGGTAGCATTTTTAACCATTTGATGAAGATGGATGACATTAAACTGTTCGCAAAATCGGAGAATAACCTGACGGAGAAATTTACAAACGATATTAAAATGGAATTTGATAAGGACAAATGCAAAATAAATTCAGTAAAAGCAGGACAGAACTACCAACACAAATAGAACCATTAGATGAACAGGGTACTTACAAATACTTAGGGTACATTTAATCAAGTCAAATACACTACAATGATATTAAACAGAAACTAAAACAACAATTATTCCAACATAGATTAAAAATAATTCTTAAAACACAACTCTGCTCTCGAAATACAGTAAAAGCAATTAACACATTTGCTATCCCTGCCCTCACTTATTCGTTTGGCATAATGAATTGGACGAAAACAGACCTGAAAAACATACAACGCAAAATTTAACACTACAATGACTAAATTCCATAAACACCATCCAAGATCATGCGTGCAAAGGTAGTGTCAGACTACCGCGAAAAGAGGGAGGCAGTCCGCAAGGGCCGATCGGCCTGCCGGGGCTGCGGGACTGTTCGAAAAAAATACCGTGGCCCCGGAACACAAAGGGCGATGAAGGAACATAGATGGGTTTTAGTCAGTAAAAGTCTGATACTCGCTCCTGCTCCACCCAGAGCGGGAGGAGTCATTTGATGATTTCCCAACCGAAAAAAAGGGGACTCATTGATTTTTATATCTTCACAATCGACAGATAACAACTCTCAGACAATAATTTTTCGCTAAAACTGAATTATCCACACTCCACAAACTAATAGCTTAAAATGACCAACACTTAACACTTCTTAATCTTAAATACACAGCGGAAAAGAAAAACAAAAGACTGATTGATGACAAAACAAAATGTCTAGAATGGACCCAGAAGTCTCTCCACAGAACACATTGCCAAGATTTATGCCAATCAAATGTCGACAAAGAAGCGTCAAACGCATGGCTTAATCGAGGCGAACTTTTCCCAGATACTGAAGGGTTCGTGCTAGTAAACCCAATAAATGGGTTAATGCTAGTAATTGAATATGGGTGCTCAACCTGCCCTGACTGCGGTCCGTAGCTCCATTCCAAGACCGAGCCAGGTTGATGTGGAGGGTTTCACTAAAGTGGAAAGGAAGAAGCCCTGTTCTCGTAACCTGTGCGGTACCGCACTGAGTGGACCCAACATGCTGCTGCGTCCTGTTGTGCCTACGACGCAGCTGTACGTGTCACGTCTGCACCACTCCACGACGATTGATGATGAAAATGATGATTGATTGAATGATGATTGATTTTTTGTTGTTGTTGATTGTTTTTTTTTCTTTTGATTTTCGTCATGTCCCTGCGACAAATAAATATATTTTCTTTCTTTCTTTTCTTTCTATTGAGGAAGTCGTGCAGTACGTGAAAGTGAAGACCAACTGGATTCTTAGGGTCGAAAGGTTGGAATCGCGCCACAACATCAACTTTAAGTCATTTGTGGTACGAGTTCCAACCCACCATCTACAGACCTGTTTGAAAGAAGACTTTTGGCCGAAAGGTGTCGTATATCGACGTTTCCGAGGACGGTTACGCGACACCACGCTGCGAAACACGACGCCGACAATGTGTGTTTAGTTATAGTTTTATATGTTTTAGAATATGTATTAGTTTGTTATTGTTGTAAAATGTAATTTTGTGTATTTAATCTATGGGCCTTTGATGCCTGATAATAAAATGATTATTATTATTTCCTTTATTCTATTATACACATATTATTTACATTTTTAAATATTCTATTATAAAACAATATAAAAAACATTTAAAAATATAAAAAATAGGAGCCCACCGGCATCGAGAATAGGGTCCGAGCTACCGATGGTCAGGGCTCTTGAGAGAGGAACCTCCTAACAATACGCGCCGTGTCCAGAAGTACTGCTTTCTGAATCAAGCCCTTGATCCAGCTGCCTAGCGAGAGCTTCCTCAGATGTTCTTCGAGGCTATTTGCTATTAAGCCATTGGCCGACACAACTATCAGCACAATGACTGCTGTACTCACGTCCCACATGTCAACAACCTCGCGAGCCAAATCTAGATATTTGAATTGTTTATTTTTCTCTGCTTTCACGAGGTTCTCGTCATGCGGAACCGTTATATCAACAATCACTGCGCGACGCTTGTTACGTACCACGCTACCCGACCATGACCCCGATCCACAACTTGCATATCGCTGCATAAGGAAAATGGCCAATGCGCCGATACAGCATTAGGCTGCGTTCACATTTAACGTCCGTTTTACAGGTCCGTTAAAACGTATATGTTATTAGCGTATGTAGTTGTATGAGCGAGTTCACACATAATACAGTATTCCGGATCCAGTAGAAAATACCAATCCGACAAAATAAGCAGCAATCCGTTTTACAGGTCCGTTTAAACGTATGTGTTATAGCGTATGTAGTTGTATGAGCCAGTTTACACATAATACAGTATTTCGGATCCAATATACTGATCCGTTTATCGGATCGATCTGCGCGAGGCTTGGCAATCAGTCCTGTGTGAATACTATCTCCAGGAGCGACGGATCTGTTAAAATGGATCCTATAAATGCTGTGTGAATACTATCTCCAGTAGCGACGGATCCGTTAAAAAGGATCCTGTAAAAACGTACGTATATGTGAACGCGCCCACGTGACACATGGGCGTCGGACCAACGACCTCGCCATACGGAAGTCACCGACTCAGCACCCGATATTTCCAAGGTTTCAAGGTGGAACTACACGGAAGCAAAGAGTCGAGACAGCACTTTGATGCACGCACTAAAGTTTAGCTAATAACTAGAACTTAAGAAGAGATCATTCCATATTCACACTTCGAATAGGAACTAGGCTAATTTAGGCTATAGTTAGTGTAATTATTTTACTTTAATATAGATTAAGTAGTCATCTTTGGTTTCATTTCAATCCCCCGATTGCAGCTAACGCAATTGGCGCAGTCGGTAGGATATTCGCGGGCCGGTTCGCGAGCTTAGGGATCTCTAATATCGAAATCCGCGTGCGCGAATCGCCTGGGTGGCTATCGAGCCCTGGCATCGAATATCCGAATCTACGGTCCAGCTGCAGTTTCGGGAGGAGAATCCAAACTTCGATTCACGAGAGAGCCAGAGATGAAGAAATTGTAAGTACACTTGAATCGTTCTCGTGTTGCTTCCCTCTTAGTCTTATAACCACCCATCTTCCAAAATTTTCCACCCGAAAAATTCCAGTTCCCAGGAGCCCGCAACTCGTACGGCTCGCTGGGGTGCTATGGATAACGGTAGGGTTTTGGATAGCGATAGTGAAAATAGCATGGATAGCATAAACATGGCCCATGACCCTGATACAATTTTCAAGGCCCTTCGCATTGTCCCGGAGTTCGATAGGAACTCAAACGTCCTAACTAGGTTCATTAAGATATGCGACCAGATAGTGGCGGAATATGTTAGTAATGCTCAAGGTAGTGAGTTAAGTAACTTGTGCGTGCTAAACGGCATCTTAAACAAAATACAAGGCACCGCTGCCTGCACAATCAACTCCAACGGGATACCCGAGAACTGGCTAGGTATCAGAACGGCCCTAGTCAACAATTTCTCGGATCAACGAGACGAGACCGCTTTGTATAGAGACCTCTCTTCGGCTACACAGGGGAATAGGACACCTCAGGAATTTCATGAGGAGTGCCAGACTTTGTTTAGTACGATGATGACGTTTGTAACCTTGGACAAACGCTTTAATAAGCGAAAACGTAGAAGATTTAAGGTTAGAATTAGTTAGAATAGAAAATATGTTAGCTTTCATACATGCATCAAGTATGGCGCACTACATGATAGACGTAGAAACACTCAGGTCCATGGTAAATCGATTGGAAAAAATATACAGCAAGGACGAGATATTAAGTTTAGAGCTCAGGGAATACTACGACATCATTAGGCCCGGATCATATTTCAACGACAAACAGATAGTAATAGTCTTCAGATTCCCCATAATCTCCAAAACTGCCTATGAATTGTATAAATTATCTGTAGTACCCAACAAGAACCGTCAAGCCCTCATCCCTACCTATCCCTTCATAGCAACCAATGGGGACTCTTTCATCTACATAGAGGCAGAATGCCCGAAGTTCAGCAACTGGTACCCCTGCGAGAAGGAAGTAACCCACCAAGTACGAACCAAAACTGACTGCATCCAGGAACTCATCGTGAACCAAGCCCTCAAGAGTTCCTGCCAATATAGCACAGTATTCCTGGAGAAAGAAGCAATGGAAAAACTGGACGACCAGCATTACGTCCTATCGTTCCCAACTCCAACAAAAGTACAAACAGTCTGCGGGAGGGAAGACTTCAGTTCACTACAGGGAAGCTACCTCGCCACCATACCCATCAACTGCTATCTCCGCACAAAGGAATTAACCATAACCAACGACAACGATGTAATACAGGGTCAGCCCTTGAAGCTAATGGACATATCCCACGACACGGAGACACCGAAAGCTGCATCAACCCAAGTTCATCTCAGCTCAATCGACCTGGAAGGACTGCACAATGTCCAGAACCAAGTCATGGCGAGCCAGCCGCTACAACTGAACCAACTACAGACGGACTTCATATACCACACGACCATACCCTTCTACGCTGCACTACTAGGAGCAGGGGCACTCATTATAGCCACACCAGGCTATCGCGGCAAATGGTTTTGCAACCGCTCCAAAGCACCTAGCACCGAGGGACAACCCTATGAGGAACCTGAGAGGAAGGAAGAGGACCACATACCCAGAGGCCAAGTCCCAGAAACATTTTCTCTCAAAGTTCTAAAATAGTTCCTGAACTGCGGGTGGAGATGTTACGTACCACGCTACCCGACCATGACCCCGATCCACAACTTGCATATCGCTGCATAAGGGAAATGGCCAATGCGCCGATACAGCATTACGTGACACATGGGCGTCGGACCAACGACCTCGCCATACGGAAGTCACCGACTCAGCACCCGATATTTCCAAGGTTTCAAGGTGGAACTACACGGAAGCAAAGAGTCGAGACAGCACTTTAGAACTTAAGAAGAGATCATTCCATATTCACACTTCGAATAGGAACTAGGCTAATTTAGGCTATAGTTAGTGTAATTATTTTACTTTAATATAGATTAAGTAGTCATCTTTGGTTTCATTTCAATCCCCCGATTGCAGCTAACGTAATTCGCTCCAATCGATCTATCACCACAATGTCAGGCTTATTGGCAACAATAGTCCTGTCAGTGATGATAGGTCGATCCCAATACAACGTGATATTACCATTATCGAGAACTGGGTCGGGCGCATACTTATAGTATGGCAATTCTGATTCCACAAGGTTGTACTTCAAAGCAAGTTGCTGGTGGATAATCCTGGCGACGAGGTTGTGTCTATGCAAGTACTCTCCGTTAGCCAGACGAGAACACCCAGAAATAATATGTCGGATCGATTCTCCCGGACGGTGGCATGCCCGACATATGTCAACCGTGCCATCCTTCACAATGTATTTCCGGTAGTTATTCGTCATCATAACTTCGTCCATTATTGCACAGACAAAACCTTCGGTTTCCCCAAATAGGTCACCAAAGCGCAGCCAAGCTAAGGACGCTAAGAAGTCTACATCGGGCCCATGTAGGGCCCGGTAAAAGCGTCCGTGAAGTTTCTTGCCCTGCCATACCTCCTTGCGGTCATTAGTGTCTAATACTCTAGGCTTGCGCCAGTTCTCGTTAGCCAGGGAGAGCGGGGTGAGGCCCTTGTCCACTGAGGAAGGAAGAAGGAAGGAAGTATTCTCTGAGACTGCATACCTCACGGTTGTGCAGGGTCTTAGCATTTAAGAAGCCACGACCCCCACACTTCCGCGGGATATACAGCCTCATCACCGACGACCGTGGGTGATGCATTCGATTTGCGGTCAGCAGTGCGCGGACCCTCCTATCCAGGGCATCAAGTTCCGTCTGAGTCCATTTGAGTATGCCGAAAGAATACATCAAAACCGGCATGACCCAACCGTTGAAGGCGCGCACCTTGTTTCCGCCTGACAAAAGACTGTTTAGCACCTTATTCAGGCGGCCAAAAAAGCGCTCCCTCAACGATTGCTTCATGTCTGCAGTATTGATACCTAATGCTTCCGACATACCCAAATACTTGTAGGATTCTGTTGAGGAGAGGGATCTAAGGTGTATGGAATCCGAGAGTTGAGTTCCCACGGATTCCATAACCTCCCCTCGCTTTACATGCATGACTGCACATTTGTCCACACCAAATTCCATCCTGATAGCGCTACTGAAGGTTTCTGTTACCTTCAGTAGATCCATCAGTTGCAAATTGTTAGGGGCAAAGAGTTTCAGATCATCCATGTAAAGAAGGTGAGATATGACCTGACCACCTCTCCTCAACCGATAGCCTAGACCTGAACCCTCCAGCAGTGTGTTGAGAGGGTTCAAGGCTAGACAAAACCACAACGGACTCAAACTATCACCCTGGAATATACCGCACTCGATCCTTATCGGTTCGCTGTTTCCCTGGATCTGTCGACATCCTGGATAGCAAAGAACCGTTCTCCTGTGCCCCATACATGACACCAGGAAGGTACGCAGAGTTGCATCTACTTTATACAACTCCAGCACCCTCATGAGCCATGTATGAGGCACAGAATCATAGGCTTTTTTGTAATCTATCCAACATGTAGACAGATCCCTTCGGGAGCGGCGAACCTGTTGGCTAATGGCCATATCAATGAGGAGCAGCTCCTTAGTACCGCGGGACCCGTTCCTACATCCATTCTGAGAGGCAGACATGATAGAATTAGTCTCAATATGTTGGTTGATTTTAGCTCTCAAAATGGATGTAAGAACTTTATAGACCGTTGGAAGGTAAGTGATTGGTCTATATTGGTCAAGAATGTTCAAGAATAAATTATACAAATTGCTCTCTACTAATAGTTTTTACAGTGTTAAGGAGTTCCTGGAATATAAAATCGCATGATGACAGATTGTTTCGTTATGCATGTATTTGCAAATTTGCACGCTTATATCTATTAAGCAAAACATGTTCGTTCACATTATTAACATTACCATCTTTTATACCATGTTTTTAGCAAATAAATGATTTTGATTTTTTTTTATTTTGATAATTTTTGGGCTCCGCAGTACTACCTGATTTATGGAGCAGGTGGGTAATTCCTGTCGTCAAGAACTGGGGCAGCGACCCTGACTCTAAGGCTGATTGGAACTGGGACGCCAAGCAAGTGTGCGATCTTTGGAACCACTTAATCCAGAAGTTGTGCAGTCCGTCCGGCCCAGGAGACTTCCAGTTAGGTAACGGACGGACTGCACGAGCTACGTCTTGGGGGCTGATGATGATTGCCCCCATTTCTGGTATTGGATCACACGCTTGTTCAACCTCCCGGGTCCAATCGCCCTCAGTGTGACTGACAGGCACCGACCAGATGCTGCGCCAGAATGAACACATGGCGTCATCAGCCGGCAGACGCGTGTCAGTCACACCTTGGTCCGGTCGCTCCCAAGCCCGATATACCCACCTTTCATCGCTTTGGAATGTGCGATTCTGAGTGTATCGCTCCACTCGCCGTTTGTACCGACGAATACGGCTTGCCCATGCACAGATCTTCTGCTACAGGAAGTCGATACACTCTGTGATGCGGGATAAGTAATCTCGAGAACTAATATCAGTTCCCGAGAATGCCCGCCCCACAAAGCGCATCACTCTACGACGAGTATTGCCCTCCCTGAAGCAGATTAACTTGCCGATGAGTGCTCTAGCCCCACCGATACGCCTCTCAATCCGGCACTGCCAAGCTGGAACAGCTAATTTATTATTATTATTATTAATTCAGGACCAAGTAATAGAGACCAAAAAACATAGAAAGCACATCATAAAGAATCTACCTAACGACACCTGTTGAAAATGTAATAGTTCCCCAGAAATAATTCAACACATAACTAGTGCCTGCAAATCAATAGCTCAAACCGATCACAAACAATCAGAAACTAGCTCATCAGTACAAATTTATAGACACTGTAGTACCATATTATAAATACAGCCCTGAAACTACTAGAGAACACCACAACAAAGTTTTACTTTGACCGAGCTCTCTTCACCGACCGCACAACTCATTACAATAGACCAGACATTACATTGATTAACAAAATAAACAACACTGGATTCTTAATAGATATAGCCATGCCAAACACTCACAATTTACAAACTACAATAGCCGAAAAACTATATCGAAATACACCGAGTTAAAAGATGAAATAACCCGACTTTGGCGCCCACAAAATGTAATCATTGTCCCCATAGTTATTTCTTCAACAAGAGTCATCCCCAAACAGCTTCATCAGTCTTTTAGTTCCCTAAACTTACCAGCTAGCACCTACCACTTACTGCAGAAGGCAGTGATTCTAAACACATGCAGGCTAGTAAGAAATTTTCTGCAGTGTGAGTCTGACAATTTCATACAGTCTTCGCACAACCGCGTGGAATCTAAAATTTCTATGTTATAACCCATAACCCAACTGATGAACGCTTGGCGTCAGAACTTCCCGGCTAGCCGGAGGAACAAAAATGTCAAAACAATAATAATAATTATAAGAGCCTCGACGACCATCTTTCGAGGCTCTCCTTAGGCGGTTGGATCAAGGGCCTGATTCAGAAAGCAGTACTCCTCGATACGGCTGGCATTGTGAGTAGGTTCCTGTCTCTGGAGCCCAAACCACCGGTAACTTGAACCCTGCTTCCGACACCGGCGGACTACTATTTTTTATAATTTTAAATGCTTTTTATATTAATTTCTATACGAATATTTAAAAATGTATATCATGTTTATAAATGAATTTAGAGAATAATAATAGCATTTATTTCGTGCTACGCCCATAGTGTTAGTGAATAAAACATGTGCCTATGTCTACTAACACTAGTATTTAAGACCATTGGTGTCTTAAATACTAGTGTTAGTAGACATAGACACATGTTTTATTCAGTGTGGAGTTTCATTCAATATCGCAGCATTGGAGACTCCCATCTTTCTGCAATAAACTCGGGATACTAAATTATATTAGATAAAGCTTTATTTATATAAAGCTCAATTACCACTGACTCACTGACTGACATAATGTTTCTCCCAGATGGTGGATGGGGAGGTGGGTCAATTTTGACGGATTCGTAAACGAGTAACTCTCGCCCGTATGGGAAAAGTGCCAAACCCCCCCTTTTTGGCCCCTCCCCCTCCCCCCATATCGTATCTCGGAAACTAAGAGACCCGTGTTTTATTTTTTTACGGATTCGTATAGAGGAGGCTCGGAAAAGTAAAAACCATTTTTCAAAATTGCCCCCCTTCTCCCCCCCCTTTAGTCGGATCTCGGAACTTAAAAGGCTTTGAACATTTTTTCTTTTTAAATTTATGAAAAAGGGCCCGGAGATGGTCAAAATAATTTTCAAAGACTCCCCTCACTCGCCCCCCTTTTTTTTTTAATATGGATTATGCCACCACGCGCAGCACGCAAATACTAGTAATATAATATAATAGTAGTAGTGTAGTGTGTATAGTAGTAGTGTAGTTTATATATAAGTACACCTACCTTTGTTTGTCTCTGCATCACCCAAAGGTTGACTGGTAGGAAATGCCTATGGCATTAAGTCCGCCTCTGTACTTTGTGCTTGAAGTGTTAAATAAATAATATATAACGCGGTACATACCTTCTTCAAGGCTCCTCTAACTGAGCTTATAACAACAAAACAACCGTTCCCTTTAGTTGCGTTATGAATCATATCTACGAAACTTTGATCCCGAGAATTACCGATATGATCAGCTGGAAACAAATATATGATAAATAATTATAGTTTTACTGAGACTAATCAGAATATGTATTTATACATAAATAGTTGAATATCACTTTCATACCTTTCAACTCCGGGAATAGTTTAAGTAAGAAACTTTTTTTCCGAATGTCACTAACGGTTGTGAATACTTCACAGCCGTGAGCAAGGAGTATAGATAACACAGCTTGGCCCAAAGCTCCAGCTCCTCCATGGACTAACACAGAGACATCAGGGGTCAGCTTATTGCCGTATTTGATGCCCTAAAACGAATCGGGATTTAATGCGACTCCTTAATTATTAAACGGAATTTACATTGATTTCGCCTGATGGGATTATCGAACAAAATAGGTCTACAAAGTCTAAGACGATCATGCGAGAAGATACACATAGTTATATGGAACGCAGAGAGTTCCATACTGTATAATAAATGTGGCGATTGTTCCTATCAGCTTGAGTATAAACTCACGAGACAGTAGAATGCGTGTGCGTATGCGAGCGGCACGGTGGCGGCGTCCTCGAGGGTCCAGTGCGCCGGTACCGGCCACAGCAGCTCCGGCTGCGCGCGCACCACGCTGCTGCAGGCGCCGCCGCGCACCAGGCCCATCACACGCGTGCCACTGTAATATATATAACATATATCTCAGAGCTCTTTTAAAATAATTTTCCCTAGAATCGGCAAATCGGTTTTGAAGTGGCATCATGCCTGCACCGCGCCTTCCCCTTAGGCCGTTTCTGTGTAATTTGCACCTTTGGTTCCCACGCACTTGCCGTAGCCAAACGTGTGTTGTGTTCGGAAACTGTTGATTGAGGGTGTCCTGTAGCTCATTATGTACGACGTATTTTTAATCGATGTGTAATAATGAAAATAAAAAGTCTTAACCATTATTAGGTCAGGATCAATGTCCTCTTAAGACTAATAGTAGTCATTAAGATGCAAATGTCATCACGTTTTAATATACTAGATGGCGCTATTGTCAAATCAATTTATCGAGTTCACACATAGTTCCTTGTGGGGGGGGGGGGGCTTAGATTGATGTACTGAATACGTGGTCACCCTTTACGCGTCGGTGTCACTTCCTCCGCGTAAACATCAACAAAACGTATAATTCTAATAAAATTCATAATAAATTCCTAAATTCTTTACGAATCAATTTCATTTATCAGTATTGACAACTTAATATAAGTAAGCACGTTTCTATTTATGCGTTGGCAATAAGGTGTCATTTTCTTAGCGGAGTGGAGTTGGAACAGAGAAAGCTCCATCACCTAATTAGAGATTAAGAAACTTAATCAAACAATAAATGAGTAGTAGAGGAAAGGGGTCCAGCGTGAGGATTAAAGATTTCCCAATCATGAGGAAATAAGGACTTCTTCTCAAGGAAATCTTAACATTCACACATGGTGTGAGTCATGTTCATTGGAATTTCAACATGTCTTTGACAAGGTACTTCCGATATTTTATGAATACGATAGAAACGGTGTCCCAAACACTAAAGTCAACTCGGCATAGACACAAGCGTCAAGTTCCGAATGCAGGTCCTGTGTCCACGTGGAACTGGAACTTCCAAGTCTGATCTCTCAAGCTAACGGTGCTGGATGTGACAGCGTACCTCTTGCTGGCTATTAGGGGTAATTTAATACCTCACTTAATGTAAGTTGTACACATTTATTGTATTAGAGACGTCATGAAGATCCTGCTGTGACCGCTGTAACTTATTGAGTAAAGTGTATTGAGAAAACCGCAAGAAAGCCTTTGTTTCATTCTAAAACTCAAGCACAATTCCAAAATGTCTCTGCGAATGTGTACTGCTTGGTATTCTTGATTTAACCTATAAGGGTTCCGTTTTTTAGGGTACCGTAGCCGAATGGCAAAAAACGGAACCCTTATAGATTCGCCATATCTGTCTGTCCGTGTATGTCACAGCCACTTAATTCCGAAACTATTAGGACTACACAAACTACACAAACGTCGAAACTTAATAAGTAGTGAACTATAGTACTACTAATATGGTATTCTGTGAACCGCTTTACGATGTTTATACAAAAATTAAAAAAAAAAAATACAAAAGATTTAGGGGGGCTTCCCATACCTACATGCAACCGAAACTCAAAATATTTTTTTCATCAAACCTATACGTGCGGTGTGTCTGTAGATAGGTCTTTAAAAATGACATTGTGGTCTCTAAAACCATTTTTTCTCTAAGTCAATCTTTTGAAAGTTAGACACTTCCAAAATGGAGAAAAATTCTGAAATGTAGGATTATAGACCGTAAATAAGAATTTCAACCAAAATAAAAAGATTTGAGATATGGGACTTTTTCATGAAACTGCAGCAGTAATTTGGTTTTTCATTAAAATACTATAGCTTAACTTTGTTTAGTTTTGCTGTTGAATGTAAAACATTACATTTACTACATTGTTTGGTGCTGCGGAACCCAGTTTGCGTGTGAGTACGACTCGCACTTGACCGGTTTTCCTTGTGAGGTACGGAACCCTTTCAGGATCAGTTCGTTGTCCGTCTGTTTGTCAAGATCGTTTTTTTCAAGAACGCGTGTTGGTATTAAATTGAAATTAATGTAAATTATTTAGGTCTCTTGGACTTTTAAAATAATCAAGCTTCTTAGTAAACGCAATAAAAAATAGTGACCATTTATGTCGCATATTTTGTTCATTCGCAAGTATATCAAAACCTCCAGGGTACTTCCCGCTGACTTAGAATCATGAAATTCAGAAAAAGCAAGGTCTTACAGCGCAACTAAAGGAAAAACCTCGAAAGTCGCATATAAGTCGCGTTTGTATAGCAGTAAAAGCAATTATTTTTGCCATTACAAAATATATACATAATAATTTATATACAACTAATAATCTGGAATTGGCTCTGTGTTACGTATTCAATTGTTATCCATCTGTTATAGCTGTTGGTATTATTTTTTTTTTTTTTAATTTTAAAATTAATCTTTTTCTTTAATCCGGCTTAATTATCTTTGCTTATGAACTTGAATCTTTGAGACCTGATTTCTGTGATGGACAAGTTTGTATGGAACCCTCAGACTCGCACTGTCGGCGTAGTGTCTGTCGGCGTTTAGTCGTACACTCTACTTGTGAGTGTCTGGTATTATTTTGTGTATATTCAGCGATATCTTTGCCAATTGTAAACTTATTTTGATGATTTTGATTTTGTAGGGAAGAGTCATCGGCGGTGTTTAAATTTGGTGACGGTCTGATGCTGACCTTCTGAGATACACAATGGGATAATCTTAATAATAGACAGAAAATCTGTCGTAATTGCTGCAATCACTTGGATAATTATGTATTGTTTACACAATTCCATAACATACCATCACGACTGTATGCTCTCAAGGGTTACGCAGATGTGTACAAAACAAAGAATATTTTTCAAGCCGTGCGCAAAAAAAATTTGGTGGTTCAGTATCAGTAGCAGAACACATTTCCATTATTTGTTCAAAACTTTTTATACTTTTTTAGCCGGCTTTAAATCAACAAAATATGGACACTACCTATTCGTATTAATATCAATGGGCACGCGCCGTGCGGCGCAGGCGCCGATGTTGTGAAGCGGGGGTGAAATCTCTTCTCGGGAGGCACGGGCGGCGCCAACGCGACGCCCGCGGCCCGACAGTGGCTCATCGCATGCGCTGTCGTGACGTCGCACAGTGGTTCGAAATCGACGCTCCGTGGACATTGAAATCAAAATTTCTTTTATTTTTTTTATATATATTTGGTAATATGACAGCTATAGACGCATCGCACATATCGCAGAAAAAGAAAAAAAAAATAGTATGAATAAAAACACAAAGGTCGTTTTTTCTCACAACTTAATAAAACTTAAAGCCTGCGGCTTACATGGGATGTTGTCCCACATGAGGCGATTCCGAAATGCTATAACACGCATACCCATGCGCGCCGCTTCACTCACAGCAGAGTGTTGAATTTCTCGAAACTCAGTTAGAGATTTTTACGTTGATTGAGGTGTGATGTTGAAAAATATACAAATTGACTTTAGTGTTCTAATTTTATTAAAAATAATGAGAAATAATGGAATATACAATATAAAAAAAACTAAAAAACACTCAAGTAGAAACCCATTTACAACATAAATAAATGTTTAAATATTTCTGATAATTTAATTCGTTGTTAGTAGATTATGTCAGTAGATAAAAAGTTGGACTTCTTCATAAACGTTAAAAAAAAAAATCAGTACAAAAACTTATAACTAATACTGAAAAATACTAAGAATAGGCAATTGTATAAATAAGAAATATATTATTTCACCAATTCACTCAGAGCAGAGTGATGAACTGCAAGAAATTCGGTGGATTTCTCGAAGGAATTTAATACATTATATTTGATATCTTTGGGATAGGTACACATACCAACTGGAAACGATAATTTCATAGTAATGATTGTTTTTTGTAAGCTGTTCGTAATCTCAAGTTTAACAGGCAATTCTATGCTAAATGCATGCTAATTAACATAAGATAGTAATTTAGTCTCATCTCATTAGTGCAAATTGCAAATATTGTTAACGAGTTAAGATACATTAGTTAAGGGCTATTTTACGAAGTGTTTAACTAACTACCATTAATAAAGATACGATGAATAGGGATACTTTTATATAAATAGGGACAACAGCGTCAAAATCTTTAGTTTTTGTCAGCAACTGTTAGCGTTAGCTTCTTGCTTACGTACTTATTATCATGGAAGGATTTTATACAAATTTGGATATATTCATATTTGTGAAAACAAAAAGTTGCTTTTCGCAGCCCAGTATTTTGTTAGGAGCACTTCATAACCAAAGCGACAAATTAGTCTGAAGAATAACAAAATAAATTGAAACATTTTTGCCAAGTGTTATAAATGTGTGTTTTGCATAGATATTGGAAATCGTGTAATGAACGATGCATACATTCTTCAAGAAGTATGAGACTTGGCTAGAAAAAGAGATCAAATGGCCCAACTTCATTAAAGACAGATTTGTAAAAAGTGAAAAAATTGAATTGGTATCAATCGACTCTGTTACTGATACTGTTGAACCTTTAACCTCAAGTGCCTCAAGTGCTAGTGGTATAAATAAAGGTGCATCCACGTCCAAAGTAACTACATGTACTAATGGATCAGATCCATGGAATGCCTGCTGCATATCGCTTACCGATTAGATCAAAAAGAACGGCAAGTCAGAGATGAAGTTAGTAGTGGTGAGGGCGCCATGGCGCCTCTCTAGCCACTCCTCAAAGAGGGGACTTATCGCCACTATTGTGGCGTGCCCTGCCCTGGGTTGCGACAGTCGTTCTCTCCTTGTCGCCATGAGATCGCGCCGGAGGTCTGTCCGCTGAGCGACGATTTGCCGCGGCAGTGGAGTTACCCCCCGGCGTAGTGCCTTCACGCGCAATTCATGAAGGCGCGCGAGGACTATCGCCCCAGATCCCATGGCGGCAATCCAGCAAGGAGGCTAGTCGCCTCGCCGGAGATCGTGCGGTATCCCCGGACCAGCCTTACGGCTACCACCTTTTGGGGCGCGTTCAGGTAGTGGGCGGCTCGCCGCCTCAAGGAACGCGCCCACACCGGGGCCCCGTAAAGGGCCATGGACCGCACGACCCCCGCGTAGAGCCTCCGGCAGGGGGCGTTTGGACCTCCCAAGTTGGGCAAGAGCCGCTTGAAAGAAGCCCCAGCCCGTTCCAGTTTGGGGGCCAAACGTCGGAAATGCTCCACGAAGTTCCAACGGCTGTCGAGGACGAGACCCAGGTACTTCAACGTCGGCTCGACGCCGATGGGAACCCCTCCTACCGTCAGCATGGATCCCGGCGGTGGCGCATTTCGAGGCCTATGAAAGCACATGGCCTCGGACTTGTGCAATGCCACCTCGAGACCCAATTGCCGGATCCTCTCGATCTCGATCCTCGGACTATGCTGATGTCTGTTTTCTTGATGCGACTGAGGATCTTCTTGATAAGCTCGAACGTCTGCAGAATTTGTGTATCCGCTTCATTTTCGGGCTTCGTAAATACGATCATGTGTCGGAATTTTGGAAGCGGCTGAAGTGGCTACCTATTCGGCAGCGTCGAGACTCACACACGCTCTCTTTTCTCTTTTCTGTTCTCCATAAACCTAAAGCTCCTTCGTATCTTCGGGATCGCTTCGAGTATCTGGTTCCTAGAGGGAAACCCTGTCGCTCATCATCATCTCTTCTCCTTCGTTTCCCTCCTCACTCCTCAAGTCGGTATGATGGTTTCTTTACTGTTCGGGCTGTGCGCCTTTGGAATTCGCTTCCACACTCCTTGCGGGATAGCCCTTCGTTAGATGTGTTCAAGAAAGGAATAAGAGAACATTTCCTGTCGACAGGTATTTCATGCCTTCCAGTATCCACAAACTTCTGCTTCATGGAGCCGAAATAATAAAACATTTCAAATTTTTTTATCAGAAGAGGCATCTGAGGCCCAAAACAAAGATTTTAGAAAACTCAGGGAACATCATCCGCGTAAATTTTGTCGCAGAACGACAAACCAAGACATCTTTAATGGTTTCATCGTATTCTCAGACCCATTTTGTCAAGTATTCGACCTAAACTGACTATTATGAGTAGAAATTATTTAACTGAAGAAATGAAGTCTCTTCTTTTAATTGACCCGGATACCATGGATAAGGAAAACATTGAATTTGTTGAGGTGCCAAGTATGATGGATTCTGATTTTGAATTCTTTGATAGCGATGACAAAACTCAGTAGACTAGATTTTAATGTTTGATGTTTTTGTGTAAATTTTATATATTTCTCAATTATACAATTGCCTATTCTTAGTATTTTTCTGTAAGTTATAAGTTCTTGTAGTAAACATTTTTTTTTTGTTAATTATGAAGTCAAACTTTGTATCTACTAACATCATCTACTAACAACGAATTAAATTATCATGAGAAATATTGCAAAATCTATGTATTTATATTGTAAATGAGTCTCTATTTGAGTGTTTTTTTTAGTATTTTGATATTGTATAATCCATTATTTCTCATTATAATGAATAAAATTAGCACACTAAAGTCAATTTTATATTTTCAAAATCACACCTAAATCAACGTAAAAATCTCTAACTGAATTTCTCGAAATTCAACACTCTGCTGTGAGTCAAGTGATGAGCATGGGCATAGGCAATTGCGAAATGCTATAACACGCACACGTGTTATAGCATTTCGCAATTGCCTCATGTGGAACAACACCCCATGTAAGTCGCAGGCTTTAACTTTTATTAAGTAGTGAGAAAAAACTACTTCTGTGTTATTCTTCATACAAAAAAAACAATTTTTTCCGAGATGGTGCTGTCTATAGCTATCATATTACCAAATATTATAAACAGTACTGAAGTAAAGCCGTTCCGATTTTTATTTCTCGCCTAAAGAAATTTTGATTTCACTGTCCACGGAGCGTCGATTTCGAACCACTGTGTGTCGCGTCTAATCTTTGCCGCGCAGCTCCCGTGCCACGCGTGTGTCATACTCGTACCTACAGGTCACGATGTCGGACTTAAGTAACCGCGAGTTTTATGAAATGGTGCGGGTGTATTTATTAAGTGGTGAAAGTTTACTAGCAGCTCGTAGAATGTATGCAACGGAGAGCATACCCCGAATGCGAGCCCATGGTATCCTTAACCCCGCAGCCCCTAATGAAAGGACCATTTTAGCAGCCACTCAAAGGCTGCTTGATCACGGTCAGTATGCTTTATTGCTTTATTTTCTGCATTTTGATGGTCCTAAGCCCATGAAAGTATAAAGGAAAAATTGGAATTATTCTTCAAATAACTTCAGATCACTCCCAAATCTTAAAAAGTCTGGTTGGAACCAGTTAAAATCAGCGATCAGTACATTGTAACCCACGCAAGTACCTAAAGCCTGTGCATAAAGAACGAAGGAGTGTGGAGCGCCGTCACCCGCGAGTTGGTGGCCATAAAATCAATTTCAAAGTAAACAAAGTAATCTTTCGTTAACGATAACTTTATTTTTTTGTATTAGGACTTATCAAAATAAAAAATAGGTGTTTAATAAAACTCATTTAAGTTTAATTTGTCAAAGTTTGCGCACTGAATAAAAATTGTTCTTGTATTGTTAATAATAATACATAGTAAGCATTGAAAAAGTCAATGGAATGAAAATAACATTAACTTCGGCAGTCAGTGGCTAAAAGGAGAGCAACAAATAAGAGTCACCGACTTCCGAACACGGAAATTTTTGGTATTTTTTTTTTCTGGTGCGGTTGTAGTTTTTGAAAAAAAAAACATTATTTTATCCTATTGAAGCCGCCACTGATCACAGCACGTTACTACGTTACTACTACTACGTACTAAAAGTTACTACGTTTTTGACGTTCTGATAAGAAATATGGAAGCACACAGTTCTGATAAGAACTAAGCCACGTTTTGATACTCTGATAAGAAATAGTTCTGAAAAGAACTAGTTTAACGTTTTTGACGAATTCTGCAAGGAAATGGGCACTCCCATTTCCTTGCAGAATTCGTCAAAAACGTTAGGAGCTGTGAGGCCACTCTTCTACTTTTCGGTCAGCGTGTCTTCATCTTCCGTCAACTCGATACGCAACACATCTTCACTCGACGGTGGCCACTCCCGATACTCCCATTTCCTTGCAGGGGCATTGACCTTTAAGCTCGTGACACCGTCGATTAATCTTCTGTTTTTCAGGTCGACGATGAGTTGATGATGCTTGAGGAAATCGGCTCCGAGAATAGGTTTTGAGACGTCAGCTAGGATGAATTTCCACAAGTACGGGCGACGGCGGGGACGTAGATTGAGATCGAGGGATAATGTTTTCTCGCCATACGTAGCTATAGTTGTGTTGTTCGCTGCGTATAGCTGGAATGGTAGCGGCGTTGGTA
Source organism: Eugnorisma glareosa (assembly GCA_947578425.1). Classification (NCBI taxonomy): domain Eukaryota; kingdom Metazoa; phylum Arthropoda; class Insecta; order Lepidoptera; family Noctuidae; genus Eugnorisma; species Eugnorisma glareosa. The sequence continues at coordinate 5,653,869 of OX387974.1, read as the reverse complement.
CTTGTCCCTTACGGAAGTAAGGGACAAGTACCAACGCCGCTGGTAGCACGGATATGTTGGCTCCAGTGTCGACTAAGAATGATAATTTGGAGTTTCTGTCGCTGATGTATAGGCGGTGAGATTTTTCTTGAACGCCGGTGTCCGCCCCTGCCAACGTTCCGTCTAGTTTTCCGTGTTTTGTTTCTGTTGTTTGTTGAATAAGCAAGGCGATGTACAGAGTCTAGCTTGCCCTTTGAAGCGGCGGTGATAGTAGCAGAATGGTGATGGGGAAACATCGTGGCTGCGTTGACGTGATGAGCTGCGGTGACGAGATGAGTGACGACTGCAATTATAGTGATAGTTGTTATGATGGCGATTTGACTTTAACTCAGCTATTTCTAGCGATATTTTTCTTATCTCGCTGATGAGGTACTGTGTTTCTGCTTGCGGGGCGGATAGTGTAGGTGGTGCGGGTGCATGGACGGCTGCAACTTCTGTTGGTGCTGTCTGCTCCATTATTTTATCGGCGAGGTTTCGCATGCGGCGAAGTAGCTGCGTCGGCTTCTGATCTCCGAGTTCCATGTTGGACAGTAGTTTTTGGAACTGGCGGCTGTCGGATTCCTCGTAGGCACATATGAGCCTTTCCTTGATGGCTTAGTACTGCTCCGTCTCTGGTAGGTTGTAAAGTAGGTCCATAATCTGCTCGATGTCTTGGCGCTCGAGCTGTGCGATAACCATCTGGGCGAGTTGGGCTTGGCCTTTCTTGAGGTCGTTGGTTGCTGCTTCAAAGCTGTTGAACCAGAGCCGTGGTCGATCGCGCCAGAATGGTGGAATGCGCATGGTGAGCGATATTCCAGCTGCTTCGGCCTTTGGGACTCGATGTGATGTTGAGCTGCTGGATTGTTCTTCTGTATTCGACATCTTGATTTGTGTGGGAGTGATTCATAGACTGGCAGAGCTTCGGTGATCTTTTCACGGTCACCACTATTAGGTTGATTCGGGTCACCACTTTTAGGTTGTTGGAAGGTAGAAGAGAAACTCCGTGTTCGATGACTGTGAATAATTTATTTCCAAAAAAGGTCGTCTTATATACTAGTTTACAAACTAACGCCAATAAAAACATGGAATCAATATTTACAAAATAAAAATCCAATAAGGATCGGAGGATTTCAACCAATCACGTCACAGCACTGTTGCCGTGTTATTTCCGCGAGGGGCGCTTGTGTGCTCACGGAGGCGCGCGGCGGGCGAGCGCTGCGGCGAACGCGCCGATGGCATAAATATAGGCGGCGTGCGGTTCGCGCCTCATTGTTCATTTAATGTATATCCTTAGTTTGTAAGCCCTGGCTGGGGGCCTTAAAGTAATTTTTGGCCACCACAGATCAACCTCAGAGAGTTGTTGCGCTGCGAGTGGTCCCTTCAAAAAAAAAAAAAGTTCGCGCCTCAGTGTCAGGAGTGGCCACCGTCGAGTGAAGATGCAGTGATGTTGTGTTGCGTATCGAGTTGACGGAAGATGAAAACACGCTGACCGAAGATGAAAACACGCTGACCGAAGACTAGAAGAGTGGCCTCACAGCTCCTGACTCCACTCACTCCCATTCCCTTGCAGAATTCGTCAAAAACGTTAAACTAGTTCTTTTCAGAACTGTTTCTTATCAGAGCGTCAAAACGTGGCTTAGTTCTTATCAGAACTGTGTGCTTCCATATTTCTTATCAGAACGTCAAAAACGTAGTAACGTGCTGTGATCAGTGGTGGCTACACTATGTTCAATTCAACTTTTTCCCATCACCTGTACTAAAATATGTATTACCTCTCTGTTGTCCCGCTGAAGTCCATGCCATAATTGTTTTCTCCACCAGCGTTTGATGATATTTTGCCGATTGCTTTTTTAATGTCGGTGTTGGATAACCCGGCGTAATGGACCTGAAAATGATAAAATACTATGAAATAATTTCAAAGTAAATAATGGGTAAAAACAGACCCTAAACGAACCCGAGAGGTACTTGATCTCCCTGTTAGTGAGATCTTTTTTTTTGTTCTGGACTATGCCTGGAGACATTCTTCTTACGGATATATTGGAGGCCAAAGTTTCAATTTAAATAACTTCCTGTACTATTCAATGCATCGATTAGCACAATGTTTTGAGTACTAATTGAGTCCTACCGTAAAGCGTGATTTGTCACCCCAAAAAGAAGTGGTTTCCCAGCAAAAATTTTCACTTAGTTTGATGTTCAGGATGCTTAGTTGACGGCGTCGTAAGGGTCCGTTTACACCTTGTATTTTTGGATAATTTTAAACATTGAGATGTACGTTAGTATAAATGTAAACCAAACTGTAAAGCTAACAAATAAATAACAATATTATGTAGTAGGTGAAAAAGATTTAGATAAAAATAAATATAACTTTAGCTCGTATTTTCTGTTGTTTTTTTCTGTATTCTAGTAATATGTGTGCATAAACTGTTAATGTATATCTATTCACAATAATCGCACGTACCGTGACTGGTACTCCAGAGCTGCACGTCTCCGCAGCATCGACCCACTCCAAAGAATTCAAATCCCCGACTTGTGCGGATTGTAACGTCACCTTGCTGCTCACTGTCGCGCTCTCCTGTGCTGGTACGTAATACTCTCCTCCCCACTTACCCTACAATTAAACGTTATTGTGAAATTGACACTTAAGTACAACTAATATGGCACATTGAATTGTAGTAAAATACTATCACAGTAAAACACTACACAGGTACGATGAAAAATCACTGCAAACCCGAACTTAGCCAAAACTATTTTAATATCAACAATGTTAACACTCACATGATCCAGAACGGTAAAGGCTAGATCGATATCCGGTAGATCATCCAAGAAGAAATTGTTGCCTTCTTCATTATTGACAGTTACTAGGTAAACATTGTTACGTTGTTCGTCTTTTCTCCAACATTGTACTAACTGTTTGAGGGAAGAGGGGGCAGGGTAGGGGGCAATGATGAGCAGGCGATGGCGGGGGGAGAGGCTGGCGCGGGCAGCGGTAAGGAGGGAGAAGTCGACATGCGCACGCACTGTGATGGTGGTGGTGGGCACGGCCACGTCACTCGGCCGCCAGCGCACCAGGTCCAGGCGCGAGCTACCGTTGCTGTGAGCCGACAGTTGACGATACAGAGACGGTGGCCGGACGCGGCCTCCATACACATTGTCTTCTTCGCTCACTATGAAGGCGTCTCGTCGGAGTGTAAAATGTAGCATTTGACACATCTGTCAATACATAAAGAGAATATTACTTTTCTTGCCACATCAGTTAGAAACAATAGCAGCTTAAACAATAGCAAAAATATTATTTCTTACGTTGTCGTCGGTTGATATATTACGGACGATGGCAACGTCCGCACTCTTCAGTGAGCTGCCAGAATTTTTGATCGACTTCAAGTCTGCTACATTAAATTCTTCGTAACTAATGTTGACACCACAAACATTAGCTCCAATGTTCTTTATTTCATCGAAGACAGAACCACGCATTTGGTTATTTTTGATACCAACAACCTTGATTGACTCTTTGTTTACATTTTCAGCAACCATTTGCAGGAAAACTTGCAGAGATGTTGAATCCTGGTAATTAAAATGTTACATACTTATTCCACAATCACTTTATTTACTAATCAAATCATAATCATCTTCATGCCCATGCCCCAGTTTATTTGCACAGTATGCTTTGTTTAATTCATTTATATTAAACGTCTTCTTATGAGTCACTCTCCATTTAGTCATCTATAAGAATGTTATCATTTCAAAGCAAATACTTACTTGTTGGTCTACTTTGAAATTAGAAACGATTTTCAATGCCTGTAACGCCGTGTTCTTTTTATTAACCGCTGGTAAGTTACGGTATCTGATGTTTTCTATCGTTAGTCCTCCACATCTGAAAATCGCGAAAGAGTAAATCAAATACCAACCTAATACGTAGTTCATTTGTTAGATTGTGTTAAAAATGTATTAGTTTACCTTACAAAATCATATTGTTCTGACACGTTAACCTTATACAAAACTTTGTCCCTTGAAACGGTCTTCATGTTGAGATGCTTCTCCACATCCACACCGATTCTCCTGATGTGAGTGGGCAGGGTGACTCCGTCGTGCGGTTGTCGCAACATTTGCAGCTGCAGCAAGCCGTCGAGGAACGTGACCCAGTTGTCGCGCCACACCAGCGAAGCTTCGTTCAGAGAAGCGCTGGCAGCTTCGATAGTGCGGAATTCGCCACTGTGGACGAAAATCATAATTTTATTTATCTCGATATGTAGATTAAATAGAAATATTGGAAATCTCGTAATATATCACTATGGTGCGCGACGCACACGCACCTGAGTCATGGACTCGGCTCTCAAACACACACTTTCAAAGTACTCTTCCACATGGACTAGCAATGTGTTATTTTCAATGAAGATATAGAATGTTATACGACCTTTTTCTCTGCCTCGGATCTATCAAGATCAGTATTTTGTTTTTCAGACAGAGCTGACCTAATAGCCCACCGGTTCACTTATATTTACGATAAAAGCCATATAAATTATTACGTTGTCTTACCTGTACGAGTATTCTCGTTCACTCAACAAGTCATAAATATCTTCAGCGGTGAGGTTCATGTGTTGACTTTCGTTAAATTTTATTTCCACTCTGTCTGGTATACAACCCACGATTTTGCCTGTCGCTACTTTAATTTTGTCGTCAAATACCTGTAAAATGTAATGCTTATTATAGTTTTGCTTTCATGCTGGAAACAAAGATATACTGATGTATATAATTTAGTTTGACATTATGTTAATAACGCGATGGTGAGTGATCGTAGCGTAAATAGGCATAGAAAAAGACAAAGAAATAAATAGACATAAAAAACAAGTCACAAATGTTGAACATTTTGCTACCGCACAGACAAGGCTGAAATCCCTTATTTGCCTAAAGTGTGTACAGCCTATTGAGGCTCCGTTCACGTGACTTGTAACGCGAGTTGCGTGTAAAGGACACAGCACACATATCAAATCGGAAAGGGATCGTCACCGTATCACCTTCACCTCGACGTAAAACAGGCGTCCACGTAACGTAAGCGGATCAGCAGCTCCGATACTTCAACTCGGCTACGGCTAGGCGACGCCGCGCTTACGGCTTGCCGACTGCTGTTTGATCAATTTGATAATGACAGCACGTGTTTCCACAGCAGTGTGCGTAAAGGTACACAAAGAGGCGTAAGCTCGGGTACGGATAGACCTAAGCGCGGCTACGGATAAACGTAAGCGCGGCTATGGAGAGACGTAAGCGCGGGGACGACGAGCCGTAAGAGAGTTGACCACGCACCGCACCGCGGTTCGTGAGCTTGTCCCGAGGCGAGGCGATTACGTTACGATTCCGATTAGTGTGCGGTGCAGTAAGGAGTTTCATACAAAGAATACTGAACGGCACGAGTTGATACGGTGCCAATCCCTTTCCGATTTGATAAGTGTGCTGTGACGTTAATGCGCCCCGCGCACGCTTCACGTGTCCCGCGCGTCTCCTCAAGTCACTTCAGGGTCACTCGTGGTATGCGAAGAGCATGCCAACAAATCTTTTCGTTTCAGATGGGTTTGGACATAACTTAAGTCTAATATCACAGAAGTTGCAGTACAGACCTCAAAAAATCCAGTTCCTCTTTGCAATGCTACTCTAAGCTTCAGTTGACTCTGTGTGTGTATCACAGGTTGTGCGTACAAGTGAACGTCATGGAACTCCACGGATAGCTGCTTCTTCGGAACACCCAGGGTCATAGCCAGGGTGTCCCAGACAGCCACCAGGGTTGATGCGAATGGATACACCGTTTTTCCTAGAAATAAAGACACATTAACTCAATGTTGCATTATTATGCAGTGTATACCATTTACTACTACAAAAAGAACAACGATCGTTGAAAAATGTATGGTGGATCGTCATTGTTCAGTGAGATTAAGCTACATAATCATGAAGGAGGTTTACAGTACTTTATAATAACAGTCAATGATAGCTTCAATACTTAAAATGGATATAGCCCCTTTACATGCCAAAGCAGTTCTGTTCGTCGTGAAATTAATAAGTACCTTACTTATAAAACCAAAAATGGCATTATTTGTGGATTTATGTATACACAAAATACTTAATAGGACATTACATTAAGATAGAAGAGCACAAAGGTACTGCTTATTTCATAAGAAATTTCTTCTTGCAGTCCTGTGTGCATTAATGAAATAAGTAGGCATCGCTAGTTAGTAGGTACCTCTAATGACGTGTCCTTTCAGATGTTCATCTTCCTTGTCGTGTAATGATATGGTATATGTGCAAGCTGCACCCTTCCTTCTACTAGCAGTATCGTAGAGAGGCACATACCTGAAAAATAAAAATAAAAAACGCAGTGGTTACTAATTGATGTCGTTGAACTTGTAAGTGTACCTACTGCGTACGTGTATATTGGGTATTGTGAGTCATGTTAATAAAACGACTGTCTTTGGCGAGCGCTAGTACATAATTAAAAATGGATATTTAATTATTTCGCTATTATAATATTTGATCTACGTACAAAAAAATTATGACGTTGCACCACATTATTTCCCCCTTTAAAAAAAAACTTTTCACTTTTATATTTCGTAAGTCATAGAGAATATACTTAATTATATACATAGTTTTTGTCGTAAGTACACCTACATAACATAACAAACATAGTTATTAACTATACATTTAGCAAAATAACGGTCCAAATTTATCACTGTTGACAAAATACAAAAAAAAAATGAATTATACTACGCCGTTGCACTTTTCTTTTAGTTTCCTTTTTGTTAAACGATGGAGAAACCGCGTTTTGGGACGTTCTTCATACGTTTTGTGCTCCTTGAGCTCCGTTCGGTGTCTGTCTGTTGTCAATATGACGTATCACCTTCTTGTAGAACCTTTTCCTACACTTTTTGTACCGGTGGAATACCTATATAATAATACTCGTAGTACGATGATGAAAATGCTACCCGTAGCACTCGTAGTCATTTGTAGGCCGTTTGGGCCACCACGATCTCTTCCTTTAAGCTCCAGCTTCCAATATTTCTAACGATTGCTATTTTTTCTCATACTTTTAAATAAATAAAAAGAGAAGTCCTGACTGACTCATCAACGCCCAGCCCAAACCCTTGGACCTAGAAAGCTGAATTTTTCCCCTTTATAATGTTGGCAAGGAATAAGGAAGGTTTTTCGAAATTCAACCCCTAAGGGGGTGAAATGAGGGGTTGATTTTTCTATGATTTTTTTAATTCTCTGTGTCGATTGACTTGAAAATTGGTGTGCAAACTCTTTAATTATATTTATGAGACACGTGTATCACAGTTTTTCAAAAATCATCCCCCAACAGAGTCAAATAGGGCTTCAAAACTAACGTACACGATCGCATGACGCGCTGTGTGGTGCAGAGCGTGCGGCTTGGAGGGTGTATTCTTTGTGAAGAGTAGGTAGTTTTCGAAATTCCACCTCTAAGAGAGTGAAATGGGGGATTGAATGTTCTGTGAAGTGTTTATTCTCGGGGTCGATTGATGTGAAATTTGTGTACATACTCTTAGTTAAAATTATGAGAAACGTGTATCACAGTTTTTCCAAAATCATCCTCCAATATAAAATTCAAAGTCCTGACTGACTTACTGATATATTAACGTATGGCCTAAAACGCTGGTTCTAGAGACATGAAATTTGGAGGGTGTGTTCTTTGTGGAGAGTATGTATCAATGAAAGGGTTCTCCGAAATTCCACCTCTAAGAGGGTGAAATGGGGGGTTGAGTTCTCTATGAAACTTTCTATACTCTGGGTCGATTGACTTCAAAATTGGTGTACATACTCCTAAATTAAAATGTTGAAAATCATCTACTATTGTTTAGCAAAGGGTAACCAACGGGAGCTAAATGAGGGGTACAGAGCGGCGAAGATTGCCGTCCGGGAGGCTGTCCTGCGGGCCAGAGACCTGGCCCGCGAGGAGATGCCGGGGACTCTCGACAGAGATCCGTGGGGGCGAACTTACAAAATGGTGCGGGTTAAACTCCGCACCTGGGCCCCTCCACTGACGCAGAGTCTCCGGCCTGAGCTCGTGGAGGACGTGGTGAGCGCTCTGTTCCCTTTGCGAGGGGAACATCCCGCCTATAGCTCCGCCGCTTGCTGTGTCGGAACCGAACCATCAGGTTGACGACGACAACATTCCGGTTGTGACTGGGGTAGACCTGAGAGTGGCGACACGTAGGCTCAAGGCCAAAAATAGTGCCACGGGACCCGACGGCTTGTCTGTCAAAGCCTGGGTCCTGGCCTCGGAGGCTCTCGGGCCTCGACGAGCGAGAAGAGCCCCTCTACTCTTAAGCACATGCTTGGAGAGAGGCCAGTTCCCGCTTCGTTGGAAGTCGGGAAAGCTGGTCCTCATTCGGAAGCCTGGGCGCCCTGCGGACTCTCCGTCCCCATACCGGCCCGTTGTGCTGCTCGACGAGGTGGGCAAGCTCTTCGAAAGAGTAATTGCAAACCGCCTCGCCGAGCACCTTGCGGGGATGGGGCCGGATCTTGCGGAACACCAGTTTGGTTTCCGCAAGGGGCGCTCTACGGTGGATGCCATCATGCGCGTGAGGGCCTTCATGCGGTATCCCGGGGTGGGGTTGTGTTGGCGGTGTCTCTCGACATCGCCAACGCCTTCAACTCAATGCCCTGGAGCTGCATTAGGGAGGCACTCCGGTATCACTGGGTGCCGACCTGCCTTTGTCGTGTGGTCGAGGACTACCTGACGGACAGGGCCGTCGTCTACCCCGGTCGCAGCGAAGAGTGGAATCGGCGAGAGATGTCGTGCGGTGATCCACAGGGATCGGTTCTGGGACCGCCCCTGTGGAACATCGGTTACGACTGGGTGCTGCGCGCCGACCTCCCTGACGGCATCAGCGTAGTTTGCTACGCTGACGACACGCTGGTGCTGGCACAGGGGAGGTCGCACGAGGTGGCGGCCGAAGTAATGACACGCGGAGTTGCGATAGTCGTTGAGCGGATCCGGCAACTGGGTCTCGAGGTGGCGCTGCACAAGTCCGAGGCCATGTGTTTTCATGGGCCTCGGAATGCGCCACCGCCGGGATCCTTACTGATGGTAGGAGGGGTTTCCATCGGCGTCGAGTCGACGTTGAAGTACCTAGGACTCGTCCTCGACAGCCGGTGGAACTTCGTGGAGCACTTCCGACGATCGGCCCCAAAACTGGAACGGGCCGGGGCTGCCTTCAGGCGAGTGTTGCCCAACCTGGGGGATCCAAACGCAGGAGGCGTTTGGATCCCCCCGGAGGTTCTACGCGGGGATCGTGCGGTCCATGGCCCTTTACGGGGCCTCGGTGTGGGCGCGCAGCAGTCATGCTAGCGAAGGAGGCGGCGGAACGTGAGAGGGAGAGAACCTCACGTCCCAGCCGCCGGGGTAGGCGCGGGCCTGTGGTCGGCTAGCTCGCCGTCCGTCCGTTTTATGACGACAGGTCGTGTCGACGGCGCGTTCGTGTTCTACGCGCGCCTCAAAGAGATGTTAGCAAAAGGAAGGTCCGCAAAGGCCGATGCCTGCCGGGGCTGCGGGTCTGTTTGAAAGAGATACCGTGGCCCCGGAACACAAAAGGCGATGAAGGAACATGGATGGCTTTTAGTCAGGAAAAGTCTGACACTCCCTCCTGCTCCGCCCAGAGCGGTAGGTGTCACTTGATGATTTCCCATCCGGAAAAAAAGAAGGTAACCAACGGGACCTTTTTACGACAGATATCACGAAGCCTCCGCCGCGTCGCCTAGCTTGATCCGCTTGCTGACGTTAGGTAGACGCCTGTTTGACGGCGAGGCGAAAGGTGATACGGTGCTGATCCCTTTCCGATTTGATATGTGTGCTGCGTCCTTTAGTCCTAATAGTTTCGGAATAGAGTGGCTGTGACACATACACGGACAGACAGAAAGACGAATCTTTAGGGGTTTTGTTATTTTCCATTTGGAATGATGACGATGGGTTTCGTGCTATGAAACACACTGAGCGATACATTGTTTCTAGCAAAACTAACGAATTACTTGAGATTACAACGAAGCAAAATAACAAAATGAATTGGGTACAGTTCTAAGAGGTCTTAACTCGGCCGCAATCAGACACTGACGACTGGTCCTGGCTAAGAGTTTACCATCTTTACTCTGTAACAAACAAGCTGTGGTGTGGGTAGATTTGTAAGTAGATCGCGTGATGTCACCACCGCGTACTTGTGATTCATTTTAAGCCTGTACCAATGACCGTCTCCGATATATAATTTATCATGATTGACGCCACTGATGACCCAAACTCGTAGCCTAATCCTGGACCGATTCGATTTGTATTGCCATCGACAGGTTAAGAAGAGGTGGAAACTTAAAAAATAATTAGACGTAGTAAGACCTCTTTTATATCTCGCGAAGCCCCCATTATAGAGGACGTACAAAATATGTAAGCAACACAGTAAACAGTGCTTATCAGAGTTCGAAAAAAGTAATTTAAAATACCATTTTTCTCCATGGGCCCACTCAATCAGGTGGGAAAGGAATGGTGTCCCAGTAGATACCGGCATCTCTACTTTTGGGTAAAGTATTTGGACTTTCGGCTGGTAGCCCTCCATGTATAATCTGTAAACAGAAACGGTAATTAAACGACTCAAGAAACTCAACTAATCTTACGCTTGGCTCTTTCGATTAATGCCCTTGTAGCGGCATTAAGAATACTGCATCAACATAGAACAAAAGGTACTATAGCGCCATCTAGGACACAGAGGAAAAGAACTAAACATCGCAATACATTGAAATCCTACATCGCGCAAGTAAAGTTATCCGCGACTTAAGAGTATATAGCAGAACCCGACAACAACTATCGGGCATTACCCCACCAGTCACAACACCCGTCTGGTCGGAGGATCCTCTCTTTTCTATGGGGGATGAAGAACTTCACACCCTGTTTTCCATACCCCAAACCCTCTTAGTGCTAAATAAGAGAAAAAAAAACATGGTATTCTAAAACAGCTCAAGTTATGGTTGCTTTTAAATAAAAATCATCGTTCTCCTCCTCCAGAATAGGTAGGCGAGTACCTTATTGTGATCTCACAGTTTCCCATCCCTAGGAAACTGTAACTTTACATTCTGGCGCATTATCATAAGAACGTTATTGTTGTTTTCCTCGGAAACAGTACCTACTTTTTTCTTACTCAATCATGATTCGAAGGACACGTGGCGCCATCTTAATAGATAGATAAATTAAAATAGATAGATAAATTGAGATAGTTCAATTATTATAGAAACTTTAGTAGTATGTTAAGAGTTTAATTGTCAAATTCTAAATTAACGCGAGCGAAGCAGAAGCAAAAGCAATTTAATAATAAAAGCCACGTACTTGCCAATTGCTTCAAGCAGCAAATATGTGTTGTCCACGTGTCCTCTTCTGGTAAGCGCAATGTTCCTGCAGTCGGCCGCTAGAGACCGCTTCAAGATGGCTTGCAGTAGACCATGGGGAGCAACCTCCACCAGCACCGCGTTCGACGGTATGTGTTTCAAAGTCTCCTCGAACAGCACTGGGTTCTGACGAAAAGGGAATACCATTACGGACGTAACAAAAATTAATCTAGCTTCCACTGTTTGTCTCTGTATCCAAAATTAAAACATAGAATCAAAATAGAAGAAGTAGAAAAAATAGTTTCGGCTTTCATCAATATCATGCAGGTGACAGCAAAGAGCTTGTCTCTATAGATTAACTCTTTTGTTCTAAATGGGATGATTTCCTAAAACCAATAGTGAATTCTTACCAGAAGATTGTTAGTGTGGTACTCCGCAGACGAAAACTTAGCTAGAGGCTCCTCCCATCTATCAAATGGTATGGAAGTAGACACCCAGCGTTCACTTCGAGCCCTCGGGGTCTTGATAACTTCGCTCAAATATTTCAGTAAACCAGGACCTGTTATTAAACATTATAAATAATTAAATAAAAGACATACCTACGACTCCACTCATGGTAATATAAGAGTGATTTTTGCTCACCAGCATCAGCAATGTAACGTGAATGATAGGCGATGTTGGAACATGGTACTTCCTTGGCGAAAATACCCTTAGAAGTCAACTCTGCGATGAACTCCTTCATGATATCCGCAGGTCCCGAAATGGTACTAGATTCAGGCCCGTTGTGACAAGCCACATCAATCTCAGGAGGACACATTTTTGAAATCTAGGAAATAAGTATGACATGATTATGTAACCTGGGTAGTTTTTATTTGAGTAAGGTATATTTTTAAACAACAAGAAGGTCGATTTGAAGACCTAATCTACAAAATAAATAACATAGTACTAGAACAAAATATTGAACTTAAGAAAAGCGTGGAAGTAATGTCCAGCAAATATGACGGTTCCTGTCGCGTATCTCTTGCCTTGAGTTGGAACGGAAAGAAGATAAAAAAACATATACCAGTTGGAGGAAAAAGTCGAATATTATTATATTGATCTCATCGTACAAAAATATAGACATTTTCTGGACTCACTGAATAATATTTTGACAAAGATGAAATCGTTTAATAATATAATTGTCATTGTTGACATGAATATTGCAATCAACCCTAGCAAAATTGAGCTTCTTGGAGAGAAATATCGCACTTTGACTGCTTCTCATGGTCTCTTGCCGGCAACACACAGAGGTCAGTCGTGATGCAAGTGGTACATGTATTGATCATATTTTACTTAAAACCAAATATTCATGTACAACTCTTGTACCACCAATTACTCTAACAGATCACCATCCAGTACTTATACACATTGATCTAAAAGACGTTGTTACGCCCCTTCAACTATAAAAAAGATAAATACATCTAGATCCAGTATTTCAAACACAAGACCCAGAAATTGCCATAGACTACCTTATAACCAGTGATCGGAATAGGTAGAGCTAACGTACCTAAAGTTCAAGGAACAAAAACGAAAAGTGGGGACTTCCTTAAGACTACATTTTTATTCCGATTTTTTTTTCTGAAACTGAAATGTCTTGGAATCAGTTAAATACATTCAATAATAATGTTATTTATTAATCAGTACAGTAAACTAATTGAATTCATTATTTTTCCTTTGTAACCGAGTTCGACAACAAGGAGAACGTTCTCAAAATTAATATTAATAACAATAGAAAACGTATCTACTGGCTGTAGATATGTTTTCTATTGTTATTAATTCAAGTAAAGAGCGCGGCGGACCCTCAACCTCATGTTTTCGTTTCCCAGAATAGCCAATACTTGCTGTCTCTTTCTATCTTTTGTTTGTCGCTGGTAAATAACATCGCAAGTTGAACAAAGCCCATTTAGCTTTGGAATTTTTATCTTTATTAGAATAATTGCCTCTTTGTTTACCTTATGACGTAGTCATTTTAATAGTTTAATATGAGGAACCAAAAGAAAAAAAAAAACTGAGAATTGGAGTGCCGAGGAAAAGTAAGTAAACATAAATTCAAATTTTAAATATTATTGGTTAAACTACGCGAGATGATTGCATAATCACGTCATATCATCGATTTTCGAGTTAAAACAACACAACACAGTGAAAAAGATGATATAACTTATAAGATAAATCCAATTTAGTGATTTAGACCATCGTTAAACTAGGGGTCGCCGAGGTTTAGCGTTAGACCATGGTTTAGTCTACGGTTTATCGTAAAACCACGATTTGTAATACCGTTTTTTGTTTAGACCGTAGTTTATCGAAGTTTAAACCAGGTTTTTTTAGTTAAACCGCTTTTTGTAAGAACACCGATAGGGTTTAAAAAGTACCTTTTCATATCCCACACCGATAGCAGCCATGGATCCATGAATAAACGGAGTCTGCAGCGACACCAGACCGCGGCTGTACGCCGACAGAATCATCTCCTCTGCCGTCAAACAACCGTCGGCGTACGCGCAGCCCAACTCGCCTACACTGTGACCTGAAGAAGAGAATTGGGATCATTATTGGAGCTACGTTTCACTGGAAAAAACAAAACAGAAAGTGAAATAGCTGTGTATCAATTTTGTTGTGTGAATTGTGTGATAAAGTAAACTATGGATCTATTCGTCTATTCAAATACCTCAAGCGAGAGTATATGCACACACTCGCTTGAGTTGCTTTGTTGTTGTTGTTTCGTGCACTTGTAACAGAAATGATAGTTTTACCGATAATGCCATCAGGCGCCAGTCCAAGTTCCCGAAGCACGTCAGTCAGTCCTATTTGAATAGCAGCTATGCCCACGAACGAGTGAAGAATGTTATCGAATATAGTCTTGTCGGGCGAAGTAATTATATGGACTATATCGATGCCTTTTGGTTCCAAAGTTTGTCGGCACCTGAAAGTAACAGTTGTTAATAATAAAGAAAATGTTGGACAGAAATAAGAATACAATATCATGTATCTTTAAACCATATACTCAGATTAAGATTTCTAAAGAAGCCTCAGGCTGTAAAAAAGTATTCAAGTAGCTACCGTTCGATGGCAGCAGCAAAGATCGATATGCGCATGAGTTGCGCGCCCATACCCGCCCACTGCGAGCCCATTCCGCTGTACACGAACCACAGCGGCCGCCGCACGTCGTCGAAGTATGCCGACTGCTCAGATAGACTGACAGTCTTTTCTTCTTCGTTCGTTTCTAGAATTAAGAGGTCAAACAGATAGTTCTAAGGGAAACACAGTTCACTTGAAAGCAATAATTATGTTAAAATAACCGCATCAAGTTGGGACAGGTGAAGGGATGATCAATTTAAGCAGCTGGATAAGAGCGAGAATTGATTAGGTGGTGTGAAATGCTTACGATTATGATGAAGAGTTAATTTAAGACATTATTGTGAAATTTACTTAAAATGATGAATCCTCTGCCCAAATGTCCACGTATGTTTGTCTGATGGATGTTGTGCAACAAAGCCAACTCCTCAGGATCTATGGCGCGTGTCTTCAAGTTCTTAAATATTTTCTGTAGAGTAGTGTCTTGTCTCGCAGATATAGTCACAAGATGTGCAATACTACTGTTGTAGCGAGTCAGATCCTGGAACAAAATATTTTACGGTAAGAAATGATCAAAGTGGATTGACTCAGTAGTGAGTATCATGATAAACAAAAAAGGTCATTCTTGCTTTTTATAGGGTATAATCTCCGTTTGTACCTTGGGTTTATAATGTCCATGCAGCAGCACGTGTGAGTTGACGCCGGTGAGGGACATGCCGTTGACGGCGACGTAAGTGCGGCGGAAGGGCTGGTGCTCGGTGACAACGCGCATGCGCCCCTCGCGCAGTGCAGCCACGTCCTGCCGCGGAGTACTGCAGTGCAGGTTGGCGGCCAGCTGACCGGTGTGGTAGCCGAGCAACACCTATTGAAAATGACTAAAATATTGGAATAGCTACTTATGGGCACCAATACGTTACTGAATATCGCTTCGAAATTCCAACAATGTCAGGACGTGAATGCACCACGAGCCAATTCATTTGTTTTAACGAAGGATTGAAATGTCTGGTGCAGAAGGCAATGGGAAACCACTGCACTAGTTTCCCATGAGAGTCACAATGGATTTAAGAAATAGCGATCTGGATCTGTTGAGCGCTCTGGCTGCCCGGCGCCACCAAACCGGGGATGGTGGTGTGAACAGGCCATGTGATTATGTTGGATCAGGCAGCACATGGAAACTATGTTACTGATAAACCCAAATCAGTTAGGCAGCCTCACCGCCTTGGCACCTGGAATGTACGCGGCCTAAACTAACCTGGAAAACTCCCGATAATAGAGAGTGAATTGAAAAGGAAGGAAGTCACTATCCTCGGACTCAGCGAAACGCACTGGAGAAAGTCAGGATACTTTTTAACTGACCAGTTGAATAAAGTCTACTTTTCAGGACCTGAAAATGAAAGCTCTAAGGGTGTTGCCTTTGTGGTACCACTTAGCATAGACAAATATGTCAGCGGTTATAAGCCGTTTAACGACCGAATAATTGCCATTAAAGTTAACACAACTCCCTGTAAATTAAACATCTTACAGGTCTACGCGCCTACAGCTCAATCTAGCGAGGATGAAATCGAGAAATTTTACAGCGCCTTGGCAAAATCTCTCCAAGAAACACCCAAAAGGGAGATACCGGTAGTTTTAGGTGATTTTAACACAAAAATCGGTCAAACGGACAGCGACGAACATCTTCGACGGGTAGTCGGAAAGTATGGAATCGGCGACAGAAACGAAAGAGGCGAACGTATGCTTCAGTTCAGTAGTGAGGAAAATCTTACCGTGACGAACACCTGTTTTAAACAACATATACGGCGATTGTATTTCTCCTGGCGACCGTTTTAGGAACCAGATAGACTATATCCTCATCCAGAACGGATGCAAATCGTCTGTCATGAACACCACGACGCAGCCGGGGGCGGACTGTGGCTCTGATCACCAACTTTTAGTTACCACAATCCAACTTCGGCTGAGAAAACTCCACAAGCAAGAACGCACACTGAATATGATGTTGACCTGCAAGCCTTCAGAAAAGCAATTGAACACAAAGTACCTGACTGTTCCATAGATGACGCCACTGACCCAGACGTCGCTTGGAAAGCTTTGCAGAAAATTATTATGCAAACTGCCAAAGAGAACATGCTGCCAAAACCCACCATGAAACCTTTTATATCTACGAAAACAGCTGACCTAATTCTTCGTAGACGTGAGTTGAAAGGCAAAAGGTCTAACCATTCAGGAAAACAGAAGGTTATACGACCAACTTAGCACTGAGGTCCAGAAAAATTGCCGCAAAGACTATGACCAACACATCAACAACGTCTGTGCTGATCTCGAACAGAACTCTGCGAAACATCAGACCAGAGATCTTTTCCGCAAGGTCAAAGAGCTGACTAAATCTCGTAGTACGAATACCTGCACAATCGCAGATGAAGCAGGTAACGTCCTCACTGAAAAAAAAAACAGGTTCTGGAACGCTGGAAACAGTACTGCTCAATTCTTTATGACAACGGTCAACCTATCACTAGCGGCGCGCACACAGATTTTACACCGAAAGAACCCGAAATTCTGCAGTCAGAGGTCGAGCATGCCCTTGGATGTCTCAAGGATAGAAAATCTCCAGGTAAAGATGGAATTCCCGCCGAGTTACTCAAAAACCTAAACTCGAAAGGTGTGAAGCAGATTCTAAGCTTCTGCAATTCCATCTGGAAGACCAGGAGATGGCCCGAAGAGTGGACAGAGTCCGTGTTTGTTCCACTTCATAAAAAGGCTCTACCAAAGACTGCAGCAACTACAGGACCACTTATTTCACATGTCAGCAAGATACTCCTGCACATCATAAACAACAGGCTAAGACACTTTCTCGGGCCATAAATTCCAGAAGAACAAGCATGTTTTGTTAAAAGCAAAGGCACGTGGGAACAAATCCTGAATGTTCGCCAAATTATTGAGAAGAGCCGGGAATTTAACAGCCCTGTATTGTTGTGTTTCAATGATTACACCAAAGCCTTTGATTGTGTGGAGTGGAACAAGCGTGTGTTGTGTGAGCTGTGGAATGTTCTGACGGACATGAGTACGCCTCAACATCTTATTGACCTAGTCCGATTCCTCTACCTCAACAACCGCTCTTTTATTCAAAATAGACACCGACTGTTCAAATGTGTTCTCCATTAGGAAGGCGTTAGGCAGGGATGCATCCTCTCACCCTTGCTCTTCAATGTGTATGGAGAGTATATAATTCAGAAGAATCTTGAGGGCTGGTTTGCTGTTGGTGGAAAGCGCATTTCCAATCTGAGGTACGCTGAGGACACCGTTCTCCTTGCTACAACATTTGGCGACATGAAGGAGATACTGCACAGATTGGAGGTGGAAAGTGGCAAACTAGGGCTTGCAATAAATAGGCAAAAAACCAAGCTTATGGTGATAGATCGTGCGGGAAAGCTATCGGACGCCTATAACATCCAAGGCATCGATACTGTGGACAGTTTCGTTTATCTTGGCTCGAATATCGCTAAAGATGCTATGACACGCCTCCAGAATATCTGGAAAAATCGTGGTATTAGCTATAAAACGAAGGCCGTGGTAATCGTGGTATTAGCTATAAACGGACAATCCGAGCAAGGAAAAGACAGAGGATAGACGCATTCGAAATGTAGCGCTGTAGGCGGATGCTCCGAATTCCATGGACAGCCAAACGCACAAATGTGTCTATCCTATACCAACTCAACATCAAGACCCGATTGTCTACAGTTTGCCTACAGCGTACATTAACTTATTTCGGCCAAGTAATGCGAAGGGGAGATAGCAGTCTTGAAAAGCTGGTTATTGTTGGCAATACCGAAGGCAAGAGAGGCCAGTCGCCAACACGATGGTCCGAGCAAGTAAAAGAGGCTGTGTCCTCAAGCGAATTTCAGCAGGTGGTGACGGCAACCGGAGTCGATGGAGGCCGATTGTCCGTTTAAAGGGGTCCAGTGACCACGATCCTCAGTAATGAGGGACCGAGTGAAGAAGAAGAATGAAGGATTATTTGAAAACAAATGAGTTCGTTCCCGACTACTATGTAGTTTTCTGTACTTAAGAATCTTAGAATTTAACTAGAACGATATTAATTTTTTTCTTCATTTATTTTACACTAGCTTCTGTCCGCGACTTCGTACGCGGATCCTGTTGCTTATGCCAGCGACCACGGGGTCGTCAAGAAAATCAAAGATCTGAAACGTCTTATGTAGAATTCTGAGGCCCGGGGACGGGAAAACAACGTGAAGAGCGAGACAAATGGAGACGTTCCAGATCTTTCATTTTTGTAAGCCCACAGAAAATGCCCATCAGACTAAACAACTTTTGCTAAGACGTCATTCCTTAATATGTTATAGTGTCGCTGGGCTTTGGAGTTCCACAACAGGGTTCCAGATCTCCAAATTTATTCTCACAGCAGAAAATTCTCTTCACGTGGAATAATTTTTGCTATGACACCATTTTTATATCTCTTATACTTTAGCTGTTCTGTTGCGGTTCTGCATCAGGTGTTCCAATTTCCGAAATAAATTATAGCCTATTTGCCCAGACTTAATACCTATACAACAAATACCTTTTCTTCCCGTTATTCTGCAGCGGATCCCAAGGGTACACTGAATTAACAATAATATTGCAAATAACTTTAAAAAAATGCGCAGTTCTCTATCAGTGAACGTCTCCGACTCGCGAGACAATGCGTGACGTTCACGATCAGCGGACAGTCGCGCATCATGTTCCTCACTTGTCTCTAGAGACCTAGAAGCAGATACGTAGATACGCTGAGAACTCAAGCGCAATTCTCTATCCGTGAACGTCTGCGACTCACGAGACAATGCATGACGTTCACGATCAGCGGTCAGTCGCGCATCATTTTCTTCACTGGTCTCTAGAGACCTGGATGTAAATGCGTAAATACGCTGATAACGCGTGCTTCGCGATCCGAAGAGGTTTCTACGGTGCGAGTTGCAGCCTGATGTTCTCGAACAGCATCAAGTCTCTCCTGACGCTCTTCGGTAGATTCTTGGGATCTTATGATCCTCAATCTTTTAGCTCCTTTGGAACATTGGGAAAGATTTGACCTCTTTCTAGGCATAGTTATAGTTTTATTCTGAAGATACCTGATCAATTACAA
Source organism: Eugnorisma glareosa (assembly GCA_947578425.1). Lineage (NCBI taxonomy): Eukaryota > Metazoa > Arthropoda > Insecta > Lepidoptera > Noctuidae > Eugnorisma > Eugnorisma glareosa. Next base: position 5,634,248 of record OX387974.1, on the reverse strand, counting down.
TCTAAGTGACTGCTCCCCTGCGTTACCGGGTAGGCTACCGTGTCACGAAAATAAATGAAAAAGGAAATTAAACACTCAAATAACATAAGCCCGAAGGCTTATTTATTTGATAAAATAAAATAATAAATGGGAGTTTTGGCCAGTAGAGTCAAATTTTCAATGAATCATCAAATTTTCATCGAAAATCAGTCCTAAACTGTTACCGCCTTCACCGCGTGGAGGTACTCTCAGCTTATGTTATTTTATAGTTACACAGTGAAATTAGTGTTAGGTTTGATTTTCATATCAGGTGTTCCAGATGTTCAATTTTTATACGTCAACAGAGAGTGCTCATCAGGCTGAACAACTCTTGCTAAGACTTCATTCCTATAATTATATGTTATAGTGTAGCTGTGCGCTTGGAATTCCACAACGCGTGTGCCAGATCTTCAATTTTATACGTCAACAGAGAGTGCTCATCAGGCTGAACAACTCTTGCTAAGACGTCATTCCTATATATGTTATAGTGTAGCTGGGCTCTTGGAGTTCCACATCAGCTGTTCCAGATCTTCAAATTTTATACGACAACAGAGAGTGCTCATCAGGCTGAACAACTCTTGCTAAGACGTCATTCCTATATATGTTATAGTGTAGCTGGGCTCTTGGAGATCCACATCAGGTGTTCCAGATCTTCAAATTTATTCTCTTAGCAGAAAATGCTCATCACGTGGAACAATTTTTGTTATAGTAACATTTTTGTATCTCTTATAGTTTAGCTGGTCTGTTGCGGTGCTGCATCAGATGTTCAAGTTTCAAAGATAAATTATAGCCTATATGTTGCCCAGATTTAAAACCTATACAAAGACAGACAGAATTTTTTGGATTCGTGCTCTATTACTGTTTCCAAACCCCCCTCAATAATTATTTTTTCAATATATTCAATGTACAGACACAGTTTTTTTTACTGCTTTATTATATATATATATAATAATAATATAGATATTTAGATAAGCCATGATGATGACGATAATCCAGTGTGTCAACAATACAAAAATTACCTTGATTATAGCGGATATACCCGAAGCGGCCTCGCTATATCCAATGTTGGAAATGACGCTGCCAACTAAAAGTGTGTCTTCTTTTCCTTTACAGAACGCCCTTTCAATGGTCTCTAGTTCTATTTTGTCGGCCTCAGGCGTACCTATAATTAAATTGTGAAAATCGGTATCAACAAAAAAAATGATGTTTTTTCTTGATCTTTGTTCCTTTAGTCTAATAAGCGACTACAGATCTCGTAGTCCTGAGTCAGATCCCGAAGTCGGGTAAAGAGTTATAAGATTTGTAAGAGACGTGCTTAGTTTATAGCAATAGGCTCACTTGCTATTAGACGCGGTACTTAAATACGAATGAAGATGTAATGATATATACTCAGTTACCCCATTGGAATATGCAGACGTTGTCTAAAGCAGTTTCATAAATTATTGAGTCAATCATTACAGAAATGGGTACCTGAACCAAAAGCTTCAACGTACTCCACAGCGCGCGGTGGCAATCTCGCTTCCTCATAGAAGTTCTTCAAGAAGTCGACGGTCTTGTCAGGGTTCCTTAAGTATCCGTACTGAGGACCCGTTTCTTTTGTTAGCAGACCGGTAAACTCCGTCTTAGCGTGCAATAAATTTGCGTAGATCCTGTATATTACAAGACAAATGAGACTAGTCCTAAAGATAAAATTTCACCACAAGTGGGCCACCAACAATTATAACGGGGTGTAGCGTTATTAATGGATTTAAAATGAAAAATTGCGCATGCCCGTCGACTCCGGGGTTTAACAATTTTTATATTATAGGGCTTGGGGTCTCCCCCACTTATAGATACAGGGTTATCCATTAATTGCCCTACACCCTTAATATTTACTGCAAATCTATATATGCATATATATATATTTTATATACTAGTGAGCGTGTTGAGCGAGGTGAAAGCACCTCACGTTCTTGTGGTGGCAGATCAGTCAGTGGTAATCGAGCTCTATATAGTATAACGAGCTTTATATAGTATAATAATATATAAATATCGTGTAAAGGAGCTCCATTAAGCTGGTAGTGAAAAGTCAGCAAAAACGACTGATATCTGCATGTGAATTTGTTGCTAAATACTTTCTAATTAATTGCTGCAAAACCGATTTTGTTGCTCGAACCGAAACCAAAAAAAACGACTTACTGCTATTTTCACCATAAGCTAGCAGTAAAATCACGGAATCGATGTCAAATGAGACGACTACTCGGTCATAATTTTTTGCTGAAAACCGCGTAGGAAAGTATAGGAAAATTGAAAATCAGCAGAACCTAGCCACCGGTAACTAATAATCACTGTCCCTGCTACTTTAACGAGCAGTTTTATTAACTAGGGGTTCGAGTTCTCAATGTTTCAAAAAAAAAAAAATGTTTCGTGATTTTTTTATTGTTACTTTTTAAATAAAAAATAAAGTTAAAATACTATAAAGAACTACGTAAAAAAGGGGTCTGAAAAGAACGAAACAGAAAATAATTCAACACATTTGCTCAAAAAGTGTATTTACGAAGCCTATATACATTGTTCAAAAGTTAAATTTTTACGGACCATTCAACGGAACGTGCGGTAAAATAGGTACTCTCACCTAAGTACCTATTTTACGGCATACCCCCTTTGTATAGCACCGTGCGTATTCTTTACGGTTCTTTTTGAATTCCCCTAAAAAAATATTATAAGAATTCCACCAAGGAGTTTCACATTACGAGAATAAATAAGCTGACTGATCGAACCTCGTTGGAAGCGCTTTTGTTCAATACGTTTGTCTCACTTTAATACTAAAAAGTAATTGAGGCGAAAGATGTAGTTCTAATTTTCACCACGTGCATGTGGCACCATTTGCAAATTCGCGCCATTTTCATAATAAAAACATCAAAGATTGTTGCGAGTTTCCGACTGATATTTATAAACAAAATAATAATATGAGTTCAAGCGAGGAAGAATAGAGAGGTATTAATATGGAATCTACTCCACCTGATATTTTGGATGAGGCGCGAATTGCTGAAAACGGTCTCTTGCCGCCAAAATCCCGAGACCGCTATTTAACGATTTACTCAATTATTCTCTGAAAATGTTTTGATGGCTTATTTCAATGATTTACGTGTGAAGTATAAGCTGTCCTCTATGTGGTCAATATATTCAACGTTAAAAACCACCCTAAAAACCAATTATGACATAGATTTAACAAAATAAATAAAACTATATATGTATGGGATTTGAAGACTCGGTGCACAATAAAATTGAAATAGGCGACAAGATATCAAAGTGTACAATTATAAATAACGGTGTGGAACCGCGCCTCTACCTCACGCGAAAACGCCCAGCCACCGCCGCCTGAGCTGCAAGCTCTACCGCCACCGACCGCCGTCGTCGCCGATGTTTACACCACATCCTCCCGTTCAACACAAGAGTAATACGTGTGAAATTAATAATGTCAGTCAGTTAAGTCAGTTAAGCTTCCAAAGCAGCAAATTTCACAGAATTTCAATAATTGTTCAAATTTTACTATTAATTTCCAAGAGTAGTGACCTATCTGTATAATTTATTATTTGCTATTAAAATAGTCTAATGAAAAAGTTTGTTTCATTACATATTGAACTGTTATCTCGCAAATGTGTTGAAAAACATTGTATGACACACGTGCAGAAACTGGTATTTACAAACTCGGAACTATAGTAAGCCCTCGTCTTCATCTCGGGCTCACATTCGTCTACTCGTTTGTAAAAAACAACTTACCGCACTAGTATCATAAATAACTATTATGGAAATTAAAAACAAAACGTAAAGAATACGCACGGTGCTTTACAACGGGGTATGCGGTACTCAGGTGAGAGTACCTATTTTACAGCACGTTCCTCCGGCTAGGTGACTAGGGGAAAGGTAGGGTAGGGTAAAAAAAGATGCATTGCAACGCATGTAGGGCACAGCTAGGAAGTTTATACGATTTGCTTCAATCAGAAATAGGAGCCTCACATTCCGTTGTGAAAACAGATAGTGCTCTAAAAGAAAGTGATGACACTAAAACTTTATAAAACAGCCCATGACTTTTTATTTCTTGATAGATCCTTATCATTATAAAACTTACCTCAGCGCATCCTTAGCCTTCTGCAGAAACAGTACGTTAATGGCTTCCGACTTGACACAACCATTGGCATTCTGATCAAAAGACTTGGTTTTACCATCCATGGCTTGTCTTATGATCCTGGAAATAAATAAAACACGATCGTACAATTTAAAACTTTTTTGCAATTGGAAATTAGTTTCTCAATAAAAAAATTGGGCCATTATACAATATCACTTTGGTCTATATTTTTTTAAAGATTTTTTGGAAGGATGCCGATCCTTCCAAAACATTTTTCGTGAAACATATGTACATAATTTTATGTATATTTGTTATGTTATACATACAGGGTGTAACATGACCCTTAACGAAGCCGTCAACCAAGCATTCTGTTAATCAAACTAAGTAACTTTACGAAAAAAATATTGCTGAGAAACGACTTTTTTTTTGGGGTGAAAAATTATGTTTTTCAGTAGGACTCAATGAAACGCACTTAAAACATTTTGCTGAGGAATGGATTGAATAGTACGGGGGTCGTGGAGTTTTCAAAGTAAAAAAAACATGTATTTAAAAAAAACCTGTGAAAAACTTGGAACTTTGACCCTTGGGGGTCAAAGTTCCAACTTTCGTAAGTAAGTATCTCCGTAACTAGAAGGTTCTGGGAACCTTCTAGTTACGGAGTATTGTGTAGAACAAAAATATGATCGCAATTACGGGGAGAGCAAGTGCCTTTCGGCTTTGTTAAGGGTCTTGTTACACCCTTTATAACGAAATAGCAGATTGTACATCAAGTGCATAAAACGCACCATTTTACGCGAGGCGTTTGGATATAAAGTAGAGTGTAAAATGGGTTTTATGGACGAGTTGTACACTCTACTTTTCACTTCTTTTGCGAGGAAATGAAACAGCGACGTGTAAATATTGTAAATTTAATCAAAATTGAAAGTTACATTAGGGCCATGAGAAATATCCTTGCCTTGTTCTTAGAATACTAACGAAACGAAATTAAAATAAAGAGGTTATTCTATGAAGTTGAAGTTGTTCGTGTGGCTGTTGTACTGATTGCCTTGGTTTTCGACGAAGATTTTACTTTATTATCTACAGCATAAAAAGCGACTTTATTTATTTTATTTTATTACAACGGCTGTTAAACCAATTATAGTAACTAAAAAAGAATTAAAAGAGTTATACATACAATTAAAATAAACAAAATAACAAAGTAAAGGTTCACACTTTCATAAATTCCTTTCACAACACTTCTGACATGCCAATAAAATCTTCGTCCATCCGCAAACAGATCGTCTGTTGGATTAGAATCCAAGAGATCATTAAGCGCGGCCAGAGTGCGAGGAATTGGCGACTTAGCACGTGCAACAGTGTGACATGGAGGCACGGCAAACAGCCTGTGCTTTCTGCCCCGGCAGTAATTTTCCGGAACAAAGAAGCGCGCCAGCAAATTAAAAAGATCAGGAGCGTCAATAGAGCCACGGAGCGTCTTACAGGCAATTGTGAGCTGATCTCGAGCTCGCCTTACCTCTAGCGAGTTGTATCCAAGGCAACCCAGTAAGAATTTAGTCGGATAGAGGTAAGGATAGTACCCGTGTTTTTGTTTATAAAGGCCTTTTTGAACCTTTTCTAACAAAAGTGCGTAGGTACTTTCGTGCGGATTCCAAACGCAAGAGCTGGTTTCTAGCCTACTACGTACGAGGGCATTAAATATTATTTTGACGGCATGAGCGGTGCGAAAATCACGGCAATTACGTAAAACAAAACCTAACCATTGGTAGGATTGTTTGGCTACAATGAACATATGATCGTGGAAGGTGAGCTTTCGGTCAAATGTGACTCCTAGGTCTTTCATGGTTGTAGATTTCATGATGGTATTATTATTTAAATTATATTCAAAATCTATGGGATCACCCCATAGATTTGATTTACTTTCGACCGAATGTCTTTATGTCGCCCACGCACGACATAAAGACGAACTTTTAGAGCATGACAAGTGAAAATGATTTTTTTATCAATGCTTTACCTTCCGTAGTGCATCGAGGACTGTGGATGCAAACACAAGTAGCATCCTCCAACGACGGCTGCCTCGCATTCACCGCGACTCATAGCGAGGTACGCCTGCTCCAGCGCCGCGGTGGAACTGCAGCACGACTCGTCGATCGCTATCGAAGGACCCTTCGCGTTCAACCAATAGGAAATGCGGTTGGCAAACATACTCTTACAGCATCTACAAAACAAAATAATTATGACCAATAGCAAATCCACAAATGCTCTAGCTGAAGATATGTATGTATGTATTATTAAGATTGAATAATCTAATGGTACTGTACAGTAGGCCTGACGATAGTGGTAACTATTCGGTAATACTCGTAAGCTATCGGAACTCCGTACTACGCTAGGCCAACTCAAAGTAGAAGTGTTAACGCCGACGTGCAGTCTATACTGTGGTAGCAAGAGTGACTTCTGGATTTAATTCCCACGGCCACGCTAAAAACAACCGGAAAACAAGCACATGGCACTGCATCTAAGTTTTTCGTTTGTTTTGCACTCAGTGTTTTCCTTACGTAGGTACATGGGACTTTTTTAAACAAACTGGTGAATGTGGCTGTACCTAAATAAAGCCTGTATGTAATATCTAAAGTTAATCGTTTCTTACCCAGCTATACCTAAGCCTGTTCTAGACGGGGCTTCATAGAAGCATACTTTTTCAGCTTCGGAGAAACAGGTTCCGACGAACACACCTATTTTTTTCCCAGACAAGTGCTCGGGATTTACTCCTGTGTAAGTCAAAAATTAAATAAACATTTAAAAAAATATACATTTTGGGTAAACTTATTCAATACAAGCTCTTGCCAGAAGCTACGCTCGCGCAGAGGTCGGGACGTATGCCACGGGAATGTACAATCTGTGGCCAACATTATCTGACCCTCCCGTATGTATGACGGTCGGATGAAATTACAATTCTTCGTGCATTTAAATAAATCATTTTGTTTAGCTATTTTAATCTTTATCGTGTTGTCGTTAAGGTTGAAAGACCTATTAACGAGTATTAAGTTATTACAACCTATCTTGTTAAAAAGTAGGTAAATAAAAAATCTTTACCTCCACAAAATTTATAATTATCAAGGATGAGTAGATTACTAAGTAAAATATATTTATTTCATAGGGTAGATGGATACTAAACAAATCTAAGTGCTCATTTACGGAGACGCGGCGGGTCGGGCGGCGCGTTGCGCGGTGCGTCGCGCGGCGCGTTGAGCCCGAGTTGAGATTTTTCCGTTTACGGAGAGGCGGCGCGTGCTGCGGCCCGCGTTACCTCACGCATACACAAATATATGGCAATGTACGATGTTGTTTACGGAGACGCGGCGCGTGGTGCGGTCCGTGAGGAGGAGTGGTGGCTGCCGCGGTGGCCGCCGCGTTGGCCGCCGTGTCGCCCACCTCGGTGCCCGCCGCGTCGCCCGCTGCGTCGCCCTTCGCGGTGCCCGCCGCGTAGCGGTGGGTTTGGGTGTGGGAGGTTACGGAAGTTGTAAAAAAAATAAAAAATTAAGTCATAGTATGCCGGCTGAAACTTTCTTCATAGATAGTATATTTTTACTTCCGTATCCTCCCACACCCAAACCCACGCTACTTGAGCAGCTGACGATCGGTTCTCTTATTAGTCATATAAGATAAACTATGATTTCAATTTCAGCCGGCTTACTATGATTTTTTCATTCGCAACGGTACCTCCTGGACTATAAGCGCGTGTGCCGCCGCGGGCACCGCCGCGTTACCGGCCGCCGCCGCGGTCACCGCCGCGTTCACCGCCGCGGGCCACGCAGCGGGCGCCGCATGCAGTACAAGCAAACGCGCGTAAAATCGCTTCTCCGTAAACGCTCTCATACATTTCCATATATTTGAATTTAAAGCGGGCCGCGCAGCTCAACGCGCCGCGTGTCCGTAAATGAGTCCTAAGTGACAAAAGGCAGTCTACGTTTATTAGCAGTGACTGGCACAAACTTTTGAAAAACGTAACCTTTATCAATAATAATAATACGGGTCTACAGAGGGGGGAACTAACCTCACTGCATACCGTGTTAGGATGCTGTCTCTGTTCCAGGAACTGGAACCAACCGTCAACGTCTCGGCCCAACGACTGTCGGATCAGGTGCGGGTCATCCAACGCAATCACATGTTAGACGATGCCGCACTTGATAGGCTGCACTCAGAGGTACTAAGCAACCGTATCGTCTTAACAACCTATCTTGTTAAAAAGTAGGTAAATAAAAAATCTTCGTCAAACTCTCAGAGTCGTACCGGTTGGAGTGCGGAGTTAGACAGGAGTGGCTGTCCTCTCCAAAGCTTTTTAACCTGTACGTAAATGAACTCATAGTCGAGCTCAGCGGCATGCGCGTTGGTTGCCGGGTGGGGGGTTTTTGTGTGAACAACATCAGCTACGCGGACGATATGGTGTTGTCAATCAGAGAAATGCTGAAGGTTTGTGAAAAATACGCCGCATCACATGGTTTTATCTATAATGTAAAGAAAACCGAGTTCATGGTCTTCAAGGCTGCCGGCAAGGGCCCAGACCCCATTCCTCCAATTACTTTGAACGCCGCTAATATAAAGCAGGTGACCAAGTTTAAATATCTGGGTCATATACTTGTCGCCGACCTTAAAGACGATGATGACGTAGAGAGGGAGCGCAGGGCGTTGGCGGTCCGCGGGAACATGTTGGCGTGCAGATTTTTTCGTTGTACCGATCAGGTCAAAATAACCTTGTGTGGTTCAGCTGTTCACGGGGGACGCTAAATGCCTTGCGTGTCCAATATAACAATGTTTTCATGATGATGTTGAAGCTCCCTCGTTTCTGTAGTGCCTCGGGGATGTTTGCACAATCGCATGCAGATGGTTTCCATGCTATCCTCAGGAAAAAGGTGGCATCACTGGTGAGGAGGATTCGGGGGAGTAGCAATATCATCCTGAAAGTTGTGGATGAGGACCCGAGAGCTCCTGTGCCGAGGTATCTCATACGGAATCATTGTCCGCATGAAATGCCTCGTAAGTACATGACTCACTAAGTTATATTAATATTCGGTTTGTTACTAATCCTAATGTATAAGTTGTAGTATCTAAGGTCACTAACAAAAATGGCTCCTCTTGTTGTTCCAAATAAAACAATTTATTATTATTATTAGCTCCAGCACAAACCGCGGTGCAAGCGTTAGCTATTGACGCAACCCCACCGCGGTTCAACCCTGCTGTTGTAGAGGAGGATGATAGGGTTGCCACGGTAAGTAGCCAGTGCAACAACCGATTGAGGAGCGCACTGGATGATGCGCTTCGCGAGTATCAATCTACTCCTACCGAACTTAGGCCCCGATTATTACGGTTACCCATGCAAAAGAAAAATAGGGCGTTGGTGTGTGCCCTGTGTTCAGACTTTTTTTGTGTTTTTTTTGAAGTCGGTTTTGTTTTCGCAAAAAGTTTTTTATTTTACCCTTTTTAGTTGTAGTATACCACACAAATTCTTGTCATGAATTAGTTTTTACATTGTAACTAGAAGTTAGTTAAAGTACTCGTCAAGACGAATCATACGAGCCTAAACTTCATGAGGTTTTGTCGTTTTATAACGGTGTTCCTATGGCCACCGTCCAGCTCCATCATCAGACACTGGATACCATTTAGGACCAAAGTACTCGTCAAGACGAATCATACGAGTTCAAACTCAATGGGATTGTGTCATTTTATAACGGACTACCTGTGAGCACCTTCCAGCTCCATCACCAGACCCAGGGTACAATCTAGAGACAAAGTACTCGACAAGATGAATTATACGAACCCAAACTCGATGGGGTTATGTCGTTTTATTGGAGTTCCTATGGCCACCTTCCAGCTCCATCATCAGACCCTGGTTACCATTTAGGACTACAGTACTTGTCAAGACAAATCAAATGAGTCCAAACTCGACGGCGTTGCGTCGTTTTATTACAGAGTTTGCATAGCCACCTTCCAGCTCCATCATCAGATCAGCTTCATGTCATCATAATATTGCATTGTCTCGCGATATACACATGCGTGCAAAATTACAGCACAATCAGAAATCGGGAAGTGTGTCAAATTTAACTAGCAAGTATCACGCGACGTCGCGTGATGTACATCAGAGCGCCAGCACGCGACGTCGCGTGATGTGACAATATTAACGTGAGGAAAACAACCAAATTCCTGAACCGATTTTGATGAAATTTCTATGGGACCAATCGGAAAGCATATCCTTTCAGATGAACGAAGAATTTTTCAAACCGGTTTACAAATGACGGAGATCCGAGGTAACAAACAAAAAAAAATACAACCGAATTGAGAACCTCCTCCTTTTTGAAGAAAGTTGGTTAAAAGTAAAAAAGATGATTTTTTATCTATGGTAAGAATAACTTCATTATGAACGCGGTGTGTGTACATTTGTTCTCTTATAAAAATTAAATAAACGTCTGTTAATTCTGTTATTACAAGTCAGCGGCGTTTTTCTATGTTTCCTGCACCTCACCAGCGCAACTCCATAACGGTGTGAAACATAGAATTGGTCCTTCAAGAATCCGTCTTGATTTTCAAGAATATACGCGTGTCAAGTTTGGAGTCTGTCTCTCGTAGCGAGTACGAAAACCCTGCTGCAGAAGAGCTTCCTGCCCCCGCGTAAGCCTGTGGAACTGTGTGCCTCAATATTTTGGTGGTAACACACGAGTTTTCCTGCACCTGAAGAAATACTACTGCGTAGCGTCCCAAGTGCGTAGCGTGGTACTTCAGGAAAAATTGTGGGCATTCTCAACCTTTTGCCGGGCTACAATTGCGAAGATTGCCAAAAATTCAAAGAAGAAACTGCGAGGGCTAAAATTCATCGTAGTAAGAGGAATTTCTCTTAAAAGTGTGTGTGGTAGTGAATCAGATCAGATAAATCGCTGTCAGCCATTTTGCAAGCCACAATTTCAAAAAGTCCGCGACTGCAAGCTTCTTTGTAACGAACGTCCAACGCATAGACTTTTTCGAGTGGGTTACGTGCTGCCAACCTCACAACGCCAGGAAGCGATTTCGTCCCGATCCCGAAGCCTTACGAAGATTTCCGAAGTTTACCGATCGTTCTTCGGCCATCGACCGACGACGCTGAATCGCTGTCACGTAAGACGGAACACGTTTCGCCATTTTGTTTGCTCACTTTACCTTTGTATAATTTAATTTGTAAAGATTGTGGTTTTTGTACAAGCCTCAGAGTACTAATTATAATAATTACTGCAATACGAGGAGTGCACTGGAGGATGCGCTTCGCGAGTATCGATCCACTCCTACCGAACTTAGGCCCCGATTACCACGGTTACCCATGCATAATAAAAATAGGGCGTTGGTGTGTGCCCTGGACTCGCAACTCAAGAATCTTTTCAAGAGTAGCGAGGACCTCGTTGATGCACACTCGATCCTGTACTGTGGGGCTGTTGCGGCATGTCGTGTAGCTAATGTCAAGTTCCCAAATTGTGACGTAGCTACTCGACTAAAACCAATCGTACCGGCCTGGCAGCGCAGGATCGAGCGCCGTATCGACGGGGCCAGGGTACTCATTGGCAAACTATACTGCTTCAGGTAGGGTAATACACGACCACGTGTGATGCGCTTTGTGAGGCGGCGCCGTGTTACAGAGCGCATCGACTTCCTGAAGCAGAAAGTTTATGCATGGGCGAACCGTATTCGGCGGTATAAGCGGCGGGTTGATCGGTACTCACAGAATCGCATGTTCCAGAGCGATGAGAGGTGGGTGTACAGAGCTTGGGAGCGATTCGATCAAAATATGACGGACGTGTGCCGCCCGGATGATGCCACTACAAGTTCTTTCTGGCACAGCATCTGGTCGGTGCCCGTCCGTCATACTGAGGCTGACTGGATGCGTGATGTCGAGCAAGTGTGTGAACCTATCCCAGAAATGGAACCAATTGTAATTACACCTTTGGAAGTAGCCAGAGCAGTTCGTCCGTTACCGAACTGGAAATCACCGGGACCGGACGGACTGCACAATTTCTGGCTCAAATGGTTTAGTAGTTCACACACTTGCCTGGCATCTCAATTTCAGTCATCCTTAGAGTCTGGGTCTCTACCGCAGTTTTTAACAACAGGCGTTACCCACCTGCTCCATAAGTCAGGTAGTCCCGCGGAACCCAAGAATTATAGACCGATCACGTGTTTGTCGACGGTCTATAAGCTTCTTACATCCATTTTGAGAGCGAAAATTAATACACACATTGACAAAAACTCCAGTATGTCTGCCTCTCAAAATGGATGTAGGAACGGGTCCCGCGGTACTAAGGAGCTACTCCTCATCGACATGGCCATTAGCCAACAGGTTCGTCGATCCCGCAAGGACCTGTCGACATGTTGGATAGATTATAAGAAGGCCTACGACTCGATTCCACATACATGGCTCATGAGGGTGCTGGAGTTGTACAAGATAGATGCAACTCTACGCGCCTTCCTTGAGTCGTGTATAGGGCAATGGAGGACGGTCCTTCGATATCCAGGATGTCGACAGATTCAGGGGAACGATGAGCCCGTATGGATTAAACGGGGAATATTCCAGGGCGACAGTTTGAGTCCACTTTGGTTCTGTCTAGCCCTGAATCCTCTAAGTACATTGCTTGAGGATTCAGGTCTAGGCTATCGGTTGAGGAGAGGTGGTCAGGTCATATCTCCCCTTCTTTACATGGATGATCTGAAACTCTTTGCCCCCATCAAATTGCAACTGATGAAGCTACTGAAAGTAACTGAAACTTTTCAGGAACAGGATGGAATTTGGTGTGGACAAATGTGCAGTCATGTATGTAAAGCGAAGGGAGATTGTGGAATCCGAAGGAATTCAGCTCTCGGATTCCATACACCTGAGATCCCTCTCCTCATCCGAAAGCTATAAATATTTGGGTATGTCGGAAGCGTTAGGCATTAACGTAACTGACATGAAGCAATCGTTGAAGGAGCGCTTCTTCGGTCGCCTGAAGAAGGTATCAAATAGCCTTCTTTCGGGCGGGAACAAGGTGCGCGCCTTCAACGGTTGGGTCATGCCGGTTTTAATGTACTCTTTCGGCATACTCAAATGGACTCAGACCGAACTCGATACCCTGGTTAGGAGAGTCCGTACACTGCTGACTGCAAACTGGATGCATTACCCACGATCATCGGTGATGAGACTGTATATCCCGCGGAAGTGCGGGGGTCGAGGCTTTTTAAACGTGAAGACGGTCCACAACCGCGAGGTATGCAGTCTCAGAGAATATTTTTTAAAAGCCGAGGTGGGTATGCACCGAGATGTGGTCGCAGTGGACAAGGGCCTCACCCCGCTGTCCATGGCTAAAGAGAACTGTACTGGGATCGGTCTATCATCACTGACAGGACTATTGTCGCCAATAAGCCTGACATAGTGGTGATAGACCGATCAGCGCGCCGCGTAGTGATAATCGATGTTACCATCCCACATGACGAGAACCTCGTGAAAGCTGAGAAAGAGAAACAAATGAAATATCTCGACTTGGCACACGAGGTTGTCGACATGTGGAATGTGAACTCGGCTATCATTGTGCCGATTGTTGTGACGGCCAATGGCCTTATAGCCAAAAGCCTCAACGAACATCTCTCGAGGCTCTCCTTAGGCAGTTGGATCAAGGGCCTGATTCAGAAGGCAGTACTCCTCGATACGGCTCGCATTGTGAGGAGGTTCCTGTCTCTGGAGCCCTAAGCACCGGTAGCTTGGACCCTGCTCCCGATACCGGCGGACCACTATTTTTTATATTTTTAAATGTTTTTTTAATATTAATTTGTTTAGAAATATTTAAAAATGTGTTTTTTGTAATAGTGCCGATATTTTAAGTGCATCTATTGAACTACTAAACGAACGTCGAAGTCAGTTAGCGGAGAATTTCAAAGCTTACGAGGAGTTAAACTACAATACGCAAATTCCAAAGACGAGGAGGACCCTAGAATTTATGAGAGTAAGTATTTTAATTGCGTTGCTATAATTGACAGGGAAATCCATAGTCGACGATCCACTCTGCCTGTGGCGGAGCCGCCTAAGGCAAACACCAATTTTAAAAAGTTACCACAAATTAATATCAAAGAGTTTGATGGTAAAAATGTGATATATATACAAATAACATACATTCCCTTCATCAGCATGTTTAAAGCTATAATTGATGCTGACGACAAACTGTGTTTGTGTCAAAAATTATATTATTTACGTTCGTTTTTATCAGGGGAAGCGTTAAATTTAATTCAAAACTTGCCAGTAACTGAACAAAATTATATTGCAGCATTACAATTGCTTGATAATAGATATAACAATGAGCCAATGATCATAAATCATCACATTAATGCCTTGCTTGATTTGCCGTCCTTCACAAAATGCACTACTTCAAATCTTAGGTCACTCGTTTCAAGTGTCAACTTGCAAATAACTGCTTTAAAGGGTTTGCAAGTGTCTGTGGAAACATGGGATCCGATGGTGGTTAATGTTTTACTTAGAAAGATTGATGCCTATACTAATAGGGGTTTTCACTTAGAGAGAAATGAAAAAGTTGTGCCTAAGTTGAATGAGTTCCTCGACTTTCTAGAGAAACGAGCCCTGGCCAGCGAAAATTCTGTTATTGAAACAGCGCCTTCGAACAACTCCAAGAGTGTGAAGTATGTAGCAGCTCCGGTGTCATGTAAGTATTGTAATACTAACCATAAATTATATGAGTGTGCAAAATTCAAGCTTACTACTGACAATGATAAAGGTCTGTTTGTTAAAAAGCATAAGCTGTGCATAATCTGTTTGAATGCGCACAGTGGCAAATGTAAGAGAGGGCGCTAGTGGCGCACAGTTAACATCGACTCCGTATTTGAAAAATGTAATTAAATAGTAATTGTGCATTAATTAATTGATTATTAATATAATAGTATCCAGAAAGTGTCTAGTAACGCTAAATAGCGTTATCTTCGAAAAACTCAAGTGTAATGTGACAAAATAAACAACATACGTGCAATGTTTACAAAACAAATAAATCAGTGACACAGGCGTAAGAAAAGGACCTACACCGACTTCACGACGTAATAACACCAAAGACTACAGGTACAATAACTTAGTTCTATTAAAAAACCCATTAATCACATGAAGTGCAAATATAGATCGTTAATTTTCAACATTTTGAATTTGTAGTCACAAAGACTCATTGAAGTTGAGTAAAGTGACATCTAGTATCTATACAAGTAAGACGGTGGAATAGACATCTAGCGATAAATATCAGTACTTCATTCACTACTATGGACGAAATCAATAATGTCACTGTCAGACGCACACGAGCGCACTCAAACTCCGACAACTTGGATGAAACTTTTGACTATCACACACTAGATGGCACTGTATGTAGTATGCCAGACATGTCGGATGATGAGGACATTGATTTAATTACCCAGTTAAAGAAAAATATTGATGAACTCACCATTAAACTCAGTAGCGCAAATGGAGAAATTGACTCATTAAGCATAGAAATTGTAAAGCTTAAAAAGGAGAATGAAAATCTAATTCGGAAAAACTCACTATACAAACAAATAGCGTCTAGTCCATTAAAATCACATACCATCACACCAAAAAAACAAGGGATTAAATGCTCAAAACAAGCAGGAAGTATAAATAAACAAACACAGACTGATTCTGATATTGTAGTCAAAGAAAAGGTCTCAATAAAATCAGCAACATCTACACAAGAACAAAGATCCGAGCAATATACTACGACAACCAGTAAGATATGTATCCTTAGCAATAATAAGGAAAACAAAATACTTTCGATCTCAAATACCACTCTGCAACTCAAGTCAGAGATATGTCACTACTTAATGCCACACTGTACGATGGACCAAATGATGCTCAATATAGAAACCAAAGTGAAGTCATTTACTATGAACGACTTCTGTATTATATTGATAGGAGAAGAAGACATCAACTCAAATAACTACCCTGATTTGATATTTAGTATACGAGCGTCTATAAATAAAATTCAACATACAAATGTTATTATCTGCGCACCGACATATAAATGTGGCAACTATACCAATATATTTAATGGGAAGATTGAATATTTCAATAGTCTACTGTGCCATGATATATTCACGCACGAACACGCTTAATTTCTCGACTCAAACATGAACCTGACTTACGACTATAAAATGTTCTATAGACGTAGCGGAAAGCTCAATAACACTGGCATGCGAACAATTTTTCAAGATCTAAATGAAATTTTACTCGATATCAAACGTTTTTACGCAGACTCAATAGAATCATACAATATGACACATGTCAATGAAAATAACCAGACCAGACAATCTGATGACCAAGAAGGATCCATCATGGCAGGAAACCAGGAAAAACTAACAGATTTTTTTCGTGACCAATAATGTTTGTGTTATGCATTAGAATATTGCCGGGTTACTAAACAAATCCGACAATGTCACAATATGCTTAGAGGAGCTATTATCAGAAAAGGGTCTAAGTGTAGATATATTGTGTGTAACTGAACACTTCATTATGACGGGATACGAGTCTTACTTAACTATACCAAATTATCAACTAGCGGCGTCGTACTGCAGAAAAGAAAGCAAGAGAGGCGGAGCATGCATCATGGTAAAGAACGGACACCACTTTATCGAATTAAAGAAGATATCCAACATATCAGAACCCGGAGTATTTGAATGTTGCGCGATAGAGTTACCTAATTATAACATTGTCCTGGTATGTGTGTATAGAGTTCCCAAGTTAGCAAACTTCAACGCATGTATGGACAAATTACAATTCCTCCTGCAAGAGTTATCTAAGAAATGCCATCATAATATTGTCATTGCAGGGGATTTTAATATTGACATTTTAAAAAAGAACGCTTAAACCATTGAATTTGAATGCCTATTACTGAATTACAATTTAAAATTAGCCTTTAATCAACCGACACGCTTAAAGAGTAAAACCTGTATTGATAATATTGCTCATAACTTTCGCAAAGTTTGTAAGACCGATGTCCTAGAACTTGCTCTATCTGACCATACGGCACAACTAATAACGTTTCCAGTACAAAAAAATGTAAGATTAAATATTGGAAGGTTACAAGACGCGACTACTGCAATGAAAATATGACAAAATTTAAAAATTGCTTAGATAAATTATCATTTTCTGACATTTACGAAACCAATGATCCTAATGTAGCGTACAAATCTTTCATTGATATATTTTCGTTATTCTATAAATTGTGCTTTCCCGAAAATAATGTTAGAATTAGCACGATGACAAAACCAAAATGGGTTTCACGTGGTGTAAAACTATGTAGTAAAAAGAAAAGACAACTTTTATGGCAATATAGACTTAAACCAAATGAAAATAATAAAAGAAAACTGACTTGTTATTCAAAAGTATTTAAAAAAATTGTAAAACTCACTCGAAAGGCACAGAATAACCATGCAATAAATACGTCAGATAATAAATCAAAAGCTACCTGGAAAATTATAAATAACTCAAAATTCATCGTTCCGAAAAACTGTATTGACAAAATTTGTGTAAAAAGTGACGTCATCACTGACCCAAAGGCTATTGCAGATGCTTTCAATAATTACTACGTTGACAAAATAAACCCCATAGCAGGATCTGGGAATAATGCTGCATCGGTGATACAAACAAGAAAAGATTCCTTTTTTCTCGTCCCATGTCTGCCAATCGAAGTGTTTAAAATTATAAAACAATTGAAAAATACAAATAGTGTAGGACATGATGGCCTATCAACAAAAGTTTTAAAATCTGTAGCAGGAGAAATATCACCGAATCTAAGCCATATAATCAATCTATGCATCGAGACAGGTGTTTTTCCCGATGCATTAAAAATATCTACCCTTTTTTTTTTTTTTTTACCGATGGGAAATCATCAAATAACCCCTCCCGCTCTGGGCTGAGCAGGAGGGAGTGTCAGAGTTTTACTGACTAAAACCCATCCATGTTCCTTCCTTTGCCCTTTATGTTTCAGGGCCGCGGTATCTCTTTCGAACAGTCCCGCAACCCTGGCAGGCGTCGGCCCTTCCGGACCCCTTCCTGTTTGCTGACTCTCTTTGAGGCGCGCGTGGAACACGAACGCGCCGTCGACACGGCCTGTCGTCATAAGACGGACGGACGGCGAGCTAGCCCATAGCTCACCGTCCACAGGCCCGCAAAAAAAATATCTACCCTTAAGCCACTATTTAAAAAGGAAAATAAAGAGCTTATGCAATGCTATAGGCCAGTTTCCCTTATTAGTATAATTTCTAAAATATTTGAAAAGTATTTATGTAAACAGTTGTATACTTACCTCGAAAGAGAAAATATACTCGCTAATGAACAGAAAGGGTTCAGAAATGGTAGAACAATAAACATGGCAATCTACGATTTTTTACATAATGTCATGCAAAAAGTAGATTCGAATATACCTGTACCATATTCTGTGACATGACACAGGCTTTCGACCATGTCCGGCATGACATACTTATTGAGAAATTAGAAGCATATGGCATTAGAGGTAATGTCTCAAACCTTATTAGATCTTATTTAAGCAACAGAACACAATTTACAGAGATTTCAGCAGTAAATAAAATCAATAAACAGGAAATTATATATAAATCAAGGAAACGTGTGGTTAAATTTGGCGTACCCCAAGGTACTGTCGTAGGCCCGCTATTTTTTATACTGTATATTAATGATCTACCTAAAAGTATCGACTACCCAATGACACTTTTTGCCGACGACAGTACCATAACTATCGCTTGTAAAAATAGGGACACATACGAAACTGACATTAACAATTCTATAGAATCGATGGTAAAATGGTTGAAAAACAATAATCTTAAGATAAACCTTGGGAAAACGAATATTCTGCATTTTGCCCAAAGATCATCCATACCAAATGTAAATGTCCATTATTTTAACAACAGCATAGACAAAGTGAACATAACCAAATTTCTTGGAGTAACTATTGACAGCAAATTAGATTGGAAAGCGCATACGGAAGCATTAAGCAAAAAATTAGTATTTCCACATATGCACTGTATAAATTGGCCCCCATCCTAAATGTTGATACGTTGCTAATTGCTTATCACGGCTTAGTGTCCTCTAACTTAAGATATGGACTAATTTTTTGGGGAAATTCAACAAACAAGGATATGATTTTTAAAACGCAAAAGAGAAGCCTGGGGCTATGTTTGGACTCCATGTTACAGAGAGTTGCAAACCATTTTTTAAAGCATATAAAATATTAACCCTTCCGTCAATGTACATTTTAGAGACCATTATGTTTGTCAAATCAAATCGACACCTATTCCCCTTATTGTCAGATAGAGTAGTTCGAAATAGACGCGACAATAGTAAACTATGTATCCCGAGATCAAGGACAAGTCTAATGCGTAAAAGTGTATTCTGTATGGCGCCAATTCTTTATAATAAGTTGCCAAAACATTGGAGGGAATTGACTACTGGAAAATTAAGAAATAGATTAAAAAGCCTTCTGTTAGAGAAAGTCTATTACAGCACTGACGAATTTCTGAATGACAAATTAATTTGACATGTATAATGACATCGTAATTTTTATTAATAATTGTTTAACATTTGATATTTTGATTTGGATTATTGGATTTGTATTATTTGCTAAGATGAGCTTATGACACTATTTGATTGTATTTTATTTGTACCTTTTAGTTTAAGTATGGTCTAAATTGGATTGTTAACTGCTAGATTTGCTGTGTGTAATGGACGAATTTAAATTCACTTGATGCTGTGTAGCGTCCGGCATATTATATTTGTACGCCGTTCAGGCAAAACATGACTGGCATAATTATAATTTGATGGAACATCTTGCATGCTATGTGTGTGTATACTCATGTTTGGGACAAATAAAAATTATCTTATCTTATCTTATCAAAGCTGCGTTTAAAATGTTCTAACTGTCAGCAACGGCACAATACGCTTCTGCATGGTGTGGAAATGACTAATAGGGAGGTAAGCAATGCTGCTGCTACCTACTACTCTGGAGCTTTCTGCTGGTGCCGGCAAGCCTGACAGTGTTGTGGTTATATCGAGTACTTCACCTGTTAAAGATGTATTGTTTCCTACTGCTGTGGTGCATATTATCGCTAAAAATGGTACATTTATCTATGCACGAGCTTTACTAGACACAGGCAGCCAAGTATCTTTTATTTCTGAGAAACTGGCTAGTCAAATTGACTGCAAAATAACACAGGCCAATCAACTTATTACAGGTATCATGCAGGGCACTAGCAACGTGCATCATAAGGCAGATTTTGATATTTATGCATCAAGTACCAATTTTAAATTATGCTTAACCTGCTATGTAGCAAAAAACATAACCTGTGAACTGCCACAACAAAGTTTTTATAATGCTGGGTTCAATATACCATCTCATGTCAAATTAGCAGATGAACATTTTAATATATCTGGTGAAATATTGTTACTATTAGGGTGTGACGTATTTTTTCAGGTACTACAGAGGGAGTCGCTGCCTTTAACGCCGAATGGGCCCTACCTGGTTAGCACTAGCTTGGGATATATTGTGGCAGGCAGTCTACCAGTCTCTGCTGGCAAAGTATGTTCATCAAATTTGTGTGTGACAGTTCAAGGTACCCCTCTTCATAATTCTTATAATGAACAATTAGATAGTATCGGTGACACCATTTCTAATTTTTGGAAATGTGAAAAAGTACCTGAAATTTATAAAGAAGGTACTACTGAACACCAATTAGCTGAGGAATGTTTCCAAAATTCTGTGAAACTTGTAGATAAAAAGTTTTCAGTTGGGTGACTCATTCAATCACTCATTCAATCACTTCACAGGTTTTATAATTTAGAAAAGCGTTTTGCTAAAGATAAGGTGTTGTATGAACAATACAAAAAGTTCATTCAGGATTATGATATAATCACAAACAGTGACTTTTTCATGAAATAGCTATTGAATGAACTTGGAGGGTTGTATTGATGATTTGAATGATTATAATTCTGTAACTCCATACGTGTTACTGGCGCGATTCATATTTTCATCAACATACAACCTGACACTGACCTGCAAATTGCAATAAACGTAAGAAAATTTAAATTTCGCGGGCTACCCTTGCGCATCCACCTTAAATAGCAAACTTCCATTTTAAAATGTTTATTAAATTGTTAGGTTTGAAAGTATTATAAAATGTATATTAATTTTAAAAGGAGCATTTATTTCCTTTATTTATTTTAATGCAAAAAGTATCTAATAAACATTTTCATTACTTGCAATGATGTTGTTTGATTCCTAAACCTACAAACTGCCAATTCAAAAACATATTTCGCGACTTCTTTCGTTAAAAGTTAAAAAAGATAATAATTAAAACCAAACAACATTGCATTGTGAACAAAAAGTTGTATTTAATTTATCCTGGTTTCGAACCCAGATAACGATGAGACCTCTCATGGTCACTATGGCAGATCGGTATTCATCGTTCTCAGTGTTTTGAAATTAAATCTTCGTAATTGTGATGCTAGACGCCATATTTTAAAGAATTTGAACCATATCGTCGTTTATATTCCATAAAGTTCATTATCGCACTATCACAAGCAACTATTAAAATATATTACGGAATTAGCTACTGTTGCGCGATATTTTTTTAATAATCCACCCACGACTTGGTTATTTTTAGTTGTCGTGTTGATTATTAATACTCATTAGTCGTTCAACCATAACGACAACAAGATAATGATTAAAATGGCAAATAAAATTAAAAGCGATAAGCTTCAAATTCGCTATTACTCAAGGGGATCAGATAATGTTGGGCACAGACTGTACTACTTCCGGGATACAAAGTATAGGAAATTTCTTCCGGTAATATATTCGTGTGGTAACTAGGGTCATGGTCTACTAGTGTACCTACATCGAAATCTATTCAAACATTAAGGAGTGATAAGGTACACAGACAGACAGACAGGGATACATCCCTTTTTTATAATAATAGTATGGCTTTTATGAAGGATTTTGGAAAATTCATCCCGGATTCACCCGGGCGGATGAAATAGGGGTTGAAAGTTTATTTTCAAGTTGTTGTTGTTGTTCAAGTTATACAACCTGTTTTTTTTGATATCCCATAACTCTAGGTTTATTTTCTGTAGGTAAAAATAATACTAAAACTCCTAGAATAGGTGGTCCAAAAATGCATCGTTTCGGAGATATCATCAATCATAATTAAATTAGGTCAAAAATTGTCACCAGTATGACGAATCTTTACTTTTGCGAGGTTGCCAAACTTCTCAGTAGTGTAGTAAAATAAATAGTAAAATAAAATATGTAGGTATGTTGGTATCGGGGCTTCCCGGCGGCAGCTAGTGAAGGGAAAGCTACCTTGTCGACATCGGTCATATTTCACGTAAGGGTGTTTTACATTAATAATCGTGACTTTGCCGAATTATTTTGTATGAAAAATGAAAAAAAAAAAAAAACGAAGGATTGGAACATAACTCATATTTGCCAGTTGATTCTTTGATATGGCCTCAATCATACCCTAGAGTTATGGGATATCAAAAAAAACACGTTGTATAGTCAAGCTAGATAGCAGCAACATCCCCGAAATTATGATATCTCACCTGCATCATAAATAGCATTATAGGCCTGTTCGAGGAGTTTCCGGGACATGGGATCCATCGAGTTTCCGAGACGGTAGTGCACTTTGAAGAACTGGGCGTCAAAGCGATCTACATCTGGCACTGTGCCCATATGCTTAGACGCCTCGGGGTGGTT
Source organism: Eugnorisma glareosa (assembly GCA_947578425.1). Classification (NCBI taxonomy): domain Eukaryota; kingdom Metazoa; phylum Arthropoda; class Insecta; order Lepidoptera; family Noctuidae; genus Eugnorisma; species Eugnorisma glareosa. The sequence continues at coordinate 5,611,313 of OX387974.1, read as the reverse complement.
GCTTGTCCAACGTAGATTCTCTGCTGTCACTGGGTTCACCTGGAGGAAAAGGTTTATGTAGCCTACTGTTCCACTGGTAGATTTTACCATTTCTATTATAATTATTGTCAAAACTGTAATTGGTGGGTCATCAGCATCAGTCAGCAACTTTGATAAATTCGTTTCACAAAATTTTGTAATTTGGGGCCATCCAACACCCCATCCATACCCCTAATTATGTCACACACTTTCTATCACAATCTTAAGGATTTAAAAACAAATCGTAGCCAGTCTTGTTTGAAAAATTTGTCAACCCCTCTCTATTCGTAACGTAATGAAAAGAACATTGTTGAGCTAATAAAACTGAGTTGTGAGTGTGATAAGCAGACACCCCACAATTAGCCACGAATCTCTAAGCCCTCACCTTGTTGTACAAAATTTCCGACAAGTCCTTGACATGGTGCGAGGAGGGGAAGAGCCCTGACATGCCGGAGATTACGACCCTCTCGCCGTCGGCGACCGGCGTCGGCGCAAGTGCAGCCTCGCCCTCAGGCGTTGGGAAGAGTTGGGGCTGAGCTAGCTCTTGCGGCGTAGGCGTCATGGTGGAGCAGGCTGATAAAGTAAAGAGAGTTGACAACGAACGGCCATTGACCTCAAAAACTGAAAACCAACTAATAATTACATAAGATTTTTTTTTTTAATCGTATCACTGTCCACCAGCGAGGGACAAACCGGAAACTCATCGGGAATAATTGCATCGAAATAACCTTGTTACTTTTACGTCTTAGTGTCACTGCGACTCTTTAACGCGGTTTAGATGTGCTGACTGCGTTCAGTTTTCTTGGTAAGATTCGATCTAATTTCTGTTTTAGTGCTCAAATATTATTGTTCCGTGACTTCTAGAAGACTGCATGGGTTCAACACGATTCCAATTGAAGTAGAACAAAAAAAAACAAGAAAAGTATTTCATTAAGTGAAACAGAATTTGCTGATAGGATATTTGTAAATACAAAATGAACGGCTACAACTTACTTGGTGCTGATCGAGGATCCTAACGACTTTAATGAAGGACTATAGAACCTAGACTTGTCTACCACTGTACTTGTGTAACAGTTTTATAGTATTGTAATTCGTACCTATAGAATCGATTTAAATACATTTAGTTGGAAACACAATGCATAATTTGCATTAAATGTCGGCGAATTGCGATAAATTTAATTCTGTATTTGATTAACTTTACAGTCCTTTACTTAACCCTCAATCCGTCGCGTGGGATTTTCGTAAACCTGCTCCGAGGCGGAGCGTAAGGCCAGGTTCGCGAAGGAGGTGGAAGCCGCGATAATGGGCGTGACCCTAAAGATGAAGACTTCATCAAAATCATCAGGGCCATACCCGCAGCTTCCGCCTCTATCATGGCGGCAGCAGAGGCCAAATTTGCGGGGCCTCCTTCATCTCCTACATTAGAGGGAAATGAAGTGGCCAAGCTGCGGGAGGAGGTGGCCCGCCTGACGGCTGCCACGGAGTTTCTCACAGGAGAACACAAAGCACACTGAACCTGGTTCGGCAGGAGCTGACTTCCTTCCAGGCGCAGTTCTCCGTCCTAAAGGGAATTGTCCTGCGCCCCTCCCTGACCGGGGCCGTCCGGTCAGCCCTCCGGCAGCCTAGGGCTGTGATGCTCCCTCCTGAAAAGCCCGCTTCGGAGAAACCGCCGGCTAAGAAGGCGGCCAGGAGGAAGGGCAAGACGGCTGCACAAGCGGAGACTGTGCCGGCGCCAGTGCCGGCGCCGGTGCCTACGGCGAGTGAGCCAGCGCAGCACGTCAGCAGCTGCCGCTGCCACCGCCCCCCCAACCCTCTATACCTCCCTCGGCTGAAGCCGGATGAGCAGGTGGTCGGGGAGAAACGGAGGGAGCGAATGGCGGGCAAAAAGGCTCGGAATGAGGAGTGGCAGCGCCAGCACAGAGCGCGAAAGATCACGACTAGGCTCCGCGCCCCGAAGACCGCAGCTGTAGTGATAACACTACAGCCGGATGCGGAAAAGAGGGGCGTGTCCTACCGCGACTTGCTGGCAAAGGCAAAGGAGACGGTGGATCTCGGTGAGCTCGGGATCGCTGGGGGTCTCTGGCTTAGAGTCACTGCAACGGGGGCTCGTATGCTGGAGATCCCCAGCGAAACCAGCGGCTCGTCCGCTGACGCTCTGGCTGAAAAGCTCAGAGCGACCTAAAAGCGGACGAGGGCCGAGTGTCCAGGCCCGTCAGATGCGCAGACCTGCGCATCCTGGGTATGGACGACTCAGTGACCGAGGAGGAGGTGGTGACCGCCGTCGCCAGGTCTGGAGGGTGCCCTGCCAAGCTGGTCAGGGCAGACGCCATTCGTCCGGACCTCACGGGGATGCGAACCGTTACGGTAAGCTGCCCTGTGACAGCGGCCAAAACAATAGTGGAGGGCCGAAGGCTACTGGTGGGCTGGGTTTCAGCGCAGGTGAAGCTGCTAGAGCCCAGACCTCTGAGGTGCTATCACTGCCACGTGGGGCACCACGTGTCAGTACAATGCGCCTCGGAGGTTGACCGCAGCGGCCTCTGTTTCCGCTGCAGTCAGCCCGGTCGCGTGTCCGTGACTTGCTGCGCCACGCCGCACTGCGCCACATGTGCGGCGGCTGGCAAGCCGGCCAATCACCGGGCTGGGAGCAAGGCCTGCGCTCTACCCACCAAGGCCACCGTCGCCACCGCCGCAGCCACAACCGCCGCCGCTGCCGCTGTCACCATCGCTACCGCCGCAGCGTCAAGCACGCCTGCAGAGAGGCCCTCATAGAAGGCCCGGGAGGAGGAAGCGGTAATGAAATGCCAATAACGGCCCCATTACGCTTCCTCCAAGCGAACATCAACCACTGCGCCTGCGCTCTGGATCTGTTGCTCCAGAGCATGGCGCAGTGGTCGATTAACATTGCTGTGGTTGCTGAGCCCTATTTCGTCCTGCCCAAGGAAGACTGGGTGGCAGACCTTAGCGGCTCAGTGACAATAGTTTCGTCGGCTGCCGCCGGTACCCCAAGCCTTGAAAATGTCAGGAGGGGTCAGGGGTGCGTAGCAGCACGGTTCGGGGAGATCGTCGTGGTGGGAGTCTACTTCTCCCCGAGCCGAACTCTCGCCGAGTTCCACAGCTCTCTTGCAGAGTTGAGTGTCGTCGTCGGAAGTCATTCCGTCCCCGTGCTCGTCCTCGGGGTCTTCAATGCCGAGAACTTGGCTTGGGGTTCCCGTTGCACAGACGTGCGGGAAAGGATGGTAGAGGACTGGGCTCTGGAAACAGGCCTGGTCGTCCTAAACCGGGGTTCTGTCCCCATGTGTGTGCGGATGCGTGGCGAGTCGGTGGTGGACATTTCGTTCGCTAGCCCCGCTCTGTCACCGCGTGTCGTTGACTGGCGTGTCATGGAGGAGGTGGAGACCTATTCCGACCACCGGTATATCCGGTTCGACGTCTCCACCCAGACCTCAAGCGCGCCGGTCCAACAGGCCCCGAGTGGTCCGCGTTGGGTGCAGAAGCAGCTGGACCGGGAGCTCCTCCTGGAAGCCTCGATCGTGCAGGCCTGGGTGACATCACCAGACAGGCCTGCCGACGTTAACAATGAGGCAGGGTGGTTCCAGGAGGCCATGTTCGACGTGGCAATGCCCCGAGTCTGGCCAGGAAGCGCCCAGTGTCAGGTGTACTGGTGGTCGCGAGAGCTGACGTCTCTGCACGAGGCGTGCGTCGCTGCCCACCGAATGCGAAAGCCATTGAGGCGGAGCTATATGAGGGGTACCGAGCGGCGAAGAACGCCCTCCGGGAGGCTGTCCTGTGGGTCAGGGATCTGGCCCGCGAGGAGATGCTGGGGACTCTCGACAGAAATCCGAGGGGCGCCCTTACAAGATGGTGCGGGATAAACTCCGCACCGGGGCCCCTCCACTGACGCAGAGTCTCCGGCCTAAGCTCGTGGACGTCTGTTCCCTTTACGAGGGGAGTATCCTCCCCCACCTATGGCTCCACCGCTTGCGGTGTCGGAAGCGGACCATCAGGATGACGACGACGACATTCCCGTTGTGACTGGGGTAGACCTGAGAGTGGCGGTACGTAGGCTCAAGGCCAAAAATACCACCCCGGGACCCGGTGGCTTGCCTGGCAAAGCCTGGGTCCTGGCCTCGGAGGCTTTCGGGCCTCGACTACAGGGTCTTTTAAGCGCATGCTTGGAGAGAGGCCAATTCCCGTTTCGTTGAAAGACGGGAAAGCTGGTCCTCATTCGGACGCCTGGGCGCCCTGCGGGGAGAGTCCGCATACCGGCCCGTCGTGCTGCGCGACGAGGTAGGCAAGCTCTTCTTGCAAACCGCCTCGCCGAGCACCTTGCGGGAATGGGGCCGGATCTTGCGGAACACCAGTTTGGTTTCCACAAGGGGCGCTCCACGGTGGATGCCATCATGCGCGTGAGGGCCCTCACGACGGCGGATGTGGTATCCCGTGGTGGGGTTGTCTTGGCGGTGTCTCTCGACATTGCCATCGCCTTCAACTCCATGCCCTGGAGCTGCAATAGGGAGGCACGCCGGTATCACCGGGTGCCGACCTACCTTTGTCGTGTGGTCGAGGCTACCTGACGGACAGGGCCGTCATCTACCCCGGTCGCAGCGGAGTGTGGAACTGGCGAGAGATGTCGTGCGGTGTTCCACAGGGATCGGTTCTGGGACCGCCCCTGTGGAACATCGGTTACGACTGGGTGCTGCGCGCCGACCTCCCTGACGGCGTCAGCGTAGCAAACTACTAAAAACTACACGCTGGTGCTGGCACAGGGGAGGTCGCACGAAGCGACGGCCGAAGTAATGACACGTGGAGTTGCGATAGTCGTTGATCGGATCCGGCAACTGGGTCTCAAGGTGGCGCTGCACAAGTCCGAGGCCATGTGTTTTCATGGGCCTCGGAATCTGGTGCTGATATCAGAGAAAGGAGACGAACTACAGTACATGGTAGAGTCATTAAATAAAGCCAGCAAGCTGGCTGGCTTATAAATGAACCTCTTCAAAACTATGTTAATGATCAACAGCACCAGGATACGAATATGCGTCGACGACGAGCCTCTTCAACAAACCGACACATACAACTACCTAGGAAAACAAATTAGCTTCGACAGCCAAAGCAACTACAAGGAGTTCGAATGCAGGGCACAGCTAACATAGAATAAGTACTGGAGTTTAAAGGAAATTTTCAAGAGTAGCCTGACAACTAACCTGAAGACCAAGGTTATGAACTCTTGCCTCATACCATGTCTGACCTACGCTTGCCAGACATGGAAGTTTAATAATAACATAAGAAATTAAATCAAAACGTGCCAACGCGGAATGGAGCGCAGTATGTTAAATATTAAAAAAATACATAAAATACGACATACAAAAATACGAAACTCCACAAAAGCAACAGACAACCTGTCACAAGCGCTTGCAAGAAAATGGAAGTGGGCTGGGCACGTGGCACGTCTTCAAGACCAGAGGTGGACAAAATGTGTGACAGCATGGAAGGGGCCAGTGGGAAAACGGAAAAAAGGGAGACCCCGCAATAGATGGGAGGACGAAATAAAACACACAGCGGGTCCAAACTGGATGCAATTAGCAAAATCCAGAGAAGACTGGTTCACTTTGGAGGAGGCCTTTAACCGCAGAGGGGTTCTTGCGGAATAATTAAGATACTTCGTAACTAAATTCACAGCTAACATACTAACACTAGAAACTAATTACACTTTGTGATACTAACAAAATACTTTGTACACCTTAATTCTATAAGAAATAAAAAGTATTTTTATTTTATTTATTTATTTATTAAGACAATGTTTAGATTTTGTAAAAATAGAGTTAATCTTACGACGAACACAAAAACAATAGAAATAAAATTATTGTTCCTCGTTCTTATGTAGGTTTTAAGAGTATTAATAAGTGTACAATATCTTTTTTTAGGGTTCCGTAGCCGAATGGCAAACAACGGAACCCATAAAGATTCGCTATGTCTGTCTGTCTATGTCACAGCCACTTTATTCCGAAACTATTAGGACTACACAGTTGAAACTTAGTAGGTAGATGTAGTCTGCGAACCGCTTTACGATTTTTAAACAAAAAAAAAGATTAAGATGGAAATGAAACTAAAAAATGTTTTTTTTTTAATCAAACCGCGCTGGGTGTCTGTGGATAGGTCTTTAAAAGTGACATTGAGATTCCAAAAACCATTTTTTCTCAAAGTTTGAAAGACAGTTAATTCGAAAGTGGTATATTTTCTCTATTTCCCCCCCCCCTCTGTATTTTAAAGTAAGAGGAGGAACATTCTGAAAAAAATTAGGATTCTATAAAGTAAATAAAACTTTTAATCAAAATTCGTTTGAATAAGATTTGATGTTTGGTTTTTGAGATATGGGACTTTTTCATCAAACTGTAGCAGTAACTTTGTTTTTCATAAACATACTATGAAATACAAATTGAGTTTTACTTCAGTTACTTCGAAAGTGGTATATTTTCTCTATTTCCCCCCCCCCTCTGTTTTTTAAAGTAAGAGGAGGAACATTCTGAAAAAAATTAGGATTCTATAAAGTAAATAAAACTTTTAATCAAAATTCGTTTGAATAAGATTTGATGTTTGGTTTTTGAGATATGGGACTTTTTCATCAAACTGTAGCAGTAACTTTGTTTTTCATAAACATACTATGAAATACAAATTGAGTTTTGCTGATGAATGTAAAACAATCCAACATATGAATGAGCCTTCAAAAAATTTTTATTATAATTATTGTTTGGTGCTACGGAACCCTGAGTGCGTGTGAATACGTCGCACTTGGCTGGTTTTTCTTATGTCAATTAATAGCTGTTAATTTTTGGGGTTTTTAAAGACCCTACAAGTCTGGATACGTCACAAAAAAGGCACGACGCATGGAGGGTTAATATTTTTTCGACCATAGAACTCTATTAGCAATAATCATTCAACGTAGTTGTGTGAAAATGTATTTCCTAAAGTAAATTCTATTTATCTATAAAATATAAAATTTGTATGTTTTAATAGATCATTATAACGTTAAATTAATTACAAAAAGGGGAATATTCAAGACGTAATAATTGATCGGTTATCGGTAAAAAAGACTTTCTCATGTCAGTTGAAGAAAAAATTGAATACACCTTCCTTCCTAAGGATTGATCTTTGTATGGAAAGTGGTATATGGACCAATATCGTAATGGTATTTCTGTGGGGCTACTTGAGTTACATACCACATACTTCTGGCTAAATAATAACAGCCGCACGGGTTGATCTGCTAGGTTAAGCCGCACTTGTCAGGATCGATTTGCGGATGGGTGATATTGGGTGCCATTCATTAAATACCGAGTTTTCTCACTGCCTCGGAAAGTACCTTAAGCCGTTGGTGCCGGCTGTCATTTGTAGATCTTTGATAGTTGTTACAGATAGTCAATGGCCTGAAAGTCTAAGAACCGGTCTTAACAGTCTAAGGGGTACCGCGTCTCTCTCTATTAACTGGGTTTTGGAGGTAAAACAGGCAGTCACTCCATGTAAAATTTTGATATACAGCTGCATCCGGTTAGAATGGAAGCTGACTTCAACATAGTTGGGAAAAGCCTAGGCTAATGATAACTATATTAGAATGTCAAAAATACCCATTATAACGTTTTTGAGAAACATTTTAATGGGAAAAATAATAAAAATAGATAAAATTATTATTCTAAAATATTATTTTTCTCGAAACTTTTGGTCCAACTGTGCACAAGAGTGTAGTTGAGGTATTCTCTCGCTACTGGTCATGCACAACAACACACACCACACAACCACTCTTGCACAATCTACTAACCAACATAGTGACACTTCACGCAGCCGTGAATCTCATTTGCCATGCTCCTATCTTTTGGCTAGAGCGAGAACCAGAGCGTCCTGTCGAGCACATCGTCAATGATCGCGATACATCATCATCTGCCTAGCCTGTTCCCAACTATGTTAGGGTCGGCTTCCAGTCTAACCGGATGCAGCTGAATACTAGTATTTTACATGGAGCGACTGCCTGTCTGACCTCCACAACCCAGTTAGTATTGGGTACCCCCCTTATACCCCCTGGTAAGACTGGTTGTCAGACATTTGGGTCTCTAACTACCTGTAACGACTGTCAAAGATCTACAGATGACAGCCGGGACCAAGGAGGAATCTCGGTATGTAATGGGCCATCCACAGACCAACCTAGACAAGCACGGCTTAACCGAAAGATCGACCCGAGTGAATGATCACGATACACTTCACATGGAAAAAAAATTGATGCGATTCCGTACTGATAGATGTGGCACAACCGCTAATCTACAAGGAACATAGCCGTGTAATATTCTGATTGACAGACAAACAAAACCACACTGCCATAGAACTGAAATAATATGTTTTAATTTTTGTACCTGAAATTAATATAATATGGACAAAGTCGCGGACGAAATCTAGCTGCAGCCATACCTACCTTAGGTACGTAAATAATTAGTCGTAATGAATTAAATATGTACATATTTAAGTAGGTGCGTCGAGGGACATTTTACATTTATTATCGTTACTAAATACCAACATGGCTAGAAACTTCAAAAAGATTTAAACGCGAATTTGTTCTTAGTAAACAAATCATAAATGTGGCAAAATACAGTAAACTTTATAAAACATAATTATTCTTCTTGACCACATGTGTTAAAGAGTCTATACTAAAAAAACAAAGATTATTTTCGTACGTTTAAGTAAGTCAATATTGCTGAGTTTATCTAAACCATGGAAAGTCGTCATAAAAAATAAAATATAAAATGTATGGCACCAGTCAAGGAGATTGCCAACCATTAAACAAACCAATATCAAAGCCGAATCCTAGGCGAGTTAAGTGCAGCCCACACCGCCAGCTGGCGAGCGAGCGAGCCGAACGAGGCATCGTTTTACCTTTTTTCATACTTTGGGTCACACCGTGAACTACTGAAAAAGCCGAACGAAGTATCAAAAGAACCTCGCTCGCTAGCTGGCGGTGTGGCCTGCGCTTTAGATTCTACTTTGGAGAAATCTGCTACTTCATTTACAACAATAAAAATTGGGTGGCTGAGTTTAAACGAGGCCATATGAGCTGCTAGAAGATAACATCGCATTGGTCGACTAAATGAGGTAACTACACCAGATATATTACATAATTGTGAAACGAGTATTTTAATTTAAAAATCAACGTATCTAGGCACGTTACGTTTTCAACTCGTGCCGTTTGAATTTATAGGGGTTTGGCAAACGTGTAGTTAAAATAAAAAAATATCCCTTTGGCAAGCCGCAGGAGGAGGTAGATTTCGAAGAAGGTTACACCCTTATTTTTATCAATACCTTGTATCAAAAAAAAAAATCAAACTTCTCTCTTAAGAGTTTCGCATGGAAACGCCCTCAATTTTTCAGTCATTATTTTTTATTTCGAAAACTATAAGTTTTATCGCTAAACTTTTAAATTATTAAGTTTAGAGTAAACAATTTGCTTTAAAAAAAAAATTGTTATGCTAAAAATGTTTACCGTTTCGGAGATACAAAGTATTTTGCCAAAATTTTTTGAAATTTCAACCCCCTCCCCACGATAAGGGTTGCATCCAAAAAGTTTAAAGATGTTTCATTTTCGGCCATAAGATGTACATTTATCGAAAAAGAGGAAATAATACCACGAATTTAGGAAAAATATTCTTTCGAGAATTGGAACACAAAGGGCGATGAAGGAACATGGATGGGTTTTAGTCGGTAAAAGTCTGACACTCCCTCCTGCTCCGCCCAGAGCGGGAGGGAGGTGTCATATGAAGAATGCGCATCCGAAAAAAAAAAAAATTGTAATCTCTGGATCTACTGAACCGATTTTGAAAATTCTTTCACTAATAGGAAGCTACATTATCCCCGAGCCATAGGCTCGTGCCCGGCCTGATTTCTTGTGCATGAAAAGTAATAGTTTTTTCGATGTTTGCCATATTCTATTCAACGTGGCGTCTTACTGTTTGCATAGTCTGCGTTCGTTCTGAAATCATGTCACATAAAAACATAATGTCACATCGATGTTAAATATGAAGAGTAAGTTTTTTTATAATAAATAATTATTATTACACTTTTCTACATCATTTTCGACTAATTATAAGCAAGAGTGATGATTTCATCTTTAAAAAATATAATAGGTACTTCTTTTCTGTAGGTAGTGTACTTCTGAACGAAAAGTTCAAATTGATATTTGGTTTTGACATAACACATCAGTGTCTGTCAGTCCAGTCTCGTTCGTTTCGACTTGGTTTCAACTTTCGTGGCTTTCGGTTTTATTTTACGTTCTCTATTTTATGGCATTTTATGCAAAGGCAATATAACGCCTTTAAATTGTTTATACCTAAACACAAATTATGTACTTTTTTTGGATGAGAAATTCTGGCCGGAGGGAATAATGTTCAGACGATTTATTAATTTCAAGAAAGGAAAAGTCTCAGATATTGTCAATGATAATCCCGTAATAAATAATGGATAACAACATCAATAAGAATGTAACTATAACGACATTCAATTGCAAGAATGTTGTTCGATCAGCTGACTGTGTGCGCAGGTTGTGCCGTGTCGCTGATGTTATTGCACTTCAAGAGACTTGGCTTTTACCCCATGATGTGCCTTATCTCGGTAGCATTGATGACGATTTTGCGTATGCGGGCAAGTCCGCCGTCGATACGTCTGCTGGAGTTTTTATAGGAAGACCGTATGGTGGAGTTGCGCTTCTATGGAGGAAATCAGCGTTTGCGGCGGTATCAGTGGTGCAGTGTAATAGTGATCGTCTGTTAGCTTTATTTGTTTTTTTTTTAGATTGAGCAAACGGGTCGCTCCCTATTGATATTCTCAGTGTATATGCCGACTAACTCGTCTGATAATCTAATTTGAGTTTACGGAGTGCTGAAGTGATTGAGAACAGTAATGTTGAATCAGTGTTTATATTGGGTGATCTTAACGCACATCCAGGTGAGCGCTTTTCAAATGAATTGTTAACTGTATGCGGGGAGCAATCGTGGTCTTGTGTTGATATGGAACTACTTACGAAGGACACGTTTACGTTTGAGAGTACCGCTAACGGTGCATTGCGCTGGCTTGATCACTGTGTGGTGAGCAGTGCGGCACGACATTTAGTTGTAGACGCGTCAGTTTTGTATGGAGTCTATTTGTCAGATCATATTCCTTTAATAATTGAATGTAATATTGATTTAATAATACCTAAGTTGGCAAACCCGATCCGCAGTAACACTTTTACAAAAGTAACACTTTTCAAAGCTTACTGTCAGTCCTTGTACACGTGCGGCCTGTGGGTCAGCTTTACTCAGCGAACATACAGCGACCTACGCGTTCAATACAATAATGCACTGAGAGTGCTGCTGCGGCTGCCGTGGCGTAGTAGTGCGTCGGGGATGTTTGCAGATAATAATATTCATGGTTTTGACGCCATTATTAGAATTAGAAATAGATGTGCATCCCTGATGACTCGTGTTCGCGGCAGCACCAACAGTATTCTCAGTGTATTCGCAGATCGGTGGGATTCCCCGATGGTGCGGAGGTGGATGCGGCTCCATGCTGTATTGTGATTGTACATTTTCATCTGTGTCTGTAACCTACTAACACTAGAACTTAAGTAAAACTGTTACTAACCCTATGGACTCCGGTCTGAAATAAAAAAAAATCTATTCTATTCTCTGCTAGAAAAATAGCGGAATACAGATACATGAATTCCGTCGATTATGAGGGCACCTAGTGCGTCATAAGCCAGAATTACGCTGATCTTTCGCTGTCTAAGCAAATTGTCGTCCGCAACAAAAATGTGTTTATGTGTTTAATTTATTGTTATAATACTGCTGACGATCATATTATTAGCATTAGCAAATAAGTGCTACAAATTGTTTTCCTTAGATTTTATATACATGTGTGACCTTAATTAATTTTGTTCGTATCTTATAATAGCGTTTAAGTACATTAGGTATATTATAATATATATTAATCCATACTAACTTATTTCACTATTATGCTTTTTCACTATTATGTTAAGTATCGTTAAGAAATCCATTGTCCAATTAGTATTTATTGGAAAAATGCCGCCTGTGATACAGGTTTAACCTAGTACAGGCATCGAACTTTGATAAACCAACATTATTTCTAAGATTTAAATTGATGTGCCAATTCTATTTTTTGAATAAAATATTATTATTTCCTTTATTCTATTATACACATATTATTTACATTTTTAAATATTCTATTATAAAACAATATAAAAAACATTTAAAAATATAAAAAATAGGAGCCCACCGGCATCGGGAATAGGGTCAGAGCTACCGATGGTCAGGGCTCTTGAGAGAGGAACCTCCTAACAATAGGCGCCGTGTCCAGAAGTACTGCTTTCTGAATCAAGCCCTTGATCCAGCTGCCTAGCGAGAGCTTTCTCAGATGTTCGTAGAGGCTATTTGCTATTAAGCCATTGGCCGACACGACTATCGGCACAATGACTGCTGTACTCACGTCCCACATGTCGACAACCTCGCGAGCCAAATCTAGATATTTGAATTGTTTATCTTTCTCTGCTTTCACGAGGTTCTCGTCATGCGGAACCGTTATATCAACAATCACTGCGCGACGCTCCAATCGATCTATCACCACAATTTCAGGCTTATTGGCAACAATAGTCCTGTCAGTGATGATAGGTCGATCCCAATACAACGTGATATTACCACTATCGAGAACTGGGTCGGGCGCATACTTATAGTATGGCACTTCTGGTTCCACTAGGTTGTACTTCAAAGCAAGTTGCTGGTGGATAATCCTGGCAACGAGGTTGTGTCTATGCAAGTACTCTCCGTTAGCCAGACGAGAACACCCAGAAATAATATTTCGGATCGATTCTCCCGGACGGTGGCATGCCCGACATATGTCAACCGTGCCATCCTTCACAATGTATTTCCGGTAGTTATTCGTCATCATAACTTCGTCCATTATTGCACAGACAAAACCTTCGGTTTCCCCAAATAGGTCACCAAAGCGCAGCCAAGCTACGGACGCTAAGAAGTCTACATCGGGCCCATGTAGGGCCCGGTAAAAGCGTCCGTGAAGTTCCTTGCCCTGCCATACCTCCTTGCGGTCATTAGTGTCTAATACTCTAGGCTTGCGCCAGTTCTCGTTAGCCAGGGAGAGCGGGGTGAGGCCCTTGTCCACTGAGACCTCATCTCGGTGCATCCCCACGTCGACTTCTAGGAAGTATTCTCTGAGACTGCATACCTCACGGTTGTGCAGGGTCTTAGCATTTAAGAAGCCACGACCCCCACACTTCCGCGGGATATACAGCCTCATCACCGACGACCGTGGGTGATGCATTAGATTTGCGGTCAGCAGTGCGCGGACCCTCCTATCTAGGGCATCAAGTTCCGTCTGAGTCCATTTGAGTATGCCGAAAGAATACATCAAAACCGGCATGACCCAACCGTTGAAGGCGCGCACCTTGTTTTCGCCTGACAAAAGACTGTTTAGCACCTTATTCATGGCTCATGAGGGTGCTGGAGTTGTATAAAGTAGATGCAACTCTGCGTACCTTCCTGGTGTCATGTATGGGGCACTGGAGAACGGTTCTTTGCTATCCAGGATGTCGACAGATCCAGGGGAACAGCGAACCGATAAGGATCGAGCGCGGTATATTCTAGGGTGATAGTTTGAGTCCATTGTGGTTTTGTCTAGCCTTGAACCCTCTCAGCACACTGTTGGAGGGTTCAGGTCTAGGCTATTGGTTGAGGAGAGGTGGTCAGGTCATATCTCACCTTGGTTTACCGCTAATAACTTAGTACTAAATGGGAAAAAAAACGAAGTGCATAAAATTTTCTCTGCCAAATGTCAAAAGTAGTGATTGTGACATAATTCGACGGTTGAAAGGCTAATTGGTCTAAGCGACATTTTTTTCGATATTGAGTTATATACATATTCGGAATCAGCAAATTTTTCTCCGTCGTTTGAGCCAGGTTTCAATTTTTTTTGACTACTTTGTGGCGCTAAGGACCCACAGCAAAACAGGCCTCATTTCTAAGCTCATTGATCTATACGACACAAAATTAGACAAATTTAAGGACTCGATGACTTAAGCTATTTTGATTTTTCGAACTTTTATAACGTGTGTCGATTAAGGCATTTGGCTTTTTCACCATGGTTGTTGTCTACGCATGGCATGCCCACGACCAGCTGGAGGCGCGCGGTGGCTGAGGGGTGCGCAGGCAGCGCGGGCGCGCGCCTGGTATCGCGCACCGAGCACGCCTCACTTCTTTAGAAATCTTACCACGACGGACACTGCTTTTTGTAAACTTGTTTTCTTAGATTATACACCGGATCAATCAGTCCACGTATTTTATTTATTTCTATTTCGCTCTGAATTGAGCAAGTCGACGTACAACGCGTCAACAGTTGTGGTTTTGTCGTTTGGCCTATTTTGCATTAAACCAAAACAATAAGCTATCTTGTTTGGCCCACTTTGCATTCAATGATGGGGGAGCCGGGAGGCGGAGACCAGAGGGGGGAGGCTCTGGCAGGTGCCCTCGATGAATTGGGACTTCAGATCCTGAACCAGGGAACAGCACCTACCATACCTCCGATCAGAGGAGGTATTGCAGCGGTGTAGACATAACGACCTGTACAGAAGACATGCTTCGGAGTGTGGCAAATTGGAGACTATTCGGGGATGTCACACCCTCGGACCACAAGGAAATTCAGTTTGAATTAAAACTGGAAAAATCCAAAGGTACATAACAAGAATTACAAAAAACAGGTACAATTTTTTGAGAAACTTAACGAAGTCTGGGAACAAAAAAACAAAACAGAGTTGGACAGGATAGCACAAATATACAGAATCAATAGAGAAGGCATCTGAAGGGACCATACCGACCGATAAAACAGAAACCAGATTTCTTGGATTGTCTTGGTGGACAGAGGAACTGACACAAATGAAGGAGGAAGCCAAGAGATGGAAGAGGAGAATCTCTAGTGCCACTCCGCGATACCGAACATGGGTTTTGAGCTTATATACCGCAGCTAAGGAGGAGTTAAGCAGAAGATGGAGAGCACGCTGATGTCGAGCTGGAAGGAGTTTTGCGGAACGCAGGAACTTGAAACTTTGTGGGACAGTAGGGGTAATAAGTCACACTACCACTAGACAAGAAGACATACCGCTAGTAGAAGACAACAGTGTACTCAGCAGCGACGAGTCAGCCCGGATGCTTGCAAAGACGTTTTATCTTGAGGATAAAACACAAGGCGACAATGCGGACCACAATAGGATAAAAGAGTTGGCGAATAGAGTCAACGTAAACGAGAATGGTGAGACATTCGACCCTCTATTAACAACGGAGGAACTAAAGTTAAAATACAAAGAAACCTCCTGGAATCGACATAATTCTGGAGAGAATGCTGGTACGCCAAATCAGATGGCATAATTATATTTCCATAGGCGAGCAGAAACCAGTACGGATTCGTCCCCTAGCGCAGCACCGAGGATTTCCTCTATTTCCTGATAAAGCACATTAGAGACAGACTGAAAGAAAAGAAGATCGTCATCGTTGTCATATCATTGGACATAGAGGCAGCTTTCGATAACGCCAGCGATGAAATGCCGACTTATAGAGAAAAAATGCCCTGTTAACTTGCGACGACGTCTCGTGGATCTACGGGACAGGAGAAAAAGGGTGCGGTACGCAGGAGTAAAGCAAGTACAGGAAACAACCAAAGGCTGCGTATAAGGCTCTATAGGAAGGCCCACGTTTTGGAATCTGCCTTGGATCCCCTTCTTAAAGAGTTGGAAAAACGAGGAGAGTACTGCCAAGCATTTGCGGATGATGTGGAGCTGATATTTTCGGGTGACACAGCGCTTCATGTACAGAGAAAAAAAATGAGATGAGGCAAATGCGAGTCTCCTGCATGTCCAGAGGTGGGGAGTCGATATCAACTCACTTTTGCACCTCACAAAACCAAAGCCATGTTAAAATACGACTCACCACTTCTACACATAGGCGGGGAGGACATTGCCCTGTCTCGGGATATTAAGATACTGGGGCTCACAGTTGATGACAAGCTGATTTTTAACGGTCACGCCTCGAACGTCACGAGGAAAGCGTTAAATGTATACAAACAGCGGTCAAGAGCCACCAAAATCAGCTGGAGCCTGAAGCCCGAAATTATCAGAACCATATACACTGCAGTCGTGGAGCCGGTCATTATGTACGCAGCGCTAGTGCTTGGGCACCGGCCGTGAATACAGTAGGAATTAAAAAGCAGCTCAACACTGTCCAGCGGGGCTTTGCGCAGAAAATTATCAAGGATTATAGGACAACGTCGTTGAACTCACCCTTGTAACTCTCCGGACTGCTTCCACTGGATCTTAGGATTTGGGAAGCAGTCTCTTTTTTTATGAGAAAAGAGGATACTCCCGGAGAGTAACAGGGGCCGAACGATCGAAATACCAGTCCCTTATACAGAAATACCACATCCTGCCAGTCAAAGTGGTATAGAGTTCAAGTACTTGATGAACGATGCAGCAATGGACCAGCAAGGACTCGCACGTTCGAAAATGTTCACCGACGGAAGTAAAATCCAAGGTAATGTCGGTGCAGCGTTAAGCCATTGGAAAAATGGAACAGAGGTGAGAGCCCAAAAGTTTAAACTGGACCATTTCTGCACCTTTTATCAGGCCGAACCACTGGCTCTGCGCTAGGCGTCGGAGCTGACTTTGAAACACCCTGTTTTCGAAGTCTACTGTGACTCCAGATCGGCCCTGGAAAGCTGTTTCCCTCCATGTTTCCAACTGTTCTGGATTGAGGTGCATGCGAGGATAGGTAGGAGATAGGTAGTCTGATGCAGATGCCCATTTTGCTGTAATGGGCATTTGCATCAAACTACTTCACTCCGGTGCAACACCATCATGTTGCTTAGGGTTCATTGGGCATATTCAACTGTCAGTTGACTTGGCGCTAAATTCATTTTTCTCGTATTATTTTATACTAAGTCGATGCTTTAGGCAGTTTACTTTCAGCTATTTTATTTACGGAAGGCATTTAAACCATTTTGATTTCTGAAAAAATAACTAAATTTAATGCATTTTGGGATAACCGACATAAATTTTCTAAAATAATACATAATTATCAACAGTAATAGCTTAAAAAACTTCGTTACTTAATTAGGAATAGACTGTATTAAATAAATAAACGTCTAATAAATAATTGTTTTTTTATGATTTTTTTTCCAAAAAAAGAAACTTTAATCCGTCCTCCTGCAAGTTTTACAAAATGTCGCTTACATCAATTAACCTTTCAACCGTCGATATTGAATCAAGAGAAACTAGAATTTGTCGATAAAACTGTTTTCTTTGGAATCACCCTCGACATAAGGCTACAATGGGGTCCTCATTTAACATCTCTTGCAGGACGGTTGAGTTCAGCAGCATATGCTGTTAGAAAAATCCGTCAGTTTACTGATGTAGATACCGCGAGGCTAGTCTATTTTAGTTATTTTCATAGTATTATGTCATACGGTATTTTACTATGGGGACGGGCTGCAGATATTGAGTCTATATTTATTCTGCAGAAAAGAGCCATCAAAGCCATTTATGATCTACGTAGGCGCGATTCTCTAAGAGAACTGTTTAAAGAAATTAACATCATGACAGTAGCTTGTCAATACATCTATGAAAACATCATGTACGTTAGGAAAAATCTGCGTTTATTTAGTAAGAGAGGTGACAGAAACCACTATAATACTAGAAATAGGGACCAACTAGTTCAGCCAGGTTTCAGGCTAGCTAAAGTAGACTCATCTTTCATGGGGTACTGTTTAAAATGCTACAATAAAATACCTCCCCACATTCTACAACTGAATGAGACGAAATTTAAATCTTGTATAAAACGCACACTATGTAGGCAAGCATATTATAAGTTGGGGGACTATATTGATGATAAAAATGCTTGGCTCAATGCTGATCCTGCTCCACAACCATAGGAGCAAACTAATTGATTACCAGGTTAAGTTATTGTGGAAGCTGCAGAACATTGTAATAATATCCTTGCTTTGTATAGATTCCATCTCTTAGTATTATATAATTGCATAGCACATGTGTGAGTACTATGTACTGTAAAGCAACCATTTACATATTTATCTTTAATTGACTTGAATGTAGCCTGGTGGCTGAGAGAATGTCATGCTCACTCAGATTTCTCGCTGATGGTGGCGCGTGTGTCGGGTCATTTGGTTCCCTTCAATATGGTTGAGTTGAATGGCGCTGAGCCATGTGTCATGTTCGTGAACGGGCGCTGTCAGTTGGGACTGGTCATCTCTTAGCTGCCACGGTTTATTTTAATTACTTTATTTTGAAAGTGTTGATTATTTTAATCTTTTACTCTGGACGCTCTTAATGTGCACGTCTTTCTACATCGTTCTCACATATATGTATAATCTCAACGTGAATGATGTAACCAAGATTTTGTAACAATATTTTGATTAAAAAGAGTGTCCATGGAGTTTCTTGCCCATTCTTCTCTATAGAGATCTACGCTTTGGAATGTGCAACTACAGTACTTTCTCAAGTTATTATGCCTTGTGACTGTGACTGTAGCTTAGGTTTTTTTTTGTTTGACTTTCAAAAGTGCCTGTAATGGCCTAATTGAAATAAATGCTTTGAGTTTGAGTTTGCCCGCGACTTCGTTCGCGTCGAAATTCTGACGTGGCTGTGAGAAAAAAAAAAGATAGCCTTGTCTTTCCTCAAGATATAATTTTGGTGGTAAGGAGTATAGGGAAGGGGGGGGGAAGTTCTTCATCCCCCATAAAAAAGGGAGGATCCTCCGACCGGACAGGTGTTATGTCTGGTCGGCTACTGCCCGACAGTTGTTGTCGGGTTCTTCTACATAGTCATCGAGTCCGGAGGTAAGGTCTCGTCACTACTAAGAAAACGAGCCCAAAGTCGGCTCACCTAGCCCTACTCGTCGAGGAATTCCAAGTTCCAGTGGCAGTCACCGAAGTACACCTTCAGGTCACTCAAAGTATTTATTTAAATAATAAATAATTTAAGTACACTAAGCACTTACCTAGTCATATATTTGTAAAAAATACTTTGCAAAATTCGCTTCAACAAACCTTTACTGAATTGTTTTATTTAAGTTGGCAACTTTTAAACACAAATTTAGTACCTACCGTTGGAAAGGTGACAAACTAGAGAACTAACTTAGATTTAAATTAATTATTGAAACACCGCAGTTATTTATTTTATTTCAGGTTGAATTTGATCGTGAAGATATTTTTTTAGTATTTTTGTTTAAAAAAGCGTACTATCTTATTTTTTAACCCTAGTTGAGGGAAGTTCTGAGGTATTTTAATCACCAGTGTTTTTAACTACCAACAAATAATAAAAATACTACTAAAAAGAAGCAAAAAAAAAAGTAATGAATGCTTGAAGGTCAAATTTTGGAAAAATCTCAATAAAGTATAAAAAATGACATATCTCCCAAACTATAAAACTTTAGTTAGAGGAAGTAAGGTCTAATAATTAGTAAATGACCTCTTCTGTATGCGAATTTGCTATGGCGGGTCCAGATCCAGTCACCCTGTATAATCAATGTTTTTGTATCGGTATTTGTAAGATTTTGCATGCCATTTTGGCTAAACGTATAGAATGGTTCTTTGAAAAACAACACTTTTTTTCCTGAGGACATGGTAGGTCTTCGTAAAGCACGATCCTGTCTGGATAATCTTACGCGGTTGGTTTCTGAAATTCAACTGGAATTCTCCAAAAACCTGGCTACAGCAGCGTGTTTTATAGAAATCGAGAGTGCTTATAAAAATATTTTTCACAACTTAAAAGATTTTTACAACAATATCAGCATTTCGTACCTATACAGACGGCTTTATTTAATATAATCCAAGATATTGATGAAAGTCTCCAAATTAAGTGTCACTCCTTCGATCTGAAAGAAAGCTGCAGGGAACAGTTACTACACACTGACTACAACTTTAAAATACTAACATTTAATATTAGGAGTTACCAACGCAACTTTGACAACTTTTACTTGGTTCTACAACATCTTGATTGCGAATTCCATGTCATGTTGTGACATCACTATTTAGTATGTCATTAGTATGTACACCACTAGTAATTGTCTATACTTCCGGTAGGCTACTCCGGTCACTGTCCTAACTGATCCCGTCCGTGACACTGCTGTGTCCGTCTATATTTATTATAATGTGTCTGCTGTAAATAAATCAAGTGTACGAGTACCTAACGGTATCTTTTATTCAAACATCCAACATAACATGGTGTCAGAAGTCATCAAGTAAAATCATCGGTCGTGAAAATGCCAAATCCAGCCACGAGTGCCGACGCCAGTCAAGATGGCGAATAAGAACAAGGTTTGCGCACGCACCTGAAACAACTACATATTTCGTCGGATTCCACGAACAATAATGCGGAAGCGTGGAAGAAATGGTGGCAGCAATTAGACCTATATTTCTTAGCAACGGGCTTAGATAGATCTAGTGAGAAGCGGAAAATCGCGATCCTACTGCACTTCATTGGAAAACGTGGTCTCAATATATACAATACGGTCAACATTAAAATAGATGGGGCCACACTTAACGATGTCAAGAACAGGTTTGATAAATTCTTCGAGCCAAGAAGAAATGTGACGATGTGCAGACATCTATTCTTCACACGCAGGCAGAATAAATCCGAAAGCATCGACGATTTCCTAACAGATCTAGAGAATAAAAGTAAAGATTTTAGCACGCTCAGGGAGTCGCTAATTAAAGATATTTTCATAGCTAACCTCAATATAGAATTGTCACATATACGGCAGAGATTGCTGCAAGAACCTGATCTGACATAATTATCAGAGGATGCAAGAGGTGGCGAGGACACTCATAGTCGCACATCAGGATGCGGATAAAATCGTCAAAGGGTCCACCAGTGAAACCGTCATGCATCTCAGTCGGAGGAGCCGTAGTCGAGGAGATAGTCGACAGCGATCTTCCAGTCGCAGGTCAGCTTCAAGCAGTCGCAAGTCATCGTCAAGCAGTCGCAAGACACCTTCAGCTTCGAGCAGCGCCTCGACATGTGGTCGCTGTGGGCAGTCTCATCGCTACAAGTGCCCAGCTACAGGCGTGCAATGCAGGTCATGTCAATCTTTTGGTCATTTTGCTAAATATTGTTTCAAAAATAAAAAGTCAGTCAGTTGCAATTGTTTAATTCAGACAAAAGTAGTCAAGATTATTTTGTTGGCATGTTGAGCAGTTATTCAAAGTCGAGTCAATGTCATAAAAGTCATTTATATTAATATGATCCACATAGGAATCAGTCAAACAGTCAGAACACACAGGCACACAGTCACAAAAACACACAGACAGAGCAGTCACCGTCACAATGGTCATATTTAGACCAGTCGCAGTCATGTTACTCACATCCCAATGATGAGAACAGTCACAATTCTGAGAGATCCAATAATAAGTCCAATAGTCAATGTCCCAATCCATATTATCTTAATGATAAAAATGGAGATATGTCTGAGAGATGTAATGAATACAATCTACATCTCAATGATGAATACAGTCACAGGTCAGAGAGATCCAATGTCCACTCAAATAGTCAAAATAAAAAATGCCAGAGTCCATGTTTACATCTCAACGATGAAAATGGGCACAAGTCTGAGGGATTACACAATACACAGTATCATCTTAAAAACAGTCAGTATTCACAGTCACAATCACACAATGGATCATTAGTCAGTTACTCAGATAATAGTCATAACGTAAATAATGTCAACACTTTAGAAAGTAATTATTCAAAACAGTCATGGGAAATTAACTTGTCAATTGGAAATAAACAAATTAAATGCATCATAGACTCAGGTGCAGATGTCAACATAATGTCCAAACAAACATTTCATTATATTCAATGTCAAAAAAAAAAAAAGTAGCAATTGAAATTGTGTAACGTCATGCTTTTTTTCGGAATAAAAAGAATTACTGTTTACAATTTATTGTTAACATTTATCTGATTACATGGTTTACATTTTGCACATATTAGACATTGTTCTACGAAAAAAAGTGAAAAAGGAATACAGTTGATAAAAATCCACATGCGTGTATGTGTGTGTATCCCGGACAACAAAGTACCAACATTGAATACAATTTTCTACGACGACGGCGAAACAAATATTTATAAAATTGCCGCTGCCGTCTATTATCAAATAATCCTGGGACTAGTATCTTTTTTTTTACCGAAGAAATAAAGGAGGAAATTGTCGAGTCGTAAATATAATCTTGGAGTTTTGAACGCAACGCGACGCCCAGCGTTTCACTCACAGAGCATCATATATATATACTGGTAGTTTCACTGCAACAGTTACTAGGGCTCGACGTTGCTGTCATCTGCATCTGTCTTTTGCTTGACGTATTTTTTACTTGTGTTGTTTGTTTGGGTTTTTAAAAATAATTTTATACATTATACTTAAGTTACCACGTAAGTTTTTTTAAATACATAATTATTTTCTATGTCAAACAATGACTCTAGTGACGCTGAACGGAGTGCCAGTCAACCTACCACATCGCTGGATAACGTAGTTAGATGCCCACACTGTTTCCAAGCTCGATTTTTTAAGGGTGAAAGAGGCTTGAAGATACATTTGGGAAAAAAACATAAGCTCCACAATGTACCTTCCTCATGCCCCACATTACCCACTCCCCTTACAGCTGATCCACCAACTCAACCCCTTTGGAAATATCTTTCAAAATTAAAAACTTCAACTCCTGTTTTAAAGAGAGTTCCTCGTGGCGCGCGACCTTCAGTAGCATCAAGTTTGGCGCGTTGTGTCCGCCTCGCCGCCCGAGAGAACTCTCAAAGTGCTTGGGAGACTACTCACCTTCCCATTTAGAATTCTACATGTGCAAAAAAATTTGGCAAATAAAAAAACTTTGACAACTCAAATTAAAGACAACTGTAACATTTCGGCCCAAAGTTTTGACCCCAAATTTACAGCACATCTCCCCCAAAGAGGTTTATTGCATCATGTAGAGTCTAAATTAGGCGAGGGTGATATTAGTGGTGCAGCTAGGATCATCTTTAGCAGCGATGTGGTTGCGCCGTACTCTCCAGAGACCCTTACAGCTCTGGAGAGCAAACACCCCGCCCCGGCAGTTGACCTCACCTTCCCTGACCCCCCTGTTCCAGAAACGAATACTTTACAAATTACAGCTCAGCAAGTATGTGCGGCCGTCTGTTCCTTTCGAAGTGGCTCCGCCGGCGGCCTCGACGGCCTGACCCCGCAACACCTTAAGGATCTAATATGTTCAGGCGCCGGGGAAGCTGGTGAGTCTCTTTTGAAGGAGCTGACGGCCCTCATCAATCTCATGCTCTCCGGCAGTGTGAACGAAGCCGTTGTCGATATTTTGTACGGGGCCAATCTTTGTGCCCTGCGCAAGAAGGATGGCGGCATTCGTCCCATTGCCGTAGGGTCAACTTACCGTCGTATCGCAGCCAAAATTTGCTGCGCCTTTTACAGTGAAACACTGGCCAGCAAATTCCAGCCCCTACAGCTTGGCTTCGGGTCCAAAGGGGGTTGTGAGGCTGCGGTACACGCACTTTCCACTTACCTTCACAGTGATAAAGGTGAGGTCATCCTTAAGGTTGACATAAAAAATGCTTTCAATTCCGTAAACAGGGACACCTTGTTGACAGAGGTTCAAAAAGAAATACCCAAAGTTTACAGTTTTCTTTACCAATGCTGCAGGAACCCCTCAAAATTACTCTATAAAGACAACCTTTTGGAATCAGCCGTTGGATGCCAACAGGGTGACCCTCTTGGGCCAGTCATTTTTAGTTTAGCAATTAATCCAATTATTCGGCAGCTAAATTCTAATTTCAACGTATGGTATTTGGATGATGTAACCCTGGGAGGTGATGTGGACACAGTCCTAAAAGATTTAACTTTTTTAAAAGAAAAATTTAGTTCCATTGGCCTGGATCTTAACCTTTCGAAGTGCGAAATTTACCTTCCTGAAACCACTAACAGACAGACTACCATTTCTAAATTTAACTCGTTAGCACCAGATATCAAAATTACTGGAAAAAATTCTCTTCACCTCCTAGGGTCACCAATATTTGACGAATCTTTTCCATCATTCATTGAAGAAAAAATTCAAAATTTCAATGATGTTTCAGAGAGACTTTTCAAAATTAAAATTCATTCGGCCTTCACACTTATTCGATACTGTTGTTTTGGACCAAAATTCACGTATAGCCTTCGCTCCTCTCATCTTTGGAAACATCCACAGCTTTAAGACAAAGTAGACCAAATTATTAGGAACACTCTAACTTCAATATTTAATGTGGCCCTGGACGACCGAGCCTGGCAGCAAGCCACACTCCCCATTCACTTGGGTGGTCTCGGCGTCCGCAAAATTTCAAGTATAAGTTTACCAGCCTTCCTCTCCTCGGTCTACGGTACCGAAAAATTAACCAGGGACATTTTGTCATCCTCACTGGTTGATTTTGAGTTGCCGTATTTGACTGATGCGTTGAACGCTTGGAAAATGGCTTGTCCCAATACGGATTTGCCCGACAACCTCTCCTCCCAGAGACAGTGGGACGTGCCGCTCTGCAGTATTATACGGAATACCCTTTTAAATACGTCTATCAATACTGTGGAACGTGCCCGTCTGCTGGCCGTGGGAGAATGGGAGTCGGGTTTGTGGCTTCAAGCACTTCCGTCACCCACCATTGGAACTATGATGGACGACACATCGTTCCGTGTCGCTATGAGTCTACGCTTAGGTGCACCTTGTGTTTCTCCGCATCGGTGTCACTGCGGTGAACCTGTCGACAGCCTCGGACACCATGGCCTGTCCTGCTACAGGAGCGCAGGTCGCATTGCACGGCACGCAAGCATTAACGACATTATTCGTCGAGCCCTTGCCAGCGCCGGCGTACCAGCGGTATTAGAACCAAACGGCTTGGTACGTGACGATGGGAAGAGACCAGACGGCATGACGTTGGTGCCTTGGAAGGTGGGTAGGCCTTTGGTGTGCGGTTTGGTTGGACGCAACCTGTGTCGACACCCTTGCGCCATCTCACGTTGCAAGCACGGCGGGCTGTGCGGGCGCTGCTGCTGCGGCTGCTGAAATCCTCAAGCGGCGCAAATACTGTAACCTTATCGGTAACTACAGTTTTGAGCCGTTTGGGGTCGAAACGCTCGGGTCATGGGGCCCGAGTGCACGTCTCCTTTTTAAGGAAATATCTCGCCGACTGGTCGACACTTTGCGTGACCAGAGGGCTGGCTCTTTCTTTGGTCAAAGAATTAGCATTGCCATTCAACGTGGCAATGCTGCCAGTCTTCTGGGCACGTTTCCGGATGACATCGATGGGGAGGAGTTCTTTGACGCCTAAGTGTCCTATTGTCGTCGTTGTATATATGTAGGAACTTAGGTTTAGTCTTCTTTTTAGCATTATTTTAGTTATATTTGTAGTCTGTATATAATGTACATAGTATTTGAATTCCAATAAAAATATCAAAATAGAATAATAATATGTCAAAAGTGACACTTGTCAAATGTCAAATAAACGTCACAGGATTTGGTGGAAAATCCATTCCGATTTTAGGCAAAGTCAACATAAATTGTAATTTAAGCATAAATAATAAAAGCGTCGTCGAATCTATAATGTTTATAGTAACAGATTTAGATCGTCCAAATGTTCTTGGTCTCCCTACTTGTGAAAAGTTAGGTATAATAAAACGTGTCTTTTCAGTAACTTAACAAGATTTTTGTAAACAAATTCTTTCACAATATAATGATGTATTTCAGGGTCTTGGGTGTCTACCTCCAGTCTGTCATCTCAAACTCAAGCCTGATGCAGTCCCATGCGTGGATACGCCCAGGAAAGTTCCATTCGCGTTACAAACGAAACTGCGTGAGGAGTTGGATCGCATGGTGGAAATGCAAGTTATTGTAAAGGTTACAAAACCTACAGAGTGGGTTAACTCAGTCGTCATAACTGTAAAAAGTTCAGGTCAGTTAAGAATTTGTCTAGATCCTAGAAATCTAAATAAGAACATTATGAGGGAATTTTATCCACTCAAGTCAATTGATGAGATTAGGTCTCAGCTGGAAGGGGCTGTATGTTTTTCTCATTTAGATGCATTCTCAGGATTTTGGATGCTACGTCTGGATGAACACAGTTCAGATTTATGTACTTTTCAAACACCATTTGGTACATATAAGTATTTAAGACTACCATACGGCATAAATGCTTCGTCTGAAATCTTTCAAAGAGTCATGATGAATCTATTTGGTGATATAGAAGGAGTTTTAATATTCATAGACGATATTTTGGTTTATGGTCCAAATGAGTCAGTTCATAATGAAAGATTACATAAAGTCATGCAAAGAGCTCGTCAAGTTAATTTAAAATTTAACAAGTCTAAATGTAAATTTTTAGTCACAGAAGTATGTTTTTTGGGTTATGTCTTTAGTAAAGATGGTGCTAGAGCAGATCAAGAAAAGATCAAAGCCATTGTCAATATGCCTACACCACAAAATGTCAAAGAGTTACAGAGAATACTAGGTATGATCAACTACTTAGGACCTTTTATAAGTAACCTGTCAGAGAAAACTCAAATATTAAGAAATCTTTTGAAAAAAGATTCAGTCTGGACTTGGGATGAGAATCATAGTCAATGTCTTAAAAAACTGAAAGATGAGATTACTAACTCACCAGTTTTAGCTCATTATAATCCCAAGATTCCATTAGTCTTGTCAGTTGATTCGTCAAAGTCAGCATTAGGTGCAGTCATTCTACAAAAACATAAACCTATTGAAATTATTGGGGTTTTGGTCTATTAAATAACTGTAATACAATGGTAAGCGACGGACGTAGCAAGCCTTTATTTCAAAAGCTTAGACACACAGTATTGCTAGAGCATAAACCATAGAGCATAAGATAACTTCTTAAAAATAATTGTTGCCAGTTTTTCAACACCCCCTCTCAACAAATATTTTTATAACATTTCAATACAAAGAGAAAAAGAAAGAATTAATCTTAACATAGGACACATTTGCATGAACTAATACAATTTCTAAATAAACATTATTCTTAACTTTGAATTACACACTTTTCAAAATAGCATCCCTATGTTTCTCAAATAAAATTTTACCCAATGGTTTTGTTAAGAGATCGGCCAAATTATTCTCTGACATTATATAATTCAAACAAACTTTTTTATTCTCTACATTTTCCACAATATAATGATATCTTATGTCTAAATGTTTCAACCTTTTATTATTTTCTTTATGATAGGCAAGCTTTATAACTGACTGGTTGTCTTCAAAAATATTAATACACACATCAAAAGTGTCTAGGGATCAAGCATTTTTATGTGGATTTCTTGAGATTGAGATGTGGCTTTGTAATAAATTTATGATTTTATAAATTTATATGGATCCTTTTTGGTGCATTTCATAATTTGAATCAGGAACTGTGAATCAAATTCGAGTAAAAGATGAAAATCAGCTGTCAATATTTTCCCTATAAAAACATACAACGCATTGAAGACATTATTAGTGCTACTGTTTCCCTACTACTGATTAAAACCAACGTTATTATGGAGCGGCGACGTCATTTAAGCAGGGAAGAAATGCTCAGAGCCGTGGGAATGATAGAAGCTGGTTCCCGGCAACGTACTGTGGCTTTAGCTCTGAATACAAGTCAGAGTGTTATCAGTCGACTTTGGACACGTTACCGAAGCACTGGTACCGTGGCTGAGCGCCATGGAGGACGGTATCGCTGCACCACACGGAGACAAGACCGATACATTCAAATCTTAACTCGAAGAGCTCCAACAATAACCGCCATGATGTTAGCCGTGAGGCTTCATCACTCTTCAGGGAACTTAATTAGCGACCAAACAGTCAGAAACCGCTTGCATGAAGTGAACCTTCATTCCCGAAGACCGCTACGGGTACCACCTATAGCAATGCACAATCGTAGGATACGATATCAATGGGCTCTTGAACACAGAAATTGGGCAGAAGAACAATGGCGTTTCGTGTGCTTTTCTGATGAGTCTCGTTTTGGTATGAGACCGGATACAAGACGTATACGACACTGGAGAACCCCTGGACGCCAACAGCGATTAAAATCCTGCCAGGAAGTCCATCCTTATAGTGGTGGAACCATCATGGTATGGGCGGGTATTTGGATCGGCGGAAGAACTGAGTTGATTTGGATCAGAGGCAACCTCAACGCTCAAATTTATGCTGAGACGATTGTATCAGACGTCATCGTTCCTCTACAAGAGCAAATCGGTCCCTTATTTCAGTTAATGCATGATAATGCACGACCGCACACCGCAAGAGTTGTAAGACAGACTCTCGCCGCAGCTAACATCAATGTCCTGCCCTGGCCTGCTCAGTCGCCAGACTTGAATCCGATTGAGCATGCATGGGATATGCTACAGAGAAGAGCTCTGCCGAATATGGAGGGTATCCAGTCGCAAGAAGACCTTTTTTTGTTGTTGCAACGAACATGGGCGGCCATTCCACAGCGTGATTTGGATGAACTCATTTTGAGTATGCCAAACCGATGTTCTTGTGTTGTTAGTGTTCGCGGTAGAAACACGGATTATTAATTGTTTAAGTTACCCAATAAAATTTTAAAGAAAACTGTTATTTCAGTCTTTTTTTCGAACTTTTGTGTTAGTGGTTCAAATGTCAAAAATCCCTTTATTAGGAAAATGGCAAATTTCTTTATTAATGCAAAGGTGACTTGGTTTATCGTTACTGTGACAAACGAAAACACTTTATTTGATGAATCCTTAAAGAAAATTTTAATTAATATCAATCAGGAGAAAAGTTATTGCAAAAATATATGTTGATCCCTAGACACTTTTGATGTGTGTATCTACCTTAATGCTAAAATCTAAAAGTAAATTTTGTAACCAAATTGACTCACAAATTGCATTACTGAGTGCTATATACTCGGACCAGTTGAGGACAATGAAACAGAGTTTTGTTTTTTTACAATTCCAGGAAACTAAACAGTTAAATAAAAAAAAACATGTATCCCGAAGTTGACTTACGGGTTACAGTATCTCCTGCCCAATCTGCATCAACAAATCCAAGTATGTTTGACTGATCACTTTCAAATATTAAACCTAGATCTAAAGTCCCTTTTATATAACGCAACACCCTCTTAATACACTTATATAAATACTCACTAGCTACATGCTGATATCTAGCAAGAAAGAATACACTTGTACATAAATCTGGTCTTGTGCCACACACAGCGTACATTAAGCTATCAATCATTTGCCTACATTTTTTCTCAACTTCTTTATTCTCAGAACTTTCCCTTTTCAAAAGATCAAAATTAAAATTTTGTTCAATTGGTGTGCTAATAACTTTACAATCTGACATATGGTACATTTGTAGAATTTTTAATAAATATTTTTTCTGATTTAATATTGTTTGAGAACCTTTCTGTTTTATTTCAATGCCTAAGTAGTTAGAAGCCAAACCCATATCTTTCATTTTAAAGTTATTCTTCAACTGATTTTTGAATAAATCTATCTCATTTCCAAATAACAAAATATCATCTACATAAAGAAGAACATACATTACTGTTGTACCCTGTCTCTTCATGTACAAACATGGATCATTTTTTGATTTCAAATATTTTTGTGATATCATGAACTTATCAAATTTTTGATTCCAACATTTTGGAGATTTTTTCAAGCCATACAGTGATCTATTTAACTTAGCAAATTGACCATTTGGAAGTTTTAGGTAAACTAGCTCATCAATGTCTCCATGAAGAAATGCTCCTACCACATCCATTTGATACACCGGATATTTAAGTTTATTTGCTACGGCCATGAATAAGCGGAATGTAGGTAATTTAGCTACAGGTGAGTACACATCGGAATCACAGTCACTCTGCTCGAATCCACGGGCAACTAACCTGGCTTTATACAGTTTTTCACCATTTATTTCTTTTGTACACAACACCCACTTACTCGACACTACATCTGAACACTCTGGCACACTCTCCACTATTTCCCATGTATTATTCTCATTTAGAGTACCCAA
Source organism: Eugnorisma glareosa (assembly GCA_947578425.1). Taxonomy (NCBI): domain Eukaryota; kingdom Metazoa; phylum Arthropoda; class Insecta; order Lepidoptera; family Noctuidae; genus Eugnorisma; species Eugnorisma glareosa. The sequence goes on along the minus strand of OX387974.1, from coordinate 5,581,160 downwards.
TTCCTTTTGTATCGCTTCCTTCCACTTGTTGCTTTCGTCAGTACACATTGCTTCCTCATAAGTTATTGCTCCTACACTCGAGTAGCACTGATAATCCCTGTACTTTTCAGGTTTCTTATGATTTCTCTTGGGATGTGAATATTTTTCTGTTTCTGACTTCTGCTCTTTATTTTCTTGTTCATCTGACGTAACTAACGTTTCGTTTTCCTTTTCAGGTTCCCGGATCGACTGCTGCAACTTATTATCTTCAGATTTTTGTGCTAACTGGTTATCTTTTTGCAGGTCTACTGGTGAATCAAGGCTTATGCACTCCGAAAACTGATCGTCGCTGTCCGTATAATAATCGGGGATTTCTGAAGACGCATCATCACTTTTTTCGTCACATTTTATGTTACAAACGTCAACAAAATTTTACGAACATTTTGCGTTCGGAGACTCACTGCTATTTTTTTATTTTAAACTTTCATTCGATTTTGTATCACTGTTTTTAATAAAAACCACTTCAGGTTTCACAAGAACGTCGTTTTTCTTTGGAAAATATACACGAAAACCCTTTGACGTCTCCCCATAACCTACAAAGTAACCAATCTCAGACTTCGAGTCCCACTTACGTCTTTTTTGTTTCGGAATTAGAACTGCTACACTGGAACCGAATTCCTGTAACTGATTGACTTCAAACATTGATGTGTTGAACCACAACTCATATGGTGTGATATTCTTTACCCTACTTTTTCCTGTCCTATTTAACACGAAAACTGCTGTATTTACGGCCTCAGCCCACATGTTCTTGTTAAAATTTGTTGACAATAACATTGTTCTAGCGCATTCTGTTATTGTGCGAATCTCCCTCTCTGCCCTACCATTCTGTTCTGGTGTGTAAGGCACACTTGTTTGATGAATTACACCGAAACTTTCTAATAAACTTGACATTTCACGATTGACAAACTCAGTACCACAATCACTCCGCAGTACCCTTACTGAATAACCAAGGTTCTTTGTCACAAAAAGCAAAAAACACTTCACTTTTGCATATACTTCACTTTTTTGTTTAAGAAAATACACTGTCTTATATTTTGTGAAATCATCTTTTATTACAAGGTAGTACCTAGACCCACCTAATGATTCTACTTCCATCGGCCCACATAAATCTAAATGTAACATTTCACCCGGCTTTTCAGCATGTGACCGACTCAATGGAAATGATTGTTTATGTTGTTTCCCTTTTAAACATGAAACACACGAACTTTTGTTACTCTCATTTATTTGAATATTACTTCTTTTTAAAATGCTTTTTACATGTTCGGTGTCCTGATGCCCTAACCTCTTATGCCATTCACTTAATGGAACAGAAAAGGCACATGAACTGTTTGAGTACTGAAACTCCATTATAAATAATTTACCTTTTGGTTTGGACAAAGCAACACAATCACCATTAATATTATATATTTTACAACAATTACTATCCATTTTCATGGAAAATCCTTTATTAATTACCTCTGTGACAGAGAATAAATTTACCTTTAACTCTGGCACAAAAAGAACATCATGCAAAGTTGGAGCAACCCAATCAACTCCGTTATAAGCTTATAATTGTATGTTTCCAAGACCTGTGGCACGGATAGTAGAGCCGTCACTTATAGTGACATTTCGATGTTCATTTAACTACTTAAACGTTGAAAAAAAATCTTTATCAAAACACATATGTTCGGTGGCTCCGCTGTCCATAACCCATACATTTTCTCCTGTAAAAGTTGTCAATAGAGTTGCACCTAACGCATTACCTTTTTGTTTATTTTTGAACCAACAACTGTTCTCAGTGTGATTAGATTTCTTACAAATGCTACAGACTTTACTGTCTTTACCAATAAAATTAGAATTTTTTGACTTGCACTCACTTTTGTAGTGTCCCACCTTACCACACTTAAAACACTTTCTTGTTTTCTTCGCTGACTTTGTGACTAATGCTGTTGATGAAGCCTCCTCTGCACCTCCACCCCTTGATAGGTAGCGCTGCTCCTCCACTAGTAACCGAGCTGTTAGCTCTGCCATAGTTTGCTTATCTTTAGGCACTGACTCCCACGCAGACACAAAATGACAGTAGTGTATTGGTAAACAAGTATTTACTTTAGTTATGGCCATTGAAGAAGGGATTTCTGAGCCCAAGGACTTCAGGTTACATAACCAGTCCTCTACTCTGGCCAAAAACTCGGACATAGTCTCCTTTTCGTCATATTTTAATGCAAAGAACTTTTCCTGTACTAAATGCAATGACAATTCTCCTTTTTGCTCAAAGATGGTGTGGAGTTTATCCCAGATTTCTTGAGCTGTTTTACAACTCACCACCTGTGATATAACTTTGTCTGATAGACGCGTCACAATGATACCTTGTGCTTTCGCGTCACTACTGATCCACTTTGTGTCCTTCTGTTCGATCTTATTGCCGTTGACATTGTCGTACACCCCAGCTGCCATCAACAGGACCCGGATTTTAAATTTCCACACCCTCCAATTGTGAGGACCCTCCAGTTTAGAGTTCACGTCGATATTATTAAAATTTATTGATGTGTCCATCTTGTTATCCTCACTGTTTTTCGTTGCGATGACGATTTGACCTCGCCGGTACCTCGCTGATTTTGATGACGATTTGACCTCGCCGACCACGCCTGCACACGCCTGACGCTACGATGCTCTTTTTTTTTTCTTATTCTTACCAAGAGAAAAAACCCGCCTGTGCAAAATGGCCGCCGAATAATTTTCGATTTCAACGCTATGTACCGCGTTTTTCGCCTTGGAAATCCAAAACCAATAATTACCTCAGCGGTTACAGCATTCTGGGCCCATAACCAGATGAAATTATTGGGGTTTTGGTCTATTATATAACTGTAATACAATGGTAAGCGACGGACGTAGTAAGCCTTTATTTCAAAAGCATAGACACACAGTATTGCTAGAGCATAAACCATAGAGCATAAGATAACTTCTTAAAAATAATTGTTGCCAGTTTTTCAACAATACAGTTCAAAAACTTTAACTGAAACCCAACAAAGATATGCTCAAATAGAGAAGGAGCTACTAGCAATTCAATTTGGTAGTGAAAAATTTCACCAATATGTATATGGTAATAGAGTCACAGTTCATACTGATCACAAACCATTAGTCTATTTATTTAAAAAACCATTACATGATGTCCCCGCTAGATTACAGCGTATCATGTTAACTTTACAAAAATATGATTTAGAGGTTATACATGTTCCAGGTAAAGAAATGTATATATCAGACACTTTGTAAAGAGCAGCTTTAAAAGACCATTACACACCTGAAAATGAATCAGAAATGTCGTGTCATGTCAATCTAATGTATTCTAATTTAGCAATTACTCATGAATACAGCACAAAATTAGCTCAGGAAACCAAGAGTGATGAATCCTTGCAATTATTAAAAAAATATTATGATGAAGGTTGGCCAAAAAATAAAAATAATGTCAGTCAATTAGTAAAACCATTCTGGAGTATTCAAGGTGAAATACATGTCATTAAAGATTTAGTGTTCAAAGGTTCAAAATTAATAGTACCACAGTCAACGCATAAAGAAATGTTGGAAAAAATTCACAAAGGTCACCAAGGTATAACAAAATGTCTAAAATTAGCTAAAGAATCTTTGTACTGGCCAAACATGTCAAGTGATATTAAGAATATAGTAGAACAATGTCTAATATGTGCAAAATTTAAACCATGTAATCAGAAAGAACCACTACAAAATTTTGAAATATGTAAATATCCATGGCAACAAGTTGGTATTGATTTAATGCATTTTGATAGTTCAGTTTATTTAATTGTCACAGATTACTACTCAAAATACATAGAAATAGCACTATTAAATAAAAACAGTTACATTTTTATTTTATTACACATTTAAAATCTATTTTTGCTCGTCATGGAATACCATTGTCTTTAGTGTCAGATGGTGGTCCGCCTTTCCAGTCACTAGAATTCAAAACTTTTCTACAAGAATGGGACATAGAACATGTTGTTACTAGCCCATATCATTCACAGTCAAATGGTCAAGCTGAAAGCTCAGTAAAAATTATAAAAAATATGCTCAGGAAATGTAAAGAAAACAAATCATATCCATACATAGCTTTATTACACTATAGAAATACACCTAAAAACAATTTGTCGTCACCTGTACAGTTATTAACGTCAAGAAACCTAAGAGATAACATTCCAGTGTCATGTAACAAATTAAAGCCAAAAGTAGTTACATTTAAAGAATATAAAGAGTCAGTACAGAAAAATGATGAAAATAAATCTAAGTATTATGATAAGAATACAAAGTCATTGTCAATGTTACATTATAACGACCATGTCTATTTTAAAAGAAATCCAAAAAGCAACTGGGAACAAGCTATTGTCAAACAAAGAATAATGAACAATAGGTCATATGTTGTTGAGGATGTCAATGGTGTTAGGTATAGGAGGAATAGAATTCATTTAAGACATAAGTATTCACATAACTTTGCAAACCCTCCTATGCAATCCAACTCGTCACAGGGGAGAGAGGAAGGTGACAGACAGAAGTCTAGACCTCAAGCATCCTCATCTCAAGAATCCTCAAATATACCCACTAGGTCAGGTCGTGTCGTTAAACCTACAAGAAGGCTAATAGAAGAAATTGATTGAATGTAAACTAAATAGTATTAAGAATGTTGTCTAAAATAAATTTGTCATAACTATTTTTAAGCATGTTGTCATATGTATAGTCGTATAACATTGTCTATCTTTTAATTGTTTGTCAGGGGTCTAAATTGAACTCAACAAGGGGGATGTTGTGACATCACTATTTAGTATGTAATTAGTATGTACACCACTAGTAAGTGTCTATACTTCCGGTAGGCTACTCCGGTCACTGTCCTAACTGATCCCGTCCGTGACACTGCTGTGTCCGTCTATATTTATTATAATGTGTCTGCTGTAAATAAATCAAGTGTACCTAACGGTATCTTTTATTCAAACAATAACAATCGTCTTAACTGAGTGTTGGCTTAGCGACGGATTGCCACTGAAAGTATTACCAGGCTATACAGGCTCTAGGACGCACTTCCAGTCAAATAAAAATAGTGGTGTAGTCGTTTATACAAAATTTTCTTTGAATTTTACCGTCAGTGAACCAACTATAGCAGACGCCGACAGTCTGTTATTCAAAATTAACAGGGATCGATAGATACCGAAAATAGCAATTATTTTAAAAAGTTTCAAAAAGTTGTAAACAAACGAGTTACGAATTTTTTCGAGAAACACAACATAATTTCCGATAGGCAGTTCGGCTTTAGGAGGGGTAGGTCAACTGAAGATGCAGCCAGGCTTCTTACAAATATTGTGTCATCAACTGTCGATAAAGGAGTACACACTATAATATATGCGCTTTCCTAGTTCTGGCTAAAGCTTTCGACACTATTTCAATAGATCTCCTTCTAAAAAAGCTGGAAGCAGTAGGTATACGCGGTACTCCCCTTGACTGGCTTAAAAGCTACCTGTTCAATAAAAGGCAATTTGTTAAGCTCGGTGATATCTCTAGCAGCCTACTCCTTATCAACTATGGAATCCCGCAAGGTAGTACGCTTGGTCCGACGCTTTTCTTACTTTATGTTAATGACATCTTAAATATTTCTCTCACCAGCGCTCAAATAGCTTATGCAGATGATACAGCGGTCATATTTCATGGTAAAAATTAGGAACAGGTGTACAGCATTGCCGAATAGGGACTACTCACAGTACTTAATGCTCTTGATAGGAATTTGCTAACCTTAAACGTTAAAACGACTAAGATTATTACTTTCTATAAGACCAAGACACCAAGACCCCCCAACACCTAACTCTCACATTTCATTCTTGCTCCCAAAACCCTAACTCTCGAACTGCGGGCTATTCGTGCACTGTAATTGAGAGTGGACAATCCATGAAATATTTAGGAATTACTTTGGACGAGAACTTATCTTTTAAATCACAAATACATGTACTGTCCGGCAGAGTCAGGAAACTTATCTACATCATGAAAAAACTACGTGACTGCACACCCACTCCTATTCTGCGTACTGTTTACTTTGGGCTCTGCCAGTTCGTCCTCCAATATGGTATCTCCGTCTGGGGCGGTGCAGGTAAGTCCACATTTATTGAAGCCGAGCGAGCACAAAGAGCGGTCATTAAAGTAATGCTCCAGAAACCTTTACTGTATCCAACAGACAATCTCTATAAGGATTTCCCAGCCCTCCGTGTACGACAGCTTTTTATCCTAAATGCAGTACTGCAAACACACAGAAAATTTAAATCCAGACCAGACTACACAGAGATAATCTCGAAACAAACATTTAGGATACCCATCCCTCATGCAAACTCTCTGTCTTATGGCAAGACGCTCTCCAGACTATTTATATCCACGCATTTACAACGAGGCTGTAAAGAACTGTAACATTATAGACCTCAAAATATCGTCGTGTAAAAAGATCATAAACAACTGACTCCTTGCACTCTCCTACGACCACTCTCCTAAGGATTATCTACAAATAGCTACATACGAAGTAAGACTATACAAACCAATAGCACTCCTAATCTCACTCACACACACACACACACTCACGCACGTGCACGCACACATTTAACTTGAATCTTGTTTGTATGAGTATTTTTACCAAGTTTTGTTTTTTATTCACTCTTAATTATAATTTCCTTGTTTTTACTTTAATTCATAAATTTTTCTTCTTGTTTAATTTTGTTAATAATCACCGTATACGACTTTTCTGGATAATAACGAAAATGTACAACTCTTATCCCCGAGATACACCAGTATGGGGATACCAGTTTGGGGATCACTGTTCAAATTGCTTTGTTCAATGTACTTGATTATTAATAATTTTTTCTTTTCTTTTTTTAACAATGCGTAGGTTCTTTGCCTGTTACGTATTTTAGATCAGTTTGGGGTGGGATCTAAAATCTATGTTTATTTGTGGTCCTTTTTATCAAATAGACATCTGCAAGTGGCGACGTACGGTTGTGATATTGTTAGATTTTCCAGCCGTGGGCTAGCTCAAGGAGATCCACTGGCTCCACTTTTATTTAATATTTTTACACTACATATTTGTAAGTAAGTTGGACAGGTTAATATATCTCAATATGCTGATGACTTTGTGTTGTATTCAACAAATCATAATCTAGATTTAGCGTTTGAAAAACTTCGGTATGCTTTACGATATACATTATCTTAATTGATAAGCTAGGTTTGACTATGTCTCCAAATAAAACTAAGATTTGTGTTTTTGAAGGACTGTTAACTTTGATTTTGATAATACTTCAATTGAAGTCGTTAAAAGTGTGAAATATTTGGGTCTGTGGTTGGATAGCTCTGTAAGATGGGGTAAACATATTAATTCTTCACAGAAAGTAATGAAATTCATTAATTTGATTAAAGTTCTATCTGATCCGGGATGGGGAGTACATCAAAAACACCTAGGACGTATTTATATTTCTATAATAGTAACCTCATTGGTAACTATATTTTCGAGCCGTTTGGGGTTGAAACTCTAGGACCGTGGGGTCCGAACGCTCACAGCCTTTTCAATGATATTTCAAAACGTTTAGTTGACACTTCCCGCGACCCAAGGGCTGGCTTTTACTTTGGCCAAAGGCTTAGCGTTGCCATACAACGAGGCAACGCCGCCAGTCTTTTGGGTACATTACCAGTTGACAGCGTTGAGGAGGAGTTTTTTGACGCCATTTTTTAAGTTTGTTGCTAGGTTATTTACTTAAGGTTATTCTATAATTCGTAGTAGGCTTGATTATGCCAGTTTCTTGTTCGACAATGGCTGCAAAACTCAGTTACTGGGTACATGAACACGATACCCCTATCGTGTTCATGTACCCAGTAACTGGGTTTTATAGGGTCCAGAACCAGGCATTACGTGTTATCGGCGGATTTATAAGGACCACCCCAATACATGTCATAGAAAGCGAACCGTGCCTTCCGCCACTTCATATTCGTCGGAGATACCTAGTTAGCAAATTTATTTTAAAATCAAAATCTTTTCGCAGCAATAAAACCTTGGAATCACTAGAAAACCTTTCACTAGTTACAGGTTCCAACAGCACAACACAACAGAACAAGAAACTGCCATTACTTGTTGACATTTTCTCCCATTATAATTCCGTCCCAATATACTCAAGTGTTCAACTTGGTATGTTTTCACTTGATAAGTGAATAAGTAGCATAAATATATCTCATAAAATCTTCGATAGCATCCCTAATATTTCTAAAACTTCATATCCTGATGAAATGTGTCCGGAATGAAAATAGTAGAATAAATGTTTCTAGAAGTTATAAAACATATAATATTGGCAGTAAATAATTTGGAGCCAAGATAAATAACTGCATGATTTACAGTAGTTCCCTGCATTTGGTGCACAGTTGAAGCCCAAGACAAAACAATCGGAGTATTCTTCTTTCAGCTGTGCCGTGATTAAATTTAGCAGGAAATTGAACAGATTAAGGCTGTATTATGTGAATGCCGTCATTACCAAAATCTATACGAACCGCTGATATATTGCTATCGTCTTATTAAAACGAATCAAACGAGCTCAAACTCGATGCAGTTACCTTATTTTATTACGGAGATCATAATATATGGCCATCTTCCAGCTCCATCATCAGACCCCGGAAACCATCTAGAGACTAATTATTCGCTAAGATTCGTCTTAGCGAGTAATTACACAACCACGACAAAACGACAAACCTCATCGAGTTTGGGCTCGTATGATTCGTTATACGAGCCCAAACTCGATGAGGATATGTCGTTTTGTAACGGTGTTCCAATGGTCACCTTCTAGCTCCATCATCATATCCTGGATACCATCTAGAGACAAAGTACTCGTCAAGACGAATCATACGAGCCCAAACTCGATAAGGTTATGTCGTTTTATAACGGAGTTCCTATGGCCACCTTTCAGCTCCATCAACATACCCTGGTTCCCATTTAGGACCAAAGCACTCTTCAAGACGAATCATACCGACACAATCATACTGTGATCACCTTCCGGCTCCATCACCAGATCCTGGATATCATCTAGAGATAAAGTACTCGACAAGATAAATCGATTTATTCTTTGTTCGTCCTAAAGTTTTGTCCCACGTTCCAAAACATTCTTAGTTCGTCCCATATCACTATTGAAGTTGTGCTTCGTCCCAAATTACAAGAACTTGAAAGGGACAGTCATCAAAAAAAAATGTGCATCACGGGAGCTAGCGTGAAGTGCTAGGATGTCATACATTTAGGATGTATTCTGTTCACGATACGTTCTCATAAGTTATGGGCAGTAACCTCACGAAAAATACTAGGCTAGCATGAGTCCAAGATGGTATTTTAATAATAGTATTCATTACTAGTATACCTATTCTTAAAATACATTATATATGTTTTTATGGAAACCATAGAAAAAAAAAGTATCTCCAGATTAAGATAAAATTGATACACGGGTTTTTACTCTTACTGTTAAAATAACCTGATCCATCGGTTAAGTTTAATAAAAAGGCGATGTCAGTTTTTCGAGGCAACAGCAATACTATACTAGGCTAGCATGAGGTATTTAAATAATTAATTACTAGCAGACCTATTCTTAAAATACCACCATGAATTGCGGACACCAGCCCGCTATACAATACAATACCACCATGAAGTCATGGCACCCTAGTACTTTTTGGTGTTCGTAATTTGTGCCATAATTAATCGGAATTGTTTCCCATTTGCCGTTAGTGGTGACAAAGCCGGTGGTGACGACTGGGAATAGACGGATATAGATGGTGCCGATTGTACAAAAAGTAAGTTTGGGATACAAAAAAAATATGGGCCGTACAGAGAATATAAAATAACACGAAGCGGGAATTAAAATAATTAAAATTGTATTTTGGGATGAAGGAAGCATTTTTTTATGTGGGACGAAACTCTGTGGGCCGAATGAAGAATAAATCGAGCCCTACTCTATGGGGTTATGTCGTTTTATAACGGAGTTTCTATGGCCACCTTCCAACTCCATCATCAGACCTTGGTTACCATTTAGGACCAAAGTACTCGTCCAGACAAATTAAACGAGCCCAAACTCGATGGCATTGTGTCGTTTTATAACGGACTTCCTATGACCACATTCCAGTTCCATTATCAGACCCTGGATACCATCTGAAGATAAAGTACTCGTCAAGACGAATTATACGAGCCCAAACTCGATGGGGTAATGTCGTTTTATAGGGAAATTCCTATGGCCACCTTTCAGCTCCATCATCAGACCCTGATAACCATTTAGGACCAAAGTACTCGTCAAGAGGAATCAACCGAGCCCAAACTCGATGGGGTTATGTAGTTTTAAAACGGAGTTCCTATGGCCACCTTCCAGCTCCGTCATCAGACCCTGGATACCATCTAAAGATAAAATACTCGTCAAGACGAATCAAATGAGTCCAAACACGATGGCGTTGCGTCATTTCATTACAGAGTTCCTATGGCCACCTTCCAGCTCCGTCATCAGACCCTGGATACCATCTAAAGATAAAATACTCGTCAAGACGAATCAAACGAGTCCAAACTCGACGGCGTTGCGTCGTTTTATTACAGAGTTCCAGAGTTATGGCCACTTTCCAGCTCCATCATCAGATCAGCTCCATGTTATCAAACGAGTAATATTGCACTGTCTCGCAATATACACATGCGTGCAAAATTTCAGCTCAATCGGAAATCGGGAAGAACTTGCAAGCATGCGATACACAGACAACGGGACAGGTGAAACTAAAATAAAAGTGGTGTCTTTTCACGAACTGTCCATTTTAAGAACTAGGCATTTGTAGAATGCTAGGCATTTTAAGAATTGGGCATTATTCGACTAAGCCTTAAGTATTAACATGTTGATTGCCAAGTCAAAATGCTGAACTTACCTAGATGGCCAAAATAAAAATTCGTTGAATGTCTGCCCTAGTAGGCCAGGGCCGAAGCCTTTGAAAATGGTAAAAAGTGAAAAAGAATTAGAACAGGATGAAACCCATTGCAAAAGAAAGAAAATAATTATATTTAAAAAAAGAGGAAAATAAATTACCGGTAATTTGAGGTCGGGAAGGGTAAGGGGGGGGGATTTAAGGGTGAAAAACGGTTTATCCCGATTTCCGGGAAAACTACAACTCCTATCGAAAAAATGTAAATCACAAAGTTGTAGGTAATTAAAAGATCTACAACTTTGCTTTTACAGTTTTTCACATAACCCAAAAATATCTGCGAAAAATTAAAATAACCGATTTTTTGGTCGAAATCGAATCGAAGAATCAATCGAAAAATCTCACGTAAAAAAAGTTGGTGCGCTTTTGGTTCATTGAAACTTCTACTTTCTGTTAATATACAACAAAATATAAATTACTATGAAAATTTTTTCGCAGAAAATGCAAACAGCAGTCAAATTTCAAATCTTTAATATTTAGCAAACTAACTATTTTCGCATGTTCTTAGCAAACTCTGTTTCATGATTTTCGATATCTTAGTTTAGCAATATAACATGAAATCTTAGGTTTTTCAAGTAATTAAGGGGATTACATCGCTCAAATCCTGAAAATACCGTGTGTTTAGAGAAGTTTGTAGATGAATCCTTTTGTGCGTTTTCAATATAAAAAATATATGTTAAACTAAAGGTCATCACAAATACATTGTATTGTTTAAAATGTTAATAAACTAACTCAAATTTTATCAAAAAATCGTAATAAATAGGTCCTTTTTCAACCTAAATTGAAAATTTTCTCTATAACGGCTCAATAACTCGGCATGAATTTTAAACTATATAAACCAAAAAATACGTAATGACGTATTTAACAATGTGTATTGATTTTTTTCTCTTATTTCTTTTAATATTTTAAAATATTTTATAAAAATCCAAAATTTCGCGAAAAACACTATGTCACTCCCGCACTCGTCCCTCTCTCTCTCGTCGTTTCGTCGTAAGTTAGTACGGGGCAGCATGCTCAAGGTCATTGGGCAATGTAATGCCCTTAAAGTGTAAATTTTAATAAATATATCAAAATAAAGATGTTAAAAAAAAACGAAATCGACTATTGTAACTTTTTTTTGCATTTTCTGAGAAAAAATTCCATGGTAATGTATATTTTGTTGTACTCCATCAGAAAGTAAAGGTTTCAATGAACCAAAAGCGCACACACTTTTTTTAAAAAGCAACTTTTATGACGTGAGATTTTTCGATTGTAAATAAAATTACTTTTTCGGTAAAATATCAAAATAAGGGAAAAAAATAAATATGTTGACTCGAAAAAATTAGAGCGTGTAAATAAAAATGTGAGTGACAAAAATAAAAAAATAAAAACAAATAGTTGGTTATTTGGATATATCGCAGATATTTTTGGTTTATGTAAAAAAGTGAAAACACAATAGTTGTAGATCTTTTAATTACCTACAACTTCACCTTGACATTTTTTCGATAGGAGTTGCAGTTTTCCGGGAAATTGTAATAAACCATTTTTCACCCTTAAATCCCCCTTACCCTTCCCGACCTCAAATCGCCCGTAATTTATTTTTTCTCTTTTTTTTACAATATTTTCTTCCTATTCCAATGGGCTTTATCCAGTTCAAAATTTTTTTATTCTCAAAAATTATCGACTCTGGCCTGTAGTGGCTTATACCAAATACCAGAACCCAGTACGCTGCGGCTGCTATTTTATGGCTGGTACATAATTACACCATCACGAGAAGTCGCGTGATGTACATCAAAGCGCCTTCACGCGGTGTCGCGTGGTGTGAATTAATGTGAGACAACAACCACAAACAACCAAATTCCTAAACCGGTTTCGATGAAATTTCTATGTGACCAATCGGGAAGCATATCCTTTCAGATGAAAAAAGAATTTTTCAAATCGGTTTACAAATAACGGATTTATGAGGTAACAAACATTAAAAAAAAAACAACCAAATTGAGAACCTCCTCCTTTTTGAAGAAAGTCGTTTAAAAATAAACCTATATTTTTTGAATAAACCTATAATAACCTGGTTTAACTATGCTTATGAATGTGTGAGAATGTGTGAGAATGTGTGTAAGGGAGGGATGGCTGTATGAGTAGGATGTGGTGTGGTGTGTGTGATGTAGTGTGGTGTGGTCAGGTGTGGTCAGGTGTGGTTTGGTGTGGTGTGGTGTGGTGTGGTGTGGTGTGGTGTGGTGTGGTGTGGTGTGGTGTGGTGTGGTGTGATGTGATGTGATGTGATGTGATGTGATGTGATGTGATGTGATGTGATGTGATGAGGTGTGGTGTGGTGTGGCGTGTAGCGACGTGCCTACATTGATTTAGAAATAAGATCTTCTGTACGGGATTAGTCCTGATTATACAACCAGTTTTGTAATTTGGTTTTCACTTCGTGTTTGTAATTACTTATTTGAATATACTTGTTAACCCTTCTGTAAATGAGTGAGCTTGTTACATAAAGCTGGCGGCCAGCAAAAGCTGTTTTGTGCGAGACAGATGGACATGCAGATTTGGCTTTGCGAGTGGTTGGATCTAATGGACGAACCTGTCCATGCTTCCTGAGGGTGGCATTGAGAACAAAAAGCTGCCGCACAGTAAGTATCCTGCATTCCACATACAATTCAGTTGTGGGAAATCTATACGGCTTGCGGAACATCACCTTGAGCACAGCCCTCTGGGCGCGCTCCAACCCAAGCAGTTTAGTCTTCGGTGTGCCACCCCAGACCGGAATGCAATAATTTATGACGGATTGGCAAAGTGCAAGATACACCATTTTTAATATTTTGGAGTCAGCGCATTGCCTTAGAGACTTAAAGAAATAAATAAGTTTCCTGACCCTTGAGGTTAGGCTTTCAACCTGGGAGTACCACTTTAGTCCGTCATCAATCACTACACCCAGGTACTTGGTTTGATTGACACGAGATAGTGCTGTACATGAACACGAAGAGGAGTCCAAGCAGGTATGAGTGAGACATTTATATCGGATGGGGCTTTGGTCCTGTGGCTAATAGAAAAAGGGATGGAGTTGGTTTTAGCCAAATTAAGTGACAGAAGGTTATTCTGCAGCCACCTCATAACCACATGTAACGATTGTTCCGCATGATATTTCACGTCAGTCCATGTATCCCCGTATACTACGATCGCAGTATCGTCAGCGTATGTGAATATCTTCGTGGGGAGTGCTAGTGTGCAAAGGTCATTTTTATATATTAGGAATAATGTGGGTCCTATCACACTACCTTGCGGAACTCCGTATGTGATGATTCCTTCATCACTAATGTATGAATCGATCTTGACATCTGATGATCTTGATTTTGTTTTAGAGGTAGCTCTTGAAAAGCTCATGCGGTGTTCCTCGACTGCCAATAGCTTCCAATTTTGATTAGGAGAGTAAGAACAGAGACTGTGTTAAAGGCTTTCTGCAGGTCCAAGAATATTGAAAAGTATTTACGATGATCATCTAAATTCTTAGCAACAGTTTCCGTTAGGTCGGCAATTGCATCTTCTGTAGATACACCTTTTTAAAGCCATATTGGTTGCTCGCTATGACTCGATGTTTGTGTAGAAAGTTAAGTAGGCGACCATATATCAACCTTTCCATAACCTTAGATATTGCCAAGAGTACCGATTTTGGTCTGTAATTATTCACACAGTCTCTGCTCCCACACTTATGCACTGGGTGGACCAAGGCCTTCTTAAAGGGTTCTGGAAAAAATCCTGTCGCAATTGATATATTTTTTATATGTGTTAAAACCCCTTGTTCCCACAAGAGGTTTGCAGAATATTATAACGAGAATAGAAGGTATCCCGTCCCACCCAGTGGCACTATCATGTCTTAAATTCATGATGGTAGACTCAACCTCAGAAAGTAGAAGGTGAGGAAGTTTTTGGTGGAGAAAATGACTGTGAGGGGTCCGCGATTTTAGAGGCTAGGTTTGTGCCTATGCTGGCAAAGAATGTACATACTTTATTGGCTGCAGCATACGGGTCCACACATGTTTTTAAAAGTTCTAGTTACGTTTAGCTTATTCCAATTCTGACTTTTAATAAGCTGTTTTAATCTTATTGAGAACTTTTTTACATTAATTTTGATAACGTTATATGAGATTTGGACGATACCGTTATTGGGTGATTAACGGGCTTTTTTATGGAGTTTATCGCGATATCGAATGCAACGTAATAGACCTGGGGTAATCCAGGGCTAAAGCCCTAGAAAGAAACATGGTTTCTTTCTTTTTTAGTCACATTGATTATACGTGTGTGTTTTTACAGAATAGATTGAACTATGTTTATCAGACAAGTGCCAGCTATATTAGGGTCTCCTGTGTTAGTGAATTGAGAGAAATCATGACTTTCCATATCTTCCTCGACATTAGTGTAATCAATTTTTGGGGTCTTATAAGAAAGCACCGTCTGTTTCGCCAATTCTGGACCATCCACACGTATTAACAGTGGAATGTGATCCGTGGTGTGGGATTCCAAGACAACTATACATGTAGATTTATTGGATTTTAGAAGAACGTGATCAATACAATTATTGATTCTAGTAGGAAGGTAATTTCCAGGTAAAAGGCCATGGGTGGCGTTGAGGGTTAGGTAATTACCACAACGTTAATCTATATTAGATGGTTTAATATCTATGTTAGTATTTCCGATGAGGTATATACTACTACAATAATTTAATAGTTGTAAGAACACAGTCCAGACTATCTAGGAAGTTATAAAAATCTACTTTAGAATTTAAAGAGGGCGAACGATATACGGCTATTATTGTTAGCTCGTTATTGATTTGGCAAGAAAGACAGTTAACATTTGTCAAAACAGGCTCCTGAACGGTACACTGAATATAGCTTTTTATGTACATTACTATTCTGATGACATTGCTACTCAAATTTTTATTGTTTTATGTTAAGTGGGAGTTGTAGCCATCTAACACCGGAAGGTTTGTGATTTTACTTAACCAAAACTCAGTCAATATCAGAATATCACAATCAACTTTAACGCTAACAGTTGGTCAATAGTAGATTGTACATCAAGTGCATACAACGCACCGTTTTACGCGAGATGTTTATTCATACGAGCGAGCTTGCGAGCGAAGATGGATATAAAGTAGAGTTTAAAATGGGTTTTATGGACGAGTTGTACACTCTACTTATCACTTCGATTGCGAGGAAATGAAACAGCAACATGTAAATATGAACGATCGATTTGCTCCCGATTATCTAAAAAAAATACTTCAAAGTGTTGGGCAGTTCTCACAGTCGTAATCTTCGAGCTTCCAAGAAACTACTTCTCCAAATTCCTTCACACCGCACGGGGTTTAAGTCAAATTCTTACGCTATCTCTACTATATAAAGCTCTGGAACGCGCTACGTTTTGGCATTAAAAAATCTGAAAGCAAATTTACTTTTCAAAAGAAAAGTTCGTAACCACTATACTCGCATAAGTCAGAATAAATAACTCTCAATTAGAAGACGAGTCCTGGTAATTATTATTAGGTTTTTCGTTTTTTGGTATTTGTTAAAATATGTATTAGTTTATTTTATTTGTATACTAGCAACTCGCCTCGGCTTCACACGGGTGCAATGTTGCATATAATAATATAAACCTTCCTGTTTAATCACTCCATTTTCGTTTTTTTTTTGTCTTGTATTCTGATTGTCCAAAACATATTTAAAACAATTAAATTTGTCGAAAAATATATAAAATTATTGAATTGCAGAAAAAAAATTGCGTCACTTTGCCACCCGGGCCACGGATTATTATTATTATTAATGCTAGCAGCTACACAGAGGCTTCGAGACCATGGTACATTTACGCCTCGGTCAATGGATAGAGGGGGTTCCGTACATGTTGAGCCAGAGATGCAGGAACAAATACTGGATTATTTTAATGAAAATCCAACGGCCAGTACGCGGCAGGCGGGCCGACACTGTCTATCGCTCATATGATTATTTAGAGAGTATTAAAAAGGGATCATCGCCACCCGTTTCACTACAGACGGTGCCAGGAACTAAGTCCATTGGATTATGAACCCCGCGTGGCGTTTTGTGAATGGTTCTTGCAAGATTTCACCAGGAACATCCTCTGGACAGATGAGTGCACATTTACTCGGAGAGGCTTATTTAACCAACACAACAGACACATGTGGGCGCACGGAAATCCAATATTTATGGAAGAAGATTCATTTCAGCATAGGTTTTCTTTAAATGTGTGGGCTGGTATAATCGGACCGTACGTATTAGGGCCAATCTTTTTGCCACGACTTACTGGTTAGGTATACCTGGGATTCCTCCAAGTAACTCTGCTGTGACTAGTTATTGATTTATTGGATACACCGAATGTGCTTTTATCAGCTGTAAGCCAAATGTATTACCAGCACGATGGTGCCCCGGCGCACTTTTTGTGAGAAGGCATCTTGACCACGAATATGGCACACGCTGGATCGGGCGCGGAGGCGCAGTGCAATGGCCAGAAAGATCGTCTGACCTAACACCATTAGTTTTGTTTTAGTGGGGTCGAGTAAAAGGACTAGTGTATGACGATGGAAATGGACCAACTAATGTGACGGAACTGCGAAATAAAATTGAATCAGCGTTTCAACAAGTGAAAAGTGACACTCAAGTGCTCGAATCGCTGAAAAATAATTTAAGAAGGCGGGCTGTGTTATGTACGAGTATTCAACAAAGTGGTAGACATTTTGAATCTTTGCTACCGCAACGAGGGGATCTGTAAGTAGAGATACTTAATTATCTACTTAATTAAATGTAATAAGTTGTTGTCAATTATTTGTAAATACAGTGATTTAAACTTTTTAAACACGCCAACATTCCTTACCTAGTATCTACTTATGTACCGACATAATCTACTTAATCAACATGTCATAATAACTGTAGGTAAAAAGCTATTTAGTCTGAAAATGTGGGCTACCTAATGTTGCCAGTCCAAAGCCTGGAAAAGTGTGATGGAAACATTTAAATCTCTGTTCAAAGGTAACCTAAGTTTTTTATGAGCGTAGATAGTAAATAATAACGTAAGCGAAGCGCGCATCGACCCAGTGACGACTCCTCCCTCGATAGAGCGTCGTCGCAGACGAAAGAAACGATTAGAATTGACAGTAAAACTAAAACAGCTCATAAAACCTTTACAATTTTTTTAATGTCTTTTTTTTCTCTGAAATTGGTCAATTGAATTAAAAATCAGTTGGGGTGTCTGAGGTTTTGCGCATTTAACGCTATACGTTGTATAAATAAGGCACCCATCTCCACTACAGTTACAAAAGAAAAGACACAAGGTCACAAGGCGTATCATGTCATTGCAAAGGGTACTGAGAACGATAAGGGTTCAATAAGTTCATCACCATCTTGTGTATATTGCAAGGGTGACCATTACATCTTTAGTTGTAAAGAATTTGCCAAACAAACTGTGCAACAACGACGTGAATTTGTGAAGAACAAAAACCTTTGCTTCAACTGCGTAGTACCGAATCACATAGTCTACAAATGTAAACAAAAGAAGAAATGCCGAGTCTGCGGAAGAAAATATCATTCTCTTTTACATGAAGCAACAGAAACAACACAAGAGAGTGACACACGAGAGAATAACAAACAAGAAGAACAAACAGAACAGGTCACAAGCGCACATTTCTCTAAAGAACAACCTGGTCGTCAAGTGTTATTGGCAACAGCACAAGTATGTGTTACATCAAGCGATGGCGAAACACAAGTAGTTAGGGCATTGATTGACCAAGGGTCAGAGGCTTCATTCGTATCTTCAAGAGTAGTCGAACTCTTGAGATTGAAGAGGACAAGTATCAACGGTGTAGTCTCAGGTGTGGGAGAAGGAAACCTGGTTCTTATAAAACATGTAGTTGACCTGACAGTTGCGTCGCAATATAATAAAAGGAAAATTATTCAAGTGAAGGCTTATGTTTTGAAAACACTGTCTGCAAGATTACCTTCCAAACACATTGCGATGAACTGGCCAGAACTCCAAAAATTACTATTGCCTGACCCTACGTATAACACACCGGACAAAATTGATGTACTACTCGGTGCAGACATCTTGAGCAAAATTATAGAAGTTGGTTTAGTAAGATGTTCTGATGGCATAGTGGCGCAGAAAACAAGTTTGGGATGGATACTTTCAGGTCAAAAGGAAGACAAATCAATTAGCAACAAACACAAAATAACAACACTACAAGTGACAAGTATGGTTTCAGCAGACAATGATTTATTAAGAAATTTCTGGGATATTGAAACAGGTTTATACAAGAAAAGAAAACTACTTACAAAGGAAGAAGAGATGTGTGAAGAGATTTACAAAAATACAACTAAAAACTCTCTGGTATTCCTTCTCGCCTTTGCGAGAAGGAACACCAGAGACTCTGAAATTATGCGGAGAAACGAAACAAAAAGCTGTTTATAGATTTAAACAGTTGGAGAAGAAATTACAAAGGTCTCAGAGTTTAAAGTCAGATTATTTTGAGGTAGTTCATGAGTACATGGAAATGGGTCATTTGAAAATGTCTGATCCCAAAGATGATAACAAATCAGTTTATCTTCCTCATCACGCTGTAATACGCGAAGACAAGGACACAACAAAGGTTCGAGTAGCTCACAATGCGTCTGCAAAGGGCTCTAACGGTCATTCTTTGAACGACACCATGATGATTGGACCTGTATTGCAACCTGATCTACGAAGCTTAATTATCACATGGAGAACACATAAAATATGTGTAGTAGGAGACATAATTAAGATAATAGAATGATTGATTTTTTGTGCTTTGTATGTATGTTATTTTTTTTTTGTTATCATTTCGTATGATGCACGTCATGTCCCTGCGACAAATAAATATTTTTTCTTTCTATTTCTTTCTTTCTATTGATATGACACCAGAGCACACAAATTTACAATGGATAGTCTGGCGAGATAACCCTGAAGAAAAACTGGAAAGTTTCAACCTGATGACTGTAACCTATGGTACAGCTGCAGCACCGTATTTAGCTGTACGAACGTTACAACAACTTGCCGATGATGAAGCAGTTGAGTATCTTAATACAGCACCTGTAATTAAAAATTCATTGTATATGGATGATTTGATGACGGGAAGTAAAACCGAGGAAAAAACAACTAAAATGTGTGAGAAAATAAAGGTGATACAGTTTAGTAAAGGAAATTTTAAAATGCAAAAGTGGTCTAGTAATTCGGAAGAAGTAATAAAGCATTTACAAGAGGGATCTAGTACAAACAGTACGAAGGATGGAATAGAGATAAAACTAGATGAAGTTATAAAAATTCTGGGATTGACATGGGATAGGAAGGATGATAAATTTAAAATCACAATTAACTTACCTGTAGTTCAATGTCCCGTAACGAAGAGATGTGTTCTGTCAGACGTAGCAAGGCTGTTTGACCCATTTGGATGGCTGTCACCAGTGATCATCAACGCTAAGGTTTGATACAAAAACTGTGGCTATGCAACATGGGATGGGATGACGAGCTGCCGTCAGAGTTGATAGATGAGTGGATGAGATATAGAGAGGAATTAATACACCTGCAAAACATTATAATACCACGCTGGTTGAAAACTACACCGATCAATTATACAAACATTGAATTGCATGGTTTTGCAGATGCATCTACGCACGCTTATGCTGCTGTTACTTACTTTAAGGTTATTGAAGAAGACACAGTAAATATCACAATCATCGCGTCTCGAACAAAGGTTGCACCGTTGAAGCAAATTTCAATCCCTAAACTGGAATTATGTGCTGCAGCATTACTATCAAAGTTAATCAATGATCTGGTAGACCTGTTGAAAATACCTAAAAACCATATTTTTGCGTGGACTGATTCGATAGTCGTGATGTCATGGCTACAATGTCAACCAAGTCGCTGGCGTACATTCGTTGCGAATCGAATGGCAGACGTAACAAGGATACTGGATAATGACCGATGGAGACACGTGCAGTCTATCGATAACCCAGCCGATATCGCTACAAGAGGCGTAAAAGCAAGGGGCCTGGCTTGTTCAGACTTATGGTGGACTGGGCCTGTGTGGTTAAAACATAAAAATCTTGAACAACAAACATATGAAATTCCTCAAACTAATTTAGAATTAAAGGGTTCATTATTTCACACAAATTTAGAAGTAAAACCAATCTGGGAGTATTTTCTTCAATAATTTCAAGAATGAAAAGAATATTAGCATACTGCAGAAGATTTATAAAAAGAGAAAAGGAAATATACACACACCTCACGTCATGGACACCTCTACAGGATAAATAAGGACACAAAACTAACCTACGAGGAGATGTCCATGCTCTTAGCACAAATCGAGGCTTGTCTCAACTCTCGCCCTCTTTATCAAATTGACAATATTGTGATGCCGCTTACTCCGGGACAATTTTTTTAGTTGGCGAGCCCTTGATTTCGGTTCCTGAAACATTCTACGAGTACGAGCCTGTCAAACTTTTGACTAGGTGGCAAATTATTCAAAAAATAACTCAAGACTTCTGGCATAGATGGCGTACAGAGTATCTTAACACGCTCCAATAGCGATACAAATGGCAAGTGAAGGTCCCGGAGCCTGCTATTGGAGATGTTGTTATTGTTAAGGAAGAAAATTTGCCCCCTACGAAATGGTTATTGGGACGGGTGAAACAAATTCATCCCGGAAAGGACAATCTCGTAAGAGTGGTTACAGTCCAGACTATGGCAAACAAGGAGTTAAAAAGGCCCCTATACAAATTGATACCGCTTCACAAAGAACCAATAAGTAAGTAAGCTATGTGGGCGGTTTGATTAATTATTAGTGAAGTTATGTTGAAGTAATTATAAAATCAAATGTATAACATAAATTAAGTTAAAAATATTTACAGTCCATTAATTGTTCGATTTGCATGACATGTATAAGTATTAATTAAAAACTAATGTTTTGGTGGGCGGTATGTCCAGTTCACATATTAATGCATGCAAGGAGAAGTAGAAACAGTCGCAAATAAATCATCGTTGAGTAATGACGTTTGTTATTTTTTATAAAACACCGTTCCATTACACCAGTTTAGAAAGAGACTTAAGCACATATAAATTGAACGAATTGCCCTTTTTTGCAAAACAAATATTGTCTGAATATCGGCGGCATTACCCCACAAGAGAATACCGTACGACATCACACTGTGGAAATAACTAAAGTAAGACAGGCTGTCTTAGACGTAGTAAGACTTCTTTTATATCTCGCGAAGCCCCCATTAGAGAGGTCATACTAAATCTGTAAGCAGCACAGTAAACACTGTTAACCAGAGTTCGAAAAAAGTATTTTCAGTTACCATTTTTCTCCATGGGCCCACTCTATCAGGTGGGAAAGGAATGAGATCCCAGTGGATACTCTGATCAGATCAGTGAAGAGATCAGATCTCTACTTTTGGGTAAAGTATTTGGACTTTCGGGCGGTAGCCCTCCATGTATAATCTGGAAACAGAAACAGTCATTCAGCGACGCAAGAAAGTAACTAATCTTACGGTTGGCTCCTTCGTGTTTATAAGTACGGTGCTTAGCCCAAGTACACAATTATGATTTTAAACTCTCGGTTTCGAGCCGAGCATTGAAAATAAATCAGAGCGCAGATGTGCTGTTGGATTGTTAACTCACGGCGGTGAGAAGCGCGTTGAAGAAAGCAACCATGCGATCGACAGCTTACTCCATAGCTACGATCCCATCGTGCACCGAACAGGCAAATCGGAACGAGACGAAGATCGAATTTACGGGATTATGGAGCTTAGTACAAAAATAATACGAAAAAAATCCTAACAAAATTATAAATGCGAAAGTAAGTTTGTTCCTGTAGGAGCGCTGACACATCATTTTGTATTCATCATAAATGCAGCGCCCGGCGATAACAGTTCGCCCGTAACCACCGTAAACTATAGACACGCTCCCAACCTGATTAGCTACTCCTTTGTAATATTTCGTAACAAGTTTAATAAGTAAAGTAACTATAGAGTTCCGCAGTATTTCATTTCTATCCGTACACATACAACCCAAAGACCCTATATAGACGCACACAAAATTGGTGACCCCGACGTGATATAAAACGTGGTGGCAAGTTCAATGGCCTTACCGAGTATTAAGGTAGAAACTGTGCAACCGCCACTAACATCGCCTAATCCCAAAGTCATACAGGGTGAAGTTATGTTACTGAATGATATTTTTGTTCTTAGAAATTATTACCTATGTGTGCGGGTTCGCGACCGAGTGGACAAGTAATATACAAAAATAAGTTGTAACGATTCAATTTATTAAAAATATCAAGTAACTAAAGTTAGCATTTACACGTGACATTAAAATGTAAAATTAGATAAGGCTATATGAAAAGTTACAACTAGACAGACAAGATCACGGCGAGCTTTGGCGAGTAATGATAGGGGTCAGAAAAAGGACCTCGCGCGATCGTAGTTAGAGACTGACTGCCTGCCTCGCCCAAAGCTCGGAACACCTTCCCACATCTGCAGTTTTCTAAACAAAGGATGCGGCAAAACGGTTGTTACGTAAAAGTATAATAAAACACAGGAAATATAAATACAAATGGGTACAATAAACGATAACAAAAAATAACAGAACAATGAACCTTAAATAAAGATAAAGAATTCTAAAAGACAATAGTACCTATAACTATAAAGAATTATAGAATACAATAGTACCTATTACTTAAATTGCTTTGCAGATGTGGGAACGTGGGAAAACACAAAATTAAACTTTCTAAAATAATTACAATAGAAAAATATTATATTCTTAATAACTATGCAAGGGATGAGTACGTGAGACAGAGTCGCCACAGTACCACTACCAGTGATAAAGATCACGAAAAACTTGCCTGATAGTAATCAGGAAATTTAACTCGCCTACCAGAACGGCGAGGAATATGCTGTCGCTGTTGTTGTGTGTTAGTATCGGCCCTTAGTAGCTGATCGGAAGCAGTGGTTTGGTGATCATTTTGATTCACATTAGAAGTTGTGATATTCTTGCTAGGCGCAAATTGATTTTCTGACAGTATATAAGCCGGTTTTAACCTATCAATTGTGACTGTAACGTCACGGTCCCTATTTCGAATGACAAATGTTTTGTCATTCCTTGTGATGACTTGGTAAGGCCCATCGTAAGGCTGTACTAAAGGAGCTTTAACAGTGTCATTGCGCAAGAAGACATGACTGGCTGTTGCCAAGTCTTTGTAAATGAAGCTCTTTCTATCACCATGTGCAGAGCCATTTACTGGTTTTAAAGAATTGAATTGAGAATTAAGTTCTTGAGCAAAGTCTGGCACCACTAAGATACTACTATTTACAGAAGGTGCTAAAAACTCACCCGGCAGTCTAATACCTTGACCGTATAACATTTCAGCTGGGGTAGCTTGAAGGTCTTCCTTCCAGGCTGACCTAATACCTAACATTACTGTTGGTAAGATGCGTACCCAATTATCAGTTGGTAAGTGACATTTTATTGCGGCTTTGAGTTGCCTGTGCAGACGTTCTACCATTCCATTGGCAGACGGGTGGTACGCAGTAGTACGAAGAATATTTATATTTTACGAAAAATATTTGTATTTGTACGAAGATGTTTGGTTCCTAATAGGGTATTGAGATTCCTAAATAGGTGCGATTCAAACTGTCTCCCTTGATCTGTAGTGTTAGGTCTTGAATTCAAACTATGGATACTTTACGACACATATATTGTAAAAGAAATTGTAACCACACGTCACTCTCCCACGCACTCCCGAATATACTGTTCTATCGATTGCTGTCGTGCCAATCGATAGTGCTGCCCACCCTGCTACGCATAGGGTTGGGACAACCATGGGATTGTCGCTATCAGTTCAGCCTTCCTGACTCTCCTGCGTCCTCGTATGAGTATTCAAGTGAAGTCCTAGCTCTCCCAGCTCCGACAGCCAGCAACGCCGGGACCCCAATGGCTGATCTCGTTGATGATGATCCCGTCGAGAGCCCCTGAGGCACCTTAAAAAAATATTAAACATAGCCCCGAAGGCAAGATGTTGAGCGGGTCAACAGTTATGCTGGCTCGGGTTCCGCAGCCATGACATAATAATGTGGCCCCGTAGGCAATGTCATAATATGGCCCCGCAGGCTATGACGTAATACGAGTATGGCCCCATAGGCAATGTCACAATATGGCCCCGTAGGCTGTGACGTGATATGGCCCCGTAGGCAATGTCACAATACGGCCCCGTAGGCTGTGACGTGATATGGCCCCGCAGGCAATGTCATAATATGGCCCCGTAGGCTATGACGTGATATGGCCCCGTAGGCAATGTCACAATATCGGCCCCGTAGGCTGTGACCTGATATGGCCCCGTAGGCAATGTCACAATACGGCCCCGTAGGCTGTGACGTGATATGGCCCCGCAGGCAATGTTATAATATGGCCCCGTAGGCTATGACGTGATATGGCCCCGTAGGCAATGTCACAATACGGCCCCGTAGGCTGTGACCTGATATGGCCCCGTAGGTAATGTCACAATACGGCCCCGTAGGCTGTGACGTGATATGGCTCCGTAGGCAATGTCACAGTACGGCCTCGTAGGCTGTGACGTAATATGGCCCCAAAGGCTCAGGACTTGGTTGAAGATACGTCATCGCGCTCCAAATCTTCATCTGACGAGTTTTCTAGTCTGACACACCAAAGTTTAACCTTGTCTCGAGCGACAATATTTTTATATGTTCTCTTGCCCCTAGCAGCTGAGCTAACTTCATACCGGTCGTTTGGTAACACTGCGGTTACCTTGTAAGGTCCTGCGTATTTCGGAACAAGCTTCCCGCTTGTAAGTCCGGGTCGCAAAATCTTTCGCTCCACCATGACCAGCTTGCCCACCGTTATAGGTTTTGCTGCTCGACGGCCTTTGTCAAAACGTTTCTTCATGGCGATCGAATTATGCTCGATTTGTTTAGCTGCGTGCTCGCGCAAACTTTCTACATCTGACGTATGTTGTGCACCTTGTAAATCACCCGCCAGTCGAGGTCTTAAGCCACAGAGTAGTTCAAGGGGCGATTTTCCAGTACCCTGGCTCACTGTAGAATTTATGCCCAACTGAACTTTCGGTAAGTAGGCGTCCCAGCCCTTTTGCTCTTCGCCCATATGAGCCGTCAAGGAACTTAAGATTGTGCGATTTAGTCTCTCAACTTGGCCATTTGCTCTTGGTGAAGCCACGGCATTCAATACGTGTCTTATCCCAAGTCCATTACAAAAATCCTTGAATTCACGGCACGTGAACGCTGTGCCTCTGTCACTAACTATTCTTATTGGGTAACCAAAAACTTGGGTAAACTTATTCAGTGCTGTGATAGCTCCTCTAGCGTTAGCACTCGCCACAGCTTCCAGCCACACGAACTTCGAGAACCCATCAATAATAGCAAAGATGTACGTTTTGCCATTGCTCCTGCAAAATGGTCCCAGATGATCCACGTGCAGCGTGTGAAAAGGAGAAGAATCCCTTGGTATCGGATGCAGTAGTCCTGCAGTAGTCCTTCTTGGTAAACTGACACCCAATACAGCTGGCCACATATTTCTCAACGCTTCTCCACATTTTAGGGAACCAGTATTTTGCCTGGATCGCTTCCAAAAATTTTGCCGCTCCTAGATGGCTACTGTTGTCGTGATAGGTCTTTAATATATGCCATCGTGCTCCCTTAGGCAACACAGGTCTGTGTCCACCATCGACAGCGCGACAAAGTAAACCGTTGACAACCTTATAATCTATAGCCAGTCCAGCCAGCCAGTTGCCAGTTGCCAGTTGTTTCTGCCAGCTTCGGACTCCAATTGTAGATTCTTCATAAGTAACTGAATCCCTTCATCGCCGTCCTGAAGAGCGTCAATAAAATCTTTCTCTTCAATGTGTTGAATCGCAATTAGATTTCGGCTAAGGGCATCAACGTGTGACATCGAAGTTCCTGGTCTGTGTTCCACGTCGAAGTCGTATTCCTGGAGATCAAGCCACCATCGTGCGATACAGAGTGACAAATCTCTCTTTGACCATACCAGCCGCAAGGCAGAACAGTCAGTCACAACACGGAATTTGAGGCTTGAGACATAAACCTTGAACTTTTGGATACTAAAAACAACAGCTAATGCCTCAAGTTCAAAGCTGGTACTTCTCTTCGGTTGCTGTTGTTTGCCTGCTCGCATAGGCCACAGCCTTCCATTCGCCGTTTTCTTGATTCTGCAAAAGTACGCCACCAAGTCCAACTTTAGAAGCGTCGGTGTGAATCTGCGTTTCGCGAGTAGGGCTATAGATAGCGAGGACAGGATCAGATGTTAATAGCCTTTTCAAGATCTCCATAGAGCTGGATTGTTCGGTTCCCCAATACCATTCGGCACTCTTTTTCGTCAGGGAGGTAAGTGGTCTGGCTATTGTAGCAAACCCTTTATCAGTCGCGCGCACGCACCTATCGACGACGGTTGCGTATTTAGCAGCGCTGTGTGACGTTTTTGTAGTGAAAATGACGAACCTTATTAAGTGTGACAAGTGTAACATCGTAATCGATGAAATGTTGTCTTACATCCAGAACAAAGTGTCTGTTATGGACGAAGAAACTTTAGTGCGTATTTATGTCTCATCCTTCACGAGTGATGAAATCAAACGGTCTAAGTCACTTCTTTTTGATGCCATTCCTTCGAATCTGCGGAAGATTGTAAGGAAGAACAAAAACAAAGAGCAGAGGGATTTGGCGGATATCATTAATCTGTTCAAATCAGCAGACCCAGATGATATTCCTGTGTTTGTGGCCAGGAGTCTTGAAAAGTTGCCACCTATTACATTCGACCACCTGGACTGTACGAAGCTTTTGAAAGATTTAGTACGAATGCAAGCAGCAATTGACGAAATTAAAACCACCTATGCGACGTTAGATAATATACAAGAGTTGAGAACGGAATTTTTTCCAATCAGAAATGATTCGTTACCACCCGCGTCTGCTTGTAAAGTGACTATGAATCGGGGCGCCGGGTTATTGGATAGTGGGCCGATGGGACTATCGCAACTGAATAATTCTTCTCTCCACGAGGTAACAAGCAACCCGGATGAGAATGATTGTGATCTGCATCAAAGAACTCCACAATTCAGAGAGATCATGCAGGTACAAGAAAAACAAAATAAACGTGAGTCATGTACGCAGCAGCGGACTTCACCGTTCGGTGTAAGCGCTGCGGTGACTCACGCGCACGAGCCGAGTGTATGTGCAACTGGTTTGGCGACGACTGAGCGCTCGGGCCAAACTGTGAGTATTAATGAAGCGCATCAGCTGATTGGTACGAATAACGCGAACGTCGCTAATAACGGTGCAATGATTCAGTCAGTGACTCCGTGCTATGCGCTCAACAATGACGATGGGTGGCAAAAAGTGTCCTATCGTAAGAAGCACCCCAAATATCGCTATTTAGGTAAAACCGGTGTTGCGACAGATTTGGAGGGGCGATTTAGAGCAGCAGAAAGAAAAGTGCCAATATTTATCACGAATATTCATAGCGAGACGACCAATGGTGAAATAATTAATTATATTCGCTCGAGAACACAAGACACGGTGTCTTTGGAGAAAATAATAATGAGGAAGGAAAGGGGACACGTTGCTTACAAATTTTATGTTTCCGAGTCAAAGTTACCATCTTATCTGGATGAGAATTTATGGCCCCGAGGCATCGTATTTAGGCGTTTTGTCAACTTTAAGCGTCGGACATCAAACGGATTGTTATCTGTTGACGGATTCAATAAATACAGTAATGGATAGCAGACCATATCGTTTTGCTACATATAATTGTAAAAACGTAAAACGCTCCATGGATAGCATTAGGGAGCTCTGTCGTTCTTGTGATTTGGTAGCATTGCAGGAAACTTGGCTGCTTCGTGAGGAGATACCGTACTTAAGTACGATTCACAACGAGTTTGGCTACACGGGAATTTCAGCGGTGGACACGTCTGCAGGTCTGTTACGTGGGCGACCTTTTGGTGGCGTGGCCTTACTGTGGAGAAGCAGCGTATTTCAGCAGGTGTCTGTGTTGCGTTGTGATAGTGAGCGTATATGTGCCATTAAAATAATAACCGGTGACCGGCCAGTGATAGTGCTAAGCGTATATATGCCTACGAGCGAGGCGGGCAATTTAGCTGAGTTCACGGATTGTCTTAGTATGGTAAGCGCAATAATTGAAGAATACGGCATTGAGTCTGTGTATATTTTAGAAAGAAAGAAAGAAAGAAAAATGTTTATTCGACGTCAGTACATCAGGCACACACACAATAATATTTAAAAAAGTTACAAAAAAGAGAAAATACATAGTATGACTGTACTGTGTGCCTCACGGCTGCGCCAAAAAGGTCCATTTCAGCATTAATGCCAGACAGGTGAGGCTGTCTGACGCTGATCTTCCAATGAACCTTGAGGGGGTAAGTGACATACAGAAAACAGTTTCAAAGATAGTATATGAATAGATATTTTAGGCGATTTTAATGCTACACCGTATGGTTTATTTTTCAACGAGCTTGTAAGCTACTGTGCTGAGCAGTATTGGATATGTGTTGATGTAGAAATGTTAGGTATTGACTCGGATACGTTCACTTTTATTAGTGACGTGTACGGGTCATGCAGCTGGCTGGACCACTGCTTGGTAACTCAGTCTGCAAGGCAATCTGTTACTAACGCGTATGTGGATTATGACACGGTATGGTCAGATCACTTCCCACTTATTATCGAGTGTAAATTAAATCTGATTCCGCAGACGGTACATCACGGTGTTATACTGAATAGAGGGGTAGTGTGGGGTGTGCGTACGGGGGAACAGATTGCCTTGTATACTAGTGAGTGTAACAGGAGGCTCAGACTTGTTGACTTTCCTGCTGAGTGTATTCAATGTGCTGACTCTTATTGCCGCGACCATGGCCATAGGCGTGCCATTGACAGACTGTACTCTGATATTGTGACCGCTCTTCGTGACGCGTCTTTGGCAGGTCGGGGTGGCGAGAGGTCAGGTGGGGTTGGCTCGCGTGTAGTAGGGTGGAACAGTAAAGTCAGCGGGGCTCATCGGGTGGCCAGAAAGAAATTTATTGAATGGGTATTATGCGGCAAACCTAAGTGCGGGGAAGTATATCGTGGAATGTGCGAAACCAGAAGGGTATTCAAATCTAGACTGAAATGGTGCCAAGATCGTCAGGACCAATTGAAAATGGATACCCTTGCTGAGAAGCACTCGAACGGTGACTTTCGTGGCGAGGACTCAAGTTTACCTTTTTGGTACCCACCAAAAAGGTAAACTTGAGTCCTCGCCTTCCGGTGAGTGTTGATGGGGTTAGTGAATCGGGGGATATAGCGAGTCTATTTAAGTCCTACTTTTCTGTAAAGCCTCAGTTTGGAAGGCAGATTGCGAAGGTCAATGCTGAAGAGCTGACAGGAGTTATGGAAACGAGAATTTTGGCCAGTGAGGTGGGGAAAATCGTAAAACATATGACCAGAGGCAAATCTCCTGGCCATGATGGCCTTAGTATTGAACACTTGCAGTGTGCCGGCCCGCATGCACCTAGGGTTTTAGCTATGTTCTACTCGCTATGTCTGAGCCATTCATACCTGCCGTACGACTTCATGAGAACGTTAGTAGTGCCTGTGGTGAAGAACAAAACTGGTGATCTAACCGATAAAACTAACTACAGGTCTATCTCTCATGCTACTGTTACAGCAAAGGTGTTTGACGGTTTGCTTGATACACGGTTAAATAAACTCGTGTCGCTGCACAGTAATCAGTTTGGGTTTAGACCTAAATTATCTACAGATAGTGCAATACTGTGTCTCAAGCATACCGTCAGATACTACACGGATCGTAAAACGCCAGTGTACGCGTGCTTCCTCGACCTGTCCAAGGCCTTTGACCTGGTTTCGTATAATGTGTTGTGGCAAAAACTTAAGGGCTTAAACATGCCGCATGAACTTGTAAAAATCTTCAAGTATTGGTAAGAACACCAGGTTAACAATGTCAGATGGGCGGGTACATTATCGGAGCCATACAGGCTCGAATGTGGGGTGAGACAAGGTGGGTTAACTTCACCCACACTTTTCAATCTCTACATGGATGCACTCATCGGCGCGCTCAGTAGTCATGTGGGCTGCCATGTTGATGATGTATGTGTAAACAATCTGAGTTATGCAGATGACATAGTGTTGTTGAGCGCGTCGGTTTGTGGATTACGCAAGCTACTGAAAATTTGTGAGGAGTACGTGGGCAGTCATGGCCTTATGTATAATGTCGCGAAAAGTCAATTCATGGTGTTTCAGGGAGGCGCCAAATGCCCACAGCAAGTACCCCCTATTCGCTTGAATGGTGTACCGTTAGAACGGGTGGACCAATTTAAATACCTGGGGCACTGGGTAACAGCCGATCTGAAAGACCATGTCGACATTGAGCGGGAGCGGAGGGCACTGTCTAAGAGAGCAAATATGATAGCCCGTAGGTTTGCACGTTGTTCAAATCAGGCAAAAGTCACACTTTTCAAAGCTTTTTGCACCTCCTTATACACGTGCAGCCTATGGGCATCTTACTCACAAGCTGCCTACAGTGCCCTTCGTGTCCAATACAACAACGCGTTCAGGGCAGTGTTGGGGCTGCCCCGCTTCTGCAGCGCCTCGGGCATGTTTGCGGAAGCGCGCACCGACTGTTTCCACGCCACCATGCGCAAGCGGTGCTCGTCCTTGGTGCGCAGGGTGCGGGCTAGCTCCAACACTGTCTTGGCGATGGTTGCTCAGCGATTAGATTGCCCCTACGTTGGGCATTGTTGTAGCAGGCATATTGCTGGTGCTTGATTCGTCGTTTTGTAGAACTTTCATGTCATATAGTTATTGTAATTTTTGCTTGTGACATAACTTCATTCCATAATTTCATTAATTGTCCTATTTAATTTTTATTTATTTTATTTTATTTTGTTTTGTGCCTTTGACATTAGAAATTTTGATTTGATGTGACATTTATTTGTTTTTCACATTTTTACATCATTTAATCAACTTTATATATTTGTATAATCAATCTGTTAGTGACGTCTATGAAATTGATAAAAGTGTATTTATTGTTCTTTAGCTAATATGGGTCAAAGACCTGATATAAATGAATTTTATTTTTTATTTTATTTTATTTATTTAATAAACTTGCGGAAATAGCTGGCGAGTCCCAAGAACTGTCTAACTTCATGAACGTTTTCTGGTTGTTTGAAATTTGCGACTGCAGCCAATTTGTGTGGAGTCGGTTTAATTTCACTTCCGGTGATCTCATGTCCTAGATAATCAACTTTCGTAGTCAAGAAGCAGCATTTACTTCGCTTCAATTTCACACCAGCGTTCTTAATCAACTCGAGGACCCTGCGGAGATTCATCAAGCAGTTGTCGACGTCTTCTCCCCACACGATTACGTCATCAATGTAAACTTCTGCGCATTCATGTATTACTGGGCCAAGAATCTCATTCATGGCCCTTTAGAAAACCTTAATAATGGAATTCTTGGCTAGCTTTGTTTTTCCTGCACTCATTTAATGTATGGCCCTTAATATTGCAAAATGAGCAATGCTTGTTTTGATTTTTATTTCTTAAGCAATTTTCTTCAAGATGACCAAAGCGATACAAAAACCGCATTTTTTGTCATCTTTTCCTTTCTGTGGAATTTTACCACAATTTTTTAGTATAGTATATGCTATACTTACACTTTATACTATACTTACAATTGTCATACCATATACCATTTATCATCCTTTTTTTATTGATTTGTTTATTTATACTCAGCGAATCGATCTAAATACGATTCGTTTTCATTATATTTGCTGAAATAAAATTAATTTTCAATGTTGTGACAAGTACGTCAGATTTGCCAAACTGACGTACATTCTTTCTGTCATAGAGTTTCTTAGTAGCTTAGTCTATGATGAATACTTTTTGGTTTATCTATTCTAAATTATATTTTTCAATGTTTAGCTGTAATATTGTATTTTATAGATAATAATGATTGTTTAGTAATAACTTAATTTTAAATAATATTTGTAAATTCTTTACGCACTCATGGTTTTATGAAGTAAGTCTGCTATGTCCTGGCCGACTACACTTGTCAGATGAGATTATTATATGGCCGCAAGAAGAAAATCTGAGATTCAAAAATGGAAGGAGACTACTGTGAAAAACGAGCTGACGAGGCAGTCGAGAGGAGACTAGACGAGGGAACGTTTCTTGAATGTGAGACTGAAGGAATTCTTAAAATTGGATACAAGACAGATTCTTGAAGGTGATCCATCTAAAGATACACCTGGGACTTCTATTCCCAATCTTATTATTAAAAACTGTCGTTGTGCCATCCCTGCTGATCATCTCGCGGAGCTGCCCTGGGTCTAAAAGCTGGTGATCCATCTCTAAAGATCTACCAGGACCTCAACTCCTGTTCTTACAAACGCCGCCTTCCTGTGGAGCAGACCTGATACATCGTCCTACATCTCCACCTCTACATTTCATCGTGCTTCAACAGTGCTACTTAATCGTGTAAATATACTCAAAAACTGCTTCCAGAGTGCGGGTTTGATACGTCTTTTTTATCTCGTCTTTGTATTTTTTATCTCATTTGTAAAAACATCCATATCTCTATTAAATTTTTAAATGTACAAGTCTACTCTTATCCTTTAATTCTTAACAGGATCTAGTAGATTTGTTACAGTTTGGCGCCTAACGTAAAATCAATTCTAGATCTCATTAAATCTTCTCAAAATTCAAAAAAAATACTTACACAAGAGATTATATTTGGTATGTTATTATTTCCATCATAATTCATACTTCATCACTTCATCATTTACTTGACACTTCTTCGTACTGAACATCACCTTATACTACACCCCCACACACATTACTTTTACCCTCTGGTAATTGTCATCCATTCTTCGCTTGTGGAGTGTTCTTAAAACCATTCGTGGTCACTTACAAGTTGGGGTTTGGCTTACTCTACGACGTACTAGGAGAATATCCTATAGACGTTGCCACCTACACATAACTCTCTATTAATACCTCACTACCCTGCACCCCACACACTTGCACACCACTGCGGTTACTCCCGGGTAATCGTACCCAGTCTTCGCTTGTAAGTGTTCTTAAAACCACTCGTGGTCACTTATAAGTTGGGGGCTGGGGTACTATACGACGGCTGCAGGACAATATCTTGTGGTCGTTTATACAACTAAAACTAAACATTTACGTAATTATTCATCATATTATTTTAATTTTGGCATCATAATTTGTCAGAGTTGTTATTTAAGTGTTGCTAGGTAACTTGAACAGTGCGACGCGGATATTTTTACGATTTGGAGTGGCGCTGCTTGTATAGAAACATACATAAATTTGGTACATTTTTCTTAGTTCCTATTTTTCCCACCGATACATTTATTGTGTTAGAAACTTTTTCGTTTTTAACAATAACTTCACGCTTATAATTCTCCAGGGTTAGGTAGAAGTATATCTTTATAAGTATATCTTAAAATTGTTTCATATTTTCTTGTAAATTCATGACACTATGACAGATGAGGTTTCCCCTATTGTTGTGACTCCTTCACTGTGAAGCCCCATAATTTATAGCCCTCCTATTTCCCTCACTTCTTCTTTCTTCCTTCTCTATCCTCCCATGCTTTAAACTTTAAGTTAATTCTATTTAACTTCAAGAACTTAGGTTTGGACTACGAGTTCCTTATCTGGAACTCCCTCTTTCGATTCGTTGACCTCCTAAAGTCACGATATTCCTCTTTTGTCTCGATGACTCACTATGTTCTCGATGACCTTTGACATAATGTCTACCTGTGATTTAATGTCTACCTTTGGCGTGAAAGTCTACCCTTGACTAAGAGTTTTTTTTTTTTAAACTCAAAGTCCCTCTTTTACTCTTTGACCCACTTCCCCTTATTTACTCTTCTACCCTGTTTACCTCTCGGACCCTCTTCTAGTTCTCTCTAGCTCAATTTTTACCTTCTTTTGCTATCTTTTACATGATTTTTTTATCCTTCGTATTACACTCATGATTCATCTCTATCTTCTTTCTTTCTTCTAACTGTAGAGTTCTTTTCGGCTTATTAAAACTCTATATAGTTTTTTTTTATTCAATTGGTTCTTAAACCATTAAAGAAGTTTATTTTCTTTAACCTCTCTTTTTATATCTGTTCTTATCAGATAACTCTAAGAAGTGCTTTTAGGTACATGTTACCTAACCTTCTTATAAACTAACTCTGCAAGTTAGTATTACTATTTTGTTATCAACTCTGGAAGTTGATTGGAGCGGTTAACAACTCCATAAAAATAAGCCCTTGTTAAAACTAACTTTTGATTGGAGCGGCTTTTGATTGGAGCGGCTAACAACTCCATAAAAATAAGCCCTTGTTAAAACTAACTTTGATTGGAGCGGCTAACAACTCCATAAAAATAAGCCCTTGTTAAAACTAACGTTGATTGGAGCGGCTAACAACTCCATAAAAATAAGCCCTTGTTAAAACTAACGTTGATTGGAGCGGCTAACAACTCCATGAAAATAAGCCCTTGTTAAAAGAATCTTTATATTTTCATCTTATTAATGGTTTTAGACGTGAGCGGATAACAACTCCTAAAATAAGCCTACTGTTATTAGTTTATCAGGTTGAGTAGTGATCATTGAATGTGAATCCTACCTGACCTAACTTCGTAAGATGTCGGTGTGTTTGAATGAGTTATGAAAGTTTTGTGAATGCTGTAATACTTTAACCTTTGCAAAATTTTTGTTCTAGGCCAAAAATTTTCTCGGGGTCTTTGGGGAAATATAGTATATGCTATACTTACACTTTATACTATACTTACAATTGTCATACCATATACCATTTATCATCCTTTTTTTATTGATTTGTTTATTTATACTCAGCGAATCGATCTAAATACGATTCGTT
The DNA here is from genome assembly GCA_947578425.1 of Eugnorisma glareosa. Taxonomy (NCBI): domain Eukaryota; kingdom Metazoa; phylum Arthropoda; class Insecta; order Lepidoptera; family Noctuidae; genus Eugnorisma; species Eugnorisma glareosa. The sequence continues at coordinate 5,545,156 of OX387974.1, read as the reverse complement.
TTCATTATATTTGCTGAAATAAAATTAATTTTCAATGTTGTGACAAGTACGTCAGATTTGCCAAACTGACGTACATTCTTTCTGTCATAGAGTTTCTTAGTAGCTTAGTCTATGATGAATACTTTTTGGTTTATCTATTCTAAATTATATTTTTCAATGTTTAGCTGTAATATTGTATTTTATAGATAATAATGATTGTCTAGTAATAACTTAATTTTAAATAATATTTGTAAATTCTTTACGCACTCATGGTTTTATGAAGTAAGTCTGCTATGTCCTGGCCGACTACACTTGTCAGATGAGATTATTATATGGCCGCAAGAAGAAAATCTGAGATTCAAAAATGGAAGGAGACTACTGTGAAAAACGAGCTGACGAGGCAGTCGAGAGGAGACTAGACGAGGGAACGTTTCTTGAATGTGAGACTGAAGGAATTCTTAAAATTGGATACAAGACAGATTCTTGAAGGTGATCCATCTAAAGATACACCTGGGACTTCTATTCCCAATCTTATTATTAAAAACTGTCGTTGTGCCATCCCTGCTGATCATCTCGCGGAGCTGCCCTGGGTCTAAAAGCTGGTGATCCATCTTTAAAGATCTACCAGGACCTCAACTCCTGTTCTTACAAACGCCGCCTTCCTGTGGAGCAGACCTGATACATCGTCCTACATCTCCACCTCTACATTTCATCGTGCTTCAACAGTGCTACTTAATCGTGTAAATATACTCAAAAACTGCTTCCAGAGTGCGGGTTTGATACGTCTTTTTTATCTCGTCTTTGTATTTTTTATCTCATTTGTAAAAACATCCATATCTCTATTAAATTTTTAAATGTACAAGTCTACTCTTATCCTTTAATTCTTAACAGGATCTAGTAGATTTGTTACAACACTCTTGCCTTATGACCGACCTTACCGCAAGTAAAGCACTTAGATATTTTGCTCGAGTTGCCATTATCATATGACGTTCCTGGTTGGTTTGATTCCTTACAGTCAATTGATGCTTTCATGCTTGCCAAGTATTTGAGCAAGAAATAGGTATCATTACAGCCAGCAGATAACGCTCCAACCTCCAGCAATTTTTCTCCAAGAGTCCCTATGATTGATTGAGCGATCACTTCATCACTCATATCACATGACATGCCAATGCCCAGTTTGTCGTAATAAAATTTAATTGGGTCTTCATCTTTTGTCTTGACACGATTCACAAGTTCTCTTATCTGTGACAGCTTATTTTTTGTAAATGGGAACGCTCTGATTAATTTCTCCTTCCACTCATCCCAGCTGATCTCATAGGAAGCTTGACGCTCATACCAGCCTTTAGCATACCCACTTAGCCTGGAGGTGCAATTGCAGATAAGAGTTCGCTCATCCCAACCATGCATCTTGGCCACGCTTTCCAAGTTTCGGATCCAGTGCTCAATTGAAACGGAAGAAGTCTGCGGATCAAATTCTGGGATAAAATCATTACGTCCCACATAGCGAACTAATAACGGCCTAGATGTCGATGTATCCGATGGTGTTCCACTGTGATAGTCATTTTTCTTTCGTAACTCCTTTATCAAAATCTGTAAAGCTTCAATCCGTCTTTCTTTTACTTTTAAATTCTTTTTATATTTCTTATTTTTAGAATGTCTTTCCGTCTCACTCGAGCTCGAGGAAGAAGAACTGTGAGACCTGTTTCTTTTACTGTATCTTCCCATTATAATTTATTTTTTTATAATCGAGAGATTTACTTAATGAACACACTATTCAAAATCTGTTTCAAGTATTCTTAACTGAAACTATAATCGCTTCAGTATAGCGAGTCAAGAATGTCAAACAATAACAATGAAACGATCTCACCGAGTCCGCTGTATGATAAGGGACCGCAGTGTAGATGACGCCAGCACTTGAACAAAGGGAGCTTATGTGAGCCGTGTGAGCGCCGCCATACCAAAGTGTCTTTAGTTCTTTGTTCACATCACAGATTTTGGTAACGTCACAATTATGCACCTTGAGTGTTCTTAATTTATTTTACCTTCAACACAGTGTCCTTTTTCACCACAATTCTTATGAAACATTATAGTTCACTTATTTTAGTTTTAATATTACATATATGGTCCTTATCACTGTATTAGGCACACTAATAGTTCACTTCTTTTAGGTACTTATAATAATATGGTCATTATCACTATAGTAGGCATTGGTAGATTCCACTTCTGAATTCTGTTAGGTCTTGAATTCAAACTATGGATACTTTTTTTTTTTTTTACCGATGGGAAATCATCAAATAACCCCTCCCGCTCTGGGCTGAGCAGGAGGGAGTGTCAGACTTCTACTGACTAAAACCCATCCATGTTCCTTCCTTTGCCCTTTGTGTTCCAGGGCCGCGGTATCTCTTTCGAACAGTCCCGCAACCCTGGCAGGCGTCGGCCCTTACGGACCCCTTCCTGTTTGCTGACTCTCTTTGAGGCGCGCGTGGAACACGAACGCGCCGTCGACACGGCCTGTCGTCATAAGACGGACGGACGGACGGCGAGCTAGCCCATAGCTCACCGTCCACAGGCCCGCGTCTACGGTGGCCGGGGGCCACCACGTGGCCCCCGACGCCCGGTGCGTCTCCCGCGGCGGCTGGGACGTGAGGTTCCCTCCCTCTCACGTCCCGCCACCTCCTTCGCTAGCATGACTGCTTCGCAGAAGGAGGTGACGGCGTCCCATTCCGTCTCGCTCCGGACCATGGATTGAACCAGGGCCGGACGCGTGAGGTCGCCGCCGCCGATCGCCGCTACGAGGACACGGCGTTGCTCCGCCCAAGCGGAGCAGACCTGCACAGTGTGCTCCACCGTGTCCTCCGGTCGATCCTCGCAGTGGTAACACCCGGGCGTTTCCTCCCGCCCGATTAGGTGCAGGAACCTCCCGAAACAACCATGTCCGGTGAGGACCTGCGTCAGGCGGAAGGTGAGGGCGCCGTGGCGCCTCTCCAGCCACTCCTCAAAGAGGGGACTTACCGCCATTATAGTGGCGTGCCCTGCACGGGGTTGCGACAGTCGCTCTCTCCATGTCGCCATGAGATCACGCCGGAAGTCTGTCCGCTGAGCGACAATTTGCCGCGGCAGCGGAGTTTCCCCCCGGCGTAGTGCCTCCACGCGCCACTCGTGCAGGCGCGCGAGGACTATCGCCTCCAGATCCCATGGCGGCAATCCGGCAAGGAGGCTCGCCGCCTCGCCGGAGATCGTGCGGTACCCCCGGATTAGCCTTACGGCTACCACCCTTTGGGGCGCGTTCAGATAATGGGCGGCTCGCCGCCTCAAAGAACGCGCCCACACCGGGGCCCCGTAAAGGGCCATGGACCGCACGACCCCCGCGTAGAGCCTCCGGCAGGAGGCGTTTGGACCCCCCAGGTTGGGCAAGAGCCGCTTGAAGGCAGCCCCGGCCCGTTCCAGTTTTGGGGCCAAACGTCGGAAATGTTCCACGAAGTTCCACCGGCTGTCGAGGACGAGACCTAGGTACTTCAACGTCGGCTCGACGCCGATGGGAACCCCTCCCACCGTGAGCATGGATCCCGACGGTGGCGCATTCCGAGGCCCATGAAAGCACATGGCCTCGGACTTGTGCAATGCCACCTCGAGACCCAATTGCCGGATCCTCTCCGCGACTATCGCAACCCCGCGAGTCATCAGCTCGGCCGCCGCCTCGTGCGACCTCCCCTGCGCCAGCACCAGCGTGTCGTCAGCGTAGCAAACTACGCTGACGCTGTCAGGGAGGTCGGCGCGCAGCACCCAGTCGTAACCGCTGTTCCACAAGGGCGGCCCCAGAACCGATCCCTGTGGAACACCGCACGACATCTCCCGCCGGTTCCACTCTCCGCTGCAACCAGGGAAGATGACGTACCTGTCCGTCAGGTAGTCCCCGACCACACGACGAAGGTAGGTCGGCACCCGGTGATACCGGAGTGCCTCCCTAATGCAGCTCCAGGGCATGGAGTTGAAGGCGTTGGCGATGTCGAGAGACACCGCCAAGACCACCCCACCCCGGGACACCGCATCCCCCGTCATGATGGCTCTCACGCGCATGATGGCGTCCACCGTCGAGCGCCCCCTGCGGAAACCGAACTGGTGTTCCGCAAGATCCGGCCCAATCCCCGCCAGGTGCCCGGCGAGGCGGTTGGCATTAACTCTTTCGAAGAGTTTGCCCACCTCGTCGAGCAACACAATGGGCCGGTATGCGGACGGAGAGTCCGCAGGGCGCCCCGGCTTCCGGATGAGGACCAGCTTCCCCGTCTTCCAACGAAGCGGGAACTGGCCTCTCTCCAAGCATGCGCTTAGGAGCCCCTCCAGTCGGGGCCCGAGAGCCTGCAAGGCCAGGACCCAGGCTTTGCCAGGTAAGCCGTCGGGTCCTGGGGCGGCAGTTTTGGCCTTAAGCCTGCCTACCGCCACTCTCAGGTCGAACTATGGATACTTTACGACACATATATTGTAAAAGAAATTGTAACCACACGTCACTCTCCCGCGCACTCCCGAATATACTGTTCTATCGATTGCTGTCGTGACAATCGATAGTGCTGCACACCCTGCTACGCATAGGGTTGGGCCAACCATGGATTTGTCGCTATCAGTAGTAACACGTAAGGGAACGCCGAAGCGTGATATCCAGTGAGTGTAAAATGCACGAGCAACGGTTTCAGCTTCTTGGTTTTCTACAAGTATGGCTTCAGGCCAGCGCGAAAAACGGTCGACACAAGTTAGACAGTATCTGCATCCATTTGCATACGGCATTACAATTACGTCTAAGTGGATGTGCTCAAACCTACCTGACGGAGGTGCAAAATTTCCTGGTATTGAATGGACATGTCGTGAAACTTTAGCACGCTGACAATCAATGCATGCCCTAGACCATTGTTTAACAACTTTGTTCATAGAAGGCCACACAAATCGCTTCGACACTAGCTTCGTTGTAGCTCCAGCACCCGGATGTGATAGTTTATGTACGGAGTCAAAGGCTGCTCTCCGAAAAGATACGGTAATAAAACGGCGAACTATTGGTGTACTAACGTCGCAATAAATAGGTTCAGATGTACCAGGTAGATTTATCTGCTTCAGCTTTAAGGAAGAATTATTATTTTTTAGTAATGATTGCAATAATATGTCACTGCTTTGCGAAACTGCCAACTCTGTCCAATTTATACATGAATCGAGTGTTTCGATCCGCGATAGGACGTCAGCTAGTGCATTGTCTGTACCTTTAACGTGGCAAATATCGGTTGTAAATTGGCTAATGAAGTTTAAATAACGAAACTGTCTATGAGCATTTTGTTGATCTTTTTTTCTAAAAGCAAATGTAATTGGTTTATGGTCGATAAAAATAATAAAATTACGCGCTTCAACACAATGTCTAAAATGTTTTACTGCAGCATAAATAGCGAGGAGTTCGCGATCATACGCTGAGTACTTTTGTTCAGCAGGTGACAATTTCTTGGAAAAGAAGGCGATAGGTTGCCAATCATTACCTACTCCTTGTTGAAGCGCGGCGCCTATTGTGAAGTCAGACGCGTCAGTAAAACGGCTAAGTCTGAGTCTGAACGCGGATGAGCTAACAACGCGGCTTGAGCTAAACTGAGCTTACAATTTTGAAAAGCATCTTTGGGTTCGTCGGTCCAAGCGATTGGTGTTTTGCCTTTAAGGTTGCCTCGTAAAAGTTCACATAACATAGCTTGACTACCGGCTGCATTAGGTATAAACCTTCTATAAAAGTTTAACATACCCAGGAACTGACGCAGCTGTTTTGCTGTGGCTGGAATTGGGTAAGTACGGATCGCTTCGACCTTTTCAGGGAGTGGGCACGTACCATCGGCTGACACAAGATAGCCGAGAAACTTAATTGTTGATTGACCAAACACACATTTAGACGGGTTTACGACCACGCCATAAAGCCTTAATCTATTGAATACTGTCTCTATATGTTCAAAATGTTCATTTTCACTACGCGAGGCGATTAAAATGTCATCAATATAGCAATAACAAAAGTCTAGATCACGTAGCACTTCGTCCATAAACCGTCCAGCGGTTTGGGCTGCATTACGTAAACCAAAAGTCATGCATGTAAACTCCTAAAGCCCAAACGGCGTAGTAATCGCGGTTTTGGGAATGTCTTTTTCCGCAATCGGAATTTGATTGAACGCTCGCACTAAATCTAGAGTCGAAAACACTTTTTTATCACTAAGGCACTGTGCAAAGTCTTGGATATGACGCACTGGGTATTGGTCCGGTTCCGTTCTGGCGTTGAGTGCGCGATAGTCGCCACATGGTCTCCATCCGTCGTCCTTCTTAGGCACCATGTGTAAAGGTGATGCTCAGGGGCTTTGAGAAGGCCGAGCGATGCCTAGCTTCAGCATCGCGTCGAACTCTTTTTTCGCAGCGCTGTATCGATCCGGAGCAAGACGTCTGGCTTTCTGCGCGACGGGTGGTCCGGAAGTAACAATGATATGATGTTTGGTATTATGTTTCACTTGGGCAGTACCATCAGGGCGTGTGATATCTGGGTATTTTGAGAGCAACTGGTGATATGACGATGAACCCGTTATTGTTTTTATGGATGTCTCTTGATGGCCAACCACCTGTCCGTTAACAGACAATATGGTTGTACCATCAATGAGTCGCTTGGCTTTGGTATTGACCATAAGGTTGTAGTGTTCTAGGAAGTCGATACCTAGTATTGGCTTGCTTACGTCGGCAACTATGAATACCCAAGTAAATTCTCTACGTAGGCCCAAATTTAACGTGAGAGTTATAGTACCATAAGTTTTGATGGGGGTGCCGTTAGCCGCCACAAGTTCGTACTCGGTATGTTCTCTTAAAGGTAGCACTAACCGGTGTGGAAAGACACATAGCTCTGCTCCAGTGTCTACCAGGAATTGTGCTTTGGATACACAGTCGTAAACGAAATTGCGACGTGAAGTGAGCTGGGAGTGCGCGTCATCCGCCGCTATTGACTCCCGCTGGCGTTTCCCAGCTGCGACTGGTTCGATTGTATGCGCACGGCTGTATACACTTATGAGTCTGCGCGCCGAATTTTAAATGATACCAACACAAGCCCTGACTATTGCGGCTCTGCTGCGATGGTGACATGCCACGTGGTCTGGAGCTGGAGCGTGACCGCGACCTTTGTCTAGGGTATTTACGATCGATCTGCATTATCTCTTTCAACATGGTCATGGTTTTTACCAGCATTTCTGTTAACATATCACTGGGCTGACGCTCAACGTTAACGGCTGCAATGGTTGAGCTGCCGCTACACTCTGGCATTCGTTGCGTTTCTAATATTGTATCCGCAAGCTCTGCGGCTTTCTCGAGCGGTACGTCCTCTTGAGTGGCCATTATAACTCTCATTTGCTTGGGTAAATCTTTGACCCATACTACGCGCAGCGCGTCTTCAGTGATTAACTTTCCACACTGATGCTTGAGGTGACGCAAATATTGGGAAGGCGTTCGATCACCCATCTCTTGATATTGGAGAAGCTTTGTAATTCTCACGTTTTTCGAGTCGGTGAAGCGTTGGATGATTCTCTCTTTAAAATATTCATATTAGTCCCGCCCGTCAGGTGTTTGTTCCAGCACAATGTCTCGTATGTCTTTTAATACACAATTGTCTATGCTGCTTAAACAGCATGTTAACTTGTTTGCAGGGTTTGTCACCCCAGACTTGGCCATTGACCTTTCTGCTATTACGAACCATAAATCTGGGCAGTCTGGTGTGAATGTCAACAGCTTACAATACGACCCATTACCGTTCTCCATTTTAACGCGTAATTTGATTTAGCACTCACGAAACTTTTTACGCACTGTCACGAACTCACGCTATATGACTGCTTTAATCACGTCGGGGTCACCACTGTGCGGGTTCGCGACCGAGTGAACAAGTAATATACAAAAATAAGTTGTAACGATTAAATTTATTAAAAATATCAAGTAACTAAAGCTAGCATTTACACTTGACATTAAAATGTAAAATTAGATAAGGCTATATGAAAAGTTACAACTAGACAGACAAGATTACGGCGAGCTTTGGCGAGTAATGATCGGGGTCAGAAAAAGGACCTCGCACGATCGTAGTTAGAGATTGACTGCCTGCCTCGCCCAAAACTCGGAACATCCTTCCCACATCTGCAGTTTTCTAAACAAAGAATGCGGCAAAACGATTGTTACGTAAAAGTATAATAAAACACAGGAAATATAAATACAAATGGGTACAATAAACGATAACTAAAAATAACAGAACAATGAACCTTAAATAAAGATAAAGAATTCTAAAAGACAATAGTACCTCTAACTATAAAGAATTATAGAATACAATAATACCTATTAGTTAAACTGCTTAGCGTTCTTATGAATTAACATAAGAACGTTATTCGGTCGAGTTAAATTATTATTGTAGAAACTAGTGGTGTGTTAAGAGTTTCATTGTGAAATTCTCAAGTAACGCGAGCAAAGCCAAAGCAAAAGCTAGTAAATAATAAAAGCCACGTACTTGCCAACTGCTTCAAGCAGCACATATGTGTTGTCCGCGTGCCCTCTTCTGGTAAGCGCTATGTTCCTGCAGTCGGCCGGTAGAGACCGCTTCAGGATGGCTTGCAGTAGACCATGGGGAGCAACCTCCACCAGCACCGCGTTCGAAGGTATGTATTTCAAAGTCTCCTCAAACAGCACTGGGTTCTGACGAAAAGGGAATACCATTATGGACGTAACAAAAATTAATCTACCTTCCACTGCAACTTCTGCAATCCAGAATCTACCGGACTTGCTAAAAAACATTTTGTCTCTGATTCCACAACTAAAACATAGAATCAAAATAGGAGAAGTAGGAAAAATAGTTTCGACTTTCATCAATATCATGCAGGTGGCAGCACAGAGCTTATCTCTATAGGTTAACTCTTTTGTTCTAAATGGGAAGATTTCCTATCCGTAGTGAATTCTTACCAGAAGATTGTTAGTGTGGTACTCCGCAGACGTAAACTTAGCCAGAGGCTCCTCCTATCTATCAAATGGTACGGAAGTAGACACCCAGCGTTCACTTCGAGCCCTCGGGGTCTTAATTACTTCGCTCAAATATTTCAGCAAACCGGGACCTATTATTAAAAATTATAATTAATGAAATAAAAGACATACGACTCCACTCATAGTAAAATAAGAGTGAAATTTGCTCATCAGCATCAGCAATGTAACGTGATTGATAGGCTATGTTGGAGCATGGTACTTCCGTAGCAAAAATACCCTTAGAAGTCAACTCAGCGACGAACTCCTTCATGATATCCGCAGGTCCCGAAATGGTACTAGATTCAGGCCCGTTGTGACGAGCCACATCAATCTCAGGAGGACACATGTTTGAAATCTAGGAAATACGTATGACGTGATTATGTAACATTGGTAGTTTTTATTTAAGCAACGTATATAAGTAAGGTATATGATATTCAGCTGCATCTGGTTAGACTGAAAGCCGACCCCAACATAGTTGGGAGAAGGCTCGGCAGATGATGATATAAGTAAGGTATATACAGACTACAAATAGAACTAAAATAACGATAAAAAGAATACTAAAAGTAAGTACCTACAACTACATAATTACAACGACGAAAATAGGACAATACTCCTCCGCATCGCTCTAATCCGGAAACGTGCCCAGAATACTGGCAGTATTGCCACGTTGAATGGCAATGTTAATTCTTTGGCCAAAGAAAAAGTCATCCCTTTGGTCACACGAAGTGTCGAGCAATCGGCGAGAGATTTCCTTAAAAAGGAGACGCACGTTTGGGCCCCAAGACCCAAGCGTTTCGACCCAAAACTGCCCAAAACTGTAGTTACCAATAAGGTTACAGTATTTGCGCTGCTTGAGGATCTCAGCAGCCGCAGCAGCAGCGGTCGCACAGCCCGCCGTGCTTGCAACGTGAGATAGCGCAAGGATGTTGACACAGGTTGCGTCCCAAACCAAAGGCCTACCCACCTTTCAAGGCACTAACATCATGCTGTCTGATATCTTCCCATCGTGACGTACCAAGCCGTTTGGTTCTAAAACCGGTGGTGCGCCGGCACTGGCAAGGGCTCAACAAATAATGTCGTTAATGCTGGCGACATGGCTGACAGGCCACGGTGTCCGAATCTGTCGACAGCTTCACCGCAGTGACACTGATACGGAGCAACACAAGGTGCGCCTAAGCGTAGACTCGTAGCGACCCGAAACGATGCGTTATCTATCATAGTGCCCATGGTAGATGACGGAAAAGCTTGAAGCCACAACCCCACTCCCCATTCCCCCACAGCCAGCAGACGGGCACGCTCCACAGTATTGATAGACGTGTTTAAAAGGGTACGAGTATTCCGTACAATACTGCAGGGTGGCACGTCCCACTGTCTCTGGAGGACAGGTTGCCGGGCAAATCCGTATTGGGGCAAGCTATTTTCCAAGAGTTCAACGTATCGGTCAAATACGGTACCTCAAATTCAAACAGTGAGGAAGGCAGAATATCCCTGGTTAATTTTTCATTGCCGTAGACCGAGGAGAGGAAGGCTGGCAAATTTATACTTGAATTTTTTACGCAAGCGAATGGGAAGGGAAGTGTGGCTTGCTGCCAAGCTCGATCGTCCAGGGCCACATTAAGTATTGAAGTTAGAGTGTTACTCATAATTTGGTCTAGTTTTTTAAAAACTATGGTTTGGATGCTTCCAAAGATGAGAGGAACGAAGGCTATACGTGAATTTTGGTTCAAAACAACAATATCGAATAAGTTGGAAGGCCGAATGAATGTTAATTTAGAAAAGTCTCTTCATAACATCATTAAAATTTAGACCAATGAACTTAGACATAATTAAGTACCACTGCACCAGTTAAAAAAAAGCAAGATTAGTAAAATGGACCCGTGTCCATATCCTCAAAGCCATATTCTTCTTTTTGGTTGTCTACCTATATAATTCGAAAAAAAAGATTTTTTTCTAGACCGATGTCTTACTTGGATGATTCATTCCTGTACCAAAATTCGAGCCACAATTCGAGCGGAGATGTAAAATCCATTTGGAAAAGACACCAAAATTTGTCTTGTATTCAATGACCAAGACTAATGGCAATCGATTGATCTATAGAAGTCGTTGAACAAATCTAGGGCTCCGTTAGGCGAGAAATAATACGACTTCAGTACAACTAGTACTCTTATAGCGTTTATTCTATGAAACAGTTCACTCAGAAAAAAATATTCTTAAACTACTTATAATAACAGCGGTAACGAAACCATAGCGAGATCTATTTCGACGTCAACGCCATCTATCGAGCGCATAGGTCAACTCTGGACACTAAATTAATTAAAATTAGAACTCGCCGTGGTTTCGCTATATACTCAAACATACCGCCCACCAAGGACATTATGCAGAATGTCTTTCAAACCGCCCACCATGCCACAATCTAAAGTAAGTAATACTACACAGAAAATCTTATTTTGCTACGGGCAATATCGATAATTTCGATGTAGGTCTTTTAATTACTGAATTTTTGGTACGGATGGTAACTGTAATTTTATCCGGACCAGGGTGTTTGTGCTCCACTTTGCCCAACAACCACTTTCCCGGAGGTAAGTCGTCCTCCTTAACTAAAACTACATCGCCTAGTGATGGTTCCGGGTTCTGGTATTCCCATTTATTCCTTTGCAGAAATTGATGAAGATAATCCTGCGACCATCTGCGCCAAAAGTCCTGCATCATTCGCTGGTGGAGTTGCCATCGCCGCAGAGTATGGATGTTTGAAGTTTCATAATTTGAATCTGGTACTACGACGAGTGGTTCCCCTACCAGGAAATGACCAGGAGTCAATACGAAAAGCTCGTTTTGGTCCTCTACATGTGACATTGGCCTCGAATTTAGACATGCCTCAATTTGAGTTAATACTGTGGCCATCTCCTCATAAGTCAATGTAGAGTTCCCTATGACTCGCTTAAGATGGAACTTCATGGACTTTATGCCTGCCTCCCAAAGTCCCCCAAAATTGGGCGCGCGAGGAGGAATAAAGTTCCAATGAGTCCCGTTGTTCGCGAGATATTCTGCCAGTTCCGGTTTGAAGTTTGATTTTTCTTCATTAAACAGGCACAATAACTCGCGAGCAGCTCCGACAAAATTGCTGCCGTTGTCGCTGTACAACTCAGCACATCTGCCCCGTCTTGCGACAAACCTTCTAAAGGCAGCCAAGAAACCTTGGGTGCTTAATTCGCTGACAGCTTCGAGGTGCACCGCTCTTGTCAACATGCATACAAACAGTGCAACGTAACCCTTATAAGACTAATTGCCCCTACCCTTTGACACTCTTATATTAATAGGCCCTGCGTAATCTACGCCACTAATGAAAAATGGCTTGTTTGAGGTCACACGTGGCAAAGGCACTTGTCCCATGAGCTGAGACGTGGCCTTGGTCGAGTACCTAATACAAGTGACACAGCCTCTGTAACACTTTTTAACCAGAGCCTTGACCCCTACAATCCAATACCTTGACCGCAAGTACGTGATCATGAGTTGCGGACCACCGTGCATGGTTTTTGATGCGCTTCTGCAATCAAAAGACCCGTTAGAAATGATTCCTTTGGTATAAGAATCGGATGTTTCTCATTAAATGTTAAAGAAGACATTTCCAATCTGCCACCAACTCTTATTATACCGTTTGAATCTAAAAACACATTTAAGGACCTTAGCTTCTTCTTTTTCTTATCTAAACTTCCCTTTCTTTTCAGTTCTTCCAACTCTTCCGAAAATCCTTCTTCCTGACATCTCTTAACACAAACTTCTATGGCGGCCTCAATTTCTTGTCTGGACAAGTATTTAGTGTCGTGCCTGATATTTACCTTTCCTCTCATATTCAGCCATCGTCGACAATAGGCAATCACTCGTACAAGCCTGGAGAACGAGGAAAACCTTTGCCAAAAAATAACGTCAAAGACAGCCGTTTGTTCTCTAACTTCTTCGAGGTTAGTCACGAGGTGCTTAGGCCTTTTAAAAATAATCAAGCCCTGTCTTAAAAAATCCGGACCTTCAAACCATATGGAAGTTTTTGAAAGCTCAGCAGGAGATATACTTCGCGATGCACAGTCCGCTGGGTTTTTCTTGGTGGGTACATGAGACCAATGCTGGTTGTCTAAAGTTAATAAAATTTCTGAGACCCGATTCGCCACGAAGGTCTTCCAGCGGCTCGGATGATTATTTAACCAGGCCAGAACTACCTCACTGTCGGTGAAAGCATGCAACTGATCTTTGGCTATTCCCATAACTTCAGCTACCTCGACAATGAGCTTAGCCAACAGTACAGCCCCACAAAGCTCGAGCCTGGGTATCGACACTTGCTTTATAGGCGCGACCTTCGTTTTAGATGTCAATAAAGAGACGTGGATTTTACCCTGGTCATCCACTACCCTGAGGTATATGACAGCAGCATATGCCACCTTTGAGGCATCCGAAAACCCGTATAGTTCGCGTTTATTCTTATTACACGTGTGTAACCAACGCGGGATTTTAATCTCAACTAATGCAGCCAAGTTTCGACGGTAAGTAAACCATTCACTTAATAAATTCTTTGGAACTTCTTGATCCCACCCAATTCCAGCTAGCCACAGCTTTTGTATTAATATTTTAGCTAAAATAATACTCGGCGCTAACCATCCGAGTGGGTCGAATAAACGTGAAATGTCAGAAATAATTTTTCTTTTTGTTGCAGGCTCAACTAGCGGCGTGAGGTCGACGGAGTACTGGAAGAAGTCACCACTTGGATTCCAGGTAAGTCCCAAAATCTTTGTTGTGTCATCAACTTTAATCCTTATACCCTCATCCTTGCCACCTTTTTCAATCCATATCTTATCTAACAATTCTCGGCAATTGCTTCTCCATTTCTGCAATTGAAACCCTCCTTTGGCTAGCACCGTACTTAACTCTGAGTAAATATTAAAAGCACCTTCCATATCTTCAGATCCTGTCATCACATCATCCATATAAAAATCATCCAAGATGATTTTTGCAATACCTGGCCTATCCAAGCACTCATCATAGGCCAGTTGTTGTAACGACCTTACTGCCAAATATATATGATGCAGTACCGAAAGTAACGGTAATCAGCTCATACTCCTGGAGCTCCATTTCCGGACTATCTCTCCAAAGTATTCTTTGGAATGGAGTATCCTCCCTATTTACCAACACTTGCCTATACATTTTGATGATATCCGCTACCAGACCTATTTTATGCGATCTCCAGCGCATAATAGTATGGCGGAGTTCAGATTGCAACGCCGGGCCAACCATCAATTCATCGTTAAGCGCCCTGCCATTGGTTCCCTTACAGGAAGCATCAAATACGACTCGGACCTTAGTCGTGTCCTTATCCTCCCGGACAACTGCATGGTGAGGTAAATAAATTGCTGATTTATTATCCTTGTCTTTATCGGTAACCTTGACCATGTGATTTAATTCTAAATATTCTTACATGACCCTTGTGTAATCTGCCTTTAATTTTGGGTTTTTTCCTAACCTTATCTCTAAACCTTTTATTCTTTTTTCAGCAATACTCCTGGACTCACCAAGTCTGCTGACCGGGTCAGCGTCACGTAGCGGTAATTTCACAATATACCTGCCCTCCTTATTTCTCATCGTGGAAGCTGTAAATAGTTTTTCGCATTTAATTTCATCCTCCGTGAGGATTGGTTTTGTTCCTGATGTTTCAGCCTCCAGTTCCCAGAACTTTTTCAGCATGTTGTCAGCATCAAAACTTGAATGCATCACATGGATGTGAGAATGTATATTGGATGAATTGTCTACCTCACAGACCCCTGATATTATCCACCCAAACGCAGTATCCTGCGCCAAGAGAGATCCACCCAAATTTCTTTGGATACCTTCTTGCACGTGGACGCAGCACCTAATAAGATATCGATCTTATTGGGTCTGTGATATTCGGGATCAGCCAAATCATCCACTGTCAGATTTACCCATTCTACCCTGGTTACTTTGGTAACTGGGAGAAGGGACGTAACTGATTTCAAGATATAAGCATCAACCTTAACTTGAAACTGAGGATGTACTCTCGACCTTATATTAATTTTGACCGTGGACTTCGAAGTCACACTTTTGTCACCACCTACACCTACTATAGTCTGTTTGGCCGCAATCTTTTTTAATCCTAAGTACTGAGCCATAGCTTCTGTAATAAAAGATCCTTGCGACCCTTGGTCTAATAATGCCCTAACCGGAAGATAAGTCCCGTCTTTCGACTCAGCTTGCACCACAGCTGTAGTTAATAAAACCGTTTTACAACAGTTCCCTGTCGAAAGACAAGACACAAGTGGCTTACTAGACACCTCCGCTTGCGCGGAAAACCTATTGCTGTCTGATGCAGCATTTTCCTCAATCGACTTCTTGCTCGTCGTCGAAGCTCCCTCGTGAACCGTCTCAATTTCTGCACTAACAGAACCAGAATCACCACTAGGGTGCAATAACGAATGGTGGCGGCGTTTACACACCTGGCATCGGACCATGTTTTTACAAAATTTGGCAGAGTGGTTGCTGTTCAAACACACAAAACATAAATTTTTCTCCATTGCAAAATTACGTCGATTGTCGATGGATTCTTTGGCAAATTTTTTGCAAGCAGTTATTTTATGATTTGCAGTACAATACGCACACGACGCAATCTTATTCTCTTTCACAATGTGAAAAGATTTTGTATTTTTGCTCTCTACTCTGTTCGACTTTGAATCTAAATTTTCAAGACCTCTAAAACACCCTATCAAAAAATCGGAAAATTCCACAAAAGTTGGAAATTCGTCAGTTGGATCTGAGGACACTTTTAATTCCCATGCTTTTCGGGTATCTTTGTCTAATTTAGCGCTCATTAGATGGATAATCAAAAGATCCCAAGATGAAATATTGACACCTAGATTTCTTATAGACTCTAAACAATCTGATGTTGTACTAATTAACTTCTTAATTTCAGAGGCAGATTCAGACACTAGACTTTTTTGATTTAGCAGCCGATTCAAAATGCCATTAGCCAAAAACCGCTTATTGTTGTACATACTATCCAATTTTTCCCAAGCAACTTGATAGCTATCAGATGTCACTTTAATGTTTCGCAACAACTGTTCCGCTTCACCCGTTAAATGTCCCCTGAGATAGTAGAACCTTTGAGCATCATCCAGAGCCTTGTCTTCATGCACAAACCCTAAAAACAAATCTCTGAACGTCTGCCACTCAGTATATTTCCCGGAAAACGTAGGTATTTTAATTTCTGGCAACTTGAAACTTCTAGCTAAACCTTCACCTTGATTATTAGAACTTGAATTTAACTCTGTCTGTGGTCTTTTTAAATTATATAACATTTCTTTTAAATCAGTCTTAAATTGTACATACAACTCTTCCACATCATCATAGATACTATTTTTATGATAATCCGAACTATACAAATCACTTCGCTTAACTTGACTAATAATTTTAGTATGAGTGCTTGTAAATAAACTCCACTGTTGCTCTAGGTTAGGGTAGGGTAGGGTATATACGGGTTCAGAGGGACGGCGGACTTGGGGACGTCCGCCGCCCCCCCATGTAACTGGACCCGAGGCGGTGGCGCGTAGTGTTCCACGCGCGCCCCTACTGAGGTCGCGGGGGGAGTACACCTCACTCCCCTCGTAGAATTGAGGAGGCCCGCGGACGCGGGCCGGCACTAGCTGGGGATCGTGGAAGGCGCACTAGTTCCCATGATCCCCGGTGCAAGTGTGGGAAGGGAACACCGGGGTGGTTTTTAGTCAGTTTGAGTCTGACAGACCCCTCCGCCCGCCCCAGGGCGGGGGACATCCGTGAGGATTTTCCCCCCGAAACCAAAAAAAAAAAAAAAAAAAAAAAAAGGGTAGGGTATATGGAACAGTCAAACGCTCTTTAGGAGTCTTTTTAAAATTAGTCTTAACTTTCAGCATTTTTGCTCTAATATCCTCCTGTAAATCGTTAAACGCTTCCATTTTAAATTGTAAATCAAACTCTGTAATTGACTTAAAAGAAACACTCAAACAAAATCGTCACAACAATACCACAATAAAATGTACGCAAAGCTAAACAGAAAAAAAAAAACAAAACACAAATTAGGCAAAATTTTACAAGTCTTTTTGCAAGTAATTCTGGTAAAAATCGGGCATGGATTCCCCGTCTCAACCAACTATTACTTAAAACTATTACAAGTCCAAACGAACTAAATTCTTCTAAGTTAAATTTCACTATCTTGAAAGATTCTTGAATTTTTTTAAGTTCCACTAGTCTTTACTTTAAGGTTCAAATTTGCATGAACTTCTCAAATTTTTCAACTTTATTTCTTCTAGTAAATAAGAGCGAAAATGTACTCACAATTGAACACCGCACTCACTGTCACTGATTTTCTTCGACGTCACGCGCGCGCCTGCTACAAGTGGCGCCCTCTTGCGCTGCGCAACCTGCTTATCACCTCCCGAGTTCACCGCTCCTCCAGATGTTGCCACCCGGCTCCACCACTGCCTTGACGCCTTTCCAGCCGCCTTGCTGTAGGGATGATCTGGACAGCGATCCACTGCCAGTAGCGACGAAACGGGTAGTAACCACTACCACCACCGGTGATTACCAAAAACACGCCCAGCCAAATCCAGTTCGAAGGACCATGAACAAATCTAGGGCTCCGTTAGGCGAGAAATAATACGACTTCAGTACAACTAGTACTCTTATAACGTTTATTCTATGAAACAGTTCACTCAAAAAAAAAATATTCTTAAACTACTTATAATAACAGCGGTAACGAAACCATAGCGAGATCTATTTCGACGTCAACGCCATCTATCGAGCGCATAGGTCAACTCTGGACACTAAATGAATTAAAATTAGAACTCGCCGTGGTTTCGCTATACTCAAACAGTCGTTAAAATTTTATGATCGAGCATAATGGCCATTAATTTTACTGTTGAATAGAAATCGCACATTACCTGGTGCCTATTGAAAATTAAATCTTCTAATCATAGATCCTGTCTATCTTTGTTTTGTTCCTTGTCCTGATGGCCCTGTCTCTGTGAACCGGATTTCTCATTTGTTGTAGGATTAAAATTCAACTAAAAGGGTCATATCCATCGAGGCCCTTTTAAGTTACCCCAATTTTGATAGACGCCTACAGCGAAACTCTGTCGAGTAAAGTAGCCAGCGACAGTGAGGTTGACTGCGCGTTCTGTCCATACTGACGCAGGCATTTGGAAGGAGACTCCTAAAGAAGCGTAGGGAGCCACACCGTGTCGAACCCTATCGACATCTGGTGACGTGTAAAACCTTATTTTCTTCTGCACTAAGGTATTATCCATCACGATGTCTTAGTCCCCAGTGGCTGAATTCATACAGTTATTCTAGTGAAGACAGCATCTTTAAACGTTGTAGTGATAGACGTATATTTTCTTTTCATATTGTATTCTAAATACCTAATAAACAAATTTTAACCTTGTCGTACTGTTTCTAAAAAACCGGACAAGTATGAGTCGTACTCACACGCACACAGGGTTTCGTAACACCAAACAATATAATAAAAATATTTTGAAGGCTCATTCATATGTAGTAGTGTTTTACATTCAACAGCAAAACTAAATTTATTTTTCATAGTATTTTAATGAAAAACAAAGTTACTGCTGCAGTTTGATTAAGAAGTCCCATATTTCAAAAACTAAATAATATCAAAACAAACCAATTTTGGTTGAAAGTTTTATTTACGTTCTACAATCCTATATTTTTTCAGAATGTTCTTCCTCTTACTCCACTTTGGAAGTCTCTACCTTTCAGAAAACTTGACTTGACTTTGAGAAAAAAATGGTTTTCAGAACCTCAATGTAATTATTAAAGACCTATCTATAGACATTCCGCACGTATAGGTTTGATGAAAAAAATATTTTTTAATTTCCGTTCCATGTATGGGGAGCCCCTCTTAATCCTTTATTTTTTTATTTTTGTATAAAAATCGTAAAGCGTTTTACAGAATACATCTATTGACTAAGTTTCAACTGTGTAGTCCTAATCGTTTCGGAATAAAGTGGCTGTGACATACGAATCTATAAGGGTTCCGTTTTTTGCCATTCGGCAACGGAACCCTAAAAATCAGATTTATAAAAGACATTTGTACTCGGAAGCTTCTAAGCAAAAATATTTTAAACTACTTACTAGTCATCATCATCATCATTTCAGCCGAAAGATATCCACTGCTGGACATAGGCCTCCCCCAAGTGTCACCACGTTGACCAGTCACGTGCGTCTCGTATCCAGCGGATCCCCGCAACCTTCACCAGGTCATCGGTCCACCTAGTGGAAAGTCTTTCAACGTAATGTCTGACCGGTTCGCGGTCGCTTTAACTTTTTGGTTCTGCGAGCAATGTGCCCTGCCCATTGCCACTTAAGTTTGACAATTCTTCGGGCTACGTCGGTAACCTTGGTTCTCTTGCGAATGTTTTCATTTCTGATTCGATCACGCAAGGAAACTCCGAGCATAGCCCTCTCCATTGCCCTTTGGGTGACTTTAAGCCTTCGAATGAGGCCTGTATGTAATCACTGGCAACACACACTGGTCATAGACTTTCGTCTTAAGACACTGCGATAAGTTGGACGAGAAGATACCGCACAGCTTCCCGAACGCTTCCAAGCCGAGTCGGATTCGACAATTGACCTCTTTCTCGAAGTTAAACCTAACTAGCTGGAACGTTTGCCCCAGGTAGACATAATCGTCTACAACTTTGAGTTTAGAGTCTCCCATCTTGATAGGAGTGGGTGTTACATGGGCATTCAACATGACCTTGGTTTTGTGTATGTTCATTTTAAGCCCCACTCTTTCGGAAGCTCTACTGAGGTCCTCCATGGTCTCAACTATGACCACTATATCGTCGGCAAACCGAAGGTGAGTGATGTACTCGTCATTGACGTCGATGCCTAGCCCTCTCCAGTCCAGAACCTTGAAGACATTCTCCAGTGCAGCGGTGATCAGTTTCGGAGATATGACGTCTCCCTGTCTCACACACCCCTTGCTGCAGAAGGATAGGTTCCGAGGTCTGATCCTAAAGTCGGACTGACAAGGTGGCGTTTTTGTACGAACACTTCACCTACTACTACTACTATTAAATTATTTTAATATTTCTTTTTATGAAAAGACTGGTACATATTTTTAATTTAATTTCTAATGCAAATCACATATTACTTTTTTCTTGATTTAAATCTTAATATAATAATATTAATATCAGCCTATTACTGTCCCACTGCTGGGCAAAACCTCATCTCAACAGAGAAGGCACGAACATTGATCACCACGCTTGCTCAAGACGGGTTGGCGATTTCAGACATAACTTAATAACTTAACTTTAACTTAATAATCTCTATATTATTATAATTATTTTAATGTATCTAATACAAATAATAAAATTGAAGTGTCTGCTTGTAATACCAAAAGAACAGCTTTTACTGAATGCTTGAAAGTATATACGGTACTTACAACAAAAACACATGTTTTCAATTTTTGTCAGTCTATCTGTTTGTTCCCGCTAATCTCCGAAACGGCTGAACCGATTTTGACAGGACTTTTACAGGCAGATAGCTGATGGTATAAGGTCTAACATTAGCTACTTTTATTTTAGAAAACAAATTAAGGGTCCAAAAAGGTTTCAAAAAGGAAAGTAATATTTCTTATAAAAAAAACACGCGAACAAAGGTTGTAGGCAACAGCTAGTTAAATTATATTTTATTCAAAGTGGTGTGCTGCCTTGTGTGTATGCCTTGTATAATATTGCCACAATATGTGTGTAAGTTGACATGCTGCCGATATATCGGTAGCTTTGATGTGTAGAGTCCAAAAGAGATACACTTATTTGAATAGTTGATCGCGGACTGTTCAGCACTATCCGTGACAGCTCTCTCTTCACTAGTTAGTGCTACACACAAAAAAAAACTCGTTTTTAGTAACTAACTCTACCCGCTAATCGTCGGCAGTGACATATGAGGTTTAAAAAATACCTTTTCATATCCCACACCGACAGCAGCCATGGAGCCTCGAATAAACGGAGTCTGCAGTGACACCAGACCGCGGCTGTAAGCAAACAGAATCATTTCCTCTGCCGTCAAACAACCGTCGGCGTAAGCGCAGCCCAACTCGCCTAGACTGTGACCTGAAGAAGAGAAGTGATCATTATTGGAGCTACGTTTCAGTGGAACAAACAAAACAGAAAGTGAAATGTGTGTATCATTTTTGCTGTGTGAATCGTGTGTTAAAGTAAACTATGGATCTATTCGACTATTCAAATAACTCAAGCGAGAGTATATACACACACACTCGCTTGAGTTGCTTTGTTGTTGTTGTTTCGTGCACTTGTAACAGAAATGATAGTTTTACCGATAATGCCATCAGGCGACTGACGTGCTTCGGGAACTTGGACTGGTCCAAGTTCCCGAAGCACGTCAGTCAGACCTATTTGAATAGCTGCTATGCCCACAAACGAGTGAAGAATGTTATCGAAAATAGTCTTGTCGGGCGAAGTAATTATATGGACTATATCGATGCCTTTTGGTTCCAAACAGTTGTTAATAATATAGAAAATGTTGGACCGAAATAAGAATACATCAGCATGTATCTTTAAACCATTAACTCAGATTTAGATTTCTAAAGAAGCCTCAGGCTGTAATAAAATATTCAAGTAACTACCGTTCGATGGCAGCAGCAAAGATCGGTATGCGCATGAGTTGCGCGCCCATACCCGCCCACTGCGAGCCCATCCCGCTGTACACGAACCACAGCGGCCGCCGCACGTCGTCGAAGTATGCCGACTCCTCAGATAGACTGACAGTCTTTTCTTCTTCGTTCGTTTCTAGAATGAAGAGGCAAAACAGATAGTTATAACGGAAACGCAGTTCACCTGAAAGTAATAAAATATAATAATAATATGTCGGGCATGCCACCGTCCGGGAGAATCGATCCGACATATTATTTCTGGGTGTTCTCGTCTCGCTAACGGAGAGTACTTGCATAGACACAACCTCGTTGCCAGGATCATCCACCAGCAACTTGCTTTAAAGTACAACCTTGTGGAATCAGAAGTGCTATACTATAAGTATGCGCCCGACCCAGTTCTCGATAATGGTAATATCACGTTGTATTGGGATCGACCTATCATCACTGACAGGACTATTGTTGCCAATAAGCCTGACATTGTGGTTGTTGATATAACGGTTCCGCATGACGAGAACCTCGTGAAAGCAGAGAAAGATAAACAATTCAAGTATCTAGATCTGGCTCGCGAGGTTGTCGACATGTGGGAGGTGAGTACAACAGTCATTGTACCGATAGTCGTGTCGGCCAATGGCTTAATAGCCAATAGCCTCGACGAACATCTGAGGAAGCTCTCGCTAGGCAGCTGGATCAAGGGCTTGATTCAGAAAGCAGTACTTCTGGACACGGCGCGTATTGTTAGGAGGTTTCTCTCTCAAGAGCCCTTACCATCGGTAGCTCGGACCCTGTTCTTCCTATTTTTTATATTCCTAAATGTTTTTTATATTGTTTTATATTAGAATGTAAATAATATGTGTATAGATGAATAAAGGAAATAATATGTTAAAATAACCGAGTCAAGTTGGGACAGTTGATGGGATGATCAATTTAAGCAGCTGCATAAGAGTGTTCGAGAATTGATTAGGTGGTGTAAAATGCTTAAGATGATGATGAATAAGTACATTATTATGAAATTTACTTAAAATGATGAATCCTCTGCCCAAATGTCCACTAATATTTGTCTGATGAATGTTGTGCAACAAAGCCAACTCCTCAGGATCTATGGCGCGTGTTTTCAAGTTCTCAAATATTTTCTGTAGAGTAGTGTCTTGTCTCGCAGATATAGTCGCAAGATGTGCGATACTACTGTTGTAGCGAGACGGATCCTAGAATAAAATAGAAATATTTTACGGTAAGAAATGATCAAAGTGGATTGACTCAGTAGTGAGGGTCATGATAAACAAAAAAGGTAATTCTTGCTTTTTATCCGGTATAATCTCCGTTTGTACCTTGGGTTTATAATGTCCATGCAGCAGCACGTGTGAGTTGACGCCAGTGACGGACATGCCGTTGACGGCGACGTAAGTGCGGACGAAGGGCTCGTGCTCGGTAACGACGCGCATGCGCCCCTCGCGCAGTGCAGCCACGTCCTGCCGCGGAATACTGCAGAGCAGGTTGGCGGCCAGCCGACCAGTGTGGTTGCCAAGTAACACCTGTTGAGGATGAGAAATATTTGAATAGCTAGTAGAGCAAGACCCCAGGGCCGCCAGACCTCACTTATTTTCTCATGAACAAAATGTGTGGCATCAAGTAGTGTTAGTATGTACTGTGAACGTATGCATACCTGCTAACTTGTGCCGACGGCCAATTTTTAGATATCAGGTGTTACAGTTGCAAAATAATAGAAAAAAAATGTCAAAGGCCGAGTGCTGATTTTTTAATATTATGTTGTAAAGAAGGTTGTTAAAAAAATATTATGAACACTGCCAGACGCTTCAGGTCGGCAGATATTTCTGCCAAGCATTTCGAAGCACGGAAAAAAATATGTGATTTTCCGATAGTGCGAGACTTAATTTTTATATTTGATACTCAGGAAATCATTTCAGTACTTATTTTGAGCCAGACCAATCATAGTTGGGCCAAACATCCCCCCAACACAATTATAATGTTGCTGTATGAGCGCATTGGTTTATTGAACTCATAAAAAAATGATGAATTGCTACTCTACAATTGTTCTGTCTGCTTACAATGACAATAAAAAAATCCTCTGAGTATCAAATATTTAAAAAAATAAACTCTGACGTGATATTTCGCGTTATTTTTTCCGCGTTTTAAAGCGTCTGGCAGAAATTTCCGTCAACGGGCGGTGTCTGGAAGTGTTGGTTATTAGTTTATAACAATATTCTCTGTAACATATAAAAATCAGCACTCACTCTAACTATACATAGTACTTGTAGACATTTTAATTAATAAATAACTATAATTTCAACAGTGAAAACGAGTTGTGATAATTTTTTCGTAATGCCGGAAAAAAATTAACAGTTTTTCTATGCGAGCGCATCTTACAATGGCGATCGGCGATAGACTAAAATAATGATATTACGCGCTCGAGTCGCTGCGAACGGACGCGTTCACTATTTTTTTTACACATTTTAAGCAAGTTATAATTAGTATTTTCACTCAAAATTGGACATTATTGTCGGGCTCGGAAAGCTCAAAGTTGTCGCCCTGCGTCATATTCCTGTCTTATCGCTCTAACCACAGACCTGTGAACAAACAGACAGTCAGGCTGTCAACATGCCGGACTCACCAAAAACATTTGCGCACTCACTCCCGGATCTGTCCGTGAATCAATCAGCTGAAGGATCACAGGAAAATATCCCACAGCGCCGCGTGTATAAGCGTGGGCATGATGCCGAAAGCGACTTGCGTTTTGAGGACTACACCAATAAAATATCTGCAATACTTAACGATTGGAAAAAGGATTTCGGACGGGACATTTCGGAGATCAATATTACCATGAAGAACCTTAATCAAAGCACCCAGGACTTAAAGTCAGAATTAGCCAGTATCAGAGAAGAATACACAAAGATGAAAAATACTGTTTATAGTTTGGAAACAAGACAGACCAAGATGGCAGAGGGACTTGAGTCACTTCAAAAGTCGATGCAATTCCACAGCAATGAATATGAAGACGTAAAGAAGAAACTCGAAGTTCATACAAAAGAATTGAAGAATTTAAATACTCTTAAAACTGAATTGGCGGAGATCAAGGAACAGAATAGGAAACTGAGATCTGATGTAAACGCAAACGAGCAACGTGAAAGGCAATTGAATATTGAAATTGTTGGCATACCTGAATATAAAGATGAAAACTTGAATGAAATCATCTTAAAGATAGGTAAACATACTGATATAGAAGTAACAAAGGATGATATTCTTCAAGTGAATAGAGTGACTGCCAAGTCTAAGATTCAGGGTAGGCCAAGAAATATAGTAGCGAAATTACGCACCCGTCAGCTGAAAGACAACATTATTTCTCAAGCACGTAAACGTCACCTGTCAACCAAAGACCTGGAAGTTCAGGGCAAAACTGTTCCAGTTTATGTTAATGAGCACTTAACCGTATTTAATAAAAGTCTTCTAAAAAAAACTAAAGAGATGGCCAAAATTAAGGAATACCAGTTCACGTGGACAAAAAACTGTAAAATCCACGTGAGGAAAGCAGTTACTGTTCCTCCTATATTTATCATGGACGAAGAGGATCTGAAAAAAATCGTTTAACTTTTCGGGCAAGTCTTCTGCTCACTATTTATATTGTTTTGTTTTGTCATTATGTTTTTGTTTGTTATTTTTTACAGTATTGTTTGCTTAATTTTGATGAGAGCGGAGTTGGTTGTTTGTCATTCGTTTTTGCCGAATCTGTGTTTACTGTGTTCTGTGTTTTGTTCGAGCGATGTGCGGTAGGTGAAGTTTGTGTAAAGGAAATGCGAGTAGTGAGAGTGCGACGATTGAGGTACGCATCATATTTATATAATCTGGTCGGTCACGGGTTTGATTGTCACGGGAAAGAAAACGCGATACTGAAAAATATATTTAAATGGTATTTCAATGTCATAGCTATTCTTAAAATTAAAAATCCGTTATTCATATATATAATATACATTATACGATACATAGTTACATGTTATTGCCTTCGTTACAACTATATAGAACTACAGTGGAATCTTATGTTAGGCATTCTGCATACTAATACGACTTACCTAAAATATAAAAACTTTACTGCTCATATAGTCGCAATGTCTCGGGACGCATCTACGCGTAGCGCATGTGTTTTACATGTTAGCTATCTTACAATGTACTTTTATAACTTTTTAGCAACTTACCCACATTATGTTGCGATATTAATGTTTTTACTAATTAACCCAAACACCTGTAGTGATTATTTGAAGAATAACCAAATTATTTTTATTGTAAATTGTCGTGCGTTGGAGCTGGGTCACTTCTACCCGGGAGTCATGCTGTTACAAGATCCGTTTACAACCAATTATTATGATTCTACCCACGAATGGGTCGTTATGTTAGCTCAGTTTTTGTCTAATAGTCCGTTGTTTGTTATTTTTACTGGATATACTTTTAGTAGAAGAAAGCTTTTACAATGAAACCCCGAATCTTAAACGTTTACTATCAGAACTGCCGTGGTTTAAGGACTAAAACTACACAATTCCAACAAAACATGATGTGTAATTGTTATGATATAATTATTATAACGGAAACATGGTTACACAGCGGCATTTTTGATAGGGAATTGAGTGACGATAGATATGACGTGTTTCGTAAAGACCGTGATTTAGGCGCGACTGGCAAATCCTCAGGTGGCGGTGTGATGATACTATCGCGACATGAGCTGGGTGCGTGGTGCGTTGAGCACGACAAAAATGCGATTGCTACTGAATTATTGACCATAGTAATACCGGCTCGCGCGCTGTCGGCGACAGCTGATCTTTGCATAAGTGTTGCCTACGTACCGCCGGATAATCATCGGATACCCTCGGATATCGACTACGTCTTGCAAGGTGTCGCGAAGGCACTCACTCACAGTACTAATACATGTAATTGCTTACTTGTGGGCGATTTCAATCTTCCTTGTATAAAATGGAATTTGAGTGGACTGACTTTTTTGAAACAAGGTGCCGTCGAGGTGCAGAACGCTGCCGCGCGCTTAGTTAATGATTTATCGTTTTTAGGAGTAACTCAGTACAATACACTACCCAACCACAGGGGCCATACTCTAGATCTAGCTTTCTCCAACTTGCCACTTGAAATAACTGAGTGTCTATCACCCCTTGTGAAGACTGACCTACCTCATCCAGTAATCACTATCGAAATATGTGACCTTGCAGTTTCTCCGCTCCGTGAGTTGTCCACTCCTAGACATAATTACCGCAAAGCGGACTTTGAACTGTTGAATAGTTATTTTTCTGAACTTGATTGGCGCTCAATTTTAGACAACACGTCAACAAGTGCTGCCGTGGAAAAATTCTATAAAATAGTTCAAACAGCAGTTGATAAGTATGTACCTTTTAATCGTAGACCGGGATCACGTAAATATCCTGTCTGGTATAGCAACTCTTTAATTAAAATTATTAAAGAAAAAAGCAAGGCACACTCGCGTTGGAAACGGTATGGTAACTTATTAGATTATGACGAATTTGCATTATTAAGAGATAGAGAGCGGCAAGTCCATGAGATTTGTTATAATAAACACTTACAGGAATGGAATGCAATTTAAAAAATGATCCAAAAAAGTTTTGGACGTACATAAAAAACATGCGTGGAGGTTCCAATTATCCGAAAATGTTATCTCACAATAACATCAATTATTCCGAGGGTCGGGAAATTTGTGAGGCTTTCAGTGACTTCTTCCGCGACGTATTTGGTGAACCCTCTGAATATAGCCTCGCTAATTCATTGACAACGGACGAAGAAGATCACTGTCCTGACATAATTTCTAACTTACAATTCACTTCGTCAACCGTGGAGAGGTCGTTGAGTGCCTTAGGCGTGGATAAGGGCCCTGGATGTGACGGTATACCCCCAATCTTTTGGAAGAACTGTGCAAAATCTTTGGCACCTCCAATAAGTACTATTTTTAATATTTCTTTAAAAGAAGGCACCTTCCCAAATAAATGGAAAAAAGCTCTCATTGTTCCAATTCATAAAAAAGGTTCGCGCACAATGATAGGAAATTATAGGGCTATTTCTATACTAAACACGATTGGTAAAGTATTTGAAAAACTGGTATACAACGCTATCTATCCATATATTCTTAGAGGAATCTCTTGCAAGCAACATGGGTTTTTAAAGAAACGCTCGACTGTCTCTAATTTAGCCAGTTTCTCTAATTTTGTACTTGAGAAAACAGATAACGGGGGGCAGGTTGACGTGATCTACACAGATTTCGAAAAAGCTTTTGATCGTGTGGATCACGTCATCTTGCTCAGAAAGCTGTACAGACTGGGTATACGTGGGGATCTTTTACGATGGGTGCAGTCATATTTATTTAAACGCTCACAAGCTGTCGTTCTAGGAGGTTACCGTTCCAACTTTATTGAAATTCCTAGCGGAGATCCTCAGGGATCTCATTTGGGTCCTCTTTTTTACAACGCATATCTATTTGACATCACTGATTCTTTTAAACACTCTGATCACTTAATGTACGCTGATGACAAAAAAATATTTTCTAAAATTACTTCACCCGATGATTGTAAGGCCCTTCAAGAGGATCTTAATAACTTAAATGATTATTACGCGAAAAACAAGATCACTGTAAACGTTGCAAAGTGTCAATGTATCAGTTACACACGTAAGAGGAACCCGATTGTTTACTCATATAATTTTAATGGAGTCGTCATAAATAAAGTCCACATGGTTAGGGATTTAGGAGTTATGTTCGACAGTAAATTAATGTTTTCAGATCACATAGACCTTATTAGCACAAAAGCTTATAAGAACCTAGGGTTTGTTCTTAGGTCATGTAAGGTGTTTAAAAATATTGGAGCTCTTAAATCTGTATATTTTGCTTATGTGCGCAGCGTTTTAGAATATGCGTGCCAAATCTGGTCCCCCCAATACATAATTTATAAGAACCAAATAGAAAGAATTCAAAAACAGTTTATTAACCATCTCAATTATCGCCTCCGTAAACCTCCGATGTCTTACGAAGATAGCTGTCGAACCTATGGTCTGCTAACACTTGAAGAAAGGCGTAAAGTGAAGAACATGTCTTTGCTCTTTGACACACTCACTGGACGCCTTGATTGCCCGGAATTGGTCGCACAGATAACTTTTAACACTCCCGGCGCACTCGTCACACGCCAATGTTGCGCGTTCCTAGGCACTCCACTAACTATGCCAAGAACTGTGTACTGACTCGCATCGCTCGAACATATAACTCGGAATTCTCTGAAGTTGATTTATTTAACTGTAATAAACCGACATTCAGAAAACGAATAATTGAAACTATAAACGGAGATAAATGACAAGCAACCAATTCTTCTTCTATTATCTTTTTTTATTCAACCTTTTTTGTTTTATATTTTTCAAAATTGTAGGTAAGTAATCTTAATTCCAAAAGTAATGTTGTACTGTATTGACTGTATTGCAATTTTATTTTGTCTTTTAATTGGAAATATCTGCATTAGTGCGTTCGCATGTATTAAACATATATCTCAGTTATACAGGGAAACCTATAATTGGCCATAATTACTGTAACACGCATATTTAGTAAAATATTTTTATGTATCGCTGTTGGTTACCTAAATAAATAAAATAAAAAATAAAATAAAATGAGGTTTCTTTTTTTTTGCTTTTCGCGGGTAGCGTTTTAGCCACGTACAAAATGGGGAATTCAAAGTTTTCTTTATTACAGGGAAAACAAAAGTTATATTTGAGTGAAAGTTTTATTTATATACGAAGTTGCATGAAATGAGCAAGCAATAGGTACATTAATTTATTTTTACTATTAAACATGATCTTTTTGTATTTAAACTTTTTTTAAAACAAAGCAACTTAACCAATAAATAAAAAACACCCTTTATCTCACTTGTGGATAATAGCAATGAAAAAGTCAGTTTGATTACAGGTGTCGTTATGTGCCTAATTGTGGTGAAATTAGAGCCATTTTATGAGCAAGTGTGTTGAAAAGTATATTTCTTACCGCTAAGGTGATTATGGGGAAGGTAGGGTAGAGTAAAAAATATGCATTGCAACGCAAGCCGGGGACATCTAGTTAGTTTAAATGATTTGCTTCAATCAGAAATAGTAGCCTCACATTCCGTTGTGAAAAAGAGATGGTGCTCCCAAAACAAAGTGTTGACATTAAAACTTTATAATTATAACAGCCCCTGAGTTTTATTTCTTGTAAAAAGTTCCTTATATAGTAGTCCAAAAGGTTACAGCACTTGAAGGAAAACTCCAACGACTTTAAATAGGTTTATTAACAATTTTGTTACATTACACAGTACACACTATTACAGCCATAACGGATCGGCAACTATCTTAATAATTATCAGTCGTTTTTGACGTTCAGCCACAGAATGATCGCTCGGGCATCAACCCCTGACCAAGAAGCCCGCCGTTCTGGAGGGAAAATCCAGCTCCCTGATTGGCTCACGACTTCACGCCACGTCAGTCTCATGATCCAATCAGAGAACCGCTTTATTCTCGCGCCAAACATTTTACCAATCAAATTATAGAAGTATTGTCATTCTTACGGAATTAATGTTACCAGTCTACATAATAAAATATAAAGCATTTAAGATGTGTTCACATGAATAAAGCTATTAAATTAATACATTTAAATAAAATTATTTCTGAAAACATAGGAAATTGACTAGTAAAATTCCGAAACCTAACAATCGTCCGTCCTGACATCGTGTGCGGCCCTGCACACGACACCAGGTGGTAACCTAACAATCGGGGGTATCTTGGCCAGTAGATTAATAACGTTAGGTCCCAAAAAAAATACAATGAGAGTATTACAAAATATGACAACTTAAAATTATCTAATTGATTGTGAAACAACAACAAATTTGTGCAGAGTATGGAACTAAAAGACTATATACCATAATTTACCAAATGAATGTTATTCAATAAATTTATGCAATCTAGGCACTAGCTTATACAGAATAATTTATATACATCGTCATTTGATTTACTGGAACTAAGTACAGTGAACACAAACGATCGATTAATTGCGTCACTAAACAACTTCACAAATTTTAACAAAAAATCTAATATTCTGACTGAAAAACAAGTAATAAACGTTGTCTATCAGTCTTGATAATTGACAATAACAACTTTAATAACATAACAAGTAACAAGATGTTAAATCCGTCAGCAATCGATTTGCTGGTACTAAATATAGTGAACCCAAACGATCGATTAATTGGGTCAAAAAATAAAACCAAGGTCACAACCGATCGATTAAGTTGTGCCAAGATATTATGCATACGAGTATTCTGAACGATCGATTAATCCAGAATACTATTATTCCCCGACGATCGATTAATCAGGGTGCCCTAACCTCCTGAACGATCGATTAATTCAGGATGCCTATCGACGTCAGTACGAGCCGATCGATTAAGCTCATAGTGGCTGCCGTAGGTCTTGCCACTCGTTGCACCAAGCCGCGATCCGATCGATTCTCGCGTACTTGCTCTGTAACAACGAATAATATCTGTGTAAGTAATCGTTCACACATTCCATACAATAAAGGAAAGGATTTTATTTTAACTCAAAATACTGCCAGAATTGTCACTGTCACTATCAGAATTATCATCGATATCATTATCATTAATCTCGTCTCTAAGGTAGTCACATAAATCCATGACTTCATGCGATCCGCGGCCACGGTTTTCGACCGTCTGTTTTGTGTATGAACAAGGCCTGGTATAGGGGCTACAACTTAACGGTCCCTGCCTTGCTAACACGATGTGGACCTATGAAGGAAGACATCATTTTTTTTTTTTGCTTTGTCCGTTATTATTAAAACAAGTCTTTGTTATTTTAACAAGGTCCCCTACACTATAGGAACGGGAAGGTTTTCTACCTGTCATACCTCTCCTTTTGCTTGACCTGCTCTAGATCTATCCGAGCCTTAACACTTTCGCGGATCTCTGTCAAGTCATCATCCTTACGAGTGCCTGCAGTAGCATCATTAAGCATGGGATTAAATTCGCTATTCATACAAGTTCCTAACATCACCGCTGCCGGTGTTCTGCCTATAGTTTTCTGTATAGTGTTGTTGAGTCCCCATTGAACTCGTCCAAGTGACTGCCCCAGCTCTTTACACTATGTTTAATGCTCAGTGCCTTGAAGGAATCGAGAATCGCGCGGTTATACCGCTCAACCTGTCCGTTGGACCTAGGGCTAGAAACCGCATTTAGGACATGTTTGATTCTCTTATCGAAGCAGAACCGTTTGAGTGAATGCGAAGTAAAACAACTACCGCGGTCGCTTATGAGTCGGTCAGGGTTTCTAAATATACAGAAAATATCGTCTAGAGCCCTAATTGCGTTTTGGATATTCGTGTTTCTAACAGACCTGAGGAAACAGAATTTGATGGCACCGTCAACAACTACGAGGAAATGAGTAAAACTCCTAGTCGATTTCACGAAGGGTCCAAGGTGGTCCACGTGAACTGTGTGGAAAGGAATCTCCACCTTTGTGATAGGATGCAGTAACCCTTCGCGAGTGCTGGAATTGGTCTTTGCATATGCACACTCAATGCAAGCATCTACATAATTCTTGACAAACCTGGACACTTTAGGGAACCAATAGTTACTTTTAATTCTTTCTAAGGTTTTCTCAACCCCAAAATGTCAAATGTCGTCATGATTGAGTTTACATACTTGCCACCTTGCCCCTTTTGGCACAGCCCATCTGACCTTCTCCTTATCCCCGTCCAAGTAGCGAAATAATCTATTATCTTTGATAACGAAATTCTGTTTGATGTATCGTAGCCCCTTTTCAGATGAAAAGGACAGACACGAAGGAAGGATAGGACTAGATAGTCAACCTTTTAAAACGTCCATTATTCTGTACATCTCGGAATCACCTAATGAAGCGTGTGGAGCCAATCTTCGCTACTAATAGACATTATGGCTGGAAACTGATCATCGAGACATTCCGACGGTTCGACAGGATTCCGGGACAATGCGTCGACATGGCTCATTTTAACCCCTGCCCTGTACTCTATAGTGCAATCGAATTCCTGTAACGTCAGCCACCAGCGTTCTATTCTTGGAATCAAGTCCCGTTTTGAAAACGCAGAACGCAAAGCGCTGCAGTCTGCGATAATCTTGGATTCCTCCCCTAACAAATAATCCCTAAACTTACGAAGGGA
Organism: Eugnorisma glareosa; assembly: GCA_947578425.1. Taxonomy (NCBI): domain Eukaryota; kingdom Metazoa; phylum Arthropoda; class Insecta; order Lepidoptera; family Noctuidae; genus Eugnorisma; species Eugnorisma glareosa. The sequence continues at coordinate 5,512,196 of OX387974.1, read as the reverse complement.
GCAAACCACCGCTAGGGTTTTGAGCTCGTAAGATTGGAAGTTTTTTTTTTTTTTTTTCTTCCGGTGAGTTTTGTCGGCTATAAAATGCCTTGAGGTACCATTTTTCTTTCTTACGTGTAAAATGGGACTAGCGTAATCTAAAACAGATTCTCGTATCACACGTCCGACAAGTCTCCGACCATCCAACGTACATTCTCCCGTTTGTGTTGCGACAACCTGTATGGACGATGAACAACTGGACGTTGACTATCGAGATCAATCTTCATCTCTGTAACACTGGTACATCCTACCTCCCTAAATGAAGAAGCAAAGCAATGCTGATATTTCTGCAACATGTTTATTAAGTCTTTCCTGATCTCTGCAGGGATGAGGGGGTCATCCACGCGGACCTTAGTTTCATCGAACCTCCGACTATCTACAATCTCTATAGATCGCTCATCAACAATCCTATTCACCGCATCAACTATTTCAGCACGGCAGGGAACCTGTTTAGATGAAATGCGGCAAGATTCAGAACACGGCAAGACCATCATCTTGATTTCACCGTTGATCGAGCGATGAAGCTGGTGGGCTTCATCATCAACCTAACGACTGAACTACACTATTCCCAAAACCTTTCATAAATGTAGGGGTGTTGTCGTGCGACAAACCTAACTGCTTGACAGCAGATTCCTTAATGAGAGAAACGTCGCTTTCGAAATATACAAACGCTTGGAGTTCAGAATTGTTGACATTTATTTCTTTCAAAAATTATGCTCCGGGGTTATGTACGCTCGCGTCTTCGTTTATAAAATCGATTCTCATAGTTTTTCTGCACTGCACCACCCGTGTTAGTTAACTTTTCATCAGATTTAAAATAGCACTTTTCAGAGGTGTGACCAACTTTATTGCAACGCGTGCACTTCACCAGCGGCTTAGGGCAGTGCAAGAAACTATGACCCTTCTCCTTGCAAAACAACCAGCGACGTGATTCGGCATAGCACCAAATTTCGGGATCGCTAAACTTAGTTTTTCATAATAGTACACCTCAATAGATTCATTGTACCTACTATTAAACAGACCTTGGAATCAATTTTCCAAAGTCTGCCCATAATTCTGTTCACATGGGAATGCACTATGCAATTTCTCCTGCCATTCAGGCCACGTGTACAGTATAACTTTTGCATAGCAAAATGAGTAGAGTCTTTCATCCCACCCGTACACCGTGGCGCACTCATTGATTTTTTTAACCATACGTCCATGCGCTGATTCTTGGGCCAAGGGTCAAAGTTCGGTAATATATTTCCTTTGATAGATTTTCTGCAATGGTTGTAAAGCGCTCTGGTTCACGGGGGGTAATGCAAGACCATCCCTCAATTTTTAAACAAGTCGAATAAATCTATTTGATAAAGAAAAGCTACGTGACCTGTCAATCCGTTCGTGCCGTTGTCCACGCTCGACGTGTCGCTCCACCCGTGGCCCAGCATCCCGACGCCTCGCTGCCTCTAAGGTGCTCCGTCGTCGACTGTCCGCCCGTAGCCCAGCATCCCGACGCCTCGCTGCCTCGGAGGTGCTCCGTCGTCAACTGTCCGCCCGTAGCCCAGCATCCCGACGCCTCCGCCCGTGGCTCGCTGATGCATATCTTCGAGATCTTCCGCTTAGACTATGCCTCTGACTCTGTCTTTGACTATGCCTCTGACTCTGTCTTTGACTATGCGTGATCACGTTCTCGTCGAACTACCTCCTCCAGCATCCGTAGTCTCTCACGTCGCAGCTCGATATCCGGTTCCGGCATACTATGGCTGGGGCTCCGACTACGAAGGCGACTTCGGCTCCGGGTGGCAGAGTGGGTACCCCTTCGACTCGGTGTTGCGAGCCTTCGTCGGCCCGGAGGCCGACATTGCCTGAAATCTTACGTCCACGAATTTGAGAATTTAATTTTTAAAAGTCTAACGCATTTGGGACGTCAAGTTAAATACACAAAACACGATAGAAATTGAAATGTTATAAAATTCAAGGCATTCACAAGGTATGTCATCTCTAAAATATAATCACGAAATATTAATTTAAACCTTTAAAATTATTCATTTTAAACAATGTTGCTCATCAAAATTAACTAAAAAAAAATATCGTAATAGGGTTTATATACAGGAAACCTCAGGGAGTATATACTATATAGGTAATAATGGGAAAAGAAATACGAGTACTAGAGTATACATATAGTTATGACACATGAATGCGTTCCCAGTTAAAACCAAAGAAACAATAATGCATGTGCACTGGGAAATGTTATTAACTCACAATTGTTGATGCATCCGTCCTTTTATTATTTTATATCCAACCCAACCGTCCAGCCACTGACTAGGATACGATTGAGTAGTCCTTATTTTCAAAAATTATGACCGCGTAGGATTATGTAAAACATTTATTTCTGTGTTAAACGTGGCCTTGTTCTACATACCTAGCATTACCAATAAATAAATTGAATTGAATTTACGAGAGTTAATTCAGTTTTGCGGAAAAGTAGATCTACCCTCCAACCAAAAATTATGAGTACAAAGGGCAATATTAACTAATAAAGCGGAACTAGTTAAAATAATTGACGGCTATTAGATAAGTAACGTGTAGATTTACTTGAAACCACGGGTAATATTGTTAACTAAAACGGTATGATTCTAAACTGGCTTCGAAACGAATTACGAACAAACTAAGGAAGCATATAATTTTGGGCGTGTACTTACGTTTTAATTGTTCTTGTCACTTCTGAAATATAGTAGTCCAAAAGGTTACAGCACTTGAAGGAAAACTCCAACGACTTTAAATAGGTTTATTAACAATTTTGTTACATTACACAGTACACACTATTACAGCCATAACGGATCGGCAACTATCTTAATAATTATCAGTCGTTTTTGACGTTCAGCCACAGAATGATCGCTCGGGCATCAACCCCTGACCAAGAAGCCCGCCGTTCTGGAGGGAAAATCCAGCTCCCTGATTGGCTCACGACTTCACGCCACGTCAGTCTCATGATCCAATCAGAGAACCGCTTTATTCTCGCGCCAAACATTTTACCAATCAAATTATAGAAGTATTGTCATTCTTACGGAATTAATGTTACCAGTCTACATAATAAAATATAAAGCATTTAAGATGTGTTCACATGAATAAAGCTATTAAATTAATACATTTAAATAAAATTATTTCTGAAAACATAGGAAATTGACTAGTAAAATTCCGAAACCTAACACTTAGAAAACTTAGGTATCTCAGCGCATCCTTAGCCTTCTGCAGAAACAGTACGTTAATGGCTTCCGACTTGACACAACCATTGGCATTCTGATCAAAAGACTTGGTTTTACCATCCATGGCTTGTCTTATGATCCTGGAAATAAATAAAACACGATCGTACAATTTCAAACATTTGAATGTAATTGAAAATCAATTTCATAATAAAAAAATTGGGCCATTATACACTATCACTCTATTCTATATACTTTTTTAGATTTTTGAAACGATTGGCATGCAAGGTGTGCATATATGTACATATACATTTATATATGTTATGTTATACACACATAACGAAAATGTTTTTTTTTTTTATCAATGCTTTACCTTCCGTAATGCACTGAGGACTGTGGATGCCAACACAAGTAACATCCTCCCACGACGGCCGCCTCGCATTCACCGCGACTCATAGCGAGGTGCGCCTGCTCCAGCGCCGGGGTGGAACTGCAACACGACCCGTCGATCGCCATCGAAGGACCCTTCACGTTCAACCAATAGGAAATGCGGTTGGCAAACATAGACTTACAGCATCTACAAAACAAAATAATTTATGTCCAATAACAAATCTACAAATAGGCTAGCTGAAGATATGTATGTATATTATGATTAAATAATCTAATGGTACTGTACAGTAGGCCTGACGACAGCGGTAACTATTCGGTTATAAGATATCGGAACTCCGTACTACGCTAGGCCAACTCAAAGTAAAAGTGTTAACGCCGATGTGCAGTCTATACTATGGCCACGATAAAAACAACCGGAAAACAAGCACTTAGCACTGCATCTGGGTTTTTCGTTTGCTTTGCACCCAGTGTTTTCCTTACGTAGGTACGTAGGTACCATTGGCACAAAATAAATCGGCTCACTTTTAAAACAAAATCCCGTGCACACGATATCCACATCTGTTCACCACCCTTACTACTATTGGTCAGCACAAAGAGAGTGCGGACCAATAGTAGTAAAACAAAAAAAAAAGGTCGACCTCTTTACCATTCGGTCTTCGGGTCTTCTGTTTTACAAAAATTCTCAGGCTCTGCTAATGGACACAGATGTTTGACCACTCTTTTTTGACTAATAGGAATAACACAAAAAAGGACCAAGGAGGAAAAAGTTTTTAACTAAGCGGTTCTATAGCGGCCGGTTGCTGCAAGCAAAAATAGTCCGTAAGGTGATCAGATTCATCTTGGGCCAATGTACATGGAACTTTTTTAAACAAACTGGTGAATGTGGCTGTACCAAAAAAAGTCTGTATGTAATGTCTAAAGTGAATCGTTTCTTACCCAGTTATACCCAAGCCTGTTTTAGACGCGACACTATAGATGGTTGATTTTTCAGCTTCAAGTAAACAAGTTCCGACGAACACGCCTATTTTTTTCTCCGACAAGTGCTCGGGATTTACTCCTGCGGACGTCAAAAATTAAATAAAAATTTAAAAATATATTATTAAAAAATAAAATTATAAATATATAACGGCGGAGGGTTCCCACTTAAATTTTTAGAAAGAGTGACGTCAGCATTGCTGACGTCACTATTCCCATTATTATTCTCAGACATTGCAGGATAATGAAAACACCAAACAATAGAATAACACTTTATAATTTGGTATACTTTAACGTAACTATGCACTTAATTTACTAACAATAACTAATTAAATTAACAATATTACAAAGCACAGCAATTTCAAACTACAAAAAGTATTTACTCACAGGATCTCCTGATTCTTCCACTCTCTACAATTTCCAGCGACAGAATGGGCTATCAAACACTTTTTTACGATCCAACTAAACTCAAACAAAGAAAACGACTTGGCCGATCGCGCCACCGGAACTTGCATAAATGTTTAAATTTTAAACCAAACAATAAGTGACAAATGTAATCACTATTATAAATCGACAAATACTAACTCAATTTATTAGTAATTTTAAACCCTGAAAATAAATTTTAGCTTTCCTTATTTTAAATCGGATGTGTTTTTATCAAACGTAGCAATACGGACGCCATTTTAGTTTCCATGTTAATTTAATCAAATGAGACTTCAGTTAGATAAAAACACACCGATTGATGTTTACAAATCATAATATGAATTAACAATATGGTTTAGGCAATAAATCACATTAAGTAATTAATATCTTAATTTGTAGTTTTTTAAACTTGGTATATTGACCATCTAAAACATCCCAATTAAAATTACAAAATCAAATGAATTGACAATAATGGTTAGAAAAGCTACTAAGCGATTACAGGATTTTAAAATTGGTTTGATTAAACTGAATTATTTAATTAGTAAGTTATTACAAACTATAATTAATTGTACGCGTCGACACGGCCATTCTGCGAGGTGGTGCGCGCTCTGCACCAGCCCGAGGTAATCAATCTGAAATGTGAAATGATAGGTTGTAGTCTAGCGCCTCTACACGAGCTCGCTAGCTGATAGTTTGGGTCAGCAATTTTATTTTTATTTTTGGTTTACTCAAGCAGTTTTTTGCAAATTTCGACTTATTTTCAAGTAGGATAGCTAAGCAGCTTCACCAAGTCATCAGCTGCATGGGGCAATAATTTAGTTCATAAGTGACAATGCAACCGCATCATGCCACTACATAATTATGATTTTATTTTAATACAGTTACTCCACGTAACACTGCATTGCTTATGTTGTCGTAGATAAGGGATGATGCCGTGGTCTGGGCGGTATGAGCGCCGTGGTCCACAGAGGCCCTAAGGGAAATGGGTCTAGGTCGATGGTGTGGTCTGGATCATTTAGCATGATCGTGGTCCACACGGGAGTAAAATGACGATGCTGTGGTCTGGGCGGTATGAGCGCCGTGGTCCACAGAGGCCCTAAGGGAAATGGGTCTAGGTCGATGGTGTGGTTTGGATCATTTAGCATGATCGTGGTCCACACGGGAGTAAAATGATGATGCTGTGGTCTGGGCGGTATGAGCGCCGTGGTCCACAGAGGCCCTAAGGGAAATGGGTATAGGTCGATGGTGTGGTCTGGATCTTTTAGTATGATCGTGGTCCACACGGGAATAAAATGATGATGCTGTGGTCTGGGCGGTATGAGCGCCGTGGTCCACAGAGGCCCTAAGGGAAATGGGTCTAGGTCGATGGTGTGGTCTGGATCATTTAGCATGATCGTGGTCCACACGGGAGTAAAATAATGATGCTGTGGTCTGAGCGGTATGAGCGTCATTGAAGTGTATGAATATAATATGTATGCTCCTTTACTTTAGTAAGTAAGTACACTCCCTTATAATTGCATCATGTATGCTGAGTTGGCACTATACCTCATATGCGTTTCTTTTAACATTATTCATTTAGTCATTAAATAGTACCTAACAGATGTGGTTGTTTCCTTTGAGACCACCCCTCAGGGACCCCAACATTACATGGCGACCCTGCCACGGGACTCTGCCAAGGGGATTTTAAATAGTTAGAGAGTTCAGAGTTCCAGTTTTTTCGGCATAGTATTTCAGCATAATTACCGCAATACTATCATAATGTGTCGGTCAACTGTAGAAAAAGAAGAGGTTTTTCTCAGTCAAAACGCGGCTGGAGGCAACAATGACGCCACGTTGAAGGAAATCGGAGGCCACGTGGAACGGCTTAGCATTGTAACCTACATTGTTCTGGCCATTATTGGAATCGTAGCAGTTTATGTTGGCTTGCGGATGTACAGGAGCTGCCACCGCACATGGATTCAGCAGGAGATTGGGATGAGTACCATGCAGAGAATTAGGTCATCTATCAGAGGACGCACAGAAGGTACCGAAAATCAATAATAAATTAGTGAACAATGAAAGTGATGTGTTGTGTTCATCAATTCGTAAAAATATCAGTGAGTGAACTGGTTACGGGGTATCATATTTCATAACGCAAAAACTTAAAGGCGCTAAAATCATGCACGGACATTCAGCCATAAGACACCAAACGGAAACAAAATGCAACGTCGGACTTTTTTTTTTTTACATCATCGCATTTACTTGGAATGTGTTACATTTATGCAATACTATAATTAGATTAAGAATATGATAGATATTTTGGAACAAAATTATGTCTTGTTAGTAGAAATACGTAATTATTTAGTAAAAAAGGAACAAGCGAGATATAAAGGTAATGTTATTACAACAAAGTTAGAACAAGCAAAAAGCGTTTACGAAAAAAGTTGTAAAATATTTTTACTATTAGAAAAAAGTACAAAAATTGATTTACCATCGGCAGTAGATCTTTATGAGAAAATTAAGCAAAAATACGAGGAAATAAATAAATTGTGTATTTTTCCCGTTACAGTAGAATTAGGAAAAATGGATTTTGACCTAAAGGTGGCGTGTAGTTTGATTCCAGTAATGGACGGTGTTGAGGCCACCACCAAGCGGCTAATAGACTCCGTGGAGATGTATGCTGGCATGCTGGACGGCCCAGGTGAGGCATTATTAATTACTTTCGTTTTAAAAAGTAGGCTGAACGAGAATGCAAAGTTAAGAATTTCGGGCTCATACAAAAGTATACAAGAATTAATTGATGATTTGAGAAAATATCTTTTACCCAAAAAATCATTTATGGCAATACAGATGCAGCTTCAAAATATTCAACAGGGTTCGAGGTCAATTGAGGAATATGGTTCAGAGGTAGAAAAGTTATTTACAGAGCTGACCATTACCCAGGCAGGTGGAAAATCGGAAACATTTTCAATTTTAAAACCGATCAATGAAACTTTTGCTATAAAACGGTTTTCAGACGGCCTGCGTAGCTCGAAGCTGAGCACCATCATTGCGGCACGTGGGTTCAGCAGCTTGAAAGATGCCATACAAGCAGCGAAAGACGAAGAGTGCACGTCTTTCCAACCACCTGGTAATATTTTGCACGTTTCTAAAAATGGACAAGTGTCACATAATAATAGGCGCTCTCAAAGTTATCAACGAGGTACTTTCCGTAGTCAATATGGTAACAATTACCCTCGTGGACACCAATATAATAACAATTACAACCGAGGACAAGGTTTTCGTGGAAATTATAGAGCAAACCATCGCTCATTACACAATAATCAGAGAGGAAATAGAGGTTCAAGATATTTTAGGAACCGAGAACGAGGCCAAAATACGTATTCAGTAGAGCAAGTAGATAGCACACGTCAATGCGATAAAGATGATAATGCAGGTACATCAAACCAGTTTTTTCGATCTTAAAGATTTCATATTATCATTCAGAGGTAATGCGAAGTACATAACCTTTTATATTAAAGATATTAAATACTTCTGGCTTATAGATACGGGTGCAACATTGTCAATTATTAAAAATGAAATGTTACCAAAAGATATTGTTGTACATAACGATGATACTTTAATAAATGGAATAGGTGGTCAGAGACGTTCTCAAGGTTCTGTAAAATTATTATTAAAGCACGACAATGACACGTTTCAGCATAACTTTCTTGTGTTTGATTCGCTACCATTAAGAGCAGACGGAATCATAGGCTTAGACTTTTTAGAAAAATATCGAGCAAATATTGATATAGATTCAAATAATTTAACGCTTTTTAACGATGATAAACAACATTATCTACATTTGGTTGATGAACGTGATAGAATGAAAAATTCTATATTTATTCCGGCACGATCGGAATCAATTCATTTTATTTTTGTAAATGAGAATGTAAATGGAGAAGTTGTAGTGTGTAGTAGAGAGTTAGCGAAGGACGTGTTTATAGCAAACGCAATAGTAAAGGTTAGTAATAATAGAATTCCGGTCAAAATACTTAATGTTAGTGACAAGGAAGTAAGTTTGCAATCATTTACACCAGATTTGAAAAATTTGGAAGGCTATAACATTTGTCAATTCAATAAGACCAATAACAACGTTACTAGGGTTAAAACTTTGCTAGCTGAATTAAATCTAAAGTATCTAGACGGAGAAGAAAAGCAATCAATTGAAGCAATATGTGCAAAGTATTCTGACGTTTTTCATATAGAGGGAGATAAGTTAACAACAACAAATATTTATGAGCAATCTATTGTTGTAAAACAAAGCTCGACTCCTGTTTACGTCAAGCCGTATAGGTTACCACAGGCAATAAAACCAGAAATAGCTAAACAAGTTGATAATATGTTAGAAAACGATATTATAGAAGAGTCGAATAGTGAATGGTCCAGTCCAATCCTATTAGTACCCAAGAAAAATAACAAAGATAGTGAGAAAAAATGGCGTTTAGTTGTTGATTATAGAAAATTGAATGAAGTAATTTGTGACGATAAATTTCCTTTACCAAATATTAATGAAATTATAGATACGCTTACAGGAGCCATTTATTTCACACATCTTGACCTTTACCAAGGCTATTATCAAGTAAGTTTAGAGCCTAGGAGTCGTAAATTAACAGCTTTCACTACAAATAGTGGCCAATATTGCATGAAACGTTTACCAATGGGTTTGAAGATCAGTCCTAATGCTTTTAGCCGTATGATGTCTGTAGCAATGTCTGGTTTAACTTACGATAAATGTCTAGTGTACCAGGACGATCTCATTGTATTCGGAAGAAATCTCTCTAGCCATAATCAAAATTTAATTAGTGTTATGGAAAGATTGAGAAAAGTAAATTTAAAACTAAATCCTCAAAAATGTGAATTTTTAAAGAAAGAAATTCTTTATTTGGGACATTTAGTTACAGAAAAGGGCGTTTTACCGGATCCAGAAAAAACTAAAGTATTACAAAATTATCCTACTCCCAAAAATGCAGATGAAGTAAAACGTTTTGTAGCTTTCTGTAACTATTACCGTAAATTTATAAGAAATTTTTCGGATATAGCAATGCCATTGAATAGGTTAAGTAGGAAAAATGAACCATTTATTTGGTCTAATGAATGTCAACAAGCGTTCGATTTATTAAAAAATGTTTTAATGTCGGCACCGATTCTACAGTATCCCGATTTTTCCGAGAATCATGAATTTATTCTACAGACAGATGCTTCAGGAACTGCTATTGGTTCTGTATTATGTAATAAAGATCATAGACCAGTTGCATACGCAAGTAGACCCTTGAATAAAGCAGAAAAGAACTATCCAACCATTCAAAAAGAACTATTGGCAATAGTGTGGTCCGTTAAGTATTTCAGACCATATTTGTATGGAAACAAATTCACCATAATGACGGATCACAAACCTCTAATATATCTATTTGGTATGAAAGATCCATCCAGTAGATTACTAAAATTTCGATTAACTTTAGAAGAATATAACTTTAAAATAGTCTATGTGAAGGGAAGAGACAATGTTGTGGCGGATGCTTTATCTAGAATTAGTATAACGTCAGATGAACTAAAGAGTATGAATGAGCAAGTAATGGCAGTAATGACCAGGGCGCAAAAGAAAAAGATGAATGAGCTAAGTAAGAGTACGAATGAAGATGAAAAGAAGGTTCTTAATAAATCCATTAACAACGGGCCTGATCAACCAAGAGTTGTGGATATATTAAGAAAACCGCGTGATTCAGTGGAGATGTGTTTGATTGAAGGCAATAAATTAAAAAGATTACGAGATAATGACATGATAACTAAAGAATTCGAATGTTTTGCATTTGTAGAGAGTAAAAAGACATTATACATTAATCTTAATTTCAAGGCGCACTTCTCGCGAGCCGAATTTGTGCAGAAATTAAACTATTTTTGTTGTGAAAAGATACGTATCAATGAAGTTTGTATAATTAAAGACAATGGTAATATAGAATTTATTAAAGGTGTTTGTGATGAGATAGCAACACTGACTAATTGGTCCGGACCACGAATATGTATATTACGAGGCGTGAAAAGAATAATAGATGACAATGAAAAGACTATAGTTATGAATGACTATCATTTACTGCCATCCAGTGGTCATGCTGGAGTGCGCAGAATGGTAAATACTATCAAAAGACGATACTATTGGCCAAGTATCGACAAGGATATCCAAGAATATGTCAAAAAATGTACAAAATGTCAAAAATCTAAGCATTTTCGTTACATTAAAGAACCGATGGAAATTACCACAACGGCTTCCTCAGCATTTGAAAAGATCTACTTAGATGTTGTGGGTCCTTTAGATAGAGACGAAAGTGGTAATTGTTATATATTGACTATGCAGTGCGAGCTAACAAAATTTGTTCAAGCTATTCCTTTGCAAAACAAAGAAACGGTGTCCATTGCAGATGCATTTGTCAGACAGTTCATATTAAGATTTGGTATTCCGGAAACAATAGCTACGGATCGAGGAACTGAATTTATTTCTTCAACTATGGAACAGGTTTGTAAAATTCTCAATATCGAAAAATTATCTTCTACAGCCTATCACCATCAATCCATTGGAGCTCTTGAAAATGCTCACAAAACTATGGGTGCATTTTTAAGGATCCAGTGTGGCAATCACACGGACACATGGAGCTATTGGTTACCATTTTGGTGCTTTAGTTTTAACAACACAGTCCATTCCGAAACGAATTATACGCCATATGAACTTGTTTTTGGAAAACTTTGTCGAATACCTGATAGCTTTACAAATACCGTAGATCCATTGTACAATATAGATAATTATCCATTACAATTAAAATACAGGTTACAGTTAGCTCATGCCGAAGCAAAGAATAATTTGTTGCTAAATAAACATAAACGTAAGGAAACATATGATAGATCTGTCAATTCTACAATATATAAGAAAGATGATTTGATTTTATTAAAAAATGAAGCACGTAGTAAATTAGATGCGCTGTTTGAAGGTCCTCATACAGTTGTGGAAGATTTAGGTTGTAATGTTAGAATAATTAAAAATAATAAAATTCAATTAGTACATAAGAATAGGACTAGGCCATTTTGTCAATAGATATTATGTAATGTAAGAATTAATTTTAGATATCATTGCAATGTGTAATGATAAGAATACATATGTAGCTCGTAATATTAGAAATAAGTAACTAATATAGCTGTAATACGCTAATAACTTGACATGTATTAATTTTAAATAAGTAGCATAAAATACAAAAAAAAAAAAATGTTATCAATTTAATTTTTTTTTTTTTCGCTGTCCCCGGGAGGTGAAGTGTATGAATATAATATGTATGCTCCTTTACTTTAGTAAGTAAGTACACTCCCTTATAATTGTATCATGTATGCTGAGTTGGCACTATACCTCATATGCGTTTCTTTTAACATTATTCATTTAGTCATTAAATAGTACCTAACAGATGTGGTTGTTTCCTTTGAGACCACCCCCATGGTCCACAGAGGTCCTAAAGGAAATGGGTCTAGGTCGATGGTGTCGTCTGGATCATTTAATATGATCGTGGTCAACACGGGTTATTAAGAAAACATGAAATAGATCTCGTATCGTATGTGGACTTCATCACATGTAGGCTTAATTTTATGAAAATGACATATTGGTTAGAAACTCATAGATTTTTATAAAACAAAATTGCCTTTCATATTTTCTACACTTTATATACATGGGCCATAATTCATCATAAATATGAGAAATGACCGAACTCGCCAACATTTTGCGAACACGGTAGGTACTGGTGAGCAGGTCCAATAAACTTTATAAATGTGATAGGTATGGCAACAGTTTGCTACACCCAATAAATTATAATGTTATTAGTTAAAACTAGGTTTTTTATTAACGGATAGAACTCACCGAACTTATTAGGCATCCACAGGACAGTCTCCTATAGTTTTAGATGGTAATGATAGGCTTGATGAAGGCACTTGCAATGTACTAAGCTCAGGTGTTGGAGTTGTCAGCTGCGATGTTCCAGGTTGTTGCTCATTATTCTCTTCAGATTCCGTCGACACGGTTACCTGGTCGCCTGGCTGAGGAGCTCTTCGTAATTGATCGTGAGCTACCTTACGCGGTCGCCCTCGGCCTGTGACCCTTTTCACCATGTAGCGGTCATTGTCCAACACTCTGTAAATCTCAAATGGTTCACTGTATTTCAAATCAAGAGAAGTTTGATTACGCGGGTTGTTCTTGATAAGAACGTAGTCTCCCCTTTGGAATGGTTTGAGTTTTGCTTTATTTTTATCAAAACGCTGTTTTTCATATTGTGCTGCAGCAAACATCTTCTCACTAACATGTTGCTCTAGTAAATCGAAATCCATTGATTCGTTGCCGATGTTAACCAATTTCAGGAGCTCTGGTGGGACACAATGTTGTCGTCGTGTGAGGAGAGTGAGGGGTGCAACGCCGGTCACTCTATGTGCAGTACAATTAAATGCGAGTTGCAGTGCATCTAATGCAACCTGCCATTTCTCAGTGTTATAATTTTTGATCATGGTCAGAGAATTTTTTAACGTACCCATCACACGTTCCACCTGTCCGTTCGCTCGGCTAACTCCTGGCGCTATTGAATGGATATCAATACCAACCCGATCACAGTAGACCTTGAATTCACCTAGGAACTCTCTTCCACCATCAACCACAATCTGTATAGGTGTTGCAAATAGATGTACGAGGCGTTTCAAAGCAGCAAAACTACTACCCTGACTTTTGTCATTGGAGTAACTTAAAAGTATGTATTTTGTATATGCATCAATTATAACGATCACATATTCATCACGTCCTTGGGAGTCTCTGGTGCCCAGTTTTCCAGTGATATCCATATGAACCACTTGAAATGGTGCAGTGGGTTTTTGGATAGGATGTAGTTGTACCTGTATTGCACCAGAAGGCCCCTTCGAAGTTCTGCATATGACACAGTTTTCAACAAAGTTCCTCACGCCAGTGCTCATCTTATCAAACCAGTAAGATTGCTTCAGTTTTTGTAGGGTCTTCTCCCATCCCGGGTGATGTAACGATGTGTGGTATGAATTAATTAGACTCCACTGGAATGCTTTTGGAACTACTGTAAGCTTATACGTACCAAGCACAGTGTCTGTGTAGATCTTCTTTAGTACACCGTCTTCCACTTCAAAACCAGGAATAGGATTTTCTATGAGTGAACGCAGCCTTTCATCACGTCGTTGTTCTATTTGTATCCATTTCATGTCGGATGATAAAGTATTTGTGCAAAACTCACCAGAGGGATTTCTGCTGAAGAAATCTGCGTGTTGCAGCCTTTCACCTTTTCTATATTCTACGTCAAAATTATAATTCTGTAGAAAAGCCCACCAGCGATGTACTCTAGGTAGCAGGTCTTTCTTGTGTTTGGATGCCTTGAGAGCATTGCAATCTGTAATAACTTTAAACTTACGTCCATACAGATACTGCCTAAAGTGTTTGATTGCTCTCACCACCGCCAGTGTCTCCAGCTCATATGAGTGATAGCGGCTTTCCGCGTCAGTGGTACGTTGACTCATATAAGCGATCGGGTGCTGGCGTCCGTCGATTACCTGGACCAGTACAGCTCCGTATCCAAGGCTGCTGGCGTCAGTATAGAGTTCAATTGGCGCATTTTCCTGAAATAAGGATAAGGTAGGCGCAGTAGACAAATACTGGATAATTTTGTTGCGAGCTTCATCATGTCTGCCGTTCCATTCCCATTTAATGTCTTTTTTTGTTAACTCGTAAAGTGGCATCATAACTCGGGAAAAATTGGGAATGAAACGCCTGAAATAGCTAGCGAGGCCATTAAATTGTCTGACTTGTTTAACTGTAGTCGGTACTGGTGCCATTGTTAAAGCTTCCACTTTCCTTGGACTTGGACCAACTTGCCCATCAGCTATTATATTGCCCAAGTACTCAATGGAACGTTTAAAAAAAGCAGTTTTCTCAATATTAATTGAGAAGCCAGCCCTTTGCAAAGCAATTAATATTTGCTCTATATTAGCGAGGCCTTCCTGGAAATCCCTACATTTTGAGAGGACGTCATCTACATAAACCTGACATACCTGCTTTATTAATAGCGGCATCAACGCTTTATTAATACAACGTTGGTAAACGGAGCAAGCGTTGCTTAGACCAAATGGCATGGCGAGATATTCATAAAGCCCATCGGGCGTGACAAATGCAGTCCTTTCAATTGACTCCTCTGCAACTGGAATCTGGTGGAACCCAGCTGCCATATCGAAAGTAGAGAAGAAATGGCCACCAGCCAGTTGGTCTATTTGGTCCGAAATTATTGGTAAAGGGTAGTGGTCCCTAAGTGTATTTCTGTTCAGTTCCCTGAAGTCTACACACATACGATCCTGACCATTTTTCTTTTTGACCAATATTATTGGACTCGCAAACGAAGATTTACTTTCGCGTATGATTTTGTGTTCAAGTAGCTCACTTACAATATTGCGTACTTTCTCCCGTTCAACCGGGCTTAAACGGTATGGTCGACGTTCCACTCGCTTAGTGGGGTCTTGTAGTCGGATTTCTAATTCACCGGTGTTCACTCTGGTCTTTGGGAACCCGCGAATAAATACATGTTCATATTTGTTAAGCAATATTTTCAATTCAGCTACTTGATCGTCATCAGTTAAATCACAGTCTAAATTATCAAATTTTTTACTGTCAGATCGTATGTGGTTTACTATTGGTTGATGAAACAGTTTAGCACCCCGTGACGTCACTAATACTCCAATGTTTGTATTGTCAACAAGATTTATACCAATAATGACATCAGTACATATCTCATAATCTGCTACTACATGTAATTGAAGCTCTACTCGTAAATTGTCGATAATACAAACTGTTGTTATTTTTGTTAGGGAAAGCACCGTAAATTGACCAATACCCTTTAAATAGCTGACCTCATTCGTTCTTTTTCCCGGCAATTTAGCCGTTACAGACTCGCGTATTAGTGAACATTCTGCACCACTATCAAACATGGCCTGAATTTTAACGTTACCAATTTTTATTTGTATAAAAGCCAAGTTATTTGCACCCACACAATTAATTTTAGATATTACTGCACGTTCACGCTTGAAACATTTGTCAAATGTATGACCTATCTTTGAACAAAATGTACACGTTGGCTTGTCTGTCTCGGCACTAAACGTATGAGAAACCGATTTATTTTCTGGAGGACGTGGTTGGATGCCATCAGGTTTTTTATTAAAACGACAGTCCCGTGTTTCGTGGCCTGACTTTTTACATACTTGGCAAAATTGTTGCTTTTCAGAAAATCGTGGTCGCTTGTTGATAACCGATTGAGTATTAAATGAATTTGGGTTTGGTCTTTTAATATGGCGAATAGATGACGCCACAGAAATAAGTTCTGGAACCGATACCGCACGCGCATTCAATAATTCGATCCTCAGTCGGTCATCCCCAATACAGCCAATAACCGCCTCAACCGCGTCCTCATTAGATAATTTATCTTTTGTGATGCGGCGCCAAAGTACCCACGCTTGAGACAGAAATTGCGCAATATCCTTATTATTGTCATAAGTATGCTCTCTGAATCGAAGAATGTCGCGAGAGTACCTATTTTCAGGTTCGAATGTGGTTATTAATAAATTACGCAATTCCTGCCACGTGGATGTGGAAACCAACCAATTGTCCACCCACAACCTGGCACGACCTTTAAGTAGACTTCCAACTTTCATTCTAACGTCGTAATCGGTCAGGCTGTAGGTTTCCATGGCTGTACTCACGTGTTGACACCATTCACGTATTCCTATATTGGCATCCGGATCGTACGACGGTAAAAAAACATCATTAATTTTAACTTTCTCAGATTGTTTAGAAATACGATCGGTCATGCCCTTCATCACCTGCAACATCTGTGAGAAAAACTCAGTGGGTACGCCGATAGCAGAAGAAGAAATATTTTCATTGTTTGCACCAGAATGTCCGGCAGAAGAGGGTAGAAATCCCACTTCTGATAACGGCGGAGGGTTCCCACTTAAATTTTTAGAAAGAGTGACGTCAGCAATGCTGACGTCACTCTTTCTAAAAATTTGTTTCTAAAAATTTGTTTGATTAATTTCAGAATGGGCTATCAAACACTTTTTTACGATCCAACTAAACTCAAACAAAGAAAACGACATGGCCGATCGCGCCACCGGAACTTGCATAAATGTTTAAATTTTAAACCAAACAATAAGTGACAAATGTAATCACTATTATATATCGACAAATACTAACTCAATTTATTAGTAATTTTAAACCCTGAAAATAAATTTTAGCTTTCCTTATTTTAAATCGGATGTGTTTTTATCAAACGTAGCAATACGGACGCCATTTTAGTTTCCATGTTAATTTAATCAAATGAGACTTCAGTTAGATAAAAACACACCGATTGATGTTTACAAATCATAATATGAATTAACAATATGGTTTAGGCAATAAATCACATTAAGTAATTAATATCTTAATTTGTAGTTTTTTAAACTTGGTATATTGACCATCTAAAACATCCCAATTAAAATTACAAAATCAAATGAATTGACAATAATGGTTAGAAAAGCTACTAAGCGATTACAGGATTTTAAAATTGGTTTGATTAAACTGAATTATTTAATTAGTAAGTTATTACAAACTATAATTAATTGTACGCGTCGACATATATATTTAAATATATATTTTTTGTAACCTTATTGAATACAAGTTCTTGCCACAAGCTACTCGTATGCTCACGCGGAGGTCGGGACGTATGCCACGGGAATGTACTTCCGGGATACAAAGTAGGTATAGGAAACTTCTTCCGGTAGTATGTTCGTGTCCTAACTCAGGTCATGGTCTACCTGTGTACCTACACCGAAATCTGTTCAAACAGTAAGGAGTGTCGGACAGGGATACTTCCCTTTTTATAATAATAGTATGGTTTTTATAAAGGACTTTGGAAAATTCAACCCGGATACCGGAACACGGGCGGATGAAATAGGGGTTGAAAGGGTTGAATGTTTGTATAGTCAAGCTAGCTAGCAGCAACATCCCCGAAATTATAATATCTCACCTGCGGAGAGGATTTTCCGGGACATAGGATCCATGCTGTTTCCGAGACGGTAGTTCACCTTGAAGAACTGGGCGTCAAACCGATCTATCTCTGCGCCCATATGCTGAGACGCCTCGGGGTGGTTGCCTGTCCAACGTACCTTCTCTGCTTCCACTGGGTTCACCAGGAGGATAAGGTTTATGTAGCCTACTGTTCCACTGGTAGGTTTTACCATACCTTTCATTGTCAAAACTGTCATTGGTTGGTCATCGGTATCAGTCACCACCTTTGGTAAATTCGTTCCACAAAATGTTGTAATTTGGGGTCATCCAACACCCCATCCATACCCCTAATTATGTCACATATTTTCTATCACAATCATAAGGGTTTACAAAAATCGTAGCCAGTATTGTTTAAAAAAAATGTCAACCCCTCTATTCGTAACGTAATCCAAAGAACATTGTTGAGCTGATAAAACTGGGTTGTGAGTGTGTTAGGCAGATACTCCACAGTTAGCTACGAGTCTCTAAGCCCTCACCTTGTTGTACAAAATATCCGACAAGTCCTTGACATGGTGCGAGGAGGGGAAGAGCCCCGACATGCCGGAGATCACGACCCTCTCGTCGTCGGCGACTGGCGTCGGCGCAAGTGCAGCCTCGCCCTCAGGCGTTGGGACGAATTGGGGCTGAGCTAGCTCTTGCGGTGTAGGCGTCATGGTGGAGCAGGCTGATAAAGTAAAGATAGCTGACAAGGAACGGTCATTGACCCCAAAAACTGAAAACCAACTAATCATTACATACGAATTATTTTTTGAAATCGGGTCACTGTCCACCAGCGGGGGACAAACCGGGGGACATCGGGAATAATTGCATCTAAATAACCGTGATAGTGTTACGTCACATTGTCACTGTTTAGATGTGCTGACTGCGTTCCGTTTTCTTGGTGAAATTCTATCTAATTTCTATTTTAGTGCTTAAGGATTATTGTTCTGTGACTTCGAGAGGACTGAATGAGTCCAACACGATTCCAATTGAAGCAGAAAAAAAAAACAAAAAAAGTATATCAATAAGTGGAACAAAATTTGCTGATATGATTTTTTCTAAATACAAAATGAACCGCTACAACTTACTTGGTGCTAATCGAGGATCCTAACAACTTTAATGAAGGACTTCAGAACCTAGACTTGTCTACCACTGTACTTGTGCAACAGTTTTATAAACTAGTAAGTAGTACCTAAAGAATCGATTTAAATACATTTAGCTGGAAACACATTGATTAAGTAAATCACCATAAAGTTAATCAAATGCAGAATATAATTTATCCCAATTCACCGATATTTAATGCAAATTAACCCTGCAGTAGTCGTGCATCTAAATGAGACAGCAGTAATCGCATGTCCGTTTGCATTGTTAAATTGACGTAGTCCATTTTTAAATTGAAATATAAAAAAAAAAAAGTACATTTGATCATTATTTCTTTATTTTACTGAATATAATTATAATCAGTACAGTTTTCTTAACTAGATAAAATCAATCAAACTTAATCACAACCTCTGTGTCATAATTGCTAAAAAATAATTAAAAACGAATCTTCGTTGGTCATCAGCTTCGTTCAACTACGCCTCAATCTGTGCAACTTGTCGATAGTCCATTTTATTCTAAAAAGAAATTAACATTAAAACGAATCTACAGAACCTATTAAAATACAGTTTAATATTAGGAATTTATGCGAATTTTAACATAAATTAAATAAAAACAAAAAAATACTTACCTAATTGCTCGCGCGGACTACGTGTGTAGTCCAGCATCTTTGCGGAGCTCCTTTAGCAAGGCCGTCCTCGACCGGCGCTTGCGCTGCACTTGAGTGCGTCTCTCAATTATTCATTTAAAAGTAATTAGCGGTGCAAGAAACTACCGCTTATAGATTTAGAGATTTTTTTATTTTGTACCAGTGGACTACCTATGTAGTCCACGCGACTGCTGCAGGGTTAAATGTGCTGTGGTACTGGAACGCATCTGATTCATGGAACGTAAACATTTGGGCCACGATTTTGAAGTAAGATCACGCTGACACTGTCTGTGCTGTCATTCGAGTTTCGAATGCGTCTGTTTGTTTGTGGTGTTTTCGCGGATTAGGTTATATTGTTTGCTATTGTTGATATTGTTAATTATTGTATAAGGAATTGTTAGTTTTTTACTACCTATAATGGACCCAGGACCCAGTACATCCAAGGAAATGATTACGCCACGAAAAAAAGGTATGTGCTTATTTGACTGATTGCGTCAAAAAGAGAGTAATGGTTTTTCGAGTGTATAAATTTTGTTATTTGTACATAATGATCACATTTCATTCTATCATTTTGAACGATGTAAACTTGGCTACGAATTTTCTATTCGTTTGTGGTCCAAACCACGTGACTTAACGTTGAGATGACGTCATTCCCATACATTTGATTAGTTTTCTATTAGCGTTAACGATTATAGATTGTCAACTTGGCTAAGCCTGCAGGTCCCCAGAGCACACGCCTGCTTACCTGACTTTCGGTCGTGAGCTAAGGTCCCCTTTGACTGTTCAGGCGGATCTAAGAGCGGTCGTAGAGTCGGAAAATTTCGTACCTCAGATTACACCATACTTGCTCAAGCTCGCAGATACCATCTCAACAGCCAAAGAGAACCTTGAGCGTCATCAGGATGCTCGCAAGGTTTACGCTGATCAAGGCCGGTCGTCTCCTGAGGAGTATATCGAAGGTGACTTGGTTTTAATGAAGACCCATGTGCTCAGTAACGCCGCAAAGGGTGTCACTGCCAAGTTCAACCCGAAACGTGATGAACGTACGTCATCTCTAAAAAGGTGAGTCCAACTACGTACCTATTAGCCCATCAATCTGGCGAAGTTTTTGGTAAGTACCACGTCTCGGAATTAAGGCGCTATAATGCCAGAGAGGGTGAATGTCTTGAGCCGGTCGTTCCGAAGCGTGGCAGAGGCCGTCCGCGTAATGCTATTGTCTAAGTGTTAGATCTCGTTATTCGTGGTTGTTTGACCAGGCAGGAGACCCTCGCCTGATCAAAAGGGGGAGTGTATAACGCGTTCATCCCTGCTCTAATAAAGCGTAGGGCCCACGCGGGTGGGAAGCCTGCGAGAAGGGCGGAAACGCCTGCCCCTCCCGATCGCGGTGGTGTGAACTGGTGTGATGCGTTCGCGCCAGTCGTCTGTAGGAAGGGCTTGGAAGTCCGCATGTACATTCGTGTGCCGTTCGCGTCTTCGCGATCTAGTTATTTCCTGCAATTGTTGTCTTATGGTTATAATTACGTGCCTAACAATGTATCAGTACATTACCTAACTAATAAAGTCAAGGTGTTAAAGTTGCAACGTGTTTTCTTCCAACTCCGAACGTATTCTATTTATATTCAATTTTAATCTAAGAAAGGAAGATTTTCATTAAAATACATTTTAAGTTTTAGTTACGTTATTACTTACGATTTTATAAAAAAAAATCTACACTGCAATACCATTTTTGGTCATACACAAAATGTTCAAAATGGCCCCCATTTGCAGCGAGGCACGCTCTGCAACGTTGAATAAATGATCGTTTAATCCTTCGAGCACACCCGCTCGCGCTGATTTCTCTTGTTGCCGTCTGGATTCTAGTCCTCAATTGCTCAATGCTAGTAACTTGTTCTTGGTGAACTTTTTCCTTTAGGCAACCCCAATAAAAGAAATCCAGGGGATTTAGGTCTGGCGAGCGCGGTGGCCACAATATTGGACCTAAGCGCCCTATCCACCTATTTGGATACGCCGTATTCAAGTGCTCTCGTACTGTAAGAGCATAGTGAGCGGGACAGCCATCGTTTTGCAGCCACATGTCTTCTTGGACTTCAGGAGCGACATTTTCCAAAAGCGACGGCAAGTCATTTCGCAAAAAACTTAAATACCTTGCAGCATTTAAATTTTCTGGCAGCTCGTGTGAACCAATTATCTGTCCGCTAATTATTCCGGTCCATAGATTTATTTTTAATTGATAGTGTGATCTGTCTTGTCTTACGAGCGGGTTTTCGAGCTGCCAGCTATGCAGGTTGTGCAAATTCAAATAACCATCTTTTTTGCAGGATGACTCGTCGCTCCATAATATTTTATTAACAAATTGCGGGTCTTCCCGTATCCTGCGTAGCATTTCTCTACAAAATGTCACTCTCAAGGTGTAATCACGTGGCAGCAATGACTGTACCCTTTGATAGTGGTATGGGTACAGTTCATGTCTTTTCAGTATTCTGTGTACGGTTCTAGTAGATATGCCAGTTTTCCGACTTAAGACACGGACCGATGTGGATGGATCTTCAATAACTAAATTCAATATTTCTTTATTGTTGTGCACTTGCGGTCGTCCTTCACTTGCACCTCCTATACCTGTGCCAGGTATCCTCACCTCGGTGTATGCGTTATGCACTCTCCCAAAAACTCTATGGTCCGGATGTCTTCGATCGGGATATCTCTCCCAATAGAGTCGAGCTGCTTCTCTGCCGACGCCTCGGCATTCACCATAAATAAAATGCATGTCAGCATATTCGCGTGGTGTGTATCGAGACATTTTTATTTGTCACTGCACTGCACGTTTGGCCGTCGTTGTGCAAACCAAAATCAGCAGTACACGTAGCCAAACTCGTAAGTGGCAAATTAAACAGTCCATGGTCAGGGGTAAACAAATAGCAGAGAAAAACACAGGCAGAATAAAACGAAACGCATACGACGCACGAGTGACGAGATCGTACTAAATCATTTAAGGAGATTTTTGGAGATTTCAACGTTAGGTTAGGTTAGGTAAGGAAAGCAATCGTTAACCATATTCTTTCCTTATCACTCGTATTGTTCGTTACTCGATTGTTGAGAGCTTCCGTGTTTTTTTTTTTTGATATCAGACATGTCTCAGGTAAAAAAAAAGGGTTGAGCTTTTGTTTGACTCAGCTATGTTTGTACTTGCCACCAGCTTTTGTGTGACTCAAATCACATACCAAAATTTAAATGTTACATTTTATCCGTTTTATAGGATTTAAAACGTTTTATTAACGCAATTAAAGTTTAAAATGTATTTTAATAAAAATCTTCCTTTCGTAGATTGAAATTGAATATCTTTCTGTTAAACAATAGGATCTGCTACTATGATACCTTTTTGGAATCGGTATTTAGTAGGCATATTTTATAACTCATAGACATTGAGAGTATAGTACATTTTTTTTACAGAAATCGCTCTCGAATTTGCAGATAATGTAAAAAAATGGATTAAAAATAGAGAAGAATTGCTTTTTCTTCAAAAGCTCGAAATGCACTTAAAAAAACTTATTTATTCAAGATAGCTCTAGTATTCAGCAGTTATTAACAGAAATCAAAACAAGAAAAGGATGTTTCTTTTTTTTTTAATACAACCAAAATAACAAAATGTAGAAATTTCATTAAAAAAAGAAAAAATATATATATCTCCAGAACCCTTGGGTAACAGTACCAGTTTATAATTTGAGGGAATAGTAGGGAAGGCCACTCGGATTTACAGAATTGAGAAATTCTTGCGGGTAATGTACCGCATCTTCTTGATTCATTACATTTTCAATGGAAATGTAGTTAACACTATCTCCTGGAAGTTTACCCAGTATTATATTATGTCATTAATTTCGTCAACACTACTATTTCTAGCCGCCAATATTGCCCTCTGACGCATCCACTGATAGTCTTTGTTTTCTACTTGTACTACATCTGGGTAGACTTTGGAGATTAGGTCTTCAATGCTGGTTACTATTTCACCTAAATCGTGATCAATTTCAATTTTGTTTTCAAAATGAGGTACTTTCCCGTCTCCTAATAATAGTAACTTTGAAGGAAAATCTGTACTGCCTCCAGACACAAGTATTCTCATGTTAGTAGATAGTTTTATGGTGTGAACGAACTTCCAAAATGGGGAACTTTTTAAGCAAGACGTCACAATGTCAGCTCTACTTCCCCTAACTATCACCGGTAACGTTTGTAAAAAATCACCAGCAAACATGATAGTCATTCCAACCATGACCTATTTGGAGCTTCTAATATCTCTAAGACTCCAATTTAAAGCCTCTACATGAGCTCTATGTATCGTGGTGCCTATTCATGGTGCACTCATCTCATATGATGTCGACCCGAATGGCGCAGCGGTAGTGGGGCTGCCTTACGTTCTTAGGGTCCCGGGTTCGAATCCCGGTAGGAGCAAATATTTGTGTGATGAGCATGAACATTTGTTTCCGAGTCATGGATGTTTATATGTATAATAAGTATGTTTTTACAAACAAAAAGTATCTATGTATCTATCAACTATCTGGTGTCCACGACACAAGCCTCGTTGCTTAGTGTGGCACCCAGATGGCGCTGTGTGTAATGTCCTGCGATATATATATATATATATATTATTAAACTGATATCTTGCAAAACTTTTTACGGATATAGCATACGCTATCTTTCTGCAAAGAAACAGCAAGAGCGGAAAGAGCCGAATGAGCGGTGCGTCCACCTGCTAATAGAGTTGCAGTGATACCCGAGGATGCAACGGCCAAAGCTAGATTTACCTGAGATCTAACTTTTGCTAATATCGAATTAGTAACGAAAATCTTGCCGGTTCCACCTGGGGCATCCAAAAAAAATATCTTCCCTTCGTTAAAACGAACACTGTTCAAAACACAATTGTACGATGTAGTGCTGGTCATTTACTAATTTAGGTTGATTTTCAGAAATATATTCACATAATTTATTTAAATCACACGGTTTCCGCAAAGCTTCTTCCAGCGGATCCATATTATTATTTAAATTATTCCTATTCAGTACTGAAAGTCCAAAATCAGTTAAACATTTATCACACATCTCATGAATCTTATCTTCAATCATTAATCATCATTATATTCTAACGCTAGAATTATCCTTGCGAATTTACGAATTTTCTTCACACAAATCATTACAAAATTTACTCCATAAATGAGGATGTTTGTTGTTTTTTTTTCTCTCTTAATTTTGTGACTGACTCTGATATAACAGCAGCTGAGAGATTATTTTCCCAATTTTGGCCCCGTTCTAGTAAACCTTATCTCTTTCAGGCACCTTGGTCTGTAAAATAATGCCATTAACGGTCCTAAGATCTTCAAATGACGTTGGATAACGAATATGTTGCAGTAAAATTCTCAAATAGCATTCAGTTTATGTTGGATGGATATTATACACACGGCATGAAGCTGTATCTTTTTTACACCTGGGAATCCATTAACTTCTTGCCCATGCTTCCTTCTGGAAAATGAATTTCTTTGTCAAGTGCAATATTGTGGCACTTCTCGAAACAAAAGATGTTTTGCAAATTGATCTCTTTTGCACAGACATGAAGACGCTGTGAGCGTTGTCGAAAGAGAATTGTTACCCCGATCCTGGAGATTTTCATGATTAAAATAAATTCTTTATCCGTTTTCCAAATGCACCGCCAAATGAACTGCAGCTTTGAAACGTTAATAAATAGGAAATTGGAAAATTCTCCAAACTGCTTCTAATCTACACTAATATTATAAAGAGGAAAACTTTGTTTGTTTGGTTGTAATGAATAGGCTCAAAAACTACTGAACCGATTTTAAAAATTCTTTCACCATTCGAAAGCTACATTATCCACGAGTAACATAGGCTATATTTTATTTTGTAAAAAAATAGGGTTCCGTAAGATATTTGGGTTTTTCGGACACAAGGTGTAAAAAATCAACCAGAAAAGTTACTTATTTTGCGTACGCTGCCTAAACTACAAAAGACAGAACCATAAAATGGCCTAATTAATTGTAGATCTTATAAATATCTACAAAAAGTCCGCGACACACTATACCTATCTATGTCGAGTGAGGCACAACAACCGTTTTTTTATTTAAAAATCTCGATTTTTTTTTTGGACTACATTTAAACGCGTTTATTTTACTGATGATATTAATTCTTATCAAAATAAATGATTTCATCACTAAGTACAATTTATGTAGATAATATTTGGTCTTTGAATGATTAAAATTGGACGTTTGGTTTTGAAGTTATGGCGAAATTAAAATATTACGATTTCTGCTGCACGGCCCGTTGCGAAGTGGGCGTCACCAAGGCGGGGTGCGCGTGCGGGAAGTTTAGATCTATGAGTAAGGTACCCGTAAAGGTTCAGATCAGGCAACTTTTAGCCTTAGAAACCCACACGATGAGGTCAAAAACTGGAATTTTTAAATTCTCTGAACCCCGCTGGGCTACCACCTCATGAACTGTCGTTAAAAGTTGGCACGCCGAAAATGCTTCTCAGAAATTTAAGCCCCCCCAACATGTGTAATGGCACGAGACTTCTTATAAAGGAGCTAAAAGATAATTTAATAGTAGCGAAGATTATCACCGGCCCTGCAGCTGGTGAATTAGCTCATATACCAAGAATACCCATGATCCCTACTGATTTGCCTATACCCTTCAAAAGGCTCCAATTTCCAGTAAAAAATTCTTTCGCACTAACGATAAACAAATCCCAGGGCCAAACATTCAAATTAGTACGAATTGATTTACGAAAAGAATGTTTTACGATGGGCAACTTTACGTTGCCCTATCACGGGTCGGGGCTCCCGACCATCAGTATATTTTGTTACCTGAAAATAATTTAACGTCAAATGTTGTTTATAGAGAAGCTCTACAATAATCGCTTTAGTTATCTTTCCTAAAACAACGGGTTGCGTTCCGGGACTGCCGGCAGAAGTGAAAACTTAGTATTAATTACATTTAAATATTTTCATCATTAACAACTTTAACATACACAGAAAGACAATCTGTGCAGCCTGCGGATAATGACTGCGTCGTCGATGTTACTGTCGGTGTCTGTGAATTGACCTGGGAATCATTTTGCTGACCGTGTCTTTCCTGGGTAGGCTTTTTGCAGCGGTAACCGACATCCACGCGGGCGGAGCTGCGGGCGACCGCTAGTGAACTAATATAGCGACCGATATGTATTTTGTAAAGAAAATTTGGCTTGATCAGAACCTTTATGAATATATTTACATAAATGTATTTTATTAACCCCCGCAAAAAGAAGGGTGTTATAAGTTACACCGCTATGGGTGTGTGTCTGTGTGTGTCTGTCTCGGGCACCGTAGCTCTTAAACGAGTGAGCCGATTTGAATGCAGTTTTCTTTTTCGAAAGCTAGTTACTTGGCAATGGTTCTTAGATAATTATGTTTATTAAAATCGGCGCAGCCATTTACTAGATATGTGGGATGAAAGTAGGTATGAAAAATCGAATATTTTCAAATACACCTATGTGGGGGTATCAAATTTAGACGGTTACCCAGCCTACAGGTGTGGGTTGAGTGACCGTGATCGCCGTTTTGTGTTTCAGAAATACTCGTAAAAGACATCATCTTTTAGAACAAATATTTTAAATATTCATAAATGGTGACGCAGGATTATGAAATCCGCAAGGACCGTGTATCATGTTTTTTCATAACGATATTATGAAGTGTGGGAACTTGTTCTTTGTCTAGTATTTCAGCCGATATTATTGCGTCAATAGAATCCGGTTGTACTTTGTTTGTCAGCCATAGTAAAATGTGGACGTGAGGTAAACCTCTTTTCTGCCATTCTAGTAAACAAGGCTTAGTAGGTCCAAAGACATGTTCGTCAATAGGTCTATCATTTTCCTTAGTTTAAATGAAGTAGAGATTTTTGATCGGGGAATAAGTCAATTTTGATTTCTGGCCAATCGGGGTTACATGTGAACGTAATAAAGAGATCTGGGTCTTCCACACTTTCTGACGTATGTCATGGCATCTTGACTCGTTCATGTATCCTGGAAATCCTGTAAATGGCGATGGCAATACAACATGCTGGCCTCTAGAAGCGTCTATTAGAAGCGTCTATATTGCCATCATTACCCACGGCATCTCTTAGATGACTGTAATCTTCTGGCCTCATATTTTTTTATGAAATCAAGCCTCTCAGATATCATTTTTGTCGCCAAATCAACCAGATATTGATTGAAATATCCTTATTGAATAATAAAAGCTGTTAAAATCATCTATTCTTACTATGAGTTGTAGCAAATCTACTTGATCCTATTAAGATGAAAGGATATAAGTAGACATTTAAGAATTGAATAGTGGAAAATAATGGTTTTACAAATGAAATATACTACTATAGGCGACCGGTTAGACCGGTATTAGCAACACGAATACCGGCTGAAATTGACATAGATAGTTGATCTTATATGACTAATAAGAGATCCGACCGTCAGCTGCTCAAGTAGCGTGAGCGTGAGGTTACGGAAGTTGTAAAATTATACTATCTATGAAAAAAGTTTCAGCCGGCGTTCTATGACTTTTTCATTTGCAACGCTACCTCCCGAACTATTAGTGCGTGTGCCGCCGCGCGCACCGCCGCGTTCGCCGCCGCGGGCGACGCGGCGGCCAACGAGGCGGCCACCGCTGCTCCTCACGCACCGCACCACGCGCCGCTCTCCGTAAACAAAATCGTACATTGCCATATGTTTGTGTTTGCGTGTGCGGTACGGCACGCGCCGCCTCTCCGTAAACGGAAAAAACGCTCAATGCGCCGCGCAACGCGCTGCCCGTCGCGCCGCCCGACGCACTGCGTCTCCGTAAATGAGCACTAAGACGGAACGCTAGTAACGCTACCCCCGCTCTCCCACCCGCCCCCTCGCTCGCCAGTCCGTACGTTGTTTTTGGTGTGAACCCACATGGTTTAGCTAGCCAAATCTTCACGTGGTTTATACATTTACTAGAAATGGGAATAAATGCCTTAAAACACCGAGATCTTTATACTAAAAACTCAGAAAATAAAAGATTTATCACATTATCAGAGATCTCACTCGTCTTGGTGACACAAGATACGTTTAAAAATAACTGCCA
This sequence comes from Eugnorisma glareosa, assembly GCA_947578425.1. Classification (NCBI taxonomy): domain Eukaryota; kingdom Metazoa; phylum Arthropoda; class Insecta; order Lepidoptera; family Noctuidae; genus Eugnorisma; species Eugnorisma glareosa. The sequence continues at coordinate 5,483,192 of OX387974.1, read as the reverse complement.
TATTATGACTGTCAAAGTCTACAACAAAATACCTAAACAAATAAGATAAATCCTATTTAATTATTTATAAAAAAAAACTTAAAATATTTCACACAATACATGAGTTTTTAGCCTATAAGCCCAGTTGTATGAACCTAATTGTTTTACCGTAGGTACCAACCTACATATGTACACATTGTTAATTTTTTTTTTTTTTCATGTAATATCGCTACATAATACTAAATATTTTAATAGGTACTAACTATAGTTATTATCGTTAAGGTAACTCTTACTTTTCTAAACTGTAATAGTCAGTTAGTTTTAAATAAGTATTTTACATGGAACGACTGCCTATCTGACCCCCACAACCCAGTTACTGGGCGATACCCCTTGGTAAGACTGGTTGCAAGACCTCCGGGCTTCTGACTACTTCGTAACGACTGTCAAAGATCTACAAACGAGCCACAGAGGGAACTCGCTTCGTAATGTCACCCATCTAGGGACCTCCCTCAGCAAGCACTGCTTAACCTTCGAGATCGACCGTGCGGCCTTTAATATTTAGCCATGAGCCCCTTATTAACGCCCTCATTATGATACGGAAACTAAAATGGCGTAATATTGCAATCCTAACATAACTAATCGAAATAAATTAACAATCTATTGAATAAATGAAGGAAGCAATTATTTATGCAGTCGGTTTATAATTTCTTTTGTTTTCATTCAACTAAGCAATATCGTTTTTAGAATTCCGTAACCAAATGGTAAAAACTGAACTCTTAGATTCGTCATGTCTGTCTGTCCGTGAATGTCACAGCCACTATAAGCCGAAACTATTAGAACTACGCAGTTGAAACTTGGTAGGTAGATGTATTCTGTAAACCGCTTTAGATTTCTGTACAAAAAAAAAAAAAATGTTGTACAAAAATATGAAACACTAGCGGTCGCCCGCAGCTCCGCCCGCGTGGATGTCGGTTACCGCTGCAAAAAGCCTACCCAGGAAAGACACGGTCAGCAAAATGATTCCCAGGTCAATTCACAGACACCGACAGTAACATCGACGACGCAGTCATTATCCGCAGGCTGCACAGATTGTCTTTCTGTGTATGTTAAAGTTGTTAATGATGAAAATATTTAAATGTAATTAATACTAAGTTTTCACTTCTGCCGGCAGTCCCGGAGCGCAACCCGTTGTTTTAGGAAAGATAACTAAAGCGATTATTGTAGAGCTTCTCTATAAACAACATTTGACGTTAAATTATTTTCAGGTAACAAAATATACTGATGGTCGGGAGCCCCGACCCGTGATAGGGCAACGTAAAGTTGCCCATCGTAAAACATTCTTTTCGTAAATCAATTCGTACTAATTTGAATGTTTGGCCCTGGGATTTGTTTATCGTTAGTGCGAAAGAATTTTTTACTGGAAATTGGAGCCTTTTGAAGGGTATAGGCAAATCAGTAGGGATCATGGGTATTCTTGGTATATGAGCTAATTCACCAGCTGCAGGGCCGGTGATAATCTTCGCTACTATTAAATTATCTTTTAGCTCCTTTATAAGAAGTCTCGTGCCATTACACATGTTGGGGGGGCTTAAATTTCTGAGAAGCATTTTCGGCGTGCCAACTTTTAACGACAGTTCATGAGGTGGTAGCCCAGCGGGGTTCAGAGAATTTAAAAATTCCAGTTTTTGACCTCATCGTGTGGGTTTCTAAGGCTAAAAGTTGCCTGATCTGAACCTTTACGGGTACCTTACTCATAGATCTAAACTTCCCGCACGCGCACCCCGCCTTGGTGACGCCCACTTCGCAACGGGCCGTGCAGCAGAAATCGTAATATTTTAATTTCGCCATAACTTCAAAACCAAACGTCCAATTTTAATCATTCAAAGACCAAATATTATCTACATAAATTGTACTTAGTGATGAAATCATTTATTTTGATAAGAATTAATATCATCAGTAAAATAAACGCGTTTAAATGTAGTCCAAAAAAAAATCGAGATTTTTAAATAAAAAAACGGTTGTTGTGCCTCACTCGACATAGATAGGTATAGTGTGTCGCGGACTTTTTTGTAGATATTTATAAGATCTACAATTAATTAGACCATTTTATGGTTCTGTCTTTTATAGTTTAGGCAGCGTACGCAAAATAAGTAACTTTTCTGGTTGATTTTTTACACCTTGTGTCCGAAAAACCCAAATATCTTACGGAACCCTATTTTTTTCCAAAATAAAATATAGCTTATGTTACTCGTGGATAATGTAGCTTTCGAATGGTGAAAGAATTTTTAAAATCGGTCCAGTAGTTTTTGAGCCTATTCATTACAACCAAACAAACAAAGTTTTCCTCTTTATAATATTAGTGTAGATAAATGTTTAAGGGGAGTCTTGCTGGCCGCCGTCGTGAACGGTCGCTTTGCGAGCTGCGCTTGCCCATCTGTTACGAAAAGTTTACTGTTCTCTGTCCCTACCGTCGCCGCCATGCTCCAAGCCGGCTAGTGTTCGTTTGATGTGCCATTACATAAAGAGTTTATATGTAGATACTGTATTACTAGTATTATACATACCTACTATTAATTTCATTGGTTTTAAAATTTATAATCGTATGTGTTTGTGAATATTGTGAGTTCTGAACCATACATTTAAGTAGCATATCGTGAACTTAAATAAGAATAGTAAGATTAGGGTTAAAATGTTAACGTATCCAAATAGAGTCATGCTACAATACAGTGTTTAGGTACTCTGTGCATGAGAGCACCCTAAGTTGCTGGCTAGCACGACGCCCAAGATACCATCGAGAGCGAAGCACAACGACCAGCAGTGTATCCTGCGCCTGAAGCTGAAACTCGGTGAAATCAATCGGACGAATCAATAAAATAACATACAATCGATATAGAAATCACTGCAGCAAGCTAATAAAAAATTAAAAAGAAAATATGACAGAGAATTACTATCAAAATCAAACAATAAATTACTTTGGAAAAATATTAAAAATATAACCTACAGTGAATTTGTTGAATTTGTTGACCTTGAATGAGCACACATTATTTTTCAGTCAACCAGCAGTCACTTGTGTGTACAATTCTGAGGTTTCCCAGTTTACCTAGCTAGGAATACTATTTATTTAAACGATTAACTCTCCAGTAACCAAAATACACTATTGTGCATGATAAATACCTCCATATAGCAAACCAGAACCCCTCGTAATCGATACGCTTACCTACTATTAAAAGTGCGTGTTACCTGTTTCTATGTTAGTAATCTGTAATTCCGTAATTCTATGTTAGTAATTTCTGTGTTAAGTGTGTTGTAGAAATTACACTAGATAATTTTAAAATATAATTATGATAATTGGCCTAGCTGTAACTTTGCTGTAATTGTAGCCAAAATCGTACAAACCATTGCTAAACACACGACAATCACCATTTTGCAATACATCAAACACTCTCCATTCAAGTTGAGTACTCCTCCAATGTTGCATTATGTACTTAATCTAGCCTAAAACAGCCACCAATACAGAAGTAAAACTCCAGCTCAGAGACTTCCCCAGTTTTCATTCTTACACCGACCGCACACTAGTCTAATACTAATTGCATAAATAACAACATAAACCATATTGTATAATATATTAAGGCCTCCTCAACAATATTTCATACATAACATAGCTTGTTGTACTGCATCAACGAATACATTCGTGTAAGTTAGCACAAAATCAGGCTTTAAAGGAAACCCTGCTATCTCCTATTACCTGCGGAAATAAATTGCTTAACCAGAGCAATAACAAACTAACAAAGCCTCGCCTGAACTACCGATAGTATAGAGGAAATGATAAAGCCTAGACACCTAAAACGACGCGAGATTAATAAAAATCCTAGTAAAATATCATTAATTAATAAGCTCGTTCCGCAGGAACGCCAATAAGCCTTTTCCACAGGAACAGTAATAAGCTTTTTCCGCAGGCTTAAACTACAAGGGTACATACATTATAAAGAGCCGCAAAAAAAAAAGCAACACATAACGAATCCTTGCAAAGCCTCAACAATGAAAGCAAAAGCGGAGCAGCACAATAGCAAACAGGATCCTTTTTCATTAAATTTAAACATGGAAATAGTCCATATTGTCGGATAGAAACTGCTTGTTTAGAGCCATCGCGCACCAACTAAACGCTATATTTTTCCTGAAGTTCGACCACCACATATCATGTGTTGGTCGAACGTCAACATAATTATCCAGGTCTTTTCTTATCATTGATAGGAAGAGACCTGGCCAATTATGTTGAGGAAAACCAAGAACAGCCGAACATAGCACTAGCGCTCGCGAGAAACCTGCCTACTACCACAAACTAAGGAAACGCACAAACATGGCGTCTGTGTTGGTGAAGATATCATCATTGCAGCAGCTGAGTACTACTACATCAATTTAACAGTACACCAAGCTGGGCCTAGTGCTCTCATTACATACCGACCCAGAGATCCACAACACACCGTTGCCAACTTATTATAACACAATAACCACTATGACGGCCTTCTTAGCATACTTAATTCTCAAGACTCTGCAACAGAATGCACACTACACAATATGCTAAATACAAACACAACGTTATCGCCTCGCTAAACAACCCGACCCCACCAGATGGATATACAATACTAAGACATCCACCCTGCCATAGAAATATAAGAGATATTAATAGTGTCAAAATCGCAACCTGGAATGTTAGAAGCACCGCCACACATTCCACGAAAAATAACATTGACAAAACCTGGAAAGATAAAGAGTTGCAAGACAAACCTGAGTACCGGATTATTTAACTCAAAACACTACACCTGGCACCTTAGTGGCTTTACCAAACGCCGCGGCCTCGCGTTACTTGTAAGAAAAGACACGATTATAACAATTCAAATAACAAGAAGAAATACAAACATCATGTGAGTGCCCGCACACCGACAAGCACGCCGCACGAACGCTCGTTCTCAACTGGCGCGCGCGCGCTGGAGATGGGATATATTTACGCGCATCCATCTCGCTCGCACAGCTACTTGTCCCGTTCTCCCGCGATACCTCGAAGCTACTGTGTGCTACATCATCTGTACTGCGCGCTGATTGGTCAATAAGAAATTGTTGGCAGCTGCACCATGAACTATCTCGCACATTCCAAATATGACTTAAGCAGTGTAAGCTTTGTGAAATATATTCAGTACATCACTTTTCTCATCTGGTTTCATTTACAAACCCCCAACACTGCTACAATTGGTGACCCCGATCTACACTAAATATTGAAATATGGAGACGAAGCCAGAAGCAAGTGCTAGCGCACCTTCTGACCTAGCAGCTATCTCCGTGCAGTCGCGGCTACTCCCATTCTGGCGTGAATATCCCCGCATGTGGTTCATACAGTTTGAAGCAATAGTGGACCCGCAGAAAACCAGCGATGAAAACAAATACCGTTACGTTCTTGGGCAACTACAAACGACAGATCTGCGACATCTTACTGATATTTTGGTTAAGCCACCAGAAAGTGGAAAATATACAGCGCTAAAACAGCGCCTGATCTCCGTTTATGAAGATTCCGAGGTTAAGAACTTCAAAAACCTCATCAGTGGTCTGGAGTTAGGTAACCAAAAGCCATCGCAACTTCTCAGGCGTATGCGTGAACTTGGTGGAAACATGATCACGGAAGACGGAATAAAAATTGAATGGATCAATCACCTGCCAGCGCAAGTTCGGGTAGTATTGTCGGTGAACACAGACTCGTCACTTGATATGTTAGCCGCAATGGCTGACAAGATGATGGAATATACGGAAAGCAGCAACATCGCAGCAGTGTCATCGTCTCAGCCGGATACTGCAGCAGCCAACCAGCAGGTCATGTCAGCGCAAATACAAGTTCTATCGAAGCAAATAGAAAAGCTGTCACTGGAAATATCACAACTCCGAGACCGCGGAAGACAACGTTATCGTCGTCCTTTTCGCTCCCGTTCAAGATCAAAGTCGGCAAGATACCAGAACGATGCAAACCGAGTCTGTATTTACCACTACAGGTTTGGTGACCGAGCAAGACGTTGTGTGTCACCATGTGCAAAAAGACACCAAAAGAAACAGGAAAACTAAGAGAAACATCGACGGTGGCGGACGTCGGTGTTACAACGGCAAGTAATCGCCTGTGTGTTTACGAACGCAACACTTCACATCGTTTCCTCGTAGACACCGGTGCTGATATCTCCGTTCTGGCCGCCACTCCGATTCATAAGAAAAAATATACACCAAGCGCCTACAAACTTTACGCCGCAAACAGTTCATCAATCGAAACTTATGGTGAGAAAGATTTACTACTGGATTTCGGCCTCCGAAGACGTTTTCGTTGGAAATTCGTGATTGCAGACGTGAAAACATCCATTCTCGGTGCAGACTTTCTCCGACACTACAAACTGCTGGTCGACCTGCATCATAAGAAGCTCATCGATCAAGTTACCGATCTGTCGGTAAACACCGTGGAAGTTTCATCAACGCAGGGAACTGTTTACATGCTCAGTAAGAATCAGATATATCAAGATATTTTGAATCAGTATCCAGATCTTCTCCGCCCGATGTCATTGAAAACCCCTGCAAAGCATGACGTCGTGCATCACATTGAGACGACGGGAGCGCCTATTTCTGCACGAGCGCGTCCCCTTCCCCCCGATAAATACAAAGCGGCTAAAGAAGAGTTCGAGCGAATGATGGAAATGGGTATTTGCCAACCTTCGAAGAGCCCATGGGCCAGTCCTCTCCATGTAGTGAAGAAAAAAGATGGAAGCCTGCGAGTTTGTGGTGATTATAGACGCCTCAACGCTGTTACGTTACCAGACCGATATCCAATCCCACGCTTACAAGATTTCACTTACCAGCTGAATAGCAAGAAGATCTTTTCAAAACTGGACCTGAGAATGGCTTACTACAGAATACCCATTACTCAAGAAGATGCTAAGAAGACAGCAATCATAACACCCTTCGGCCTATTTGAATTCAATTGCATGACCTTCGGATTACGCAACGCAAGCCAGACTTTCCAGCGATTCATGCATGAGGTCTTACGCGGCATAGAAGGTTGCTACTCTTTTGTTGACGACATCCTTGTTTACACAGAAGACGAAGACGAACATAAAATCCTTCTGCATAAAATACTCGAGCGCCTAAACAAATATGGTGTTACGCTCAACGTTGAAAAATGCGAGTTTGCAAAGACGAAAATCAACTTTCTCGGGTACGAAGTAACAACGAATGGAATAAAACCAACACCAGAGCGCACGCAAGTTATTTCAAACTACCCTCAACCGAAGACTATCATTGAGCTGCGTCGTTTCCTTGGGATGCTAAACTTCTACAGGGATTGTTTACCACATCAAGCTGACATGCAGAAAGAACTGAACAAATATCTGCATAACTTAAAGAAAAATGACAAGACGCCGATTGACTGGACACCGGCAGCAGAACAAGCTTTTCAAAAGTGCCGTCAAAGCATTTTGGAAGCTATGACACTCACGCATCCTATCGCCGGCGCCCCGCTCTGCATCATGACTGACGCCTCAGACCACAGCATCGGTGCGGTACTACAACAGCGAGAGAAGGATGTTTGGAAACCGCTAGCCTTTTATTCCAAAGCTATGAGTGCTACACGACGCCGTTACAGCGTGTATGATCGCGAGCTGTTAGCGATATACATGGCTGTCAAGCATTTTAGAAGACTCATCGAAGGCTGTGACGTCACCGTCTACACGGACCACAAGCCTTTATCATACGCACTCTCAAGACCGCAAAGTAGCAGTGATACGCCGAAACGTGAGCGTCAACTACATTTCGTTAGTCAGTTTTGTACCAACATCGTCTACGTGAAAGGAGCGGACAACTCAGTTGCCGACGCACTGTCACGATTAGAAGAAATAAACTGTCAGTCATGCCTAGATTACGACCAGTTATCACAAGATCAGCAACTAGATAAAGAGCTAAAACAATTGAAATCGCAGTCAAACTTGAAGTTTGTTGACATCATCATACCAGATACACAGCGACCAATCACGTGCGAGCTCTCAACCACATCGCCCCGCCCATACTTACCAGCGGCATATCGTTACGCAGCATTCAAAGCGCAGCACGATCTTTGCCATTCCGGTATCAGGGCTACGAGGAAACAAATGACATCCAAATTCTTTTGGCCATCAATTAACAAAGACGTCACCACCTGGACTAAGAATTGCGTGAGCTGTCAACGAGCCAAAGTACACCGACATGTCGTCACGCCGTTGGGGAATTTTCCACCGTCCCAGCGCTTCGAACACGTACATATCGACATAGTCGGTCCACTCCGCCTATCATATGATTATCGATATTGCGTAACGATGATCGACAGATTCACAAAGTGGCCTGAAGCTGTACCAGTACGTGAAATAACAGCGGAAGTTATCACCAAAGCACTGTACGATAACTGGATCGCAAGATTTGGATGCCCATTACGCATATCAACAGACCAAGGCAGGCAGTTCGAGTCCTCACTGTTTGACTCGCTAATGAAGAGGTTTGGCATTACGAGAATACGCACTACTGCCTACCATCCGCAAGCGAACGGGCAAATTGAACGATGGCATCGTACGCTCAAAGCAGCACTCATGGCACGAGGCGCAACAACTAACTGGAGTGAAGAAATACCTATAGTACTTCTGGGTCTGCGTACAGCGCTGCGTGAAGACAATAACTACAGTCCAGCGCTCATGACGTATGGGTCTACACTACGCGTCCCATCTGATTTCTTCGTCCCCGCTCCTACGACGAACATGAGTGAAGACGACTTTGTACGTCGCCTAAGCCACACGATGACGTCACTCGCACCGACGCAGCGCGACGCTAGAACCACGGCTCGTCCATTCATCTACAAGGACCTAGCTACCTGTACACATGTTTTCGTGCGTAACGATACAGTGCGCCCGTCGCTAACGCCGCCGTACGATGGACCATACCCAGTTCTACAAAGATACGAGAAGGCATTTAAAGTTCAACTACCGCAGCGAGAGGCAGTTGTATCGCTAGATAGACTCAAGCCAGCATACATTTTTGCAGAGGACGACCCCACGACGACAAGTACTGCCGTTCCGCATCAACCGTACGTGACACGAACCGGCAGAGTGAGCAAGCCAAACGTACGCTTCGCTAAGGGGGGAGTACTGTGAGTGCCCGCACACCGACAAGCACGCCGCACGAACGCTCGTTCTCAACTGGCGCGCGCGCGCTGGAGATGGGATATATTTACGCGCATCCATCTCGCTCACACAGCTACTTGTCCCGTTCTCCCGCGATACCTCGAAGCTACTGTGTGCTACATCATCTGTACTGCGCGCTGATTGGTCAATAAGAAATTGTTGGCAGCTGCACCATGAACTATCTCGCACATTCCAAATATGACTTAAGCAGTGTAAGCTTTGTGAAATATATTCAGTACATCACTTTTCTCATCTGGTTTCATTTACAAACCCCCAACACTGCTACAATCAGAACAGCTCTCTGCAAAGGACAATCTGTGAATTTGTATATAATAACAACACACATACCAAGCATTAAGCCAACTAAGTAATTTTCCGATTTGATCAACAGACTGCATCAATGCAAAACCAAAAGGGTCAAACATGATCATCCTAGAAGACATTAATGCGCACATAGGAAAGCAAGACATAAACACCAATGGAAACTAAACAACTAATAAAATTGGTGCTCACAGTATCGAAACAATGGTGAAATCTTATTAGATATAATAAAAAGAGAAAATCTTAGATTAGATACATTACGAGGCAGATCAAGTTGTAAAATAACGTGGCCATCTGGCAACAGAAACTCGCAAATTGACCATATACCTACTGCTGCGGACGACCCAAATATATTTAACTACATAAAAGGAGAGTGGAGACAAAATATATTCTGACAGTAAAATTATTCTCGCGAATATTATTACTCTGAACCTCAAGAGGGAGGAAAAAAATTTGACATATTTTATACACAGAAATCCACCGAGAAACCAATGCACAAATCTGAGCTGAAATTCAATTACAGAAATTACGACTATAGCCGATTCCAAAGTGAGGAAATAATGAAAGAATATCAAAAGGAAATTAAAAGCCAATCTGCGGTAATAAATCTACAAAACTAGAAAAATAGCCGACTAGTCCCAGTAATATCATGAAATCAGCAGCGCCACAAATTCTTATAAGCAGGCCAATCAGATCCAGAGAACATAGAGTCGCAAAACCGCAAAAAGCCAAGTTTATAAAAAACTTTTACCCTAGAGAAGCATCTGCAATCAAGCAACTAAGCGCAGCAAGACACAATCTGCAAAATATAAGAAGTGATAAAATGCGAAATATTCTTTCAGAACTTATCCATCACAAGGAATGAGAATCACATACGATTTTTACAGGAGACATAAAATGAACATGAAGCGCAACAACAAACAACGTTTTATACCCTGGTCAAGGTGGGGAGAAGAGTTAAAGAATTCAATTCATCTGAAGGGAAAATAAGTGATACAATTAAAAGCACGAGCAACGGTAAAGCACCAGGGATTGACAAATTAGTATCCGAGCTGTACAAAGCATTGCCAACAGAAATGCTATCAGAAGTTATATAATGTGTGATAGCATTTCTGCAGGCAGCATGCGTAAGCAATGATATACCAATGTCTTGGAACAAAACGATCCAAATTCCAGTGCCTGAAAAAGCAAAGCCAAACGGAATCAATGACTACAGAAAGTTATCCATGTGTAACGTGGGATATATGATAGCGAGCTTTCTTCTAAGCAAACTGGATGCTTCAGTAAAAGAAGTCGGAAACTACCAAGCAGCCCTTCTTCACAATAGATCGACCGACGATCATAGGTACACACTTAGGAGAATTCTTGACGAGGAATGGAGAGCAGGCTCAAAAATCTATGTGCTGGTATTAAACATCGAAAAAGCTTTTGATTCGACGGATTTAAACTCTCATTTAGACATTTTAATTATTAGAACTAACATCTAATGGCGCATCCACACATGCCACCGGCTTTTGCCGCCGGGTTTGCCGCCGGCTTTCAGGCTGCCTTGCCTCTGAATTTGCCGCCGGCTTTACTGGCGGCCTGCAGATGCGGTTGCAATTTTCGCAGTAGTGTTGTGACTATCGTCGAAATTAGTCGTGTACGTAGGATTGGAAGATATTGGACTATAATATAGTTACGTGTATCGTAAGTGTAGTGATGTACGTTATTATTTATAAAAAGAACCGCAAAATGAAACGAAGATATTGGGTCTGACCAAGTCTACGAAATAGGCCTAATGTGTCCCCGATACTTGGAGATTTTAGAATGGACGACATAAACCGAAGAAATATTCGTTCGAAATTTAACACCTTTCTAAGGATCTCTAGTGAAGAATTTGAAATATTACTGAATTTAACCGGACCCACATGATATCAAAAACTGACACCCGCAGGGAAATGCCGTGTCAGCTACCGATCGACTAGCGATTACTTTGAGATACCTGGCTACAGGAGACTCTTATTTTTCACTCGGTACACTGTTTAAAGTGTCTCCACAAGTTATTTCTTTACTAATTACAGATGTTTGTCAAGCTATGGTTTTTATACGAAATGATTTTAAATATGACTACGAAATATTTTCTTTGACACAACACTACCACTCCATATCGAGGCCGCAAGCAAACTGCCGCCGGCAACCAAAAACCACGCGTGTCGCAGGTAAAAGATGTGCTAGCCGGCGGCCAGGCCGCCGGCTTGGCCACCGGGTTGATCGCCGGCCGTGCCGCTTGTCATGTGTGGATGCGCCATAACAAATAGAGTTATTAAGGCATGCATGAATTAATTCACCTGCATAAAATGGTTTGGCCAGCAAACAGAATCGACGTACAAAGGCAAGGGAGTCAAACAGGGATGTCCACTATCCCCACGACTATTCACCATAGTAATGGACGACGATCTTAGCACATTAGAAGAAGAAATATAATGCCTTCATCTAGACCAGGACCATGAGATTCAACTCCCTATTATACTGTCCTTTACAGATGACGTATTATTAAGAACAACAAAATAATAATCTTAGTGAATTGGATGAAATAGTTACCAAAATAAAACCGTTACTGGAATCAGTCGGACTCCACATTAATGAAACGAAAACAAAACTACTAATCGGTCCTGTGTGTACACAGCACCCAAACCCGAAGTCTTATTAGAATTGGAGGAATCAGTATTCAAATGGTAGACGAATGACACTTAATAGAAACTACACAATCAACGCCAGATGTAAACAAGCGATGCGTAACTCCAAGGCCTTAATTCATAAAAAAACTCGAAAATGGAGTGGAAAATTGCGCGTATTATCTATAAAATGGTCATAGAACCTGCAATAACTTACGGTCTTAAGGCAGCAATACTCAAAAAATCAAACCGATCGAAACTCAGAAGGTATAAAAGACTCATTCTTAAATATATGGTAAAGAGTACGCGAAACCCCCCGAACAAAAAACACGCGAAACTTTTATGGGGAAAGCAATTACCATAAGGTAAAACGGCTAAAAGTTGGAAGAAAAACCAGCATATACATGGAACGAGTCACTCCAACAAGACATGGAATATTTTAATAAAAGCAGACTGAAAAGAAGACTGGATTCAGTTATCAGCAGATAGAGAAAAATTAAAATAAGCAAACAATATTATTAAAATAAGACGTGTCAAAAACGAATGGAATCGCAACCACCTGAAACGAAAATGATTCTCCAATGATAGAAAAGACCAATCAAATGAAGGTCAAAACACCAATGCTCATTCCTATGGATTGTACCTGTCTTTACCTATATTCCTATATTGGCTCTAGGCTGCATAGTCGTCTGATTGTGCCCGACTGGCTGAGGTTGGTCGGGCTTCCTCTCCCATCCCAGAGCATGTCTTTCCTTACAAAATCGTGTCCCTTGGCGTATCCGGCTCGTCCGGGTCAGGCTTGATCCTGGCTGGGTGTGGTGCTCAGTCATAATCATCATCAATACAAAACATAAAAAATATGTAGAAGTGCGGGATGTCTATAGTCTTTAAAAATGAAACTGAGGTTCCTAAAACCATTTTTTTATCAAAATCAATCGTTTGAAAGATAGACACTTCCAAATTGGTAAAAAAACTTTCTGCGAAAACAAAACCGACTTCCAAAAAAAACACTAAAAACGTCTAAAATAACTTGACTTTCGGAAGTCGGTGACAAAAAGTCAATGATACAAACAAAGACACCGACTTCCTACGACAAAGTTTTTTATTTTACCCTTTTTAGTTGTAGTATACCACACAAATTCTTGTCATGAATTAATTTTTAGATTGTAACTAGAAGTTAGTTAAAGTACTCGTCAAGACGAATCATACGAGCCCAAACTCGACGAGGTTTTGTCGTTTTATAACGGAGTTCCTATGACCACCTTCCAGCTCCATCATCAGACCCTGGTTACCATTTAGGACTATAGTACTTGTCAAGACGAATCAAAGGAGTCCAAACTCGATGGTGTTGCGTCATTTTATTACTGAGTTCCTATGGCCACCTTCCAGCTCCATCATCAGATCAGCTCCTTGTTATCATAATATTGCATTGTTTCGCGATATACATATGCTTGCAAAATTTCAGCTCAATCAGAAATCGGAAAGTGTGTCAAATTTAACTAGCAAGTATCACGCGACGTCGCGTGATGTACATCAAAGCACCTTAACGTGACGTCGCGTGATGTGACAATTAACGTGAGGAAAACAACCAAATTCCTAAACCGATTTTGATGAAATTTCTATGGGACCAATCGGGAAGCATATCCTTTCAGATGAAAAAAGAATTTTTCAGATCGGTTTACAAATGACGGAGTTATGAGGTAAAAACATTTTAAAAAAAAATTAGGAGGAAACCTCCTCCTTTTTGAAGAAAGTCGGTTAAAAATGTGTGTCGGGGCCTCTAATTTCTAAAGTAAGAGGAGGACAATTCTGAAAAAATGTAGGATTCGAGAAAATAAATAAAACTTTCAACCAAAATTGGTTTGAATATGATTTCATGTATAGTTTTTGAGTTAGCGGACTTTTCATCAAACTGCAGCAGTAACTTTGTTTTTCATTAACATTACCATGAAAAACATATTTGTTTTGCTGTTTAATGTAATACAATACCTGCAACATATGAATGAGTCTTCAACATATTTTTATTATATTGTTTGCTGGTACGGAACCCTGTGTGCGTGTGAGTACGACTCGCAGTTGGCCGGTTTTTTTAAATCTTTATTTATTTACAGGATTTTCTATGAAGGTTATGTGACCCCGATGATTGCATACAATTACCCTACCTATACTAGACTAGAATAACCCCAACCTTATAAACATAATCTATACATATGGATGGATCCAAATAGATGTTCCAACTTCGCGAAAAAACTACTGCATAGATCCTGTTAGCAATATTGCATTATGTCAGTTTTCTTCAATTGTTTGACATTTCAGCCATGACTTGCATGAGAGCAGCTATTTTAAAATTTATGTCAACGGTTTAAGCAGCCTGGCGGATTCATACTCACTCTGTGAACTATCAGTCGAATGTTCGAACCCCAGTATGATTTTAAATTTTTGTGATTTGTTTGTTTTTTGCAAATCATCAATATCTATACGCAATTTGGATTTAAATATGTCACGGAAAGTTACCTAATTTACTTTAAAATTTTAATGATTTTTGTTGCATGACTTTTAAGCATTTTGAATGTAAATCGTATGCTACAAACAAATAAGAAGTTTCTTTAAAAAATATGCCTGGATTATGAGAAGACGGAGGCATTCATTTTTTAGCGATAGACCTGCAAGATGTGTAAGGATACCCCAAAAATAGTGAAGACCGTATCCGTATTGTTGGTATAGTGATCGGAACCGAGCGTGAGGTCCTGGGTTAAATTCCCGGGTCGGACAAAGTGTTGTTGAGTTTTTCCACCAGGAAATCCTCAGTAGCAGCTACAAAGCCAGAATTTGTGCTCGATTGATGTCAATTAGCTGGCCTCCTATTTAATTGGGCTTAAACATAACTGAACTAAACATCGAAATACATCTAAAATCCAACATCGTGCAAGTAAAGTTATCCGCGACTTAAAACCATATTGAAGAATCCAACAACAACTGTCCGGCAGTAGCCGACCAGACATAACACCCGTCCGGTCAGACCCTCCCTCTTTTATGGAAGATGAAAAACTTGACACCCTCTACTCCGTACCACCAACATTATATCCTGGGGAAGACAAGGCTATCTTTTTTTTTCTCACAACCACATCAGAATTTCCACGCGAACGAAGTCGCGGGCAACAGCTAGTTATAAGTAAACAAGTAGATAATTTTTTTTTCTACCAAACAGTTCTAAACAAAAATAAATAAATTAAAAGAAAGATTAAATAACACAACAAAATAACAAAAGGGGTCTCACAGAGTGTGTGTGAATGTGCAGGTGGATGGTGGTGATTGTGTAGGTGAATGTTTAAATTATGGGAAATGATAATTCAAAATATGTAATTATCTTTCTAGGCTAGCCTATTTTTAATTATATCGAGGAAGGCTTGGCTGGATGTAGTTGAATGCTAGACTACAACATAGAGCATGGAGCAACTGCTTACGTATGAGACCTATAGGTAATATAATACCCAGTTACAAGCTAATGCAAAAGTAATACTGAGGGAAATAAATAGAATACCTACAAGATGTCCATAGTTGGCGAAGAACGCTTACCACCGGGCTGGGCGCTACTCTGCTCTGTTGTTACATGAAAAAGTGTCGTTTAAAAAAAAACTAAGAAAGAAAAATATATTATTGCCAATTTACAAGCGATCGTTTTTGGCTGAAATCGCAATTCGTGTCACCATGAGATAAAGTTGAAAATGTCCTTTTGGCCAGTAATTACAGTACCCGGCACCCAAACCCTTCAAACTACACAGCATAGCTGCTCACTGAGAGAATTAGGAATGAGGGTAGTACTTCCTATTACAATAAGCTCTACCACTACAACCGTGTAAAAAGATTCTCGCCACAGAGTGTATTTGGTTAGCACGTGTGTCCTGAATTTTAAGTTGATTTCAGTGAATCAGTGACTTGTTGTGACTTGTTTTTGTATTTCTGTGTTGTACTTGTGTTGTTAATCGGGTTTATATTGTCCATTTCCTGATAAAGTAGTTTTTACCGTAGTAATGGAGCGAAATAGACCTCCAGACCCTGATCCTCCACCTGACGTCCATTCTCCCTCAATTCCCGCTTACGCTCCCTTATCACCGAACTCCCCGCTGTCCTAACTCGCCAATGTTGCTTGCAGCTTATCAGATACGCAAATTTCATCCAATCCGTCACGCAAACGTCCAGTTGACGATGTTAATATCACAAGCCCCCCTACGAAGCAACAAAGAGCTCAAATTGGTCGTACTAAGTACTCAGCGACAGATAAAGCGTCTTTCCTAGTCCACGTATCCCGCACGGAATCCCATCCTAATGCTAATACAACACTCCATCCCGTTACATTCGGCATGTTTCTTGTCAATAATAACATTGGTAACGTAGTTCGAGAGGGGTTAAACGCGTTGGTCGTAACAGAGTTTCTGTGGAATTTACTTCCCCTTAGGATGCGAATGCCTTTATCCTAAACAGTATTTTGTCCAAAAATGGTAATATCGCTAGTATCCCCACATTTAACATTACCCGTATGGGTGTTATTAAAGGAGTTCCCCACGACATGTCGGAAGAGGAGTGTAAAAGCTACTTATCAGTTCCATCCGGCTGTGGACAAATTCTTAAGGTCATACGCATTAACAAAAAGAATTTTCATGACGGGGCCATAGAATGGAAACCCACAGAAACTTGCGTGATCACATTTGACGGACAGGTTTTACCAAATAGAATTTACTATTGCTACACATCTCTCCCAGTACAGCAATATGTCTTCCCTACAATTCAATGCCGTAAATGCTGCCGATTTGGACACGTTGAATTAATCTGTAGGTCAAAACCACGCTTCAGTAAGTGTGGCAATGATCACCCTGGTGATGGTTGCAGCATTCCTGAGGCTGAAGCTTTCTGTGTACTATGCTCGGGAAATCACTTTGCCAAAAGCAGGTCATGCCCGGAGTTTGGTAGGCAGAAGGCTATAAAGACTATCATGGCTGAAATCTCTGTCCTATGCTGAAGTAAGCAAAACTGTCCCAGCTGCTTCCCGTAACTATGCCAATATAACAAAATCCCAATCCCAATCATATCGCAAAACAGTATTTCTAAAGCCTAAGACCCATGCCCCCCTTTCCCCATCATACGATAGCATCATGAGCAAATAACTAGTTCGCCCCAATCTTCACAGCTTAATGGCTGCTCTCTTAATAACCCTTATGCAGACCGTAATAACATTTCCTCTATCATTGAAATTCTCGTAAAACTCCTAACCACTGTAATGTCTTCTTCTAGCTCACAAATACCGTCCAACGTTGCCCACCAACTTGTTACTCTTCTTTTAGAAATTAAAAATGGCGGCTCGCCAAGTATTCCTTCAGTGGAATGTGAGGAGCGTGTGGCATAAAAAGCACGACCTCATATCCCTCCTAAATAAGTATAAGCCCTTGGCTTGCTCCATTGCAGAGACATGGCTTACCCCAAGTCTTAGCTTTCACGTACCACATTTTAATGTTCTTAGATTTGATAGATCTGATGGCTATGGAGGGTCGGCCCTCCTTTTCAATAACCGTGTCCCACTTTTGTCCTTATCCTTACCTGCGCTTGGTGGTGATGTGAATAAGTTAGAGGGACGGTGGAGGGGATTACGGTCCTCTCTGTATACATTTCGCATCCTCATCATAACTTTTTAAACATCCTAAGAAATATTTTTGGTAGTATACATGGACCCCTTTTGGTCATGGGTGACTTCAATTGCCATCACTTCAGGTGGGGTTCTAATAGATGCGATTCCTTCGGGGAAGGTTTGGTAGAAATTCTAGATGACGTAATGGTCACTACCATGCGTCAGAGTAGTGCAGTAGTAGTAAAGGTCTTATTAATCAAAGATATAACTAAAGGGTAATCTCTATTGTTATATCTTTGATTAATAAGACCTTTTTAGAAAAAACTTCCCCTCCACTTCTGAAGTACAACTTGTCCAAACCCGATTGGACGAAAATTCGTCATTACTGGAGGAGAAAATTAGTGAACTTCCACATTTAAATTCAGCATTTTCAGGCCTTTTTGGTCACTGCCATGTTAAGAATTGTTATGAAGGTTTTATCTCGGCCATAATTTCAAGTGCAGATTCGTCTTTTAAATTACGGAACTGTGCCCGAAACAAAATTCCATCACCCCCATGGTGGGACCATGAATGCACAGCGGCAATACAGTCGAGGAATGACGCCGAAATGCAGTACAATGAATCGATGAATAACGACAATTTACTACAGTATAGACGAGTGTATGCTCAATCTAAACGACTTCTTCGTAAGAAGAAGCGTTCAGGTTGGGTTAGGTTTTGCACTTCTCTATCCCGCTCTACTCCCGTATCAGCAGTCTGGAAGAGTATTAACCGCTTTAGGCGTGGTTGCTCCCCGTCAATCTCTTCCCCCATCACCAGACAAACTGCTGAATCCTTTTTCGATAAAATTGCTCCAGCCTATGTCCCCTTATCTTCAGAACTATTACTCACGCCTGTAAATACTGCGGATGATCCACTGAATTACCCCTTCTCAATGGAGGAATTGAATACGGTGCTTCGAAATGTACGAGATACCGCCCCTGGCAAGGATGGCATCCCATACTCTTTTATAGTCCACTCTGGTACTAACGCTAAGAACTATTTCCTCGAAATTGTAAATTACTTTTATCGTTTTGGTTGGGTTCCGGATCAGTGGAAACAGCAAATCATCATTCCTCTTTTGAAACCCGGCAAGAATGCCGATGACCCGAATGGACTTAGACCAATTGCTTTGTCGTCCGTTTTGGCCAAGTTACTGGAGCATTTAATTAAAAATAGACTTGAGTAGTTTGTTGAGTCACGGGATCTTCTGCCCAGCCATCAATTTGGCTTTAGAAAGGGACTTAGTACAACGGACAGCGTGGCAACGTTAGTTACGGATATACGTACAGCCTTTTCCAAAAATGAATCTGCTGTAGCCGCCTTCCTAGACATATCTTCCGCATATGACAATGTCCTTCTTCCTATTCTCAGGCAAAAATTGCAACAGCTGAGTATTCCAGTAAAGATGGTACAGTGCATTTGTGGGCTTCTTATGTCCCGCTCTTTGGTGTTGAGAGTCCAGGGTGAGATATTTGAGGAAAGACAGACGTGGAAGGGTCTTCCCCAAGGCTCTGTCCTTAGCCCATTGCTGTACAATTTATACACAGCTGACATTGGCTCCTGCCTTAATACTGACTGTCACCTTTTACAGTATGCCGACGATATTGTCCTGTACGTAGCCAATGCATCAGTTGCTGATGCTGCTTCATCTCTCTGTCTCTCTGTGGACTCTTTAAATCAATGGCTTTTAGACCATGGTCTCTAGGGAGACCATGAAACGCCTTGCAGGTCGAATGCACTGAACCTCCCTTAGCCCTGAGGAGGCAGTATCTCGCGTCCCGGTTCCTGTCTAGGGTTATCCCCAAACTCTACATCCTCTTATACCAAAATTAAAAGATTTAGATATCTTGTACAGATCTTCAAAATATTGGAAATGCAAGGAATCTCCTCTAATATTAAAAGCTTTTTGCCAGCTCCAAAATTTAGATTGCCCTATTGTACAATATCCCAGATTACAATTGTTTAACTTTCCGTATGAAGGCACAGTACTTCATACGGAAAGTTCAAACCCCAAATATTTTATAACATTGGTATTTCCAAAAAGTCCCCATCAGCAAACTCAATCTTTAATGCGGTGGTGTGTGAGCGATGGAATGGGTTACAAAGGTTTTTACTGATGCCTCTAAGTTAGCAAGTAACAGTTATACCGGTGCTGCTGTTTATTACCAAAATTCTAAAATTATCTTGCAATTTAAATGTCCAAAGGAATCTTCTGTGTTTACAGGCGAGAGTGTGGCTTTATTGGAAGCATGCCTTTTCATAGAATCCCATAATATTAACTCTGGTGTCATTTTTACAGATTCCCCCAGCTGTCTTCAATCCCTATCCCAGAATCCCACTAATTTTAAATATTAAAAAGATACTCCTATCCTGTGCCAATCAGCAAAAAAACATTCATCTAGTTTGGATACCCAGCCACTGTGGCATTAAAGGCAATGAATGTGCTGATATATTGGCTAAGGACGCATGCACCTCCCCAACGGCAGACCTTAAACACCTTAACCACCAAGGTTATGATCTACTAAACCTTCCCAAGTCAGATTTGGTTAGCTCATGACAGGAGCTTTGGAACAGCTCAAGCAAAAAGAAAGGTAGTTTTTACTACGCGGTCCAACCGCTGATAAAACCGAAACCGTGGTTCTACCATTACAAGAAGGTACCTAAAAGTGTCATATCGGTCCTATGTAGAATTCGCCTAGGCTTTTGCTGCTCTCCAGTTTTCCTTCGTAAAATTCGTGTGCAGGATTCGTCTCTCTGCGAATGCGGATTGGATGAGGGTAACTTGGATCACATTTTTTTCATCTGCATCAACAATGATCCATCCTACGCCTTATATAGTCGTCTCCCCAAATTAAAGATTCCTGTGCCAATTAATTTCCACTCTCTTTTAACATACTCCTCCCCAGAACTGCTCCAGATGCTGATAGTTTTTATCCGTCTCAATAATATTAAATTGTAAAAATGTTTTTAGCCAACAGAAATTGTATTTGGTGTGATATATGTTTTATATTTTAATGTTTTTAACAATTAT
Source organism: Eugnorisma glareosa (assembly GCA_947578425.1). Lineage (NCBI taxonomy): Eukaryota > Metazoa > Arthropoda > Insecta > Lepidoptera > Noctuidae > Eugnorisma > Eugnorisma glareosa. Next base: position 5,462,318 of record OX387974.1, on the reverse strand, counting down.
AATTTATGTATATGTATATTCTTGTTGGTTTCAGTGCTGTTCTACTAACCCAACAACAAGTTCTACAATGAGTTCAACTCAAGCAGCTATATAACTGTTTACTACCTTTTTTTTCTCTGTACATCACTTGCTTTCTCATTCACTTCTGACATTGGCAGAATTGTCGACATTGGCATCGACAGCATTTGCCATAAATAAAAATAGAATAGAATAGAACCGTGTAAAAAAATTGACACAGTTGATTTTCTTCGCATTAAACTAAATACATCCTAGGTTTTTTTTAAAATAAAACGCCATGATAGTTAAGATACAATTTATTATTCAAGATAGAATTTATTATAATTTTAATAATTCAATAAATAAAACACGTACCATAAAATAAATATTTAGTTAACAAGGAATAGATAAAAAAGGAGAATGCCAACCATTAAAAAAACCAATATCAAAGCCGAGTCCCAGCCGAGAAGTGCAGGCCACACCGCCAGCTGGCGAGCGAGCGAGCGAGTCGAACGAGGCATCGTTTCACCTCTTTTTATACTTTGGTTCACACCGCGAACTACTGAAAGAGCCGAACGAAGCATTAAAAGAACCTCGTCCGCCTCGCTCGCTCGCTCGCTAGCTGGCGGTGAGGCTTACGCTTTATATTCTACTCTGGAGAAGTCCCCTCTTATATAACAATAAAATATTGGGTGGCCGAAGTTGAACGAGGCCATATGAGCTGCTAGAAGATGAACATCGCAATGATCGACTAAATGAGGTCCCTACACCAGAAATATTACACGTGAAACGAGTATTTTAATTGAAAAATTGACGTACACCGCGTGCTCGTTCTAGAGCACTCCGTTTGATTTAATGGGGGTTTGCAAATGTGTAGATAAAATAAAAAACGATATTGGATGAAACTTTCAATTGTTTTGCCAGTTTTGTAAAAGATACTATTTTGATCATAGTTACGAATGGCATATAAAACTGCATTCTGAGTGTTACGTTTCTTCCATACAATGTATTCTCTTATTTCAAATTAAAATGGAATATTCTTAATAGATTGGACTCATTTTGCGATAGTGGCTTAAAAATGCATGTCCTTAACTTTAAAACAAAACAAGATTATATATGTAGGTGTGAAGTCATTTTGTTCTGTATTCTACTCAGCAAACACATGTAATTGATTCCCAAAGCATGGGGGGGTGCATACCAAATAACTAGTCTGCCGTCTTTGAGAGATGCCATATTGGATTTAGAAAGACGTCACTTAGCTAACCATACATTGTCATCCTAACTAAATGTGTATGCAAAATTTCAGCTCAATTCAGTTGCAAGATTAGACCTAAGCCTACAAACAAACACATAAACATTGCAAGTTAAATACAAACTTGTAAAAAATGTTATCCCTTTAGACCTTATTTGCTACATATTAAGTAATACAAGATTATTTATAAAAATGGTTAAGTTGCATCTACAGTCTAGTTTGTGTTATTCCACTTTATAAAGGTAATCGGGTTAAGTAGATACGATTCGCAAATACTTGTCTCATTGAACGAATCTAAAATCGTTTGATCTAAATACTCATTAATTACAGACGCACAGCTTATGTCACTAGTTGCGTGTGCCATGGGTGCGGTTAGCTGATGTACGGCGACCGGCAGCTGCGAGTGTCGCTGCAGTGCCTGCGCGGGTGACGTCACTTGCGCAGTCATGGCGCGCAACAACACCAGCTGAGAGCGCAGCGCTCGCGCAGGTGGCACATAGCTGCGCGCGCGATTGATACGTGCTAATGCGGCTTCTATGAGTGCGCGCGAGTACTGCATCGAGTGGGGCACACGACCTAACAGAGTCCGCACGCTCACGTCCACCTTCTCTGGCCATGAAGTTGCATCTTTAAGTGCTCTCTCTAGGTCCGCAACGTCGTCACCCACCATCAACTTATACATATTTTTGATCACCTCATTTTGCAGTTGATCGTTTGTCTTGTATACTGCGATATTTTGTTCAATCACAGTTTGGACCTCGTCCGGTGCACATCCAAGGCAAAATACACTTCCGGTTAAACCTTGAAAAATGGATAAGAGCTTTAAAGTTTTGTCAATAATAAATACATTAGAAACACGTTAGTTAACTAATATTGCTCACCATGGTCCTCGAGTATAGCTGCCATTTCCAACGCCACCAGAACGCCACTTTCATAACCCAATAAAAAGAAAGTATTTTTCAATCCAGTTTTGTTCAACAGCACCTTAACATAATTATGAGAAAGTAAGGTTATTTAAGTAATTTTGTAGATGTACACATCGAATTTTTAGAATTAGTTCATTTTAATTCGTAAGTTCATACGTCAACGTATCTCTGTGCAGTCTCCCGCACGGTCTCCATCGGGTGGTCGAGGCCCGGCTGTAGCACCAGCGCTGGCAGTTTGAGGCCCTCGCACAGCACTCGGAACCGCTCGTGGTGACCCTCTATGCCCGGCACTATACATAGATACGTCAGGCTTGCGTCAAATTCGTCATCACGCTGAAATATTTTAAAACTTATTAGAACATGATGAATAGTGTTTTTATGACGATATGGCTGAAAAAAAGAATAATACTTAGATATCGGTATGAAATTTTGAAGATGATAGCGATACTGCTCCCACGCCAAGTTATTGATATAATTATAATGCAAACCAATCAATACAATCAAATAACATAACAATCGTAACAACACGCCTGTATTTTCTGAAAGGTCAAGTAGAGGTGTACCTTATTAGTACACCGACATTTCGCCTGTAATGTTGTAATAATTAAAAATCATAAGTATCCCATCGAGGTAGATAGCGACCGCTAGTGGACGAGGTAGAACGGTCGGACATTCACCGAGCCGGCGCCTAGTTAAAAAAAAAAAAAAAAAATATCGCTGGACATTACACACAGCGCCATCTAGGTGCCACACTAAGCAACGAGGCTTGTGTCGTGGACACCAGATAGTTGATACTATTACATATATACTTTTTGTTTGTAAATACATACTTATTATACATATAAACATCCATGACTCGGAAACAAATGTCCCAAGACAAAGACAGATGGCGCAAGTGTGAGCTCGGCAATCAATTTTTTTTTTCAAATCTTTATTTTTATATATGTCGGAGACGGTCATTGGTACGGGCCTAAAATGAATCACAAGTACACGGTGGTGACATCACGCAATCTACTTACAAGGCTACCCCAGTTTCGCAGCGGTATTCGTTTCGAACGGACGTGTGCAGTAAACATTATCGGTAGCTCATTAGTTAACGAGTTATTTGTTCTCGAGCGTCGGGTTTGACCTTGAAGCGGATTAGCGCATCGCTAGCTAATATAATGAGTATTAGACTATTTGTTTACAATGGCGGATGATAAGGAACCTTTTTGCGATAATGTTGAATCAAGGAGTGTTTTGACTAGCAGTAACAATTCTATAACGGAGCAAGACGTGGGGGAGCAATTCAATATGGACGTGACAACAAATGAGGATTCGATAAGATCGAAAAAGCGAGACAGAGAAGAGGACGAGGTGAGTTGGACATTAGTACAAAATAAAGAGAAAAAGGCCAAAGAAAACGGTATGGAGATTTATATTTCATCGAAAGAGAAGTTACCAAGACAATTCGCACTTGCAAGATTATTTAAAGAAAAAGGTATCAAAGATATAACGAAAGTAAAATACTTAAATAACTACAGGGTACGCATTGATTGTAAAAACGAGTTGAGTGCCACTAAACTACAAACTTGTAAAGACCTTATAGATATGGACTGGAGATTTAGCAGACCAGACTTCAAAAGCTACTCATACGGTGTGATCAAAGACGTAGATCTCGACCTAACTGACGAAGAGCTTAAGAGTTGCTTAACTTGCCCTGAGACCTTCGAGTTGGTTTAGTTGAAGCGGCTACAGAGGCGTAATAGTAATGATGACTCGCCGGAAGATTTGTGGGTTACGAGTGAAGCAGTTCGGTTGTGCTTCAAAGGTGATATGTTACCAGCATATGTTTATGCAGACGGTTTAAGGATTAAGGTGGAACCATTTGTATTCCCGGTCTCACAATGCTCTCGTTGTTGGAAGTTCGGGCATACGGCGAGAGTGTGCCCATCTAAAAAGACATTATGCCCAAAATGTGGTAGTAATCATCCAAATTGCGACACACAAAATTTTAAATGTTTAAACTGCGACGGATCACACATGGCATTATCTAAAACTTGCCCTGCATATTTAAAAGAAAAGAATCTCAAAAATCTCATGGCAGAGTTCAATTGTACCTATAGGAAGGCTTTAATGTTATACGTTGCTGAATCAAGAACATATACACATTGCTGCGATAAGTGAGACGTGACTGGACAAAGAAAGTGACATGAGGCTGAGCAATTACACAATCTACCTTAAAGACAGGTTTGACGGCTACGGAGGGGTTGCAATTCTTACCCACAAGTCTATAAAATCTCAACTGTATGAAGTCCAACTCAGTAACCAAGGTATAGAATTAGTTTGTATAAAAGTATTTAACTGCGGAATGATACAAAATATTGTTTCTATTTACTGTCCCCCTTCGATTAGAACTTCTCAAAACGATTGGGATACTTTATTTTCAATTATTGCAAATAATACGATAATTCTAGGAGATTTTAATGGGCATCATTCTAATTGGTCAAATAAAACAGATAGTAGGGGTATTCAAATTTTTGAAGCTGTTATGGACAATCAGTTTATTACTTTAAACAATGGCAATCCAACTCGGTTAAAAATTGTTAACTTGGAATGGCAGAAGTCCTCACCCGACATTTCTGTGGTATCATCTGACATCGCATTGCAGTTCGACAGGTCAGTCATGAATGAGACACTAGGCAGTGATCATAGGGTTATTAAAATTATTTCAAATATTCAGGCTAGTCCTCCGTCAACAGTGCGCAGAAATTTCAAAAATGCTGATTGGACTTCATACACTGAGCTACTCAACACCCTCTTTTTAGAGTTTACATTTTCTGGAGACTTACGGACCGCCTATGACACGTTCATAGACTATATAAACTTGGCTGCCGATGTGTGTATCCCTTTAGTTAAGATAAACCCGAACCCCGATAGTAAATTTTTACCTAAACCTTATTGGAAGCCTGAGCTATCTAAATGTGTGGCTGAACGTAGACTAGCATTGTCTAAATTTAGACGTAATCCAACCCCCCAAAATTATGAAATACTACAAGACAAGATTCGCGAATCTCAAAAATCCATTCGCATAGCTAAAAGTAAAGGGTGGGCTGATCTATGTTCTTCATTAGATTGTTCTACGTCTCAATCAACCGTATGGCAAAAAATGAGATGGTTGAAGGGGTACAAATATTCAAACCATCACGTAGACAAACATAAAGCCACTGATTTGCTTCTTAGTTTAACGTCAGATTTTGTACCTCCGAGTGACATGACTTTCGACACAAATAACCCGGTACTTGATGTTATGGTTACCCCCTCAGAATTTCAAAAATGTGTACGATCGAAAGATACGGCACCTGGAGGTGATAATATTTCTTACTCCATGATTAAGCTGTTGTCACAAAATTGTCAAAAGATATTAATTGAGTTATATAATAAGATATATACTCATTTCTGGTTTTGTTCCTAAACAATGGCGCGAAATTGTAATTGTGCCAATCCCTAAACCGGGACGAGACTCCCAAAGTTTATCATCTCTTCGTCCTATTTCAATGATCTCATGCGTTTGTAAGGTTTTTCATAACATTTTAATGAATAGATTAGAGTGGTTTATTGAAAAACATAAGCTTTTGTCAAATAACACTACAGGGTTTAGAAAATGTCGCTCAACTGTGGATAACTTGACTGTATTAGTATCTCATATTCAAATTGGTTTCTCCAAAAAATTTATTACAGCGGCTGTTTTCATAGACATAAGTAATGCGTATAACTACGTAGATATTAACAGCTTACTAAAAATCATGCAGCAAATTGGTGTGGGATCTAGGATTTGTAGTTACATCTGGAACTTCCTCAAGCTGAGAAACCTTAAAATTACAATAGGTAACCACAAAATTAGTCGTATGTCCGGTCGGGGATTGGCACAAGGCGATCCACTGTCACCATTACTCTTTAATATAGCAACCATGAACGTTTGTAATAGTTGTAGCAAGGACGTGTATCTGTCGCAATATGCGGACGATTTTGTGTTGTACACCACTTGCAGGGATGTCTCTTTGGACCAAACATTACTACAACCCGCTTGAAATAAAATGACTGAACTGTTTTTAAATTTGGGTCTTGAGATATCTCCCACGAAAACCAGCGTCTGTATTTTTAAGAATGGTGTAGTAAGAGAGGCCGTCGATTTAAAAATTAATGAGGTATCGCTGCCAGTGGTACACAATGTAAAATATTTGGGGGTTTGGCTTGACCGATCACTTAGGTGGGCTAAGCATATTAACGAGACTCGAGAAAAGGTGTTAAAATTATTAAATATTTTTAAAATTTTGTCTGGATCTGGATGGGGAATTCATCCCAAGCATCTCAGACGGTTATATATCTCTACAATTCGAAGTAGAATCGACTACGCTTGTTTCCTGTACGATAGTAGTTGTGAAACTTACCTAAGTAAATTAGACAGGGTCCAAAACATTTCCATGAGGATTATCGGTGGTTTTATTAGAACTACAGCCATTCATATTATGGAAAACGAATTAAGCCTAACCTTTGAGGCTTCGTAGATATTATCTAGCGGGTAAATATTGGCTCAAAATAAAATCATACGCGGATAATAATATCATTGCTGTGTTAAAAGTGTTACAAGTACTTTGCCAACAATCACACTGGAGAAGAAAAGTGCCATTGTTGACTAAAATGCAAGAGTCTCTAGATTTACTACCTGTTAACACAAGCCCAGAGCTCGAAATTTTTTCATTGGATACCTGGGTCCATAGGATAGATCTGTCTCAAATTGTATTTCCTCAAGTTGATGGCTTGGTTGCGGCTAAAAAGTGCTACCAAAACACTAAAATGATTGAGTTGTGCACTATGATTTTAAATTACACCTACTCGGAATTCTATAAGATATATACAGATGGATCTAAAGATAAAATAGGTTCGGGAGCAGCGTTTTTCGACCCACAAACCAAACTTGCAGTACAATTAAAGGTAAACGCAAAATGCAATATAATGTATACAGAACTTGTTGCAATAGAAGAAGCATTATCGTACATTGACTCATTTGATAGCGGCAAGTATGTTATTCTTTGTGATTCGAAAAGCGCCCTCCAACATTTAATTCGATGTACCACAAATTTTCGAGGCACTCCGATTGCATATAGTGTGATCAAATCAATAAATAAGCTTCTTTCTAAGAAAATGAAAATTGTACTTCAGTGGATACCGGCTCATGTTGGCTTGGAGAACAATGAAATAGTTGATCGACTGGCTAAGGATGCATGTGATGATGGGTTGGTTTGTCCATACCTTCCCGTGCACAGTGATTTTTTGTATGCAGTAAGAGAAGACAGTATTAAAATGTGGCGAGAGCATTTTGACCAGAGGTCACTGAGCAAGGGAATCTGGTATCGGACGATCCAACCAACACTTTCTCGAGGTCCATGGTTCGACCGGGCCAACATGAGTCGATCAGAAATTGTTATGGCTCTTCGGCTTCGATCGGGACACATACCATTGAACAGTTTTGCGTTCCTTATGGGTAAAGTTACGTCACCAAATTGTCCGGATTGTAGTACAGTGGAAGACACTTACCATATTCTGATGGAGTGTGTCCGGAACGAGGCCGAAAGACTTTTAATTTTACCCATTTCAATGGATGTTGGTAAATGCAATAGTGTTCTTGCGTCACCTTTGTCGAAGGATGCAAGAACCTTGTATAAATTAGCTAAGATAGGATTTAGATCGTAAGAAATATTTGTGTATACCGATGAGGGTGGCATAATCAGTTTGTGATTAAACCCTCTATAATTAAAGAAGAATAAAAAAAAACAAAAAAAAAAGGCTACCCGCACCACAGTGTCACTTGTTACAGAGTCAAGATGGTAAACTCTGAGCCAGGACGACAGTCAGTCAGTGTCTGATCGCGGCCGAGTTAAGACCTCTTGGAACTGTACCCGATTCATTGTGCCCCGTGTTATTTTGTTAAGTTGTAATCTCAAGTAATTCGTTAGTGTTGCTAGAAATAGTGTATCGCTCTGTGTCTTTTCATAGCACGAAACCCATCGTCTGCCCACATGATGTAGAAGCCTAGCGGAATAAATCCTGACACCCCGTCATCAGAATTGGGATGAAATCGTGCTAATGAAATCATACGCGAAGACAATGATAATAAAAATCAGTGACGGTTACTTTTTGAAATAGCTGAGTGCAATTCCAAAAAAATACTCCAAAGACAGTGCAAGCTAGTGTTGCTGATAGTGCTGTGTTAGTGCGTTGTTAGTGCGGTGTGTAGTGTGTGTGCTGCGTAGTGTGTGTGATGTGTAGTATGTGTGCTGTGTAGTGTGCGTGCTGTGTAGTGTGTGTGTTGTGTAGTGTTGTGTGTCACTCAGTTCGGCTGTGATCTATCTCGCTGTTGATTATAATCCCGATAATCGTGATTCGTGATCGATTCCCGGCTCGTGAGTTGTTCCTAGTTGTGTGCTATTGTGCGAAGTGCTGGTATCGTAAGTTTTCTTAGTGTTTTTACGTAAGTTTTACTTGCAATAAGTGAATTTCGTTACCTAAAGCGGCGGTATATCGGTGAGTACATTTATTTTCTTTGGTGTGTGGGTACCTCGAAATAATTTTATCGACCGTTAATCCAAACCGGATCGAGCGTGATTTATCTTCTATACCTCCTCTTACTGTGGCCAAGACACCTTTAGCCGTCATCGATCCTATGAGTCTGTGGGATCGGCAGTGAGAAAATCATTTCCTGTGTACATTGCACGACGTACACAAACCCTATTTCCTACCCCAGTTCCGTCTGTTACCGTAGGTCTCCTTGTAACAGACTTCCCTCACGTAAAACCAACGTAACTTGCGCTTGGTATGGTTTGTATGATAGTCTAGGGCGTTAGGATAATTAGGGTGCTAGATTGCATTGCAGTTTATTTTTACATTAAGTAAGGCGTAGAACGGCTTCGCATCTACATGGCTGTGGCCTAGAGATGGGTCGTCGACGTATTTATCAACGAAACTAGACCGTTCATTTTCGTTCATCGACTGGTCGACTAACTGCTCAACGTCGTCGACGACGGGACTGGGCTGACCTCTTGGTCTGGCGAGGCTGTCAACGACTCGACGTAGCTGCACTCTAGTCTGATTGCCGCGTTACTTTTAAATTTAAATTACACTCGCAAACATTTAAATGCTTTACCACATGCATAAACTCTGACCTTGCGCGTCAATAAATAAGAATTAAATAAAATAAAGAAAGTTTAGCACAGCGAACATCAAAACCACGTAAAACCGTTTTTCTCACATCGCTCGACGGTTCGTTCGACCGTCGAAAACACGTCAATTTGGCCCATACAATTAAAATCAACTTTATGTAACTATATTTAGAGTTTAAATTTGTTTGTCCGACTATGCTATTTCAACAAATCCGCGTTGCCAAACGCTATGAACGACGTTGTGCAGTCTAAATTCACCCGTCTTTTCCGTCTACGAATTCGACAGGTTTATTGATCGACGTTGAAGCGGCCGGCGACTCGTTTATTGTACGTTAACCATCGAATTAACTCGTTCGTCCATTCAACGCCCATCCCAATTGTTATAGTTACAGCACTGATGACAATATTTGTGTCACTTGTTTAATTTACTATTTTACAATATTTTCTTACCTTTGTATAGATTCTTTTTTACCGATTGTTTGTGAATGTTTGAACATTATAGGTTTTGTAGATTCCCAGATGCTCGTTAACTTTTGTTAACTTTTCATCTTGTTTTAATTTTTTTTGTGTAGTAAGCAACGACCTATTGTCGGGCCTATGCTGTTCCCCCATACTTAAGTACTAATGCTGTAACATGATAATATTGTAACACCAAATGATTTGAAAAGAGTAACCATGGAGTTTCTTGCCGGTTCTTCTCCATAGGAAACGACCAACCCGAACCGTGCACCTTTTTGTCGACGTTTTATAAGTGCCCATCTAGGCCTATGTGAAATAAAAATATTTTGATTTCGATTTTGATTTCCCTACTGTGGCCTATCCAGGTTTGACATGGGACAGGTTTAGGGAATTGTTCAAGGCTAGATTCGAGTGCGTTGAAACTTCTACGGCTGCCTGAGTGGTGACAGGCCAAAGGAGAGCTCCTACAGATGTGCGCGCTGGCGCCGGGAGCCAGAGGCGTAGGAGGTTTTCATCGCTACCCCAATGTATGTATGTATCACGTGTGCGACGGGCCGGTGAAGACGCGAGTCGTCCTTTGCATCGTTGAGCCCATCTGGAATATTAAAGCAGTTTGGTCAGTTATTCAAATTTGATTTTGATTCTGGGACTGAATGTTCCTTAATAAAAGAGATTATTAGTTGTAAATTTAAAGTGATTGATATTTTGGACGGTGATCGTTATAAACTGAAAGCTTTGAATTCAAAGTGTGTTAAGCACATGATAGGTTAAGGAGAATGCCTGAGGGCCAAGTACCGTTTGAAGTAGAATATTTAGAGTTGAGAGATAGTGTGGAACCTTTGTTCGGATGGTCGACCGTACCAGTAGATAATACGTAGTCGTAGCCCGGAACAAATTTGTCTCTCTAGAGGAAACTCGATGAGTCCATGGGTGCGCAGTGTGCGTTTAACTCTGGCGGAGGTCGGGTCTGGTAGAGACTATAGAGTTGGACCGTACCAGTAGATAATAGGTAGTCGTAGCCCGGAACAAATTTGTCTCTCTAGAGGAAACTCGATGAGTCCATGGGTGCGCGGTGTGCGTTTAACTCTGGCGGAGGTCGGGTCTGGTAGAGACCATAGAGTTGGACCGTACCAGTAGATAATAGGTAGTCGTAGCCCGGAACAAATTTGTCTCTCTAGAGGAAACTCGATGAGTCCATGGGTGCGCGGTGTGCGTTTAACTCTGGCGGAGGTCGGGTCTGGTAGAGACCATAGAGTTGGACCGTACCAGTAGATAATACGTAGTCGTAGCCCGGTACAAATTTGTCTCTCTTGAGGAAACTCGGGATTTCTGGCTCAAATGGTTTAGTAGTTAAACATACTTGCCTGGCATCCCAATTCCAGTCATCCTTGGAGTCTGGGTCTCTACTGCAATTTTTAACAACAGGCGTTAGCCACCTGCTCCATAAGTCAGGTAGTCCCGCGGAACCCAAGAATTATAGACCGATCACGTGTTTCTCGACGGTCTATAAGCTTCTTATATTCATTTTGAGAGCGAAAATTAATACACACATTGACAAAAACTCCATCCTGTCTGCATCTCAAAATGGATGTAGGAACGGGTCCCGCGGTACTAAGAAGCTACTCCTCATCAACATGGCCATTAGCCAACAGGTTCGTCGACCCCGCAAGGATCTGTCGACATGTTGGATAGATTATAAGAAGGCCTACGACTCGGTTCCACATACATGGCTCATGAGGGTGCTGGAGTTGTACAAGATAGATTCAACTCTACGCGCCTTCCTTGAGTCGTGTATGGGGCAATAATGGAGGATGGTCCTTCGATATCCAGGACGTCGACAGATCCAGGGGAACGATGACGGGATTAAACAAATTATACAAAATATTCCAGGGCGACAGTTTGAGTCCACTTTGGTTCTGTCTCACCCTGAATCCTTTAAGCATATTGCTGGAGGATTCAGGTCTAGGCTACCGGTTGAGAAGAGGTGGTCAGGTCATATTTCGCCTTCTTTACATGGATGATCTAAAACTCTTTGCCCCCAACAAATTGCAACTAATGAGCAGCATTTGCGTGAAAGTAATATCGAAATTAACGGCATACCTGAGAACAAAAACGTAAACTTGGCAAATACACTAATTAATTTATCTACAACCATTGGAAGTCCTTTGAACGACACAGATATTCTCCAGATCACTCGAATCTCGAAGCTAAACAAAGACAACGACCGGCCACGTTCTGTCATAGCAAAATTGCCGTCTCCCAGACAGCGTGACACCATTTTGGCAGCGGTTACCAGCTACAATAAAAAGCATCCTGAAGATAAACTGAGTTCCCATCACGTGGGCACCGCCGGCAATCGCGCCCCTGTATTCGTATCGGAACATCTGAGCCCAGCCAATAAACAGCTTCATGCAGCAACGAGGAAATTAGCCAAAGAAACTTCATATAAATTTGTCTGGATCCGTAACGGTAGAATCTTTGTTCGAAAGGACGTTAATCATGACTCCATTTTTATTCGTAACGTAGATACATTGAAAAGGATGAGAAATGAGTAAAACTTTTCTTTGTATTATAATTTGATATATTTTTTGGTGTTTAAAATTAACAGAGCTTAATATATATTACCAAAATGTGAGGGGTACTAGAACTAAAACGAATTGTATACACCATAACATAATGTTAAATAATTACGACCTAATTGCCTTCACAGAAACATTGTTAAATTCAAGTATATCTAGTAGCGAAATTGTTGATAACAGATACATAACTTACCGTAGAGATCGACTCTGCTCTGCAACTTCCAAAAAAGATGGAGGCGGAGTGTTGCTTGCTGTTTCAAAGGATATTAAATCTACAAGAATGCAGAGCTGGGAAACAAGTTCTGAAGACTTGTGGATAACTATAGAAATTAAAGCCCAAAACACTATAAAAAAATTGCCATATGTATAGTATACCTTCCGCCTCCTATCAAGAAAGAAAATCTAGCCTCATTCTTAGACAATGCAAATAATATAATTTCTAAGGTAGATGATGTCATAATTCTTGGTGATTTTAATTTGGGTTTTATAAATTGGACTCGAGTGAATGGAGGTTTCCAACACACGCTTCCTTAGAACTACAGCAACTCTTTGGGTTATTCACTAACCAACTTTATTTCATTAAATACCCTCTTTCAGTTCAATTATGTGGAAAATATTGACAATCGCGTATTGGATTTGGTAATAAGTAATTTGAATAACATTACGGTTACCACTCCTCTTGATCTACTAAGTAAGCTCGACCCTCTACACCCTAGTTTACTAATAAGTATATCTGACGCCATCCCCGAGACTCTCAAAACCAACTATAAACTAGGTTATAACTTCTTTAAGGCTGACTATTCCAAAATTATTCCGAAACTGATAGAAGTAGACTGGATTAGCGTGTTCTCTAAATGCCATGACGTGAATGAAATGATCTCTCACTATTGCGTATTTTATCAAATATTATTGAAGCGTCTGTACCGAAATATAATCGTCGAAAGCAAAAATATCCAGCTTGGTTTTCATTTAGGTTAATCAAATTGCTTCACCAGAAGGAAAAGATTAGTCAAAGATGTTGCAAATATCAAAACCCTCGTGATATAATAGATTTCGAGATGTTGCGAAGTCAATGTCACAAACTTGTTAGATCATGTTATCGATCATATAAACAAAAAATTGAATCCGATATAATTGAAAAGCCGAAATCTTTTTGGAGTTTTATAAAGAACAAACGTAAGGAACAGTCAAAGTTTCCATCCAGTATGCGGTTGGACAGATCAGTGGCAGAAACCGGCCCAGAAATCTCCAACTTGTTTGCCCAGCAGTTCTCTTCAGTCTATAGCTCCAACCATGTAGGCATAACTGATCCTGAACTATCCTCTACCGTACAAAAAGTAATCAGTAAAATACATTTCACAGAAAGAGAAGTTCTTTTGAAGCTAAAGAAGTTGGATTCCTCGAAAGGTCCCGGCCCTGACTGCATTCCTCCCATTTGTATAAAACGATGTTGCAACGCGCTTGCATTTCCTTTATGCATTATCTTTAATTGCTCATTGGCTGAAGGCGTTTCTCCTGAGGCATGGAAACAGGCAAAAATTGTTCCTATTTACAAAAAAGACGATCCTGCAGACATAAATAACTATCGTCCGATTTCAACACTGTCGTGTTTTCCTAAAATATTTGAATCGCTTATCTGTCCCATAATCACACATAACCTCGACTCAAACATTTCACCTTGTCAACATGGTTTCAAAGTAGGTCGTTCAACGGAAAGCAATCTGATTCAGTTTGTGTCCGACATATCTGGATCTCTAGACAAATGCTTGGAGGTAGATGCTGTATACACAGACTTCAGCAGTGCTTTTGATAAAGTGAGTCACTCACTACTTTTGTCAAAACTAGCAGCCAACGGTGTTCACGGATCACTTCTGAGATGGTTTACGTCTTACTTACAACAACGGTCACAAACTGTTGTTTTGAATGGTTACACATCACAGCCATATGTTGCTATCTCGGGAGCACCCCAAGGATCCCATCAAGCACCAATCTTGTTCTTGCTGTTCATAAATGATTTAGCAAATCAAATAAAAAACTGCAAGTTTTTAATGTTCGCTGACGATTTAAAGATTTATAAGACTATAACTTCACCAAACGACTCGGCCGCGATCCAAAGTGACTTGGATCGAATACAAGATTGGTGCAATAAAAATGGCATGGCTCTAAATGTCAAGAAATGTTTCCACATTTTATTTACAAAAAAGAAACAAGGTAGTTTATCATCGTATAAAATCAATAGTGTAACACTAACTAAGGTTGATGAAATTCGGGATCTCGGAGTGATCATGGATAAAAAATTAACATTCAAGCAACATGTAGACAGTTGTGTTAAGAAGGCTGCGCAATTGTTAGGGTTTCTTAAACGTAATACGCAAGAATTTAAGTCTATTAAAACTAAAATGGTCCTCTACAATGCCTTAGTACGTAGCAGGCTAGAATATGCCAGTGTTGCCTGGGACCTATTTTATGCAATTCATTCTCAGCGACTGGAGAGCATACAACGGGCTTTCACCAGACAACTCGCATTTATATCCCCTGGCTTATCCCATCGGTGTCCCTATCAACAGCGTCTGAGCTTCTTTAAGATGACCCCTCTACGGCAACGGAGAATTATGCATAGCCTTATATTCCTTCACAAACTAATGAACGGTCGCATAGATTCTAGTGAATTGCTATCGCGCATTCTATTGAAAGTGCTGCCTAGAATTCCACGTTTTCCCATAACCACAATTCTACATCGCCCTACTACCTCTACAAACACAGGTCTCAACTCATCACTCGCTAAGATGTGTGACAACCTTAATTCACTTAATAAGTCCGTACCTGAAGCAGATATATTTAATGACCGTAAGTTGAAGTTTAAATCAAGAGTTTTAGCCTCCCTACACACCAATAAAACGTAGTCAAAATTTCTCCGTGTTGTTAATGAATGAGTTCCTCTGTTTTATTTTTCATTTTCATTTTCTTCATAACAAAACTTATATTCCATTTCTGAACCAATTGTACACCTAGACTTAAGTTAGCAACTAAGCGGTAATCTGGCGTGTTTGTTGTCAATGTTGTGTTTACCTGTAATTGGAATATATATTAGAATATCACCCTACGATTTAGTATATGTATGTGTATGTACGAGAATGTGCTGTGGGTGAACCTTAAGTAAATAAGTAAGCAACTAATGGAGTTACTGAAAGTAACTGAAACTTTTAGTAGCGCCATCAGGATGGAATTTGGTGTGGACAAATGTGCAGTCATGCATGTAAAGCGAGGGGAGATTATGGGATCCGAGGGAATTCAGCTCTCAGATTCCATACACCTGAGATCCCTCTCCTCATCCGAAAACTATAAGTATTTGGGTATGTCGGAAGCGTTAGGCATTAACTTAGCTGACATGAAGCAATCTTTGAAGGAGCGCTTCTTCGGTCGCCTGAAGAAGGTATTAAATAGCCTTCTTAAATGGACTCAAACCGAACTCGATGCCCTGGATAGGAGAGTCCGTACACTGCTGACCGCAAACCGGATGCATCACCCACGATCATCAGTGATGAGACTGTACATCGCACGGAAGTGTGGAGGTCGAGGCTCTTTAAATGTGAAGACCCTCTACAACCGCGAGGTGTGCAGTCTCAGAAAATATTTTTTAAAAGCCGAGGTCGGTATGCACATTTTAGTGCCAAATTCAAATTAGGGGCCGAATGAGAAATTCTTTTCCCTCTTTTATGAACCACGGAGGAATATTATCAGGACCAATAGAACTGTTGAGTTTGATTATATCTATTCCGGTTATACTTACTTATAGGCTTATATCACTTTCGGCGAAGTTTAGAATATTAATGTAATTACTAATATTGGAGTTGCTTGGATTGGCTATACTCTCGAGGTCTAACTTTGTTACTTCAGTTTGGAAGACTCTCGCGAAATATTCTGCGAACGCTTTGGCAGCTGCTACACCACTGTGAATTTTATCTTGTGGGTTACGTTATGTTCAAACCCGCCTTTTGATCATAGGTTTCTAACCTATGCCATATGCTGCCAGAATTCTTTGGGGTTTTTCTTAATGTTCCCTTCGATGCGCCTAATGTAAGTATCATAAGCAGTCGATATACGAGACTTTAGGCTGGATTTATAGTCGGAGAATTGTTTATATATTAGACCACATTTACTTTTATTCCAGGTGGAATGTAATTAAACTTTTTTCTGGATGTCCCGAACAATATTCGACGTAAACCAGGTAGGATATCTTCTAATTGTCTTTCGGTTTCGGCGTTTTTAGGGATACACGCATTGAATACGCTGTAAACAATAGCATAGAAAACTTGGGTGCTTGTGCGAACATCATTGGATGATAGAACTGCATCCCAAGATATTTCAGAAAGAAGTTCGTAAAGACGATTGCAATTATTTTTTTTGAAATTCCAATCCCTACTACGGTGGGCATTACTGGGTTCAAGTTTTTCACTTTCATCAGATGACTGTAACTTTACCTGTATGTCTAACGGCGGATGGTATGCATCAGGGGGTACCAAACCTGCAACTACTGTTACAGAAACGTCATGTAGGCTTGCGCTTTCCTGAACTACGACAACATCCAACATTCCCCCACGCATGTTCTCAACAATATTTCGATCACACATATTAGAAAATGTTAGAAAATAACAATAATAATTGCGAACATTTAAGGAAGCACTGTTTAAGTTTAAATCACCTAAAATGATAACTGTTCCTTTTAAGTTATTTATAAAATTTCCACATTTGTAAACCAGGTCATATAATCACTGTCAGTAGCACTAGGTTTTATATACACAACGCACACGTAAACTATGCCACGTGAAACTCGACCAAAGTCCTCACCACAGTCTGTCTTAAGTTCACATCGACGGCGCAGGACTATGTGGGTGCGTGCCGTAAGCAGCACGCCTCCATAAGGTGTACCTCTGCCACGCCTTAACACATTCCACTCACCATTGACGAGTTCTGTATCTTCAACCGAGGTATCCAAGGAAGTATCTGTGGCCACTATTAGATCTTGTTCGGCTATGTGCAAATTGTTGCACCACATCCGGAGCCTTGATTTAATTCCACTAACATTCTGGTGTATACAATTATTTTTTGTAGTTCTGGTGCTTGCTCTGAAAGCTGCTGTAGGGACATTCTCAGTACCAGCACTATGCTGCCTTGTCCCTCTGCGTAAGCTATCCATGAAAGGGCTGTGGGGCAACTTCACGCTGGTTATTAGACTGGACAGAGGACGGTTTTCTATAGTTGATCCAATCCTTGATTCGTGCATTTACCGGCCACACATCTGCGGAATAGCAGCGCTCATAGTTTCCTTTCAGAATGAGTTCATCAATGGTGCCACATAAAGTGCGAAGGTAGTCTCTAATTTCATCGGCAGTAGACTCCATGTTCCACAGGTGTTAGTACTTACGAGCTTCTACGGCCCTTAGTGATGTTACACTAGGGCCAGCAGCTTCTTGAATTGACACTGCTACTACTCGCGTTCATTCTTGGGAACTTGTGTTGCTTTTGAATTAGAAGAGGTCAATCTGCATCACCATTTCAGCTGGCGCAGAATCGATATTGTGTTTACTTGAGTTGACACAAGAGGGGGCTGGTTAAGAGAGTTTTGAGTCTTCAGGTTTTCCATAGTTAATTTAACCTTTAAGTGCTCAGTGACAATATCCTCAATTTGGGTTTTTACCGCATGCATAGAATCTTTTGCGCTTTTGAGTTCCTGTTTCACTGATCGAAGTTCCTCACTCATTAGTTGGATGAACTATAAAACTAATTAATGGGGCACATTGCATCGATTGTTAGTTATGTAGCCAGTAGAATAAATAAGGTTGGCAAACTATTCTAAATACAATAACGGCAACGATGACGAAGCTTTTTTTTTTGGCTTTGAGAAGGACGGAGGTAATAACCTTGTGACTGGACACGCCAAGAATTTGATATCTTGATATCCATATTTTGATCGAGGTTATAATAACGGAACCAGCGTATTGTCCTGCAGAAAAATTTATCGTCTGATAGCTATGCTGTAAGTTTTAAAACATAATTCTGTTGTGCCACGCCTTTTTTGTTTATATAGGGTGACGGGTAATTAGTGAACGATACTTAAACACGTGATTGTGCTCATGATAACCAACAACTTTTACTATGGGAACAAACCTGAAATCGCGAAAAAAAAATCAGCTGTTCAGTACATTTATGTTTGCCTAATGTACTGAACAGCTGATATTTTTTTCGCGATTTCGGCTTTGCTCCCACAATAAAAATTGTTTGTTATCATGAGCACAATCACGTGTTTAAGTATCGTACACTAATTGCCAGTCACCCTATTGTAAAAGACGCTCAGGAACGCCGCTTCAAATAACAACGACAGTTATCGTTTTCACAATTTAGTTTATTTTCACATTAAATCACACACATAGTATTTCAACACTTGATCAAGCACTGCACAGTTTTTTATAAAATCAGTTAAGACAACCTTTCAGTTGGACTGCTGTCGAACGAATGTGCCGCTCGCTATTCGATTACTCCCCACTATAACTCCCACTCTTGCTCCCCTTATTTTGCTGTTAAGGCGGTAATTTAACGTGCGAATCAATACAGCTACTTTTAAAGTGTAACAGCTCGGCCATCCGTTCCACAACGAGTCCCATCGTTGAATGTGTTTTTATTTATTTTTATTTTGAGAATACAACCAATAAACATTTTATATAATTTATAAGGCAACTATCATAAATAAATCATTTTTAATCATTAGCTTAACAATCATAAAAATCTATTCAGATAAAATAACAACCATATAATTCTTCGCTTGAACAACAATCACAAAATATCTCCCAACATAATATAACTTAAAACTAGGATTATAACAATTAATTGAAGAATCGCTTGAAATATAAATTCTTAATCATATCAATTTTACATATCACTGTTGACTCTAGTCTTTACAAACCACCAGTCCATGACCTTGACTGGGGCCTTTAAGAATCATAACATATACATTGGTCGGTTACCTTGACCAATGTATAATGTGTCTTTTACTCAACTTAACGTATGGTCCATGACATTGACCAACGCCTTCACGTTGATTAGTCTTTTACCAGTCCATGACCTTGACTGGGGTCTTTAAACATCATAACGTATACATTGGCCTGTTACCTTGACCAATGTATACGGATCTTTTGGAGACACAATGAACCATGACCCAGTCATTGTGAATCCCATTAAATAAATTACTTTAAAACATCGCCTTTTATAATCCTTTTACTAACTTTTATACTTTATTCATCTTTCTCACTATCTTCGTCCTTCTCACTGCCTTCGCCCTTCTCACTACTTTCATCTTTCTCACTAAATTTGTCTTTCTCGCTAAATTCACCTGTCACGCTACATTCATCCTTCTCATTACTTTCATCATCACTTGTTGGTTCATTAGAATCAGAAGCAGGATCACTAAAACTAAGCCACGGGGATATCTTGTCTAGGGACACTATAGCTTCATAACGTCTACCTCTTTTCGTAAGTGGGGTATCCTCGATAACGAACCTATCATTAGGAAGGACTTTTTTAATTCTATAGGGTCCCCTACATTTAGCCTCCAATTTCTTTGATTGACCCTCTATACCCGTAATCGCTCTAATCACCTTTACAAGATCTCCGATATTAAAAGATACACCCTTTCTCCTCTTTTTGTCGAATCTTTCTTTGTCTTTATTTTGTTGCTCCTTTATCAATTGTTCTACCTCCGACCTCATTTTAATTAAATTATTTTCCGAAGGCGGGGGCAGAATATCAGAAACGATTTCATTTAATTTACCTTGAGATGGGTTTAAAACATTTATACCAAACAACAGTTCTGAGGGGGTCTTTTTGGTAGTCGCATGCGGAGTTGTATTAATTCCTAACTGTATGTTTGCCAAGTGCTCATCCCAACAGCCGTTAGGTTTGTCGTGGTTCATGGATCCTAATGCTGCTAGTATAGTTCGGTTGTAGCGCTCTACTTGTCCGTTCGCACGCGGTGTAGCGACGGCGTTATAAATATGTTTAATACCACTAGCCTTTATAAAATCCTTGAAATGTTTACTTGTAAAGCTACTTCCCTGGTCCGTAATAAGTCTACTAGGTGTACCAAAGTAACTAACATGTTCACGAAATACTCTTACGCTGGTGGCAGATTTTGTATTACGAACCGCCGTTAAATTTATGTACTTCGTGAATGCATCAATAATTACTAATATATATGTATTCCCACGCTTTGTCCTAATAAACGGCCCTAAGTGATCAGCATGTATTGTGTGAAATGGTTTGCTGACCTTAGGTATTGGATGTAACTCTCCAACCTTTGCTCCGCTAGGTAGTTTATGATGAGCACATTCCATACATGCCGAAACATATTTCTTCACATAGCGTCGCATCTTGGGGAACCAATATAACGACGATATACGCTCTAAAGTTTTTTCGAAGGCAAAATGCCCGACATCGTCGTGGTTATTTCTTAAAATCTGCCACCGAGCACCTTTGGGTACAACCCAACGTAAATTGTCTTTATCAATTATCCGATAAATTCGTCCGTTCTTATTTTTATAATTGTTATGTATGTCTGCCATCTCTTTAGTTTTGGGGTCATTTAAAATTACCGAAATACGTTTAATCTCATCGTCGGCTTGTTGGACAGTAGTTATCCAGTCTTCTGAATTAATAACAAGGACATCTAAGATATTATTATCATTATAATCGTGATCGCTCTCGATGGGGGCCCTACTTAAAGCATCGACATGCGCCATTTTATCCCCTGACCTAAACTCGATTTCGCAGTCAAACTCTTGGAACTGTACCCACCATCGAGCAATACGGGGTATCAAATCACGCTTGGTCAATGTTGTACGCAGGGCATTGCAATCAGTCACGATTTTGAATGTTATGCCTAATAGATATACCCGGAACTTACTCAGTGAAGAAATGACAGCAAGGGTTTCGAGCTCAAAAGAATGTAATTTTTGTTCGTCAACGGTCGTTTGTCTACTATAATAAGCCACCGGCTGCAGAGAACCAGCCTCACCCATTTGCATCAGGATACCAGCGACACCTGATTTACTAGCATCAGTATGAAGCTGTGTCTCTGCATCCGGTCTATACAATGCCAATACAGGGCGTTCTATTAAACATTTCTTTAATTGTACAAACGCATCAGACTCTTCCTTGCTCCATTTCCATACCTGCTCTTTTTTTAAGAGGCCCGTCAAGGGACGTGCTATGGTAGCAAACCCTCAAACAAACCTCCTAAAGAAGCTAGCCAACCCAAGAAATCTCCTAACCTCGTGTATATTTTTGGGTACGGGAAATTTTGACACGGCTTCTATCTTAGATGCGCCTGGTCTAATGCCAAATTCACTAACCTCAAATCCCAAATAATCTATTTTATTGAAGAAAAAGTTACACTTGCTCATTTTTAATGTTAAACCACCTTCTCTCAGTAATTTTAATACTTCTTCTAGCCTTGTAATACCCTCTTCAAACGAACTAGCTGGGATTAATACATCATCCATAAATATAAGTGCGTACTTCGCTTGTGATTTTTGTAATATTTTGTTAACAGTGCGTTGGAAAACGGAAGGCGCATTTACCAAGCCAAAAGGCATCCTATTATATTCATATTGCCCATCAGGTGTTACAAAAGCTGTTTTGTCACGGGAATTTTCGGCAATAGGGATCTGATAGTACCCTGAATACATATCTAATGTAATAAATAGATTACTGCCAGCTAACATATCTAGTTGGTCCTCTATCCTAGGTAGAGGGTAGTGTTCTCGAATAGTTTTTCTATTAAGAGCGCGATAGTCCACGCATAGCCGTTTCTCACCAGACTTCTTATTAACCAATACGATAGGGCTTGCGTATGGGGAAATTGACTCTCTAATAATTTTTGCGTCTAACATCTCTTGAACCATTGTACGTACGTGTACGCGTTCTGTTTGTGACATACGATATGGGCGATAGACAACTGGTTCAGAATCTTTGAGATTAATCACCATTTCAGTTGTTGTAGTAAACCCTAAGTCCTTTAGATTGGAAGAAAAGCAGTCTTTATATTTATCTAATAATTGTTTTAGAATTACTTTTTGTTCGGACGTAATACTATCCCCACACTTAAATGGTGATTCTTCCAAATTGCCTTCATTAAACTCCTGAACGGTATTAATCTGCAGGCATCTGTCTACATTATGACCACGTGTTAGTAACTCGTCTTTTCGAATAACTATATTTTTATTAGTAATATTTTGTATAAGAATATTCCCAAGACCCAGCTTCATTTCATATTCGCCAGGCAATAAATAATGTTCTGAACCGGGACATCCTCTAAACGAACCATGAATATAAACTTGACCGGTATAATCATACGGGTACTTTACAGGGATTACTCTAAGATCACCCGGCGCGATATTTGTATCAGAGAGACTAACTAGAGGAAACTTGATGCTGTCACTAACTGGAGTTTCGATTTTTTGAAATATAACATCAGTGGCAGTCTTAATAATTCTTATAGACGGTCTTTCCGTGTATGTGTGACCCAGTAATACAGGGACATTTATAAGTTCATCAGCGACTACTAGTATTTCCACATCGTTTTGCACGACTCCCTGAATCTCAATAGTTACATAAGCTAAACCTAATGGTTGATATGGCACATTACCTAGACCCTTCAGCAATGGTGATTGTACAGTTTGCCATTTTATTCCTAATTTACAAGCGTCACTATGTCGGATTAGGGTGCCATCACTTCCGAGGTCAACATAACAATCTATAATACAGTCATTTAACTTTATCGGCATCTTATATTTATAATTTGATTTTTGAGTACTATTATTAATTTGCATCACAGTTTTAGTTGAAGTTTCGGAAGCGTCACTCTTATCCTTTTTATTTGGACAATTTTTCTCTGAGTGCCCTAGCCAATTACATTTGGTACATTGTATTTTAGGTTTAGTGCATTTAAAAAATGGGTGTCCTGTTTCCTTGCAGTTGTAGCATGTAACGCGATTATACCTAGAACTTGACTGAGTATTATTAGGGTTAGGTAATAACTTTTGTGTACTTTGAGGAACTGTACGTCTGTCCTTATCCTTATTCTTCGAATTTTCCGGAATAACTTTATCTTGGCCACTTTTCACGGTCTTAAAAAAATTTAAAACTTGTTCAGGTTCCGCAAACTCAACCGCTTGAGCACCTAATCTTACTCCACGATCGTCAATGCCAGCAATTAAACAGTCAACGGCACGTTTTTCCGTAATATTACACCGGTTCAACAGGTTCATTTTGGAGTAATAATACAATTCTAGCGATTCCCCGTATCTAACTCTCAAACTTAACATTTCATTTAGTAAATCCGCATAATTTTCTCGGGTTGGAAAAGATTCTCTAAGTTTAAGTTTCCATTCCGCCCAGGAGAACAGTACTGTAGGTAGTCCCTGATACCAAGACTTGGCTACACCACTCAACTTTGGTAAGGCATAGTGGATCAACTGCCTATCGTTCCATCCATAAATGTGAGCGCATTCTTCAACCTTGTTAATCCATACATCAATCGTCTGTTCTTTGGATATTGGGTCGTATTCGGGTATAACATTATGGAGAACGGGAAACTTATCACGTTCACCACCATTCTTCATATCTTTCACAATATCGACAAATTGTTTCAACAACATATTTTGGCTATCGTACCTGCGAGAACGTTTTGGCCTACGTTCACTTCCAGTAGAAGAACTACTGCTAGGTTCCCGCCGCTTTTCCTGTCGCCGGCGGCTTTTGCGGCGGCGACGGGATGCTCTTTCGTCATTGCTGCTAGAGCTGCTCGGCGAGCGTCGACTTTCTTCACGACGACTCCTTTTTAAAGCTCTTGGTAACTCCGGTGTGCCACTTCGAGTTGCTTTACTTCTTGGCATATTTATCTAGGGCTCACAAAAAAAAAACAATAATTAGAATTACCTCTAAAACGCACACTTATTAATAGTATTTATTATTCATTATTACGTAGCAAAATGAGCCTTCATAAATGTTAGAAATTCAATTATATCAACTGTTCATAAAAAAATTAAAATAGGAAAAATTGCTTATTGCACATGTAAAATAAAATTCATTGTTACATAGGGTATATAATTACCCAGTTTTAAACATAATATCATCGACTTTATCAGCCATAGACACATTGTGATCCCCTGTCATTAGTCTGTACGTTACACTTTGTATAAACACAATAAAAAAGAAAAATAAATTCTTTCTATACCCATAACAAGCTAATTAAAAAAACAGAAAAACTTACGTTTTATTACGTTACCTTTGGGCGCAGGGAGGGCAATTTTACAGGTGTATTTGCCCAATTAATCCAACTTCTGAGATGTAAAAGACGCTCAGGAACGCCGCTTCGAATAACAACGTCAGTTATCGTTTTCACAATTTAGTTTATTTTCACATTAAATCACACACATAGTATTTCAACACTTGATCAAGCACTGCACAGTTTTTTATAAAATCAGTTAAGACAACCTTTCAGTTGGACTGCTGTCGAACGAATGTGCCGCTCGCTATTCGATTACTCCCCACTATAACTCCCACTCTTGCTCCCCTTATTTTGCTGTTAAGGCGGTAATTTAACGTGCGAATCAATACAGCTACTTTTAAAGTGTAACACTATATAGACGTCACATGATAATTTCAGTGTCGTGTTTTGTTTTGTTGATCAGGGTTCCAAAAAGTACATTATTATGACGAAGGGTCATATAAATTAATTGAAAAACCTGCGGTCCTGCTATGAGAAGTAAAAGAGACGTTCATCCATCCATCGATTCCTGAACACATGACCTAACTTCGTGGCTTTATACCGAACCAGTATTCCTGCTAGCCGCAATGTTGATTACGAGGCGTGTAAAATCATTAAAAAAACTGAAAGAGGATATTTTCATTTAGACCCTCACTGAATGTAAGTGGAAACCTTTATGCTTTTATATCAATGGCAAGAACCTGAGCAGGGATAGTAATATGTGTATCGTCGTGATCCTCTCAAGCAAAACTCCCTAAAAGTCTCATGCATAACTACCACTGGCAATTCGGTTGTGTAAGGTAAATCTGCATTACAATGTTTGAGTCCCTTGGAGATGGGGTAAGCCTTTTGCCAGCAACTGGGCACAAATCGAGACTCCGTGACTGCTATTGAGAAATTACAAATAGAAAAACCTATCAACACTTTGTCCGACCTGGGAATCGAACCCAGGACCGCATGCACAGTAGTCGCGCTTGCGACCACTAGACCAACGAGGCAGTCAAATCAGCTTCGTCAAAATGAGCTACTTAATCAATCAGCAAAAGGTTTAAAGAATTTATATTATGTACTTATAATACACATAGAAATACGAATGAATAATATTTACCAAAAGGTGATTAGAGGCTGTAGGCATGCATACTATTTCTGAAGTTGCCAGTAGTTCGTCCGTGTCCACGTAAGATATCAACGTTTCTATGCCTTTAACATCTTCAAATGTGGTTTCTGTTTTATTCAAATTCAGTATTCTGTTGGTCAAATAAACCCGTTAATTTTGTAATTATTGCCGAGCTTATTTATACTACGTGAGTAATATAAAGAACTTACGTTTCAACTGTTAGCAGTAGTATCTCTTGTTCTGTGAACTCAACAGTATGGTGAATTCTCAAATGACTAGCAACCAGTAGTAATTTATCATCTTGAATTCCGAGTTCTTCTAAAGTAGTATTTTTTGGCGTTTTCCTTGTCAATCTTATATCTAGGAACAAAACATAACTACATAAATCATCTAAATCAATCAACATCGAAGCA
Source organism: Eugnorisma glareosa (assembly GCA_947578425.1). Taxonomy (NCBI): domain Eukaryota; kingdom Metazoa; phylum Arthropoda; class Insecta; order Lepidoptera; family Noctuidae; genus Eugnorisma; species Eugnorisma glareosa. Next base: position 5,436,054 of record OX387974.1, on the reverse strand, counting down.
TTTATTTCAAGTAAGCCAGTTACAGGCATTTTTGAACTGTCGAAACAAAGATAACACTGAAATGTAGCTACAGTCCCAGTCACCAGACACTGTGAAAGTGCTGTAGTTGCATGCCATTCCCTAGCGTAGATCTCTATGGAGAAGAACTGGCAAGAAACTCCATGGACACTCTTTTAAATCAGCATATTTTTACAAAACCTTGGTTACATCATTCATGTTGAGATGGTACACTATGTGAGAACGATGTAGCAAGATGTGCACGTTAAAAGTGTCCATAGTAAAAAGAAAGCAACAATTCAAAAATAAAAATATATAATTCAAATAAGCCGTGGCAACTAAGAGATTACCCGTCACAACTGACAGCGCCCGTTCAAGATCATGACGAAGCACCATTCAACTCAACCGTTTTGAAGTGTGCATGACATACTCTCAACCACCAGGGCACATTCAAGTGAATAAAGGACTAAGGTTTAGTGAATGATAGCTTTCTACTACATATTACTGACACAATATGGGCTTTGCGATTATATAATACTAAAGATTGATCTATACAATGCAAAGATCATTGTACAATCTTAAGTAGCTCCAACAATACTATTTATCAATGTTAACTATTTGTCATGTGTTATCAATTTATGCGTCCCTGTCCATTTGGAGCAGGACCGGCATTGAGTCAATCATTCATATCAGCGATATAATCGTTCAACTTGTAATATGCTTGCTTACATAGTGTGTGTTAATGCATGTTTTAAATTTCGTATCATTGAGTTTAAGAATACTTTGTGGAATTTTATTATAGCATCTCAAAGAGTACCCCATGAAAGATGAGTGTACTTTAGCGAGTCTGAAGCCCGGCTGCACTAATTGGTTCCTATTTCTAGTAATGTAACTGTTCTGTCATCTGTTTTACTAAAAAGATGCAGATTTTTTTTTCGTACATTATATGTATTTTCGTAGATGTATTGCACTATGAAAATAACTAAAATAGACCAGTCTAGCTGTTTCTACAACAGTAAATTGATGGATTTTTCTAATAGCATGTTATGCTGCTGAAATTAACCGTCCCGCAACAGATGATAAATGAGAACTGCATCAAGCGAATCAAGCGAATAGTATAATCCCCAGGAAAACCGTTTTATCTACGAATTCAAGTTTCTCTTCATTCAATACTATATCACAATCACTACTTTTAACATTCGGTAAAGTAAATCTTATGCATTTAGTCTTTTTTTCGTTTATACAAAATTGTTTGTTGTGCACCAATTTAGGACCTGAAGTAGGGCATTATTCACGTCATCTAGATTTTGGGCCCGTCTATTTATCTTAAAAATTTGGGAAGTGCAAGCAACACCATATTTTGAGGTTTTTTTAACCAGTAAATAGGGTAGATCATTAATATACATATATACAGTGTGACTGAATCTGGGCCCGCCATAGCAAATTCGCATATAGAGGAGGTCATTCATCACTAATTATTAGACCGAATTTCCCCTACCTAAAGTTTTATAGTTTGGGAGATATGTCAATTTTTATACTTTATTGAGATTTGTCCAAAATTTGACCTTCAAGCATTCATAACTTTTGTTTTGCATTATTTTAGTAGTATTTTTATTATTTGTTGGTAGTCATAAACATTGGTGATTAAAATACTTCGGAACTTCCCTCAAACTAGGGTTAAAAATAAGATAGTACGGTTTTTAAAACAAAAAATAATAAAAAAAAATCTTCACGATCAAATTCAAACTGAAATAAAATCCATAACTGCGGTGTTTCAATAATTAATTTAAATCTAAGTTAGTTTTCTAGTTTGTCACCTTTCCAACAGAACTAAATTTGTGTTTAAAAAGTTGCTAACTTAAATAAAACAATTCAGTAAAGGTTTGTTGAAGCGAATTGTGCAAAGTATTTTTTACAAATTTATGACTAGATAAGTAGAAGTTCAGTGCTTAGTGTACTTAAATTATTTATTATTTAAAAAATACTTTGAGTGACCTGAAGGTGCACTTCGGTGACTGCCACTGGAACCTGGAACTCCTCGACGAGTAGGACTAGGTGAGCCGAGTTTGGGCTCGTTTTCTTAGTAATGATGAGACCTTACCTCCGGACTTGATGGAGTGACCTGAAGATGTACTTCGGTGACTGCCACTGGAACTCCTCGACGAGTAGGACTAGGTGAGCCGAGTTTGGGCTCGTTTTGTTGTGAAAACAAAACAGGTGTCATTCGAAGCATCTAGTTAGTAAGTTTTTTTTCTACTATGGCCACTTTCTTCCAATGGCAGTCAACGAAGTACACCTTCAGGTCACTCCATCAAGTCCGCAGGTAAGATCTCATCATTACTAAGAAAACGAGCCCAAACTCGGCTCACCTAGTCCTACTCGTCGAGGAGTTCCAGGTTCCAGTGGCAGTCACCGAAGTACACCTTCAGGTCACTCAAAGTATTTTTGTAAATAATAAATAATTTAAGTACACTAAGCACTTAATTTCTACCTACCTAGTCAGAAATTTGTAAAAAATACTTTGCACAATTCGCTTCAACAAACCTTTAATGAAAAATTAATAATGAAAAATTTATTTGAACATGTTGTTGTCTACACTTAAATAAGATTTTACCAAACTAAGTTCAAATTTACCTAGTCCGTAATGCTCAAGTTTCAAAAGTCAAAGTAAAGCAATCGAATGCTTTGGAAAGATCACAAAATATTCCTATTGGGTCTTGGGACTCTTCCCGCGCATTAAATATGTGCTTTAACAAGTTCACACCGGCGTTAGTGGTCCAACGTCCCTGGGTGAAACCATAATGTTGATCGTGTAGGATTCTGTTAGTGTTAAAATGATTAAGCATTTGATTCAGCATTACTTTTTCAAAAACCTTACTACAAGCTTACTAAAAACTGGCAACACGGATACAGGTCTATATTTATGAGTATCTTTACTATCCCCGTATTTGAAAAGAAGTATGACTTTATTGCATTTCATTAAATCAGGGGTCTGAAATGTTTTTCCTTCATACTAGTAACCAGTTCATCTATAATATCTGTCGTACAATAATAATTATAAATCAATATCATCGTCACCAACACTTTCATCGCCCCCCATTATTAGTTTGAATGCAGTTCAACCCACACCGGCCTTGAATGCTGCGCGGGGGCTATCTACCTTTTTATCCGCGTCCACCAAGGCTAGAAAAGCAAGAGTTCGCATGAGGTGGAGTAAATAAGTTAATCTATTTATCATACGAACCTACATTTACTTCACTAAATTAGAGACCGACATGACCACCTAGACAACAATTACATGAACTTTTTACACGACAATACCCCGTGATAACAGTTTCAGAACAAAGAATTTCAGATCAGAGAAGAGCTATAGTTAGAAATAAGCTTTTATCTCAAGAAATAATAGACCAATTATAAGAAGGGACGCGAATACAATTACAAGTCGATGACAATGCTACCCCACTATTACAAAACATAACCGATATTGCCCAACAACCACAATCACAACCATATACCCAATTACAGCCTAGTATTCAATCTCAACTATACAATCAATCGCAAGCTAACACACAATCATCACACACATCTACACAAACTGAACACGTAACTCTTACGCTAGAAAATGATATTGAGACCTTAGTCGTCGAAAATCATAACCTAACCACAGACACATACATCCAAGAAATAAATGATAAATAACAGAACAACCCTCGCACAATACTCTGGGATGGACCCAGCAATTCGACCTAGGACCTACCTAAACTCCGATATAGCCCAAATCTTTTCCGTTTAGTTAACTTTTTAATGAAAACATATTAAACCAATTTATTTCCGACAAAACACAACTTATTGATATGCTTATGCACACAATAAAGATTTCGGGCAGAAATAGTCATTTCAACAAACATGAAAAACCGTTGAAGCGCCGTTGATACATTTTGCAGTATTACATAATTATGATAGTAATGCAAACTATGGCTATTACGTGTATTTATGTATCGTTATAAAGATACTATGCGTTTAATTTGAAAATTATCGTATTTTTGTTGTGAACTTTTGAGTTCATGTACTTGTGTTTTTTTAGTGGAATTGTTCATTTTGATTGTTGATTTACGTAATGTTGATTTACGTAATGTTTTTCTTACGCAGCATGCCTTTTTAATTTGTCTAACGTTTTGTAAATATCTTCAACATGTAGAATGTTAAATTAGATTTTAAATTAGGCAACAGAATTTAAGTGGTTCAAAGTGTGAGTAGGTGTTTTGTGCTTGTTTTCAAGTAGTTGTTTTGGTTAGCCGATACTATTTAACTAAACATTTTTATCAGCTGAAGCTCTGGCTACGTTAAGTGTGTGAACGAAACATTAATAATAAAATGTAACCCAAGCCACAAGGCGTTGAGAGTTCTGAGAATAGAAGTGTAAACAAAGCCATTGTTTTGTTTGGAATGCGGCACCCGTAAATAACGTCATGTTATGTTAAGCTTGTGAGATGAAAAAAATGTATCGGGAGGTCTGTTCTTTTGTTTGATTTATGTGAGACAATGTGTATTTGTGGAAATAAAACAATAACTTATTGAACTAATGGTTGATTTTTTAAATTATAATTACATTTACAGAAGAAACTGGTAAAAAATCCCTCACACTGAACACACATTAAATTACTAATACATTACAACGCAAAACTATACTTATCCATACATAACCTGTTAGTTAATTTAATAACGATTCCAATGACATAACTGGAAGCGAGCTAACTAACGTAACTTCAGAGAGATATCGTCGTATTAACCAGACGCGCCAAAGCGCATGCGACCACCCAGAATGGCCCCCCTTACGTGCTTAAGCGCAGGTCTGACTAGGTCACAAAACAGTGGATAAATATTGCACAGCAGTAGTCATATCCGAAGAACTTAATTTTAAAATCACACAAAACTCCGGAACGACAAGACCAAAACAGAATATCAAGCCAGCATGGCAACACAGGTTAGAAAAATACATAACAAAAATTAAGAGCTGATATTGGTAGATTTACACAATACATTAACAACAACAGATCAAGTAAAGTAGTTAGGAGAGGTGAGGCTATTTTTAGAAGCCATTTGATTCAAACGAGGCTCGAGCATAACAACAGAAAACCAGAGGAGATTTTAGACACTATAAAACAAAAGTTAGCACTTAAAGTTCATAGGCTTTGAAGATACAAAAAAGCACAATAATAGACTCCACTATACATAAACATGCCACCACAAAGAATAGAAATCTTCATTGTACCTATAGCGACAATGAAAAATCCTTTGACAGTGTTGCTCATTCTTGGTTGATAAAGATGTCAGTTGGGACTGGTCGTCTCTTAGCTGCCACGGTTTATTTTAACTACTTTGTATTTAAATTGTTGATAATCATAATCTTTTACTCTGGACGCTCTTAATGTGCACGTCTTTCTACATCGTTCTCACATATAAAGGGCGTAACAAGACCCTTAACGAAGCCGGAAGGTACTTGTTCTCCCCGTCATTGCGATTATTTTTCTGGTCTAGACCATACCTGGGAACCTCATATTTACGGAGATATTGGGGGTCAAACTTCCAACATTTTCACAAGTTTTTTTTTAAATACATCTTTTTAACGTAAGATTTTTAATGTAAACAACTCAACGACCCCCGTACTATTTAATCTATCCATCAGCACAATGTTTTGAGTGCGTTACGTTGACTCTTACCGTAAAATGTGATTTTTCACCCCAAAAAAAAACTCGTTTCCCAGCAATAATTTTTGTGTAAAGTTACTTAGTTTGATGTACCGAAGGCTTGGTTGACGGCTTCGTGAAGGGTCTTGTTACACCCTGTATGTATAATCTCAACATATTTGATGTAACTAAGATCTTGTAACAATATTTTGATTGAAAAGAGTGTCCATGGAGTTTCTTGCCCATTCTTCTCCATAGAGATCTACGCTTTGCAATAGGCAACTACAGTACTTTCACAAGTTATTATGCCTTGTGTTTGTGACTGTACATTCAAAAGTACCTGTTATGGTCTAATTGAAATAAATGCTTGGCGTTTGACTTTGAGATACTAAAAATGTATAGAGTAAATTCAAAAATAATAGATTTCTTATCCAACATAATGTGACAGTGGAAAACAACACTTCAAATAAATTGTAATCAAAATAATGTTACTACGCGACAAATATTTATCAGGAAAGTTATCTACCAAGGTGACTCTCTGAGTCCCCTTCTGTCTCGCACTAAACCCTGTCTCATCTGCTGCAGCGTTACGAGGCCGGATATTGTTTCAAACACACTACAGAACAAATAATAATTTCACATTTAATTAGCATGGACGATATTAAATTACATGCACAAACTGAAAAAGTTATTAAGAAACTATTAGAAGATACAGCAGAGTTCAGCCAAGATATAAGTATGCAATTTGGTCTGGATAAAAATGTAAAACACTTCAATCACATCAAACGAGGCAAGATACGATCCGGCAACTATACAATAAATAACACAGACAGCATAACAGCGATGGAACTGACCGACTTATACAAATATTTAGGGTACACAATTGAAGGGACTATATAACGTTAGAATTGAATAAACACTTACTGCAGAGTTCAAGAGGAGACTCAACGCTGTATGTAAAACCCAATTTTCTGGCAAAAATTTCATCAAGGCCTTAAATACATTTGCCATCCCCTTATTAACATATTCATTTGGAGTTATTAAATGGACGAAAACAGATACAGAGCAATTAGAACGAACTACACGCACCATACTTACCAAACATAATAACTTACATCCTAAATCTGCCATAGAGAGACTAACCATAAAAAGACAAAACAGAGGGAGAGGCCTAATAGACATCCAGCACCTATGGCGGAAACAAGCTTGCAGATTAAAAACATTCTTTCACACAATAATCTCACACTAGTAACATCCATAAGGCCATAGTCCTAAATGACCACAATTACACCCCACTTAACTTAAATGAACAATCAGACACCTCACACATTGCTAACGAAGACCCGCAGACACAAAAAAACGATGACTGGAAGAAAAAAGTTCATCCGTCCATGGCCGACATCTTCGTGACCTAGAACAATCACACGTCAACAAAGTTGCCTCAAACAAATGAATATTACTGACCGGCCAATTCAGCAAGTTGCTTCAGCAAATCGGGTTGTTGCTTATGTGTTCTCTGTACAAGCACCGCGGTGTCCGCACCGCAGAGTGCACGCTCCACCGCGTCTCTTGTGTCAGCAGGACTCGACTCCTGATGGATTTCAATTAAGTTGTTATTCGTTGTTGTGGGCAGTTTTTTGTGGTTTCGTTGAGGGTCCATCAATTTTGGATGATCAACTCAAACAATAACTAAAAGACATTAATTAAGGTAAAAACTAAGTGCTCAGAGAAATTTATCATTCGAATAGGTTTAACTCGACACTCATCCTAGGAAAGTCAGCTAAAATTATTTAAACATACATACTTAGTTCTTAATTCAGTGGATGAATAGCTATAGTGTGTCAAAAAAAGAGTAATTATTGTACTGAATTCATAACAAAATAGCACAAAGCTCTGAAACAGGGCCCTTTTTTATTTTATATTGCCAAACTAAATTATTTTTAATAGCTTATGCCCGCGGCTTCGCCCGTGTGGAGTTTGGTAATTGTCCCACAGGATCATACGAGTACTATAAGGATAAAAAGTATCGCTTGTGTTAATCCAGGTTATGTGTAACTATGTGTGTGCCAAATTTCACCCAAATCCGGCCAGCAGTTTTTGCGTGAACGAGTAACAATTGTCCAGATATCTATACATCCTGACAAACTTTCGCATTTATTATATTAGTAGGACTTTACTGAATCTATTTTTTTTTTTTCTGTTATAAAGTGTGATATAGTATTTGCAAAGCTTACTTAACGGCACTTTTTCCAAATCAATAAGGAATGTTTTTATGATGTCAGTATTACTTACATTCTTTATGTGAGGCAGAGTTATCAATTTAGCTGGTAATTTATTTTGAACACGAGTAAAACACGTTGGTTTACCAAACATGGTCTCACCAACATTTATCACAGCAAAGTATCTAAAAAATAAAGAAACATAAAATATTTCTACATTATGTAAAAATAAAAATTATAATTATATGAACAAATAATTACCTTAAATCTGGGCAAGATCTTCTTGAAACTGCATCGAGGTGCGCAACTAAAGTTTCTTGATTCATTTGATCATAATTGGTTGTGACATATACGCTTTGAATAGAACCCAATTTAGTAGCATCCTTGAGTAATTCTACTATATCGGTTTCATTCTTAAAATTCTGAGACGATATTTGGATTTGTACACCGATTTTCTGCCAAATCCTGAAAAATCGAAAAGTACTACTTATTAAGTAAGGTTATAAAATCATGATCATCAAAGTCATTGGGATTATTGGCATTAACGATTTTGGATTAAGTCATTTGCTTACCGTAATTTAAACTGGAACTTTGGGGTTGTATGTGCTTTGCTATGAACATGTAATTTCCTCGCACCACGAGCAACTAGTTTGTCGACCATCTGGAGTCCAAAATTATCTTCATTCAATACTACAACTTGGGTGTAGTTAGGATTGCAAGATATTCTGTAAGTAAAATAATCATTTTAAAAATGAAAATAGAGAAAGGGCCACTTTAACCAAAAGGATTTGTAGTGTTGTAATTGCACATCAAAAAGGATGTCTCTTCACCTGGACTGGGCTTTCGTTGAATGGCCTTCCATCTTCAGCAGTATTCTGCCGCGGTGCCTGCTGGCCGCGAGAAGTCGGAAAGCGCGCGCGGCGTCTTGCGGTGCGTACGACACACGTGACAGAGGACGCACGTACCCGCGGATAATTCCCTCACTCAACATCATCTGTAACTCCTGTGGAATCAGCAAATGTTTTAATGATTTAACAGATCCATGGTCTACGATTTAACCGTCCAAGCTCTGTTTCCGCGGTGCGATGGTTGATTATTATTATACGTCTTACGGTGCCAAATCGACTATCGGTACATCGAGGTGTTGAAGTGTTTGTACAAAAACGCCACCATGTCAGTCCGACTTCAGGACCAGACCTCGGAACCTATCTTTCTGCAGCGAGGTGTCAGACAGGGAGACGTCATATCTCCGAAACTGTTCACCGCTGTACTGGAGGATGTTTTCAAGGTTCTGGACTGGAGAGGGCTAGGCATCAACGTTAATGGCGAGTACATCAATCACCTTCGGTTTGCCGAAGAAATAGTGGTCATGGCTCCATGGTCCTTGGAGGACCTCAGTACAATGCTCGATGACCGCACTAGAGCCTCCGAAAGAGTGGGTCTTAAAATGAACATGGACAAAACCAAGGTTATGTTGAATGCCCATGTAACACCCACTCCTATCAAGATCGGAGACTCTATACTCGAAGTTGTAGACGATTATGTCTACCTGGGACAAACGGTCCAGCTTGGTAGGTCTAACTTCGAGAAAAGAGGTCAACCGTCGAATCCCACTCGGCTGGGCAGCGTTCGGGAGGCTGCGCGATATTTGCGTGATCGAATGAGAAATGAAGACATCCGCCAGAGAACCAAGGTTACCGACGTAACCCGAAGAATTGCAAAACTGAAGAGGCAGTGGGCAGGGCACATTGCTCGCAGAACGGATGGCCGATGGGGCTGAAAAGTTCTGGAGTGGCGACCGCGAACCGGAAGACGTTGCGTTGGAAGGCCACCCCTTAGGTGGACCGATGACCTGGTGAAGGTTGCGGGGATCCGCTGGATGCGATTCGCACGGGACCGGTCAGTGTGGCGACACTTGGGGGAGGCCTATGTCCAGCAGTGGACGTCTTTTGGCTGAAATGATGATACGTCTTGCTATCTGCATAATTATTTTACACAGACTAAAATAATATTAAAATAATACAGCTCTAAGGTGGAAGCGCAAGGGTAGCCCGCAAAATTTAAATTTTCTTACGTCTATTGCAATTTTCAAGTCAGTGGAAGTTTGTTTGTTGATGAAAATATGAATCGCGCCAGTAAAACGTATTGAGGTACAGATTATTTATAATCACTCAAATCATCAAAACAACCCTCCAAGTTCATTTAACTCTTTCATGAAATATTTTAGGGGGTTAAATGAACTTGGAAGGCTGTATACAAATAAGCTGTATACAAATAACGGATCATTTACCTATTTTACTTTACGTTAGTAAACCTGAAATTATGGAAAAGAGCATGGAATTAAAAAATATATATTACAGATTATAATAATAATGATAACGGAACAGCTTAATAACACATTCTTGACATACATTTACAATAACACTGACGCTAATATTGTCGCGGAGATAATCATGACTAAATTAACAAACATAATCATGCTCAACACTAAGATTGTAAAAAATCAAAACCGGTACAGGCCAATCAAACCCTGGATTACGTAAGGGGTGGTTAGGTGTATTAGGACAAGAGATAACCTTCACAAAGAAGCTGCTAAGTTAACAAATGATTCGCAAAAACACCAAAAATATTTAAAATATAGGAACCTCTGTAATAAAATTCTATAGTTGCTTAATAAAGTTAGTCGAGTTTTTTAGTTTTTTTTTTTCATAGGCTAATCGGGATTAAGATAATTTGCCTTCCAATTGGATGATCTTTCAGTTTCTACAAGTAGCGGACTAGCGCAAGTGAATACTAAAACATTATGTTAGCTTATGTCGTTTTGAGAGTACAAAATTGCCCTGGCATGCTAATTATGCTTCCCCGCTAAATAGGGCAGTGCTCACAAAGCACTTCATTTTCCGCGTAGTTTAGAAAAGGACAGTAAAGAGGACTAGTTGTGGATTTGTAATTTGTATAAAATACCTTTAGCATTGTAAGAAGATTCTTCTAAAATTCAATTTTAAGAAACAGGATTTAAGTTGTTTTGTAGTTCCTAAATTGGTATCCATTTTTTTTTCTATGTATAAAAGTCAAGTCTTTTACCAGGCGGAAATAAGGTGTCCGTGCCTTCAACGGTTGGGTCATGCCGGTTTTGATATACTCTTTTGGCATACTCAAATGGTCTCAAACAGAACTAGACGCCCTGTATAGGAAGGTCCGTACATTGTTGACGGCATATCGAATGCATCACCCACAATGCACACTATGTTCTTCGGTTATGAGACTGTATATCCCGCAGAGGTGTGGGGATTGAAGCTTTTTAAACGCTAAGACTCTCCACGATCGCGAGATATGCAGTCTCAGGGAATATTTCCTAGAAGCCGACGTGGGGATGCATCGAGATGTGGTTGCAGTAGAAAAGGGCCTCACCCCGGTCTCCTTGGCGAGACAGTTCTCTTAGTTAGTAGTAGTAGCTTGACACTAACGACCACAGGGAGGTATGGCAGAGTACGGAGCTTTTGTCTGTGCAATAATGGACGAAGTTATGATGACGAATAACTACCGGAGATTTATTGTGAAGGACGGCACGGTTGACATATGTCGGGCATGCCACCGTCCGTAGTATCTTTCCGGACATATTCAAGCGGGCGGTGGTGTGTCCGATATTTACATCTGGAGATAAAATTGAACCATCAAACTACCGTCCAATTTCTCTTTTATCAACGTTATCCAAAATACTTGAAAAAGTTGTAAATAAGAGAGATATGAGCTATCTAGAAAAAAATGACTTGCTAAATAATAACTGTTATGTACGAGTATGTGTGCGCGCATGTTGTGTGTGTGCGTGTGCGCACGGCCGACCGCTTACATGTAATTAAACAGTGTGCTAACAGCAGCCCGTTGTTTCACTCGCCTCCAGCGACATCCGTAACAGTGGCGACGAGTTTACCCAAAATGGCGTCGTTTGGTGTATTGTCCACTTTCGACCATAATGTACACGAATAGAAAACATACAAAGGTCGCAAATGATATCGACGCCAAAAGTGACGCGACAGGTACAAGAAGGCGAGCGATTCTGCTCAGCGCACTCCATGACGGTACCTACAAACTGGCAGCGGATTTGGCGTTGCCGAAAGACGTACAGGTGGTGCCGTATGAAGGACTCATCAAGTTGTTGGATGATCACTTCACCCCGAAACGGTGCGGGTTCAGTGAGCGACATAAGTTCTACTCGGCTTCGCAGCAACCAAGCAAGTCAAACACGCAATGAGCGGCAAGGCTGTGAGGACTCATCGCACATTGTGAGTTTAGCAATGTAGAAGAAGCATTACGAGATCGGTTCGTGATGGGAATGGGACCGGGCCCAGAACGAGAGAAGTTGTTTGCCCGGGATTTGGAGGGCTTGACCTTGGCAAAGGCAGTGGAGGTCGCAGAGAGCGTGCGGTGTGCGCATGCAAGCGCCGCCACTGCCGTCACGCCGGCTGCCCCAGTGGACCAGGTTCAGGTGTACAAGATCGAAAAAGGACAAAATAGTGCTCAATCCATCAGTGATAAGTATTCGGTGAGCGGTCGTCGCAATCACAAGTTGACGGAAAGTCGATTCGCAGTACAAATTTCAAAAGTGTAACGTTGTAGGACCTCTAACTAGGATGGGTAATAATAAGAAAGTAAATTATGTTTCCACAGGGGATGTGAGCGAGGAGGACGATGGTAAATCCCTTTAGAACTTAAGTTGAGCTCAAGGAGAACCTATGACAGAAACGGTTACAATTAAGGATAAAAGTATTCAATTTCAAATTGATAGTGGTTCAGCTGTTTCGGTAATATCGGAAGGTACTTATAAAACTTTATTTGTCGACATGCCCTTGCTATCATCTCGGAAAAGATTTTATAGTTACACAGGAAACAATGGAGTGTGTAGGGTATGTGCGACTGCCCGTAACATACATGCAGAGCACGCACACACTCTATGTTTATGTAATACGTAGCAGCGGCCCCCCTCTGCTGGGCAGAGATTTCATATCAAAATTTAAGTTGAAATTAACTTCGGTCAACTTCTTTAACGGTAGCCAAAGTGTGGGCGAACAATTGCAGTGTCGGTACCCAGAGGTATTTTCGCATAAGTTAGGCACTTTTAAAAATCACCGAATTAAACTTAGGTTAAAAAGTGATGCGACACCGGTTTTCTTTAAAGTGCGCCCTGTCGCATTTGCCGACAAAGTAGATAAGGAAATAGAACGACTACTGAGCTTAGTTATAATACAACCAGTTCAACACTCGGACTATGCGTCACCAAGAGTGCCCGTAGCGAAATGGTTCTGTTAGACTATGTGCGGACTATTCCGTAAAAATTAATAAGCTATTAGTTATTGAGCAATATCCCTTGCCCACCATCCATGAATTGTTTTCCAAATTATATGGGGGTCAGCAGTTTTAAAGCTAGATTTATCAATGGCCTACAACCAATTTGAACTCGACGAAGAGTCGCAAGATAGATGTGATTTTTTCAATGATCAAATAAATTATTTAGGGTACGTTATCAATAGAAACGGCCTAAAGAAAGATCCATTAAAAGTAAAGGCAATTGTCGACGCCCCGGTGCCGACCACACCTTGCAGTAATTTTTAGGACTAGTGAACTATTACAGGAATTTCGTACCACAAACATCCCATTGTTAAGGAGTTAAGTGGAATTGGATCACATCACGAAAATGAATACGGTAGGCGCGGGCCTGTGGACGGCGAGCTTTGGGCTAGCTCGCCGTCCGTCCGTCTTATGACGACAGGCCGTGGACGGCGCGAACGTGTTCCACGTGCGCCTCAAAGAGATGTCAGCAAACAGGAAGGGGTCCGGAAGGACCGATGCCTCCCAGGGTTGCGGGACTGTTCGAAAGAGATACTGCGGCCCTGGAACACAAAGGGCAAAAGAAAGAACATGGATGGGTTTTCGTCAGTAAAAGTCTGAAATTCCCTCCTGCTCAGCCCAGAGCGGGAGGAGTTATTTGACGGTTTCCCATCCGAAAAAAAAAGGTCTCAAAATGGCTTCAATAATATTTCTAATTGGCTCCAGAATAGTCTTCTAACACTAAATGCTGATAAAACAAAATAAATTTTATTTACAATGAGAAATACTAACACACCGCATAATAATCTAAACATTTACGTACATAACTGTAGCACGTACGCTGACACTGCATGTACTTGCCCTACTTTAGATAAAGCTGACCACTTGAAATATGTATCTGGGTGCCACTATTGCCTCCAATCTAAATTTCCGTAAACATATCGAGTTACTGTGTATTATAGTGCGCAAATTGATTATGTTTTTAAGAATTTACGTAATGTAGTAGTTATTATTTATTATTTTATTACATATTATTATAAAGCTGAAGAGTTTGTTTATTTTTTTGGTTGAACGCGCTAATCTCAGGAACTACTGGTTCGAATTGAAAAATTATTTTAGTGTTGGATAGCTCATTTATGGAGAAAGGCTATAGGTTATATATCATCACGCTACAACCAATAGGAGCGGAGCATTAATGAAAAATGTTAGTGCTAATTTAAACATTGTATGAAAAATAATACTACTGCGCCTAAATGTATACTTTTTTCTAATACTTACTTTTTTTTTAAATAAATTATTCTGCAAAACTGACAGCAGGAGAAATAATAATTTGAGGTTTTTCGTATTATCGGAAAGTACAATTTTATTTGTTTTAAAATAAATTCATAGTTTATATCAATTTACTACTTTTTTCATAGAATGTCTACGTAGTTAAAATACGTAGTCAACCTTTTCCCATTAAATTAAAGTTTTTTTTGGATCGATTGTTGATCTAATTCGTTCTAGAAAGTACGCTACTCAATTAGTGGTGGACTTAGGTCCGATGCGGATTGGATCCATAGATATCGATAAAAGAATGTTGAATTCGTTTTAGTATTGTGGTGTATTCTTAGCTATTTATATGTTTTAATTATACTACGATGCTTTTCGGAGTTAAACAAGAAATCGGGTATCTATCGATATCGATACTATAGAGCAAAGCTCAATGTGTCACTGTCTTTTGTCAAGTAGCAGTAAATATGTATAGACCTATGACGCGAATATCATCCTTATTTTAGAAATACATTAAAGTTTATAATTGCGACCATTAAAAATACCGCCATCTATGTAGCGTGTTCAAGTAGCGGAATTTACTCTTCAATCTATTTTTTGATTTCAGATTACAAAACGTCGCATTTTGTGCTGATGGATGCATTGAATAGTACAGGATTTATGGACGTATTTAGAGTGAAGTTATAATACATTTATATAATACGACAACTAGTCTTACTAAGGGGTATCGTATTACCCAGTACTAACTGGGTTGTGGAGGTCAGATAGGCAGTCGCTCCATGTAAAATACTGGTATTCAGCTGCATCCGGCTACACTGGAAGCCGACCCCAACATAGTTGGGAAAAGGCTCGGCAGATGATGATGATAGTTATGTATATTTGAGAGTGGGGGCGGGATAGGGGAGGGATCCCCCGCCTCGCATGGGAAAGGTTTGTGAAGAGCATATATTTTTTTATAACTACCCACCAAAAGATGAGAGGATGGGTTATATTTTAGTAATATTTTTTGATATTATAAGCCTGATAAATAAAAGAGAGTTGGGGGAAAGAAGCCCCTTCTCCGTGCTACTCAACGTGGTGTAGTCGACGGAGGCCCGGTCTCCGGAACCCCACTTCGCGGGACCCCTAATTAGTTTGAAATTGTAACATGGCGTAGACGTCGTAGCCTTGCTACGCCCGGCTCCTATTTATGTCTGCAGCGTTTAAAATAACCTAACACCGAGTCAGGATGCCCTGAGTCCCGAGCTCGCTTCGCTCGCTCTTGCATCCTCAACAGAGTCCAAAACGCGCATCACTTCAATAAAATTGCACATCACACAACTTGATGCTCGCACCGAAGCTGATAAAGAATAAATAAATAATCTCAATGTAACGCACTTAAAACACTGTGCTAGATGCATTGAATAGTATGAGGGTCGTGGAGGTGTTATAAGTAAAAATATTACATTAAAAACATACAAAGACAAAACATACAAAACAAAGTATTTACAAAAAAAAACTTGTAAAAAAGTTGGAATTTTGACCCCCAATATTGATTCCCAGGTATGGTCTAGAACAAAAAAATGATCGCAATGATGGGAAGAATTCCTTTGCCTTTCGGCTTCGTTAAGGGTCTTGTTACACCCTATAGGTATTAAGTACAAAAAAAAATTGAGGAGTCTACTGCAGATCCCGTATATAAAAGACGAGCCGGGTAGACTCACCTGCCTGAAAGATACAGGTGACAAGCCACCTTAAACAATTAAAGAATATCTGCACGATTAAATAAACGTACACACACGAATTAATAAAAAATAAGACAAACAATGGGAACACATTATCGTTGTGTCGATATATAAGCTGCGAGACTAAAATGGGATTGGGCAGGCTGCCGGGCACATCTGTGGGCCCAAATATCATAAGACTGGAGCCCTGAGACAGCTAGACGGGTTCGGCACTTCTTGGAAGGCTTCGCCGCGAATTGGCGAAAAGAAGTAGAACATCGTGAGAAATGGAAGGAATGGGGGGAGGCCTTTACTCAAGAGTGGGACCATGGTTTTTCAGTCAGGTTTTTTAGTTGTTTAAATTACTTTTAAATAGGTACTTACTTTCATTTCCTCGGGAGTTTCAAATATTGTTGAGAAATCGACAGTAGTATATTGTCTTTCTCTAGTGAGGTTGTACATTCCGTATTCAAATTCTGCGTCATGATTTTGAAGTTGAGAAACATCAAAACATGTGCCCGCGAAACCAACGCAGTCAAGTGTATTCTAAAAAAAAGAAACACTCCAATGTAGCTACTTATAATAACCTCAGTAGGACGACTAATAATAAATATAACGCGGTACATACCTTCTTCAAGGCTCCTCTAACTGAGCTTATAACAACAGAACAACCGTTCCCTTTAGTTGCGTTATGAATCATATCTACGAAAGTTTCATCCCGAGAATTACCGATATGATCAGCTGGAAACAAAGATATGATAAATAATTACAGTTTTACTTAGACTAATTAGGATAAGTATTTATACGTAAATAGTTGAATATCACTTTCATACGAGTACCTTTCAACTCCGGGAATAATTTCAGCAAGAAATTTTTTTTCCGAATGTCACTAACGGTCGTGTATACTTCACAGCCGTGAGCAAGGACTATGGATAACACAGCTTGGCCCAAAGCTCCAGCCCCTCCATGGACTAACACAGAGACATCAGGAGTCAGCTTCTTGCCATATTTGATGCCCTTAAACAAAACGGGATTTAATGCGATTCCTTAATTATTAAAAGGCCAATCTTTACATTGATCTCGCCTGATGGGATTATGGAACGAATTAGGTCTACAAAAAGACGATCATGCTAGAAGATGGTTCAATGATTGTTTGGTCTAAGCAACCGAACACTTGCTAACGCAGCAGTTTACAACAATTATTGTACTTGTATCTAATGATAATTTTATTAATACTCTAATATTAGTGCATTACCAGACTTTACACGGACCGGGTGCATTCATAACATTTAACATAACATTTTACTTTAAGACACTTAACGTTAAACTTGAAGAGCCTTTAATAAACTCATTAAAACCAAATCCAAACAGTGTTTTAATATTACCTACGATCTTGCACCCCGCACATAATGGTCCTTCGTTCCGGTTCGCGCGCGTTTCGAAAAGTAATCGCGAGTGTTGCGTAAACAACAGTTTGGTGTTGTGGACTAAGGTGGTACTCTGGACTGTTTGGTGACTGGATTACAACAACGGTGAAACATCAACGGTGGTATAACAGCATGGCACAAGAAAGATCTTTCCATTATTTTCTACATCTTGGGAGATTTTACGTTCTTAATCAACGGGCGAAATGGCTGAGTTTCACGAAGTTCAACTGGCACTCGCCATCAACATCGAAAAGATCGGGGTTAATTTGAAGAAGACCGGTATCGTACTTTACGAAACAGGAGTATGAGAAAACAAGCGAGTCGTACCAAGCTGTCAAAACGCTGATCAACCAGATGCATCAACAACTGCTGGAAGCTCCATCTAGAAGTGATGAACAGGAGAGAACAGCAGAGGAACAGCAGCCGGGAGAAGATAGTCAACCTTCGGAGTTGGGTCAAGAAGCCCGTCGTGCTTGGATGGTAAATCAGGGTACAAATAGCAAACTTGACGAAATGCTACGCAAGGAGGTAGCTAATTTAAGGGTTTCCGCAAAACGGTCACTAACATTAGCTTGTACAATATTTCCGACAAATGGGAACTTGAACACGTCCTCAAAACACTGCAATCTAGATGGATAGCAGTCGATTCTAAATTAAGCGAAGAAAATGGAGAGTATGAAAAAACATTCTTGAGTCATGAAAAACGATACAACAGTCTGAAGAAGGCGATTAATACTAAAATGTGGTCTGTGGCTTATAGAGAAAAAACTACACCTACAATAGAAATACCCATTTGTGGCGGTAACTATAACTAGTGGACGTGCTTCAAAGATTTTTTTCAAGAAGCAATGCATAACAATCCGTCGATTTCAAGTGCCCAAAATATGCAGTTTTTAAAAGGAAAAGTCAAAGGGGAAGCTGAACGGCTCATCCAACATTATCAGCGCAGATAACTATTCCATATGCTGGAATATTCTGCAACATCGATGCAACAACAAAAGGGCTATATTCTCTTCTCACATGAACATTCTTCTAGGATTGCTCAACATGCAACAGCAATCCTTACAACAAATCAAAAAACTGCATGACAGAACATTATAATGTCAGAATGCTGTCCGCAATTTAGACATGGATACAACATCCTGGGATTCTATGGTGGTACACATCTTATCCCAAAAACTAGACTCTGACAAGTATACTAATTACATAGAGTCTTTAAAAAATACGCGGCTACCAGAACTTCAAGAATTTCTGTATTTCCTGGAGACTAAATTCATCAGTTCGGAGTCAGCTCGTCGCAAACAAGACAACCCGCAACAAAAAGGGTATAACAACCAACAACATTCCTCAACAGGTTTCAAGAAAACAGTGGGAATAATCTAACCTTGAAAAAGAAACTACACGTGTCGATGTTCAAATGTCCACATTGCAGTGGCGAACATGGCCTCTACACAAATAAAACATTCTTGGAAATGCCTACTGAACAAAAGCTTGCAACAACGCAAAAATTTCAGGTGTGCATTAAAAGTTTATTTAGCCATAACGGCAACCAGTGTACTTTAACAAAATGATGCCGCAAATGTACAGCTAATGGGGAGGGACTGTACTTATGCTTTTGCGGTTGCACAACGACATGCTTTGCTCATGCTTTGCTTGGTAGTATAGATGCAGGCCTACCTTACTGCCTCCCTCAGAGGTGGCAAGGTGGCGGGGTCTTGAGGGTGAGCGCTACAGTCGTGTAGATCCTAAAGACAAGTCTGGGGCATTCACCTTCACGAGGTTGCCGCCCTGTTTTTTGGTCTAATTCCATAAGAAATAGACACAACAAAAACCCCCGGGCGCTTTTTCAGAATTCCCAAAAGCCAAAATCCCAGGCCTAGGGTAACCCAAACCCCACTCCCATGATCCCACGCCCAATCCCTCCCTCCTTTTTCCTTTCTTCCTTCAGTCCATGAGGAGGGGTAACCTCTTATCCAAAAAAGCCCACAAACCCCAACATGTCGCAGAATGATGAAAATAATCCCCAGGTGGGTCCCGGCAATGCCGGGGAATCCCATGCCGACACGTCGGTCAGCTCCCTTCGTAATCTGGGGGGGGCACCAATCTGCCACTTAGGGCCGCGCCTTCTGCGCGGCCGGCTGCTTTAGCGCCAACAGCACCGGCTGCGGCTCACGCGCCACCTGACACTACCATGGCTGCAACCTCACGAGGGCCTGGCAACAGAGCATCGTTCGGAACAGTATAACGAACAACCCCGACAATGACACCGACAATGCACGACTCTCCAGCCTTGATGGCGAACTCCGCGCGCTGGCACTCCAGCGCGAGAAGATCGAAGCAAGGCTGAGAGACATTGACTCTCGACAACACGGGACGGGAAAGGAAGTTGAATCCGGTGGCCCTTTTGTTTTTTTTTTTTTACCTATGGAAAATCATCAAATAACCCCTCCCGCTCTGGGCTGAGCAGGAGGGAGTGTCAGACTTTTACTGACTAAAACCCATCCATGTGCCTTCCTTTGCCCTTTGTGTTCCAGGGCCGCGGTATCTCTTTCGAACAGTCCCGCAACCCTGGCAGGATCCGGTGGCCCTGGATTCATCTCTGTGGACGAAGTACGCTCGCTAAAGCGTAAGCGCGGAAAAATCCGAAACAGAGAGAGAGATCTCAACAACCGTTTGAGCAAGATCCGCGAAGGCAATAGCCAGCGCGATGCGAAAACGGTTGCTTGTAAGGGAGTACGCGACCAGCCGCAAGTACGCGAAGGGGAAACCCAGCGCGAAAAGCAGCCGGACGCGGAAACATGCGGGCAAGGACCATTACGCGAAGGGGTAACCCAGCGCGGAACGTCACTGCCCGCACCAGGACCATCCGGAGGAAACAACCGGAACCGCACCGAGGCGACCCAAGACCGGCCCAAAACGAAGCGAGGCAAGCGATCTGGATTGTCGCGCAGGGTGTCCCTGGCACGAAACACCGTGCCAAGCCCTTCGGAACCGCAACCCGGGCCAAGCGGCCAGGGAACGGCGAAGAGGGTGCGCCCGGACGATACGGCTTCGCCGAGTACGCTCCAGGGGGACGCCAAGCGCGTCAAAATCCAGACCGCTCAAGGGGAGCAGAGAACCTACGCACGGGCCACTAAGGATATTCCTGCGCGGCTCGCCGTAGCGATCTGCCTCTCGCCTCCATCCCGCGACATGACCCCTGACGAGGCTGAGCACATCAAGCTCAGCCTCGAAGACCTCGTCATGGACGCTGACCCCTCCAAACCACTCCCGGCCTTCCGCGGCTACCCACGGGTAGCGGATGGCACCGTTCACATGTGGTGTGAGGACGACAGCGCCTTGGCTTGGCTGACTGAGAACATGCCCATGATTAGACTTCTTAACACAGACGCGACCCTGACAGTCATGAAGCAGTCCGACGTACCGACCCGTGTCCGAGCAGCGCTCTTTGTGCCCAGGTACAATGGGGACATAGCGCGGCTCCAGAGTGTTCTGACTCGTCAGAACACTTGGTATGACATAGGGAGGTGGTCGCAACCACGGGACATATTTGACCCTGGGTATCCCACCGGAGGAAGTCGAAAAGGTCTTGGGGAGGGAGCGGCGGGTATCGTACCTACTTGGGTCGATATACGTGCGCTTTTTCCCCAACACCCAACCCTCTGACACCCAGACCACGACCACAGACACTACACAAAAAAGACCGACACCGACAGAGCTTGACCTGACGATGACACAACTGGAGGAGGAGATGGCCAGAACGGCGATGGCTGATGCTGACGCTGTGCGCATGCCAACCTCACCAGGGTGGACAGAGCAGCGGCTCACTTCATCACCGACACTGAGCGACGACCGGCATGGACTGGAGGATGGGGGGGATTTATCCTATGGATCCATCTCCCCCTAACTCCACCCCACTGCCGCCGGCGCCCCCGCCCGCTGCCCTAAACATCATCCAAACCAACCTCCAGCATAGCCAGACTGCCACGGCTTGCCTACGCAGGGCGCTGGAGACGAAACCCCGAACTATCGTCCTGATCCAAGAGCCGTGGATTCGAAATAATAGAGTATGCGGCCTTGGAAACATTGGAGGTAAGCTAATTCTCGACACACAGGGCACAGAAAAACCACGAACCTGCGCATACATACCCAAAGATGTACCTACGACAACACTCACACAACTATGTTCCAGAGACCTGACAGCCGTCAGACTCAAGACTGACGGCGATGCACCTAGAATAGAATAGAATAGAATAGAATAAACATTTATTCGCTAATGGACAGCAGCAACACAATAGAGCAGCACATACATATACATATACTAACAAACAGCTTAACAATTAATTAAAACAGCTCAACTGCGCTGAGCATGCCCATAACGAAAGGGTCACCTACTCAGCATATGCTGGGTCACCTGACATCGTCTTAGCCTCGGTTTACATGCCAGGCGAGGATGAAGACTGCCCACCTAAAGAGATGGCCGACCTGGTAAGGTACTGTGAGGACGCCAACCTGGACCCGGTCATCTGCACGGACTCAAACGCCCATCACCCGCTTTGGGGTTGTGTCAAAGCCAACACTAGAGGTGAGTTATTATGCACATATTTATTCTCCACTAACCTTAACATCGTAAACCGCGGTTCGGAACCCACTTGGGTCACAGCTCGCGGACAAACGATAATTGACCTAACGCTGGCTTCAGAGAGCGCGACAAAACTTATCGCTAATTGGCACGTTTCCAACGAGCCTTCTTGCTCTGATCATAGAAGGATTCGTTTCTCACTAGTAGCTAACACAAAAAAAACCCGAACCTAGGCGCAATCCACGCCGCACCAACGTACCCGGCTACAAACGGCTTCTGGCCTCACTGCTAACACGGCACCAAATACCCTTAACTCTAACAGATCCCAAACAACTTGAGGACATTGTAATAAAACTCTCGGAATATATAATTGAAGCCTACCATGCCTGCTGCAAACTACCAGATCCAAACACCAAGAGCAAGGGAAACTCTTGGTGGAATGCAGAACTCAGCAAGCTTAGGCAAGCGATGCGCAAACAATTCAACAGAGCGAAAAACTCCAGGCTCCCAGAAGACTGGGACTTATACAAGAAAACACAATATATCTTCAAAAAACAAGTCAGGCATGCCAGCAGAGCAGCCTGGCGGAAATTCTGTGAGGACATTGAATCAAACAGCGAAGCCGCGCGAGTAAGAAAGATCCTGTCCACCGACCAGGATCGCACCCTCGGATCGCTGAAAAACCCAGACAACACTTACACAAAGTCGGACCACGAGACTACTAAAATTCTTCTGGAAACTCACTTCCCAGACTGCAACCTCTCCGAGGACAGAGCATGGCCAAGCGAGCCAATGCACACGCCAAACGACCGGGACTGGTCCAGAGCCCGTACAGTAGCCACCGAAGATAGAATAAAATGGGCAATCAAGACCTTTAAACCATACAAATCCGCAGTCTTAGATGAAATCTTCCCAGCCCTGCTGCAATGGGGAACAGACGTCCTTACGCCGTGGCTGGCTGCCATCTTCCAAGCCTGCTTAGCAAATAACTATATACCACTTCAATGGCGAGAGGTGAAAGTCATTTTCATCCCTAAGCCAGGCAAACCTGATTATACACAACCTAAAGCATACAGACCAATAAGCCTGACATCATTCCTACTGAAAACCCTTGAGAGACTCTGTGACCGACACATTCGGAACGGACCTCTTCAGGAGATGCCACTCCACAAACAACAACACGCCTACTCCACAGGAAAATCAACGGAATCCGCACTCCACAGTGTAATCTCCAAGATCGAATGTGCAGTAGACCACAAATGCTCCTCACTAGCTGTTTTTATTGACATAGAAGGCGCTTTTGACAAAACCATTTTCCATAGCATCAACGCAGCCCTCGAGGAACACGGCGTGGACTCGACCCTGCGAGGATGGATCACAAACATGCTCAGACTGAGAGCCGTACAGGTTACGGTGAACGACACCACTAGAGCCATCGTGACGAAGGGCTGCCCCCAAGGGGGCGTCCTCTCGCCATTCCTATGGAACCTCGTGGTAGACAGCCTCATAAAGCGTCTCAACGACAGAGGCTACTTCACGGTGGGATATGCCGATGATATAACCATAATAATAAATGGAACACACGAAAACACACTGTGTAACCTTATGCGTCAAGCCCTGAAGATGGTAGAGGACTGGTGCAAGGAATACAAACTAGCAGTGAACCCTACCAAAACTGAACTCGTCCTCTTCACAAAGAAAAGAAAGTTGGCAACCCTACAGTTAGGAAACGGTAGCGCATGTACTCCTCGAGTGCACCGGCGTCACCCAGATCCGCGAGGAGGCTCTTGGAGCACCGAGATCCCTTGCGGATGTCCTGAGAAGACCGGGAAGTCTGATCTGCTTCTGGAGGGTGGTGGGCTGGTTGGAGTAACGGCCACCATGGCTCACGTACAATGGTCCACTTTAAGGACTAAGTGCGGAAACCAAACCCTTAACATAGAACATGTACAGCTAATCGTAGCACGATATTGCATGACGCTTTTGTAAGGCCGACGGGCTCTCAAGTTTCTAAACATACTGAACCGACTGTCAGAGTCTCTAATGCCTCACTGGACGGTAATACAGAGATTCTGCTTACAACTGCTCTCGCGAAGGTTATGGCAGCCGACGGACTTATCACAACATGCGTGCTTTTGTCGAGTAAGGTTCGCTTTGTAGATTCCCAGATGCTTGTTAACTTTTGTTAAGTTTTTGTCTTGTTTTACATGTTTTGTGTAGTAAACAACGACTTATTGTCGGGCCTATGCTGTTCCCCCATACTTAAGTACTAATGCTGTAACTTGATAATATTGTAACACCAAATGATTTGAAAAGATTAACCATGGAGTATCTTGCCGGTTCTTCTCCATAGGAAACGACCAACCCGAACTGTGCACCTTTTTGTCGACGTTTTATACGTGCCCATCTAGGCCTATATCAAATAAAAATATTATGATTTTGATTCAGATATCTTTAATAACCGAAAAAGCCGCTCAGTTGTTGAAGATAAAACGCCAAAAATGCAAAGCGATTGTTGTAGGCGTAGGTGCAAAGGAGAACAACTGTTAAGGATTAGTTCACATAACATGCAAGTCTATAAACAGTGACTACACTTTTACAACAGAGGCCATGATAATGAACAATCTACTTAAAAATCTCCCAACCAAACATTTTCAAAGCCATGAAGGCTTTGAAAATGTTTGGTCATTCTCAGAAAATATGACCTTGGCGGATCCGGAGTATTATAGTAGTAAGCCAGTTGACTTGCTACTCGGAGCCGACGTCTACGCTACCATTATCACGGAGGGAATCATCAAGGGGACTAACACAACACAGCCTATCGCTCAGCAAACCCGCCTGGTGTGGTGGGTGGTATTATGGTGTGGAGGCTCAACAAAAACTTTCCAATGTAATGTAGTTCTGCACAATTTAGAAGACATGAATAAATTTTGGGAAATAGAGGACATAACAGAACAGCCCAATCTATCTGTCGAGGATCAGAAATGCATTACGTTTTACTTAAATACCACAACTAGGAAACAAAGCGGGCACTACGAAGTCAGAGCCTGACTTTAAAGGAAAACATAGTGTAAGGCGCTGTAGATGGCGCTTGAGGACCGTCATGAAGTTGACGGCTACGAAGATAGCAACGCGCAGCGCGCCTAGATATATATATAGATATAGACCGGGCAATGGTCGGTCAGGGCTCTCTTGGCTCGCGGACACCAACGGCTCAACATCAACTTAGCATTTTGTTCTATATATAAGTGTGTTTTTAATTAAAAATGTTATACATCTTTTACGTTGTTTTTTTTTAGTTCTTATAGCTCAGAAGCAGGAAGAACTATTGCACCCATTTTAAATAATAACTATTGGTGTGCTGATCAAGTACCGTGTTTGACTATTGCTTGACTTTATTTTACAGTTGCATTTCACTTGACTGTGTACCGTATCTATTGCTTCGTGTGATTGGAAATTAAAACAAACAAAGGACGTGGGGTTAAAACAACTAAAGGTTACGTGGCGGTTTTCATTTGCATGGTCACTAAGGCCGTGCACTTGGAGCTGGTCTCGGACCTAACAAGCTCTGTCTTCTTGGCTGCCTTGAGGAGGATGGCAGCTAGACGAGGAGCTCCACGACATCTTTACAGCGACCAAGGAAATAATTTCGTTGGCGCCAGCAACAATTTGGAGAATGAATACCAACAATTACAACAAATTTTCGACAGCATTTTCTTAGCAGAAGTGACCGAAATGATAATCGAATGGCACTTTAATGCACCATCATGGTCGAGTGCCGGAGGCTTATGGGAGAGAGCTGTAAAAAGCCTTAAGGTGGAACAACTTAAGCGTGTAATTGGTGAACAGAGACTCACATTTTCAATACTCAACTATTATTGCTCAACATGAAGCTTGCTTGAACACTAGACCTCTGTGCTCCATAACAGAAAACATAGAAGACCTTGACTTTTCAACACAAGCACACTTTTTAACAGGACTCACAGGATTAACAGTTATTGAAACAAAAGGATGCCAGAACACGTCGGCATTTAATCCAGAAGCTATCCGAAGACATTTGGAGAAGGTGGAAATCAGAATATCTAAGTCAACTAACAGCGAGAAGTAAATAGCTGAAACCACAACAAAAATTGAAAATAGGCGATTTGGTCGTCATACAAGAAAACAACATACCTGCTGGAAAATTGGCTATGGAAAAAGTGGTTTATGTCCACCCGGGCAGAGACGGACTTGTACGGGTGGCATCATTAAAAACCAAAAATGGAATCTTGAGGAGACCACATGACATCCATCACTACGTTGTAAGCTACACCGTCGTGCTGGTGGCGGCTGCGGGCACGGCCGTGCTCTTGTGGCGGTGGCGACGACGCCGTATGCGACGCGTACTTATCTCCCCAGACATCGAGCTACTCAAAAAACTCAAAACTCAAAAGCATTTATTTCAATTAGACCTTAGCAGGCACTTTTGAAAGTCAGAAAAACAAAGG
This sequence comes from Eugnorisma glareosa, assembly GCA_947578425.1. Taxonomy (NCBI): domain Eukaryota; kingdom Metazoa; phylum Arthropoda; class Insecta; order Lepidoptera; family Noctuidae; genus Eugnorisma; species Eugnorisma glareosa. The sequence continues at coordinate 5,409,355 of OX387974.1, read as the reverse complement.
CGAAGCTACAGTCACAGACACAAGGCATAATAACTTGTGAAAATACTGTAGTTGCCCATTACAAAGCGTAGATCTCTATGGAGAAAAATGGGCAAGAAACTCCATGGACACTCTTTTCAATCAAAATATTGTTACAAGATCTTGGTTACATCATTCATGTTGAGATTATACATATATGTGAGAACGATGAAGAAAGACGTGCACATTAAGAGCGTCCAGAGTAAAAGATTATAACTATCAACAATTTAAAAACAAAGTAGTTAAAATAAACCTTGGCAGCTAAGAGATGACCAGTCCCAACTGACAGCGCCCGTTCACGAACATGACGCATGCATCAGCCCCATTCAGCTCAATCATATTGAAGGGAACTAAACGACCCGACACATCCGCCACTATCAGCGAGACATTTGAGTGAGCCTGACATTCTCTCAGCCACCAGGGCACATTCGAGTCAATGAAGGATTAGGAAAAAAATAATTATATTAGGAATTAAATGTAAATGGTAGCTTTACAGTACATAATACTCACACATGTGCTATGCAGTTATATAATACTAAGAGATTGAATCTATACAATGCAAAGATATTTTTACAATCTTCTGCAGCTTCCACAATAATTTCACATGAGCTCCTGATTAGTTTGCCCCTATGGTTGTGCAGCAGGACCAGCATTGAGCCAAGCATTTTTATCATCGATGTAATCCCCTTACTTATAATATGCTTGCCTACATAGTGTGCGTTTTATACAAGATTTAAATTTTGTCTCATTCAGTTGTTGAATGTGGAGGTATTTTATTATAACATTTTAAACAGTACCCCATGAAAGATGAGTCTAGTTTAGCTAGCCTGAAACCTGGCTGTACTAGTTGGTCCCTGTTTATAGTATTATAGTGGTGTCTGTCACCTCTTTTACTAAATAAATGCAGATTTTTCCTAACGTACATGATGTTTTCATAGATGTATTGACAAGGTACTGTCATGATGCTAATTTCCTTAAACAGTTCCCTTAGAGAATCGCGCCTACGTAGATCATATATGGCTCTGATGGCTCTTTTCTGCAGAATAAATATAGACTCAATGTCTGCAGTCCGTCCCCATAGTAAAATACCGTATGACATAATACTATGAAAATAACTAAAATAGACTAGCCTCGCGGTATCTGCATTAGTAAATTGGCGGATTTTTTCAACAGAATATGCTGCTGAACTCAGCCGTCCTGCAAGAGATGTTATATGCGGACCCCATTGTAGCCTTGAGTCGAGCGTGATCCCCAGGAAAACAGTATTTTCGACGAATTGCAGTTTCTCTTGATTCAATACTATGTCACTATCACTACTTTTAACATTCGGTAGAGCAAATCTTATGCACTTCGTTTTTTTCCCATTTAATACTAAATTATTAGCGGTGAACCAATTATGGATCTGCATTAAGGCGTTATTTACGTCGTCGAGATTTGTGGCACGTCTGTTTATCTTAAATATTAAAGAAGTATCGTCAGCGAATAACACCATTTGTGGTTGGTTTTTAAGTAAATGGGGTAGATCATTAATATATACCAAAAAGAGGAAAGGACCTAATATCGAACCTTGTGGTACACCCATACTTACTTTTAAACCCATTGAATTGACGCCATTTATTTGTACTTGCTGATGTCTATCGTTTAAATACGATTTCACTAAACTGAGCGCAAGTTTCCTTAACCCGTAATGTTCAAGTTTTAAGAGTAGGATTCCATGGTTTACGCAATCAAATGCTTTCGAGAGGTCACAGAAAATTCCTATGGCAACTTGTGCCTCTTCTCACGCAGTAATTAATGTGTTTTAATAAGGTGACACCGGCGTCAGTCGTACAACGTCATTTGGTGAAACCATACTGTTTCTCATGCGAGATTTTATTGGTGTTAAAGTAGTTGAGCATTTGATTAAGCATTACCTTTTCAAACACCTTGCTGAAAACCGGCAATACGGATACGGGTCTATATTTATTGGTGTCTTTACTGTCCCCGGACTTGAAAAGTGGTAATACCTTGCTGTATTTCATAAGGTCCGGGAAGACTCCTTGGTCCACACACAAATTAAATATTAAGGCCAAGTACGGTGCTATAGTCTCAATAATGGCTTGACAAACTTTAATTGACATACCCCATAGATCCTCGGTTAATTTGACTTTGATTTCTTTAAAAGCTTTAATGACTGCTGTGGGGTTTATATGTTTAAATTGAAACTCAACCGGACAGGCTGAAACGTTTGCTGTTAATAAATCAATAGAAAACAAGGGTGAGGAATTTAAGGTTTCAGTAATTTTAAGTGGGATACTAGTGAAGAAATCTACAAATTCTTGAGCAACTTCATTTTTTGAGCTAAGAAGATCACGTGAAGTCTCTAGAGTGATATCATTATTATATTTTTTATTTCTGTAAGTTTCACTATTGATGATTTTCCAAACCGTCTTTATTTTATTATCGGCGGATTTAATCTTGTTGCTAATGAATAAGGCTTTAGCTACCTTACAGGAGTTTTTAAAAACTTTTGAGTAAGTTGTAACATATTTATTAAAAGTTTCTGAGTTGATGTAAGGCTTAAGGCCGTACAGCTCAAACAATCGTTCCCTACTTTTTTTAATACCCTTAGTTGCCCAGACACTGAACATAAACGTTGGGCAAATAGATTTGGTTTTCATTTTTAAAGTATTATTGAACTCTGTGTAAACTACCGAAAAGAATTCCTCATAACATTGATTAACATTTTCAATAATATGGCTCGGAATGCCTAAATTACTAATTAAGTTATTTTTAAATTAATTCAAATTACTGGGTGTTATTAGTCTAGATTTTATCTGATTTCTTTGTAATGGTGTGTAGGACTCGAAAGCAACGGTTTGCCCGCTCGCTGTGATCAGAAGGAAGGTAATTTACAATGGATTTATCTAAGTAATCGCAGCAACAAAAAACATTATCAATACATGTAGCAGTATTTGTAGTAATTCGAGTTGGTTCCGAAAACACGTTTGACAAATTAAATGATTTAAAAAGATGTAAGAATCTACTGCTATTTGAATTTTTGTCTAAAATGTTAACATTAAAGTCACCACAGATAACTAATGACCAGTTGTAAGTTTTGCTAAAGCATCTTCCATTACTGACTCAAATATAGAGTAGTTTTGATAATTTAGGGGTCTGTAAACGCACACTATTACATGTTTATCCAGCTCAACACAAGACAGCTCAATACTATGTTCAACCGATAGATCAACAATGTCATTACGAGTCTTAAATTTAATAAAAAATTTAACTAAGATTAATGAACCCCCACGAATCTTAGCTTTCCGGTTAAAGCAACTGTCCACACTGTAATTTGCGTAATAAATAAGCATTTCATATTCTTTTAACCAATGTTCAGTGAAACAAACAATTTCAAACTTTGTTTTTTCTAAAAACAATTCAATTTCTAGTTGCTTTGAAGAAAAACCTTGAATATTTTGATGAAATAACTGCATGGAATTCTGCATAGCCCCTTTTTACATTTAGCTATTTGAGAGAAAGAAGGTGCATTGTTGTTGTTCGGTGTAACATTATTTTTTCTGGTATCTTCTGTTGTCTTACTAACTAGTTTAAATGAGCAGCCGGAGTGATCCCCAAGACTCCCATGCCATTAGAGGACAATGAGATCCTAGTACTAGTGGACCCCACTCGAGAATCTTCTAATGTTACACATGGATCCTCCCCGTAATTGTAAAAATAATTATTAGTATTATTACTAATAGTCGCAGTGTGAATAATATAACTAAACATAGACATACTACTTATGTCTGAGTGAATATTATAAACTAATAGCCTAGCTATTTTGTGTCTACAACTAATAGGTAGATACACTTTACCCCGCGTCGACTTAAGTTTACCAACAAAACTGTTGATATCAAGAAATACAAGCCTGTCACTATAGTGACCTAATAGGAAATGAACATGCTTATTCAACATGTGAATATAATTGTTTTTCCTGTTTGACAATTTTTCAATGTATGGGAAAGCACACAATATTATTTTACGACAATTGAACTTTCACAACTCAGTTACACTATCTGTGATGTCTTGTTTTTTATTTTTTAAACTATTTCCTATAAATATTATTAAATCAGTATTAGCATTGTAAACATTTCTAGTTACTGATGCCATTATCTGTTTGTATGTTGACCCTGGCATACAATGATTTTGGTTGGAACAACTCAGTTTATTACTTACTAATTTACCTACACCTCTTCCTATACTGTCTGAGAACATTATTGACTAAGAACATTCATGACTATCATATATCTCAGGCTGTGAAGTGTTAAGGACGCGAGTGCTAGTGCTTGTGCACGACTACATGACAAGGCTGACAGTCAGCCCAATGCTCAAAGTGCAGTGCAAGTATGCGTGGTTAAAAAACAAAATAAAGTGTGTTCGCCAATCTTATTTATTTATTTATTTTTATTTTTCTTTATTGGCCAACCAACAATTGTTTACACTGTAAATATTTTAAGTAAATAACTACCATTAACTGAGGTTAGTGTAACAATTTATTATAGGTTAGCACCGCATGCCCCATAAACATATTAGATGTGCCACAAGCACTGTGCTATAAAATGTGTCTAATTAACTAAAATTAACAATTTTAATTTAACATTACGTAATAATGGAATATAAAACTAAAATTAACAGTAAAAGTAAAATTCAATAGAACAAAACAAAACTTGACACAACAAAATAGAAAAAGAATAAAACTAAAATCTAAATTAAAATTACAATCAAAATTCAAAATTACAATCAAAATTAAAATTAATATCTAAATTAAAATAAAATAAAAACTTAAGATTAAGATTGAAATTAAGATTAAACAATAAAATTAAACATTACTAATAGTTCTATGAAACTTGGCATATGAGTCAAAATGCACGTCAGCAAGATCGCTGCAGATATTTAACAATTTGCAAAGGCGAGGAACGACAGAGTTTGCACCAAGTACTGTTCTGCGGAGTGGAGGGTGTAAAGGAGTAACAGGAGCACGAGGGAGTCTAGCAGGAGCCCGAAAGTGGAACTTGGATAGTAATGGGGGACAATCAATTTTGCATCGAAGAAGCTTATATACGAAGATGGAATCAATTATTGTTCTACGTTTCTCCAGTGATACCATCTTAAAATAAGATAGTCGGGCTTCGTATGATCTTATCTTTTTTGTATTTCCGCTGGCATATGCTAGATGCCAGAGAAATCTCTTTTGTATTCGCTCCAGTCGAAGGATATGCGTGGAGTAATGAGGTCTCCAAATAGTACTGCAATATTCTAAGGTACTACGAACGATACAGTTGTACAGCAAGATCTTTGTCCGATTGCGCTTAAAACCAGTAACATTCCTTAAAACAAATCCCAGCATTCTAGCAGCCTTTTTGATGACGCCCTCAACATGCGGTACAAATGTCAAGGCATTGTCAAAAACAACTCCCAAGTCCCTTATTTGATCCACCTCCTTGATAAAGTTCGGGCCCACGTTGTATACAGTAGCCGTCAATTTTTTTTTTCGGGTGTATTTCACGTGGTAGCACTTTTTTACGTTTAAGCTCATTTCATTGTCGTTACACCATTTAACTAACGAGTCTACGTCCCTCTGAAGTAATATTTGATCGTTTTCAGATTCGATTATCCTAGAGAATTTAAGGTCATCTGCATACATATAACATTCTGAGAATTTTAGGCAGTGCGGGATATCATTAACGAAAACATTAAATAGAACAGGCCCAACATGTGAGCCCTGGGGAACCCCTGAGGATGTCTTGTAGGTTCCAGATTGGAAACCATTAACCGCGACAAAAAAGAAACGATTTTCGAGATAAGACTTTAGCCAATTGTAAAGTGTACCGGTGATTCCATACGCAGATAACTTCGACAGAAGTATATGGTGAGGCACGCGGTCAAAAGCTTTGCTAAAGTCTGTGTAAATCACGTCAGTCTGCTTGCCGCAGTCTATGGCATCTGATAGCATTTCTGTAAAGGTCGCTAGATTAGTGCAAGTTGACCTAGACCCTACGAAACCATGCTGAGAAAAGCTCAAATACAGTTTTAAGTGTGCCTGAATGTATGGACAAACTAAGGATTCGAAAACCTTAGCAAAAGTTGACAAGATAGAGATAGGTCTATAATTTTTGACGTTGTTCTTTTCGTCACTCTTGTAAATTGGAATAACCTTTGCTTTTTTCCATAAGTCAGGGAAAATACCTGAGCTAAGGGATTTGTTAAAGATCAGTGTTAAAGGGAAAACCAAAACTGGGGCACACTTATAAATAAATATTGGCGGAATACCATCAGGGCCAGCGCCCTTGCGAAGATCCAATGATTTAAGCTTGTTCAGCAGATTCCCGCGATCTATCGCAGGTGCCGTTAGTGGCAGACTGTTATTCTTCATATTATGAAGAAAATCCGACTCCGGTTCACTTTGGGTCGCTTTCGCACCGCTAAAAGCAGAGCAAAAATTAGACGCGAACATTTCACATATTTGTGGACCGTCGGATGTTGATACGTTTCCGTTAGTCATTGTGGCCGGAAAAGAGCTAGAGCCACCTTTTTTATCCTTGATATAACCCCAGAAGCGGTTAGGATTTTTAGAGATTTCATTTTCTATGTCTTTAATGTAATCATTATAACCATTGGTAGCCAATTTGGAACACCGTTTGCCTAATAGTTTGAGTTCGAGTTCATCCCTAGGATTGTTATAGATTTTGTAACGACATCTTATTTTTTCCTTTTCCTTTAATGCTCTTATTAAGCTTTTATTGAACCAAGGAGGATACTTTTTATATTTATAAGTAGGCTTGGAAGGCTCGTGCATATGAATGATATTTAGGAGCCTGTCATAAAACATACGAAGCATTTCATTAACATCAGCCATATTCGCAAATACTTCATCCCAGTTTACATCATTTAGATTCTCGCAAATTTTTATGTAATCAAGTTTATAATAATTCGTTCTTACAGTCTGAGGGTTGTAAGGAAGTCGGGTTTCTTCACTCGTCTGAAGCAGGATTTCGATTGGGGGGTGGTGGACATCAATGGTACTGAGGGAGTTTAGGGCAGCAGTAACGCTACCAGAAGGTAAATTAGTTAATACAAGGTCTAATATTCGTCCAGACACGTTCATAATGCCATTAAGTTGTGTCAATTTGTGCATGTAAGTAAAGTCTATTAGTGCATTACTAATACCAGGAGGAGTATAATTATTCACCGGGTCATGTGCCAAGTTCCACTTTAAGTTACCTAAATTAAAATCACCGACAATACACGCGTGCAAGTCAGTCTGTTCAAGTATCACATTACAACAATCTAAAAAATTGTCCAAGGTACTACGTAACACAGGGGGTGGCAAATAGACTGCGCACAGAGCTATTCGACGAATAGATTTCAAAAACGGTACCTCAACAGTTATCCAAAGATCCTCACATTGGCTTTCCCAGTGAGCCATACGTTTCGAATTGATTTTCTTTAATACAGCGATTAATACGCCACCTCCATCCTTTTTCCTACCATCTCTATCTCTTCTGTATACTAAATATCTATCGTCAAAAAGCTCCGCGCTTAGAACACTACTATTCAGCCATGTTTCAGTCAATACTACAATGTCATAGTTTTCTAAAGATAATTGACGACAAAAATTGTGAGTCTTTGTGCGAAGACCTCTTGTGTTTTGGTAATAAATGTTAATATTAAGAGCCGAGAATTTTAACTATGATTAATACCAATGCTGCGATTATAATGAATGATAAATGACAACGAAAACTAAGTTAACTTATTTAAAGTGTCCATGTTTTTAACCATGATGTGCCCCGATTCTTGTACTTTACGCATAAAAATTCTACCGTTTCGAATCCACACAAATTTATAACCAAGTTCTCTGGCTTTGATCCTCGCGGCAGCGTGCAGAGCCCTATATGTTGGGGACAGATGTTCAGTCACGAAAATTGCTGTTTTTGGCCCAGAGTAGCCGAGATGCACGCTGTTCAGTTTATTGTCCTTATTGTTTTTATTAAAAGTAATAATAGATGCCAGGAATTGATCACGAAGCCGAGGAGAAGCCAGCTGTACTATTATTGAACGTGGTCTGGTATTATTAGGGTTGAGTTTGGCAACTCTGGTACAGTGCAAAATATCTCTGTTTTCCATGATACATCCAGCCACATTAGAGATTTCTGACACAATACTAAACAGATTTTCATGTTTCTTCTTAGGTAAGCATTGAATTTCAATGTTGTTAGATCGAGTTTGCTGCTCCAACTGATCAACACGAACATTTAGCAAGTTGATATTATTGCTCATTTCTTGATTTTCCTTCTGCAGTTCTTTAATGGTCTCCTTAGATGATGCATGCTCCTTAAGTAGGTCCTCATACTGACTGTTCATGAATTTCATAGAGTCATCCATGGCAGCCATTTTCGCGTTGATGGGCTGCAACTCTCTATTTAGTATTGCATTCATTGTTTCGTTGAGTTTAGACAACATTAACGATAATTCAGTCTTCATAACTTCCTGGATAATTTGGCGAACATCATCTCGCGATAACAAATTTTCAGTGGTCGCCTGAGGTGGAGATCCAAGAGCTTGCCTTTTGTTCCCTCTGGTGGTCGAAACATTACGCAGAGGAGCTTTTTCGTGCTTATTTGTGGGAGACGTGTCATCAGCCATGTTTAATTATTGTTTATAAATAAGGTGCAAAATCCCAAAATACGCGTATTATGGCAAAAAGCAAAGCAATAGTTTCTAAAGAAAGAAACACAAACAAAAAGGCAAGCAAAAATTAAAAATAAAATGCAAAAATAATAGGCGCTCGTCAGAATCGAACCCGCACTCCTTTCAATGAGGTGTAGCTCCAAACTCCAATTAGCTATTTTGACGTGTACTATAAGTGCGAAATTAGCAATAACTATTTCGTACCTTAGTGAGCGGGGCAATTGTGGATTTGTGACCAGACCATATATGGTAGCACACCGAGCCGTTTTGTGTGTTCTGACTCACCACCGACCGGCGAATAGGAGCAGCTCGCGCAGATGTGACTCACTGTTGTTTGGTGTTATGTTGCTTCTTTTGAATTTTAATCTGCTTATTTCTTCGCATTTGATGAATAACTCGTAGATATTATTTCACCAAAACGTGTAGTAACTTATGCACTAATTTATTGGTGTAGAACAGTATTAGTAAAGCTTATAATTAAACAGAAAATATTTAATTTTAACGGAGTGTCTTGCGACACGTCTTACTGCTAGCGCGCGGCGCAGTAGATCTTAAACGAAAACTAGAGACATTAAGATTATATTTTAAGTGCTTCTCATAACGCTATTGTTTCATATTATTTTAAGAATTACCAATAAAATTAGGTTACTATCATCTTAACCTAACATGATTGTACTATCACCAACTCATCTCAACTGCATCTTTGCCGCCCCGGAATATGTTCGGTCTAAACAATCGAACACTTGCTAACGCAGCAGTTTACAACAATCATTGTACTTGTATCATATACTTATATGTATGTGTGTATGTATGTGTGTATATGTACTTATCAGTGCCCCCGCCAAGTCGAGCGTGAAGCAAACACTGCCGTACCATCCTTTACTGGAACCATTTCGCCGCATTTTCAGGCCCCTATTTGAGAACCTCTGGATAAGACCAGAACGCAGAAATTTTCGTCATCCAGTAAGATATAATTACATACTTAAAATCCAAAACTTCAAGTCTGTAGGTCATTTAGTTCCGAAGTTAGGCGAAAGCAAAGTTTCGCATTTATGACACTCACTCACTTATGATCATCAGAATAGAACTAGTACTTCCCATAAATCAGAGAGCTAAAATTTGGTACAGAGTTAGGGTTTAGTGGCCACATAAAGGGAAAACTATAAAACTAGGATAATCGAAGATCTGGAGTACCTGGTGACTCTGATTAGAAAACACAAGAGCCCAACCAAACTATTAGAGATCGACATACCGCCTTTACAAAAAATATTCAACTTGGTGGGCCGCTTCATTTGATGTCAAAAATCGAAGGTGGTTTTCCATCGTCAATGGGTAGCGGTTCTGGCGACAGATTGGTGCAATGGTGTCATGGAGCACCTGGTTTTGTACCCTTCTGTATTTCAACGGCCAAGTCACACAACATTAACTATAATAATAAAGAAATCGCAGTAAGGAACCTTAGACTTGGCACGACTTTGTCTAGATTTCATTACTTTTTAGAGATAAACAAGCAGCTCCATCGAGACTTGACTAGTTTTTTTACAGAATGTATTTGGTGGGATCTAAATGACAATTTTATGAATACTTTAACATCAGTGCATTACCAGGCATCATACGGACCGGGTGCATTCATAACATTTTACTTCAGGACATTTTACATTAAACTTGAAGAGCCTCTAATAAACTCTTTAAAACCAAATCCAAACAGTGCTTTCATAATATTACTTACGCTACGACCTTGCACTCCGCACTGATGGTTATATAGCGTGGAACAGAAAGGGTATAATCATAAAATATGGATTACTGTGTTACAGACCATCAAATTGAACAACTTTCTGTATGGGACCACCACCGAAATCATAAAAAATAATCCGCTGTTCTATACAAAATTTTAATTCCTACTCGACCCAAATGTATGGGACAGCTGATTATTTTTTTACGATTTCGATGGTGGTCCCATAGAGAAAGTTGTTCTGTACAGTGTGAAACTCTCTGTGTTCCCTACACCGAGAGTTTTACACTGTATAATTAATGTGGCGGAGAAGCGCTGACTACGACTTGCCAGTTGCCAGAATATTAAGGAAGCGCGGATAAAACCCTCCCTTAGCAGTACGCGGAAGAAGTTTAAGAACGAACATCGAAATGATTATTCCTATCAGCTTGAGTGTATACTCACGAGACAGTAGAATGCCTGTACGTAGGCGAGCGGCACGGTGGCGGCGTCCTCGAGGGTCCAGTGCGCCGGTACCGGCCACAGCAGCTCTGGCTGCGTGCGCACCACGCTGCTGCAGGCGCCATCGCGCACCAGGCCCATCACACGCGTGCCACTGTAATACATACAGCATGTAACGGAAATGGTATATACAACCATACCAAAGACATGGCTTCTTTGGACGAAAACAGACGATATGGCAAGGGTTTTTTAATTCTATCTCTACATGTTCGGAGTTATGATATTTTTTAATTCATTGATACCAGAAACTGAACTTTTCCAATTGAAATAAACACATCAATAGCACTATGTCAGCTGATCGGTATCAGCGAACTATTTGTTAGTAAGAATAAACCTCACACATGAACTGTCACTTACGGGATATCTTCCGTGATTGTCTATTATTTTGAGCTCCCGATATTTCGACGCTGTTGCAAGCACCATGATCGCGGGTTGACTGGAGAATGCGGGTGGATGAAAAATAAATTGTTAAGAGCAGACAAATCTGTCTACCCTCTTTCTTTGTCTTTTGCTATGCGCACTACTGGAACTCATCACTAAGATACAATCACGGAAGATATGCCGTAAGTGACAGTTTATGTGTAAGTGTAAACCGTGAAAGTTTAAAACAGAGTTAGAATAAATCTCTTCGTATTTCTGGTTATAGGGGTCCGAATGTGTATTTATTGTTTACAAAATAATTTTACTGACTTTTCCAAAACATAGTTTATGTTTGTGAACAAGCTACAATTAATTTGTCTAGGTATCTAAATTTAACGAACGTTTAGACGTGCTTGCATTGTCACGGTCGTATCATTTACACACTTGTTTGTTTTTACGTAGTTTTTCTTTTGTAGAAGATTATTTTGTAGATAATTATAATCTACTTAATATTCCACCCACCACCCACCTTACCATCGTACCTACAACACAATAAATACCTAATTTAATAACAAATTCCTGTTCCGAAGGTTATCCTTTTATTTTGGTGGCCAGGATGAACGATGTTTTGTTCTAAATTTTCGATTCACAGATCGAATACCGTGATCTTGAACCAATCTTCAAAAATTTATTCAAAAAACGTAATTTTGAAAAATTTAACACACCTTTATTTTGTGATATTTACAATTGCTAGTCACTAAACTTAAAAAAAATATAACTGATAACCATTCCAGCGTTATTCGACGAATTTCATTCAAATGGTAATTTTTTTGGTTAAAATCACAATGACAACAATATCACAAATACAGAATACGACGCCATGCGATAATTTATTAAAATACAGGAAAGATTCGAAATAAGAATTACTATCAACCCGTCAATCAAATGTTTCATCTTCGCTTAGTGCTAACGTTTAAACAATGCGGACAAGTTTAGTCAATCTTGTTTGCAATATGTAGATAAACCTACCTATTCGCTGTTTATTATTTAACAATAATAAACAGCGAATACAACACAATACAATAGCACAATACTTTGGGCAAAGAACTCGTTTAACTAAATTATACGCCTTTTTACACATACGATCCAGGAGATTTGATTCACCTTGCCACTTTTGTAAACCTGCGCGAATATTTCGATGGGCTGTGAACGAGAACATTTTCTTGCAAATGTACCTATTGCAAAAACCATTCAATCAAAAGTTAAAGTGCCTACGAGCGCATTTTCTCGTAAATTCCAGCTTTAACAGTGCCCCCTCGACAACCTCGAAGTAATGGAGATAAATATCACTTTATCTCTTATTAAAACTGAACAAGTGTCATGAAATCCGTTAAGGCTTAATGATTTTAACATAATCTAAAACACATTTTTGCACTGGCTATTGTCACATAAAATAATAAAAATGTATCACCTCTTTAATGGCCTCTGTGGCCCCAAAAGTATATAATGTCAAGTGACCGTTTTATTTAGCAAAACTTGACGGGTATAAACGGAGCCTTTGTACGACTTGGCGGCTAGAATTTCTTCATCCTAAGTGCCACGTGAAGTCACAAGTTCTCAACGCTCTTTGCCCGGTGCGATAAATTTGAGGCTAAAATAAACTAAGGTGTTACCCAAGTAGCAAAAGGTTCTATAACCAAGGCGTTTTATCACCAAAGAGTGATATAGTAGGGCTATAACTGTAACCGTTATGACTGCTTGTACTATAAAGGTTTTTAACAGAGCGTTTTGGTGCTATACGACAAAAGAGCATTTAAGTTCTATAATTTGGCTCTTAGAACGCTTACAGGACCATACAAAAGAATCTTTAAAGTGTAACACCATATTAGATATGAAAAAAGCAATTATGGTACTATTTAGTACTATAAACGTGGTAGGGGTTTGATCCTTGCGGAATAAATAAATTGAGTGGACTGTATAAAACTGGTTTACTACGATACAATAAAATTATAATGTTCTTGTTCAACGACGACGGTGACGTGTACGCGTGTGTTTCGCTGGGGCGCGCGAGGGCAAGTGCGCGAGCCGTGGGACGTGAGCCGTGGCAAGGCGCGTGCGGCTGGGAGGCGACGACGGGAGGCGGGCGGTGCGAAGGAAGCGCGGGTGAGCGCCTCGATCCTGTAGGTTGCGTTGCGCGTAAACAAACGACCTTACTGACACTTTTATGTATCCATTTTGCACTAATAATGCGTCAGAATAACTTTTACAGTACTGGTGTTGTAGCAGAATCTAAAACACTATTACACGCTCAATCTGCACTATAAAAGTACTTTTCACAACTATTACGTGTAACATTTTAGCTTCTTAAAAGATCCCTCAACAATGGTTCTGCCATTGCAAAACAAGGTTCTCCTCTCATCGGCCAGAACATAAAGTGTCTAAACCAGGCGAGAACCATAGCAACACGAGGGCAAATAAAGGAAAATGTAGTAAAATCAATAATGTCAAAAGATTAGGTTAATATGAAAATGATCATTGTATCTTACCGTAATTATTATATGACAAATAACAAAAAAAAAAACAAGTCATGAATTTTGATCACGAAGCAAAACTTATAGTCTACAACCAACAAACGACTCCAGACAGAACATTCATGGGTTGCCAAACATCCGCTACCTATATGGTTCATTTTTATTTAATACTTGAGAAAAAGGTGTTGTCAATACCAAAGTTCAAAGATGTGAAAGATTAAAAATCACTATTTATGAAACAATTCCTCCAATTGTCAGCTTTATACAGGGTGTCCCGTAAATAATGGATCAAACGTAACGGGTAGGTAGCTTACCTCATTTCCAACAACTAATTTGAACAGTAAAAAAAAACCGATAAGGTAGACAAGATATTTTTTTTTTGGATTTTTACTATTTTCTGTACCAGCATTCAGTGTTTTTAATGCTGTTGCTGCAAATGGTATCATATTTAGGTGTGATTTTTGTCAAACATTTCTGAATAGTTTACTAATGTTATAAGATACCATTTTTTTAAATAACATTTTATTTGCCTTAGAAAAAAAATCTTGAATTGAAAAGTTTTGTTTTTACGATGAAAAGACCAGAATTGAAAATTCTCCTGTAAAAAAAATGTATGACACCAAAGTGTTTGTTTGTGTTGTCCAAAGTATTTTAAAAACTTGTAAAATTACTAAGTTTTGCAAATTGGTATAAAACTTACGTCTAGTCCTTGCGGTTACAAAGATATTGCTATGAATGTGATGAAGAAGACAGAATAGAAATTAAAATGGTACAATCTAACTTTTCTTTCTCGTAATGGCTTATGCTTGTAATCTAAGCATGGGTGGTGGTTAAGCATGTGGTTAAGCGTGTAGCGTAATTCCGAGCCGATGACGTCTTCTGTTCGGAATTTGGGACCGCTACCTGCGGAGTTGCACCTCACTCAGTGTGAAAGGGATAGATAGCGCCGCTTTTGTATTTTTGGTAAATCGGTGTCTTTGTGCAGGTATTTTTTTTCCTTCACCCTTCACTCATACAGGGCTTCATTGTTACATGATTTTATTTGTTTAGTTGACACGAATCTCTCTTCGAGTTGATACGTACGTCAGACTACTTTCGCTCCCGCTGTGCCTAACTGTTGTGTTCCTTAAAATTATACTTGTGCTGTGTATTTGGACTTTGCTTTGCCTAACGATTTGGAACGCCCAGTCCCGTTGAAAATAATATAACATCTAAACGTTACTTACAAGCAAGAGCTTTACTAGTTTATAAGAACAAGTGGTCACCTAAAGGCCAATTTTTTTGGACGTTTCTGTGGAACGACGAAAAATGATTTACTACAAAAAAACAGATTTTGTTAAATAAATTCCAAAAGCGTTTAGATTCTGAGATTTTGTTGTCTTATCAGGCATTAGACCACTTGGAAAATACATTCCAAGCAATCGAAACATACACACCACTCGAGAAACTTAAAATATAGAGCCAAAATTAACACAACAAATCCAAATTTTCATGAATACAATCAGAGTTTGACAGACTATTTTGTAGTCTCAAGAGTTCGAGACATTCTTTATCGAAAAAGGAATAAAAAGGTCCTCTACTAGACAAAGAGTACTTACTCAAACAACAGGCACAACAGATTGATAAAGAACTTAGTGATGTATATTAGTACAACTCAACTGAACAGAAAAAAAAACACCATCAGAGCTGTTCTAAGGAAGACAAACAGGTAATGAACTAGATAAAATTGAAATCTTGAGTTGATTTGAATGCCATCCTTCGAATCTTTCTTATCATATTTGTGTTAAGAAAACTGATAAAAGATTTAACTATAATCTCACAGAATATAAGGAAGATAACGTAATAACAAAATCATCAAAATTGCAGTATAAAGGGTGTAACAGACTAGCTTCGGAAGTCAATTGTAAAAACGAGAATAAAGAAATAAAAGTCACCGACTTCCGAACACAGCAATTTTTGGTGTTTTTTTCTGAGGCGGTTGTAATTTTTGTAAAAACAATTTTTTATCCTAAGTAGATTTCAGCTTTGTCCCATCATCATCATTCTCTTGCCCTTGTCCCAATTCATTTGGGGTCGGCGCAGCAAGTCTTCTTCTTACATACTTCTCTATAGTAATATTCACGTCATCTCATCAGACACCTCCTTCCGTGCCTTATCTTCACACAGTCCATCCATTGTTTCTTTGGTCTTCCTTTACTCTTAACCCATAACATACTCATCCCCTCATTCTTCCGCATCACATCAGCTTTTTCCCGTCACCTATATTAAAATATGTATTACCTCTCTGTTGTCCCACTGAAGTCCATGCCATAATTGTTTTCTCCAACATGGTTTGATGATATTTTGCCGATTGCTTTTTTAATGTCGGTGTTGGATAACCCGGCGTAATGAACCTGAAAATGATAAAATACTGTGAAATAATTTATTTCAAAGTAAATAATGGATAAAAAAAATAGACCCTAAACGCACCCCAGAAGTACTTGATCTCCCCGTCAGTGAGATCTTTTTTTTGTTCTGGACTATGCCTAGAGACATTCTTGTTACGAAGATATTGGAGGTCAAAGTTTCAAATTTTCACGAGTTTTGAATGTTACTTTATTTTAAATACCTTCCTGTACTATTCAATGCATCGATTAGCACAATGTTTTGAGTACTAATTGAGTTCTACCGTAAAGCGTGATTTGTCACCCCAAAAAGAAGTGGTTGCCCAGCAAAAATTTTCACTTAGTTTGATGTTCAGGATGCTTAGTTGACGGCTTCGTAAGGGTCCGTTTACACCCTGTATTTTTGGATAATTTTAAACATTGAGATGTACAAACAGCAATAGTCTTAATTATACACAATTTTATCTGACATATCGCAGGAAAGAGACTCACATTTGACGTTGACAATTATGAACCCTAGCCAGTGGCTGAGTAACATAACTTAGTTTCGTGGAATAAATTTATCAAATCGGGCAAAATCAGTAAGTCATTTTTTTCGTGTTACTATAATGTGACGACATTTAGACATCTTATTTATTACACTTAAATGATATTAATAATTCGTTACTATTTAACATTTTAGGAATTCAACATTATGGGTCTAGAGGATAATTATTATCGACTATCCATAATCACGAATTTAATTAAAACAAATAATTGTCATTATTATTTTATTTACATTTTTATTTTTGTGTAATTATTTTGTTTCGTAAAACATTGATATCATCTGAAAATCGTCATTATCAAGCGAAGCGAAGCCTAGCGAAGTGTAGCTCAATTCCTCCCGACTCAATATAGTGTTATTTGTCTAACAAAATTACCAACAGTTAATCAGGGTCGGAAAATATTATACTGGCGGCAAAATGAGATATAGTTGCACAGCACATACTTCCGAATAGGTGCGATCCAATCAGTGCGACTCTATAGACACCAGTCCAGGTGAAAATTGTTTTTAGTTCTACTGAATTCAGTATGTATAATTAATGATATTTCATTTGTGGTACGAAGTAAATGAGCATTCTTTTCTATTATATTCTATTCACGCATAAACAGCAGGATCAATTTGCATGACATATGGACACGGGCCAATAGTTGAAATCGAATCCGCCAGCCAAGAGTGGAGTTTATGGCAATAACCTCCACTTAATATTTATGCTGTCTGGGCTTCCGCACATTTTTTCACGGGTGACTACTGAAAACCAGCGCTGTGCTGTGGGCCCCCCATAGCACAGCATCATGCTGAGGGTAGCCTGCTTGTCGCAGTCACGACGTGCAAGGAGCGAACTTTTTTTTTTTAGTTTCTTCCCGTCCTGTTCAATCTATAAATTTTTGTTAAGCATTGTATATTTATTGTTATTTTTTTTATTTGTCATTTTGTATGATGCACGGCATGTCCCTGCGACAAATAAATATTTTATCTTTCTTTCTTTCACTTTTTCGGGAAAGGCCCTCATTATGGAATGTGACTTTCACCTTTTTCCAGTAGTCAGTCATCCGGATTCGCATATTCTCCACCACATTCCAGCATTCGCTGCCTCTTAATGATTCCCAAGTGGAATACACCAGATCTCGTAGATTGGTTTGATTACGCACCTCAGTGGGATTCTAATTAAGAATCATTTGTGCCCAAAGACTCTCAATGAGATTTAGATCGGGACTTTTAGCTGGCCATTGATTTGGTGTAAAATTGACGTGCACATTTAGCTGTCACGATATTTCGGCAACTCTCATCTCCATTTCTTTCAAAATTACGATACGGATTCTAACCGCAGCGGTGAGTCGTGCAGGCATTTTATCAAATTATTGTAGATTTTGAAAATTATTTTAAAAGATCTTGTTTCAAGTAAGTAGACAGAATTGACATCAAGATTTTACTTTTTAAAAGACTGCATCTGCTCTGTGACTGCATCCATGATCCATGCAGTCTTTATTTGAAACTAACTGTTGCCCGCGACCTTCGTTCGCGTTTTGGTCGAAAATTATCCCAGGGGTATGAAAAATATATAGTAGCCGATTCTCACAATAATACCAAAGAATATGCATATAAAATTTCATAAAAATTGGTCAAGCCGTTTCGGAGGAGTATGGTAATTTACATTGTGATACGAGAATTTTATATATTAGAAGAAGATTAGTTCCTTTTTTGAATCGGATTTTGTTGCCAATTTCAAGAGTTTTAATTTTTTTGCACGGAACCCTAATTATTTTTCTGAAATAAAAGTAGCCTATGTTAGACCATATAATATCAGCTATCTGCCAGTAATAGTCCCGTCCAAAGTGGTCCAGCTGTTTTGGAGATTAGCTGGAACAAAGAGACAGACAGACCGACAGACAGACAAAAAAAATTTGTTTTTGTTGAATGTGCCGTATATATTTTCATTTGCATTCAGTACAAAGCTGTTATTTTTGATAATACAAACAGACATTTCAATTTTATTTATTTGTATGTACACTTTGACTTTTTTTTCTTTTTAATTTTTTCTTTACTTTGTGTACTTTGAGTAAATGTCAATATGAGTGTTGTATTAGAAGAGTTGCAATACGACCGAATTAAGAATTATTAACCTAGAAAACTTATGACTACATTGAAAATGACTAACATATATCTATCCCTTTCGAACAGTTGGGCAGTTAAGTGTGTTGCTGTTTGTACTATAATATAAATCTAAACCAAACTGTGAAGCTAACAAATAGATAACAAGATTATCTAATATGTGGAAAAGATTTAGATATTATAGTTCTTTACAAATAAATGTTATTTGTAAAGATCTATAATATCTAAATAAGTGAATAATAATGTATCCTGGTATTCATAATAATCGCACGCACCGTGACAGGCACTCCAGAGCGGCACGTCTCCGCAGCATCGACCCACTCCAAAGAATTCAAATCTCCGACTTGTGCGGATTGTAACGTCACCTTGCTGCTCACTGTCGCGCTCTCCTGTGCTGGTACGTAATACTCTCCTCCCCACTTACCCTACAATTGAACGTTTTTGTGAAATTGACACTAAGGTACGGCTATTAAGGCACATTGAATTGTAGTAAAATACTATCACAGTAAAACATCACACAGGTACGATGAAAACTCACTGCAAAGCCAAACTTAGCCAAAACTTAATTTTGACAAATATAACACTAGTTTAATATCAACAATGTTAACACTCACATGATCCCCTGGCTGGGGGCCTTAAAGTAATTTTCGGCCACCACAGGATAGTCCGGTTAAGCAGCTTCAACCTCAGTAGTGTTGTTGCGCTGCGAGAGGTCATACATTAAAAAAAAAAAAACTCACATTATCCAAAACGGTGAACGCTAGATCGATATCCGGTAGATCGTCCAAGAAGAAATTGTTGCCTTCTTCATTATTAACAGTTACTAGGTAAACATTGTTACGTTCTTCGTCTTTCCTCCAACATTGTACTAACTGTTTGAGGGCGGAGGGGGTAGGGTAGGGGGCAATGATGAGCAGGCGATGGTGGGGGGAGAGGTTGGTGCGGGCGGCAGTGAGGAGGGAAAAGTCGAGATGCGCGCGCACTGTGATGGTAGTGGTGGGCACGGCCACGTCACTCGGCCGCCAGCGCACCAGGTCCAGGCGCGAGCTAGCGTTGCTGTGAGCCGCCAGTTGACGATACAGAGACGACGGCTGGACGCGAGCTCCATACACATCGCCTTCTTCGCTCACTATGAAGGAGTCTCGTCGGAGTGTAAAATATAGCATTTGACACATCTGTCAATACGTAAAGTGAATATTACTTTTCTTGCCAAATCAGTTAGAAATAATAGCAGCTTAAACAATAGCAAAAATAGTACGTCTTACGTTGTCGTCGGTTGATATATTACGGACGATGGCAACGTCCGCACTCTTCAGTAAGCTGCCAGATGTTTTTGACGACTTCAAGTCTGCTACATTAAATTCTTCGTAACTAATGTTGACACCACAAACATTAGCTCCAATGTTCTTTATTTCATCGAAGACAGAATCACGCATTTGGTTATTTTTGATACCAACAACCTTGATTGACTCTTTGTTTACATTTTCAGCAACCATCTGCAGGAAAACTTGCAGTGATGTTGAAACCTGGTAATTAAAATGTTACATACTTATTCCACAATCACTTTATTTATCAATCAAATCATAATCATCTTCCTGCCCATGCCCCAGTTTATTTGCACAGTATGCCAACTTTCATTCATTTATATTAAACGTCTCGTTATGAGTCACTCCGTTACTCATCTATAAGAGTTCTACTTTTTTTTAAAGCAAATACTCACTCTTACTTGTTGGTCTTCTTGGAAATTAGAAACGAATTTCAATGCCTGTAATGCCGTGTTCCTTTTATTAACAGCTGGTAAATTACGGTATTTGATGTTTTCTATCGTTAGTCCTCCACATCTGAAAATCGCGAAAAAGGAAATCAAATACCAACCTAATACGTAGTTCATTGGTTAAATTGTGTTAAATAATGTAATAGTTTACCTTACAAAATCATATTGTTCTGACACTTTAGCCTTATAAAAAACTTTGTTCTCTGAAACGATCTTCATGTAGAGATGCTTCTTCACATTCACACCGATTCTCCTGATGTGAGTGGGCAGGGTGATTCCGTCGTGCGGTTGTCGCAGCATTTGCAGCTGCAGCAAGCCGTCGAGAAACGTGACCCAGTTGTCGCGCCACACCAACGAAGCTTCGTTCAGAGAAGCGCTGGCGGCTTCGATAGTGCGGAATTCGCCACTGTGGACGAAAATCATCATTTTATTTATCTCGATATGCAGATTAAATAGAAGTATTGAAAATCTCGTAATATATTAATAAAGTGCGCGACGCACACGCACCTGAGTCATGGAATCGACTCTCAAACACACACTTTCATAGTTCTCTTCCACATGGACTATCAATGTGTTATGTTGAATGAAGATAAATAATGAAATGCGACCTTTTTCTCTGCCTCGGATCTATCAAGATCAGTATTCTGTTACTCAGACTGATCTGACTTAAATAGACCACCAGTTCACTTTCATTTACGATTTAAGCTATTTATAACGTTGTCTTACCTGTACGAGTATTCTCGTTCACTCAACAAGTCATAAATATCTTCAGCGGTGAGGTTCATGTGTTGACTTTCGTTAAATTTTATTTCCACTCTGTCTGGTATACAACCCACGATCTTGCCTGTCGCTACTTTAATTTTGTCGTCAAATACCTGTAAAATGTAATGCTTATTATAGTTTTGCTTTCATGCTGGAAATAAAGATATACTGATGTATATTGTTTAGTTTGCCAATAAGTTAATAACGCGATGGTGACTGATCGTAGCGTAAATGGACATTTACAAAACAAGAGGCATTACTACACACACATCTTGTACATGTTGCTACCGCACAGACAATGCTGAAATCCCTTAAGAACCTAACCTACCGCGTGTGCAGCCCCTTGAGGCTCCGTTCACGTGACTTGTAACGCGAGTTGCGTGCAATGCGCCCCGCGCACGCTTCACGTGTCCCGCGCGTCTCCGCAAGTCATGCTCTAAACAATTTTATTCCTTGCGTTTCAAGAGGGGTTTGGACATAACTTAAGGCTGTAGTCGGCTTGTGCAAAACTCAGAAATACACAGCAAAAACAAAAACAAATCGTGTGTGCGGGGGACCTTCTCCTTTGACACCTAGTCGTACTTAAATTATTTGAGTTAATGCTAAAGTTGCTCTACCTGCCTATTAACTGACTTAAGAAAAGAAGGTTATCAGTTCGACCCTTTTATTTATACTTATTTCCAGGAACCAACATACAATGACGTTATAAAAAAAAAGATTTCGGATTGTTATTTTTGAAATTCATAATCTATATATATCACTAGTTTTCTATATAATCACTAGTTTTCGAAATTTTTTTTTTTACTTCCGCGTAATGGAACTTGTCGCCTAGCCACTACAAAATTGTAACAATGCATAGGATTTCTTTTTAATATCTAGGATATTTGCGCGAAAGACACTTGAGCAAAAAGACATTTGCGCGCAAGCACATTAGCGCAAAAGGACACCTGTTGCGAATGGACTTTTGCGCGAACGGACACTTGTGCGAATGGACACTTGCGCGTCTAATAGTTAGTAAAAATCGTATTTTGAGATAGCAGAGACACTGCGATTCAGTTTCCGGTCGCGAGGTCAAGTTGATTTTTTGTTTCTATTTAGTTGCTGGCCCTCTGAGCATCTCTGATGCTATTTACGTGCAGCAACAAAATGTACAACCACCCCTAGTTAATATAAATCGTATGTTGAGGTGGATGCGCAAGGGTAGCCCGCGAAATTTAAATTTTCTTACGTTTATTGCAATTTGCAGGTCAGTGTCTGGTTATATGTTGATGAAATCATCAATACAACCCTCCAAGTTCATATAATCCCATTGAGTGACTTTTTCATGAAATAGCTATTGAATGGGGTTGTATGAACTTGGAGATCTGTATGATGATTTGAATGATTATAATTCTGTAACTTCATATGTGTTACTGGCGCGATTCACATTTTCATCAGCATACAACCTGACACTGACCTGCAAATTGCAATAAACTTAAGAAAATTTAAATTTCGCGGGCTGCCCTTGCGCATCCAACTTAAGGTAGCAGGGACACTGTTGTTCAGTTTCCGGTGGCTAGGTCAAGCCGACTTTTTGTTTCTATTTTGTTTCTGGCTCTCTGAGCATCACTGATGTTATTAAATTTGTTTGCAACAACAAAATTTACAACCTGCTCTAGTTAATAAAAATCGTATGTTAAGGAAGCAGGGACACTGCTGTTCAGTTTCCGGTCGCGAGGTCAAACCAACTTTTTGTTTCTATTTTGTTGCTGGCTCTCTGAGCATCTCTGATCTATTCATGTGCAGCAACAACATTTACAACTTCCCCGAGTTAATAAAAATCGTATGATAAGGTAGCAGGGGTACTGCTGTTCACTTTCCGGTGGCTAGGTCAATCCGACTTTTTGTTTCTATTTTGTTTCTGGCTCTCTGAGCATCACTGATGTTATTTGTTTGCAGCAACAAAATTTACAACCTGCTCTAGTTAATAAAAATCGTATGTTAAGCAGGGACACTGCTGTTTAGATTCCGGTCGCGAAGTCAAACCGATTTTTTGTTTCTATTTTGTGGCTGGGTCTCTGAGTATCTTTGATGCTATTTATGTGCGGCAACAAAAATTACAACCTGCTCTAGTTAATAAAAATCGTATGTTAAGGTAGCAGGGACACTGCTGTTCAGTTTCCGGTCGCGAGGTCAAATCAACTTTTTTTTCTATTTTGTTACTGGCTCTCTGAGCATCTCTGATCTATTCATGTGCAGCAACAAAATTTAAAACCACCCCTAGTTACTAAAAATCGTATGTTAAGGTAGCAGGGACACTGCTGTTCAGTTTCCGGTCGCGAGGACAAGTCAATTTTTTGTTTCTATTTTGTTGGTGGCTCTCTGAGTATCTCTGATGCTGTATATGAACAGCAACAAAATTCACAACCATCCCTAGTTAATAAAAACTGCTCGTTAAAGTAGCAGGGACAGTGATTATTACCAGTGGCTAGGTTCGGCTGATTTTCAATTTTTCTATACTTTTCCTACGCGGATTTTCAGGAACAAATTATGACCGAGTAGTCGTCTCATTTAACATTGATTCCGTGATTTTACTGCTAGCTTATGGTGAAAATAGCAGGAAGTCGACTTTTTTGGAATCTTTTTTGGCTCGAACAACAAAATCGGTTTTGCAGCTAGTAATTAGCAACTATTTAGCTACAAATTCACATGCAGATATCAATCGTTTTTGTGTTTTGGTAGGTATATTAATAATTTTCAGTTAATTTTAATGTGTTTTTCTATTTTGTCTTGTCGTGTCATTCAACAGTGGCCCTTCGATAAAATCCAATCATAACACAAATCTATTGACAGAAACTACGTATTTTTTGAGAGCGAAAACCGAGAAATTTGACGATATTATCGTAATCGGATTAAGAAATCTTAGGACTTTTTACAAAAAGTAACGAGCCAACTTGGAAGACAAGGATATAAAGGTATTTATTGGCTCGATAGATTTTGCGATTTAGCCTTTGTTGCCTCGGAAGGAGTGCATAAACAGAACTAGTACTCGCGTTGGGCGCGAGAGACCTCTTTTCAACGCCAACTTTACGCAATACGAGCGGGTTTTATGAACTTTAAAAAAATACGTTATTATTAAACATATAACCAATATTAAGGTCCATTAAAAATAATTGCAATTCCTTTACAACTTAAGTAAAAAAAAAACATTGTAAACCTGCACGAATATTTCGAAAGGCTGTCAATGTTACTGGAAGTAATATCATAGAAGTTGCAGTACAGACCTCAAAACATCCAGTTCCTCTTTGCAATGCTACTCTAAGCTTCAGTTGACTCTGTGTGTGCATCACAGGTTGTGCGTACAAGTGAACGTCACGGAACTCCACGGATAGCTGCTTCTTCGGAACACCCAGGGTCATAGCCAGGGTGTCCCAGACAGCCACCAGGGTTGATGCGAATGGATACACCGTTTTTCCTAGAAATAACGTCACACATTTACTGAATGTTGCATTATTAGGCAGTGTATACCATTTACTACTACAAAAAGAACAACGATCGTCGAAAAATGTATGGTATGCAATACTGCAAAATGAATACAGCCCCTTTACATGCCTAAGCAGTTCTGTGTTTTAGGGTTCCGTCACAGAATAATAAGTTGGTTCTGTACCCAAGGGCTAAAAACTGAACCCTATTATTAAGACTCCACTGTCCATCTGTCTGTCTGTCTGGCTGTCTGTCACCAGGCTGTATCTCATGAGCCGTGATAGCTAGAGTGTTGAAATTTTCACAGATGGCGTATTTCTGTAGCCGCTATAGCAATAAATACTAAAAACAGAATAAAATTAATATTTAAGGGGCTCCCATATCGGCGGCGGCGACCTCTCGCGTCCGGCCCTGGTTCAATCCATGGTCCGGAGCGAGATGGATTGGGACGCCGTCACCTCCTTCTGCGAAGCAGTCATGCTAGCGAAGGAGGTGGCGGGACGTGAGAGGGAGAGAACCTCACGTCCCAGCCGCCGCGGGAGACGCACCGGACGTCGGGGGCCACGTGGTGGCCCCCGGCCACCGTAGACGCGGGCCTGTGGACGGTGAGCTATGGGCTAGCTCGCCGTCCGTCCGTCTTATGACGACAGGCCGTGTCGACGGCGCGTTCGTGTTCCACGCGCGCCTCAAAGAGAGTCAGCAAACAGGAAGGGGTCCGTAAGGGCCGACGCCTGCCAGGGTTGCGGGACTGTTCGAAAGAGATACCGCGGCCCTGGAACACAAAGGGCAAAGGAAGGAACATGGATGGGTTTTAGTCAGTAAAAATCTGACACTCCCTCCTGCTCAGCCCAGAGCGGGAGGGGTTATTTGATGATTTCCCATCGGTAAAAAAAAAAAAAAAGGGGCTCCCATACAACAAACGTGTTTTTTTAGATAACGGTACGGAACCCTTCGTGCGCGAGTCCGACTCGCGCTTGGCTGGTTTTCTTTAAATATCTTACTTTAAAAAATTACATTAATAAAATAAGTATGCTATTTATTAAGTACCTCTAATGACGTGTCCTTTCAGATGTTCATTTTCCTTGTCGTGTAATGATATGGTATATGTGCAAGCTGCAGCCTTCATTCTAATAGCAGTATCGTAGAAAGGCACAGCCCTGAAAAAATCAAAATAAAAAATTCAGTGGTTAATAATTTATGTCGTTGAGGTCCTTGAGGTATAAGTCGAGCTACATGATAACTAACAAATGCGTGCTCTGACTAGACAGGTCCACTCAAATCTGTGTGGTTTTTTCTTCAAAAGACCATCTCAGATACTAATCTACACAGTGCTCATGTGAGTTGACCAAGATAATGTCGGGACCTTAAAAGAGACCCCTGACCCCCCCCCCCGACCCCTGAGTTTGTTTAGGCTATTTCTTCTCAGATTAGCCAGGTACGAAATACCGGCCCGAATAGATTAAAAAAAAAGTTACACGTAAAAATGTTTGTTACACCTATTTGCAAAATAAACATAATTGACTCCATTGATGACCCAAACTCGTAGGCTAATCCTGGACCGATTTGATTTATATTGCCATCGACAGGTTAAAGAAGAGGTGGAAACTTAAAAAATAATTAGACGTAGTAAGACCTCTTTTATGTGTCACGTAGTCCACATTATAGAGGACATACTAAATCAGTGAGCAGCACAGTAAGCAATGTTAATCAGAGTTCAAAAAAATTAAATTTACGTTACCATCTTTCTCCATGGGCCCACTCTACCAGGTGGGAAAGGAATGGTGTCCCAGTGGATACCGGCATCTCCACTTTTGGGTAAAGTATTTGGACTTTTGGCTGGTAGCCCTCTATGTATAATCTGGAAACAAACGGTAATTAAAAGACGCAAGAAACCAACTAATCCTATGGTTGGCTCCTTCGTGTTTATAAGTACGGTGCTTAGCCCAAGTACGCATATTTGATTAAAAACTCTCGGTTTAGAGCGGTTCCGAGCATTGAGAATAAACCAGAGCGCAGATGTGCTGTTAGATTGTTAACTCAAGGCGGTAAGTAGTGCGTTGAAGAAAGCACCCGTGCGATCGACAGCTTACTCCATAGCCACGATCCCATCGTGCATCGAACAGGCAAATCGGAACGAGACGAAGATCGAATTTACGTGAATAAAGAGCCTATTACAAATAATACGAAAAAAATCCTAACTAATATTATAAATGCGAAAGTTTGGTCCTTTTCACACCTAAACCCCTGAACCGATCATCCTGAAATTTTTCATATACGTTATCAAGTCTACAGAAAAGGACATAAGATACCTTTCATCCCGAAAAAAGTACTATTCCCGAGCAAAACAACTAACGTTCTTATGAATTAACATAAGAACGTTATTTTTATTTTCAAAGTATTAAAATGAAAAAATAAATAAAATTGGATACATTTAGTTAAATTATTTTAGAAACTTTAGTAATGTGTTAGGAGTTTAATTTTCAAATTCTAAATTAACGAGAGAAGCCAAAGCAAAGGCTAGTAAGTAATAAAAGTCACGTACTTGCCAACTGCTTCAAGCAGCAGAAATGTGTTGTCGGTGTGCCCTCTTCTGGTAAGTGCTATGTTCCTGCAGTCGGCCGGTAGAGACCGCTTCAGGATAGCTTGCATTAGACCATGAGGAGCAACCTCCACCAGAACCGCGTTCGACGGTATGTGTTTCAAGGTTTCCTCAAATAGCACTGGGTTCTGAGGAAAATAGATGACGTAGGAAAATTAAATTCTACAACTAAACAAAGAAATCAAAATAGAACAAGTAGGAAAAATAGTTATGGCTTTTATAATATGTTATTTTTTTTTTCTTGTATCATTCAGGTGACAGCACGGAACTTGCCTCTACAGGTTAACTCTTTTGTTCTAAACGGGAAGATATCCATAAACCAATAGTGGATTCTTACCAGAAGATTGTTAGTGTGGTACTCCGCAGACGAAAACTTAGCCAGAGGCTCCTCCCATCTATCAAATGGTACGGAAGTAGACACCCAGCGTTCACTTCGAGCCCTCGGGGTCTTGATAACTTCGCTCAAATATTTCAGCAAACCGGGACCTGTTATTAAAAAATATAATTTATGAAATAAAAGACGTACGACTCTACTCATGGTAAAATAAGAGTGATATTTGCTAACCAGCATCAGCTATGTAACGTGAATGATAGGCGATGTTGGAACATGGTACTTCCTTGGCGAAAATACCCTTAGAAGTCAACTCTGCGACGAACTCTTTCATGATATCCGCAGGTCCCGAAATGGTACTAGATTCAGGCCCGTTGTGGCAAGCCACTTCAATCTCAGGAGGACACATTTTTGAAATCTAGGAACACAAAAAATAATTAGCTGTTCAGTACATTTTGTCGAGTTATGCGCAGTGAAATGTATGCGGCAGTCGATTTTTTTTTCGCGATTCCAGTGTTGGTGCCATAGTAAAAGTTGTTCATAATGATGAGTTCAATGACCCCTTAAGAGATTTCGAGTATGAACAGATAGACCTTATATAAATAGATAGTAGAATAATGTAGCTATCTACCAGTGAAACCATTTTTAAAATTGGAACATAACTTCCGGAGATTACTTCCTACATACCAACTTACAAACAAATTTTACCTCTTTATTACATTAGTATAGAAGTATAGATATAATATATAGATTACAAACAAAGGATCACCCAGCCTCCATACATTTTTGGGCTATTTTCAATAGTCAACAAGTCATCAAGTCAAAGCCAACAAAAATAAACTTATTATTTAGGTAGAACATAACATAATAAACATTTTTTATTATTACACCGAAGTAGTAAGTCAATTCACTTAGAAGATATTCAAACACAATATATCTGAGATCACTCAGATCGAGGTAATTTTATTTTTAGGGGCTAACTAAAATAAACGCAATAGTGAAATAGAGCTTATGGATCTAAACATTTATAATTTTGTACCCAAGTTCTCTACCCAAGTTTTAAATAAATAACAATGATTACAATAGTTTAAAACCCATATAAAATGTGAATAGGAATAGTAATATTAGTGAATTGACTTACGACTTCGGTGTAATAATAAAAAATGTTTAATAATGTGGCGAGTAGGCAAGTAAACTCGCAAACTAGAACGCAGCACCAAAAATCATGCCACCTTTTAAGCCCCGCCTCTAAGATAAGGATTCTACTATGTGTGCATAGCGAAGCGCGCACACGGACGACCAGCGCCCGCGATCCTTTTGTCTCGGACGATGACGCACGCGTTGAAGCCGTGCCTAACAGTGACGTAAATTGTTTACCGTGTACTATAAATATTTCGTCTTGACCATGTCGACTTTCATTCATTTCTGCTTTGTTCACCTGCTTTGTACGCATAGATATTTAATCGTAATATAATACTCGCTTTAAGCTTATTCGCCTTTTACTTAATTTCACCTGCGCTCCGACAAGTACCTGCATACCTAGCTACCTGCTTACCTACTTGCTAGTGCTCGCACAGTAAGTGGACAAAGAAGCGTTCATTCATATTCACGCACACCCACTTCAATAAGTTATGCTCTACCTAAATAATAAGTTTACTTTTGAAAATAGCCCAATCTGGGTGATCTCCTTTTACCTCTTTATAATATTAGTATAGTCCAAATAGATTAGCGTTTTGTATACTGAACCTATAGATATGTTAAGTAGTAGCTATCTATACATGTATATTTACAGTTCACTATGTTTGTCTCAGTTGCGAATAAACCTGCATACTAAGTACACGTCGTTTTCTTAAAAAAATCCTGGCAAACAAAAGTCAACCATAAACTTTCAACATTTTGGTCCGTATTCGAACCGGAGCGTGCTAACGATCATCGAGCCCGGCCAGCCCGCGAGAACAAAAGAATGTTACCTGAGTGCGATAAGGAGTCGTCGGGAGATACGTGTTGCTAATGATAATACAAATGTGCAAGTTATAAAACATTTTTAACAAACGAGATATTAAATACAGTGATATTGATTGACTATAAACGGTTACTTGTTTATACGAGTAAGGAGTATGTAACTTTTGGTGCAAATCTTAACAACAGTACATTGAGTGAGTGTTCAAGAGATTACAAATTAACAAACTGTTACTTTGCAAGAACTTATTAACTAAAACAAGTGACTGATCGGTGTGTTTTTTGCTGGGACTACGGTGCGAGTTTAGTTGTTACCACAATGGAGGAACTTTTTTCGATACAAGATGAGTGGTTCGAAAATTTGATGAAAGCTGAGAGAAATTTTTTAAATAAGAGTTTTTAATAATAAGGACATTTCATCGGTACAGAAATTACATTACCTCAAGTCCAATTTGAGTGGAAAAGCATTAAATCTACATATACGTAATTTTTAGACGACTGATGCAAATTATGAAGAAACGTGGAAGCAATTAGTTGAGCGATACAATAATAAGCGTTATAACTGCAACGCAATTATGAGGACTTTATTTGGCACAAAGAAAATTCAAATCGAGTCAGCCAATGCAATAAGGAGTTTGTTGGAAACGACATCTACCCGTCTTAAATCTTTGGAAAACTTGGGCATTAGTACTGAATCTAGTTACGCTGACGCGTCTGTCATTCATTTAGTTGTTTCGAAATTGGACACAGAATCTGTCAAACAATTGGAACAGCAGTTAAATATGATGAGTGATGACTTGCCGTCTTGGAGACAATTGAGAGATTATTTGGAGTACAGATTCAGGACGTTAGAAATGATAGATACGAACGGGAACCGCGCCACGCAACAAGCTAAGCCTGCTGCTAAGTCGAAATCTTTTCACGCATCAGTAGAATGTTGTAGGTTTGGATAGATGGCGATTGACGCAAAAAAATTTTGGAATAGATGGTATAAGGAATACCTAGTTAATTTAAATCAATGGTATAAATGGAACACTAAACGTGATGAACCAGAAATAGACCCTTTACTTGCATCATTAAGTTCAGTTGAGCTGTGTACTAATGACCTACTTATAAAACGTGTTTTTTATCAATGTATCTACTTGAATACGCCTGGCTTGAGAGGCACGTGTTCTGCATTACTTGAATATTCATTTATTTTTTATTTTTTTCGGATGCGAAATTATCAAATAACTTCTCCCGCTCTGGGCTGAGCAGGAGGGAGTGTCAGTATTTTACTGACTAAAACCCATCCATGTTCCTTCTTTTGCCCTTTGTGTTCCAGGGCCGCGGTATCTCTTTCAAACAGTCCCGCAACCCTGGCAGGCATCGGTCCTTTCGGACCCCTTCCTGTTTGCTGACATCTCTCACTTCGGTAACCCAGGTACTCTCCGCGAGATTACCAGCAACATCAAGGCGCTGCTGGCCTTTCTCGGGGAGCTAGGGTGGATCGAATAAATTTCCCACCCGCACGCAAAATACGCGCTCAGACGTGGAGTTGCGGACACCAGCCCGCTATACAATACAATACAATACAATTGCTGACATCTCTTTGAGGCGCGCGTGCAGCACGAACTCGCCGTCAACACCGCCTGTCGTCATAAGACGGATGGACGGCTAGTAAGCCCATTATTCACCGTCCACAGGCCCGCGCCTACGGTGGCCGGGAGCCACCACGTGGCCCCCGACGCGGCGGCTGAGACGTGAGGCTCTCTGCCTCTCACGTCCCGCCACCTCGTCGACGTCGTCCACCTTGACGACGTCAGCGTAGCAAACTACGCTGACTTCGTCAGGGAGGTCGGCGCGCAGCACCCAGTCGTAGCCGATGGTCCACAAGGGCGGCCCTAGAACCGATCCCTGCGGAACACCGCACGACGTCTCTCACCGGCTCCACTCTCCGCTGCAACCAGGGTAGATGACGTACCTATCCATCAGGTAGTCCCCGACCACACGACGAAGGTAGGTTCGGCACCCGGCGATACCCGAGTGCCTCCCTAATGCAGCTCCAGGGCATGAAGTTGAAGGCGTTGACGATGTCAAGAGACACCGCCAAGACAACCCCACCCCGGGACACTGCATCCCCCGTCGCGCGTCGTGAGGGCTCTCACGCTCACGGTGGCGTCCACCGTCGAGCGCCCCCTGCGGAAACCAAACTGGTGTTCCGCAAGATCCGGCCCCATCCCCGCCAGGTGCCCGGCGAGGCGGTTGGAAATGACTCTTTCAAAGAGTTTGCCCACCTCGTCGAGCAACACGATGGGCCGGTATGCGGACGGAGAGTCCGCAGAGCACCCTGGCTTCCGAATGAGAACCAGCTTCCCCGTCTTCCAACGAAGCGGGAACTGGCCTCTCTCCAGGCATACGCTTAGGAGCCCCTCAAGTTGGGGCCCGAGAGCCTGCACGGCCAGGAGGAGGAGAGGCCCAGGCTTTGCCAGGTAAGCCGTCGGGTCCTGGGGCGGCAGTTTTGGCCTTAAGCCTGCCTACCGCCACTCTCAGGTCTACCCCAGTCACCTCAAATCATTAATAAGAACGATACAGGTCGTTCTGCTATTCATTCGTTGTTTTTTTTTCTTTTTTTTTTATTGTTACGAGTATTAAGATTTTGGATAGGATGTTTTTGTTTTGATATTGTATTTACTAATTGTCTGAAGTGACTAGTTGTTTATTAATTGTCTGAAGCTTTTTTTCATCATTATAGTTTAAGTGTAGTTAAAGAACTATGTTCTTTGGCGGGCGGAATGTCCAAATAGATTAGCGTTTTGTATACTGAGCCTATAGATATGTTAAATGGTAGCTATCTATCTAAATATATAAAAGAAGAAACTGACTGACTCACATATCAACGTACAGCCCAAACCGCTGGGTCTACAGATTCCTTAAGTAGTCTAGGGGTGAACTAAGAAAGGATTTTTCAAAATTCACCCTCTAAGGGGTTAAACGGGGCTCAAAGTTTGTATTGGGAAAGAAGATTAATTAGACTATTTTATTCGAAACTTCACAGGAGTGAAGTTAAAAAATAAATTAAATAAACATTGATAAATGAGTAGGAACGGGTTTCAGGTTTTTTCAGAATACAACCCCTAAGAGGGGAAAATGGGGTGACAAAGTGTAAAAATCAACGCACAGCCTAAACCGCTGGGTCTAAAGATTCCAAATTTAGTAAGTAGGTTTCTTATGTGGTTTAAGGGTGCACTAAGAAAGCATTTTTCAAAATTAACCCCCTAATGGGGTTAAACGGGGCTCCAAAGTTTGTATGGGGAAACAAGATTAGTTAGACTATTATTCGAAACTTCACAGGAGTGCTCTTATTGATAAATGAGTAGAAATGGGTTTCAGGATTTTCAGAATTCAACCCCTAAGAGGGGGAAAATGGGATGAAAAAGTCTAAAAATTAATGCGCAGCCTAAACCGCTGGGTCTACAGATTCCAAATTTAGCAAGTAGGTTTCTTATGTGGTTTAAGGGTGCACTAAGAAAGCATTTTTCAAAATTAACCCCCTAATGGGGTTAAACGGGGCTCCAAAGTTTGTATGGGGAAACAAGATTAGTTAGACTATTTTATTCGAAACTTCACAGGAGTGCTCCTATTGATAAATGAGTAGAAACGGGTTTCAGGTTTTTTCAGAATTCAACCCCTAAGATGGGGAACTGGGTGACAAAGTCTAAAAATCAATGCACAGCCTAAACCGCTGGGTCTACAGATTCCGAATTTGGCAAGTAGGTTTCTTATGTGGTCTAGGAGTGCACTAAAAAAGGATTTTTCAAAATTTACCCCCTAAGGGGGTGAAAGGGGATTCGAGTTTGTATGGAGAAACAAGATTAGTTAGACTGTTTTATTCAAAACTTCACAGGAGTACTCCTATCGTTATATGAGTAAACATTTGTGTTTTAGGTTTTTTCAGAATTCAACCCTAAAAGAGGGAAATGGGGTGACAAAGTCTGAATTTTTTTTGAAAAAGTCGGGTGTATTACAAAAACAAGGATTTTAAGATTTCATGTGGCGGACTGTCGGCAGGTGTCGATTCCGAGATTATCAGGGGTGCTGATTACGAATATGGCATTTATTTTGAGATCCAGAAGATAGCTGATTCGACTTCTATACAGGGTTTTTGTTGATTTATTGTGATGATTGTGATAATGATGATGATGGTTGTGATGACGATTGTGATAACGTTGATGATGATTGTGATAATGATCATGATGATTGTGATAATTTGATGATCATTGTGTTTGCGATGATAATGATTGTGATAGCGATGATGGTGATTGTGATACTGATTGTGATATGCATTTTGATAGTGATTGTGATGGTGATTGTGATAGTGATGGTGATTTTGATTGTGATGGTGATAGTGAGTGCGATAGTGATTGTGATAGTGGTTGTGATTGTGATGGTGATCGTGATAGTGATTGCAATAGTGATTGTGATAGTGATGGTGATTGTGATTTTCTTTATTTTGAGATCCAGAAGATGGCGGATTCGACTTCTATACAGATTAAAGGGAAAAAACGGTTCAATAAATCACGAGAAACAGCATGGCCCTTCTTTTATATGCAGCTTCCTAGAACGCAGGGGTAACGCAGGGGGGAGATATGCGAGATAGTAGTTTTACTTAATTCATCAACGATCAGATCATCCCCCAATGGATGATGACAATATATTTTGCTATTGTGTCTGCCGTCTGTTTGTTGAAGGGTTAATGATAGGTTATTTTAGTGAACGTAGGTACATGATTTGACATGATAGGTATGATTGGAATTGTATAGAGTGTGGTATATACCTAGATACACGATAAATACTTTAGAGTATCTATGGATCGCAATAAAACCTTTTAGCTTAAAAACGAAAGTACTGTTTCTAAGTCCTCCGAAAGAGTTTGACCGATTTAACCTGGATTAACATGTAGGATACTATTTATCTCTTTATCCCGTGGGACAGTTACTGAAATTCACGCGGGCGAAGCCGCGGGCAACAGCTAGTACTACATGTACTAGCTATTTACAGTCCACTATGTTTGTCTCAGTTGCGAATTAACCTGCATACTAAGTACACGTCGCTTTCTTCAAAAAATCCTGGCAAACAAAAGTCAACCTTATACGTTTAACAGTATAAATATAGATTTACCTCTGCATTTTAGCCTCTGTGCTAAAACCTCAAAGCCAAGTTCTTTTTTTAATTTATTTATTTAACTTCAAGCACAATGTACAGAGGCGGACTTAATGCCATAGGTATTTTCTACCAGTCAACCTTTGGGTGATGCAGAGACAAGCAGCATTTTTAGTTGTCGACCTTTAAAATTCGAAAATAAAATGAAAATTTTCCAGAAAGATGTCATTTTGAATTGTTTCATTCCTGTACCAAAATTCGAGCCACAATTCGAGCGGAGATGTAAAATCCATTTTGAAACGACACCTAATTTTTTTTCCTATTTTCAGTGACCGAGCCTAATGTCTCTCGATCATAAAAGTCGTTAAAATTTTATGATCGAGCCTAATGGCCATTAATTGTTGAATAGAAATCGCTTCAAGAGCGTTTCCCATGTGATAATCTTGCACATTACCTGGTACGTATTGAAAATTAAATCTTTTAATCGTAGATCCGGTCTATCTTTGTTTTGTTCCTTGTCCTTGAAAACTGTGTTTTTCAACCGAATTTCTCTTTTTTTGTAGGTTTAAACTCAGCTAAGAGTTTCCATTTAAAGTACCCTAATTTTGATAGACGACTACAGCGAAACTCTGTCGAGTAAAGTAGCCAGCAACAGTGAGATTGACTGCGCGTTCGGTCCATCCTGACGTAGGCATTTGGAAGGAAACTCCTAAAGGAGTCGGGCCCTATCGACATCTGGTGACGTGTGAAACCTTATTTTCTTCTGCACTGAGGAATACCTCATGGATAATAATCCATCATGATGTTTTAGTCTCCAGTGGCTGAATTCATACAGATATCCTAGTGAAGACAGCAACTTTGAACGTTTAAAGTTAGAATAACATATTATGTTATTCTAAATACCTAATTTAATTAGAACCAAATTTTGACTTTCTAATACTGTTTCTAAAACATCAGATTTATAAAAGTCATTTGTGCTCGGAAGCTTCTAAGCAAAAAATAACTTAAACTACCTACTACTCACCATCATCATCATTTCAGCCGAAAGATGTCCACTGCTGGACATAGGCCACCCCCAAGTGTCACCACATTGACCGGTCCCGTGCGTCTCGCATCCAGCGGATCCCCGCAACCTTCAGGTCATCGGTCCACCTAGTGGGGGCCTTCCAACGCAACGTCTTCCGGTTCGCGGTCACCACCCCAGAACTTTTCGGCCCCATCGGCCATCCGTTCTGCGAGCAATGTGCCCTGCCCACTGCCACTTCAGTTTTGCAATTCTTCGGCCTACGTCAGTAACCTTTGTTTTCCTGTGGATTTCTTCATTTATGTTTCGATCACGCAAGGAAACTCCGAGCATAGCCCTCTCCATTGCCCTTTGGGTGACTTTAAGCCTTCGAATGAGGCCCATTGTGATCGACCACGTTTTGGTTTCGTATGTAATCACTGACAACACACACTGGTCATAGACTTTCGTCTTGAGACATTGCGGTAAGTTGGACTAGAAGATACCGCGCAGCTTCACGAACGCTACCCAGCTGAGTCGGATTCGACGATTGACCTCTTTCTCGAAGTTAGACCTACCTAGTTGAACCGTTTGTCCCAGCTAGACATAATCGTCTACTACATCGAGTATAGAGTCTTCGATCTTGATAGGAGTGGGTGTTACATGGGCAGTCAACATGACCTTGGTTTTGTACATTTTAAGACCCACTCTTTCGGAAGCTCTACTGAGTTCATAGAGCATTGTACTGAGGTCCTCTATCTCAGCCTCAGCCATGACCACTATATCGGCGGCAAACTGAAGGTGAGTCATGTACTTGCCATTGACGATGACGCCCGGTGTGTCTCCCGCAGCGGCTGGGACGTGAGGTTCTCTCCCTCTCACGTTCCGCCACCTCCTTCGCTAGCATGAATGCTTCGCAGAAGGAGGTGACGGCATCCCATTCCGTCAGGTCTGGTCCTGAAGTCGGACTGACTTGTTGGCGTTTTTGTACAAACACTTCACGTACTACTACTACTATTAAAATATTTTAATATTTCTTTTTTTTTATGAAACGACTGGTACAAGTAAGTTAAATAATTTTTAATGCAAATCACATATAAGTATTTTTTTTGTTCTCAATCTTAATATAATAATAATACTTTCGAGGCTTTATTTAGGCGGTTGGATCAAAGGCCTGATTCAAAAGGCAGTATTCGTCGATACGGCTTGCATTGTGAGGAAGTAAGTGTATCAGGAGCCCTAACCACCGGTAGCTTGGACCCTGCTCCCGACACCGGCGGACTACTATTTTTTTAAATTTTTAAATGTTTTTTTTTTATGGATGTTTATCAGAAATATTTAAAAATATGTAAACAAAATGAATAAGCGAAATAATAATACCAGACTATTACTGTCCCACTGCTGGGCAAAGGCCTCTTCTCAACGGAGAAGCTCGAGTATTGATCACCACGCTTGCTCAAGACGGGTTGTCGATTTCAGACTTTTATAATCTTAATAAAATTATTCAATTTATTAAATTATATTTTTATTCAAAACTGGTGTGCGGCTCTATTTATTTAATAATGCCACAATATGTATGTCAGTTGACATGCCGCTGTGCCGATGTGCTGTGGCGGCTTTGATGTGTAGAGTCCAAAAGAGAAACATTTATTTGAATAGTTGATCGCGGACTGTTCAGTACTTTCCGCGAGTTCACTCTCTCTTCAATAGTTAGTGTTACACACTAAAAAACCAACTCGTTTTTGTTACTAACGCTATCCGCTAATCATCGGCAGTGACACATGGGGTTTTAAAATTACCTTTTCATATCCCACACCGATAGCAGCCATGGATCCACGAACAAACGGAGTCTGCAGCGACACCAGACCGCGGCTGTACGCCGTCAGAATCATCTCCTCTGTCGTCAAACAACCATCGGCGTACGCGCAGCCCAACTCACCTGCACTGTGACCTGGAGAAGAAAAGGGATCATTATTAGAGCTACGTTTCACTGGAACAAACAAAAGAGAAAGTGAAAAGCTGTGTAAAGCTTTTCGCAAGTTATTCGAATAATCGAATAGATACGTCTATTCGACTATTCGAATAACTAGCTTGAGTTTCTTTGATGTTGTTGTTTCGTGCACTTGTAACAGAAATGATAGTTTTACCGATAATGCCATCAGGCGCCAGTCCAAGTTCCCGAAGCACGTCAGTCAGTCCTATTTGAATAGCAGCTATGCCCACGAACGAGTGAAGAATGTTATCGAATATAGTCTCGTCGGGCGAAGTAATTATATGGACTATATCGATGCCTTTTGGTTCCAAAGTTTGTCGGCACCTGAAAGTAACAGTTGTTAATAATATAGAAAATGTTGGACAGAAATAAGAATACAGTAAATATCTTTAAACCATATACTCAGATTTAGATTTCTAAAGAAGCCTCAAGCTGTAAAAAAAAATAATATTCAAGTAGCTACCGTTCGATGGCAGCAGCAAAGATCGGTATGCCCATGAGTTGCGCGCCCATACCCGCCCACTGCGAGCCCATCCCGCTGTACACGAACCACAGCGGCCGCCGCGCGTCGTCTAAGTATGCCGTCTGCTCAGATAGACTGACAGTCTTTTGTTCTTCGTTCGTTTCTAGGATGAAGAAACAAGAGAGATAGTTATAAGGGAAACGCAGTACATTTGAAAGCAATAAAATATAATAATAATATATTAAAATAACCAAGTCAAGTTGGGACAGGTGAAAGGACGATCAATTTAAGCAGCTGGATAAGAGTGTTAGAATTGATTAGGTGGTGTGAAATGCTTACGATGATGATGAAGAGGTACTTTAAGACTTTATTATGAAATTTACTTAAAATGATGAATCCTCTGCCCAAATGTCCACGAATGTTTGTCTGATGGATGTTGTGAAACAAAGCCAACTCCTCAGGATCTATGGCGCGTGTCTTCAAGTTCTCAAATATTTTCTGTACAGCAGTTTCTTGTCTCGCAGATATAGTCACAAGATGTGCGATACTACTGTTGTAGCGAGAAGGATCCTAGAACAAAATAGAAAAAAATTACGGTCAGAAATGATCAAAGGGGATTGACTCAGTAGTGAGGATCATGATAAACAAAAAAGGTAATTCTTGCTTTTTATCCGGTATAATCTCCGTTTGTACCTTGGGTTTATAATGTCCATGCAGCAGCACGTGTGAGTTGACGCCAGTGACGGACATGCCGTTGACGGCGACGTAATTGCGGCGGAAGGGCTGGTTCTCGGTGACGACGCGCATGCGCCCCTCGCGCAGTGCAGCCACGTCCTGCCGCGGAGTACTGCAGTGCAGGTTGGCGGCCAGCTGACCGGTGTGGTAGCCGAGTAACACCTGGTAAGGATGAGAAATATTTGAATAACTAGATAATGGCACCAATACATCTCTGAATATCGCTTCGAAATTCCAACAATGTCAGGACGTGAATCCACCAAGAACCGATTCATTTGTTTTAATGAAGGATTATTTGAAAACAAATGAGTTAGTTGACTATGTAGTTTTCTGTACATGCCCTATGTATGTATGTATGTATGGTCTGCTTGTGCAAAACTCAGAAATTCACAGCAAAAACAAAACCAAATCGTGTGTGCGGGGACCTCCCCCTTTGACACCTAGTCCTACTTAAATTATACTACCTGCCTATTAGCTGACTTAAAAAAACTTTTTTGCAAAAAATAAAACTGACTTTAAAAACACAAAAAAGTAAAAGAAAAAGAATGAAAAGTTATTTATTTTTCAATTTTTACTGATTCACATGTGCTTACCCCTTCACAGCGAATCGGCGTGATGTTATGTTATGAACTGGTGTAAACAATAGACTGATATGAGAATTCAGCAATCCTAGTCCATCAGCTATCATTTTTTTTTTTTTTGTTTATAATAAATATCGCTGGACATTACACACAGCGCCATCTAGGTGCCACACTAAGCAACGAGGCTTGTGTCGTGGACACCAGATAGTTGATAATACTACATAGATACTTTTTGTTTGTAAATACATACTTATTATACATATAAACATCCATGACTCGGAAACAAAATTATTGAGGAGTTCCGTTGCCTATCTCCAAAGTTCACTTCGAGAAAGTGCTCTTCCAAAAACTACCCAAATCGCTTCAAGTGAGCCTATAAAATTTGAAGAGTTCATTCTATTTCTTCAAGATTCCATCATCAGATCCTGACTTGATGATCATGGAAGTATACCCGTGCAAACAAAAAAAATCCAAATAGGTGCAGCCATCTTTGAGTAATCGGGTAACATACATAAAACATAAAATAAAGGTTCCGACGAATTGAGAACCTCCTCCTTTTTGAAGTTGGTTAAAAAAGAAGGTTATCAATTCGATTATTATTATTATTTATTTATTCTTATTTCCAGGAACCACTATACAATGACGTTATAAAAAAAATATTTGGGATATTTATTATTGAAATTCATAATCACTAGTTTTTGAACATTTTTTTTGCTTGCGCATAATGGAATTTGTCGCCTTGCCACTGCAAAATTGTAAATTGTTACAATTTTGCTAAGGATTTATTTTATAATATCAAAGGCATTTTGTGCGAAAGATACTTGCGCGAAAAGACATTTGCGCGCAAGCACATTAGCACGAAAGGACACCTGTTGCAAATGGACTTTTGCGCGAACGGACACTTGTGCGAATGGACACTTGCGCGTCTAATAGCCCGTGAGATTCATTACTGACAAAACATAACATCACGTTTAATATTACTTGAACTTGATTTTGATTGTGCCCCGCTTAGAGTGCCCTCGATTACCATGGACGTGACATCCGTGAAGTAAAATTCAATAATTTTCGTATACGACATGAATTTTTCGTCATGAGTATGACGTCCCATGACGAAAATTTCGCTACTTTTCGCAGCCGCCATCTTTGATTTTGATCCGATATTCGTTTAGAACGCCCTCTATTACCATGGACGTGACACACATGACGAAAAATTCGCTACTTTTCGCAGCCACCATCTTCGATTTTAATTTTAACCCGATATTCGTTTAGAACGCCCTTGACTACTATGAAAATAACACGCATGATAGAAAATTCGATAATTTTCGTATCCGTTATCTTAGGTTTTAATTTTGACCCCATATTCGTTTAGAGCGCCCTCGATTACCATGGATGTGATACCCATGACGAACAATTCGCTACTTTTCACAGCCGCCATCTTTGATTTTGGTTTCGATTCATCGTAAGGAATCTTATTTGCAAAATAAATGAATATGAATATTTATCACTGTTTATTTATAAGTCTTGGTGGAAGGCGGCGGCTAGGGCTTGCAATAATTAAAACCATTCGTCTTAGGATGACAGATTGGATTCCATATTTTTATTAATATAGACAGAGACTTATGCTACGAATCTACGATCGACATCAAGACCACAGAGTAACTAGAGTAAGTAAGTTATCTAGACAACGACAAGGAAACAGTGTTGCCACTTGAGACCATAGACAATAAAACATATAGACTATACAACATGCCCCTTTTTGAGACTTTGACCAAATTGAAGTTACTTTGACAGTAATGACATTGACATTATGG
This sequence comes from Eugnorisma glareosa, assembly GCA_947578425.1. Classification (NCBI taxonomy): domain Eukaryota; kingdom Metazoa; phylum Arthropoda; class Insecta; order Lepidoptera; family Noctuidae; genus Eugnorisma; species Eugnorisma glareosa. The sequence continues at coordinate 5,367,831 of OX387974.1, read as the reverse complement.
TTTCATACTTCAAACTTGTTTACACATTACAATTAAGGCATATGTTTATATAGCTAAAACATGTATTATTATTTGAACTTAAAAGAGGACATTTGTTTAACTAGAAACTATGCATGAACTAATTATCGACTAACCTATATATAAGACACTGTGATACATTGTTATTTCTTATTAAGCTAAGTGAATTACTTACTACATTTTATGTTTCCATCTTCAACATTTACATTAAACATTTATATATCAAACGGTTGTTTTTTCTTAATTAACCTTCCTCGACTGCTATACACTGGCGCATCGGCTATAGGTACATTCTGAACTGGACTATTCTCAGTTAACTCTTGAGAACTGGTCTCAGATTGGACATTTGAAAAAGAAGTTGATGGTGATGGGCTTTCTGAAGAATGAACTGAGATTACACTGTTTTTTGAATCACTACTTGAACTAGTTTCTGCTATTAGTGTATCATCATGACTATCTATTTCTTGTCTTGCATCCACATCTACAAGGTTTGGAGACTCTACTTCCATATCATCAGACTGTATAGATTCAGAAAATGAGTTCATAGACTGATTTGACAAACTTGAAATTGAAGAATGACTGTCTGACCTTGATCTGGGTTGAGGTGGTTTATAAATTAAATATGTAATTATCTCATCATCTTTTTCCTTTTCCTTAGACTGACTTTTTGGCTTTGTTTGTAGACTTGAATTTTGATCTGACTGGGAGTGAAAAGTATTATTTGACTGAAATGAGTTATCTATGTGATTAGGACTGTCTGAGTGTGACTGACTTGGAATCGACTGAGAGTTTGATATATTTTTATGTGTCAATTGAATATGCTGAGAGCTCCGTCTATAACTATTTCCTACTTCGTCTTTGACTATGTATGAACGAGGAAATTTAGTTTTAGAAATGACGCTACCTTTTGACCATATGATTCCTTTTGGATCTTTTTTGAAATAGATCTTATCATTTATCTTAAGCTCTGGATAAGTTTTGGAACTCTTGTCATAATACTTTTTTGTGTTCTGTATGTTTGTTTGTTTCTGTTGATTATGTTCTGAAATTTCAACAACTTTAGGTTTTAGATTAGACAATTGAGTTGGTAATTTAGTTCTTAATTGACGAGACATTAGTAGCTGTGAAGGTGACTTTAAATTACCTCTAGGGGTGGTTCTGTACTGTAATAGACCTAGATAAGGATCTGTATTGGAATCATCACATTTTCTAAAAATGTTTTTGACTATTTTCACAGTTGCTTCTGCAAGACCATTTGACCTGGATAAGTGTGGGCTTGTTATAATATGTTCAATGTCCCATTCACTTAAAAATCTTTGAAATTTATTGAATTGAATGGTGGACCTCCATCACTGACTAATTGCAAGGGGATTCCGTGACGAGAAAAAATTGACTTTAATTGTGGTATTACAGTGGAATGAGTGGTATTTTGATTTAAATGTGCTACTTCAAAATAATTTGAGTAAAAATCTACAACAATTAAATATTTCTTTTGATTGTATTCAAATAAATCTGTGGCTAGTTTTAGCCATGGGAGTGTGGGCTGATCATGTGGCAATAAAGGCTCCTTTGTTTTATTTGGACTAAATGTTAGACAAGACACATTGTTTTATGAGAACCTCAATTTCATGATTCATATTAGGCCAATAGACTACTCCTCGGGCTAACGTTTTGGTTTTTTCAATACCCATATGACTTGCATGTAGAATTGACAGAATTTCTGATCTCATTATAGTAGGAATAATAATGGCGTTACTTTTGAATATCAAATCGTTAATTACATGTATTTCATGTCTAATATTCCAATAAGGTAATGTTTTGGGATCACAATTCTGCTTACAAGTTGGCCATCCTGATTTGTAAAATTCTTTTAACTTTTGCAATGTATAATATGAGTTTGTATTCATCAAAATTTTGTTCAACTTTTCTTGTGTGATAGCCAAATTTGATTGTAGTAAATTGACATGACTTTCTATATTATCTTCTAGAATTTCATTGACCTCTATATTATTGACTTTTGACCGTGACAATGTATCTGAAAAATACATTTCTGTACCTTTTGTATAGGTTACAATTAAATGATATGCTTGTAAGGTGATCATCATTCTTTGCAGTCTTGTTGGGACATCAGACAATGGTTTTTTGAACAAGGTTACTAGTGGTTGATGGTCTGTTTCTACATAGACTGGTTTTCCATAAACATATTGATGGAACTTCTTACAACCAAATACAATAGCGTATAATTCTTTTTCTATTTGAGCATAATTTTCTTGACATTGCGTTAATGACTTTGACGCATAAGTAATTGGATTTTTGTCATGAAAAATTACAGCACCTACTGTGTCTTTTGACGCATCTACAGACATTCTAATTTGCTTCTTAACATCATAGTGAACTAATACTGGTGTATGACAAATTATTGACTTTAACTTAGTAAATTGTTGTTCATGCATGGGTGACCATTGCCAAGCGTTTTGTTTTTTAAGTAGATCTCTAAGTATTTTTGTTTCAGTTGACAAATTAGGAATAAAACCACCTAAATAATTGACCATTCCCAGAAATCGTTGTAATTCTTTGACGTTTTTCGGACTAGACATTTTGATTATGACTTCTATTTTTGACATGTCAGGTGAAATAACTTTTTCATTGAAAATATGGCCTACATATTTGACTTCCTTTACACCAAATTGACATTTAGACTTGTTAAACTTTAAATTAATTTCTTGTGCACGTTTAAATACATTTTCTAGACGTTGTTTGTGTCCGTTTTCATTTGTCCCGTATACCAAGATATCATCAACATACACAATTACCCCTGGGAGCCCTTCAAAAAGCTCTGACATTGTTCTATGAAATATTTCTCCACTTGAATTGACTCCATATGGTAACCTTAGAAATTTATACCTACCAAATGGTGTGTTAAATGTGCAGAGGTCACTACTCTCTGAATCTAGTGGTATCATCCAATAACCTGAATTGGCATCTAATTTTGAGAAAATTGTGGCACCTGCAATTTTAGAGCGTAAATCATCAAATGTAGGATATGGATAGTGAGGTCTTTTGACTGCTACATTTAGATTTCTCGGATCAAGACACACGCGCAATTTCCCATTGGGTTTTTCAACAAGGACAATTGAATTTACCCATTTCGTTGACTTTACTATTTTCTCAATGACTCCTAATTTTTCCATGTTAGATAATTCTTCTTTTAGCCTATCATGAAGTGCAAATGGAATTTTTCTGACCGGACATACCTTTGGTGTGACATCGGAATCAACATCTATGTGTGCCTGAGTAGGGAGACATCCTAAACCTTCAAATGTTGATGAATATTTATTTATAATATTATTTACAGACCTTTGGTTTACATGACATGTTTCTTCAGACAATGCAAATATTCTTTTTACTATGCCCAGTTTTTCACATATTTTCCAACCTAGGATTGTTTGACATTGGGCTTTTACAACAACAAAGCATATATTTGCTGTAAGTCCATTTTCAAAGTTGCATTTCAGTATACATGAACCTAAATTTGGAATTAATTGTCCTGAAAATGAGAATACTTTATTATTGGTTCTGAAAATGTGGATTTCTTGACCTTTTGCATACATTGTTTTATCCAATGTATATTTCGAAATGACATTTGTGTCGGCACCTGTATCAATTCTACATAATAATTCATGATCATGACATTTGACAGTAATGTTCCATTCATTTGTCTCTTTATTTATAGCATTTATGATGTAATGACTTGACTGATTTATTTCTTCATTATTTTGTGATTGAAATGACTGACTTAACATACTTACATTTTTAGTGTTGGTATCTTTATTAGAGAAGCAATATTGGGCAAAATGGTTATTTTTCTTGCATTTTGAACAGGTTTTTCCTTTAGCAGGGCACTTGAACCTGTGAAGTTGACCGCACCTGTTACACAACTTTCGGTTAGGTGACTGTGACTGTGTTGAGACTTGGGATCTAGAATGGTTATTATTTCTTGTCGGAGATTTTGACTGATTTCTTTGACTTGAATTGGCTGCTTCTTTTCGATGACATGACTTGACTTGACTTGACATGATGCTTTTAGCAATTTTTATGGCTTTCTCTATTGTTAGACCCTCTTGTTGCAGTAATTTTTCTTGGGTTTTCCTGTTATTTATTCCAATTACGAACATGTCGCAAATGAGTTGTTCCTTCAGATTTTCGAAATCGCATCTGATTGCCATATTTGTTAATTTTGTGACATATTCTTCAATTGACTCTTCAATCATTTGTTTCCTCGTGAAGAAATTATATCTTTCGACAGTGATATTTTTGTGTGGAAGGAATTTATTATCAAATCTTTGAATGACTGTCTCGAGTGTTAGTGATGCATCTTTTCTATCTAGACCAAATGAATTGAAAATTTCTAGACAATCATCTCCTATTAGGCTTAGAAAAATGGCTATTTGTCGACTTACCGGTTCTTTATCGATTGTATTTGCCTCGAGATAGATGAGAAACTTTTGCTTCCATAATCTCCATGCCGTTGACATTGCTGTGAGATCTGAATCGACGTTCAGCGGTTTGATCGTGGCAGTCATAACCACGCTGAACCTCGGATCTTCCATTTTTATCTTTCTTTCTTCTGACACCATGTTTATTTATAAGTCTTGGTGGAAGGCGGCGGCTAGGGCTTGCAATAATTAAAACCATTCGTCTTAGGATGACAGATTGGATTCCATATTTTTATTAATATAGACAGAGACTTATGCTACGAATCTACGATCGACATCAAGACCACAGAGTAACTAGAGTAAGTAAGTTATCTAGACAACGACAAGGAAACAGTGTTGCCACTTGAGACCATAGACAATAAAACATATAGACTATACAACAATCACAAGTGTCCATTCGCGCTAGTGTCTTCCGCGCATGCGCAAAAAATAAAAAATTATAGATAAAAACATAACCCTTATTTTCTTTGTAGTCGGTTAAAATAATTAAGTAGAGCAGCCTGCATGACATAAAATTAAAAAGAAATTACAAAGAGTGTCCATGGATTTTCTTGCCCATTCTAAGTTATTATGCCTTGTGACTGTGACTGTAGTTTAGCTTTTTTTTTTGTTTGACATTCAAAACTGCCGGTAATGGTGTAATTGAAATAAATGCTTTGAGTTTGAGTTTGATAACATGAGCGCAACAGCATGATTGTGCGAGTGAGAAGTCCGGAAAACAATTGACGATATTCCGATGTCGTTCTACCTCGACCGCTAGGCGGTCACTGAGGAAATATGGCAAACGTTTCTGTATTTAAGTTTATGGGTGTTTTGGAATACTAATCATTTTCAGTTTACGTTAATATTTATATGTTTTTCTATTTTATCGTGTCATTCAACAGTGGCTCTTCGATAAAATCGAATAATAACACAAATCTATTGACAGAAACTACGTATTTTTTTAGAGCAAAAACTGAGAAATTGGACGATATTATCGTAAAAAAATTAAGAAAATAAAAGACTTTTTACAAAAAGTAACGAGCCAACTTTGAAGACAAGGATATAAAGGTATTTATTAGTGTTATATACTGGCCACCTAGAATCCTCATCTGTCTGGTTGACGGTGTGTGACATACATCATTCATTGTAAAATAAGAACATTATATTATTACTTAATGAAAATGTGTATTTAATAAAGTGGCGACGAGGATGTCGACTAATGATATAAAAAAAATAAAGAGAACCCGCGAGTCATTGCGAGGTTTAATCACAAAACTTGAAAACTACATAAACACCCAAGAAACTCTACCATACGAAGAAACCGAGTCAAGACTACAATCGCTTGAAGAAACATTACAAAAATTACAAGAAATTCAACATGAAATAGAATTACAAACACCAGACGAACAACTAGACCAAGAGATAGAAACCAGGTACGTTTTGAAGAGCAAGTAACACAGAACTGCATTATAAATGTTCACATAAGGCCCACAGCGTAAATCTAAGCATTTATACCCCCTTATTAAAGTTCACCCGGGCTGCAACAGCTGTTTAGAAAAAATCGAAGCTCACTTTAACGCTGTCTTCTGTACTGTAAATCTATTAAATTCCACAAACACGTCACAGATATCACTTTTATTCAGCGTTCAGTAGTGCAGTACCCTATCAGCTGCAAGAGCGCATGTTTGTGAACACAAATAATGCAGTTACCTGAATAAAAACCCAAGCGTCTACAATAAAACAGTTGCATTTAAATTGAGAACATAAAAACTACTATAACGTGAACAGTTGCTTTGTGAAATTATTTAACAAAGAATTAATGCTTTATGCTTCATACAGATAAACTTCTACCCTATTAGTCAGGGGTTACTATACACTCGAATAACAGCATTTATCTAGGCCGAGTCAGAACTTAAAATGTACTTTTAAACTTTTATGCAGGTACATAGCAGCAAACCTGGCATCCATTTTGTCGTGGGCTGAATAATTGAACTTGCGTAGGCATTTAATCTGCTGATTGAATTATATGTAACCATGCAACGAATATTTCTACACCAGGCTATTTTGACAACTTGTTGACGTCTTTATATTTTGTTTGAAGAAATATGGAAAGCCAAAAAAGAACCGGTGGAATACTCGGTAAAATTAATGCAATTCTGCAGCGTATTCCACCACTTAAAAAATATAAATCGAAACACAGCTAATCTAAAAGATTTAGATGTAACAACGCGTTTTTCAACCGAATTTGAAATTAGTTATAGACGGGTTTCGTATGTAATATTTATGATATGCGAACGAGATTGTTCCAACGATTCAGATAGTTCAGACACGAGTGATTGTGATATACATGATTAAAGACAGGAATGTCGAAAAAAAAATGGGCCATATGAAACATATTGAACAAACACTCGAACGACCTAGCAAAAATAATAAATGATTTTGTTCCTGTTATTTTATTTTTGTTGTTTTGGTGAAATACATTACCTAATGACGCCAGAACTATTTTAGGGTCAACCTGAATCATCATTCTAAAAAAAAGCGAAATGAGCTGAGTACTCGCACAACAGAATATAGATTCCTTTAAAAAAAATTGCTTCATTGGGATGAGGCTCCAGAAAATATTACATTGAATATAAACTTCGACAGTTTGCTAATTTTTAAAAGTTCCAAGAATGAGTTTTGGCCCATACAACTGTCAACATTTTCGAAAATCCATGCTTCAGGCCTATTGTGATTGGTATTTATTTTGGACAAAGAAAACCGAAAACTGTAACTGAGTAATTGGAAGATTTTATTAATGAAATGAAACCATTACTTGAAACGACGGTGTTTATTTATGTTCAAAGTTGTGGAAGGAAATTTAAAATAAAGATTAGATGTTTTATATGTGAGTATGTAACCGGAAAGTTCATACATTCATACATTCGTTTTCCTGATTATCTGTATCTGTGTTCCACAAAAGTTAGTTCGCTGTTAGCATCTTCATAAGTCGGAATGTTGTTTCTTTTGAAAGTACTTTTTAGGGTATCCCACCCTGATCCAGGCGTTGAATTTTCATAGTTTCATGGGGTATTTAGTACTTCTCGGTAGCCTTTGTAGAAGTCGCTTAGTTTCCCAAGGTGCAGGAATGACAGAGTGGCAACACCTCCCTCTACAGTCTGAACGAAGGCATGTTGTGTAAAAAAAAAACACAAGAAAATCATTAGTAATTAAGTATTATTCAAGAAACGAAATATAATCACCACTTAATCAAACTACCTATCTACTTTTTGTCGAAATTGATGCCACAAAAACTAGACGTATCTAATAAATAAATAGTTAACATAATACCTTTTTAATTAAATTAGAATAGCAGCTACCTATTTAAACTACAATTTAAATTAAGTACTTGTCGTGTACTACTACTAAAAAGAGAACAAAATGGATTTAGCAGAACCACAGCGGTACCCTAAAAGCTTGGATCCATAAAGGTGTTTTTTTTTTTTGGTTATCTAGCGCAAAATGTGAACCACTACTACTCTTCACATCAATCCATGGCTGATTTGTTTCTCACAAGTGCTTAGCTAATTTACTATTTTCTGAATTACAGGCCACACGAGAACACCCGTACAGACCGTAACATTACATTAATATTAAAACAGTTCACTTGCTATCCGCCATTTTCGCTGCGTGACTGTGAATTATTTTAAAATTTGATCTCTTTATTTTGGGTCATTTTAGAACATATCGATTGGAATTAATTTGGTCCACAAATAATTTACACGTTACCAGCTTATTATCAATTTCTTTCTAAAAAACAATAACATTTATTTTGTTTACTGTCCATTTATTTTTGTTTTTTAGTATTTACTGGTATTTTAAGAGCTCGTGAAAATTTCGAACTAAATATATATAGTATTTCACAGTAAAGTTACCTCCCCAATAAGATTTCTGACATAATAGGAAGAAATCGAAATTTTTACTTACCGTAAATTATATTTATTTTCTCACAAATGGCGCTTGAGATCTTGCACACAACACAACACGTATACATCATGACAAATTGACAGTTCATATTAAAGAAAAATAAATAATGAAAGTTATTGCATTCCACAATTTCACTCAGTGTACTTTCTACTGTGTAAAAGCATATAAAATGTACACATTTGTCTTTTTTGCTGTATTATAGGTAACACGTGTCTTGTTATTCAGGCAATTTTCAGCTATTGGGGCGACTGTTACACACATAAATGCTAATTTGATGTTGATATAATTCAATTATTTGTTAATTGGAATTCTTATACAGCTATGTGCTGAATAATTTGTGCCCAAATTAGAGTTATATCAGCAGAGGATGCGCTGTCTACGCTGTTATATAGCAAGTTTATGCAGCTAATGTTTTCACGGTGCTCTATGAAAATGCTGTTACAAAGCACTTTTGTGCTACTTGGGAAATTTGTCATCATAAAGACGTAACTTCTCATATTACAAAACAGAGAAAATTGACGAATCACACCATTGCAAACATCGGCATCACACGTGAGTACGAATACACAACAAGAACGAGGGCCAAAAATGAATTTCCAGCCTTTTCAAGAAAAAGAGACCTTCGCAAATTTTACTAAACGATTTACTGTATTTTCTTGCTCAATAAAATCGAAGATCCTAAAATAAAAGTGTACACCATCCTTTCTGCATTATCACCCGAATTACATGAGAAGTTACATGATTTATGCTCTCCGGAGGATCCAATTGATATGAACTTTATAGAACTCACACAGATTCTAGATGACTATATAGATCCTAAGCCTAGTATATGGGCGTTACAACACAGATTTATGACGCACACACAACGTGATGATGAAACAGTAGCAACATACGCCTCAGAATTAAAGAAAAATTCCTTGAACTACGAATTCAAGTGCCATAACTGTCAAAAGTCTACCTCAGAAAGTTTCCTAGTCCTACAATTTATTCGTGGACGAAAATTCTTCAAGAAAGAGATACACCACCTTTTACTAAACTGGTTCAAATTGCTACATCCATGGAAATGGAAAAATCAGGAAACCTGAAAATATCCGCAGACATGCGCAAACATTTGGACACAGTAAACAAGATTACAAAAGCGACAGGTAGAGATAACGAATAACGACCATCATCCACACGACAGAATATAAAGTTTACTTCTTCATCATTATCTCCGTTAACTATAAGAGATTTAAAAGGAAAATGCTTCCGATGCGGTAAAGACGACCGCCGATCTAATGATTGCGGGGCAATCAAATCTACCTGCCTGAAATGCAAGAAAATTGGACATCTGGCACGAGTTTGTTTGCAACGGAACCTAAAAACCAATCAACTAGATGACACTATAAGTAACACGAGTTTTGACAGTAATGGAGATATCAATTTAATCAAAAGTGAAATAACGGTCAAATATATGATCACAGCAAAAATTGAGAACAAACAAGTACGCATGGAATTCGACACGGGAGCAACCTTGTCAACAATGTCACTCAAACAATACAAAAGCCTACAAATACCAAAAAAAATTTCAAAACTGATATGAAATTGAGAACCTACACGAGTGAAATTATCAAGACTGCAAGAGCAACATACATCAAAGGGACGTATAAAAACCAGACTTTCAACGGGAAGCTTTACATAATCAATCAAAACGTTGACCCAATTTTTGGCAGAAGCTGGATTAAAGAAATTAATATGAATATCGCAGATTTAAGAGTTGTACGAACTTCAGAACAATCCGACAAACTTGATAAATTAATAGAAGAATTTTCATCAACTGTTTTTCGATCAGACCTAGGAAAAATACCCAACTACGAAGCACATATAAATCTCAAAGAAAATATACGACCAATATTTATAAAACCACGACGTATACCGTACGCTTTAAAGGACAAAGTCAATAAAGAAATTGAACGACTGTGTGCAGAAGGGGTGATTACCAAAGTATACCAATCAGACTGGGGCACACCAATAGTACCGATTGTGAAACCAAATGGGAGCATTCGACTATGTGCAGACTACAAGGTCACCCTTAACAAAGTCAACAGAGATGAACAATACCCAATTCCTATAATTGAGAATATATGTGCGGAAATGAACGGAGGCAAATACTTCTGTACTTTAGGTATTACCCGAGCCTATCTTAATATGGTCATGGATGAAGAAAGCACCCTTTTACAAACATTAAGTACACACAAAGGTACTTACAAAGTCAATCGCTTGATGTTTGGAGTAAAAGTGGCACCAAGCCTTTGGCAGAAATTTATGGATCAGTTATTTCAAGGACTAGACGGAATTAAATGTTTTTTTGATGACATTATAATTCAAGGAGCATCAGAAGACCAACTTTTAACACGTCTAAGACAAATCTTGCAAAAACTAAAAGATAGTACCTCCGCGTGAACAGAAAAAAATGTAATTTTTTTAAACGAAATATTAATTACCTAGGACACACAATAGATAAAGAGGGTTTACAGCGTTCAGATCAGATTAGCCTCTCGTCAGAGCTTATACCGTAGGTGATCGGGTGCAGGCCAGAGCCTACTCCGACCAGAGGCAAAGGTGGGAGTTCGGCACGATAATACGTCGTCTTGGCAATCTGCACTATGAAATGCGAACTGACGGTGGCGTTATATGGCGCAGACACCTGGAGCAACTGCTGCCGGCCCCCGGAGTGCGGCAGCTAGGAATCGCGGCGGAGGACTGTTATATACTGGCCACCTAGAATCCTCACCTGTCTGGTTGCCGGTGTGTGACATACATCATTTATTGTAAAATAAGAACATTATATTATTACTTAATGAAAATGTGTATTTAATAATTAGCTCGAAAATTTTTGCGATTTAGCCTTCGTTGCCTCGGAAGGACTGCGGAAACAGAACTCGTAAACGCGTTGGGCGCGAGACACCTCTTTTCAACGCCAGATTTACGCAATACGAGCGAGTTTTATGAATTAAAAGAAAATACGTAGTTATTAAACTTATAGGATATTAAGGTGCATTAAAAATAATTGCAATTCCTCAAGTTTTGTCAAAAAACATTGTAAACCTGCGCGAATATTTCGACGGGCTGTCAATGTTACTGGACTGGGGCCTTAAGAATCTTAGAATCTAACTATAATGATATGAATTGTTTTTCTTTATTTGTTTAACATTCATCATTCTCCTGCCCTTATCCCAACTTACTTGGGGTCGGCGCAGCATGTCTTCTTCTTCCATACTTCTCTATTACTCGTCATCTCAGCAGTCACTTCATCCTTCACACAGTCCACTTTGTTTAACATTGACGGCATGTAATAAGCAAGAAAATTCAGTGTGACCCCAATACAAAAATTACCTTGATTATCGCGGATATACCCGAAGCGGCCTCGCTATATCCAATGTTGGAAATGACGCTGCCAACTAAAAGTGAGTCTTCTTTTCCTTTACAGAACACCCTTTCAATGGTCTCCAGTTCTGTTTTGTCAGCCTCAGGCGTACCTATAACGAAATTGTGAAAATCGGTACCAACAAAAATTTTCAATGTTTTTTCTTAATCATTGTGTCTTTGGTCTACTACGCGACTTCTGAACTCGTGGTCCTGATTTGATCCCAAAGTCGGGTAAAGAGTTATTAGATTTGGGAATGCATGCTACTATCTATTATGAATGACTTACCGCTAGAAATCTGCAATGCAATCAATGTGAAAAATTGCTCAAAGGTACTAAAGAGATACTTTCTGGATTGTGGTACAATCTAGGAAGTGTCTTTTTGGTGCGTATACTATACTATTTTAGCTTTGCCTATTATTATACCTAGTTCTTACTGTTTACGATGATTTACTGATATAATAATGTTGTGGCACCGAGTTTGCCGTGTCTGGCATCCCACTGTTAAACCCACGATGGTTTGTGAGGTATGTTTACGTTTTGTTAATGGTTGTAATTGTGTATAGAATAATAAAAGGTAAAAAAAAAAAAAAAATTGTAATAGACGTGCTTAGTTTATAGCAATAGGCTCACTTGCTATTAATCGCGGAACTAAAATAACCGGCCAATGAAAATGTAATGATATACACTCAGTTACCCCCTTCAAATATAAGGACGTGGTCTAAAGCAGTTTCATAAATTATTGAGTCAATCATTAAAAAAATGAATACCTGAACCAAAAGCTTCAACGTACTCCACAGCGTGCGGTGGAACTCTCGCTTCCTCATAGAAGTTTTTCAAGAAGTCGACAGTCTTGTCAGGATTCCTTAAGTATCCGTACTGAGGGCCTGTTTCTTTTGTTAGCAGACCGGTAAACTCCGTCTTAGCGTGCAGTAAATCTGCGTAGATCCTGTATATTACACGATAAATGAGACTAGTCTTCAGTGGCGTAGCTATGTAACCATGGGCCCCGGGGCAAAACTGAAATTGGGGCCCTATTTTAACTTAAGTAAATACTTTAGGAGTGCAAAACTACTTCATCATCAGCTCCTTATACGCCACTGCAAGGCATAATAAAGGAAAGCTACCAAGTTCTACTAATTACGTATATGTGTAACGCAGCTCGTGTGTCGTAATAATATTATAAAACGTTAAAGTTTGTATTTTTTTGGTACGCTTTCACGTATAATCTACTGGATGAAAGGGCGTCGCCAACTTTTGAGCCAGGGGGGGGGCAGGAGATTGCGATTAAAATCGTGTGCGGGTTCAGTTTACTATTTACAGATGCAGTTGAAGTTCTTCTTAATCATAAATGTAATAGCCACTTCAATAATATTTGCACCTCGGATTGGTTACATTTTCCATACTTGTTTTGAAGCGGTTTCTGAAAAGTGTAGGAACTAAAAGAAAATTTTAGTTCTCTACTCCAGACAAGTTTACTTTTCTTTAGCCCTATTATTCAGAAATAGCTTATAATAAGGAATAAGGGAAACCATTATGAGAACAAAAGGAACTAAGGTTCAAAGAGACAGAGAAGCGAAATAGAAAATTTGAATACCCTACCTTGGACAGGTCAGAATTATTTCGAATCTTCATACAGGAGTTACTTGGTCGACTCACAAACAAAGTCAAAAGCGAGCAAAAGCGAGCGAAGCGAGCTCGGAATTTTTTTGACACCTTGCCTTGGACAGGTTACAATTGTTTCGATCCTTCATACAAGAGATACTTGGTCGGCTTTTAGATAAAGTCAAGATTCAAAAGAAAGTAGTCAGAAGAGCGAGTGAAGTGAGCTCGAAAATTTGAACACTCTACCTACCCACCCTGGACAGGTTAGAATTATGAAATTTTGCACACAGATAGAGCTCGACCTGGTTATGAGTTGGACGAATACAAGTATCCTATGATACTTTTATCCCAAGAATCCCGTGGGATAATTTTCAATGTTGGTCCGTACTAGGCGAAGTCCGGCAGAAGCTAGTAGAACAGCCGACCCCAACATACTTGGGAAAAGGCTAGGTAGAAGATTACACCCTGTTATATTTATGTTCTGGAGGTGGGAGATATTTTTGTGATTTCGGTTCGAGCCGTTCGAGGTTTGTTGGAGTCAGGGGCAAAAAATTTGCAAATCGAAAATTGTTTATTGAACTAGGATATTATATAAGTTTTTCCAATGTCGTCCATAGAGGCCGAGGGGCCCCTTGAGCTTGGGAGCCCCGGGGCACTGCCCGGCCTAGCCCTACGGTAGCTACGCCACTGTTAGTCTTAAATATAAAGTTTTCACAACAAGTAGGCCACCAACATTTATTTAAAATCCATTAATAGCGCTACACCCTGTGGTGTAGCGCTATTAATGGATTTAAAATGAAAAATTGCGCATGCCCCTCGACTCCGGGGTTTGACATTTTTTTTATATTGTAGGGCTTGGGGTACCGCACTCGTAGATAAAGGTTATCCATTAAATGTAACTACACCTTATATATTTATTACAAATCTATTATTATATAATTATAAATCTCGGGTAACGGTGTTTGTGGTCGCACTCCTTCAAACGTCTCGACCGATTTTTATTTTTCTTTTTTGAAAGTTTATTTGGTAGGTATGAGAATAGGTCTTAAAGCATATTTCACACCGCTAGGTGATTAGGGGAAAGGTAGGGGTATAGTAAAAAAGACGCGCTGCAACGCAAGCCGAGCACATCTAGTAAGTTTAAATGATTTGCTTCAATCAGAAATAGGAAACTCACATTCCGTTGTGAAAAAGAGATAGTGCTACTAAAAGAAAGTGATGACACTAAAACTTTATAAAACAGCCCCTGATTTTTATTTCTTGTAAAAAGATCCTTTTATAACTTACCTCAGCGCGTCCTTAGCCTTCTGCAGAAACAATACATTAATGGCTTCCGACTTGACACAACCATTGGCATTCTGATCAAAAGACTTTGTTTTGCCGTCCATGGCTTGTCTTATGATCCTGGAAATAAATAAAACACGATCGTACAATTTCAAACATTTGAATGTTATTGGAAATAAGTTTGCCAATAAAAAAATAGGGCCATTATACAATATCACTTTGGTCTATATATTTTTTAAGAATTTTTGGAACGATCGGCATGCAAAGCGTGCCATATATGTACATAATTATGTATGTTATACATATAACGAAAATATTTTTCTTTATCAATGCTTTACCGTCCGTAATGCACCGAGGACTGTGGATGCAAACACAAGTTACATCCTCCCACGACGGCCGCCTCGCATTCACCGCGACTCATAGCGTGGTACGCCTGCTCCAGCGCCGCGGTTGAACTGCAGCACGACTCTTCGATCGCTATCGAAGGACCCTTCGCGTTCAACCAATAGGAAATGCGGTTGGCACACATAGACTTACTGCATCTAAAAAACAAAATAAATTATGACCAATAACAACTCCACAAATACGCTAGCTGAAGATATGTATGTATTAAGATTGAATAATAGTACTCTACAGTAGGCCTGACGACAGTGGTAACTACTCGATTATAACTTATAAGATATCGGAACTCCGTACTACGCTAGGCCAAGTCAAAGTAGAAGTATGAATGCCGATGTGCAGTCTATACTATGGTAGCAAGTGTGACTCCTGGATTTGATTCTCACAGCCACGCTAAAAACATAGCACTGCATGTGGGTTTTTCGTTTGTTTTGCACCCGGTGTTTTCCTTACGTAGGTACGTGGGTTTTTTTTTTTAAACTGGTGCGTGTGACTGTACCAAATAAAGACTGTATGTAATGTATAAAGTGAATTGTTTCTTACCCATTTATACCCAAGCCTGTTCTAGACGCGGTATCATAGTAGGCTGCTTTTTCAGCTTCGGAGATACAGATTCCAACGAACACACCTATTTTTTTCCCGGACAAGTGCTTGGGATTTACTCCTGTGGACGTCAACAATTAAATAAAAATTAAAAATTTCGGTAACCTTATTAAATACAAATCAAATCAAATCAAATCAAATCAAATCATTTATTTCTTTGCAAACATGGGTATACAAATTGGTACATAGATGTTGTCATAGAAGTTAGTTCTCCATATTCTGCCGTCACATGGGCATGCAAATCATAATCAATTAATGTAATTTTAAATAACAATAAGAATATTATTATAATTCCATTTTATAAATTAATGTAAAATTATTTAAATCACAATAAAATAGAAAAATGTCATAATATTACATCAAACGTCACAAGGTTACGATATTAAGTACATCAATCGCTACAATACAAGCATGTCAATTTAAATTAGTCATAATACAAAAGAAATAATTAATTGTACAAGCTCTCGCCAAAAGCTACGCTTGCGCAAAGCTCTGGACGGCACACGGGAATTTACTTCCGGGATACAAAGAATAGGAAACTTCTTCCGGTAGCATGTTCGTGTGCTAACTCGGTCATGGTCTACCTGCGTACCTACATCGAAAGGGGATGTTTCATTTTTGTATGGGATTCCGGCCATAACATGTACCTTTTAGAAATGCTGAAAAAAAAAGAATAGAATAAAGTAAAAAAAAATATATGATAATAAATGGTTTTTATGCACACAATAAAAATTAAAAATGTTTGACGTTTGTCGTGAGTGTTATGACAGCTATGACAGGTTGTAGAGATGACGTTTACATAATCTAGAAATTGTTATTTGATAATAATTGTACAAAACGAAAGTCGTAGAAACAAAACATAAATGAGAGAACGTAAAATAACACTGAAAGCCACGAAAGTCGAAAGCAAGTCGAGATGAACGAGACTCGACTAACAGACACTGGTGGGTTTTGTCAAAACAAAACGTCATTTTGGATTTTTCGTTCAGAAGTACATTATAGAAAAGTAGTAAGTACCTATTATATTTTTTTAACAATGAAATCATCACTCCTGCCTATAATTAGTTGAAAATTATGTAAAAGAGTATAAAAATATTTTTTTATTACGAGTACGTGTACTTTTCATATTTAATATCGACGTGATATTATGTTTTTATGGGAAATGATTTCAGAACGAAAGCAGACTATGCATACGACGCTATGTAGAATAGAATATGCACTGCTGTGCTGTAACACTGCACCTATTGCTATGTCTGAGGCGTCCGTCACTATTGCCAATTTGGCTTCGCAGTCGGGATGTGCGAGCATCGCAGCTTTGCATAGCCCTTCCTTGCAGGCATTGAAGGCTTCCGTTTCCTGAGTGGTGAAATGCACTGGGTGAGAGCCTTTTACTGACCCTACCAACAGAGCATTTAAGGGGCCCTGGTGTTGAGCTGCGTCGGGTATGAATCGTCTGTAGAAATTGAGCATCCCTAAAAATCTGCGAAGTTCCCGAACAGTTTTGGGCGCCGGGTATTTTGTGATGGCTTCCACCTTCTCGGGTAGTGGGCTGGTGCCATCGGCCGAGATCCTATAACCTAAGAAAGTCACTTCCTTTCCTCCGAATACGCACTTAGCAGTATTAATCACCATGCCATATTCCTGTAGGCGGGTGAAAAGTTGATGTAGGTGGTCTTCGTGGGTCTTCTGGTCTTTGGAGAAGATCAGGAAATCGTCAAGATAAGGGTAGCAGAAGTCGAGTCCTCGTAGCATCTCATCGACGAATCGCTGAAAAGTCTGTCCAGCATTGCGTAGCCCGAAAGTCATGAAAGGAAATTCATAAAGTCCGAAAGGCGTAGTGATAGCGGTCTTGGGAATATCCTCTGGGCTTACAGGAATTTGATTATACGCTTTGACAAGATCAATTGTGCTAAAAATCGTACATCCTGAAAGACTATGCGTAAAATCTTGAATATGACGAATTGGATAATTGTCAGGTACCGTCCTGGAATTCAGCGCACGGTAGTCACCACAGGGTCGCCATCCACTGTTCTTCTTAGGAGCCAGGTGTAATGGTGATGACCATGGTGAACTTGAGGGTCTGGCAGTGCCGTCTTTCAGCATCGCTTCAAACTCGTCTTTAGCTATTTTTAATTTGTCGGGGGCAAGGCGTCGTGGTGTACATGAAACTGTTGGTCCAGGTGTAGTCTGTATGTGGTGGACTGTATTGTGTGTTGATGTACGGTGTATGCCGTGTGGCCGGGTAATATCAGGATATTTCCGTAGTATGTTGTGGTATGTGGTGTCACCAATAATTACCTTAACCGAGGAAATAATGTCTGACGAACGGGTAGGTGAAGCCGGGGTCGCAAGCATTGTATAGTTGTCTAATAGACGCTGGTTTCTGCAATCAACAATTAAATTGTAAAATGACAAAAAATCCACTCCTATTATTGCTTTCGTAACGTCGGCTACAATAAATGTCCAAGCAAAGTCACGGCGCAACCCCAAGTTTAAACTTAAATTAATATAACCGTATGTTTTGATGGATGTACCGTTAGCTGCACACAGTTGATAATCGGTAGCTTCACGTCGCCCTGGTAATAGTGATCGTGGGTAAACACAAAGGTCGCTACCGGTGTCAACCAAAAATTGAGTTTTTGATCGTCGATCGGTGACGAATAAGCGACCGGTGCTAGGACAATCGTTGGCCGCCATTACTGATTGCCCTTCGAGTTTTCCACCGCTTTATAGTCGCACGGTTTTTGGCATTTCTTCGCCCGTTCTCCAAACCGTTGGTGGTACCAGCATTGTGGGAACTTGCTGTAACTCGACTGCGATCTCGACGAACTCGAACGATGACTGAACGGAACTGAACGGCTGTTCTATCGCTGCCGCGGTCGTGAGTGCCGTGACTTACGATCGAATTTTGCGCTCAGTTTTTCCACTTGCCTGGCCAGTGCGGCTATTTCGGGATTCGCACTGCTCGTGGGTGTTGCCTTGGTGATGGCGGATGTAGATGCTACCTGGGGCCTGACGACGTCGTTGATTCGGTCTGCTAGCTCCGCCAATTCCTCCATCTCGGCCTTGGACTGCGAGGCGATAATGGCTTGCGTCCCGCTTGGTAGGCGGCTCGTCCAAATGGTGCGGAGTAATTCCTCGGGAACGCCCGGTCCCGCAAGGTTTAATAAGTGGCGGTAGAATTGCGATGGTTTACGATCGCCGAGTTCTTCGTGCATGAGTAGCTGTTTAACCTTCTTCTCGCGCGATGCTGACATTCTTTTAATTAATTCCACCTTGAGCTTCTCGTACTTGTTGGTAGCTGGAGGGTTTTCAATTATTTCTTGATCCTCGGAAGCGTATTGCGGGTCCAAGTGGCCTGTGACGTAATAAAACTTCGTTTCATCTGCTTTTATGTTTGCAAGCGCAAATTGTGCTTCCATTTGCGAAAACCGAAGTGATGGTTTTTCCGGATAGAACGGTGGCACCCTCACGCCCACGCGGAATGTTTCTAGGTGCTTCTCACCACCATCTTGGCCTGCCGCGATCACGTTGCGCTCACTTTTGTCTGTCATTGTAGCGTTCTTACTCGGGGTCACCAATTTAGTGTAATTCTTGAGGTATGCTTGTGTGCGGAGATAAATAAAAGTTTGTACACTGACACAGTAAAGTTTATAGTTTATTGGAAGAACTGAGAACAATAGGTACACAGGTTGAAGTCCACAGCACAGTAAGAGTGAAGAATAGCAAAGGATAGATAGAAAGCACTAGGTACAGTATTATAGCGGTTCGTAAGCTAAAGCGGTGGCGGACCGAGCGACACAGTGGTCGCTTGCAAGGCGATAAGCTGACTGGCGGGCCGCCGGCGCACACTGGTGCGCGGCGTGGCTCAGGAATGCGATCCCCACCTCGCACGTTAAACAATGGAGCGAACAGGCGTACATAATTTTATTTTTTACACCATAAGAGATATTTTTGTAATTTACATCTACGCCACAGCAATAATTGAAAACACTTTACATGCACAAGAAATCAGGCTTAAATTCTCGAAAGATTTTTTTCCTAAATTCATGGTATTTTCCCCTCTTTTTCGATAAATGTGCATCTTATGGCCGAAAATGAAACATTAAAAAGTGAAAACGTACACAGACAGACAGGGATACTTCCCTTTTTATAATAATAATATGGCTCAAAAAAAAGAAAATTCAACCCGGATACCGGAACTCGGGCGGATGAAATAAGGGTTGAAAATGTATTTAGTCAAGCTAGCTAGCAACATCCCCCCTGAACGCGCCCATGAGCGCGCTCGGTTTCCAAACGAAACGACGCACGGAAGGAACGGGGCGCTCGCGGGCGCCGCGGCGCCCTCGTCTGTCCCCTTTCTTCCTGACCCATTTCTTCCTCAAGTTACTCACATAACTGTGACAGAATTGTTTCAATTCCTTCTTTTCATTTTCCGACAATTCAACAGTATTCACAAAAGCTTCAAATAAAACATTGGGCTGTGAAAAACTACCGTCGTTTGCCACAAACATGCAAATGTCCAAATTGCTACCAAAACCTTCCATCACAACACAATAATAAATATAAGCTAATAAGTTAGCGCGCACAAGTACTGTGACTCAAATGTCCGGTTTTTATACAACTACCCTCATTATCGTTCGCTATTCTCTAATTAGAACTAGAATGGTATTGTGACTAGGGCCCATTTGGCCCTGCTAGAGCTAGTTAATGCTCATCATTAACGCTCTTAATCACGGTGATTCACAAATGAGTTAGTTCTTGGAATAAAATTTAAAACAAAACCTAAACAATTTTTTTTTTTAATTATTGCCATCATAAAGGTCATTAGCCGGCTAAATCTAACTATAATTTATATTTATATCTAGTAAATCGATCGGCAACGTCAATGTTTGGGCTGGCATTCATAGAAATACCATAATTGGACCGGTTTTTATTGATGGTTTATGGTTGAATGCTGAAAAGTTTTTAGAACTCCTTAACGGACCCGTTTCCGAGTACGTGGATGAGCTTCGCTAGATGTGTACAGGCAGATGTGGTACCAATTATACGGAGCACCAGCTCATTCAGTGGTGTCTGCAAGAGACCGTTTGGCTCAAGTGTTCGGACAGCAGTGGATTGGCCTTTATGGATTAACGCGGTGGCCAGCGACGTCGCCCGACCTTACACCATTGGATTTTTTCTTGTGGGGTCATGTCAAAAATGAAGTGTACGCAACAGCTGTTGATACGGTTGATGATTTCAAAGACAGAACATTCTTATATTTTAATAAATTAAAAGACATGGCTGCGAATGGGGACCTTTTGTCAAACGCTAGAAATAACCTTCTACGACGGTG
Source organism: Eugnorisma glareosa (assembly GCA_947578425.1). Lineage (NCBI taxonomy): Eukaryota > Metazoa > Arthropoda > Insecta > Lepidoptera > Noctuidae > Eugnorisma > Eugnorisma glareosa. Next base: position 5,346,734 of record OX387974.1, on the reverse strand, counting down.
CAGTTTGTGTATTCGAATTCATGGCGGCCACATTGAAAAACGAAAATTTTGTGATTATCATAACTTAGTAATTAGGATAGTCACTAAATTTTTCGTGAGTGATTGATCAGTGATCCTGATAGTTATTAATGAATAACACGCGGGTGAGAGGTGCCTGATTATTTGGTGAATAATCTGTGATTCAGTGTAAGTAATTGTTTTTACCGAGCTTTATTATTAATGGCGCCAAAAAATCAAGTCGCTACAGGACCGCGTTGTTGCCACTCTTACCACAGGAGAGAAACAATATTTATAAATGGTCTTCTATTTCGTTTCCAGTTTTATGCCATTTAATTTGTTTGAAATTTTTATTATTTTATTTTCGATGTTATGATTTTGTTGACAGTTTAGAATTATTTCTATGAACTAGGTATTGTCCGTGTTTTCATTGTCGTATAGTCGTCTCCACACTGTATACAATTTTCTGACTGATAATAAATCAGTTATTTGGTATAGCTCGTAGGTGGGATAGGTCCTTTTTTTGAAGTACATTACTTTTATTATTGTCCGTTGCGCTCTTTCAACATCAAGGAAACGTGTTTTACGCGCCCCCCCAAATGGAGATACAATATATTATTACGGATTGAACTAGCGAGATAATATACACAAAATACACATCATTTAGAAGATGTTTTGCTAAGACACTCCTTGGGACTATATGTCGTATGTTTTAAAAATCCAAATAAATTTTCGTATTCTAGCAGTAGTTTGTTCAATATGGATTGGCTTGCTGACCGCCGTCGCGAACGGTTGCTTTGCGAGCTGCGCTTGCCCATCTGTTACGAAAAAAACAAAATTTATTGCTCTGCGACCCGGCCGTCTAGTGTTCGTTTAATGTGCCATTTACTTAAAGTTTTTATGTGGTTGCTGTACCTATTACCAGTTTTAACAAACCTACTATTATTTTTATTCGTTTTAAAATTTGTAATCGTGTGTGTTTGTGAATAGTGTGATCTCTAAAGCATAAATTAAAGTAGCATATCGTGAACTTAAATAAGATTAAGGTTGAAACGTTTACGTATCCAAAGACAGTGTTACAGTGCAGTGTTTGTATACCCTGTGCATATGAACACCCTAAGTTGCTGACTAGCCCAAGTTAACATCAAGAGCGACCAGCAAAAGCAGTGGAAACTCGGTGAACTCGTTGAATTTATTTATCTTGAATGAGCACAGATTATTTTCCAGCCAACCAACAGTCACTTGTGTGTACAAATCTGGGGCTTCCCAGTTTGCCTAGCTAGGAATACAATCTATGTAAACGATTAACTCTTGAATAACCAAAACATTATTGTGCTTGATAAAATACCTCCATATAGAACCAGAACTACAAATAATCGAGGCGCCCACCTACTATTAAAAGTGTGTGTTACCCATTTCTATGTTTAGAATCATAATAGTAATCCTTTGTAGAAACTACACTAGATCATTTAAAAATATAATTATGACACAAGTGGTTTAGCTTTAAACTTGCTAAACACACGACCATCATCATTTTGCAATAGGTGCATCAAACACGCTCCATTCAAGTTGCATTATATGCCAAATCTCGCCTAAAACAGCTACCAGTTCAAAGGTAAAAGCCCTGCCCAGAGAATTCACCAGTTTTCATACTTACACCGACCGCACACTAGTATAATATTAATTGCATAAATAACAACATAAACATATTATTAATATATTAAGCCCTCCCTTTCAACAGTATTTCGGCGTTTACCGTTTAATGCTTAAAAATAATACAACATAGCTTGTACATCAACGAATACATCGGTGTAAATTAACACAAAATCAGGTTTCTTATTACATAATAGCATTACTGGGACCAGCTCTCCCCAAGACACCAAAACTGTTGTTCACGCAATTGCCCCTAACATCTGGCGTAATACGACTCCCAAGAATACAAAAACAAAAGTCGAACTCTTAAAATCAATAGGACAACAAAAAAATTGTTACGTCATAAAACAATAGAACAGTCAGTTCAATTATTTCTTATCTGCCTCAATCCGTGTTCGAACGAATACATATGGTAAAGATAAATCATTAAACTTGAAAGCGTTAAGAAAAAACAAACCCTGTACAAATAACCTTACAATAGTGACCGGGTCGAGCAAAAAATCCATAGTAACACAAAAGAAAACCCTGCCATCTCCTATTACCTACGAAACGAGAATAAATTGCATAACCAGACAATTAACAAACTAACAAAGCGTCGCCTTAACTACCGATAGTATAGAGGTAATAAAACCCAGACATCCAAAACAACGCGAGATTAATATAAAATCTAGTAAAATATCACTAGCTCTTTCCACAGGAAAGCTAATAAGCTTTTTTCACAGGCACAGTGATAAGCTTTTCCCGCAGCCTTAAACTACACGGGTACATTATAAAGAGACGCAACACATAACGAATCATTGCGAAGCTACAACAAAGAAAAACGGAGCAACACAATAGCAAACACCATCCATTATCATCAAATTTAAATATGGAAAGAGTCCATATGATCGGAGATGGAAACTGCTTGTATAGAGACATCGCGCACCAAGTAAACGCCATATTTTTCCAGTCATTCGACCAGCATATGACAAGAAGAGACCTAGCTAAATATGTTGAGGAAAATCAAGACCAGCCGAACATAGCACTAGCGCTCGCGGGAAATTTGCTTACTACCATAAACCAAGGAAATGCAGATGAGCAACGGAAAAAACATATCTAACAACAATACAAAGATGGCGTCTGGGGTGGTGAAGATATCATCATTGCAGCAACCGAGTACAACAAAGAAAAAGTACACCAAGCTTGGCCTGGTGCTCCCAATACATACCGACCCAGAAATCCACAACACGCCGTAGCCCACAGTATCGAATAACAATGGGGAAATCTTATTAGATATAATAAAAAGCGAAAACCTTAGATTAGAGACATCACGAGGCAGATCAAGCTGCAAAATAACGTGGCAGTCTGGAAACAGAAAATCGCAAATTGACCATATACTTACTGCTGCGGACAAGCCAAATATATTTAACTACATAAAAGGTGAGTGGAGAAAGAATATATCAGACCATAAAATTATTCTCCCGGATATTATTACTCTCAAACTCAAGAGGAGGGAAAAAAATTCGACACTACATAGGCAGAAATCCAACGAGAAACCACCTGCACAATGCACAAACCTGAGCTGGAATTCAACTACAGAAATTACGACTATAGCCGACTCCAAAGTGAGGAAATAATGAAAGAATATCAAAAGGAAATTAAAAGCCAACCTCAGGTAATAAATCTATAAAACAAGAAATATACCCATAGGATTCCCCGAATATCATGAAATCAGCAGCGGCAAAGATTGTTATATGCAGACCAATCAGATCCAGAGAACATAGAATCGCGCTCGCAAAACTACAAAAAGCCAAGTTTAACAAAAATTTTTACCCCAAGCAACTAAGCGAAGCAAGACACAATCTGCAAAATATAAGAAATAAAGAAGAGAAAAAATGTGAAGTATTCTTTAGAAACCTAAGCAGAACTCACCCATCACAACGAATGAGAATCACATACGATTTTTACAGGAGATAAAACGAACATGAAGTGCAACAACAAACAACGTTTTATACCCATGTCAAGGTAGGAAGAAGAGTTAAAAAAGTAAGCAGGTACACATAGAACTCCTACCCAATTAGAACCCATCAGACGTAAAAAATGAACTATCAGAAGAGGAAATAAGTGACATCAAAAGCAATGAGCAACGGCAAAGCACCAGGTACTGACAAAGTAGTTTCCGAGCCTATTCCTATTTAAATTTATTAATTATTTCTTATTCAAAGCCTCGCCAACAGAAATGCTATCGGAACTTATAAAACACATGCAGGCAGCATGGGTACCAATGATATACCAATGTCTTGGAACAAAACGATCCAAATTCCAGTGCCTAAAAAAGCAAATCCAGACGGAATTAATGACTACAGAAAGTTATCCATGTGTAACGTGGGATATAGAATATATGCGAGCTTTCTTCTAAGCAAACTGGACGCTTCAATAAAAGAACTAGAAAACTACCAAGCAGCCTTTCTTCGCAATATATCGACCGACGATCATATGTACACACTGAGAATTCTTGACGAGGAATGGAGAGCAGGCTCAAAAACCTATGTGCTGGCGTTAGACATCAAAAAAGCTTTCGATACGCTGGACTTGAACTCTCTTAGAGACATTTTAGTTACTAGAACATTAGAAGAAGAAATAGAATGCCTTCATCTAGACCAGGACCATGAGATTCAACTCCCTATCATACCGTCCTTTGCAGATGACGTGATAATAGCAACAAATAATCTAAGTGAACTGGATGAAATAGTCACCAAAATCAAACCGTTACTGGAATCAGCCGGACGAAGAATTAATGCAGTCGCAACCACCATAAACGAACATGATTCTCCAATGATAGAAGAGACCAAACAAACGAAGGTCAAAACACCATCAATGCTCATTCCTATGGATTGTACCTGTCTTTACCACTATTCCTATATTGGCTCTAGGCTGCATAGTCGGCTGATTGTGCCCGACTGGCCGCGGTTGGTCGGGCTTCCTTTCCCATCCCAGAGCATGTCTTTCCTTACAAAATCGTGCCCCCTGGTGTATCCGGCTTGTCCGGGTCAGGCTTGCTCCTGGCTGGGTGTGGTGCTCAATCATCAATCATCATCATCATCTAGCAGTAGTTTGTTCAATATGATAAAAATTTAATGGTTGTACAATTGCAGTCGTGATCAATCGTCCTCCTACACTCATGTATTATAATGTTGAAATTAGGTTCCAGTTGGACATTTTTATACATTGAGAAGATGTTTAGGTCTGATGTTGATATTGATGTCACCAGCAACTATAATATTTAGTTTCTGAGAATTTAAGTTATCTAAATGGAATGCCAAAGAATTTATAAAAGGCTCCGCGTTAGTATTTGATGGTGAATGATAGATACCTAAAATTATGTTATTTAATATATATTCAATTGTAAGCATGATGATGTTTAATTCTGTGGCACTGGCTTTTAAGGTGTCCTTGATGTATACTACAACGCCGTCCTCTTTGCTTTAGTCGACGAGTTGTAGCGTAGGACCGATACCTGGATAATGCTGTTATAGGTTTATTTGGATCAAGTTGGCATTCAGTCAGAATTATAAAGTCTGTTTCAAAGTTGAAACAAGACATAATAGTTATATTTACTATGAATTCGTCGAAATTGCAATATATGCTCCTAATATTTTGGGAAATTACGGTAAGGTCACTTTTATTTATGTTACAGTGGTGAGCGAGTTCACTGCAATCGCATTCTATTGATCTTGCAATACTCAATTGATCAAAGTCATTTAAAGTTTGTAGTAGATCACCCATTATTATGTTTTTATTAAATACACGGTACATTTTTGCATCAGGGTAATATTTTTATATAACGTTTGAAGCCGTAAGAACACATGCCATACGAATAATAATATGGGTTTTAGGGATGTATAATAATTGTTTAGTAGTAATTTGATTTTTTTGTAAATATTAATCAATGTATTTTTAGTTATTAAAGTTTAGATCTATAAATTGTACTGTTTAGGTTCCTGTAATGAATTAATATTGATTCAAGTGTAAATAAACTTGTATAATATGTATGGTAATGATAATATGGTAATGAGTGTGTGTGTTTGTTGGTGTATTTGGAGGAATAAAAAATAATGTAATTTGAGTGAATGTCGAGTCGAGACTTTACATACCCAGTTTGATAAGCACAGAAAATAAGCATGGTTTCGTTTGACTTCTTCGGTACGTTTTTTATTTCAAAATTTGACTTTCTACTGTCCTGCTGCATACTTTCCATAGATAATAATATATTTTTTATCCTCTTTTATTTTGTCCTCTAAAGATTCGATTTTTTCCTTAAATTCTTCGTTTTGTGCCGTCTAGAAGGCAATGGAACTTTCATGTTGCAACTTGATTGTTGTATTCCTTGAAGTATTGAGGCATTTTTTTTAACTTCTTCCTCTTGAGCTTGAGCATCTCATCCTTAAATTAAGAAAGTTCTTCAACAAAACCTTCACTCTCTCGTCTTCTTTTTTGTCGGGATGATACAAAGTTAGGGGGTATTGTATGCTCCGGTTTCTGCAGCCCCACACGATCCAAATCCGTGTCCGACAAAGATTTATCTAAGTTGTATAGTTCCATTCTGCTGTCGAATACTATTATTCAACTCAAATATCCTTCCCTAAACAGACGTGAGTCACAATAATAATAACAATCGGTTCGTGTTGCGTTTCGTAGCTATCGCCTGCTGCTTGCTCCGCCCACATAGATTACAAAAAGGGCAATTATGGTGATGGTCCCTTTCCCTCTAGGGTCGCGGGGGACAGGGCCCGCTAGATATCGGAACCGGCGGCGACTGCTCACTTACTTTCACTTTTTTTAGAATAGTTGTAATTACGTGTTTAATGCACTGGTAATAAGAACTAAACTAATTTATCGATTGATTTTAGTTATAATATTTTTCTAACAAATTAGCTGCACATGTGTACTCTCAACAAAGATCCGGACGAAAGAGGAAACAGGAACATTTTTCAGGATACTTATCTCCCACTGTCCATTGACACACTTGTCATTCAATATATTTTCTTGGTCAAGCACTTCTACATCATCTTGATTTCCTAGTTTCAGTGGAGATCCCTTATACTTATACAATTCAGCAAAAATTTTATGTTTATAGCACATGTAAGCTGAGACAAGGCTGTCTAATGTTAAACTTGTGTACTGTATTCACTACATTGAAATCTAACATATTCAAATTTCTCCTTGCTGTCTTTGTTTTTGTTCAAGGGCATTACAATATCTTGCATAATGACCACGTTTGCCACAGTTGTAACATGTAAAACGATGTGACTTTTCATTCGATTCTTCGTTTGTTTTTTTTTTTAAACAGTTTTCTTTCTTATACTTTGCTTTGCCACTAATAAAGCAATTTCGTTATCTTCTTCTCCTTTCAAGCTAACCTCCTCATTTAAAAAACGAGCTATCAAATTAACTACAGTTTGATTCTTCGGATCAAGTGACATCCAAGCCTGGCGTAGAGATCTGTACTTAGAAGGTAGTGAACTCAATAAATCTTAGTTATGATCGCAGTACTAATAACCTCTCCAGTTTCTTTAAGTTGCTTATCCAAAATTTCTACCTTAGCTATATGCTGAGCAATGCTATCTGCCGGTGACATTTTATATTGATAAAAAAGCTCAAGTATCATCATTTTAGTCATCTCCATTTTTTTTTCTTAAATAGACTCAAGCTTGGTCATCACATCTAGCACTGATTCACAATTTTCGATCAGTGCAATTTGATTTATATCCATAGCAGATGTTAATAAAAACATTGCCGTTCCATCATCTTTATTCCATCTTCTTCTGTGTCGTGTGGTTAGTGCCTAACCTGGTGTCAGAGTTTTGAGGCCGCCCATGGGCTTCTGACTTGGCTTATTCTTATTCTTGCTTTATTCCATTGAAACGCATGTCCTTTTGGTTTTGGCGTGTTGATATCTAAACACAAATCTGCACAAAGTATGCTTAGACGCCTCTAGACTCCTATACGAAGAGTTACATAAGGAGACACCACCTTCACCACCACCACGCTTTAAGTTCACGCAGTGGCGCTCTCTTTGCACATCCTCAATCAGCGATGCAAATTTCAAATCATATTGAAGATCCGATTTCACTTTTTCGAGCTGATCCACCGTCACACAGGTCGATCTGAGTTCCCGAACTTCATCCTTGAGTAACGTAATATCTTTGAGAAGTTTAGTCACATCCAGATGATCAAACGTGACTGGGGGTAGTTTCTCCAGTTGTCGCGCCACGAATATCGGAATTAGATCAGGATCAGTCGATTTAAACAGGCCAATTATATCGGCAAGTTCACGGTGTTCCTTGCCTTTTTGCTTCCTTTGAATATTTCTTTTGTTCGTTGGAACAGATTCGAAAAGTAACGTTTTCGACACTTTAATATCGTCGTTACTAAATGATGAAAAACATATTCGAATTAGGCTATCGTCATCAATCACCGATAGCTTATTTTGCACAAACGACAACAGTTCGTTAATCACAATATTACATTGCGAACACTTAACTGTAGCGGACATTTCGCTAAAACGTAAACACACCGTTCACAGCAAAAAGCATGCGACGCGTACGGCTGCGCGCGCGACACTGAGAGGACGACTTTAGAGGCATTAGATCAAACCATGCAAAATCTGCGGAACAATCAAAACCGAATCGATGGTGCGATGCAGGACATTTTCGTCGAACATTACCAGTAATTCCAGTGACCACGTGAGAGCATCAGGGGAGAGCAGCGGTGGCCCATTGGCAGCGACCCAACTTACGAAAAGTAAGTCGTGGGTTCGAACCCAGGCTGACGCATTACTTTGTGTAATTTATTTCATTACCACTGCTCTCTAAAACGGCGAAGGAAAACACCGTGAGGAAACCGGCATGTCCTAGAACCAAAAATTCGAAAGACATGATTGTGACATCTACCAACCCGCACTGGGCCTGCGTGATGGATTGTAGCCCATTCCCTGTCATAGAGACGAGGCCGTGTGTCCCAGGCGTGGGAACATTATAGGCTGATTTTGCTTATGTCCCAGTGAATTCCTGCTGATGAACTTAATAAATGTTTAAAGTAAAATTTTGACTGGCTTTACCTTTCCTGAACATTTTGTCAGTATACTGAATCAAAAACCGATCTCATTCAAAATGTGTTCCCAAACTTACAGAGATCACATTTGGTTGAGCGAGCGAGCTATTTTGGCCGCCAAAAACATGAATGTAAATAATTTAAATTTCAAAATGAAATTGCCGGTGAATTGAGGACATAGGTACCAATCAGTTGATTCCGCTACCAACCAAGATGATGCCGTCATCTAAACACAAGAATTTTTGAACTCGTTCGATTTGCAAGGATTGCCGCATTAAAGGTCGGATCGGTGATCATAATGTTGCGAATTATCAACCAACTGCATCTTTGTAACGGCACAAGGCTAGCGGTAAAAAAACTCATGAACGTGATCGAAGCAACCATCTTACAGGGAAAGTATAAAGCAGACGTTTTGATACCACGTATCCCAGTGATTCAGAGTGACATACCATTTGAATTTGCCACTGCAGTTTCCTTTTTCCATAAATATATCCCCGGGGCAGTAATTGAGTGTTTGCGACATTAATCCCGAAACCCATGTTTCTCGCATGCCCAATTCTATGTTGACTGTTCCCGTGTTGGAAAACCAAGTGGTTTGTTTGTTTACGCTCCAGGTAATCAAACAAAAAATATCATTTAACACAATATTACATACACTTAAATATAGTGTTCGAAACAGAAAATTGTTTTTTGTAAGTAGTTGTTGTTCAAGACATTAAAAAAAAAACGATGCAGGTGTATATACTCCTGCATCGTTTTTTTTGTTGTCAATATTGACACTATGCAAATTAATTGTTAGTAGGTATAACGTAGATAGGTATAAATGTACTTTTTTTTTTTTAATTTGTACCGTTAATTATTTTATTGTCAATAAATGAAGTGCTCACTCCGAACTACCATTTTTTTGTTTTTGTAAATTACACATTTGTGGCTATATAGTGTCACAAATTTATCTGTTCTGGTGACCATAACTTAAAACTAAAGGAGTCATCACGACCTATTGTGTACCATCACCAGAACCTATGCGACACCATCACCGAACTTGACCAGAAAAGATAAGTTTGTAGGAGTGCCACAGTCCAATAGTTTTTGACAAAACGACGTCTGTCAGATCAGCTAGTATATTAGGTAATAAAATAAATTGAGACGCACGTGAGTATTGATTAAAACTTACTTGTTGGTTACGCTTACGCATTACTTTCTGTTTTCTCGCGCTCTCTGAGATCCTTGCGACGTCGGTAGCTGACACGGGACAGGACTCGCTCCAAAGCATCACTCCTCAGCTGCTTCTGCATCCAGTTAGTGTGGCATCGCTTATACAGGCAGAAGAATTCGATCAGTACCGCCAACAGCATACAGGCACATATTATGGACAGAAGAATGTTGTTCGTCTGAAGGTGTTCCGCCGTAGCTTGTGCGTGGTTGCATGGTTGTGCAGACTGCGCAATAACCACTTGCTCCTTGCTTTGCGTAGTTCCCATAGTCTTTCGATGTCTCAAATTGCAAGAATCTCGAAGCTTGGTGCGACGTTCCAAAAATTGAAGAAGGTTGAAGGTCATGTAGTGTAGTAATTAGAGTGGCACGTGGACTGGCAGGGTCGTTGCAGTATGGTAGAGTGACACGAGGACTGGCAGGGTCATTACAGTACAGTAATTAGAGTTGCACGTGGAATGGCAGGGTCGTTGCAGTATAGTAGAGTGACAAGAGGACTGGCAGGGTCGCCATGTAGTGTGATCAGGTCGTTAGGTTGATAGAGTTGAAATGATACGTCTGTCCGGTTTAATGTGTGTTAAAAATACTTACAATTTTATTATAAAACAGTATTGCTGAAGAAGCACTTTAAATAAGGCTGTCTACATACATGCTTAAACACTACACTAGAGTAGGTATTAAAATAAATTGCTTTTGCATAGCACAACGATAGCGACCGATGTTTTTGTGTGGGTAAGTGGTACGGTGCATGGTAAATACACGCTGTGTTTGATGAGATAAGGTTTACAATTTGTTCAAGCTTATGAACGCACCTTTCACCACATCTTCATCAACCAATGATGACCACCTATCACTATCGCGAAGAGCCAATCGCGTTTCTTTATTTGTAACTAATATATACGTTTAGTTTTTTAAGATTTAAGTACCACATACCACTTCACTTTAAGTATTGTGCAAGAATAGATCATTTACTTTGATATCTCCGCATTTTATTGAAATAAAGAAAAATAAGTCACCCTGATTCCTATTATAGCTAGAAATAGCAAACATAATTTGGTCCTTCGAGCCGGACATCAGCGATCAAGAATTTGGATATACGTTACGACGACGCGACGGTTGGGCATTGATCGACGCAAGATCCTCGTCAATTATCATCACCAGCATCGCAGCGCACTTGGTAAGACGAGCCAACCAGAATATCCAAGACCTGTCCATCATCCCCTGTGTGATCTCGGTTTTTCGTGCTAAATTCCAGTGTTGAGCCACCTCTGCGTGACCTCTACGTGTCGGTTGCCTACTTCACATTCAAACCGGGGTTATCAAGCTGAAACCAAAGCTTCAATCATCGCTTCAGCTGCTGCTGCTGTGAAAATCGCGCACCCGTTTTAATTGTGAGTACTTCCACACTATTCCAAAATGACTGACACTAAGGAGAAAATTAAAGACCTTAATAATAGAAGAGGTCACATCAAAAGGACTCTCACTAATTTTAAAAAAACATGTAGAAGGCCTAGACAGTAGTGTTTTAACTATTAGGCAGCGTACGGAGTTGCAATTTCGTGTTTCAGGCATTAAAGAACTATACACGTCATTCGATGACGTACAATATAAAATTTAAACTTTAACAACGTCCGAAACGGACATTCCAAAAGCATTAGAAGAACGAGATAGTTTCGATTCTGAATATTGTTCAGTATTAGCTAAAGCGCAATGTTTAATTAACAATGAAGATGAGGAAGCTGATAATTCAAATGCATTAATTGATAGCCACGCAGTTCAAACTTCTTCTGTGAAATTACCTACTATATCTCTGCCCGAATATGACGGTTCATATGAGCACTGGCTGGAATATCGTGATATATTTCTATCTCTAGTTCACAATTGCCGATCTATTCCTAAAATACAGAAATTTCACTACTTAAAATCATCATTAAAAGGCTCTGCTCGATTAATTATCGATTCAGTTGAGTTTTCTGCAGATAACTACATTGTTGCATGGGAACTACTTCTGAATCGTTACGACAATTCGACACTTCTTGCTCAAAAGCACGTCAAATCTTTATTTTCCATGCCGTCAATCACAAAAGAATCATCGCCGCAGATAAGGAAACTCATTGTCATAACCTTAAAAAATTTACGCGCTTTAAAGTTACTCGGCGAAAGCACCGAGCATTGGGATATATTAATAATATATATGGTTGTTTCTAAGCTCGATCAAACTACTGAACGCGAGTTGGAGCAATATAAGAATTCTCTATGTGTGACGGATGATTCCAAAGGCATTAAACTAGATAATTTAATGAAATTCCTTAGACAGAAAGCGGATATGTTAGAAACACTTTCACACTCCGTATCACACAGTTCACCCAAAGCTAATTCCACGCAAAATAAACCTTCCAATAATTCTTCCACCCACAAGGTTAATTGTAACATAGTTACACAAAAACCGGATACCAACACTAACACTAAAAATAAACAATCTCGCAAACGAACGTGTTGTATGTGTAATGCATCACATCCTTTATATTCATGCCAAAAGTTCCTCGACAAGATCGAGGAACTTTTGGCTTGCAAGAGAGAATAGAGCTGGTACGCAGGCACCAAATTTGCGAGAACTGTTTCCGTATCGGCCACACAGCTGCCGAGTGTAGGTACGGTCCGTGCAGAAGATGTGAGAAAAAACATAATTCTTTAATTTGTGATATTGTTGTCGGGAGCCAAGAACACAACCGCACGGTCGCCCTGCACTCGACAGCTGAGGTGCCGATCGCTGTGGGCCCCCCGCCTCTAGTTCCAATACGTCACATACACACGCACAGTCACAAAGCTATTCAATCCAGGTAAATAATGCTCACCCAGACATAAACGCGCAATCGTCATCCGAGCAATATGAATCTGTGTTGTTATCTACTGCTCTAGTCGAAATACCTGATAAATTAGGTAATTTACATCAAGCACGCGCAATTTTAGACAACGGCAGCGATAGATGTTTTATTACACAATCGTTATGTGACAAATTAAACGCGCAATTGATACAGTCCACTCAAAATGTTCAAGGAATAGCTTATTCCTTGACGCATTGCACAAAGTATTGCAATATAGAACTGCGTTCTTTGGATAAAACATTTGCCACATGTATTCAATGTTTAGTTTTACCTGGAATTACTTCTAACTTGCCAAACTTTACTTTGCCGCGGAAACAGTTCAGTATACCTGACAATATTATGTTAGCCGATCCCACATTCTATGAAAGCCAAAAAATTGATATTTTAATAGGCGCGAATCTATTTTGGGATCTACTGACTGCAGGAAAAATAAAACTAAATAATGGCCCTTACATAATAAACACAAAGTTAGGGTGGATCATTTCAGGTTCTGTTTTAGACTACCCGCGAAAACCCAATCGGGTAAATTGTAATTTCACGCAATCATTCAATCTTTAGATAAACAAGTCCGCAGCTTCTGGGAGCTCGAAGAGTTACCCATTAGCACCAAATCAGCTGACTCACGCAGCGACGATGAGCGTGCGTGCGAAGATCACTTCCAGAATACCATGAAGCGCACAGCTGATGGCAGATTTATCGTACGCATACCATTCAAATATGAACCTGACACGTTAGGTGATACATTCGCACAAGCTGAACGACGTTTTTATGCTTTGGAAAAACGGTTGGAACGTTATCTAGAATATAAAAGGTTGTACACGGAATTTATGAACGAGTACGAAACTTTAGGTCATATGAGTCGTATCACCACGTACGGAACCCCGCATTATTTCATGCCCCATCACGGCGTATTACGTCCAAATGCCACATCAACAAAACTGCGTGTTGTATATAACGCAAGCGCAGCTTCTAAGTCGGGAAGGTCGTTAAATGACTTACAGTACGTCGGACCACCTATACAGGGTGATTTAATTTCTATTTTACTGCGATTCCGAGAAAACAAGTATGTAGCTTGCGCAGACATATAAAGATGTATAGGCAGGTGTTGATTGATAAGGAGCAACGTGACCTTCAGTTGATTTTATGGCGCGAAAACAAGTCGGGTCCCTTAAGTATTTACCAGTTAAACACGGTAACATATGGTACCGCGTCTGCGCCGTTTATCAGTTGCAGGTGTCTGAAACAATTAGCACAGGAATGTGACGATCCTGATGTGGCACGAACGATTCGCGAAGACTTTTACGTTGATGACTTAATTTGTGGAAAAAACGATAAAAGTAAATTAATTCAGATCTGTAATGATACCGCAAAAGTTTTATATACCGGGTGTTTCCCGCTCCGCAAGTGGGTGTATAATTTCAATGCAGACTCCAGTAGTACAGACATGCCTAACGCCGCAAAAGATTTCTCATTAGGTGAGCATGTACACAGCAAAACGTTAGGGTTAGGATGGTACCCACACTGTGATGAATTATATTTTCACACACAATTTGATTTTAATACAAAACCGATCACTAAACGCACAATAAATTAAATATCCCAGAACGGGACGACCTAACGCTTCTTGGTTTAACATTGGACAATAATCTAACATGGAAGAAACATATCGAAAATCTGAAGACTAAATTATCACAATTTAAATACAAATACAAATTAAAAAGCAACACAAACTATGAGACCGCGCTCTCGTCATACTATGCTTATGCTTATGCATGGTTTAACTATGGAATAATATTGTGGGGCGAAAGTACTAACTTTAATGACATATTCATCATGCAAAAGAAATGTATACGCATCCTTATGAACATTAAGCCATGGGAAAGTTGTAAACCTCATTTCATAAAAAATAAAATATTAACGTTACCCTCCCTTTACATATTGCAAATAGCTACGTTCGTCCAAAAACACAGGAATTACTTTCAATCAAACATAGAAGCAAACAAACACTATAACCGAAGAAATAAAAACAAGTTGATTACACCGACACCAAAATTAAAAAGAATGAAAAGTAGCCCCAACTATAGAATTGCAACAATATATAATAAATTACCAAATTATATAAAAGATGATCAGAATACAAATTCATTCCATGGTAAACTAAGATTACTTTTAATAGGGAAATGATATCACACAGTAGACCAATTCATGACAGATAAAACTTTGTAGGTACTTAATTTATAACTTTTCCCGTTTTTGTTAGATCTGGTCATACTTATCAAAGACATTTGTACATTTCAGTGACATTTTTATTTTTTATTTTGTATTGTAGAATGACACACCATAATTCAATTTAATCATCTACGCTATTGACATGACATGATTGTAATTATTACCTTTTCCTTATTTATTTTTTTTTTCTAATGTTTACTGCCTACCCACTAATGCAATCTGACTTAAATATGACTTTGTGTGTGTTATTGTATTGTATTATATTTTGTAGTGTTTATTACTGATAACTGGACATCCGACTTCTAGAGATATTACCTTTTTCTGAATTGTATTGTAATTATTGTGATTTGATAAGCTTTGACTCAATTTATTATGTTAATTTAATGTTCACTAACTCAACAGCAAACCAGCATTGTGCTTTGCAGTGCCCTGACAGGGTTCATGTACAAAAACCGACAGTTATATTGTAAAAGTGTGATGTGCATGAGGGCAAATAAATAAATAAATAAATATTATCAGGTGCATCACAAATTTACGACCCGCTCGGTTTGTTGAGTCCAGTTATTACACAAGCAAAGATATTGTTGCAAAAATGTTGGTTGCTGAAATTCGATTGGGATCAACCATTACCCGATGACGTCACGCAAGTCTGGAAGCGGTTTGTTAATAATTTGTATATGCTCAATAAAATTCGAGTGCCTTGTTTTGTGATGTGCGAACACCCTGTAAACACTGAATTGCACATATTTACCGACGTGTTAAGCATACCAACCTATTGCATCAGCCTGGCGACAAGAAGACTAATGCTGAGTCGGCGCAACGTGACGTATGTCGGCGACCGGCCGGCGGCGGCGCGACGGCTCACTTTCGATTCACACTTTGAACGACTGTCACCACCATAATTTTTAGAACAAAATTGTAATCCTACTATTAAACGTGTTCCAGCATATCGAGTTTTCTTGCACCTGCCTGCTCGACCGACATAATTGGCGCAGCCGGCAGCATCCTCGAGAACCAACGAGCACCTGTGCGCTGACGTGGCGGTCATCGAGGCCGTTCGGGGATCCGAATCTACACGTCGTGACTTGCAGCAGGGGTATCCAACCATCGATACAGCGAGAAGACCGAGATGCAATTCATGTGAGTACATTAAAATCTTTTTAGTGGATTGCTCACCCTAGTCCTTAAGTTCCCTGTACCCACACATTTTCCAAGATTTTCCATCCTAGAGAATCACGGAGTGTTAGGTTAGATAGTAGGCATAGTAGTAAGTATAGTGCTCTAGATTTAAATAGAGAAATTAACTCAGACTCTAGTGTTAGGTTAGATAGTCTACAGAATAGGATGGCAGATTTAGATGGTATTTTTAGGGCCCTTCGTTTGGTGCCCGAGTTTGACGGTAACGTTAACGTATTAACTAAGTTCATACAATTATGTGACGAGCTGGTAGACGAATTTGTAAAAAAAGCAAACCCGCCTAACAGACTTTCGGAAATTGCTCTTATTAACGGCATATTAAATAAAATAACTGGTCCCGCGGCCCGATTGATCAATTCGAACGGCATTCCATCAGATTGGACGGGTATACGCAAATCTCTCGTAAATAATTTCTCAGATCAGCGCGATGAGACGGCGTTATATAATGACTTAGCGTTACTGTCACAAGGGCCTGACAGCCCTCAGGAGTTTTATGAAAAGTACCAGAACCTGTTCAGCACGTTAATGACATATGTCTCTCTACATGAGGAAATAGCTACTACTATCAACGCGAAAATGGACCTATATAAAAAATTGACCTTGCAGGCATTTGTACGTGGGCTCAAGGACCCACTAGGTTCGCGGATTAGGTGTATGCGGCCCGAAAGCATTGAAAAGGCCTTAGAGTTTGTTCATGAGGAACAAAACGTAGTGTACTTGCAGCAGCGTAGTAGCCAAGTTTCAGATAAGAAATCGACACCCCAAGTCATGCCACCTAGACCTTTGCCCTTACCATCAGGTTTTAATATACCACAGCCTAGACCGTTCCCCTTTAATATGGCTGGACCCTCTAGGAGTCCTTTCGGCCACCCAATGATGCCACAAGCACCCGTACTATGGCGACCTAATTTAAATAATCAAAATCAGGCCGGACCATCACGCACGCAACAAATGTTTCGTGCTCCTCCTCTTAATTATAACCAAAATAATGCATTTAAATTTATACCGCGTAATATCGTACCGCAAAGTAACTTGCAACAGCCTAGACCTATGAGTGGCGTCAGCCATTTTGTGCCTAGACTTTTACCACCCAGTAACGCAACAAAAGGACATGACTGGACTAAATCTGGTGATTCCCCGGCTAATCATAATTTCGGAAATAGGGAGATGAATTTCAATGATTGCTCTGCTTATTACGGTTACGTAGATTATGATACCGATAGCTATTTGTTTTACGAACCTAACGAGTATTATGAAGGATACTATTACACCGATTACGATCAGGTGTGTCACCCACAGCTAGAGGTAAGTAACGATACGGCAAAAGACGAGCCAGTTAAATCGGACTGTTTAAAAGAGGATTTTCAGAACCTTCAAATATTAGACAAACCAAAATAGAGGTCAACCTTCAAACACAACGTCAGCTTCCCTACTTAAGATCCTCCTCTAAAATTTCTAATAGATACAGGCGCTAACAAATCTTTCATTAGCCCTAATGCGGTCGAAGCTTATTTTAATAACGTACAGTTAAACTATGACCCCTTCGAAGTTTGTAATGTACACGCTGTGACACGTAGAAACTACTCGATAACACTACCTTGCTTCTCTGAATTGAATGATAAGGATTGCATTACACTTTTTGTTTATAACTTCCACGACTATTTCGACGGATTGATAGGGTCGGATTTATTAGACAAGTGGGAAGCCGCCATTGACTTTAAGACGAAATCATCAGTAACAAAAAATGCGAAAAATCCTATACGGGTTTACGATTCACGGAACGTTAACCTATACGAAGATATCATACCCGCCGGTTCTTCGAAATTGGCAAAACTACCAATTACCAAAGGAACAAATTATATCTAACTGTCATATTAGCGAGTGTTTAACTACTGTAAAAAACCAGAAGGGTATATTAGAAATTCATAATCCAAATCGTAGTGACGTTGTTTTCTCCATGGATCGCCCGGTGTCTGCGCAGCTTTATAATACTGAGTGCACGCGCACCGAGCAAGCGCCTCAACGCGTAAAGGAAGTGCTATCGCGCTTACGTACGGATCATTTGAATGAGGAGGAACGCGTTAACTTAGAATTGTTATGTGCGCGCTATGCAGACGTGTTCTATTTAGAAGGGGAGAAATTGACTTTTACCAATAAAATAAAACATTCAATTAAAACTAGTGACGAAATTCCTATATATACCAAAAGCTATAGGTATCCTTTTGCGCATAGACAGGAGGTACAAGATCAGATTAGTAAGATGTTAGATCAGCAAATTATTCAACCATCAGAGTCTGCATGGAGTTCCCCTATATGGGTTGTCCCTAAAAAGGCGGACGCTTCAGGTAAAGTTAAATGGCGATTAGTAGTGGATTTTCGGAAGTTAAACGAGAAAACCCTGGATGATAAATACCCCATACCAAATATTGCAGATATTTTGGATAAATTAGGCAACTGTAACTATTTCACGACTTTAGACTTAGCCAGTGGCTTTTATCAGGTGGAAATGAGTTCTACAGACATTCCCAAAACAGCATTCACAGAACATGGCCATTTTGAGTTTTTGAGAATGCTTCATGGGTTTGAAAAATAGTCCATCCACTTTTCAACGTGTAATGGACAACATTCTCAGAGACCTACAAAACACTATATGCCTCGTTTATTTAGATGACGTCATCGTCTTTTCTACGTCTCTACAGGAACATATGGTCAATTTAGAAAAAGTTTTCAATAGATTACGCGAGTCCAATTTTAAAGTTCAAATGGATAAGTCAGAATTCCTTAAACTCGAGACAGCTTACTTGGGCCATGTTATTAGCAAAAACGGCATTAAGCCGAACCCCGACAAAATATCCGCAATAAAGAATTATCCACTTCCAAAAACTCCCACCGAAATTAAGAGGTTCCTGGGGCTTCTTGGTTACTATAGAAAATTTATACCCGATTTCGCGAAAGTGACAAAACCAATGACGCAATGTTTAAAAAAGGGCTCAAAAATTACGTTAGACCAAAATTACATTAACTGTTTCGATAAATGTAAAACACTGTTAATTAATGACCCTATTTTACAATATCCTGATTTTTCTAAAGAATTTGTCTTAACGACAGACGCATCAAATTTAGCGATAGGAGCTGTCTTGTCTCAGGGGACCATAGGTACGGACAAGCCTATTGCTTACGCTTCTAGGACATTAAACAGTAGTGAAATCAACTATAGCACCATCGAGAAGGAACTCCTTGCGATTGTCTGGGCTACCAAATATTTTAGACCATATTTATTCGGCAGAAAATTTAAAATTCTCACGGACCATAGGCCTTTTCAATGGATAATGAACATCAAAGAACCCAACTCGCGTCTTACGCGATGGCGACTAAAACTAAGTGAATTTGACTCTTCCGTAATTTACAAGCAAGGCAAGTCTAATACTAACGCCGATGCGTTATCCCGTATCGAGCTACACAACGAAGAGACTAGCTCCCTTATAGCGAACCCTACGGAAGGACCATCCTCATTATTGAATAATTCAAAAACTGATACAGTTCACACCGACGCCGAAAATCCAATATTAGAAGTTCCTATAACTGATTTCCCACTTAACAAGTACCATAAACAAATCATTTTTACATTGGTCGATGAGGTAAGAAGTTACCCTTCAGTTTCAAAACCGTTTGAGTCACACGTTAAAACACATATTCAGATTTCTAAGAGTAATGTCGAAGAGGATGTCGTAAACGCTGTCAAAGAATATATTAACCCCAAGGTAAAGACCGGTATTCTCATTAATCCCCCATTAGCCATGTATGAAATTATCCCCATTATCCAGAGTAAATTTAAAAGTTCATCAATGGATTTAGTCTTAACAAAAGTAGAGTTAGAAAATGTCAAAGATTATTTAAAACAACAGGAGATAATTCGCAAGTACCACGAGGGTAAAACCAATCACCGGGGAATTAATGAGTGCTACATGTCCTTATCCAATAAATTTTACTGGCCAAAAATGAAGGAACACGTAACAAAATATATAAACGGATGTGACGTGTGCGGTCAAGCCAAATACGATAGAAACCCCGTGAAACAAAAGTTTAATATAGTACCACCACCAACCAAACCGTTTGAAATAGTACATCTTGACCTATTAAGTGTCGAAACGCAAAAATATCTTACTCATTGACGCATTTTCAAAATATGCTCAAGCTTACTGCCTAAGGGACGCGACAGCGATCAGCGTCGTACAAGCTCTTCTAACATTTAGTACTCACCATGGACTTCCCTTAACTATTGTCACAGACAGAGGCCCAGAATTTACAAATCAACTGTTTTCGGAGTTTGTCAAAATTCATAAAGTGCAACACCATAAAATTTCAGCATGCACACCAAATGAAAATGGCATGGTGGAAAGGCTGCATTCCACACTTCTAGAACACTTACGTATTTTAAAATTAGAGCACCGTGGCGATACCGCTATGAACTTAATGCCATATGCAATTCTAGGTTACAACAGTTCTATTCACAGTTTTACCAAATGCAGACCTTTAGATATAATTACTGGCCATTTAGACCCCCGTAACTCATTAGATATTAACCTGTCAGAAAATATACTACAGTCATATTCACAGGAACATCGCACAAAAATGCAAAGAGTTTTCGAGATGATTAATGGTTCATCCTTGCACGATCGTACACGGATCATCGAAAATATTAATAAAGATAGGGAACCCGAACGAGAATTTTCTGCAGATCAGCATATTTTTGTACAGAACCCCATGGCCAGCCGCCAAAAACTGGCCCCTAGATTTACACGCGACACGGTCTTAGCCAACTTACCAATCCACATTTACACCAAAAAGAAACGTGGTCCTATTGCTAAGTCTCGCCTGAAACGGGTTCCTAACAGCAATCGTTTGTTACAGGATCGCCCTCCTGGGCCTGAGCCTGACGCAAGCGGAAGACATAACTTTGAATAGTCTGGATAATGGACCGGGCATCTTACCCTTTATGCTAGGAAAAACAAAAGTTATTTCCCATTACCACTCGTTTGTCCAACCGGTTAACTTAGACATTATTCGTAGTAATATAGATTTAGTCAGAAAACAATTAGATAATATTTCTCCCGAATTCCACAATAAAACGCTGTCTTTATATAAGCCACATATCGAATATCTTCATAACAAGATCACGGAGCTGTCCGACCAGTTAGAATTGTTCCAGTCTAACCGCGTCAAGAGGGGCCTCATTGATGGACTAGGTTCAGTCATTAAGAGTATTTCCGGAAATCTGGACTATACAGACGCTATCCGTTACGATACTGCAATTAAAACCCTGCAGGAAAATGAAAATAAGATGGTCACGGAATTAAATAATCGAGTTAGTTTAAACAAACACTGGATGTCTGAAAACTCCAAAATTCTCAACATCAGAACAAAATCAGGGAAGTGGTAGATCAGATTATGATTCGCGAGTTACGTCAGGAAAAAGATTTTGTTAAGTATGCCCATCTGGCTCAATATATGATAATGCTAGCGGATAACATCGAATCGTTATCCGACGAAATGCTTAAATTAGAAAATTTATTAGCTTTTATACGTGCTAAGAGCACACATTTCCTTATGTTTAAATTAGATACATTCAACAGGATGAAAGAACAATTAAATGTCCTCTATGGTAGAGAACATATACTGAACATTAGTTTTAGGGAATATTTCGACATAGTTAAGTTAGGCTACTATTATAATAGTCGTAATTTAGTTTAAGTTCCCGGTCGTCCTTTCCAACACTTATGACCTTTATAAATTATCCATAGTTCCCAATAAAGATGACAAAGTGCTAATTCCATCCTATCCCTTCCTAGCAATTCACGATAAAGATTTTATGTACATAGAGGCAGAATGCCCGAAGTCCAGTCAATACTATCTCTGCGAAGACAGCATCAATCAACACTACAAGAGTCAAGGCGACTGCATTCACCGTCTCATATCTGCCCAACAAGTCGACAAATCCTGCCGATTCATCCTAGCCAAATTAAAAACGGAAGCCGTGGAAGCACTTGACGACCGACACTACGTAGCAAGCTTTCCTGCGCCTACAAGTATTCGCTTATCCTGCACTGATACTCAATACAGCACAGTGCAAGGAAGTTACCTCATCACAATCCCGAAAGGCTGTGATGTACAAACCTCGGGTCTAATTCTGGCAAACAAGGACGACCGATTGAAAGGACAAGTACTGAAAATTATGAACATCCCACTCAGCAACGGAACCAATTACAATACTGAAGCTAGAAAATTAACACTCAACTCGGTCAACCTCCATAGCCTCCATATTGCTAATAAGGAGATAACCATGGAACCGCCATTAACCCTGAACACATCCGACATTTATGGCGTGTACTACACTATCACACCGCTCTACCTAGTACTATTAGGTGCAAGCGCACTGGGAATCGGGCTCGCATTACGAAGACTATACATGAGACGGCGCACTCCTGAAACAACACCAGAACGAACAAATGGCGAAACTGACCACGGCGATATAGATGTCGAGACTAACAACCACGCTGCAAGTGCTCAACCAAGATTATCAGCGCTATTCTCGAATCAATTTTCTAATAGTCGCTGATCTTCGGGAGGGAGATGTTAAGCATACCAACCTATTGCATCAGCCTGGCGACAAGAAGACTAATGCTGAGTCGGCGCAACGTGACGTATGTCGGCGACCGGCCGGCGCACACTGGTCCCAAATTAAAAAAAGTGGACATTGATAGTAGACCGCTGATATTTTTTTTTATTGTTGATACAATGATAACAGATAAGGCAAAAAAATATTATTGTCCTACTTCAAATACTTTTCTGTAAAAAAAATATTTCTTTTTTTTTTGTATGAGAGCGATTACATTTTACTCAATTTCTCAAAAACTTTAAGCGATGTCGAAATGGCAATCACATATGTTAGAAAACTAATAATTCTGAGTATTTGGCTCGAAGAAACTTATTGCTTATCTCTGCGTACTTTCGAGATAATAGTGACAGAAAATAACATTTTTTTTTAATGTAAATTTTTTGCTTTTTTTTAATCATAGCCTTACTTTAGCACATAATTATAATGTATGCGTAATCTCAAATAAGTAAAAAGAGACTTCTCTGTAAAAGAGGTTATGGGGGCTCACTAATGACTGAAAAGCTATGACCTTTCTGAAGGAGTACTTTCATCAGTTCTAAAAAACAATCAAAATGAAGACAAATAAAGCTGCAAACATAAAGTTGAATATGTTCACAAACGATTCTGAAAAAATATTATGGTGAAAGATTAATATTTGGGTCTATATTCTCTTGAGAAATCTCTATTTCCTCGTTTTCCAACGAAAGCAATTCATTGTTCAAGATCAAAGCACTAGCCTCTGGAAACAACTGTTTATGTAAACGAGCAAACTTTCGTTTGATATGGCTGATGTAAGGATCTGAGCTAAAAGCTGAAAACTGTGGATAATGTCTAAATTAGTCTGAACTCTACCGATTTTTCTTGTATGTGCCATTCTAACATTCCGGAAATCTTTATTCCTCGCTTCGGAAGCTTCTTCGGAAAGCATGCCTATCGGAATAAAGGAGAAATTTTCACAAATATCAGCACCGTGTATCAACAATTTATGGACACTTGAAGGCATGTAATACCATGGATATAAGTTTACATATAGCATTGCTGTTTCTTTACAATATTCCCTAAACAAGTTGGTATTAATAAGTTGACCAGATGAAATTGTTTGTAAAATGACTGCAAATCTCTTGATTAAATCAGGGTGGATACCCGTTATTTCAGCAGATACTTCATAATTTTCAAAAAACCTTCTTGCCGTGTTACCGTCATTGGTTGTACCAAATCCCTGTTTTACTATGTCAATTAACAAACCAGTTCTTTCCCGGAATTCTTCTTGTGTCAAATTCTTTTTAATTTCTTTTAACAATTTATCTTCTTTTCGTGCAGCCCACTTTTTGAAGTCTAAGTTGTACGAAATGTGTAAAATACATTCCATACATCTTATCCACATATGAAGCGAAGACAGACCATATTTATACATATCTTCTCTGATGAGTCTTTTGGATACAAAGTCCAAGTCATTCATTTTGCTAGGTGGGGTATTGCAAATATTACAAACAGCTGCAGAAGAAGTATTGGAAATCACAGTAGAAATTTTCCCATCAATCATAGTCATGTACAAATCATGTTTAATATCAAAATTATCTACAATTGTGGGAACAAGATTACGAATTTCTTCCTCTAAGGATGCACTTTCCTTCTTTATCAATTCATTTGTTTCTTTTGCAAATATAAAGCCAATTGGACGACAATAGTTTGTTGAAGAGGGAGCAGGATTTTGCCACAAGATAGTACCACTCTCTTCTTCCAAACGAAGCGGAACCAAACTAATCATGAAAACTGAAGAATCGTCAATTTTAGTGTCGGAGTGTGACTTTTGTTTATAATTACTTTGAGAAGATGACCCGTCAAAACCCCATTTGCTTATTAGTTTTAGCGATTTTTTGTCGGCAGAGTTGTGCTGAATTGTTTTTAATATCCTATTAGTTGTCAAATCTAGAAGCGATTGAAGTCTTATCTTAGCATCAGATTCAGTTACAGTTATGTCTGACTCTGGAGGATAACAAGTTTTTTTAGCTTCCAGGAGCTTTTGATAGGATGGAAGACCATACATTTTCTCTGAAGCAAGAATAGTTCTTAAATTTCGATATTGCCATTTTGACAAATTTGTTGAGGTGTAAAGCGCTAACGTTTTATCATCTGGTAAACACGGTTTGTCAGTATTTTTAGCGAATAGTACATCATGTACCATCTCACATTTTTCCTTGTTTTGGCTGAGTTCGTTTAATATAGCTGCTAATTTTGTTTTTTTAGACTCTTTTAATTTGGCACATAAAGCATAAACTAATTCCTCCTCTGTGTGATCTAGAAGTGTTAGAGAACGCCTTTTCTTCTGTTTATCAGATATATCAACAAATGGTTTTTTACTTGTACCATAACTTAATTGATGAGTATCCACTTGCGTTTCGAAATTTGGAATTACTTCCTCGGCAACTTTAAAAATGCTGCTTAAATCGATATTTTGACATTTTGGCCAAACTATTTGGGATTGTAACCAGTCTGAATTTTTGTTAAGAAAGGTCTTTTGAGCTCTACTGGAAGCAGACCATCTTTTTGAGATATTACTTGAAAAATTATGACAAAATAATTTAATATTACTCAAATCTTCGGAAGACAATTCAACACCAATACGTTCAATAAGGGCATTAAATAAAAATTCGACATTTTTAAAACCACCTCCTGATTTAAGAACAACGTATAAGTCTAAGTTGGTGACAAATGCGGACATATTATAATTTTAAGGAAAATTGAAAACAAATTAGAATCAAAGATATCAAAGACATTGATTTTAACAAAAAAAAATTACGAAAACAAATTCGACGAAAGAAAGACAAACAAAAATTATTTGATTTTAAAATCCAAAGATTCAAAATACAACAATAACAAAACAAACAAACAACAAGCATTTCTTCAAGCGCACAGAAAAAATAAGGACACGTCTTATCGCAACCACATTTAGTTGTACACTGAATGAGGTGTACGCGCGCGATTCGTGACCGTATTACGTTACGTCATGAGAGGCGGCCATCTTGTTATCCCGGCAAACTCGCGTCGAAGCTCCATTTTGCTGGCCAGCGGACTTATTGCGATATGAGTAAGGCTATGATTAAAAAAAAGCGAACAATTAACATTAAAAAAAATTGTTATTTTCTGTCACTATTATCTCGAAAGTACGCAGAGATAAGCAATAAGTTTCTTCGAGCCAAATACTCAAAATTATTAGTTTTCTAACATATGTGAATGCCATCTCGACATCACTTAAGGTTTTTGAGAAATTGAGTAAAATGTAATCACTCCCATACAAAAAAAAAGAAATATTTTTTATAGAGAAAAGTATTTGAAGTAGGACAATAATATTTTTTTGCCTTATCTGTTATCATTATATCAACAATAAAAAAAAATATCAGCGGTCTACTATCAATGTCCACTTTTTTTTAATTTGGGACCAGTGTGCGGCGGCGCGACGACTCACTTTCGATTCACACTTTGAACGACTGTCACCACCATAATTTTTAGAACAAAATTGTAATCCTACTATTAAACGTGTTCCAGCATATCGAGTTTTCTTGCACCTGCCTGCTCGACCGACATAATTGACGCGTCACAAGCAGCCTATGGCACCTGCGCCTACGTTCGTACGATTGATAACGCCTCAACTGTCACTGTTAGATTACTATGCTCGAAGGGTAGGGTCGCATCTATAAAGCCTGTTATGACTATACCTAGGCTCGAGCTGTGTGGGGCGCTGGTGGGGGCAAGATTGTATGAAAAAATTATAAGTTCGCTGCGAACTAAGTTTGATAAAGTCGTATTCTGGACAGATTCGACTATTGTATTAAGTTGGTTACATACTCCACCTAACATGCTAAAAACCTACGTCCAGAATAGGGCCGGGGAGATAAACGAATTAACAAAAGGCCATTCGTGGCGACATGTTAGTGGTATAGATAACCCAGCCGACTCAGTGTCGCGAGGTCAAAGTGTAGATACACTGAACGTCAACAATTTATGGTGGTCAGGGCCACATTTTTTACAGGATCCTAAATTTGATAGTTTAGATGAAGATACACACACAAAAATATCGCCAGAAAACTTACCTGAGTTAAAAATTCACGACGCACACACACTTCTCACTCGTCAAACAACTGAAGAAAACTTATTTCCATTTTCCAGGTTTTCTCAGTATAACCGCATGCAGCGTGCCGCCGCTTATGTACTCCGCTTTATACATAACGCGCGTTGTAAAGATGATCGGTGGAAGGGGGCGTTGGGTACATCTGAACTAAACCATTCTACAACAACGCTAGCTAGGTTGTCACAGCGTGAGTCATTTCCCGATGCGCGCGATTCACTTCTTAGAAAGGGACAAGTAAACAAAACACAGACTCACGTATCAAAGTTAAATTTATTTATCGATGAAAACAAATTGATTCGAGTTGGAGGTCGTATACGAAACAGTCCCACTTTTGATTTTGACAAAAAACACCCCATATTGATCTCTGCTAAACATCAATTTTCATTGTTGTTATTCCGATATGAGCATAACCGGTTGATGCACGCAGGTCCGCAGATGTTATTGTTTACTATCAGGGAAGCGTGGTGGCCATTGGGTGGTAGAAATCTCGCACGTCAGACCTGTCATATGTGCATAAAGTGCGTACGTATGCGAGGCAGAGTTGTTACACCAAAAATGGCTGATTTACCAAAGGAAAGATTAGATTACGGGTTCCCGTTTATACATTGCGGCGTAGATTACGCTGGGCCACTGCTTGTATTGAACCGAAAGGGCAGGGGTGCTAGAACCGTAAAAGCATACGTTTGTTTATTTATTTGTTTCACGACGCACGCGGTTCATTTGGAATTGGTCAGCGATCTCACTTCGGAAGCATATCTATTAGCATTAAAACGTTTCATTTTACGCCGAGGTAAACCGCCTGAAATATTTTCTGACAATGGAAGGAACTTTGTTGGCTTAATGAATGATTTCAACAAATTTCTTTCTAGTTATTCTGACGATATAAAAGAGTACGCCACAGCTCAAAATATTAAATTTAAAATGATTCCTCCTTACGCCAGTCATTTTGGAGGCCTGTGGGAGGCCGGGGTTAAGAGTTGTAAACATCATTTACGACGTGTGGTAGGCAATGCGCACTTAACGTTTGAGGAGCTCAGCACGGTGTTGACACAAGTCGAGGCCATACTGAACTCCCGACCATTGACTCCTATGTCCACAGATCCGCTTGACTATCTCCCTCTTAGCCCTGCTCATTTTCTGGTTGGCCGCCCGATGACTGCACCTGTCTGCGCCGACGTCACCACCGTACCTACACACCGCCTGACACGCTACCAGAGGGTCGAACAAATCCGTCAGCACTTCTGGAGCCGCTGGTCCAAGGAGTACGTTTCTGAACTGCAGACTAGAGACAAATGGAGGGAAAACCAAGATTGTCTGCAAAAGAACACGCTTGTTCTTATGAAGGATGACAATCAGCCTCCATTAAAATGGGGCTTAGGACGTATTGTCGACGTTTTTCCAGGCAAGGATGGAGTGGCCAGAGTTGCTGATATCCAAACCGCTTCCGGCATAGTACGACGAGCCTTTTCGAAGATCTGCCCTCTTCCAATTCGAGATGAGTAGCTGCAGCGGGATCGCCTTGTTGCAGTCGCTTGAAAGTTACCACTTCCAAGGCCGGGGAGGATGTTCAAGCTTATGAACGCACCTTTCACCACATTCTTCATCAACCAATGATGACCACCTATCACTATCGCGAAGAGCCAATCGCGTTTCTTTATTTGTAACTAATATATACGTTTAGTTTTTTAAGATTTAAGTACCACATACCACTTCACTTTAAGCATTGTTCAAGAATAGATCATTTACTTTGATATCTCCGCATTTTATTGAAATAAAGAAAAAGAAGTCACCCTGATTCCTATTATAGCTAGAAATAGCAAACACAATTGATTGTGTAGTACGTTCTGTTTGAAGTAATGCGAGTGTGTGCGCAACTGCGTTTTTATTGCTTTTACTAAGCTGCATGTGTAGTAGTTGCCGCATGGAAGGGGCAAACAGAAGACACACGATTCCGGTAAATTTTCGTCGAACGGGCGTATCTCCTTGTTTAATATATTTATGGCTCGACTAGTCTTTAGATGCGACCGCGGAGTCGGCAATAGACACCGGTCGAATACGTACATTTTTATGTCCCGACCGCGCGTCCATTATTAACGTAATGTGCTGTCTCACCTTTATTGAATATTCTTCAAACAAGTTGAGTAGTATCATTTAACAACTATCCTCAACATCCCCGAAATTATTATATCTCACCTGCGTCATAAATAGCATTATAAGCCTGTTCGAGGATTTTCCGGGACATAGGATCCATGCTGTTTCCGAGACGGTAGTGCACCTTGAAGAACTGGGCGTCAAACCGATCTAGCTCTGGCACTGTGCCCAAATGCTGAGACGCCTCGGGGTGGTTGCCTCTCCAACGTAGGTTCTCTGCTGTCACTGGGTTCACCTGGAGGATAAGGTTTATGTTCGTAAGCCTTTTGTTCCACTGATAGATTTTACCACTTCTATTATTGTCAAAACTGTAATTGGTGGGTCATATTCAGTATCAGTCAGCAACTTTGGTAAATTCCACAAAATTTTGTAATTTGGGGCCATCCAACACCCCATCCATACCCCTAATTATGTCTCACACTTTCTATCACAATCTTATGGATTTAAAAAAAAATCGTAGCCAGTCTTGTTTGAAAAATTTGTCAACCCCTCTATTCGTAACGTAATCCAAAAAACATTGTTGAGCTGATAAAACTGAGTTGTGAGTGTGTTAGGCAGATACCCCACAATTAGCCACGAATCTCTAAGCCCTCACCTTGTTGTACAGAATGTCCGACAAGTCCTTGATGTGGTGCGAGGAGGGGAAGAGCCCTGACATGCCGGAGATCACGACCCTCTCGTCGTCGGCGACCGGCGTCGGCGCCAGTGCAGCTTCGTCTTCAGGCGTTTGGAGGAGTTGGGGCTGAGCTAGCTCTTGCGGTGTAGGCGTCATGGTGGAGCAGGCTGTTATAGTAAAGAGAGTTGACAAGGTACGGTCATTGACCCCAAAAACTGAAAACCAACCTAATCATTACATAAGAATTATTTTTTTAAATCGTGTCACTGTCCACCAGCGGGGGACAAACCAGTTGGGGTTATTGGTGATAATCGCATCTAAATAACCTTGTTAATGTTACGTCGTATTGTCACTGCGACTCATGAACGCGGTTTAGATGTTTTCATTCGATCTAATTTCTGTTTTAGTGCTTAAATATTATTGTTCTGTGACTTCTTGAAGACTGAATGGGTTCAACACGATTCCAAATGAAGTGGAAAAAAAAATAACAAATAAAGTATATCAATAAGTGGAGCAGAATTTGCTGATATGATTTTTGTAAATACAAAATGAACGGCTACAACTTACTTAGTGCTGATCGAGGATCCTAACGACTTTAATTAAGGACTACAGAACCTAGACTGGTCTACCAATGTACTTGTGCAACAGTTTTATAAACTAGTAAGTAGTACTTATACTATCGATTTAAATAAATTTAGCTGGAAACACAATGCATAATTTGCATAAAATATCGGCGAATTGCAATAGATTTAATTCTGCATTTGATTAACTTTACTGTGCTTTACTTAACCCTCAATCCTTCGCGTGGGATGTTTGTAAGCCTGGGTTTTACAAAATTCTCAAATATGCACTCGTACAATGCCACGTATCCTTTACCGGTAACTTGCTAAAAAGAAATACTCGCGCCGGTGACATTTTAACTACGCATACGCGCCTAGACATGTTCATGTTCAATCTGCGCTCGCGCGGCCGATAATAATCATGGCTAGAAAATGCGTAAAGTGTGACAGTTGCAATTTAGCCATCAGTGAGATCATATAATACAGGTTTTATGCCAAATAAGCTGGAAGTTATGGATGAGCCGAGCATGATTCACCTATGTGCGAGTTCGTTCGATGTGGACGAAATAGCCGAAACCAATAACTTGTTATTTGACTGTGTGACGACTTCCAAGCGGAAGATACAACGAAAAAAGGACGGTAAGTCGCAGAAAGACTTACAAGATATCATAAAATTATTCAAAGAATTGGATATAAATGATTTTACAGATTTTGTTGCATACAATTTGGAAGCCCGATCCCTTATTGTTTTTGATCACCTCGCTACAAGACTTTTGAAAGACTTAGTGATTCTTCAAAAAGAAGTTGCTCAGGTTATGGGTGGAATTTGTCACAATACAGCAACTGGATGATATGACTTAAAAGCGCCAAATGTGACGTCATAATTGCATGCAAGACTTGCCTAATGGAAATGCGCCTTAAAAAATTGCAAAAGAGAAAACAAGCACATTTTAAATTAAACAAAAGTTGGAAGCAGGCGGGGCCCATTTTATTATAAAATTATGAAAATGGGATGGCCGATCAATTCTCAATTCTTTATTGCGTACCTTATTCTTTGATTATATTATAATGTCTAGATGGAGCGTCGCCCTACAATCAAAACAAAGAAAACGAGCCAACAATTTAAAACATGTGTGCGTGCGGCAGCTTGTGGCCGCTGTACAGAGACAATAGACGCACAGTGTAAACACAGTATTCGTCTCTGTGTGCAAATTTATTAGCCAACATTTGGCTGATATTTTTGACACGTTTTCGCACATTTGATGCTCTATCTAGACATTATATTATAATCAAAGACCTCATTAGTCATAGTTGGTAGGGAAATAAATATATTAGTCACTAATAATATAAAAACGTTTATTTCAAATACAATAGGCATTTCGATACATATTATAGGTGATCTCCAATAATATGTATTGAAATGCCTATTGTAATAGAAAAAAACGTTTTCTTTTAATTATGGACCCAGTCGGGCACAGCCTCGATCAAGTAGGAGAGAGGAGGAAGAACACTGGCTGTTTATTGTGATGAATATTCGTATTAGTTAAGTAGTTTGTAAGTTACACTGTTTTATACAGTTCGCTAGTAGCCACCGAGGACGAGCCACGCGCGCATAAATGTCCTGCGGTTTCGTGAACTAATTATGGCAGAACTTTTATTAATTATAACCAGTTTCTAACATTTGTCCAAAATAAAATCGGTGTGAAATTCAAATTGCTGAGTGTAATTCAAATATGTGCGAGTAATTTTACAGAAAGTGAAATTGAAAACGGTAAATCTGTGCTGTTTAGTGCTCTGTCCCTAAAATGTGTGCAGAGGAAAGGTGAAGATAAAAGCAAGAAGAACATTACAGATGTGATTAAGGCCCTCAAGGACTGGGACCTTTCAGGACAACCAGTGTTCGTGGCAAAGGATCTGAATGGCCTACCCCCTGTGACAATTGATAACGTGTATGTGTCGCGTCTCCTTAAGGACCGTGTTGTCTTGAAAAATAAATTGCAGAATTTGCTCAAAAGCTCAGTCTACAAACAAGATATGAGTACCTTAGAAACAAGAATTAACACGGAGTTAATCGACATAAGAACTAGCATTACTGAAAGTGATTTCAAGAAATCTGCACAGTGTTGAAAATAAGGACGATAACCGAACAGTGTCGAATTTAATGCCGCCAACATCACAAAAGCGAGTAGCTACGGAGTGCGATAGTAATATACACCTACCTACTAGCACTGAGCTAGAATGTCAAACATCGACAGAAGCGGCTACTGGCGCACCGTCGTTCCGCGATCTTGTGAATAATATCGCTAAACCAGGTGATGACGATGGATTTACATAATTATGTAGACAACAAAAAGAAGCGTGCAAGCAACAGGAATATACGTGGGACGGCCTCGGCATCGAGTCGCTTACTGGTAGCGGATATTCCGGATGCGGTACGTATCCAGACTTAAAAACACCACGACTATTGAGGACATTAAAGAGCATGTTGCATCACCGGGTGAACAATGTGTGGGTGTTCAAATACTATCCCAGAGGCAGGAAACTAGTTTCCGATCATTTAAAGTTATTGTACCCAAACCCAAGCTCAGTACATTTTTGAGTGCCGTTTTCTGACCCAGTAGGATTATATTCAGAAGATTTCGTGAGCGTCCATTGAATGTAAACAAATCAACATTAATATGGATAGCACAAGTTCCAAGATAGTTATATTGTCATTTAACTGTAAATCCATTAAAAGATCAGTGCAGCAAATAAAGAACCTTTGTTTAGATATATTAGCTTTGCAGGAAACCTGGCCACTGCCTCACGACCTCGGTTTTGTTCACAACTTTGATGACGATTTTGGATGTACGGCTAAATCTTCCCCCCGGTGGGCTTGCGCTAATGTGGAGAAAGCAGCGATTTCAAATGTGACTATAATTGAGTGTGGTATACATAGTTTAATTGCGATCCGTGTTAACAGTGGCGTGAGTTGTTGTTTTAGTGTTTATCTGCCAACATATAAATCAGACAATTTAACTGAGTACACGGACTGGCTCACTCGCATGAGTGCAATTATAGAAGAATCCGATGTGAGTGCTGCTTATATGTTGGGTTTCTTTAACGCTCACCCAACCGCACCTTTTGGACGTGAAATTACTGTTGTTTTGTGACGAACAAAAGCTTATATGTCCGGATATAGTGATGTTAGGCTTGGAGTCAGATACGCATACATTTACAACTGAAGTACATGACAGCAACCGGTGGTTAGACCACTGCGTAGTCACTGAGTCTGCTTGGAACACTGTCAGGTCAATCAATGTTGTATATGATGTATTCTCTTCGGACCACTTTCCTTTACGCATTGTGTGCGATTAAAGAAGGCCCGGCAGTGGTCTAGCTTCCGATTGCAGCAAAGAAAAATGCAATAAGGTATTGTGGGGAAACAGATCGTTAAGTCAGATAATAAATTATACTACCTATTGTGGTTTGCGTCTGGAAAAATTAAATGATGTTTTATGTTGTGTATATTGTGATAATAATGTAATATGTGATCGAGTTGATGAGCATAGCGATTTTATTAACAAACTAGCTGACCCGACAGACCTCGTTCTGTCAAAAACTATTGGACTGTGGCACTCTTATACACTTATCTTTTCTGGTCAAGTTCTGGTGATGGTGTCGCTTCGGTTTTGGTGATGGTGCACATTATAGGTCGTGATGACATCATTAGTTTTAAGTTATGGTCACCAGAACTGATAAATTTATGACACTATATAGCCACAAATGTGTAATTTACAAAAACAAAAAAAAGGGTAGTTCAGAGTGAGCACTTCATTTATTGACTATCAAATAATTACCGATATAAATTTAAAAAAAAAAAACTATATTTATTCCTACCTACGTTATACCTACCAACAATAAATTTGCATAGTGTATACTCCTGCATCGTTTTTTTTTTAATGACTTGAACAACAACTACTTACACAAAACAATTTTCTTTTTCGAACACTATACTTAAGTATGTAATATTGTGTTAAATGATATTTTTTGTTTGATTACCTGGAGCGTAAACAAACAAAGCACTTGGTTTTCCAACACGGGAACAGTCAACATAGAATTGGGCATGCGAGAAACATGGGTTTCGGGATTAATGTCGCAAACGCTCTAATTACTGCCCCAGGGATATATTTATGGAAAAAGGAAACTGCAGTGGCAAATTCAAATGGTATATCATTCGGAATCACTGGGATACGTGGTATCAAAACATCTGCTTTATACTTTCCCTGTAGGATGGTTGCTTAGATCACGTTGATGAGTTTTTTTACCGCTAGCCTTGTGCCGTTACAAAGATGCAGTTGGTTGATAATTCGCAACATTATAATCACCGATCCGACCTTTAATGCGGCAATCCTTGGAAAACCAACGAGTTCAAAAATTCTCGTGGATAGATGATGGCATCATCTTGGTTGGTAGCGGAATCAACTGATTGGTATGTCCTCAATTCACCGGCAATTTCATTTTGAAATTTAAATTATTTACATTCATGTTTTTGGCGGACAAAATAGCTCGCTCGCTCAGCCAAATA
Source organism: Eugnorisma glareosa (assembly GCA_947578425.1). Lineage (NCBI taxonomy): Eukaryota > Metazoa > Arthropoda > Insecta > Lepidoptera > Noctuidae > Eugnorisma > Eugnorisma glareosa. The sequence continues at coordinate 5,311,791 of OX387974.1, read as the reverse complement.
TGATCTCTGTAAGTTTGGGAACAAATTTTGAATGAGATCGGTTTTTGGTTCAGTATACTGACAAAATGTTCAGGAAAGGTAAAGCCAGTCAAAATTTTACTTTAAACATTTATTAAGTTCATCAGCAGGAATTCACTGGGACAAAAATGGAAAATTTGCCATGACCTATGTCAATAAGTTGTTTGAAAGTATTTCTCGGATCAGATCGATCATTTTGCAACTCCACACGCATATCCTTGCTTAAATTTAGTATATCCTCAAAATGGAGGACTTTAACTTCTAAGGTGTGATCCGGTCTCTTGGTACCGCTGGACTACCCGCTGAACAGTCGAAAAAGATACACCAATGTTTCTGGCTGTTTCACGCTTGCTCCGCCCAAGTTCCAAAAAAGTTCGGATTCTGGTACATTCCTCTAGCGTGACTGCCATGCTTCACCTCACAGAATAATAATTATGCACGTGGAAGACGTTCACGATATTTTTTTTGTGACAGAATAGAAATGGAAAGCATCCATAATGACATGAAACAAAAATTTTGTTTTTAAAAATAGTCATTTTTTTTAATTTTGTTTTTCTAATGAAGTTTTTTTCATCAACCAGTTTAAATAATATGCTATTAGAAGTGCAACTAAAAATTCTTTATTCTGTTTTTTGTTTCATTGATCTAGCTTTTACAGTTCTGGAGGTATTTCAATTTTTGTGACTGACCCGTAATTTTTGGAACCGAGTGTATTAGGCTATTTGTACCACTGACGGTTTGACTAAAATCGCTATTGACATGCATGCGGTAAAACAGTTGAAGACTATGGACATACTGAGTTAATTTCGTGCTTTTTTTTTAAATATCAAAATTTTCTTTCATACAAACCTTGTCCTGAAAATAACAAACTCAACAAAAAAAAATACATCCAAATCGGTCCAGCCGTTCTCAAGTGATGCTCCGTCATACATTTGGGCAATTCATTAAATATATATAGATATGCAGCGTGTAACAGAAAGGGTATAATCATATGGAATACTGTGGTACGGACCATCAAACTGAACAACTTTCTCTATGGGTTTCGTAAAGTTTCTATTACCTAAATAACTGACGTAATCCGAGTGACTCATTATCACGTGACTCACAACAAACGGTGAGTACATAATTCTTATAAGACTTTGGTCATGATGATAAAAATCTAGTTAGAAACATTCTGGTGTTGTTGAAAAGTAAATTTAATCCAGTTTATATTGATATTGTTAAAATGGATCTGTATTTTTTCATAAATAATTTTCTAACGAATTAACGGTTTTCATCCCTGTTTTGTCAAGTATAGCATTTTTGTCTTGAATTAAAATTACAATTGTATATCTTGATGTTTAGGTATGTAGATTTTTAAACTATTCAGCTAGCTACAGTATTTTTTGTTTTGCTCTATCAATTGCAGTTTCCGATCGACTTTTGTTTTTAACTCAAAGGTCAGATGTTGTCAAGTTACATGTCATAAATTATAGTCGTTATTTGCAGTGACAGATAATTGACAGTTAGGGGTGGCGCGCCAGTGGGTATGTGTTAATGAATAAAATAAATAAATTATAATTCTACTTTGCATTCGATTATACAGGTTCACAAGGCCGTTCATTCAAAACACTAACCTAACCTAGTCTTCTAATATTTTGGTTACTGCATATCATTACTGTTTCTATTTACATAACTCATTGTCATATACCTACATGTTTCTAACTAATAAAATTGCACACTGTAAACTAGAATAATAAGAGTATCTTTACTTCTATACTAATAATAATAAAGAGGTAATCTAAGTACGTTTTGGAGGATTCAGGTCTAGGCGACCGGTTGAGGAGAGGTGGTCAGGTCGTATCTCAACTTCTTTACATGGATGATCTCTTTGGCCCCAACAATTTGCGACTGATGGAGCTACTGAAAGTTTCCGAAACTTTTAGTAGCACCATCAGGATATAATTTGGTGTGGACAAATGTGCAGTAATGTATGTAAATCGAGAGGAGTTTATGAAATCCGAGGGACTTCAGCAATCGAACTCCAAACACCTAAGATCCCTTTCCTCCTCCGAAAGCTATAAGTATTTGGCAATGTCTGAAGCTTTAGGCATTAACGTAACTGACATGAAGCAATTGTAGAGAGAGCGCTTCTTCGGTCGCCTGAAGAAGGTATTAAATAGGAACAAGGTGCGCGTCTTCAACGGTTGGGACTATTGGAATAATGATAAGACCAGCAGTGGGATGGTAGAATATATTCATACGTGGTTCAATATTTTTACAAGCACGTTACCAAAACACAGGCTACAATGTATCAGAACATAAACAACCGTAACTAAGCTAATTTCAAATCAGTGACAGACATGTGTAAAATATGATTATTCTCACAAGCCAGTGCATACATAAATATGCGACCTCCAATACGCCCCCTTCATCTATTACACATGCGTATGTATCCAAAAATATAGTACGAAAACAGAAGAACTCTAACAAAATAAAGTATGCATAACAAAACTAAATTTAGAAAAATTATCTATTACACAAAACCTAATACATCAAAACATTTAACTACACATCGCCCCCTTAATAGAATAATTTGACAGGGATAAATCCTTTAAAAGTTCACTAATCTTCGGACTGTGAACACTTTTAGTTAAGATGTCTGCTACCATCTTATCAGTTGACATGTACCTTATTTCAACTTTATTTGCCAGTACACACTCACGAATAAAATGATACTTGATGTCGATATGCTTTGTCCTATTATGCATCATTTTGTTAGCTGCAATTTTATGCGCCGACTGATTGTCATTGTAAATTACTACCGCTTTACTATCCACAGCTGTTAAGCTGTCCAGTAAACTACGTAAATAAAGAGCTTCCTTCGAAGCCTGACTCAATCCTACGTACTCTGCCTCTGTGGAGGACAAGGATACTGTCGCTTGCTTCCTACTCTCCCACGACACTATATTTTTGCCTAACTTGAAAATTCATTCAAGTGCCCCTCCCCAATCTGCATCTACGTAGCCTCGTAAGTCTAAATCTTCCGACTTCCTAAAAGTGAGACATAAGTTAGACGTACCTTTTAAATACCTTAAGACTCGTTTCGCACATTTAAAGTGTATTTCATCATAGCACGAATTGAATTGTGAAAGTACACTTACCGCATGTGCTATGTCTGGTCGCGTATTACAGGCTAAATAATTTAGACACCCTATCAAGCTTTGATATGGCAGATCGCTATGGGAATTTGTCGATCTTTCTAATTTCATACCGACTTCCATTGGGGTCAAAACTGGCTTAGCGTCTGTCATGTTAAAGTCATTCAAAAGATCTGAAATGAACTGTTGCTGATCTAGACAAATAACATCTTTGTCTCTCCTCAGCCTCATGCCTAAAACATGCCTAGCCGGCCCTAAATCTTTCACTTTAAACTTGTCAAGCAAATTCGTTTTTAATTTTTGCTTTTCTTGTTCACAATTTCCAAAAATAAAAAGGTCATCTACGTAAATAACAACAATCAACTTCTTATTGTTTTTAAGCTGCTTTTCATACAAACACGGTTCTATTTTTGATTGTACAAAGCCTAAATTCAACATTTCTTTATCCAATTCCTTAAACCAAGCATTTGAAGCTTGTTTCAATCCATACAAAGAACGCTGCAGTTTGCATACCTTGGTTTCTTGACCTTTGACTACTGCTCCTTTTGGTTGGAGCATGTAAATGTCCTCTTTAATTTTTCCGTACAAAAAGGCAGTCGTGACATCCCACTGATCAATAAACCAATCGTATTCAACAGCTAGCGAGAACAACAATCTTAGAGTAGAGCTTCTAACTACAGGAGAATAAGTCTCAGTATAATCTACACCACATACCTGTGTGAAACCTTTTGTTACAAGTCTAGCCTTGTATTTCGTTACCTTGCCATCGCTATTTTTCTTGATTTTGAACACCCATTTGCATTGGATAGGCTTCTTATCAGCTGGAAGATCCACCAACGTCCAAGTTTGGTTCTCCTTTAGTGACATAAGTTCATTATCTATCGCTTTTTGCCATAAATCACCATCTGGTCTCGCCAACGCTTCATTAATTGTCAATGGATCATCATCAAGATTGGCATACATGACATTGCATCCGTACCGATCAACCTGTCTGCGTTCTCTTACAGGATACCTTCTTTCTGATTCAGGTATTCTCACTTCTTCTTCAGTCAATACGTCATCAGGTACTCGCTCTGGTACTACAGGTTCAGGTCCTATCTCCTCCGATACTTCTACGTTCTCGTCTACAGTATTACGATACATATCATCGTGAGCCTCCAAGTGTTCAGATCTGCTTGTAGATCCGTAGGGTAAACTGGAAGGAACAGAATCTTCATTCAGGTTTATGATTACTTCTGTTTTTTCTACGTTTTCCTTTTGAAGAAAGACGTTTTCCAAAAATTTTACATCCTTCGCTGTCGTCACTTCACCTGTCTTAGGATTCATCAGACGATAACCCTTCTGATTATCTGGATATCCAATAAAAATCATCGGTTCTGTCTTCATGTCCAGTATGCGTCTCTTTTGTTTTGGTATCAGTCTATATGCCAAACAACCAAAGATTTTCAGATGACTGACATCCACATCTTTTCCTGTCCAAAGCTTCTCTGGTACCGTATCATTCAACGCTTTCGTGGGGCTTCTGTTCTTTAGGTAAACAACAGTATTTACAGCCTCGGCCCAATACTTCTTGCTCAGGTTCGATTCTGACAGTAAAGTTCTTGCCTTTTCTATTATAGTACGATTCGCTCTTTCTGCGACAGAATTTTGTTCCGGCGTGTACGGTACAGTCGTCTGGTGTTTTATGCCTGCAGACTTCAAAAATGATTTAAATTTACCATTACAGTACTCAGCGCCGTTGTCAGATCTCAGACATTTAATACATTTACTTGTCTCATTCTCAACTTCCGCCTTGTATTCACGGAACTTATCGAAAGTTTCACTTTTGTTCTTCAAAAAGTAAACATGAGTCTTTCGAGTATAATCGTCGATAAATAGAAGAACATACCTCGAACCACCGAACGACGGCTCCTCAATTGGTCCACAAACGTCGCTAAAAACCAATTGTAAGACCTCGTTCGCTCTCGTACCTTGCTTTTTAAAGGGACTTTTGCATGTCTTTCCTTCGATACATGGAATACATGGCTCGCATAAATCAATACTCTTAAATTCCATACCACTTACTAAAACTTTCATTTTATTCATATAATTACGCGATAAATGAGCTAATCTTTTATGCCAAATATTCGAAATATTTTCATTTTGTTTTGACAGTGTCACATTCACGACGTTATTTTGATTTTCTGTCAACTCATAAATTCCGCCGACCTCTTGACATCTTGCAACAATTCGATTTTTATTTTGAATCATGCAACCTCCATTGTCAAAATTCATGCAATAATTCTTCTTGGTCAAATCGCTTACCGAAATTAGGTTCATGGATAAATCAGGAACATGTAAAACATTTTCTAAAATTAATTTTTCGTTTTTGCTGACTCGTGGCTCAGCAGTTCCTCGTCCTTTCACCAATAACTTCTCCCCGTTTGCTACTGCGATCTTCATGTTGCCCTTTACATGTGTGTAAGACAACAATTTATTTTTATCATGGGTCATATGATTTGAGCACCCACTTTCTAAATACCACTTATCTTTGTTTATCGCCCCCTTCGTATTCAGGCAGATATTCGCGGTTTTGATCCGCTCCTTGCATTCGGACGCCTTGTGTCCTTGCTTGTGGCACTTAAAACATTTGTAGACGAACTTCTGCTTACGATCATTAGTTTTAGTGTAAGATCTTGCATCGTTCGGTACTTTACGTGTAACTAAGACTTTTTCGTACTCTGTGTTCAACTTACTCTGTCTACTTCCTTCTTGTAACAATTTCATTTTAATCTGCTCTAACGTGATTTCTTGTCCACTATTATCTACAGCCATAATGAGAGGGCTGTACTCGGCGGTCAATCCACCCAGCAAAATCGATATGATCCAATCCTCAGGGATTTGAGCATCAATATCAGACAATTGTTGTGTCAGGAACGTAATTTTAGATATGTAGCTTTCCATAGAATTGAAATTCTCTAACTTACAGTTGAAAAGCTCTCGCTGAATATGTATACGTCTTCCCCAACCTTTGTCTTCATACGCTTTCCGTAAGCTATTCCAGGCTTCTTTCGCAGTTTTCGCATTGTAGACGTGGGTAAAGCACTCTGGTTCTAACAACAAGCATATTGTCGTTCGTGCCTGCCGGTCTACGTCAGCATTTACTACATCTGTAGAAATTACTCCCCACCAGTTTTTATTCTCCAAGTAATTTTGCACCAGGAATTTCCAGTTCGGGTAGTCGGACGAATTTTTCAGCTTCTTAATACCACTTATGCCAACTTCAGCTGACATAATTGCGATTTCGTAAGTTTCACAAGCATACAATAAATATTCAAACCACTCAACTTAAAATTATGCTCTAGCATCTGTGCTTCTGGGTCCTGGGCCCATGACCTATTGGAATAATGATAAGACCAGCAGTGGGATGGTAGAATATATTCATACGTGGTTCAATATTTTTACAAGCACGTTACCAAAACACAGGCTACAATGTATCAGAACATAAACAACCGTAACTAAGCTAATTTCAAATCAGTGACAGACATGTGTAAAATATGATTATTCTCACAAGCCAGTGCATACATTAATATGCGACCTCCAATAGGGACATGCTAGTTTTAATGTACTCTTTCGGCATACTCAAATAGACTCAGACCGAACTCGACGCCCTTGGTAGCAGAGTTCGTACACTGCTGACTCGAAACCAGATACATCCTACGATCATCGGTGATGAGACTGTACAAGACGTGGAAGTGTGGAGGTCGAGGCTTTTTAAATGCGAAGACCCTTCACAACCGCGAGGAGTGCAGTCTCAGGGAATACTTTTAAAAGCCGAAGTGGGCACAAGGATTAGGTTGCATTGGACAAAGAGCTCATCCCGCTGTCTATGGCTAAAGAGCTATGGCGAATTTACGTATTTACATTAAATAATATATTTTTTTAAACTTTAGTTATTAAGTATATATGTATAGTATTTTAAGATGAAATGCGGATGGTCTTTTCTCCATACAAACGCTCTCGCCTGTTTTCTTTCTGGTTTATGAATTCAAAGCTATGATATTTCACAGTTAAATAAATATCAATTTCTTCAAACCCTTTTTTTTTCTTTTTTTCGGATGTGTAATCATCAAATAACTCCTCGCGCTCTGGGCTGAGCAGGAGGGAGGGTCAGACTTTTACTGACTAAAACCCATCCATGTTCCTTCTTTTGCCTTTTGTGTTCCAAGGCCGCGGTATCTTTTTCGAACAGTCCTGTAACCCTGGAACAGTCCTGCAACCCTGGGGCTCTTCTATGTCCCTATGTTTTCCTTTTTAGCCGACTTCCAAAAGGAGGAGGTTATCAATTCGTCTGTTTTTAACCGACTTTCTTCAAAAAGGAGGAGGTTCTCAATTCGGTTGTTTTATTTTTAGTTTATTTTTTATGTTTGTTACCGCAGAACTCCGTCATTTGTAAATCGATTGAAAAATCCTTATTTTATCTGAAAGGATATGGTTCCCGATTGGTTCCATAAAAATTTCATCGGAATCGGTTTAGGAATTTGGTTGTTTTCCTCACGTTAATTGTCACATCACGCGACGTCGCGTGCTGGCGCTCTGATGTACATCGCGCGAAGTCGCGTGATACTTGCTAGTTAAATTTGACACACTTCCCGATTTCTGATTTAGCTGAAATTTTGCACGCATGTGTATATCGCGAGACAATGCAATATTATGATGACATGATTCTTATTATAATTATGTACTTATTTGCACGCCTGTTAGGGTAGGATATGGTTCTGAGCTTTATTATTGTATTCCATCCTTGTGTATACCCATATTTAAGCAAAATAAATGATTTTGATTTGATTTGATTTGGAGCTGATCTGATGATGGCGCTGGAAGGTGGCCATACGTACTCTGTAATAAAACGACGCACAGTGGGCCCATACTGAAAATTAGTGGACTTAGGCAACAAAGTTACCATATCGATGCGATTTTTTTTTATATGACGTGTTATAATATTCCTGACAACTTTTATTCTTATAACATTTCTTCCAAACTTGATAGTTTGTCTTGAAAAAAATTTATTAGATTTTTTTGTATGGAGTGAATCACGTTTAATTTTTTTTCTTCAATTGTACTAATATGTTGGGTGTGTGGCGTGAGTATATGATAGCTAGGGTCATTTTCTATCCACGTAAAAAAAATCAGCGCCGGCCATCTGCGGCAGCGCGAGTAATCATTCGGTAAAAAAAAATAATTTGGAAGAATTTTTTTGTCATTTAAAATAAATTCAAAGCATATTTTTTGTCTCATTTGGCTGTTTTCACCTTCTTTTTAGTTAAATAAATAGTTTTAATAGCACATACGTACTTAGAACTAGTAATTCTGGTAGAGATTTAGTTATTATTGCATGTTATCGGTACAAATGAGTCATCAATCACAATGCAGGTGCTCTGCATTGTGATTGATGACTCATTTGTTTGTGCGCGCATAACTAATGAGTCATCGAAAAATGCTCGTCTCTGATTGGCTGTGTTATTTTTTAACTGCACGTTATCTATTGTTGAATAAATATATCGTAATGTTTCAGGTTATACTAATTTTGTTAATGATAGGTGAAATAATTTAAATTTGTACGGGCAAGTCGTTGATAATTATCTACATAATCAACTGTATGTATATTATTATAGTATAAGTTATCGTACGTATGATCAATATGAAACTGTGAAGTAATTGTAGCCCTGAAAAGGGCTGTTTGTCATATTCCTAACCCTGATGGGCTTTTGTGGGAATAATTTAGAGCCGGATCACATTATTTCTTGTTCCAGAAGTGCTAGTGGGTCCGGCAAATTTTCGGACTCTGCTATGAGGCATTCTTCTTCCTCCATAATTTCACTGTCACAGGGAGGCTCAGTAGTCTGTAACAACTGAGTTGCTTCAGGCAACAACTCATTATGAACCTGTTTCATTATTTTAGGCCTTATGTAGGATATGTGGGGATCAGAGCTTATTAGAAGTCCATGGAGGATGTCTTCGTTTGTTGCTATTCTCCCCGTTTTCCGAGTGTGCCTCTCCCTGACGTTTCTGAAGTCCTTATTACGGGCTTCCGAAGCTTCTTCGATAAGGTACCTAAAACGAATAAGTACTTACATTTTAATTTCAAAACGCAATCGAGTCAAATAATACATCAAACTATATTTATTTTTTACTTACCGATTGGCAAAACACCAAAGTGGTTACAGATGTCTGCACCGTGCATTAGAAGTTTATGTACACTAACTGGCATGTAGTACCACGAATAGTGTTGCACGTACACATCAGCTGTTTCTCTACAGTATCTTCTAAATTTTTCACAGTCAATGTTTTTGCCTGATGATATGGCTTGTAGAATAACGGAAAATCTGAAAATCAGATTTTCGTCAATTCCCGTTATTCTGGAAGATCTTTTGTAATCTTGGAAAAAGCGCCTCGCTGTATTCCCGTCGTTTGTAGTTCCAAAACCCTAAAATGGGAAAACAATACTGTAATATACAATACATAGAGATATAATTCACAAACAACATAAAGAGAGCGAAAATTAAATACATACCTGTTTGACTATATCAATCAGCATTCCAGTTTGCTCACGAAACTCTTGCTGTGTGGTATTTTTTTTAGCTTGTTTCAAAGCCTTATGTTCGCCGCGAGCAGTCCATCGTTGAAAATCCAGATTATAAGATATATGGAGAAGACATTCCATACACCGAATCTTCATGTGCAGTGAAGAAATTCCTTGTTTGTAAATTTCTTCACGAAGTGGTTTAGAAGTCAAAGCGTCTAAATTATTCATCTCACTCGGTTTTGCCAAGCAAATGGGACACGTTGCATATGATGGTACTCCAGCAATAATATTGGCCACTTTTCCATCAATCATGGTCATATGCAATTCATGTGATACAATAATATTTCCACACTATGTAGATATTCGTTCATTAATTTGTTTTTTCATCTCAGACTCTTCAGACTTTATAAAGTCAGCTGTCTCCGAAGTGAAAGTGAACTTCACTGGTCGACAGTACAGAGTTGAGCAAGGTGTGGGGTTCTCCCAAACTAGATTTTCATTCCCAGATGATGGCCTAGTAGACACTAGCCGAAGAGGGACGATGCTTATCATGACTACTGATGAATCATCGAACTCTGTAGCTGTGTTTGCCGTTTTCTGTTTATAGTTACTCTGCGACGAAGAACCATCAAGTCCCCATTTCCAGGTCAACTTGAGTTCTTCATTTTGAGACCTATCAACAGTATTTAATTTAACAACAGTATTTTATTTAATATCCTCTCCACAGTGTGGTCCAATAGCGCTTGCAATTTAATGTGAGCTCCGTTTTCGGTAATCTCCATACTCTCTTGTGGTGGGTAACATCTTTTCTTGGCATTTACAAGCTTTGGATAAGATGGAAAGGCAGCACAGTTTTCTTCTTTCAGAAATTGTCGAAGAGCTAAGTACTTCCATTTCGAGAGCGCAACTGATGTATAAAGACCTAAACACTTATCTTCAGAGACAGTACTTTTTTATTTTTTTATTTTTTACCGATGGGAAATCATCAAATAACCCCTCCCGCTCTGGGCTGAGCAGGAGGGAGTGTCAGACTTCTACTGACTAAAACCCATCCATGTTCCTTCCTTTGCCCTTTGTGTTCTAGGGCCGCGGTATCTCTTTCGAACAGTCCCGCAACCCTGGCAGGCGTCGGCCCTTACGGACCCCTTCCTGTTTGCTGACTCTCTTTGAGGTGCGCGTGGAACACGAACGCGCCATCGACACGGCCTGTCGTCATAAGACGGACGGACGGTGAGCTAGCCCATAGCTCACCGTCCACAGGCCCGCGTCTACGGTGGCCGGGGGCCACCACGTGGCCCCCGACGCCCGGTGCGTCTCCCGCGGCGGCTGGGACGTGAGGTTCTCTCCGTCTCACGTCCCGCCACCTCCTTCGCTAGCATGACTGCTTCGCAGAAGGAGGTGACGGCGTCCAATTCCGTCTCGCTCCGGACCATGGATTGAACCAGGGCCGGACGCGAGAGGTCGCCGCCGCCGATCGCCGCTACGAGGACACGGCGTTGCTCCGCCCAAGCGGAGCAGACCTGCACAGTGTGCTCCACCGTGTCCTCCGGTCGATCCTCGCAGTGGTGACACCCGGGCGTTTCCTCCCGCCCGATTAGGTGCAGGAACCTCCCGAAACAACCATGTCCGGTGAGGACCTGCGTCAGGCGGAAGGTGAGGGCGCCGTGGCGCCTCTCCAGCCACTCCTCAAAGAGGGGACTTACCGCCATTATAGTGGCGTGCCCTGCACGGGGTTGCGACAGTCGCTCTCTCCATGGCGCCATGAGATCACGCCGGAAGTCTGTCCGCTGAGCGACAATTTGCCGCAGCAGCGGAGTTTCCCCCCGGCGTAGTACCTCCACGCGCCACTCGTGCAGGCGCGCGAGGACTATCGCTTCCAGATCCCATGGCGGCAATCCGGCAAGGAGGCTCGCCGCCTCGCCGGAGATCGTGCGGTACCCCCGGATTAGCCTTACGGCTACCACCCTTTGGGGCGCGTTCAGATAATGGGCGGCTCGCCGCCTCAAAGAACGCGCCCACACCGGGGCCCCGTAAAGGGCCATTGACCGCACGACCCCCGCGTAGAGCCTCCGGCAGGAGGCGTTTGGACCCCCCAGGTTGGGCAAGAGCCGCCTGAAGGCAGCCCCGGCCCGTTCCAGTTTGGGGGCCAAACGTCGGAAATGCTCCACGAAGTTCCACCGGCTGTCGAGGACGAGACCTAAGTACTTCAACGTCGGCTCGACGCCGATGGGAACCCCTCCTACCGTCAGCATGGATCCCGACGGTGGCGCATTCCGAGGCCCATGAAAGCACATGGCCTCGGACTTGTGCAACGCCACCTCGAGACCCAATTGCCGGATCCTCTCCGCGACTATCGCAACCCCGCGAGTCATCAGCTCGGCCGCCGCCTCGTGCGACCTCCCTTGCGCCAGCACCAGCGTGTCGTCAGCGTAGCAAACTACGCTGACACCGTTAGGGAGGTCGGCGCGCAGCACCCAGTCGTAACCGATGTTCCACAAGGGCGGCCCCAGAACCGATCCCTGTGGAACACCGCACGACATCTCTCGCCGGTTCCACTCTCCGCTGCAACCAGGGTAGATGACGTACCTGTCCGTCAGGTAGTCCCCGACCACACGACGAAGGTAGGTCGGCACCCGGTGATACCGGAGTGCCTCCCCAATGCAGCTCCAGGGCATGGAGTTGAAGGCGTTGGCGATGTCGAGAGACACCGCCAAGACCACCCCACCCCGGGACACCGCATCCCCCGTCGTGAGGGCTCTCACGCGCATGATGGCGTCCACCGTCGAGCGCCCCCTGCGGAAACCAAACTGGTGTTCCGCTAGATCCGGCCCAATCCCTGTCAGGTGCCCGGCGAGGCGGTTGGCAATAACTCTTTCGAAGAGTTTGCCCACCTCGTCGAGCAACACAATGGGCCGGTATGCGGACGGAGAGTCCGCAGGGCGCCCCGGCTTCCGGATGAGGACCAGCTTCCCCGTCTTCCAACGAAGCGAAGACTGGCCTCTCTCCAAGCATGCGCTTAGGAGCCCCTCCAGTCGGGGCCCGAGAGCCTGCAAGGCCAGGACCCAGGCTTTGCCAGGTAAGCCGTCAGTCCTGGGGCGGCAGTTTTGGCCTTAAGCCTGCCTACCGCCACTCTCAGGTCTACCCCAGTCACCTCTGGAATGTCGTCATCGTCCTCAGTGTGGTCCGCTTCCGGCACCGCAAGTGGCGGAGCCATGGGCGGGGGAGGATGTTCCCCTCGCGAAGGGAACAGAGCGCTCACCACGTCCTCCACGAGCTCAGGCCGGAGACTCTGCGTCAGCGGAGGGGCCCTGGTGCGGAGTTTATCCCGCACCATCTTATAAGGGCGCCCCCATGGATCTCTGTCGAGAGTCTCCAGCATCTCCTCGCGGGCCACATCCTTGGCCCGCAGGACAGCCTCTTGGAGGGCGGTCTTCGCCGCTCTGTATCCCTCATACAGCTCCGCCTCAATGGCTGCCGCATTTGGAGGGCGAATGCGGAGCCTGCGATGCCTGGCGTACAGGTGTCGCGCGGCGACGCACGCCTCGCGCAGAGACGTCAGCTCTCGCGACCACCAGTACACCTGACGCCGGGCGCTTTCTGACCGAACCCGGGGTATTGCCACGTCACATATATCGGACATGGCCTCCTGGAACCAACCCGCCTCATTATTCACGTCGGCAGGCCTGAACGGTGATGTCACCCAGGCCTGCACGATCGAGGCTTCCAGGAGGAGCTCCCGGTCCAGCTGCTTCAGCCCCCATCGCGGACCACTCGGGGTCTGTAAGACCGGCGCGCTTGGGGTCTGGGCGGCGACGTCGAACCGGATATACCGGTGGTCGGAATAGGTCTCCACCCCCTCCATGACGCGCCAGTCAACGACACGCGGTGACAGAGCGGGGCTAGCGAACGTGATGTCCACCACCGACTCGCCCCGCATCCGCACACACGTTGGGACTGAACCCCTATTAAGGACGACCAGGCCTGCCTCCAGAGCCCAGTCTTCCACCATCCTGCCCCGCACGTCTGTGCGACGAGAACCCCAAGCCAAGTTCTTGGCATTGAAGTCCCCGAGCACAAGCACGGGGAGGGAATGGCTTCCGATGACGACACTCAACTCCCTGAGGGAGTTGTGGAACTCGGCGAGAGTTTGGCTCGGGGAGAAGTAGACACCTGCTACAACGATCTCCCTGAACCGTGCTGCTACGCACCCCTGACCCTTCCTGACACTTTCATGGGTCGGGGTACCGGCGGCGGCCGACGAAATTATGGCCACTGAGCCACTAAGGTCCTCCACCCAGTCGTCCCTGGGCGGGACAAAGTAGGGCTCAGCGACCACGGCGACATTAATCGACCACTGCGCCATGCTCTGGAGCAACAGATCCTGAGCGCAGGCGCAGTGGTTGATGTTCGCCTGGAGGAGCCGTTATTGACACTCCATTACGGTCTCCTCTCGGGCCCCCTGTGAGGGCCCCGCTGCGGAAGGAGCAGCGAAGGCGGTGGTGGCGGCAGCGGCGGTGACAGTGGCGGCGGCTGAGGCGGTGGCGACGGTGGCGGTGGCGGCGGGGGGCCTTCCCTTGCCTCTGGAGGCCTTGGTGGGTGGGACGCAGGCCTTGCTCCCAGCCCGGTGGTCGGCCGGCTTGCCAGCCGCCGCACATGCAGCGCAGTGCGGCGTCCCGCAGCAAGTCGCGGACACCTGACCGGGCTGACTGCAGCGGAAGCAGAGGCCGCTGCGATCAACCTCCGAGGCGCATCGTACTGACACGTGGTGCCCCACGTGGCAGCGATAGCACCTCAGAAGTCTGGGCTCCAGCAGCTTAACCTGCGCTGAAACCCAGCCCACCAGTAGCCTTCGGCCCTCCACAATTGTCTTCGCCGCCGTCACAGGGCAGCTAACCATAACGGTCAGCATACCCGAGGGGTCCGGACGAAGGGCGCCTGCCCTGACCTGCTCCGCAGAGCACCCTCCAGACCTGGCGACGGCGGCCACCACCTCCTTCTCGGTCACCGAGTCGTCCAGACCCAGGATGCGCAGGTCTGCGCATCTAACGGGCCTGGACACTCGGGCCTCGTCCGCGTTTAGGGACGCTCTGAGCTTTTCCGCCAGAGCGTCAGCGGACGAGCCACTGGCTTCGCCAGGGATCTCCAGCATACGAGCCCCCGTTGCGGTGACTCTAAGCCGGAGGCCCCCGGTGATCCCGAGCTCACCTAGGTCCACCGCCTCCTTTGCCTACCCAGCAAGTCGCGGTAGGACACGGCTGTAGTGTTATCACTACAGCGGCGGTCCTCGGGGCGCGGAGCCTAGCCGCGACCTTTCGCGCCCTGTGCTGGCGCTGCCGCTCCTGATTTCTGGCCTTTTTGGCCGCCTTTCGCCCCCTCTGTTTCTCCCCGACCACCTGCCATCCGGCTTCGGCCGAGGGAGAGGGAGCTGGGGGGGCGGCGGCGGCGGCGGCTGACGTGCCGCAGGCGCAGGCGCTGGCCCACTCGCCGCTGGCTGGCACTGGCACAGTACCCGCCTGTGCAGCCGCCTTGCCCTTCTTTTTGCCCCCCTTTTTTGGCGGCGCCGTTTTTGGCGGAGCCGGCTTTTCAGGGGGGGGCACCACAGCCTTGCCGGAGGGCCGACCGGACTGCCTCGGTCCGGGCGCGGCAGCCGCAGCAGCCGCGTACGACACCGCACCCGGGCCCGGGCTCGCAGCCACCCTGCCCGCACCCAGGGAGGGCCGCAAAACGATTCCCTCCAGGACGGAAAACCGCGCCTGGAAGGAAGCCAGCTCCTGCCGAACCAGGTTCAAGACCTGGTTCTCTACCGGCACCGGCTGGCTTTGCCGCTGCTGCTGCTTGCCCGCCTTTTGAGCCGCCACGTGGGTGCTGGGCTCACGCAGACTGGCCAGGTCTGCTTGGAGCTTCGCGTTCTCCTGTTGGAGACGCTCCGTGGCGGCCGTCAGGCGGGCCACCTCCTCCCGCAGTTTGGCCAGTTCTTCTCCCCCTGTTGAAGGGGGAGGAGGCCCAGTAAAATTGGCCTCTGCTGCCGCCATGATGGAGGCAGAAGCCGCGGGTATGGCCCTGAGTTTTGAAGAAGTCTTCATCTTCAAGGCCACTACCCTTATCGCGGCCTCTACCTCCTTCACGAACCTGGCCTTACGCTCCACCTCGGAGCCGCCAGGTGCGCCTGCCTCGTCGGCAGACGGGGGGGCAGTATTGCCCGGGGGGCGCCCCTCCTCGGCAAGCTTTGCCGACCCCTCCTCGGACCTCACGGTGGCAGAAAGCCCCCTCCCCTTGCCCCGGATCCCACCACGCTTGCTGGTGGGGATCTTACGGGCCGAGGCCTCCTCTTCACCGGATGACGACCCCCGGTCGCCATCCCGCCTGGACCGCTTGCGGAAGAACTTGCTGTTCTCCAAAGCAGTCCCGGCCCCCACGCGCCGGGAGCTCTCTGAGCCTCCCGCGCTTACATCACTGGATGCGATGTCGGACTCCGACCCCGCATCCCTCCTCTCCTCTTCGTTGCCGTTTCCGGCGGTGTTGGTTTTTTGGTTATAAATATCCATATTGAACCCACGAGTATGGGGGAAATAAACGTCCATCTGGGCAGAGACCCCTGTACCCAGATAAGCAGAATTTGTTATTTATTACTCGCCAGGGGGCCTGCAGTTACCCTGGCGAGGGTGAGCACTAGCGACTGATTTGTTCCATGGGAACACCCGTCAGCCATACATCCCCTCGCGGTGCGCCGCCACTTGGGATTCGGGGTAACTTTTTATAGAGGTTTTCTACCTCGCGGTCCGGGCGGTTAAGCCAAGACCCTCGGTCCCTATCGAAGTCGCGAGACGTGATCCACGGCACTTCGATGGTGGGATTACGATATCGACGGTGACAGAGGATGACGCATCCTTCTTTGTCTGCTCGTAGGCAGGGTAAGTGCACACCGAGCCCGCCCTTACTCCTCTGCTGTGCCCTCTGCTTTTCAGAGGGTCACGCAGAGGAACGCACCTTTGGTCCAGAATGGACCCCACCCATGTCAGAATAATTAGCCGCGGCAGTAACACTCCCCGAGGGATAAGAGAAAATTCTCATTTCCCCTCATTCCCCGGGGAAGGATACCGCCGCGCCCAGGGTGCACCGGCCCAGCAACTGCTCTTCCCTGCAGACGTATCTAGAGGGACCAGCAGCCGCCAGGCACACGTGGAGGACTTCTGACATCGCACCCCCAGAGACAGTACTTAAGCTCTGCTTTTTGAATAGTCTCTCTTCTACTTCGGATAGCGCATCTGGATTACTGGAAAGGTATTCGATCAGTTTTGCCAGATTCGTTTTGCCGTTGTCTTTCAATTTTGTTATGTACCAGTGCTGCAACTCTTCCTCGGAATTTTCTTCTACTATGGAAGTAGAACGTCTTTTCTTTTGCTTATTACTTAACTCTTCGAACGGTTTTCTGTGCTCCTTTTCTGTAGATGTTCCCGCTTCCGCAGTACATACTGCAAGAGTAGGAACATGGCAATCTATATCCACAAGCTCAGATAAGGCTGCGTCCGAAAAGCCCATCACACTTCTCAAATCAACACTGTCACAAACAGGCCAGTTGATGTTTTTTTCCAACCACTTGCGATTAATTACACGATTCATAAAAGTTTTTTGATTTCTACTTGACTCTATCCACTTTTTATTTAAATTTACACAAAAAAGTCGACAGAACTCCTTGATTCGGTTCTTGTCTTCTTCAGAAACTTCGGTAGTCAAGACAGAAATGATACTTTCATACAGAAACATATGATTTTTCAGATCACCGCCACTTCTTAATTTCACAAAAAGATCTAGGTTGGTACAAAATCCAGTCATAGTTCTAATGTAAATATAAAAATACAAGTATTTCACTGTGTTCACAAACAAGCGACAAGAGCGAAACTAGATGGACTTAATGAATGTCTTTATATTTATAGTTAGTGTTAATTACTCAAGTAGACATAACAGTGAGTGAAAATTATTCAGCCAATCAGAGACGAGCATTTTGCGATGACTCATTAGTTATGCGCTTAGCCGAGTGCACAAACAAATGAGTCATCAATCACAATGCAGGTGCTACCGATAACATGCAATAATAACTAAATCTCTACCAGAATTACTAGTTATAAGTACGTATGCGCTATTAAAACTATTTATTTAACTAAAAAGAAGGTGAAAACAGCCAAATGAGACAAAAAATATGCTTTGAATTTATTTTAAATGACAAAAAAATTCTTCCAAATCATTTTTTTTTTTACCGAATGATTACTCGCGCTGCCGCAGATGGCCGGCGCTGATTTTTTTTTCATGGATAGAAAATGACCCTAGCTGTCATATACTCACGCCACACACTCAACATATTAGTACAATTGAAGAAAAAAAATTAAACGTGATTCGCTCCATACAAAAAAATCTAATTAATTTTTTTCAAGACAAACTATCAACTTTAGAAGAAATTTTATAAGAATAAAAGTTGTCAGGAATAATATAACACGTCATATAAAAAAAATCGCATCGATTTAGGAACTTTGTTGCCTAAGTCCACTAATTTTCAGTATGGGCCCACTGTGCGCCGCCGAGTATGGACTCGTTTGATTTGTCTTGACAAGTACTGTAGTCCTAAATGGTAACTAGGGTCTGATAATGGAGCTGGAAGGTGGCCATAGGAACTCCGTGATAAAACGAAATAACCCCATCGAGTTTAGTTTTGTATAATTCATCTTGTCGAGTACTTTGTCTCTAGATGGTACCCAGGGTCTGGTGATGGAGCTGGACGGTGGCCATAGGAACACCGTTATAAAACGACAAAACCTCATCGAGTTTGGGCTGCTTGATTCGTCTTGAAGAGTACTTAAACTAACTTCTAGTTACAATGTAAAAACTAATTCATGACGAGAATTTATAAAAAAACTTTCTGCGAAAACAAAACCGACTTCTCTCGAAAGTTATTTTAGAGTTTTTTAGTGTTTATTTTAGAAGTCGGTTTTGTTTTCGCAGACAGTTTTTTTTGTTTATATGTTCAGCGATATCTTCGCCAATTGTGAACTGATTTCAATGATTCTTTTTTTATTTGGAAGAATATGATTTCGCGTTGGCTCCATTTAAATTTAGTGAAAATCTATTGCTGTTCTTCGGAGATAAAGAATGGAACTCTTAAATATAGATAGAAAATCAGCCTTGATTGCTGCAATCGCTTAGATGTTTATTATTTGTACAATATCATAACATAAACGCCTGTATGCTCTGAGGATGTACATTACATCCAGATTTTGACAGAGTTAATGTTAAGTTCCATTTTATTGAGGATAAGCCTATTACCATAAAATGTATATTAAATGTTAACAATGTAGATTAAATGCATAGCAAATATTTTTATAGGATATTACAACTAAAAATGGAAAAATAAAAATAAACTTTTAGCAAAAATTAAAACCGTCTTCAAAAATAGAAAAATGTGAAAAATAACTTTAGCTTCAGAAGTCGGTGACAAAAAAACTGAATCAATCAAACCAAGTCACTGACTTCAGAAGCTAAAGTTGTTTTTCGCTCTTTTGTGTTTTTGAAGTCGGTTTTATTTTTTGAAAAAGTTTTTTGATGATTCATAATCTGTATCAGCACTAAAACCTTTACAAAATGCTCAAAATTGCCTATTTGGACCGCTGCCAATAGAGGCCTAGTGTACAAATTTGACGCATATTAATGAAACAAAAAAAAAACAAAGGGACAAAGTATATTCTTCTTATTTAGTTTATTAAATATCTTTTAACTTGGTCGTTATATTGAAGGAGAAAATAGTCTGCCAATTTACTTGTCGGAACTGTAGTTGTCTTTATCGCACCAATGTCGTAATAACGCTCGTTGAGTGACAGCGATAGTTTCGACTCTATAACGTGACGTCGACAAACAAAAGCGCGATTAACGCTTGTGCGACATAACTGTTCTGCGACTCAAACGCCGCTGTGCCGCACCCTGTTACCTGCCACCACGAGAAGTGGGCGTTGCCAAGGCGCTTGCCGGTGAAGGAGGTTTGCTTGAAAGTGGTGATCATTGGGAAAATACTCTAATGAGTAGATTCTATTTCGCAATGTCCAACAAAACTGAGAGAGTTTTCTGTAGTCTTAGTTTTATTTTGTAGGCCTTATAGTAAATGCTATAGGTACTTACACTAGTCATACCATACATATAATTTATCATCCTTTTTTTATTGGTTTGCTTGTTCATACTCAGCGAATCGATCTAAATACGATTCGTTTTTATAGAATTCGCTGAAATAAAATATTAATTTTCATAATTTTCAATGTTATGACGTGTATGTTAGATTTTCAAAACTATCAGTTACTTTTTCTTTCTCTCATTGAGTTTACTGGCTTAGTCTACGATGAATACTTTTTGGCTTATCTAATTTAAATTATATTTGTCAATGTTTAGCTGAAATATTGTATTTTATAGATACTAACTATTGTTTATTGTAGAAGACTTTGATTCTGAAGCACGGACTAATTTCTGTGGGGTACCACAAGGTAGTATCTTGGGGCCATTATTGTTCCTTCTTTACATAAATGATTTGCCGCATTCAATAAAACATCAGTGTGTATTGTTCGCCGATGACACCACAATTATTATTAAATGTTTCAATTTATTAATAATTTATTAATTTTAATTCACAAAATTTTGAAATAGAAATTAAGTAAACATTAAATAACATTATACAATGATTAGATGTTAATAAATTAATATTATAAAATTAAATATTTCCAAAACTAATCTGCTTCATTGCAAAACAGTTAAAAGTAAGCCTGTACGCCTTACTGTTGAACTTAACAATAATAATATAGAACAGGTACGTAATGCAAGGTTCCTTGGTGTAACACTTGATGAGCACACTCACACTCACTCACTCACTTGTTCACCTGGAAGAATCATATAGAAATAATTAAAAAAAAAAACAATCATTTCGTATTTGCTTTGAAAATAATTAAAGTTATTACATCTTTGCGTACCGCCATAATGGTGTATCACGCATACGTCTGCTCAGTAATACGATACGGTACAGTTGTGTGCGGAAATTCTTCCAAAATAGCGAAGATCTTCATCGCCCAAAAGAAGTGTATTCGTGCAATATTCAAAATGCAGTGGTCTGACTCATGCAAGCCTATGTTCAAGTCACACAATCTACTGACGGTCCCACGGCCTTTATATTTACGAAGTTGCCAGGTTTGTGAGGTCCAATCTTAAATTATTTGAACGGAAAGACAACACAAATAAAAGGAAACCTACATATTTAGATTTTGAAATGCCTGTTCCAAAGCTAGAACTTTTTCGGCGGAGCTGCTTTTATACAGCGTGACATTTTAATGGTTGTTTTCCCGCAGCGAAATGGTTTTGCCTTTGTAATACAATCGTTTAATAAACAATTAAAATATTAGAAACAAAAAATGGCAGATTAACCATTGTGAAAAACAAAACTCGAAACCGACCACGAACCAATAGTTATACCTCCTGATTGCGCTGAGCGCCGCCGCCGACCGGCCGCGCGGCCGTTGACCCACGTGCTTTTCAATCAGCTGATAAGTTGATAACTTATTCTTAATAACAATAAGCTTTACCCAACAAGTTATTCAAATTTTCCCTTTATACTTTTACGGGCTTAGGACCGTCATAAATACCTACGTTTTTAGCTGCAATTTACTGAACACGAAATTAAATAAAAACAAGTTTATCGTTTAAGAAAAATAATTTTCTGAATTAGATACCTAAAAAAGTATTTGTGGCGTATTTCAAAAATTTGATTCAACTTATTTACAATAATTTTAATTAACTAAACTACTTTTAAATGTTCACTATTTACAAAAGTACGAGTAGGTAGGTACTTACACTTCCTGGTAACGGAGTAACTGTTCGAAGTGCAAGCCACTGCGTTGTATAACAATCGAGCACGTTTTAATTGGTTGTCTTTCAATTTTAGTAAGGTGTCTCTGTCACTTCTTATTTATTTATTTATTTAAGGATCTCCAACAAAAGATGTACACAAAGCATTATTAGATAATGGAAAACACAAGGTATTTGGTACGTGTACTCCTTCACTTATAGGAGACCACAACATTCACAATAAAGTTATAAATTAAGCCCCTAATAATAATCTTACGATATTAAAAGCGTCCACTATCACAGTTATTAACGCGTCGCGAGTTTCGTGTTCCTCACGATACACTAGGCGCTTGAGCTCCGACCAGCGACCACAAATAAAAGTCCGAAAAGTCCGGAATAATGATTTGTAACATTTCAGGTAGGTTCCACTTGTCCTGTTACGAAATGCGGCCCAATGAGGTGACCAATAATTACCGGGCCTACACATTAACACATAAAACGCACTTGATGCGCACACTCGCGAATAACATGTGGGTTATTCAAAGCCCAAAAATGTTCGTTACGCTGGTTGAGTCCAACTCGCGTAAAAGTTGCTTCATTCGTCCACAAAATGTTCGTATTTTGATTGTCCATCAACCAACCATCAAGGTTCATAACCCCACGAAGACGGAGCGACTCCAAGTGTTACGGCTCCGCGTAAAGTCGCCGGGCCAGTTGCACCATAGCGACGTTCTCCAAATTGCAATAACTGTAATGGCGATCCATTGCACGATAAGATAACACGTGCTGCGCGTACGACAATCGCGGAAAAACTAAGTAATAAGTATTACAAATAATACAATAATAATACAATAGGTAGCCAGCGCGCGGCGTCGTCGTTTGTAATTGATGCGCGCAGGCTAGTTTATGTCGTATCGCTACATGCGAGAGCTTATTTTGCTTTGAACATTTATAAATCGGTCTTTCCTTTGTCGGCTTCGCGGCTGTGTTTTGTATTGTTGCGTGAAAACTAGTTTATGCCGTATCACCACGAACGAGAGCTTATTTTACTTTGAACATTTATGCATCGTGTCTTTCGGCGGCGAGCGGCGCGTGCGTACCTACAAGGTACGTCTAGTGTTACTATTGATTCTCATGTTTTCGAGTTGATGAATATTTTTTTAATTATTTTAAAACAAAAACATATTTATTTTTTTACTTTTACTCTATGCTTCGAAAGTACTCCTTATGGCAAGTTGTTCTGCCGCGGGAAAACAACCATTAAAATTTCAGGCTGTATGGCTCCCCTAATTGATAATGCTTTACTTATGTCAATTACTCAACTTCCCTTCAATAAGTTTTGTGTTGCGTTGCGGAAGTGGTTGTTAGAAGAGTGTTTTTATTCGATAGATGAGTTCTTCCAAAAGTGTCCCTGTAAATTTTATACTATAAAGCACAGACATATTTAACTGATAAGTAGACATTAAACTCAAAAAATTTAGTTACCTAGTAATAAACACTAACTGTTCGAGCTAACGCCTGCTCGTTTGGAATGAGCAAGAATCAACGTTGCGTGCTAATTAGATTGTAATTAGATGTAAGGATTTTATGTACTTTCTTGTCATTTTTTCTTCCATTTTGTTCTTCATCAAGGCAATACATGTTTGACTAAATATCTGCAATTTTTGGAGTTTCTTTGAAGAGTCACCTAAAATTCCCCCACATTTTGGTCCATTACCGAGCCGGATTGGTAATCACATGAAGATTTGCTAAAAATCAGTGGATTTGCATAAATATTACCCGGGAGATATGCCGACGAGGTTATAAGCCGGCAACGTGACTGTGAACAAAGGACTTCAAGCTAATTTACGGTGTTAAGAATATTAGAGTTAAAATATCATCACCCAACACTCGTTCAGGTAGTATTTAACCATAATAAAAGGATTTAAAAAGGTTAGTGTTTTTATTCCTGAATATTGTTTTATGTTACTTATTTACCTTGATACATTGTGAATAGTTTCTAGTACTTATCATTTGTTTAATGATACTTATTTTGCAAATACGATTATACGTTCTTTCCAAATAATATATTGAAAAGTTCAGTAGATATTTTGCTACATTTATAATTGTATAGCAGTATTTTAGATCTATTCATAGTCAATAGTTATTAGTGCGTAGATTGGTGTTAGATGATATTACAAGTCTTAGTTAGTCTTTATTCAGTTATTTATACCGTATTAGTCAATTTAGTTACCTATTCATTTGTTATTTATATTGCATAAAGTTGGACGATAGGTAATGAGGTGTTCAAGTTTCGAGGAATTTATGTAGCTTATATCAAAGTCTAAATTAAAAATCCCAATTTCTATTCACTTCATGTTTACAACAGGTAGAAGTCAATATTTATAGTGTTAACATCTTTGTTATATTGTTTAATTACAATATTAGCTAGACGTAAGTTCCTACGACGTTCCTATCGTAAGTTATTTCAGTATTGCATAAAAGTATACCTTAAGTTGTTATTGTACAAATTCCAGGTTGACTACATTCGATTCCCAGTATGTCCAAAGAAAGAGAACTTGTTAAAAAACGAGGAAGCATAAAGGGACGCTTAACTGTATTTATCAGTTACCTTGATGCATCCAGCGACAAGGAGTTGACCAGCTGTGAGGTCAAGGAATTGCAGTTACGGATTGGAAGAATCGAGGCCTTGTATGAGCAATACGATGAGGTACAGTTGCGATTGGAATGTCTGGTAGATGATTTAAAAGCT
The DNA here is from genome assembly GCA_947578425.1 of Eugnorisma glareosa. NCBI lineage: Eukaryota > Metazoa > Arthropoda > Insecta > Lepidoptera > Noctuidae > Eugnorisma > Eugnorisma glareosa. The sequence continues at coordinate 5,287,451 of OX387974.1, read as the reverse complement.
CAAGTCTCTGAGCGTACTGAATTCGATTCACAGTATTACAAGGCACTGGCTAGAGCACAGGAGCTGTTATGTAAGTATAACAGCGATAATGAGTCCATAAGTAGTGCAAAATGTACCCGAATTGGTCAACGTAAGCCTGTTAAGTTACCCACGATTCAGTTACCTAAATTTAATGGGAGTTTTAGCAATTGGTTGGAGTTCCGCGACACTTTTACTAGCCTCATTCACTGTAACGATGAAATTGATCAAATTAACAAATTCCATTATTTACGAGCGTCTCTGGAAGGATCTGCTGCTGTTGTAATCCATGGGATTGAGTTTTCCGCAAGTAATTACGATACAGCTTGGAAGTTAATTTGTGATCGCTTCGATAACAAAAGAATGTTAGTTCAAAATCATGTGTCGTCCATTTATTATTTGAATGCTATTACAAAGGAATCCTCTGTTGCGTTGAAGGCATTGATTGATCAACTTAATAAAAATCTCCGTGCGATGGAAGCGTTAGATGAGCCCATCAAGTATTGGGACACTTTATTAATATTCATGGTAACTCAGAAGCTCGATCGGTCAACTTATCGTGAGTGGGAGGAGCACAAAGGTCGTATAGACAAGGATAGCACAATAACATTTGCTGCACTCATTCAATTTATTCGCTTTCGCGCTGACTTATTAGAAACATTAGAAACAGCACGAAATAGCACTAATCCCACTCCCGGTAAGCCTAGTTCTCATTCTAGTAAGATGAAATCTATGGTTGTATCACAAGATTCTAATTCCAGCACCGAATTAAGTAAGTTGTGCCCGCACTGTAAAGCTGATCACGTGTTAAGTAGTTGTTCACAATTCCTTTCACTTAGCACCGACGCCCGACTCAAATTAATACCTAACTATAAAGTGTGTTATAACTGTTTTCATGCAGGTCATTTTGCTAACCGATGCAAAAAGCCGGGATGCAAGATATGTAAACGCCGACATAATACTTTGATTCATTCGTCGGAGAATAAAGGTACGGCGAATTCTAGCAATAATGATAACAAATCAAATGGTAGCTCGTCCCATTCCACAGCAACGTCATCACCCACTGACGCCGTGGCTAGCACTAATGTGAGTGCAAATAATTTAACTTTGTCTGCGGATCTCAGTTCGCTAAGTAGTGAGCGTAAACAAAGCGCTGTGTTATTATCCACCGCTCTTATCAAGTTATGTGATCAGAATGATCGTGAGCACGTAGTGCGGGCCCTGCTTGATAGCGGTAGTACGTTGTGTTTTATGACGGAACGGTTATGTGCACGGCTTAACTTAAAAACTAGTCAGATAAATGGATCGGTCTATGGCATTAATAACGTAAGTTCTCGCGTAGGCAAAACATGTCATGTAAAAATGACGTCATTAGATAATAGTTATGTTGCTAAGTTTTATTGTTTTGTTTTGCCATCATTAACGACTGTTGTGCCTTGTCGTGAAGTCGACATTTCAGACCTGAATATTCCAGATAATATCTGTTTGGCTGACCCTAACTTTTACAGGCCTTCAGAGGTAGATGTCTTAATAGGAGCGGATCTTTTCTGGGACTTGGTTGGTTCACAGAGAATTAGACTAGGAGTAGGTAAGCCCGTGTTGTGTGAAACGCTGTTAGGCTGGATTGTTTCTGGCCCTGTTACCTATAATAATGGTAAATTATTGTCGAATAATATTTCGTGCAATTTAACTCATACTGATTCCCTCAGTAACGGTGATTTAAATAAAATTCGCACCGATTTAGAGAAATTCTGGAATCTAGAAGAGATTAGTTCACAATCCTCGCAATATTTACCCGAGGAAAAGTTGTGTGAAGAGCATTTTGTCAAGAATACGACACGTTTAGACAGCGGACATTTTTGTGTTCGTATTCCTGTTAAGCAAAATCCTTCTATTTTAGGAGAATCTTTCAAAAGGGCTTCTAAGTGTCTATATTCTTTAGAACGCAGACTAAAGTCCAAGCCAGAGTTTGGTAAATTATATCGCGACTTCATGTCTGAATATGAGACTTTGGGACATATGACCGAAAATAAAAATAATAATAGTCCCAGTGGATATTTCATACCACACCACGGGGTACTGCGTGAATGTAGCACAACCACCAAACTTCGTGTTGTTTTTAATGCAAGTTGTGTTACTTCGTCAGGGGTGTCATTCAATGACGTGCAGATGGTGGGTCCTACAGTGCAGGACGATCTTATATCTATACTTCTTCGGTTTAGACAACACAAATTCGTCTTATCAGCTGATGTTGCGAAAATGTATAGATGTATATACGTCCACCCATCTGATAGGTACCTCCAACAGGTTCTGTGGCGTGATAATGCATGCGATCCTGTCAAGGTTTTCAAATTGAATACCGTCACATATGGTACGGCTAGTGCACCATTTCTTGCTACACGTTGCCTCAAGCAAATAGGGATGGATTATCAATCCAATGACACTAAGATCTCTTCGCGTTCAATGGGTGAGTCATCCTCAAGTAGCAGAAATAAGATTGCTGACGTCATTATGCATGATTTTTACGTTGATGACCTCTTGACAGGAAGTGATGATTTGAATGAGGTTATGTTTATCCGCACGGAGGTCACCAACGCACTAGCATCTGCTTGCATGCCGCTTAGAAAGTGGAGATCCAACGTCCCTAGCTTAGTCTCCGGAGCTTCTCAGTCGTCATTAGATTTAGAAATGGGATCTAATGAACCTAATAAGTTGTTAGGGCTTAACTGGTATTCTAGTTCCGACGAATTTGGGTTTTCAAGTTTAACGTTACCCTCTAAGGATTCTGTTACAAAGCGTGATGTACTTTCTGCCATAGCACGTATTTTTGACCCCCTAGGACTTTTATCTCCTTGCGTAGTCACAATGAAAATGTTTCTACAACAAATGTGGTTAGACAAGCTGTCGTGGGATGAGCCATTATCCCCGCCACTTAATACTAGTTGGAATGCTATTGTCAAAGCATTGCCGCTCATCAATAACTATCGTGTTCCACGGCACGTTATATGTGATGCACATAATATACTGGAACTACATGTATTCACAGACGCATCTGAGCGTGCGTATGGTGCGTGCGTCTATGTACGTAGTGCCAATGATGAGGGTGAGTACATGGTTCGTCTCTTAGCTGCTAAAAGTCGAGTGGCGCCGGTTAAGCCGACCACCATTCCAAGATTGGAATTGTGTGGCGCAGTAGTCGGAGCTCGTTTATGCGAGAAGGTTGTGAGCTCAATGAGACTAAAGTTTTGTCATGTTTATTGCTGGACTGACTCCACTGTCGTGTTGGGATGGTTGCAGATGCTACCTTCTAAGCTTCAGCCATTTGTGCGCAATCGCGTTGCTGAAGTTTTAGACAAGACAGGGCACTGGACTTGGCGACACATCCCAACCGCCAAGAACCCTGCAGACCTAATATCACGAGGCGTGGATATTAGTAAACTGCAATCTTTGGACTTGTGGTGGAGTGGTCCCAGTTTTTTGAAGCAAGTCCAGTCTCATTGGCCGTCTCAAAAAAAACCATTAGAGTCAGACAAGCTGCCTGAAACTCGGCCTCGCGCTTTATTGAGCGCCAGTGTTAGTACTAATAATCATTGTGATGCAATCATCGATTTTAATCGTTTTTCTAGTTATTTAAGGTTAATCCGTAGTGTAACAACCGTTTTAAGATTTATAAAATTGTGTAGGAAGCTTCCTTCTCCCAGTTTTCTATCACAAATCGAGTTGCAGGATGCACTAAATATTATAATAATTAGAAGTCAGACTGAATCATTTCCCGAGTACAATTTACTCATTAGTAATCAGAAGTTGCCTCATAAAAGCGCCCTAATAAAATTTAACGTATTTTTAGATGATAATAAAATCATGCGTGTCGGAGGTCGCTTAGCAAATTCAACTTTTTCTTTTGATAAAAAGCACCCTATTCTTTTACAGTCCACTCATAAATTTACGAAATTACTATTCGAATTTGAACATATAAAGCTTATGCATGCAGGCCCTCAGTTATTGCTGGCTTCAATCAGGGATTCATATTGGCCTATAGGCGGACGAAGCCTAGCAAAGAGCTGTTATCGTAATTGCGTGCGTTGTTGTCGCATGTCGGGTAGAACAGTTACTCCTTTAATGGGTAATTTACCGCAGCAGCGTCTCCTTCCAGGCGGTTATCCTTTTGAAAGCACTGGTGTGGATTATGCTGGTCCCATCATGGCTGCTAGTAGGCAGGGTCGGGGATGTAGGCTGGTAAAAGTGTACATAGCCATTTTTGTGTGCTTCACCACCAAGGCTATACATTTAGAGCTGGTGAGTGACTTAACCAGCAATAAGTATTTACTAGCTTTATTTAGATTTATCGCGCGACGCGGAAAACCCAGTGACATCTACTCCGACAACGGTACCTCTTTCGTTGGTGCCTGCAACGAACTTTCGAATTTTCTTAAATCTAATTGCAATTCCTTGGGCGAGCAATTGGCTAATGACGGAATTAAATTTCATTTTATACCCGCGTATACTCCTCATTTTGGCGGACTCTGGGAAGCGGGTGTAAAATCAACTAAATATCATCTCAGACGAGTGTTGGGAAATTGTCACTTAACCTTCGAAGAACTTAACACCACGTTAGTCCAGATTGAGGCGATATTAAATTCACGTCCACTGACGCCGCTGTCATCCGATCCAGCGGATTGCACACCACTGACTCCGGGTCATTTTCTTGTTGGTCGACCACTGACATCACCCCCGCAGCAAGATTTACAGAACCACTCCACTGCTTCATTGTCTCGTTTCCAACGAATCGAGCAGCTACGCCAGCATTTTTGGGCTCGTTGGAGTAAGGAATTTGTGTCCGAGCTGCAGCAAAGAACAAAGTGGCATACCAGCAAAGATATGCTCAAGTTGGGTTCTTTGGTCATCATAAAGGAGGACCATCTTCCTCCTCTTAAATGGAGATTGGGGAGAGTCGTCGCCGTTCACCCGGGATCAGATGGAATTGTTCGTGTGGCAGACGTCAAAACATCCACTGGAATCGTCAGAAGAGCATTCAATAGGATTTGCCCACTACCCGTTGATTCTGCGCTTGGTTGAAAGCGCCTCTGCAGCTTCCAACGTCCGGGGGCATGTTCGAGCTAACGCCTGCTCGTTTGGAATGAGCAAGAATCAACGTTGCGTGCTAATTAGATTGTAATTAGATGTAAGGATTTTATGTACTTTCTTGTCATTTTTTCTTCCATTTTGTTCTTCATCAAGGCAATACATGTTTGACTAAATATCTGCAATTTTTGGAGTTTCTTTGAAGAGTCACCTAAAATTCCCCCACACTAACTGTAAAACTGTATAACCGTAAAACCTGTACTATTGCATGCTATATATTGGCCAAATGTGTGTTACTAAATATTTTATATAAGAACTTCATGTACCTACCATATTTGATGCAATAAATGAATTAAATTGAATTGAATTGAATTACTTAATTTTAAATTATATTTATAATTCTTTTTCGCAGTCATGGTCTCATGAAGGAAGTCTTGGACATAACTGTCCTGGCCGACTACACTTGTGAGAGATGATAAATGGCCGCAAGAAGAAAACTAATATTCGGACACTACTGTGGACACGAGCTGACGAACCGATCAGACAAGAGCGATTCTTCAATGTGAGAGGTGATCCATCTAAAGATTCACCTGGGACCACTACTCCCAATCTTGAAAAACTGTCTTTGTGCCTGCCCTAGTTCTGTCTCGCAGAGTAGCCTTTGACGTCTGACCAGTGAACTGCACTGCTGCCATCCTGCGGAGCAGCCCTGATGTACCGTTCTACTAAGCTACCCCGACGCCTAATTGCCTCTTCAATAGTGTTGAACTGATTGTGTGTGTTAGCTAAAAAAAATACTTCCATAGAGTGCGGGTTAGATAGGTCTTTTTTATAATCATTTGTATTTTTTACTTCATTTGTAGAGAGAAGGGCGCTTTTAAAGGTTTTCTTTGTTTGTTTGCAAGTAATTTGAGCTCTGGAAACGAATCGATTTGGCATCTTATAATAATATCATTTAATGTTTCCTGTATTTCAGAGTGAACATCTCGCTTCGTAGCTCAAAGATGACTGCAGTGGAATCCCTTAAGGGTCATAAGCAAGATTCACAGTAGTACCTACTCAACTGACTACTAACGACATTTTGCCGCCATTACCGTATTGAAGTCAAAATTGAGCTACGAATTTAAAATAACTGTAAGAATACATACTACACATAAAACATAAGATTATTCAGAAAACACAAGGAAAAATCAACATAATTTATAGAACAATTATTAATATTTTCCTTAGTACAAACTTTTGTAAATCGACAACTTTCGATAGAATTCACAACTTATCTATCTATATGTACTTATGTAGGATCAGGGGCCTTAGTCTGCTATTGCAATAGTGTCAGAATGGTCTATCATTGATTTAATAAGGCCCCGCGCAGACGAATTACCCTTTGTACGCACGTCAAACGAGTTTCCAACGCGCTTCAATACGCCGTGGGCTAGGGGCCTTATTAAATCAATTACAGACCATTCTGACACTATTGCAATAGCAGACTAAGGCCCCAGGACTGCCGAGAGATATATCGTTAGGGTTTGGAGTTCCCATTTTATTAGAATAAACAAGACTGTATAAGTAAAATTACAGAGTTTTTATTATTACATTAGGTACTAATTAACACAATATAACATGGTACACAAATAAAAAAATGGTAGGTACACAATACACAAAAATGGCAATTAGTAAAAAAGATAAAGCAGGTAATAACTGTTAGTATGTAACAAAACAGTACAACTGCTTCCGCCATCTATTTACCAATGTAGGTAGTATAATGACAATAAATTAGTCTATTGAAAACCACTAGCCTGTTTTATTAGGTTATGGGCCCAGGCACTATAAAAATATATTTTTAATAGACTCAGCGATAAGTACTGTGTGGATTTGTAATAATAATGACGGCAAACTATATATCTAACGTTCCAAAGTTGCGCGGTCGTGAAAATTACGAGGATTGGTGTTTCGCAGCCCAAAATGTGTTGGTATTGGAAGGCATGGCGTCCGCCATTGAAGAACCGCTACCAGTGACGGCTAGTGTGAAGGAAAAATCAGAAGACGCCAAAGCAAAGGCGAAACTTGTATTGACCATCGATCCCTCGCTATATGTTCACATAAAGCAAGCAGTGACAACTTATGATTTATGGGGCAAGTTGAAAACCATGTTTGATGATTCTGGATTTACAAGAAAGATAAGTTTACTCAGAAATCTCATCAATATTCGTCTTGAAAACTGTGTTTCCATGACGTAGTATGTGACCCAGATCATTGAAACAGGGCAGCGACTTCAAGGAACAGGTTTTAAGTTAACTGACTGGATTGGTGCATTAATGTTAGCAGGATTGCCCGAAAGGTATGCGCCTATGATCATGCCCATTGAACACTCGGGAATCGAGATAAGTGCCGACGTCATAAAAACCAAGTTGATGGACATGTGTGTTGAGGCTAGTCCAGCTTCCGGTTCCGAAAGTGCATTTGTAGCAAAAAGGACGCAGTATTGGAAAAATGACAACTTTAAGAGCGGCCATCGACAATTGCAAGCAACGTCAAAACCTGTCAAGGTTGTCAAGTGTTAAAAATGTAAACAAACCGGATATTATTTAAATCAGTGTCCCAACTCAGAATCAAGCAAAAGAAAACAGACAAATGCATTCAGTGCTATTTTTCTGAGTGGTAAGTTCAGTCGCAGTAACTGGTATATTGATAGTGGGGCTAGTAAACATATGACGGCGAGACAAGAAAATATCGTTAATCCGTCCCATCGACACGATATGAGGGAAATTATTATTGCAAAACCAGACAAGTGTTCCAGTTCTGTGTTCTGGTGATGTCAATATCATCACAGTTGTGAATGGTGTAGAGTTTGATGTCAAAGTTTCGGACGTATTGTGCATACCAAGCTTAACAACAAACTTGCTTTCGGTGAGTCAGTTGATCGAGAATGGCAACAGCGTTATTTTCAAGAAAAATAGTTGCTACATCTACAATCAACAGAAAGGCCTAGTTGGTGAAGCAGAATTAGTTGAAGGTGTGTACAGATTATACACGAAAACAGAACAGTTATTAGCAGCAACTGCAATAGCATCGAGTGAGATTTGGCACCGACGCTTGGGGCACATCAACAGTACTAGTTTAACCAAAATGAAAAACGGTGCTGTAGAAGGAATTTCATACCCAGAAGTGGCAAACATAGATAAGGCATCGTGTACTATTTGCTGTGAAGGTAAGCAAGCTAGACTGCCGTTTCAGCAGAGTTCGTCTAAAACGGAGAATGTTCTAGAGGTGATTCACGCAGATGTATGTGGCCCTATGGAAACTCTATCAATTGGAAGATCTAGATACTATGTTTTGTTCGTGGATGATTACAGCAAGATGGCGTTTGTTTATTTTATGAAGGTGAAGAATGAGGTATTTACCAATTTTAAAGATTTTAAGTCCATGGTTGAAAAACAGAAAGACAGAAAGATTAAAATTCTAAAGACAGATAACGGAGGTGAGTTCTATAGTCAAGAATTCGATAATTATCTGAAGAAGCAAGGGATAGTTCATCAAAGAACTAATGCTTACACGCCGCAGCAGAATGGTTTGTGTGAACGGATGAACAGATCAGTTGTTGAAAAGGCCAGATGTTTAATCTTTGACGCTTGCTTAAATAAAAAATTCTGGGCAGAGGCGGTTCATACTTCAGTTTACTTGAGAAATAGATCTGTTGTTACAGGACTGAATCACAAGACTCCATATGAAGTCTGGACAGGGTCGAAGCCAAATTTAAGTCATTTACGTATTTTTGGGAGTGCAGTCATGGTGCACGTGCCGAAAGAAAAGCGTTTGAAGTGGGATAAAAAAGCCAATAAGCTTATTTTTCTCGGCTATTCTGGCAATGTGAAAGGCTATAGGGTTTATAACCCAGAAACTAACTCTGTTAGCATAAGTAGAGATATCGTTGTTATGGAGAAGTCAGCTGAGAGTACAGTAAATGTATCCTTGGAATGCAAGTCTTCAGCGGAGGAAGAATGCACCAAAGATTCTGAGAGTACTGACAAAGAATTTTCAGACTCAGGAAGTTAAAATTCAGAAGAAGAAAAGGTGGACAGCACGCATGTCGTGGATACGGAAACAGAAAGTACGTCCGATGATAATTTCTCCAATGCTACTTCAGACCCAGAAATTACACTAGTGGGGCAAGGTACACCAGAAACTCTACCAAAACGAGAGAGAAGGAAGCCTGATCGGTTCGGTTATAACAATTTATGTATCACAGAATGCGATGATAATGACAAAGAGATAGTTGAGGCAACGTTAAAACTTCTCTGAGAGTTCGGATAGCGTAACATGCCGAGCTAACTGATTTAGTCAAAGCTAATGTCTCAACCTTCCAATTTAATAATGTATCAATGTGTACACCCAGGAACTTGACACTATCAACTATTTCCACACTGTTTTCACAAGAAACAATGTCCAACTTAATGTCATTCCGTACAGTGGGCTTAAATAAGACTCATTTGGTTTTACTTACATTAAGTTTCAGATTATTTGTGCTAAACCAGATTTCGAAAGCTTTCAAAAGAGACCACATCTCACATCCAATCCAACATCTCCATTCCAATTCATCTTCACCAAACACACACCTCTTCTCCTCCGCTCCTCCTCCCCCTCCTCCTCTCTTCTTCTCTTCTTCTTCTTCTTCGGGATCTTACATTCCAATTCTAGTGTATTGTCTGCCAAAACTATTTCATTTGTATCGTCAGCAAAGATAATTAGTTGTGCGTCATTAATACGTTTTTTGATGTACTCAACTAAATCATTCAGGAATATAATAAAAAAGATTGGACCAAGAACGGATCCCTGGGGAACACCACGGCACACAGTAGCTAGATTAGATCTATAAGTTTTTTCTTCTCCATCTATTACGGATTTTATCTCTACATACTGCCGTCGGTTATGCAGATAAGAGCCAAGTAGTTCCAAAACATTCTCTCTTACACCATAATGTTCTAATTTGGCTAGGAGAATACCATGGTCCACTGTGTCGAAGGCGGAACTGAGGTCTAGAAAGATACCAGCTACTTTTAGTTTATTATTTAAGTTACAAATAATATTGTCTATTAATGCCTCAATAGCATCGGAGGTTCCTAGTGATGTTTGGTAGCCGAACTGTTGATCATTTATTATACCATACATCTTTAAATGCTTTATAAGCCTATCCTTTATTATTTTTTGAAATATTTTTGATAATACAGGCAAGAGAGAAATAGGTCTGTAGTTTCCAGGTTCCGTCTTTGATCCCTTTTTGAAAACCGGTATCACTCTTGCTATTTTAAGCTGTTCAGGAAACAGGCTTTTCTCGATGCACTCGTTATAAAATGATGCTAACGGAGTTGCTAACAAGTCTATATTCTCCTTGATTATTGTTAAGGGAATTTCATCATAACCCGAAGAAGGCTTGTTGATCATTTTATTTACCAAATTGAAAATTTCTCTAGGTGTGACAATATCAAAACTCATTTTATATTCAACACGACTAACACCTTCAGTTAAGAATACCATTACCAATTGTTTGTCACAAGCCTCTAAGTGGACCGTGTTGTCAAACCTTTTGGAAAATATTTTTGCCACTTCTAGAGCATTATTAGTAGCTGCGTTATCAATTTTTAGTGTAATAGTTTCATTATTTATTTCCTTAGTAGCATTGCGCTGTCTATTAACTATTTTCCATATCGTTTTAGAAGAATTTGATGCCATGTTTATTTGTTTTCTGACATCATTCCTTTTTGCACAACTCACTACTTTTCTGAAGATACGGATATAGTTGTTCCGATACTCCAAAACCGAACTGTCACAATGTGTTTTATCTGATGTGTTAAGGAAACGTTTCATTTTACTAGCTATCCGTATTCCGCTTGTTATCCATCCAAAACCTCGATTCCTTTTAATATTAACCTTTATTTTACTCTTTTTAAAGACGGTAGAATGGATTTCTTTAAATTGTGTCAAGAATGTATTAATGCCTGTGCTCCAGTCAGTCTCAGAGAGCAATTTTCTGTAATTACTTTTATTTTCATCATTATATCTCCTTTTATAAATACATACATAACTTGACATCTTCTTAAACTCAGTTCTTTCCAAACGCAAAGTGCAGAATATACCAGCATGCCCATCAGCTAAACTATTGTGATCGACATGTGTATTTTCTATAAGGGAGGCTGGTAAGTTCGTTATAAAGTTATCCAAACATGATTCGGAGTTATTTCTTCGAAAAGTAGGATCTTTTATTAGATACCTAAAATTGTAACACGATAATAATGATAAGAAAGAACCATGTCTCAGATCTTTTTTTAACACGTCTATGTTATAATCACCACAAATTAAACATAATTTATTGAGGAAATGCTGTAATAGCTTTTCAAGGCCATTCATGAAGTTGTCAAAATTTTTGTTTGTGGGAGTTCGATAACAACAAATAATATTTAAATTGGTTTCAACGTCTCTAACCCCATATATTTCAAAACAATCAATTTTATAAAGTTGTTTACACACTTTCAGTTCGTCTACGTTATTAGCTCTATTTGTTAATATCATTGAACCTCCCCTTTTCTTATTGAGTCTAGCATTGTAAGACCCCATTCTGTAATTAGTCAAACTGAATTGTTTTGCTAGAGCATCATTTAGAAAATGTTCAGTTACACATAGGAAGTCAACTTTCCTAGAAATTTCACTAACATATATTTCCAGATCATTCCGTTTATTTGTAATACCACAAACATTTTGGTGAAAAATATTAATGACTGAATATTGTTCAAGGTTATTATTATGTTCAAGCTTACCATTAGGTTTTCCTTCACAACTAATATCAGGAACGAAAAAACTGTTCTTTAATACCTAATGTCAGTACTAACGCCTAAATATGATTCCTCAATGTCAGTAAGAAAATTATTCGTTAAATTGTCAAGATAGCACTTAAGATTGTCAAAAATATTTTTCATACTACTACTATACTTTAAATTATTTAATAATACGCGGAACGATTTCAACCGTGGCTAGTGTTGCCAGACAACATCAAATTTGAAAGAAAAGTTAAGCTTATTATAGCACTATTCGTTGATGATTTTTTTGTTTTTTCGAATTATGCGACCGCAACTGATCAATTAGTAAATGAACTGAGTTGTAAATTCAAGATAAAAAACTTAGGTCAGTTAAAAAAGTGTTTAGGCCTAAGAGTCAATATTAATGAAAATGTAATTACAGTTGATCAAGCTCAATATGTAGACACTTTATTAAAGAGGTTTAATATGTAACATTGTAAAAGTGCAGAAACCCCTATGGAGATGAATTTAAAATTAGAAAGATCTCAAAATGGTTGTAAAAATTATCCATTTAGAGAATTAATAGGAGGTTTAATGTATTTAGCGGTTTTAACCAGGCCTGATATCGCTTACAGTGTGACTTTTCTTAGCCAGTTTAATAACTCTTATGACGAGACTCACTGGAAGCATGCTAAAAGGGTGTTAAGGTATTTAAAAAAAAACAAAAACTGTGGTCTTGTATTTTGTAAAGATAATTCTAGTATTGAAGGTTTTGTAGATGCAGACTGGGGTTCTGATGTAAATGATAGGAAATCTATCTCGGGATTTTGTTTTAAATTGTCAAATACAGTAATCGCTTTTGAATGTAGAAAGCAGAGACATGTAGCTTTATCCTCAACGGAAGCAGAATACATTTCGATGTCAGAAGCAAGTAAAGAGGTTGTAGGAAATTCAGAACCAATTGTCCTATTTAAAGATAGTCAGAGTGCGCAAAAATTGGTTTCAAATCCAGTTTTTCATCGCAGATCTAAACATATAGATATTAGATATCATTTCGTCAGAGAGGTAGTAACAAATAATTTTGTTAAAATAGCTTATTTGGAGACAGCTGAAATGCCAGCAGATATTTTGACCAAAAGTCTAGGGTCTGTTAAACATTATTATTTCATGAAAAAGCTTGGTATTTTACCTGTTTCATAGTTGTTTTCAGTATTGTTAAGCGGAGGTGATAGTATGTAACAAAAAAGTACAACTGCTACCGCCATCTATTTATCAATGTAGGTAATATAATGACAATAAATTAGTCTATTGAAAACCACTAGCCTGTTTTATTAATAACAGATATGCGAGCAGACTTTGAAAGTTACAGTTCGTACAGTAGCCAAACCACCCAATTACAAAGTGTATCAGTAGCGCTGTACCAGGTAAACCGACAGTTTTGTCGGGAGCAGGGGAACTCTTTATTGAGTCGAATCCGAAGACCGACTGACGAGGTTTTTTGTGAATGTCATCTCGCAGTTCAACCTAAGAGGTTGTCGACTGCTTAACCGGATAATCCTGTGGGTGCCTTAAGTGTAAGGCCTCCAGCCAGAACAAAAAACTTACAAACTAACTTACAACTAAGCGACTACACGCTAAGGGCACCCCATGTGGGGTACGAGCCTCGGCTTAGGGAGTCGCTGGGGGAGGACAGCAAAGGGACAGGCTGGATCTGAATGGTGTCAATAATTAGGGGCTGATTTAGATCTACAGGCTCAGCTACGCGGGCTGGCTCGAGCAAGGGTCGGGGAGGGCATGGAACGGGATGTCGTGACGGGCCTCGGCGGCGAGGATGGAATGACGGCTGATTGCGTCTGTGCTTCTTGAGCGTGCTAGTTTCTCTACTGCTCTCCTGGAGGAGGGTGAAAGCGTCATCGGGGGTGATGAGAGTATGTCTTAGACGGCGAATAATACTGCCGTCCTCTAACTAGAAAGCAGTTAAGCCCAAAAAGTAGTTTTTGAGAAATAGGCAAAAAACGCGGGAATCGCTGTTTCTTAAAAACTATAATACTTAGGTTAATGATTGTTGCACACATCGATTGATATTTCTTTCTATTTATCATTAAGAATCTTTTCTGTCCAGAAACTCTTTTTAAATAGTTTTAAACCTATTTTTTCTTCTTTTGTTAAACGTTTAATCTGGTTATTGCATATTATTACTGTACTAAAAGGCCGTTAACCATACCGTAGCGGCTTTTTAGTCAAGTAATTTATTTAAAATTTTAACCTCCATAATTGTTCGCTAAATTTGTTCAGAAAAAGTTGTTAAGTAACATAACTGCTTTATAGCCATGACATTCATTCGATTTAAATTTGAATAACTTTCTTAATGAGCGGTTACGGGACTTTAAATGCTTTTAAGCTAATTGAAGCCAATATTATCTGGAACTTTAGTAAATCTTAACTACTTCACTTAGCTAAAGGGTGGCTAAAAACTTGTCGCTTGGGGTTAACTTCTTTATAGTTTAGCATTCATAGGGGAATATGTGAAAAATTAAAGACATTAATTATGTTTGTTTAAAAATCAAAAGTATATTTTCAATATGAAAAAGGTAATGAAAGGTTATACCTGACAATGGCAATAATCAACTAATAACTAATTAAGATCTTACAGATCATGAGATCACTATTTTGTATCGCAATATACTTAATTTATGTTCTCACTAAATTACTTTAATAAATGAAGGTTACATTATATCAGTCATGAGGTAACTTCAGTCTTAATATATTTTAATATTATCACAAATAAAAGTAATAATAAAATAGTAAAAAATATGGACTCAGGAAAAACAATAAAACATAGAAACAAACAATTCTAAAAGCACTTCTCAAGCATACAAATTAAATGAATCAAATCTTAATCCTACTGATATTATAAACTAGCTTTTGCTCGTGGCTTCCCCCACGTTGAGGTCGGGAATTATCCTACGGGAAAATTCTACCGGTATGAAAACATCTTATATCCTATGGTCATCTAACTGTGTACCAAATTTCATCTATATCTATTCAGGCGTTAAGGCCCGAAAGGTAATAGATAAAGTCACTTTCGTATTCTAGTATAAACTATAGTTTTTCGACTTCCACGAGGACAAATCCATAAGCAAAAGCGTGAACTTAATGGTATCTAAATTAATCAGCGTCACGAGGTTTAAAAAGACACATAATATTTAGATCACTAAGTAATAAATATTTTAGTCTGTATTAAAACACTTATTACTTAGTGACTCTTTTGTGACTGGTCTTTTGATGATGTTCATTATCATCACCAATAATGGGTAAATTTTGCCAGAAAAACATTTTATGCTTGGATATAATCGGTGATAATGTTTTAATTATATTTAATTTTCGTTCCTTTTCAATTCCTTTAGGATGAGCACGAAATATGATTGACAGTTGAGGATTCTTTAGAAACTTGTCATTTAAAAACTTCAATGTTACATAGTCTTTAGCAAAATTATTTTTATAGTGAAGATCAAAGCTTGATCTCATGAAACACCCAGTTTTGAATGCGTCGCTCTGATACATTGTTTGGATAGTTGATAAAATCTTGAGGCTGCAAAGACTTCAAAATAACTTTTGAATTATTAGCCGAGGCCACGGCGTCTTCAAAATCAGAGAAGTCATATATTTTACTTTTTTTTTTCATTAAAAGTTTAACTTGGTGGTGAAATTGGTCGCAACTCATAAAGGTATGTCCTGGTTCAAAATAGTATAATATTATGCGTGGTGTTGCAATCACGTCACTATTGACAATGTCAGCTAACATGGAAAATAACAGCCAGTTCTTATTTTGAGCTGTGCAATTGTCCATCCAAATATGTATTGTTTTGACATCACGGAAACGTAAGAAAAAGTTATAATATGCACTCATAATGTCTTGTTGCTTTCTGCCAGCGATACCATCGTGCCAAATAGCCGCAAGTGGTTTAGAGTCTTTGGTAATTTTTCCAACTGGAGCGAAGGTCTGATTAAATGCTGTTAATCTTGGACAAAATATAACCGCTTTGAATGTTTCCAGCCTTGGCAGCATTATTACCTTTTCCAAAGCACTACTATAATATATCTGGTTTTCATTCTGTTCTTTACATTTATGGGAATCATATAACTGTCTGGCATTTGTGTATTTTTCATGGTGAACAGCCCACTCCTCGCAAGCTGTGCAATCGGCTATTATTTCTGTGGAAGCATCATGATTAGTATCACGTGTGTGCAATGTATATGACTCACATAGTTCACATTCCTCATTACCAAGACGAGCAAACGATATATTCATGCTTTTCAAACGTGTTCTATACATTTCGTATCCAATTTTTACGTCGGGGTGCTTTGTACAAAAGTCGTTGTACATGAAAGTAACGTTTATTTCACTTGGCAAGTAGCGACGGTTTGGGGCATGCTCACGACGATAATGCGGTGCCTCCGGGTTGAAAGATTCTACATGATTAGTGATAATTTCTCGATCACATTTTGGAGTTTTAATGTGTTTGCCCCGTTTGTCTATATCTTTGCTGTCGTCGAAGCAGCTAGATAAAATTTTATCATTGGTCTTTTTGAAACCCAAAGTGGTCAAAAAAAAAATTTACATACGGAGGCTAAAGTGCCATCTGATTTCGGTAAAGAAAAACTCCTTTTCGGGTTTCTTTTTGGTTCATTCGTGTATTTTCTTTTTGGAATTGCTACCGTATAATGTGATCTTACAAACACCCTCATCTCTGAACGTGTCATGTTCCAATATTGTCTATGTACTTTGTCACGTTCATCAGTAGTAAAAATAGAAGAACATTTTTTAAGACATTTGTCGTCACAGCCATTTTTTATTTTATACCGACATTGTTTTTGATACTGCTTCTCTAATTTTCGTTGGTTTAAGGTCGTGCTATATTTTTGTCGTTTAGGTGGTAGGTTGTTGGATTCTTGAGTAGCCTGTTCTGAAGCAATATCTGTCGAAATGGCAAGACGAAAGTTCGGATCCATGGTCATACGTCGTTTCCGCAATGGCAAGCTATTGGATGTAATGGTTTCCATTGAGTGACGTCGAAGAGATTTGTCTTATTTTGAGCAATGAAATTTGTAGTATTTGTTTTTTTGGAACGTTTTCTTGTACTTTTGTGGTTTTCTGTTTCAATATCTTCATCTGTATCGTCACTTCTTGGATCATCTTCAATGGGTTCGTAGTTTTTATCTTTGATAGAGTCATCAGAATTGTAATCACCATCATTCGATTTTATAGGGGATAACGTAAAATCCTGCACAGTACTATCTATTGGCATCGATTCTGCACAAAACACATCTGCCTCTTGCCGAGCTTCTGTCATTACGGGCGGGGTATCGATCTCAGGACTATCTATTGGCATCGATTCTGCACAAAACAAATCTGCCTCTTGCTGAGCTTCCGTCATTAAGGGTTCTGAAATATGCGATGCATATGATCCTTTCAAAGTATGAATAACATTATGAATGTCATTAACACACACAAGCTAGCTACAGCGCCCTCCGCGTCCAGTATAACAATGCGTTCAGGGCAGTGTTGGGGCTGCCTCGATTCTGCAGTGCATCGGGCATGTTTGCGGAAGCGCGCACCGACTGTTTCCACGCCACCATGCGCAAGCGGTGCGCGTCCTTGGTGCGCAGGGTGCGAGCCAGCTCCAACGCTGTCCTGGCGATGATTGCGGGGAGACTTGATTGTCCCTATATGAGGCACTGCTGTAACCGGCATGTTCTAAACACATAATATTTCAGTTGAGTTGACAATTTCCTTCTTGTAAATTAACAATTTTTAAGTAATCTTTTATTAATATTATGATAAATTATTTTGACATTTATTTATTTATTATGAAACAATTGTGTATTTTTAGTTTTAACCTGTTATTTAATCCCGTATAATTCAATAATTTTAATGTAATTCTGACTTTTCAATTATTTATGTGTTGTGTTTGTGTCTATTTTTTGTTTTATATGGGTCTCGGACCTGAATTAAATGATTTTATTATTTTTTATTTCCTTTATTTAACTTTTGTACAAATTATTTACATTTTTAAATATTTCTTATAAAAACAATATAAAAACATTTAAAAATATAAAAAATTGTTGCCCACCGGTATCGGGAACAGGGTCCAAGCTACCGGCGGTCAGGGCTCCAGAGAGAGGAACCTCCTAACAATACGAGCCGTGTCCAGGAGTACCGCTTTCTGAATCAAGCCCTTGATCCAGCTGCCTAACGAGAGCCTCCTCAGGTATTCATCGAGGCTCTTGGCAATTAAGCCATGGGCTGATACGACTATCGGTACAATGATCGCTGAGTCCACATCCCACATGTCGACAACCTCGCGAGCCAAGTCAAGATACTTGATTTGCTTATCTTTCTCGGCTTTCACGAGGTTCCCATCATGCGGGACCGTTATGTCAACAATCATTGCGCGCCGCTCTGATCGATCCACCACCACTATATCGGGCTTATTGGCTACAATAGTCCTGTCAGTGATGATGGATCGATCCCAGTACAATGTGATATTGCCATTTTCGAGAACTGGGTCGGGCACATACCTATAATACGGCACTTCCGATTCCACAAGGCTGTATTTTAGAGCAAGTTGCTGATGGATAATCCTGGCTACAAGGTTGTGTCTATGCAAGTACTCTCCGTTAGCTAGACGAGAACACCCGGAGATAATGTGACGGATTGATTCGCCTGGACGGTGGCATGCCCGACATATGTCAACCGTGCCGTCCTTCACAATAAATCTCCGGTAGTTATTCGTCATCATAACTTCATCCATAATTGCACAGACAAAACCTTCGGTTTCTCCGAAGAGGTCCCCGGAACGTAGCCAGGCTACGGACGCGGATAGGTCTACATCGGGCCCATGTAGAGCCCGGAAAAAGCGTCCGTGGAGCTCCTTACTCTGCCATACCTCCCTGCGGTCGTTAGTGTCAAGCACTACAGGTTTGCGCCAGTTCTCTTTAGCCAAGGAGAGCGGGGTGAGGCCTTTGTCCACTGCGACCACATCTCGATGCATCCCCACGTCGGTTTCTAAGAAATATTCCCTGAGACTGCATATCTCGCGATTGTGGAGAGTCTTAGCGTTTAAAAAGCCTCGACCCCCACACCTCCGCGGGATATACAATCTCATAACCGAAGAACGTGGGTGATGCATTCGATATGTCGTCAACAATGTACGGACCTTCCTATCCAGGGCGTCTAGTTCTGTTTGAGACCATTTGAGTATACCGAAAGAGTACATCAAAACCGGCATGACCCAACCGTTGAAGGCACGCACCTTATTTCCGCCCGATAAAAGACTATTAAATACTTTTTTCAGGCGGCCAAAGAAACGCTCCTTCAACGATTGCTTCATGTCAGCATCATTGATGCCCAGCGCTTCCGACATACCCAAATACTTATAGGTTTCGGTTGCTGAGAGGGATCTAAGATTTATGGAATCCGAGAGCTGGGTTCCCACAGATTCCACAATCTCCCCTCGCTTTACATGCATGACCGCACATTTGTCCACACCAAATTCCATCCTGATGGCGCTACTGAAAGTTTCAGTTACCTTCAGTAGCTCCATCAGTTGCAAATCGTTGGGGGCAAAGAGTTTCAGATCATCCATGTAAAGGAGGTGAGATATAACTTTACCACCTCTCTTCAACCGATAGCCTAGACCTGAATCCTCCAGCAGCGTGCTAAGAGGATTCAAGGCTAAGCAGAACCAAAGTGGACTCAAACTATCACCCTGAAATATTCCTCGCTTTATCCTTATTGGCTCGCTATTCCTCTGGATTTGCTGACATCCTGGATAGCGAAGGACTGTCCTCCATTGGCCCATACATGAAATCAGGAAGGTGCGCAGAGTTGCATCAACTTTATACAACTCTAGCACCCTCATGAGCCATGTATGTGGCACAGAGTCATAGGCCTTCTTATAGTCTATCCAACATGTCGACAGATCCCTTCGGGAACGGCGAACCTGTTGGCTAATGGCCATATCAATGAGGAGTAGCTCCTTAGTACCACGGGACCCGTTCCTACATCCATTCTGAGAAGCAGACATAACAGAATTTTCGTCAATATGTTTAGTGATTTTAGTTCTCAAAATGGAGGTAAGAACTTTATAGACCGTCGGGAGACACGTAATAGGTCTATAATTTTTGGGTTCCGCAGTACTACCCGATTTATGGAGCAGGTGGGTTATTCCAGTTGTCAGGAACTCGGGGAGCGATCCCGACTCTAACGCTGACTGGAAAAGGGCTGCCAAGCGAGCGTGTGATCTTTGGATCCACTTAATCCAAAAGTTATGCAGCCCGTCCGGTCCTGGAGATTTCCAATTAGGTAAAGGACGGACCGCACGAGCTACATCTTGGGGGCTGATTGTGATCGCCCCCATTTCTGGTATTGGATCGCACGCTTGCTCGACCTCCCCTGTCCATTCGCCCTCGGTATGACTGACAGGCACCGACCAGATGCTGCGCCAGAAAGAACACATGGCGTCATCATCCGGTAAGCACGTGTCAGACACACCTTGGTCCGGTCGCTCCCATGCTCTATAAACCCACCTTTCATCGCTTTGGAATGTGCGATTCTGAGTGTATCGTTCCACCCGCCGCTTATACCTACGAATACGGTTTGCCCATGCATACACTTTCTGCTTCAGGAAGTCGATGCGCTCTGTGATACGGGACATGTAATCTCGAGGACTGATATCAGTCCCCGCAAATGCCCGCCTCACAAAGCGCATCACTCGAGGGCGAGTGTTGCCCTCCCTGAAGCAGATTAGTCTGCCGATGAGTGCTCTGGCCCCACCAATACGTTGTTCAATCCTGTACTGCCAAGCTGGTACGGCTGGTTTTGGTCGTTTAGCTTTGTCATCCGGAAATTTGACGTAAGCTAAACGACATGCCGCAACAGCCGCACAATACAAGATTGAATGAGCATCGGTGAGGTTTTCGCAGTTATCAAAATAGTTTGACAACTGCGAATCCAGAACAGCCACCAGCACCTTATTTTTGTTATGCATGGGCAAACGAGGTAAGCGTGGTCTAAGTTCGGGAGTCATGAACCGATATTCTCGAATCGCACACTCCAAAGCACTCCTCATATCCTCACTGCACTGGGTACTTACATTAGTAACCATGTCATTACTCACGTCGTTATCGCGATCTGGTAGTGTGGTAAACTGTGGTGGAACCACAGCCTGCGACGGCGTGGTAATGACATGGCTACTCTGCATTTCAGTCCGCAAGCGATCAAGTACGGTGTCACCCAACATACGATTACGCTGGATGACTCGCACCTGATCCGACAGTCGTTGCGCCGACACGTTGACAGCTGGCTCAAGCACCTGAAACAGAGAGAGCATCCGAACACGGTACGCAGTCAGGTTGTTTCCTCCCTCTGTAGCCCCATAGTATGAGCGCATGACGTTTTCATTGATGGATTGCGTCCATCGCATGCGCTGCACACTCCCGCCGGGAGCTGGGACCCTATCAGAGGCCGGTGGGCCTCGAGGTCCTAAGCCGTCCGGCGGTCGGCGTCCTCCCCGTCGACGAACTGGTGGTGGCGTCGTAGGCGGAGAGAAATACTCGTCGCTCGAGCTCGACGCAACTGCCACGGCCGGTGTCACAGCGCTCACGATGGGGCTGGGTTCCGGCGGCGGCGAGGCGGAGCTGAGCGACGGGTCCGGAGGCGATAGGCGTGCGCGTAGAGCAGCTGATCTCGTCAACATTATCTAGATCTCATATTGTAGATTGTAGTCCGATTTTATGTATGACAGACGTCATTCTTGATCACAGTTTTTTTCTTTGGTGTTTTTTGTTATAAAATGGCTTCATATTATTGTGTACAATTAGGAAATGGAAAAATGATAATATATAAAAGGGAGATTGGGTTCCAGACTGTTTAAAAATAGTTATTTATTAATTGAAATTATGGAATGAAATTGCAAGACGTTTGTTGACGTTTAGTGTTGCCAGCTAATTTTATTTTATTATTAAAATGATATAAGGTTGCTGTGGTCTGTGTCTCACAAAAGAAATGGAAAAATTTGGACGTCATAGAATACTCTCTAATGTAGAGACTGTCAACAAAGTCATGGTTTTTATTAGGCATTTTTTTCATACCTGTGGATGATGAGGATTCTTCGGGGTTTATGATACCTGTACGATCATTTAACTGCTGGTTTTCAATATTCATATTCGCTAGGCTCATAATATTTTGGATCCTTTTAGGGATTACGGATCGCCTGCAATAAAATTATTGAAATTCTCATTTAATCTTCTTCGCCAGATAAGCGAGTCGTAAGAGGCGTCGAACGTGAAACGAAAATTGTGCCTGAAAAATGGCAATAGGCTCGCTATATGGGACTTAATAACAAAGGCAAAACGTGGAAGTACGGACTCCGGTGAACTGATAACACTTCTGCTTACCCCTCCGGGGATCGTAAGCGTGAGGTTGTGCATGTATGTAGGTACCTATGAACTTATATAATCCCTAGTAGAAAGAATGTATCAGAATTCTCCCGTGAATTATAGGTATACCTAATATTTAATTTTAAAAAGAATAATTTTGCCAAAAATCTTCAGTTTAGAAAATACCAAATGCAAAATAACTTAGCAAACAAGACGACACCAATTTAGTGTCTATTGTGTACAGAGATTATTTAAACTAATAATAATATTTACAATTTGGTTCTACAATATTATTATGTTGTAAACTTACCTTAATGTCATGTCGTGCCTCGACATATAGGAATTTTGGCGGGATCACGGAGCGACGTTGTACACGACTGTTGCAGTCGGCGCTTCGGATGGAAAGATTGAATACGACAGGATGCCGGACGGCGAAGCCGCGCGGGCGGGGCGGCCGCATCCCGCTCACCCCCGGAGTGAACACAGCGCGAGAGTCGGCAAACTGCCTTTTAGCTAAGTAATGAGGCTTAGCTGCTTTGTAGCTAAGCATGATTTAATTTTTTTCACCGTTTTCATCAAACAGGCAAGAATTATTATAAAACAAAGTATTGTGAGACATTTACAGAATTAAATGTATATCTAAAATAGCGTTAAGGGTGGGTAACTGCAAATAAGTTAAGTTTTTCACTGAAACTGTTGTCTAAATGCTTGACTATAAAGCAGTTATAATCCTTTTACGTCTCTATAGTCAAGAATAATCAGATAACGTACTTTTAGTTAAGTGGAAGACTAGAAAATAATCACCAGATCGGGCAGTTAAGGTATTTTAACGTACATTAAGCGAAGAAGTATGGGTTAGACGCTATCAAGTGCTGGATTCATCATAAATTATGTGGCTTAACAGCCTACAAAATTTTCATATCTCTGGAACTATTTACATTATAAAAATGTTTCTTAGACAGAAAGATAGAGAATTTTAAACTCTATCACTTTCTATTAATAAAAAGTAAAAAAACACCATTTGAGGGTTAACGGCTTTCTAGTTAGAGGACGGCAGAATAAACATCCAAGCGATTGCAGTAATCACGGCAAATTTGCTGTCTATTGTTTAAGAGTTTCATTGTTTATCTTCGAAGATCAGCACCAGATCTTCACCAAATTTAAACGGGACCACCGCGAAATAATATGCTTCCAAACAAAAATGAATCTTCAAAATCGGTTCATAATTGGCGAAGATATCGCTGAACATAATATATTAAAAAAAAAAAACAGACGAATTGATAACCTCCTCCGTTTGGAAGTCGGTTAAAAAGGAAAACATAGGGACATAGAGGAGGTTGATATTTATGTAACTGTGAAAAATCATAGCTTTAAATTCTTAAACCAGAAAGAAAACAGGCGAGAGCGTTTGTATTTATAGTAGTCCAAAAGGTTACAGCACTTGAAGGAAAACTCCAACGACTTTAAATAGGTTTATTAACAATTTTGTTACATTACACAGTACACACTATTACAGCCATAACGGATCGGCAACTATCTTAATAATTATCAGTCGTTTTTGACGTTCAGCCACAGAATAATCGCTCGGGCATCAACCCCTGACCAAGAAGCCCGCCGTTCTGGAGGGAAAATCCAGCTCCCTGATTGGCTCACGACTTCACGCCACGTCAGTCTCATGATCCAATCAGAGAACCGCTTTATTCTCGCGCCAAACATTTTACCAATCAAATTATAGAAGTATTGTCATTCTTACGGAATTAATGTTACCAGTCTACATAATAAAATATAAAGCATTTAAGATGTGTTCACATGAATAAAGCTATTAAATTAATACATTTAAATAAAATTATTTCTGAAAACATAGGAAATTGACTAGTAAAATTCCGAAACCTAACATATTCGAGAAAAGACCACACGCGTTTCCTATTTAAAAAAAAAATCTATACTTAATTAATATTATAAAGCTGAAGAGTTTGTTTGTTTGTTTGGTTGAACGCGCTAATCTCAGGAACTACTGGTTCGAATTAAAAAATCTTTTAGTGTTGTTGACGCCTTGCATATTTATGTACACGCCTTTATCCACACGCATACGGCACGGCGCGACTGGCAACACTGCGCGAGCGGCAACATTACGCGTGCGGGGTGCGCGGTGCGCCCCACTGTTCCTCGCTCTGCCTGCCGACGACACCGGTCATTATAGTGTGTCGATCTCAACTATTATTTTTTTGTAAAAGTCATTATTAAACCTCATCTATTGTACTTGGGAGTTTCATTGGAAGAAACCTGCTGTCTCCATCGAGTCCACCCCTTCGCTGCCAGCGTTCAACGAGTTCTTCATTTTGGTCCAGACGAGCCGGATTACAGACGACGCGACGTGACGAGAACAAAGAAACTGCGCACGAGGCGGCCATTACGTGGACTTCGCACCGAACCAAGCACGACACGTGGAATTGTGCGAAATATCATCGATTTGAAAGGAAAATATATCATGGAGGGAATTCATGGATCTTAATGCCAACCTTTAGTGCAAACAGAGTGAAAGTCCATCCTCATTCATTCATTACAAATTCCTTCACTTTGGGTTAGCCAACGCTACGTCCCTTTGTTAAATAATTACGAGTGTTAAATTCGTTTCTATAAAAATCCCATTGTCAGGCCTTTAGCATCTTGTAACGCCCCTGAATGGTTATTTATTGTGTTCATTAACTCATAGTGATTATTTCGTGTTCACAGCTCATACATAAATTTGCGAAAACGTGGTCGCTGTTGCCATCCGCGTCTGGGCTGCTTGGGTGGGCGCTTCGCTAGCCGCGTGGCATGTTTGCGTGCCGTGGGGCTCCCGCAAGCGCGTAGCACTCGCTTGCTTGGTGTTTGGCTTTGTTTCATGCGCACCCTCACTGCTTCCTTGCAGATAAAATTTGAGTATAACCTTGCACTTTTTACTTTAAAGATTTTCGTAGCTTGTCTTGAACTTAAATTTCATCAAGTGGATTGTGAATCGTTAACATGGATTGGAAATCATTACTTAAAAAACGTGGAACCTTTAAGGCTGAATTAACTCAATTTAAATCATATTTAGAACTGGTAACAAGTTGTGATACTTTAAATTCCTTGCAGATTAGTGAATTAAAAATAAGGTTAACAAAAATAGAGGAGTTATATCCTGAATATATACAAAGTAACATAGAGAATTTATCTGATATTCCAGAAGACCAGTTTATAGAACGCGAAACCTACGAGGTCCAGTACTATGCTGCGGTTGCTGTTGCCCAGGAGCTGTTGAGTAAGCAGGGGGCCTCTGCGGGCACTGAATCGGTTACAGGTACTAGTACTGTTACTGGAAATAAAGGTGGGATAAAACTTAAACTTCCTACAACACATTTACCTACCTTTTCGGGTCAATATCACAACTGGCTTGAGTTCCATGACACATATATCTCATTAATTCATATAAATGACAGTATTCCGAGAATTAGTAAATTCCATTATTTGCGAGCTGCTCTAAAAGACAGTGCCTCTTTAATAATAAGTTCTCTTGACTTCTCTGATGAGAATTATGATGTTGCATGGCAGCTACTATGTGACCGCTACAACAACAGACGGCTTCTAGTTTACAATCATGTTCAGGCTATCATTAATATTGAACATGGGACACAAGAATCTTTTAAAGTTCTGCGCAACATTATTGATACAGTTAATCGTAATATAAGAGCTTTGAAAACACTTAAGTTGCCCACAGATGGTTGGGATGTGCTCATTATACACATAGTGTCTAGTAAATTGGATTCAGTGACAAGTAGGGAATGGGAAACTTACCGTAATGCATTGGAGGACTTAGCCACACTTGCTGATTTTAACAAGTTTCTTAAGAATCGAGCAGATTTATTAGAAACTATTGCGGAAGTTCATAACAATGGTTCCAAAAGGAGACATAGTGGTAGTACACCCAAACAGGGTGACAGTACACATAAGCAAAAGACATTTGTTGCTAACTCGGAGTCTTCTAGCAATAACAGACCATACAGTTGTCCATTATGTAAGGGTAACCATGCGATTTATCAGTGCTCAAGTTTTAAGTCGCTTTCTATTGAAGCTCGCATTGAGAAGGCAAGATCCCTTAACCTGTGCCTTAACTGCTTACGTAATGGCCATAAATCATTCAAGTGCAGGATGGGTGGCTGCAACCATTGTCATAAACGACATAACACCATGTTGCATTTGAATGAGCCATCAGGATACAAAAAATGGTAGTACTGATTCTCCACCTACTTCTACACAGCCAACTCCTGGTACTAGTAGTGTAGTACTCTGCACAGCACAGTCAAACACACAGTTGTCAACAAGCTCACAAGATAATGTGGTTCTGTCCGCCACTCACAATCCTCAATGCGTTATATTGCTGTCAACGGCTACCATTAATGTTACTGATCACAGTGGTCATAAACACAAGGTCCGTGCATTATTAGACAATGGTAGCACATCAAGCTTCATTACAAAGAGCCTATGTGACAAACTCAAATTATCAACTCGTTCAACCTCGACGTTAGTTGAAGGGTTAAACGGTCAATCTAGTTGCATATTTAAAAGATGTGATGTCTTTATATCATCACTTATCAATTAATATTCTGAGAGTATACATTGTTTTGTGGTTCCAAACATTACTCAAGCATTGCCTTGCAAACAAGTCAACCATAAAGGGCTAGATATACCCTAAAATATTACATTAGCGGATCCTTTATTCCACACACCGTCACAAGTAGATATGCTGCTTGGAGCGGACTTATTTTGGAGTGTATTGTTAAATAATAATATTTCATTAGGTAAGAATAAGCCCACATTAAGTGAAACAAAGTTTGGATGGCTGATATCTGGGCCCACACACTCATTACAACATAGCATTAATACAGTTCACTGCAATCATTCAATTACACATTATGATGATCAACTTCAGGATCAATTAACCAAATTCTTTGAGCTTGAAACGATCACAGTGCACAAACCTGTGTCCAAAGAGGAACAGGAATGTGAAAGCAATTTCATACAAACTACTACTCGTGATAATGATGGTCGATTCATTGTAGCAATTCCATTAAAGAATCGCCTCAACAGCTGGGTAGTTCATATGGACAAGCCCTGTCTAGATTCATATCATTAGAACGTAGATTCAAACGTGACCCTGTATTCAAAGGGCAATATGCTGAATTCATTAAGGAATATATATCATTAGGTCACATGGCTGAAAATACAACTCTAGATAGGGATGAATACACATACATTATGCCACATCATGGAGTGTTACGTGAAACAAGTTTAACAACTAAATTAAGAGTTGTTTTTGATGCATCTGCAGTAACCTCATCTGGGTTATCTTTTAACAACATTCAAATGGATTCCGACAGTTTAAATATGTTGTTACTGCGGATGTTGAAAAAATGTATAGAATGATAAAGGTAATTGAAAGCCAACATATGTTACAACAGATACTAGGGCGTTTCGAACCTAACGAACAACTCAAACAGTATAAACTCAACACTGTAACTTATGGTACCGCATCTGCACCATATCTTGCAACACGATGTCTCATTCAGCTGCGAAAAGAATGCACTGATAAGTCCATTTCAGATGCTATCATTAAAGGATTTTATGTTGATGATTTTATATATGGTCACAACAACATATCTAAGCTGGTGGATATCTGCAGAGGCGTCATTAACCAACTTGAAAGCGGACAACTCTCTTTAAGAAAATGGAATTCCCATAATTCACACATTATACAATAACTCATAGGTAAAAATAGCAAAGATGAATTACTTAATTTGAGTAACCATGAGTATTCAAAAACATTAGGATTACTTTGGGGTTGTAAAGAAGATGTGTTGTTATTTTCAGCAAACATTAAGAAACATGAACACATTACGAAACGCACTATCTTGTCTACCATGGCACAAATATTTGATCCACTTGGACTCATTAACCCTTGCATATTGCAAGCTAAAATTATTCTACAAAAATTATGGTCATTAAAAATAACATGGGATGAAAATGTTTCAAGTGAGATTCAAGCAGCATGGTGTAACTTTATTAAATCATTAGATGACATTAGGAAAATAAGAATACCAAGACATGTCACCTGTGACTATCCTGTCACTTGTGAATTGCATGCCTTTAGCGACGCATCCACACAAGCTTACAGTGCTTGTATTTATCTACGGTCTGTTTCCCAAAACCATGAAGTGACAGTGAAGTTGGTGACTGCAAAGAGCCGTGTAGCTCCACTGAAACCAATGACAGTACCACGGTTGGAATTGAGTGGAGCTCTATCAGCAGCTCGTTTAGCTGATAAGGTAAAATCTTCATTAATGGGAGTCCACAGTTGTACTTATTGGTGTGACTCAACCATCGTATTAGCTTGGATTAATACTTCCAAGGCCAATCTATTAAAACCATTTGTTTATAACAGAATTCATGAACTGAAGTGTCTTACAGAACCAGGTACTTGGCGTTATGTACCTACAAAGTTGAACCCAGCTGATATAGGGTCGCGTGGCGCAGATGCTCGCCATCTGGAATCTAATAGCTTGTGGTGGTCAGGACCTGCATTTTTAACAGAAACAGAGTTTAACTGGCCTGGCCCACCAACAAACATTAAGGAAGATGACTTGCCTGAATTCAAGGTTCAAAGTCATTTAAATGTCTCAGAGCAACAATCAGTCGACTTCGACATCGTGAGCCGATTTTCAGATTTCAGTAAGCTGCAGCGCATTACAGCCTATATCTTGAGATTTACATATAATTGTCGTAATTCACAAAACAAATGTAAGGGGTATTTAACTTTATGTGAACTTAATCGGTCTTTAATTACATTATGTAGAATTTCACAACATCAATCATTTCATCAGGAGTATAAATTATTAAAAAACAAACAACAATTGCCATTAAAAAACAAATTAACTAGTTTGAATCCATTTTTACATTCTGATGATCTTATTAGAGTTGGAGGCAGGCTGTCTAATTCACATTATAGGTATGACACCAATATTGCTACATGCATCCAACCACATTACAGTACTTATTTTTAAACATTATCACAAATTACTCATGCATGCTGGTCCACAATTACTGCTGTCAAACATTCGTCATAAATGTTGGGCATTGAATGGTAGAAATCTTTCTAGAAAATCAGTACATAGCTGTGTTACATGTTGTCGTTTTTCAGGAAGAATCACACAGCCAATAATGGGCGACCTTCCTGAGCAGCGCCTACATGCTGATTATCCATTTATAAACACAGCAGTAGATTATGCAGGACAAGTGATGATTCTGAACCGAAAGGGTAGAGGTAGTAATTTAATTAAAGCATATATTTGCATTTTTGTGTGCTTGGCTGTTAGAGCAGTACACATAGAGCTTGTGATAGATCTCAGCTCCGAAACCTTTATTTCTGCTTTAAACAGATTTATTGCTGTTGTGATAATGTAAATGGTAAAAAGAATATAAAGCAGCAGAATGTTGAATTGACTTTATTAGACCTACAAGTGACAAGAATAAACAGTAGACTCCTAACCATAACTTTTTGTACAAAGAGTATTAATATACAACATGCCCCCTCAAAAAGATAATTCCATGGCACTCATAATACAAAGGCAAAAAAATAAAAATAAACAAAACCATTACAATATACCAATCATTTGCAAACAACTGCGATGCTTTGTTGGACCCAAAGGTTTCGTCAAAACATCTGCAGGTAACCTGTCGGTAGGCATATACCTAAGTTCAACGGTTTTGTCGTTCACTTTTTCTCGGACAAAATGAAACTTTACGTCTATGTGTTTTGTCCTATTGTGGTGAACAGGATTCATGGCTATTTTTTGTGCACTCTGACTATCCGTATACAAAACTATGTTAAGCGACGTACCTGTTATATCGGATATTAGTCTTTTTAAAAAGCACGCATCCTTTACTGCTGTAGCCAATGCCATATATTCTGCTTCAGCGGACGACAAAGCTACTGTGGGCTGTTTCTTGGCTTCCCACGAAATAGGGCCGCCTGCAAGCTCAAAATAGAACCCAGTGTATGATCGTCTATCAGTTGAACAATTTGCCCAGTCTGCATCTGAAAACCCCGTCAGAGTTGTAGTATTACCTGCTTGTTTCCTGTATGTAATACCACTATCTTTTGTCGCTTTCAGATAACGTAGGCAACGTTTAGCAATATTCCAATGTGACTGATCAAATTTAGAGTTAAATTGACTCAAATAACTCACTGTGTAGGCTATATCTGGTCTAGTATTCACAGCCAAAAACATTAGACAGCCTATTAATTCTCTGTAAGGTGCTGTCGTTTGCCAATCGATACCCAGTGATTCGCCTTCTGGTCATTACGAGAGCGCACATCCTCCGCCGTTTTATCGGAATCATCGTACCCAGAGATGGTCGTCCATAGCTCCTCATGAATGAGAAGCATTCTCATTTTGAATTTCCATGTTGGGTAACTTTCTCGGTTTCTTAACATTTGTATTCCGTGAAAATTCACATTATTCCCTGCCATTATATTTATTTTTACTTCGTGCTGATAACGTGTTGTGATAATGTAAATGGTAAAAATATTTTAGTGTATGGTTCTTTAAGTAATGGGCTGTATACTTTAGATTGTTCAATTAATATGTTCAATAATGTTTCAGCTAAACTTGTGCACTCTGATTGTTCCGACTTCCAGCTTTGGCATAAGAGGTTAGGACATTTATGTCGTATTGGCATGGATCTGCTTAGAAAAGGTCAGGCTATCGGCGTAGAGTACACGGAAGTTGATAAAAAACCATGCATACCCTGCATAGAGGGTAAGCAGTCTAGAAAGCCCTTCAAAAGCTTAAAATATAGAAAAGCTACATCGCCGCTTGAATTGATTCATACCGATGTTTGTGGACCTTTTTCTACTCATTCATTTCAAGGTAATAGATATTTTATTATCTTTATAGATGATTATACACGCTTTATTTTTGTGTATTGTATATCTTCTAAAACGGAAGTCAAAAATAAGTTTTGTTCTTTTCATTCACTTGTCTACCCCTTCCTTTACAAAACCTTCTGGCTGTGTCATGAAGATTTCTTCTTCTAGATCACCGTTCAGAAAAGCTGTGTCCACATCCATGTGCCAGACCTTATAATCATACTGCACTGCAAGTGCTAACAAAGTTCGCAACGACGAGTTGCGTACAACCGGAGAAAACGTTTCGTGGTAATCGACACCTTCTCGTTGTCGAAAACCTTTTGCTACTAGGCGCGCTTTATACCTAACAACGCCACCTTTCGCATCTCGCTTCAGCTTGAAGACCCACTTGCTAGGAATACACGTTTTTCCTTTTGGCTTGTCAACCAAAACCCATGTGCCCTTTCTGACTAAAGCATTATACTCGTCTTTCATTGCTAAAAACCAGTTATATTTTTCATCGCTGTTAATCGCAGCCCGATAACTATTAGGATCATCGCAGCCATCGTCTAGTATAGTATTATACGAGAAATAATCCGGTGGTTTGCGAACTCTTGAAGGATATCGCCTTGATTCATTTGAGGAATCTGCAGACTCACCTGATTGCTGATCATCAACATCGTTGACCTCTACATCGTCTGTTTCACTGATTTCAACATCAGCATCCTCAGCATCCAGAAAAGAAGTATCCATGCTAGGAGCATCTACTTCACATCTCCCAGGCGAAGACGAAGGTAGTACTTCTTGTCTTAAAACTGCTGGCGTTGGTGACTGTGACAACAAATTGACAATATCAGAGTTTACAGTATCTACAGGCTCAGTATTTTCCTTCAGTCCGATAAAGTTATTTTCAAAAAATGTAATATCTCTTGACTTTACTAACCGTCTTGGACTTATCGCATTCCGGAAATAATAAATACGAGGATCATCTGAATATCCTACAAAAATCTGTTCCTCAGCTTTCATGTCCAATTTACATCTTTGGCTTGATGGAACATGAACCAGCGCTCTGCATCCAAAAACCTTCAGATGAGACAGATCGGGTTTTTTATTAAACCACATTTCAAATGGTGTTTTACCACTAAGCGCGCGGTGTGGTGATCGATTTTTCAAGTAGACACTTGTCTCTACTGCATCCTGCCAATAAGCTTTTGAGAGAGAACCATGTGACAGCAGTGAGCGAGCCTTCTCTACTATGCTACGGTTACACGGTTCACTCACCCCATTTTGCTGAGGGCTGTAAGGTGCTGTCGTTTGCCAATCGATACCCAGTGACTGAACATAATCCATCAGCTCCTTATTAATGAACTCAGTGCCATTATCTGACCGCAAAGCCTTTATTTTTCCACCAAACTGTCTCTCGACAAGTGAATGAAAAGAACAAAACTTATTTTTGACTTCCGTTTTAGAAGATATACAATACACAAAAATAAAGCGTGTATAATCATCTATAAAGATAATAAAATATCTATTACCTTGAAATGAATGAGTAGAAAAAGGTCCACAAACATCGGTATGAAACAATTCAAGCGGCGATGTAGCTTTTCTATATTTTAAGCTTTTGAAGGGCTTTCTAGACTGCTTACCCTCTATGCAGGGTATGCATGGTTTTTTATCAACTTCCGTGTACTCTACGCCGATAGCCTGACCTTTTCTAAGCAGATCCATGCCAATACGACATAAATGTCCTAACCTCTTATGCCAAAGCTGGAAGTCGGAACAATCAGAGTGCACAAGTTTAGCTGAAACATTATTGAACATATTAATTGAACAATCTAAAGTATACAGCCCATTACTTAAAGAACCATACACTAAAACATTATTACTATTTACTAAATCACACTTTGTGTTATAAATAGTACAGCCTTCTTTATCGAAAACTACAGAAAAACCTTTCTTTACTACTGTATTCACTGAAAGTAAACTACAGTTCAAATCAGGAACATGAACTACATTCTCTATTTTGTTCGCCAAGGTATCCGTATCAATGCATACATCACCAATACCAACAGCCGCCACTTTTTGTCCATTAGCCACAGTAATCGTTCCACCTTGTACTGGCCGATAACTGCTGAACCACTCGCGATGCGGAGTCATGTGAATGGTTGCACCGGAATCAATAATCCATCTCCCTTCATTTGGAGTTGGCGCAGAGAGAGCCATTTCCTTCAAGATAGCCTGTTCAACCTCCTTATTATGATGGCAATCTGTTTCTTTGAAAACCTTACCCGACACACTCATAGCCTTCCTATCCTTCTTATTGGGACATGCGGGGCTTTTATGTCCTGGTTGTCTACATTTAAAGCAGATTATAGGCTTCGTCTTTTTGCTTGTAGAACCTGTCGAACGTAACGCAGCCACCTCGTCCTGGTGAGAGTCCTTAGAAAGCTCGTTTAATAGCTTTGCCTTAACCAACTCACTGGTTACTTCAACATTCGAATTCTCTAAAGCCATGATCAGCGGTTCGTAACGTGATGTCAATCCTCCGAGAATAATCGCAGCCAAAGATCCATCGTCGATCTTCTTACCAATATCTTCAAGATCCTGAGCAGTGCTCATAATGGCGTTGATATATGATTCTATGTCTTGGAAATCGATCAAGGTATATTTATATAGTCTACGCTCTAGAGATAGCCGTCTACCCATACCTTTATCTTCGTATGCCTTTTGTAAAGCACTCCAAGCTTCCTTAGCGGTTTTCGCACTTCTCACATGCGCAATTGCACCTCCGTCTACCGTAAGGCATATTTTTGACAACGCCTTCTGGTCATTACGAGAGCGCACATCCTCCGCCGTTTTATCGGAATCATCGTACCCAGAGATGGTCGTCCATAGCTCCTCATGAATGAGAAGCATTCTCATTTTGAATTTCCATGTTGGGTAACTTTCTCGGTTTCTTAACATTTGTATTCCGTGAAAATTCACATTATTCCCTGCCATTATATTTATTTTTACTTCGTGCTGATAACGTGTTGTGATAATGTAAATGGTAAAAAGAATATAAAGCAGCAGAATGTTGAATTGACTTTATTAGACCTACAAGTGACAAGAATAAACAGTAGACTCCTAACCATAACTTTTTGTACAAAGAGTATTAATATACAACAATTGCCCGTAGAGGAAAACCTGTCAACATCTTCTCGGACAATGGTACATGCTTCGTAGGAGCACGTAATGAACTGGCTAGGTTTTTAAAATTAAATGCAAACTACACACATCAAAAGTGTCTAGGGATCAACATATATTTTTGCAATAACTTTTCTCCTGATTGATATTAATTAAAATTTTCTTTAAGGATTCATCAAATAAAGTGTTTTCGTTTGTCACAGTAACGATAAACCAAGTCACCTTTGCATTAATAAAGAAATTTGCCATTTTCCTAATAAAGGGATTTTTGACATTTGAACCACTAACACAAAAGTTCGAAAAAAAGACTGAAATAACAGTTTTCTTTAAAATTTTATTGGGTAACTTAAACAATTAATAATCCGTGTTTCTACCGCGAACACTAACAACACAAGAACATCGGTTTGGCATACTCAAAATGAGTTCATCCAAATCACGCTGTGGAATGGCCGCCCATGTTCGTTGCAACAACAAAAAAAGGTCTTCTTGCGACTGGATACCCTCCATATTCGGCAGAGCTCTTCTCTGTAGCATATCCCATGCATGCTC
Organism: Eugnorisma glareosa; assembly: GCA_947578425.1. Lineage (NCBI taxonomy): Eukaryota > Metazoa > Arthropoda > Insecta > Lepidoptera > Noctuidae > Eugnorisma > Eugnorisma glareosa. The sequence goes on along the minus strand of OX387974.1, from coordinate 5,252,459 downwards.
AATCGGATTCAAGTCTGGCGACTGAGCAGGCCAGGGCAGGACATTGATGTTAGCTGCGGCGAGAGTCTGTCTTACAACTCTTGCGGTGTGCGGTCGTGCATTATCATGCATTAACTGAAATAAGGGACCGATTTGCACTTGTAGAGGAACGATGACGTCTGATACAATCGTCTCAGCATAAATTTGAGCGTTGAGGTTGCCTCTGATCCAAATCAACTCAGTTCTTCCGCCGATCCAAATACCCGCCCATACCATGATGGTTCCACCACTATAAGGATGGACTTCCTGGCAGGATTTTAATCGCTGTTGCGTCCAGGGGTTCTCCAGTGTCGTATACGTCTTGTATCCGGTCTCATACCAAAACGAGACTCATCAGAAAAGCACACGAAACGCCATTGTTCTTCTGCCCAATTTCTGTGTTCAAGAGCCCATTGATATCGTATCCTACGATTGTGCATTGCTATAGGTGGTACCCGTAGCGGTCTTCGGGAATGAAGGTTCACTTCATGCAAGCGGTTTCTGACTGTTTGGTCGCTAATTAAGTTTCCTTAAGCCTCACGGCTAACATCATGGCGGTTATTGTTGGAGCTCTTCGAGTTAAGATTTGAATGTATCGGTCTTGTCTCCGTGTGGTGCAGCGATACCGTCCTCCATGGCGCTCAGCCACGGTACCAGTGCTTCGGTAACGTGTCCAAAGTCGACTGATAACACTCTGACTTGTATTCAGAGCTAAAGCCACAGTACGTTGCCGGGAACCAGCTTCTATCATTCCCACGGCTCTGAGCATTTCTTCCCTGCTTAAATGACGTCGCCGCTCCATAATAACGTTGGTTTTAATCAGTAGTAGGGAAACAGTAGCACTAATAATGTCTTCAATGCGTTGTATGTTTTTATAGGGAAAATATTGACAGCTGATTTTCATCTTTTACTCGAATTTGATTCACAGTTCCTGATTCAAATTATGAAATGCACCAAAAAGGATCCATATAAATTTATAAAATCATAAATTTATTACAAAGCCACATCTCAATCTCAAGAAATCCACATAAAAATGCTTGATCCCTAGACACTTTTGATGTGTGTATTTAAGTGCACATGCTTCAAATTTATCAATAAACTTTAAATTCTCACCAGCTTATAGCCCACACTTTAACGGTTTAGCTGAGGGTGCCGTGAAGTCAGTCAAACATCACTTGAAATGAATACTCGCTCTTGCAAACTTGACTTACGAGGAAATGAACACAGTACTTACCCAGATAGAGGCTATCTTGAACTCGAGGCCTCTAACTCCTTTATCTTCTGATCCTTCAGACCTAGTAGCCCTCACACCGTCACATTTTCTTCTTAGACGAACACTAACTGTTTTACCCTCTCTTCAGGCACAAGACACTACAAGGTTGAGCACTTTCTCACGATATATGAGAACTCAACAGTTGAAAACCCATTTCTGGGATAGATTTTACAAAGAGTACATTACAGAGCTGCAAAAAAGACAGAAATGGTGCAGAGGTGGAAGAGACCTACGACTTGGAGAGATGGTGCTAGTCAAGGATGATAGACTGCCACCAAACAGATGGCTGCTCGGGCGAGTGACCAGCGTGTATCCAGGTTCCGACGGTGTGACCAGGGTAGCAGACGTGAAGACTTCATCGGGCACTCTTCGGCGCGCCTTCAATCGACTGTGCCCGCTACCAGTTGAAGATCGGCCTGATGTGACTACAAGCCACAGTCCCTTGCCGCGGGGGGCAACTTGTTGACGCCTTGCATGTGTATGTACACGCCTTTATCCACACGCATACGGCACGGCGCGACTGGCAACACTGCGCGAGTGGCAACATTACGCGTGCGGGGTGCGCGGTGCGCCCCACTGTTCCTCTGCCTGCCGACGACACCGGTCGTTATAGTGTGTCGATCTCAACTATTATTTTTTTTGTAAAAGTCATTATTAAACCTCATCTATTGTACTTGGGAGTTTCATTGGAAGAAACCTGCTGTCTCCATCGAGTCCACCCCTGCGCTGCCAGCGTTCAACGAGTTCTTCAAGTGTTGAATAGCTCATTTATTGAGAAAGGCTATAGGCTATATATCATTACGCTACAACTAATAGGAGCGGAGCATCAATGAAAATGTTGCAAACACGGGGAAAATTTTTTTTTTTTTGAGAGCTTCCGTTGCGTGCGCTGCTTAAACGGTTAAAGTTGCATAAAAATAATGTATGAGGGAATTATTCCTCTTAAAAAGGTCTTAAAAATAGTCCGTAACAGCACATGCCTATGTTTTAAGGTTGACTAACAATAACCATTTTTATGATTTTAAAATTTGATCAAAAATAATGCTTTACTTGATGTTCGCGACGAAGCGTCACCAACAAATCATAAGTGATAACTTAGAAAACAATTTAGTGAAGTGTATAAAGTTAGCATACATAGTGTTTTAAATAGTACCTAGAATCTAGTTTGTGTAAAACCGTAAGTACAATCCATTTTGTAGCTTCGTTTGAGTGGGCAAATAGCCGAAATATAGTTTGTTTTTAATATATCCAGGTAGCTTAGGTTGAGACCTAGGCCTGGACCTAATTTTTGTAGTGTAAACCCTTAAAATAATCCACTTAACCGAGGTCGCAAGATGTTACGTACATAACTTTTGATTATAAGATTATCGTTATTTTGTTTTATTTCCCCCTAATTTAAACGGGCCTGAAGCCCTGAAATACATAGGTGTGTCTATGTACATAGTAGATTACATAAAAGAAGTACATTGGTTACTTAACGCCACTTGTTACAAAACAATCGCTGTAACGCCTCCTGAAATACTGGCCTGTAAAGCTAAATAATAGTAGAATTTTGTTAAATATTTTCCTTTACACTGCAATAGTTTTTCAGTGGTTATAGATGCAATCGACGTCATGATTTCAGGAGACGGGCAATATTTTAAGGTTCACAACGATGACCTACATGACCTAGGTCACAGTCAGAACACTAGAAATAATCACTACTATGTACGCACGCGCAAGCAATATTTTCTACAAATAAAGATTAAATCAGGAAGCGATTAGCGGTCCTCGTTACGGTAAAGTTTCGCAGTACTTTAGTAACGCGCGCTCTCGGGCTAATCGTAGTCATCGGCAAGGAAGATATATCTCTCTCTCTTTCACTCTAAAGTACTCCTGAAGAATTACGCCAGTCGTTTCCTGAAAAGTTATGAAGACTTATAGCTGTTGATTTTATTTCATCGAAGCCTCATCCTAGTTACTCCCGTTCAGCATCATCGCCGTAGTTTCATGCAGTCAACTGAACCAACAGGTGTAGGACGTCAGCGCCGCTTGGACATTCTTCAACCTATAGCATCCAGCGATCACGCCCGTCCAGCACATCTGCTGGCCCTTCGAGCCGGACGGCTGCATTGAAGACTGCGAACATTCCTGAAACCTGAAGACTTATCGAAGCAACTGAAATCAACTATCAAGCATGCCGATAACAAGATCGCAAGGCAGGGCGCCTGAAGCATTCATGGTGGAGATGGGTAGTGCTACAGCCATTCGTCACCATCTACCCCCACGTTCACCATCCACCACCGAGGGCACCACCGAGCAGCGGCCGCGCCCCCCTTCCCCGAGGGGGGGTGAAGACTCGCCTGCGCCTAGGGCGTCCGAAGAAACAGAACAAGTGGAACAATCAGTTGCTGCCAGAACCAGGAAGGTTACCAGAACAGAAGAAGGAACTTCAGATAGAACAGTGAGACCGTCCGATAGAACATATAGCCGATCAGCCATGCCGATGACTACCCGGGGTGACGCCCGTACCGAACATAGCAAGCCGCCGTCGACTACGAATAGAACGACGCGGTCACATAGAAAAATTTCAAAAGCACGTGAAGACTTATTGAAGATTAAGTTGGAGCTTGCACAGTTAGCACTTCAGAGGGCCGAAGAAGATTCGGACAATGAATATTTAGAAGATAGAAACTCAAACAACGAGTACGTGCGTTCCTGGCTCGAAGAGGCACCCGAACCTGAGCCGCCGAAAGAGGACAACGCCGCCGAGGGGGACATAGTGAATAGATGCCGAGCGCAGCCGCCCCCCCCTGTGGACATCGAAGATACAGTGGACCTCCAAACGCAAGTACCTTTGTCGAATTCTAAAGTGAATGAAGTGAAGAACCACATCGCATCTACATCGAAACAAATAGAAGACATCAAGGGGGAAGATAAGCTCCGTCCATTTATAATGGAGCTCACGTCCGCAATAGCGTCGCTCGCCGACAAGAAAACAGAACATTGGACATCGAACCACCCCTCGGCGTCGAAGGTCATCATGACACTACCAAACTTCAGTGGAGCACACACAGAATGGCTGTCATTTCGAGCCATCTACGATACAACTCGAAGATATTTCAACGACGTTGAGAACACAGCAAGACTTAGAAGAAGCCTGCATGGACGGGCACTTGAGACGGTGAGCTCGGAGCTCATCGGGCACGCCAGACCAGATGACATCATGAAGGAGCTGGAGCTACAGTTCGGCCGACCAGATTCAATCGCTCAAGCCGAGACAGACAGACTGCGAGGACTACCGCGCTGCAGCGAATCACCCAAAGATATCTGCATGTTCGCAAGCCGAGTGAGAAGCGGTATCGTCACTCTGCGCGCGCTGAAGAAAGAACACTACCTGATGAACGCCGAGCTGATACGCACACTCACCGAGAAGCTGCCGAACTCTCTGCGTGTACAGTGGTACAGAACCTATACCGAGAAGTACCAGTCGCTGCCAGATCTCACACTCTTCAGCGAATTCGTCACCGAACAAGCTCACTTCTGCAGTGCCTTCGCTCCGCCCGAGAACATTAGCGCTGCCGACGCTTCAACAACCAGACGGGCCACGCAGAGAACTCACACAGCTGTAGAAAAACCGGTAATCAAGTGCCGTGTCTGTGAGAAAGAGGGACATTACGCGTCTGACTGCAAGAAGTTTAAAGAAGCATCAAGCGACAAGAAGTGGGAACTAGCGAAGAAACACAGCTTATGTTTTCGCTGCCTGAGAAGTCGTCGTTCCGGTCACACATGTAAACGCAAGAAGTGTGACATCAAGGGGTGCACAGCCACGCACCATCAGCTTCTTCACTATAACAAGAAGCCTGCTGCAGAGGAAGTCGATAAGCCCGACGTCCCGACACAGAAGACAGAGTCACAAGAAACGGTGGCCAGTTCCCGATCAACGTCGAGTCAAGCCTTCCTCAAGATAGTGCCGGTGCGGGTGATCGGACCGGCGGGAGAGGCTTCCACCTACGCTCTCCTAGACGATGGGTCAACTGTGTCACTCATCGACGAAGACATCGCGAAGCAAGTCGGGGCGGAGGGCCGCATCGACCCGCTGAAGATAGGTGCGATCGGTAACACCACGATCGACACTCCTTGTTCGCGGAGAATCACCGTGACACTCGCCAGCCAGCTGAAGAATAGGGTGCCATTCAAAGCGCGCACCATACCCAAGCTTCACCTCGCGTCACAAACAGTCACTCAAGAAGACGTCGCACACTGCGAGCACCTAGATGACCTCAGGCAACAACTCACATATGACGCTGGCGCACCGAAGATTCTCATCGGCCAAGACAACTGGCACCTGTTACTCGCCACCGAAGTCCGCAGAGGTCCGAAGCACCAGCCTGTCGCGTCACTTACTGCGATGGGTTGGACTCTTCACGGCGCGCACACCAGAACATTGGGCCAGAAGGTGCACTACGTCAACAGACTCACGGCGGCGAGCGACAACCTCGACCAACAGCTGCGAGAATTCTTCGCATTAGAATCATTGATCATCAACCCACGACGTCCGAACTCAGATCCTGAGAAGAAAGCAGAAGATATCTTGAATCGTCACACGAGACAGTTAGAAGATGGCCACATAGAAACAGCTCTACTGTGGAAAAATGAAAATATAGAAATGCCAGATAGCTACGGGACAGCGATGAAGAGGCTCGTCTCAATAGAAAAGAAGCTCGACAGCGACCCTGCGCTTCGAGATAGATATACAGAACAGATGGACTCTCTCATGAAGAAAGGGTACGCCGAAAAGGCACCCAAGTCCAGCACACCGGGCAGAACCTGGTACTTACCTCACTTCGACGTGTACAACCCGATGAAGCCCGAGAAGATTCGCATAGTACATGACGCCGCCGCCAAGTCAAGAGGGCTGTCACTCAACGACTACCTCCTGACGGGACCTGACCTGCTGCAGTCGCTGCCCGGCGTCATGATGAGATTTCGTCGACACCACATAGCCATCTCCGGTGACATAGCGGAGATGTTTATGCAGGTTAAAGTGCGAAGTGAAGACAGAGACGCACTCAGATACCTCTGGCGAGGTAATAGAAGAGAGGGGGCCCCTGAAGAGTATCGCATGACGTCCATCATATTCGGCGCAGCGAGCTCACCGTGCACGGCCATATTCGCGAAGAATTGGAACGCGAAACGACACTCTACAGAGCATCCAGAAGCCGTAGAAGCAATCATAGAAAACCACTACATGGATGATTATCTTGATAGTTACAAGACAATAGAAGAGGCGACGCGCATAGCAACAACAGTCAGAGATATACACAAACAGGCGCGCTTCGACCTCAGGAAATGGGTGTCAAACAACACAGAAGTCATAGAAAATATAGAACCGTCACAAAGCCCTACTGAAGCTGTCAACATCGGCAGTACAGAAAACATAGAGAAGATACTCGGCCTGATATGGAGACCGAGCACAGACGAGCTGGGTTTCAACCTTACCCTTGCTCGCCTACCGAGTGGCGTATTAGAAAAGGAGGTGCCGACTAAGAGAGAGGCGCTGAAAATCGTCATGTCACTGTACGACCCGCTCGGCCTCGCTTCGCCAGTTACCATTCGAGCCAAGCAGATACTGCAAGAAGCATGGAGGCGGGGTACAGACTGGGATCAGCGAATCGACCAAGACCTGGCGACACAGTGGAGAAGCTGGATAGTACACCTCGAGCGGCTCGGGAACATCAACATACCGCGATGTTACCCAGGTTATAGTGAGGCCGCCGAGATACAAGTCCATGTGTTCACCGACGCGAGCGAGATGGCATACGCAACGGCAGTCTACTGGCGAGCTACGACACCAAGCGGCGAGACACACGTCAGCCTCGTCATGGCAAAGGCGAAGGTGGCACCACTCAAGCTGCAATCGATACCACGTCTCGAGCTGCAGGCCGCGGTGATGGGAACCCGCGTGGCCACGGCTGTGATACGTGAACACCGACTCGAGCCCACCTCGACCACGTACTGGTCGGACAGCAAGACCGTACTCACATGGGTCAGAAGAGGAGCGCGAGTATACAAGCCTTTCGTCGCTCATCGCATAGCCGCCATCGAAGAGAACAGTAAAGTCGAAGATTGGCGATGGGTACCTACAAAAGTAAACATCGCCGACGCCGCTACGCGTGACGTGCCACACCACTTTGACTCGAAACATGAGTGGTATTGTGGCCCGAAATTCCTGTATGAAGAACCGTCGTCATGGCCATCAGAGAAACCTCCAATCGCAGAGCAAACAGGAGAAGAAAGGACGCTCATCACCGTCGAAGAAAGTGAAAGTCGACAGCTCTCAGAAACCATTCCCGATCCGACAAGATTCTCCAGATGGGAACGATTGCTTCGTGCGACGGCGAACGTTCTACGCTTCGTATCTCTATGTCGCAAGCCGTCGGAGAGAACGTTCTACAAAAGAACGAAAAAGAACACAGAAAAAGATCCAGACTGGAGGAAACAGAAAAAATCGATAACGCCTGCAACAAAACTAATAGCAAAGACGCCAGACTCAATAATAATAGGCGCCGAGTTTCTGCGGAAGGCTGAACACATACTCGTGCAAGTCGTACAACAACAGACATTCGCTAAGGAAATAGCGAGTCTACGAAGCAACAAATCGATAGATAGAGATAGCAGACTGCGACCGCTGCAAATAGAAGTCGAAGACGACGTCATACGTTTAAGGAGCCGCATAGCCGCGACCTGCGAGATAACTCAAGACGTCAAACGACCGCCGATATTGCACGGCGATCACCGCATCACCCAGTTATACATTGACTGGACACATCGCAGTCTACAACACAGTGGGACAGAACTCACAATCAACGAGGTGCGACAACATTACTGGGTCATCAAGCTGCGACCCACGGTAAAGATGGTGGTGACGCGCTGCCTGCAGTGTCGCATTCGCAAGGCGCGAGCTCCCGTGCCTGCGACCGGTGACCACCCGAGAACGCGCCTAGCACATCATCAGAGGCCGTTCACCTACACTGGGCTTGACTACTTCGGCCCACTGTCCGTCACCGTTGGCCGTCAACATCAGAAGAGATATGTGGCGCTGTTCACGTGCCTCACAACCAGGGCCGTACACCTCGAGATTGCCGCCAGCCTCAGCGCGGACTCCGCAATACTAGCGCTGCGCCGATTCGCCGCCCGTCGCGGCTGTCCCACCGAAATACACTCTGACAACGGTACCAACATGCATGGTGCTGACAAGGAGCTCCGAGACGCCTTCAGAGAGGAAGCCAATCGCCGAGGCATCGTGTGGCGCTTCATCACGCCCTCCGCACCATTCATGGGGGGCGCCTGGGAGCGCCTCGTTCGCTGCGTGAAGTCCGCACTGTACACCGTACTCACTGAAAAGCACCCACAAGAAGAGGTGTTGTCCACACTGTTGTGTGAGGCAGAGTACACAGTAAACAGCCGACCGCTGACACACGTCTCCGTGGACAGCGAAGACGACGAGTCGATCACACCGAATCACTTCTTACTCGGTGGGTCGGCCAGACTACCAACACCCGGCGTGTTCACCGAGCACGACATAGATAGCAAGAAACTCTGGCGACGCTCACAGATACTCGCCGACATGTTTTGGCGTCGCTGGGTACGAGAGTACCTGCCGGAGCTGCAAAACCGGCGGGAGCCGCACGGCCGGGGGCCTGACCTACAGGTCGGCGACGCCGTCCTGATCGCCGACGGCCAGCTGCCTCGCAACACATGGCCGCGAGGCCGTATAGTCGCCGTGTTCCCCGGGGCGGACGGAAAAGTCCGGACAGCTGAGGTGCGCACTGCCTGCGGCACCTTGAAGCGTCCGGTGAAGAAGCTCGTCCCACTACCGAAGTAAGCCTGGAAGCGAGGCGTCGAGACGGCGAGCATCGCGGCGGCGGGCGCCGCGACTACGGTCGTCGCTCACCGGGGTGATGCAGCGCCGCGCCGACGTCGCACCGAGTCGTCACAGCACTGCACGGCGGGAGAGATGTTCGCGACGAAGCGTCACCAACAAATCATAAGTGATAACTTAGAAAACAATTTAGTGAAGTGTATAAAGTTAGCATACATAGTGTTTTAAATAGTACCTAGAATCTAGTTTGTGTAAAACCGTAAGTACAATCCATTTTGTAGCTTCGTTTGAGTGGGCAAATAGCCGAAATATAGTTTGTTTTTAATATATCCAGGTAGCTTAGGTTGAGACCTAGGCCTGGACCTAATTTTTGTAGTGTAAACCCTTAAAATAATCCACTTAACCGAGGTCGCAAGATGTTACGTACATAACTTTTGATTATAAGATTATCGTTATTTTGTTTTATTTCCCCCTAATTTAAACGGGCCTGAAGCCCTGAAATACATAGGTGTGTCTATGTACATAGTAGATTACATAAAAGAAGTACATTGGTTACTTAACGCCACTTGTTACAAAACAATCGCTGTAACGCCTCCTGAAATACTGGCCTGTAAAGCTAAATAATAGTAGAATTTTGTTAAATATTTTCCTTTACACTGCAATAGTTTTTCAGTGGTTATAGATGCAATCGACGTCATGATTTCAGGAGACGGGCAATATTTTAAGGTTCACAACGATGACCTACATGACCTAGGTCACAGTCAGAACACTAGAAATAATCACTACTATGTACGCACGCGCAAGCAATATTTTCTACAAATAAAGATTAAATCAGGAAGCGATTAGCGGTCCTCGTTACGGTAAAGTTTCGCAGTACTTTAGTAACGCGCGCTCTCGGGCTAATCGTAGTCATCGGCAAGGAAGATATATCTCTCTCTCTTTCACTCTAAAGTACTCCTGAAGAATTACGCCAGTCGTTTCCTGAAAAGTTATGAAGACTTATAGCTGTTGATTTTATTTCATCGAAGCCTCATCCTAGTTACTCCCGTTCAGCATCATCGCCGTAGTTTCATGCAGTCAACTGAACCAACAGGTGTAGGACGTCAGCGCCGCTTGGACATTCTTCAACCTATAGCATCCAGCGATCACGCCCGTCCAGCACACTTGAGAAGGTGTTTTTATTGACATAGTATTAATCCTTACCAAAATAAATATGAAAATAATCTTTAGCATTCAATTGTGACTAAAATTGCCCTTGACACCATTTAATTTAGATGAATATCATGAGAAATCACGGTTTTAAAATAAGTCCGCTGCGAGGCGGGCGGTCATGTTGTTGGGAAAACCAATGTGATTAGATTCAAACAATGCACCAATATTGTGCGTAACTTAGAGAAGGTTTTAGTTTTTGTTTCATTGTAATCAGTGCTCTCTATCAAAAGATTTATGAATTTATAGTGTTCAAGAAGATCTTATCATCATTGTGTAAGATACATGTGTAGGGTATACACCTAATATTCAGTTTATTTATTCATATTGTATTGTTACACAACACAACACATAAACAAACAAACAGATTTATTTACATGTATTTATAATAACACTAATTACACATCGCCGGCATCTTATATTGCCAACATCAATATTGTAGAAGCTAGGAAGATAGCTAAATGATACTGCTGCTTATAAAGTCAAATTAAATATATTGTCCGGACCAAAGGTTTAGTAATACAAAGGAGCGAGGGAGCACACGCGATGACCGCTAATCGAGTACTGAATGCTCGAATAATATCAATTAGTGAAAAGAGGTAAAAATGCACGAATTAGCATTAGTGCATTAGTAGTGTATGGTTTCACCGTACATGCTCCCGGGCCAAAAAGATACAAAAATGTTACACGTCTTCTAATCTAAAGCGACACGTTTTAGATATAGGTGACGTAGCTATGTCCCGTTTACAATTAGTGTTCGCACTAGTTATGTTCACTTCACTTGGCTGGCGATCAGCCGTACTCTGCTTTCGCGAAAACACAACACTGTTTGCCACACTTTGGGATAGTTCCACTGAAGAAACTGCTCGGCACCTCCTCCATATGAAGTACGCTGCCATCAAAACAGCTACACCCAGCAGACAGTAGCAAATAGTATACTGATGAATGTCATGCGTAGACAGAGTGTAATCTGGTGAGTTATTATTGGCAGATTTCAGTTGTTTTATTCGTTCTCCCAGATCGATTAGTGTGCTGTTTATTGGATCTTCGAATTCGGTGTAATGAGATAACGATATATTTACGATATGATTTAATTCTGCTATCTGAGGGGTCACCATTTCAGAGTTAGATTTAATTGTATTAGCTGATTGGGCATGAGAATACAAAGTAAACTCGTTACTTTTTATTATGCATTTCGAATCTAGGTCAATGATACCGACTCCTGACACCTGTTTAAAGTCAACTTGATCTTGACATATAATTCTTACTGCGTAGGTATTGCAGCAAAAGTACATGAATCTCGCTGGCTCATTTAATTCGAGCCACCTGTCTCTACAAGGGGATTTAATTACAATGCATTGTTTTAGATTTCTATCCAGTTTGCAGAATTTTTCATCAATGCTTAAATGATTAATCGGTTTGTTAGCTTGGCATAAATATGAGATATCATTGTGCAGGCATAACTGGAGCTCTATAAACGACATTGTGAAGAAAGCATCCTTTTTCAAATTAATAGCTACGAAGTCAGCAGCTGGTAGTACGCTAATCATATTATTTTGAACTTGCTGTGTGAAGCGTCTGAGTTACGATTAACTACTGAAGTAAAAAACAAACTCAATAAACACTTTCAATTAAAAATTTATTCTTTGGTCGTGAGTACAAAAGCCCGTCATAAATTCCCTGTTCTAAGGAGGTAGGCGCGTCAAGTACTGTCCTGGCTTTACGCGTAGCTGTAGTTGACGCAGGAGCCGAGGAGTTGACCCTAGGTGCTAGAGGACCCGCGGGTTGGTTGAAGTGATGCCAGATGTCGGTCTTGTGTGTCGACGATGATGTTACGGCAGCTGTTTCACGGGCAAATTACCCGGAACTTGAAACCCTGGAATTTATGTCCAGAAAATAAGAATCTGAGCCCTCTGCTAGTCCTCTCCTGACGGTGACCACGGAAGCGTAAGCATAAGCGTAAAGAGGATAATGTACTATTGCGCATAAGGCGAATGTGTGTAAAGGTCACCTTCAGAATCGGAGTTTACAAAGTTTAAGAAAAAAAAGGAGTGTGAACTGTGAAGCACTGATTAACTTAATACGAACATGAATAATGAATTAATGATGTAAGCAAAGGTTTATGGTTAAAAGAAAAATAGAAATGGGTGTCAAGAAAAAGGATGATGAAACACAATTATGCAAATCATTGACCACCATGACTCATGAGTTAGCAATGCGTGAATTTGTCAACACTTACCCAATACGGGGATAACACAGTTTATAATTTAAGTATAGTAGAACTTTATTGAAATACTTTTGTAATGAGTACTTTCTCGTTCAGAGTTTATGGTAAAAAAATCAAAGCTTTAAATTGAGACTGCACGTGTGACGTCACGCACAAGTGAAGTATGCGTGAACGCGCGACTCAACTGACCACCGTCTTCAAGCTTGCTCCGCGATAGCGGATCGCGTCGCGCAAACGACGTATGGAGTGGGAATTAAACTGGTTCCTAAGAGCGTGAGCGAGTGAGACAAAACACAGGCGCATTAAGTGCTGTGGACGGTTGGTACTATTTTACAATGACTTGACGATTTGGTCTGTTTATGTATTAACTGAGTAATAATAATATTGTTAGATGACAACACTAGACACTCCCCTCCAGCACGGCCACGTGTATAAAAGGAAGCAGCCTGCGTGGTCTCGTCCATTTTTTTTCAACTGTCGTAGACCCGTCTACATTGCTCCTCTGCCCATAATTTCGTGTTTGATTTAATTGTTATTTTAATTTTCATGTAATTTTTGCAGTTTGTTATTAAAATTGTTTTTTTTTGATGTTTTAAATGTTTTATTTATAAGATCAGAAGTGGGATACGAAGGCCTAATCCGCTAGAATACCATCTCTGATTCTATAAATTTGAAATAGTTTTGTTTAGCGTGTTCTACATAATTAAAGCAGTAGTTTTGAGGTTAAGTTGGACAGAGAAACAATGCCTTCTGATAACAAGAGGAAAGGGAGACGTCATGCACGTACTCCCTCGCCTCCTAAAAATTTAGACGAGATTTTGAAGAGGCTTCAAGATCTGGAGGAACGGACACGTGGGAACGTGTGGCAACCGGTTTTGGTGGCGAGCCCGGGGTCGCGCCACTCTCTGGCCATGCCGAGCACGCCGCCGCCGGATGTGGAGCCCGCCACAACACCTGCCCGCGTACCCCCAGCGTCTATCGCCCGGACGCATGAGTTTGCTGCCACACCATTGCCGTCGGACAACGACGCCAAAAGCGTAGCTGAACGCTTTCTAGACGCCATGATGACATTCCCGGTGAGATCAAACCAATATTTTGTCTCTGATTTTGATCCAGGTGTTCATGATGTCGACACGTGGTGCGATGAAATTGATAAAGCTCGATCGCTTAACCATTGGGAGGATGGTGAGTGCCTTGCTCGCGTAGGTCGTTGCCTTAAGGGGGAAGCCCGTACCTGGCTTAGTGAGTGGACTAGCACCACGCGTACATGGTCTAATTTCAAATTAGAGTTAAAATCATTATGCCCACGGTCTGTCGATATCGCGAACATTCTGTACAATGTTATGTGTACAGAGTCTGACAAGTACTCCACCTATGCTGAATATGCGCGTAAATCCTTGTTGAAACTTCGTATAGTTAAAGGATTAAGCAGTGAATTATTAACAGCAATTATTATACGCGGTATTACCGATCCGCAGGTTCGAGCGTCCGCGAGGAACGCTAAACTAACTCCCGAAAGCATAGTGGATTACTTGTCAAGCTTCGTAAAATGTAGTGTGCCTAATCCTAATAAGAAACCCAGTGCTCATAATGCTTCCAATCGTAACGGTAATAGCCAGTTTAAACGTAAACCTTTCGATGTCTCTAAGGTACGTTGTTTTCAGTGTAGCGAAGTAGGTCATAAACGCGAAAGTTGTCCCAAACGACTTAAATCAGATTCACAAAGCAATAATTCTGAAAATAATAAGAATAGCTCTTCAACAAAAACCCGTCCAGATAAGTGCGATTTTTGCAAAAAACTAGGTCATACGGAAAGTCACTGTTTTGCTAAGGAACGTGTTCGAAATAATAGTTCCGTCAATTTTTGTCGCGAAAATGAGGGTGAACGTAAGAACTCCGATGTTACTACGGCCGTTATTTCGAATATACCCGTCGACGTACTTATTGACAGCGGTTCAGGCGTTTCTTTAATAACTTCCGACTTAGTTAAGTACTTTTCATGTCGAGTAAAACCGGCTTACCAATTATTACGAGGGTTAGGTGGAATGGAAGTAATAGCAAAGTCTATGATTACATTACCGATACAATTAAATAATATTACGTTAGAAGTTGATTTTTATGTTGTTGATAAAAGCCATTTAAATGTGCCCGTAATTATTGGTACTGATGTCTTAAATAGGAAAGGTGTTGCGTACATTCGTACCAGTGATTCGCAGTATATCGTTCATAGTGATTTTGTGAATAATATTACGCAGATAGATCCATCATTGGTCTTCGAAAATATATCAACGCATGTTACTGGGCAAGATAGGGAACAGTTGTTAAAGGTTTTGAACAATTATTCTAATTACTTTTTAACTGGTACAGCCACCACCACAGTTAAGGATAGTGAAATGCAGATTAAGTTGACAAGTGATACTCCGATTTATTACCGGCCATACAAATTGTCTTATGACGAGAAAATACGCGTTCGTGCTATAGTTAAAGATTTATTAGAGAAAGGCATAATCCGTGAATCGGAGTCGGAATACGCTAGCCCGATCTTGCTCGTGAAAAAGAAAGACGGTTCAGATAGGATGGTAGTTGATTATAGAGCCCTAAACCAAATTACAGTTAAAAATAGACACCCACTTCCGTTGATCAATGATCATGTAGACATGCTTGGTAAAGCTAAATGGTTCAGTGCACTTGATATGGTCTCCGGCTTTCACCAATTGAGAGTTAGTGAGGATTCCATCCACAAAACTGCCTTTATTACCCCTGAAGGACACTACGAATACTGTAAAATGCCTTATGGTTTTGCCAATGCTCCCGTTATTTATCAGAAAACCATCAGTAAAACATTGAAATCTTTTATTGAATCGGGTAATGTACTCGTTTACGTCGATGACGTATTATTACTGTCTGATACCATCAGCGAAAATCTTATTTTACTAGACGCAGTCCTAAAAACTTTAACAGAAGCCGGGTTTTCTATAAACTTAAAGAAGTGTAGTTTCCTAACTAGTGAGATAGAGTACTTGGGTAGAATCATCAGTCAGGGTCAGGTTAGACCGAGCAAACATAAAATTGAAGCTTTAATTCGGTCGCCAAGCCCGAGTAACGTTAAGCAAGTTCGCCAATTTCTGGGTCTGGCTGGCTATTTTCGGCGGTATATTCCTAGTTACGTAATTAAGACTGCTTGCATGGCTGCTTTAACTCGAAAGGGTATTGTTTTTAATTGGAGTGATGACCATGAAAAAGCTAGGCAGGAAATTATTTCGTATTTAACTAGCGAGCCTCTATTAACGATATTTGATCCTGATCTGCCTACGCAGCTACATACTGACGCGAGTGCGATAGGTTACGGCGGTATTCTGATACAAATACACAAAGACGGTCGTAAGCGCGTCGTCGCTTATTTTAGTAAACTAACGGTAGGTGCGGAGTCGAAGTACCATAGTTATGAGCTCGAGACCCTAGCCGTTGTAAAATCATTGCAACATTTTCGTCAATACCTTGTTGGTAAAGCTTTTACGATAATAACCGACTGTAACGCGTTAAAAATGACCCAGCGCAAGAAAGATCTTCAGCCAAGAGTAGCGCGATGGTGGATCTACATGCAGGACTTTGACTTTACCTTAGAATACCGCAAGGGTTGTTTAATGTCTCATGTAGATTATTTGAGTCGAAATCCGGTTAATGTCATAAATGCCGTTCAGAAACCTCTTAATTGGGCGCAGATAGCTCAGGCGGGTGACGAAGAAACTTTGTCACTATTAGAAAAGTTAAATAACGGTGAGTTAGATTCAAGTCGCTATGTAAAGCGTAACGATCTTTTGTATTATAAATACTGCGTTGAGGGCGAGCAAGAGCGTTACCTATGTTATGTCCCTAAAGCGTTTCGTTTAAGCTTGTTGCGTGTATTCCATGACGAACATGAACACTTGGGAATGGACAAAACTATTGATTTGATTCTCAAACACTTTTGGTTCCCGGGTTTGAGACGCTTCGTTACTAAGTACATAACACACTGCGTCGTATGTATATCGCATAAACAAGTACCCCGGGCCCCCTTACAGCCGATATCCTCTTGGCAAAAGAACCCAGTACCGTTCGATACAGTACATGCTGATGTACTCGGTCCGCTTAGAGAATGTAATGGGTTTAAGTACGTACTCATAATAGTTGATGCGTATACGAAATATTGTTTGTTGTATAGCCTGTACAAACAGGATTGTGACGAGTTAAAGCGGGTCATAACTCAAACTATTTCTTTGTTTGGTACTTTTAAGCGATTAGTGTGCGACCGCAGTCGGATGTTTGATAACCACAATTTCGTAAACTGGTTAACTGATTCTGGTATTGAAGTACATTTCATTACGCCTGAGATGCATCGGGAGAATGGTCAGGTTGAACGATATTGCCGTACTGTACTGAATATGGTCAGGATCGAAGTTAATAATAACGAAAACGAATGGTCAAACGTTTTGTGGAAAGTACAGCTCATATTAAATATTACCAAACATAAGACTACACAATATTCCGCGCTAAATCTATTAGTCGGCACGGAATCCACAACGCCAGTAATTCACTCTTTAATTAGGGATGTTACGTTTGAGGGTTCAAATCCTAACCGCGAATCGATCCGCGAGCTACGTAGGCAACGTGCTGATGAATTAATAAATAAAAACAAATCTAAACAAGACTCGTATGTCAATAAAAACAGAAACCCTCCTAAGAAATTCAATACTAATGATAGAGTGTTTGTGATTAAGAGATCACAAAGTACTGGCAAGTTAGATTGTGGAATGCGAGGCCCTTATAGGGTTGTGAATGTTCTACCTAACGATAGGTACGAACTAAAACTGCTAGCTGGTTCATATGGCAAAACCAGTCAAGCAGCTGCTGGGTTCATGGTGTTGTGGCGTGGCGAATGGACGCCTGAAACATGCGCTGGTTTCTTTGAAAGTTAGTTGAGAACTTTCATTGGTTTTATTTTTGTTGTATACACCCAGCTTTTGCTTACACTTGTAGACTATGTACCAAACAATCACTGGTTGCAATTGTTTTATGTTGTATGGTTGGGTGCCAAGGCTCATGTAAATCCTTAGTGCACATGGTTTTGGGTGGCACAAACTGTGGACTGTAGTATTGAGTGCAGCTCATAGTGAAGGTATCGAGGTTGATGTCGGTGGGGCCCATGCTGACTATAAACTGAGTGTAAATCCTGAAGTAGGTCTCATGGTTGACCTGCTGTAACCAATGTAAATCCTGATGCGCGCATGGTATTTGGTGTGGGAATATGACCTGAGTAAATCCTACTTGTGATACGAAAAGTCGTTGCATACGACTGTTTAGTTTTTGTGCAAAGTGTTTGTGTTGTTCGGTACATAAGGTCACTGCTATTTGAATATTGCAACTCCTTTGCTATCTTGTGGAATAACTTTGTATGTGATCTTAAAGCATGTGCACTGTGGTTTCAGGTTGCGATGAAGATCCAGCATTCGATCATGAGGACGATGGTGCTGGTCCATCATCGAGAACTGGTGAAGGCTGCGAGGACGCTGCCACGTCAGGAGAGGCCGTGTTAGATGACAACACTAGACACTCCCCTCCAGCACGGCCACGTGTATAAAAGGAAGCAGCCTGCGTGGTCTCGTCCATTTTTTTCAACTGTCGTAGACCCGTCTACATTGCTCCTCTGCCCATAATTTCGTGTTTGATTTAATTGTTATTTTAATTTTCATGTAATTTTTGCAGTTTGTTATTAAAATTGTTTTTTTTGATGTTTTAAATGTTTTATTTATAAGAATATAATACAACGTTACATGTGGAACTGGTATGATTTTATAGATTTTGTGGCTATCTCTGCTGGTCAATGGAAAGGTAATCTCAAATATGAAGTATTCTTGCATCATTCTCGCTTTTACTTTCAGCATGCTGTACACATGTTTTAGATCAGACTGAAGGTTGTCCACGGGCAATGTAGTCTCCTTTGTTAATTGTCCTGAAATGAACTGTAACTCACGTTGTAACTGATCCGGTGTAGCTGATTCTGCTCGTTGGACGGAATGGTGCGGCAAGTAACACGATAGCGCTTGTTTGTTTTTATTGCTGTAACTAGGCACCATATGCCCTAAAGCTATGTACTCACTTATGAATGTTTTATATTGTTCTACTAGTACTGGTTGTTTGCTAAATTTACGTTCCAGATTTTGGAACTGTGCTATTGCCATATCATCATCTCTTTAGATGAGCCTAGTTTTTCATTAATGTCTGCTTTTAGTGGCAATTTCACTACATACCGGCCGTCTTCGGTACGTTTTGTAGTTGAAGAATAAAAATCGACACATTCTTGATCTTCCAATGATAGGTTTGATTTTTCGCTTATATCCTCGATGTCCCAAAACTGCTGAATATCGTTGATATTATTCATGATCACGTTGCATTGTAGTGAAGCTATTTGGCCACCACCATATATTATCCATCCAAGCTGTGTTTCTTGCAACACTGGCTGCGATACATTCTCTCTTTTGATCAATCTTCCCATTGATATCAAGCCACTGACTTGAACGTTTAGTAATAAGTCCACTGGACGGCTAATGTTAAAATATGGATCAGCTAATTTAAGATTTTCTATGTAGGACCACTTCGATGTGTCAATGGATTTATACGGGATATCCTTAAGTATGTTTTTCATTACAAGTACGTCGGTGGTAAACGAGAAGTCGTTATACGTTGAGAAACAGCTTAGTGTGACTACACCATTACAATTATGTTCGACTTCACCTACTCCACATATCAATCCATAGAATTTTGATCTGGGTAATCCTAATTTCTGTGCTGTACTTTCTTTTATCATAGAAACTTGTGATCCAGGATCAATGAGAGCCCTTAAAATATGACACGAGCCATCCCTCGTTGCAACTTTTATCAAGGCTGTAGCTAATAATACTTCATTCGTCCCTGGATCATTCTGAGACACATGTGCAGTCATTGCGACATTGTCTGTTGGATTTGGGTCAGTTGTTGTTGTTGCTAGGTTGCTCGAATGCGATATATTTTTTGAGCATGCGTCATGTAAAACGGAGTGGTGATTTCCGTCACATTTGCGACATCGCCTAACAGAAATGCATTGCTGGCCATTATGATCGAATAAACAATTTCGACATAATTTCAAGTTAGTTACTGATTTCAATTTTGCTTCATTGGGCAATTGCAAGAACTTTTCGCAATTAAACATGGCATGTTGTTGACCGCAAAATTGACATTTTGTGTTCGACACGTGTAAGGATTTTGAATATAGCTGTGCCTTGTTGAATTTATTGGCAAAGTTAGGATTATGTCGTCTTGCCTTTTGGTTTTCAGGAACATCGCTATTTGTGTGATTAGTTGATTTCGGAGTCGCTTGATCTAGCTTCCTGCGAGAAGTTTCCAGGCTCGTAAACTTGCTTTCTAAGTAGTCTAAGAATTCCTGCAGTACCGGTAGCTCCCTTGAATTTTTAAGAGAGTCTATGTAATCTCCGTACGTTTCACTATCCAGCTTCTGCGCTAATAAATGCACGAGAAGCGGATCCCAGGTGCTGATATCGATTCCTAAGTTCCGTATGGCATGCAAACTTTTTAGTGCTACGTCATGAAGTTTCTTAATATGACCTAGCGTTTGATGCTGCATACTCGGTAAGCCTAGTAAAGTATTGATAACCCACGTAAATATTAGCTTTTTGTTGTTATACCGATGGTTTAAGATTTCCCAACAGGTATGATAGTTATCGGAACTTATAGGAAGATGCTGAATAAGTTTTTCTGCTTCACCCCTGACCTTCCCTTTTAGAAATTGCATTTTTTGCGCTTGCGATAAGGTAGGGTTGTTATGAATAGCTTCGCTAAAGAGGTCCTTAAATGACGTCCAATGTTGGTAGCTTCCTGAGAATACAGGTATATCCGTTTTTGGTGTGGAGTGTTCTCTATGCGATGCACTCCATAGCTTTTTATTGATTATTTTCTTAAGCTGAATATATGATTGCTCATGGTGAGTATACACTTCTTCGTAATCCGTTTCGTCTCCACCTATCTCGATATCTATCTCCCAATGAAGAGAGTCAATTTGAGACCAGCGCGCTTGAAGTGTTCTCAAGGCGTCCTCCATCTCCCATTTTTCTGACATGGAGTCTAGGTCCATAAACCCTGTTGATCTCTTGAATGCTTTGAAATTTGCTGCTTGCTTACGCAGCATGTCATCTAATTTGCTGGTAGAGCCTTTGACTCCATTGTACGTAACATGCTGGCTTTTGCTGGCTGCTGATAACCCGATGGTCCTGCTATTGCTAGTTCGGCGGCCTCTTGCTGCTCCTGTATTGGTTGAGTACCCCTAACGGACTTCATAGGCGTTAGCTTGCTTGACAACTGTACGCGTTGATCATTGATGAGAGACTTGGCCGCTGTATAAAGTTCGCTAGCCTTTTCATGTTCGGAATTTATAAAATATGAATGTTTTTTGACACCCTCATATTGACCGATTGCTAAATGATTATTCTGAAAATCTGACCAATACCTCTCTAACAAATCTAGTCTTCTTTTAAAATAGTCGTCCGATTTCCTATCGGCGCTATCCTTTTTTATATTTATCGGTATTTTCTTGATTAACTCACTAAGTTCAAGTTGCTGGTAGCAAAGTTCCTCCATTATGCTGTTAGTTTGTTTATGATGAAAAAATGGAAAGATCTTACTTGTACGAAACTGGTTTTCGACTGCTGCTGATTTGTTGTTGCACTCCAAATGCTGCTGCTCTGATGTAGCTGGGCACTGACGCCCTGCTGCTGAAGATACCGAGTGCTGCTGCTGCTGCTGCTTTAATACCGATGTGCTGCTTGCTGCTCAAGATGCTGATTGCCCCGTCATGGAGGCGCTGATGTCACGCTGCTTGGGATGTTTAGGGACCGTTCTCTTGCTAACTAATTTTGCAACGCCCCCCTGTGCTGCTTGGGTTTTGCTACAAACGCTTTACTAAAGTTCTGCGGTTACGAAAGTTAGTCCACAGTTCACACGTGTCACTGCAATCCAATATGCTGATTTTTGAACGAGGTCACTCACAAGTTACTTAATACACGTTATTCCCCATAGAAAGACGAATACTAAAACTCGCGAGGTCCCGCCCGATGGCTCGAAGGACCATGTAGAAGGTAGGAAGATAGCTAAATGATACTGCTACTTATAAAGTCAAATTAAATATATTGTCCGGACCAAAGGTTTAGTAATACAAAGGAGCGAGGGAGCACACGCGATGACCGCTAATCGAGTACTGAATGCTCGAATAATATCAATTAGTGAAAAGAGGTAAAAATGCACGAATAAGCATTAGTGCATTAGTAGTGTATGGTTTCACCGTACAAATATAATGTCGGATGATGCCGGGACATTGTTTAGTGGAATCGCACCGCGGCCGAGCTACGTCATCGTGACGTGTAGCGAGCGAGTGAGGTGGGAGCAGCGCGCGATCATTGACGCCCTCTCCGTGACCTTCAGTCGGTACGAGCCTCGCAACGCCGCGTGCGCACAGGAATATTCTGTGATACCTCGATCGAATCGTTTCCGTGTTTCGCCTGTTAATTGTGTTTACCGTTAAATTATAAACTGTCTTACGTGTGCAGTGACTATTGTGACTGTAACCTATCATCTCTGTTCTCCTTCTTCTATATTGTGTTTTGCGTGTGGACTTTTCCAATATAACTGTGAGTACTTAGGCAGTGACTTTTATTAACACTTCTGCCTACCCAACACACTCGACAACACCTCTATACATGCAACGACATCTATTGCACCAAAATTGTACTTCTTAATAAAAATGTGCTCTCAAGATAACTTTTAAATCGGCTGACCGGCTTTACAAAAAAGTTCTGATAGCAAAAAGTACTCTAGATTAGTCTACATGACGCTATAACCCTGTAGAGTGTGTTCGATCGCTTTAGGTGCGTTTTATTTTAGCGGTTTAACTTCATGCTCGATAGATGGCTCTGGTTTCCGTTCAGCAGTGTACGAACTCTACTACCAAGGGCGTCGAGTTCGGTCTGAATCCATTTGAGTATGCCGAAAGAGTACATTAAAACTAGCATGGCCCAACCGTTAAAGGCGCGCCCCTTGTTCCTGCCTTAAAGGAGGCTATTTAATACCTTCTTCAGGCGACCGAAGAAGCGCTCTCTCTACAATTGCTTCATGTCAGTAAGTTACGTTAATGAAGAAGCGTTAAGCTTCAGACATTCCCAAATACTTGTAGCTTTCGGAGGAGGAAAGGAATTTTAGGTGTGTGGAGTCCGAGAGCTGAAGTCCCTCGGATTTTATAAACTCCCCTTGATTTACATACATTACTGCACATTTGTCCACACCAAATTGATGATTGATGGTGCTACTAAAAGTCTCAGTTACTTTCAGTAGCTCCATCAGTCGCAAAGAGTTACAGATCGTCCATGTAAAGAAGTTGAGATACGACCTGACCACCTCTCCTCAACCGGTCGCCTAGACCTGAATCCTCCAAAACGTACTTAGATTACCTCTTTATTATTATTAGTATAGAAGTAAAGATACTCTTATTATTCTAGTTTACAGTGTGCAATTTTACTAGTTAGAAACATTTGTAGGTATATGACAATGAGTTATGTAAATAGAAACAGTAGTGATATACAGTAACCCAAATACTGAACGGCCTTGTGAGCCTGTATAATCGAATGCAAAGTAGAATTATAATGTATTTATTTTATTCATTACCACATACATCTGTTATAACAGGTAAGACCCAAGCTAACAAAATAGTCGTGAATTGCTAATTATCCAGTCCCAAGTAACGGGTCTGGGTAGAAACACAAGTTACACAGTAGGTTGTCTACTGTGTAACTTGTGCTTCTACCCAGACCAGAGATAGTAATTGACACCCTCTGGAATTCCGCCAAAGAGCAAGAAAATATGCCAAACGCCGCGAGACACTATTAAGTGTTTTTATTGCACGAATCACTAGTGCAAACTTTAATAAGTTTGTACGGGTTGCGGAACTTTAAAAAGCCCCTTTATCGGTCCTAACCGTAGCCTCCTGCCTGGAACTAGCAATCCCAACGATTCCAATATTTGTGGATTATTCAGCTTATCACGAAACACCGTAAAAACATATTTTAAAAGAGCGAGGTTGCGCCTTGCTTCCAATTTATAGTACCCAACCATCCCTATAACAAAGAGAGTTGGATAATTATAAGTGGGTAGAAAGGGTAGACACCAAACTGTTTCCAGTACAGGTATCGGGTAAATTTGATCTGCATCTTTTCCAGCATCTGAGAATACTTCACTCTATAAGGATTCCAGATGATAGCATAAGTTTCCAAGTTGCATCGCACCAAAGCATTGTATAGTGCTTTCACTGCTGCCATATTGCACATTCTTTTGTTGATTATGGAAAACAAACAATTACACGCTATAAATGGTTAACAAAGAATTGTACAAAACTGTATCAGTGTGTAACTAACTACGTTATCCACATCTTATATATGTCGGGGTGTCAGGATTTCCTCCGCTAGGCTTCTACATCATGTGGGCAGACGATGGGTTTCGTGCTATGAAAAGACACTGAGCGATACACTGTTTCTAGCAAAACAAACAATCAATTACAACAAAAACAAACAATTACAACTTAGCACAATAACACGGGGCACAATGAATCGGGTACAATTCCAAGAGGTCATATTTCGGCCGCGATCAGACACTGACTGTCGATCTGGCTCAGAGTTTGTGACCAGCAGGGCTCTGTGACGAGCACGGTGTGGTGTGGGTAGGCTTATAAGTAGGTCGCGTGATGTCACCACCGCGTACTTGTGATTCATTTTAAGCCCGTACCAGTGACCGTCTCAGCCATATAATTAAAATTGGAGGATACATGCACGAGTGCCTTAGCTTTATTAAATACTAAATAAATTAAAAAGAGAGAGAGAGAAAAAAAAATAACAACAACAAAATGTACAGATACAGAACTATGTAAGTTAAACCTCAAAGTTTTTGATAGCTTTAAGGATATATATATATATATACTTAGATATAGCACGAAAGGAAAGATCCCCCGCGAAAGTAACCCCGAGATCTCGCACTAACCCGCGGTATGACGTGACCGCCCATGCAATAATCATGGCGTCGAGGTACCACGGCCCGCGAGTATGACATACGCTACACTTCGACACATTGAAGAGTAGTTTATTCACTTCACTCCACGCTACCACCCGATCGATGTCTTGCTGGAGCATTCCGGAGTGTGACTCGTCTGTGATCTGCAAGAATAGCTTGCGGTCGTCAGCAAATAACAAACAACTAGCGTCCTTAATGACTTTTGGAAGATCATTAATCATTATTATAAATTCTAAAGGTCCTAAAGAAGAAGGATCAAAATTCACCCACGTCCTACAGCTAAGAGGAGTATCTAAAATAAAAGATAAAATAGGTATAAAAACAAAACCGACTTCCAAAAGTCTAACGTAACTTGACTTTCGAAAGTCGGTGTCTTTTTTGCCACCGACTTCCGAAAGTCAAGTTATTTTAAACTTTTTTGGTGTTTTTTTGGAAGTCGGTTTTGTTTTCGCAGAAAGTTTTTTAATTTACCCTTTTTAGATGCAATATACCACACAAATTCTGGTCATGAAATAATTTTACATAGTAACTAGAAGTTAGTTAAAGTACTCGTCAAGACGAATCATACGAGCCTAAACTCGATGAGGTTTGGTCGTTTTATAACAGAGTTCCTATGGCCACCGTCCAGCTCCATCATCAGACACTGGATACCATTTAGGACCAAAGTACTCGTCAAGACGAATAATACGAGCCCAAACTCGATGGGATTGTGTTATTTTATTACGAACTACCTGTTACCACCTTCCAGCTCCATCACCAGACCCTGGGTACCATCTAGAGACAAAGTACTCGACAAGTTGAATTATACGAACCCAAACTCGATGGGGTTATGTCGTTTTATCACGGAGTTCCTATGGCCACCTTCCAGCTCCATCATCAGTACCTAGTTACCATTCAGGACTAAAGTACTTGTCAAGACAAATCAAAGGAGTCCAAACTCGACGGCGTTGCGTCGTTTTATTACAGAGTACGTATGGCCACCTTCCAGCTCCATTATCAGATCAGCTCCATGTCATGATAATATTGCATTGTCTCGCGGTATACACATGCGTGCAAAATTTCAGCTAAATCAGAAATCGGGAAGTGTGTCAAATTTAACTAGCAAGTATCACGTGACGTCGCGTGATGTACATCACATCAAAGCGCCTGTACGCGACGTCGCGTGATGTGACAATTAACGTGAGGAAACCAACCAAATTCCTGAACCGATTTTGATGAAATTTCTATGGGACCAATCGGGACGCATGTCCTGTCAGATGAAAAAAAAATTTTCAGATCGGTTTACAAATGACGGAGTTATGAGGTAACAAACTTAAAAAAAAAAATACATCCGAATTGAGAACTTCCTCCTTTTTGAAGAAAATCGGTTAAAAAGATGGCACACTTCCAAACTCCATCCTTACTGTACAACATATCCGAATACCAGCGCTGTGACGTTTTTTTAAATGTTACAGCACCATGCTGAGATATTACTTTTATAATTTTGTTGTACATATTGTAAATGTAACCATTTTTGTTGTTTTATACAGGGCGGGCTAATAAATACTTTTTCTTTCTTTCTTTCTATATAAAATATGCTACGAAAATTCGTTCAGAAGCAGTAATATCTACCATATTGAAGTCAAGTCAAGATAGCCAAGTATTTCTCAGTATTGTAATATATTCACTGTAGAGATTACTGCCCCTGCACGAATTTTCATAGCATTTTTTTATATGTTAGACTGTAACGATGGAGTTTGGAAGTATGCCATCTTTTTATACCCATTTTTATAAATATTTTGAGATACTTCTCTTTGATGTAGGACCTGGGTTAATTTTGTATAGACCGTGCTCCTTCTTTTTTGTCCCCTGACTTACTCCCCTAAGGGAATGAAAATGAAATACGAGTCAGAGGTGTAACCTGCAGATTCTACCATTTGTATGCGGTAGCCCAAGTAGCTAGCAAATAACTCAACAATAAGAGAGATGGTGTAAAACCGACCCTCGCAAATTTACTTAAAATGTATATAACCACACTACCAAATGCCTTCCTGAAGTCGAAATAAGCGACGGCGACGTCCAGTTGGGCACCAGTCTCCGAGTGTGTGGTTGCCTGACTTTAAAAACACATTCAATTAGAATTCGTGCCACAGCCCACACGGAAACCATGCTACGCGTCGTTGAGCTGTGAGGCTACTTGCGAGTGGATAGTTGAATATGGCGGTCCACAAGGTTTTTCAGTGAACATAATAATAATAAGCCAAGATAAGCTTAAATTTCAAGACAAAAGAAAATTAAATAAAATTTATACAAAAAAATAATTAAAAAAAAAAACGACAAAATATGTCTGTCATGGCTTACGGGTTACTCGTATGCTTCCTCCAATTGCTTCCATTTGTTTCTGGTGTTCGCCGCTTCCGCTTCCGCTTGTATGTTAGTAACACTTCACTTGACTTTCACTTCACTTTTTGTACCCCTCTCATCAGAAATAAACACTGGAAACACTTGTTTGTTTTCTCGAGTAGAATATGCAAGTTAAGGAAGATTCTGTGTCACTGAGTCATTGAGTGTATAATAATAAAGCTATCTTCTATATACATATAATAAAATCGTAAAAATTCAAATGGATGTTCCGACTTGGCGCAAAAACTACTGCACAGATCCTGTTCAAATTTTGCAAAAATATTTCTTATATGCTTCATCAAATGTTAGGCTATATATTATCACGCTACTTCCTTATGGGGGTGAGCAATATTGCATAATGTCAGTATTCTTCAATTGTTTGACGTTTCAGCCATGAAGTGCATGAGAGCAGCTATTTTAAACTTATGTCATCGGTTTAAACAGCCTGGTTACGAAGAAGAATAAAGGAGGAACCGCAAACTACCATGAATTTGTCAGCTGAGCAATTCGAGAAGTTACTGTCAGTGGTTGGTAACCAACAGCGACGAGGCTCTTTCACTACTTGCAAGGTTAGTTTTAATGGTGCCAGAGACACTGAATCGGTAGAATCTTTTCTTGCTGCGGCTTCAGTATTTAAGTCCGTAGAACAGATCTCCGACGAAGATGCCATCATGAGCATCCCTTTAATTTTGAGGGAAGAGGCGGCTACCTGGTAGAATGGGATAAAGGAACAGGTGAGAACATGGGACGAATTTGTGTCAAGAGTTCGCCACGCCTTTGCTCCTAAAAGACCTACCTACCAGCTGTACCAGAATGTTTTCAACATCAAACAAGGTGAGGATGAGCTAACAGAAGTGTTTGTGGCTAAGAAGAGGGCTCTTATTGCACAAATGCCAGAGCCACACACAGACACCCAACAAATTGACATGATCTACGGGCAATTGAGGTACAAGATAAGGGTAAAATTGCCACGCGAGACTGTCAATACCCTTGATGCCCTAGTGAAGGCAGCCAGAGGAGTGGAAGAGCTCCTGGTTGAAAAGGAGATGCCAGAAAAAGAGACAGAAAAGGTGTAATTCAAAAAGAAGCGTTGCACGTACTGTCGATTGCCTGGGCACTCAATTGAGACGTGTCGGAAGAAGGCTCTCGCGTCTGGCAGTGGCACTTCTGCCGCGAAACCTGCGCCTGCAAATGCCGGGAGTGGTCCGGTCAAAGTGCACAACCTGCGCCAAGGCTGTGCCAAAGGCGGGAAAGACTGAAGAAAGTTTTTGTTCTTTTAATCCTCAAGCAGATGTACGCCCTAGGCCGGTTATTGGTATTGCCATAGGCAAAATAACCGGCAGCGCCTACGTGGATACTTGCGCAAAGGCCAGCGTTGCATCATACACGCTGTACAAATGCTTACGAAGACTCGGTTTTGCATTCCACACACAACAGTTTGTGGTGAAACTGGCTGACGGCACGAAGACGACGAGAGACGTTCTGACTGTAAATGCACCCGTCAGTGTCTGTTACCGTGTTGTGCAAACGAATTTTATCGTGTTCCCGGAAGCTCGAGAGTCTCGCACACTGTTGGGTGTCGGCTTTATAGAAGATGCCAAGATGGTACTTAACGTTCCGCAGAAGACATGGTATTTCGAGGATTACCCTGATGACATCTTCGACCTCCAAGACGAAGATGATGAGGAGATATCAATGGCCAAAGTAGAGGCTACGCCCGTTTATTTTGATCCTCAGTTACGGTCTATGTTAAAAGATGTCGAACTGCCTGAATTTATTTCTCCTCTGTCGATAACTCCACGAGACGAAGGCGTACTGGAACCGACGCTGCCACAATCTAGTGCATGCATACCAGCAACTGGCAGTCCATTATCCAGTGGAGAACCAACACTCCCGACAACGAGTGCCTGCACTACAAACAGGATGCCATATCGCGTAGTGCCAATTGAGCTGACCCCTATTCCAAAGAAGCGATCCCGACCATTATTCGATGGGTATTCTCCAAGTTTCGTCGACTTTATGATCCGTGATGCCCAAATGCAGCTTCACGATGCTCCGTGTGAACTATCTCCACACTCTAAGTCGCTCTTCCTTAGCGACCAAAGTAATAGCAGCAATGATGTTGAAATTGGATCTTTGGAAGTTGAAAAGGTCTCATCGGATACGCTGGACGCAACTCAAAAGTCACAGCTCATGGAAGTGCTATGGGATTATCAAGAAGTTTTCAGTGAAGGTGGAGAAGCGACTACCCTCGCTGAACACTGCATCGACACAGGTGACCATAACCCCGTCTCTGTACCTCCATACCGCCTCTCACCGCCACGCAATGCTGTGTTAAAGAATGAGGTAAAGAAAATGTTGGACAGTGGAGTAATTGAAGCTACTCATCACCCTGGTCTGCACCCGTTGTTATGGTACCAAAGAAGGACGGTTCAGTACGAGTTTGCGTCGATTACCGTAGACTTAATGCCATAACAGTCCCTGACAAGTATCCTATCCCTTGAATTGATGATCTGCTTCATGCTGCTAAGCCAACGCCTTTCATGTCGACCCTGGATTTACGCGCTGGCTACTGGCAAGTGAAAGTAAAGCTCGAGGATCAGGACAAGACGTCATTTATAACTCCATTCGGTATGTACCGTTTCAAGAGGATGCCCTTTGGACTTTGCAACGCACCCTCTACATTCCAGCGTCTGATAGACAGGATTCGAGTTAGCTTGGAGAATGTAAAGATGCTGGCGTACCTAGACGATCTGATAATTTTTTCGATTACTTATCAAGCACACCTATCAGATTTGGGTAAGGTACTAAGTAAGCTGAAAGAAAGCAACCTTCATGTAAATTTTAGTAAGTGCCGATTTTGTTGCTCAAAAATTAAGTATTTAGGGCACATTATTACTCCAGAGTGTCTGAAGGCTGATCCTGAGAAGGTAGCAGCAATATTAGCCTATCCAGCACCTAAGAATTTGAAACATCTGATGACGTTCCTGCAGACCAGCTGTTCCTGGTACAGGCGATTCATACCAAACTTTGGCGGAATCAGTGAACCACTCTCCCGTTTAACTAAGAAAAACGTGGTATGGACTTGGTCAGCGGAACAGGAGCAGTCTTATCAAGAGCTCAAAATACGTCTTACATCCACCCCTGTTTTACGGCAAGCCGACGAGTCGAGAGGCTACATTATCAAAAGTGATGCAAGCAACTATGCAATTGGAGCAGTTCTAGTGCAGGGGGAGGGACAGGACGAGCATCCCGTCGAATATGCCAGTAAGCTGTTGATCCCTGCAGAACGCAATTATTCGACAACCGAGAGGGAGGCTCTCTCAGTAGTTTGGGTGATTAAAAAAATCCGTGGATACATTGAATGTCTCCCAGTAACAGTGGTTATGGACCAAGCCCTGAGGTGGTTGATGTCATTACGGTCTCCAACTGGTCGATTAGCTACATGGGCTTTGCAGATACAGGCGTATGATATTACTATCAAATATACACCAGGTAGGACGAATGTGGTTGCAGACACGCTGTCCAGGCCTATTTGCGATGAAAGCACCGAAAACACCTGTGAGTGTGTAGCATAGCCGTGGATATGCCGCAGAGACCGAAATCTGAAATTAGGGCAGAAAAGCCAAAGGATCAAAACGTCGCCAGCATCGTAAATGCCTTAGAGGATGCAGATCGTAACGATAATGCCGTGTATTGGAGCAACAAAGGCTACGTCATGAACAACGGGTTGTTGTACCGATATCACCCGTCGAATGACTCCGATGAGGCTCAACTCGTAGTTCCTCCACATGAATGGGCAAACGTTCTCTCAGTATACCACGATGACCCTTTGGCAGGGCATTACGGCGCTGATATCAACGCATCTCGAAGCGATATCATTGGAAGGGTATAAGAAAATATATCGAAGCATACGTGATCAGAAAATGATTTGAACTAGCGGTAGTGGACTGTAATCTGCGGAGCGGGTGGACAGACGATTAGGTAGGTATAGGTAATGAATAGATTAATAAGAAGTCACCAGTCTTCTGAAGCCAGTTCTATATACTTCTTTAGCCTCAGAGGCTCGTGGAAAGATGCGCGGGAAACGCGTTTGCACAGAAAGTTTTGTTTTTGGTTATGTAACTGCCGGCCGGCTATATTATGGTCACAATATGATGCACACAGAACCAGAACAGTTTTTGCGGTAATTTGAAGCGGTACCAGTCTTATTTTGAGAGAGTTACTATTAATTTTTGCTGCTAAGACGCGCACACAGCATGACACAAACTTGCACTGCTCTTTTCTTCTGCGTTTCTAACGATGCGTTGGCGGCGCTGCAGTCGCACGTGGACGGCGAGCTCTGTCTTTTTCTCGCTTGGCGTTTGGTGGTGCGTGTGAGTGGGAGAAGGGCAAGAAGGGATAGATCGCAGATTTCTCATAAAGAGCGCGAATTCAAATTATTAAGATAATGGCGTAAACATCCTCCCGGCCTTGATAATACGTAGTATTATCGAAAAAAAGCGGTCAAATTGAAAGAAATAAAATTTATGAAATACCTAAATTATAAGTAATTACCTACCTAAACTATGGAATTAAATTATTATTAATCTATTGAGACCAATACCAATACCCATCAATTATTAAAATCTTTGACATGGTTAAACAATATTAAAATTACACAAAATGTTCAAAAAGGCCCCCATTTGCAGCGATACACGCTCTGCAACGTTGAATAAATGATTGTTTAATCCTTCGAGCACACCCGCTCGCGCTGATTTCTCTTGCTGCCGTCTGGATTCTAGTCCTCAATTGCTCAATGCTAGTAACTTGTTCTTTGTGAACTTTTTCCTTTAGGCAACCCCAATAAAAGAAATCCAGGGGATTTAGGTCTGGCGAGCGCGGTGGCCACAATATTGGACCTAAGCGCCCTATCCACCTATTTGGATACGCCGTATTCAAGTGCTCTCGTACTGTAACAGCATAGTGAGCGGGACAGCCATCGTGTTGCAGCCACATGTCTTCTTGGACTTCAGGAGCGACATTTTCCAAAAGCGACGGCAAGTCATTTCGCAAAAAACTTAAATACCTCGCAGCATTTAAATTTTCTGGCAGCTTGTGTGAACCAATTATCTGTCCGCTAATTATTCCGGTCCATAGATTTATTTTTAATTGATAGTGTGATCTGTCTTGTCTTACGAGCTGCGGGTTTTCGAGCTGCCAGCTATGTAGGTTGTGCAAATTCAAATAACCATCTTTTTTGCAGGAAGACTTTGTCGCTCCATAATATTTTATTAAAAAATTGCGGGTCTTCCGGTATCCTGCGTAGCATTTCTCTACAAAATGTCACTCTCAAGGTGTAATCACGTGGCAGCAATGACTGTACCCTTTGATAGTGGTATGGGTACAGTTCATGTCTTTTCAGTATTCTGTGTACGGTTCTAGTAGATATGCCAGTTTTCCGACTTAAGACACGGACCGATGTAGATGGATCTTTAATAACTAAATTCAATATTTCTTTATCGTTGTGCACTTGCGGTCGTCCTTCACTTGCACCTCCTACACCTGTGCCAGGTATCCTCACCTCGGTGTATGCGTTATGCACTCTCCCAAAAACTCTATGATCCGGATGTCTTCGATCGGGATATCTCTCCCAATAGAGTCGAGCTGCTTCTCTGCCGACGACTCGGCATTCACCATAAATAAAATGCATGTCAGCATATTCGCGTGGTGTGTATCGAGACATTTTTATTTGTCACTGCACTGCACGTTTGGCCGTCGTTGAGCAAACCAAAATCAGCAGTAAAGGTAGCCAAACTCGTAAGTAGAAGAAGAAGAAGAAGGGTAAACAAATAGCAGAGAAAAACACAGGCAGAATAAAACGAAACGCATACGACGCACGAGTGACGAGATCGTACTAAATCATTTAATGAGATTTCTGGAGATTTCAACGTTAGGTTAGGTTAGGTAAGGAAAGCAATCGTTAACCATATTATTTCCTTATCACTCGTATTGTCCTTACTCGATTGTTGAGAGCTTCCATGTTTTTTTTTGTTAACAGACATGTCTCAGGTAAAAAAAAGGGTCAGGCTTTTGTTTGACTCAGCTATGTTTGTACTTGCCACCAGCTTTTGTGTGACTCAAATCACATACCAAAATTTAAATGTTACATTTTATCTGTTTTATAGGATTTAAAACGTTTTATTAACGCAATTAAAGTTTAAAATGTATTTTAATAAAAATCTTCCTTTCTTAGATTAAAATTGAATATCTTTCTGTTATACAATAGGATCTGCTACTATGATACCTTTTTAGAATCGGTATTTAGTAGGCATATTTTATAACTCATAGACATTGAGAGTATAGTACATTTTTTTTTACAGAAATCGCTCTCGAATTTGCAGATAATGTAAAAAATGGATTAAAAATAGAGAAGAATTGCTTTTTCTTCAAAAGCTCGAAATGTACTTAAAAAAACTTATTTATTCAAGATAGCTCTAGTATTCAGCAGTTATTAACAGAAATCAAAACAAGAAAAGGATGTTTTTTTTTTTTTAATACAACCAAATTTATAACAAAATGTAGAAATTTCATTAAAAAAAGAAAAAAATATATATCTCCAGAACCCTTGGGTAACAATGGTTAAAATTGTAGTAGGTTATAGTAAATTATCTGGTAAATCGAATCCTTAACGATAGACCACTATTTACGCCACGCCCTGTATAAATTATCTGTTTTTAAGGTTCCGTAGCCGAATGGAAAAAAACGGAACCCTTATAGATTCGCCATGTCTGTCTGTCCGTGTATGTCACAGTCATATGATAAACAGCGCGTGTCACCAGTGATATCGTTTTTTAAGTGAGTTTGATAGCGAGGTAAGTTGCTGATGAGTTTTTTTTGTCAATTCAATTAAGGTTAAAATTAATAAGTTTGTGGCTTAATTAACCTCTTTTCCAAACACTTTTTTTTTTACTTAAAAGTATTGCAAAAAATAACGTGGTTTGTTTTTTTTGCCATGTCCATGACTAGTACCTGTTATTATGACTTGTCCTAGTTATGGATATTGTGTCGATTACTAGTGCAGTGCATTTTTTTAAAGATGTTAATCGATTCTAGATTTATTTGACTTTGACTTAATAAGGCTTTTTACCAGTAATGGACAGACGTGTTCATTATTGGGTGTCCATCACTGGTTCATTCCATTACTGTAGGTACTACAAACAAGATTTTTCTTACAGTCATGGCGCCGGTGAAAAATTATACTTCAAATGCAACATGCTTTGGAAGCAGTAAAAAAAGGAGAGAGCGTGTGCTCTGCAGCAAAAAAATATGGCGTACCACGCATAACCTTACACAATAAGTGCACTGGTAAGAGTCCGGCAGTATGTTCTATGGGCCCATCGTCAATATTGACGAAATAAGAAGAAAACATTTTGGTAAAATGGTTATTCGCTATGTCAGAAAGGCACTGTCCAGTGGCTAAAGAACAGCTACTGGACAGTGTCCAGGCGATTGTTAAATCAAATAATAAACAGACGCCTTTTACCGATGGTAGGCCAGGGCGCAAATGGTACCAAGCGTTTCTTAAACGTCACCCTGACGTGTCTGAAGGGCTTTCTCAAAACTTGACAACATCTAGAGAAACTGTAACCGAAAAACAAATAACTAGCTGGTTTTCTGAAGTTGGTGATTATTTACATAACCAAGGTCTTGGCGACGTAATGAAGGATCCCACGAGAGTATTCAACACGGAAGTAAGTGCCTTCTTTCTAAATCCAAACCCTGGTCATGTCTTGGTGAAAAATGGCGACAAAAATGTATACAGCGTTTCAAGGAACGAAAAAGAAAATCTTACTGTGCTCATTTCTGCAAATGCAGCAGGGCAGTTAGCACCGCCGATTATCGTTTTTGCATACGAGCGAGTTCCAAAGCATATTGCAGAAAGCGTTCCAAACTCGTGGGCTATAGGTAAATCCGAAAGTGGTTGGATGTGTAGCAGCACATTCTATGAGTATATCACAAACATCTTTCACCCCTGGCTTATTGAATACAAAATAAAGCTGCCAGTTGTTTTCTTCCTAGATGGCCATGCCTCACACGTCACAAAACATCTATCAGACTTTTGTTCTCAGAGTCAAATTGAAATTATTACGCTGTATCCTAATAGCACACATTTGCTACAGCCAATGGATCTCCCAGTTTTCAGACCACTAAAAGCATTCTGGCGTAAACATGTTCGCACATGGAAAACCGAAAACTTGGGGCAGCAAGTCAAAACAGACAAATTTGCAATTATACTCAAGAGTGCTCTAGAAGAACTCTCGCAAGAAAGCATTAAAAATGGTTTTCGGGCTCGGGGTTTGTTTCCATTTGGTCCGGAATATGTTGATTTTTCTAAAATGCACGCCCATAACAGACGATCGACAAATGCTAATCAACATTTCACACAGCAGGACTTAGAGTTCATTATTGGAGCAGAAGTTATTAAAATCCTTAGCATTTATTTTAACGTCGTTATCTAAGACTAGCGTACTAGGTATACTTACCGAACATGGAAAAAACTTGCTTCAATTTCTGTGTTATAGATTGGGTAGTAACATCATTATGCATTCAGATACACACCAACCATTTGGAGTATGCATCAATCACCACCAGGTTACATGTTTGTTATCCTATCGACAAATACTAATCTATACGGATCCGTTCCCATGGTGCCGCCGGACTCGGCCATGGTGCGGGCGTAGCTCGTGGTGGCGCATCCCGCACGCTTGTGCATATATCGCATGCGCCGATTCATTACTCTATTAACCTCGACAATATTATATCGGGCCACCACATCCTACTGCGAACATTGCATTTCATTTTAACAATACCGAAATGAGTGCTATGAAGTTCACGCAGCATTCTTTCGCGTAGTGCCATGGGAATTACAACCTTATTTCCACGCATTAAAATACCATTTTCATATTGTAAGTCTGTTCTAAAATATGGTCGAGTTGATACAAAAAACAATTTTTCGGGGTCAACCGACATTGGTATATTAATTAACGACAGTTTGAATAGTTCGGACATTATCAGTGGCATTTTTTATATCCGTAAACAAAACGGAACTAGCAGACCATGTGACATAAGTGAGAAAGATGTTTAAAGAGAGCGGGTCGTACTACAATTCTAAAAGGAAAGGAGCTGAAACTTTATGTGTATTACGAACACCTTGAGAACTATTGACAAGAATTTTGTACCTACAGCGCTAATTTAAAATCACACGGACCAAAACAGGAAAAGCATTGTTTGTATGTCTGTAATGGGAAATATTTTTTGGTTAAGTTGAAGATTGATTTTGTTTTTTTTTTTACAATAAATATGTGATTAGAGTATTTAACATAGGTTATTTTAGATACATCAAGCTACGATCAGTAAGAGTGGAACTATAGCAAAAAATATCATGGAAACTGGATAATAATAAAGGAACGCTGAGCAACACTACTGGGGTCTTTTAAAGATAAAATGTAGATACGTAATAATATTATGTACGTTTATAGTACTTCTGCGTACACGATATTTTTAGTTTTATATTCTTGCGATAGAAGAACATACTAGTTTTCACCGCAACCTGATCTGGATAACGCAACATATAGTTGTCCGTGCGAAAAACAGTCTTGACGTAAATCGATTCCTACGTGCTTAAATGTTTGCAAATCATTGCGAATCATTGGGATGCGAGGTATTAGCACCGTTTGGCAAACTACTGTATCAATACTATGGCATCGATCACATTGTTGCGAAGAAATTTTACTTGGAGTCTGGTCCCGTTACATAAATTTGGTGGTTTAAGGTTTCTTAGCAAAATAATTGGAGTACCAGTTTTTAATTTGAGGGAATAGTAGGGAAGGCCACTCGGATTTACAGAATTGACAAATTCTTGCGGGTAATGTACCGCATCTTCTTGATTCATTACATTTTCAATGGAAATGTAGTTAACACTATCTGCTGGAAGTTTACCCAGTATTATATTATGTCATTAATTTCGTCAACACTACTATTTCTAGCCGCCAATATTGCCCTCTGACACATCCACTGATAGTCTTTGTTTTCTTCTTGTACTACATCTGGGTAGACTTTGGAGATTAGGTCTTCAATGCTGGTTACTATTTCACCTATAACTAACTATAGGCCGATTGCTATCTTATCAGTTATTAATAAAATAGTGGAGAAGATAGTAGTTGGCCAGGTTAGCGAATTCTTAGAGCAAAATAGTATATTAGCGGATGCACAGCACGGTTTTAGGCAGGGTCGTAGCACTGTAACAGCACTATCACAGTTTTCCGAGGATATGAACAATAGTCTCGACCAGGGCCATCAGGTCCTGGCGCTGTTCATTGATTATAAAAAAGCGTTCGATACCTTGGATCACGAGGTGCTGTTGCAGGCCATGGATGAGTGCGGAATCAGGGGCCCCACTAACAGGTGGGTCCGGAACTATCTGAGTGGCAGAACCTTACAGACCTGCATTTCTGGTGTTGCTGGTAAAGAAGCGGCCGTACATCTTGGCGTTCCGACTGGTTCAGTCTATGGTCCGGTTGGCTATGTCATGCATGTCAATAGCGTCAGTAATGTGGTAAGGAAATGTCGGGTGTATATGTACGCGGACGACATGTGCCTTATGTACTCCTCTAAAAATATACAAGAGATCAGGGCTGTGCTGCAGGCTGACTTCGATAATATTACCCGCTGGGCGCACGATAATGGTATCATACTTAACCTTAATAAGACGAAAGTGATGCATCTGCACTCACCGCACAACTTGGTAGCGAAGAGTGTCAAGAGCGTGGATATAGGAATCGTGGGTCACACGTATGAGTGCATGCACGTTAAAAATGTCAATTGTGTCTGTGAACAGCTTGAGTTTGTTAGTAAATTTAAGTATCTAGGTCTGTGGGTGGACCGCAATATAAATTGGAAAGCACAGGTTGACACAGTGTGTACAAAGCTTAGGGCAGTGTTGAGTAAGTTTTATATCCTGAAGGGGCCGTTGAGTAGGAAAACGCTGCGTGTCATTTATTTTGCTCTCGCCGAGTCATTGCTATCTTATGGATTGAATACGTATGGCCGTACATTTAAAACCTACCTTAACAGTATTAAAGCGCTGCAAATTCGTTTCATGAAATACCTAGTTAACCCACAAACAAAACTTGCCTGTAAAGAAAACTATGAAAGGCTTTTTGTTGTATGTAAGGTGCTTCCTGTACATGAGAAGGTCAAGTACCTGCTGGTTCTAGAGCAGTTCTACAACGAACAATTCAAAGTACATGTGCAAAATAGGTACAATACTAGAAGCGTTAGAGAGCGTAAACTTGTGCGACCACCAGCAAAAAATTACTATGGCAAAAGAACCAACAAGTACTTGACTCCTACACTTTTCAATAATCTCGATTGGCTAAGAAAGGATAATATTGGAATTAGTAAACAAACACTAAAATATAAATTAAAAACTGTTTTCCTCAATGAAGTTGTTGCAAGGTGTGAAAATACTCACTAATTTGTTTTTGTTTTAATGTCACTGTTGTGAGTGAAAAACCTTATGTTAACGAGTTAAACATTCATGTGAAGATGTACTCATAGGTAATCGCTGAGTTAGTGACTTTATGTGAGGAGTGTGTAATTCACTAATTTTTGTATTTCTGAATGGTTGTGGCGACCCGGCCCGCCGCCGCGCCGCCGCTGCAGCGCCGAACGTTGACTGCGCCGGCGGCGGCGGCTCGCGCTGCCACAATATTTATTTATTTACTACTTTTACTTTCATTTCTTATTACCTACTGTGCTATTACTATTTGAACCAAATGTATTAAGACGAGCGCTAATCCCGCCGACAAACTGTTACGCAGTTTGGTGGGTGCATAAAATGTACAAAATGTTTGGTCCTGATTAAATGATTTATTATTATTATTATTTCCTTTATTCATATATATACATATAAATTACATTTTTAAATATTTCTAAACAAATTAATATTAAAAAAACATTTAAAAATATAAAAAATAGTGGTCCGCCGGTATCGGGAGCAGGGTCCAAGCTACCGGTGGTTAGGGCTCCAGAGACAGGAACCTCCTCACAATGCGAGCCGTATCGAGGAGTACTGCCTTCTGAATCAGGCCCTTGATCCAACCGCCTAAGGAGAGCCTCGAAAGGTGGTCGTCGAGGCTTTTGGCCATAAGGCCATTGGCCGTCACGACAATCGGCACAATGATAGCCGAGTTCACATTCCACATGTCGACAACCTCGTGTGCCAAGTCGAGATATTTTATTTGTTTCTCCTTCTCAGCTTTCACGAGGTTCTCGTCATGCGGAATGGTAACATCGATTATCATTACGCGGCGCGCTGATCGGTCTATCACCACTATGTCAGGCTTATTGGCGACAATAGTCCTGTCAGTGATGATAGACCGATCCCAGTACAGCGTGACATGGTCTTTCTCGAGAACTGGGTCGGGCACATACTTGTAGTACGGTACCTCTGATTCCACAAGTTTATATTTCAATGCAAGTTGCTGGTGGATAATCCTGGCTACTTGGTTATGCCTGTGCAAGTACTCGCCGTTAGCCAGACGAGAACAACCAGAAATAATATGTCTGATGGACTCACCCGGACGGTGGCATGCCCGACACACGTCAACCGTCCCGTCCTTCATAATATATTTCCGGTAGTTGTTCGTCAACATAACTTCGTCCATAATCGCACAGACAAAACCTTCAGTTTCCCCAAAGAGGTCACCGAAACGTAGCCAGGACACGGATGCTAGAAAATCTACATCGGGCCCATGAAGAGCCCGGTAGAAGCGCCCGTGAAGCTCCTTGCCTTGCCATACTTCCTTGCGGTCATCGGTAGTAAGTACTACAGGTTTGCGCCAGTTCTCTTTAGCCATGGACAGCGGGGTGAGGCCCTTGTCCACTGCGACCACATCTCGGTGCATACCCACCTCGGCTTTTAAAAAATATTCTCTGAGACTGCATACCTCGCGGTTGTGGAGCGTCTTCGCGTTTAAAAAAGCCTCGACCCCCGCACTTCCGCGGGATATACAGTCTCATCACCGATGATCGTGGGTGATGCATCCGGTTTGCAGTCAGCAGTGTACGGACTCTCCTATCCAGGGTATCGAGTTCGGTCTGAGTCCATTTGAGTATGCCGAAAGAGTACATTAAAACCGGCATGACCCAACCGTTGAAGGCGCGCACCTTGTTCCCGCCCGAAAGAAGGCTATTTAATACCTTCTTCAGGCGACCGAAGAAGCGCTCCTTCAACGATTGCTTCATGTCAGTTACGTTAATGCCTAATGCTTCCGACATACCCAAATATTTATAGCTTTCGGATGAGGAGAGGGATCTCAGGTGTATGGAATCCGAGAGCTGAATTCCTTCGGATTCCATAATCTCCCCTCGCTTTACATACATGACTGCACATTTGTCCACACCAAATTCCATCCTGATGGCGCTACTAAAAGTTTCAGTTACTTTCAGTAGCTTCATCAGTTGCAATTTGTTGGGGGCAAAGAGTTTCAGATCATCCATGTAAAGAAGGTGAGATATGACCTGACCACCTCTCCTCAACCGATAGCCTAGACCTGAATCCTCCAGCAATGTACTTAGAGGATTCAGGGCTAGACAGAACCAAAGTGGACTCAAACTGTCGCCCTGGAATATTCCCCGTTTAATCCATACGGGCTCATCGTTCCCCTGAATCTGTCGACATCCTGGATATCGAAGGACCGTCTTCCATTGCCCCATACACGACTCAAGGAAGGCGCGTAGAGTTGCATCTATCTTGTACAACTCCAGCACCCTCATGAGCCATGTATGTGGAACGGAGTCGTAGGCCTTCTTATAATCTATCCAACATGTCGACAGATCCTTGCGAGATCGACGAACCTGTTGGCTAATGGCCATGTCTATGAGGAGTAGCTCCTTAGTACCGCGGGACCCGTTCCTACATCCATTCTGAGAGGCAGACATAATGGAGTTATTGTCAATGTGTCTATTAATTTTCACTCTCAAAATGGATGTAAGAAGTTTATAGACCGTTGACAAACATGTTATCGGTCTATAATTCTTGGGTTCCGCAGGACTACCTGACTTATGGAGCAGGTGGGTAATACCTGTTGTTAGAAATTGCGGTAGCGACCCAGACTCTAAGGATGACTGGAATTGAGATGCTAGGCAAGTGTGTGAACTACTTAGCCATTTAAGCCAGAAGTTGTGCAGTCCGTCCGGTCCCGGTGATTTCCAGTTCGGTAACGGACGAACTGCTCTGGCTACGTCTATCGGCGTAATTGAAATTGGTTCCATTTCTGGAATAGATTCACACACTCGCTCAACATGTCGCATCCAGTCAACCTCAGTATGACAGACGGGTACCGACCAGATGCTGCGCCAGAAAGAACTCGTGGTGGCATCATCCGGGCGGCACACGTCCATCATATTTTGATCAGGTCGCTCCCAAGTTCTGTATACCCACCTCTCATCGCTCTGGAACATGCGATTCTGCGAGTATCGATCAACCCGCCGCTTATACCGCCGAATACGGTTGGCCCATGCATAAACTTTCTGCTTCAGGAAGTCGATGCGCTCTGTAACACGGGACATGAATTCTTGAGGACTGATTTCAGTCCCCGAGAATGCCCGCCTCACAAAGCGCATCACACGTGGACGTGTATTGCCCTCCCTGAAGCAGTGTAGTTTGCCGATAAGTACCCTGGCCCCGTCGATACGGCGCTCAATCCTGCGTTGCCAGGCTGGTACGGCTGGTTTTGGTCGAGTAGCTAAGTCACAATTTGGGAACTTGACTTTAGCTAAACGACATGCCGCAACAGCCCCGCAGTACAGGATCGAGTGTGTATCAACAAGGTCCTCGCTACTCTCGAATATATTCTTGAGTTGCGAGTCCAGGGCACACATCAGCGCCCTATTTTTTTTATGCATGGGTAACCGTGGTAATCGGGGCCTAAGTTCGGTAGGAGTGGACCGATATTCGCGAAGCGCATCCTCCAAAGCGCTCCTCAATCGGTCGTTGCACTGGCTACTTACCATAGCAACCCTATCATCTTCCTCTTCAACAGTAGGACTAGAACGCATTGGGATTGCATCAATAGCTGACGTTGCACGCGTTGGTGACTGAGGCAAGATGATACGATTGCTAAGTACCTCTGAGCGCAGCCTATCAAGTGCGGCATCGTCCAACATGTGATTGCGTTGGATGACCCGCACCTGATCCGACAGTCGTTGGGTCGAGACGTTAACGGTTGGTTCTAGATCCTGAAACAGAGACAGCATCCTAACACGGTACGCGGTGAGGTTAGTTCCCCCCTCTGTAGACCCGTAGTATGCGCGCATGACATTTTCGTTTATGGACTGAGTCCATCTCATGCGCTGCACACAACCACCGGAAGCGGGGACCCGGCTCAGGGCCTGTTGGCCCCTAAGTCCCAAGCTCTTCGGTGGCCGGCCTCTCCCCGGCCGACGCACAGGTGTTGGCGACGTCGGCGGAGAGAAATACTCGTCGCTTGAGCTCGACGCAACTGCCACGGCCGGTGTCACAGCACTCACGACGGGGCTGGATTCCGGCGGCGGCGAGGCGGAGCTCAGCGACGGGTCCGGGGTTGGTTGGCGTGCGCGTTGGGAGGCAGCTCTCGTAATCATTTGGTTATCATCATGAACTTGTGTTATTTTCTATGTTTTTCATTGTTGATGCCGTTGACAGACGTCATTTTCATAAAACTGTATTTAAATTTTTCGCTGTTTGGTTTTCCAATTTTCTAGTATTTGCTTTGTTAAAAAAATCTATTTTTAAATGTTTTTATATAACTATTGTAAATTATTTTATTAATTATTTTTTTTATTATATTTATTATTTCCTTTATTCATATATATACATATAAATTACATTTTTAAATATTTCTAAACAAATTAATATTAAGAAAACATTTAAAAATATAAAAAATAGTGGTCCGCCGGTATCGGGAGCAGGGTCCAAGCTACCGGTGGTTAGGGCTCCAGAGACAGGAACCTCCTCACAATGCGAGCCGTATCGAGGAGTACTGCCTTCTGAATCAGGCCCTTGATCCAACCGCCTAAGGAGAGCCTCGAAAGGTGGTCGTCGAGGCTCTTGGCCATAAGGCCATTGGCCGTCACGACAATCGGCACAATGATAGCCGAGTTCACATTCCACATGTCGACAACCTCGTGTGCCAAGTCGAGATATTTTATTTGTTTCTCCTTCTCAGCTTTCACGAGGTTCTCGTCATGCGGAATGGTAACATCGATTATCATTACGCGGCGCGCTGATCGGTCTATCACCACTATGTCAGGCTTATTGGCGACAATAGTCCTGTCAGTGATGATAGACCGATCCCAGTACAGCGTGACATGGTCTTTCTCGAGAACTGGGTCGGGCACATACTTGTAGTACGGTACCTCTGATTCCACAAGTTTATATTTCAAGGCAAGTTGCTGGTGGATAATCCTGGCTACTTGGTTATGCCTGTGCAAGTACTCGCCGTTAGCCAGACGAGAACAACCAGAAATAATATGTCTGATGGACTCACCCGGACGGTGGCATGCCCGACACACGTCAACCGTCCCGTCCTTCATAATATATTTCCGGTAGTTGTTCGTCAACATAACTTCGTCCATAATCGCACAGATAAAACCTTCAGTTTCCCCAAAGAGGTCACCGAAACGTAGCCAGGACACGGATGCTAGAAAATCTACATCGGGCCCATGAAGAGCCCGGTAGAAGCGCCCGTGAAGCTCCTTGCCTTGCCATACTTCCTTGCGGTCATCGGTAGTAAGTACTACAGGTTTGCGCCAGTTCTCTTTAGCCATGGACAGCGGGGTGAGGCCCTTGTCCACTGCGACCACATCTCGGTGCATACCCACCTCGGCTTTTAAAAAATATTCTCTGAGACTGCATACCTCGCGGTTGTGGAGCGTCTTCGCGTTTAAAAAGCCTCGACCCCCGCACTTCCGCGGGATATACAGTCTCATCACCGATGATCGTGGGTGATGCATCCGGTTTGCAGTCAGCAGTGTACGGACTCTCCTATCCAGGGTATCGAGTTCGGTCTGAGTCCATTTGAGTATGCCGAAAGAGTACATTAAAACCGGCATGACCCAACCGTTGAAGGCGCGCACCTTGTTCCCGCCCGAAAGAAGGCTATTTAATACCTTCTTCAGGCGACCGAAGAAGCGCTCCTTCAACGATTGCTTCATGTCAGTTACGTTAATGCCTAACGCTTCCGACATACCCAAATATTTATAGCTTTCGGATGAGGAGAGGGATCTCAGGTGTATGGAATCCGAGAGCTGAATTCCTTCGGATTCCATAATCTCCCCTCGCTTTACATACATGAC
This sequence comes from Eugnorisma glareosa, assembly GCA_947578425.1. Taxonomy (NCBI): domain Eukaryota; kingdom Metazoa; phylum Arthropoda; class Insecta; order Lepidoptera; family Noctuidae; genus Eugnorisma; species Eugnorisma glareosa. The sequence continues at coordinate 5,207,966 of OX387974.1, read as the reverse complement.
TGCACATTTGTCCACACCAAATTCCATCCTGATGGCGCTACTAAAAGTTTCAGTTACTTTCAGTAGCTTCATCAGTTGCAATTTGTTGGGGGCAAAGAGTTTCAGATCATCCATGTAAAGAAGGTGAGATATGACCTGACCACCTCTCCTCAACCGATAGCCTAGACCTGAATCCTCCAGCAATGTACTTAGAGGATTCAGGGCTAGACAGAACCAAAGTGGACTCAAACTGTCGCCCTGGAATATTCCCCGTTTAATCCATACGGGCTCATCGTTCCCCTGAATCTGTCGACATCCTGGATATCGAAGGACCGTCTTCCATTGCCCCATACACGACTCAAGGAAGGCGCGTAGAGTTGCATCTATCTTGTACAACTCCAGCACCCTCATGAGCCATGTATGTGGAACGGAGTCGTAGGCCTTCTTATAATCTATCCAACATGTCGACAGATCCTTGCGAGATCGACGAACCTGTTGGCTAATGGCCATGTCTATGAGGAGTAGCTCCTTAGTACCGCGGGACCCGTTCCTACATCCATTCTGAGAGGCAGACATAATGGAGTTATTGTCAATGTGTCTATTAATTTTCACTCTCAAAATGGATGTAAGAAGTTTATAGACCGTTGACAAACATGTTATCGGTCTATAATTCTTGGGTTCCGCAGGACTACCTGACTTATGGAGCAGGTGGGTAATACCTGTTGTTAGAAATTGCGGTAGCGACCCAGACTCTAAGGATGACTGGAATTGAGATGCTAGGCAAGTGTGTGAACTACTTAGCCATTTAAGCCAGAAGTTGTGCAGTCCGTCCGGTCCCGGTGATTTCCAGTTCGGTAACGGACGAACTGCTCTGGCTACGTCTATCGGCGTAATTGAGATTGGTTCCATTTCTGGAATAGATTCACACACTCGCTCAACATGTCGCATCCAGTCAACCTCAGTATGACAGACGGGTACCGACCAGATGCTGCGCCAGAAAGAACTCGTGGTGGCATCATCCGGGCGGCACACGTCCATCATATTTTGATCAGGTCGCTCCCAAGTTCTGTATACCCACCTCTCATCGCTCTGGAACATGCGATTCTGCGAGTATCGATCAACCCGCCGCTTATACCGCCGAATACGGTTGGCCCATGCATAAACTTTCTGCTTCAGGAAGTCGATGCGCTCTGTAACACGGGACATGAATTCTTGAGGACTGATTTCAGTCCCCGAGAATGCCCGCCTCACAAAGCGCATCACACGTGGACGTGTATTGCCCTCCCTGAAGCAGTGTAGTTTGCCGATAAGTACCCTGGCCCCGTCGATACGGCGCTCAATCCTGCGTTGCCAGGCTGGTACGGCTGGTTTTGGTCGAGTAGCTAAGTCACAATTTGGGAACTTGACTTTAGCTAAACGACATGCCGCAACAGCCCCGCAGTACAGGATCGAGTGTGTATCAACAAGGTCCTCGCTACTCTCGAATATATTCTTGAGTTGCGAGTCCAGGGCACACATCAGCGCCCTATTTTTTTTATGCATGGGTAACCGTGGTAATCGGGGCCTAAGTTCGGTAGGAGTGGACCGATATTCGCGAAGCGCATCCTCCAAAGCGCTCCTCAATCGGTCGTTGCACTGGCTACTTACCATAGCAACCCTATCATCTTCCTCTTCAACAGTAGGACTAGAACGCATTGGGATTGCATCAATAGCTGACGTTGTACGCGTTGGTGACTGAGGCAAGATGATACGATTGCTAAGTACCTCTGAGCGCAGCCTATCAAGTGCGGCATCGTCCAACATGTGATTGCGTTGGATGACCCGCACCTGATCCGACAGTCGTTGGGTCGAGACGTTAACGGTGGGTTCTAGATCCTGAAACAGAGACAGCATCCTAACACGGTACGCGGTGAGGTTAGTTCCCCCCTCTGTAGACCCGTAGTATGCGCGCATGACATTTTCGTTTATGGACTGAGTCCATCTCATGCGCTGCACACAACCACCGGAAGCGGGGACCCGGCTCGGGGCCTGTTGGCCCCTAAGTCCCAAGCTCTTCGGTGGCCGGCCTCTCCCCGGCCGACGCACAGGTGTTGGCGACGTCGGCGGAGAGAAATACTCGTCGCTTGAGCTCGACGCAACTGCCACGGCCGGTGTCACAGCACTCACGACGGGGCTGGATTCCGGCGGCGGCGAGGCGGAGCTCAGCGACGGGTCCGGGGTTGGTTGGCGTGTGCGTTGGGAGGCAGCTCTCGTAATCATTTGGTTATCATCATGAACTTGTGTTATTTTCTATGTTTTTCATTGTTGATGCCGTTGACAGACGTCATTTTCATAAAACTGTATTTAAATTTTTCGCTGTTTGGTTTTCCAATTTTCTAGTATTTGCTTTGTTAAAAAAATCTATTTTTAAATGTTTTTATATAACTATTGTAAATACCTTTGTATTCAAACCAATATTTGTATTAAAATAAAAATTCCGATGATATAACCGATGATTGACATTCGGTGTATTATTATTATTATTACCTAAATCGTGATCAATTTCAATTTTGTTTTCAAAATGAGGTATTTTCCCGTCTCCTAATAATAGTAACTTTGAAGGAAAGTCTGTACTGCCTCCAGACACAAGTATTCTCATGTTAGTAGATAGCTTTATGGTGTGAACGAACTTCCAAAATGGGGAACTTTTTAAGCAAGACGTCACAATGTCAGCTCTACTTCCCCTAACTATCACCGGTAACGTTTGTAAAAAATCACCAGCAAACATGATAGTCATTCCAACCATGACCTATTTGGAGCTTCTAATATCTCTAAGAGTCCAATTTGAAGCCTCTACATGAGCTCTATGTATCATGGTGCCTATTCATGGTGCACTCATCTCATATTATTAAACTGATACGAGTATCTTGCAAAACTTTTTACGGATAGAGCATACGCTATCTTTCTGCAAAGAAACAGCAAGAGGTTATTTAAACGCCGAATGAGCGGTGCGTCCACCTGCTAATAGAGTTGCAATGATACCCGAGGACGCAACGGCCAAAGCTAGATTTACCTGAGATCTAACTTTTGCTAATATCGAATTAGTAGGTAACGAAAATCTTGCCGGTTCCACCTGAGGCATCCAAAAAAATATCTTCCCTTCGTTAAAACGAACACTGTTCAAAACACAATTGTACGATATAGTGCTGGTCATTTACAAATTTAGGTTCATTTTCAGAAATATATTCACATAATTTATTTAAATCATACGGTTTCCGCAAAGCTTCTTCCAGCGGATCCTTATTATTATTTAAATTATTCCTATTCGATACTGAAAGTCCAAAATCAGTTAAACATTTATCACACATCTCATGAATCTTATCTTCAGTCATTAATCATCATTATATTCTAACGCTAGAATTTATGTAAAATTAGGGACCTAGAGGACGAATTAATCCAGGCTAATGTTAAACTTTTAAATTTGAAAAAGGAAGAGGATCATACTCAGGCTATAGAAACTGACCATTTGTATAATGAGCTAATAAATACAAATTGCAACCCTCATACTATTATAACAATAGACCTTACAGAGGACTCCTTAATAAAAAATACCAACAGTAAAATTAGTCAAAATAAAATTAAGAAATATGCACGGTTAAATAAAATCATTAAAAAATGCAATATATACAAGAAACAACAAAAGCACTATTCCACAAATATTCAATTAAGGAAAGAACGTGTATCTCTTGTTAATAAATTAAATAACTATCAGATTAAATTGGAAGATAGTATAAATATTTATGAAATTGACACTCAGCGCTTACAATCAGAAATACAGGCTCTGAATAAGTCACTAAAGTCATTATATAATAAATATGAAAGCTCTGAAAATCAAATTAAAGAGCATATTCTTGCTACAAATGAACTGGTAGACCAAGTGGACCACTCGGTGTACGTGTCAGAGGGAATCCAGTCTTGATGCCCTCCAGCCTGAGGTAACGGAGGACCCGTCCCTAGCTGTGAGTGCTCAGGAATGTATTATCAGCCAAGATTCAGTACCTGACATTATTCATCATAATTTACAGCCGGAGGTTAGGCATTTTGTCTCACCTAGTAGTCTTGATTGTAATCATTCAGTTATGTTCTCTGATAGTATAGGTAGAGGGCTAGGGAAATTGATCAGTAATAACCTGAGTTATTGTACCCAAAATTACTGTATGCCAGGGTCGACCTACAAACAGGTTATGGCATCGGTAACAAAAAATGTTTATAATCCTAATACTACTATTACTATATGTGTTGGTAATAGTTCTAAGATTAAAAAGGAAGACATCACTGACTGTGTATCAGAGTTGTTGAAGTTAAACTGTAGTAAAATCATATTGTGTGCTTTTCCATATTTTGAAAATTTAAGTAATAGAAAAAACAATTTTATACATACGCTAAATAATCATGTACATTTTTTAGTAGGTCACTATAGTGACAGACTTATATATCTGGATATCAACACTATTGTTGGTAAACTTAAGTCGACACGGGGTAAGGTGTATCTACCTGTTAGATCCCCGGCCACAATGAGTGGGCAGCCACCTGTTCTTCATCAATCTCAGCCTAACATTAGTGTGCTTTCGGAATTGTGTGAACCTTGCATGGATAAAAATATAACCAGTCGCAATAAAAGGAAACGGCACGATCACGAATTTTCTGTCAGCATGTGCGAGTTCAAGGACGAAATATCGAACACACTTAAAGAGCTAAAGAAAGAGCAAACATTGTTTCGCTCAGACATTGCAACGACTCTGATGGAAATTAAAAATCAATGCAGTAAACTTCAGGATTACGTTGAATTTTCTGTTGCCAAATATGATGAGATGCTGGCAAAAATGCAGGAATATGACGTGGAAAGAAAGGAAAATCGGGATTACATATGTAAACTTGAAGAAAAAATCGACCACCTGGAAAAACAATCAAAACTAACTAGTCTTGAAATTAAAAATGTCCCAAAAATCGCCGAGGAATCGAAACTTGATCTGGCTAATGCAGTGAGAAATATCGGCAACGTACTTGATACCACCATTGTTCAGTCCCATATTAAAGATGTTTATAGAATAAACTCCAAAAGCACAATGAATAACACCATCATAGTGGATTTTACTACCGTTATGCTGTAATCAAAATTACTTCATTCGGTAAGGACTTTCAACAAAAACAACATTAACAACAAATTAAACACAACGCACCTACGAGTTGACGGCCCCAAGGTACCTATTTATATATCTGACAACCTACCATCAAAAACCCGAAAGATATACTTTTTAGCAAGAGATTTCGCCGCTCAGAATAAATATAAACACTGCTGGTCAGCATATGGTAAAGTCTACCTACGCAAAGAAGACGGTGCACAGCGTGTCGTAGTAAACTCTGAAGTAGACTTAGCCAAGTTAGCTCAAACTTGACTATGTAGTCATTATGTCATAATAACAAAAACTTGCATGTCCACTTTTAATTATTTTAATTATTATTACTATTTACTTATAGCTACAAAACTATGCAGCATGCCTAATTTAAACTATTTCATTGATTTTTGTTACTTATTGTTGAAATTTTTTGGTTTTTATAAAACACTTATTCACGCACACACTTTCAAACAATCACACTGCCACAAAAATACACACCACCCTACACCGTACGCACACAAAATATTTACAAAATTTATAAATTCACGATCAAGATCTGTCCTTAGAGGTGGTTCTCGCATTTTCTTGGAATACTGGCGTGACTCACATGTTACTGGAAAAATAATAATATTGAGAATTCTGTACTTTGTCCTCTTAGCTTTAAACCGTCCCGTTCGATAGTTCAGATAATGTAAATGATATGTTAGATAATTTGGATAATGTTTCTTTTTCAAACGCGATAACATGTAACCCAGATGATTGTTCCAGGCTGGTGCCCTCTAACGCATGTTTGACTATTTTATCCCAAAACATTCGCAGTGTAAATGCTAATTATGCGGGGCTTTTAACTCTATTACAAAGAATTGTGGTACCTAGTGACGTTATCATTCTCTCAGAATGTTGGCTCTCCCGCAACCCCGTCATTCCGATTCTAGAGGGATATACCTCGCATAAGTCCTCAAAAACCTTTAATCAAAATGACGGAGTAATTGTATACGTCAATAGTTTGCTAGCTAATGTGAAAGTTAAAGAACCTGTCATATCCGAAGCGAACTGTTTGACAGTGACGGTTGGAGCGGATATAGCCATAATTGCCGTGTACAGGCCCTATGCATATAAAGATCCCTCAAAATTTATACAATCTATGGACAGTGTTCTATGTGAGCTTAAATCGTTTAGAAACATCGTAATTATGGGAGACATAAATATTGACATTACCCACAATAATAAAGATGCATACTCACTGGACTATTTGGATCTACTAGGTCACCACGGACTTTTCCCGGGACATGCGTTGAAAACACATGGATCTACATGCCTTGATCACGCCAATATAAAGAGTTCTTTCTCTAGCACAGTCATCGTGCTAGAATCCACTGTCACAGATCACTTTGCAGTTTTACTCTCTTTGTCACCAAATAGAATCAAAGTTCTAAACTCGCGCCAAATCACAAAAATTAATGAGGATGAGCTTGTTAATGACATTAACAACATAAGTTTCGATGCAGTCTATGCAACAAAAGATCTCAATTTGGCTACTAAATATTTAATAGAACCACTTCTCTTAGCTTTATCTAAGAACACTAAAACTGTTTCAACTTCACGTAGACGCAGGCCGATTAAACCCTGGATTACTCAAGGACTACTAAAATGTATGCGCCACAGCAAAAAGCTTAGAACAGATCCAACAAATGAAGTCCTCGTGGTGTCTTACAGAAGGTATCGTAATTTCTGTACAAATCTGCTACGGAAAGCAAAGAGAGATTATGAGAGACTAGAATTTGAAAAAGCAGGTAGAAATTCTAAGCAACTATGGCGTGTTATTAAGGACGTCACAAACATAGGACAACTGAAGTCATCAGCCCATGATCTCATAGCGAATAATCACGGTAAGCAGGACACTATCAATCAAATTAATGATTATTTCACAAATGTAGGGAGACGTCTGGCTGAGAAAATACAGAGAGACCCGCGATCCTTTTCGCTACCCAACCCCCAGAAGGAGTCTTTTGTACTGCTTAAGACAAATGAGCAAGAGGTGGAACGCCTAATCCTCTCACTTAAGAGTGATTGTGCAGTTGGCTGGGACGGTATTTCTTCTAGTTTTCTAAAACGGCATCGAAACGTTATTGTACCTCCACTGACTCATGTTTGCAACCTGTACCTAGATTCTGGTGTCTTCCCTAACTGGTTCAAAAAGGCAATTCTTCACCCTATTTTTAAATCTGGAGATCGTGATCGTGTCGAAAACTATAGGCCCATATCAGTTCTGCCTAAACTTTCCAAGATACTGGAAAAAATAATAAATACAAGGCTGGTTGCATATTTAGAGGCACGAAAGCTTTTGTCGATTAACCAATTCGGCTTTCGTAAAAATCTATCCACTGCTGATGCTGTTCACAAATTGGTTAATCACATAGCTCTGAAACTTGACAACGGTAAGAAATGTGTTGCATTGTTCCTGGATCTCGCGAAGGCATTCGACACGGTCTCGATGCCCATCTTAATATCTAAGCTCGAATGTCTGGGTATACGAGGTACCCAGCTATCCTTGTTTCAGAGCTATCTTACAAATAGAACACAGAGTGCCAAAATTGGAACTTACTCCAGCTCTGATCTAAATGTAGCTTTTGGTGTGCCACAGGGCAGTATTCTTGGCCCCACTTTATTTTTAATTTACATGAATGACCTGTGTTGCCTCAACCTAGAAAGCGGTACAATATTTTCCTATGCGGACGATACAGCACTCGTATTTGCGTCAGACAACTGGGAAGAGGCATATCGCCTTGCTCAGAAGGGTTTCGATACAGTCAATGAATGGCTTAAGAACAATTTGCTTACCCTAAACATATCGAAAACAAAAATAATAAATTTCTCGATTCGAAATAGAGTGTCAGTTGCAAGCTCACTAAATGTTGCTGCCCAGTTGACACTATCTAATGGTAGTAGCGACGGCATTGGCACCCATGATCAATGTAACATTGAACGAGTCACTTCGATAAAGTATCTTGGCATAGTGATTGACCGCAACCTTACATTCAAAGAGTACATAATACACCTATCAAATAGAGTGCGCAAACTAATGTACATTTTTAAACAACTACGCAATTCAGCAGATCCTGTTGTCATGAAAATGACATATCAGGCACTGTGTCAATCAGTTCTGGTCTATTGTATCTCGTCCTGGGGAGGGGCAGCAAAATCCCTCTATATTCGGATTGAACGTGCGCAGAGAGCTGTTCTTAAGGTGTGCTGTTTCAAGCCAAGACTTTATCCCACTGTCAAGCTCTATGAATATTGCCAAGTCCTTACGGTTAGGCAATTGTTTGTACTGACCACTGCTATTAAGCAACACTCTATCTCCAACTATTCACAGCAAACAAATCGTCGTAACCGTATAGTGGCCTCAGCAACTCCTCTTAAAACCTCTTTTAGTCAAAGATTCTTTGTTTTCCTCGGACCCTATCTTTACAATAAATTAAACCAAATTCTTTCCCTACACTCAATGAATAAACATAATTGTAAAATCGCTTTACATACCTGGCTACAAAGCCAAACATATACTGCCACAGAAGCTCTCTTTAACGTATTAGTCTAATCAGACTCATCCGCTTACGGTCTCTCCAAAACACACACACACACACACACATATATATACACACACGCACACACAAAATTACATTCATAAAAACCACTCAACGTACTTTAACCTTTTAATTGTTTTACTTATATTACTCAAATACAGAGAGTGTGTCTCTCTTTTAATAAGCTCACTAATTGTTTGAAACTTTTGTTATTTGCTGTGATACCAGATGTAAGCTATCAAATGTGTAACTTTAAACAGGTGGGGACCTGGTGACCTGTATTACAGGTGTTACTACCTACCACAGGCACCAGCGATCCACAACCAAAAATCGTTGGCTACTGCTTATGTGTAAATATTGTTTGTATTTTTTGGCTTGTGGTGAGAAATAAACACTTATTATTATTATTATTATAGATGTAGACACAAAATAGCTAAGCTATTAGCTTTTAATATTCACTCAGACATATGTTATGTAGTATGTCGAAGTTTGGTTATATTATTAATACTGCGACTATTAGTGATAATACTAATGTACAGGTGACCTTAAATGAGTATAGCATTAGTGCTATAAATGTTTACAAACATTGTACTGAGGAGGATCCATGTGTCACCGTGGAAAATTCTCAATTAGGGTGTAGTAGTGATAGGGTCTTGTTATCTGGGGATGGCACCAGAGTCTCCGGCCTCACTCCAGATATTAGTAGTAATTTAAACTAGGAAGTGAGACAACAGATGGTACCATTAACAATATTGTTAATCCTACCAACAGCAAGGTACCTTCTTGCACTCAATTAGTTAGTAAAAAAGGGCCTCAGCAGAACACCTTAAAATTATTCCACCAAAATATCCAAGGCATTTCTTCGAAATTATTAGAAATTGAATTGTTTTTAGAAAAAAGTATGTTTGATATTATTTGTTTTACTGAACATTGGTAAAGGATTACCAAATGCTTATTAATTATGATAACTATACGGTGGGTAGCTGCTTTAACCGTAAATCCATGCTGCGTGAAGGTTCCCTAATATTAATAAAAAAATGTGTTAAATATAAGCAACGTAATGACATAGTAGGTCTCTCGGTTGAACATTGCGTCGAACTGTCCTGTGTTGAGCTGGATAAGCATGTAATTATGTGTGTGTACAGACCCCCAAATTATCAAAACTTTTCCTTATTTGAATCAATAATGGAAGATGTCCTGGCAAAACTTTCAGCCAGTAATAAATCTGCAATTGTTTGTGGTGATTTCAATATCAATATTTTAGAAGAAAATTCCAATAGCAGTCGGTTATTAAATCTTTTTAAATCATTTGACCTGACCAAGATTTTTATAGAACCTACTAGAGTCACTCCATCTTCTGCTACTTGTATAGATAATGTTTTCTGCGATTGTGATTACTTAGATAAAGCCATATTAAATTGTCTCCCGTCTGACCACAGCGGACAAACTGTAACTTTTAGGTGTAACACACCATTGCAAAAAGTTCTGATTAAATTTAGACCTATAACTACTAGCAAATTAAATAGGTATAATATTTCCCTACAGAACAAGTTAAATGTTATGAGCCATCATATGGACGATATTAATATAAATCAATTGTATGATAATTTCTTTTCAATAGTTCGAACTGAATTCAACAAAACATTTGAAAAGAAGACAAAAAGTATTTTCCCTAAATTTATATTTAGTGATTGGGCTACTAAAGGTATCAGGAAAAGTAGGGAAAGACTATTTGAGCTTTATGGCCTTAAGCCTTACATAAACACTGAAACTTTCAACAAGTATGTTGCTAAGTATTCAAAAATTTTTAGAAATACATGCAAGGTTGCTAAAGCCCTGCACATTAGCAACAAGATCAAAACAGCAGAAAATAAAATAAAGACTGTTTGGAAAGTCATAAATAACGAGACAAACAGGAAGAAAATACGTAACACTAGCTACACATTAGATACAACATGTGGTCCTAAAAGCTCTAATTTGGAAGTAGCTCAAGAATTTGTAAACTTCTTTACCGATATCCCGTTAAAAACTACGGAAGCTCTAAATTCCTCACCTGAAGTCTCAATTGGTTTATTAAGGACCAACGTGTCTGGATGCCCGGCCGAATTTAAATTTAAACACATAAACCCTGTGATAGTTATCAAAGCTTTCCGGCAAATAAAAATCAAAGTGACCGAAGATCTATGGGGAATGTCTATCAAAGTTTGTACATCCATAGTTGAGACTATAGCACCTTACTTAGCTTTAATTTTTAATTTGTCTGTAGACCAAGGAGTTTTCCCTGATTTAATGAAATACAGTAAAGTCATACCACTTTTCAAATCCGGGGATAGTAAAGATACTAATAATTATAGACCTGTATCCGTGTTGCCAGTTTTTAGCAAGGTTTTTGAAAAGGTAATGCTGAATCAAATGCTTAATCATTTTAACACCAACAAAATCCTACACGATCAACAGTATGGTTTCACCAAGGGACGTTGTACGACTGACGCCGGTGTAACCTTATTAAAGCACATATTTACTGCATGGGAAGAGTCCCAAGACGCCATAGGAATTATTTGTGATCTCTCCAAAGCGTTTGATTGCGTAAATCACGACACATTACTTTTGAAACTTGAGCATTACGGACTAGGAAAACTTGCACTTAGTTTGGTAAAATCTTATTTGAGTGATAGACCTGAACATGTTCAAATAAATGGTATCAATTCACAGGGTTTAAAAGTAAAAATGGGGGTTCCGCAAGGCTCAATATTGGGTCCTTTCCTCTTTCTAGTATACATAAATGATCTACCTTATTTACTGAAAAACCAACCTCAAAATATGGTGTTATTTGCTGATGACACTTCTCTGATTTTTAAGATAAATAGACGGGCCCAAATTCTAGATGACGTGAATAATGCTCTACTTCAGGTTCAAAATTGGTTCACAGCAAACAATTTAGTATTAAACGAAAAAAAGACTAAATGCATTAGATTTGCTTTACCGAATGTTAAAAGTAGTGATTGTGATATAATATTGAATAAAGAGAAACTTGAATTCGTAGATAAAACGGTTTTCCTGGGGATTACGCTTGATTCAAGGCTACAATGGAGTTCTCATTTAACGTCTCTTGCCGGGCGGCTAAGTTCAGCAGCATATGCTATTAGAAAAATCCGTCAATTTACAGATGTTGATACCGCTAGACTGGTCTATTTTAGTTACTTTCATAGTATAATGTCTTATGGCATTTTGTTATGGGGACGAGCTGCAGACATTCAGTCAATATTTATTCTGCAAAAAAGAGCCATCAGAGCTATATATAATCTTCGTAGGTGCGATTCTCTAAGGGAACTGTTTAAGGACATTAACATCATGACGGTACATTGTCAATACATCTACGAAAACATAATGTACGTAAGAAAAAATCTGCATCTTTTTAGTAAAAGAGGTGACAGACACAGTTACAGTACTAGAAATAGAGACGAATTAGTTCAGCCGGGCTTCAGACTCGCTAAAGTAGATTTATCTTTCATGGGGTACTGTTTGAGATGTATAATAAAATTCCACAAAGTATTCTTGAACTCAATGAGACGAAATTTAAAACATGCATTAAACGCACACTATGTAAGCAAGCATATTACAAGTTGGACGATTATATCGCTGACAAAAATGCTTGGCTCAATGCCGGTCCTGCTCCACAAGGACAGGGACGCATAAATTGATAACATTAAATAGTATTGTTGGAGCTGCTGAAGATTGTACAACTATCTTTGCATTGTATAGATTCAATATCTTTAGTATTATATAAAGCCCATATTGTGTGAGTGCTATGTACTAAAGAGCTATCGTTCACTGGAAACCTACGTCCTTTCCCGACTTGAATGTGCCCTGGCGGTTGAGAGTATGTCATGCTCACTCAATGTCTCGCTGATGGTGGCGCGTGTGTCGGATCATTTAGTTCAAAATGGTTGAGTTGGATGGTGATGATCCATGCGTCATGTTCGTGAACGGGCGCTGTCAGTTGTGACTGGTCATCTCTTAGTTGCCACGGCTTATTTGAATTATTATATTTTTTTTTTTTAATTGTCTTTTTTGTGTTTACTATGGACACTTTTAACGTGCACATCTTGCTACATCGTTCTCACATAATGTACCATCTCAATATGAATGATGTAACCAAGGTTTTGTAACAATATGCTGATTTAAAAGAGTGTCCATGGAGTTTCTTGCCCGTTCTTCTCCATAGAGATCTACGCTAGGGAATGGGCAACTACAGTACTTTCACAGTTTTTATGCCTTGTGACTGGGACTGTAGCTACATTTCATTGTTATCTTTGTTTCGACAGTTCAAAAGTGCCTGTAACTGGCCTACTTGAAATAAATGCTTTGATTTTGATTTTGAATTATCCTTACGAATTTACGAATTTTCTTCACACAAATCATTACAAAATTTACTCCATAAATGAGGATGTTTGTTGTTTTTTTTTTTCTCTTAATTTTGTGACTGACTCTGATATAACAGCAGCTGAGAGATTATTTTCCCAATGTTGGCCCCGTTCTAGTAAACCTTATCTCTTTCAGGCACCTTGGTCTGTAAAATAATGCCATTAACGGTCCTAAGATCTTCAAATGACGTTGGATAACGAATATGTTGCAGTAAAATTCTCAAATAGCATTCAGTTTGTGTTGGATGGATATTATACACATGTTCCTTCCTTTGCCCTTTATGTTCCAGGGCCGCGGTATCTCTTTCGAACAGTCCCGCAACCCTGGCAGGCGTCGGTCCTTATGGACCCCTCCCTGTTTGCTGACTCTCCTTGAGGCGCGCGTGGAACACGAACGCGCCGTCGACACGGCCTGTCGTCATAAGACGGACGGACGGCGAGCTAGCCCATAGCTCACCGTCCACAGGCCCGCGCCTACGGTGGCCGGGGGCCACCACGTGGCCCCCGACGCCCGGTGCGTCTCCCGCGGCGGCTGGGACGTGAGGTTCTCTCCCTCTCACGTTCCGCCACCTCCTTCGCTAGCATGACTGCTTCGCAGAAGGAGGTGACGGCGTCCCATTCCGTCTCGCTCCGGACCATGGATTGAACCAAGGCAGGAAGCGAGAGGTCGCCGCCGCCGATCGCCGCTACGAGGACACGGCGGTGCTCCGCCCACGCGGGGCAGATATCCACCGTGTGCTCCACCGTGTCCTCCGGTCGTTCCTCGCAATGGTAGCACCCGGGCGTTTCCTCCCGCCCGATTCGGTGCAGGAACCTCCCGAAACAACCGTGTCCGGTGAGGACCTGCGTCAGGCGGAAGGTGAGGGCGCCGTGGCGCCTCTCCAGCCACTCCTCAAAGAGTAGAAAGAGAATTGTTACCCCGATCCTGGAGATTTTCATGATTAAAATAAATTCTTTATCCGTTTTCCAAATGCACCGCCAAATGAACTGCAGCTTTGAAACGTTAATGAATAGGAAATTGGAAAATTCTCCAAACCGCTTCTAATGAACTAATATAGCGACCGATATGGATTTTGTAAAGAAAATTTGGGTTGATCAGAACCTTTATGAATATATTTACATAAATGTATTTTATTAACCCCCGCAAAAAGAAGGGTGTTATAAGTTACACCGCTATGGGTGTGTGTGTGTGTGTGCCTGTCTCGGGCACCGTAGCTCTTAAACGAGTGAGCCGATTTGAATGCAGTTTTCTTTTTCGAAAGCTAGTTACTTGGCAATGGTTCTTAGATAATTATGTTTATTTAAATCGGCGCAGCCATTTACTAGATATGTGGGATGAAAGTAGGTATGAAAAATCGAATATTTTCAAATACACCTATGTGGGGGTATCAAATTTAGACGGTTACCCAGCCTACAGGTGTGGGTTGAGTGACCGTCATCGCCGTTTTGTGTTTCAGAAATACTCGTAGAAGACATCATCTTTTAGAACAAATATTTTAAATATTCATAAATGGTGACGCAGGATTATGAAATCCGCAAGGACCGTGTATCATGTTTTTTCATAACGATATTATGAAGTGTGGGAACTTGTTCTTTATCTAGTATTTCAGCCGATATTATTGCGTCAATAGAATCCGGTTGTACTTTGTTTGTCAGCCATAGTAAAATGTGGACGTGAGGTAAACCTCTTTTCTGCCATTCTAGTAAACAAGGCTTAGTAGGTCCAAAGACATGTTCGTCAATAGGTCTATCATTTTCCTTAGTTTAAATGAAGTAGAGATTTTTGATCGGGGAATAAGTCAATTTTGATTTCTGGCCAATCGGGGTTATATGTGAACGTAATAAAGAGATCTGGGTCTTCCACACTTTCTGACGTATGTCATGGCATCTTGACTCGTTCATGTATCCTGGAAATCCTGTAAATGGCGATGGCAATACAACATGCTGGCCTATAGAAGCGTCTATTAGAAGCGTCTATATTGCCATCATTACCCACGGCATCTCTTAGATGACTGTAATCTTCTGGCCTCATATTTTTTTATGAAATCAAGCCTCTCAGATATCATTTTCGTCGCCAAATCAACTAGATATTGATTGAAATATCCTTATTGAATAATAAAAGCTGTTAAAATCATCTATTCTTACTATGAGTTGTAGCAAATCTGCTTGATCCTATTAAGATGAAAGGATATAAGTAGACATTTAAGAATTGAATAGTGAAAATAATGGTTTTACAAATGAAATATACTACTATAGGCGACCGGTTAGACCGGTATTAGTAACACGAATACCGGCTGAAATTGATATAGATAGTTGATCTTATATGACTAATAAGAGAACCGACCGTCAGCTGCTCAAGTAGCGTGAGCGTGAGGTTACGGAAGTTGTAAAATTATACTATCTATGAAAAAAGTTTCAGCTGGCGTACTATGACTTTTTCATTTGCAACGCTACCTCCCGGACTATTAGTGCGTGTGCCGCCGCGCGCACCGCCGCGTTCGCCGACGCGGGCGACGCGGCGGCCAACGAGGCGGCCACCGCTGCTCCTCACGCACCGCACCACGCGCCGCTCTCCGTAAACAACATCGTACATTGCCATATGTTTGTGTTTGCGTGTGCGGTAATGCGGGCCGCTGCACGCGCCGCCTCTCCGTAAACGGAAAAAACGCTCAACGCGCCGCAAGATGTGCCGCGCAACGCGCTGCCCGACGCGCCGCGCAACGCACCGCCCGACGGGCCGCGTCTCCGTAAATGAGCACTAAGACGGAACGCTAGTAACGCTACCCCCGCTCTCCCACCCGCCCCCTCGCTCGCCCGTCCGTACGTTGTTTTCGGTGTGAACTCACATGGTTTAGCTAGCCAAATCTTCACGTGGTTTATACATTTACTAGAAATGGGAATAAATGCCTTAAAACACCGAGATCTTTATACTAAAAACTCAGAAAATAAAAGATTTATCACATTATCAGAGATCTCACTCATCTTGGTGACACAAGATACGTTTAAAAATAACTGCCATATTATGACTGTCAAAGTCTACAACAAAATACCTAAACAAATAAGATAAATCCTATTTAATTATTTATAAAAAAAAACTTAAAATATTTTACACAATACATGAGTTTTTAGCCTATAAGCCCAGTTGTATGAACCTAATTGTTTTACCGTAGGTACCAACCTACATATGTATACATTTTTAATTTTAATTTTTTTTTCATGCAAGATCACTACATAATACTAAATATTTTAATAGGTACTAACTATAGTTATTATCGTTTAGGTAACTCTTACTTTTCTAAACTGTAATAGTTAGCTCAGTTTTAAATAAGTATTTTACATGGAACGACTGCCTATCTGACCCCCACAACCCAGTTACTGGGCGATACCCCTTGGTAAGACTGGTTGCAAGACCTCCGGCTTCTGACTACTTCGTAACGACTGTCAAAGATCTACAAACGAGCCACAGCGGGAACTCGCTTCGTAATGTCACCCATCTAGGGACCTCCCTCAGCAAGCACTGCTTAACCTTCGAGATCGACCGTGCGGCCTTTAATATTTAGCCATGAGCCCCTTATTAACGCCCTCATTATGATACGGAAACTAAAATGGCGTAATATTGCAATCCTCACATAACTAATCGAAATAAATTAACAATCTATTGAATAAATGAAGGAAGCAATTATTTATGCAGTCGGTTTATAATTTCTTTTGTTTTCATTCAACTAAGCAATATCGTTTTTAGAATTCCGTAACCAACTGGCAAAAACTGAACTCTTAGATTCGTCATGTCTGTCTGTCCGTGAATGTCACAGCCACTATACGCCGAAACTATTAGAACTACACAGTTGAAACTTGGTAGGTAGATGTATTCTGTAAACCGCTTTTCGATTTTTGTACAAAAATATAAAACATAAAAGTTTAAGGGGAGTCTTGCTGGCCGCCGTCGTGAACGGTCGCTTTGCGAGCTGCGCTTGCCCATCTGTTACGAAAAGTTTACTGTTCTCTGACCCTACCGTCGCCGCTAAGCCCCAAGCCGGCTAGTGTTCGTTTGATGTGCCATTACTTAAAGAGTTTGTGTGTAGATACTGTACTACTAGAATTATACATACCTACTATTTATTTCATTCGTTTTAAAATTTATAATCGTGTGTGTTTGTGAATATTGTGAGTTCTGAACCATACATTTAAGGAGCATAACGTGAACTTAAATAAGAATAGTAAGATTAGGGTTAAAACTTTTACGTATCCAAATAGAGTCATGCTACAATACAGTTTTTAGGTACTCTGTGAGTGTGAGCACCCTAAGTTGCTGACTAGCACGACGCCCAAGATACCATCGAGAGCGAAGCACAACGACCAGTAGTGTATCCTGCGCCTGAAGCTGAAACTCGGTGAAATCGTTGAATTTGTTGACCTTGAATGAGCACACATTATTTTTCAGTCAACCAGCAGTCACTTGTGTGTACAATTCTGAGGTTTCCCAGTTTACCTAGCTAGGAATACTATTTATTTAAACGATTAACTCTCCAGTAACCAAAATACACTATTGTGCATGATAAATACCTCCAAATAGCAAACCAGAACCCCTCGTAATCGATACGCTTACCTACTATTAAAAGTGCGTGTTACCTGTTTCTATGTTAGTAATCCGTAATTCCGTAATTCTATGTTAGTAATTTCTGTGTTAAGTGTGTTGTAGAAATTACACTAGATAATTTTAAAATATAATTATGATAATTGGCCTAGCTTTAACTTTGCTGGAATTGTAGCCAAAATCGTACAAACCATTGCTAAACACACGACAATCACTATTTTGCAATACATCAAACACTCTCCATTCAAGTTGAGTACTCCTCCAATGTTGCATTATGTACTTAATCTAGCCTAAAACAGCCACCAATACAGAAGTAAAACTCCAGTTCAGAGACTTCCCCAGTTTTCATTCTTACACCGACCGCACACTAGTCTAATACTAATTGCATAAATAACAACATAAACCATATTGTATAATATATTAAGGCCTCCTCAACAATATTTCATACATAACATAGCTTGTTGTACTGCATCAACGAATACATTCGTGTAAGTTAACACAAAATCAGGCTTTAAAGGAAACCCTGCTATCTCCTATTACCTGCGGAAATAAATTGCTTAACCAGAGCAATAACAAACTAACAAAGCCTCGCCTGTACTACCGATAGTATAGAGGTAATGATAAAGCCTAGACACCTAAAACGACGCGAGATTAATAAAAATCCTAGTAAAATATCATTAATTAATAAGCTCGTTCCGCAGGAACGCCAATAAGCCTTTTCCACAGGAACAGTAATAAGCTTTTTCCGCAGGCTTAAACTACAAGGGTACATACATTATAAAGAGCCGCAAAAAAAAAAGCAACACATAACGAATCCTTGCAAAGCCTCAACAATGAAAGCAAAAGCGGAGCAGCACAATAGCAAACAGGATCCTTTTTCATTAAATTTAAACATGGAAATAGTCCATATTGTCGGATAGAAACTGCTTGTTTAGAGCCATCGCGCACCAACTAAACGCTATATTTTTCCTGACGTTCGACCACCACATATCATGTGTTGGTCGAACGTCAACATAATTATCCAGGTCTTTTCTTATCATTGATAAGAAGAGACCTGGCCAATTATGTTGAGGAAAACCAAGAACAGCCGAACATAGCACTAGCGCTCGCGAGAAACCTGCCTACTACCACAAACTTAGGAAACGCACAAACATGGCGTCTGTGTTGGTGAAGATATCATCATTGCAGCAGCTGAGTACTACTACATCAATTTAACAGTACACCAAGCTGGGCCTAGTGCTCTCATTACATACCGACCCAGAGATCCACAACACACCGTTGCCAACTTATTATAACACAATAACCACTATGACGGCCTTCTAAGCATACTTAATTCTCAAGACTCTGCAACAGAATGCACACTACACAATATGCTAAATACAAACACAACGTTATCGCCTCGCTAAACAACCCGACCCCACCAGATGGATATACAATACTAAGACCTCCACCCTGCCATAGAAATATAAGAGATATTAATAGTGTCAAAATCGCAACCTGGAATGTTAGAAGCACCGCCACACATTCCACGAAAAATAACATTGACAAAACCTGGAAAGATAAAGAGTTGCAAGACAAACCTGAGTACCGGATTATTTAACTCAAAACACTACACCTGGCACCTTAGTGGCTTTACCAAACGCCGCGGCCTCGCGTTACTTGTAAGAAAAGACACGATTATAACAATTCAAATAACAAGAAGAAATACAAACATCAGAACAGCTCTCTGCAAAGGACAATCTGTGAATTTGTATATAATAACAACACACATACCAAGCATTAAGCCAACTAAGTAATTTTCCGATTTGATCAACAGACTGCATCAATGCAAAACCAAAAGGGTCAAACATGATCATCCCAGAAGACATTAATGCGCACATAGGAAAGCAAGACATAAACACTAATGGAAACTAAACAACTAATAAAATTGGTGCTCACAGTATCGAATAACAATGGTGAAATCTTATTAGATATAATATAAAGAGAAAATCTTAGATTAGATACATTACGAGGCAGATCAAGTTGTAAAATAACGTGGCCATCTGGCAACAGAAACTCGCAAATTGACCATATACCTACTGCTGCGGACGAGCCAAATATATTTAACTACATAAAAGGAGAGTGGAGACAAAATACACACATCAAAAGTGTCTAGGGATCAACATATATTTTTGCAATAACTTTTCTCCTGATTGATATTAATTAAAATTTTCTTGAAGGATTCATCAAATAAAGTGTTTTCGTTTGTCACAGTAACGATAAACCAAGTCACCTTTGCATTAATAAAGAAATTTGCCATTTTCCTAATAAAGGGATTTTTGACATTTGAACCACTAACACAAAAGTTCGAAAAAAAGACTGAAATAACAGTTTTCTTTAAAATTTTATTGGGTAACTTAAACAATTAATAATCCGTGTTTCTACCGCGAACACTAACAACACAAGAACATCGGTTTGGCATACTCAAAATGAGTTCATCCAAATCACGCTGTGGAATGGCCGCCCATGTTCGTTGCAACAACAAAAAAAGGTCTTCTTGCGACTGGATACCCTCCATATTCGGCAGAGCTCTTCTCTGTAGCATATCCCATGCATGCTCAATCGGATTCAAGTCTGGCGACTGAGCAGGCCAGGGCAGGACATTGATGTTAGCTGCGGCGAGAGTCTGTCTTACAACTCTTGCGGTGTGCGGTCGTGCATTATCATGCATTAACTGAAATAAGGGACCGATTTGCACTTGTAGAGGAACGATGACGTCTGATACAATCGTCTCAGCATAAATTTGAGCGTTGAGGTTGCCTCTGATCCAAATCAACTCAGTTCTTCCGCCGATCCAAATACCCGCCCATACCATGATGGTTCCACCACTATAAGGATGGACTTCCTGGCAGGATTTTAATCGCTGTTGGCGTCCAGGGGTTCTCCAGTGTCGTATACGTCTTGTATCCGGTCTCATACCAAAACGAGACTCATCAGAAAAGCACACGAAACGCCATTGTTCTTCTGCCCAATTTCTGTGTTCAAGAGCCCATTGATATCGTATCCTACGATTGTGCATTGCTATAGGTGGTACCCGTAGCGGTCTTCGGGAATGAAGGTTCACTTCATGCAAGCGGTTTCTGACTGTTTGGTCGCTAATTAAGTTCCCTGAAGAGTGATGAAGCCTCACGGCTAACATCATGGCGGTTATTGTTGGAGCTCTTCGAGTTAAGATTTGAATGTATCGGTCTTGTCTCCGTGTGGTGCAGCGATACCGTCCTCCATGGCGCTCAGCCACGGTACCAGTGCTTCGGTAACGTGTCCAAAGTCGACTGATAACACTCTGACTTGTATTCAGAGCTAAAGCCACAGTACGTTGCCGGGAACCAGCTTCTGTCATTCCCACGGCTCTGAGCATTTCTTCCCTGCTTAAATGACGTCGCCGCTCCATAATAACGTTGGTTTTAATCAGTAGTAGGGAAACAGTAGCACTAATAATGTCTTCAATGCGTTGTATGTTTTTATAGGGAAAATATTGACAGCTGATTTTCATCTTTTACTCGAATTTGATTCACAGTTCCTGATTCAAATTATGAAATGCACCAAAAAGGATCCATATAAATTTATAAAATCATAAATTTATTACAAAGCCACATCTCAATCTCAAGAAATCCACATAAAAATGCTTGATCCCTAGACACTTTTGATGTGTGTATATTCTGACAGTAAAATTATTCTCGCGGATATTATTACTCTGAACCTCAAGAGGGAGGAAAAAAATTTGACATATTTTATACACAGAAATCCACCGAGAAACCAATGCACAAATCTGAGCTGAAATTCAATTACAGAAATTACGACTATAGCCGATTCCAAAGTGAGGAAATAATGAAAGAATATCAAAAGGAAATTAAAAGCCAATCTGCGGTAATAAATCTACAAAACTAGAAAAATAGCCGACTAGTCCCATGGGATTCCCTTATGAATATCATGAAATCAGCAGCGCCACAAATTCTTATAAGCAGGCCAATCAGATCCAGAGAACATAGAATCGCGCTCGCAAAACCGCAAAAAGCCAAGTTTATAAAAAACTTTTACCCTAGAGAAGCATCTGCAATCAAGCAACTAAGCGCAGCAAGACACAATCTGCAAAATATAAGAAGTGATAAAATGCGAAATATTCTTTCAGAACTTATCCATCACAAGGAATGAGAATCACATACGATTTTTACAGGAGACATAAAATGAACATGAAGCGCAACGACAAACAACGTTTTATACCCTGGTCAAGGTGGGAAGAAGAGTTAAAAAATTCAATTCATCTGAAGAGAAAATAAGTGATACAATTAAAAGCACGAGCAACGGTAAAGCACCAGGGATTGACAAATTAGTATCCGAGCTGTACAAAGCATTGCCAACAGAAATGCTATCAGAAGTTATATAATGTGTGATAGCATTTCTGCAGGCAGCATGCGTAAGCAATGATATACCAATGTCTTGGAACAAAACGATCCAAATTCCAGTGCCTGAAAAAGCAAAGCCAAACGGAATCAATGACTACAGAAAGTTATCCATGTGTAACGTGGGATATATGATAGCGAGCTTTCTTCTAAGCAAACTGGATGCTTCAGTAAAAGAAGTCGGAAACTACCAAGCAGCCCTTCTTCACAATAGATCGACCGACGATCATAGGTACACACTTAGGAGAATTCTTGACGAGGAATGGAGAGCAGGCTCAAAAATCTATGTGCTGGTGCTAAACATCGAAAAAGCTTTTGATTCGCCGGATTTAAACTCTCATTTAGACATTTTAATTATTAGAACTAACATCTAATGGCGCATCCACACATGCCACCGGCTTTTGCCGCCGGGTTTGCCGCCGGCTTTCAGGCTGCCTTGCCGCTGAATTTGCCGCCGGCTTTACTGGCGGCCTGCAGATGCGGTTGCAATTTTCGCAGTAGTGTTGTGACTATCGTCGAAATTAGTCGTGTAAGTAGGATTGGAAGATATTGGACTATAATATAGTTACGTGTATCGTAAGTGTAGTGATGTACGTTATTATTTATAAAAAGAACCGCAAAATGAAACGAAGATATTGGGTCTGACCAAGTCTACGAAATAGGCCTAATGTGTCCCCGATACTTGGAGATTTTAGAATGGACGACATAAACCGAAGAAATATTCGTTCGAAATTTAACACCTTTCTAAGGATCTCTAGTGAAGAATTTGAAATATTACTGAATTTAACCGGACCCACATGATATCAAAAACTGACACCCGCAGGGAAATGCCGTGTCAGCTACCGATCGACTAGCGATTACTTTGAGATACCTGGCTACAGGAGACTCTTATTTTTCACTCGGTACACTGTTTAAAGTGTCTCCACAAGTTATTTCTTTACTAATTACAGATGTTTGTCAAGCTATGGTTTTTATACGAAATGATTTTAAATATGACTACGAAATATTTTCTTTGACACAACACTACCACTCCATATCGAGGCCGCAAGCAAACTGCCGCCGGCAACCAAAAACCGCACGTGTCGCAGGTAAAAGATGTGCTTGCCGGCGGCCAGGCCACCGGCTTGGCCGCCGGGTTGATCACCGGCCGTGCCGCTTGGCATGTGTGGATGCGCCATAACAAATAGAGTTATTAAGGCATGCATGAATTAATTCACCTGCATAAAATGGTTTGGCCAGCAAACAGAATCGACGTACAAAGGCAAGGGAGTCAAACAGGGATGTCCACTATCCCCACGACTATTCACCATAGTAATGGACGACGATCTTAGCACATTAGAAGAAGAAATATAATGCCTTCATCTAGACCAGGACCATGAGATTCAACTCCCTATTATACTGTCCTTTACAGATGACGTATTATCAAGAACAACAAAACAATAATCTTAGTGAATTGGATGAAATAGTTACCAAAATAAAACCGTTACTGGAATCAGTCGGACTCCACATTAATGAAACGAAAACAAAACTACTAATCGGTCCTGTGTGTACACAGCACCCAAACCCGAAGTCTTATTAGAATTGGAGGAATCAGTATTCAAATGGTAGACGAATGACACTTTATAATAGAAACTACACAGTCAACGCCAGATGTAAACAAGCGATGCGTAACTCCAAGGCCTTAATTCATAAAAAAAACTCGAAAATGGAGTGGAAAATTGCGCGTATTATCTATAAAATGGTCATAGAACCTGCAATAACTTACGGTCTTAAGGCAGCGATACTCACAAAAGCAAACCGATCGAAACTCAGACGATATAAAAGACTCATTCTTAAATATATGGTAAAGAGTACGCGAAACCCCCCGAACAAAAAACACGCGAAACTTTTATGGGGAAAGCAATTACCATAAGGTAAAACGGCTAAAAGTTGGAAGAAAAACCAGCATATACATGGAACGAGTCACTCCAACAAGACATGGAATCTATACTAATATTATAAAGCTGAAGAGTTTGTTTGTTTGTTTGTTTGTTTGAACGCGCTAATCTGAGGAACTACGGGTTCGAATTGAAAAAATCTTTTAGTGTTGGATAGCTTATATATCGAGGAAGGCTATAGGCTATATATCATCACGCTACAATCAAAAGGAGCTGAGCATCAATGAAAAATGTTACAAAAACGGGGAAAATTTATTTTCTTTGAGAGCTTCCGTTGCGTGCGCTGGTTAACCGGTTAAAGTTGCACAAAAATAATGTATTAGAGAATTATTCCTCTTAAAAATGTCTAAAAAAAAGTCCGCGACAGCACATGCCTATCTTTTAAGATTGACTAACAATAACCATTTTTATGATTTTAAAATTTGGTCAAAAATAGTGCTTTATTTGCAAAGGTATTTTTACCGACATAGTATTAATCCTTATCAAAATAAATATGTTAGTCATCTTTAGCATTCAATTGTGACCAAAATTGTTCTTTACACCATTCAATTTAGATGAATATCTTAGGAGATATCACAGTTTTAAAATAACTCCGCATCAAAATAATGACCCGCGCGCGCTGCGAGGCGGGCTTCATGTTGTTGGGAAAACCAATGTGATTAGATTCAATGCACAAACATTGTGGAGAACTTAGAGAAGGTTTTAGTTTTTGTTTCATTGTAATCAGTGCTCTCTATCAAAAGATTTATGAATTTAAAGTGTTCAAGAAGAACTTACCATCATTGTGTAAGATACATGCAAAGACATCTATTGCACCAAAATGGTACTAATTAATAAAAATGTGCTCACAAGATAACTTTTAAATCGGTTGACCAGCTTTACAAAAAAGTTCTTATAGCAAAAAGTACTCTAGATTAGTATGACGCTATAACCCTGTAGAGTGTTTGTTCGATCGTTTTACATGCATTATATTTTAACGGTTTAATTTCGTGCTCGATAGATGGCGCTATTAATTTCACTCCCTTTTCTGAGTCGCGGTGTTAAGTTTTCCGTGAAAGATGACCCTCGCCCGTGTCAAATGTCTGAAGCTTGGTTTATTAACCAACGAAACAAAAAGAGGAGGTTCTCAATTCGACGCGTCTATATATTCTTATTTTATGTATGACCTGACCACGCATAACTTTTTACAGAGAAGTCCGTTAAGCATGATCTTTTGTTTTTTAAATTGAGAAATCGTGTTTGGGCTCATTTCCTGCACCTTGATGAGAACTTTAGATCTAGCTGGAGTATGATGTCATCGAAGGTCTGACGATGGAGACGGAAGGCACTTGCAAGAGGTCCTCAAGAGTTTGCAGCAACAATAACGTGTTTGGGTTCATTTCATGCACCTTGATGAGAACTTTAGGCCTTGCTGAAGTATGACTGTCATCGACGGTCAAACTATAGAGACAAATGGCAGTTGCAAGCGGTCCTAAACAGTTTGCAGCAGGTATAATGTTATTGGGCTCATTTCATTCGCTTTGATGAAAACTTTAAAGCTAACTCAGAATGACTTTCATCGAATGTCTGACGATGGAGAAGGAAAGCAGTTGCAAGAGGTCCTCAAGAGTTTACAGCATCTATATCGTGTCTGGGCTCATTTCATGTACCTTGATGAGAACTTTAGACCTAGCTGGAGTATGACTGTCATCGAAGGTCTGACGATGGAGACGGAAGATAGTTGCAAAAGATCCTCAAGAGTTTACAGCATCTATATCGTGTTTCGGCTGATTTCATGCACCTTGATGTGAAATTTAGACCTGCCTGGAGTATGTCTATCATCACAGGTCTGACGATGGAGACGGAAGGCAGTTGCAAGAGGTCCGCAACAGTTTACAGCAGTTTTATCGTGTCTCGGCTCATTTCAAGAACTTTGATGAGAACTTTCGTTCTAGCTGGTGTATGATTGTCATCGAGTGTCTAAAGATGAAGACGTAAGGCTGTCGAGAGTCGCGGGCCTGTGGACGGTGAGTAATGGTCTAGCTCGCCATCTGTCCGTCTTATGACGACAGGTCGTGGTGACGGCGTGTTCGTGTTCCACACGCGCCTCAAAAAGATGTCAGCAAACGGGAAGGGATTCGAGAGGAGCGAGGCCTGCCAGGGTTGCGGGACTGTTCGAAAGCGACACCGCAGCCCTGGAACGCAAAGGGCAATAGACGAAACGTGGATGGATTTTAGTCAGTACAAGTCTGACACTCCCTTCCGCTCCGTCCAGAGTGGGAGGGGTCATTTGATGATTATCCATCGGTTGTAGTATATAATAGGGATTTACTCCTTTTGAGAGCTTCCGTTGTGCGTGAACGGTTAAAGTTACGCAATTATCATGTATGTCGGAATTGTCCTTCTTAAAAAGCTCTAAAAAAATATCCGCAATGGCCATATGTCTAACTTTTAAGGTTGACGCACATTCTCTCTAACCTCTCTTTCTTTTATGTACCCACGCACGCAGACGAAGTTGCGCGGGTCAGCTAGTATTTTAATAAAAGCAAAGAAGACTGGATTCAGTTATCAGCAGATAGAGAAAAATTAAAATAAGCAAACATAATATTATTAAAATAAGACGTGTCAAAAACGAATGGAATCGCAACCACCTGAAACGAAAATGATTCTCCAATGATAGAAGAGACCAATCAAATGAAGGTCAAAACACCAATGCTCATTCCTATGGATTGTACCTGTCTTTACCTATATTCCTATATTGGCTCTAGGCTGCATAGTCGTCTGATTGTGCCCGACTGGCTGAGGTTGGTCGGGCTTCCTCTCCCATCCCAGAGCATGTCTTTCCTTACAAAATCGTGTCCCTTGGTGTATCCGGCTTGTCCGGGTCAGGCTTGATCCTGGCTGGGTGTGGTGCTCAGTCATAATCATCATCATCATCAATACAAAACATAAAAAATATGTAGAAGTGCGGGATGTCTATAGTCTTTAAAAATGAAACTGAGGTTCCTAAAACCATTTTTTTATCAAAATCAATCGTTTGAAAGATAGACACTTCCAAATTGGTAAAAAAACTTTCTGCGAAAACAAAACCGACTTTCAAAAAAAACACTAAAAACGTCTAAAATAACTTGACTTTCGGAAGTCGGTGTCTTTGTTTGTATCATTGACTTTTTGTCACCGACTTCCGAAAGCCAAGTTATTTTAGACGTTTTTAGTGTTTTTTTGGAAGTCGGTTTTGTTTTCGCAGAAAGTTTTTTATTTTACCCTTTTTAGTTGTAGTATACCACACAAATTCTTGTCATGAATTAATTTTTACATTGTAACTAGAAGTTAGTTAAAGTACTCGTCAAGACGAATCATACGAGCCCAAACTCGATGAGGTTTTGTCGTTTTATAACGGAGTTCCTATGACCACCTTCCAGCTCCATCATCAGACCCTGGTTACCATTTAGGACTATAGTACTTGTCAAGACGAATCAAAGGAGTCCAAACTCGATGGTGTTGCGTAATTTTATTACTGAGTTCCTATGGCCACCTTCAAGCTCCATCATCAGATCAGCTCCTTGTTATCATAATATTGCATTGTTTCGCGATATACATATGCTTGCAAAATTTCAGCTCAATCAGAAATCGGAAAGCGTGTCAAATTTAACTAGCAAGTATCACGCGACGTCGCGTGATGTACATCAAAGCACCTTAACGTGACGTCGCGTGATGTGACAATTAACGTGCGGAAAACAACCAAATTCCTAAACCGATTTTGATGAAATTTCTATGGGACCAATCGGGAAGCATATCCTTTCAGATGAAAAAAGAATTTTTCAGATCGGTTTACAAATGACGGAGTTATGAGGTAAAAACATTTAAAAAAAAAATTAGGAGGAAACCTCCTCCTTTTTGAAGAAAGTCGGTTAAAAATGTGTGTCGGGGCCTCTAATTTCTAAAGTAAGAGGAGGACAATTCTGAAAAAATGTAGGATTCGAGAAAATAAATAAAACTTTCAACCAAAATTGGTTTGAATATGATTTCATGTATAGTTTTTGAGTTAGCGGACTTTTCATCAAACTGCAGCAGTAACTTTGTTTTTCATTAACATTACCATGAAAAACATATTTGTTTTGCTGTTTAATGTAATACAATACCTACAACATATGAATGAGTCTTCAAAATATTTTTATTATATTGTTTGCTGGTACGGAACCCTGTGTGCGTGTGAGTACGACTCGCAGTTGGCCGGTTTTTTTAAATCTTTATTTATTTACAGGATTTTCTATGAAGGTTATGTGACCCCGATGATTGCATACAATTACCCTACCTATACTAGACTAGAATAACCCCAACCTTATAAACATAATCTATACATATGGATGGATCCAAATAGATGTTCCAACTTCGCGAAAAAACTACTGCATAGATCCTGTTAGCAATATTGCATTATGTCAGTTTTCTTCAATTGTTTGACATTTCAGCCATGACTTGCATGAGAGCAGCTATTTTAAAATTTATGTCAACGGTTTAAGCAGCCTGGCGGATTCATACTCACTCTGTAAACTATCAGTCGAATGTTCGAACCCAGTATGATTTTCACTTTTTGTGATTGTTTTTTTTTGCAAATTATCAATATCTATACGCAATTTGGATTTAAATATGTCACGGAAAGTTCCCTAATTTATTTTGAAATTTTAATGATTTTTGTTGCTATCACTTTTAAGCATTTTGAATGTAAATCGTATGCTACAAACAAATAAGAAGTTTCTTTAAAAAATATGCCTGGATTATGAGAAGACGGAGGCATTCATTTTTTAGCGATAGACCTGCAAGATGTGTAAGGATGCCCCAAAAATAGTGAAGACCGTATCCGTATTGTTGGTATAGTGATCGGAACCGAGCGTGAGGTCCTGGGTTAAATTCCCGGGTCGGACAAAGTGTTGTTGAGTTTTTCCACCAGGAAATCCTCAGTAGCAGCTACAAAGCCAGAATTTGTGCTCGATTGATGTCAATTAGCTGGCCTCCTATTTAATTGGGCTTAAACATAACTGAACTAAACATCGAAATACATCTAAAATCCAACATCGTGCAAGTAAAGTTATCCGCGACTTAAAACCATATTGAAGAATCCAACAACAACTGTCCGGCAGTAGCCGACCAGACATAACACCCGTCCGGTCAGACCCTCCCTCTTTTATGGAAGATGAAAAACTTGACACCCTCTACTCCATACCACCAACATTATATCCTGGGGAAGACAAGGCTATCTTTTTTTTTCTCACAACCACATCAGAATTTCCACGCGAACGAAGTCGCGGGCAACAGCTAGTTATAAATAAACAAGTAGATAATTTTTTTTTCTACCAAACAGTTCTAAACAAAAATAAATAAATTAAAAGAAAGATTAAATAACACAACAAAATAACAAAAGGGGTCTCACAGAGTGTGTGTGAATGTGCAGGTGGATGGTGGTGATTGTGTAGGTGAATGTTTAAATTATGGGAAATGATAATTCAAAATATGTAATTATCTTTCTAGGCTAGCCTATTTTTAATTATATCGAGGAAGGCTTGGCTGGATGTAGTTGAATGCTAGACTACAACATAGAGCATGGAGCAACTGCTTACGTATGAGACCTATAGGTAATATTATACCCAGTTACAAGCTAATGCAAAAGTAATACTGAGGGAAATAAATAGAATACCTACAAGATGTCCATAGTTGGCGAAGAACGCTTACCACTGGGCTGGGCGCTCCTCTGCTCTGTTGTTACATGAAAAAGTGTCGTTTAAAAAAAAACTAAGAAAGAAAAATATATTATTGCCAATTTACAAGCGATAGTTTTTGGCTGAAATCGCAATTCGTGTCACCATGAGATAAAGTTGAAAATGTCCTTTTGGCCAGTAATTACAGTACCCGGCACCCAAACCCTTCAAACTACACAGCATAGCTGCTCACCGAGAGAATTAGGAATGAGGGTAGTACTTCCCATTACAATAAGCTCTACCACTACAACCGTGTAAAAAGATTCTCGCCACAGAGTGTATTTGGTTAGCACGTGTGTCCTGAATTTTAAGTTGTTTTCAGTGAATCAGTGACTTGTTGTGACTTGTTTTTGTATTTCTGTGTTGTACTTGTGTTGTTAATCGGGTTTGTATTGTCCATTTCCTGATATAGTAGTTTTTACCGTAGTAATGGAGCGAAATAGACCTCCAGACCCTGATCCTCCACCTGACGTCCATTCTCCCTCAATTCCCGCTTACGCTCCCTTATCACCGAACTCCCCGCTGTCCCAACTCGCCAATGTTGCTTGCAGCTTATCAGATACGCAAATTTCATCCAATCCGTCACGCAAACGTCCAGTTGACGATGTTAATATCACAAGCCCCCCTACGAAGCAACAAAGAGCTCAAATTGGTCGTACTAAGTACTCAGCGACAGATAAAGCGTCTTTCCTAGTCCACGTATCCCGCACGGAATCCCATCCTAATGCTAATACAACACTCCATCTCGTTACATTCGGCATGTTTCTTGTCAATAATAACATTGGTAACGTAGTTCGTGAGGGGTTAAACGCGTTGGTCGTAACAGAGTTTCTGTGGAATTTACTTCCCCTTAGGATGCGAATACCTTTATCCTAAACAGTATTTTGTCCAAAAATGGTAATATCGCTAGTATCCCCACATTTAACATTACCCGTATGGGTGTTGTTAAAGGAGTTCCCCACGACATGTCGGAAGAGGAGTGTAAAAGCGACTTATCAGTTCCATGCTAAACAAAAACTATTTCTATTCTATGCAACGTGTCCAAATGCTGCCGATTTGGACACGTTGAATTAATCTGTAGGTCAAAACCACGCTGCAGTAAGTGTGGCAATGATCACCCTGGTGATGGTTGCAGCATTCCTGAGGCTGAAGCTTTCTGTGTACTATGCTCGGGAAATCACTTTGCCAATAGCAGGTCATGCCCGGAGTTTGGTAGGCAGAAGGCTATAAAGACTATCATGGCTGAAATCTCTGTCCTATGCTGAAGTAAGCAAAACTGTCCCAGCTGCTTCCCGTAACTATGCCAATATAACAAAATCCCAACCCCAATCATATCGCAAAACAGTATTTCTAAAGCCTAAGACCCATGCCCCCCTTTCCCCATCATACGATAGAGTAGTTCATGAGCAAATAACTAGTTCGTCCTAATCTTCACAGCCTAATGGCTGCTCTCTTAATAACCCTTATGCAGACCGTAATAACATTTCCTCTATCATTGAAATTCTCGTAAAACTCCTAACCACTGTAATGTCTTCTTCTAGCTCACAAATACCGTCCAACGTTGCCCACCAACTTGTTACTCTTCTTTTAGAAATTAAAAATGGCGGCTCGCCAAGTATTCCTTCAGTGGAATGTGAGGAGCGTGTGGCATAAAAAGCACGACCTCATATCCCTCCTAAATAAGTATAAGCCCTTGGCTTGCTCCATTGCAGAAACATGGCTTACCCCAAGTCTTAGCTTTCACGTACCACATTTTAATGTTCTTAGATGTGATAGATCTGATGGCTATGGAGGGTCGGCCCTCCTTTTCAATAACCGTGTCCCATTTTTGTCCTTATCCTTACCTGCGCTTGGTGGTGATGTGAATATAGTTAGAGGGACGGTGGAGGGGATTACGGTCCTCTCTGTATACATTTCGCATCCTCATCATAACTTTTTAAATATCCTAAGAAATATTTTTGGTAGTATACATGGACCCCTTTTGGTCATGGGTGACTTCAATTGCCATCACTTCAGGTGGGGTTCTAATAGATGCGATTCCTTCGGGGAAGGTTTGGTAGAAATTCTAGATGACCTTAACCTCTGCGTCCTAAATGATGGTTGCTCGACCCGTAGACCTCTTCCTGGGCAGCAAAAGAGTTGTGTAGATCTCGCATTCTGTTCTGTGGAGTTGGCGGCATCGATTCATTGGCAATGCACTACTCTGACGCATGGTAGTGACCTAATGGTCACTACCATGCGTCAGAGTAGTGCAGTAGTAGTAAAGGTCTTATTAATCAAAGATAAGTAAAAGGGTAATCCCTATAGTTATATCTTTGATTAATAAGACCTTTTTAGAAAAAAACTTCCCCTCCACTTCTGAAGTACAACTTGTCCAAACCCGATTGGACAAAGCTTTCGTCATTACTGGAGGAGAAAATTAGTGAACTTCCACATTTAAATTCAGCATTTTCAGGCCTTTTTGGTCACTGCCATGTTAAGAATTGTTATGAAGGTTTTGTCTCGGCCATAATTTCAAGTGCAGATTCGTCTTTTAAATTACGGAACTGTGCCCGAAACAAAATTCCATCACCCCCATGGTGGGACCATGAATGCACAGCGGCAATACAGTCGAGGAATGACGCCGAAATGCAGTACAATGAATCGATGAATAACGACAATTTACTACAGTATAGACGAGTGTATGCTCAATCTAAACGACTTCTTCGTAAGAAGAAGCGTTCAGGTTGGGTTAGGTTTTGCACTTCTCTATCCCCCTCTACTCCCGTATCAGCAGTCTGGAAGAGTATTAACCGCTTTAGGCGTGGTTGCTCCCCGTCAATCTCTTCCCCCATCACCAGACAAACTGCTGAATCCTTTTTCGATAAAATTGCTCCAGCCTATGTCCCCTTATCTTCAGAACTATTACTCACGCCTGTAAATACTGCGGATGATCCACTGGATTACCCCTTCTCAATGGAGGAATTGAATACGGTGCTTCGAAATGTACGAGATACCGCCCCTGGCAAGGATGGCATCCCATACTCTTTTATAGTCCACTCTGGTACTAACGCTAAGAACTATTTCCTCGAAATTGTAAATTACTGTTATCGTTTTGGTTGGGTTCCGGATCAGTGGAAACAGCAAATCATCATTCCTCTTTTGAAACCCGGCAAGAATGCCGATGACCCGAATGGACTTAGACAAATTGCTTTGTCGTCCGTTTTGGCCAAGTTACTGGAGCATTTAATTAAAAATAGACTTGAGTGGTTTGTTGAGTCACGGGATCTTCTGCCCAGCCATCAATTTGGCTTTAGGAAGGGACTTAGTACAACGGACAGCGTGGCAACGTTAGTTAAGGATATACGTACAGCCTTTTCCAAAAATGAATCTGCTGTAGCCGCCTTCCTAGACATATCTTCCGCATTTGACAATGTCTTTCTTCCTATTCTCAGGCAAAAATTGCAACAGCTGAGTATTCCAGTAAAGATGGTACAGTGCATTTGTGGGCTTCTTATGTCCCGCTCTTTGGTGTTGAGAGTCCAGGGTGAGATATTTGAGGAAAGACAGACGTGGAAGGGTCTTCCCCAAGGCTCTGTCCTTAGCCCATTGCTGTAAAATTTATACACAGCTGACATTGGCTCCTGCCTTAATACTGACTGTCACCTTTTACAGTATGCCGACGATATTGTCCTGTACGTAGCCAATGCATCAGTTGCTGATGCTGCTTCATCTCTCTGTCTCTCTGTGGACTCTTTAAATCAATGGCCTTTAGACCATGGTCTCTAGGGAGACCTTGAAATGACAACCGAACTTTTCGGAGCACATGGGGATCTGCTCCGAAAAGTTCGGTTGTCATTTTCTCCCGGAAACAACGGATCCCTCAAGTCTCAGTTAGCATTAAATATCAAGTTATTCCAGTGGTTAATAAAGCAACATTTTTGGGCGTGTATCTGGATTCCAAATTATCTGGTTTACCCCACATTAATTATTTAGTTAAAAAATGCGAAAGGGTGAAAAGGGTGCTATTTTAAAAGTCCTTGCTGGTGTCTGGTGGGGCGACCATCCTTATACTATGAAATTAATCTATAACGCTTTAGTTCGTAGTATTATAGATTATGGCTCTTTTTTGTTGATTCCTTGTAACAAAGGTGGTTTGACAAGATTAGATAGGGTTCAGTCTCAATGCCTTCGGATCATTTCGGGTTGCATGAAGTCCTCTCCCATTAACGCCTTGCAGGTCGAATGCGCTGAACCTCCCTTAGCCCTGAGGAGGCAGTATCTCGCGTCCCGGTTCCTGTCTAGGGTTATCCCCAAACTCTACATCCTCTTATACCAAAATTAAAAGATTTAGATATCTTGTACAGATCTTCAAAATATTGGAAATGCAAGGAATCTC
This sequence comes from Eugnorisma glareosa, assembly GCA_947578425.1. Taxonomy (NCBI): domain Eukaryota; kingdom Metazoa; phylum Arthropoda; class Insecta; order Lepidoptera; family Noctuidae; genus Eugnorisma; species Eugnorisma glareosa. Next base: position 5,173,743 of record OX387974.1, on the reverse strand, counting down.
CTCTAATATTAAAAGCTTTTAGCCAGCTCCAAAATTTAGATTGCCCTATTGTACAATATCCCAGATTACAATTGTTTAACTTTCCGTATGAAGGCACAGTACTTCATACGGAAAGTTCAAACCCCAAATATTTTATAACATTGGTATTTCCAAAAAGTCCCCTTCAGCAAACTCAATCTTTAATGCGGTGGTGTGTGAGCGATGGAATGGGTTACAAAGGTTTTTTTACTGATGCCTCTAAGTTAGCAAGTAACAGTTATACCGGTGCTGCTGTTTATTACCAAAATTCTAAAATTATCTTGCAATTTAAATGTCCAAAGGAATCTTCTGTGTTTACAGGCGAGAGTGTGGCTTTATTGGAAGCATGCCTTTTCATAGAATCCCATAATATTAACTCTGGTGTCATTTTTACAGATTCCCTCAGCTGTCTTCAATCCCTATCCCAGAATCCCTTCAAAAGCAAATTATATAGCCCACTAATTTTAAATATTAAAAAGATACCCCTATCCTGTGCCAATCAGCAAAAAAACATTCATCTAGTTTGGATACCCAGCCACTGTGGCATTAAAGGCAATGAATGTGCTGATATATTGACTAAGGACGCATGCACCTCCCCAACGGCAGACCTTAAACACCTTAACCACCAAGGTTATGATCTACTAAACCTTCCCAAGTCAGATTTGGTTAGCTCATGGCAGGAGCTGTGGAACAGCTCAAGCAAAAAGAAAGGTAGTTTTTACTACGCGGTCCAACTCAAACTCAAACTCAAAGCGTTTATTTCAATTAGACCTTCGCAGGCACTTTTGAAAGTCAGAAAAACAAAGGCGAAAATAAAGCTAAAGGCATAATAACTTGTGAAAGTACTGTAGTTGCCCATTCCAAAGCGTAGATCTCTATGGAGAAGAATGGGCAAGAAACTCCATGGACACTCTTTTCAATCAAAATATTGTTACAAGATCTTGGTTACATCATTCATGTTGAGATTATACATATATGTGAGAACGATGTAGAAAGACGTGCACATTAAGAGCGTCCAGAGTAAAAGATTATAACTATCACAATTTAAAAACAAAGTAATTAAAATAAACCGTGGCAGCTAAGAGATGACCAGTCCCAACTGACAGCGCCCGTTCACGAACATGACGCATGCATCAGCTGAATGGCTCAACCATATTGAAGGGAACTAAACGACCCAACACCCCCGCCACTATCAGCGAGACATTTGAGTGAGCCTGACATTCTCTCAGCCACCAGGGCACATTCGAGTCAATGAAGGATAACTAAATGTAAATGGTAGCTTTACAGTACATAGTACTCACACATGTGCTATGCAGTTATATAATACTAAGAGATTGAATCTATACAATGCAAAGATATTTTTACAATCTTCTGCAGCTTCCACAATTATTTCACATGAGCTTCTGATTAGTTTGCCCCTATGGTTGTGGAGCAGGACCAGCATTGAGCCAAGCATTTTTATCATCGATGTAATCCCCTAACTTATAATATGCTTGCCTACATAGTGTGCGTTTTATACAAGATTTAAATTTTGTCTCATTCAGTTGTTGAATGTGGGGAGGTATTTTATTATAACATTTTAAACAGTACCCCATGAAAGTTGAGTCTACCTTAGCTAGCCTGAAACCTGGCTGTACTAGTTGGTCCCTGTTTCTAGTATTATAGTTGTGTCTGTCACCTCTTTTACTAAACAAATGCAGATTTTTCCTAACGTACATGATGTTTTCATAGATTTATTGACAAGGTACTGTCATGATGTTAATTTCTTTAAACAGTTCCTTTAGAGAATCGCGCCTACGTAGATCATATATGGCTCTGATGGCTCTTTTCTGCAGAATAAATATAGACTCAATGTCTGCAGCCCGTCCTCATAGTAAAATACCGTATGACATAATACTATGAAAATAACTAAAATAGACTAGCCTCGCGGTATCTGCATCAGCATATTGGCGGATTTTTCTAACAGCATATGCTGCTGAACTCAGCCGTCCTGCAAGAGATGTTATATGCGGACCCCATTGTAGCCTTGAGTCGAGCGTGATCCCCAGGAAAACAGTATTTTCGACGAATTGCAGTTTCTCTTGATTCAATACTATGTCACTATCACTACTTTTAACATTCGGTAGAGCAAATCTTATGCACTTCGTTTTTTTCCCATTTAATACTAAATTATTTGCGGTGAACCAATTATGGACCTGCATTAAGGCGTTATTTACGTCGTCGAGATTTGTGGCACGTCTGTTTATCTTAAATATTAAGGAAGTATCGTCAGCGAATAACACCATTTGTGGTTGGTTTTTAAATAAATGGGGTAGATCATTAATATATACCAAAAAGAGGAAAGGACCCAATATCGAACCTTGTGGTACACCCATACTTACTTTTAAACCCATTGAATTGACACCATTTATTTGTACTTGCTGATGTCTATCGTTTAAATACGATTTCACTAAACTGAGCGCAAGTTTCCTTAACCCGTAATGTTCAAGTTTTAAGAGTAGGGTTTCATGGTTTACGCAATCAAATGCTTTTGAGAGGTCACAGAAAATTCCTATGGCATCTTGTGCCTCTTCCCACGCAGTAAATATGTGTTTTAATAAGGTGACACCGGCGTCAGTCGTACAACGTCCTTTGGTGAAACCATTCTGTTTCTCATGCAAGATTTTATTAGTGTTAAAGTGGTTGAGCATTTGATTAAGCATTACCTTTTCAAACACCTTGCTGAAAACCGGCAATACGGATACGGGTCTATAGTTATTGGTGTCTTTACTGTCCCCGGACTTGAAAAGTGGTATTACCTTGCTGTATTTCATAAGGTCCGGGAAGACTCCTTGGTCCACACACAAATTAAATATTAAGGCCAAGTACGGTGCTATAGTCTCAATAATGGCTTGACAAACTTTAATTGACATACCCCATAGATCCTCGGTTAATTTGACTTTGATTTCTTTAAAAGCTTTAATGACTGCTATGGGGTTTATATGTTTAAATTGAAACTCAACCGGACAGGCTGAAACGTTCGCTCTTAATAAATCAATAGAAAACAAGGGTGAGGAATTTAAGGTTTCAGTAGTTTTAAGTGGGATACTAGTGAAGAAATCTACAAATTCTTGAGCAACTTCATTGTTAGAGCTAAGAAGACCACGTGAAGTCTCTAGAGTGATATCATTATTATATTTGATAACCGCTGATAAAACCGAAACCGTGGTTCTACCATTACAAGAAGGTACCTAAAAGTGTCATATCGGTCCTATGTAGAATTCGCCTAGGCTTTTGCTGCTCTCCAGTTTTCCTTCGTAAAATTCGTGTGCAGGATTCGTCTCTCTGCGAATGCGGATTGGATGAGGGTAACTTGGATCACATTTTTTCATCTGCATCAACAATGATCCATCCTACGCCTTATATAGTCGTCTCCCCAAATTAAAGATTCCTGTGCCAATTAATTTCCACTCTCTTTTAACATACTCCTCCCCAGAACTGCTCCAGATGCTGATAGTTTTTATCCGTCTCAATAATATTAAATTGTAAAAATGTTTTTAGCCAACAGAAATTGTATTTGGTGTGATATATGTTTTATATTTTAATGTTTTTAACAATTATAATTTATGTATATGTATATTCTTGTTGGTTTCAGTGCTGTTCTACTAACCCAATGTTCACAAGATCTACAATGAGTTCAACTCAAGGAGCTATATAACTGTTTACTACCCTTTTTTTTTCTCTGTACATCACTTGCTTTCTCATTCGCTTCTGACATTGGCAGAATTGTCGACATTGGCATCGACAGCATTTGCCATAAATAAAAATAGAATAGAATAGAACCGTGTAAAAAAATTGGCACAGTTGATTTTCTTCGCATTAAACTAAATACATCCAAGGTTTTTTTTTAATAAAATGCCATGATAGTTAAGATAGAATTTATTATTCAAGATAGAATTTATTATAATTTTAATAATTCAATAAATAAAACACGTACCATAAAATAAATATTTAGTTAACAAGGAATAGATAAAAAAGGAGAATGCCCACCATTAAAAAAACCAATATCAAAGCAGAGTCCCAGCCGAGAAGTGCAGGCCACACCGCCAGCTGGCGAGCGAGCGAGCGAGTCGAACGAGGCATCGTTTCACCTCTTTTTATACTTTGGTTCACACCGCGAACTACTGAAAGAGCCGAACGAAGCATTAAAAGAACCTCGTCCGCCTCGCTCGCTCGCTCGCTAGCTGGCGGTCAGGCTTACGCTTTATATTCTACTTTGGAGAAGTCCCCTCTTATACAACAATAAAATATTGGGTGGCCGAAGTTGAACGAGGCCATATGAGCTGCTAGAAGATGAACATCGCAATGATCGACTAAATAAGGTAACTACACCAGAAATATTACATGTGAAACGAGTATTTTCATTGAAAAATCGACTTACACCGCGTGCTCGTTCTAGAGCACTCCGTTTGATTTAATGGGGGTTTGCAAATGTGTAGATAAAATAAAAAACGATATTGGATGAAACTTTCAATTGTTTTGCCAGTTTTGTAAAAGATACTATTTTAATCATAGTTACGAATGGCATACAAAACTGCATTCTGAGTGTTACGTTTCTTCCATACTATGTATTCTCTTATTTATAATTAAAATGGAATATTCTTAATAGATTGGACTCATTTCGCGATAGTGGCTTAAAAATGCATGCCCTTAACTTTAAAACAAAACAAGATTATAAATGTAGGTGTGAAGTCATTTTGTTTTGTATTCTACTCATCAAACACTTGTAATTGATTCCCAAAGCATGGAGGTGCATACCATAAGCATGGGGGTGCATCACTACATAGTATAAAACAAAGTCGCTTTCTCTGTCCCTATGTCCCTTTGTATGCTTAAATCTTTGAAACTACGCAACGGATTTTGATGCGGTTTTTTTAATAGATAGAGTGATTCAAGAGGAAGGTTTATATGTATAACATTGACCCGTGCGAAGCCGGGGCGGGTCACTAGTACCATATAAGTAGTCTGCCATCTTTGAGAGATGCCATATTGGATTTAGAAAGACGTCAATTAGCTAACCATACATTTTCATCGTTACTATTCGTGGATGCAAAATTTCAGCTCAATCGGTTGAGGGTAACTTTGTTAAAATTCAGTGGCAAAATTAGACCTAGGACCAACAAACAAACACGAACATTGCAAAGTAATACAAACTTTTAAAAAATGTTATCCCTTTAGGCCTTATTTGCTACATAAGTACAACAAGATTATTTATATAAATGGTTAAGTTGTATCTACAGGCTAGTTTGTGTCATTGCACTTCATAAAGGTGTTCGGGTTAAGTAGATACGATTCGCAAATACTTGTCTCATTGAAAGATTTTAAAATCGTTTGATCTAAGTGCTCATTAATTACAGACGCACAGCTTATGTCACTAGCTGCGTGTCCCATGGGTGCGGTTAGCTGATGTACGGCGACCGGTAGCTGCGAGTGTCGCTGCAGTGCCTGCGCGGGTGACGTCACTTGCGCAGTCGCGGCGCGCAACAACACCAGCTGAGAGCGCAGCGCACGCGCCGGTGGCACATAGCTGCGCGCGCGCTTGATACGCGCCAGTGCGGCTTCTATGAGCGCGCGCGAGTACTGCATCGAGTGCGGCACACGACCTAACAGAGTCCACACGCACGCGTCCACCTTCTCTGGCCACGAAGCTGCATCTTTAAGTGCTCCCTCCAGGTCCGCAACGTCGTCACCCACCATCAACTTATACATATGTTTGATCACCTCATTTTCCAGTTGCTCTTTTGTCTTGTATTCTGCTATATTTTGTTCAATCACAGTTTGGATCTCGTCCGGTGCACATCCAAGACAATATACAGTACCGGTTAAACCTTTAAAAACGGATAAGAACATCAGAGTTTTGTCAATAATAAATTCATTAGAAACACTTAAGTTAACTAATATTGCTCACCATGATCTTCGAGTATAGCTGCCATTTCCAACACCACCAGAATACCACTTTCATAACCCAATAAATAGAAAGTGTTTTTCAATCCAGTTTTGTTGAGCAGCACCTTAACATATGAGAAAGTAAGGTTATTTAAGTTACTTTGTAGACGGCACACATCAAGTTTTCAGAATTAGTTAATTTTAATTCGTAAGTTCATACATCAACGTATCTCTGTGCAGTCTCCCGCACGGTCTCCGTCGGGTGGTCGAGGCCCGGCTGCAGCACCAGCGCTGGTAGCTTGAGGCGTTCGCACAGCACGCGAAACCGCTCGTGGTGACCCTCCATGCCCGGCACTATGCATAGATACGTCTGGCTTGCGTCAAATTCGTCTTCACGCTGAAATATTTTAAAACGTATTAGAACATGATGAATAGTGTTTTTAAGACGATATGGCTGAAAAAAAAACTTAGATATCGTTATGACATTTTGAAGATGATAGCGATACTGCTCCCACTCCAAGTTTTTGATATAATTATAATGCATCAAATAACATAACAACAAGCCGTAATGTTTAAGTCCCTTGGAGAAGGGGCAAGCCTTTTGCCATCAACTGGGCACAAATCGAGACTACTGAGAAATTACAGATAGAAGAACCTATCAACACTTTGTCCAACCTGGGAATCGAACCCAGGACCGCATGCTCAGCAGTCGCGCTTGCGACCACAAGACCAATGAGGCAGTCAAATCAGCCTCCTCAAAAATGATGCAATCAATCCGCAAGCGATTTAAAGAATGCATATTATGTACCTATAATATAAATAGAAATACGAATGAATAATATTTACCAAAAGATGATTAGTGACTGTAGGCATGCGTACTATTTCTGAAGTCGCCAGTAGTTCGTCCGTGTCCACGTAAGATATGAACGTTTCTATGCCTTTAACATCTTCAAATGCGGTTTCTGATTTATCCAAATTCAGTATTCTGTTGGTCAAATAAACCCGAGAATTTTATATTGATGGCGACCTTTTTTATACCTAGTATTTTGTAATATAAAGAACTTACGTTTCAACTGATAGCAGTAGTATCTCTTGTTCTGTGAACTCAACATTATGGTGAATTCTCAAATGACTAGCAACCAGTAGTAATTTATCATCTTGAATTCCAAGTTCTTCTAAAGTAGTCGCTTTTGGTGTTTTCCTTGTCAATCTTATATCTGGGAACCAAAAATAAATCACAAAAATGCGTAAATCATAAATCTGAAATGTTTTTCCTTCATACTAGTAACCAGTTAATCTGTATATGTATTTGTCGTACAATAAATCATTAATTAACAAATGAATATTACGACTGCTGAGCATGAGGTCCTGGGTTCGATGCCCAAGTCGGGAAAAGTGTAATTAATTGGTTTTTCCATCAGGAATTTTTCAGTAGCAGCCACGGAGTCTGGATTTGTACCCTTTGATGGCGATAGGCTCGCCCCCTATTACTCGGGACTTACAAACATAACTGGTGAAATGTAGCTATACTATTAGGGAGACCTCTGCCTAACCCGTCGGGGATTACAGACGTGCTGTTATGTTTATGTAAATGAATATTACTGACCAGCCAACTCAGCAAGTTGCTTCAGCAAATCGGGTTGTTGCGTATGTGTTCTCTGTACAAGCACCGCGGTGTCCGCACCGCAGAGTGCACGCTCCACCGCGGCTCTTGTGTCAGCAGGACTCGACTCCTGATGGATTTCCATTAAGTTGTTATTCGTTGTTGTGTCCAGTTTTTTTATTGTTTCGTTGTTGAGCTCAAATAATAACTAAAAGACAACTAAGATAAGAACTAAGTGCTCAGAGAACTTCATCATTCGAATAGGTTCAACTCGACCACATCATAATTCAGCTAAAATAATTCAAACGTACATAACGTCGATAGTTCTTATTTCAGTGGATGAATATCTACAATGTGTCAAAAAAAAGAGTAATTTGTACTGAATTAATTACTAAATGGCACAAAGCTCTGAAGCAGGGCCCTTTTTAGGGTACCGTAGCCGAAAGGCAAAAAACGGAACCCTTATAGATTCGCCATGTCTGCCTGTCGGTCTGTCTGTCCGTCAGTCCGTGTATGTCACAGCCACTTTATTCCCAAACTATTAGGATTACACAGTTGAAACTTGATAGGTAGATGTATTCTGTAAACCGCTTTACGATTTTTATACAAAAATAAAAATAATAAAAGATTAAGGGCTCCTTAAATGGAACTGAAATTGAAAAAATATCTTTTTTCAGCAAATCTACACGTGCGGGGTGTCTATAGGTAGGTCTTTAAAAATAACATTGCGATTCATAGACACTTCCAAAGTGGTAAAATGTATGTGTGTCCCCCTCTTATTTCTAAAGTGAGAGGAGGAAAATTCTGAAAAAATTTAGGACTGTAGAACGTAAATAAAACTTTCAACCATATTCATATGAATAAGATTTAATGTTTAGTTTTTGAGATATGGGACTTTTTCATCAAACTGCAGCAGTAACTTTTGAGTTTCATTAACATACTATGAATAGCAAATTTAGTTTTGCTGTTGAATGTAAAACCTGTACCCTGTAACCTGTGTGTAGCCTTCAAAATATTTCTAATACATTGTTAGGTTCTATGGAACCCTGTGAGTGTATGAGTACGACTCGCTCTTGGCCAGTTTTTATTTTACACTGCCAAACTAAATTATTTCTACTAGCTTATGCCCGCGGCTTCGCCCGTGTGGAGTTCGGTAATTGTCCCACAGGATCATACTATAGGGATAAAAAGTATCCTTTGTGTTAATCCAGGTTACCTATGTATAATTAAGTGTGTGCCAAATTTCATCCAAATCCGGCCAGCAGTTTTTGTGTGAACGAGTAACAAACATCCAGACATCCACACATCCTCACAAGCTTTCGCATTTATAATATTAGTTGGATTTTACCTAGAATCCTAATTTTTTCTAGTTTAAAGTGATACTAATTACAGTTTTTGCAAAGCTTACAAAATGGCACTTTTTCTAAATTAATGAGGAATGTTTTTATGATGCCAATACTACTTACATTCTTTAGTTGAGGCAGAGTTATCAATTTAGCTGGTAATTTATTTTGAACACGAGAAAGACACGTCGGTTTACCAAGCATGGTCTCACCAACATTTATCACCGCAAAGTATCTAAAAATAAAGAAAGAAATTCAAGATAAAAAAAGTAAAAGTAAAAAAAGTAATACGAACAAATAATTACCTTAAATTTGGACAAAATCTTCTCGAAGCTGCATCGAGGTGAGCAATTAAAGTTTCTTGATTCATTTGATCATGATTGGTTGTGACATATATGCCTTGAATAGAACCCAATTTAGTAGCATCCTTGAGTAATTCTACTATATCGGTTTCATTGTTAAAGTTCTGAGACGATATTTGGATTTGTACACCAATCTTCTGCCAAATCCTGAAAAATCGAAACGTACTACTTTTAGGTTGGGTTATAGGCTTAGTAGGCGTCTCGGCCGCTGAGGTTTAACATCATGATCATCAAAGTCATTGGGATTATTGGCATAAACGATCTTTATGAAGTCATTTGCTTACCGTAATTTAAACTGGAACTTTGCAGCTGTTTGCGTTTTGCTATGGACATGTAATTTCCTCGCACCACGAGCAACTAGCTTGTCGACCATCTGGAGTCCAAAACTATCTTCATTCAATACTACAACTTGGGTGTAGTTAGGATTGCAAGATATTCTGTAAGTAAAATAACCATATTAAAATGAAACTAGGGAAAGGGCCACTTTAACCAAAAGGATTTGTAGTGTTGTAATTGCACAACAAAAAAGATGTCTCTTCACCTGGGCTGCGCTTGCGTTGAATGGCCTTCCATCTTCAGCAGTACTCTGCCGCGGTGCCTGCTGGCCGCGAGCAGTTGGAAGGCGCGCGCGGCGTCTTGCGGTGCGTACGACACACGCGACAGAGGACGCACGTATCCGCGGATAATTCCCTCACTCAACATCATCTGTAACTCCTGTGGATTCGAGCAAATGTTTTACTGATATACCAGATCCATGATCTATGATATTAACCGCCCAAGCCTTATTTCCACGTTACGACGGTGCGTGGCGGCACTTAACAGTAGGGGTACTACACGCCTTGCTATATGCATTATTCTACGCGTAAAACTATCCTAGCTCGTGGGCCCACGTTTATATACGTTTTCTAAATACGTATATACTTATATTTATAGGCTCACAACTTGCCATTTCTGCTGATGACACAGCAATACACATAATTACTGGACGGCTGCAATACTCATTAGTTGTTTGTACCACACCAACTAGCTGGTTGTGCCATTGTACATCTGAGCAATACAGGGTTTTTTCCAAAGTCCAGCCAAGTTCTCAAATATGATGCAGTACATCATTGTGAGCCCCCACATAGAAATTATTCATCGGTTATTAAAAAAAAACAGCTGTTCCATACATTTTGACCGTGTAGTGTAGGTATACATATGTAGGATCAGGAGTGCCGAGGGGTATATCGTCAGGGTTTGGAGTTCCCATTTTATTGGGATAAACAAGACACAGAGTTTTTATTACAGTAGGTACACAAAATACTAAATGTTACACAATAAAAAGAGTAAGTACTTAATAAAAAGAGGTAGGTACACAATACACAAAAAATGGCAATTCATAAAAAGATAAAGCGGGTAAAAAATAGTAAGGCGAACAGACTTTTAAAAGTCACAGTTCGTACAGTGGCAAAGCCACCCAATTACAAAGTGTCTTGCTCGCTATTAGCAACCTAAGTACAGCTATGTGGATATACAGCAGCGCTGTACCAGGTAAACCGACAGTTTTGTCGGGAGCAGGGGAGCTCTGTATCGAGTCGAATCCGAAGACCGACTGACGAGCTTATTTTTTTTTTTTTTTTTTGGTGATGGCATCTCGCAGTTCAGCCCCTGAGGCTGGCTACTGCTTATCCGGACTATTCCCTGTGGATGCCTTAAAAATGAATCTAAGGCCTCCAGCCAGGGGCTTAAAACTATACTTAAAAACTAAGCGACCACTCGCTAAGGGCACCCCCTGTGGGGTACGGGCCTCGGCTTAGGGCGTCGCTGGGGGGGGGGCAGCAAAGGGACAGGCTGGATCTGAGTGATATTAATTAGGGGCTGGTTTAAAACTACCGGCTCAGCATCGCGGGCTGGCTCTGGCAAGGGTCGGTAGGGGTTCGTTGAACGTGGGCGTCGCGTCGGGCCTCGGCGGCGAGGACGGAAACATGGCGGTCTGTATCTGTATTTTCGTAGTGTGCTGGTTTCCCTACTGCTCTCCTGGAGGAGGGTGATGGGGTCATCGGGGGTGGTGAGAGCATGTCGCGGACGGCGAACCATGCTAATACGCGAGGGCTCGTATCGGGCGGCCGATGCGATCAGGGGGTTCCTATGCTTGATAGCGGAATCGAAGAAACGCTTGGAAAGACGTTTCATAAACTGAGCTAAGGTGGGGATCCTAAGGTCTAAGTGGAGACTGTCATTACGGACATAATAGGGGGCACCGGTAATCTTACGGAGAAAACGGTTCTGAAGGGTCTGCATCCGGTGCAGATGACGCGGGTGGGCATGGGCAAAAGTGACACAAGCGTATGTCATAATGGGACGGATGACGGCGGTATAGAGTCGCAACTTGCACTTAAGTGACAATTTGCTCTTTGCCGTGATCATAAAATGGAGCCTACCCATGGCAAAGGCAGCCCGGTCGCGGGCTGCTCTTATATGCGCAGCAAAGGACAGGTGGTTGTCGAGAATGACTCCTAAGTATTTGGCTTGCTTCTCCCAAGGGATCGGCTTGCCGAACATAGTGATCGGAGAGGGGACGGGACGTTTGAGACGCGCCTTATGGAAAAGAAACTGACGTGCTTAGCTAGTGCACGCTCTTTTATAGGACGATGCCTCCACTTTGCAATCCCTCCACGACAACTCTGTCCGTTGAAGCACGGAAGTACGTCACGCGTTTACTTGATACAAAATGTGCTAAATCTAATAAGATTTTACAGTATACAATAACCAAATATTACAATAATAATTGTCGTAAATAAACAATGGTAATATTTACAAAGTAAATCATTTTAAAATTAAAGCAATATGTCAACAATTGTTTTGAACAAAACTAACGGTCACACTTATCGAAATAAGTTGCCAAAAATCAATTAGTAGTGCATAAATTATGTTTCGATTTATTAGACTATAATTGATAGTAAAAATCACTAAAATTAATAATAAGAAAATCAACTCTTAACAAAATACCCACTATTGTAATTGACAACCAACTCCGACACATATGTATAGCCTACGTAACAAAATAAACCCCGATTATGAAAAAAATAGAATAAGAACATTTGTATCAGAATTGTTTCAACATTAGTATTATTTGAAAAATGAATTAATTTCTTTTTTTATATACTTACTTTCATTTTCTCGGGAATTTCAAATATTGTTGAGAAATCTACAGTAGCATATTGTCTGCCTCTAGTGAGGTTATACATTCCGTATTCAAATTCTTCGTCATTATTGTGAAGTTGAGAAACATCATAACATGTGCCCGCGAAACCAACACAATCAAGTGTATTCTAAAAAAAAGAAACACTCCAATGTAGCTACTGTTATTAACTCTTCATTATGACGACTAATAATAAATATATGTCGGATCCTGATACTATGTAAATTCTATGTACTTAAAATTAAAAGTAAGTGCCTTTGTTAGGTGTTGTGCTGATCTAGAGGTATGGTATCTGATACGGACCATAGTCTCATGGGATCGACAGTCAGTGATCTTTCGGCGGGCGTGGTCGCGATACATACAAGAACTCCTCTGTGTTTCCTTTTAATTTCAGAGTATTTTGTACAGTAGTGTTAGTAACTGACTCTGTGACAATGAACTGTGTACATGTTAAAGGAGGTAATTCTCTAGTTTACCCGTGTCCCACTTTGCGCCCACAACTGCTTGGCACTATGTATGTCACTTAGTACGTCCTGGCCAGTGTCCTATATTCCCAGGAATATAGGACACTGGCCATCCAGATGCGACATACATATAACGCGGTACATACCTTCTTCAAGGTCCCTCTAACTGAGCTTATAACAACAGAACAACCGTTCCCTTTAGTTGCGTTACGAATCATATCTACGAAACTTTGATCCCGAGAATTACCGATATGATCAGCTGGAAACAAATAAATAATTACAGTTTTACTTAGGATACGTATTTATACATAAATAGTTGAATATCACTTTCATACCTTTCAACTCCGGGAATAGTTTAAGTAAGAAACTTTTTTTCCGAATATCACTAACGGTAGTGAATACTTCACAGCCGTGAGCAAGGACTATGGATAACACAGCTTGGCCCAAAGCTCCAGCCCCTCCATGGACTAACACAGACACATCAGGAGTCAGCTTCTTGCCGTATTTGATGCCCTAAAAGAAATCGGGATTTAATGCGATCCCTTAATTATTAAAAGGCTAATCTTTACATTGATCTCGCCTGATGGGATTAAAGAACAAATTAGGTCTGCAAAGGGACGATCATGCCAGAAGATGCCCGTTCAATGATGGTTATAGGGAACGCAGAGAGTTCCACACTGTATAATTAGTGTGGAGGAGAAGCGCTGAGTGCGACTTGCCAGTTGGCAGGATATTAAGGAAGCGTGGATAAAACCCTCCCCTCGCAGTACGCCGAAGTAGTTTAAGAACTAACGTCGAAATGATTGTTCCTATCAGCTTGAGTATATACTCACGAGCCAGTAAAATGCGTGTGCGTAGGCGAGCGGCACGGTGGCGGCGTCCTCGAGACTCCACTGCACCGGCACCGGCCACAGTAACTCCGGCTGCGCGCGCACCACGCTGATGCAGGCGCCATCGCGCACCAGGCCCATCACACGCGTGCCACTGTAATATATATATATATATATATTATAACACATATCTCAGAGCTCTCTTAAAATAATTTTCTCTTGAATCTTGTACGTGCGAAGACCAATCAAGCGATATCTTTTAGATAACATAAAAAAAAAACCGGCCAAGTGCGAGTCGGACTCGCGCACGAAGGGTTCCGTACCATTATCTAAAAAAAAAGAAATATCTTAATTGGCGTCAACTATTTATTTTCTTACTGTTCCTTTCTGTATACGTTAAGAAGGTAACACAGCACACTACGATACTGGAGGGATTCTACAACGAGTTCCCCCTGGCGAAAGCAACAAACGATCGGATACCCAAACAGTTCGTATTCGATCAAAAATACAAGATCCAACTCCATGAAGACTACCGCTGCGAGGGACTAAGCCCCGCAGAGCTGCGGATGTTCAGGGATGGATCCAAAACAGGTACTGGCACTGGAGCTGGAGTCTTCTCTGAGGATCTCAACATCCACATTGCCGCACCACTAGGGGCCCACAACACGGTATTTCAGGCAAAATGCATGGGCATTACCCTGGCGGCATCAGCCATCTTAGCCAGAGAGGTTGTGGACCACTCTATTCGTATACTCTCAGACAGCATGACTGTACTGCTAGCACTAAACAACCACATAGTCAATTCTGGGTTAATATACGAGTGTCATCAACGTCTGAACCAGGTTGGTAATTTCAATAATATAACCATCCAACGGATAAAAGGACACAGCGACGGCCGCTTCACCAAACGGGCGCTTCGGCTGTCCAAACTACAGCTGCGCACAGTTACAGCCGCCGTCACTGGACACGGCTCTTTTAATAAACACCTCTTTGTCATAGGAGTCACGGACAGCCCCCTGTGCCGAGCCTGCATGGAGGTAGACGAGACAGCAGCCCACGTGCTTCTGTACTGCCCAGGGGTTGCAACATACAGGGCAAAGTACTTCGGTAACCCAGGTACTCTCCGCGAGATTACCAGCAACATCAAGGCGCTGCTGGCCTTTCTCGGGGAGTTAGGGTGGATCGAATAGATTTCGCACCCGCACGCAAAATACGCGCTTAGACTTGGAGTTGCGGACACCAGCCCGCAATACAATTCTGTATACGTCTGTTTCCTTGTTTCTTTTAAAATCGAAATTATTCCGTGGACAATGGTGTGGGTTATGCGTTTGTTTACTTTTAGACCTTAACTAACTATTAATATTGTAACGTATAACTGTGTTTTGGCCTAAATAATTAAAATTAAAATAATGACTTCTGAAGCTAAAGTTATTTTTTACTGTTTTTGAAGTCGGTTTTATTTTTTGCAAAAAAGTTTTATTTTTACATTTTTAGGTGTTAGTGTAAATAATCGTAGTAAGACGAACTACGTCATATATAACTTGAGTCATTATTATGACTTTGATTTTGACTTCATTATCAGCTCACCTAGATAACCTGAAAGAATACAACTATTTATACGTCCCATAATATTTGATTAAAGAATTATCCTCCGACTCCTAACCGATAAAGAGTTATACCTTCCATCATCAGCTCGTCAACATGAGGTGATGACTTCCAGATGCGAATACTTGAATAGCTTTAGAAAAAACACGAAACACGTAATACGTGCCTTTAATATTTTGGGGTTGCCCTCGATTTACCTGGAATTCCATCATCAGATTTTGACATGGTGGCAATACGACCTCCTCGTGAGAATAAAAAAAAAATCGGTCTACAATTGACTAAAATATCGCTGAACATATAGATATAAAAAAACAGACGAATTGATAACCTCCTCCTTTTGGAAGTCGGTTAAAAGCAGCACTCAGGCTTTCAGAAAAGTTACTGTATTTTTACACAAGTTTAGTAACTGCTATTGAAAAACTGGCCGATGGCACAAGTTAGCAGGGTTTTTGTTAATGAGAAAATAAGTAATGTCTGGCGGTCTTAGGATCTTGCTCTATTACTCGTGCATGCTCTAAGCAATATCTTTCATTTGTTTTCTTTGCAGGCGCAGTCACTACACGTATGACACTTGAGCCTGTAGCTCAAGCTCAATAAATTCCTAAATTATCTAAGAATCCATTTCATTTATCAGTTTTGCCAACTTAATATAAGTTAGTATGTTTCTATTTACGCGTTGGCAATAAGGTGTCGTTTTCTTAGCGGAGAGGAGTAGGAACGGAGGAAGATCCATCACCTAATTAGAGGTTAAGAAACTGAACCATACAATAAATTAATCGTAGAAGGAAAGGGTCCAGCGTGAGGATTAAAGTTTTCCCAATAATGAGGAAATAAGGACGCTGTGAGTATTAATATTAGAAATCTTAACATTCACACATGGTGTGTGTGAGTCCTGATCATTGGAATTTCAAAATGTCTTTGGTCCTTGCGATATTTTATGAAAATGAAAGAAATGATGTCCCAAACACTAAATTCAACTCGGCATAGATACAAGCGTCAGGTTCCGAATGCAGGTGTCCACGTTGAACTGGAACTTCCAAGTCTGATCTCTGACGCTAACGGTGCTGGATGTGACAGCGTACCTCTTGCTGGCTATTAGGGGTAATTTAATACCTCACTTAATGTAAGTTGTACACATTTATTGTATTAGAGACGTCATGAAGATCCTGCTGTGACCGCTGTAACTTATTGAGTAAAGTGTATTGAGAAGACCGCAAGAAAGACTTTACTTTATTCTAAACCTCAAGCGAAAATTCCATAATGTCTCTGCCAATATCTACCGCTGGGACTTCCAAAAGGAGGAGGTTATCAATTCGTTTGAATATTCTTAAGGGTTCTATTTTCCTTGTATCTTCATTCGCAAGTACCTAAATCAAAACCCCCAGGGTACTTCCCGCTGACCTAGAATCATGAAATTCAGTAACAAGCAAGGTCTTACAGCGCGACTAAAGGAAAAACCCCGGAAGTCGTAAATTTGTATATCACTTACAGCAAATATTTTTGCCATTACAAATTATATACTTAATAATTGATATACATTTGTCTAATAATTTTAATTATAGACAGAAAATCTGTCGTGATTGCTGCAATCACTTGGATATTTATTGTTTACACAATTCCATAACATACCATCACGACTGTATGCTCTCAAGGGTTACTCAGATGTGTACAAAACACCCAAATTTCGCCAGTTACATTTAATTTCCATTATATTGGAGATAAGCCTATTACCATACATGTATTGCTATTATTAATACATAGTGAGCATTGTAGGATATTACAACTAAAAGTGAAAATAAAATTGTTAAAAAGTCAACTGAATGAAAATAACATTATTAGCTTTAGAAGTTTAGTCAGTGGCTAAAAAGAGAGAAACAAATAAAAGTCACAGACTTCCGAACACGGCAATGTTTGGAGTTTTTTTTTCTGATAAGGTTGTAGTTTTTGAGAAAAACATATTTTTTTATACTACACCTGCTTGGAAAGTACCTTGATACTTTATCAAATTTACGGTAGAAAGTACGTCATTGCATATCGAACAAATATGCGGAGAGAAAACTCATCTGAGCGCGAGAGAAAAGTGTATGAAAATCCATTTCTTACGTGGTTTTTCTTTTTTAATTTTGGGTATGACTATATGACTATGCGCCGGTAACCTAAATATCAAAAGCCAAAAAGTTTTTACAATGAGTTTTTATCTCCAAGTTCGCAAAATGACACTGGCCACTAGCTGTGTGTTGGATGGTGTCGGGCTGGCAGTGCGACCCTGCGGCGGCAGGATAAACAATTTGAAAAAAGAACATGTGAAAATTGCAGACGCCGGAAAAAGTGTTACATTAAGCTTCACTAACTGCAACAATTTCAATATAAATTTCAATTAGTAAATATTTAGTTTTTTATTTTCCTCATAGGTGTAGTATAAAGCACTATGTATCACTCGAGAGAAAGTGCGATTCCCGATCTCGGGTGTTTTAAACGACACCCTCGACGGTAATCGGTCACTTTCTCCTCTCGGTGAACAATGTACTAATGTTGAATTCAACTTTTTCCCATCACCTCGTACTAAACTATGTATTACCTCTCTGTTGTCCCACTGAAATCCATGCCATAATTGTTTTCTCCACCATGGTTTGATGATATTTTGCCGATTGCTTTTTTAATGTCGGTGTTGGATAACCCGGCGTAATGGACCTGAAAATGATAAAATACTGTGAAATAATTTATTTCAAAGTAAATAATGGGTAAAAAAAAAAAGACCCTAAACGCACCCCAGAAGTACTTGATCTCCCCGTCAGTGAGATCTTTTGTTTTGTTCTGGACTATGCCTAGAGACATTCTTGTTACGGAGATATTGGAGGTCAAAGTTTCAAATTTTCACGAGTTTTTAGTGTTACTTTAATTTAAATACCTTGCTGTACTATTCAAAGCATCGATTAGCACAATGTTTTGAGTACTAATTGAGTCCTACCGTAAAGCGTGATTTGTCACACCAAAAAAAGAAAACTCTTTTCCCAGCAATTTTTTTTGCGTAGAGTCACTTATTTTGATATTCAGTATGTTTGAATGTTGACGGTTTCGTAAACACCCGTTTACACCCTGTATTTTTGGATAATTTTAATCATGTGAGATGTATTATAATATAAATCTAAACCAAACTTTAAAGCAAACAAAAAATAATAAGATTATTTAGTAGGTGGAAAAGATTTAGTTAGAGATCTGTAA
Organism: Eugnorisma glareosa; assembly: GCA_947578425.1. Lineage (NCBI taxonomy): Eukaryota > Metazoa > Arthropoda > Insecta > Lepidoptera > Noctuidae > Eugnorisma > Eugnorisma glareosa. The sequence continues at coordinate 5,155,190 of OX387974.1, read as the reverse complement.
AAATAAATGTATTTTGCTCGTATCTGTTGTTTTTTTCTGTATTCTACGAATATGTGTACATAATCTGATAAATAAGTAAATAATAATATAAACTAGTATTCGCAATAATCGCACGCACCGTGACTGGTACTCCAGAGCTGCATGTCTCCGCAGCATCGACCCACTCCAAAGAATTCAAATCCCCGACTTGTGCGGATTGTAACGTCACCTGGCTGCTCACTGTCGCGCTCTCCTGTGCTGGTACGTAATACTCTCCTCCCCACTTACCCTACAATAAAACATAATTGTGATTTTGTCACTTAGGTACAGCTAACATGGCACATTGAATTGTAGTAAAATACTATCATAGAAAAACATCATACAGATGCAGTGAAAAATCGCTGCAAAATCGAACATAACCAAAACTTAACTTTGACAAATAACACTCGTCTATTTTAATATCAACAATGTTAACACTCACATGATCCAGAACGGTAATCGCTAGATCGATATCCGGTAGATCATCCAAGTAGAAATGGTTGCTCTCTTCATTATTGACACTTACTAGGTATATATTGTTACGTTGTTCGTCTTTTCTCCAATATTGTACTAACTGTTTGAGGGAAGAGGGGGCAGGGTAGGGGGCAATGATGAGCAGGCGATGGCGGGGGGAGAGGCTGGCGCGGGCATCGGTAAGGAGGGAGAAGTCGACATGCGCGCGCACTGTGATGGTGGTGGTGGGCACGGCCACGTCACTCGGCCGCCAGCGCACCAGGTCCAGGCGCGAGCTAGCGTTACTGTGAGCCGCCAGTTGACGATACAGAGACGACGGCCGGACGCGACCTCCATACACATTGTCTTCTTCGCTCACTATGAAGGAGTCTCGTCGGAGTGTAAAATGTAGCATTTGACACATCTGTCAATACATAAATAGAATATTACTTTTCTTGCCACATCGGTTAGAAACAATAGCAGCTTAAACAATAGCAAAAATAGTATCTGTGTCTTACGTTGTCGTCGGTTGATATATTACGGACGATGGCAACGTCCGCACTCTTCAGTGAGCTGCCAGAATTTTTGATCGACTTCAAGTCTGCTACATTAAATTCTTCGTAACTAATGTTGACACCACAAACATTAGCTCCAATGTTCTTTATTTCATCGAAGACAGAACCACGCATTTGGTTATTTTTGATACCAACAACCTTGATTGACTCTTTGTTTACATTTTCGGCAACCATTTGCAGGAAAACTTGCAGTGATGTTGAAACCTAGTAATTAAAATGTTACATACTTATTCCACAATCACTTTATTTATCAATCAAATCATAATCATCTTCATGCCCATGCCCCAGTTTATTTGCACAGTATGCTTTGTTTAATTCATTTATATTAAACGTCTTCTTATGAGTCGCTCTCCATTAGTCATCTATAAGAATGTTATCATTTCAAAGCAAATACTTACTTGTTGGTCTACTTTGAAATTAGAAACGAATTTCAATGCCTGTAACGCCGTGTTCTTTTTATTAACCGCTGGTAAGTTACGGTATCTGATGTTTTCTATCGTTAGTCCTCCACATCTGAAAATCGCGAAAGAGTAAATCAAATACCAACCCAATACGTAGTTCATTGGTTACATAGTGTTAAAAATGTATTAGTTTACCTTACAAAATCATATTGTTCTGACACGTTAGCCTTATACAAAACTTTGTTCTCTGAAACGGTCTTCATATTGCGATGCTTCTTCACATTCACACCGATTCTCGTGATGTGAGTGGGCAGGGTGACTCCGTCGTGCGGTTGTCGCAACATTTGCAGCTGCAGCAAGCCGTCGAGGAACGTGACCCAGTTGTCGCGCCACACCAGCGACGCTTCGTTCAGAGAAGCGCTGGCAGCTTCGATAGTGCGGAATTCGCCACTGTGGACGAAAATCATCATTTTATTTATCTCGATATGTAGATTAAATAGAAATATTTGAAATCTCGTAATATATCACTATGGTGCGCGACGCACACGCACCTGAGTCATGGACTCGGCTCTCAAACACACACTTTCAAAGTACTCTTCCACATGGACTAGCAATGTGTTATTTTGAATGAAGATATAGAATGAAATGCGACCTTTTTCTCTGCCTCGGAGCTATCAAGATCAGTATTTTGTTATTCAGACAGATCTGACCTAATAGCCCACCGGTTCACTTTTATTTACGATAAAAGCCATATAAATTATTACGTTGTCTTACCTGTACGAGTATTCTCGTTCACTCAACAAGTCATAAATATCTTCAGCGGTGAGGTTCATGTGTTGACTTTCGTTAAATTTTATTTCCAGTCTGTCTGGTATACAACCCACGATCTTGCCTGTCGCTACTTTAATTTTGTCGTCAAATACCTGTAAAATGTAATGCTTATTATAGTTTTGCTTTCATGTTGGAAAGAAAGATATTTATTTATTTATAATAAGCACACCAACAGCACAGTCACTTACAATTCAAATCACATAACAACTAAAAATTGGCATTTCAGTAACCATGCAAATAACAGATAAGCATGACATTGATACATGAATATTAGAGACAAAGGAAAACAATAAAAAGGTGTATCTAGTAGACCTTAATCTAGAACACTACAAAACATACCAATTTGAGCTACATAGACATGCACTCATCGCATTGTTTAAAAACGGAACGTCTGTTAGAAGCGAAACTCATGGAGAAAATATCAATGGGATAATCCGTCCGTTTGGACCTTTCATTATATTGCCTTGCCATACGTGTTAGGGGGCTATTAAATGTGGTATTTAATGTAGATGTAGGCAATTCAAAAATTCGATGATGACGCTTACTACGTTAGCTAGACCGAAAGTTAAAATAGTTTACCAAGTGTGCATCTATGGAACCGTTTATAATTTTATGAAGTATAAGTAAGTCAGAATGGTTACGTCTTTCTTTTAAACTAATCATTTTAAAGTGCCTTAACCTGTCATTGTAATCAGGTATAGCTTTTCGAATCCCATTCTTCACACATAAATACCTTACAAAACGGGCCTGAACAGATTCCACATTATTAGTATAACTTGAATAATAGGGGGACCAAATAGTGGAACAATATTCCAAGGAGTTCCTTACTAGTGCATTATAAAGTAAAATAATGCTACTGTAATTACGAAAAGGTTTTGACATACACATAATAAAGCCGAGCATTCTTTTAGCCTTAATAACTATATATTCAATATGATCGCGGAAAGATAGGGATGTATCGAAGAATACCCCGAGGTCACGTATGACCGACACTCTGGTCAGTACTGATCCATCAATATGATAGTCAAATTCAATGTAATTCACTTTATTCGTGAACGTAATAGTCTGGCACTTTTTAACATTGAGCGTCATTCTGTTGTTGAAACACCATTGTTGAAGGACATCAAGATCTCTCTGAAGCCTCGCACAATCACTCAGGTCCGATATTCTACAGTATATTTTTAAATCATCAGCGTACGCTAAACAATTACAATTTATTAAATCTAAAAGATCATTTAAAAATACCAAAAAAAGCAAAGGGCCTACCTTAGAGCCCTGTGGAACACCAGACCCGGGAGAAAAAGGTACAGATTCATAACCCGCCAAGGCAACTATTTGAGAACGATTAATTAAATAACTCTCGAACCACCGCAACAGAGAGCCATGTATGCCAGCGTAATGCAGTTTCATAGAAAGAATTCAGTGATCAACGCGATCGAATGCTTTTGCAAAGTCTGTGTAAACAGCGTCAACCTGACCCCTAGCTTCAAAGGTGTTACTAATGAAAGTAGTATAAATAAGTAAGTTGGACATAGTAGAACGGTTAGACACAAAACCATGTTGCTTCGAACTAATTATATGACGGAGGTGGGAATAAACTACATTGTACATGAGACCCTCAAAGATCTTTGCAAATTGTGATATAATAGAGACTGGCCTATAGTTAGTAACATCATTCATACTACCAGATTTATGTATGGGGATAATGTGTGAGATTTTCCACAAATCAGGGAATGTACCTTCCTTAAGAGATTTATTGTATATAATCTGCAGTGGTGTAACAAGAGCATCAATGCAGAGACGAATAAAAATAGGAGGAAGCCCATCCGGACCAGCTCCTTTATTAAGATCTAACTTTTTGATGCTATCTCTAACGTCATTTTCAGTAATGCCAATGGAAGACATACTGTAATTAGACGAGGAGTAACCTGGACGCAAGTTAGTAGGCTGTTGATTAACACTGTACACAGATGCGAAATAGTCTGCAAATAGATCAGTCACACCACTACCACCCTCACCGACACGATAACCCCACACAACTTGATCCGGGACACCTCTATAAGATATTTTAGACTTAGTGTAACGCCAAAAAGCTTTTACATTTGTTTTTAATTCACTCTCAATTCTTTCTATGTAATCCCTAAAACAGTTATCCATAGCTCTCCTAGCTCGCATTCGTAGGGTACCAAAAGTATCGTGGTCCCGAGGGTTTCTGTACCGTTTGAATCGAATCCTGTATTTATGCTTTTCTTTAAGAAGTTTAATCAATGAAGCTGAGAACCAAACTGGGTAGCAATTATTCTTAGGTTTACCCTTCGGAGTGTATTTATCTATATTTTCCCATAGTATATTATAAAATCTCAAAATATAATCATTACAACTCAAATGACAATAATCCTCCCAATTTACTTTACGTATATCACGAACACATGCCTCATAGTCTGTTTTAAAGAAATTATATTTAGTCTGTAAAACATTATAATTTAAATTAGAAATTGAAGTTTTAGTAAGGGCTAATTCTAGTGGCGGATGATGTATATCTGGTTTACTGAGGGGGGGTGCGGAAGAAACAGAAAGACTGGAATTCTCATCCAACAAGATGAGGTCTAAGATATTATCATTGCCGTTGCAGACGTCATTCATTTGAATATAGCCGGTGATGTTTAGGAAGTCCCTCAACGCTAAAGACTTAGGGTCACTAAAGACCCAGACCCAGAAAGACCCAGAAAGGGATCATTAGACTGAAGCCATTTCACATTAGGAAGATTAAAATCACCCAGAATCAAAGTGGTGCATCCATGTAACGCAAGCAAATTTCTTCAGCTCTGGCCAAGAATTGACCAAATATATGGCAAGGTATATAAGACGGTAAATAAACAACACAAATATTCATACAGACGCCACCAGCACTAATACATAACCACATATCTTCAACGGAGGTTTGCCATTCCGTTTTATTAATAAAATTATACTTATTATGAATAGCTACCAATATCCCACCACCATAACTTTTAGAGTACAAATCTTTAAACTGTGCACTACGATCACGGCGTACAACAGTATACCTTTGATCAAAGTATTCAGAGGATAAGAACGAATCATCTAACCAAGTTTCTGTTAGACATATTATGTCATAGTCAGAACTTAAAATTGACATTAGAATTTCATGTGACTTCGTTTTCATGCCCCTCATATTCTGATAAAATATCGAAATACCATCCATTAGAAATAAAAAAAAGCAAACATGACTGATAGAAACCAAATTAACAATTCAAATAATTTAAACAATTTTTTCTAAACACTGCTCATTCTTAATTAGAATAGTACCCGAATTTTCACTTTTGCATACAAAAATTTTACCGTAGCGAACCCAGACAAACTTATAGGATTTTTCTTGGGCCTTAAGACGTGCAGCAGCATGTAAAGATTTATATGTTGGAGAAAGGTGCTCGGATACATAAACTGGCTCCTTGTTACCGCCATAACCCAAAAGACTTGTGTTCAATTTATCGTCAGTGTGAGATTTATTGTATCTAGTTATTGCAGAATACAATTCATCGCGACATCTAGGACTACGCAGCTTCACTATTACAGAGCGCGGGCGAGACTTGTTGTTGTTGTTTAAACTGGCTACTCTAACACACTTCATAATATCGCAGTCATTTAGCGCATATGACACAACATTAGCCAGTTGTGTAACGACGGACGGTAATACTTCATTCTTATTTTCAGGTAAGCCGTGAATTTCCAGATTCGCCTCAGGCATATTATGATCAAGGGTGTTTATTTGCGTTATCATCTGGGCCATACTCCTTTGCATATCGGAGTTCTGTGAACGAAGTTCAGTGTTCTCACGTTGCACACCCTCGAGTTCAGTTTTTAAGTCATTAACTTGAGAGATATCAAAGGATCCAGATAACTTCAACTCATCAATCTGTTTCTTTATATCATCCATTTCGACTCTAAGCTCGCTAAACATATTCTTTACCTCAATACGCAATGTGTTCCGAATTTCCTCCCGTATAACAAGTCGTATATCGCTGATCTTATCATCCTCGCCTTCAGAGCTGTCTTCAATAGTCTCAGATGTCGATTTATCAGGTTCATGCTGAGATAAACAGCTCGGACAATTCCACTTGGAACGTGCAGCTTTACTGAGCCTTTTAAACGCAGAGGCACTCAGGTTAACGCATAGGTGATGGTAGACTTTATCGCAATTATTAGAACATGTAATTTTTTCATTTTGTTTAACTGGTAATCCACAAGTATCACAGTTAGACATTTTATGAGAACACAAACAATCTCCCAAACAGTACAATAAATCCAAAAAGACCAAGTGCGAATTGTCGGATCCGAACTCAGGACACCTTGTTTAGGTACGGCAAGCGTTAGCGATCAGAGCCAACGAGACTTTGGTGTGACGCTCGAAATTATGGATCTAGTTTGGTGACAACACGAAGTTACCACAACAGGCGGTAGATGGAAAATTATGTTCTTACGACAACTATCAATAAAATAATTTTTGTTAGATCACCGCCACAATGCACTTTGGATTTCACTATTAACACATTTAAAAACATTTTGATGGTTGAGAAAACTATGTGATTGCAACCCATGGGGTTCCGTTTTTGAGTGTCCAGACAGTGCGCAGTCGTAAAATAACTTTTTACTATGATTTAAGAATTTTAACTGTACGGAGCAGAATTAACGTGACCGTACTATTTGACGTCTCGGTGTCGTATATACTGATGTATATAATTTAGTTTGACATTATGTTAATAACGCGATGGTGAGTGATCGTAGCGTAAATAGGCATAGAAAAAGACAAAGAAATAAATAGACATAAAAAACAAGACACAAATGTTGAACATTTTGCTACCGCACAGACAAGGCTGAAATCCCTTATTTGCCTAAAGTATGTACAGCCTATTGAGGCTCCGTTCACGTGACTTGTAACGCGAGTTGCGTGTAAAGGACACAGCACACATATCAAATCGGAAAGGGATCGGCACCGTATCACCTTCACCTCGCCGTAAAACAGGCGTCCACGTAACGTAAGCGGATCAGCAGCTCCGATACTTCAACTCGGCTACGGCTAGGCGACGCCGCGCTTACGGCTTGCCGACTGCTGTTTGATCAATTTGATAATGACAGCACGTGTTTCCACAGCAGTGTGCGTAAAGGTACACAAAGAGGCGTAAGCTCGGGTACGGATAGACCTAAGCGCGGCTACGGATAAACGTAAGCGCGGCTATGGAGAGACGTAAGCGCGGGGACGACGAGCCGTAAGAGAGTTGACCACGCACCGCACCGCGGTTCGTGAGCTTGTCCCGAGGCGAGGCAATTACGTTACGACTCCGATTAGTGTGCGTTGCAGTAAGGAGTTTCATACAAAGAATACTGAAAGGCACGAGTTGATACGGTGCCAATCCCTTTCCGATTTGATAAGTGTGCTGTGACGTTAATGCGCCCCGCGCACCCTTCACGTGTCCCGCGCGACTCCTCAAGTCACTTCAGGGTCACTCGTGGTACGCGAAGAGCATGCCAACAAATCCTTTCGTTTCAGATGGGTTTGGACATTAACATAAGTAACATCACAGAAGTTGCAGTTCGGACCTCAAAAAATCCAGTTCCTCTTTGCAATGCTACTCTAAGCTTCAGTTGTCTCTGTGTGTGCATCACAGGTTGTGCGTACAAGTGAACGTCACGGAACTCCACGGATAGCTGCTTCTTCGGAACACCCAGGGTCATTGCCAGGGTGTCCCAGACAGCTACCAGGGTTGATGCGAATGGATACAGAGTTTTTCCTAGAAATAAAGACACATTAACTCAATGTTGCATTATTTAATTATGCAGTGTATACCATTTACTACTACAAAAAGAACAACGATCGTTGAAAAATGTATGGTGGATCGTCATTGTTCAATGAGATTAAGCTACATAATCATAAAGGAGGTTTACAGTGCTTTATAATAACAGTCAATGATAGCTTCAATACTTAAAATGAATACAGCCCCTTTACATGCCGAAGCAGTTCTGTTCGTCGTGAATTTAATAAGCACCTTACTTAAAAAACCAAAAATGGCATTACTTGTGTATTTATGTATACACAAAATACTTAACAGGACATTACATTAAGATAGAAGAGCACAAAGGTACTGCTTATTTCATAAGAAATTTCTTCCAGCAGACCTGTGTGCATTAATGAAATAAGTAGGCATCGCTAGTTAGTAGGTACCTCTAATGACGTGTCCTTTCAGATGTTCAATTTCCTTGTCGTGTAATGATATGGTATATGTGCAAGATGCACCCTTCCTTCTACTAGCAGTATCGTAGAGAGGCACATACCTGAAAAATAAAAATAAAAAACGCAGTGGTTACTAATTGATGTCGTTGAACTTGTAAGTGTACCTACTGCGTACGTGTATATTGGGTATTGTGAGTCATGTAAATAAAACGACTATCTTTGGCGATCGCTAGTACATAATTAAAAATGGATATTTAATTATTTCGCTATTATAATATTTGATCTACGTACAAAAAAAATATGACGTTGCACCACATTATTTCCCCCTGTAAAAAAAAAACTTTTCACTTTTATATTTCGTAAGTCATAGAGAATATACTTAATTATATAGTCTTTGTCGTAAGTACACCAACATAACATAAAAAAACATAGTTATTAACTATACATTTAGCAAAATAATGGTCCAAATTTATCACTGTTGATAAAATACAAAAAAAAAATGAATTATACTACGCCGTTGCACTTTTCTTTTAGTTTCCTTTTTGTTAAACGATGGGGAAACCGCGTTTTGGGACGTTCTTCATACGTTTTGTGCTCCTTGAGCTCCGTTTGCGTGATGGCTGCAACGCAAGGAGACCGTTGGGACCGGAGCAGCCTGAGCTTGTCTGTTGTCAATATGACGTATCACCTTCTTGTAGAACCTTTTCCTACACTTTTTGTACAGGTGGAATACCTATATAATAATAGTACGATGATGAAAATGCCACCCGTAGCACTCGTAGTCATTTCCGTAATTGAAACGCTGGATCCTCCAGAACCGGCGCTGGCGGCCGTTTGGGCCACCACGATCTCTTCCTTTAAGCTCCAGCTTCCAATATTTCTAACGATTGCTATTTTTTCTCATACTTTAAAATAAATAAAAAGAGAAGTCCTGACTGACTCATCAACGCCCAGTCCAAACCCTTGGACCTAGAAAGCTGAATTTTTGCACAGAGGTCCCCTTTATAATGTAGACAAGGAATAATCTATATAAATAAAAAGAGAATTCCTGACTGACTGATTGAATGACTCATCAACGCCCAGCCCAAACCCTTGGACCTAGAAAGCTGAATTTTTCCCCTTTATAATGTTGACAAGGAATAAGGAAGGTTTTTCGAAATTCAACCCCTAATGGGGTGAAATGAGGGGTTGATTTTTCTATGATTTTTTTTATTCTCTGTGTCGATTGACTTGAAAATTGGTGTACACACTCTTTAATTATATTTATGAGACACGTGTATCACAGTTTTTCAAAAATCATCCCCCAACAGAGTCAAATAGGGCTTCGAAACTGACGTACACGATCGCATGACGCGCTGTGTGGCGCAGAGCGTGCGGGTTGGAGGGTGTATTCTTTGTGAAGAGTAGGTAGTTTTCGAAATTCCACCTCTAAGAGAGTGAAATGGGGGACTGAATGTTTTTTTTATTTTTTATTCTTCTTTAATATAGAGGGTTTAATCACAAACTGATTATGCCACCCTCATCGGTATACACAAATATTTCTTACGATCTAAATCCTATCTTAGCTAATTTATACAAGGTTCTTGCATCCTTCGACAAAGGTGACGGAAGAACACTATTGCATTTACCAACATCCATTGAAATGGGTAAAATTAAAAGTCTTTCGGCCTCGTTCCGGACACACTCCATCAGAATATGGTAAGTGTCTTCCACTGTACTACAATCCGGACAATTTGGTGACGTAACTTTACCCGTAAGGAACGCAAAACTGTTCAATGGTATGTGTCCCGATCGAAGCCGAAGAGCCATAACAATTTCTGATCGACTCATGTTGGCCCGGTCGAACCATGGACCTCGAGAAAGTGTTGGTTGGATCGTCCGATACCAGATTCCCTTGCTCAGTGACCTCTGGTCAAAATGCTCTCGCCACATTTTAATACTGTCTTCTCTTACTGCATACAAAAAATCACTGTGCACGGGAAGGTATGGACAAACCAACCCATCATCACATGCATCCTTAGCCAGTCGATCAACTATTTCATTGTTCTCCAAGCCAACATGAGCCGGTATCCACTGAAGTACAATTTTCATTTTCTTAGAAAGAAGCTTATTTATTGATTTGATCACACTATATGCAATCGGAGTGCCTCGAAAATTTGTGGTACATAGAATTAAATGTTGAAGGGCGCTTTTCGAATCACAAAGAATAACATACTTGCCGCTATCAAATGAGTCAATGTACGATAATGCTTCTTCTATTGCAACAAGTTCTGTATACATTATATTGCATTTTGCGTTTACCTTTAATTGTACTGCAAGTTTGGTTTGTGGGTCGAAAAACGCTGCTCCCGAACCTACTTTATCTTTAGATCCATCTGTATATATTTTATAGAATTCCGAGTAGGTGTAATATAAAATCATAGTGCACAACTCAATCATTTTAGTGTTTTGGTAGCACTTTTTAGCCGCAACCAAGCCATCAACTTGAGGAAATACAATTTGAGACAGATCTATCCTATGGACCCAGGTATCCAATGAAAAAATTTCGAGCTCTGGGCTTGTGTTAACAGGTATTAAATCTAGAGACTCTTGCATTTTAATCAACAATGGCACTTTTCTTCTCCAGTGTGATTGTTGGCAAAGTACTTGTAACACTTTTAACACAGCAATGATATTATTATCCGCGTATGATTTTATTTTGAGCCAATATTTACCCGCTAGATAATATCTACGAAGCCTCAAAGGTGGCAGGTTTAATTCGTTTTCCATAATATGAATGGCTGTAGTTCTAATAAAACCACCGATAATCCTCATGGAAATGTTTTGGACCCTGTCTAATTTACTTAGGTGAGTTTCACAACTACTATCGTACAGGAAACAAGCGTAGTCGATTCTACTTCGAATTGTAGAGATATATAACCGTCTGAGATGCTTGGGATGAAATCCCCATCCAGATCCAGACAAAATTTTAAAAATATTTAATAATTTTAACACCTTTTCTCGAGTCTCGTTAATATGCTTAGCCCACCTAAGTGATCGGTCAAGCCAAACCCCCAAATATTTTACATTGTGTACCACTGGCAGCGATACCTCGTTAATTTTTAAATCGACGGCCTCTCTTACTACACCATTCTTAAAAATACAGACGCTGGTTTTCGTGGGAGATATCTCAAGACCCAAATTTAAAAACAGTTCAGTCATTTTATTTAAAGCGGGTTGTAGTAATTTTTGGGCCAAAGAGACATTCCTGCAAGTGGTGTACAACACAAAATCGTCCGCATATTGCGACAGATACACGTCCTTGCTACAACTATTACAAACGTTCATGGTTGCTATATTAAAGAGTAATGGTGACAGTGGATCGCCTTGTGCCAATCCCCGACCGGACATACGACTAATTTTGTGGTTACCTATTGTAATTTTAAGGTTTCTCAGCTTGAGGAAGTTCCAGATGTAACTACAAATCCTAGATCCCACACCAATTTGCTGCATGATTTTTAGTAAGCTGTTGATATCTACGTAGTTATACGCATTACTTATGTCTATGAAAACAGCCGCTGTAATAAATTTTTTGGAGAAACCAATTTGAATATGAGATACTAATACAGTCAAGTTATCCACAGTTGAGCGACATTTTCTGAACCCTATAGTGTTATTTGACAAAAGCTTATGTTTTTCAATAAACCACTCTAATCTATTCATTAAAATGTTATGAAAAACCTTACAAACGCATGAGATCATTGAAATAGGACGAAGAGATGATAAACTTTGGGAGTCTCGTCCCGGTTTAGGGATTGGCACAATTACAATTTCGCGCGATTGTTTAGGAACAAAACCAGAAATGAGTATCTTATTATATAACTCAATTAATATCTTTTGACAATTTTGTGATAACTGCTTAATCATGGAGTAAGAAATATTATCACCTCCAGGTGCCGTATCTTTCGATCGTACACATTTTTGAAATTCTGAGGGGGTAACCATAACATCAAGTACCGGGTTATTTGTGTCGAAAGTCATGTCACTCGGAGGTACAAAGTCTGGCGTTCCCGTGAAGATCCGTGGGGGCGCCCTTACAAGATGGTGCGGGTTAAACTCCGCACCTGGGCCCCTCCACTGACGCAGAGTCTCCGGCCTGAGCTCGTGGAGGACGTGGTGAGCGCTCTGTTCCCTTTGCGAGGGGAACATCCCGCCTATGGCTCCGCCGCTTGCGGTGTCGGAACCGAATCATCAGGATGACGACGACAACATTCCGGTTGTGACTGGGGTAGACCTGAGAATGGCGATACGTAGGCTCAAGGCCAAAAATAGTGCCGCGGGACCCGGCGGCTTGCCTGGCAAAGCCTGGGTCCTGGCCTCAGAGGCTCTCGGGCCTCGACTAGAGGGGCTCTTAAGCGCATGCTTGGAGAGAGGCCAGTTCCCGCTTCGTTGGAAGTCGGGAAAGCTGGTCCTCATTCGGAAGCCTGGGCGCCCTGCGGACTCTCCGTCCCCATACCGGCCCGTTGTGCTGCTCGACGAGGTGGGCAAGCTCTTCTTGCAAACCGCCTCGCCGAGCACCTTGCGGGAATGGGGCCGGGTCTTGCGGAACACCAGTTTGGTTTCCACAAGGGGCGCTCCACGGTGGATGCCATCATGCGCGTGAGGGCCTTCATGCGGTGTCCCGGGGTGGGGTTGTCTTGGCGGTGTCTCTCGACATCGCCAACGCCTTCAACTACATGCCCTGGAGCTGCATTAGGGAGGCACTTCGGTATCACTGGGTGCCGACCTACCTTTGTCGTGTGGTCGAGGACTACCTGACGGACAGGGCCGTCGTCTACCCCGGTCGCAGCGAAGAGTGGAATCGGCGAGAGATGTCGTGCGGTGATCCACAGGGATCGGTTCTGGGACCGCCCCTGTGGAACATCGGTTACGACTGGGTGCTGCTCGCCGACCTCCCTGACGGCATCAGCGTAGTTTGCTACGCTGACGACACGCTGGCGCTGGCACAGGGGAGGTCGCACGAGGTGGCGGCCGAAGTAATGACACGCGGAGTTGCGATAGTCGTTGAGCGGATCCGGCAACTGGGTCTCGAGGTGGCGCTGCACAAGTCCGAGGCCATGTGTTTTCATGGGCCTCGGAATGCGCCACCGCCGGGATCCTTACTGATGGTAGGAAGGGTTTCCATCGACGTCGAGTCGACGTTGAAGTACCTAGGACCGTCCTCGACAGCCGGTGGAACTTCGTGGAGCACTTCCGACGATCGGCCCCAAAACTGGAACGGGCCGGGGCTGCCTTCAGGCGACTGATGCCCAACCTGGGGGATCCAAACGCCTCCTGCCGGAGGTTCTACGCGGGGATCGTGCGGTCCATGGCCCTTTACGGGGCCTCGGTGTGGGCGCGCAGCAGTCATGCTAGCGAAGGAGGCGGCGGAACGTGAGAGAGAGAGAACCTCACGTCCCAGCCGGCGCGGGCCTGTGGACGGTGAGTTATGGGCTAGCTCGCCGTCCGTCCGTTTTATGACGACAGGTCGTGTCGACGGCGCGTTCGTGTTCCACGCGCGCCTCAAACAGATGTTAGCAAAAGGAAGGGGTCTGCAAAGGCCGATGCCTGCCGGGGCTGCGGGACCGTTTGAAAGAGATACCGTGGCCCCGGAACACAAAAGGCGATGAAGGAACATGGATGGCTTTTAGTCAGGAAAAGTCTGACACTCCCTCCTGCTCCGTCCAGAGCGGTAGGTGTCACTTGATGATTTCCCATCCGGAAAAAAAAAAGGTAACCAACAGCACCTTTTTACGACGGATATCACGAAGCCTCCGCCGCGTCGCCTTGCTTGATCCGCTTGCTGACGTTAGGTAGACGCCTGTTTGACGGCGAAGCGAAAGGTGATACGGTGCTGATCCCTTTCCGATTTGATATGTGTGCTGCGTCCTTTAGTCCTAATAGTTTCGGAATAGAGTGGCTGTGACACATACACGGACAGACAGAAAGACGAATCTTTAGGGGTTTTGTTATTTTCCATTTGGAACCCTAAAAATCACGTTAATATGTTTGTAAAAAATATTTGCAAAATAAATATATGTCGGAGTGGTAGGATTTATTCCGCTAGGCTTCTACATCATGTGGGCAGACGATGGGTTTCGTGCTATAAGAAGACACTGAGCGATACATTGTTTCTAGCAAAACTAACGAATTACTTGAGATTACAACTTAGCAAAATAACATGGGGCACAATGAATCGGGTACAGTTCCAAGAGGTCTTAACTCGGCCGCGATCAGACACTGACTGACTATCATCCTGGCTCAGAGTTTACCATCTTGACTCTGTAACAAGCAAGCTGTGGTTTGGGTAGATTTGTAAGTAGGTCGCGTGATGTCACCACAGCGTACTTTAAGCCCGTACAAATGACCGTCTCCAACACCGCCATCTTGCTTGCACACGTCCTCGTGTGATGGTTACCTTGCAACCAAACAGTCCACGACAGGAATTTGTTCCACTCGGTCACTCCTGTTCAAACTCTACGTACCATCTGGCCGGTGAAGGTAAAAAACTCTGTTTTATGTTGACCAAATCCTAGTCATTGATTAAATCAAACACGGTTGAATTGGGAATAATCGAAAATACAACAATCTCTACCCTGGGCCATGTACCATAGTCGTTCGAATCAATCTTTAAAACTCTACTGCCACCAAAAACTGCCAAGCTTACAGAAACCTTCGAGTAAAACCTCTAACGCCACGGCTCTCCAGCCGACCAGCAATCGCATTGTTCTTACACATCCATCACATGGATCAAAACTCGCGCATCCATCAAATGGATCGCCCGTGTGCATCACCCACTGATTACACACTACGGTCTTTCCAGACCCCGACCAGCAATCGCATTGCTCTCACACACTACGGCCGATAGAATGCTTGACTCGACCTTCTACCACAACTTAAACTCGCTCATCATTATCAAAATCCATATCAACATCGACTGGTACGTGACCCGCTGGCATCTTCCTAGCTTAGCGTGTGCATACAAGTAGGCACACTGCAGATCTAACAAACAATTAGGTCAATTAAAATGCTACAGCAACCAAGTACCTCTTCATCCATTTAATCATTACACAAAGCAGGAATCTCATTCGTGGCCTATGGGCAACACTTGCCCTCCAACAAACCCCTGTTTGTTTTTCTACGTTCCTCAAGAACGCCTAGTCCCACATGACTCTATGGTCTCTGCCAGACCCGACCTCCGCCAGAGTTAAACGCACACCGCACACCCATGGACTCCTCGAGTTTCCTCAAGAGAGACAAGTATGTACCGGGCTACGACTACGTATTATCTGCTGGTACGATCCAACTCTATGGTCTCTACCAGACCCGATCTCCGCCAGAGTTAAACGCACACCGCGCACCCATGGACTCCTCGAGTTTCCTCAAGCGAAACAAATCTACGGGCTACGACTACGTATTATCTACTGGTACGGTTGACCATTCGAACCAAGGTTCCACACTATCTCTCAACTCTAAAATATATTTTACTTCAAACGGTACTGGCCCTCAGGCATTCTCCTTAACCTATCATGTGCATAGCACACTTTGAATTCCAAGCTTTCAGTTTATAACGATCACCGTTCAATATCTCAATCACTCTAAATGTTTCAACCAATAATCTCATTTATTAAGGAACATTAAGTCCCAGAATCAAAATCAAATTTGAATAACTGACAAAACTGCTTTAATATTCTGGATGGGCTCAACGATGCAAAGGACGACTCGCGTCTCCACCGGTACACACCAGTGAGCCACCGTTGGCCTGCTGTCGCCGCCCAACGCATGCAACAGCCGGCACAGGCAACGGCTTCCCGACGCCGGTCCCCCTCGTACGACAATCCGCTTGGCCGCGTCCCGGCCCGTCGCACACGTGACACTTAATTGGGGTAGCGATGAAAACCTCCTAAGCCTCTGGCTCCCGGCGACAGCGCGCACATCTGTAGCGGCTCTCCTTTGGGTTGTCACCACTCAGTTTAATGAGGGCAGCCGTAGAAGTTTCAACGCATTCGAATCTAGCCTTGAACAATTCCCTAAACCGGTCCCATGTCACACCTGGATAGGTAACAGTAGGGATGGGCGTTGAATGGATGAACTAGTTAATTCGATGGTTAACGTACAATAAACGAGTCGACGGTTTAACGTCGATCAATCAACCAGTCGAATTCGTAGACGGAAAAGACGGGTGAATTTAGACTGCACAACGACGTTCATAGCGTTTGGCAACACGGATTTATTGAAATAGCATAGTCGGACAAACAAATTTGAACTCTAAATATAGTCACATAAAGTTGATTTTAATTGAATGGGCCAAATTGACGCGTTTTCGACGGTCGAACGAACCGTGGAACGATGCGAGAAAAACGGTTTCACGTGGTTTTGATGTTTGTTGTGCTAAACTTTCTTTATTTTATTTCATTCTTATTCATTGACGCGCAGAATTCATGCACGTGGTAAAGCATTTAAATGTTTGCGAGTGTAATTTAAATTTAAAAGTAACGCGGCAACTAGACTAGTGCAGCTACGTCGAGTCATCGACAGCCTCGCCAGACCAACAGGTCAGCCCAGTCCAGTCGTCGACGACGTCGACTAGTTAATCGACTCGTCGATGAACGAAAGTGAACGGTCTAGTTTCGTTAACGATAAATACGTCGACGACCCATCTCTAGGCCACAGCCATGTAGATGCGAAACCGTTCAACGCCTTGCTTAATGTCAAAATAAACTGGATTCCTTCAACTGCACTCACAACAAGAAACAAGTCAGCGATGTCGCGCCACGAGCGCGCAACAGACTCCGTTTCATCGCCTATCCACTTGCGACCGTTATCTGAATAACGCCTACGAATAATTTTAGATGACTTATGACGTAAAAAAAACAAAAATTGTCCTCAGTGAATAGCGAATCCACTACTACGTAACTTAAAAATGTGAACTTCAACTATTGCAGATACTTTAACGAAAATAGCGTCAGACGACAGGTCTACCTTCAAAAACAATAACACAAAAAGGTTTAGGTCGACAAATTAATTAGTTTAGGAAACATGATGAAAATTGTAAATTGCAAACGAAACGCTTTGGAGGGATGCGCCTACCAAAGACCAGAGGTGCCATCCTCCGCTTACGCCAGATAGACGCCCGACAGCAAAGTTATAGAAAGCAAAGAAAGGCAGCCACAGCCAATGTCACTTCCGACCGTCCATCCGAGACAGCAACCCTCAGTCAACCGCTATTATTGAAAACCACCGTTAGTAAAATCATCTTCATTTACTAGCAGCTCATCTTTAATGTTTTGACGGTATAACGCGTGTAGAAAAGCTCGTCTTCCATTGAGAATGGGACGTCCTTAACTGATATACGAGGCCTTCGACCTTTCGGGTTTTCAAGTCGTAAGCCGGCGGACCTAATAGCATCGACAGAATAACTATTTTATTTTTGGTTTTCATTAGCGACACGTAATACGACGCTAGTTTCCGCGGTTTTTGTTTTAACGCCTACAATTTAAAATCCGTCGTCACAGGCTTACGTGTAGGTAGATAAAGTTTCAAAGAATTACAACACAACATATTAAAAATTATGAAATTCAAACAAACGAATCACAACGTTAAAAACCAAAATGTATGCACCGGGACTTACAGCTTAGTACGGCCATTATTCCATGTGTGCACAATGTGGCTATGTTTGTATCAACTGAGCTTGGTTCAGTACCTAAGGCCCTACCGACTATAAACCTAGCCCTACAGTAATTACATAGCACCGCAGTTATCCTAGCCGTATGGTGATTACCTATCCAGCACCCTAATTATCCTAACGCCCCAGCCTATCATACAAACCATACCAAACGTAAGTTACTTTGGTTTTACGTGAGGAAAGTCTGTTACACGGAGACCTACGGTAACAAACGGAATTTTGGTAGGATTAAGGTTTGTGTACGTCGTGCAATGTACACAGGAAATGATTTTCCCACTGCCGATCCCACAGACTCATAGGATCAATGACGGCTAAAGGTGTCTTGGCCACAGTGAGAGGAGGTATAGAAGATAAATCATGCTCGACTCCGGCTTCGACTAACGGTCGATAAAATTATTTCGAGTTACCCACACACCAAAGAAAATTAAAGTACTCACCGATGTACCGCCGCTGTAG
Source organism: Eugnorisma glareosa (assembly GCA_947578425.1). Classification (NCBI taxonomy): domain Eukaryota; kingdom Metazoa; phylum Arthropoda; class Insecta; order Lepidoptera; family Noctuidae; genus Eugnorisma; species Eugnorisma glareosa. Next base: position 5,136,506 of record OX387974.1, on the reverse strand, counting down.
TAAACGAAATTCACTTATTTCAAGTAAAACTTACGTAAAAACACTAAAAAAACTTACGATACCAGCACTTTGCACAATAGTAACAACTAGGAACAACTCACGAGCCGGGAATTGATAACGAATCACGCTTATCGGGATTATAATCAACAGCGAAATAGATCACAGCCGAACCGAGTGACACACAACACTACACTAGCAACACTACACAACACACACACTACACATCACGCACACTACACAGCACGCACACTACACAGCAAACACACTACACAGCATACACACTACACACACCGCACTAACACCGCACTAACACAGCACTAGCAGCAACACTAGCTTGCACTGTCTTTCGAGTATTTTTGTGTAATTTGCACTCGGCTATTTCAAAAAGTAACCGTCACTGATTTTTATTGTCATTGTCCCCGCGTATTTCATTAGCATGATTTCATCCCAATTTTGATGTCGGAGTGGCAGGATTTATTCCGCTAGGCATCATGTGGGCAGACGATGGGATTCGTGCTATGAAACACACTGAGCGATACATTGTTTCTAGCAAAACTAACGAATTATTTGAGATTACAACGAAGCAAAATAACACAATGAATTGGGTACAGTTCTAAGAGGTCTTAACTCGGCCGCAATCAGACACTGACTGACTGGTCCTGGCTAAGAGTTTACCATCTTTACTCTGCAACAAGCAAGCTGTGGTGTGGGTAGATTTGTGAGTAGATCGCGTGATGTCACCACCGCGTACTTGTGATTCATTTTAAGCCAATGACCGTCTCCGACATATAATTTATCACGATTGACGCCACTGATGACCCAAACTCGTAGCCTAATCCTGGACCGATTCGATTTGTATTGCCATCGACAGGTTAAGAAGAGGTGGAAACTTAAAAAATAATTAGACGTAGTAAGACCTCTTTTATATCTCGCGAAGCCCCCATTATAGAGGACGTACAAAATCTGTAAGCAACACAGTAAACAGTGCTTATCAGAGTTCGAAAAAAGTAATTTAAAATACCATTTTTCTCCATGGGCCCACTCAATCAGGTGGGAAAGGAATGGTGTCCCAGTAGATACCGGCATCTCTACTTTTGGGTAAAGTATTTGGACTTTCGCCTGGTAGCCCTCCATGTATAATCTGGAAACAGAAACGGTAATTAAACGACTCAAGAAACTCAACTAATCTTACGGTTGGCTCTTTCGATTAATGCCCTTGTAGCGGTACTAAGAATACTGCAGCAACATAGAACAAAAGGTACTATAGCGCCATCTAGGACACAGATGAAAAGAACTAAACATCGCAATACATTGAAATCCTACATCGCGCAAGTAAAGTTATTCGCGACTTAAGAGTATATAGCAGAACCCGACAACAACTATCGGGCAGTACCCCACCAGTCACAACACCCGTCTGGTCGGAGGATCCTACCTTTTCTATGGGGGATGAAGAACTTCACACCCTGTTTTCCATACCCCAAACCCTCTACTAAGAGGGTTTGGGGTATGGAATGCTAAATAAGAGAAAAAAAAACATGGTATTCTAAAACAGCTCAAGTTATGGTTGCTTTTAAATAAAAATCATCGTTCTCCTCCTCCAGAATAGGTGGGTGAGTACCTTATTGTGATCTCACAGTTTCCCGTCCCTAGGAAACTGTAACTTTACATTCTGGCGCATTATCATAAGAACGTACATATTGTTGTTTTCCTCGGAAACAGTACTTTTTTTTTACTCAATCATGATTCGAAGGACACGTGGCGCCATCTTAATAGATAGTAAATTAAAATAGATAGATAAATTGAGATAGTTCAATTATTATAGAAACTTTAGTAGTATGTTAAGAGTTTAATTGTCAAATTCTAAATTAACGCGAGAGAAGCAGAAGCAAAAGCTAGTTATTAATAAAAGCCACGTACTTGCCAACTGCTTCAAGCAGCAAATATGTGTTGTCCACGTGTCCTCTTCTGGTAAGTGCTATGTTCCTGCAGTCGGCTGGTAGAGACTGTTTCAAGATGGCTTGCAGTAGACCATGGGGAGCCACCTCCACCAGCACCGCATTCGACGGTATGTGTTTTAAAGTCTCCTCAAACAGCACTGGGTTCTGACGAAAAGAGAATACCATTACGGACGTAACAAAAATTAATCTATCTTCCACTGTTTGTCCCTGTATCCAAAATTAAAAATATAGATATATTCAAAATAGAAGAAGTAGAAAAAATAGTTTCGGTTTTCATCAATATCATGCAGGTGACAGCAAAGAGTTTGTCTCTATAGGTTAACTCTTTTGTTCTAAATGGGAAGATTTCCTAAAACCAATAGTGAATTCTTACCAGAAGATTGTTAGTGTGGTACTCCGCAGACGAAAACTTAGCCAGAGGCTCCTCCCATCTATCAAATGGCACGGAAGTAGACACCCAGCGTTCACTTCGAGCCCTCGGGGTCTTGATTACTTCGCTCAAATATTTCAGCAAACAGGGACCTGTTATTAAAAATTATAAATAATGAAATAAAAGACATACCTACGACTCCACTCATGGTAATATAACAGTGATTTTTGCTCACCAGCATCAGCAATGTAACGTGAATGATAAGCGATGTTGGAACATGGTACTTCCTTGGCGAAAATACCCTTAGAAGTCAACTCTGCGACGAACTCCTTCATGATATCCGCAGGTCCCGAAATGGTACTAGATTCAGGCCCGTTGTGACAAGCCACATCAATCTCAGGAGGACACATTTTTGAAATCTAGAAAATAAGCATGACGTGATTATGTAGCCTGGGTAGTTTTTATTTAAGTAAGGTATATTTCAAAACAACAAAAAAGTCGATTTGAAGACCTAATCTACAAAATAAATAACATAGTACTAGAACAAAATATTGAACTTAAGAAAAGCGTGGAAGTAATGTCCAGCAAATATGACAAGTTCCTGTCGCGTATCTCTAGCCTTGAGCTGGAACGGAAAGAAGATAAAAAAACATATACCAGTTGGTGGAAAAAGTCGAATATTAATATATCGATCTCATCATACAAAAATATAGACCCTTTTCTGGACTCACTGAATAATATTTTGACAGAGATAAAATCGTTTAATAATATAATTGTAATTGGTGACATGAATATTGCAATCGACCCTAGCAAAATTGAGCTTCTTGGAGAGAAATATCGCACTTTGGCTGCTTCTCATGGTCTCTTGCCGGCAACACATTGAGGTCACTCGTGATGCAAGTGGTACATGTATTGATCATATTTTACTTAAAACCAAATATTCATGTACAACTCTTGTACCACCAATTACTCTAACAGATCACCATCCAGTACTTATACATATTGATCTAAAGCAACCACGTTGTTACGCCCCTTCAACTATAAAAAAGATAAATACAAACTACGTAATTAGAGATATCCTTGGTATTGATCTAGATCCAGTATTTCAAACACAAGACCCAGAAATTGCCATAGGCTACCTTAAACCAGTGATCGGAATAGGTAGAGCTAATTTACCTAAAGTTCAAGGAACAAAAACGAAAAGTGGGGACTTACTTAAGACTATTTTTTTTTCCAATTTTTTTTTTCTGAATCTCTGAAATGTCTCGGAATCAGCTAAGTACATTCAATAATAATGTTATTTATTAATCAGTACAGTAAACTAATTGAATTCATTATTTTTCCTTTTTAACCGAGTTCGACAACAAGGAGAACGTTCTCAAAAAGCCAGTAGATACGTTTTCTATTGTTATTAATTCAGCTAAAGAACGCGGCGGACCCTCAACCTCATGTTTTCGTTTCCCAGAATAGCCAATACTTGCTGTCTCTTTCTATCTTTTGTTTGTCGCTGGTAAACAATGACTTGTGGTTCGCACTAAAAGCGTCGTCGTGCGCGCATTATTCACTCCTGTAGTTTCTCAACTTGTGTACGCGAAGGGATTGTAAAGTGGTGGATCATCCACAATTGTACCACGACCCTGCTAGCAACACGATATACTGTTCTAAATGTGAGAATAGTATTGTTTGCAAGAAAAGCAATATCAGGAGGCATATTGACGGACCGACACACCAAGGTGCTGCTAGAAGAGTGAATCATTTTATCTTTTATTGTCTTATCCTTTTAATATCTTATCTTATCCTTTTATTGTGGTCACGAGTAAATCAACCAGCATTTAAAACATTTTTACTTAAATACATGTGTTGTAAATGTACAAAAGTCAATAAAATTCCCGATGAATCGTTATTGAAGAAAGTTTATTTGGATATTGTTTTTGTTCATAGTAAAAAACTTTGGATATCTCTAGATGAAATTACTGATTATTTAGGTCGTTATATTGTAAATTTTCTTATAAAACCTTTAAATTTCGTAACAAATAAGCCATTTATAATAGCTTGCAAAATTTTAGAAAAGGTGGATGGAGAGACAATAGCTCAATTTGTGATTGGTTGCTTAGAAAATATGTGGGGAGACTCTTAAGAAGCCAAAATAGGAGATGTTTTAGTCCTATCTTCTGATAGCGTAGGATATATGTTAAAAGCAGAAGAATTTTAAAGAACTATTTGCCAAATATGATACATGTTATATGTTTAGCTCACGCTCTTAACCGCGTTGCAGAACAAACACGGACACAATATACGGACGTGGATACGTTAGTTTCAAAAGTAAAAAAATATTTTTAAAGGCCCCTAATTTTTTTTTTTTTTTTTTTTTTTTTTTTTTTTCCATTATGTATCCTGCTCATCACAGCAATCTGTCATGGACATTTAGCTGCTCCTTTGTTTGAATTTCTTCTGAGTTTGGTCTTTGTAGCAGTGAGGAATTGTCCATTGACCATTCTCACTCATTCTGCTGAGAATCTTTTTATTAAACTTGGAACACTGTTCCTCTTAAGTCTTGTGTATACAATACTTCCGGACCCCGATAAATCAGCAGCCAGTGAGTTTACGTGTTTGGTGAGCTTTTTCTGGTAGTTTGTGCTACGGGCAGCGATCTCTTGTTTTACAGTTTTGAGTTTCAGATCTTGCAGGATGTATTTATTGTGTATGCATTTAGGGATGTTGAACATGAATCTCAAAGCTTTAGTCTGAAACCTTTCCAGGATGTCGATATTGCTGTTGCTTGCTGTTCCCCAGAGCTCCACTCCATATGTCCAAACCGGCTTCAATATAGTTTTGTATATTAGCATTTTGCTTTCATTGGTTAACTGAGACTTTTTACCAATCAGCCAGTACATGCTTCTCAGCTTTGTGTCAAGAGCTTTCCTTTTACTCCAGATGTGTTTCTGCCAAGTTAACCTTCTGTCCAGGTGCATGCCAAGGTACTTTGCACTGTCTTCGTGTGGGATTTGTTCACCGTTTAGTGTAATAGGGGGACAGTTTCCTTTCCTTAGAGTAAAGGTGACTTGAACAGATTTGTTTTCATTCGCCTTTATACGCCATATCTTTAGCCATTCCTCAATTTCACATATGTGTTTCTGAAGGTTCGCTGAGGCAACAACTGGGTTGGTATGTACTGACAATATTGCAGTGTCGTCAGCATATGTGGCGATGAAGGTGTTGTCATCGGTTGGTATGTCGGCTGTGAATATGAGATAAAGTACGGGTCCCAAGATGCTCCCCTGTGGAACACCGGACTTGATTTCATACAAATCTGATGTGATGCCTTTAAGTTTTACCTCGAAACAGCGCTTCTCCAGGTAACTTTTCAGTATAAAAAAGAAGGAGTGAGGCAGGTATTTTTTTAACTTAAACAGAAGTCCGGCATGCCAGACCCTGTCAAAAGCCTGACTGATATCCAGGAAGACAGCCGAGCAATATTTTTTGTTTTCAAGTGTTTTGCTGATGGTATTTGTCAACCTATGTACCTGCTCAATGGTGCCATGCTGCTGTCTGAATGCGAATTGATGCCCAGGAAGGATGGTATTTAGATGAGGGCGCATTCTATTGAGGATAATTTTCTCAAACAACTTTCCAACCAAAGGCAGGAGGCTAATTGGTCGATAGGATGAGGCTTCTTCTGACGGTTTACCAGGTTTAGGTATCATAACAACCTGAGCAAGTTTCCACTGGAATGGGTAGTATGAGAGTCTCAGGCAGGCATTGAAGACCATCACTAAGAACATTATACCTTTTTTAGGGAGGTTGTTTAGCAGTACGGAGTCTAATAGATCATAGCCCGGTGCTTTATTTGATGGAAGAGCTTTAATCTCACTGAGTAATTCAGTAGGACTTACTGCCTTTAGGGGGAAGCATAATTGATTTGGCGACTGGAGATAGTCTGTTATATCCTCGTCTCTATTGATGTCAGTGCAAGGTAACGGAGTAAAAACCTTTTCCAGGTGTTCGGCAAATGCAGTTGCTTTTTCAGTTTCAGATCTAGCCCAACTTCTGTCCTGTCTTCGCAATGGCGGGATATGTTCTTTTGGTCGCTTAAGTTTCTTGGTCGCGCGCCATAACGAGTAATTAGTATCCTTATGTGGGGTTAGATAAGATAAGTGTCTTTGTAGGCAAAGGTTCTCGTATTCCTTAATCATATCTTTCAGCTCCGTTGTTGCTTTGTTAAACTTAGTTTCGTCCGTAGGATATCTAGTTCTGTGCCATTCTTTCCTCATTTCTCGCCGTTCGTGCACCTTCTCCATAATGTTCCTTGGAAGTTCTGTTTCATTTGCCTTTTTTTTCCTGTGTTTAGGCGTAGAAGCATTGGCCGCCAGGTGTATTGTGCTGTTGAACGTTTCGATAATGGTATCGATGTCTTCACCTGCTTTCAATTTCATGTTTAAGTTTAAATTACTTGTTACAATTTCTCTATATTGGTCCCAGTTGGTGTTTCTGCTGTGCATATAGTCCCCTAAGGCCATAAGGCCCCTAATAGTCAAATTATTAAAGCAAAATTTTCCGAGCCTGCCATTGCAATCATAAAAAATAATGTAAGCAAACCTAATAACAAAAATTATATAAATTAATTAATAATCCTTGATAAAAAATTACTAATCCCAATGACATAAGTAACCAATTTAACAATTATTTTATTGAGTTGACACAAAAAACCAACAATAATAATCATGACGTAAACAATAATAACATTGACAATAATATAAATACTCTATTTCTAACTCCAGTTGATGAAATTGACGTTATTAAATTAATTAATTCATTAAATAATACGAATTCTACAGGATATGACGAAGTAACCACTAAAATAATTAAATTAAGCGCGAAAATTATAGCATCTCCACTTACCTATTTAATAAATCTCTCTTTTGAAGAAGGTGTTTTTCCATTTTTGAAAAAGCAATGCATAAAGCTTTGTAACTAAATACAATTTAGTTGTGGAGAGTCAGTTTGGTTTTAGGAAAAACAGTTCAACGACTCTAGCCTGTTTTTCTTTATTGAAACTAATTACTGAAGCTCTTAATATTAATAAAAAAATGTTTATTTTATCGGTATTCTTAGATATGAGCAAAGCATTTGATTTTGTATCACACGAACGACTACTCTGCAAGCTTGAAAAATATGGCATAAGAGGCAAAGCACATGATTGGCTTCAAAGCTATCTATCTAATCGCCAACAGAGAACTGCTATCTCTAGGATAGAAAATGACACTAGGATGACATATTGCTCAGAACTAAAAATTAATGGGTCTGGCGTCCCGCAGGGAAGCGTACTGGGTCTGCCACTATTTACATTAAACAGTAACGACCTCAAAACATGTTTAAAATATGAATGTATTCAATTTGCTGACGATACTACTTTGACGATAAAATGTTCCAACAAAACTGACATAGAAATTGATGCAAATAATGAATTTATAAATGTGATAAAGTGGTTGAGCGACAATAATCTTCATGTTAATGTTGACAAAACCAAAATAATTCAATTTCAAACATATAACTTGTCAGTAATACCAACAGCAGTTAATCATAATAAAGCAATTCTGCAACCAGGACCATCAGTTTTATTTTTAGGTATAGTAATTGACAATAAACTAAACTGAATGGAACATGTAGAAAGAGTATGCAGTAAGCTTGATAAGTTTGTGTAGGCTCTTCGCAAGTTAAGACTAGTGTCCAGTAAAAAAACAGTCCTTAATGCTTATCATGGGTATGTTTCATCAGTATTGCGTTAGGGTCTAGTGGTATGGGGTAATTCGGTGGATGAGGAAAGAGCATTCATAGTGAAAAAAAATGTATCAGAGCCATGAGTGGGGCGGAATATTTTGACCATTGCAGGTCATTATTTAAGGAATTAAAAATTCTCCCACTCCCATGTCTGTATATTTTTGAAGTTTGTCTATTTGTAAAAAAAAATCCTCATTTATTTTTGATTAAATGAACAAGTCTTCGAAAGACTGAACAAAAGAAATGCTGGGAAATTATTGGTACCTGCTCAGAAATTGCAATTATACAGTAGAAATGTCGGTTGCATGACAATTAAAATTTATAATAAATTACCACCAGCCCTGAGAATGTTACCAATTAATAAGTTTAAATGTAAAATGTTTGCTTGGCTCTTAGACATGTGTTTTTATTCAGTCAATACATTTTTAAATCATACTTTTTGATATTGTAATTAAGATCTTATTAATGACATTACTTTGACATTTATTGTGAATTTATTGACATTGTAATTTTTATATTTTGACATTATGATTTATATTTTTTGACATTGTGATTTATATTCCTGAATTGACCATTAGAAAAAGAAAATTTAAAAGCAGATTTAAGTTATATTGACGAATATTTTAAAATAATTCAAATTTCACATTTTCATTTTCGCATCAAATTCTGTCCCAGGGTTCTCTATTTATTTCAAGTCGACTTAACTTACCGAGCAATATTGAAACAAACCTAACCTTACCTAATACATCCACTTCCGCCACAGCTTAGAATACTTTTATTTGGAAGGTAGCACAGCCATGTTTCTATAATGCTCGGTAAGTTATTCGACTTGAAACAAATAGAGAACCCTCGGACAGAATTTGATGCGCACTTGGTACAGACAAACATGGTTATTATACCTTTCAAACAAACTCCGTCAGTCGCAGCTCCGTCAGTCTGAGCTGTGCCACCCATAATTAAATTGTTGCCTACTAAGAGCAGTATTCGGCTGATTGTAAGTTGTAGATGGTGACAGAGTCTGTTCCACAGTTATTAGGAATTCTTCACGCGTTCGTCCTGAGAAGTAGTACAGCTCACTCCTCCCCTTTACCTGAGACGAGCTTTGTCGCAAGCAAACCGATAGTGCTGGGGTGATTGTAAAGAAAACAATTGTGTACCCGCACCCCAGCCAGAAATGACGAGGAGGAACACCGAGTGGCTTTAGTCAGTAGGAGTCTGACAGAACCGTCCTCCGCCTGCTCCACAGCGAAGAACATCCACTGAAGATTCCCAAAACTAAAAAAAAGGTTAAGTTTTTTGTGTAAATGTGGGAAAGGAAAACCGGGGTGCTTTTAGTCAGAGTCTGGCAGACCACTCCGCTCATCCCAGGGCGGAGGACATCCATGAGGATTTTCACCCCGAAACAAAGGTTAGGTTAGGTTAGGTTCGTTTTAATTGCTCAGTAAGTTACTACTACAGTCAGTACGTCAGTACTATTTGACTTAAAATAAATGGAGAACCCTCGGACAGAATTTGATGCGCTTTGGCACAGATAAACATAGCTGTGATACCTTCCAAAACAAAAGTAGTCTAAGTTGTAGCGGACGTGGGTGTGCCGCCCATATATTTTTGCCCACTATCCTTTATCTCATTTAAATACAAGCGATAGAAAAGATTTGGAAATAATTTGTGCTAAATATTCAGACATATTTTTCCTACAAGGAGACAAACTAGGTACAGCAAATGCAATAGAACAGTCAATAACAATAAAATTAAATACGATGCCAGTGTATATTAAGGCTTATAGTTTACCTCAATCATCGAAATCGGAAAGAAATAAGCCAGTACAAAAAAATGTTACAGGACAACATAATAGAGCCCTAGAGAGAAAAGAAATGGCGTGTAGTAGTGGATTACCGAAAACTTAATGATTGTTTGCAAGACGATAAATTTCCACTACCAAACATTACCGAAATATTAGACTCTCTTTCAGGAACTATTTGTTTTAATCATTTATATCTTCAGCAAGGGTTTTATCATGTTAATTTAAAACCAGAGAGTAAGGATATCAACAGTTTTTCGACTAGTGAAGGTCAATATTGTATGTAGCGCCTTCCTGGTCTCAAAATATCACCGAATGCGTTTTCTAGAGCCATGTCAATTGCTTTGTCGGGAATAACATGTCCTGATAACCCTGTCCTTGAAAACTGTGATTTTCAACCTAATTTCTCAGTTGTTGTAGGTTTAAACTCAGCAAAAAGGGTCATATCCATTAAGGCCCTTTTAAGTTCCCCAATTTTGATAGACGACTACAGCATCGTTCTGCCAACCCTTTTTTATTTTCGGATGGGAAATCATCAAATAACCCCTCCCGCTCTGGGCTGAGCAGGAGGGAGTGTCAGACTTTTACTGACTAAAACCCATCCATCCAAAACCCTTCCTTTGCCCTTTGTGTTCCAGGGCCGCGGTATCTCTTTCGAACAGTCCCGCAACCCTGGCAGGCATCGGTCCTTTCGGACCCCTTCTTGTTTGCTGACTCTCTTTGAGGCGCGCGTGGAACACGAACGCGCCGTCGACACGACCTGTCTTCATAAGACGGACGGACGGCGAGCTAGCCCATAGCCCACCGTCCACAGGCCCGTGCCTACGGTGGCCGGGGGCCACCACGTGGCCCCCGACGCCCGGTGCGTCTCCCGCGGCGGCTGGGACGTGAGGTTCTCTCCTTCTCACGTTCCGCCACCTCCTTCGCTAGCATGACTGCTTCGCAGAAGGAGGTGACGGCGTCCCATTCCGTCTCGCTCCGGACCATGGATTGAACCAAGGCCGGAAGCAAGAGGTCGCCGCCGCCGATCGCCGCTAGTTCTACCAACCCTGACGTAGGTATTTGGAAGAAGACTTCTAAAGGGACGTCGAAGCGCCATACCGTGTCGAACCCTATCGATAAGTATCTGGTGACGTGTAAAACCTTATTTTCTTCTGCACTTATCATACCTCAGTGCAGCATCACGATGTTTTAGGCTCCAGTGAAAGTGAAGACAGCATCTTTAAACGTTGTAGTGATAGACGTATATTTTCTTTTCATATGTTATTCTAAATACTTAATTATACCTCGTTAGCACCAGATATCCAAATTACTGGAAAAATTCTCTTCACCTCCTAGGGTCACAAATAATTTATTGACTAATCTTTTCCATCATTAATTGAAGAAAACATTCAAAATTTCAATGATGAAATTAACATTCATTCGGCCTTCACACTTATTCGATACTGTTGTTTTGGACCAAAATTCACGTATATATAGCCTTCGCTCCGCTCATCTTTGGAAACATCCACAGCTTTTAGACAAAGTAGACCAAATTATTAGGAACTCTCTAACTTCAATATTTAATGAGGTCCTGGACGACCGAGCCTGGCAGCAAGCCACACTCCCCATTCGCTTGAGTGGTCTCGGCGTCCGCAAAATTTCAAGTATAAGTTTACCAGCCTTCCTCTCCTCGGTCTACGGTACCGAAAAATTAACCAGGGATATTATTTGTCATCCTCACTGGTTGATTTTGAGTTACCGTATTTGACCGATGCGTTGAACGCTTGGAAAATGGCTTGTCCCAATACAGATATGCCCGACAATCTGTCCTCCCAGAGACAGTGGGACGTGCCGCTCTGCAGTATTATACGGAATACCCTTTTAAATATGTCTAATTGTCTATCAATACTGTGGAAAATGCCCGTCTGCTGGCCGTGGGAGAATGTGAGTCGGGTTTGTGGCTTCAGGCACTTCCGTCACCCACCATTGGAACTTTGATGGACGACACATCGTTCCGTGTCGCTATGAGTCTACGCTTAGGCGCACCTTGTGTTGCTCCGCATCGGTGTCACTGCGGTGAAACTGGCGACAGCCTCGGACACCATGGCCTGTCCTGTTACAGGAGCGCAGGTCGCATTGCACGGCACGCTAGCATTAACGATATTATTCGCCGAGCCCTTGCCAGCGCCGGCATACCAGCGGTATTAGAACCAAACGGCTTGGTACGTGACGATGGGAAGAGATCAGACGGCATGACGGTGGTGCCTTGGAAGGTGGGTAGGCCTTTGGTGTGGGACCTGTGTTAACACCCTTGCGCCATCTCACGTTGCAAGCACGGCGGGCTGTGCGGGCGCTGCTGCTGCGGCTGCTGAAATCCTCAAGCGGCGCAAATACTGGAACCTTATCGGTAACTACGGTTTTGAGCCGTTTGGGGTCAAACGCTCGGGTCATGGGGCCGGAGTGCACGTCTCCTTTTTAAGAAAATATCTCGCCGACTGGTGGACACTTTGTGTGACCAGAGAGCTGGCTCTTTCTTTGGTCAAAGAATTAGCATTGCCATTCAACGTGGCAATGCTGCCAGTCTTCTGGGCACGTTTCCGGATGACATCGATGGGGAGGAGTACTTTGACGCCTAGTGTCCTATTGTCGTCGTTGTATATGTATATGTAGGAACTTAATTTTAGTCTTCTTTTTAGCATTATTTTAGTTACATTTGTAGTCTGTATATATTGTACATAGTAGATATATACACAGAATAATAATAAAATTACTAAAAAAAATCAAGTATCTTGATTTAGCTCACGAGGTTGTCGACATGGACTCTGCAATCATTGTACCGATAGTCGTTACGGTTAATGGACTAATAGCAAAGAGCCTCGACCAACACCTTAGCAGGCTCTCATTGCGCGGCTGGGTCAAGGGCTTGATTCAGAAAGCAGTACTCCTGAACACGGCACGCATAGTGAGGCGGTTCCTCTCCCTGGAGCCCTGACCACCGACAGCCTGGACCTTGTTCCTGATGCCGATCGACCATCTATTTTTTATATTTTTAAATGTTTTTTTAAAAGAAATGTAAAAAAAATATATAATAAGAAAAATTATAAATAAAGGAAATAATAAATTACTAAAATCATTTAAACATATTTTAAACACATTTTTATTTTATTTCTAATTCAAATCACATCATTATTATTTTTTTGATTTCAATCTTAATATAATTATTTTAATTTTTTGTATTATATTTAATATAAAGTGGTGTGCTGCCTTTTTTATTTAATAATGTCAGTTGACATGCCGCCGATAATATGGGCTTTGATGTGTAGAGATACATTTCTTTGAATAGTTGATCGCGGACTGTTCAGCACTATTCGTGAGAACTCTCTCTTCACTAGTTAGTGTTACACACTAAAAAAACTACTCGTTTTTAGGGTTCCGTACCTCAAACGGCAAAACAGAACCCTGATATGATCACTTTGTTGTCCATCTGTCTGTCTGTCAAGACCCTGTTCTCAGGAATGCGTGGCGGTATCGAGCTGAAATTAATACCAAATACTCAAATCTGCTACCCCTACCCATCCATTTTCTTTCTTTTGCCCTTTGGGGCAATGTAAAAATCAAACTTAAGTAAACGCGATAAAAAGAGATGACTGTTTATGTCGCATATTTTGCGATTTCACAAGGGAAGCAAAACCTATGGGGTACTTTCCCTTTGTCCTAGAATCATGAAATTTGGCAAAAAGCAAGGCCTTACAAAAATAGTTGAAAACTAAAGGGTTTCTCCATACATGCATAGTTGACGCCAATTAACATATATTTTTTTTAGATAATGGTACGGAACCCTTCGTGCGCGAGTCTGACTCGCACTTGGCCGGCTTTTTAGTTACGAACTCAACCCGCTAGTCGTCGGCAGTGTCACATAAGGGTTTAAAAAGTACCTTTTCATATCCCACACCGATAGCAGCCATGGATCCACGAATAAACGGAGTCTGCAGTGACACCAGACCGCGGCTGTACGCCGTCAGAATCATCTCCTCTGCCGTCAAACAACCGTCGGCGTACGCGCAGCCCAACTCGCCTACACTGTGACCTGAAGAAGAGAAGGGATCATTATTGGAGCTTCACGCGCGTTTCACTGGAGCAAACAAAACAGAACGTGAAATAGCTGTGTATCAATTTTGTTGTGTTTATTGTGTGATAAAGTAAACTATGGATCTATTCGACTATTCAAATAACTCAAGCGAGAGTATGTACCCACACACTCGCTTGAGTTGCTTTGTTGTTGTAGTTTCGTGCCCTTGTAACAGAAATGATAGTTTTACCGATAATGCCATCAGGCGCCAGTCCAAGTTCCCAAAGCACGTCAGTCAGTCCTATTTGAATAGCAGCTATGCCCACGAACGAGTGAAGAATGTTATCGAATATAGTCTTGTCGGGCGAAGTAATTATATGGATTATATCGATGCCTTTTGGTTCCAAAGTTTGTCGGCACCTGAAAGTAACAGTTGTTAATAATATAGAAAATGTTGGACAGAAATAAGAATACAATATCATGTATCTTTAAACCGTATACTCAGATTAAGATTTCTAAAGAAGCTTCAGGCTGTAATAAAATATTCAAGTAGCTACCGTTCGATGGCAGCAGCAAAGATCGATATGCGCATGAGTTGCGCGCCCATACCCGCCCACTGCGAGCCCATCCCGCTGTACACGAACCACAGCGGCCGCCGCACGTCGTCGAAGTATGCCGACTGCTCAGATAAACTGACAGTCTTTTCTTCTTCGTTCGTTTCTAGAATTAAGAGGCCAAACAGATAGTTCTAAGGGAAACACAGTTCACTTGAAAGCAATAATTATGTTAAAATAACCGCATCAAGTTGGGACAGGTGAAGGGATGATCAATGTAAGCAGCTGGATAAGATCGAGAGTTGATTAGGTGGTGTGAAATGCTTACGATTATGATGAAGAGGTAATTTAAGACATTATTATGAAATTTACTTAAAATGATGAATCCTCTGCCCAAATGTCCACGAATGTTTGTCTGATGGATGTTGTGCAACAAAGCCAACTCCTCAGGATCTATGGCGCGTGTCTTCAAGTTTCCAAATATTTTCTGTACAGCAGTTTCTTGTCTCGCAGATATAGTCACAAGATGTGCGATACTACTGTTGTAGCGAGAAGGATCCTGGAATAAAATAGAAAAAAAAATACGGTAAATGATCAAAGGTATGACTCAGTAGTGAGGATCATGATAAACAAAAAAGGTAATTCTTGCTTTTTATCCGGTATAATCTCCGTTTGTACCTTGGGTTTATAATGTCCATGCAGCAGCACGTGTGAGTTGACGCCAGTGACGGACATGCCGTTGACGGCGACGTAAGTGCGGCGAAAGGGCTGGTGCTCGGTGGTGACGCGCATGCGCCCCTCGTGCAGTGCAGCCACGTCCTGCCGCGGAGTACTGCAGTGCAGGTTGGCGGCCAGCTGACCGGTGTGGTAGCCGAGCAACACCTGTTAAGGATATGAAATATTTGAATAGCTAGGTAATGGCACCAATACATCTCTGAGTATCGCTTCGAAATTCCAACAATGTCAGGACGTGAATCCACCGATTCATTTGTTTTAATGAAGGATTATTTGAAAACAAATGAGTTTAACAAATCGTGTGTGCGGGGACCTCCCCTTTTGACACCTAGTCCTACTCAAATTATTTGAGATGATGCTAAAGTTGCTCTACCTGCCTATTAACTGACTTAAAAAAACGTTTTTGCAAAAAATTAAACTGACTTTAAAAACACAAAAAAGTAAAAGAAAAAGAAAGAAAACTTTTTTGTTTTTCACTTTTTAGTGATTCACATGTGCTTACCCCTTCACAGCAAATCGGCGTGATGTTATGTTATGAACTGGTGTAAACAATAGACAGATATGAGAATTCAGCAATCCCAGTCCATTTGCTATCATTTATTGAGGAGTTCCGTTGCCTATCTCCGAAGTTCACTTCGAGAAAGTGCTCTTCCAAAAACTACCCAAATCGCTTCAAGTGAGCCTATAAAATTTGAAGAATTCTTTCTATTTCTCCAAGATCCCATCATCAGATCCTGACTTGATGATCATGGGACCACCTGTGAACTATACGCGTGCAAACAAAAAAAAATCCAAATCGGTGCAGCCATCTTTGAGTAATCGGGGAACATACATAAAACATAAAAAAGGTTCCGACGAATTGAGAACCTCCTCCTTTTTGAAGTTGGTTAAAAAAGAAGGTTATCAATTCGATTATTATTATTATTTATTTATTCTTATTTCCAGGAACCACCATACAATGACGTTATAAAAAAAAATATTTGGGATAGTTATTATTGAAATTCATAATCACTAGTTTTCGGAATAGGAATTTGTCGCCTTGCCACTGCAAAATTGTAACAATGCTAAGGATTTATTTTTTAATATCAAAGACATTTGTGCGAAAGATACTTGCGCGAAAAGACATTTGCGCGCAAGCACATTAGCACGAAAGGACACCTGTTGCAAATGGACTTTTGCGCGAACGGACACTTGTGCGAATGGACACTTGCGAGTTGCGCGTCTAATAGCCCGTGAGATTAATTACAGACAAAACATAACATCACCTTTGATATTTCTTGAACTTGATTTTGATTGTGCCCCGCTTAGAGCGCCCTCGATTACCATGGAAGTGACACCCGTGAAAAAAAATTCAATAATTTTCGTATACGACATCTTTGATTTGAATTTTTCGTGATGAGTATCACGTCCCATGACGAAAATTTCGCTACTTTTCGCAGCCGCCATCTTATATTTTGACCCGATATTCGTTTAGAACGCCCTCTATTACCATGGACGTGACACCCATGACGAAAAATTCGCTGCTTTCGCAGCCACCATCTTTGATTCTAATTTTAACCCAATATTCGTTTAGAACGGCCTCGATTACCATGGTCGTGACACCCATGACGGAAAATTCGCTATTTTTCGCAGCCGCCATCTTTGTCACAAGTGTCCATTCGCGCTGTTTTGGAATACCAATCATTTTCAGTTTACGTTAATATTAATATGTTTTTCTATTTTATCGTGTCATTCAACAGTGGCTCTTCGAAACTACGTATTTTTTAGAGCAAAAACCGAGAAATTTGTCGATATTATCGTAATCAAATTAAGAAAATAAAAGACTTTTTACAAAAAGTAACGAGCCAACTTTGAAAACAAGGATATAAAGGTATTTATTAGCTCGATAAATTTTGCGATTTAGCCTCTGTTGCCTCGGAAGGACTGCGGAAACAGAACTCGTAAACGCGTTGGGCGCGAGAGACCTCTTTTCAACGCCAGATTTACGCAATACGAGCGAGTTTTATGAATTAAAAGAAAATATGTAATTATTAAACATATAATCAATATTAAGGTGCACTAAAAATAATTGCAATTCCTTTACAAGTTTAGTCAAAAAACATTGTAAACCTGCGCGAATATTTCAATGTTACTGTTAATGTCAATGTTACTGGACTGGGGCCTTAAGAATCTTAGAATTTAACTAGAATGATACTAATTGTTTTTCTTTAATCTAAATACACTAAAAACAGCACAAAACAGATTAATTAAAATTCTATTCAACTACAAATTTAGAACGCCAACTAAAAAAATGTATGAGGACACAAAAATAATGAACATCTTCCAAACTTATAAATACTACACGTGTATACTTATACGAAAAATACTACAAAAAGATATTCACACAACACTAAATTTCACTAAAAAACCACACAAAAATACCTTACGTAATCCTAGCTACTTAGTGACGCGACCACCGAGAACAGTTAATTTCGGTAAAAGAAATATTGAATATGAAGGCGTCAACATGTATAATAAAATTCCGATGGAAATAAGAGAAACGAAAAGTATGTTTAATTTTAAAAAAACTATTAAAACAACACGTCACCACATAATTAATAAAACAAAAATAAAAACAAAAACAAGTACATTGCCATACATGCCATATAGATATGGCATGTATGGCAATGTACTTGTTTTTGTTTGAAATGTCGCTTTTTGTATCTTTGTATAATTCACATAGTTTCGCAAACTTAATTATTATTGTACCCGCTTATTTTTTCGTTTTTTAGATTGTGTGTCGTATGATTTTTGTACCTAATTAGTTTGAACCGTTTATTTCTGTGCGCTTACCTACACTTAATTTTATACTTAAACATGTTTTCTCAGTAAGTGAATAATGTATATTCTTTATGAGAAAAAATAAAGTTCTTAAATCACTTTATTTGTTTAACATTGACGGCATGGAATAAGCAAGAAAATTCAGTGTGACCCCAATACAAAAGTTACCTTGATTATCGCGGATATACCAGAGGCGGCCTCGCTATATCCAATGTTGGAAATGACGCTGCCAACTAAAAGTGTGTCTTCTTTTCCTTTACAGAACACCCTTTCAATGGTCTCCAGTTCTGTTTTGTCAGCCTCAGGCGTACCTATAACGAAATTGTGAAAATCGGTACCAACAAAAATTTTCAATGTTTTTTCTTGATCATTGTGTCTAGTCTACTGCGCGACTGCTGATCTCGTGGTCCTGATTTGATCCCCAAGTCGGGTAAAGAGTTCTTAGATTTGTAAGAGACGTGCTTAGTTTATAGCAATAGGCTCACTTGCTATTAAACGCGGAACTTAAATAACCGGCCAATGAAAATGTAATGATATACACTCAGTTACCCCTTTCAAATATAAGGACGTGGTCTAAAGCAGTTTCATAAATTATTGAGTCAATCATTAAATAAATGATTACCTGAACCAAAAGCTTCAACGTACTCCACAGCGTGCGGTGGAACTCTCGCTTCCTCATAGAAGTTTTTCAAGAAGTCGACAGTCTTGTCAGGATTCCTTAAGTATCCGTACTGAGGGCCTGTTTCTTTTGTTAGCAGACCGGTAAACTCCGTCTTAGCGTGCAGTAAATCTGCGTAGATCCTGTATATTACACGATAAATGAAACTAGTCTTCAGTGGCGTAGCTATGTAACCATGGGCCCCGGGGCAAAACTGAAATTGGGGCCCTATTTTAACTTAAGTAAATACTTTAGGAGTGCAAAACTACTTCATCATCAGCTCCTTATAGCCCACTGCAAGGCATAATAAAGGAAAGCTATGCATTTTCTACTAATTACGTATTATGTGTAACGCAGCTCGTATGTCCTAATAATGTTATAAAACGTTAAAGTTTTTTTTTTTGGTACGCTTTCACGTATAATCTACTGGATGAACTTGGACAAGGGCGTCGCCAACTTTTGAGCCGGGGGGGGGGGAGGGGCAGGAGATTGCGAGTAAAATCGTGTGCGGGTTAAGATTACTATTTACAGATGCAGTTGAAGTTCTTCTTAATCATAAATGTAATAGCCACTTCCAAAATATTTGCACCTCGGATTGGTTACATTTTCCATACTTGTTTTGAAGAGGTTTTTGAAAAGTCTAGGAACTAAAAGAAAATTTTAGGTCTCTACTCCAGACAAGTTTACTTTTCTTTATTTCGAATAAGGGAAACCATTATGAAAACAAAAGGAACTAAGTTTCCAAGAGCGAGCGAAGCGAAATCGAAAATTTTAATACCCTACCTTGGGCAGGACAGAAATATTTCGACTCTTCATACAGGTCGACTCACAAACAAAGTCAAGATCCGAGGAGAAGGGCCGCAAAAGCGAGCGAAGCGAGCTCGGAATTTTTTTGACACCTTGCCTTGGACAGGTTAAAATTGTTTCGATCCTTCATACAAGAGATACTTGGTCGGCTTTTAGATAAAGTCAAGATTCAAAAGAAAGTAGTCAGAAGAGCGAGTGAAGTGAGCTCGAAAATTTGAACACTCTACCTACCTACCCTGGACAGGTTAGAATTATGAAATTTTGCACACAGATAGAGCTCGACCTGGTTATAAGTTGGACGAATACAAGTATCCTATGATACTTTTATCCCAAGAATCCCATGGGATAATTTTCAATGTTGGTCCGTACTAGGCGAAGTCCGGCAGAAGCTAGTAGAACAGCCGACCCCAACCTAGTTGGGAAAAGGCTAGGTAGAAGATTACACCCTGTTTTATTTATGTTCTGGAGGTGGGAGATATTTTTGTGATTTCGGTTCGAGCCGTTCGAGGTTTGTAGGAGTCAGGGCAAAAAATTTTGGCGGGACGTGAGAGGGAGAGAACCTCACGTCCCAGCCGCCGCGGGAGACGCACCGGGCGTCGGGGGCCACGTGGTGGCCCCCGGCCACCGTAGACGCGGGCCTGTGGACGGTGAGCTATGGGCTAGCTCGCCGTCCGTCCGTCTTATGACGACAGGCCGTGTCGACGGCGCGTTCGTGTTCCACGCGCGCCTCAAAGAGAGTCAGCAAACAGGAAGGGGTCCGTAAGGGCCGACGCCTGCCAGGGTTGCGGGACTGTTCGAAAGAGATACCGCGGCCCTGGAACACAAAGGGCAAAGGAAGGAACATGGATGGGTTTTAGTCAGTACAAGTCTGACACTCCCTCCTGGTCAGCCCAGAGCGGGAGGGGTCATTTGATGATTTCCCATCGATAAAAAAAAAAAAAAAAAAAAAAGGGCAAAAAATTTGCAACTCGAAAATTCTTTATTGAACTAGGATATTATAAGTTTTTCCAATGTCGTCCATGGAGGCAGAGGGGCCCCTTGAACTTGGGAGCCCCGGGGCACTGCCCGGCCTAGCCCTGCGGTAGCTACGCCACTGTTAGTCTTAAATATAAAGTTTTCACAACAAGTAGGCCACCAACATTTATTTAAAATCCATTAATAGCACTACACCCTGTGGTGTAGCGCTATTAATGGATTTCAAATGAAAAATTGCGCATGCCCCTCGACTCCGGGGTTTGACATTTTTTTTATATTGTAGGGCTTGGGGTACACCACTCGTAGATAAAGGTTATCCATTAAATGTAACTACACCTTATATATTTATTACAAATCTTTATTATTATATAATTATAAATCTCGGGTAACGGTGTTTGTGGTCGCACTCCTTCAAATGTCTCGACCGATTTTTATGTTTTTCTTTTTTGAAAGTTTATTTGGTAGGTATGAGAATAGGTCTTAAAGCATATTTCACACCGCTAGGTGATTAGGGGAAAGGTAGGGGTATAGTAAAAAAGACGCGCTGCAACGCAAGCCGAGCACATCTAGTAAGTTTAAATGATTTGCTTCAATCAGAAATAGGAAACTCACATTCCGTTGTGAAAAAGAGATGGTGCTCCTAAAAGAAAGTGATGAAACTAAAACTTTATAAAACAGCCCCTGACTTTTATTTCTTGTAAAAAGATCCTTTTATAACTTACCTCAGCGCGTCCTTAGCCTTCTGCAGAAACAATACATTAATGGCTTCCGACTTGACACAACCATTGGCATTCTGATCAAATGACTTTGTTTTGCCATCCATGGCTTGTCTTATGATCCTGGAAATAAATAAAACACGATCGTACAATTTCAAACATTTGAATGTTATTGGAAATAAGTTTGTCAATAAAAAATAGGGCCATTATACAATATCACTTTGGTCTAAATATTTTTTATGATTTTTTGGAACGATCGGCATGCAAGGCGTGCCATATATGTACATAATTATGTATGTTATGTTATACATATAACGAAAATATTTTTCTTTATCAATGCTTTACCTTCCGTAATGCACTGAGGACTGTGGATGCAAACACAAGTTACATCCTCCCACGACGGCCGCCTCGCATTCTCCGCGACTCATAGCGAGGTACGCCTGCTCCAGCGCCGCGGTTGAACCGCAGCACGACTCTTCGATCGCTATCGAAGGACCCTTCACGTTCAACCAATAGGAAATGCGGTTGGCAAACATAGACTTAGAGCATCTACAAAACAAAATAATTATGACCAATAACAACTCCACAAATGCGCTAGCTGAAGATATGTTTGTATATTATTAAGATTGAATAATAGTACTCTACAGTAGGCCTGACGACAGTGGTAACTACTCAATTATAACTTATAAGATATCGGAACTCCGTACTACGCTAGGCCAAGTCAAAGTAGAAGTGTTAACGCCGACGTCCAGTCTATACTGTGGTAGCAAGTGTGACTCCTGGATTTGATTCTCACAGCCACGCTAAAAACATAGCACTGCATGTGGGTTTTTCGTTTGTTTTGCACCCGGTGTTTTTCTTACGTAGGTACGTGGGTTTTTTTTTTAAACTGGTGCGTGTGGCTGTACCAAATAAAGTCTGTGTGTAATGTATAAAGTGTATTTTTTCTTACCCAGCTATACCCAAGCCTGTTCTAGACGCGGCATCATACAAGGTTGCTTTTTCAGCTTCGGAGAAACAGATTCCAACGAACACACCTATTTTTTTCCCGGACAAGTGCTTGGGATTTACTCCTGTGGACGTTAACAATTAAATAAAAATAAAAAATAAAAAATTTCGGTAACCTTATTAAATACAAATCAAATCATTTATTTCTTTGCAAACATGGGTATACAAATTGGTACATAGATGTTGTCATAGAAGTTAGTTCTCCATATTCTGCCGTCACATGGGCATGCAAATCATAATCAATTAATGTTTTTTTAAATAACAATAAGAATATTATTATAATTCAATTTTATAAATTAATGTAAAATTATTTAAATCACAATAAAATAGAAAAATATCATAATATTACATCAAACGTCACAAGGTTACGATATTAAGTACGTCAATCGATACAATACAAGCATGTCAATTTGCATCATGCATCTCCGCTCATCATCTCCGCTCGCTGTCATGCATCTCCGTCAGTGAAGTCTTTCCCAGTTCATTTAGTGAAAATGCGAAGCATTTCCGCCTTTCGTTCAACAAAGAACATAATTTTTCCCGAATCTGCTTATCTAAATCGTCATCAACTATGATCTGGTCTTCCCCTATTGATTCGTCGTAAGATTCGATTCGAAGTATATTGTGAGTTACGTCACTTAACCCAGTTGTTTTAGCAGGAACGACTTCATCTGTCGGAAGGTTCGTCGATACTAACGCTGCTCTAGCAATTAAAGCCCCTGCGCTTAACGTGAATGGTTTTCTATTTAGACCCATGATTAGTAACGAACTCAGTCCCCCTCTGACCGTGTATATACCAGGCAACACTACATATTCTTCTCCTGCCTTCGAACATCCTACAGTGTCTACGTACACTATACCGGTGTCTTGGTTGCCGGCTTTAGTCGGAATAGACGTCAATCCTTGGACGACCGTGGCATCCAAGCAAGTAATAGGTATTTTCTCAGATTTTGGACCGGGTTGTTTGTACAAAAACAAGACGCTGTCAGTTTTGTATGCTCTAACACCCGGCAATTCAGTCAATGTATGTCCTATTAAGATGTCTGTGGCTAGTAAGCCGGGCTTTACTAAGTACACTTCAACCTCTTCATCGAGGCCGTCAAGGATAATGCGCACTTTAATGCGACCACAAGGTACTACACTGCCGTTCCCGAAACCATTGAGAGTGGGTAAATTGTTTTTGTCAATCGGAACATTCAGCATATTGCTTAAGTCTTCGTTGAGCAAAGTGCATTGACTGCCTAAGTCCACAAATGCCTTGAATGGTTGGTTTTCAACTAAAACTTGTTTATAGTATTTATCCACCCCTTTCTGTCCACATGCAATGTTTAAGATACTTTTCGTCGTATTCGTTGCAGTCATTGTCGATGGAGCACGAGATTCAAAGCGGCTACCAGAAGTATTCTTACAATTCTGGTCTGTGTGTCCGAACCAACGACACTTCGTGCACTTTACGATAGGCTTTGGGCATGAGGTGACCATGTGGCCAGATTCTTTGCAGTTAAAACAATGTAATTGTGTAGTTAACTGTTCTTTTCTTTGTGGATTGTATGCCTTCTTGTACTGGTGCTGCTGCTGACCATGACCACTACTATCACCAAAATGCTGACTTGGTTTTCTATTTGTGTCATTAGTCCTGTGAGTGATATTTCGGAGATATTTCAGAACTTCTTCCGGTTCTTTAAAATCACTGCCTTGTACGTTCATTCTCACGTTATAATCGTAGATACCGTGACTCACACAATCGACTGCTTGTTTGCCGGAGAGCTCGCACCTATTTACTAGCGTCATTTTATCATAATAGTACTCTTCGAGAGTTTCATTCTTGCGAGATCTTCGGGCCAACATTTCAGTAAGTAAGTCTCCATAGTTATGTTCGCAAGGAAATGCGGCAATAAAATTATTCTGCCACTCTGCCCATGTGTATTTGACTGTTGTCAATCCCTCGTACCATTTTTTTGCTAAACCTTCCAGTTTGGGTAGCGCATAAAAAATAGTTTGTCGCTCCGTCCACTCAAACACGTGTGCAGACTCATTGACCTTAGCTAACCAGTTCTTCATAGTTTGGGATTTACCATTAGGATCAAAGCCCGGTATGACGTTTTGAGAACCTGGTAACCCTGGTCCAATAGAACTAGGAGCCCCGGTGTTACCTTTTGCACTGAGTAAGCTAACTAGTTTCTCTAATACATCTGGGATGTCACGCCTATCCTTTCCCTTAGCTTCGCGCCTAGTTGGGGACGGACTAATGGAACTTTGTGAATCGGAGCTAGTATCACAGCGTCTACGCTGAAGTTTAGTTTTCTTAGAGCGTTTGCGCTTGCGTGGTCTACTTTTCTACAGGCGATGGTGTACGAGCCGCATCCGAATCGTAGGTTTTACGCTTGCGACCTTTTATATTATTTTTAGGAGAGAGCATTTTTTATTTAAGGCTGAATCAAGGAAATAAAAAGGAAAGCGAATAGGAAGACACAGTATATGAATATCTGAAATCAATTTCAACTGTTAGTGCAACCACACAAAAAAAAATGCTTAAAAGCAGATTTCTCAAAATCAATTGTAAAGCGTCACAGCCACCATGAGAACAAAACAAACCACAGTGCATTTCTAATCCGTCCAGAGCTGGGGTATGTTGTGTAAAAACAAAAATGTTTAACACTTAAAAAAACAATTATGCTAGGTAAAATACTTGTTAATTAAGTAAGGCGCTTTATGTTACTATATTTTGATATCAATTGTATCATGCTGTAATCTTAACACAACTCAGCTGCTCAATACAAACCAATTATTTATCAAGAAAAGCCATGTGCAAAAGTTAGTGTCAAGCGAGGCATGGTGCTCATTATGTATATAAAGTAATTCCATATAAAATCATTCACAACTTAAAAAAAAAACCTTTTGTTCAGGCATCTGAATAATAAACAAGTAAATCCATGTGCTATAGCTAGTTTCAACTAAGACAAGGTCCTCATCATTAACAAAAACTAATTCTCTATAAGTGCATTCACATCTTTTAGGATGATTTATTCTGTTACCTATCTGTATACAACCTGGTAAAGCCATGTGTGTTATAGCTAGTTTCAATTAAGACGTGGTCCTCATAATTAATATTTCTATAAATGTGCAATCACATCTTTAAAACCATTTACCCAACTATCTGTACAATACACAAATCAATGTGCCATAGTTAGTTATAACAGGCACAGTTCTCATAATAGTACATAATTGCATTAAAACTCATTCAGAATGTTGAAAACCTTTTAAGTAGTTATGATACAAAGTATTTTGTCAGTGTTAGAATAAAGTCAAGCTGTTAGTTGCGGTTAATTCTCACCTTGCTATTTCTCAAAAATTTAAACTTATCAACAATCATGTTCTATATGTAGATATAGTAATGTATTTTGCTTTAACTAAACAATAAACTTTGTAAGTAATGGTATTCCATAGTTTATTAAAATGTGCCTGTTACCGGAAATGTTATCAAACAAAATACAGGTGTGGGTAAGTGATCTGATAGCATGTTCACTGTCCTGTTTCACTTTTGTGACCTATATTGTGTTGTAAAGCAAAGGCGATACTAAGACTATAACACCTAGGTAGTATAGATGTTAAAACTCTTCTCCTGTTCCAAGACCAGTGTGTACCATAAGGTAGGGACATAATATAGAAACCAGATGTCTGATGAAAGAAAACTAATAATAATACCGACCAGCTGTGATAACCTGTTGAATCAATTGTATTGTCTGTATGTTTGAGATGAATCCTGTGGTCGGCTTCCTGCTCATTCGCCTTACCAATCCACTTATTTGTACTTGGAGCTCTCTTAGTCTTTACGACGAAAACATTCGTCATTTTAACTCGGTGAAAAGTCTAAAGTAACTATGTAAAATTCAAGATAACTTACCAGGAAATTCTCCAATCTTATTTTACCTTTTCCTTTCCTCCTCAGTGAACGTGGGTACACAGCTCACTTCTGATTTGTTAAAATCAGTGAAACAAGTGAGAGCGTTGAATAGTATATTCTTACTCACAATTTCGTATCACAATTATTACATCCAAAATCCGTTCCAAATCAAAATGTTTTTTTCATAGATCCCCGTTATCGCGCCCTTTTTACGCCCCTGACCTCTGTTCCCTCCGGGTTGTCATCCTTCCTTTTTTTTACTACAGAACTACTTAATTATTCTAAATTTCGCACAGAATATAATATTTGATGATGAGCTGGTCTAACAACTGCCAATATTGATGTTAAGCATCTACTAATAATAGGAATAATTTAAATAATTAACATTCGACCATCCTGACAAGTGCCTGTCTCTAGGCACCTGAGAGCAAACAACCCCGAATAAGTTTAGTAATTCACATTAACAGACGATTTATACTCTATTTATATTCAAACTATTAATCATGATAATTAAATCACCTTTGTCATTAAACCAAGACAAGATACTAATTGTGATTAGCATAATCGGCTAGGTGATACTTATCCACATTATTTCAGATAGAAGATCAAAATGATTCATAACCGCTTGTAATAGGAAAAGTATAGAACAATGAAGTCGTCGGTTGCACTAGACAAGTGACATTTACTTAAATGCACCGCAGGTATGACGTACAGTACCAAGCATTTAACACTTGCATAAATTGAGAGACAAACCAAAAAGAAATACAGAAAATAAAATAATAACAGATTCATAAAATAATTAAAAAATATATATAAATGTAATAGATAGTTGATGATGTTGAAACTTATTATAACACATACACGAAGCATTTTGTTTATTGAAGTGCAATTAATTTAATAAAGGTTATGCAGAGCATTAGAGCCGCAGAAAGTACTTTCAATTAGCAACATAAAAACAGGTAATGAGATTCAACTCTACATCATCGTTTAATGTCGTGAGATAAGTACAAATAAAAGTGTAAAATACGTGTAAATAAATACTCTTTGAATTTGTACCTACCTCGCACCAATCAACATGGGTACTTACGTTCTAGTTTTTCTCGGCCATCCTTCCTAAGAAGAATGACCTCATTCTTTCGAATTTAAGATATTACAGTCATAGTAAAGGCTCATACTAAACAAATAAATCCTAATGAATGCTATTTATAAGTTAGTTATAACAAACAGGAGCTAAACAGATCGGAATTCAACACTAAAAGAACATGCGCGCCGACTACACAATTACCGGGCGGCAACTATATTATATATTATTTAATATAATTATCAGTCTATTAGTATGGATAAGTACCACTTTTGATTTACGTTTAACACTAGACACCACACAACACCAGACAGGCCATTAAATCATGAGTATTAAAGAACTTTACTCGCAGCACTTAGCACTTTGATTTCATCGTTAGAAGTCACACGTCGCGTCGATGTCGTGGCCCTCAACGGGCAGTAGCTCGGTCGTTTCTGGGTGGCCTTAACACAGACCACCAAGTGCCCATACATCACGAAGCTTCGGTGTAGTTGTATGGCGAGATATTATGTGTGCCGACGGTTACCCGCACAGGGGTTTACGCCCTCAATACATTCAATAATTTGTCGACGCTTACCCGCACTGGGGGTTACGCCCTCAAGACATTCAATAATTTGTCGACGCTTACTCGCACCAGGGGTTACGCCCTCAAGACATTAAATAGTTTGTCGACGCTTACCCGCACTAGGGGTTACGCCCTCAAGACATTGTTGCATATAATTTGTCGACGCTTACCCACTCAATGGGTTACGCCCTCAAGACATTCAATAATTTGTCGACGCTTACCCGCACCAGGGGTTACGCCCTCAAGACATTAAAAAAAATTGTCGACGCTTACCCGCACTAGGGGTTACGCCCTCAAGACATTGTGCCACATAATTTGTCGACGCTTACCCACTCAATGGGTTACGCCCTCAAGACTAGTATCATTATCGTTGTATATCCACCGCTTTTCACTCACAGGGTGTTACGGCCTCCTTTCAATATCACATGTGTCGAATTAGGATAGGATTAATGGAAAATATTAAAGGAAGATGAAAATGTACATAAGGAATCGGGACAAAGATCGCCAGCCCTAAGCAAGACCAGATCGGTTCACTCACTGTCTTCAGAAGAGCTACCGGATTCAGACCCTGTGAGCCTACACCATGGTTTTATTTTATCTACTGAAAAAACAGTCGTATATTTTCTTTTCGAATAACCTTCAATGCTGCTAACTTCATAACGGTCGTGGTCATATACATGACTGATTCTGTATGGACCATTAAAGGCAGGAATAAGTTTGTTGCTTTCACCGGGGATCTCGGTGTTTTTTTGTACCATAACTAAATCACCTACTTTATACTTTTCAGCTTTACATCTCTTTTTGTCATATCTGAGTTTCATCATTCCTTGTTGTTTAGTTATATTAAGACTGGCTTCATCCCTAATCTTTTGAACCTTATCGTCTGACATTTCGTTAGTATCGGTAAGGTCGTGAAGATGTCCTTCGGATCTATTAATACGGGGTTACCCCATATAATTTCCATGGGAGATTTACCAGTGCCCTGATTGGTAGTGTTATTTAGACTCCATTGCACATCAGGTACATGTTTGTGCCAGTCGCGATCGTTATTTCCGTGACATAGAGCTGTTAGAGATGACAGTATTGACCTATTATACCTTTCGATTTGACCATTTGCCCTAGGTGTTGCTACTGCATTAAGTACATGTTTGACTCCTATGTTTTGCATGTAAGACTCAAATTCTTTGAAAGTAAAACTAGTCCCGCAGTCCGAGATCAAAGTTCGCGGCGTTCCAAACATTGCGAATACGTCGCGTAATACGCTGATCGAAGTTTTACTTCTAGTATCCTTTACCACTCGTAGTATAATAAATTTTGTATATGCATCGATGATGCCCAAGATGTACATATTATTCTTCTTGCTTTTGACGAAAGGCCCTAAGTGGTCAATGTGAAGACACTGAAATGGCACATTCGGTTTCGGAAGTGGATGTAAAAAACCTTGTTTCTTTCCACCTGGTTGTTTTGAATATGCGCAAGGAATACAGGCTTTAACATATTTTCTGGCAAATAGCGCCATTTTTGGAAACCAGTAATCTCTCCGCATTTTCTCTAACGTTTTCTCAATTGAAAAGTGACCCGCCTCATCGTGGCATTGTTGACATATTTTCCATCTTGCATCTTTGGCTTCGTGTATGTGTTATAATAAGTTTCTACATCATCAACTATCTATTACATTTATATATTTTTTTAATTATTTTATGAATCTGTTATTATTTTATTTTCTGTATTTCTTTTTGGTTTGTCTCTCAATTTATGCAAGTGTTAAATGCTTGGTACTGTACGTCATACCTGCGGTGCATTTAAGTAAATGTCACTTGTCTAGTGCAACCGACGACTTCATTGTTCTATACTTTTCTTATTACAAGCGGTTATGAATCATTTTGATCTTCTATCTGAAATAATGTGGATAAGTATCACCTAGCCGATTATGCTAATCACAATTAGTATCTTGTCTTGGTTTAATGACAAAGGTGATTTAATTATCATGATTAATAATTTGAATATAAATAGAGTATAAATCGTCTGTTAATGTGAATTACTAAACTTATTCGGGGTTGTTTGCTCTCAGGTGCCTAGAGACAGGCACTTGTCAGGATGGTCGAATGTTAATTATTTAAATTATTCCTATTATTAGTAGATGCTTAACATCAATATTGGCAGTTGTTAGACCAGCTCATCATCAAATATTATATTCTGTGCGAAATTTAGAATAATTAAGTAGTTCTGTGGTAAAAAAAGGAAGGATGACAACCCGGAGGGAACAGAGGTCAGGG
Source organism: Eugnorisma glareosa (assembly GCA_947578425.1). Taxonomy (NCBI): domain Eukaryota; kingdom Metazoa; phylum Arthropoda; class Insecta; order Lepidoptera; family Noctuidae; genus Eugnorisma; species Eugnorisma glareosa. The sequence continues at coordinate 5,106,449 of OX387974.1, read as the reverse complement.
GCGTAAAAAGGGCGCGATAACGGGGATCTATGAAAAAAACATTTTGATTTGGAACGGATTTTGGATGTAATAATTGTGATACGAAATTGTGAATAAGAATATACTATTCAACGCTCTCACTTGTTTCACTGATTTTAACAATACCCAGTTTGATAAGCACAGAAAATAAGCATGGTTTCGTTTGGCTTCTTCGGTACGTTTTTTATTTCAAAATTTGACTTTCTACTGTCCTGCTGCATACTTTCCATAGATAATAATATTATATTTTTTATCTTCTTTTATTTTGTCCTCTAAAGATTCGATTGTTTTCTTAAATTCTTCGTTTTGTGCCGTCTAGAAGGCAATGGAACTTTCATGTTGCAACTTGATTGTTGCATTCCTTGAAGTATTAAAGCATTTTTTTTAACTTCTTCCTCTTGAGCTTGAGCATCTCATCCTTAAATTTAGAAAGGTTTTCAACAAAACCTTCACTCTCTCGTCTTCTTTTTTGTCGGGATGATACAAAGTTAGGGGGTATTGTATGCTCCGGTTTCTGCAGCCCCACACGATCCAACTCCGTGTCCGACAAAGATTTATCTAAGTTGTATAGTTCCATTCTGCTGTCGAATACTAATATTCAACTCAAATATCCTTCCCTAAACAGACGTGAGTCACAATAATAATAACAATCGGTTCGTGTTGCGTTTCGTAGCTATCGCCTGCTGCTTGCTCCGCCCACATAGATTACAAAGAGGGCAATTATGGTGATGGTCCCTTTCCCTCTAGGGTCGCGGTGGACAGGGCCCGCTAGATATCGGAACCGGCGGCGACTGCTCACTTACTTTCACTTTTTTTAGAATAGTTGTAATTACGTTTTTAATGCACTGGTAATAAGAACTAAACTAATTTATCGATTGATTTTAGTTATAATATTTTTCTAACAAATTAGCTGCACACGTCTACTCTCAACAAAGATCCGGACGAAAGAAGAAACAGGAACATTTTTCAGGATACTTATCTCCCACTGTCCATTGACACACTTATCATTCAATATATTTTCTTGGTCAAGCACTTCTACATCATCTTGATTTCCTAGTTTCAGTGGAGATCCCGTATACTTTATACTTAGATCTCGTCAATTCAGCAAAATTTTCATGTTTATAGCACATGTAAGCTGAGACAAGGCTGTCTAATGTTAAACTTGTGTACTGTATTCACTACATTGAAAGCTAACATATTCAAATTTCTCCTTGCTGTCTTTGTTTTTGTTCAGGGGTATTGCAATATCTTGCATAATGACCACGTTTGCCACAGTTGTAACATGTAAAACGATGTGACTTTTCATTCGATTCTTCGTTTGTTTTTTTTTTTAAACAGTTTTCTTTCTTATATTTTGCTTTGCCAATAATAAAGCAATTTCATTATCTTCTTCTACATCTAAAAAACGAGCTGTCAAATTAACTACAGTTTGATTCTTCGGATCAAGTGACATCCAAGCCTGGCGTAGAGATCTGTACTTAGAAGGTAGTGAACTCAATAAATCTTAGTTATGATCGCAGTATCACTAATAACCTCTCCAGTTTCTTTAAGTTGCTTATCCAAAATTTCTACCTTAGCTATATGTTGAGCAATGCTATCTGCCGGTGACATTTTATATTGATGAAAACGCTCAAGTATCATCATTTTAGACATCTCGATTTTTTTTTTCTTAAATAGTCTCAAGCTTGGTCATCACTTCTAGCGCTGATTCACAATTTTCGATCAGTGCAATTTGATTTATATCCATAGCAGATGTTAATACAAACATTGCCGTTCCATCATCTTTATTCCATTGAAACGCATGTCCTTTTGGTTTTGGCGTGTTGATATCTAAACCTTATCTAACCTTTGGCGCGGAGGGAACATTTAATTTGGTTTTGCCACTGTTTAAAATTCGTTCCATTTAATTTTGCCAGACTCCATTTTAGGTTTAAACAAAACCCGGTTCTGCTGTCGGAAAATTCACTACAACTTTTCTGTTTTTTCGGCTCTTTTTTTATCACCAACCGTTAATACGTGGACCCGGGTGTAACCTATTGAGTTTAGGTTAATAAATAAGATTTCTTGAACAAAAACTATTTATTTAGTTATTCACTTAATGTTACACAGAAAGTATGACAACATGACAGATAAAAGTATGAGTAAGTTATGTTTCAAAAGAAACATAATCAGGCAAACAATCATACTATAGGCCTAGCATAGCAATATAAAATTTAATCCAACCCCTGGGCACTTCCTAATCCTCCATCCCATAATTCCGCTGATGTACCTTCACTACCTGTGAAAACGTCTAGACCCATCAGATACCAGTTTATCGAAGAAATACGTCAGTGGTTCTGGGAGAGGTGGCTACGGGAGTTCATGGCGGAACTGCAAGGTCGAGCGAAATGGAAGAAGGATTGCAAATCTATCAATGTCGGAGATCTTATTATACTTAGAGAGGACAAGTTGATGCCGCTCCACTGGCGAATGGGCTGCGTCACTAAATTATATCCAGGAGCCGACGGGAGCTGCAGAGTGGCGGACATCCATACTTCTACCGGCACCATCAAACGGGCAATCATTAAAATATGCCCCCTACCTGTGGCTGATCAAGAATAGTTGAAAATATTTCAACGGCGCGCGGCGCGGAGTATGAACGCGCCTATAACCACGCTCGGTTTCCAAACGAAAAGAGTGGTGAGACGCGCACGCCGCACCGGCAGCGCACGCACCGCTATTACTTCCTGATCACAGCCAAGAGCGGCGCGAATTGCGGCGCGGGGCGTGAGTAGCGGCAAGCGGTGAGCGGCGAAAACAAATGCTAGACAATGTATGAAGTATGCCACAGCTACCAGCGACGCGAACTGTGGCGCGACCTGCGGCGCGGAGAGAGCCGCGTGGCTGCGCGGTGTGCGATTGAAACAAATGTACTAGCGAGTATCGAGGTGGCCACAGCTCAGAGCGGCGCGCGCGACGCCATCAGTGGACGCATTCAACATCGCACGATCGAAACAAATAATTTTGTTTTTATCGCGAGTTGGGCATAATTATATAAATAATGTTTACGAAATAATAAATCCAAAAAGAAAAGTATGTATTTGATACTCTTATGAAAGTTGTAAATTATGGAACTAGAGGGATTTACTTGGCGCATAAAAAGTCTTTAGAGGCGTTAGATCAAACCATGCAAAATCTGCGGAACAATCAAAACCGAATCGATGGTGCGATGCAGGACATTTTCGTCGAACGTTACCAGTAATTCCAGTGACCACGTGAGAGCATCAGGGGAGAGCAGCGGTGGCCCATTGGCAGCGACCCGACTTACGAAAAGTAAGTCGTGGGTTCGAACCCACCCTGGCGCATTACTTTGTGTAATTTATTTCATCACCACTGCTCTCTAAAACGGCGAAGGAAAACACCGTGAGGAAACCGGCATGTCCTAGAACCAAAAATTCGAAAGACATGTGACATCTACCAACCCGCACTGGGCCTGCATGGTGGATTGTAGCCCATTCCCTGTCATCAAGACGAGACCGTGTGTCCCAGCCGTGGGAACATTATAGGCTGATTTTGCTTATGCCCCAGTGATCTCCAGCTGATGAACTTAATAAATGTTTAAAGTCCTCCATTTTGTGGAAACACTTCAATATACTAAATTAAGCAAGGATATGCGAGTGGAGTTGCAAAATGATCGATCTGATCCGAGAAATACTTTCAAAACAACTTATTGACGTAGGTCATGGCAAATTCCCTGTAGAAATTTTGACTGGCTTTACCTTTCCTGAACATTTTGTCAGTATACTGAATCAAAAACCGATCTCATTGAAAATGTGTTCCCAAACTTACAGAGATCATATTTGGTTGAGCGAGCGAGCTATTTTGGCCGCCAAAAACATGAATGTAAATAATTTAAATTTCAAAATTAAATTGCCTGTGAATTGAGGACATACCAATTAGTTGATTCCGCTACCAACCAAGATGATGCCGTCATCTAAACACAAGAATTTTTGAACTCGTTCGATTTGCAAGGATTGCCGCATTAAAGGTCGGATTGGTGATCATAATGTTGCGAATTATCAACCAACTGCACCTTTGTAACGGTACAAGGCTAGCGGTAAAAAAACTCATCAACGTGATCGAAGCAACCATCCTAAAGGGAAAGTATAAAGCAGACGTTTTGATACCACGTATCCCAGTGATTCCGAATGATATACCATTTGAATTTGCCACTGCAGTTTCCTTTTTCCATAAATATATCCCTGGGGCAGTAATTGAGTATTAGCGACATTAATCCCGAAACCCATGTTTCTCGCATGCCCAATTCTATGTTGACTGTTCCCGTGTTGGAAAACCAAGTGCTTTGTTTGTTTACGCTCTAGGTAATCAAACAAAAAATATCATTTAACACAATATTACATACTTAAGTATAGTGTTCGAAACAGAAAATTGCTTTTTGTAAGTAGTTGTTGTTCAAGACATTAAAAAAAAAATTAAAAAAAAAAAAAACGATGCAGGAGTATACATATACTCCTGCAAAAAAATAATCAAAAAAAAAAATAATCAGCATCATAGTCCTCGTAAAAAAATAATCAGCTGTCCCATACATTTGGGTCGAGTAGGTATTGAAATTTTGTATAGGACAGATGATTATTTTTTTTCGATTTCGATGGTGGTCCCATAGAGAAAGTTGTTCAGTTTGATGGTCCGTACCACAGTATTCCATATGATTATACCCTTTCTGTTACACGCTGTATAGTGTTACAAATTTATCTGTTCTGGTGACCATAACTTAAAACTAAAGTTGTCATCACGACCTATTGTGTATCATTACCAGAACCTAAGCGACACCATCACCGAACTTGACCAGAAAAGATAAGTTTGTAGGAGTGCCACAGTCCAATAGTTTTTGACAAAGCGACGTCTGTCAGATCAGCTAGTATATTAATAAAAGAAATTGAGACGTACGTGGGTATTGATTAAAACTTACTTGTTGGTTACGCTTACGCATTACTTTCTGTATTCTCGCGCTCTCTGAGATCCTTTCGACGTCGGTAGCTGACACGGGACAGGATTCGCTCCAAAGCATCACCCCTTAGCTGCTTCTGCATCCAGTTAGTGTGGCATCGCTTGTACAGGCAGAAGAATTCGAACAGTACCGCCAACAGCATACAGGCACATAATTATTATGGACAGAAGAATGTTGTTCGTCTGAAGGTGTTCCGCCGTAGCTTGTGCGTGGTTGCTTCCAGCTGCAGACTGCGCAATAACAACTTGCTCCTTGCTTTGCGTAGTTCCCATAGTCTTTCGATGTCTCAAATTGCAAGAATCTCGAAGCTTGGTGCGACGTTCCAAAAATTGAAGAAGGTTGAAGGTCATGTAGTGTAGTAATTAGAGTGGCACGTGGACTGGCAGGGTCGTTGCAGGATGGTAGAGTGACACGAGGACCGGCAGGGTCGTCACAGTACAGTAATTAGAGTTGCACGTGGAATGGCAGGGTCGTTGCAGTATAGTAGAGTGACAAGAGGACTGGCAGGGTCGCCATGTAGTGTGATCAGGTCGTTAGGTTGGTAGAGTTGAAATGATACGTCTGTTTGGTTTCATGGTTCGGTTTAATGTGTGTTAAAAATACTTACAATTTTATTATAAAACAGTACTGCTGAAGAAGCACTTTAAATAAGGCTGTCTACATACATGCTTAAACACTACACTAGACTAGGTATTAAAATAAATTGCTTTTGCATAGCACAACGATAGCGACCGATGTTTTTGTGTGGGTAAGTTGTACGGTGCATGGTAAATACACGCTGTGTGTGATGAGTTAAGGTTTACAATTGATTGTGTAGTACGTTCTGTTTGAAGTAATGCGAGTTTGTGCGCAACTGCGTATGTATTGCTTTTACTGAACTGCATTGTGTAGTAGTTGCCGCATGGAAGGGGCAAACAGAAGACACACGATGGCGATAAATTTTCGTCGAACGGGCGTATCTCCTTGTTTAATATATCTATGGCTCGACTAGTCTTTAGTTGCGACCGCGGAGTCGGCAATAGACACCGGTCGAATACGTACATTTTATGTCCCGACCGCGCGTCCATTATTAATGTAATGTGCTGTCTCACCTTTATTGAATATTCTTCAAACAAGTTGAGTAGTATCATTTAACAACTATTCTCAACATCCCCGAAATTATTATATCTCACCTGCGTCATAAATAGCATTATAAGCCTGTTCGAGGATTTTCCGATTCATAGGATCCATGCTGTTTCCGAGACGGTAGTGCACCTTGAAGAACTGGGCGTCAAACCGATCTAGTTCTGGCACTGTGCCCATATGCTGAGACGCCTCGGGGTGGTTGCCTCCCCAACGTAGGTTCTCTGCTGTCACTGGGTTCACCTGGAGGATAAGGTTTATGTTCGTAAGCCTTTTGTTCCACTGGTAGATTTTACCACTTCTATTATTGTCAAAACTGTAATTGGTGGGTCATATTCAGTATCAGTCAGCAACTTTGGTAAATTCATTCCACAAAATTTTGTAATTCGGGGCCATCTAATACCCCATCCATATCCCTAATTATATCACACACTTTCTATCACAATCTTATGGATTAAAAAAAAAATCGTAGCCAGTCTTGTTTGAAAAATTTGTCAACCCCCTATTCGTAACGTAATCCAAAAAACATTGTTGAGCTGATAAAACTGAGTTGTGAGTGTGTGAGGCAGATACCCCACAATTAGCCACGAATCTCTAAGCCCTCACCTTGTTGTACAGAATGTCCGACAAGTCCTTGATGTGGTGCGAGGAGGGGAAGAGCCCCGACATGCCGGAGATCACGACCCTCTCGTCGTCGGTGACCGGCGTCGGCGCCAGTGCAGCCTCGTCTTCAGGCGTTTGGAGGAGTTGGGGCTGAGCTAGCTCTTGCGGTGTAGGCGTCATGGTGGAGCAGGCTGTTATAGTAAAGAGAGTTCACAAGGTACGGTCATTGACCCCAAAAATTGAAAACCAACTAATCATTACATAAGAATTATTTTTTTAAATCGTGTTACTGTCCACCGGCGGGGGACAAACCAGTTGGGGTTATCGGTGATAATCGCATCTAAATAACCTTGTTAATGTTACGTCGTATTGTCACTGCGACTCTTGAACGCGGTTTAGATGTTTTCATTCGATCTAATTTCTGTTTTAGTGCTTAAATATTATTGTTCTGTGACTTCTAGAAGACTGAAGGGGTTCAACACGATTCCAAATGAAGTAGAAAAAGAAATAACAAATAAAGTATATCAATAAGTGGAACAGAAAATGCTAATATGATTTTGTAAATACAAAATGAACGGCTACAACTTACTTAGTGCTGATCGAGGATCCTAACGACTTTAATGAAGGACTACAGAACCTAGACTGGTCTACCAATGTACTTGTGCAACAGTTTTATAAACTAGTAAGTAGTACCAGTTTCCAGCTAAATTTATTTAAATCGATAGTATCGATTTAAATAAATTTAGCTGGAAACACAATGCATAATTTGCATAAAATATCGGCGAATTGCAATAGATTTAATTCTGCATTTGATTAACTTTACTGTGCTTTACTTAACCCTCAATCCTTCGCGTGGGATGTTTGTAAGCCTGGCTTTTAAAAATTCTCAAATATGCACTCGTACAATGCCGCGTATCCTTTACCGGTAACTTCCTAAAAAGAAATACTCGCGCCGGTGACATTTTAACTACGCATACGCGCCTAGACATGTTCATGTTCAATCTGCGCTCGCGCGGCCGACAATAATCATGGCTAGAAAATGCGTAAAGTGTGACAGTTGCAATTTAGTTATCAGTGAGATCATATAATACAGTTTTATGCCAAATAAGCTGGAAGTTATGGATGAGCCGAGCATGATTCACCTATGTGCAAGTTCGTTCGATGTGGACGAAATAGCCGAAACCAATAACTTGTTATTTGACTGTGTGACGACTTCCAAGCGGAAGATACAACGAAAAAAGGACGGTAAGTCGCAAAAAGACTTACAAGATATCATAACATTATTCAAAGAATTGGATATAAATGATTTTACAGATTTTGTTGCATACAATTTGGAAGCCCGATCCCTTATTGTTTTTGATCACCTCGCTACAAGACTTTTGAAAGACTTAGTGATTCTTCAAAAAGAAGTTGCTCAGATTATGGGTGGAATTTGTCACAATACAGCAACTGGATGATATGACTTCAAAGCGCCAAATGTGACGTCATAATTGCATGCAAGACTTGCCTAATGGAATCGCGCCTTAAAAAACTACAAAAAAGAAAACAAGCACATTTTAAATTAAACAAAAGTTGGAAGCAGGCGGGGCCCATTTTATTATAAAATTATGAAAATGGGATGGCCTATCAATTCTCAATTTTTTATTGCGTACCTTATTCTTTGATTATATAATGTCTAGATGGAGCGTCGCCCTACAATCAAAACAAAGAAAACGAGCCAACAATTTAAAACATGTGTGCGTGCGGCAGCTTGTGGCCGGTGTACAGAGACAATAGACGCACAGTGTAAACACAGTACGTCTCTGTGTGCAAATTTATAAGCCAACATTTGGCTGATATTTTTTGTCACGTTTTCACACATTTGATGCTCTATCTAGACATTATATTATAATCAAAGACCTTATTGTATATAGTTGGTGGGGAAATAAATATATTAGTCACAATTATATAAAAACGTTTATTTCAATTACAATAGGCATTTCGATACATATTATAAGTGATCTCCAATAATATGTATCGAAATGCCTATTGTAATAGAAAAAAACGTTTTCTTTTAATTATGGACCCAGTCGGGCACAGCCTCGATCAAGTAGGAGAGAGGAGGAAGAACACTGGCTGTTTATTGTGATGAATATTCGTATTAGTTAAGTAGTTTGTAAGTTACACTGTTTTATACAGTTCGCTAGTAGCCACCGAGGACGAGCCACGCGCGCATAAATGTCCTGCGGTTTCGCGAACTAATTATGGCAGAACTTTTAATAATTATAACCAGTTTCTAACATTTGTCCAAAATAAAATCGGTGTGAAATTCAAAATGCTGAGTGTAATTCAAATATGTGCGAGTAATTTTACAGAAAGTGAAATTGAAAACGGTAAATCTGTGCTATTTAGTGCTCTGTTCCTAAAATGTGTGCAGAGGAAAGGTGAAGATAAGCAAGAAGAACATTACAGATGTGATTAAGGCCCTCAAGGACTGGGACCTTTCAGGAAAACCAGTGTTCGTGGCAAAGGATCTGAATGGCCTACCCCCTGTGACAATTGATAACGTGTATGTGTCGCGTCTCCTTAAGGATCGTGTTGTCTTGAAAAATAAATTGCAGAATTTGCTCGAAAGCTCAGTCTACAAACAAGATATGAGTACCTTAGAAACAAGAATTAACACGGAGTTAATCGACATAAGAACGAGCATTACTGAAAGTGCTTTCAAGAAATCTGCACAGTGTTGAAAATAAGGACGATAACCGAACAGTGTCGAATTTAATGCCGCCAACATCACAACAGCCAGTAGCTACGGAGTGCGATAGTAATATACACCTACCTACTAGCACTGAGCGAGAATGTGAAACATCGACAGAAGCGGCTACTGGCGCACCGTCGTTCCGCGATATTGTGAATAATATCGCTAAACCAGGTGATGACGATGGATTTACATAATTATGTAGACAACAAGAAGAAGCGTGCAAGCAAACTGGAATATGCGTGGGACGGCCTCGGCATCGAGTCGCTTACTGGTAGCGGATATTCCGGATGCGGTACGTATCCAGACTTAAAAACACCTCGACTATTGAGGACATTAAAGAGCATGTTGCATCACCGGGTGAACAATGTATGGATGTTCAAATACTATCCCAGAGGCAGGAAACTAGTTTCCGATCATTTAAAGTTATTGTACCCAAACCCAAGCTCAGTACATTTTTGAGTGCCATTTTCTGACCCAGTGGGATTACACTCAGAAGATTTCGTGAGCGTACATTGAATGTAAACAAATAAACATAAATATGGATAGCACAAGTTCCAAGATAGTTATATTATCATTTAACTGTAAATCTTTAAAAGAACCTTTGTGGCAACGCAGATATATTAGCTTTGCAGGAAACCTGGCCACTGCCTCACGACCTCGGTTTTGTTCACAACATTGATGACGATTTTGGATGTACGGCTAAATCTTCCCCCCGGTGGGCTTGCGCTAATGTGGAGAAAGCAGTAGCATTTCAAATGTGACTATAATTGAGTGTCGTATACATAGTTTAATTGCGATCCGTGTTAACAGTGGCGTGAGTTGTTGTTTTAGTGTTTATCTGCCAACATATAAATCAGACAATTTAACTGAGTACACGGACTGTCTCACTCGCATGAGTGCAATTATAGAAGAATCCGATGTGTGTGCTGCTTATATGTTGGGTGACTGTAACGCTCACCCAACTGCACCTTTTGGACGTGAAATTACTGTTGTTTTGTGACGAACAAAAGCTTATATGTCCGGATATAGTGATGTTAGGCTTGGAGTCAGATACGCATACATTTACAACTGAAGTACATGACAGCAACCGGTGGTTAGACCACTGCGTAGTCACTCAGTCTGCTTGGAACACTGTCAGGTCAGTCAATGTTGTATATGATGTATTCTCTTCGGACCACTTTCCTTTACGCATTGTGTGCGATTAAAGAAGGCCCGGCAGTGGTCTAGCTTCGATTGCAGCAAAGAAAAATGCAATAAGGTATTGTGGGGAAACAGATCGTTAAGTCAGATAATAAATTATACTACCTATTGTGGTTTGCGTCTGGAAAAATTAAATGATGTTTTATGTTGTGTATATTGTGATAATAATGTAATATGTGATCGAGTTGATGAGCATAACGATTTTATTAACAAACTAGCTGACCCGACAGACCTCGTTCTGTCAAAAACTATTGGACTGTGGCACTCTTATACACTTATCTTTTCTAGTCAAGTCCTGGTGATGGTGTCGCTTCGGTTCTGGTGATGGTGCACGTTATAGGTCGTGATGACACCTTTAGTTTTAAGTTATGGTCACCAGAACAGATAAATTTGTGACACTATATAACCACAAATGTGTAATTTACAAAAACAAAAAAATGGTAGTTCAGAATGAGCACTTCATTTATTGACTATCAAATAATTACCGATAAAATTAAAAACAAAAAAAAAACTATATTTATTCCTACCTACGTTATACCTACCAACAGTAAATTTGCATAGTGTATACTCCTGCATCGTTTTTTTTTTAATGTCTTGAACAACAACTACTTACAAAAAACAATTTTCTTTTTCGAACACTGTATTTAAGTATGTAATATTGTGTTAAATGATATTTTTTGTTTGATTACCTGGAGCGTAAACAAACAAACCACTTGGTTTTCCAACACGGGAACAGTCAACATAGAATTGGGCATGCGAGAAACATGGGTTTCGGGATTAATGTCGCAAACACTCAATTTCTGCCCCGGGGATATATTTATGGAAAAAGGAAACTGCAGTGGCAAATTCAAATGGTATGTCACTCTGAATCACTGGTATACGTGGTATCAAAACGTCTGCTTTATACTTTCCCTGTAGGATGGTTGCTTCGATCACGTTGATGAGTTTTTTTACCGCTAGCCTTGTGCCGTTACAAAGATGCAGTTGGTTGATAATTCGCAACATTATGATCACCGATCCGACCTTTAATGCGGCAATCCTTGCAAATCGAACGAGTTCAAAAATTCTGGTGGATAGATGACGGCATCATCTTAGTTGGTAGCGGAATCAACTGATTGGTATGTCCTCAATTCACCGGCAATTTCATTTTGAAATTTAAATTATTTACATTCATGTTTTTCGCGGCTAAAATACCTCGCTCGCTCAACCAAATATGATCTCTGTAAGTTTGGGAACACATTTTGAATGAGATCTGTTTTTGGTTCAGTATACTGACAAAATGTTCAGGATAGGTAAAGCCAGTCAAAATTTCTACAGAAAATTTGCCATGACCTATGTCAATAAGTTGTTTGAAAGTATTTCTCGGATCAGATCGATCATTTTGCAACTCCACACGCATTTCCTTGCTTAAATTTAGTATATCCTCAAAATGGAGGACTTTAACTTCTAAGGTGTGATCCGGTCTCTTGGTACCGCTGGACTACCCGCTGAACAGTCGACAAAGATACACCAATGTTTCTTGCTGTTTCACGCTTGCTCCGCCCAAGTTCCAAAAAAGTTCGGATTCTGGTACATTCCTCTAGCGTGACTGCCATGCTTCACCTCACAGAATAATAATTATGCACGTGGAAGACGTTCACGATATTTTTTTTTGTGACAGAATAGAAATGGAAAGCATCCATAATGACATGAAACAAAAATTTTGTTTTTAAAAATAGTCATTTTTTTTAATTTTGTTTTTCTAATGAAGTTTTTTTCATCAACCAGTTTAAATAATATGCTATTAGAAGTGCAACTAAAAATTCTTTATTCTGTTTTTTATTTCATTGATCTAGCTTTTACAGTTCTGGAGGTATTTCAATTTTTGTGACTGACCCGTAATTTTTGGAACCGAGTGTATTAGGCTGTTTGTACCACTGACGGTTTGACTAAAATCGCTATTGACATGCATGCGGTAAAACAGTTGAAGACTATGGACATACTGAGTTAATTTCGTGCTTTTTTTTTAAATATCAAAATTTTCTTTCATACAAACCTTGTCCTGAAAATTACAAACTCAACAAAAAAAAAAATACATCCAAATCGGTCCAGCCGTTCTCAAGTGATGCTCCGTCATACATTCGGGCAATTCATTAAATATATATAGATATGCAGCGTGTAACAGAAAGGGTATAATCGTATGGAATACTGTGATACGGACCATCAAACTGAACAACTTTGTCTATGGGTTTCGTAAAGTTTCTATTACCTAAATAACTGACGTAATCCGAGTGACTCATTATCACGTGACTCACAACAAACGGTGAGTACATAATTCTTATAAGACTTTGGTCATGATGATAAAAATCTAGTTAGAAACATTCTGGTGTTGTTGAAAAGTAAATTTAATCCAGTTTATATTGATATTGTTAAAATGGATCTGTATTTTTTCATAAATAATTTTCTAACGAATTAACGGTTTTCATCCCTGTTTTGTCAAGTATAGCATTTTTGTCTTGAATTAAAATTACAATTGTATATCTTGATGTTTAGTTATGTAGATTTTTAAACTATTCAGCTAGCTACAGTATTTTTTGTTTTGCTCTATCAATTGCAGTTTACGATCGACTTTTGTTTTTAACTCAAAGGTCAGATGTTGTCAAGTTACATGTCATAAATTATAGTCGTTATTTGCAGTGACAGATAATTGACAGTTAGGGGTGGCGCGCCAGTGGGTATGTGTTAATGAATAAAATAAATAAATTATAATTCTACTTTGCATTCGATTATACAGGTTCACAAGGCCGTTCATTCAAAACACTAACCTAACCTAGTCTTCTAATATTTTGGTTACTGCATATCATTACTGTTTCTATTTACATAACTCATTGTCATATACCTACATGTTTCTAACTAATAAAATTGCACACTGTAAACTAGAATAATAAGAGTATCTTTACTTCTATACTAATAATAATAAAGAGGTAATCTAAGTACGTTTTGGAGGATTCAGGTCTGGGCGGCCGGTAGAGGAGAGGTGGTCAGGTCGTATCTCAACTTCTTTACATGGATGATCTCTTTGGCCCCAACAATTTGCGACTGATGGAGCTACTGAAAGTTTCCGAAACTTTTAGTAGCACCATCAGGATATAATTTGGTGTGGACAAATGTGCAGTAATGTATGTAAATCGAGAGGAGTTTATGAAATCCGAGGGACTTCAGCTATCGAACTCCATACAACCCTAAGATCCTAAAAAACCTAAGATCCCTTTCCTCCTCCGAAAGCTATAAGTATTTGGCAATGTCTGAAGCTTTAGGCATTAACGTAACTGACATGAAGCAATTGTAGAGAGAGCGCTTCTTCGGTCGCCTGAAGAAGGTATTAAATAGGAACAAGGTGCGCGTCTTCAACGGTTGGGACATGCTAGTTTTAATGTACTCTTTCGGCATACTCAAATAGACTCAGACCGAACTCGACGCCCTTGGTAGCAGAGTTCGTACACTGCTGACTGGAAACCAGATACATCCTACGATCATCGGTGATGAGACTGTACAAGACGTGGAAGTGTGGAGGTCGAGGCTTTTTAAATGCGAAGACCCTTCACAACCGCGAGGAGTGCAGTCTCAGGGAATACTTTTAAAAGCCGAAGTGGGCACAAGGATTAGGTTGCATTGGACAAAGAACTCATCCCGCTGTCTATGGCTAAAGAGAACTGGCGCAAAGCTTTAGTAATTACTACCGATGACCGAACAAACTGTCCTAATTTACGTATTTACATTAAATAATATATATTTTTAAACTTTAGTTATTAAGTATATATGTATATTATTTTAAGATGAAATGCGAATGGTCTTTTCTCCATACAAACGCTCTCGCCTGTTTTCTTTCTGGTTTATGAATTCAAAGCTATGATATTTCACAGTTAAATAAATATCAATTTCTTCAAACCCTTTTTTTTCTTTTTTCGGATGTGTAATCATCAAATAACTCCTCGCGCTCTGGGCTGAGCAGGAGGGAGGGTCAGACTTTTACTGACTAAAACCCATCCATGTTCCTTCTTTTGCCCTTTGTGTTCCAAGGCCGCGGTATCTTTTTCGAACAGTCCCGTAACCCTGGAACAGTCCCGCAACCCTGGGGCTCTTCTATGTCCCTATGTTTTCCTTTTTAACCGACTTCCAAAAGGAGGAGGTTATCAATTCGTCTGTTTTTAACCGACTTTCTTCAAAAAGGAGGAGGTTCTCAATTCGGTTGTTTTATTTTTATTTTATTTTTTATGTTTGTTACCGCAGAACTCCGTCATTTGTAAACCGATTGAAAAATTCTTTTTTTATCTTAAAGGATATGGTTCCCGATTGGTTCCATAAAAATTTCATCGAAATCGGTTTAGGAATTTGGTTGTTTTCCTCACGTTAATTGTCACATCACGCGACGTCGCGTGCTGGCGCTCTGATGTACATCGCGCGAAGTCGCGTGATACTTGCTAGTTAAATTTGACACACTTCCCGATTTCTGATTTAGCTGAAATTTTGCACGCATGTGTATATCGCGAGACAATGCAATATTATGATGACATGGAGCTGATCTGATGATGGAGCTGGAAGGTGGCCATACGTACTCTGTAATAAAACGACGCAACGCCGCGCGCCGTCAAGTATGGACTCGTTTGGTTTGTCTTGACAAGTACTGTAGTCCTAAATGGTAACTAGGGTCTGATAATGGAGCTGGAAGGTGGCCATAGGAACTCCGTGATAAAACGAAATAACCCCATCGAGTTTGGTTTTGTATAATTCATCTTGTCGAGTACTTTGTCTCTAGATGGTACCCAGGGTCTGGTGATGGAGCTGGACGGTGGCCATAGGAACACCGTTATAAAACGACAAAACCTCATCGAGTTTGGGCTGCTTGATTCGTCTTGACGAGTACTTAAACTAACTTCTAGTTACAATGTAAAAACTAATTCATGACGAGAATTTATAAAAAAACTTTCTGCGAAAACAAAACCGACTTCTCTCGAAAGTTATTTTAGAGTTTTTTAGTGTTTATTTTAGAAGTCGGTTTTGTTTTCGCAGACAGTTTTTTTTGTTTATATGTTCAGCGATATCTTCGCCAATTGTGAACTGATTTCAATGATTCTTTTTTTATTTGGAAGAATATGATTTCGCGTTGGTTCCATTTAAATTTAGTGAAGATCTATTGCTGTTCTTCGGAGATAAAGAATGGAACTCTTAAATATAGATAGAAAATCAGCCTTGATTGCTGCAATCGCTTAGATGTTTATTATTTGTACAATATCATAACATAAACGCCTGTATGCTCTGAGGATGTACATTACATCCAGATTTTGACAGAGTTAATGTTAAGTTCCATTTTATTGAGGATAAGCCTATTACCATAAAATGTATATTAAATGTTAACAATGTAGATTAAATGCATAGCAAATATTTTTATAGGATATTACAACTAAAAATGGAAAAATAAAAATAAACATTTAGCAAAAATTAAAACCGTCTTCAAAAATACGAAAATGTGAAAAATAACTTTAGCTTCAGAAGTCGGTGACAAAAAAACTGAATCAATCAAACAAAAGTCACTGAATTCAGAAGCTAAAGTTATTTTTCGCTCTTTTGTGTTTTTGAAGTCGGTTTTATTTTTTGAAAAAGTTTTTTGATGATTCATAATCTGTATCAGCACTAAAACCTTTACAAAATGCTCAAAATTGCCTATTTGGACCGCTGCCAATAGAGGCCTAGTGTACAAATTTGACGCATATTAATGAAACAACAAAAAAACAAAGGGACAAAGTATATTCTTCTTATTTAGTTTATTAAATATCTTTTAACTTGGTCGAATATTGAAGGAGAAAATAGTCTGCCAATTTACTTGTCGGAACTGTAGTTGTCTTTATCGCACCAATGTCGCAATAACGCTCGTTGAGTGACAGCGATAGTTTCGACTCTATAACGTGACGTCGACAAACAAAAGCGCGATTAACGCTTGTGCGACATAACTGTACTGCGACTCAAACGCCGCTGTGCCGCACCCTGTTACCTGCCACCACGAGAAGTGGGCGTTACCAAGGCGCTTGCCGGTGAAGGAGGTTTGCTTGAAAGTGGTGATCATTGGGAAAATACTCTAATGAGTAGATTCTATTTCGAAATGTCCAACAAAACTGAGAGAGTTGTTTGTAGTCTTAGTTTTATTTTGTAGGCCTTATAGTAAATGCTATACTTACACTAGTCATACCATAAATATAATTTATCATCCTTTTTTTATTGGTTTGCTTGTTCATACTCAGCGAATCGATCTAAATGCGATTCGTTTTTATAGAATTCGCTGAACTAAAATATTAATTTTCATAATTTTCAATGTTATGACGTGTATGTTAGATTTTCCAAACTATCAGTTACTTTTTCTTTCTCTCATTGAGTTTACTGGCTTAGTCCACGATGAATACTTTTTGGCTTATCTAATTTAAATTATATTTGTCAATGTTTAGCTGAAATATTGTATTTTATAAATACTAACTATTGTATATTGTAGAAGACTTTGATTCTGAAGCACGGACTAATTTCTGTGGGGTACCACAAGGTAGTATCTTGGGGCCATTATTGTTCCTTCTTTACATAAATGATTTGCCGCAGTCAATAAAACATCAGAGTGTATTGTTCGCCGATGACACCACAATTATTATTAAATGTAAAAATTCACAAAATTTTGAAATTGAAATTAAGTAAACATTAAATAACATTATACAATGGTTAGATGTTAATAAATTAATATTATAAAATTAAATATTTCCAAAACTAATCTGCTTCATTGCAAAACAGTTAAAAGTAAGCCTGTACGCCTTACTGTTGAACTTAACAATAATAATATAGAACAGGTACGTAATGCAAGGTTCCTTGGTGTAACACTTGATGAGCACACTCACACTCACTCACTCACTTGTTCACCTGGAAGAATCATATCGAAATAATTAAAAAAAAAAACAATCATTTCGTATTTGCTTTGAAAATAATTAAAGTTATTACATCTTTGCGTACCGCCATAATGGTGTATCACGCATACGTCTGCTCAGTAATACGATACGGTACAGTTGTGTGGGGAAATTCTTCCAAAATAGCGAAGATCTTCATCGCCCAAAAGAAGTGTATTCGTGCAATATTCAAAATGCAGTGGTCTGACTCATGCAAGCCTATGTTCAAGTCACACAATCTACTGACGGTCCCATGCCTTTATATTTACAAAGTTGCCAGGTTTGTGAGGTCCAATCTTAAATTATTTGAACGGAAAGACAACACAAATAAAAGGAAACCTACATATTTAGATTTTGAAATGCCTGTTCCAAAGCTAGAACTTTTTCGGCGGAGCTGCGTTTATATGGCTCCCCTAATTTATAATGCTTTACTTATGTCAATTACTCAACTACCCTTCAATAAGTTTTGTGTTGCGTTGCGGAAGTGGTTGTTAGAAGAGTGTTTTTATTCGATAGATGAGTTCTTCCAAAAGTGTCCCTGTAAATTTTATACTATAAAGCACAGACATATTTAACTGATAAGTAGACATAAACTCAAAAAATTTAGTTACCTAGTAATAAACACTAACTGTAAAACTGTATAACCGTAAAACCTGTACTATTGCATGCTATATATTGGCCAAATGTGTGTTACTAAATATTTTATATAAGAACTTCATGTACCTACCATATTTGATGCAATAAATGAATTAAATTGAATTGAATTGAATTACTTAATTTTAAATTATATTTATAATTCTTTTTCGCAGTCATGGTCTCATGAAGGAAGTCTTGGACATAACTGTCCTGGCCGACTACACTTGTGAGAGATGATAAATGGCCGCAAGAAGAAAACTAATATTCGGACACTACTGTGGACACGAGCTGACGAACCGATCAGACAAGAGCGATTCTTCAATGTGAGAGGTGATCCATCTAAAGATTCACCTGGGACCACTACTCCCAATCTTGAAAAACTGTCTTCGTGCCTGCCCTAGTTCTGTCTCGCAGAGTAGCCTTTGACGTCTGACCAGTGAACTGCACTGCTGCCATCCTGCGGAGCAGCCCTGATGTACCGTTCTACTAAGCTACCCCGACGCCTAATTGCCTCTTCAATAGTGTTGAACTGATTGTGTGTGTTAGCTAAAAAAACTACTTCCATAGAGTGCGGGTTAGATAGGTCTTTTTTATAATCATTTGTATTTTTTACTTCATTTGTAAAGAGAAGGGCGCTTTTAAAGGTTTTCTTTGTTTGTTTGCAAGTAATTTGAGCTCTGGAAACGAATCGATTTGGCATCTTATAATAATATCATTTAATGTTTCCTGTATTTCAGAGTGAACAACTCGCTTCGTAGCTCAAAGATGACTGCAGTGGAATCCCTTAAGGGTCATAAGCAAGATTCTCAGTAGTACCTACTCAACTGACTACTAAAGACATTTTGCCGCCATTACCGTATTGGAAGTCAAAATTGAGCTACGAATTTAAAATAACTGTAAGAATACATACTACACTTAAAACATAAGATTATTCAGAAAACACAAGGAAAAATCAACATAATTTATAGAACAATTATTAATATTTTCCTTAATACAAACTTTTGTAAATCGACAACTTTCGATAGAATTCACAACTTATCTATCTATATGTACTTATGTAGGATCAGGGGCCTTAGTCTGCTATTGCAATAGTGTCAGAATGGTCTATCATTGATTTAATAAGGCCCCGCGCAGACGAATTACCCTTTGTACGCACGTCAAACGAGTTTCCAACGCGCTTCAATACGCCGTGGGCTAGGGGCCTTATTAAATCAATTACAGACCATTCTGACACTATTGCAATAGCAGACTAAGGCCCCAGGACTGCCGAGAGGTATATCGTCAGGGTTTGGAGTTCCCATTTTATTAGAATAAACAAGACTGTATAAGTACAATTACAGAGTTTTTATTATTACATTAGGTACTAATTAACACAATATAACATGGTACACAAATAAAAAAATGGTAGGTACACGATACACAAAAATGGCAATTAGTAAAAAAGATAAAGCAGGTAATAACTGTTAGTATGTAACAAAACAGTACAACTGCTACCGCCATCTATTTACCAATGTAGGTAGTATAATGACAATAAATTAGTCTATTGAAAACCACTAGCCTGTTTTATTAGGTTATGGGCCCAGGCACTATAAAAATATATTTTTAATAGACTCAGCGATAAGTACTGTGTGGATTTGTAATAATAATGACGGCAAACTATATATCTAACGTTCCAAAGTTGCGCGGTCGTGAAAATTACGAGGATTGGTGTTTCGCAGCCCAAAATGTGTTGGTATTGGAAGGCATGGCGTCCGCCATTGAAGAACCGCTACCAGTGACGGCTAGTGTGAAGGAAAAATCAGAAGACGCCAAAGCAAAGGCGAAACTTGTATTGACCATCGATCCCTCGCTATATGTTCACATAAAGCAAGCAGTGACAACTTATGATTTATGGGGCAAGTTGAAAACCATGTTTGATGATTCTGGATTTACAAGAAAGATAAGTTTACTCAGAAATCTCATCAATATTCGTCTTGAAAACTGTGTTTCCATGACGTAGTATGTGACCCAGATCATTGAAATAGGGCAGCGACTTCAAGGAACAGGTTTTAGTTAACTGACTGGATTGGTGCATTAATGTTAGCAGGATTGCCCGAAAGGTATGCGCCTATGATCATGCCTATTGAACACTCGGGAATCGAGATAAGTGCCGACGTCATAAAAACCAAGTTGATGGACATGTGTGTTGAGGCTAGTTCAGCTTCCGGTTCCGAAAGTGCATTTGTAGCAAAAAGGACGCAGTATTGGAAAAATGACAACTCTAAGAGCGGCCATCGACAATTGCAAGCAACGTCAAAACCTGTCAAGGTTGTCAAGTGTTAAAAATGTAAACAAACCGGATATTATTTAAATCAGTGTCCCAACTCAGAATCAAGCAAAAGAAAACAGACAAATGCATTCAGTGCTATTTTTCTGAGTGGTAAGTTCAGTCGCAGTAACTGGTATATTGATAGTGGGGCTAGTAAACATATGACGGCGAGACAAGAAAATATCGTTAATCCGTCCCATCGACACGATATGAGGGAAATTATTATTGCAAACCAGACAAGTGTTCCAGTTCTGTGTTCTGGTGATGTCAATATCATCACAGTTGTGAATGATGTAGAGTTTGATGTCACAGTTTCGGACGTATTGTGTATACCAAGCTTAACAACAAACTTGCTTTCGGTGAGTCAGTTGATCGAGAATGGCAACAGCGTTATTTTCAAGAAAAATAGTTGCTACATCTACAATCAACAGAAAGGCCTAGTTGGTGAAGCAGAATTAGTTGAAGGTGTGTACAGATTACACACGAAAACAGAACAGTTATTAGCAGCAATATGCAATAGCATCGAGTGAGATTTGGCACCGACGCTTGGGGCACATCAACAGTACTAGTTTAACCAAAATGAAAAACGGTGCTGTAGAAGGAATTTCATACCCAGAAGTGGCAAACATAGATAAGGCATCGTGTACTATTTGCTGTGAAGGTAAGCAAGCTAGACAGCCGTTTCAGCAGAGTTCGTCTAAAACGGAGAATGTTCTAGAGGTGATTCACGCAGATGTATGTGGCCCTATGGAAACTCTATCAATTGGAAGATCTAGATACTATGTTTTGTTCGTGGATGATTACAGCAAGATGGCGTTTGTTTATTTTATGAAGGTGAAGAATGAGGTATTTACCAATTTTAAAGATTTTAAGTCCATGGTTGAAAAACAGAAAGACAGAAAGATTAAAATTCTAAAGACAGATAGCGGAGGTGAGTTCTATAGTCAAGAATTCGATAATTATCTGAAGAAGCAAGGGATAGTTCATCAAAGAACTAATGCTTACACGCCGCAGCAGAATGGTTTGTGTGAACGGATGAACAGATCAGTTGTTGAAAAGGCCAGATGTTTAATCTTTGACGCTTGCTTAAATAAAAAATTCTGGGCAGAGGCGGTTCATACTTCAGTTTACTTGAAAAATAGATCTGTTGTTACAGGACTGAATCACAAGACTCCATATGAAGTCTGGACAGGGTCGAAGCCAAACTTAAGTCATTTACGTATTTTTGGGAGTGCAGTGCACGTGCCGAAAGAAAAGCGTTTGAAGTGGGATAAAAAAGCCAATAAGCTTATTTTTCTCGGCTATTCTGGCAATGTGAAAGGCTATAGGGTTTATAACCCAGAAACTAACTCTGTTAGCATAAGTAGAGATATCGTTGTTATGGAGAAGTCAGCTGAGAGTACAGTAAATGTATCCTTGGAATGCAAGTCTTCAGCGGAGGAAGAATGCACCAAAGATTCTGAGAGTACTGACAAAGAATTTTCAGACTCAGGAAGTTCAAATTCAGAAGAAGAAAAGGTGGACAGTACGCATGTCGTGGATACGGAAACAGAAAGTACGTCCGATGATAATTTCTCCAATGCTACTTCAGACCCAGAAATTACACTAGTGGGGCAAGGTACACCAGAAACTCTACCAAAACGAGAGAGAAGGAAGCCTGATCGGTTCGGTTATAACAATTTATGTATCACAGAATGCGATGATAATGACAAAGAGATCACTCTCGAAGAGGCCTTAAATGGAGCGGAGAGCAAGTTTTGGCAAGCAGGCATGAAGGAAGAGTTGGAGTCGTTTGAAGAGAATGATGCGTGGGAGCTAGTTGATCATCCTAAAGATTGTACAGTGGTTCAGTGCAGATGGGTTTTAAAAAAAAAGTTTGACAGTTCTAATAACGTGCGTTACCGGGCAAGATTGGTGACAAAGGGCTTTAGTCAGAAAGCAGGTGTAGATTTTCAGGAAACTTTTTCGCCAGTTGTTAGATATTCTACCTTGAGATTGCTATTCGCTCTGGCAGCCAAGTTGAATTTAGATTTAAGTCATCTAGGTGTTACCACAGCATTTTTAAACGGTTTTTTGAAAGAAACTGTGTATATGAAAAAACCTGTTACTTAGTTATGAATCTAGTGTGGATGATAATAAAGTGTTAAAACTAAAGCGCGCTATTTACGGTCTTAAGCAGTCTTCCAAAGCTTGGTATCAGAGAGTTAATGACTACTTGATAGATTAAGGTTATAAAAAGTCAAAGTACGAGCCATGTTTGTTTACATAAGTCATAAGTCATTTATTTCATAACAATATGGAAATATTGTGTTGAAAATATAATATAAAAATAACAAATTGCAATGAAATTAAATTAAAAATAACAATTAATACGGATCAAAATTCATTAAAATACATCAAAAACGTTGAAAATATAAAACAGTAAATGGCAATTAAATTACATTAAAATAACAATAATAACAAGTCGTATCAGCCCATGGCTTAATTGCTAAGAGCCTCGATGAATACCTGAGGAGGCTCTCGTTAGGCAGCTGGATCAAGGGCTTGATTCAGAAAGCAGTACTCCTGGACACGGCTCGTATTGTTAGGAGGTTTCTCTCTCTGGAGCCCTGACCACCGGTAGCTTGGACCCTGTTCCCGATACCGGCGGGCAACAATTTTCTTCGCAGTTGTCAAACTATTTTGACAACTGCGAAGACCTCACCGATGCTCATTCAATCCTGTATTGTGCGGCTGTTGCGGCATGTCGTTTAGCTCATGTCAAATTTCCGTATGACAGAGCTACACGACCGAAACCAGCCGTACCAGCTTGGCAGTACAGGATTGAACGACGTATTGGTGGGGCCAGAGCGCTCATCGGCAAACTAATCTGCTTCAGGGAGGGCAACACTCGCCCTCGAGTGATGCGCTTTGTGAGGCGGGCATTTACGGGGACTGATATCAGTCCTCGAGATTACATGTCCCGTGTCACAGAGCGCATCGACTTCCTGAAGCAGAAAGTGTATGCATGGGCAAACCGTATTCGTAGGTATAAACGGCGGGTGGACCGATACACTCAGAATCGCACATTCCAAAGAGATGAAAGGTGGGTTTATAGGACTTGGGAGCGACCAGACCAAGGTGTGGCTGACATGCACCTGCCGGATGATGATGCCATGTGTTCGTTTTGGCGCAGCATCTGGTCGGTGCCTGTTAGCCATACCGAGGATGAATGGACTCGGGAGGTCGAGCGGGCGTGCGATCCAGTACAAGAAATGGGGGCAATCACTATCTGCCCCCAAGACGTAGTTCGTGCAGTCCGTCCGTTGCCTAACTGGAAATCTCCAGGGCCGGATGGGCTGCACAACTTCTGGATTAAATGGTTGACAAGGTCGCACGCTCGCCTGGCAACCCTGTTCCGGTCAGCCTTAGAGTCAGGGTCGCTGCCCGAGTTCCTGACAACAGGTATAACCCACCTGCTCCATAAATCGGGTAGTACTGCGGAGCCCAAAAACTATAGACCGATTACCTGTCTTCCGACAGTCTATAAAGTTCTTACATCCATTTTGAGAGCTAAAATTAACAAACACATTGATGACAATTCCATCATGTCCGCTTCTCAAAATGGATGTAGGAACGGGTCCCGTGCTACTAAGGAGCTACTCCTCATTGATATGGCCATTAGCCAACAGGTTCGCCGTTCCCGAAGGGATCTGTCGACATGCTGGATAGATTATAAGAAGGCCTATGACTCTGTGCCACATACATGGCTCATGAGGGTGTTAGAGTTGTATAAAGTTGAGGCAACTCTACGCACCTTCCTGATGTCGTGTATGGGGCAATGGAGGACAGTCCTTCGCTATCCAGGATGTCAGCAAATCCAGAGGAATAGCGAGCCGATAAGGATAGAGCGAGGTATATTTCAGGGCGATAGTTTGAGTCCACTTTGGTTCTGCTTAGACTTGAATCCTCTTAGCACGCTGCTGGAGGATTCAGGTCTAGGCTATCGGTTGAGGAGAGGTGGTCAAGTTATATCTCACCTCCTTTACATGGATGACCTGAAACTATTTGCCCCCAACGATTTGCAACTGGTGGAGCTACTGAAGGTAACTGAAACTTTCAGTAGCGCCATCAGGATGGAATTTGGTGTGGACAAATGTGCGGTCATGCATGTAAAGCGAGGGGAGATTGTGGAATCTGTGGGAACCCAGCTCTCGGATTCCATAAATCTTAGATCCCTCTCAGCAACCGAAACCTATAAGTATTTGGGTATGTCGGAAGCGCTGGGCATCAATGTTGCTAACATGAAGCAATCGTTGAAGGAGCGTTTCTTTGGCCGCCTGAAAAAAGTATGTAATAGTCTTTTATCAGGCGGAAATAAGGTGCGTGCCTTCAACGGTTGGGTCATGCCGGTTTTGTTGTACTCTTTCGGTATACTCAAATGGTCTCAAACAGAACTAGACGCCCTGGATAGGAAGGTCCGTACATTGTTGACGGCATATCGAATGCATCACCCACGTTCTTCGGTTATGAGACTGTATATCCCGCGGAGGTGTGGGGTCGAGGCTTTTTAAACGCTAAGACTCTCCACAATCGCGAGATATGCAGTCTCAGGGAATATTTCTTAGAAACCGACGTGGGGATGCATCGAGATGTGGTCGCAGTGGATAAGGGCCTCACCCCGCTCTCCTTGGCTAAAGAGAACTGGCGCAAACCTGTAGTGCTTGACACTAACGACCGCAGGGAGGTATGGCAGAGTAAGGAGCTCCACGGACGCTTTTTCCGGGCTCTACATGGACCCGATGTAGACTTATCCGCATCCGTAGCCTGGCTACGTTCCGGGGACCTCTTCGGAGAAACCGAAGGTTTTGTCTGTGCAATTATGGATGAAGTTATGATGACGAATAACTACCGGAGATTTATTGTGAAGGACGGCACGGTTAACATATGTCGGGCATGCCACCGTCAAGGCGAATCAATCCGTCACATTATCTCCGGGTGTTCTCGTCTAGCTAACGGAGAGTACTTGCATAGACACACCCTTGTAGCCAGGATTATCCATCAGCAACTTGCTCTAAAATACAGCCTTGTGGAATCGGAAGTGCCGTATTATAGGTATGTGCCCGACCCAGTTCTCGAAAATGGCAATATCACATTGTACTGGGATCGATCCATCATCACTGAAAGGACTATTGTAGCCAATAAACCCGATATAGTGGTGGTGGATCGATCAGAGCGGCGCGCAATGATTGTTGACATAACGGTCCCGCATGATGGGAACCTCGTCAAAGCCGAGAAGGATAAGCAAATCAAGTATCTTGACTTGGCTCGCGAGGTTGTCGACATGTGGGATGTGGACTCAGCGATCATTGTGCCGATAGTCGTATCAGCCCATGGCTTAATTACCAAGAGCCTCGATGAATACCTGAGGAGGCTCTCGTTAGGCAGCTGGATCAAGGGCTTGATTCAGAAAGCGGTACTCCTGGACACGGCTCGTATTGTTAGGAGGTTCCTCTCTCTGGAGCCCTGACCGCCGGTAGCTTGGACCCTGTTCCCGATACCGGTGGGCAACAATTTTTTATATTTTTAAATGTTTTTATATTGTTTTTTTAAGAAATATTTAAAAATGTAAATAATTTGTATAAAAGTTAAATAAAGGAAATAACAAAATATAAAAAATTACAGTGAAATCAGATTAAAATTACATAACATAAAACATTATTATTAAATCAGATTAAAATATTTAGAATGTCAATAAATAAAAACACTAATAGTCAATTGAGAATTCAAATACATTATGATTATAAATAATAAATGTCAAATTAAATTATATCAAATACAACTTCACAATAATATTACAATGTCAAATGTCTTCCATGAATTCATTGATACCATAATGGCCTTTCCTCAATAAATGGGCCCTCAATTTATTTTTAAATAAGTTGACACTGTAAATACTTTTCAATTCTATGGGCAACTTATTGTATAAAATTACTGATTGATATCGTGGGCTGTGATGCACAACTTGTAATTTCGGTTTAATGTTGTTGGGCACATCTTTCCTACGTGTACTAGCTCTAGTAATTAGAAATCATCGGTCTCAATTTTGTTCAAGTTTTTAACAAAGCTAGTCAGTAAAACCAATATGTAGAGGCATGGCACTGTTAAAATATTTAGTCTTATGAAATGCTCTCTACATGATTCCGTCTGTTTCATGCGGAGCATTGTCCTAAGAGCTCTTTTTTGAATGACAAATGCTATTTGAATATTGTACTTGTAAATGTTGCCCCAAAATTCGATGCTGTATCTGAGCTTGGATTCTACCAAAGCAAAGTACACACTTCTAAGTTGAGGCAACGTTAAAACTTCTCTCAGAGTTCGGATAGCGTAACATGCCGAGCTAACTGATTTAGTCAAAGCTAATGTCTCAACCTTCCAATTTAATAATGTATCAATGTGTACACCCAGGAACTTACAAAATACTTGACACTATCAACTATTTCCACACTGTTTTCACAAGAAACAATGTCCAACTTAATGTCATTCCGTACAGTGGGCTTAAATAAGACACATTTGGTTTTACTTACATTAAGTTTCAGATTATTTGTGCTAAACCAGATTTCGAAAGCTTTCAAAAGAGCATTGATCTTACATTCCAATTCTAGTGTATTGTCTGCCAAAACTATTGCATTTGTATCGTCAGCAAAGATAATTAGTTGTGCGTCATTAATACGTTTTTTGATGTACTCAACTAAATCATTCAGGAATATAATAAAAAAGATTGGACCAAGAACGGATCCCTGGGGAACACCACGGCACACAGTAGCTAGATTAGATCTATAAGTTTTTTCTTCTCCATCTATTACGGATTTTATCTCTACATACTGCCGTCGGTTATGCAGATAAGAGCCAAGTAGTTCCAAAACATTCTCTCTTACACCATAATGTTCTAATTTGGCCAGGAGAATACCATGGTCCACTGTGTCGAAGGCGGAACTGAGGTCTAGAAAGATACCAGCTACTTTTAGTTTATTATTTAAGTTACAAATAATATTGCCTATTAATGCCTCAATAGCATCGGAGGTTCCTAGTGATGTTTGGTAGCCGAACTGTTGATCATTTATTATACCATACATCTTTAAATGCTTTATAAGCCTATCCTTTATTATTTTTTCAAATATTTTTGATAATACAGGCAAGAGAGAAATAGGTCTGTAGTTTCCAGGTTCCGTCTTTGATCCCTTTTTGAAAACCGGTATCACTCTTGCTATTTTAAGCTGTTCAGGAAACAGGCTTTTCTCGATGCACTCGTTATAAAATGATGCTAACGGAGTTGCTAACAAGTCTATATTCTCCTTGATTATTGTTAAGGGAATTTCATCATAACCCGAAGAAGGCTTGTTGATCATTTTATTTACCAAATTGAAAATTTCTCTAGGTGTGACAATATCAAAACTCATTTTATATTCAACACGACTAACACCTTCAGTTAATAATACCATTGCCAATTGTTTGTCACAAGCCTCTAAGTGGACCGTGTTGTCAAACCTTTTGGAAAATATTTTTGCCACTTCTAGAGCATTATTAGTAGCTGCGTTATCAATTTTTAGTGTAATAGTTTCATTATTTATTTCCTTAGTAGCATTGCGCTGTCTATTAACTATTTTCCATATCGTTTTAGAAGAATTTGATGCCATGTTTATTTGTTTTCTGACATCATTCCTTTTTGCACAACTCACTACTTTTCTGAAGATACGGATATAGTTGTTCCAAAACCGAACTGTCACAATGTGTTTTATCTGATGTGTTAAGGAAACGTTTCATTTTACTAGCTATCCATATTCCGCTTGTTATCCATCCAGAACCTCGATTCCTTTTAATATTAACCTTTATTTTACTCTTTTTAAAGACGGTAGAATGGATTTCTTTTATTGTGTCAAGAATGTATTAATGCCTGTGCTCCAGTCAGTCTTAGAGAGCAATTTTCTGTAATTACGTTTATTTTCATCATTATATCTCCTTTTATAAATACATACATAACTTGACATCTTTTTAAACTCAGTTCTTTCCAAACGCAAAGTGCAGAATTTACCAGCATGCCCATCAGCTAAACTATTAAGTCATAAGTCATAAGTCATTTAATCATTTGTTAACACAGGTACAATAAATAGTTGTTATAAAACATTACAAGCGCGCTATGTTATGCCCGAAGGCGTACAAATATTCATATAGGTCATTGACATTATATTTATAACCTTAAAAATTGTATTATTGGAATGCATATATTAAAGTATTAATTGATTTTGACAAAAAATAAAAAACAAAGAAAATTAAATAAAAATATATAAATGTCAAAAAGTCAGTGTAATTAAGTCAAAATTCAAATTATGTTTAAGCAAAATAAAAATAAAAAGAGAAGACAATTATTAAAATAATACAAAAATGTCACGTGAAAAATGTCAAATTGAATCGGACTTAAAGACAACTACCTACTACTATGGTCAAAAACAGTCATTACATTTTGTCTGTCAAAAATTCCGAAATGTTGTAATATGCTTTATTCAACAGCAAAGATTTAAGCCTTTTCTTAAATAATAGTATGTTCAAATCCTTAATTGAACTTGGTATGTGGTTGTATATGATTGGCGCCATGCAAAAAACACTTTTATGCATCAGCGCTGTGTGGGACCTTTTTACGCACAAGTTATTGTTCTGTGGTCGAGTTCGTGTGTTATAAAATGATATTTTGTCAAACAGGTCTAGGTTGGTCTTAACAAATACAGCTACCTCAAAAATATATAAACACGGAAATGTCAACAATTTGTATTTGATAAAGAATGGCTTACAAGAATCTGAATTGTGGAGTCTGAACATTGATCTAATGCACCTTTTTTGTGCTTTAAAAACTAATTCCCTGTTGGTCGAGTTACCCCAAAAAATGACCGCATACCTCAATACTGAACTCACCAAACCATGATATGCTGTGACTAAAGCATCGATGTTAATCACTGGGGTCAGTTTGAATAGGGCATAGGCTGATTTGCTAATTCGTTTAATTAGCTCCTCCGTGTGTGCTTTCCAGTCTAATTTTTTGTCAATAGTTAAACCTAGGAATTTTGATGTCTCAACTTGTGTTATAATTTTATTGTCATAGTATACTGTCATATTGGGATTCGCACGTTGGCTAAACAACATTAATTTCGTCTTATCAGTATTTATTTTAAGATTATTATTATCTAGCCATTTCACTATCGAGGTTATTGTCTGAGTGACAACGTCGTTGTGGTTTCGATCATCAGTACTCTTAATGGTCACAGTGCTGTCATCAGCAAACAGTGACATAGGGTGACTTGTTACTTTTGGAAGATCATTTATGTACAGTATAAACAGCGGAGGGCCTAAGACGCTGCCTTGGGGTACTCCATAAGCCACCGTGCGAAGGCTAGACTTATAGGTACGTTGGCATTTGGTATTGGGATCTATGTCGGTTACTTCAACATACTGTTTCCTGTTCCGTAAAAAAGAATTTATTAAGCTGAGTATGTTCCCTCTAATACCGTATGCATCCAGCTTATTGAGCAAGATATTGTGATCGACATAATCAAATGCTTGTGTCATGTCACAATAAATTGAACAAACAGGTATTCTTTTGTCAACATTCGAAGTTACATTGTTCAAAAAGTCGTATATTGCCATAATGATGGTTTTATTTTTTCGGAAGCCTTTTTGTTCATCGGTTAAGATGTTACTTTTATCCAGATATTTAAACATTTGAATATAAATATATTTTTCAAATATCTTTGATATTACAGGCACAAGCGCTACGGGTCTATAAGACTCCATGCATTGCTTGTCATTTTTTTTAAATAACGGTTTTATTATAGCTGTTTTTAGGTAGGTCGGGTAAGTACCATGTGATATGCACAGATTAAGAATATGGCTCAAATGTCCACTAATGCAATTTGCTACATGTTTAATTACTTTGGTAGAGATGCCATCATTACCTACACTGCCGCAATTCTTCAAAGTCTTAATAATAGCACTAATATCATTTTCATTGCTCGGTGCCATAAACATCGAGCTACTATTCTTTTCTATATAAGAAGTCACTTGTATGCCGCAATTTGCTACAGGTTGTATTTTATCTATGAAGAAGTCGTTAAATGCGTTCGCTATATCTGGTGGATGTGTCACTTTTTTATTTCCTATTTTAATGCTATTGATTAAATTATTATTGGGCGCATTACATTTAGTTTGGTTAATTATTTCCCACGTAGTTTTAGACTTGTTAGATGATGCTTTGATCTTGTAGTTATTCTGAGCACGTTGCGTTAATTTAATTATTTTCTTATAAATTGCTGAGTACTTTTTAAAGGTTGTTTTGTCTTGTTCATTGTGGTACAGTCTGTAACGCCACAGGAGGTCTCTTTTTTTCTTACTGCATGTTTTGATACCACGAGAGACCCATAGTGGTCTTTTGTGTAATCTTATAGTAATACGTTTATAGGGAAAACATAGATTATATAGAAGAGTAAATGTCTCCAAAAAATTATTATAGGCTGTGTTCGGATCATCAACCTGATATATTTCCGAAAAGGAAACACTTTGCAAACAATCCCTAAATTTATTCATGTTAACTAGATTATAGTCACGACGTTTGATATACCAATGCTTCATTATACATATTCTTTTGATTGGAACCTTGAGTATTTGACAGGTGTGGTCAGAAAGAGCAAGATCAATTACGTCACAATTACATTTTTTACCCAGATTATGCGCAAAAAGGTCTATGCATGTGTTGCTAGAAAGTCTAGTCGGCTGATTAGTTGCCAATTTGAAATTAAAATTGAGTAAAATACATTCAAGTTCTAATGTGATATTACAACATTACGCTTATTTTTCTTTGTTATTAATTGACATAGTTTGTACAATTGCTCAAAAAAACAGGTCAAATTACTTGCATTAGGAACTCTGTAGATGCAGATTACAATGGTACCCGTATGAGTCAATTCTATGGCACAACATTCGAATGTGCTACTTATTGCTATGATCCGAACTTCAGGAATTTCTTTCCAATGGTGTCCCTTTTTTATCAAAATACATGAACCCCCTCTTTTAGAATCTTTCCTGCTAAAACATGTAGCTAGATTATAGTTCGGGATTGAGAGATACTGCTCATAACCAGCCATCATAAAATGTTCCGTTATGCAAATAACATCAACGTCAACATTTTTGGCCACGAGTTCTAAACATACAGATAATGCGTCTGCTTTATTTAAAAGTCCTGCAATGTTTTGATGTAATATGCTTATATAGGTATCATAGAAAAAACTGTGTGTCTACTTGTTGACGATCGGGTATAATGTCATCCTCTGTCATGAATAAGTCGTATTTTTTAATACCGTCGATAAACTCGTCAATGTCTTTGAAAATTGTCTGCATTCCATGATTATTTACTGATCCCAGTTTGGTAAACATTGTTGAATCAATAGCTAGATTTTTGTTGGAGTCCAAAAGATATGCATGCTCATATGTCAATATGTCAAGATACAGTAAATTATTTAAATGCTCTACTCTCCAATTATACATATTTCTTTGGGAACTGCAGTTAAATGTCGGTGTGCAAACAATGATGTTCGTAAAGTTCACTTTTTGTAAAGTAGCTCGTAAGTGAAGAGTCAGTTGGAGGTAGTCACATGTGGTCTTAAAATCTTCCTCTCCTAGTAGAATTATGCAGAAGTCTTTCATCGTAAACGATTCTAATTGGGTTTCTATGTCGCGTACCAGTTGCTGTGTATTGCAGTGTGTCTTTATGTAATGGCATATATTTTCCGAATGTTTGTGAAGGGTTTGCTTGGCGATATTTACAATGTCGTTCCTGTTATTAGTACTCAGGATACAGATCTTACTGTCATTTTTCTGTTGTGGGATTTGTTGTAGTTTTGTCTCAACACTACTAGTTTTATTTTGTATGCGAGAGGGTGAAGATGTATATTTTTTCTGCTTCGATATAATTAAAGGTTCTGTTTGAGTTCCTTTGTTCTTATTTAAGGATTTCTTTATGGGAGTAGACTTTTTGTGTTTAGTAACGGGACTGCTAAGTTTTGTGAAGAGATCATTTTTCCTTTGCAAATCTATGTTTATTTAAATCTAACACAAGTTTGTCAATTTGTTCCTTTAACTTTGTAATTTTTTGTTGTTTTGCATCACTAATATCATCATTAGATAAGTCGGGTAGGCTGGAAACAGTATCTTCGAATGTGCTGTTATTTACTGTGTCGTTAGTGACGGTGTTTGAATCCGATTTAGTACGCGTACGGCGCATAGTAATGTTCTCGAAGAAATTCATTTTACTTAGTTCACAAAAAGTGAATATGATTAACTGAGACTTGAACCTGCGTCACACGGAGTAGCAGTAGAATCGTTGTTCCTCCACGCCACAGAAACACTGTACGATTCGCCGAAATTGTTGGTCGCTATATCCACTGGGTCATACTCAGGCGACGACGGGAGTAGAGGCGGTAAGTGCGGGGAGTATCGAGCGCGCTGCGGGTTGTCGTAGGTCAGTGCCCACGGCCGTTAGATTATTTTAAAATTTTTCGTTTTTTATCACAGTTTATTTTCACTATAACTTTGCTTCACTCATACGTATCATAGCATAACTTTCACAGATCAATGAGTCACTTCACTGGCTTTAAGGCAATAGTATTTGAATGTGATATAGTCCACTTAATACGACTTGTTCTATTAAAAAAACGAGGAGCAAAAATAATATCAGCGTTCTGTCTCAGCAAGCAATAGGAACTCTATTGTGATCGACATGTGTGTTTTCTATAACGGAGGCTGGTAAGTTCGTTATAAAGTTATCCAAACATGATTCGGAGTTATTTCTTCGAAAAGTAGGATCTTTTATTAGATACCTAAAATTGTAACACGATAATAATGATAAGAAAGAACCATGTCTCAGATCATTTTTTAACACGTCTATGTTAAAATCACCACAAATTAAACATAATTTATTGAGGAAATGCTGTAATAGCTTTTCAAGGCCATTCATGAAGTTGTCAAAATTTTTGTTTGTGGGAGTTCGATAACAACAAATAATATTTAAATTGGTTTCAACGTCTCTAACCCCACATATTTCAAAACAATCAATTTTATAAAGTTGTTTACACACTTAAGTCATAAGTCATAAGTCATTTATTCATTTGTTTAACATAGGTACAATAATAATGGGATCAAGGTAATAAAGAGTGCGCTATGTTATGCCAGAGAGCGTACAAATGTAAAAAAATAAAAACAATTATAAAGAATCGCATACTAAAATTAATTAATAATAAATGACAACACAAATCAATGTCAATAAAAAATATCTAAATAATACAAAAAAATAAAAATGTCAATAAAATTTCGAGACATAGACTGAAAACAATAAATGTCTCTCAATACTAATGTCAATATACAATACTAATGTCAATATACAATACTAATGTCAATGTACAATACTAATGTCAATGTACAATACTAATGTCAATATACAATACTAATGTCAATATACAATACTAATGTCAATATACAATACTAATGTCAATATACAATACTTGCAGTTCGTCTACGTTATTAGCTCTATTTGTTAATATCATTGAACCTCCCCTTTTCTTATTGAGTCTAGCATTGTAAGACCCCATTCTGTAATTAGTCAAACTGAATTGTTTTGCTAGAGCATCATTTAGAAAATGTTCAGTTACACATAGGAAGTCAACTTTCCTAGAAATTTCACTAACATATATTTCCAGATCATTCCGTTTATTTGTAATACCACAAACATTTTGGTGAAAAATATTAATGACTGAATATTGTTCAAGGTTATTATTATGTTCAAGCTTACCATTAGGTTTTCCTTCACAACTAATATCAGGAACGAAAAAACTGTTCTTTAATACCTAATGTCAGTACTAACGCCTAAATATGATTCCTCAATGTCAGTAAGAAAATTATTCGTTAAATTGTCAAGATAGCACTTAAGATTGTCAAAAATATTTTTCATACCATAATTATTCAGAATTCCTCGTCGTTTATAAAAAATTGTATAATCATATGTCAAATTTAAATTAGAATTAAATATCATTGCATAATTGTAAGTACAAATGTCTTCTTAAAGCAAATGACTAAATGTCTCTATTCTGGAGTTGAACATTGAACTAATTCCATCGAATTTATAAGTTGGTAAACAAAGTAAAATGTTCGTATGATGTATTGCCATTAATCTATTCCTTATGCTATTAATTAATTCGAAGTAGTTGCCAGTTTTCCTAAAGTCTTCTTCGCCTATCAATATCAAGCAATAATCATTCATGGTATAGTTTGTTAATTTTTGTTCCAGTTGGTTGATCAACTGTAATACTCCACAATTTGTAAAAATGAGATGACATATTTTATCATTCGGAAACGTAGTCTGTGCTATAGGTACTATTTTATTGGTTTTGTTACTACTTATTATACAAAGTCTGCGCGGCTTTCCTTCCAACAACTGTGATTGTTGTAATGTACCGCCAACAACTATCCGAGTTCCATCTTCAACAGCTCTTTCATTGCTTGTTCTATCCGTTTTTTTGTACAGTTTGGATGTGTCGCTGGTGGCGCCATCTGATATCACCTCCACTGTATCTGTAGTTTCAAGCCCCAGGTCTACGCAGCTACTGTTGAATTCTTCATTCAAGGAATGTCTCAGCTCTCTTGAGATTCTTTTATTTCTCTTGCTATTACTCTTCTGGTTGTTAGTTCCTCTAATTTTTGTTTCTGAGCATATTTTTTGTAAATGTTTGGATTTATTTTTTTCTTTGTCTAAAGCGGTTTTTAATGTCATGTTTTCCTCATTAAGACTTTCTATTTCCGCGTGTGCACCGTTTAACTCACTTTCAAGCTGTGTTATTCTTGCTTTTAAATCTTCCATATCACTGTCATATACAGTCGACAAGTCAGGTAAACTGTATTTTCTGATTTCAGAGTCAGTTGATTCAAATGAAATATCTAATGATTCATTTGAAGTGGTCTTAGGTCGACGAATCGTTACATTACCTTCCATTATATGTTTTTATTAAATTTAGAATCAAACAAAGATTTATATTATTTTTTTTTTTTAAATTACACTATTATTTACAGTGCTAAAATTCTCTTCATAAATACTTCATAAACTTGAATTACTTGGAATGCGTGAAACGGAACACAATCTCAAAAGGCTGGTATTCATTTTCTTAGGAGTTAATTTCCGAACGGCAGCTGTTACGTCAAATGTTTTCTCGTGAATTCTGATTGGTCAACAGTCTTAGTAGAATGACAATGAGTCAGCTGTGGTTTGTTTACATTACCAAAATTTCGTGAATTTGAATTAATAACTGTTTTCAATATGTGGTTTTTGCCGTAGCAGCACTTTCACTTTTAGCAATTTTCGCTCACAATTGGCAATTTAAGTGTATAATCCAGTGTCATGCACTAATTTGAAGTTTAAACTTGTTTATAGTCCACAATCACCAACAGTCACTGGTCATGAATTTATCGTTTTATTCATTAAATACTTTTATAACTTAGGGATAACACTCTCACGATGTTTTTATTGAAAACTACGCGTAATTCTTGATATTTTAACTTTGCAGAATAATAACACAATTAAATTATTTAATAATACGCGGAACGATTTCAACCGTGGCTAGTGTTGCCAGACAACATCAATTTTGAAGGAAAAGTTAAGCTTATTATAGCACTATTCGTTGATGATTTTTTTTGTTTTTTCGAATTGTGCGACCGCAACTGATCAATTAGTAAATGAACTGAGCTGTAAATTCAAGATAAAAAACTTAGGTCAGTTAAAAAAGTGTTTAGGCCTAAGAGTCAATATTAATGAAAATGTAATTACAGTTGATCAAGCTCAATATGTAGACACTTTATTAAAGTGGTTTAATATGTTACATTGTAAAAGTGCAGAAACCCCTATGGAGATGAATTTAAAATTAGAAAGATCTCAAAATGGTTGTAAAAATTATCCATTTAGAGAATTAATAGGAGGTTTAATGTATTTAGCGGTTTTAACCAGGCCTGATATCGCTTACAGTGTGACTTTTCTTAGCCAGTTTAATAACTCTTATGACGAGACTCACTGGAAGCATGCTAAAAGGGTGTTAAGGTATTTAAAAAAAAAACAAAAACTGTGGTCTTGTATTTTGTAAAGATAATTCTAGTATTGAAGGTTTTGTAGATGCAGACTGGGGTTCTGATGTAAATGATAGGAAATCTATCTCGGGATTTTGTTTTAAATTGTCAAATACAGTAATTGCTTTTGAATGTACAAAGCAGAGACATGTAGTTTTTTCCTCAACGGAAACAGAATACATTTCGATGTCAGAAGCAAGTAAAGAGGCAATATATTTAAATAATTTACTGTGTGAGGTTGTAGGAAATTCAGAACCAATTGTCCTATTTAATGATAGTCAGAGTGCGCAAAAATTGGTTTCAAATCCAGTTTTTCATCGCAGATCTAAACATATAGATATAACATATCATTTCGTCAGAGAGGTAGTAACAAATAATTTTGTTAAAATAGCTTATTTGGAGACAGCTGAAATGCCAGCAGATATTTTGACCAAAAGTCTAGGGTCTGTTAAACATTATTATTTCATGAAAAAGCTTGGTATTTTACCTGTTTCATAGTTGTTTTCAGTATTGTTAAGCGGAGGTGTTAGTATGTAACAAAAAAGTACAACTGCTACCGCCATCTATTTACCAATGTAGGTAATATAATGACAATTTAGTCTATTGAAAACCACTAGCCTGTTTTATTAATAACAGATATGCGAGCAGACTTTGAAAGTTACAGTTCGTACAGTAGCCAAACCACCCAATTGCAAAGTGTATCAGTAGCGCTATACCAGGTAAACCGACAGTTTTGTCGGGAGCAGGGGAACTCTTTATTGAGTCGAATCCGAAGACCGACTGACGAGCTTTTTTGTGAATGTCATCTCGCAGTTCAACCTAAGAGGTTGTCGACTGCTTAACCGGAATGACGGCTGATTGCGTCTGTGCTTCTTGAGCGTGCTAGTTTCCCTACTGCTCTCCTGGAGGAGGGTGAAAGCGTCATCGGGGGTGATGAGAGTATGTCTTAGACGGCGAATAATACTGCCGTCCTCTAACTAGAAAGCAGTTAAGCCCAAAAAGTAGTTTTTGAGAAAATGGCAAAAAACGCGGGAATCGCTGTTTCTTAAAAACTATAATACTTAGGTTAATGATTGTTGCACACATCGATTGATATTTCTTTCTGTTTATCATTAAGAATCCTTTCTGTCCAGAAACTCTTTTTAAATAGTTTTAAACCTATTTTTTCTTCTTTTGTTAAGCGTTTAATCTGGTTATTGCATATTATTACTGTACTAAAAGGCCGTTAACCATACCGTAGCGGCTTTTTAGTCAAGTAATTTATTTAAAATTTTAACCTTCATAATTGTTCGCTAAATTTGTTCAGAAATACTTATCTAAAAAGTTGTTAAGTAACATAACTTCTTTATAGCCATGACATTCATTCGATTTATATTTGAATAACTTTCTTAATGAGCGGTTACGGGACTTTAAATGCTTTTAAGCTAATTGTAGCCAATATTATCTGGAACTTTAGTAAATCTTAACTACTTCACTTAGCTAAAGGGTGGCTAAAAACTTGTCGCTTGGGGTTAACTTCTTTATAGTTTAGCATTCATAGGGGAATATGTGAAAAATTAAAGACATTAATTATGTTTGTTTAAAAATCAAAAGTATATTTTCAATATGAAAAAGGTAATGAAAGGTTATACCTGACAATGGCAATAATCAACTAACAACTAATTAAGATCTTACAGATCATGAGATCACTATTTTGTATCGCAATATACTTAATTTATGTTCTCACTAAATTACTTTAATAAATGAAGGTTACATTATATCAGTCATGAGGTAACTTCAGTCTTAATATATTTTAATATTATCACAAATAAAAGTAATAATAAAATAGTAAAAAATATGGACTCAGGAAAAACAATAAAACATAGAAACAAACAATTCTAAAAGCACTTCTCAAGCATACAAATAAAATGAATCAAATCTTAATCCTACTGATATTATAAACTAGCTTTTGCTCGTGGCTTCCCCCACGTTGAGGTCGGGAATTATCCTACGGGAAAATTCTACCGGTATGAAAACATCTTATATCCTATGGTCATCTAACTGTGTACCAAATTTCATCTATATCTATTCAGGCGTTAAGGCCCGAAAGGTAATAGATAAAGTCACTTTCGTATTCTAGTATAAACTATAGTTTTTCGACTTCCACGAGGACAAATCCATAAGCAAAAGCGTGAACTTAATGGTATCTAAATTAATCAGCGTCACGAGGTTTAAAAAGACACATAATATTTAGATCACTAAGTAATAAATATTTTAGTCTGTATTAAAACACTTATTACTTAGTGACTCTTTTGTGACTGGTCTTTTGATGATGTTCATTATCATCACCAATAATGGGTAAATTTTGCCAGAAAAACATTTTATGCTTGGATATAATCGGTGATAATGTTTTAATTATATTTAATTTTCGTTCCTTTTCAAATCCTTAAGGATGAGCACGAAATGTGATTGTCAGTTGAGGATTCTTTAGAAACTTGTCATTTAAAAACTTCAATGCTACATAGTCTTCAGCAAAATTATTTTATAGTGAAGATCAAAGCTTGATCTCATGAAACACCCAATTTTGAATGCGTCGCTCTGATACATTGTTTGGATAGTTGATAAAATCTTGAGGCTGCAAAGACTTCAAAATAACTTTTGAATTATTAGCCGAGGCCACGGCGTCTTCGAAATCAGAGAAGTCATATATTTTACTTTTTTTTTTCATTAAAAGTTCAACTTGGTGGTGAAATTGGTCGCAACTCATAAAGGTATGTCCTGGTTCAAAATAGTATAATATTATGCGTGGTGTTGCAATCACGTCACTATTGACAATGTCAGCTAACATGGAAAATAACAGCCAGTTCTTATTTTGAGCTGTGCAATTGTCCATCCAAATATGTATTGTTTTGACATCACGGAAACGTAAGAAAAAGTTATAATATGCACTCATAATGTCTTGTTGCTTTCTGCCAGCGATACCATCGTGCCAAATAGCCGCAAGTGGTTTAGAGTCTTTGGTAATTTTTCCAACTGGAGCGAAGGTCTGATTAAATGCTGTTAATCTTGGACAAAATATAACCGCTTTGAATGTTTCCAGCCTTGGCAGCATTATTACCTTTTCCAAAGCACTACTATAATATATCTGGTTTTCATTCTGTTCTTTAGATTTATGGGAATCATATAACTGTCTGGCATTTGTGTATTTTTCATGGTGAACAGCCCACTCCTCGCAAGCTGTGCAATCGGCTATTATTTCTGTGGAAGCATCATGATTAGTATCACGTGTGTGCAATGTATATGACTCACATAGTTCACATTCCTCATTACCAAGACGAGCAAACGATATATTCATGCTGTTCAAACGTGTTCTATACATTTCGTATCCAATTTTTACGTCGGGGTGCTTTGTACAAAAGTCGTTGTACATGAAAGTAACGTTTATTTCACTTGGCAAGTAGCGACTGTTTGGGCATGCTCACGACGATAATGCGGTGCCTCCGGGTTGAAAGATTCTACATGATTAGTGATAATTTCTCGATCACATTTTGGAGTTTTAATGTGTTTGCCCCGTTTGTCTATATCTTTGCTGTCGTCGAAGCAGCTAGATAGAATTTTATCATTGGTCTTTTTGAAACCCAAAGTGGTCAAAAAAAAACATTTACATACGGAGGCTAAAGTGCCATCTGATTTCGGTAAAGAAAAACTCCTTTTCGGGTTTCTTTTTGGTTCATTCGTGTATTTTCTTTTTGGAATTGCTACCGTATAAATCAAATCAAATCAAAATCGTTTATTGCTAAATCCATAATGTACACGTACAGGTGGTAAATAAAAAATTGAAGGTAGAAACAATTATGGACCCTGTCAGGCACAGCAAGTTTTTAAATAAGTAGAGAGAGGAAGAACGCTTTATTGCTTTCCTTTGTTGTCAAGTTTGAGTTATTTTATATTCTATTATGTATTTTAGATTCCCATTTATTTACTTATTCTAATAATACTTTGTATGCAAGTATATCTATTAAATTCTAATTTATTTAATTATATTAATTATATTAAAAATTGCTTATTTGTTTGCTTTAAAAATTATTCATTATTATTAGTGTAATATACTTTAATTACAAGTGTTCTAATATAATTTATTTTGTGTATAAGTTTATTTGTAAGTAGTTAATAGTGTTTAGTTTATTTATTTTTGTTTTTTATTTATTTTTAAATATCTGTTATTCATAATTGTGTATTATTATTAAATTTATCCGTTAGGTATTCGTGGACTGTGTAATAGCTTTTTTTAATTAAGTATTGCTTTAATTTATTCAAAAATATACTGGTTTTATTTTGATTTCTTATGTCTTCTGGTAACTTGTTGTATATTTTTATTGACATAGAATATGGACTGGATGAATGTGATTTGAGGCGGGAGGGGGGCAGATTTAATCTGTTTTTATGGCGCAACGAATAATTAGTTTGTATGTCTCCCCGTGTTTTGTAAGAATCTGGATGTTTGCGGACTAGTTTACATAGTTCCAAAATGTATATACTAACTAACGTGAGAATCTTGTGTTTCTGGAAGTAAGGCTTGCAACTGTCTGTCGGTTCTATATTAGTAATTATTCGAATTAGCTTTTTTTGGAGGGTAAATAAGGACGGAGCGTCTGTGCTATTTCCCCATAAGATGATGCCATAGTGGGCATACGCGTAGTATGTGGCTAGTGCGGTTTGTAGGTTTGTGGTCTTTTTAATTTCACGAAGGGCATATGAAAATTTTTAAATTTTCGATTTTACTGTCTGTATATGTGTTTTCCAGTTTATATGTGTGTCAATTGTTAGGCATAGAAGAGTGAAATAATTTTTGTTGGTTGAAGCTAAAATCTATATTTATTTGTTTTTTCTGCCGGGGGTGAAATGCTATTATTTCTGTTTTGGTATAATTTATTTCGAGATTATGGTCGCTCATCCAGTTTATAATTTTCCTAAGAATAGTCGTAAGTTTTTCATTTAAATTAGCAATTGTTTGACATGAGGTCAGTATCGAGATATCATCCGCAAAAAGTACACATGGCCCGTCAATGGTTTTGGGGAGGTCATTTATGTATAATGTATAATGTGATCTTACAAACACCCTCATCTCTGAACGTGTCATGTTCCAATATTGTCTATGTACTTTTTCACGTTCATCAGTAGTAAAAATAGAAGAACATTTTTTAAGACATTTGTCGTCACAGCCATTTTTTATTTTATACCGACATTGTTTTTGATACTGCTTCTCTAATTTTCGTTGGTTTAAGGTCGTGCTATATTTTTGTCGTTTAGGTGGTAGGTTGTTGGATTCTTGAGTAGCCTGTTCTGAAATCTGTCGAAATGGCAAGACGAAAGTTCGGATCGATGGTCATACGTCGTTTCCGCAATGGCAAGCTATTGGATGTAATGGTTTCCATTGAGTGACGTCGAAGAGATTTCGTCTTATTTTGAGCAATGAAATTTGTAGTATTTGTTTTTTTGGAACGTTTTCTTGTACTTTTGGGGTTTTCTGTTTCAATATCTTCATCTGTATCGTCACTTCTTGGATCATCTTCAATGTGTTCGTAGTTTTTATCTTTGATAGAGTCATCAGAATCGTAATCACCATCATTCGATTTTATAGGGGATAACGTAAAATCCTGCATAGTACTATCTATTGGCATCGATTCTGCACAAAACACATCTGCCTCTTGCCGAGCTTCTGTCATTACGGGCGGGGTATCGATCGCAGGACTATCTATTGGCATCGATTCTGCACAAAACAAATCTGCCTCTTGCTGAGCTTC
This sequence comes from Eugnorisma glareosa, assembly GCA_947578425.1. Taxonomy (NCBI): domain Eukaryota; kingdom Metazoa; phylum Arthropoda; class Insecta; order Lepidoptera; family Noctuidae; genus Eugnorisma; species Eugnorisma glareosa. The sequence continues at coordinate 5,063,890 of OX387974.1, read as the reverse complement.
CGTCATTAAGGGTTCTGAAATATGCGATGCATATGATCCTTTCAAAGTATGAATAACATTATGAATGTCATTAAAATGATATAAGGTTGCTGTGGTCTGTGCCTCACAAAAGAAATGGAAAAATTTGGACGTCATAGAATACTCTCTAATGTAGAGACTGTCAACAAAGTCATGGTTTTTATTAGGCATTTTTTTCATACCTGTGAATGATGAGGATTCTTCGGGGTTTATGATACCTGTACGATCATTTAACTGCTGGTTTTCAATATTCATATTCGCTAGGCTCATAATATTTTGGATCCTTTTAGGGATTACGGATCGCCTGCAATAAAATTATTGAAATTCTCATTTAATCTTCTTCGCCAGATAAGCGAGTCGTAAGAGGCGTCGAACGTGAAATGAAAATTGTGCCCGAAAAATGGCAATAGGCTCGCTACATGGGACTTAATAACAAAGGCAAAACGTGGAAGTACGGACTCCGGTGAACTGATAACACTTCTGCTTACCCCTCCGGGGATCGTAAGCGTGAGGTTGTGCATGTATGTAGGTACCTATGAACTTATATAATCCCTAGTAGAAAGAATGTATTAGAATTCTCCCATGAATTATAGGTATACCTAATATTTAATTTTAAAAAGAATAATTTTGCCAAAAATCTTCAGTTTAAAAAATACCAAATGCAAAATAACAAAATAACTTAGCAAACAAGACGACACCAATTTAGTGTCTGTTGTGTATACCTTAATGTCATGTCGTGCCTCGACATATCGGAATTTTGGCGGGATCACGGAGCGACGTTGTACACGACTGTTGCAGTCGGCGCTTCGGATGGAAAGATTGAATACGACAGGATGCCGGACGGCGAAGCCGCGCGGGCGGGGCGGCCGCATCCCGCTCACCCCCGGAGTGAACACAGCGCGAGAGTCGGCAAACTGCCTTTTAGCTAAGTAATGAGGCTTAGCTGCTTTGTAGCTAAGCATGATTTAATTTTTTTTTCACCGTTTTCATCAAAGGCAAGAATTATTATCAAACAAAGTATTGTGAGATATTTACAGAATTAAATGCATATCTAAAATAGCGTTAAGGGTGGGTAACTGCAAATAAGTTAAGTTTTTCACTGAAACTGTTGTCTAAATGCTTGACTATAAAGCAGTTATAATCCTTTTACGTCTCTATAGTCAAGAATAATCAGATAACGTACTTTTAGTTAAGTGGAAGACTAGAAAATAATCACCAGATCGGGCAGTTAAGGTAACGTACATTAAGCGAAGAAGTGTGGGTTAGACGCTATAAAGTGCTGGATTCATCATAAATTATGTGGCTTAACGGCCTACAAAATTTTCATATCTCTGGTAATATTTACATTATAAAAATGTTTCTTAGACAGAAAAATAGAAAATTTTAAACTCTATCACTTTCTATTAGAAATTTTAAACTCTATCACTTTCTATTATTAAAAAGTAAAAAAAACCATTTGGGGCTTAACGGCTTTCTAGTTAGAGGACGGCAGAATAAACATCCAAGCGATTGCAGTAATCACGGCAAATTTGCTGTCTATTGTTTAAGAGTTTCATTGTTTATCTTCGAAGATCAGCACCAGATCTTCACCAAATTTAAACGGGACCACCGCGAAATAATATGCTTCCAAACAAAAATTAATCTTTAAAATCGGTTCATAATTGGCGAAGATATCACTGAACATAATAATAATATATACAACAAAAAAAACAGACGAATTGATAACCTCCTCCGTTTGGAAGTCAGTTAAAAAGGAAAACATAGGGACATAGAGGAGGTTGATATTTATGTAACTGTGAAAAATCGTAGCTTTAAATTCTTAAACCAGAAAGAAAACAGGCGAGAGCGTTTGTATTCGAGAAAAGACCACACGCGTTTCCTATTAAAAAAAATATCTATTCTATATTATTAATATTATAAAGCTGAAGAGTTTGTTTGTTTGTTTGGTTGAACGCGCTAATCTCAGGAACTACTAGTTCGAATTAAAAAATCTTTTAGTGTTGAATAGCTTATTTATTGAGAAAGGCTATAGGCTAAAATTATATCATTACGCTACAACTAATAGGAGCGGAGCATCAATGAAAATGTTGCAAACACGGGGAAAAATTATTATTTTTGAGAGCTTCCGTTGCGTGCGCTGCTTAAGAGCGCGGCGCAGTCCGCTCGCAACTGCAATTCGAAGCGAAGGCAAAAACCCGTTCAAATATTTTAGTCTCTGTTTCACACTCCTAGGCCCGTTGCGTAGCCGCGCGTGAGCGTGTGTGTAGTGTTTACCTACGCGTGTGTGAATAGTGTTTGGTGTTTACCTTTTTAGTAGTTATCATGTTCATTAGTTGCTTTATTTTTGTTAGTTACTTTGTGCAATCGTTAGTGTATGTGCAGACTAGTAATGCGTTTTTAGGAAATCTGTCTACAATGTTTTTATCTCAAAATCTAGGCTTTGTTGAAAAAAAATCTGGGTTACTTACTACTCTTTCTATACCACTAATGTAGGTAACGAATAAGTATACGGTTTGCCTGAAAATCTGAAATAAAAGTACGTACTGGTGGCTCAGTGGTGGCGGCCCCGACTTACGAACAGTAAGGCGCGGGACAAATACAAGAGGCGTCGGGCGCGGAAATGGCGCGGGCGGCTTCCTATTCCATTCAAATATCATACAAAATGCATGGAAATAAAGTGCAATTTAGGCTACACGGTATATCATTGCGCTGACGAGGATGTGACAGTATATAGTAATAGTAGGTAGGTAGTAGGTACTCATCAAGACGAATTAAACGAGGCCAAACTCGAAGCGGTTGCGTCGTTTTATTACGGAGATCCTTTGGCCCCCCTTTCAGCTTCATTATCAAACCCTGATTACCATTTAGGACCAATTTACTCTTCAAGATCAATCAAACGAGCCCAAACTCGACGGGATTATGTCGTTTTATTACGGACTTCCAATGGCCAACTTCCAGCTCCATTATCAGACCCTGGATAGCACCTAGCACCAAAGTACTCATCAAGACAAATTATACGAACCCAAACTCGATGGGGTTATGTCGTTTTATAACGGAGTTCCCATGGACACTTTCTAGCTCCATCATCAGACCCTTGATATAACCTAAAGACAAAGTACTCGTCACGACGAATCAAACAAGTTCAAACTCGATGGGGCTACGTCGTTACATTACAGAGTTCGTATGGCCACCTATAGCATTGTCACGCGATATGCCTACATATGCGTGAAAAATTTCAGCTCAATCGGTAATCGGGAAGTGGATCAAATTTTACTTGCAAGATTTGATTAGGTACTTACAGAGTACAGACAAACATCGGGACACGTGAAACTATATCAAAGCTTATAAAATAAAACATAATATTTATTTAGTCGTTATGTAGGTACCCATAAGTTATGATTATGAATGAAACCTATTAGTCGGACATTTGAATCCTAAACACATCTAATTCAGTATGTACCTAACCTCGTGTAATGTAATTTCGATTATGAACGAGAAAAAATATGTGTACTCGTAGGTAGGCAGGCATTTTCTTGGTCTGAGTTTAAAAAAATTATGAAAACAAAAATGTAGGTACCTAGATACTTACCTACTCTGAGATACATCCCAACGTTCGGAGTCCATGTTGCTAACCTTTATATAATTATGTTTATGTACCTGTTTTGTAACCTAAATTTAACCAAATCGTAAGCAAATATCGAAGTCCGTAAACAAAACAAAAGTCGTAATAAAGTAGATAGGTAGGTTACTCGATTCCAAATCACAAGGCAAATCTAAATCCAAATCCGTACTCCGTAGCATAGGTCAAGAAGTGTCAGAAATATTACGATACAATTGGCAAACAAATATGCACGCACAAAGCAATCAAGTAATCGTCTAAACACTGACGAACGAATTGCCTGGCCCGGCCGGGTGGCGAGGTGCGCACGCACACATTTATATTTGTCACTATCCTCAACACATCCAAAATGTTCTGTCCCGCGCCCCGCGCCCCACCCCAGCTCAATGCTTGATGCGATAGCACGACTTCCGATGAACATTTGTGATTAATTTGAATGTGTGCCGTAATACCAAAAATGATGAATGAAAACTCAATGCTTTTCCATTTTTTTTTTTATATTATGTAACTTAACAATATAAGACATGTTTCCATTTGAACAATATTACAAATACTACCGTTTTTAATATAGAACAGATGAGATGAAAACATCGTATTTAAACTGTAAAAATGTGAGAAATTCAATTTGTTTGCATTTCGCTCTTGGTAAGTATTTTGCACAAAAAAAACAATAGAAACCTAGGTAATTACCATCTTGTTCCGAATAACAGCATATTAAGGTGGAAATATGCTCAAACTGAAAATGATTTTGGTATTACGTTTGTATGGACAAATTCATACTCCCCGGCCCCTTAAACGGTTAATGTTGCATAAAAATAATGTATGAGGGAATTATTCCTCTTAAAAAGGTCTTAAAAATAGTTCGCAACAGCACATGCCTATGTTTTAAGGTTGACTAAGAATAACCATTTTTATGATTTTAAAATTTGGTCGAAAATAATGCTTTACTTGAGAAGGTGTTTTTATTGACATAGTATTAATCCTTACCAAAATAAATATGAAAATAATCTTTAGCATTCAATTGTGACCAAAATTGCCCTTGACACTGTTTAATTTAGATGAATATCATGAGAAATCACGGTTTTAAAATAAGTCCGCTGCGAGGCGGGCGGTCATGTTGTTGGGAAAACCAATGTGTTTAGATTCAATGCACCAATATTGTGCGTAACTTAGAGAAGGTTTTAGTTTTGGTTTCATTGTAATCAGTGCTCTCTATCAAAAGATTTATGAATTTAAAGTGTTCAAGAAGAACTTATGATCATTGTGTAAGATAACTTTTAAATCGGCTGACCGGCTTTACAAAAAAGTTCTGATAGCAAAAAGTACTCTAGATTAGTCTACATGACGCTATAACCCTGTAGAGTGTGTTCGATCGCTTTAGGTGCGTTTTATTTTAGCGGTTTAACTTCATGCTCGATAGATGGCGCTGGTTTCCGGTCAGCAGTGTACGAACTCTACTACCAAGGGCATCGAGTTCGGTTTGAATCCATTTGAGTATGCCGAAAGAGTACATTAAAACTAGCATGGCCCAACCGTTGAAGACGCGCCCCTTGTTCCTGCCTTAAAGGAGACTATTTAATACCTTCTTGAGGCGACCGAAGAAGCGCTCTCTCTACAATTGCTTCATGTCAGTAAGTTACGTTAATGAAGAAGCGTTAAGCTTCAGACATTCCCAAATACTTGTAGCTTTCAGAGGAGGAAAGGAATTTTAGGTGTATGGAGTCCGAGAGCTGAAGTCCCTCGGATTTTATAAACTCCCCTCGATTTACATACATTACTGCACATTTGTCCACACCAAATTGATGATTGATGGTGCTACTAAAAGTCCCAGTTACTTTCAGTAGCTCCATCAGTCGCAAATTGTTGGGGCCAAAGAGTTACAGATCGTCCATGTAAAGAAGTTGAGATACGACCTGACCACCTCTCCTCTACCGGCCGCCCAGACCTGAATCCTCCAAAACGTACTTAGATTACCTCTTTATTATTATTAGTATAGAAGTAAAGATACTCTTATTATTCTAGTTTACAGTGTGCAATTTTACTAGTTAGAAACATTTGTAGGTATATGACAATGAGTTACGTAAATAGAAACAGTAATGATATACAGTAACCTTACCCCACTAGAAGGCTAGGTTAGGTTAGTGTTTTGAATGAACGGCCTTGTGAGCCTGTATAATCGAATGCAAAGTAGAATTATAATTTATTTATTTTATTCATTACCACATACATTTGTTTTAACAGGTAAGACCCAAGCTAACAAAATAGTCGTGAATTGCTAATTGTCCAGTCCCAAGGAACGGGTCTGGGTAGAAGCACAAGTTACACAGTAGGTTGTCTACTGTGTAACTTGTGCTTCTACCCAGACCAGAGATAGTAATTGGCACCCTCTGGATTTCCGGCAAAGAGCAAGAAAATATGCCAAACGCCGCGAGACACTATTAAGTATTTTTATTGCACGAATCACTGGTGCAAACTTTAATAAGTTTGTACGGGTCCAGTCCCAAGTAACGGGTGTGGGTAGAAGCACAAGTTACACAGTAGACAACTTAGTAAACTATGTCACCCTCTGGAATTCCGCCAGAGAGCAAGAAAATATGTCCAAACGCCGAGAGACACTATTAAGTACTTTTATTGCACGAATCACTGGTGCAAACTTTAATAAGTTTGTACGGGTTGCGGAACTTTAAAAAGCCCCCTCTCGGTCCCAACCGTAGCCTCCTGCCTGGAACGAGCAATCCCAACGATTCCAATATTTGTGAATTATTCAGCTTATCACAAAACACCGTAAAAACATATTTTAAAAGAGCGAGGTTGCGCCTTGCTTCCAACTTATAGTACCCAACCATCCCTATAACAAAGAGAGTTGGATAATTATAAGTGGGTAGAAAGTAGACACCAAACTGTTTCCAGTACAGGTATCGGGTAAATTTGATCTGCATCTTTTCCAGCATCTGAGAATACTTCACTCTATAAGGATTCCAGATGATAGCATAAGTTTCCAAGTTGCATCACACTAAAGCATTGTATAGTGCTTTCACTGCTGCCATATTGCACATTTTTTTATTGATTATGGATAACAAACAATTACACGCTATAAATGGTTAACAAAGAATTGTACAAAACTGTATCAGTGTGCAACTAACTACGTTATCCACATCTTATATATGTCGGGATGTCAGGATTTCCTCCGCTAGGCTTCTACATCATGTGGGCAGACGATGGGTTTCGTCCTATGAAAAGACACTGAGCGATACACTGTTTCTAGCAAAACTAACGAATTACTTGAGATTACAACTTAGCACGGGGTAACACGGGGCACAATGAATCGGGTACAATTCCAAGAGGTCATATCTCTGCCGCGATCAGACTCAGAGACGACTTTCGATCTGGCTCAGAGTTTGTGACCAGCAGGGCTCTGTGACGAGCACGGTGTGGTGTGGGTAGGCTTGTACTCGTAAGTAGGTCGCGTGATGTCACCACCGCGTACTTGTGATTCATTTTAAGCCCGTACCAGTGACCGTCTCAGCCATATAATTAAAATTGGAGGATACATGCACGAGTGCCTTAGCTTTAGCCTTAGCTTTATTAAATACTAAATAAATTAAAAAGAGAGAGAGAGAGAAAAAAAATAACAACAACAAAATGTACAGATACAGAACTATGTAAGTTAAACCTCAAAAAAAAGTCCGTTTATATACAATTTAATAAATCAAATAATGCAAAACACAATATTAAAATGAATATACATAGAATTCACGAAGTAACGCAAACTAAATTTCTAGGCGTAACCTTGGATCAAGACATCAACTGGAAGGCACATGTTGATACAGTATCCAAACGAATTAATAAGTTTGTTTATGCACTGAAACAGATTAGAAACATAACAAACATTAAAACGTCTATAACAACATATCATGCATATGTTGAATCAGAGCTACGCTATGGCTTAATTATGTGGGTTAACAGCACTGATCAAAATAGAGCATTTCTAGCACAAAAGAGATGCATTAGAGCATTATGTGGTCTTAAACCCGATGAATCTTGCAGGCCGGAGTTTAAGAAACTTGATTAGTTACCGCTGCCGTCCCTTTATATTTTTGAAATTTGTGTGTTTGTGTGGAGGCATAGGAAATTGTTTGCAAAAGCAAGTGATGGAAATTCTCGCAGCAGGCGCGACCCCTACAGACTCGTGTTAGATGTCCTCCCAAAGCTTGCGAAATATAATAAAAATTGCATGTTTATTTGTGTCCAGGTATACAACAGAATACCAAATGAATTAAAAACATTAAATACAAGATTGTTCAAAATTAAATTATACAAATGGTTATCTGCTAATAGTTTTTACAGTGTTAATAGTTTATACGCTTATACCTATTAAGCAAAACATGTTTGTTCACATTAATTAGCAGCACCATCATTTATACCATGTTTTTAGCAAATAAATTATATTCTATAAAAAAACCTTGTAAATAAATAAAGATAAAAAAAACGATATTGCTTAGTTGAATTAAAACAAAAGAAATTATAAACCGACTGCATAAATAATTGCTTCCTTCATTACAAGTAGCTTTATTGAATAGTTTGTTAATTTATTTCGATTAGTTATGTGAGGATTGCGATATTACGCCATTTTAGTTGCCATATCATAATGAGGGCGTTAATAAGGGGCTCATGGCTAAATATTAACGGCCGCACGGTCGATCTCGAAGGTTAAGCAGTGCTTGCCGAGGTATGTCCTTTGATGGGTGACATTACAAAGCAAGTTCCCTCTGTGGCTCGAAAAGCACGCTAATCCGTTGGTCTCGGCTGTTGCTTGTAGATATTGACAGTCGTTACGAGTAGTCAAAAGCCCGGAGGTCTGATAACCAGTCTAACCAAGGGGTATCGTATCACCCAGTAAATGGTAATGAGTCTCTGGTTATGAGGGTCAGATAGGCAGTCGTTTGAAATTTTTAGTTTCTTAAATTAGATTAAAGATTCTATAATTAGTTAAGTCATTGTAATAATGACTGAGTGGTTTAGAATACATTAAGAAACACTTTTATTACAATATAATCTTGTTTTTCTAACTAAAATCAGACTTTATTAAGGCTTGCCCAATGTTGGGTTGGACTTCCATCTAACTTGTTCCTGCTGAATACTTATGGTACTTTTATAAGGAGCAACTGCCTTTTTTTCGGATGGTACATCATCACATAACTCCTCCCGCTCTGGGCTGAGCAGGAGGGAGTGTCAGACTTTTATTGACTAAAACCCATCCATGTTCCTTCTTTTGCCCTTTGTGTTCCAGGGCCGCGGTATCTCTTTCGAATAGTCCCGCAACCCTGGCAGGCATCGGCCCTTTCGGACCCCTTCCCGTTTGCTGACATCTCTCTGGCGCGCGTGGAACACGAACGCGCCGTCGACACGGCTTGTAGTCACAAGACGGACGGACGGCGAGCTAGCCCCTAGCTCACCGTCCACAGGCCCGCTCATACGGTGGCCGGGGGCCACCACGTGGCCCCCGACGCCCGGTGCGTCTCCCGCGGCGGCTGGGACGTGAGGTTGTCTCACTCTCACGTTCCGCCACCTTCTTCGCTAGCATGACTGCTTCGCAGAAGGAGGTGACGGCGCACACTGGTCCCAAATTAAAAAAAAGTGGACATTGATATTAGACCGCTGATATTTTTTTTTATTGTTGATATAATGATAACAGATAAGGCAAAAAAATATTATTGTCCTACTTCAAATACTTTTCTCTATAAAAAATATTTCTTTTTTTTTTGTATGGGAGTGATTACATTTTACTCAATTTCTCAAAAACCTTAAGCGATGTCGAGATGGCATTCACATATGTTAGAAAACTAATAATTCTGAGTATTTGGCTCGAAGAAACTTATTGCTTATCTCTGCGTACTTTCGAGATAATAGTGACAGAAAATAACAATTTTTTTTAATGTTAATTGTTCGCTTTTTTTTAATCATAGCCTTACTCATATCGCAATAGGTCCGCTGGCCAGCAAAATGGAGCTTCGACGCGAGTTTGCCGGGATAACAAGATGGCCGCCTCTCGTGACGTAACGTAATACGGTCACGAATCGCGCGCGTACACCTCACTCAGTGTACAATTAAATGAGGTTGCGATAAGACGTGTCCTTATTTTTTCTGTGCGCTTGAAGAAATGCTTGTTGTTTGTTTTGTTATTGTTGTATTTTGAATCTTTGGATTTTAAAATGAAATAATTTTTGTTTGTCTTTCTTTCGTCGAATTTGTTTTCGTAATTTTTTTTGTTAAAATCAAAGTCACTTTGTCTTTGATATCTTTGATTCTAATTTGTTTTCAATTTTCCTTAAAATTATAATATGTCCGCATTTGTCACCAACTTAGACTTATACGTTGTTCTTAAATCAGGAGGTGGTTTTAAAAATGTCGAATTTTTATTTAATGCCCTTATTGAACGTATTGGTGTTGAATTGTTTTCCGAAGATTTGAGTAATATTAAATTATTTTGTCGTAATTTTTCAAGTAATATCTCAAAAAGATGGTCTGCTTCCAGTAGAGCTCAAAAGACCTTTCTTAACAAAAATTCAGACTGGTTACAATCCCAAATAGTTTGGCCAAAATGTCAAAATATCGATTTAAGCAGCATTTTTAAAGTTGCCGAGGAAGTAATTCCAAATTTCGAAACGCAAGTGGATACTCATCAATTAAGTTATGGTACAAGTAAAAAACCATTTGTTGATATATCTGATAAACAGAAGAAAAGGCGTTCTCTAACACTTCTAGATCACACAGAGGAGGAATTAGTTTATGCTTTATGTGCCAAATTAAAAGAGTCTAAAAAAACAAAATTAGCAGCTATATTAAACGAACTCAGCCAAAACAAGGAAAAATGTGAGATGGTACATGATGTACTATTCGCTAAAAATACTGACAAACCGTGTTTACCAGATGATAAAATGTTAGCGCTTTACACCTCAACAAATTTGTCAAAATGGCAATATCGAAATTTAAGAACTATTCTTGCTTCAGAGAAAATGTATGGTCTTCCATCCTATCAAAAGCTCCTGGAAGCTAAAAAAACTTGTTATCCTCCAGAGTCAGACATAACTGTAACTGAATCTGATGCTAAGATAAGACTTCAATCGCTTCTAGATTTGACAACTAATAGGATATTAAAAACAATTCAGCACAACTCTGCCGACAAAAAATCGCTAAAACTAATAAGCAAATGGGGTTTTGACGGGTCATCTTCTCAAAGTAATTATAAACAAAAGTCACACTCCGACACTAAAATTGACGATTCTTCAGTTTTCATGATTAGTTTGGTTCCGCTTCGTTTGGAAGAAGAGAGTGGTACTATCTTGTGGCAAAATCCTGCTCCCTCTTCAACAAACTATTGTCGTCCAATTGGCTTTATATTTGCAAAAGAAACAAATGAATTGATAAAGAAGGAAAGTGCATCCTTAGAGGAAGAAATTCGTAATCTTGTTCCCACAATTGTAGATAATTTTGATATTAAACATGATTTGTACATGACTATGATTGATGGGAAAATTTCTACTGTGATTTCCAATACTTCTTCTGCAGCTGTTTGTAATATTTGCAATACCCCACTAGCAAAATGAATGACTTGGACTTTGTATCCAAAAGACTCATCAGAGAAGATATGTATAAATATGGTCTGTCTTCGCTTCATATGTGGATAAGATGTATGGAATGTATTTTACACATTTCGTACAACTTAGACTTCAAAAAGTGGGCTGCACGAAAAGAAGATAAATTGTTAAAAGAAATTAAAAAGAATTTGTCACAAGAAGAATTCCGGGAAAGAACTGGTTTGTTAATTGACATAGTAAAACAGGGATTTGGTACAACCAATGACGGTAACACGGCAAGAAGGTTTTTTGAAAATTATGAAGTATCTGCTGAAATAACGGGTATCCACCCTGATTTAATCAAGAGATTTGCAGTCATTTTACAAACAATTTCATCTGGTCAACTTATTAATACCAACTTGTTTAGGGAATATTGTAAAGAAACAGCAATGCTATATGTAAACTTATATCCATGGTATTACATGCCTTCAAGTGTCCATAAATTGTTGATACACGGTGCTGATATTTGTGAAAATTTCTCCTTTATTCCGATAGGTATGCTTTCCGAAGAAGCTTCCGAAGCGAGGAATAAAGATTTCCGGAATGTTAGAATGGCACATACAAGAAAAATCGGTAGAGTTCTGACTAATTTAGACATTATCCACAGATTTCTAATTAGCTCAGATCCTTACATCAGCCATATCAAACCAAAGTTTGCTCGTTTACATAAACAGTTGTTTCCAGAGGCTAGTGCTTTGATCTTGAACAATGAATTGCTTTCGTTGGAAAACGAGGAAATAGAGATTTCTCAAGAGAATATAGACCCAAATATTAATCTTTCACCATAATATTTTTTCAGAATCGTTTGTGAACATATTCAACTTTATGTTTGCAGCTTTATTTGTCTTCATTTTGATTGTTTTTTAGAACTGATGAAAGTACTCCTTCAGAAAGGTCATAGCTTTTCAGTCATTAGTGAGCCCCCATAACCTCTTTTACAGAGAAGTCTCTTTTTACTTATTTGACATTACGCATACATTATAATTATGTGCTAAAGTAAGGCTATGATTAAAAAAAAGCAAAAAATTAACATTAAAAAAAAATGTTATTTTCTGTCACTATTATCTCAATACTCAATACTCAATTTTTTATTGCATTCCATATGTTACAGAGATGGTAATAACAAATTAAAGATACAATATGGACCCTGTCGGGCACGCAAAAATTTAGGAGAGAGGAAGAGGGCTGCATAGCAATTTAATCAAATCAAATATATTATAAGTATTATAAATTATTAGGTGTGTTACATTCGGTATATAATTTTATATGTATATATTATTATGTCAGTGTACATAGGGGTAACATTATATTTATTTTTATTGTTTAGGTATTGCATAACAATAGGTCATTATCATGTCACAATAAAAGTATTTGTTATAATATGTATGTATTAATGAAATTATGTATTAAAATAGATTAATTATAAGTATATTATATTAAATTAATGTTGTATTTAAATTATATTTTTTATTTATTTTAATTATGTAGATAGATTATTTATTTATTTTTTCATATTTATACAAGAATTACTGTGTTCCATATTATATTATTTTTATAATAGTTTGTTTTTGATAAAGTAATTTCATTTTGCAATCGTTTTATCATCAAGAAATTCCTTTACTGTGTAATATGCCTTGGATTCTAGAAATTGCTTCAATTTATTTATAAATATGTGTGTTTTGCTTATTTCTCTAATTTCATTTGGCAGTTTATTATAGATTTTAATGGACATAATTAAGGGGCCGGTTGAGTGCATTTTGATTCGGGATTGAGGTTTGTTTATTTTGTTTTTGTTATGTCTAAAAGTGTATCTTTTTTGTGTCTCTTCGCAACTGGTGTAGTAATCTTGATGTGTTTTGACAAATTTACATAATTCTAAAATATATAAACAAGGAAGTGTGAGTATTTTATGTTTTTGGAAGTGTGGTTTACAGCTGTCTGTTTGTTCTATGTTTGTTATTATTCTGATTAACTTCTTTTGTAAGATAAATATGGTTTGTGAGTCTGTACTGTTACCCCACAGCATGACCCCATAGCTGAGCCATGCTTGTGCATATGCATAGTAAGTAACAAGTGCAGTTTGGAGGTTTGTAGTTTTTTTAATTTCACGTAAGGCGTATGAGAATTTTGATAGCTTTGCTCTTATTTTTTGTATGTGGGATTTCCAATTGATGTGGGTATCTATAGATAAACCAAGTAGAGTAAATTCGTTGACTTGTTCTATTTTTGTGTTATTAAACATGAAATTTAGTTTTAATGGGGACTTTTGATGGGGATGAAATGTTATTAATTTAGTTTTTGTGAAGTTAATTTCAAGATTATGATTGTCCATCCAGTTTACAGCTGAAGAAAGAAGAGAGTTTAATTTGGCGTTTATATTGTCATTAGTTTGGCATGTGGTAAGCAAAGAGATATCGTCTGCGAAGAGCACACAAGGTCCGTTTATAGTTTTAGGAAGGTCGTTTATGTATATTAGGAACAAAAGGCAACCCACTACACTACCTTGGGGAATTGACGCATTTACTGTTTTACTGTCGGATCTCATTTTAGTTATTTCGTTTGTGTTATGATCAAAGTATTCAATTTCTACCAGTTGTATCCTATCCTTCAGATATGAAGCAAACCATTCATGAGCTTTTCCCCGTATTCCTATCCCATGTAGCTTGTCTAATAAAATGTCAAAGGAGGTGTTTTTTTTTCGGCCCAAACATGTACCGAGGTACATATTACTATTTAAATTCTTTCCAATACATTGTGTTATTAGCAGTATTTTAAATCCTTCAATATTCGCTAGATTAAAAAATAAAAGAATATGAAAAAACACTACCTCGAATCATATCTGCGTTCGAAGAAACGTTCATAACAGCGCTGGCGGCTGTCAAACTATTCCATCTGTCAAAATATTAAACTCTTTCGAGATCGGTCGATCGATCGATCGTCTGACAAGGGCTAAAATAATCTGAATGACAATATTGTCACCAACAACAACAAAAGGAATAAGATAGTAAATTATCGGCCCTGGAGCACTGTCTTTTGGCCAGTAGCTAACCAAACGCAAAAAATAATCTGAAATGAGAAATAAATGTATTTTTTAAATTCTTGATCCTATAATGTTTCACAAGAAAGTGTGCCGGGAAAATGAACCTATCTTTAATACAAAACTAAATTCAAAATAGTATATTTTTAGTTTTTCATACGTGTTTAAATGAAGTAACGAAACGCATCATCGGAGAAATGAATTACGAGATTGCCAGATTAAAATTCTTGGGTTGCAAGTTTAAGCATCTTTGATCGACAATTTCAGGTGGTACAAATGCATTAATAAATCCAATATATTTTTTTTCAGAATCTGCGATTTTTTTCCTATAAATTCGTACCTTTATTGTTAAGGTACATTGTTTGGCCACAATTGTATGGGGGAAAAAACACCTCCTTTCACCTTATCATAGGCTTTGGTCATATCAAGCAGTATACCTACAGCGTAGTTTTTGTTATTAATAATAGTTAGAGCCTCTTGTACGTATTTGTAGACTGCTAACGTTGTGGACCTGTTTTTACGGAAACCGTTTTGGCTGTCGTCAAGTATGTTATATTTTTCGCAAAATGAGTAGACACGGTCACACATAGCCTTCTCAAAGATTTTAGACGCAGTTGGTAACAGTGCTATAGGGCGATAATTGTTAGGGTCGGTTTTAGAGTTTTTCTTATGTATGGGCTTTACCAGAGCGTGTTTAAGTTGATTGGGAAAGGTTCCTTCTTCAAATGATTGGTTAATTAACTTATAAAATGGTAGAGTCAGTTCATCTGCACATTGCTTAAGTAGAAATGGGGGAAGTTCGTCTACTCCATAGCTCTTTTTATTTCGCAGTTCTTTGATTATTCTGTTTATTTCGTAGGGATCAACAGGAGTGAGAAACATGGTGTTTTCTGTTGGGCACATCACGGGGGCTCCTTTTGCTAGAGAGGTTTTTTCCCCAATAGAAGCAAAGAAGTCATTGAAAATATTAGCAATTTTCTTAGGTTCAGTTATTACCTTATTATTTTGGAGTAATTTTATGTTAGCTTTTTCGTTTTTTATTGATTTATTTGTTCTTTCATTTATTATTGTCCACATGGTTTTGACTTTATTAGTTGACTTTTTTATTTTGTTAATAAATTGTAGTTTTTTTGCTGTATTTACAGATTGCTTTAGAATTTTTTCGTATTTTTTATAATATTTCGATAATATGGGATTGTTTGTTTTAATGGTCAGTATTTTGAGTAGACTTTTATTTTTGCAGGATAATCTAATACCTTTAGTTAGCCAGTATTTTTTATATGTCGTTTTTATTTTTATTTGTTGCAGGGGAATGCACTCGCTTAGAATTTTATTTAATGTATTATTAAACGCAGAGTAGTTTACATCTATGCTTTGATTTGATTGAATTATTTCATTCCAATTTTGATTCTTTAATTCAGATTTAAAGTGTTCTACATTTTGGAAGCTATATAAACGTTTTTTTGTGAACCAGTTAGTTTTTTTATTGCTATCGCTAAGCAGTTTCATGTGAAAGATGGTCGCACAGTGGTCGGAGAAACCTAGTTCTTCAACAGTGGTATAAGCGTTTATATTATTAAAATTTGTGAAAATTAAATCTAAACAAGTTGAGGTAGTTTGTGAGATACGTGTGGGGACTTTGATGTGTTGCATGAATTTATGTTCCAGCATTATATCTAAGAACAGATTAGTTTTTAAGCAACTGTCTAGGATATTTATATTTAGATCTCCTCCTAGTATCACGTTGTATTTTAAGTATTTATTATTAATATAACATAACATTTCTTTTAATTGGCGAGTAAAAGTAAGTAGTAGTAGTCTCGAAAGTACGCAGAGATAAGCAATAAGTTTCTTCGAGCCAAATACTCAGAATTATTAGTTTTCTAACATATGTGATTGCCATCTCGACATCGCTTAAAGTTTTTGAGAAATTGAGTAAAATGTAATCGCTCCCATACAAAAAAAAAAGAAATATTTTTTTTACAGAAAAGTATTTGAAGTAGGACAATAATATTTTTTTGCCTTATCTGTTATCATTGTATCAACAATAAAAAAAAATATCAGCGGTCTACTATCAATGTCCACTTTTTTTTAATTTGGGACCAGTGTGCGGCGTCCCATTCCGTCTCGCTCCGGACCAAGGATTGAACCAAGGCCGGACGCGAGAGGTCACCGCCGCCGATCGCCGCCACGAGGACACTGTTGTGCTCAGCCCACACGGGGCAAACCTCCCCCGTGTGCTCCACCGTGTATGGAGCAACTGCCTGTGTAGGTAACATTACACACTGCATACTAAGTAAAATTAATAATACTAAACATTTCTAAGGTTTGAATTTGTAAGAATTAATACCTAGTGAGCTCATTGTGAAATGAAGCTAAACTACTGTAATATTTTATTAGAGGAACAGTGTTAAATAAAATACCAAATACTAAGGTTGTAATACTTTTATTAACATCATTCTTAAACAACCAAACTTAATCAAATTATCAACCAAACTTAATTCCAAGTAAAACTGCAATGTTTCAGAAAAGCATTTTCACTATGGGTCCTAAACTGTACAACAAACTTCCGAAATGTATAAAGGCAGCAGCGACTATATATTTATTTAAAAAAATGCTATTTAAATTATTAATAGATAAGGCATATTATTCTATTGAGGAATTTTTCGAATGATAATATTATGTTGTGATGTTGTGGGTTGACGAATTTTATAATTGACATAGACATAAAGTTTTCTCATTGTTTTCATTTTATGACATTACAAATAATGATGTGTTTTCAAGTTTTAAACTTGACATTTAACCACAATATTTCATTTATATTAATTCATATTGTTCTTGACATTCATATTGACTCTTTCCCTGTTATTGATTTATTATGTTATTGATTTATTATATTCTTTGATGTATTATTTGAATAGAATTAATTAACATTTGTACACCATTAAATGGTAGGCATAGTGATCGACTGCATGGACTGTAACATCTATTATATACTGGACTATGATTTCACCGAAAGTATCTTATCCTAAAAAACGCTCTTGCCTCACCTGGATAGGTACATATGCATTTACATTTACATATTTACAATTATATATTCACAACTATAAATCACAAACTTCCCTAAACAACAGGTATAACATTCAGACACACTGTCTTTATTCACCCCGCAACACACACACACACACCCACAAACACCACACACACACACCCACAAACACCACACACACATACACGCACATACAACGTTCATTCAAATATACATAAAATCATAAGTAACCTCTAACTGTTTTTTTTTTTATTTTCTTATGTTTTTACTTATTCCTTTTCTTTTTAGATAACGAGTAGATTAGATTAGATTTAGAAATTTATTGTAGCGGCGCTAAACCTAAAATTGTGTAACAATAAGTATTGTAAACGGAACGAAGGAGCCTGGAACTCACGACACAGGGAATCCTAGTGTGAGTTTCAGGAATCAATGTATTGAATGTACTTTATAAACAATAAATTATTCTTATTCTTATTCTTATATACTTATGTTCACAAATAAATATATTGAATTGAATTGAATTGAATTCTTTCTTGAAATTATGGTTCAAACCTGGAACTTTATTATGATATTTTTTTACAACACTTCAAATATTAGACAACAATTTACACAATATAATTAATAATAACAAGTTAATAATTCCAGACATGAGAATCACAAATAAAATCTCCACACACGCTTTAGTTAAGCATGATATAAACAGTCATTTGCTTCTAATAATTTACCATGTGTCTAAGGAAAACAAGATTAGTGAATGCCAGTATAAGTCCAAAATTACGATCATGACAATTCACAGAGGAGTTAGGACTTCATCATAGTTTCAGCATTAAAGTAACATAAACAGTGTTCAAGGAAAACACTCCAATCACTAAAATATAAATTGCATCAAGTGGAATAACATCATAAATCATTTAAGTGACACAACGCCACAAAATAAAATAAAGTGACTCTTGTGAGTGAAGAATTGTCCTATTGGACTAAATGTAAAAGATTTTTAATAATAATAATCCATTTCTTACAGGTAACAAAAACCCATAGATAAATACCTTAACCTAAACATACATACTAATAAAATACAAATTATGTTAGTAAATAGAAACTTAAAACTATGTTAGTAACACTTGACTTTAACTTCACTTTCTGTACCCCTCTCATAAGAAATAAACACTGGAAACACTTGTTTGTTTTCTCGAGTAGAATATGCAAGTTAAGGACGATTCTGTGTCACTGAGTCATTGAGTGTATAATAAAGCTATCTTCTATATACATATAATAAAATCGTAAAAATTCAAATGTATGTTCCGACTTGGCGCAAAAACTACTGCACAGATCCTGTTCAAATTTTGCAAAAATATTTGTTATAGGCTTCATCAAATGTTAAGCTATATATTATCACGCTACTTGCTTATGGGGTGAACAATATTGCATAATGTCAGTATTCTTCAATTGTTTGACGTTTCAGCCATGACGTGCATGAGAGCAGCTATTTTTAACCGACTTCCAAAAGGACGAGGTTATCAAGTCGTCTGAATTTTTTATTTTTGGTTTGTGTGTATGTTCAGCGATATCTTCGCCAATTGTGAACCGATTTCGATGATTCTTTTTTTGTTTGGTAGAATATTGTTTCGTGGTGGTCCCGTTTAAATTAAATTTGGTGAAGATCTGATGCTGATCTTCGGAGATACACTATGGAACTCTTCAAAAATAGACGGCAAATCTGTCGTGATTGCTGCAATCGCTTGGATGTTTATTGTTTATACAACATTATAACATAATATCACGCTTGTATGCTCTAGGGGTTACGCAGATATGTAAGGGGGAGGGGGTGGGGGGGGGGGTTAAGTTCTATTTTATTGGGGATAAGCCTATTACCATGAAATGTATTGTTAGCGGTTCACTAATGTTTCACCAAAACTCTTTTAACAATATTTTAACCGACTTCAAACAAAATGAGGAGGTTCTACGTTTGGCTGTGTGTCCCATATGTTCACCGATTTCTCCGCTAATTGTGGACCGAATATATAATAATTGTGTGTCAAAATTCTTTTTTTATTCGAAAGCCTATACTACTGAGGTGGTCCCGATGTCACAAAGTTAGAATCTGATGATGTGATCCCAGGGATATCGAGGGCAACCCTGACATTTTACAATGTTTTTCATATAGGTACTTTCTAACGGATAGGATTCGGCGCCCGAACGTTGTACCGAGTGGACGTGTGTCGGTTGTCCTCAGAATTTTTGATTTCGAATTTTGTGATTGGCTAAGTTAAGTGACTGTGAATTCCTTGTCACTCTTGCCCGTTTTTTACCAGTAATCTACGCCCACTGGGCGGTCCTAGAGTGAGATAAAAACGGTTTTGTACTGTAAAGCTAGCATTTACATTTAGTTATCCTTCATTGACTCGAATGTGCCCTGGTGGCTGAGAGAATGTCAGGCTCACTCAAATATCTCGCTGATAGTGGCGGGTGTGTTGGGTCGTTTAGTTCCCTTCAGTATGGTTGAGCTGAATGGAGCTGATGCATGCGTCATGTTCGTGAACGGGCGCTGTCAGTTGGGACTGGTCATCTCTTAGCCGCCACGGTTTATTTTAATTACTTTGTTTTTAAATTTTGATAGTTATAATCTTTTACTATGGACGCTCTTAATGTGCACGTCTTTCTACATCGTTCTCACATATATGTATAATCTCAACATTAATGATGTAACCAAGATCTTGTAACAATATTTTGATTGAAAAGAGTGTCCATGGAGGTTCTTGCCCATTCTTCTCCATAGAGATCTACGCTTTGGAATGGGCAACTACAGTACTTTCACAAGTTATTATGCCTTGTGTCTGTGACTGTAGCTTCGCCTTTGTTTTCGGACTTTCAAAAGTGCCTGCGAAGGTCTAATTGAAATAAACGCTTTGAGTTTGAGTTTGAGTTTGCTTTAAAATCTGACTTTCGAAAAGTGACTGTGATTAGCTGGATTTGAACCCGTCCCACGGTGTGCGGTGTGCTGTTGTGGTCCGACTCCCCGGCCACTGCACTACGGTGCTAGTGACGTAGAAACTTCAATCACCAACTCGGTATCTGGGGGTCTACTCTCTAAGCACGAAATCCGTAATTTCAACCGAAGATACGGGCGTTTCCTACTCCCTAGCACCTACGGACATACGATTCGTTCGAGGTCCGAACTAAGAATGAATAACAACTCAATTTGACAGTTGTCCCTACTCCCGATGTGTTTTTGCCCGTCCGTAAAGAGGAGTTTGACACTTTTTAGGGTGGATTGTTATGTCATTTGAAACGACAACAAAATAGTTATCGTGCTGTCTACGAATAATACGTTTTTTTTTGAAAATCTCTACAATGGCTGCTTTTTTCATGAAGAAGCTCTACAAGAAGAGCGGAGGCGACACCGATTCTACTTGCGCCAAAACTTTCGTTTGGCGAGTATTCCCGATGTGGAGTTGAAAGGGCTCACACGGGAATCATTTGAAGATTTTTGTGAGGATCTATTTACAAGCGACGAAATCGTGTTGGTCCCAGAATGAAAGTGGACAATGGTTTGATCCAAGAATTAAGGACTAAGACACAGAGCATCATAATATATAATACTGCTAACGATATTGAAGATTCTGCAAATTATTGCGTTGTGTTACCAATTTGTTTTTGTTTACTTGAAGATCCTTGCTGCTCTCAATTGTTGAGAGCAGCAAGCCCGAGGGAGCTACCAAGGTGCAGTGAGCCTTAGCAGTGACGTCAAAATAAACATTTTACAAACTGTTTATTTTGCTTACAGGAAGATTGTGATAAAAGTAAAGATAATGTTTTTAAAAGAATGTTTTTTTTATTTGGCACCAATCAATTTAATATTTTAAATTAATATTAAAGAATAAAAATACAATCAACAATACATTAATAGAACATATTCCTTATTATTTATCTATTGCAGTCATAAATTGTTGCTAAGAACTTAGTTTCAATCGATCAATCACTTTTATTTTCAGGCATCGAAGACTCATTGATACAATACACAAAATAATCTTTTAAGTACAATATTAAGCTATTATAATACATAATATCAAACACATTTACAAAAAAAAACTATTAATTCTTCTTAATTCTTATTCTTTATTGCACACAAAATATAAAAGTAGGACACACAAAATTACAATATATAACTTATGTACAACGGCGAGCTTAACCCAGAATTGGGTTTTCTTACAGCAAACCTTACGTTTGATTGTGAGATTTGCGAATGAGGATAAACCTATGTGCACAAACGAACATTTTAAAACTTAAATTTACTTATTTTTACTAAACTAATACATAAAATATAATAAACGTAATACATATATATAAGATAGATACACAAAATACTATATATATACTATTATCCTGTTGACAGGAAATGTTCCTTTATTCTTTTCTTGAACACATCTAACGAAGGGCTATCCCGCAAGGAGTGTGGAAGCGAATTCCAAAGGCGCACAGCCCGAACAGTAAAGGAACCATCGTACCGACTTGAGGAGTGAGGAGGGAAACGAAGGAGGAGAGATGATGATGAGCGACAGGGTTAATTATGTTAATAACTATGTTTGGTCGGTCACATATTGCACTGAGTCGAGGTGTCATAATAATATAGACTTCCGCGAAAACACTGATACACGACACCCTGCGGCCAAAATTCCTTCATAGAAGTCGAGAGATGTGTGTTGGAACCCGCACCACAAAAGACTTGAAGGTAATCTTGTGGAGCGAATCCACTCTCAGGGTGAACTTGGTCTTGCTCCTTATATTTCGACCACCTCCTGCGTCGTGGTGTGATGTAGACGGTACGCGTACAGCTGCGTCGATGGAACATGGAATAGCGGGGCGCAGCAACATGTTCGGATCTGTCAATGTGGTACCGGACTGATCGCTAGCAGGCTTCCTCTTCTTCCTTTCCACACTTCAGTCTTCTTCATCAGCCTGTCCTCGGCTTGTTACCGGTGGCAACGAGCTTTGAACTTACTTCGAATGCCACTGATGTTTTGCAAGCCGTTGTTCTCACTCATAAAACTGAAGAGTGCCTCTATTTGAGCGCATGAGTTGCTGCTGGAGTGGTTGAGGGTATTTTACTATTACAATTTATTACGGAAGAATCCCGCGTTGTATTGATAATGCGAATTATGAATATATATGTTTAATGTAAATAACAAAATGACATTTCATTTGATATTATTGATGTCAAAAGAAAGAAATGCAAAGGAATTAACAAGATAAAGCCACAATTCGGACAAAAATGGGAAAAATAGTTCAATTCTATATTAATAAGGCATAATAAAAAGTATATTGTTAAAATGTGGTATTTTTTTTACAATAACAATAATGATTTTTAAAACTTGAAAACCACGTAGTAAATAAACCGGTAATCGACCGGTAAAATAGCGCAACTCTATCGCCGTGCATCATTCGTTCACGAATATTGTCTATGATTCCGTTCAAAACTCGTGAATCCGTAATCAATCGGGAGTAGGGTTTACTCCGTATTTACGGACTACGTTCGGACGGGCCCGTATTTTCGTTGACGGACTTGAGTAGACCTCCTGCTACGCGCCCGCCGCCGTAGCCACTGACGTTCACTGCTACGGATTGCCTACGCGGCTACGAACACGAAGTAATTGTGGCCGATGCGCTACGACTCCGCTCGCACGCGGCACAGTCTCGACGCAGTGCGCACGCACCTATTGTTTGTGACGAAGTTTACGAGATCTGTTCCCATCTGTATTACAACTATTAGGCAACATGTCCGCTGTAAAACGCACTCCCCCGAACACGCCGAAAACACAAATAAATAACCTTTGCCAGTCCCAGACCAAATCTGAATCAGATATAGCCGATGCAGTGGTGAGTGATTACGTAAATACAAACCGTAATAAAAGAGTCCGTAAGGCCAACTCGCCACAAGGCGCTGCTACGCACGACCTTCAAACCCAATTCGAAGACTGGAAGAAAGAACAAGACTCTTCAATTGCAAAGCTACTTGCGACTCAAACCGCTGTGATGGCTAAATTAGCATCTGATATTGGAGAAATAAAATCTCAGAACACTCAGATTCAGGCATCTAATACGGAGATACACAAGTCAAATGAGGAGATAGTTAAATCTATGTTTTTCATAAACCAACAATTTGAGGAGCTGAAAACAGAAGTTGAAGACCTAAGAAAGGAACGCCGGGAACAGAGACATTATATTGAAAGTCTAGAGAAAAGAATACAAGATTTACAGCATAAATCCAGGTCGTCGGGCATTGAAATCCGTAATATACCGCAATGTAACACTGAAACCTATGCCACTCTTGCAAAAACGGTATACAGCATTGGCGAAGCTATCGGAGTATCCATAAAAGACTCTGAACTGAGGGATATTTATCGCTTGCCCGGGAAACCATCGGGTGCCCCTACTACTACACGACCGATAATAGCTGAATTTTCCTCTGTTTTGAAAAAGGAGACACTCCTATCTGCAGTTCGAACGTTCAACAAAGCCAAGGACAAAGAAGATAAAATACTGGTCTCATTGGCATTCCAGGAACTTTTCAGCCGGTTTATGTCACGGAACAGCTTCCGGGTAACACCAAAAAACTGTTCTACCAATCAAGAGAGTTTGCGAAAAACCACAAGTTCAAATTCTGCTGGGTATCCAACGGTAACATATTTTTGCGCAAAAAGGAAGGACACAAACAACTGTTAATCAGCTCTGAAAAATGTCTTCAGGATATAGATTACACTGGCTTGTGACTGGTAATCCATATAGTTAAGATCTTTATATTAGCAAACATCTGTCTACTATTATTGTTTTTCTATATTGTATTTGTTTTTAAATTTAAAAAGCTAAAAAAATTATTTAACACTCACACAACCACACAAATAAAAACTCATCATGGCATACGCACTCTACTCAAAAACACACTCACAATCCACTCCCACCAATACACCCGCTACAAGTATAAAAACTACTTTCACACAAAAAAAACAAATAATAAACGACATATTATATATTAAACAAACCCTAAAAATAGAAATCGTACATTTGAGTCACCTTAAGTTATTATTATACTCTCCCGATGGCTACCATAAATAGTATATGCAGCGAGTTGGACTCGCTTACAATGGGTGACTCATTTAACTGTGCCCCAGAAAATTGTATTGAATATGTCAACACCACCAATAGCAGCATAAAAATACTACACTTAAACATCCGTAGCTTAAATAAAAACTTTGACCAACTCCAGGTACTAATGCACTCAATAAAACTTGATTTAGATGTGGTAATTCTTACTGAATGTTGGCTTAGTAAAGTCAGTAATATGCCTGTTTTGGCTGGATATGATTCCTATTTTACTGAAATAAATAGTAACCAAAATGATGGAATTGTTATCTTTACAAAACAAGGTCTCCGAAACTCTTGAGTGGGAACCTCAATTTGTGGGTGGAAATTGCCTGGTATGTAATATTGTTAACCAAAACATAGCTATTGTAGCAGTGTACCGATCCCCGTCATACAGTTCCAAGGAAAGTACCGAAAGTTTTTTGGATAATTTAAATAGTGTCTACGTAAGCCTCTCCTCCTACAAAAATATAGTCCTCATTGGTGATATTAATATAGACCTCAAACCCAATAGTACAGATGACCGCTGTTTCAACTACCTCATTCTTAATGCCTCTCATGGTCTTCTCCCAACCCACAGGTTCAACACTCGGCTGGATAACTGTTTAGACCATGCACTTGTTAAAACTACCCTTCCTGTTACTACTCTTGTACTTGACTCACACATCACGGACCACAAACCGGTGCTACTTAATATTGCTAACACAAACCCTGATAATAAACCACTCCACATAACTACCGGCATAGACTACGATGCAGTTAAGTTAGATTTAGAAAATTCGGATTTTACCCCATTGTACAAAATTATTGACCCCAATATATCCATGAATATGTTAATAAATATTATCTCTTCAGTAATCGACAAACACACTAAACAAATTAAAATCCCAAGGAAGAAAAGAATAATCAAACCTTGGATAACCACCGGCCTATTAAAGTGTATACAAAACCGTGACCGGTTGCACAACAGATCAAGAAAAGATCCCAATAATCTTATCCTGAAAATGACTTATACACGGTACCGGAATTATTGTAACGATTTGCTCCGGAAACTAAAAATAGCTCATGAAAAACGCGAACTTGAAAAATCTCGTAACAATCCCAAAGCCCTCTGGAAAACGATAAAACAAATCACCAGTACCACCAAAAAAAAAACTAGCCCAGTGGAACTGTTAGACATCTGTGATAACGCTACTTCATCCGTAAACGAGGTATGTAGATTTTTCAGTAACATAGGCACTAACTTGGCAGAAAAATCTTGTCCCAATCTCACCAACCTACTAACCCTCCTAAGAGCTCATGTCAAAACACTTCGTCCAAACCCGCCAACTCCCTTGTGATACTTGAGGTTGATGAATCAGAAGTGGAGTCTCTTATTTTGCAACTGCGTAATGATTGCGCAATAGGTTGGGATGGCATATCTCCCCTAGTCCTAAAGAGTTGCCGCCAGACCTTGACGCCACCTTTGACGTATATACTTAACTCCTGCATTCAAAAAGGCATATTTCCTGATGCGCTAAAGAAAGCTATTATCCATCCAATTCATAAGGGAGGGAACAGGAACTGTGTCAACCATTACAGACCCATATCGGTCTTATCAGCACTCTCTAAGATACTAGAAAGGATCGTTTAAATAGATTCCTCAACAAACATCACCTCATAGCTGATAATCAGTATAGTTTTCGCACAGGAATCTCTACTGAAGATGCAGTTCTTGAGCTGTCACAATTGGTTGCTAGGAATTTAGACAGTAGAACTAAAAGTCTGGGGATCTTCCTAGACTTTTCTAAAGCATTTGACACAGTTTCTGTTCCTAAACTTATCTCTAAATTGGAACTCTTGGGGGTACGAGGAATACCCTTGAAATTTTCAAAGACTACCTAAACAACCGGACCCAACGAGTAAAAATTGGAGAGCACATAAGTGAAGAAGTATCAACCACTAACGGTGTACCTCAGGGAAGTATTTTAGGCCCCACCCTCTTCCTAATATACGTCAATGAGTTGTGCAGAATGACCATCCCCAAATCCAAGATCATTGCGTATGCAGACGATACTGCAGTCATAGCTCACGGGCCAACTTGGGATAGCGTTAGGCGCTACGCAAGAATCGGCAATGTCAACTATAATGAAATGGCTCAACCCAAACTTGCTCACCCTTAACTGCGACAAAACGTCGTATATTCCCTTCGCTATCCGGCGTAATAACTTGCCCGATAAATCCTTCTCCATAACAGCGCACACCTGTTCTAAACAATTCCCACAGTGCGTATGTCCAGCACTTGTTAGAACTGATAGTGTGAAATATCTGGGTGTCCAAATAGACGGATGATTACGATGGGACAAACAGGTTGACGCCATTACCACTAGATGTTTAAAACTTTTGCATATTTGAGGATGGTGTACTATGCTTTATGCCAATCCGTCATTAGATACTGCATTACAGTATGGGGCGGTGCAAATAAAACCAGTTTTCTGAGGATTGAAAGAGCGCAGAGAGCCGTACTGAAGGTGATGTCGCGTAAACCTTATCGCTATTCCACTACGCAATTATACGCTGATTCTAAAGTACTTTCAGTGCGCCAGCTTTTTGTACTGCAGTCTACTGTTAGAATACACGCTAGGGTTCCCCCAACTGACCCTAAAAAAAGGAAGAAACTACCCTTAAGTACCCCTCACAAAACCGCCTTCGCTCAACACCAATATTACACTTTAAGTACATACATTTACAAATAGGTTCACAAAAACTTAAACATTGTCGATCTAAATAAATATGAAATAAAATCAAAATTAACGGAATGGCTACTGGAACAAGACTACCAACGAACAGAATCCTTACTCAAGTACATCTCCTAACTACCCACATATCCCTAATCACACACAACACACGCACAAACACACACACACACACACACGCAAAAATCATGTTTAAAATATATACTATTACTTAAATTAGCTTTATATTCATAGTCGCTCAGGTAGATCGACACAGTCTACTATTATACTTATAGCACCACTTTTAAGATGAATCACTGTCTCTCAAGATACAGGTTTCCTAGTTTGAGAGGAAGGGTTTTCCCTATTGTGTACAGATTTCAGTTCTTAGATTATATTGCATTGTGTTACTACCAAAGCTCATTTAAATTGTATTTTTTTTTTATAACGTGCCAAATCTGTAATTTTGTGAAATAAAGTCATTTATTAAAAAAAAAAAAAACGATATTTGTACCTGATAATCATTATCTCAATTTGCCGAGCTGATGATGGAAGGTATAAATCAGGATCTGATGCTGATCTTTGGAGATATAAAATGGAACGCTTCATTAATAGACAGAAAATCTGTCGTGATTTCGTCGTTTCGATGTTTATTTTTTACACAATATTAGAACATAATATAGCGCCGGTATGCTCTGAGGAAGTACGCAGATGTGCAGTACACCCAGATTTCGACAGTTAGGTATGATAACGATATAAGTTACATTTTATTGGGGATAAGCCTATTACCATGAAAGGAGTTGTTAACAAAGTAAAATAAATGTATAGCAAATATTTGTGTAAAATATTGAAACTAAAAAACGAAAAATAAAAAACTTTTTTGCAAAAAAGAAAACCGACTTCAAAAACAAAAAAAAGTGGAAAAATAACTTTAGCTTCAGAAGTATTCGGCAAAAATATTCAATCCAACAAACAAAAGTCACCGACTTCTGAAGCTAAAGTTATTTTTCCACGTTTTTTCGTTTTTGAAGTCTGTTTTCTTTTTTGCAAAAAAGTTTTTTTATAAACTTATGTCATCGGTTTAAACAGCCTGGTAGATTCATTCTCACTCTGTAAACTATCTGTTGCGTAAGACTTTCACTTTTTGTGATTTGTTTCTTTATTTTTTGATGCCGTGAGATTGACATCGTTTGTATATTTCTCATTTTTCTTCTTAGTAATCGAAAGCGAGCATGTGGTCCTGGGTTAGATTCCCAGATCGGGCAAAGTGCTATTGAGTTTTTCCAGCAGGAAACTCTCAGTAGCAGCTACAAAGCCCGAATTCGTGCTCGGTTGATTTCGATTGGCTGACCTTCCTATTTCATTGGGCTTTAACATAATTGGCAAAATGTGGGTATACTATAAGGTACACCTCTGCCTCACCCTTCGGGAATTACGGGCGAGATATTTTGTTAGTTCAATATTCCGCCTAAGATCGAGATGAACTCATGTGGCTACCGAATGAAAACAATATTTTAAGACTTACATGAACGAATTGAAAATGGGTTGCCTGATAAAATTAAGTAAAGGCTACCTATTATTAAAATTTACGGAACCTATGTGTTTTCCAAACCAAACGAAATCAAAATTGAATGAAACTACAAAGCATAAGGGACAAGAATATGTTGGATTGTCCATCTTTTTGCCCCTATCACAGGGTTGTAAGGTAGATGAGATGATACTATAATTGTATGCACATTTGTTTTCTTATTAAACTCTTTAATAAAAAAAAAACAGATAATTTACATCTACATAATAAAAGACTATAACAAACACGATGGTATAACGTTGTCTAAGTAAAATCAGTGAAGCCTCACTCACGGTTGTCGCAATTTTAAATAGTCTTGATTTAATGCAACAGGCAACCCATTCGATTCGTTATAATTGTTTTTTCATGTAGGTATATTAAAAATATTTTTCACTCGGTAAACAGATTGAGCCGGATTAGGCATTTATTCAGTAGATAGGCTTTATTTACAATTGTGGATATATCACACAGTGAAAAGGAATGGCATTCATAAAAGTAACTGTTTCACTCGCTGGACTGCACTTACATGTGAACTTCGGACATAAATCTGGTGTATAGACGAAGGTCTTGCTTCGACAGTATTTGTTACATCGAGCTGCGTCTACTCATCATTTTTTTTGCCTGTTCATCAGAATCCTTAGAAAAGTATACGCTTCGGTAATCGTGGTCCACCGTTGGAAATACGAGATCTAATATTATTACCCTGTTCTTCTTCTTCTATACGTTTACGTACGTATACGATACGTTTATCAAATTATTAGCACTCAGGTGGATACGTTTAGCGCGGCGTCGTTTTGACAGTTAATCCTCTAAAACGCAGGTATAGAGATACTTTGGACACTCCAGCAAGTCGGCCGTAGTCTGGTCGGGAGCCGCGTATGCACATTAAGCTGCTGGAACCATGGAAGTACATTTTGTCTATTATGTATCACCATGGTTAGAAAATTACAGATTTACGAGTAAAATCTCTTCAAAACTTTTGAGTAACACAAGTAAGACGAAGTGTGACCAAAGTACTACTACACCAACAGGTACACTTCAACAGTGCGCAATGAAACATGAATATTACCGAAGCGTATACTGTTTCTGGTTCCTATAAATACATTAACTTCAAGCGTTTACAGTATTTTTCAGTAACGCGGTTTGAAAGGATTTTTAAACTTTGTAAGAATACTCAGCGTTGGGACCTAAGATAGATCTTGATTTGCATTTATTTGCTTTGTTCATAAACTTCTTCTTAGCGGGTCGATGGCAATCTAAATTAACTGGTTTCCTGTTAATTTAAACTAAAACCAGTCAGTTTATTAGTAACATTATTTTGTAGCGGATATTTGGAATATACCACAACTTCACGTTCCCATGTAATATTTCCTGATAGTGCCAAAAGCAAACGCGCTCACGTGAGTGAAGACGAAGGAAAGCAAATCTGTTTGTTTGTAACCTTTTCACGACAAAACGGCTGATTGGATTGTAATTTGGTAAGGAGGTAGATTATGTAGCTGCACTACAGCAGCAACAGCACAGTTGCAGTCACAGTTGTTTTGTTGCTGCAGTACAGCAACATAGAACAAAAAGTGCTACAGTGCCATCTATGACACAGATGATGAACTAAACATCGAAATACATCTAAAATCCTACATCGTGCAAGTAAAGTTATCCGCGACTTAAAACTATATTGTAGAACCCGACAACAACTGTCGGGCAGTAGCCGACCAGACATAACACCTGTCCGGTCGGAGGATCCTCCTTTTTTATGGGGGATGAATAACTTATCACCCTCTACTCCATACCACCAAAATTATATCCTGGGGAAAGACAAGGCTATCTTTTTTTCTGACAGCCACATCAGAATATCCACGCGAACGAAGTCGCGGGCAACAGCTAGTTGTAAAATAAAAAGGAAGTTCTATGAAGAACCTTCATTGTGATTATTCAGAAAAAAACTTTCAGACGGTTGATTTTCTTCGCATTAGATTAAAAACATCGGGGGCTTTTTAAAAATAAAATGCAACGTTTAATCAAGACATAGTTTATTTTTATTTAAATATATAAATAACACACAATACATGCAGATGAATAAAGTTTTATGAGTCTTCACTATGAGCAATCATAAAAGTACAAGGATTAAGTAGATATGCTTCGCAAATATTTTTCTCATTAAATGATTCTTGAATCCTTTTATCTAAATACTCATTAATCACAGACGCACAGCTTATGTCATTAGTTGCGTGTGCCATGGGTGCAGTCAGCTGATGTATGGCGACCGGACGTAGCGAATGTCGCTGCAGCGCCTGCGCGGATGTCGTTACGTGCGCTGACGCGGCGCGCAATAGCACCAGCTGAGAGCGCAGCGCACGCACCTGCGGCTCATAGCTGCGCGCGCACTCGATACGCGCCAGTGCGGCTTGTATGAGCGCGCGAGAGTACTGCACCGACTGCGAGACACGACCTAACAGAGTCCGCACGCACGCGTCCACCTTCTCTGGCCACGAAGCTGCATATTTAAGTGCTACCTCCAGGTCCACAACGTCGTCACCCACTAATAATTTATACATATGTTTGATCACCTCATTTTCCAGTTGATCTTTTGTATTGTATTCTGCGATATTTTTTTCAATCATAGTTTGAACCTCGTCTGGTGCACATCCAAGGCAATAAACAGTACCAGTTAAACCTAAAAATTGGAAATGAACGTCATAAATTTCAACAACAATATTTTATTTTTTAAATACGGTAGAAAATCATATTGCTAACCATTATCCTCGAGTATAGCTGCCATTTCCAAAGCTACCAGAACGCCAGTTTCATAACCCAATAAGTAGAAAGTGTTTTTCACTCCAGTCTTGTTCAGCAACACCTACAATTATAAAAAAGTAAGCATAGTTTTGTACTTGGTACCCATTAAAATTTTATTATTATTATTTTACGCCTGTTTCGTCCCACTGCAGGGCAAATGTCTCGTTTCCTTATTGCCATTGTTCTCCCTCTAGAGCTATTTCAGCCCAATCCTTTAAGTAGCAGTCCAGCTCATCACGCCATCTTCATCTTGGCCTGCCACGACGCTGATTCCTGTTGTTCGGAACCCAATCCGTAGATATTTTTGCCCAAATCTGATGCGACATGCGGCGTATAAGGCCTACATCTGCAATTTGTGTTTTGGAACGAAGATTAATTTTCAGTAATTTTAACTCCGCGCATACTTCGTTCCATTGCTCGCTGACAGACCCCGAGTGCAGACTTTGAGGTTTCGATAATGACCACGTTTGCGCTCCATAGGTGAGAGTGGGCAGGATGCACATGTTCATGAGTTTCCTATTGAGGGAAAGTGGAAGTCGTCCTTTCATTAGGTGCTTCATCGACCAACAACTGTTCCAGGCGTTTTCGGTGCGTCGAGCCACTATTTTTTTTGTCTTGTCCCGCCTGAAAGGAGACTATTTGGCCGAAATATATGTACTCATGGAAATATTCAACCTCCGCACCCTCTATGTCCACTTTGCGCTTCGTACTGTTCGTCATTAACTTAGTTTTCGTCATGTTCATTTAAAGTTCGACCTCGAGGCTGGCGTGGCTCAGTTGTTCCAGCATGAGGATCAACTAAGCCACCGAAGAAGGGAAAAAGACAATGTCGTCGGCGAAGCGTAGATTAGTTAATCTCTTTTCCCCAACGACAATGCCCTTGTCTTGCCAAGGTTCATCGAATTAAAATTTTAGAATTTGTTATTTTTAACTTGTCAGATCATACATTAACGTATCTCTGTGCAGTCTCCCGCACGGTCTCCATCGGGTGGTCGAGGCCCGGCTGTAACACCAGCGCTGGCAGCTTGAGGCGCTCGCATAGCACACGGAAACGCGCATGGTGACCCTCCATTCCCGGCACTATGCATAGATACGTCTGACTTGCGTCAAATTCGTCTTCACGCTGAAATATTTACGATAATATTAGACCACGATGTGTCATTTGTGTTAGATGATAGGGCTCAAAAGAAGATATTTACTAACTAGTAAGGTGATGATGGCATTTTAGGATGTATTGAAGATTTCAGCCATACTGCTCATAATTATTACAAGTGATTAGGAATCAGGGCGGTAGGTTGATAGAATATTAAATATGCCATCTTGAAAATTTAAACTAAGCTGTTTAAATTATGCTTATGTATGACTAGTTTTTTGAGCGAATAAATAAAACGAGTATTTACCAACGCGTCGCCGCTAGTAATTGTGGGCATGCATACTATTTCTGAAGTCGCCAGTAGTTCGTCCGTATCCACGTAAGATATGAATGTCGCTAAACCTTTAATATCTTCAAAGGCGTTTTCTATTTTATACAAATTCAGGATTCTGGTGATTAAAATTAAATAAAAATCGTTAATTCTATAAGGTAGACGAGATTGAAATAGAACATTTTCGTTAAATAACTTACGTTTCAACCGTTAGCTGTGGTATCTCTTGTTCGCAAAACTCAACATTGTGGTGAATTCCCAAATGACAAGCAACTGGTAGTAGTTTATCATCTTGAATTCCAAGTTCTTCCAAAGTTATCATTTTTGGTGTTCTCTTTGTCAAAGATATATCTGGAAACCAAAAAGAAATGTTAGAAATTAACTGTTTTGAAAAATTGTGTGGTATTTTTCTTTTTATCACAGCAACTTAGCCACATAGGTATCTGTAAAATTCTGGTGAAAAAGAAAATTTAAAAAAATCAATACTACTGACCAGCCAATTCAGCAATTTGTGTTAACAGATCGGGTTGTTGCCTATGTATTTCCTGCACAACCACCAAGGTGTCCACACCACAGAGTGCAAGCTCCACAGCATCCACTGTATCACCAGCACTCAGCTTCTTCTGAAAATTAATTAAGCTATCGTCTGTTTCTTCCTATGGTAATTTACTTAGTTGCTGTCAATTAATTTGCTTGATTTACTCAAAGAATAAGAAGATGACCTCTAACATAAAATTTAAATGTTTATTATTGATCTTTATAAAGCAATTGAATAAGTTCCACTTAACACCCTTCCTAGTTAATTCAGATATAATCATGCTACTTACATGGCACTTAAATTCATTAGTTCTTATTGCAATGGAAGAATATTTAAAAAGTAGACAGAAGTAATTGCACTGCTTTATTCACACAGTTACGTGTACCGCAATGCTCTGTTTTGGGGCCATTGTTGTGTTACATAATTAAATAATGACCCTTAAACCTAAATTGTGTCTTTGTTGTAAAAATATTTGCAAATCTTACAAAATTGTACGGATTCGGTCTGCTATCTTGCTACTTACATTCTTTAGTTGAGGTAGTGTTATCAATTTAGCTGGTAATTTACTTTGAACACGAGAAAGACACGTTGGTTTTCCAAGCATAGTCTCACCAAGATTTATCACTGCAAAGTATCTGAAAAATAAGAAAACAATCAGAAAGATTATATGAATGTAGATTTACAGAGAAAGATGACAATCATGTATATGATTATCTTTCAAAGAAATGTGCACTAAATAACTACGCTGTTACCTTATATTTGGGCAAAATTGTTTTGAA
Organism: Eugnorisma glareosa; assembly: GCA_947578425.1. NCBI lineage: Eukaryota > Metazoa > Arthropoda > Insecta > Lepidoptera > Noctuidae > Eugnorisma > Eugnorisma glareosa. The sequence goes on along the minus strand of OX387974.1, from coordinate 5,029,575 downwards.
ACTGTATCCAAGTGAGCAAATAAGATTTCGTCTACCATTTGATCATCATTTGTAGTGGTATATATGCCTTGAATAGAGCCCAATTTTGTAGCGTTCTTGAGTAATTCTAATACATGACTTTCCTTGTCTAAGTTCTGAGACGATATTTGGATTTGCACACCCATCTTCTGCCAGCTCCTGAATTATCGAAAAGTACTGTTTTGTTAGGATAAGTTAGAACACAATATCACCATTATTGTGGCAATCATCGCACTTATTAAAATAATATTGAAATTAGAAGTACTGTATTAAATCATTTTGCTTACCGTAATTTAAACTGGAACTTTGCAGTTGTATGCGCTTTACTATGAACATGTAATTTTCTCGCACCACGAGCAACTAGCTTGTCGACCATCTGGAGTCCAAAACTATTTTCATTCAATACTACAACTTGGGTGTGGTTTGGATTGCAAGATATTCTGAAAGAAAAATAATAATATCGTGAATTGATATATGTGATAATATATGAGCCATCTTAAATAAAAGGATTTGTGATGTAACATGAAAGTAAAATCTCGGCTCTATAAAATATCAAAACAAAAAAGTCTTTCTTCACCTGGGCTGCGCTCGCGTTGAATAGCCTTCCATCTTCAGCAGTACTCTGCCACGGTGCCTGCTGGCCGCAAGCAGTCGGAAGGCGCGTGCAGCGTGGTTCGGCGCATACGACACTCGCGACAGAGGCCGTACGTAACCGCGGGCAATACCCTCGCTCAACATCGCCTGTAATTCCTGTGGATTCAAGTGAATGTTTTACCAACAACAGATCCATGGGCTTTATGGTAACTGATAATTAGTGACCGATACTTAAACACGTGATTGTACTCATAATAACAAATAACTTTCCCAATGAACCTTTTTTTTTTTCACTATCACAATAACACAACAGCCGTATGAAAGTCCCGCGCCGTGCGGGTGCTCTGCCTACCCACTGTTGCAAGCTACGATAGTAATGAGACAGAACGGCATCACGCGGCTAACAGTTGATAGAATACAGGCCCGTGCGCGCGAATTTGGGCCTCAAGAGACCAAACACCGACATTAAAAACTATCGCCCTATTTCTATACTGTCCACTTTGTCTAAGCTTTTTGAGGGTCTTGTTCATAGCTCGCTATTTCCTTATCAGCGTAATCTTATCATTCCAGAACAGCACGGTTTCATTAAATGCCTACTTATACATATTACTGCTTCAAGATACCATAGATTCTCTCAATATTGCCTAGATAGCAAGTTACAACTCAGCTTACCTATATTTAATTCTATATTATTTACCAAAAATAAAAATACAATTAATTTCATTTGCATGGCAATCCTTTTAAAAAGTTGAGCCCACACGAGACCTTGGAATATTGCTGGATTCCAAATTACACTTAATATAATAAGGTTTATTTCAATCAAGATATTTACATTATTTACAAACTACAAATCTATAATCTATAATAGTAATAAAAATATGTAAAAGTATCAAAAGGGTTACAGGGCGTCAAAAAATTCGACCACATAGCTGTCAACAGGAAAAGTGCCCAGAAGGCTGGCAGCATTGCCACGTTGTATGGCAATGCTGATTCTTTGGCCAAAAAATAGGCCCGCCCTCTGGTCACGTGAAGAGTCGACCAACCGCTTGGCGATTTCCGAAATACTAGGTGGGCACTCGGACCCCATGGGTCTAGTGTTTCAACCCCAAACGGCTCAAACATGTAACTAGCAATTAAATTATTGTATTTTCGCCGTTTGAGGTTTTCAGCACCTGCAGCAGCTGCCCTAGCGCAGCTCACTGTGCTAGGAAGATGGGATGGCGCAAGGGTGTCGACGCAAGTTGCATCCCACACCAAAGGCCTACCCATCTTCCAAGGCATTATGGTCCATCTGGTCTCTTCCCATCGACGCGTGCCAAGCCAGTCGGTTCTAAGACAGCTGGCACCCCGGCGGTGGCACGAGCACGACGGATGAGATCATTAATGCTAGCGTGCCGCGCAAGCCGACCTGCACTCTTACTACAAGAAAGCCCATGGTGTCCGAGGCAGTCGACTGCTTCACCACATTGACAGTGATGTGGAGCAAGGAGTGCCCAATCGCAAACATGTAGCGAGCCGGAAGGTTGTGTCACCTAACATAGTGCCTATATTAGGTGACGGTAGTGCCTGAAGCCAGAGGCCCGACTCCCACTCACCCACAGCCAGCAGGCGGGCACGCTCAGCAGTATTGGTAGACGTATTAAGAAGTTTATTCCGTACCAACCTGCAGAGCGGCTCATCCCACTGTCTCTGGGAAAACGGGTTCTCGGGCCGATCCGTATCCGGGCAAGTCACTTTCCAGGCGTCCTCTGCGTCGGGCAAGCACGGCCCTTCAGAGTCAACCAGGGAGAGTTAAAATTTTCCTGGTTACACTTTGATATTCATATCGTTATTAACAATATGAATATCTTTGTTAATATGTTATTAACAAAGCCTTTTGGATGTATAGTTTCGTCATGAGATCTTCCAAGGACTTAAAAAAAAAAACCTAATTCGCTCTCAAGTGGAATATGCCGTTCCTATTTGGAGTTATTTCTATGAAAATTACTCATACAGACTTGAAATGGTCCAAAATAAAATCCTAAGTAACGTGCAGTATACATTTTATGACACGAGAATTTCTTATTTAGAACTACTCAAACAGTACAATCTCTTGAGTCCAGGCGGACGCTCCTCATGGTCATGATGCTACATGCCATTTGTAGTAATAAGTTTGATTGTACTGTACTAACTATTAAGTTGTCTTACGTAGTACCTAGAAGTATTATACGGCGGGAGGTGCGCTTTCCTCGTCTGTTTCACACTGAGAAGTGCAAAACCAACGCCGGTGAGCGGGCACCTCTCCGCCGCCTTGTAGTAACCTATGACACACACTTTACTGATGCCAATATTTTTGCGTTTTCTCCAGCACAATTTAAAAAAATCGCTATACCTTTACTTACCGACAACCTTTCATAACTTACTTTTCTTTATTTTCTTCTTTTCATTCATATTTTAGATATGCGAACGTCCGTCCTTTCCTCTTTCAAGTATTTTTTTTTAATCCGTGGACAATAGTGTGGGTTATACGTTTATTAAATGAACCTAATTAGCTCCGATATAAAAATTGTAACGTGTAACTATTTTTTGTCCTTATATAAATAAAATGAAAATAAAAGAGCATCAGGATTTTTAAAAAGTTATAACTTTTCCTGTCTGTTTTTTTTTTCTACTTCGCGCCAGTCCGCTGTCAACGGCAATAAGTAGCGCCTTTGTCCTATATTTTTAGTTATTAGTTAAAGAGCTTGGTGAGAACTTCGTGTTGGGACACTATGTCTTTTCAGTCTCTCAAAATGCAGGCCACCAACCATCACCACTTAGTTTTAGAGCAAGTTCATTTTAATTTATTGAGTGTTTCATACGGTATTTGTTGTTGTATGGTGTTATCTCTTGTTTGACTGTAGCCTGCCTGATGCCACAGAATTAGTTAATACGTAATAAATTGTAGCGGATTTGAGCGGTTTGTAGCGGTAGCTACAAACTTACACATTTTCTTTAAGTCTCCTGACTGTCATTGCGGGGAAATTTGATTGCCCGTTTATGCATTTCTTTGCAAACCTACATGTTTTACTAACTTAGTTTTTAAAGTTCAAGTTTACTAACAAATTATATGGATGTATAACTGAAATAAAATGATTATTATTTATATTATATTATTATTATTTAAACCCACGCGCGTTGTCCACACTTTATATATACCCTGCCAAAAACACTTTTTTTCACAGAGGCTCCTTTTTTCTGCCTCTTGATTGGCACTCCCATTGTATTTTTGCATGATCGACAGATAAGCAGAGGCTGAAATAAATTAGGAGCCTCTTGCCCCGAGGCTTTAATAGGCAATTATGGCATAATTACACAGGTTGCAAAAAAGGGAGAATTTTGACATTTTGATCTCAAATTACATAATATCTGAATTTATTGGAGGCAAGGCGTTACAATTTTCAAGCTCGCTTCCATCTTAACTTTGTCTAAAAGTCGACGAAGTTACTCCTTTAAAAAGAATCCAAACAATTCTAACCTGTCCACGGCAGGGTGTCAAAACATTTCGAGCTCACTTCAGTCGCTGTTGCAGCCTACTTCTTTTACACACATCATCAGGCGATTATGCTGATTGCTGTTTAAAATGGTCAAGCCATTAACAAGTACCGGTACCTAAATACTACCAATAGAATACGTTTCCATATCAGAGTGGCTGACACAACACACAACCTTACCAAAGACGACAGACATTTTAAAGGAAGAAATACCGCAGTTCTATATGAACTTATAATATTGCGACGCAACACATTCATTAGTTCAGCTCGTAAGAGAGCCTCACTTGCCTGTACCAGCCGGCTTGAAGTACTTACTTGTATTTCCTCGGGAGCTCCAAATATAGTTGAGAAATCGACAGCAGCATACGCTCTTTCTCTAGTGAGGTTGTACATTCCATATTCAAATTCTTCGTCAAGATTGTGAAGTTGAGAAACATCATAACATGTGCCTACAGCACTAACACAGTAAAGCGTATTCTGTAAAATAAAAAACCTTCCAATGTAGCTAGCTACTGTTAATTACCTTATTATGATTAAATTATGTCTAACTATACAAATAAATAAATAAATGAAATTGAAATGGGTTTGTTTTCGTATTTTATTGGTAGTGACAAATGTTTTTTTTTTTTTTTAATTTTTGTCTGTCTGTCTGTTGTTCTAAGGCTACTTTTATTGTAGAAAAATAATTAGGGTTCCGTGCAAAAAAATTAAAACCCTTGAAATTGTTAACAAAATCCGAAATGGAAGTAATCTATACCAATATTATAAAGCTGAAGAGTTTGCTTGTTTGTTTGGTTGAACGTGCTAATCTCAGAAACTACCAGGGCCGAAGGCACCTAAGAAGCCGATTCCTGCCGGCTTCTAATTCAATTTACTCTTGGACTCTATCTGTAGTAATGATATCCCCTAGAGGCACAGGATTTTAAAAAGAGTTTTATTTTCCTGCCTGATGCCACACAATTAGTAAGTACGTAATAAATTGTAGCGAACAGTAGAATCACTCGCAAACTAAAATATTTTTAAGGCTAAAAATGAGCCTCTGAGAACTCGTACTACCGCTAGAAACTTACACATTTTCTTCAAACCAACGCGCGCGGTTCGTACTTTGGACAATGCGAAAAAGCTTTTAACACAAAGGTTCCTTTTTTCGGCCTCTGGGTTGATGATTATTTGATTTTTGCATGATCGATCGGTATAGACAGAGACTAAGATAAATTAGGAGATCCTTGCCCCGAGGCCTTAATTGTCAATTTTGGCATGCATATACAAGGTTGCAAAAAATGGAGCATGTAGACATTTTGACCTCAAATTACATATTAATGCTATATGAATTTATTCGAGACAAGATGTAAAAATTTTCGAGCTCGCTTCGCTCGCTCTTGGATCTTTACATTGTCTATAAGTCGACCAAGCAACTCCAATAGGTCGAAACAATTCTAACCTGTCCAAGGCAAAGTGTCAAAAATGTTTCGAGCTAGCTTCGCCCGCTCTTGCAGGCTAATTCCTATTGAATCTTGGCTTTGTCTGCAAGTCGACTAAGTAACTCTTGTATAAAAGGTCAAAACAATTCTAAACGGTCCAAGGTAGCGTGTTAAAATTTTCGAGCTCGCTTCGGTCGCTTTTGGAGTCTTACTTGTTTTTGTTTTTAAAATTTACTGTCTAAGTTGATTGAGTAACATCTATTTCTGAATAAAAAGACCTAAGAAAAGTCTATCTACAATGTTTTCTTTGGTTGATTTCAAAATTTACATTAGTAGTTTTCCTTTCTCTTGAGAGTGGAGGGCCGACCGTCTCTAAAATACCCGGGCCGGTTTTGGGTCCCAGTGCGGGCCTGTCTAGGTGTTTACTGTAGTCAATTATTAAATTACATACACATCTGTTGGTATCACATCACAGTACAGGCATATAATACATCATAGGATTGAAAACATTTAAAAAATGAAAACATATTTTATGTTAACAAAGCGACAGGTGGTGCCAAATAAGCCGGTGCTCAGGTGCCAGAATTCAGAATTAAAATCGTATGGACGCGCACACGTGACTTCGCGGCTGGCGTTAGTGATTTGTGGGGAGCTCAGTAAGCCGAAGATTATCAAGTTACGACGGGGCAGTAAAAGAAAGTATGTAGGCCAGAACTAGATAGTATGAGTAATGGTCGTTATCGTATTTGGTACAGACTGTGCCCAACATAATTTGACCCCCTTGAGTATTTTTTTGTGAATTTGAACCTTATCGCTTTGGAATACTCCTTCGAGCATTCGATGAATCATGTTGATAAGCGATTTTAGTCATTATCTTGTTGTCGTTAAGGTTGAAAGACTAATGAGTATTAATAAGCAATACGACAACTAACAAAAATAACCAAGTCGAGGGTGGATTAATAAAAAAATATCGCGCAAAAGTAGCTAATTCTGTAATACGTTTTAATAGTTGCTTGTGATAGTGCAATAATGAACTTTATGGACTATACGACATGGTTCAAATTTCTTTAAAATATGGCATCACAACTAAGATTTAATTTCAGAATATTTTTAAAAGTGGAATTGGTCGTATGGTCACTCGTGCAGATCGGTATTCATTCGTTAACTGGGTTCTAAACCAGGATAACTTAAATACAACTTTTTGTTCACAATGTTTTGGTTTTAATTTTTAACGAAAGAAGTCGGGAAATGTGTTTTTAAATGGGCAGTTTGTAGGTTTAGAAATCAAACATCATTGCAAGTAATGAAAATGTTTATTAGATACTTTTTGCATTAAAATAAAAAGTAAATAAAGGAAGTTAATGCTTTTTTTAAAATTGATGTACATTTTATAACATTTTCAAACCTAACAATTTAATAAACATTTTAATACTTGGAAGTTTTTTCCTTCTTCACTTCTTTCACTAAAATATTGTTTTTAATTATTGCAGTTAAACCAGTAGGCATAAATGGATTTTGAACATGGCTAGAAACAATGGCTTGGTGGCGTTCGAATTCGGGAGTGCATCATAGGTTTTGCTCCTGGACGATTTCGCCGAATAATGTCAGTGTTTCCATAACGTCTTAGCCATAGCGTGACCGTATTTCTCTAAATAAAAAAAAAAAAACAAAAACTTATTAACATTTTTGGAAACGTGTAGGTAACTTAAAAGGAGTAGTTTTAATGGGAAAATAGCCAAATACACTATCACTAGGATGTAAGAAATACTTATCACACTTCTACAAAAAATCTGTTTGTATTAAGAGAAATTTACGGAGTAAAATAAAATAATAAAACACTTACCGCTATAATAAGTCTACGACTTTTATGTTTGGATGAATCACTAAGTTGTGACATGACGTTTTGATTACAACAAATTCAATAAATGTTACGTTTTTCAAATGTTTCTGCGCAGTCACTGCTACTAGGCGTAGACTGCCTTTTGTCACTTAGATCTGTTTAGTATGCATCTACCTTACGAAGAAAATATATTACACTTCGTAATCTACTCATCCTTGATCATTATACATTTTGTGGAGGTAAAGATTTTTTATTTACCCACCTTTTTACAAGATAAGTTGTTATAACATAATACTCGCTAATAGGCCTTTCAACCTTAATGGCAACTCGATAAAGATTAAAATGGCTTAACAAAATGATTTATTTAAATGACGGAGACTTGTGTAGCACCACCGAACGCGGACACAACAGCCACGCGCCACACAAGTTCACACAACACTACTGTGTCGGGACGTCGCTCACGCACACCACGTTAGGCCCCGCCTCGCCTATATAAGCGGACGTCGCAGCCAAGTCCGGTTTTTGGCCCAACCCGATGACCCCATCACCCTCCTTCAAGAGAGCTGTAGGGAAACTAGTACATTACGTAAATACAAAAACAAATACCGACCGCGATTCCGGCCCCGCCGCCGAGGCCCACCGCGACCCCCCCGTAACATCACCGACCGACCCTTGCTCGACGAGCCAGCCCGCGCCGCTGAGCATGTAACGTTAAATTCCCCATTAAATAATCCGACCCAGCCAACCTCTAGTTGCCCCCCTCTCAATGACGCACTAAGCCTAGGCCCGAACCCCGCAGGGGGTGCCCTTAGTGTCTGTTCATTTAATGTATATCCTTAGTTTGTAAGCCCTGGCTGGGGGCCTTAAAGTAATTTTTGGCCACCACAGGATAGTCCGGTTAAGCAGCATCAACCTCAGAGAGTTGTTGCGCTGCGAGTGGTCCCTCCTAAAAAAAAAAAAAAAAAAAAAAAAAAAAAAAAAAAAAAAAAAAAAAAAAAAAAAAAAAAAAAAACCAAGTCCGGTTTAAGCCCCTGGCTGGAGGCCTTAGATTCATTTTTAAGGCATCCACAGGGAATAGTCCGGTTAAGCAGTAGCCAGCCTCAGAGGCTGAACTGCGAGATGCCATCTCCAAAAAAAAAAAAAAACAAGTCCGGTTAAGCAGTAGCCAGCCTCAGAGGCTGAACTGCGAGATGCCATCTCCAAAAAAAAAAAACAGGAGCACTACCTTTAACGGGTTTAAACAGCCTGGCGGATTCATACTCACACGAGCACTACCTTAACCGCTCGACCCTTGCCCGACGAGCCAGCCCGCGCCGCTGAGCAAATAACGTTAAATTCCTCTTTAAATAATTCGACCCAGCTAATCTCTAGTGGCCCTCCCCTCAATGACCTAGCCTAATGACCTAGCCCGAAAGCCGTTTCGTGACGCACCTCGCGACACGAACTGGCCGGGAACGTATCGTGTAGTTTTTATAATCATTGTACCTAGATAAGCCTAGTTTGTACAACATTGTTTGTGGAATAAACTAATTGTTTATATTGAGCCTACGTTTTTATCATACCCGCTACGTCATACTTACGGGAGGGTCAGATAATGTTTGCCACAGACTGTACCAATACCAAATGGATTTTTATTTTGTTGACGTATTTACATAAGATAAATTTTTTGATGTTAAAATTACGTGAATATGAAAATCAAAGATGGGTCATCTTTTATTTTCATATTCACGTAATTTTACGACGAAAATTTTCGGTTTTTTCGTCATGGGTATCATTTTCATGGATTTCGGGGTCAATTATAACGAAAATGAGGTCAAAGTAACTTCCGACTCAATGAAAAACCCTTCGCCACTGGATTTGTTTGGTTGAGTTTGTTTGGCTGAACGCGCTTATCTCAGGAACAAAATTGGTTCGAATTGAAAAAATATTTTAGTACTGGATAGCCGATTTATAGAGGAAGGTTATAGGCTATACACATATCATTATGCTACAAATAATAGAAGCGGAGCATCAATGAAAAATGTTGCAAAAACGGGGAAAATTTATTATTTTTGAGAGCTTCCTTTGCGAGCGCTGCGTAAACGGTTAAAGTTCCACAAAAATAATTTATGAAGGAATTATTCCTCTTAAAAAGGTCTTAAAATAAGTCCGTGACAGCACATGCCTATCTTTTAAGGTTGACTAACAATAACCATTTTTATGATTTAAAAATTTGGTCAAAACTAATGTTTTATTACGAAGGCGTTTTTACCGACATCATATTAATCCTTATCAAAATAAATGTCTTAGTCATCTTTAGCGTTCAATTGTGACCAAACCTGCCCTTTACACCATTTAATTTAGATGAATATCTTAGGAAATATCATAGAATGCAAATAACTCACGCAACAAAATAATATCATAACGACGACGAGGGTCCATTACAAGATGACTCTCAGTGGGAAAGTACGCTATATGAAGCTGCAATATGATATACATCACAATCAACAACACATTATGTTACTGTGTAACAGAAGGGTTAGGCAGACGTGTACCATTAATAAATAGTACACCCACTTTATGCCAGTAATGTTTACGTCCAGTAATGTTTAATGTTTAAGTAAAAGGCTTGGTAATTTCATCAATTTACAATAACCGACCCGACCGAAGTCCATGCGAACGAAGTCAAGGGCACAGCTAGTATTTTTATAATCATTTCAAGTGGACCACGGTCGCAGGCAACAGCTAGTTACTAATATAATAATATTATATCGAGGTCCATACCGTCTTCAAGGTTCCCCTAACTGAGCTTATAACAACTTTACAACCCTCCCCTTTTTTGGCATTACGAATCATATCTACGAAACTTTGATCTCGAGAGTTGCCAACATGATCAGCTGGAAACAAAAAAAAAAGATAAATAATTAGACTTATCAGATATGTATAAATAGTTGAATATCACTTGTATACCTTTCAACTCCGGGAATAATTTAAGTAAGAAACGTTTTTTTTTAATGTCACTAACGGTCGTGAATACTTCACAGCCGTGAGCAAGGAGTATGGACAACACAGCTTGGCCCAAAGCTCCAGCCCCTCCATGGACTAACACAGAGACATCAGAAGTCAGCTCCTTGCCGTATTTGATTCCCTATAACAAAACAGGATTATTAAATTATTTATTAATGGATATCCTCTTAGTCTAGGCGATTGGTTAAGATTTAAGATTTCACTCTTGCTTTGATTGCTGTCAAAATCAAAGCATTTATTTCAAGTAGGCCAGTTACAGGCAGGGTTTTGAATTGTCGAAACAGAGATAACAATGAAATGAAGCTACAGTCCCAGTCACAAGGCATAAATACTGTGAAAGTACTGTAGTTGCCCATCCCCTAGCGTAGATGTATATGGAGAAGAACGGGCAAGAAACTTCATGGACACTCTTTTCAAACAGCATGTTGTTACAAAATCTTGGTAACATCATTCATGTTGAGATGGTACACTGTGTGAGAACGATGTAGCAAGATATTTAAGTTAAAAGTGTCCATAGTAAAAAAAAATAAAAATATTTAATTCAAATAAGTTGTGGCAATTAAGAGATGACCAGTCACAACTGATAGCGCCCGTTCACGAACATGGCGCATGGATCAGCAGCATTCAACTCAACCATTTTGATAGGAAATAAATGATCCGACTCACGCGCCACCATCCGCGAGACATTTGAGTGAGCATGAGCTGTGGTTATACAAAGTAAGACATACTCGGACACAGAGTTCCATTGTGATTGTGCACGTAATAAATGTGAAGAAGAAGTGCTGAGTACGACTTGTCCGTTGTCAAGATATCAAGCAAACGCGGAAGAGTCCTTGCAGACCTACCGGTCTTCCACATTCAGATGACCGGTGTTAAAAGAGATATTCAGTGTAAGAATGAACGATAAAATGATTGTTGCTAGAACCCTAAGGCGCGGGACAAATACAAGAGGCATCGGGCACGGGCGCAGCGCGGGCGAAGCGCCACTTCTTTGATATTTCATACAAAATGTATAGAAGAGGTGGGGGCCGAGTCAAACTGAGACGGCGTGGCGCGGTCGCGGCGCTGTCGTCTTTTGTTCAGCTTTCTGCACCGGCGCCACGCCCGCACCATACCTCCGCCCGACGCCTCTTGTATTTGTAAATACAAATACAAGGTGTGGCGCGGGCGAGGTGCGGGCGCGGCGCCGGTGCAGCGGAGAACAGGCGCGCTAACGGTGTCGAAAAGGCGAGGCGGGCGAACACAGGGGACGGGGCATTCTATAGTTTGATTTTATCACGACAACATCATCATCTTCTTCGTCAGATGAAGAGGATCTGCAAGCTCTGGTGCATTTGGAGAACTTACAAATGATCAGAAGATATGCGGTCCACCCTGTGTGGAAAGCAGGACAAGAGCATCTTTTAAACGAACTATAGTCCGCGCTATAGTCCGGGAGGTACCGTTGCAAATGAAAAAGTCATAGTAAGCCGGCTGAAATAGACATAGATAGTTGATCTTATATGACTAATAAGAGAACCGACCATCAGCTGCTCAAGTAGCGGTGGGTTCGGGTGTGGGAGGTTACGGAAGTTGCAAAAATATACTATTGACATTGAAAAATGTACTATGACTAAATTTTTTTTTTTTTACAGCTTCCTTAACCTCCGCCGCCCGCGTTCGAAGCCGCGGGCCGCGCGGTGGCCACCGCGGCAGCCACCACTGCTCCTCATGCTCCGCACCACGCGCCACGTCTCCGTAATCAACATCGTACATTGCCATACTTTTGTGTTTGGGCGTGCGGTAACGCGGGCCGCTGCACGCGCCGCCTCTCCGTAAACGGAAAATACGCTCAACGCGCCGCGCGACGCGCCGCCCGATGCGCCGCAGCTCCGTAAATGAGCACTAAGTGTATACTCACGAGACAGTAGAATGCGTGTGCGTAGGCGAGCGGCACGGTGGCGGCGTCCTCGAGGCTCCAGTGTGCCGGCACCGGCCACAAAAGCTCCGGTTGCGCGCGCACCACGCTGCTGCAGGCGCCACCGCGCACCAGGCCCATCACGCGCTCGCCGCTGTAACATAACATGTATCAGATTCTTTAAAACCCTTTTACACAGCTTAAATCACAGATCTAGCTCGAATCAGGCCAAAATATTAGGCTTGGTACCTCCATAGCCGACAATAGGCGCAAAGCAAGAAGAGCTACCAACTAAAAACAAGTTGTTTATTTGTGTACAACACCAACTGATGGAGAAAGACTTATCACCGGCGGCGCCGCGACAGTGTTAACAGCCAGCAATCTCCTATTGGTATAATTATGTATCTCTATAACTGACACGAGACTTACATTACATATTGGACGTTTCTTGAGTGATAAAATAATCGACAGCGAGTCGCTTCCTCGTCGGTGGTAAAACATGTGCTTAATGAACGAAGTCTTTTCATATGTTTTTCTCTCTTTTGAACTTGTTCACATCACCTGTTTAAAAAATATATATTACCTTTCTGTTGTTCCACTGAAATCCATGCCATAGTTGTTTTCTCCACCATGTATTTTTCCAGTTGCTTTCTTAATGTCCGTGTTTGATATTCCAGCGTAATGGACCTGAAAATTATCAAGCAATTTTTTAAATTAATTTTATAAATTCACATAATATTGCAAATTTTAAACATATTTGGCCTCGGGTGTCCTTGATGTCTCTTCCAAGATCTGCTGTTTAAAACAAATAAGATATTGGTTGAAGAGGTTTCTTTCGTATGCACGGCCTTTTGCAGTGTTCCCTTCATTTAATTCTCTTTGCTCAAATTCTCAAAGCCTTATTTTTTCTTTTTACTTGACAAGTTGAAATTCGAAAGAAGATGAATAAATATTTTAGACAGTTTAGATTTTCTTCATGGTCATCATTCGTGTACTAATTTTTGTTGAAATATTATGTTATAAAATATTTGAAAAGAAGACACCACAATTTCTCCTTAATGATTTTTACCTGTATGTTCAGTGATTGTATCATTGAGCATATTGGCCATTAATTATTAAAGCAAGTTGCTACAAGAGCGCGTTTCGTGATATAATCATAATTATATTTTTCCTGGTACGCATAATCATGAATCCCACTTGTGTGTCCAATTGTCCAAGCCGATAACTCGGCAAGGCCAGGACTGTCCAGGCGCGTTTCAAGTTCCGGGTAATTTGTCCAACGAAATAGCTGCCGTAAGTCTGGTGGTCGACACAAAAGACCGACATCTGGCACTACTTCCAACTACCCGCGGGTGCTCTAGCACCTAGGGTCAACTCCTCGGCTCCTGCTTCATCTACAGCTACGCGTAAAGCCAGGACAGTACTTGACGCGCCTACCTCCTTAGAACAGGGAATTAATGACGGAATTTGGACTCACGACCTAAAAATAAATTTATAATTGAAGGTGTTTATGAGTTTGTTTTACTTCAATATAGTCATCCTAACTCAGACGCTTGATTGGCATGGCTTTCATTCCCATTTCCAACTTAGAGCTTATTATCTCGTAAACTACACCTAAATAAAAAATACGTGTGTATAGCTGAAACTATGCAGAATCGACTTACGTTAAAACTGAATTAATATAACTAATTCTAAGTACGTAAATTAAAGTTTAAACTTGAGAATGTCACGCCACCACGGGCTGAATAACAGGAAAAATATATTTAGGAAAAAAAAATGTTTTTTTAGAAAACATCAGTAAAATAAAACCTAGTTATAATTAAACTAGACTATACAACCTTTTTATGATACCTTTATGTACTAACTTGGAATATTCTGAGTACCACAATAAACCAAAACACACGACCCATTCGTCGATTCGTTGCCGCCTTATACGTAATGTCCAAATCGAGAAATCGGCATGAATCGGTTGAACAAAATATATCTCGTAAACTATAAAAATAAAATAAAAAAATTAAAATAGCCTTTATTTCACTGACTTCCTTTTACAATATTGTTTTTTTATTAACTTAAATAATGTTTGTCTGTGTCAGGTCGTCCCTTTGTCAAAGGCCTCCTCCAGGCCGCGCCAGGCCTCTCGACTCTGTGTCAACCTCCTCCACCCATGTGGTAGGTCGTCTTCCCACCTCTTGTACTGTCTGCCCCTGCGCTTCTTTCCATCGCGTGGGTACCACTCAGTTACACTTCTCGTCCACTTTTCGATTCTAGTTCGCATTGTGTGGCCCGTCCATCTCCACTTCAGTCTCCTGACTCTGTTGGCTACATCTGCCACACCTGTTTGCTTTCGTATGACTTCGAGTCTACACTTGTCTCTGATACGGATACCAAGCATGCTCCTCTCCATCCCTTGTTGGCAGACTTTTAGTTTTTGCATGCTTAACTTTGTTAAGGACCATGTTTGGCATCCATAAGTGAGTACCGGCAGTATGCAGCTGTCATAGATTTTTTCTTATCCCGTATTGGGATGGACTTGCTCTTCACAACTTCCTTGAGGGACCAGTAGCGGGACCAGGTGTTGTTTACCCTTCTTTGTATTACTTTTGACATTAGGTGTCGGGGTGATATTAGGTGTCCAAGGTATATGTATTCTTCTACATATTCGATTTCTTGTTCTGTTATTGTTGTTGTGTTATTGTTGTAGTACTTGAGTGCTGTTGGTGATCACCTTCGTCTTTGTGAAGTTTATAGTGAGACCTACCTCTGCGTTAGCATCGGATAGTTGTTGTAGCCTTCTGTGTAAGACTTGTGGTTCCTCTGAAAACAGCGCTATATCATCAGCAAGTCTGAGGTGATTCAATCGTTTACCATTTATGTTTAATCCGAGGTTATCCCATTGTAGTTCTCTGAAGACATCTTCTAAAACTGCGGCAAATAGTTTGGGGGACAGCGGGTCCCCTTGTCGCACTCCTTTTTCGAACCTAAATTCCTCCCCTACCGTTTCTAGCTGTATTCGGGCCGTGCTTCTGTTGTATATTTGCCTGATGATATTTATATACTTAGTGTGGACTCCTTGCTTTTTGAGTGCCTTGTATATAGAGCTGTGATAGAGGCAGTCAAAGGCTTTGTTATAGTCTACGTATAAGATGTAGTAGGATTTCCCGTATTCGTTATACTTTTCGATGACTTGTTTCACGACGTGTATATGATCAACTGAGGAGAAGTCGCTTCCGAAGCCAGCTTGCTCTATTGGTTGTTGTTCGTCCAGGCATTTTGTGATCCTTCCTAGTAATATTTTGGAGAATATCTTGTATAGGTTGGTCATCATGCATATCGGCCGATAGTTATCTATCTATATATCTATCTATTTGTCTATTTTGTTTTTATCTCCTTTTTTGTGTATGAGAACTATAGTGGATCCCGTCCACTGAGTTGGTATATGTTCGTTATTCAATATTTCATTGAATATTTGTGTTAGTGTATCCCCGATAACATCGACAAGCTCTTTTAATAGTTCATTGGTTATTTTGTCGTTTCCTGGTGCCTTGTGGCTTTTCTGTTTGTTAATAGCCTTCCTTACTTCACTTGCCATTATTGCGGGAACATTGCCCTCTTCTGTATGATCATGGTCTGGTTGTTCAGCGGTATTTGTTGGATTGCTGTATAATTTCCTGTAGAACTTAG
The DNA here is from genome assembly GCA_947578425.1 of Eugnorisma glareosa. Classification (NCBI taxonomy): domain Eukaryota; kingdom Metazoa; phylum Arthropoda; class Insecta; order Lepidoptera; family Noctuidae; genus Eugnorisma; species Eugnorisma glareosa. Next base: position 5,013,606 of record OX387974.1, on the reverse strand, counting down.
TTGCCTCTCTTCCTATTTCTTTCCTATGTGATGTGGTTTTGTCTTTTCCTTCTCTGTTTTTGGTTTTTACTTCTGGTATCCAAGTGGAGTGGTCCTTGAGTTGTTCAGTGCTTTTTTGATCCCACCCGTTCTTTCTATTTCCTTATGTATTATGTTCATTCGTTCTAGTTTTTTATGTTTCCTAATGCTCTCATTGATTTTCTTGCTTATTTTTTCTATGTGCTTTAATGTGCTTTATGTTCTTTGATCGATCATATAGCAGAGTTTTCCTCTCTTCGATTAATTTCCTAGCTGCATCACCTATTTAGTCTTTCTTTTTTCTTTCCAGGCCAACTTCTTTATGTACTACCTTTAAATAACTTTCTAGTTCGTCATATTTCTGTTGGGCTGTCTCAAGTTTTCCCATTTCAGGGAGATTTTTGCTCAATTTATGTAGTGACTCTTGGGAAAGTGGTGGAATTATGTGTATAGGTCCGTTTCTCTTGTTTCTTTTTATGAGTTATAATAGTTCCTCTTAGCATTCTGTGGTTTGTGCTGAAGTTCAGTTTATTTATTACTTCTACATCCCTAAAGTTAGAGGGAATATTAGATAGTATGAAATCTATTTCATTTTTATACTTTCCGTCCGGTGAGATCCAAGTCCACTTTCGGGATGCTTTTTTCTTGTAATGGGTGTTCATTATTTGTAGGTTGTGTTCTTGCACAAAGCTTATAAGATGTTGGCCATTGTAGTTCTTTTCCCCCTGGTATGTTGGCCCATCGTACGCTCTTCATCCACCTGGCGCGATCCTATTTGGCTGTTGAAGTCTCCCATTACTATCTTGTACTTGTGAGTATTTTCCATTGTGGCTGATAGAAGCGAGTAGAATTCTTTCTTTTCCTCATCTGTGGCCTGTTTGGTTGGGGCATGTATTTGTATAACCGAGCATGGTTTATCGAAACCAGCAGGCGCGTGCCGTCCATAGAGGCAATTAGGCCTAGCCTACCCTACCATTCCTACCAATAACGCAACAAATGCATTTATTATAACTATGTAATAAAATAATGCAAAATATTAAAAAAAAAAACTCCTGTTATAATACTTATAGCAACTTGTCGTGCCCGAGTGACGTAACTGATAGTAATACTACGACGCTCGCTCCCGGCTCTTCTAGGCAACGACGCCGCCGGTCTAATTTCCATTGATAAATTTACGCACACTGATGCATATTTTCGTGTCTATGAACGGCACACATGTATAGATCATAGATAGATTGGGGGCGCAACTCCTGCGAGTGTAGCTGGTAACTGATTGGCCACAAAGTATTATCCGGCTAAAACGGTATGCAGTGATGCAATTATATTTGGTAGTGTTTTTTATCGACAAAGTAGCAATTATATTTTTCTTAGAAAGTTGTAAGCCATATTTGTTTCATGTGACAAGCAAAATTTATTTCGTGATCTTGAATGTTTTGCTTTTTAAAATATCTGACGGCTGTAATTCGTTTTGAAACGTACAGTAGTGTAAATATTATTGGTTGTATTTGTTTATTTACTTAAAAATCTGTTGTTCTGTTGTGAAGTTTGTGCTGATAATGTGTGTTTTTTAAAAGTTAAGAACAGTAAATAAACAGTAAATGCTTGTGAATAACAAGCGTTTAATGATAAGATTCAAGTTGCGTCTAAAGGTGTAGGTACCCGAATTACGAGAATTAACCCAAAATTAATCTCGTACTCCTCATTTCAAATGAATCGTTCTTCTGTTTGCATTGTCAGAAAATCGTGATTTGAACCTTAAATAATGTGGTGAGTTCTTGTAATTATAACTTTGGTTTTTACTGGCTTATTTTCAATGTTTTTTTTTTCAAATATTCCAAAATAAGACACGTAACGAAAAACTATACCATGGTAATTTTAGGTAAGGAGAATGGCGAGATTGCATGTAATTCGGGACCCAGTGATAGGGGTAGCGTACTTTGTGGAAAGTTATGAATAGTTACAGAACGACATAATAAGACTAACAAAGCAAATGGAAAGTAGGTTATAGAAGTTGGGAGAAAAAAGATATGAAAGGTAGAAGATTATAACCTAACTTAAGGCACGTACTTATTGGTTATTATTTAGTAGTAGAATGAAACAAACAATGGAATGATCCACAGACTATGTCTACAGATGAATTTGACACTGACGTTCCATTTCTCAGTAGTAAGAAGGTAAACGTCAAACGTTGCGTTCGGAAACTGCAGGATGACTTATTTTTATATAAATTAAGATCATTCGTAACTTTTTATTCCCATCTCCTAGTAACTCAATATTTTTTATATAGAACTCTGATAAACTCTTTACTATAATCAATATAAACTAGTCCGCGAACGGAGCTCCGTTGATTTTTAAATTACGTGGGTCCAATCTCGCCATTCTCCTTTATTTTTTTTGTTGACAGCGCACTCTGTTTTTTGTTTTAGTTTTTTTTTAACGAAGCTACGTTCTTTCTTGTATTGACTGAATGCCATTGAAATTCCTGATATTTAAGCTAGATGGCGTTGTTTCTCATAAGCTTACTAAAAACACCAGGGGCGGGTGCGGGGGGCCTGGAAGGGGGACTGAATATAAATATCAATAAATGTGACTACTTTGAGGGTCATCTTAAGTAGAGCGACGCTGTGATGTTGCGAGTTTTTTTTTGGGTGTCAGTAATTCAGTATGCGTGGCCTACCCTCCGTGAGGAACCACTGCACGCCACTGGAAACCAGGGATTTGGATGTTAAGCACTACTATTCTATCTGATTTTCCTATGAATTCCAAAATGTGTTCTTTGAGATTTTTCTTTACCATGAATCCCACCCCATACACTCGCTTTCTTTTCTCCTTTATAGTAAAATATATATTCTTGGTATTCCCTGTTTTCTTCCCCAATGCGTCTTATTTCGCTCAATCCGATTATATCCCATTTCAATGGACTTAATGCCTGCTCTAGTTCTGTAAGTTTCTCTTCGGTTCTCAGTGTTCTGGTATTCAGAGTTGAGATATTAATAAATTGCAATTTTTCCTTTCATTATTATTATTTGTCTGTAGTAGTTCATATTTGGGTGTTTGATTTTCTGTATGTTTAACCTTATGTGCCTTGTTCAGGTCTTTGCTTATAATTGTTGTGTTCCTGTTGGTTGTATTATGATTATTATTTATGTTTTGCCCTGGAGGGTTTTGGTCTAATACCCCACGGTGACCAGCCGGGTTGAGGGTTGTTTTTCTTGTTGTTTGCTTATTATTGTTGTGCTTTTTATGGTGTTTCTCCCGGCTGTCTATTTCCTACGCTTCACGGAAGGAGTTGTTTCTGCTGCGCACAGCGTCGAATGCGTTGGATCTGTTTATTTTAGCAGTTTTGACATTCTGTTGTATCGGGGTGTCTCCATTTGGGGAGTCCAATTTGTCATGTTTGCGTTTGTCGTTCTTTTGGTCTTTGTTGCGGACAATAAGTTGGTTGTACTTTATGATGGCATAGTTTCCTTTGCTTCTTTCTTCAGCCAGCTGCTGCTGCAGTGCCTTCCTCTGTTGTATAACTTTCTTTGGGTAATCATTTTCTTCTTATTTTTCATCACCATTTCTTTTTTCCACAGATTTATGAACAAGATAGAGATTGGTCTTGGCTTTTCGCTTTCTTTATCTTTTTTCCCCAAGCGGTATACCGCATTGATATCATTAGAGTTTATTTCAACATTCGTTTGGGTTTTTATGATGTTGGTAACTGTTTCCAGTATCTCGTAAACTACTCCAGCTCTAATTAAATAAAAAATACGTGTGTATAGCTGAAACTATACAGAATCCACTTAAGTGAATACTAACTTTCAACAACTAGTTTTTCCGCAAAAAGTCCTGTTTATCGATTTTTTTTTTCGCCTCCTGATGGCCCTGTCCTGGAAAACTGAGTTTATAGACAGAATTTTTCATTTGTTTTGTTTGCAATTAGTAGAAAGAGGGTCTTAGCTGTGTAGGCCCGTTTTAGGTTCCGTAGCCGAATGGCAAAAAACGGAACCCTAATAGATTCGCCATGTCTGTCCGTCTGTCTGTCTGTATGTCACAGCCACTTTATTCCGAAACTATTAGGACTACACAGTTGAAACTTAGTTGGTAGATGTATGTATTCTGTGAACCGCTTTACGATTTTTAAACAAAAGATTAGGGATGGCACATGGAACTAAAACAATTTTTTTTTTATATTTAATAGTAACTTATACGTATAAAGATAGGTATTTAAAAATTACATTGAGGTTCCTAAAACAATTTTTTCTCAAAGTCAATCGTTTGAAAGATAGACACTTCCAACGTGGTGAAATGTGTGTCCGCCTCCCTCTAACTTCTAAGGAGGGATGCATCATATTTCCTTTAAAACCTTGACAGTTACGTAAAACAAAACTAAGCGTCTGAAAGATTCTTTAGCCAAGCTTATAATGTGTGTATGAAAAGCCAGTTTGCTATCAAACAGTACACTGAAGTCTTTTACTGTCGACACTCTGGCTACAGACTCGTTGTTCACACTGTAGTCGTACTGTATCGGACTCCGCATGCGGCCAAAGCTCATAATTTGGCATTTGGAGGTGTTAAATTCCATTTTGTTTGTGGCGGCCCATTCACTCAAGGTATCGATATCACGCTGGAGAGCTATACAGTCAGACATGTAGTTTACAGTTGCATGGTCGTCGGCGTAAAGTAGACATTTCGTATGTTTTATTATTTGTGGCAGATCGTTTACCATTATCAAGAAGAGCAGCCTAAAATGGAACCGTGACTCACGCCTGATCGTGCATGATATGCATGTGAGTTGTATGAGTCAAGGCGAACAAATTGCTGACAATCCCGGAGATAGTCAGATATCAGAAGAAGAAGACTGGGTGTAAATCCTATGGCACTTAACTTGCGTAACCAGATGTCGTTATTAATTCTATCAAAGGCCTTACGGAAATCGAAATACAGTACATCCACTTGCTGTCCGCGGTCCATTTCAGAAGAAATAAAATCAACTAATATTAGCAAATTGGTGTTAACTGACTTTCTGTCGCGAAAACCATGTTGTTCATTGCACATATAAATATCGACTTGTCTTTGAATTTCCATATATAAAATGTGTTCGAATACTTTAGCAGGGGCCGACCATATAGCAATAGGCCTGTAGTCTTCAACTGATGATTTCACTCCTGTCTTCGGTATAGGCGTAACCCGAGAGTTTCCATTGAATCGGATATTTTCCCGTGCTTAGTGATAAGTTAAATATGTGACAAAGAGGTTTGGCTATGGAAGCATTAGACAGTTTAAGAATATTAGCTATCTAAAGCTTCCATTTCATGCACGTATTTATTTTAATTTGTCTTTTACCTTATTTTTTTTTTCTTAGTCTAGATTTTTTTTTATTTATAAGGTGGTTCTTACAGTTTATTTTTTACACTACAATTTGTATACGTTTTTTTTCTGTTTTGTTCATGTGTGTCAACAAATATTTACATAAACTGTTAAATAAATAAATAATAATGTACACACGACAGCCAATCAAGCTACCCTAAACCAGTTTATGCCAATCTCTCATTGTGTAGACAGTCAAACAAAGCGAGGCCAAGTTATACTGGAAATGTACATCTTCATGTGCCGCCGTGTGTTATTTATTCACAATAATCGCACGCACCGTGACTGGTACTCCAGAGCTGCATGTCTCCGCAGCATCGACCCACTCCAAAGAATTCAAATCCCCGACTTGTGCGGATTGTAACGTCACCTTGCTGCTCACTGTCGCGCTCTCCTGTGCTGGTACGTAATACTCTCCTCCCCACTTACCCTACAATTAAACGTTATTGTGAAATTGACACTTAAGTACAGCTAATATGGCACATTGAATTTTAGTAAAACACGATTACACTCAAACATCATACAGGTAAGATAACGAATCACTGCAAAGCCGAACTTAGCCAAAACTCAAATTTGTCAAACAACACTAGTCTGTTTTAATATCAACAATGTTTACACTTACATGATCCAGAACAGTAAACGCTAGATCGATATCCGGTAGATCGTCCAAGAAGAAATTGTCGCCTTTTTCATTATTGACACTTACTAGGTATACATTGTTACGTTGTTCGTCTTTCCTCCAACATTGTACTAACTGTTTGAGGGCGGAGGAGGCAGGGTAGGGGGCAATGATAAGCAGGCGTTGGCGAGGGGAGAGATTAGCGCGGGCGGCGGTGAGGAGGGAGAAGTTGAGATGCGCGCGCACTGTGATGGCGGTAGTAGGCACGGCTACGTCACTCGGTCGCCAGCGCACCAGGTCCAGGCGCGAGCTAGCGTTGCTGTGAGCCGCCAGTTGACGATACAGAGACGACGGCCGGACGCGACCTCCAGACACATCGTCTTCTTCGCTCACTATGAAGGAGTCCCGTTGTAGCACACAATGTAGCATTTGGCGAATCTATAAATATTTAATAACAATGTAGTTTCCTTGCCAAATCACTAAGATACAAACTAAGCAAAAATGGATTCTTACGTTGTCATCGGTTGATAAATTACGGACGATAGCAAGGTCCGCAGACTTTAATGAGCTCTCACTATTCTTTGCTGTGTTCAAGTCTGATAGATTAAATTCTTCGTAATTAATGTTGACACCATGAACATCAGCTCCAATTTTCTTTATTTCTTCAAAGACGGAACCTTTCATTTGGTTGTTTGTGATACCAACAACTTTGATTAAGTCTTTATTAACATTTTCTGCAACTATTTGCAGGAAAATGTGTAGTGTTGTGTATGCTGAAACCTGTTAATAAAAATGTCCAATTTTTTTTACATTTATCATTTTATTCATAATTCACATCATCATGATCACCTTTCTGTCCTTACTCCATTTTATTTGCGCAGCATGTCTTCATCTTTCATACATTTCTATCAACTGTCATCTCAGGAGACACTCACAGTCTTTCCATACAATACTTATATATATTTCTTAATCCGAGTAACGATATAACTCTACAAGACAAAATAATACTCACACTTACTTGTTGGTCTTCTTGGAAATAAGAAACGAATTTCAATGCCTGTAACGCCGTGTTCCTTTTATTAACCGCTGGTAAATTACGGTATCTGATGTTTTCTATCGTTAGTCCTCCACATCTGAAAATGGCGAAAAAAGATATCAAATACCAACGTAATACGTAGTTTACCAAATGGTTATGTTTTAGTTTACCTTACAAAATCATATTGTTCTAACACTTCAGCCTTATACAAAACTTTGTCCCTTGAAACGGTCTTCATGTTGAGATGCTTCTCCACATCCACACCGATTCTCCTGATGTGAGTAGGCAGCGTGACTCCGTCATGCGGTTGTCGCAACATATGCAGCTGCAGCATGCCGTCGAGGAACGTGACCCAGTTGTCGCGCCACACCAGCGAAGCTTCATTCAGAGAAGCGCTGGCGGCTTCAATAATGCGGAATTGGCCACTGTGGAGGAATATTATTATTACTTATTTGACATATCTCGACACAAAGTGTAAAGGGACCCTTCACGAAGCCGTCAACCAAGCATTCTGTACATCAAACTAAGTAACTTTACGCAAAAATTATTGCTGGCAAATTACTTTTTTTTGGGCTGTAAGATCTCGTTTTACGGTAAAACTCACTACATTGTGCTGATGATTGCATTAGGGTAAAGGGGTCATGGAGGTATTTAAAGTAAATTTGTAATATTACAAAGTTGTATTAAAAAAAGCTTGTGAAAAAATTATAACTGTGACCTCCAACATCTCCGTAACAAGAAGGTTCCAAGCTATAGTCCAGAAAAAAATAATTATTGCAATGACGGGGAGAACGAGTGCCTTTTGGCTTCGTTAAGGGGTCTTTTACACGAATAGATTATATATACATATTGGAAATCTCGTAAGAGCTCGCTGTGGTTCACCTGAGTCCTGGACTCGGCTCTCTAAGCCCACACTTTGAAAGTTGTTTTCCATATGGCATATCAATGTGTTAATTTGAAGTTTTTTTTTTTCATACATTCTTTAAATGAAATGTGACCTTTTCTCCGCCTCGGATCTATCAAGATCAGGATTCTGTTACTTACTGACTTCATAGCCAAAGACTTCATTTTTATTTTTGTTAAAAGCCATATAAATTATTTAGTTGTATTACCTGTATGAGTATTCTCGTTCACGCAACAAATCATAAATATCTTCAGCGGTGAGATTCGTGTGTCGACTTTCGTTAAATTCTATTTCTACTTTGTTAATGTCTGGTTTAAAAACCGCGATCTTGCCGGTCGCTACTTTAATTTTATCGTCAAATACCTGTAAAATGTAATGTTTAAATCGTTTTGCTTTCATACTGGAAAGAAAGATACAGGTTCTGATGTTTTATAGTATAGTTTGCACATAACTAAGTCACGTGTTGGTTTGTAATAACGTAAATAGACATCTATAAAACAAGAGCATGTTGTTATCGCACAGATAAGGCTGAAATTTGCGTAAAACGTGTACAGCTTCTTGAGACTCCGTTCACGTGACTTGTAACGCGACTTACGTGTAACGCGCTAAATGCGCGCTTCAAGTGTCCCGCGCGTCTCCACAAGCCGCTTCGCGGTCACTTGTAGCATGCTCTAAACAATTCCTTTCGGTTCAAGAGGGCTTTGGTCACAAGTTAAGTAATATCATCTCTGTCTGGGGTGGCGCAGGTAAGACCATATTTATTGAAGTCGAAGAAGCACAAAGAGCAAAAGCAATGCAAAATGCAATGCTTGCAATGAGCAAGAGTAATGTTCAAGAAATCTTTACCAGTCTCTATAAGGACAGACCAGACTACACACAGATAATCTCAAAACGTATGTTTAGGATACCCATCACCCAAGCAAACTCTCTTATGGCAAGATGTTCTTCAAACTATTTATACCTATACAACCACCAGTACCAATACATTCCACTGTATATTTAATTTTAGGAAAAAGATGTACAAATATTTAAAAACCTTGCCTCCTAAACTAGGGGTACCCTGTGACCTAGGAGTCAGTGATCTACTGTAACTTCGTATACAAAATAAACCTTTATTAATTTGTGCGTTAATAAACCTGTAATGACTTACTACTGGTTTAACTATGCTTATGAATGTGTGAGAATGTGTGTAAAGGGGGATGGCTGTCTCAGTGGTGGTGGATGGTGGTGTGGTGTGGTGTAGTGTAGTGTAGTGAGGTGTGGTGTGGTGTGGTGTGGTGTGGTGTGGTGTGGTGTGGTGTGGTGTGGTGTGGTGTGGTGTGGTGTGGTGTGGTGTAGTGTGGTGTGGTGTGGCGTGGCGTGGCGTGGTGTTTGAGAGGAGGGGGGGGGGGTTTAGTCGTGTACGGTATGTTCGTGTGATGTTGCATGTGTTTCTGTATTCGTTTTTTCTAGTATTATTATAACGTGCCTACATTATTTTAGAAATAAGATCTTCTGTATGGGAATAGTCCTGATTACAGCCAGTTTTGTAATATTTTTACTTCGTGTTTGTTTAAATTACTTATTTGGATATGCTTTTTGACCCTTCTGTAAATGAGTGAGCTTATTAGATTAGACTGGCTGCCAGCTGTATTGTGAGAGACAGATGGACATGCAGATTTGGCTTTACAAGTGGTTGCATGTACTGGACGAACCTTTCTATGCTTCCTGAGGGTGGCATTGAGCTGCCACACAGCAAGTACCTCGCATTCCGTATACAATTCACTTGTGGGAAATCTATACGGTTTGCCAAGCATAACCTTGAGCACAGCCCTCTGGGCGCGCTCCAACCCAAGCAGTTTAGCCTTAACGGTGCCACCCCAAACCGGAGTGCAATAATTGATGACGGACTGGCAACGTGCAAGATTTGCCTTAGAGACTTAAAGATATAAATAAGTTTCCTGACCCTTGATGTTAGGCTTTGAACTATCTCTTTAGTCCGTCATCAATCACTAAACTCAGGTATTTGGTTTGATTGAGACGAGATAGTCCTGTACTTGAACACTTCCAAACAGGTATGAGCAAGAACATTTATATCGGATGGGGCTTTGGTCCTGTGGCTAATAGAAAAAGGGATGAAATTGGTTTTAACCAAAGTCCATGTATCCCCATATACTACGCGGTATCGTCAGCATATATCTTCGTGTTGAGGAGTGCTAGTGTGCAAAGGTCATTTAAATATATTAGGAATAGTGAGGGTCCTATCACACTGCCTTACGGATCTCCGTATGTTATGACTTCTTCATCACTATTGTTTGAATTGATCTTGACACGGAGTTTCCTGTTTTTGAGGTAGCTCTTGAAAAGCTCATTTGGTGTTCCAGGAATGCCTATGGCTTCCAATTTCGATAGGAGAGTAGGAACAGAGACTGTGTCAAAAGCTTTCTGCAGGTCCAAGAATATTGAAAGGCATTTACGATGATCATCTAAATTCTTAGCAATAGTTAGCGCAACATAATAGACCTCAAAATATCCCTGTGTAAAAAGAAAATAAAGAACTGGCTAATTACACTTTCCTACGACGAAACAGAAAGGATTATCTACAAATAGCTAAATAAGAAGTAAGACGAAAATAAACTAAAAGCACTCCTAATCTCAGTCAGACACACACACACAAACTAATCTGTTGTATGAGTGTATTTCCCTTTTTTTTTTTTATGTCCGACCTTTTTGGATATAAAGAAAATGGTCAACACTGATCCCCAAGATACAGACTGTCGTCTAGTTTGGGGATCACCGTCCAAATTACTTGAATATGGATCACAAAAGTTTCAGCACAGTACCTCAAAACATCCACTTCCTCTTTGCAATGCTACTCTAAGCTTCAGTTGACTCTGTGTGTGTATCACTGGTTGTGCATACAAGTGAACGTCACGGAACTCCACGGATAGCTGCTTCTTCGGAACACCCAGAGTCATAGCCAGGGTGTCCCAGACAGCCACCAGGGTTGATGCAAATGGATACACCGTTTTCCCTAGAAATAAAGACAAATTTACGCATTATTTGGCAGTGCACTACTACAAAAAGAAGAACGATCGTCGATTAATTTATGGTGGAGCGTGATTGTTCCTATGACTGCGTGAGGTTGAGCAACATAATCACGAAGGAGGGTATACAGTGCTTTATAATAACAGTCAAGGATAGCTTCAATACTGCAAAATGAATACAGCCCCTTGACATGCCTAAATGGTTCTGTTTTTTATTTAACCATAAACTCAAACTCAACCTCAAAGCATTTATTTCAATTAGACCTTAGCAGGCACTTTTGAAAGTCAGAAAAACAAGGGCGAAGCTATAGTCACAGACACAAGGCATAATAACTTGTGAAAGTACTGTAGTTGCCCATTCCAAAGCGTAGATCTCTATGTAGAAGAATGGGCAAGTGCCTGTGGCCATCGTGAATATATTAGGCACCTTACTCAAAAAACAAAAATGGCATGAAATAAGTATGCTATTTAGTAGATACCTCTAATGACGTGTCCTTTCAGATGTTCATTTTCCTTATCGTGTAATGATATAGTATATGTGCAAGCTGCACCCTTCCTTCTACTAGCATTATGATAGAGAGGCAAAGCCCTGAAAAATAAAAATACAGTGGTTACTAATAATTGGTGGATACTGATAACTGGTACCTGGATAGATTCGATTTATATTGCCATCGACAGGTTAAGAAGAGGCGGTAACATAAAAAAAAAACGTAGGAAGACCTCCTTTTATATCGGAACCCGCCACTGAAGCCACCACTATATAGGATATTCTAAATCTGTAAGCAGTAATAGTTAAGAGTTCAAGAAAAGTAATTTGAGTTACCAGCGATCTCCATGGGCCCACTCTACCAGGTGGGAAAGGAATGGTGTCCCAGTGGATACCGGCATCTCTACTTTTGGGTAAAGCATTTGGACTTTCGGGTGGTAGCCCTCTATGTATAATCTGGAAACAGAAACGGTAATACGGTGCTGTTAGATTGTACGGTGCTTAGCCCAAGTACTCAAATTTGAATTTAAACTCTCGGTTTTGAGCCGAGCATTGATAATAAACCAGAGCGCAGATATGCTGTTAGATTGTTAACTCACGGCGGTAAGCAGTGTCATGAAGAAAACGCAGACAGCTTACTTAATAGCCACGATCCCATCGTGCATCGAACAGGCAAATCGGAACGAGACGAAGACCGAATTTACGTGAATAAAGAGCTTAGTACAAAAATAATACGAAAAAAATTAAATATAATTTTAAAAAACCTCCAACGCAAAAAAGAAAAGAGAACATTTAAAAAGTCAAAAATAATGCATATCGTTCAGCCATCAAATTCGATTAAGTAACACCATATATTTTAATTAGGTATAGAAATTGATGGATGACACGATAAGGTTTGCTCGTTGAAATGGCGCTTATGTAAGTCAGACCCTTCATTTGATTGACTATCTATTAATTTACTAGCATTTCCAGCCAACTTGCTTCGATAAGATCAATTTTTCGTAGAAAATATAGTTGGGTGTTAAATTGTTAAGTCTGGGAGCGATATGAGTAATGAGAATGCAATCTCCTGTTTTAGCTATTTTTATTTCTTTAAACTTAGCGGTACCCCGCCGCGACATGCTAGCGCCATTTCAACGAGCAAAACTTATCGTGGGCACGATATCCATCAATTTCTATACCAAATTAAAATATATGGTGTTACTAAATCGAATTTGATGGCTCAACGATATGCATTATTTTAGACTTTTTAAATATTCGCTTTTCTTTTTTGCGGTGGGGATTTTTTAAATTTTATTTTTATTTTAAGTTTTATTAATTTACAGCATCAGCTCATCGTGTTGTCACCATAGCTAGAAAACCTGCATTCAAATAAAAAAACCGCATTCAAATCGGTTCTCCCGTTTAAGACTTACGGTGCCACAGACAGAAACACGGACAGACACACAGACACACACACACACATAGCGGTCAAACTTATAACACCCCTCTTTTTCCGTCGGGGGTTAAAAACAATAAAAAATACCTATAAAGTCACGCACTTGCCAACTGCTTCAAGCAGCACATATGTGTTGTCGGCGTGCCCTCTTCTGGTAAGTGCTATGTTCCTGCAGTCGGCCGGTAGAGACCGCTTCAGGATGGCTTGCAGTAGACCATGGGGAGCAACCTCCACCAGCACCGCGTTCGACGGTATGTGTTTCAAAGTTTCCTCAAACAGCACTGGGTTCTGAGGAAAAGAGTATAATGTTATGGACGTAGGAAAATTAAATTATACAATTAAACAAAGAAATCAAAATAGAAGAAGTAGGAAAAATAGTTTCGGCTTTCATATATGCTATATTTTTTTTTCTTGAATCATACAGGTAACAGCAAAGAGCTTGTCGCTACAGGTTAACTCTTTTGTTCTAAATGAGAAGATTTCTTAATACAATACCAATAGTGAATCCTTACTAGAAGATTGTTAGTGTGGTACTCCGCAGACGAAAACTTAGCCAGAGGCTCCTCCCATCTATCAAATGGTACGGAAGTAGACACCCAGCGTTCACTTCGAGCCCTCGGGGTCTTGATAACTTTGCTCAAATATTTCAGCAAACCGGGACCTGTTATTAAAAAGTATAATTAATTAAATAAAAAACATACGACACATGATAAAATAAGAGTCATATTTGCTCACCAGCATCAGCTATGTAACGTGAGTGATAGGCGATGTTGGAACATGGTACTTCCTTGGCGAAAATACCCTTTGCAGTCAACTTTGCGACGAACTCCTTCATGATATCCGCAGGTCCCGAAATGGTACTAGATTCAGGCCCGTTGTGACAAGCCACTTCGATCTCAGGAGGACACATTTTTGAAATCTAGGAAATAAGAATGACGTGATTATGTTGAGTTGCACCGCCGCAGTAAAAAAAGTAAGATCAAATCGGACACTGACATGGATGTCAGTAAAATGGACTCTATTCATTTGCGTGGTGGCAGCATTGGTGTGTAGAGTCCAAAAGAGACATTTTTTAATGAATAATTGATCGCGGACTATCCATGAGAACTCTTTCTTCACTAGTTAGTGCTACACACTAACAAACCACTCATTTCTTTGTTACTAACTCTAGCCGCTAATTGTCGGCGATGACACATGGGGTTTAAAAAATACCTTTTCATAGCCCACACCGATGGCAGCCATGGATCCTCGAATAAATGGAGTCTGTACCGACACCAGACCGCGGCTGTACGCCGACAGAATCATCTCCTTTGCCGTCAAACAGCCGTCGGCGTACGCGCAGCCCAACTCGCCTACACTGTGACCTGAAGAAGAGAAGCGATCATTATTGGAGCTACGTTTCACTGGAACAAACAAAAGAGAAAGTGAAATAGCTGTGTATAAATATTGTTGTGTGAATTGTGTGATAAAATACACTACGTATCTATTCGAATATTCAAATAACTCAAGCGATACAGGGTGAATTTTCCAAGTTGGCGTGGATGGCCAAATCCGAAACTATGAGGAATAGCGAAAAATGCTCAAAGGATTCTCGAGCCCGATTTTGAAGAAAATTAAACTGCATCATTAGATTTTTGAAAAATCAATAGTCCTAGCCAGTAATCGATCCCATTGATTTTGGAAAAAAACACACACACTATATTATGACACCATTCGATAGTGTCGCCAGTAGTGATAAAATTCTGGGAAGTAATGACACGCGGCAAATTTGAGGAAAAGGTTAAACTTCATGTTTTTCATATTTTAAATTAATATCCTTGACCGAAGACACCCGCAGCGCAGTCGAACTTCACAATAGTATGTTCCAATCTCAATTTTGTTGACTCTTCGCGTTAGGACACAGTAAAAGAAAAAAATCGTAAGCTTTTGAAATTAGAAGTTACAAGTTAGTCGGTGCCTTGGTTGGAGCCAATAGTGATTTTGTTCGACGTTTCGTTGATTAGTACTAACTGTTATACATTTTATCAAAATTGAACTCTTTCCTATAGTTTCCAGTCACGCCGCGCGCGCGCATGCGAACGGTTGGATATTGTGCGTGACGGTGTGGTATTCGGGGAATTAAAAATGTCCTCTTTGGTTAAATGTGCAAATTGCAATGTAGTGATCAACGAAGTGCTGGCCTTCGTCCATAATAAAATATCTGTGATGGACGATGAAAAATATAAGCAGAATTTGTGCGAGTGCTTTCTCTGAAAGTGTAATTGTAGCGGCGAAGAAGTTGTTGTTCGAATCCTTGCCGACAACAAAACGTAAGATAACGAGGAGGAAGGCGGGGAAAAATGCCCGAGACATAGATGACATCATCTGTCTTATTCGCGATACCGACTCCGAGGATATCCCAGTCTTCGTGGCCCGCGATCTTGAGAAGTTACCCCCGGTTCTGTTCGACCATGTCTACGTGACGAGGCTACTGAAAGACATGAGACAAGAGTGTCTCAGTGAAATGACAGCCATAATTGACAGTCAAAGTGTGCAGTCAGTGTTTATGTTAGGGGACTACAATGCGCGCCCTGGTGAGTCATTTCCTACCGAACTTTTAACTTTTTGTGCGGAACAATCATGGTCCTGTGTAGACCTGGAACTTATGCCGTCGGACAGTCATACGTTTGTCAGTGATGCGCACGGCTGTCGGCGCAGCTCGACCACTGTCTTGTGACAGGTGCCGCGCGGCACTCCGTGTCCGCGGCCTGTGTGTTATATAATACTTATTGGTCTGATCATTACCCTGTCTCTATACGATGTAATTTTAATTTACTTAAGCCTAAGATTTGTTTACCTACTGTTTGTATAAATAGAATAGTCTGGGGTGAACGTGACTCAACTCAAATATCGAAATTTAAAAATGTATGTCACTCTAGACTTCGTGAAATTGATTTTCCTTCAGAATTAAGAAGCTGCTCCGATAATATGTGTTGTAACAAAAGTCATAAAATCCTGTTAGATAACATGTATGACGAGATTATCTGTATACTGTCGGAGGCTGCTGTATGTAGCTATAATGTTATCGAAAAGCGTAGAGGTAAATACATTACCGGGTGGAATAGGCACGTCCGCGGCGCTCATGAGAGGGCTCGGCTATGTTTTCAGGCTTGGTTGTATAGGGGTAAGCCCGGGGCTGGCCGTCTTTATGATGATATGTGTGAAACTAGGCGCGCTTTTAAATCAAAATTAAAGTGGTGTTAGAATAATCAACAACAAATAAAAATGGATATTATTGCTGAACTTCACTCAAACAAGAAGTTCGGTCAGTTCTGGAAAAATACCAATAAAATGAATCATAAGCCGGGCCTTCCCGTCAGCGTGGCGGGAGTACACGAGCCTAATGAGATCGCTACTATGTTCTCCCACCATTTCAGGGTGGACTCGCCTCTGGGGCCAGCGCGGCAGGGGCCCGATGCTGAGGAAGGTAGTGAGCGTAGTGTTTATTTTACTACGAAGGAAGTGCGTGCGGTGATTAAGGGCATGGTGAGGGGTAAATCCCCGAGTCACGACAGCCTTAGCATCGAGCACCTACAGCACGCTGGTGTACACCTGCCCAGAGTGCTTGCTATGTTTTTTACCCTGTGCTTAGGCCATTCCCATCTGCCCGATAATCTAATGCGTACTATAGTTGTACCAATCATCAAAAATAAAACTGGTGATACATCGGGTGTAAACAACTATAGACCGATCTCACTAGCCACAGTAGTCGCCAAAGTGCTGGACAGTCTGCTGGGTCAGCATCTGGATGAACACGTCTCTCTAAACGACGCGCAGTTCGGTTTCAGGCCCGGGCTTTCCACCGACAGTGCTATCCTGTGCCTTAAGCAGACTGTACAGTATTACACGAGTAGAAAGACACCAGTCTATGCATGCTACCTCGATTTATCGAAAGCGTTCGATCTTGTATCGTATGATATTCTATGGGGTAAATTAAGGGATGAAACTTGTCTACCTAGGGAAATTGTGCTATTATTTATGCATTGGTATAACAATCAGAAGAATTTTGTAAGATGGGCAGGCTCTCTTTCGGGGGAGTATGGGCTGGAATGCGGGGTGAGGCAGGGGGGGCTGACCTCGCCCAAGCTTTTCAGCCTGTACGTCAACCGACTGATCGATGAGCTCAGCAGCACCGGCATAGGGTGTCATATAGATGGAGTGTGCGTGAATAACATCAGCTACGCAGACGACATGGTGCTGCTGAGCCCGTCGATTGGTGCCTAGCGAAAGCTTCTGAAAATTTGTGAGTCCTATGCGGTGGCCCATGGGCTCAAATACAACGAAAAAGAGTGAAATAATGATTTTTAGGCCGGACAACAAGCGATACACATTCGTTCCGAATTTCACTCTAAGTGGTACAGCTCTAAACAAAGTCGAGCAATTTAAGTATTTGGGCCACGGCTGGCACAGACGGCTTTGCGGCCATCATGCGCAAACGGTGTGCATCTATCATGCGCCGCACGCGCGACAGTCCCAACACCATCCTGCGCGCGCTGGCGGACCGGTGGGACTCTCCGATACTGGCGCGCTGGATACGGCTGCACGCAGTCGTTTAGTGATTTGTCGCCATTATCGGGAAGTCCACCCGGACCTGCCACTTTATTATTATTAAATTCGTTATTTATTACTAACACTAGTTTTTAAGTTCGATTTTACTAACAAATATGGATGTAATCTTTGATGAATCTGAAATAAATGATTTATTATTATTATTAGTTTGCTGCATGTCATTATTTCCCAGAATTTGATCCTTATTAATTATGTGTAATAATACAGTGTGTCTTTTTTTCCCATGGTACTAGAAATAATCTAATGATGCAGTTTTAGTTTTCGTCAAAATCGGGCTCGAAACTCCTTTGAGTATTTTTCGCTATTCCTCATAGTTTCGGATTTGGCCATCCACGCCCACTTGAAAAATTCACCCTGTGTACCTATACACTCGTTTGAGTTGCTTTGTTGTTGTTTCGTGCACTTGTAACAGAAATTATAGTTTTACCGATAATGCCATCAGGTGCCAGTCCAAGTTCCCGAAGCACGTCAGTCAGTCCTATTTGAATAGCAGCTATGCCCACGAATGAGTGAAGAATGTTATCGAATATAGTCTTGTCGGGCGAAGTAATTATATGGACTATATCGATGCCTTTTGGTTCCAAAGTTTGTCGGCACCTGAAAGTAACAGTTGTTAATAATATAGAAAATGTTGGACAGAAATAAGAATACAGTATCATGTATCTTTAAACCATATAC
Organism: Eugnorisma glareosa; assembly: GCA_947578425.1. Taxonomy (NCBI): domain Eukaryota; kingdom Metazoa; phylum Arthropoda; class Insecta; order Lepidoptera; family Noctuidae; genus Eugnorisma; species Eugnorisma glareosa. The sequence goes on along the minus strand of OX387974.1, from coordinate 4,995,437 downwards.
TCAGATTTAGATTTCTAAAGAAGCCTCAAGCTGTAAGAAAATATTCAAGTAGCGACCTTTCGATGGCAGCTGCAAAGATTGGTATGCGCATGAGTTGCGCGCCCATACCCGCCCACTGCGAGCCCATCCCGCTGTACACGAACCACAGCGGCCGCCGCACGTCGTCGAAGTATGCCGACTGCTCAGATAGACTGACAGTCTTTTGTTCTTCGTTCGTTTCTAGAATGAAGAGGCAAAACAGATAGTGATAAGGAAAATACAGTTCACTTGAAAGCAATAATTATGTTACAATAACCGAGTCAAGTTGGGACAGGTGGTGTGAAATGCTTACAATGATGATGAAGAGGTACTTTAAGACATTATTACGAAATTTACTTAAAATGATGAATCCTCTGCCCAAATGCCCACGTATGTTTGTCTGATGGATGTTGTGCAACAAAGCCAACTCCTCAGGATCTATGGCGCGTGTCTTCAAGTTCTCAAATATTTTCTGTACAGCAGTTTCTTGTCTCGCAGATATAGTCACAAGATGTGCGATACTACTGTTGTAGCGAGACGGATCCTAGAACAAAATAGAAATATGTTACGGTAAGAAATGATCAAAGGGGATTGACTCAGTAGTGAGGATCATGATAAATAAAAAGGTAATTCTTGCTTTTTATCCGGTATAATCTCCGTGTGTACCTTGGGTTTATAATGTCCATGCAGCAGCACGTGTGAGTTGACGCCAGTGACGGACATGCCGTTGACGGCGACGTAAGTGCGGCGGAAGGGCTGGTTCTCGGTGACGACGCGCATGCGCCCCTCGCGCAGTGCAGCCACGTCCTGCCGCGGAGTACTGCAGTGCAGGTTGGCGGCCAGCTGACCGGTGTGGTAGCCGAGCAACACCTGTTGAGGATGAGAAATATCTGAACAGCTATATAATGGAACCAATACATCTCTGAATATCGTTTCGAAATTTCAACAATGTCGGGACGTGAATCCACCAGGAGCCAATTTATTTATTTTATGAAGGACTGGCTATTGACCGCGACCTTCGTTTGCATAAAATTATTTAAAAAAACATATTACTTCCTATTTTGAATCGGATTTTGTTACCAATTTCAAGGGTTTTAATTTTTTTCCACGACACCATAAATGGTCATTGTCCAAATAAAATAACCTGTTTATTTTATTTTGTTTTAGATAAAATATGGAATTTTAGGATGAATGTTAATATTTTAGGATCTTTGAACGCACTCTATGTAAATAGTTATGTCACTGTCAGGTAGCTATGACATATAATGTATTGCTTTCTCTCTCTCTCTTGTTACAACGCCTCTCGCTGAACGACATGTATTTTTCTATTTGTATTAATCAAATCCAATTCTTATTTTATAATCGTTTAATCTATTGACGAACATTGAGTGTTATGTTTTTATAAATAAAAACAACTTTAATGGACGCAGCGTTTTTTTTCATTAATCATCTGCCTGAATCAATTTCCACTGATCAACCTCTAATAGGTTATTGAAGCCTAGACGGCACAAAAAATCTTACTAACTACATAAAGGGGATATTCAAGACATTCTGATAGCCGAAAATATCGCAGGATCGAAGACCGCGTGCATGTGGTGTTGCGTGCATGTGACTCGTGCTGCTCGTCATGGCGACTACGTCTACACATTCGCCGACCGCAAGCTAGAACAACGCTGCTGCCACTGTGTCAACTGGCGGCTCTAATAACAATTCAGCAAATACTCATTACTACAATGTCGATAAGCTCGAGGGAATGGGTAACTATAACACTTGAAAGTTTTGTATGAAAATGGCATTAACCCTAGAAAATGTTTGGTCTTGTACTCAAGGCACAGATGTTGAAGAGTGGAAAGATCAGCGAGCCCTCGCCAGAATCTGCCTAGCAGTAAGACCACGCTGTTACCAGTATGTTCATAACGCTAAAACGAGTCAAGAAGCATGGACGAATTTAGCCAAAGTATTTGAAGACAAGGGCCTGTATCGTCGAGTTTTACTTCTACGACAACTGCATCGAGTCGAGTTGACAAAGTACTCGTCTGTCACTCAGTATGTGGATGCAGTGATGACACCCGTTCAGCAGCTGGCGGATATTGGTAAAGAAACCGAGGATGGTGAGATCGTGGAACTATTACTCAGTGGATTACCCGAAAATTATGATCATCTAGTTTCCAGCCTCGAGACTATCTGCCTCACGGGAAGTCTGTCGAGTGAATTAGTGCGCACCAGGCTACTGCAAGAAGAATTTCGTAAGTCCGAGCCTGATGCTTCAACGACAGCCTTCGTATCGAGACAACAAATCAAAACCTGCACTTACTGTAAGAAGAAAGGTCATTTGAAAGCAAAATGCTTCAAACTGAGACGTGATAAGAAGAACAAAGAAGAGGATGGTGAGAAGAGCTTTGTGGCTTCTGCTTTCTTTGTCAAGAGTCAGGAATGGGTGATAGACTCGGGCTGCTCGACGCACATGTGTAACAACAGAAGTTGGCTTTCAAATTTTAAGGACTTTAAAAGTGAAATTAAAATTGCAAACAATGAACAAATATTATCATTAGGATCTGGTATTATGGGAAACTAATGATCTGGTAAGAAGTATACATAATGTATCTTTTGTCCCTGATTTATCAATTAACTTGCTGAGTGTAAGTAGACTATGTGAGAAAGGTTTTACTGTAACATTCAACAAAAAGGGTTGTCATATCTACGAAAATTGTGTTATCTCTGGCAATTCAATTTGTAAAGCTTATAATATGAATGGCATCTACAAATTATCTGGTAAGTCCCATGTTCCAAGTCCAGCGTCTACATGCGGTTTGGTGGCGCATTCTTCGGCGCTCCTGCCTAAGCAGGAATGATGTCTGGCACAGGAGGCTAGGCCATCTTGGAGTTCAAGGTATGCTAGCATTAAGGAATGGTGTGGCTAATGGTGTGTTGTTTCAGTTCAATCACAAACAAGAGTTGCAAAACTGCATACCATGCATGAAAGGGAAAATGGCAGCTAAGCCGTTTCCAACCAAAAGTGATCACCGAGCAAGCCAACCTTTGGAACTCATACACTCGGATGCCTGTTGTAAGTTGGGGTGGCGCTAGATATCTGGTAACCTTCACGGACAACTTTACTACAGAGGAATGTGTTAAATATACTGCTTTTGTCACCCCTGATGGGCATTATGAATTTCTTGAAATCCCATTTGGTATCTGCAACGGCCCCTCTGTCTTTCAGCGAGCCATTAATAAGGCAGTTAAAAACCTGAAATTTTTGTTAAAGTATATAGATGACTTGCTGATTCCATTTTCAGAATTAGCACAGGGTTTAGAATACCTTGATCAAACCATTGAGGCTCGTAAGTTCTCCGTTCAAGAAATAGACTACTTAGGTAGACATATCTCTAGTGACGGTGTTAGGCCTAGCAACGATAAAATTAATGCTTTAACCAACTCTCCAGTCCCAGGTACAGTGAAAGAAGTCCGTCAATTCATGGGACTGGCGAGCTATTTCAGAAAATTTATACCCGAATATGCATATCGTACGGCTAGTATAACTAAACTCTCTAAAAAGGACCAGAAATGGCAATGGGGGCCCGAACAAGATACGGCTCGAGAGTACGTTATAAGACATTTCATTTCCAAACCACTATTGAATATATTTAACTCAAAGTTAAGAACTGAACTGCACACAGACGCTAGTAGCATTGGTTATGGTGCTATACTTTTACAAAAAGAGGATAACCAATGCCGTGTCATAATTATCATATTTTAGCAAACGTACTTCTCCAGCCGAATCTAAATACCCTTCATATGAATTAGAAACGTTCGCCATTTTTAATGCTCGTAAACAATTCCGGATTTATTTTCTAGGTTTAAATTTCACTATTATTACGGATTGTAATTCCATGAAATCGACCATGAATAAAAGAGATATTTCTCCTCGTGTAGCGAGATGGTGGACGTACATGCAAGATTTTACGTTTGATATTGTATACACCGTGTTCCGGACGATATACATAAACTTCGACCTGATGTTCAGACCATAGAAATAAGCATTTTTCATTATTGACACTTTAATGAATTCTTATTTTTTGTTAATTTTCATACAAACTAAATACCTTGACGTAAATCGCACGATGTGCATGCCTCTTTATCCAAATTGGCAACGTCGTATTTCCATTCATAAGATTTGGCGGGCTGAAACTTGTCAAAACTAAGTTTCTTTGGTTTTTTATCTCGTTCCTTTTTTGAGTGCGTTTAATCTTTATTTCCCTCAGACTTCAGGTTAGTAGCACTGTCAATGAAACGACCTACTTAAAAAGAAAGTATAAGGCTACCAAGCAGGTAGGTACGTATTTCGAATTGTGAATAAAAAAACAAAAATCCATAACCAAATCATGATAACCTCTACCCACGATATGCAGCCTTCATAAAAAGTTTCTGTAGTCCTTATTTTTTAGTGTAGGCTTAGAGCAACGCAGGACCTCCGACGACGGGAAGAGAAGTAGGCTACCATAATTATCCTAACCCATTCTGCCGTTCCGGCTTTAGTAACAAACATTCAATCTCAAAACTATTGAATAAAAATTAGAAGGGCAGCTCACCACGCAATCTGGGGACCACTCTTAGAACTCGGGTACATTCGTAAAAATCTTAAAATACACTCTCAAAAGATAGGTCAAATTAAGATAAAAGGTAATCACAGCATATTTTTTTAAGTTGTATTTGGCTAGAATAACAATTTGTAACCATACTTATCGCGTGGTGAAAATCAGAACTAACGCCATCTTATTTTTTCAATACATTTCACAAATGTTTACCAACAGCGCTCCCCTGTCAACCTCGATGGAGCGTCAAAAGGTCCATAGAACACTGTAGGATAGACAAATAATCAGCCGTAATGTCATTCAAAACTATTTTCATTATTATTCGATCCATTATACCTTTTATTTTATTACATGCAGTATATCTGCATTGCGGCCGTTCGCAGTATACAGACGTGCTCGTTAGCAGTATTTATTTAACGCAATAATAGTGACCTTCTTTAGTATTTTGCTAAGTGTGTATTTATTAAATAATGGAAACATTAAAATAGTTAACTAGTAGAAAAATAGATAACAGCCCCGGTAATTTAAGTAGTCGAGTGCAACCCAATGCCTCGCCAGCGAAAACCCACCAGTCTTCTTCATCATCAAACTTCACCATCGAATTTGTATCCACGCCCGACATCCAAAAATGGATGTCATCCATTCAGCTGAAGTTAAATGAGGTTTGCTCTATTGCCACAGATGGCAAACTCAACTCGGAGCAGAAACTGAAAGTTACCAACTTATGCCGTAAAGTAGAATCTGACACCTCTCAAATGGCATTGCTGTATCAGGCTCTGAAGCAGAAATCCCATCAAGCTCTTAGCATTATCGATGACCTGAAAGTAAAACGCAACCTCACAGAACAAATTGCGGAGCTCAAACAGACGATCAAGGACGCTGGTGTTTTGGGAACCGCTTCGTTTGCCGATATGGTGAAGAAGGGATCCAGTGATTTCGTTCGTCCAAGCAATTTAAGTTCCGTAGCAGTTTATCCCAATGATAAATTGAAGTCAAGTGACGAGACAAAAAACCTCGTGCAAAATATAATACGCCCTGACGAAATGAAGCTCCATGTACGTGGTGTGCGGAAAACCAAAAATGGAGGTGTCATTATCAGCACCGAGACCAAACAGGATGCTGATAAACTCAAGCACGCAGTCCAGATGTCTACATCAGGACTCACCGCCGACGAGCCCATCAAGCGCAAACCACGGATCACGGTTGTAGGAGTGCCGACCTCTTTGGCTGATGCTGACGTCTTCAGGTTTATGTACGAACAGAACATCGCCGACAAGTTTCCAGAGATGTCACTGGAGACCTTTTTGGCCGAAGTTAAATTTAGCCACAAATCTGGAAAGAAAGATGCATCGACATGTAATTTTGTTATCGAAGTTCCAGCCAAGATACGTAGAGTTTTGATATCTCAGGCAAGGCTTTTTATAAATTGGACTTCCTGCCCTGTTAGAGACTTCACCTTGGTTACCAGATGCTACAAATGCCAACAATATGGTCATGCAGCAAAATCATGCAGAGAGGAAAATTCTACGTGTGGTCACTGCGGAGAAGCGGGACACTCGATGTCTGAGTGCGCGAAGAAAGCGGACACCCCTAAATGTGCAACGTGCTCGCGGTTTAAAAAGCCCAACAACCACAAAACAGGAGATGTTGAGTGCCCAGCTAAGAAATTAGCGGAATATAGGTACATCAACTCCATCGACTACGAGGGCACGTAGAGCGTCATATTCTAGGTTAGACTTCCGCGTTTGACGCATGTTGCTGACACAACATTGCAATAGCAGACCACTGCGCTGACATACTAACTATCGATTTTATTTATTGTCTAAGCACATTAGTCGCTAGGTGCAAATGTCAAATATAAACAAGAGCGCCTCGAATGTGTTTCGCAATCTAGTTTATACTGCTGACGCATATATTTTCGTGTAATAATTATGTGTTTAGTTCTAAGTTAATAGAGTTTAAGTTAATCAAAATAAATTTGTCACTATGTAATGTTAAATAGTAAACAAAAAAAAACTCTACTGCCCTACAATATAGCATATTGTTAGAGCTCCTGCAGCCTGTGATACAGGATTATCCTAGTACAGGCATCAGACATTATTATACCTACATTGTTAGTTTTAGATTCGTATAGTATTGTACCTTTTGGGATTCTGAATAAAGATTTTTTTTTATTTTTTTTTTTATTTATCTAAGATGCTCTATGATTACATGTATGTAGAATTTAAGAACTGTCTAGGTATTTAGCCTACGGAGCCCGCACTTGCATAACCCATCACATTGTCTGATGGTTTTGGTCGGCTTATTAATGGCGCAATTACACTAGTCATCGCAATGAATGGATGAATACATTTATAAGCTTACAATTGCGAAAAAACAAACTACGATGATGCTGGACGAGTATGAAGAAGGGCGCATTCATTTACACTTGGCCGTTTGACAATCCTTCCTTGCCAAGTCCTTAGGCAATCAAATTCGGGCAAACGACCATGTGAATATGTGAATCATCAACTTTCGAAATCAATTAGGGAACCAGTGTAATTCCTTCATGAACTAGGCAAAAATACAACATTATTACAAAGTTATTCACTATACGATGCTCCTCACACATGCTAGCAGCAACTGTACTCAATGGCATTGTGGTAGCCTCTATCATCTCTGCACACCTTGACTCTACATTTGTCGTGTAGTATACTTCACCATAAAACAAATAAGATTGGTAAACAAATAAAATGCACAACTATTCACAAACAAACCACACATCAAGATTTTTATTGATCAAGACAGAGAAGTGGCCTTGGGATTTTCTGTAGTGGTAGGCATGCAAACCATATCGTTTCCACACTAGCCTATGGGATGCACCCACCGATTGTCCTAAAGCGTCTCGTCGAGAGTTAGGATCATGAATAATAAGGTCCATTATTCTGTTTTCTTGAGCGACGCTCAAATTGATTGCTCGTCCAGGGCGGCGTGGTCTAATTCCGATCTCATAAAATCTCCTGTGTATGTTAATAAATGTTCGTATTATCAGAAACGCGCCGTTGGTACTGTCGTACAGCCGCTGTAGCATTTCCGTCACAGAAACCGTAGACGAAGTGAATATCAGCTTGGCGTTGCGCCGAATACGGCATAGTGAATGTTGTATTCAAAATAATTGATTAAATTAATCGGAAACCCAATAGCAAATTACAATAAACAACAAATCTGACAGTTAAAATCATGCATGACAAATAACAACTTATGTATCCATGGAGACCAGTTTAATCTCCGTTATCAAAAGTGATCGTACTTCTTCGCAATCTCTCGGGTTCCTCTCGTACGTGCAAATGACATGCAAATAGTATTGATAGATTTGCACTAAGCGGCAACACAGGCCAAATTAAGACCCTTTCATACTGCATAGCTCAATTAAATTTCTTTAAATCAAATTACAAATATCTTTGTAACGAAGCCTTTTTAAGTACTACTCTCATAATTATATTTGATTTGTAAAAGCTACAGAAGCGTTTGCCAAAGTTTATGGATAACGTGAAGAACACGGTGTATAAAAAGGGTAAATTCGTTACTTACGTTGATTATCTCAGTCGTAATCCGGTAATCACACTTGCAGAATCGTCAGAAGTAATTAATATAATTGATTGAACGAGATGCTCCACCGTCTTGGCTACACTTGGCACAAAATAACGACCCTGAGACACAAAATCTTTTAGACAAGGTTAGGACCGGTGATATAGATACAAATCGATATATAATCAGAAATAACTTGTCGCTTTATAAGAATGAGAATGGGGATTCACCTAAATTTTTCATACCAAAAGGTTATCGACTCAGTTTATTGCGGTTGTTTCATGACGAAAATTGTCAACCTAGTCAAGCTACAACAAGAAAATTGTCAAGCTACAACAAAACCCTAAACAAAATATCCGAAAACTTTTTGTTTCCTAGTCTTGCTGCTTTTACAAAAAAATATATAAGACATTGTTTAGTGTGTGTAGAGGGTAAAGGTCATTCGGGGCCAAAACAAGGCCTCCTTCACCCTATAGAAAAAACTATACCATTTCACACGTTACATTTAGATTGTACAGGACCATTTGGTGGATCTTCCGAAGGTTATAAACATGTTTTAATAATAGTGGATGGCTTTACCAAATACTGTATACTCAAACCACTTAAGACGTTTAACGGTCAAGAATTAGTCTCAACCTTGCGAGAGAAGTTAACTTTGTTTGGTACACCTACCATGGTAGTAACTGACAGAGGCACAAATTTTACTTCTGATCACGTACGATCATTTCTTAGAAATATGCAAATAAATCACCATATGATAGCCACGGGTACTCCTACAAGCAACGGCCAAGTTGAAAAATATGTTGGTACTATAATTAATATGTTATCCACTACTGTTAACTATTCTTCAGAATGGCCAAGCGTTTTGTGGAAAATACAATTGTCTCTGAATACTACAGTACAAAAATCAACAGGTTTTGCACCAACAAGGTTATTAATTGGTTGCAACGGAAATATACCTCCAATACAGGCTCGCCTAGACGAAGTACAGGATAATGATTCCGTTCAAAGTATTGATGCTGAAGCCGATAGGGACTTAGCTAGGCAAAGTCTTAGAGAGGCTGCAGAAAAATATAAAAAACGATTTGATAATACCCGCAGAAATAATATGGTTTTCAATATGGGTGATATAGTCTATGTAAATCAAAACCACAGAAGACATGACAAGTTAATTCCTAAATTCAAAGGCCCTTACGAAATAATTGATATTTTAGAGCATAATAGAATTTCTTTGAAGGGGCTTAATACATTAAGGAAACTTACTGTGGAAAAAGAAAAATTAAGGCTTTGGCCGGGAGAATGGGTCGAACAAAATTCTTCTTTTGAGGAGTCCTCATAGCTCCAGCATCATAAGCCATGATAGATTATTATTTCTTTGTTATTTATGTTAATTATCGTATAAGATATTAGATTTTACTTTAGCCAATTACTTAACTGCTTTTTTTTTTAGATTATTATTTCTTTGTTATTTATATTAATTACCGTTTATGTTATTAGATTTTACTTTAGGCAATTACTTAATTGTTTTTCTTTTAATGATTGTTTTTGATTATTATCTTTTTGTGAAAAAGGAGTAAGTAATGTGATATGTGCTTCGGAATAATTGTAAATTTATCATTTACAAAAATATTCATTGTTTATACTTTGTGTTCAATTAAAATTGTATGTTTAAAATGATTAAATGACATATGCTAATAACAAAACAGTTTTTACATTACTGCTGGTCTGTCACTGCCCTGATACCAGTCTGAAATTCATTCGCAGCAGGTGTTAGGACTGGTATGTCAAGGCCAGAGGCTATTGTATGAATTGCTGGTTGGTCACTGCCCTGATATTAGTTTGAAATTCATGTGCAGCAAATGATAGAACTAATATGCAAAGGCAAGAGACTTCTTGAAAATAAATATAATTAGTTAGGTACTTCGAGAGCGAAGTACAGGTCAGTCTGGCCGTGATAGATTATTCCAATAATGTCACTTTGTTTATTACCTGTTTTTTTTAATTGGACACAAATAAAAACATCCCTATGATAATTACGAGTATAACCTTGTTTACATGTGAAACATAACATTCAACAGTTCCTCATCAAAATCTTATCAATATTATTACAAAATACTGTTCTTGTTTAAATACTGTTGTTGTTTTGTGTATTTAACTGTTATTTACAAAAATAAAGTGACTTAATTACTAAAACTAATTAATCTCAACATGTTTTATTGTATTTTTATATAATTTAATTATAGTTTTATGATAAAATACAAATATTAACAAATTTGTAATGGAATCGTAGGATATGACGTCATTTGTTTACCACCGGCTATAAAAGCCAACGCTCTGCCGTACTCGGCACAAAGCCTCTGGCTGGAGGCATTAGATTCATTTTTAAGGCATCCACAGGGAATTACCCGGTTAAACTACTGCTTAACCGGGTAACTGTACTGGGTACTGCCAGCCTCAGAGGCTGAACTGCGAGAGGCCATCTCGAAAAAAAAAAAAAAAAAAAGTACTCGGCACATTCGCTCCGGAGCAGTCACACTGAACGGACCTAAGTTAAGTAATCTTCTAAACCTTTATGTGTATGTACAGTAAATATTCTCTAATTTTCTAATAATTATATGTTTTTGATGTATGATTTATGTGTATACTTTTATTTGTTATGTATAATGCAAGTGTATAATATTTCTATGTCTATAAAATAAATTATTAGACTAATCTGCTTATTAAAAATTGTGTATATTCTTTACAACTAAATAGCTAATTCAAATCCGTTTCATATACCTGAAATAAAAAAAATAAAAAAATCTTTGTCCATACGTACTACATCTATTATTTTTAGCAATTTTAATTTTATATTACCTCTCACACGCGTGGAACACGAACACGCCGTCGACACGGCCTGTCGTCATAAGACGGACAGACGGTGAGCTAGTCCATAGCTCACCGTCCACAGGCCCGCGCCTACGGTGGCCGGGGGCCACCACGTGGCCCACGACGCCCGGTGCGTCTCCCGCGGCGGCTGAGACGTGAGGCTCTCTCCCTCTCACGTCCCGTCACCTCCTTCGCTAGCATGACTGCTTCGCAGAAGGAGGTGACGGCGTCCCATTCCCTCTCGCTCCGGACCATGGATTGAACCAGGGCCGGACGCGAGAGGTCGCCGTCGCCGATTGCCGCTACGAGGACACGGCGGTGCTCCGCCCAAGCGGAGCAGACCTGCACAGTGGGCTCCACCGTGTCCTCCGGTCGATCGTCGCAGTGGTGACACCCGGGCGTTTCCTCCCGCCCGATTAGGTGCAGGAACCTCCCGAAACAACCATGTTCGGTGAGGACCTGCCTCAGGCGGAAGGTGAGGGCGCCGTGGCACCTCTCTAGGCACTCCTCAAAGAGGATTTACCGCCACTATTGTGGCGTGCCCTGCACGGGGTTGTGACAGTCGCTCTCTCTATGTCGCCATGAGATCACGCCGGAAGTCTGTCCGCTGAGCGAAAACAATTAATATCATTCTAGTCAAATTCTAAGATTCCAAAATACAAAAAAAAAACTGCATAGTATTCGGGAGCGAACATGTTTTCAAATCACTACTAATATTTTAAGCTGAGTTTGTTTGGTTGAACGCGCTAATCTCAGGAACTCAACTCAACTCAAAGCATTTATTTCAAATAGGCCCGTGAGGCACTTTTGCATTGTCAAAAATAAGCTACTTACAGTCCAGTCACAGGCATAATAACTGTGAATGGACTGTAGCTGCCCATTCGAAAATAGTAGATCTCATGGAGAAGAATGGGCAAGAAACTCCATGGACGCTCTTTTCAAATCAAGTTAGATATTACAATAGTCTTGGGTACAATATTGTTGCTTCTTTAAGTGAGTACAATGAAGAAAAAAGAACAATTAAATCCTTAAAGATTAAGAAAGAGAAAGAAAGAAAACATATTTATTTGGCACATGCCACAAGTGCACACAACAAAAAAAAAAAAAAAAAGAGCTTAAATCTAAACAAGGAAAAACAGGAGATACTTATGTGTCTCACGGCTGCGCCAAATAGGCCCAGTTCAGCAAACTGCCGAGCAGCTAGTGCCCGACGCTGGTGTTCAACTAGACCTGAGATGGTGATGTGACGGATATAAATCAGTTTTGAAGTTCGTGTGACTATTATGGCACAATATAAATATTATACTGTGATATTATTCCATATTCTTCCATATTTATACTGTGATTATGGTATGTGTCTGAATAGGCAATAAATGTGTGTGTAATGATAACAAATATAACTACATATTAATAATAAAAATTAAACATAAAATAGAAAAAATATAAAAATCGAGTTAAATGTGTCTACTGTGCTGATCATTCTAATCGTTGGTGGCAGGTTATTCCATATTTTGGAAGCCGCATAGCGAAAGCTACCTCTAAAAGCTGATGTGTTATGAGACTGAGTCGAGAGTTGTTGCGAGCATTGCCTTCTCACACATTCGCGTCTACTAGTTAACCAACTAAGTTTAATAAATAAGTAGTCCGGTTTTTTGTATTTAACCACACCGAACAGGAGGCACGCCAAGTGTAGTTTCCGTCGGGACTTCATTTTTAGTGAGAAATACTTGTTTAGGAAAGGATTAAGATTATTATAAGCCCTACTCATACAATAGAAAGTCTACATGGTACTCACATTTACAAAAACTGAAATAATGCTTGTAATCTATATAAAACCCACACTTTTACACTACACGAGAACATATACAATCAAGATACACTTTACGTCATAAAAATAGACTAAACCTACCAAGCTCTAAGCTAAAAATGCACTCAACAAGTGCCCTACTCATGTCAATGGAAGTATGTAATAAATTACCAGAAATAATTAAAAAATAACAAATTAAAATTGAATTCATTCATAAACAAACTACAACAATTTCTATTATTTAAGTGCTATTATACAATTAATGAATATCTTAATGACAAATTTTAAAATTAATACCTACTTTTCACAAAATACTTTTTTGAGTATTGTTACTTTGTTTAACAACTAATTAGTAAAATTAAAGCCCTCTTCCTCTCTCTTACTTTGCTGTGCCCTTACAGGGTCCATATTTATGTACCTAGCGTTAAGCCCTCTGTAACATCTTATTATTATCTTATTTTATGGGGTACTGTGTAAAATGTTACAATAAAATACTATTTGACATTCTACAACTTAATGAGATGAAGTTTAAAACATGCATAAACGCACACTATTTAAGCGAGCATATTATAGGTTGGAAGACTATATCGTAGATAAAAATGCTTGGGTCAATGCTGGTCCTCCTCCACAGCCACTTGGGCTCAGGAACTAAGATTTTAATTTAAAAAAAAATGCTGCCCCTCTAGTTCTTTTATTAATTTTTTTTCGTTTGGAAACTTTGATTACCATTGTTTTATTCATATTCATTTATTTTGCATTCCATATTGTATAAAAGATGTTACAGAGGGCTTAACGCTAGGTACATAAATATGGACCCTGTAAGGGCACAGCAAAGTAAGAGAGAGGAAGAGGGCTTTAATTTTACTAATTAGTTGTTAAACAAAGTAACAATACTCAAAAAAGTATTTTGTGAAAAGTAGGTATTAATTTTAAAATTTGTCATTAAGATATTCATTAATTGTATAATAGCACTTAAATAATAGAAATTGTTGTAGTTTGTTTATGAATGAATTCAATTTTTGTTATTTTTTAATTATTTCTGGTAATTTATTACAAACTTCCATTGACATGAGTAGGGCACTTGTTGAGTGCATTTTTAGCTTAGAGCTTGGTAGGTTTAGTCTATTTTTATGACGTAAAGTGTATCTTGATTGTATATGTTCTCGTGTAGTGTAAAAGTGTGGGTTTTATATAGATTACAATAATTATTTCAGTTTTTGTAAATGTGAGTACCATGTAGACTTTCTATTGTATGAGTAGGGCTTATCCTAATCTTAATCCTTTCCTAAACAAGTATTTCTCACTAAAAATGAAGTCCCGACGGAAACTACACTTGGCGTGCCTCCTGTTCGGTGTGGTTAAATACAAAAAACCGGACTACTTATTTATTAAACTTAGTTGGTTAACTAGTAGACGCGAATGTGTGAGAAGGCAATGCTCGCAACAACTCTCGACTCAGTCTCATAACACATCAGCTTTTAGAGGTAGCTTTCGCTATGCGGCTTCCAAAATATGGAATAACCTGCCACCACCGATTAGAATGATCAGCACAGTAGACACATTTAGAAGACGTTTACGGCAGTATCTAATAGAATCGCAACGAAAGTTGGATATGGTCACACTGAATATCTCAATTATATGATTTACAAACTATTCTACCCACTTTTTGCTTGATCACGGAACAAATAACTTTGTCGACTAATGCTGCACAAAAGTAAAGTAAATTGATGTATACAATAATTATTCACACTTAACTCGATTTTTATATTTTTTCTATTTTATGTTTAATTTTTATTATTAATATGTAGTTATATTTGTTATCATTACACACACATTTATTGCCTATTCAGACACATACCATAATCACAGTATAAATATGGAAGAATATGGAATAATATCACAGTATAATATTTATATTGTGCCATAATAGTCACACGAACTTCAAAACTGATTTATATCCGTCACATCACCATCTCAGGTCTAGTTGAACACCAGCGTCGGGCACTAGCTGCTCGGCAGTTTGCTGAACTGGGCCTATTTGGCGCAGCCGTGAGACACATAAGTATCTCCTGTTTTTCCTTGTTTAGATTTAAGCTCTTTTTTTTTTTTTTTTTGTTGTGTGCACTTGTGGCATGTGCCAAATAAATATGTTTTCTTTCTTTCTCTTTCTTAATCTTTAAGGATTTAATTGTTCTTTTTTCTTCATTGTACTCACTTAAAGAAGCAACAATATTGTACCCAAGACTATTGTAATATCTAACTTGATTTGAAAAGAGCGTCCATGGAGTTTCTTGCCCATTCTTCTCAATGAGATCTACTATTTTCGAATGGGCAACTACAGTCCATTCACAGTTATTATGCCTGTGACTGGACTGTGAGTAGCTTATTTTTGACAATGCAAAAGTGCCTCACGGGCCTATTTGAAATAAATGCTTTGAGTTGAGTTGAGTTCCTGAGATTAGCGCGTTCAACCAAACAAACTCAGCTTAAAATATTAGTAGTGATTTGAAAACATGTTCACTCCCGAATACTATGCAGTTTTTTTTTGTATTTTGGAATCTTAGAATTTGACTAGAATGATATTAATTGTTTTTCTTTATTTATTTTACATTAATTGCATGGTAATAAGCCATGATGATGATGATAATACCATATCACGAATACAACAATTACCTTGGTTATCGCAGAAATACCAGAGGCGGCCTCGCTATATCCAATGTTGGAAATGACGCTGCCAACTAAAAGTGTGTCTTCTTTTCCTTTACAGAACACCCTTTCAATGGTCTCCAGTTCTGTTTTGTCAGCCTCAGGCGTACCTATAACGAAATTGTAAAAATCGGTACCAACAAAAATGTTTGATGTTTTTTCTTGATCTTTGTCCCTTTAGTCTACTGCGTGACCGCAGATCTCGTAGTCCTGAGTCTGATTCCCAAGTCGGGTAAAGAGTTATTAGATTTGTAAGAGACGTGCTTAGTTTATAGCAATAGGCTCACTTGCTATTACACGCGTTACTTAAATAACTGGAGAAATGAAGATGTAATGATAATTACACTCAGTTACCCCATTGGAATATACAGACGTGGTCTAAAGCAGTTTCATAAATTACTAGCTTTTGCCCCCGGCTTCGCTCGCGTTAACTTAGAATTTGACAACCATCACCCATAAAAAAAAAATCAATCATGATTCAAAAGACACGTGGTGCCATCTATTAACAAAAGAACGTTATTGTTGTTTTTCTCGGGAACACTTACCTGCTTTTTTTCGGGATGAAAGATATATGCAAAATTTCAGGATGATCGATTCAATGGTTTAGACGTGAAAAGGTAGCAAACAAAATACTTTCGCATTTATAATATTTGTTAGGCAGTTAGGATTAGGATTGAGTTAATCATAAAAGATCCATCATACCTGAACCAAAAGCTTCCACATATTCCACAGTATGTGGGGACACTCTCGCTTCCTCATAGAATTTTTTCAAGAAGTCGACAGTCTTGTCAGGATTTCTTACGTATCCGTATTGAGGGCCCGTTTCTTCTGTTAGCAGGCCGATATACTGCGTCTTAGCGAGCAATAAATCTGCGTAGATCCTGTATAATACACGACAAATGAGACTAATCTTAAAGAGAAAACTTTTCACAACAAGTAGGTGCACCAACATTCATACATATTTACTGCAAATATGTTTATACAGGGTGTCTCAAAACTCAACGTCAAGCCGAAACGGGGTGTCAGGATTGATCATAACCATCATGAGAAAAATCTGAAAAAAAATCTATCCCATGCAGTTTGAAAATTATGGGCATTTTAAGAAAAACCTAGAAATTTGATCAAACTGTACCATTTTTCGGTTATTGTGGTTATTCTTTTTTATTTTTGTTCATTTGAACTTTGGAAACGTAATCCTAAATAACATTTCTAGAATCCCAATAAAAAATAATGACACAATTGCCTCAAGTTACCGAGAATTGAGACTATTTGTTAAACTACGAATTTAAAATTTTCAAGATTCGTCGACTTTGACAGGCCCTCCTATAAAAAAAATGTACTAGAGTGCCTTGGCAAGTGGCATTAAAAGTTGGCGCATTTAATCAGAATTCTAAAATGGTACAATACTTGTTAGTTCCATACAATAGAAAAGAGTAAAAAAATTAAAACCTCAAGTAACCCGATTTTCGCTATCACATTTTACTCAGTTAAAATGTTTTTAATTCGCACAAGCTCTAGGGAGGTTCTTAATTTTAAGACAAAATGATGAGAGAGATGGATAATGGGTATATTTGCCATGAGTGAGCGAGACAGATAGTGACGCCACTTTTACCAAAGTGAAAAAAAGTTAGTAAAATTAGTAGTAGGCATGCGTAGGCATGGTAGATAAAAAGGATGCCAACACAAAAGTCCAGAGAGAAGCCAAAGTTGCCGGTATGTTATCAACAAGTCCAATTCACAAAGATTCAAGTCCAAAAAGAGAAGCCAAAGTTGTCAGTACTAAATCAACACAAGCGAATACGAACGTGCGCAGTAGACGAATGAGCGAAACGTACTAACTGGTTGGTGTCGGACTGGTAGCGTAGCCATTTGCTTGGCTGAAACTAGTGCGAATGAAACAGATAGATGCCATAGCATCTATCTGTTTCATTCGCACTCGTTTAAACGACGCATCTCCGTCTCAATGCGTGGCGTCACTATCTGTCTCGCTCACTCATGGCAAACATACCCATTATCCATCTCTCTCATCATTTTGTCTTAAAATTAAGAACCTCCCTAGAGCTTGTGCGAATTAATAACATTTTAACTGAGTAAAATGTGATAGCAAAAATCGGGTTACTTGAGGTTTTAATTTTTTTACTCTTTTCTATTGTATGGAACTAACAAGTATTGTACCATTTTAGAATTCTGACCAACTTTTAATGCCACTTGCCAAGGCACTCTAGTACATTTTTTTTATAGGAGGGCCTGTCAAACTCGACGAATCTTGAAAATTTTAAATTCGTAGTTTAACAAATAGTCTCAATTCTCGGAAACTTGAGGCAATTGTGTCATTATTTTTTATTGGGATTCTAGAAATGTTATTTAGGATTACGTTTCCAAAGTTCAAATGAACAAAAATAAAAAAGAATAACCACAATAACCGAAAAATAGTACAGTTTGATCAAATTTCTAGGTTTTTCTTAAAATGCCCATAATTTTCAAACTGCATGGGATAGATTTTTTTTCAGATTTTTCTCATGATGGTTATGATCAATCCTGTCACTCCGTTTCGGCTTGACGTTGAGTTTTGGGACACCCTGTATATTTTACTTCAATCAAAAATAGGAACCTCATGTTCCGTTGCAAAAAAGAGATGGTGCTTCCAAAAGAAAGTGATGGCACTAAAACTTTATAAAACAGCCCCTGACTTTTATTTATCGTAAAAAGATCCTTATTAAACTTACCTCAGCGCATCCTTAGCCTTCTGCAGAAACAGTACGTTAATGGCTTCCGACTTGACAAAACCATTGGCATTCTGATCAAAAGACTTGGTTTTACCATCCATGGCTTGTCTTATGATCCTGGAAATAAATAAAACACAATCGCACAATTTCAAACTTTGAATGCTATTGGAAATAATTCTAAATTGGGAATCAGTTTCTGAATAGAAAAATTGGGCCAGATCAATTCGGTCTGATAACACGATACTGTTTGCTTTTTTTTAAAGATTTTTAAACGATCGGCATGCAAGGCCTACCATAACATATGTATGTTATCTCTAATAACTCTATTAATATTATAAAGAGGTTAAATTTGTTTGTAAGTTTGTATGTAGGGGGTAATCTCTGGATCTACTGAACCAAGTTTTGAAAATTCTTTACTACATTAACAGCTAGTAATGTATATAACACTAGCTGTTGTGGCTTCGCTCGTGTTTTTGTCGAAAATTATCCCACGGGCACGTTCTAAATATGCCTATGGCACTCGGGGATAATGTAGCTTCCTATTAGTGAAAGAATTTTCAAAATCGGTTCAGTAGATCCAGAGATTACCCCCTACAACCTCACAAACTTACAAACTAACCTCTTTATAATATTAGAGTAGATAATTATAACTAAAATGGTTTTTGCGTAAAATGCTTTACCTTCCGTGATGTACTGAGGACTGTGGATGCATACACAAGTAGCATCCTCCAACGACGGCCGCCTCGCATGCACCGCGACTCATGGCAAGGTACGCCTGCTCCAGCGCCGTGGTGGAACTGCAACACGACTCGTCGATCGCTATCGAAGGACCCTTCGCATTCAACCAATAGGAAATTCGGTTGGCGAACATAGACTTAGAGCATCTACAAAACAAAATAAATTATGCCCAATAACAAATCTACAAATAGGCTAACTGAATATATGTATATATTATTAAGATTTAATAATCTAATGGTACCGTACATTATGCCTGACGACAGTGGTAACTATTCGGTTATAAGCTATTGGAACTCCGTACTACGCTATGCCAACTTAAAGTATGCCGATGTGCAGTCTATACTGTGGTAGCAAGAGTGACTCCTGGATTTGATTCCCACGACCACGCTAAAAACAACCGGATAACATGCACTTAGCACTGCATCTAGGTTTTTTGTTTGTTTAGCACCCAGTGTTTTCTTTACCTTTACTACATGGGACTTTTTAAAACAAACTGGTGAATGTGGCTGGACCAAATAAGGTCTGTATGTAATGTTTAAAGTGAATCGTTTCTTACCCAGCTATACCCAAGCCTGTTCTAGACTGGGCATCATAAAAGGTTGCTTTTTCAGATTCGGAGAAACAGGTTCCGACGAACACACCTATTTTTTTCCCAGACAAGTGCTCGGAATTTACTCCTGCGGAGGCAAAAATTTAAAAAAAAAATATTTTATTGGTAACCTTATTCAATACAAGCTCTTGCAAGAAGATAGGTACGGTTGCGCGGAGGTCGGGATGTATGCCACGGGAATGTACTTCCAAGATGCAAAGTATTGAAAACTTTTCCTGGTAGTACGTTCGTGTCCTAACTCAGGTCATGGTCTACCTGAGTACATCGAAATCTGTTCAAACATTAAGGAGTGATAAGGTAACACAAACAGACAGGGATACTTCCGGGTTTGTTATAATAGTGTTACGTCGGTTGCCTTACGAGAACATTCTAGATTACTTGCGAGTCTCGAATGTTCCTGTAAGGACCTGTTTAAAAGATTAGAGTCTAGATATTTTCACTATAGAACTGTCTAGAAGATTCGAGAAAGTTGTGGAAGTTTCTCGAAGGACAATGTTCTACTGTGGAGCTTTCTAGAAGATTCGAGAAATTTATGGAACTTTCTCGAAGGGTGATGTTTCGTTATGGACTGTGAAGAAAGTTCGAGAAGGTTGTAGATCTTTCTCAAAGGATCGGTCGTCATATTCAAGAGCATTCAGTCTGATTTTGGCTACACAACGAAGCGAATCGAAGTGAATTAGAAGAGCGATATCTAAGTGAATAATGATTAGTAGTGTGTTTGTGATTAAGTTTTAAGTGTTTTGCAATTAATAAAGTTATTCCGTGTTTAAACCTTAGTATTTAATTTATCCCATACCCAGCTCGTAACAATAGTATGGATTTTATGTAGTACTAGCTGTTGCCCGCGGCTTCGCTCGCGTTTTGGTCGGAAATTATCCCACGTTCACGTTGTAAATATAGCCTCTGGCACTCGGGGATAATAAAGCTTCCTATTAGTTATAGAATTTTCAAAATCAGTTCTGTAGATCCACAGATTACCCCTATATATAGTATACTAGCTGTGCCCGCGGTGTCACCCGCGGTGAAAAAGTTAGCACACGTCCAGACATCAAGCTACTACAATCTGTTAAATTTATTTAATAGATTTTAAACTTTATCTTTATAGCATTATGTTTAAGGTTGATTGGGAAAATTGTCAGTTTCAGGCAGTTTCATGTGCTGGCTCTGTACACGAACTGAAACTTAGAAAAAAGAATGACATCAAATTTTCAAGAACATTTTTTTCATGTTTTTGATATGCGTTACAATGCACCTTTCCAATGCACTTTTCCTACCTAGTAGGTAGGAAAAGTAGGTAGGTAGGTAGGTAGGTAGGGTAGAGTACCTACTTGCCAACCTAACGTACCTACCCTATCTGCCTACTTACCTACCTACCTCGTTTGAATAAACCACACCTTGAATTTATGCTGACCTACTTGTGGTCGCTAAAAAGACAATTTTAATCAAAATTCGGGAAAAAATCTATTTAATGCTGACCTAGTACTTCCCTAAACTTTTTACTACTCTACCCTACCCTGCCTAGCTAACTTCCTACCTACCTAACCTACCTACTATACCTGCCTACTTACCTTCCTACCTCGTTTGAATAAACAACACCTTGAATTTATGCTGACCTGACCGACCTTTGGTGGTCAAAAATTTTTGTCAAAATTCATGAAAAAAGTATTTGAGTAATTTGATTATCCCATGGAAAAATCGCAGTTTTCCGGGATCGAAAGTAGCCTATGTGTTAATCCAGCATATAAGCTATCTTGATACCAAATTTCATCCAAATCCTTTAAGCCGTTTGAACGTGAAGGAGTAACAAACATACACACAAACACATACAAACTTTCGCCTTTATAATATATTATTAGTGTGATTTTGAAAAATTTAACATGTACTCGTAAGTGGATGAAATATTGGTTGAAAGTTTATATAGTTAAGCTAGCAAGCAGCAACATCCCCGAAATTAAAAAATCTCACCTGCGTCATAAATAGCATTATAGGCCTGTTCGAGGATTTTCCGGGACATGGGATCCATGCTGTTTCCGAGATGGTAATTCACCTTGAAGAACTGGGCGTCAAACCGATCTAGATGTGGCACTGTGCCCATATGCTGAGACGCCTCGGGGTGGTTGCTTGTCCAACGTACCTTCTCTGCTGTCACTGGGTTAACCTGGAGGATGAGATTTATAAGTAGACTACTGTTCTACTGGAGGATTTTACCATATCTATTTTCTGTTTATTGTCTATTACTGTCATCATTTGGATATCAGTATTTTTGTGTATTCTTTGGCCATTGCGGGGTTTAGAATGTTATTAGCTAATGCTAATAGCATTTTGTGATATTGTAAATTATTTGTGATTAGTTATAGATGCTAAACCTTTTAATTGGTGGAAAAGTACCTACGAATAGTTGCATAGTACTATAGGCACCTAATATTATATATGGGAGCTACATCTACCAACAAACTGCTTTACAGTTTAGCAGAAGTAACAGTTTTTTGTAATGCCTAGGATGTCACTACGAATAAACGCTTTTTAATTATTTTTTTCATCTGCACCTTTGGCAAATTCGTTCGCCAAAAATCAGTCATCCAACACCCAAGTTAAGTCACCCACTTTCTATCATAATCCAAGGGGATTTCCCTCACCTTGTTGTACAGAATGTCCGACAAGTCCTTGACGTGGTGCGAGGAGGGGAAGAGTCCCGACATGCCGGAGATCACGACCCTCTCGTCGTCGGCGACCGGCGTCTGCGCCAGTGCAGCCTCGTCCTCAGTCACGGGGTGGGGTTGGGGTTGAGCTAGGTCTTGAGGAGTTGGCGGCATGGTGGAGCAGGCTGATAAAGTGAAGAGAATTGACAAGGAACGGTCAGTGACCCCAAAAACTAGAAACCAACCAATCATTGAATAAGAATTAATTTTAAAAAATCATGTCGATGTTCACTAGTGGGGGCACAATCAGGTGAGGTCATCGGGAATAATAGTATCTAAACTACGTTGTTATTGTTACGTCGTATTGTTACTGCGACTCATGAACGCGGTTTTGATGTGCTGACTGCCTTCAGTGTTCTTGGTGAAATTCAATCTAATTTATGTTTTAGTGCTTAAGTATTATTGTTCTGTGACTTCTAGAAGACTGAATAGATTCAACGCAATTCCAATATAGCAGAAAAAAAAGAAAATTATTTCAAAATGTTATTTGGAGTTTGCTGATATGATTTTTGTAAATGCAAAATGAACGGCTACAACTTACTTGGTGCAGATAGAAATCCTAACAGCTTTAATGAAGGACTAGTGCAACTACACTTGTGTACCACGGTATTTATGCAGTAGTTTTATGAATTAGTAAGAAGTGCCTATAGAATCGATTTAAATACTTTTAGTTAGAAACACAATGATTAATTTGCATTCAACATCGGTCAATTGGGATAATTTAAACATTGAACATTCGATTAACTTTACTGTGATTTACTTAACCCTCGATCCGTCGCGTGGGATCTTGGAAGCCCGAGATTTAGAAAATTCATAAATATGCAATCTTACAATGTTTCCACGGATCCTTTACGGATATCATCCTAAAAAGAAACACTCGCGCAGACGCGCCAGTGACATTTAATCAGCGCATACGCACTGTGAAATAATTATGTAAATGTAGACGTGTGTTTCTGCGCGGGACTCTGAGGCGCGAATTACTCAGAAAGGCGTAAAGTCAAGGCGCGGCGCAGGCATTATGCCGCTTCAAAACGTTTTCATACAAAATGTATGTAGGCGACGCCGACGTGTCGTGAATCAACACACACTCAAGCGGCGCGGCGCAGCGCAGGCACGCCGTTCTTTTTTCTTTATACTTTCCACGCCTGCGCTGATCTCACGCGACGACTGGCGTTAGTGAAATTTTGCTATTTTTTTTCTATTTGTTCACAGTAGTAAAAATAATAAAATGGACAATAGACAATGTTCACGTATTTTAAAGTGGTTGGAAGAAGAATGGTGGTGAAGAAGATAACGAAGAGACTACTGATTAACCAGTCGGTGCCATCTGATTATTTTCAGTACAGATATTATGAAAAAGCGGTATATTCACTATCTAAGTCAACATATTAGAAACTCGACAATTAACATTTGTTTAACTCATACAAAAGATGCACCAAAAGTACTAAATATTTTTTGCTGTTTGATTTTTATTTCAGCCTTAGTTTTTGTGGATCTCAGATAATAATAAGAAGGTATTTTTTTTTTAAATTTTGTAAAATTTAAAGTTAATCTTACGACGAACACAAAACAATATTGAAATAAATTTTTTGGTCCTCGTTCTTATTTTAGTTTTAATAGTATGAATAAGTGACTGATTCAAAATATATTTTTCATTCAATATAATCCGTCAAAATAAACATAAAATGTATGTTACAATGTCAATTGATTTCTGTTTATTTTTGGGGTGTATAAAGACCCCGAGCGTCACAGAAAAGACACGACGGATTGAGGGATAATATTTTTTCTTTACATTAGCTGACAATGTAATTGTATTACCAATATTCAAAACAGTTGTGCTAATACGTAGTTGCAGAAGTGTATTCTATCTATCTATTTAATATGATATTGGTATGCTTTACTTTATACAATCTTATCTTTTAATTAATTACAAAAGTTATTCAAGGCGTAATAATGATCTGTTAATTCATACGCCCATGTAGACCTACCAACAGTAAAAAAGGCTTTTCAATACAGTTGTCAGAGGCTATAATTATGATTCGAAAATTAAATATTTTGCATAGGCATCTTTCTGTTAATCTACTTTCCACCCTTGTATCACATTGTACTATTGCACAATCTTTTTTTACCAACATAGTGACACTACACGCAGCACGGAATCGCATTTTCAATACTCCAATATTTTAGCTAGAGCGAGATACAGAGCGTCCTGTCGAGCGCATCGTCAATCCTGCCGCGATAGCACTCTGGCTCTGTCAGGATAGAAGCAAGGAAAAATGCGAATTCGTGTCGATAAATGTGGCGGACTCTTAATCTTATAGCTGTGCAATATACAGATTGACAGACGAACAAAACTGCACTGCCATAAAACTGAAATAATATATTTTTTCATTGTCAGTCATCATCATCATTTCTGCCGAAAGACGTCCACTGCTGGACATAAGTCTCCCCCAAATATCGCCACATTGACCGGTCCCGTGCATCTCGCATCCAGCGGATCCCCGCAACCTTCAAGAGGTCATCAGTCCACCGAGTGGGAGGCCTTCCAACGCAACGCCTTCCGGTTCGCGGTCGCCACTCCACAACTGTTCGGCCCCAACGGCCATCCGGTTTGCGAGTAATGTGCCCTGCCCACTGCCACTTAAGTTTGATAATTCTTTGGGCTAAGTCGGTATTTTTTCATTTTTTTTGTACCTAAAATCAATATGGGCGTAGTCGCGGTCGAAATCTAGCTTCTGACATACCTACTTAGGAACTTATTTAATTAATATTTTATTAGGTTACTGAACTCACCGATTTGGTATTTAAATTAATTTATATTATACCGATCCAGACTACAATTCGCAATCAAACGAGCTTACCTGTTAAGCGAAGTCTTGATTTTAATTTTATGAGTGGCAATCTGAAAAATAATTATTATTACAAACTAGTATTTCCCTTTCTACGAATACACTGCATTTTAGAAAACAAAAATGAATATTTTTTAAGAATTGCAACATTCGCACTGTCCTCTCCCGGTCTGACACTTGGCAGAAACGTCACTTATTTTAGAGATTTTATCATTGGGAACAACCTCTGTTTTCTATACAGAGTAGTTCCAAATACCTAACTTCACTATGTTTTCCTGAAAGGTTGACATTGGATTAGGTAGACTAATTATTGCAGCTTTGGGGCTGTTAGCTATAAAGTGGTGGGTGGGTAATTATTTTTCAGATTGCCACTCATAAAATTAGAATCAAGACTTCGCTTAACAGGTAAGCTCGTTTGATTCCCAATTTTACTTCGTGGCAATATTCAAATAATTATTATTACAAAGTAGATGTTTAGAGTTAGCTGCAATAATTAGGTGATTAAAATACAAATAATTCTGGATGTCAATTTGTGAACATTATTATCGGCTTCTTACTTCAAGAATGTTATACCTTTATTATTATAACTTAAAGAATATTGTGCATGTTGAATCGATTTCTATGTAATAAACATTATGTCTGACTGTATTGTGAGAGGTTAATTATGAAGTTTAAATATCACTTTCACTTGAAACGTAAAAAAACTTTAAAATATTAGGGCTTGATTTTCCCAATAACTGTTTTATTGCTCCAATGGGTTAAAATTAGAGCTAGATGATCAATCGATGTCTATGTTTTCTAATGTTTTCTCTATTCTATAAAACTATGAGATTAAATACTTTTGATAGATTCTATATGGTTAGGGCACTAATAGCCTCAAATCTCTCAGTAAGTAATTTTATGATTTGAAATCCAGTGGCAGTGTAAGTATTCAATGGATGAGTTTGCAAAAAAGCTCATCAACTCAATTAATTAATGTTGCATGTTTGAGAGTACTTTCAAAGAGTGCAGCTGGCATTATTTTTATTCACTTATGGGATC
Source organism: Eugnorisma glareosa (assembly GCA_947578425.1). Taxonomy (NCBI): domain Eukaryota; kingdom Metazoa; phylum Arthropoda; class Insecta; order Lepidoptera; family Noctuidae; genus Eugnorisma; species Eugnorisma glareosa. The sequence goes on along the minus strand of OX387974.1, from coordinate 4,969,216 downwards.
TTTGGTTAGAGTTCTTGCAACCAAAGAGTGCAACCAAGGTATGTATAGAGTTCCATAGATGTGTTGTCTCTAAAGATGACTGCATAACTATGAGAATATAATGTAGAAGTTTTATTATATCGCCCTTTACGAAAACCGATTATCTGACATGATAGGAGTGACTTGACTAAGAGATATCATGGCCAACTATTGTTCGATAGAAGATGGACTCGATGAGTCTATTCAAAGCCTTGTTTCCAATTATTATTAAATCCAATTAATGAGAAAATATAGACATCTCGTGTAGAAGGAATTACTTTAGTACCTACTATCAATAAAGCTCAAAAAAGCTAAGGGTCTAATAAGTAGGTAGAGCCTTTGAAATATAAATATTGTGGATATTAAAAGTACTTGTTACTTTTGTTCTCCTTACTGTCGAACGAAATTTGAGTTGTATTCAATTAATTCGAAAAAGACAAGTAAGCTATTTTCTCGAAAATGTTTAGGTATTTATTTAGGTTTTTGGAAACCGATTTTCGACTAATACTATTAGTCTGGTACACTTTGTACTTTATTATTATGTTTTCCCAGGCACCATGTCACCAGCAACAAGTTTTTGTCTCTTCTTAGAAGAAAAATTAATATAGTACTTCAAGATCTTTTCTCAATGATAAAATATTTGCAGTAGATTTAGGCAGAACTGACGCAATCATCTTGTCTTGTCAGTGTAATTTCCCCAAACTATTTTCATATATTATTGTCAATAAAAAAAAAAAACAAACAACAGTGTCTACCTGACAATGCGTTTCAAAAACTCTAGTCATTGCTTGACAAGCTTAGACTTAAATGAATTGAGTGTTGCTGGTGTTCTAATCTGTATATGTGACTAAATGTATAATGCAATTAACGGATATGTATGTTGTTCATATTCAGGCAACATTATGTAATTGGCTACATTGCTGTAATGTACTACCAATTGCTTGAATTGTAGTTGGCTTTTATTTATATTAAGTCTACATGAAATCTATGGACCACAATCCATTTACCTCTGCACTCCCATGCACCCCCCCCCCCTTTTGTTTCTTAAATCGTTTCACTTTAGTGCTTACTTTCATAGAAAACTACTAATACTCAGATTGGTAGGGAAAGTTAATGAAATTTTCTCTTTAACCCTCTTATTAATAAACACGGAATAAAGTTACACCAGGAATAACAAAGGAATAACCATACATTTTCAAAGGTTTAAACTTGGAATAACTTTAGTCTGTGTTTATTAATAGGAGGGTAAGAGTTTGTATAAATCACACAATGTGTCTGCCTATCTCCTTGGGTATTATGGTTGTGATTTTATGTTATGAATCAATGAAGGAAGGTACTTACATGTTTTGAGTGTTAATGATGAATTATTAATCAGACATAACACAAATTATCTGTTGTTTGTTGTCATCATGGTTAATTTTCAAGTCTGAAAATTAAAATACTTTCACATAAACTATCCTTTAAGTTATGTTGTGTTACTGTTTTGATAATTTTAGACAGTCAAAGTAAAGGAAACATTGTTTCCTTAAGTGTCCCTCACTAATAATTTTTAGGTTTATGTCAGCAATGTTATGATAAAGGTAATTAATTATTATGGAGTTAATTGTATTTGGTTATTTATTTGATTTAAGTGATTTTGAAATGCAATACAATGCAAAAATAAATTTTCTGGTAATTGGAAAACCTCCCAAAAAATACTCTTGGCCTTAGGGGGTGCCTACATTATAACATGATTAATATAATATATTAATATGATTAATTAATATAATATAATTAAATATTGTACCCACGGATTGCTATATAAAGCAATGAGTTACTATTGGAGATATTATTTTAGATTTGACCTATACATTATGTGATGATAAGAATATTATTGATTTGTTGAGATTTGTTCTAGGACTGGGGTGGGGTTTCAGAGTGGAATTAAATTTGCAATTTGATTTGGAACTAAAGCAGGTTTATTGTTAAAGTCATTTGGACATTGACAGACTGTTAAGACGTCCAAACTTTGTAAGTCTCATGAATCTTTTTCCCTCTCAATACTAATAGTTTTTTAGTATTAGGACATTATAGTGCATTAGATGTGATGACAAATGGTTTCTTGAACCCTTGTACTCGAATCATTACTATAAAACCAAATATTTAGCATTTGGTTGATTTATTCCAGTATCACTCTTGATGCTTTGCTCTTTAGGAGCTACTGACTTAACAATCCAGAATCTATTATTGTGTTCAGCGTTGAAAGATACCTGTTAATGGCTACTTGTTGAATGTTTTAATTGCTAGGCGCAAATAACCATAATGATATTCTTCTTGTCATTGACATGACAATATATTTGACCCAAAAACTACCACTTCTCTGGTGTTGTTGGAGGCAAAAACCTCTTTGGCTACATCTATTAGTTATTTAAAAATACAACACTCAACACACTAGGAATATAATTATTTTCCTTATCCCGGTCTGGTGTGGTTTCTTCTACTATTATATGAGTATTTCTATAAAGAAGAAATTATTTTACTGAAAATTCTTGTATAAATAATTTAATCCTGGGTTCGGCACGGTTGTGGTGAATGTTGGCAGACTATGTTATGCAGTGTCATTCAAGCCACTCAATAGTTGATACATGTTTTCTTTCTTGTCAGTATGAGACTGGTCATTGGTTTTCTTATGAAAACATGTCAATCTCTTGGTTGTGCAGGTTCAACTTAGATTTAGTACTGGAACAGGAGTACGCAGTCATTTATAATTATGACCGGTTTGATCTATTCCAGTTATATCTGTTAAAGACTGTCATGAGTGTCTGAAACATTTCTTATCAGCTGTTTACCCATAGAATAATGTCAACAAAGAATCTTTTTCTATTATTTGAATTAAAGTTTAATGTTTGAATGTGTTATGAATAACAAGTAATTAGTAGCTGAAAGATTAAAATTACAAGTTTGTGGCATAGCCACAGGTGATGAGACAGATCTTACAATTAGCATTATTGTATCACTGTAACAGCCATGGGGTGTACAATTATTTCATGTATGTCAATAGTAATACAATTACACTCATAATTGGTTAGTTGCTATCCATTGCATTGAATGCTTCGATAATATCATACTTGATGCAGAAGCTAAACCACATGGTGTGGACATACCATGCTGTAAATATCTCGTATTTACGCATGTAAAGTTGTAAGATTAAGATGGCAAGTCGCCATGACTTATACCTATAACCACAATCAAAATAGCCAAAAAACATTTTATTGGCCTGGTGTTTACATTGGATATACATATGTGTAACATTAATTTATAATCACAGTTGCCTCCATAATATCATATTTGATGCAAAGCTAAATCACATTATTATGGACATAACATGCTGCGAGTATCGCGTACTTAGGCATGTGTAATCATGACAAATGTATGACAGCAGCAACTTTACTCGCTGATGGGAATCCAGGTATCAAAGTATGATCCCGCACTCACTGCGAGAGTATAATACAATAGCAAGATTATAACGCACATGGGGTATGCAAGGTAACGCAAGGTCGTCTCGCGACCTTCATTTCATGGATCAAAAAAACATAATTTACATTTACCTGACCGAGGTCATGAAAGTAGGACTCACATGCCATGCCAATTAGATTTTCAGTGTTAGCATTGTTCAATGACTTTGCTAAGGACATCTCGTGTCACGCACTGATAGTTTACCATCTAGCTAGTAACATGTGATGTTACTGGGGTGTCGCGCACCCACTGGAGGAAAAGAGCTTTAACAAGCTTACAGCACACATGTAATTTACAGTGTTAATGACCACCGCCATATCTCGTATCCGGAGGTCAATTAAAAGCCAGGCATTCTCATACGTTCCATTCAAGTTGTGGTCAGCAACACGCGTTTATACTTCTGCTTCACCTAATGCATCTGGTTGGTGCATATTCACTATCTATAACTGTAACTATAATACCTAAACGAGAGAAGATATGTGGTAAGAATAGGACTGTTCTAGTGAACAGTCCTATTCTTACCACATATCAGAGCTAGTGCTCTGAAGAAACCGTCACATACGGAGTTGGACAGGGTAGCGTGCTAGGCCCAACGCTGTTCCTTGTTTATATTAATAGTTTGTGTAATTTGTCCATAGAAGATGCTCATATATTCTCTTACGCCGATGATTCAGCAATTGTCTTTTCGGGAGAGTAATGGGGCAGCGTTGGCCGCACTGCCGAACGTGGCTTCGTGGCTGATAGCTGCCTGGCTCCATCGCAACCTTTTAACACTGAATGTCTCAAAGACTAATTACATATGTTTCTCTATTTACAATCTTTCTCATCCATCACAAGACCTCCAGATTAAAATCCATACATGCTCCAACTCCTCCCGCAGCGCTTGCACTTGTCTAAAAATAAACAAGGTCAATAAAACTAAATACCTTGGTGTCATGCTTGACCAACGACTTTCCTGGCATTTGCATTTAGATCTAATAATGGGTAGAGTTAGGAAACTAATATGGACCTTCAAGTTACTTCGTCACGTGGTTACGAAAGAACTCATCAGGCAAATATACATCTCCTTGGTGTTGTGACATCACTATTTAGTATGTAATTAGTATGTACACCACTAGTAATTGTCTATACTTCCGATAGGCTACTCCGGTCACTGTCCTAACTGATCCCGTCCGTGACACTGCTGTGTCCGTCTATATTTATTATAATGTGTCTGCTGTAAATAAATCAAGTGTACCTAACGGTATCTTTTATTCAAACATCCAACATAACATGGTGTCAGAAGTCGTTTCGAAGAAATCATCAAAGTCGTGAAAATGCCAAATCCAGCCACGAGCACCGACGCCAGTCAAGATGGCGAACACGATCAAAGTTTGCGCACGCACATAAAGCAACTCCATATCTCATCAGATTCTACAAACAATAATGCGGAAGCGTGGAAGAAATGGTGGCAGCAATTAGACCTATATCTAGGCTGCTAGCCACAGGTCTGGACAAGTCAACCGATAAGCGGAAAATTGCCATTTTATTGCATTTCATTGGAGAACGTGGTCTCAACATATTCAATGCGTTCAACATCAAGTTAGATGCGAGCACACTGAACGATGTCAAGAACAAATTCGACAAATTCTTCGAGCCAAGACGAAATGTGACGATGTGTAGATATGTATTCTTCACACGCAGACAGAACAAATCCGAAAGCATCGATGATTTCCTCACAGATCGGGAAAATAAGAGCAAAGAATGCGAGTTTGGCACGCTCAGGGAGTCCCTAATCAAGGATATTTTTATAGCAAACCTACACATAGATTTGTCACATGTACGTCAAAGATTGCTGCAGGAGCCTGATTTGACATATCAGAGGATGCACGAGCTGGCAAGGACACTCATAGTCGCACAACAAAAACAGAGAAAATCGTCAAAGAGTCCACCAGTGAAACCGTCATGCATCTCAGTCGGAGGAGCCGTAGTCGAGGAGATGATCGACAGCGAGCTTCCAGTCGCAGGTCAGCTTCAAGCAGTCGCAAGTCATCGTCAAGCAGTCGCAAGTCACCTTCAGCTTCGAGCAGCGCCTCGACATGTGGTCGCTGTGGGCAGTCTCATCGCTACAAGTGCGCAGCTACAGGCGTTCAATGCAGGTCATGTAAATCTTTTGGTCATTTCGCTAAACATTGTTTCAAAAACAAAAAAGTCAGTCAGTTGCAATCGTTTAATTCAGACAAAAGTAGTCAAGATTATTTTGTTGGCATGTTGAACAGTCATTCAAAGTCGAGTCAATGTCATAAAAGTCATTTATATAAATTTAATCCACACAGGAATTAGTCAAACAGTCAGAACACACAGGCACACAGTCACAAAAGCACACAGTAGGAGCAGTCACCGTCACAACGGTCATATTTAGACCAGTCGCAGTCATGTTACTCACATCCCAATGATGAGAACAGTCACAATTCTGAGAGATCCAATAATAAGTCCAATAGTCAACGTCCCAATCCATATTATCTTAGTGATAAAAATGGAGATATGTCGGAGAGATGTAATGAAAACAATCTACATCTCAATGATGAATACAGTCACAGGTCAGAGAGATACAATGTCCACTCAAATAGTCAAAATCAGAGTCCATATTTACATCTCAATGATGAATACGGTCACAAGTCTGAGGGATTACACAACACACAGTATCATTATAATAAATATAACAGTCAGTATTCACAGTCATAATCACACAATGGATCATTAGTCAGTTACTCAGACAATAGTCATAACGTAATTAATGTCAACACTTTAGAAAGTAATTATTCAAAACAGTCATGGGAAATTAACTTGTCAATTGGAAATAAACAAATTAAATGCATCATAGACTCAGGTGCAGATGTCAACATAATGTCCAAACAAACATTTCATTATATTCAATGTCAGAATAATAATATGTCAAAAGTGACACTTGTCAAATGTCAAATAAACGTCACACGATTTGGTGGAAAATCCATTCCGATTTTAGGCAAAGTCAACATAAATTGTAATTTATGCATAAATAATAAAAACGTCGTCGAATCTATAATGTTCATAGTAACAGATTTAGATTGTCCAAATGTTCTTGGTCTCCCTACTTGTGAAAAGTTAGGTATAATAAAACGTGTCTTTACAGTAACTAAACAAGATTTTTGTAAACAAATTCTTTCATAATATAATGATTATTTCAGGGTCTTGGGTGTCTACCTCCAGTCTGTCATCTCAAACTCAAGCCTGATGCAGTCCCATGCGTGGATCCGCCCAGGAAAGTTCCATTCGCGTTACAAACGAAACTGCGTGAGGAGTTGGATCGCATGGTGGAAATGAAAGTTGTTGTAAAGGTTACAAAACCTACAGAGTGGGTTAACTCAGTCGTCATAACTGTAAAAAGTTCAGGTCAGTTAAGAATTTGTCTAGATCCAAGAAATCTAAATAGGAACATTATGAGGGAATTTTATCCACTCAAGTCAATATTGATGAGATTAGGTCTCAGCTCGAAGGGGCTGTATGTTTTTCTCATTTAGATGCATTCTCAGGATTTTGGATGCTACGTCTGGATGAACATAGTTCAGATTTATGTCTTTTCAAACACCTTTTGGTAGATATAAGTATTTAAGATTACCATACGGCATAAATGCTTCGTCTGAAATCTTTCAAAGAGTCATGATGAATCTATTTGGTGATATAGAAGGAGTTTTAATATTCATAGACGATATTTTGGTTTATGGTCCAAATGAGTCAGTTCATAATGAAAGATTACATAAAGTCATGCAAAGAGCTCGTCAAGTTAATTTAAAATTTAACAAGTCAAAATGTAAATTTTTAGTCACAGAAGTATTTTTTTTGGGTTATGTCTTTAGTAAAGATGGTGCTAGAGCAGATCAAGAAAAGATCAAAGCCATTGTCAATATGCCTACACTACAAAATGTCAAAGAGTTACAGAGAATACTAGGTATGATCAACTACTTAGGACCTTTTATAAGTAACCTGTCAGAGAAAACTCAAATATTAAGAAATCTTTTGAAAAAGATTCAGTCTGGACTTGGGATGAAAATCATAGTCAATGTCTTAAAAAACTGAAAGATGAGATTACTAACTCACCAGTTTTAGCTCATTACAATCCCAAGATTCCTTTAGTCTTGTCAGTTGATTCGTCAAAGTCAGCATTAGGTGCAGTCATTCTACAAAAAAATAAACCTATTGCATACAGTTCAAAAACTTTAACTGAAACCCAACAAAAATTGCTCAAATAGAGAAGGAGCTACTAGCAATTCAATTTGGTTGTGAAAAATTTCACCAATATGTATATGGTAGTCACAGTTCATACTGATCACAAACCATTAGTCTATTTATTTAAAAAACCATTACATGATGTCCCCGCTAGATTACAGCGTATGATGTTAACTTTACAAAAATATGATTTAGAGGTTATACATGTTCCAGGTAAAGAAATGTATATATCAGACACTTTGTCAAGAGCAGCTTTTAAAGACCATTACACACCTGAAAATGAATCAGAAATGTCATGTCATGTCAATCTAATGTATGCTAATTTAGCAATTACTAATGAATATAGCACAAAATTAGCTCAGGAAACCAAGAGTGATGAATCCTTGCAATTATTAAAAAAATATTATGATGAAGGTTGGCCAAAAAATAAAAATAATGTCAGTCAATTAGTAAAACCATTCTGGAATATTCAAGGTGAAATACATGTCATTAAAGATTTAGTGTTCAAAGGTTCAAAATTAATAGTACCACAGTCAATGTATGAAGAAATGTTGGAAAAAATTCACAAAGGTCACCAAGGTATAACAAAATGTCTAAAACTAGCTAAAAAATCTTTGTACTGGCCAAACATGTCAAGTGATATTAAGAATATAGTAGAACAATGTCTAATATGTGCAAAATTTAAACCATGTAATCAGAAAGAACCACTACAAAATTTTGAAATATGTAAATAGCCATGGCAACAAGTTGGTATTGATTTAATGCATTTTGATAGTTCAGTTTATTTAATTGTCACAGATTACTACTCAAAATACATAGAAATAGCACTATTAAATAAAAACAGTACATCACAAAATGTAATAACACATTTAAAATCTATTTTTGCTCGTCATGGAATACCATTGTGTTTAGTGTCAGATGGTGGTCCGCCTTTCCAGTCACTAGAATTCAAAACTTTTCTACAAGAATGGGACATAGAACATGTTGTTACTAGCCCATATCATTCACAGTCAAATGGTCAAGCTGAAAGCTCAGTAAAAATTATAAAAAACATGCTCAGGAAATGTAAAGAAAACAAATCAGATCCATACATAACTTTATTTCACTATAGAAATACACCTAAAAACAATTTGTCGTCACCAGCACAGTTATTAATGTCAAGAAATCTAAGAGATAACATTCCAGTGTCATGTAACAAATTAAAGCCAAAAGAAGTAACATTTAAAGAATATAAAGAGTCAGTACAGAAAAATGATGAAAATAAATCTAAGTATTATGATAAGAATACAAAGTTATTGTCAATGTTACATTATAACGACCATGTCTATTTTAAAAGAAATCCAAAAAGCAACTGGGAACAAGCTATTGTCAAACAAAGAATGATGAACAATAGGTCATATGTTGTTGAGGATGTCAATGGTGTTAGGTATAGGAGGAATAGAATTCATTTAAGACATAAGTATTCACATAACTTTGCAAACCCTCCTATGCAATCCAACTCGTCAGAGGGGAGAGAGGAAGGTGACAGACAGAAGTCTAGACCTCAAGCATCCTCATCTCAAGAATCCTCAAATATAACCACTAGGTCAGGTCGTGTCGTAAAGCCTACAAGAAGGCTAATAGAAGAAATTGATTGAATGTAAACTAAATAGTATTAAGAATGTTGTCTAGAATAAATTTGTCATAACTATTTTTAAGCATGTTGTCATATGTATAGTCGTATAACATTGTCTATCTTTTAATTGTTTGTCAGGGGTCTAAATTGAACTCAATAAGGGGGATGTTGTGACATCACTATTTAGTATGTAATTAGTATGTACACCACTAGTAATTGTCTATACTTCCGATAGGCTACTCCGGTCACTGTCCTAACTGATCCCGTCCGTGACACTGCTGTGTCCGTCTATATTTATTATAATGTGTCTGCTGTAAATAAATCAAGTGTACCTAACGGTATCTTTTATTCAAACATCCAACATAACACTTGGGTCAGCCAATAATAATGTATTGTATATCAATCTGGGGCGGTGCAATAGAAACATTTTTTTTGGAACTGGAGAGGGCGCAGAGAGCACTTCTGAAGCTTATGTTTGTGGTGGTACACCCTCTATGTGGAGTGTAAGGCATGTGATTGTCTATACAATGTGTAACAGAATAAACGCACAACCTGTTAAGGGGTCGTTGTACTCATCATTATGAACAACTTTCAACTTTCTTTCTATATATATTATCAAACTACGGAATTTAACTGGGTGGCCACCCAAACAAGTCAGGGATCGGTCTGAGAGGAGAATGTGAGTGACGCTCCCATCTGCACCTGTCGCCTCCCATGTATGACCGGATTAACTATATCTGTCAACATCGTATCTCTGGGCCTCCTAACATGATCCTACTGCCTACTGAGTCAAGACAATACCTATAACCTTGTCCGTTCTGTCATGTCTCGAGCTCCCGATGCAGCTGACGATGCAGTAAATGAGGAATTTGTTGGATTGAGAGCGCAATTTTAAAATCCGAATGGCTTGTCTGAAGGACAAGCTATCCCTCTCTAGATCTCCCTCTCTCTCCTTTGATCTAGTAATTAATAGTAGAACTAGTCAGGTTGGACTATCTTGATTTCATCGAAATTTAAGCCAAGATTCTGTGTTGAGTTACTATCTTTAACAGACGGGTTGCAAAAGTGTACCTATAAGAGCGTTCAGAGTATATTAGGGTCTGGAAGAGCAATGGAAATTTGTCCTAATTGAGTCGAATAATATAGTCAATTATGATATATCTTGAAAGATTAATTTTGTCACAAGTGCACAGGATAATAAATATAACTTATTCCTCTTTCGTCTTAAACATAGGGAACTTATTCTATAAAGAAAACCAAATTTATAGTTTAGTTAATTAAAATCATGTATTAATACAATCGGTGTTGATTCAGGGGAAGATAGGCAAGTAGTCAGAAATCAAGCTAACAGGTACCAAAGGTTTTTAAAAGGTCCGAATGGGGCATCATAGTTTAAATTATAATAAAGTACGATGCATCACTTCAACGCAATTTACTTGTACTATACTATCTAGAGTATATCTTTAATTTATGAAAGATCAACTTTTATTATTTTATTGGTTCAGAACTATGACCTGCCCAGTCATTGTTTACTCAAATCGGGTATCCAATGTAATTTAAGGTGATGGGTGGTCTCTAAGGAATATAATATCACGCCCCGTTATTTATTTTTTTAGGGTGATGAAAGCTCACAGTCATGACCTCCCGTGAATTTACAGACTGTGAGACAAGTTCTCATTTACTTTTGCTTCCCTGCCCCCTCATCACGAAACTGGTGTGTGAATTAACCCTACATCCAACATTAATGAATGTAGAGCTGATATTTGGGTTCCTATGTCCTTGATTTAAAAAGGGAAGTAGCGAGTCAACCCCAACACAAGTATTTTTAATTACTTACTGAGGTTGTCTCAACTCATGTATAGCATGTAACTTTTGAGACACAATAAACATTTTATTTATTTATTTATTTATAATAACGAAAAAATCCAAATATCGAAACAAAAAAAAAACCGTTATTCTGCCAACAAACTTAAAAATAAACACGAATTGGATATATACATATTATTTATGATTATACGTACAATAACACAAAGACGGTCCGCAACCGTTCTCCTCAAAACATCCTCAGTCAAACACACATATTATTGGCAGAAATTCATAATAAGGTTTGAAGGAAATTATCAGTTAGCCGTCCAATCAAATTTACATTAGGGACTAATTACATAGACTTTAAATCATCAAATAGTCTGGGTAGCGACACACGCGACCCTCAGTCCTCCAGTTCCCTCTCGTCTCTACAGTTCATGGCATTTCTTTATCAGGACAATTATGATAATAACCACGGTTAAGACTGCCTCGATGTAATAACACCGGAAAATGGGATGTAAATACTTTTTGTTCAATTTCTCGAAGTTTGGGGGAGTAGCGGATTCCATATTAACACTCGTAGAGATGTTATTCAATTTACTTATAGAATTTAGACTGGAGTTCGTGGGTGTCGTCCCCGTTAATTATTGTAACTCACGTGACCTGGTTGAATTTTACTCACGAATGATTCACTGTCGTGAATGATTCAACGTAGTAGCCGCTTTAGGTGAAATTCGCACTGAGGTTACTAATTTAAATCTAACAACACTTTTTTTTTAGTTTACAACCAAAAGATAGGAATAAAAAATTATGCTACACTGCTTCTATTTAAAACTAATGCAGATTATCGTAAAGAGAATCGCCTTGACGTCTCGAGAGTCGCCCCTGCACCTGCAGTATCCCTGATCCGATGCGTCCTCTCCAACGATCGCCCAACCCCCGCCCTCAAGCGTACTGTAATTTTTAAAATAAAACTTGAGAAAAAATAATGCAAAATCATTATTGGCCGATCCCTCCGGCGTGGGTGTGGCTCTGTCCAAAATTCTTGGAGAATTTTCCTTAAGTCATCCACATTGGCAGATTTATATCGTGCAAATCAGCGTCGCAGCGTTTTTGCTTAGCAACATCAAAAAAATCTTTGGTAACACGAGACATGTCCATTCAAGTATTGTTTCAAGTATCTAACCTACGTCAAAACCCCAATAAATATCGAGTTATCTGACAGTTTAAATTGCTTTGTTTTCATAGAAATTATTTCCTTCTGCACGGTTGATAATTCCAGCGAACAAGAGGCACTTTGTCTTATTTTAGACATTTACGCATTACAGATTCACATTGTTTGTTCACTTCCCAATGAAACATGGGAAAGATTTTGGTCCATGTGGACTCGGGTCTTGATAGCCATCTCATGTTCTTCAAACCAATAAGATTCCCCACTGAGTCTTTATTTAACCTCGAATCTTTTGACAGTTAGGAAAATTTATATTCTTCAGATTGCTTTAAAAAAAACATAAATCCCTTCCGTTCATCCATCTAGGAGGAAGAATAATGTCGCCCCTCCAGAAACCCCAGTTAAAACTAAATTTGCCAGGAGACAATATACACAACAATCATCTCGCTTATACAAAATACTAAATAAAGAACAAAACATTTGTTCTATGACATACCACGACTGCAAAAAAACACTCATTCAATGGCTGATGAACAAAAGTTACGAAGAAATTGGTTCAATCTTGCGCACACTAAACTAAATAATTTTGTCACTTTGTTTTTGGTATTCTTTTTGATCTGATTTTTTGATGATGATTTGAATTTTAATATTAATTTTATGTTGATTCATAATTCGATGTAAATTGCATCTATGATTTAATTTAGTAATTCAATTAAATTCTAATTTGTATTGATTTGAATTTCATTTTAATTTAATATACCTTATAATTTAATTTTTGATTTACTGTTTAATTAAATTTTTAATTTTATTATTGATTTACTTTTTAATTTAATTTTTAATTCACTTTTTATTTCAATTTTTGATTTACTTTTTAATTTAGTTAACTTTTTAATGTAATGTTTGAATTACTTTTTAATTTAATTTTTATTGTATTGATTTTGAATTTGATTTTACTGTTAAATTTCTCACTTATGTAATGTTAATGTTAACCGGAAGAGCGGAAGTACCTAATACAAGTAATTTTTTTGCTCCAAAGGTACTTCCATTTGATTTTTATGTCTTACATGTATTAGAAATCAACAGTTTTTTTTTAATATGTCACCATCAAAGTTTTTAACTTGAGTGTACGCGCTCCCGCTTTGTTTTTTATTTATTTTCGACATGGGTGTAATTTTCATGGCTTTCGTGGTCGCTGATTACAGAACTGGGGTCAAAATCAAGATGTCGGCTGTGATAATTTTCTAATTTTTCATCATGGTAGTCGCTTTCATGGTTTTTGTGGATGCTAAAGCCGATAGTGAGTTAAAAATCAAAATGGCGGCTGCGACAATTTTCTAATTTTTCATCATTTTTTCATTTTTCATGGGAGTCGTTGTTCATGGATTTTGAGGATGCTAAAGCCGATAGTGACGTCAAATTCAAAATTCAAGATGGCAGCTGCGATAATTTTCAAATTTTTCATCATGGGACTCGTTTTCATGGCTTTAATCCAAGATGGCGGCTGCGATTATTTTCAAATTTTTCACCATGGGAGTCGTTTTCATGGTTTTCGAGGATGCTAAAGCCGATAGTGTAAGAAGAATTTCTTCTTGTTGGTCAAATTCCTGCCAGGGTATGGTCTCATTATATTTTCTGTCAACGGAAAAGCTTCATCGCCGCTGGCATGGCAGCGCCATTTTTTTCTATAGTTAACATCACAGTGGCGCTCTACATATGATCACCCTCAAAGTAGTCACATTTATTGATTTATCCTCTAACCCGTCCGAGCCTCCCGCACCTGCCCCTGGTCAGCGACGTGCACACTTATCTCGGATTTTTAGTAAGCGTATGAGAAACAACGGCATCTTGCTTAAATAGCAGGAATTTCAATGTTTTTATGTCAGTAGTAGAACGAAGGATGTGTGTGAAAAAACAAAACCGGGAGCATGGTCAACAAAAAAAAAATTGGCCATGTATAGAGTTGGCTATGTTTAGAGTTTTCGTTCCAAACAAATACAAGAAAGGATTGTCGCACGAGCTATCACTGTGATTGGACGTTTACTAACATCTGTTACAGTTTATTGAGCGCATATTTTTTTGTCTTGTTTACGCTCGGGCCAACCGGTTTTCTCCGGTCGGTCCCTGCAGCTGTTGTTTTTCTCACATGTGTGAATCAAACCTAAATTATGTAATCAATTCATTGCCGAGCGCTGACGAGTTGGAGGATGGCATAAATATGGAATTTGAGGACAATACACAACAAGATGACACGGAGTTGGTAGAAGGGAAAAGACCAAGGGAGGAAACCTCTTCTGAAGAAGGATGGAGCGTGGTGAATAGAGGACGAAAAAAGTAGTATGTTGTAGAGAAGACCAAGGTGGGAAGGAAAAAGAAAAGAGGATACAGGTGGCCGTTACTTGTAAAGAACCACTGCCGAAACAGTTCGCTTTAGGTCTACTTAAAACGCATAACATTGCCAGTGGTAAGATTTATAAAATTAAATACGTACATCAGAATAAAATGCTCATTACGTTTGATAACGATATCGGTGCAGATGATTTTATAAATAGCTCAGTGTTTACTGACATGGGCTGGTCTTGTCAAAAAACATCCGAAGTAGGAGTGTCGTACGACCTTATTAAAGCCATGGAACTGGAGATATCTGATGAAGATCTCAAAGCTTATCTATCAAGCAGTGCTGAAATAATATCTATCAAGAGGTTAAATAAACGGTGCCCTGATGACCTTGACGGTAACGGCTGGAGTCCGAGTGAAACGATTCGGCTGGGATTTAAAGGACCTTCTCTTCCGCCATAAGGCTGGCTACATTTACAGTTTGAGGATTCCAGTGGAGCGGTTTGTATTCCCTGTCACACAATGTGCTAACTGTTGGAAATACGGCCATTTGAAGATAAGATGTCCATCAAAGAACCCCGTTTGCCCCAAATGTTCTCGAAAACACGAAAATTGTACAATTAAACCATTTACTTGTGTGAATTGTCTAGATGATCATATGGCTTTTGATAAAAATACCCATTTTTTAAGAAAGAAAAGAAGATGAGGGATTTGATGCCAGAATTTAATTGAACCAACAGGAGAGCTCTTACATTATATGTTCCACCCTCCCCTGCTAATGTCCCACAAGTAGTTTCTGAACCAATGCCCGAAGTCGAACCGCCTTCTACAGAGATTGCCACAACTATCAGTGCGGTTCCAATACCAACGCTACTTCCAGCTGACAAAAACGTCGGCACAGCCTCTCAAGTCATCTGCCCAGGTACTTCCTCAATTTATCAACGAACTTAGCCTCTGCCTAAACGTAATTTAAAGAAACAAAATCGCCGACCATTAACCCCTACGCCTGCTTTTTTTTCGGATGGGAAATAATCAAATAACCCCTCCCGCTCTTAGCTGAGCAGGAGGGAGTTTCAGACTTTTACTGACTAAAACCCATCCATGTTCCTTCCTTTGCCCTTTATATTCCAGAGCCGCGGTATCTCTTTCGAACAGTCCCGCAACCCTGGCAGGCATCGGTCCTTTCGGACCCCTTCCTGTTTGCTGACTCTCTTTGAGGCGCGCGTGGAACACGAACGCACCGTTGACACGGCCTGTCGTCATAAGACGGATGGACGGCGAGTAAGCCCCATTACTCACCGTCCACAGGCCCGCGCCTACGGTGGCCGCTGGCCACCACGCCACGCCACGCCTGCTGAGGACATGATATGGAGTCAAGTCTCAGAATCTTCAGATTCTTCAGAGAATCACACTGATAATAAGTCTTCCGATAATTTAACCTTTTGTTATGTGATTAAAAAAAATTGTAAATATTATAAAAAGCGAAGAATCCCTGCAATCAATTTCCATATTTTCAGAGTGGCTGACACATAAAATTATAAGTAGCATATCTATTGATTCGTTATTTGATTTATTTGTTAGAAATGGCTGATAATAGTCTTTGTACGAACTTAAATATCATACAATGGAATTGCCAAAGTATAAGGCCGAAATCTCGTTCACTGGAATTGCATCTTAGTCAAGAAAAAATTCATATTGCCGTGTTAAGCTGTTAGTATGTAAGTAGGGTACGCTGCGCGTGACCCGACCTCTTCAGTCGATATTACACGTTAGCTCGGGACGCTTGTGTTTCCTTTCTCCGTAACTAACAGTGGCGACGAGACGAACGAGAATTAACGCGTGCAAAAATCAAACATGGCGAAAGTGTCCGTTGGATCCCTGACTAGTTTCAATCACGAAAACCAGGATTGGTCAGTTTTCAAGGAGCGACTGGAACAGTGGTTTTTAGCCAATGATCTAGAAAGTGCGGAAGGTAAACCAAAAATTAAACAACGTGCGATTTTACTCAGCAGTTTATCAGAGAGCACTTTCAAATTGGTCAGAGATCTCGCACTACCAAATAAAATAACCACACTCGAATATAACACTATAGTGAAGTTATTGGATGATCACTTTGAACCAGCTAAATGTGGCTTCGCCGAGCGAAATCGTTTCTATACATCGAATCAACAACCAGAGGAACAGCTGGCAGGTTGGGCGGCACGTGTTCGCGGACTAGCAGTGGATTGTGCTTTTCCTGCTTCGTGTCTCAATTCGTTACTAAACCGAGTTGTGATCGGCTCGCGAAATACAATATTGTGTCTATATCAGTAAGAACATGTTCGTAGAAGAGTGATGACGGAAGTTTAAAGTAACAGTGTCATTATTTGGATAAACACGGCTGTATGTCACAGAAAAGGTAAGTTGTTAATTTGTTTTAATAGGAAAAGTGTTTCAATTTGTTTAAACACAGTTTTTTGTGTTATGAAATTAATGGTAAAGTGTTACTATAATAATATAAATCAAAATAAATAATACTGTAAATGAAAAAAAATTACTTTCGTAAATCACGTGTCATAATGTAAACAGAGATCTATAATAAGACCTCATTAAATGTCTTAAAGAACCCTGCACTCAGATTTTATTGACAAAAAATGGTGACTTTTTTCTAATATTGGCGACTTTTTTCTAATATTGGCTCTCCTGTAAAATTTTATAATTTCGGTTAGTAACGGTTTTACTTTAAAGGTGCGAATTATTCCTGAAAAAGTATTCAATTATTACTTCAAATCTTTGCAATTACAAAAAAGTAAAACGGTACTTCATAGTTACAATGGCAGCAACATTGAAACTGCAGGAACTATTTTGCTACCAATCACTTACAAATCCAAAACAATAGATATACTAGTCTATGTAGTTAAGTATGATGGACCGTGTTTATTGGGCAGAGATTTTTTATCAAAATTCAATTTAAAAATTGCCCCAATAAATAATTGCAGAAATTATGTGGAACAAATGGTAACTAAATATCCAAAATTATTTTCAAACGAACTAGGGTGTTACAATGGGTCAAAGGTCAGTCTTCAGGTCAAGCCCGGCTCAAAGCCAATTTATTTTAAAGCGCGTCAAGTCCCTTTTGCATTAAAAGAAAAGATTGACCGCGAGTTAGACAGACTAGTCCATGTTGGCATACTGGAACCGGTCAGTAGTTCTGAATATGCCAGTCCTATTGTCCCAGTGTTGAAAAACAATGGAGATATACGCATTTGTGCCGACTACTCCGTAACCTTGAACAAACAGCTGGTAGTTGACAAATACCCATTGCCACGTATAGAAGAGCTGTTTGCAAAACTTCACGGTGGGAAAAAAATTACAAAATTAGATTTATCACAAGCGTACAACCAATTAAAGCAACAGATGACCCAGAAATGTTAACTTGTGTCAATACACACCGTGGTTTATTCAAATTCACAAGATTAATTTTCGGCTTAGCAAGTTCGGCGGCAATTTTTCAAAAAACATTAGAAAATGTGCTATCCGGCCTTGATAGGGTACTAGTATTTCAGGATGATATTTTACTGACTGGGGTCAATGACAGTGACCATTTAAATAATTTACACAAAGTTTTAAATAGGCTACAGGAGGCAGGATTAGTTCTACAAACAAATAAGTGTCAATTATTTCAAGAATCGGTGTCATATTTGGGTTTTAAAATAGATAGTGAAGGTTTACACAAATGCAAAGATAAAGTAGAAGCAATAGTACAAGCTAAAACACCATCGAACGTCAATGAACTGAAGTCATTCCTAGGCATGGTGAATTACTATAGACAGTTTGTAAAAAATGCGTCTAGTATTTTAAAACCACTACATGCTCTGTTACAAAAAAACACTGCATGGCAATGGAGTGACGAGCATGAAGCAGCTATCCAACAAATTAAAAATGACCTAATGTCGGACATAACCCTATCACATTATGATCCACAAGCTAAATTAATATTGACAGTGGATGCGTCCCCCAATGGTCTCGGCGCGATATTGTCACAAGTAGGTAAAGATGGTATGGAGCGGCCGATCTCGTATGCCTCGCGCTCACTATCAAAAGCAGAACTCGGCTACAGCCAAATACAAAAAGAAGCGACGGCAATAATATTTGGTGTTCGAAAATATCATCAATATTTATACGGGCGATCGTCTCCATTCATACTAAGAACAGACCATAAACCACTTGTGTCCATATTCAATCACAACAAAAGCATACCGGAAGTATCAGCAAACCGGTTGCAACGCTATGCAATTTATTTATCATCGTATAATTTTATTATTGAATATATAAACAGCTCAAGTAACGCAACGGACTACCTGAGCCGTTCGGTTAATGATAAGAAACAAGTTTTGCCAAACAATCACCAAGAAATAGCAACTATAGATAGGGCTACTTATGTACACTTTGTCCACAATAATAACTTAGATCGGTTCTTATCTCTAAGTGACATTACCGCGGCAACATTGTCAGATTACGAACTCAGAACAGTATATGAATATGTACAAACGGGATGGCCAAAACACAAAGCTGATAAGAACCTAAAGTATTACTATATGTGTCGTAATGAGTTAGCCATAGAAAAGTCATGTCTTGTTCGTGGTTATAAAGTAGTCGTACCATTGAGCTGTAGGTATAAGATATTGTGTGAATTGCATAAAGGACATCTCGGTGTAAACAAGATGAAAGCAGAGGCGCGAAACCGGTTTTGGTGGCCGGGTTTATCGGCAGATATTGATAAACACGTTGCAGCTTGTGAAATATGCAATACACTCCGTCCCACACCGCCCCGCGCCCCTCTTACACCCTGGCCGTTTCCCCCCGAGCCTTGGTACCGTGTGCATCTAGATTTTCTTGGGCCAATTAATAATAAAGTTTATTTAGTAATAGTGGACGCGTATTCCAAATGGTTGGAATGTTTTGATGTATTCTCCGCCTATGGAAGCAGCGTAGTCATAGGTAAGTTATGAGAGGTAATGAGCCGGTTTGGTTTGATAAGAAATATCTGCACGGATAACGGTACATCATTTGTGTCCACTGAGTTTACGAATTTTTGTAGGAATAACGGCATCATACATTTCACTACTCCTACCTACAATCCAAGTAGCAATGGACAGACTGAGAGCAGTGTAAAAATCATAAAAAAGGCACTGAAAGCATTCATTTTATCAAAAGTTAGTGTAAAAGATTTCAATGTAACACTAAATGAATTTTTATTTAACTATAGAAACTCAGAACATAGTACAACAGGCAGATCACCCGCTGAAATACTGTTCGGCCGTAAATTAAGAAACAGGCTAGATCTATTAGACATACGTAAACCGATATCAGCCAATACGGACCTCGAAAGTGTCGTGAAAGATAAACAGTGCTTACAGAGTAAGCTATACAGTGGTATACGAAAAGTGAAGTTTACTAAAAATGCAATAGTGCTAGCTAAAGTATACAAACTAAAAAAAAACATATTGGACAAAAGGAATCATTGAGAACACATTAGGAAATTCCTTATATGAAGTGCGATTGCTCGGTCAAAACAACGGTTCGGTAATCAAGAGACATGTCAACCAGCTCTTGAAATTTAAGGGTGAGGGTGAGAGTCCACAGGCGGAACGTAGTTCACACGACAGAAAAGTCATCGGTACGAATGAAGATCTACCTACGGAGCTTCCCCCCATCGTATTATTCTCGTCTTTATGCAGTCTGCAAATAGAAGATGTCACTCAACCAGCGTCAGGAGTTGCTGATGTCTCGAACGAAAATGTCAACGCGTCTGATTCGGCGGAATATGAGGGTACAGATTTGAGATGCTGCTCCCCCTCTGAACAAAGCAAATCTGATGACTCGTTCACGACACCCTCACCTCCACCGAGGGCACAGAACGAACGCCGCGATATGTTCATTTTTTGAGCAGTAGTATTATTTTATAATTGTCAGGCTAAGGGTGGAGGGATGTTAGTATGTAAGTAGGGTACCCGACCTCTTCAGTCGATATTACACGTTAGCTCGGGATGCTTGTGTTTCCTTTCTCCGTAACTAACATAAGCGAAACATGGTTGGAGCCCGCCGAGAGTTATTTTAAAATTAGTGAGTATAATATGAGAGAAGATGGTTACGGTGGTATGGCCATTATGACTCATCGATCTGTTAGGTCTGTTGTTTGTACAACGCAAAGTCCCAACCCCGGTATTGAATTGTTACACATTAAAATTCGGAATTGTCAGCATATTGAGAATATAATTTCCATTTATTGCCCTTCGACAGTACACACCACACAAAGGGGGATGCTATCTTTTGTATTGGGAACAGTAAAACTATTCTCTTAGGAGATTTTAACTCGCATCACTCTAATTGGTCTGTAAGAACTGACCGCCGCACACTGGTCCCAAATTAAAAAAAAGTGGACATTGATAGTAGACCGCTGATATTTTTTTTTATTGTTGATACAATGATAACAGATAAGGCAAAAAAATATTATTGTCCTACTTCAAATACTTTTCTGTAAAAAAAATATTTCTTTTTTTTTTGTATGGGAGCGATTACATTTTACTCAATTTCTCAAAAACTTTAAGCGATGTCGAGATGGCAATCACATATGTTAGAAAACTAATAATTCTGAGTATTTGGCTCGAAGAAACTTATTGCTTATCTCTGCGTACTTTCGAGATAATAGTGACAGAAAATAACATTTTTTTTTAATGTTAATTTTTTGCTTTTTTTTAATCATAGCCTTACTTTAGCACATAATTATAATGTATGCGTAATGTCAAATAAGTAAAAAGAGACTTCTCTGTAAAAGAGGTTATGGGGGCTCACTAATGACTGAAAAGCTATGACCTTTCTGAAGGAGTACTTTCATCAGTTCTAAAAAACAATCAAAATGAAGACAAATAAAGCTGCAAACATAAAGTTGAATATGTTCACAAACGATTCTGAAAAAATATTATGGTGAAAGATTAATATTTGGGTCTATATTCTCTTGAGAAATCTCTATTTCCTCGTTTTCCAACGAAAGCAATTCATTGTTCAAGATCAAAGCACTAGCCTCTGGAAACAACTGTTTATGTGAACGAGCAAACTTTGGTTTGATATGGCTGATGTAAGGATCTGAGCTAATTAGAAAGCTGTGGATAATGTCTAAATTAGTCTGAACTCTACCGATTTTTCTTGTATGTGCCATTCTAACATTCCGGAAATCTTTATTCCTCGCTTCGGAAGCTTCTTCGGAAAGCATGCCTATCGGAATAAAGGAGAAATTTTCACAAATATCAGCACCGTGTATCAACAATTTATGGACACTTGAAGGCATGTAATACCATGGATATAAGTTTACATATAGCATTGCTGTTTCTTTACAATATTCCCTAAACAAGTTGGTATTAATAAGTTGACCAGATGAAATTGTTTGTAAAATGACTGCAAATCTCTTGATTAAATCAGGGTGGATACCCGTTATTTCAGCAGATACTTCATAATTTTCAAAAAACCTTCTTGCCGTGTTACCGTCATTGGTTGTACCAAATCCCTGTTTTACTATGTCAATTAACAAACCAGTTCTTTCCCGGAATTCTTCTTGTGTCAAATTCTTTTTAATTTCTTTTAACAATTTATCTTCTTTTCGTGCAGCCCACTTTTTGAAGTCTAAGTTGTACGAAATGTGTCAAATACATTCCATACATCTTATCCACATATGAAGCGAAGACAGACCATATTTATACATATCTTCTCTGATGAGTCTTTTGGATACAAAGTCCAAGTCATTCATTTTGCTAGGTGGGGTATTGCAAATATTACAAACAGCTGCAGAAGAAGTATTGGAAATCACAGTAGAAATTTTCCCATCAATCATAGTCATGTACAAATCATGTTTAATATCAAAATTATCTACAATTGTGGGAACAAGATTACGAATTTCTTCCTCTAAGGATGCACTTTCCTTCTTTATCAATTCATTTGTTTCTTTTGCAAATATAAAGCCAATTGGACGACAATAGTTTGTTGAAGAGGGAGCAGGATTTTGCCACAAGATAGTACCACTCTCTTCTTCCAAACGAAGCGGAACCAAACTAATCATGAAAATTGAAGAATCGTCAATTTTAGTGTCGGAGTGTGACTTTTGTTTATAATTACTTTGAGAAGATGACCCGTCAAAACCCCATTTGCTTATTAGTTTTAGCGATTTTTTGTCGGCAGAGTTGTGCTGAATTGTTTTTAATATCCTATTAGTTGGCAAATCTAGAAGCGATTGAAGTCTTATCTTAGCATCAGATTCAGTTACAGTTATGTCTGACTCTGCAGGATAACAAGTTTTTTAAGCTTCCAGGAGCTTTTGATAGGATGGAAGACCATACATTTTCTCTGAAGCAAGAATAGTTCTTAAATTTCGATATTGCCATTTTGACAAATTTGTTGAGGTGTAAAGCGCTAACGTTTTATCATCTGGTAAACACGGTTTGTCAGTCTTTTTAGCGAATAGTACATCATGTACCATCTCACATTTTTCCTTGTTTTGGCTGAGTTCGTTTAATATAGCTGCTAATTTTGTTTTTTTAGACTCTTTTAATTTGGCACATAAAGCATAAACTAATTCCTCCTCTGTGTGATCTAGAAGTGTTAGAGAACGCCTTTTCTTCTGTTTATCAGATATATCAACAAATGGTTTTTTACTTGTACCATAACTTAATTGATGAGTATCCACTTGCGTTTCGAAATTTGGAATTACTTCCTCGGCAACTTTAAAAATGCTGCTTAAATCGATATTTTGACATTTTGGCCAAACTATTTGGGATTGTAACCAGTCTGAATTTTTGTTAAGAAAGGTCTTTTGAGCTCTACTGGAAGCAGACCATCTTTTTGAGATATTACTTGAAAAATTACGACAAAATAATTTAATATTACTCAAATCTTCGGAAGACAATTCAACACCAATACGTTCAATAAGGGTATTAAATAAAAATTCGACATTTTTAAAACCACCTCCTGATTTAAGAACAACGTATAAGTCTAAGTTGGTGACAAATGCGGACATATTATAATTTTAAGGAAAATTGAAAACAAATTAGAATCAAAGATATCAAAGACAAAGTGACTTTGATTTTAACAAAAAAAATTACGAAAGCAAATTCGACGAAAGAAAGACAAACAAAAATTATTTGATTTTAAAATCCAAAGATTCAAAATACAACAATAACAAAACAAACAAACAACAAGCATTTCTTCAAGCGCACAGAAAAAATAAGGACACGTCTTATCGCAACCACATTTAGTTGTACACTGAGTGAGGTGTACGCGCGCGATTCGTGACCGTATTACGTTACGTCATGAGAGGCGGCCATCTTGTTATCCCGGCAAACTCGCGTCGAAGCTCCATTTTGCTGGCCAGCGGACCTATTGCGATATGAGTAAGGCTATGATTAAAAAAAAAGCGAACAATTAACATTAAAAAAAATTGTTATTTTCTGTCACTATTATCTCGAAAGTACGCAGAGATAAGCAATAAGTTTCTTCGAGCCAAATACTCAGAATTATTAGTTTTCTAACATATGTGAATGCCATCTCGACATCGCTTAAGGTTTTTGAGAAATTGAGTAAAATGTAATCACTCCCATACAAAAAAAAAAGAAATATTTTTTATAGAGAAAAGTATTTGAAGTAGGACAATAATATTTTTTTGCCTTATCTGTTATCATTATATCAACAATAAAAAAAAATATCAGCGGTCTACTATCAATGTCCACTTTTTTTTAATTTGGGACCAGTGTGCGCCGCGCCGTGGCTCCGAAATATTTGACTCGATGTTGGATTATAATTTTATTCATTTGAACGATGGTAGCTTCACAAGAATCAGAATGGTTGAAGGAATTCTCCAGCAAACTAGTCCCGATATTTCATTTGTTTCATCAGATCTGTCCTTATTATGTATGTGGAAATTAACAAACGAGTCACTCGGAAGTGATCATCTAATTATTCAATTAAATTGTAAACTTAATATTAGGCGTGAATACCAATGCAGAAGTAATTTAAAAATCTGATTGGACTTTATATTCTAGATATAAAGACGATTATTTACAAAACTGCGTAACTCCCCGTGACTCCCAGGAGTTATATGACTTTCTACACAATATAATGCAAGAAGCTGCACGTAAAAAAAGTATATTCCCTACATTAAATCTCTCAAAACATTAGCAACACATTTAAGCCAAAACCAAGTTGGTCTCCAGAGCTGTCCAGGGCTGTTGCGGAGCGGCGCTTGGCTCTCGCGAATCTGAGAGGCTGCCCCTTTCCAAGGAATTTAAATAGCCTCAAAGAAAAACTAAGTATTGCTCAAAGGTTTATTCGCAACGCTAGATGTAAATCTTTTCAGCGGTTTTGTTCATCTGTAGATGAAACCTCTTCAGCATCTGAAATGTGGCGCAAGATGAGGTGGTTAAAGAGTCGGCAAATTCGTTACGCATGTGTAGATAAAGAGAAAGCTGAGCGTCTGCTTAGCGGCCTTACCCCAGATTTTGTTTGTCCCGCGCAGCCTAGTTTTAATTCTAATAATGCAATGTTGGAGTCGCCAATCTTAATACAAGAATTAGTCAACTGTATTAAAGCTACCGACACAGCCCCTGGTTCAGACCAAATTTCCTTCTCCATGATTAAACACCTTTCACCTTCCGGTAAACCTATGTTACTTTTAATACATAATCGATGTTTTTGTATCTGTTTTGTTCCTTCAGAATGGCGTCAAATCAAAATAGTTCCAATTCCTAAACATAGTGGTTCATCTTTACGCCCTATCTCCCTGATACCTTGTATTTGTAAAATTTTGCATGCCATCTTGGCTAAACGTTTACAATGGTTCTTTGAAAAACAACACCTTTTTCCTGAGGACCTGGTAGGTTTTCGTAAAGCACGATTCTGTCTGGACAATCTTACGCGGTTGGTTTCTAAAATTCAACTAGGATTCTCTAAAACCTGGTTACAGCAGCGTGTTTTATAGACATCGAGAGTGCTTATAACAATGTTGATGTTCCTTGCCTGTTACGTAGTTTAGACCAGTTTGGGGTGGGATCAAAAATCTGTGTTTATTTGTGGTCCTTTTTATCAATAGATATCTGCAAGTGGCGAAGTACGGTTGTGATATTGTTAGATTTACTGGCCGTAGGCTAGCCCAAGGAGATCCACTGGCTCCACTTTTATTTAATATTTTAACA
This sequence comes from Eugnorisma glareosa, assembly GCA_947578425.1. NCBI lineage: Eukaryota > Metazoa > Arthropoda > Insecta > Lepidoptera > Noctuidae > Eugnorisma > Eugnorisma glareosa. Next base: position 4,943,316 of record OX387974.1, on the reverse strand, counting down.
CTACATATTTGTAAGAAAGTCCGATAGGTTAATATTTTTCAATATTCTGATTGACTTTGTGTTGTATTCAACAAATCATAATCTAGATTTAGTGTTTGAAAAACTTTGGTCTGCTTTACGGTATACCAAAGTCTTAATTGATAAGCTAGGTTTGTCTCCAAATTAAACTAAGATTTGTGTTTTTAAAAAGGGTTGTTTTAGAAGGTCTGTCAACTTTGACTTCAATTGAAGTCGTTAAAAATGTGAAATATTTGGGTCTGTGGTTGGATAGCTTCAAAAGAAATGGATAAATATACGAGACGCATTTATGAGAGAGTTAAGACGCAAGGGCGCCAAAAGCGGTTCAGCTGCTAAGCGTAAATCGTCATATATTTTCTTTGATCAGTTAGTTTTTTTAATGCCAACCTTAGAATCTAATAAAAGTCTAGCAGAAACAGAAGAGATACCACAAGAACTTGACAGTCATATAAATGAGTCGTCTATACTCCTTCCCATGAAATATGCGCAGACACAAAATTAAAAAAACCAACATGGAAGACGACATTTCACAAGAGCTGGTTAATAGCAATATTACAGCAGATTATCAAAGCTCGTCAAGAAGAAAATTGTCTAGATTGCGATAAAATGTATATTATTATTTTATCTTTCTAAAATACTCTAAACAAATACCAGAACAGTTAAAATCAAAGGCACAAATAGATGGGTTTCCAAATACTTCTTTTGAACACATTCAAGGTCATTCAGGTTATTATACGCGGTCGGGAATGGAAAACTACTCTCATCTTAACCCATCTACATCGGGGTATTCTAGAAGTATACATCCACCTCAAGAAAGTTCACATCGTCCATCTTTTAAACTACTCCTCAGCTTCTAGCGACTATACTTTTCCTCACTCAAATGTATCTGAAGCTTCGGATATAATTGATTTGTTTCCAAAAGATTAAATATTTTGTATTTGTGTTTTTACTAAGCAATAATAAATAATAATTATTTAAAACTTCGCAAATGTCTTTCATTCCATTCACGAAAAGGCATACAAATGTACGGGAATCGAACCCGCTACCTTTGTTGGTTTATTCTTTGCTGACCTCGCGAGAACTGGGTGGGTCTTGTCAACTCAACCAAAAAAACTACAATATATAGAAGAAATAACTAAAACCCATGCAATGCACATCACACTAATAATTAAGTAAGCAGTGACATCTTACCTTAGGAGTTATAACCAATTTTTCTTCAGCAGAAATGCACTCCCGAAAAAAACTTTCTGCGAAACCAAAACCGACTTCCAAAAAAACAATAAAAAAAAGCAAAAAAGATACAAACAAAGACACCGACTTCCGAAAGTCAAGTTATTTTAGATTTTTTTTTGTGTTTTTTTGGAAATCGGTTTTGTTTTCGCAGAAAGTTTTTTTATTTTACCCTTTTTAGTTGTAGTATACCACACAAATACTTGTCATGAATTATTTTTACAGTGTAACTAGAAGTTAGTTAAAGTACTCGTCAAGACGAATCATACGAGCCCACTCGATGAGATTTTGTCATTTTATTACGGACTACCTGTGACCACCTTCCAGCTCCATCACCAGACCCTTGGTACCATCTAGAGACAAAGTACTCGACAAGATGTATTATGCGAACCCAAACTCGATGGGGTTATGTCGTTTTATAACGGAGTTCCTATAGCCACATTTCAGCTCCATCGTCAGACCTTGATTACCATTTAAGACTAAAGTACTTGTCACGACGAATCAAACGAGTCCAAATTCGACGGCGTTGCGTCGTTTTATTACAGAGTTTCTATGGCCACCTTCCAGCTCCATCATCAGATCAGCTCCATGTCATTATAATATTGCATTGTCTCGCGATATACACATGCGTGCAAAATTGCAGCTCAATCAGAAATCGGGAAGTGGGTCAAATTTAACTAGCAAGTATCACGCGACGTCGCGTGATGTGACAATTAATGTGAGGATTTTGATGAAATTCTATGGGACCAATCGAAAAGCATATCCTTTCAGATGCAAAAAGAATTTTTCAAATCGGTTTATAAATGACGGAGTTATGAGGTAACAAACATAAAAAAAACAACCGAATTGAGAACCTCCTCCTTTTTGAAGAAAGTCGGTTAAAAACAGCTGTATTCAGTAACATGGGGTTTAAGTATGTTCAAGATCTCGTAAAAAGATTTTTTAGACATTCTTACGTACCTTGTTAAAAAAAATATCTTCAAATTGCAGTACGTCTGGAAAGTTTGTGTGAAATATTCCTTTTGTAAGCCTCTCCCGTAACAATGGATGAATCCAAAAAAGATCTTGGCCCTTTTTTTCTTTCACTTTTGTAATAATGAACAAACTAGCACAGCCATTTATTTATTTATGTACACACAAAATACTTAATAGGAGCACATTAAGATAGATGAGCACAAAGGTACTGCTTATTTCATAAAAAATTTCTTCAGCAGACCTGCGAGAGGAAAGTTTGATTAGAAATGGAGACACAGTGTATAGCAAAGACAGAACAGGAAAATTTCAATTAAAACTTAAAACAAAAATATACCTATATCATATAAATGTACACACAAACATATACACATAATATACAAAATAAATTTATACCTATAATATGAATAATTGCCAGAATATTACAGTAAAGAGGAGAGATAGTGTTCTTTGACTTGCTTTTTGAAGACAAATATAGTTTTAGAATTTCGAATGTTAGGTGGAAGAGAATTCCACAAATGTACGGACAGAGAAGGAATTAGAACAGAATTCGGTTTTATGGGATGGGAAATTAAGATGATGCCTGAGGTCGGATCTACACAGAGCATCAGAAGGGCGGGTAAACGAAAAACGATCGCGGTAAAGGATGTTGTAGAGGAGACATAAAATCAGAGTGTTCCTGCGAAGACGAATAGGGAGCCATTTGAGTTCCTTGCGGAACTGAGAAACATGGTCATATTTCCTCAGACCAAACACAAAACGGATGCAAAGATTTTGCAAACGCTCGAGCTTATTCAACAGCTCCTCAGTGGCATCCAAATAGCAGGCATCAGCGTAATCAATGATCGGCTGAATCAGAGTTTGAGCTAAGTATATTTTGGTCTTAGAAGGCAAGAAGCTTTGTAAGGATTTAAGCGAATGAAAAGAAAAGTGCACCTTACGACTAACCTCATTCACTTGAGCTCGCCAAAAAAGATTGCTGTCAATTAAGACACCAAGGTCCTTAGCTGTTTCCGCATAGGCAATGGTCGAGCAGCCCAAAGATAATGGAGTCAAAGCTAACAAGTCAAGTGCAGTGCGATGACTTAGCCCATTGATAGATACTTTCCAGGTTATGATTCATGGCATTGATTGCTGATTCCGCATCAGCCAGCAAGAAATGTCGATACAGCTACAAATCGTCCGCGTAGAGGTGAAAGCTGGAAGTGATAACTTTGGTAACTGTATTAATGAAGATAGAGAAAAGAAGAGGAGAGAGAACGCCGCCTTGAGGAACGCCAGCAGTAAGATCACACCAATCAGAGAAGATCTCTTCTTGGCGAACACACTGAGAGTGACCCCGAAGATAAGAGCCAAACCAGGCTAACGTAGAGGCAGAGAAATTAAAAGATTGTAGGATCCCAAGAAGGATGTCGAAATCCACTGAGTTGAACGCGCAACTAAAATCAAGTAACACTTAAACACTCAGAGATTTGTTGTCCATAGCCCAGCGGATATCGTCAGTAACCTTCAAGAGTGCAGTATTATGTACAGTATTATGGCCAGTACGAAAGCCAGATTGGAAAGGGGAAATAAGGGCATTAGACGATAGATATTTGGAAATTTTACCATGAACAATGTGTTCGAGAACTTTGGAAAGGAAAGCAAGAATGGAAATGGGTCTAAAGTGGGAAAAGGAAGAAGGATTGCTTATTTTAGGAAGTGGTATTATGTGAGCCTTTTTTTTTTTTTTTTTTTTTTTACCGATGGGAAATCATCAAATAACCCCTCCCGCTCTGGGCTGAGCAGGAGGGAGTGTCAGACTTTTACTGACTAAAACCCATCCATGTTCCTTCTTTTGCCCTTTGTGTTCCAGGGCCGCGGTATCTCTTTCGAACAGTCCCGCAACCCTGGAACAGTCCCGCAACCCTGGGTATTATGTGAGCCTGCTTCCAGGCTGACGGAAATATACCACAAAATAAAGAAAAATTAACAATATGTGTAAGGATGGGGAGTACCTCTGAAATAATGGGTATTGTCATTCTCGAACACAAATTAACATGGCCCGCAGCAGAGGAGGAAATAGAGAGAAGGGTTTTTTTGACAACAGATTTCTTCAGAGACAGGACTGAAATTGAAAGGTGCACAATGAGGTAACGGAAAATTAGAGAGCTCAGACAAAGTTGACGTTTTAACGCTTGGGTCTTGGTAGGATTATGTTTAATTTTAATACGCCGACGAGGAGCATGTGTATCGCAGAGGTACATAGCGGAATTGAAGTTGTTCACCTTTTCATAAATAGAGGTGCTTGCGATAACGTGAGTCCAATCGATATCTCCCGTATCGCGTTTCAAAGCCTTCAAGTCTATGCTATTGAAACTGCGAAGAAAGCAGAAGCGGGGCTTACGTTTCGGAGGTCGGATACGATAGGAAAGGGAAATGAGGTCATGGTACAAAAAGGTGGCAGTGAGCTGCCCAAACTCAGCAACATTGTGAGATGAAGATAATACGATCATTAGGTCAAGAAGAGAAGGCGTGAAATTAGGGAAGTTATGGGTAGCAGAAAGAGGTAGAATTTCCAGATTAAAAGAGGATAAAAGCGAACGAAGTTTATGTGAACGTGAATCATTTTTAATTAAACATGTGTTAAAATCACCCATTAAAATGACATGCTCGTATGATGGGCAAAAATTGTTAAGTGAGGATTCTAAGGAGTCAAAATAGTTAACGTGAAGGTTAGGAGAGTAAAATACAGCAAGCAAAACATTGATAGGATTTAAAGTTATTTCCAAAAATAATAATTCAGCCGACCCAGAGTACTGAGATGGAGACGAACTTACAATTTTGTTCGGAATATCGGCGCGTATATAAATAGCGACACCACCACCACCCTTGCAAACCCTGTCATTTCTGACCAGAACAAATCCCGAAAGTGCGTAGTGCGTAGAAAGGAGAGAGGGCTTAAGAAAGGTCTCAGATATTAGGAGTGCATCAAGATGGACACTGCCAAAGGATGCCAGAAGATCGGAATAATGACCAGGAACACTCTGAGCATTAATATGGGCTATATGCAAATTGTTAGGATAGTTAGAAAAAAGAGAGGAAATATTGTCACGCAAAGTACGAAGCGGAGGCTCGCTGTCCGCACTAACGAAGCTACAAGTCGAGGAAAAATATGAGAAAAAACTGTCATTTAAGTCAGCTGGAATATTCATAGATAAATACAAATAGTATATAATATTACATTATAACACAGAAAAAAAAAAAAACAGAAAACAACAATAACTACAATTAAATACGTATACGGCTGATTGTTTCAAACACAACCACCCAAACTCACTAGTTTGTTGGAAGACATTGTACTCATCACTAGCACTAAAAAACAAACCATAATTTCGTCGACGTCCATTTTGGAGCACGATGTGAATTCGACTGACGAATGTGTTCGCAGACGTGGCCGCAATGTGCGCGGGCTTGTCGCAGCAACGTGGTCGCGCGGCCTGGCCGCCTAATGCGCGGGGGCACTTAATCGTATGGGTGGTATCCGATACCCTCACTTAACAAAAGTAACTAAAGATGGCAGTGGTGTAAGACTCGGAAAATATTCATAGTAGCTTCCTACATAAAATCATCAGACTATGTGGTCGCTACAAAAAATCCCGACGAACCCATTCGAATGGGAGTTGTCTGACACAGGGTTTTAATAGACAAATTTTCTACCCTTTTTTTTTTTTTTTCGTTTGCTAAATCATCAAATAGCCCCCCCTCCCGCTCTGGGCTGAGCAGGAGGGAGTGTCAGACTTTTACTGACTAAAACCCATCCATGTTCCTTCCTTTGCCCTTTGTGTTCCAGGGCCCAGCAACAGTCCCGCAACCCTGGCAGGAAATTTACTACCCCTCAAATTGACTTATTTGCCTCTCGCCTTAATAAAAAATGTAAGGTATATGCCTCATGGCATAGAGATCCTGATGACTTTACTTTGGATTGGTCAAATAAATTTTTATGTCTTTCCCCCTGTGCCCATTATACTCAAAGTCATAAGAAAAATAATATCTGATAAAGCAGAGGGTATCATGGTTGTACCTGATTGGCCTACTATTTACTCGCCAACTTACCTCAGACATTGTCAAACTAAACTCTGATGACGTGTTCATTCCTTATTCCAGCAACCCAACTCACACTCACATGAACATTCGACCACACCTTACCCTGGTTGCCGGAGTGTTGTCCGGACGGCACTCTTATGACACTGTGTCCCAGAATCCGCCTTAGACATCATGCTGGCGTCGCTTTCGGTTAATACTTGGAAACAATACGATGTTTGCATCAAACGTTGGTATTTATTTTTTTATAAGAAAATGTAGAACTCTTTTGGCACTTGTATCAGCACATAGGCTACAAACTCTGTCCAAAATTCACGTGGATCAAATTGTTACAGTTAAAATACCGAAACATATCAAAACTTCAAAAATGGGTGTTAAACAACCGTCCTTACATTTGCCGTTATTTAGCGAACATCCTGAAATATGCCCAGCAAAAACATTAACAACATAAATAGATAGAACTAAAAATCTTTGGATCTCGAATAATCTTTTCATAAGTTTTCGTAAACCATAAAACTGTGTTTATTCCTTTCTGACCCATGGAACACCAAAGTGGTTCACCTAGGTGTTCCATGGTCACAAACCCTTAGTCGCTGGATTAAGTCAACATTAAAAGATAGTGGAATTGATGTCTCCATTTTTTCATCCCATAGTACGCGCCATGCCTCAACTTCTATGGCACACAAACTGGGAGTCAGCCTTGATGTCATTCGACAAACTGCTGGATGGAGTGGCAATTTCACTACCTATGCTAAATTCAACAATAGACAAATATTGAATAATGAAGATAATATGGTCCTAACCAGATCAATGTTAAGTACTCAAAGTAGAAGTTTATCTATTTAATTAGTAGACAATAAATACTGTTGAACTTTGTTCTAAGTGTATAAATATCTAATTAGACTTGATTAGTTCACTAAATCTACGTGTACCTACTTATAAGTATTTAAGTACAGTACACCGTTTAAAATTATGTTGAATAAAACAACTTGATTTAAATCATGTTTTTATTTGACGGTATTACCTAGAAACACTCTCAACATCTACATAGTGTTCTTATATTAATCTCGCGTTACTAATACCGAATACGAAGGACGAATATAATTAATGATTAAACGAACTTACCTGTACGTGAAGTTCTATCATAATAATATATGAAGACTTCGTATGAAGGTATTAGTAACCCCAGCCTCCCGAAGTATCCCAAACTAAGGAAATATCTAGCTACAAAGTTATCTATAAACTAAATGAGGAACGCAGCGCAGGCGAACACGCTACAGCGCGGCTGAAATGGGCGGAAATAAAGAATAATGTTGCCACACCATAGTCGTGTGACCATTATTTTCTCTTACTTTAAACTCTATTGCAACGGGTGACGACATTATTGTGCCAACTACATAGTGTTCTTATATTAATCTCACAATACTTATTAGTAACGTGAGATTAATATAAGAACACTATGTCATCATACGAAGTCTCTTTCTGTCTTTTTCGTTCTTTAATTTTTTAGATGCTTTGCGGTGATAAATGTTGTTGAGACCATGCTTGGAAAACCGACGTGTCTTATGATCGACGTGTGTGATCTGTCTTTTTTTTTTCTTCTCCGTATATCTGCAATCAGCCTGCTTGTTACTTGATTGGCAGTTTGAGATTCTTCGCATCCTGTGATGCGGCATCTCGTTATGTATCGATGTTAATCAGGTTGGCGCTATTCGTTTTCTTTTAAGTCGGTAGGTAGAGTCTGGGGACTTCAGTAGTATCACAGCGAGTTCATTTGTATGTCGCTGGAGTCTTTGCTTGTAAGTAATGTGATTTGTCTGATGATGGTTCTGTGACGGTGTTTAGGAGGAAGCACCGTCAACGTACCAATAAGATCCAGTGCGGTACGGCTCCATCGGAGCCTAACGTGCCTATTCGTGCCGCAAAGCCGAATACTCCGGTGTATATCTCCTGCTTACACTACACTACTACGGCGGAGGACATCATGGAGTACGTTTTTCGTTTTTCAGAAGACCAAGTACGTGGCAAGAATGCAGCTGCTTGAGTCGCGCCGCCACGTCAACTTTCAGGCGTTCATGGTGCGAATACCAACGTGTTATCTGCACTTCGTCCTGGAGGAGGACTTTTGGCCGCAGGGAGTGGTGTTCCGTCGCTTCCTCGGGCAAGTGCCACATGAATGCACAGTGACATAGTGCTCAAGTGAAGTGTTACCAACATAGTTTTAAGGTTTTATTTACTAACACAATTACAAGTCTGTAAGGTCAGAGGGTGATCTATGGGCCAAAGTAGCATGAAAATAAATGGATGTTGTTGTTGTTGTTATTAACCGTTGAGGATTTTCGTCTTCAAGAGACGATTCTGGCTAAGGATGCGGTCATGATAGAAATCATGTTTATTCGTCCATTATAAACGCGCATACAAATTTTTGTATCCGTGCTATTAACCGTTAAGGAGTTTCCTCCAAAGAAGACAATCCTGCGGGACAAGGTCATGATAGAAATCATGTTTATTTATCAAATATGAACGTGTGTGCAAAGTTTCGTGTCCGCACTATTAACCGTTTATCGTTCGCCCAGTATGTCTAACATAAGTCTCTTCTAGATATTCTGGATTCTCTATTAAAGACTTTGTGCATTAGTTCAAATAAAGGTGGTTTTGTGTGAGTACCCTCGTGAGGAGACGATTCTGGCTGCAGGATTAAGTACGTCTGTCATAAAATGTCATCAGAACCAAAGGTGTGTGTAAAATTTCAGCTCAATCTGTTGCGGGGCAGTTCCACCCAACCGATTGAGCTGTTTGAAATTCAGTTCCAAGATTTGACCAATACATAAAAACCAACAAACAAACTAACTAACAAGGCAAGTTATTAATAAAAGCTTGCTCTTGTTTTAGGTGCAATATATAAAAGCTTATTTTAAAACGGTTTTTTTAATTAATAATTTTTATTCCTTTAAGTCTGCCTTTCCCGAGCGACGGAGTATGAACGACTAATACATATTTGTTCAGCATTTTCTAGTCACTTCGTCATCACTTGTCTCTTACGCGGAAGAGTCATCATAACTATCGTGAAAGCCGTGGTGCACATCAATGACACAGTCAGGGCTCGTGCAGAAAGCGGCAATGAACCAGGAAATGGGGAAGATGAGATAGACTCTAATGGCAATAGCGCATTTATTATGAAAAATCCATCCATCCACAACAAAAAAACATAGATAAAGTACGACGTACACAATAATGACTTGATCAGCTAATGCGTTTAACACCATGCATTGTATCCACAGGGATTTCTACAATTGAAAGAAAGGTCCATCTATGTATATCCATTGTGATTTTACAGAAAAACTTTCACACGGTTGATTTTCCTTTTTTTAAATAAAATGCCACATTTAGTCAAGACAGAATTTATTTTAATATAAATATTTCAATACATAGGCACACCATAAATACTTAGTTAACAAAGAATAGATAACAAAAACGAGAATGCCCAATTTTCCATGAGTTTGGCTGTTCATATGACTGAATCATTGCAAAAACATAGGAAATGTACCTAGTCCAGCTTGTGTATAAATAAATCATTACGATATTCGATGGTAGTTTTAAGTAATTGGACTGGGCTTTCAGCTATTTTGCTATTGGGCTTTCAGCTATTATTAATCTTACATCATGTTACATACAGTTACCGTTTATAAGATACATAGCTCTAAGTTTTAAAAACACGCACCGAACTAGTTGATAGTCAACGGAGGTTTGTAAAAACAAAGAAAACACTTTTCCACAATGAATTGAGAATGCAAGCAAAAACTAGGTAGGAACCAAAAAGTTTTAAAGATTTTAAATGTGTTTGGCACATTGGGGAGGATACAGCGCGAGCGCTTGCCACAAGCGTCCTTTGATTTATGCAAAAAAACTTCTTTTCCTCGAGCAGATTGGCCTTACATTACCAGACCAGCCAAACGTCCTTTTCGTTTGAATTTATTGGGTTTTGGCAAACGTGTAGTTAAAAAAAGAAATTGAATGTTACTTTCAACTGTTTTGCCAGTTTTGTAAAATATACTATTTTAATCGTTAGTAAGCAAATCATTTATGAATATAAACATAACATAATTAAACATAACACTCTGAATGCAGTTTTGTACTGTATGCCATATACAGTACAAAACTGCATTCAGAGTGTTATGTTTCTTCCATACAATGTATTCTCTTATTTCTTAAAGGGTTGCAACTACAGCCGAGCTTGTATCATTCACTTCGGTTATCACTTTCAGCAAGCATAGAGGAATACGGGTTAAGTAGATACGATTCGCAAATATTTTTCTCTTTGAACGAATCTAAAATCGTTTGATCTAAATACTCATTGATCACAGACGCACAGCTAATGTCATTAGGTGCGTGTGCCATGGGTGCGGTTAGCTGATGTACGGCGACCGGTAGTTGCGAGTTTCGCTGAAGCGCCTGCACGGGTGACGGCAAGTGCGCAGTCGCGGCGCGCAGCAGTACCAGCTGAGAGCGCAGCGCACGCGCTTTCGGCACATAGCTGCGCGCGCGCTCGATACGCCCCAGTGCGGCTTCTATGAGCGCGCGCGAGTACTGCACCGAGTGCGGCACACGACCTAACAGAGTCCGCACGCACGCGTCCACCTTCTCTGGCCACGAAGTTACATCTTTGAGTGCTCCCTCCAGGTCTGCAACGTCCTCACCCACCATCAACTTATACATATGTTTGATCACCTCATTTTCCAGTTGCTCTTTTGTCTTGTATTCTGCGATATTTTGTTCAATCACAGTTTGAACCTCGTCCGGTGCACATCCAAGGCAATATATAGTACCGGTTAAACCTAAAAAATGTAAATGAACTTCATAAGTTTTGTCAATAATAAATACACTAGACACGTAAGTTAACCAATATTGCTCACCATGATCCTCGAGTATAGCTGCCATTTCCAACGCCACCAGAACGCCACTTTCATAACCCAATAAATAGAAAGTATTTTTCAATCCAGTCTTGTTCAGCAGCACCTTAACATAAATGAGAAATTAAGGTTGTTTTGTAGTCGGTACACATCGAATTTTAATTAGTAATTTCATACGTCAACGTATCTCTGTGCAGTCTCCCGCACGGTCTCCGTTGGGTGGTCGAGGCCCGGCTGCAGCACCAGCGCTGGTAGCTTGAGGCGTTCGCACAGCACGCGGAACCGCTCGTAGTGACCCTCCATGCCCGGCACTATGCATAGGTACGTCTGGCTTGTGTCAAATTCGTCTTCACGCTGAAATATTTTAAAACTTATTAGAAAACGATGAATAGTGTTTTTAAGAAGATTATTATGGCTGAAAAAAAAGTACCTACTTAGCTCTTGGATCAGCAAGCAGGTTAAAGAATGAATATGTAACTAAAATATAAAAATACGAATGAATTATATTTACCAAAACGAGATTAGTGACTGTAGGCATGCATACTATTTCTGAAGTCGCCAGTAGTTCGTCCGTGTCCACGTAAGATATGAACGTTTCTATGCCTTTAACATCTTCAAATGCGTTTTCTGTTTTATCCAAATTCAGTATTCTGTTGGTCAAATAAACTCGTTAATTTTATATTGTTGGCGACCTTTTTTATAGTATGTGAGTAATTTATAGAACTTACGTTTCAACTGTTAGCAGTAGTATCTCTTGTTCTGTGAACTCAACATTATGGTGAATTCTCAAATGACTAGCAACCAGTAGTAATTTATCATCTTGAATTCCAAGTTCTCTTAAAGTAGTCGTTTTTGGCGTTTTCCTTGTCAATCTTATATCTGGGAAACAAAAATAATCAAAACGAAACGATCTTACACTATAATTCAACTGTTACGGTATAGTTTGTAATCTTAATCATTTTTACGTATAATAAAACCTAAATAAACTAATATGACTGACCAGCCAACTCAGCAAGTTGCTTCAGCAAATCGGGTTGTTGCTTATGTGTTCTCTGTACAAGCACCGCGGTGTCCGCACCGCAGAGTGCACGCTCCACCGCGGCTCTTGTGTCAGCAGGACTCGACTCCTGATGGATTTCCATTAAGTTGTTATTCGTTGTTGTGTCCAGTTTTGACGTGAAAAAGTCTTTAAAATTGCTTCTATAGTGGGAGGCAAGTCAAAAACGAATGATAACAAAATCGGGGGATACAGTTTGGTGTCAGGTCTGCAGCTTCATATCTATCATCTCCATCCTAAATTCAATGACGCCATTATTTAGCTAAAGGATCAAAAAATTCATTACGCTAAGTGAGGACTGTGACGCATCGCGCGGGGTGAAGGGAAAAGCGCCGCCATTTTGAGGTCATTTTGCTGCGTATCGAGATTTCCACTTAGGTACGTATAACTTTTGACTCGGAAAAGCTTCGACGTTAATTTACGTTTCAATCGTCAGCTCTTGTCACAATCTATCGATTGTATACAACACATTATTGTAAAATAGTAACAGTGAATATAATGTGTTAAAATAGATCAAAACATAATGTCGGCCTATACGCATCAAAAAGCCAAATCCAAATACATAGATCGTATACGGTTGAAAAGAGCTTCTCAAGAGTAATCAAATGGTACCAATAAATTACCTTTAGACCGAATCAAGCCGTGCCGGGAAGCTAAAAGAATGAATGCGGCCGAGCGGATCAACGACGGTGCCAGTACATCTGCAGCTGGGGCGGTTGAAATTATGTAAGTGTATGATGAAATACCCATTACGTAAACGTATTCACGTACAACAAACGGCCGTATTAATGACACAACCACACCCCATTTTTTTGTTGTTGCATTGTTGAGGGTCCGTCAATTATGTATGATTAACTCCAATAATAACTTATTAATACATCTAAGGTAAGTGCTCAGAGAACTTTATCATTCGAATAGGTTCAACTCGACACACATCCAAATCCACACATGGAAAATTTAGCTAATGACGTTGTTAGTTCTTTATTCAGAGGATGAATACCTACAATGTGACAAAAAAAGAGTAATAGTTGTACTGAGTTTAAATTACACATTGGCACAAGGCTCTGAAGTAGTGCCTTTTTAATTTTACAATTTCAAACTATACACGGTTACTTTTAGGTCGTTCTGGAACCGAAAGCCATAAACTCGATCATCGAACTCGAAACGATTGGCACTATTTTTTTTCAAAAAGTAACAATAAAAAATATCACGCAAAATTAAATTTAGTGTTTTTTTTTGTGAAATAATGAGAACTCGAAGTAACGCTTCCTTGCAGTAAACGTACATGTGTGTGTAAAACGTATCCACTTTCGGTAGCACATGCGAACGGTACCCAATGAAAAATTCATTCATCGATCAGACAGCATGATCCGTAAGGCCACGCCCCCGCCCCACGCTTACACCGTCTAGCCGCCGACCGCTCCCGCCCTTCCTTCATAGTTAGTACTGTCGCGAGTTTCGCTGTATTAGGGTCACGCGCAACCTAATCACGTGCTAAAAATGAGTCGGCAATACGTGTACTCCAACGTGGAGTATTGGGCAATGGTGGATTTTATGGGATGGCGCACTATAACCTGGAGGAGTAGAGACTGGAGGACTAGAGGCTAGACGGTTGTATGCTCAGCCGGAACACCTGAACTCACTGCGCGCACGTGGAATCACAGACCCTCAAGTTCCCTTCACCTCCACCATCCTAGCCTAGAGACACATTAGCTAAATTAAAAGACAATGTAATAAAACGTGCCCGTTTATGTATCGAGCGAAGTGGACTCCATTTTGAGCAGTTGCTTCGATACAGGGAAGTGTAGAGTTTATGTTTCGAGCAAAGCGGACTCCATTTGAGCAGTTGCTTCGATACAGGGAAGTGTAAATAATCTAAAGTCCTTATCTTTAGTTACCGGTAAAACGGGGTGAATAGGAACTCAGGGGTGAATCGAGACAACACTTTGAAACGGATTTTAACGTTGAATTGATACTAAAAAGTGATCTATTTTATTTACTTAGTAATACTTAATTATTTAGAAGCCTTGTTGGCAACAACATTTTATTATAAACATAAATACAAATTTCGTAAATGTACAGTGACGTAAACGGTAATATACCTAGCTTTTTAAAGAACCGTTTACACGGCTCGTCAGGACGGATACCACAAATGGCTCTGATGCATTTCTTTTGCGCAATAAATGCTCTGTGTTTATCCGTGCTGTTACCCCAAATAATAAGCCCGTATCGTAAGATGGATTCTATATAGGCGTGATATGCTGTAATTGCTGTTTTTTTGTTGGTTATATTCTTTATTTGTCTGAGAGCATAAACAAACTTATTAATCCTACTGCACAAACTATCTAGATGTACTTTCCAATTCAGGTCTTGATCTATGAGTACTCCTAAGAATTTAGTTTGTGGAACTTCTTTTAACCTGTCAATATTAAGTTTGAAATTGTATTTAATTTTATTATGTTTTGATTTATTAAACTGTATATAATTTGATTTATCTAAATTGATTTTTAATTCATTTGTCTGTAACCATTTTATAACTTCGTCAATAGTATTGTTAATGTCCATCTCATGATCAGATTTAGCTTTATTCTTTTTGTCAGATGTCACAATTATCGAAATGTCATCTGTAAATAACACACATTTATGATTAGTCACCAGCGGTAAGTCGTTTATGTATAAAAGAAACAATAAGGGTCCCAAAACACTCCCTTGGGGGACGCCGCAATTATTAACTCTACAGTCAGATGAATACGAGGTTAATAAATTTTCATTTACTTTATTAATAACAACGTATTGTTTTCGGTTGCTTAAATAAGGTACCTAGCTTGATTGGTTCCCAAGAGTACACGTCGTGTTGGTGTCTAGTACAATAGGTACGGTACAATTACTAGTGATTTCGTGATGCGAGAGAGTGGCGAATTAAATGCCAATTAATTTACCTCGTGTCGAGATGTGATAGTGATAAACACCGTGGCGTGCTTCTGATATGAACGAGAGGTGATGTAGGTAAATGAAGTTATACAAAACCGTATAAGTAATCATACCTGAAATGAAATAACTACTTGCATCCGGTTATTAAATTTGTCCGACGTCCTTTGACCCACTCAACTGACTCGCACATACGCACAGCTGTTCCGCGCAACGTCATCACCCAGCGATCGCGTACGATATTGCGTTTATGAATGAAATAGTGGAAGCACTACTAAGATTTAACTCGGATGACAGAAAAACGTGATAAATTTCTAACTTCTTTATTTGATGTCCTAAAAAAATAATAACAATGCCAATAGTAACTATTACTCGACTGGAGTTACTGTGTTTCGGCTCCAGAACGATGTAAAAGTAATCGTGTATAACCCTTCAACTAAAATCTGTCTGGTATAAAGATTATAAAGTACTAGCGACCTGCCCCGGCTTCGCACGGGTTGCAGCGTTCCCTCTGCATTAAAGCCTCTTTGAACTTTACCGCATGAAACCTCAAGTCAATATTTTTCCTTTTTGCTCGAATATTTCCAATTTAGAAAAAAAAAAAAATTATGACACGTTTTTTCTGAAGCCGAAACGAAATACCTAAATTTTATTGTTTAATGTTCTAATAAAAGTAAAAAGCAAATGCTCTCCATGGTTGCTTTATCACTGGTATAGCGACTCTTAATGTGATTTACATATTTTTTCCTGCTACGTATATTTTTTGTCTGATCTTAAATCTCTGATAATTGATCTTTTTCTCATCTGGGTCCTCGATCCTTTGAAAACTGTGTTAGTAAAACCGTATTATTTCTCATCTTTTTAGGTTGAACAAACCAGTTTAAAAGGGTCCAGTATTTGGGCTCTTTTTTTCTTTGGGATATAGATAAAATAATTGTTTCGGAATCCCGCTCTTGTAATGTTGAGGATTGCAAGCATCTAATAACGCATCCCGCTGAATGTCTCACTATCATAAATCAAAATATACGGTATAGTTTCCTTATAATGCGATGTCGCTATAGTTTCCTTATAATGTTGGGCAGGCTTGGTGTTGAGTGTGATATAATTATTTTGACTGAGTGCTGGTTATCGTGCTGGTTATGGTGCCAAGGTTAGACGGTTATTGCTCATATACATCGAAAAAACTGTGTAATCAAAGTGATGGAGTATCGGTGTATGTTAAAACTACTCTTAGTGTTGTTGTAGATGAGCCGCCTTGTCTAGATTGTAATTGTCTCGTCTTAAAGATTGGTACTGAATTGGCTATTGTGGCCATTTATAGATCTCCATCACACAAAAAACTTGATAATTTCCTCCGCACACTCGATAATATTTTAGCTGAGTTATCTTCTTTCAAAAATGTTAGTATTGTAGGAGATATTAACATAAACATCTGCCCCGGTCAAGTTTCTGGAGCTCAAATGGAGTACCTTAATTTATGTTCATATCATGGCCTTTTACCAGCCCATACGCTGCCCACAAGAAACGGCAAGGGATGTCTTGATCACGTGGTTTTAAAATCAAATATTCCAGCTCTTACTTTAGTCCTGCAATCCACGATAACGGATCACAAAGCAGTCCTACTTTGTCTTAGATATAAACAAAAAAGGACGTTTGCTCATGTCAGCGTTAATAAGATAAATTCAGAGGGACTAAAGAACGAATTAGCAAGCATTAACTGGGAACCAATTTATCTCACAAATGACGCTAATTTTGCCATGAAATACTTCACCAATTCCATCCAACGTGCTATAATTTCTAACTCTGTCATAATAAAGTTATCAAGAAGAAGTAAAGCCATTAAACCGTGGATCACACCAGGACTAGTGCGATGTATGTGACAAAGGGACACGCTCCACATAAAAGTCAAACAGTCACCAAAAGATGAAGCTCTTAAATTAACGTATAGCAGATATAGAAATTATTGTAATAATTTATTGAAAAAAGTTAAAATAGCTTATAATAAAAACCTGTTTGAGCAGGCGGGCAAAAATAATAAAAAAATATGGGACGCAATAAGAAACATCACAAACACAACTAAAGCACACAATGACGCTTCAGAGCTAATAGACACTTCTTGTCCAACACAATCGATTGAAGATGTGAATGAGTTCTTTGTCACGGTGGGCAAATAATTAGCCAGTAAGACCAGCAGTTGCCAAAATCCTCTTCACTCCTTTGCTTTTAGTCCACAATCCTCTAGTTCACTAAATTCTTTTGTAATGCTCGATACAGACGAGTCAGAGATAGAGCGCCTGATCTTGGGTCTCAGAAACGTCTGTTGCACTGGGTGGGATTCTATACCAAATAAACTCCTTAAAGAAAACCGAAATGTTCTTATCCCTGCGCTGACCCATATTTTTAATTTGTGCTTAGACGAAGGAACATTTCCTACTATTTTAAAGAAGTCGGTTGTTCTTCCGATCCATAAATCCAGCGATAGAGACCGTGTGACCAACTACAGGCCCATCTGTATTCTCCTAGCGGTCTCCAAGCTCTTGGAACGCATCATCAACAGTAGATTGATCAAATTCATTGAAACGAACAACCTTCTCTCAAGCAATCAGTTTGGTTTCTGAGCAGGTAAGTCAACTTGTGATGCTGTCCACGAGCCTGTAGATTACGTGGTTAGAAATATTGATTCTGGGAAAAAAACTGTTGGCATATTCTTGGACCTGGCAAAGGCCTTTGACACGGTCTCTGGGCCACTGCTTCTCAGTAAATTGGAAAGGTTGGGCGTGAGAGGTAAACAACTAAAATTGTTTGAAGATTACCTCTCAGATCGCTGTCAATGTGTTAAAATTGATAAACACGTTAGCAGTGACTTACCTCTCACTTTTGGTGTACCTCAGGGCAGTATTTTGGGACCCAGTCTCTTCCTTGTGTACTTAAATGAACTCTGCGGTCTTATCTTTGTAGGTGGTAAAATAATTTCTTATGCAGATGACACTGTTCTTCTTTTCTCGGCTGACACGTGGGAACAGGTCTATGAGGATGCTCAACGTGGCTTTGATATCGTGTGCCACTGGTTGAGGAGTAACATGCTGACACTTAATGCTGATAAAACGCAGTACATCACGTTTTCAATGCGCAACTCGAGCGCACCTCCTACACTACTCTCTCTGACTGCACACAACTGCTGCAGTAGTGTAATCTGCGACTGTCCAAAATTGTTCAAGACCGAGTTTATAAAATATTTAGGAATAACAATAGACAACAATCTCTCTTTTAGACCGCATATAGAACTAGTCACTGCTCGATTAAGAAAACTGATATACGTTTTCAAAAACCTGAGACATGTGGCAGACTCCAAACTAATAAAGCAAGTATATCTGGCACTCGGTCAATCAATTTTGTCTTATTGTATATCTGTATGGGGCGGTGCACCAAAAACCATTCTAAAGCCACTTGAAGTTGCACAGAGAACTATTCTCAAAGTAAGCTATTTCCGTCCGTATTTGTTCCCAACTTATCAGCTGTACCAAACTTGTGGGGTCCTCTCTGTCCGTCAATTGTACATACTGCAGACTATCTTGACGCAGCAAACGAAAGTCTACTATAAAGAACCAGCTATACCATCCAGACGACGAAAACCTATAACCAGCACCGACAGATCCATGTTTAAACACCCGTTCGTTAATTGGTATTTCTGCTTTTTAGGTCCGTATCTGTATGGCAGTATTGATAGAATTCTCGACATACAGGCTTTAAATATCAGAAGATGTAAGAATTAAGTGTCTGAGTACATTCGTAAACTGACATATGATGAAACTAAAAACCTCCTAATGGTGCCACATTAACCTTCACATACTCACCCTCCTACACACACTCATTCATCTACATTCCACACAAAAGGAGGCCACCACTCCACGTTGCTATATTCTACTTTTACTTCTTTGTTCTTTATTTTTATTTGCTCCAAGATGATGTAAAACCTTATGTACTATATAATTAAAGCCAATCTGAACTTCAAGATTATAAATGTATATTTTAAAGGAAGAGCGCTGTTGTCTGAGATACAGATATTCATTTATCTAGTTCAGACACAGATGTCTTGTCGAATTTCTGTTTATATAAGCTCATCTAAGATAGTTTTTAATTATGTAATGTCACTCACTTGAACTGAATAAATTATTATTATTATTTATCTTCATTTATTTTCTTTACATATTATATACATTTTTAAATACTTTTAGTAACAAAGATTATATAAAAAACATTTAAAAATATAGAAAATAGTAGCCCACCGGCATCGGGAACAGGGTCCGAGATACCGATGGTCAGGGCTCTTGAGTGAGGAACCTCCTAACAATACGCGCCGTGTCCAGAAGTACTGCTTTCTGAATCAAGCCCTTGATCCAACTGCCTAGCGAGAGCTTCCTCAGATGTTCGTCGAGGCTATTGGCTATTAAGCCATTGGCCGACACGACTATCGGCACAATGACTGCTGTACTCACGTCCCACATGTCGACAACCTCGCGAGCCAGATCTAGATACTTGAATTGTTTATCTTTCTCTGCTTTCACGAGGTTCTCGTCATGCGGAACCGTTATATCAACAATCATTGCGCGACGCACCAATCGATCTATCACCACAATGTCAGGCTTATTGGCAACAATAGTCCTGTCAGTGATGATAGGTCGATCCCAATACAACGTGATATTACCATTATCGAGAACTGGGTCGGGCGCATACTTATAGTATGGCACTTCTGATTCCATCAGGTTGTACTTTAAAGCAAGTTGCTGGTGGATAATCCTGGCAACGAGGTTGTGTCTATGCAAGTACTCTCCGTTAGCCAGACGAGAACACCCAGAAATAATATGTCGGATCGATTCTCCCGGACGGTGGCATGCCCGACATATGTCAACCGTGCCATCCTTCACAATGTATTTCCGGTAGTTATTCGTCATCATAACTTCGTCCATTATTGCACAGACAAAACCTTCGGTTTCCCCAAATAGGTCACCGAAGCGCAGCCAAGATACGGACGCTAAGAAGTCTACATCGGGCCCATGTAGTGCCCGGTAAAAGCGTCCGTGAAGTTCCTTGCCCTGCCATACCTCCTTGCGGTCATTAGTGTCTAATACTCTAGGCTTGCGCCAGTTCTCATTAGCCAGGGAGAGCGGGGTGAGGCCCTTGTCCACTGAGACCACATCTCGGTGCATCCCCACGTCGGCTTCTAGGAAATATTCCCTGAGACTGCATACCTCACAGTTGTGCAGGGTCTTAGCATTTAAGAAGCCACGACCCCCACACTTCCGCGGGATATACAGTCTCATCACCGACGACCGTGGGTGATGCATTCGATTTGCGGTCAGCAGTGCGCGGACCTTCCTATCCAGGGCATCAAGTTCCGTCTGAGTCCATTTGAGTATGCCGAAAGAATACATCAAAACCGGCATGACCCAACCGTTGAAGGCGCGCACCTTGTTTCCGCCTGACAAAAGACTGTTTAGCACCTTATTCAGGCGGCCAAAAAAGCGTTCCCTCAACGATTGCTTCATGTCGGCGGTATTGATACCTAATGCTTCCGACATACCCAAATACTTGTAGGATTCTGTTAAAGAGAGGGATCTAAGGTGTATGGAATCCGAGAGTTGAGTTCCCACGGATTCCATAATCTCCCCTCGCTTTACATGCATGACTGCACATTTGTCCACACCAAATTCCATCCTGATGGCGCTACTGAAGGTTTCTGTTACCTTCAGTAGATCCATCAGTTGCAAATTGTTGGGGGCAAAGAGTTTCAGATCATCCATGTAAAGAAGGTGAGATATGACCTGACCACCTCTCCTCAACCTATAGCCTAGACTTGAACCCTCCAGCAGTGTGCTAAGAGGGTTCAAGGCTAGACAAAACCACAATGGACTCAGACTATCACCCTGGAATATACCGCGTTCGATCCTTATCGGTTCGCTGTTCCCCTGGATCTGTCGACATCCTGGATAGCGAAGAACCGTTCTCCAGTGCCCCATACATGACACCAGGAAGGTACGCAGAGTTGCATCTACTTTATACAACTCCAGCACCCTCATGAGCCATGTATGAGGCACAGAATCATAGGCTTTCTTGTAATCTATCCAACATGTAGACAGATCCCTTCGGGAGCGGCAAACCTGTTGGCTAATGGCCATATCAATGAGGAGCAGCTCCTTAGTATCGCGGGACCCATTCCTACATCCATTCTGAGAGGCAGACATGATAGAATTAGTCTCAATATGTTGATTGATTTTAGCTCTCAAAATGGATGTAAGAACTTTATAGACCGTTGGAAGACAAGTGATTGGTCTATAATTTTTGGGCTCCGCAGTACTATCTGATTTATGGAGCATGTGGGTAATTCCTGTCGTCAAGAACTGGGGCAGCGAACCTGACTCTAAGGCTGATTGAAACTGGGACGCCAAGCAAGTGTGCGATCTTTGGAACCACTTAATCCAGAAGTTGTGCAGTCCGTCCGGCCCTGGAGACTTCCAGTTAGGTAACGGACGGACTGCACGAGCTACGTCTTGGGGGCTGATGATGATTGCCCCCATTTCTGGTATTGGATCACACGCTTGTTCAACCTCCCGGGTCCAATCGCCCTCTAGTGTGACTGACAGGCACCGACCAGATGCTGCGCCAGAATGAACACATGGCGTCATCATCCGGCAGACGCGTGTCAGTCACACCTTGGTCTGGTCGCTCCCAAGCCCGATATACCCACCTTTCATCGCTTTGGAATGTGCGATTATGAGTGTATCGCTCCACTCGCCGTTTGTACCGACGAATACGGCTTGCCCATGCACAGATCTTCTGCTTCAGGAAGTCGATACGCTCTGTGACGCGGGCTAAGTAATCTCGAGAACTAATATCAGTTCCCGAGAATGCCCGCCTCACAAAGCGCATCACTCTAGGACGAGTATTGCCCTCCCTGAAGCAGATTAACTTGCCGATGAGTGCTCTAGCCCCACCGATACGCCTCTCAATCCTGCACTGCCAAGCTGGAACAGCTAATTTTGGTCGTGTAGCTCTGTCGTTGTTGGGAAACTTAACGTGAGCTACACGACATGCCGCTACAGCTCCACAGTACAATATTGAGTGGGTATCGGCGAGGTCTTTGCTGCTGTCAAAGCAGGTTGACAGCTGCGAATCTAGAGCACACACCAGCGCCTTATTTTTCTTGTGCATTGGCAAACGAGGTAGACGTGGTCTAAGTTCAGGTGGTGTGGAACGGTACTCCCGGAACGCACCCTCCAAAGCGCTCCTCAAATGTACGTTGCATTAGCTACTCACGGATATAACTTCGTCATCCTCTTCACCACCGCGGTCGGATCGCGGCAAAGCACTGGGTACATTTTGCTGCTGTACCGCGATCATTGGCGAAGCAAGCGGAACTGGGTCACTCCGTGAATCGAGGCGTAGTCGATCAAGTACGGTGTTATCTAACATAATTATGGTTACGCTGGATGACCCGCACCTGATCCAACAGTCGTTGTGCTGACACGCTGATAGCTGGCTCAAGCACCTGAAACAGAGAGAGCATTCGACCACGGTATGCAGTCAAGTTGCTTCCCCCCTCAGTAGCCCCATAATATGCGCGCATGACGTTCTCATTAATGGACAGAGTCCATCGCATGCGCGACACATTTCCACCGGCAGCGGGGACCCTGTTCGGGGCCGGTTGGCCTCGAGGTCCCAAGCCCGCTGGTGGCCGTCCTCTTCCTCGTCGTCGTGGTGGAGGTGGTGGTGTCGACGGTGGGGAGAAAAACTCGTCGCTCGAGCTCGACGCAACTGCAGCGACCGGTGACACGATGCTCACGGATGTGGCGCGTCCCGGCGGCTGCGAGGCGGAGCTGAGCGACGAGCCCGGAGATGGTGGGTGTGCCTGTTGCTTTGCCCGGCTTCTAGTCAGCATTCCTGGGTATTTGACGTTTCTTCAATATTCCTGCATTATTATTTATGTTCGAATTTCGTAGGTACTCGTTCCAAGTTATTTAATTCCATTTTCGTTTTTTTTTTCTTGTATTCTGATTGTCCAAAACATATACAACATGTAACAGAAAGGGTATAATCATATGGAATACTGTGGTACGGACCATCAAACTGAACAACTTTCTCTATGGGACCACCATCGAAATCGTAAAAAAATAATCAGCTGTCCTATACAAAATTTCAATACCTACTCGACCCAAATGTATGGGACAGCTGATTTTTTTTTTACGATTTCGATGATGGTCCCATAGAGAAAGTTGTTCAGTTTGATGGTCCGTACCACAATATTCCATATGATTATACCCTTTCTGTTACACGCTGTATAAAACAATTAAATTTGTCGAAAAATATATAAAATTATTGAATTGCAGAAAAAAGATTGCGTCACTTTGACACCCGGGCCACAGATTATTATGTTATTATTTATTATTATTATTTTTATGGGTTGACTCTCCCCCTTTTTCGTAAACTGAATCCCGTTGGATTACTACAACATAGCTTCAGGCGATTGACCAGGATCGACCGTGGCGACGTTTGGCCACGTGTTTACCATCTTCACGGTGTGGACGTTGGCATCAATCTGCTGTGGGTCACGAGACGTCATTTTTCTCTTGAACTACGTCTCCGCTCCTAAGACGACCCACTGACTTTGCTTTATTTAGATATTATTCATCTGAACTCAGGTATAACTTGATTACTATTTTTTTTGGAATCCTCGTATCCTCGGATGAACGTGGTGTACTATCATTAGATCTAATAATTTCGGTTGTATTTCTTTTGAACAATTTATTATTCTAAAGTCATATCATATAAATCTATACTAACTTCAAATACTGTAAAAGGTCCTTCTGCACGGAACGTTCCAGGCAAAAATGCCTATTTTTACATTACATAATACTATATATATACTTAATACTAATCATCATTATTATTATATTTTTTAATCACTGGCTTATAACATTTTTATTTTCTTGTTATTTAATCATAATTAAATTCTATTTTAAGTGGTGCTCTGCTGTTTTTATTTTTCAACGCCACAAGGTGCAATGTTATACATATAAACCTTCATATTGAATCACTCTTATCTACTTTAAAAAAAACGCATCATAATCCGTTGCGTAGTTTTAAAGATCGAAGCATACATAGGGACAGACAGCGAGAAGCGACTTTCTTTTATACTGTGTAGTGATTTGCAAAACTTACAAAACAGCACTAATTTCTAAATAAATGAGGAATGTTTTATATGTCAATATTACTTACATTCTTTAGTTGAGGCAGAGTTATTAATTTAGCTGGTAATTTATTTTGAATACGAGAAAGACACGTTGTTTTTCCAAGCATGGGCTCACCAACATTTATCACAGCAAAGCATCTAAAAAATAAGGAAAGATAAATTAATTCTAAATATACAAATGAAAAATTCTAATTATACGAACAACTAATACTGTTACGAACAATTAATTCTAAATGTACAAATGAAAAATTCTAATTATACGAACAACTAATACTGTTACCTCAAATCTGGGCAAAATCTTCTCGAAACTGCATCGAGGTGAGCAACTAAAGTTTCTTGATTCATTTGATAATGATTGGTTGTGACATATATGCCTTGAATAGAACCTAATTTAGTAGCATCCTTGAGTAATTCTACTATATCGGTTTCATCGTTAAAGTTCTGAGACGATATTTGGATTTGTACACCGATCTTCTGCCAAATTCTGAAAAATCGAAAGTACTACATAATAGGTTAGGTTATCATGGTGATCATGATGTTAAATCATGATCATCAAAGTCATTGGGATTATTGGCATTAACGATTAACGATTTTGAATTAAGACATCTGCTTACCGTAATTTAAACTGGAACTTTGGAGTTGCATGCGCTTTGCTATGAACATGTAATTTCCTCGCACCACGAGCAACTAGTTTGTCGACCATCTGGAGTCCAAAACCATCTTCATTCAATACTACAACTTGGGTGTGGTTAGGATTGCAAAATATTCTGTAAGTAAAATAACCATAATAAAATGAAGATAGAGAAAGAGCCACTTTAACCAAAAGGATTTTTAGTGTTGTAATTGCACAACAAAAACGGATGTCTCTTCACCTGGGCTGCGCTAGCGTTGAATGGCCTTCCATCTTCAGCAGTACTCTGCCGCGGTGCCTGCTGGCCGCGAGCAGTCGGAATGCGCGCGCAGCGTCTTGCGGTGCGTACGACACACGCGACAGAGGACGCACGTACCCGCGGATAATACCCTCACTCAACATCATCTGTAACTCCTGTGGATTCGAGCCAATGTTGCATTTTATTCCTATTCATTTTGCGTCTTTTGTATTTGCATTTGCATTTTTGTCATTTTTGGGGGGTAATTTATCTTTACTTATTTTTTGATAAAAAAGAAATGATAGAGACGAGTCTATTTTAGACCATGATTTTATGAAAAAAAAAAAAGTGATTGCCCTAGAAGCATTATTCAGGAAGAAAAAGGGGAACACATCTGAATACATTAGACCATCGCAGCCCCTGTTCCCAGGCTTATAAGACTTGATCCCAGACTGTCGCTTCGAATCGCTAGTATCCCAACAATTTTATTTTTCTCTAGAAATGCCGTATTGTTCCATTTTGGAGTGCAAAAATGACAGTAGGAGAAAAAATCATAAAATTTGAGGTTTTTCCTATCATCGAAAATTACAATTTTATTTGTTTTATAATAAAATCTTTGTTTATATAAAGAAAGAAAGAAAGAAAAAATATTTATTTGTCGTAGGGACATGACGTGCATCATACAAAATGATAAAAAAAAAACATACAAAGCATAAATTTAAAAAGAGAAAAAAAAAGACGTTTGTAGCTTGCACGTCGTGACTGCGACAAGCAGGTTACCACTCAGCATGATGCTGTGCTATGGGGGACCCACAGCACAGCGCTGGTTTTCAGTGGTCACCCGTGTAAAACGTACGGAAGCCAATACAGCATAAATAAATTTTACATGAATAAGAATATAAAATAAACAGTACTTCAGTTATAATAATAAAACAGCTACCTAGAAATATAATAAACACTACAAAAAATATACAAGTATGTGTGCAGGCTAAACAAAATGCATAAATACAGAATGATTGCGTGTTTTTTTGTCTCGCTCCCAACACGCGCGCGCGCTGGCGATCAAACGACTTCATCATACTACGCATTTCTCCTCTGCGCCTGTTAGCGTGATGACGTGAAAAAAGTCAGTGCAGGCGCGGCGGCGCAGTGTCGCACAAGACTTGTGTGCTCACGGGACGCGACTCGCGTGGTTAGTAACTATGGCGTTGCCGATGGCTACCTTGCTTTGTGCCTACTTGTATCTAGTCGAAGCGTAATAACAAGTAACGTGTTTTCTTGGCCGTTAAATAAACGTTATGCCGACTCGAATCGCTGGATAGATATGCCTTGCCGATAGATGATAAACCTTATGTGAGTATTTATTTATAATGTATTTGCTGTTCATACTTTTGTTTTTCTAAAAGGACCTTTTTCAAGTGTAATTTAAAATTTTCTTGTGTTTTTAGGGATCTTATGGGAGGTGGCAGATCATTCCAGCAACGGGTGGCGGCATGCTTGAAACATCCCCTGAAGGCTGTGGTCTTATGTCGAGGCATCGAGAGTGGATTGGCCGTGGAACGAGCAGAGTAGCTGTAGTGTTCGTGCCTCCAGCTAATTTTTCTGAAAAGATATTCTGGTTTGTGCGTTTTTATGATACCGAACATCAAAACTGCTAAGTGTAGTTTCCGCCGTGCAGTCATTTTTAGGATGTTGTGTTCGTTTAGGTACGGTGTGATGTGATGCCTCCGGGGTATACTGAAGCAGTAACGAGCACAAGCATTTTGTACTCTCTGTATTAAACGTTCAGTACGTGAAAGAAGGTATGGCCCGTAAACAGTGTCGCAATAATTTAGTTTAGATAGTACTAAGCTATCCATCAATCTCTTCCTCATTGCGACACTAAGGAAGTCCCTCACTCTGTACAGAACCTTTAGTCTATAAAAACAGTTTTTTACTACGCCATTTATATGCTCTTCAAAACGTAGTTCTGGATCAGTAATTAGCCCCCAGGTTACAAACGATTTCTACCTTTTGTATACTTTCGCCCATCATTTTAACATCAGGTTTAGCAGAAAGAATTGTTTTAATTTGATTTCTGCTCCCCATAACCATCAACTTAGATTTTTGAGGGTTCAGTACAAGAGAGTTGTCCTTAGACCACATAGCAATTCTATCAAGCTCCTCATTAAGGGTACGTACGGCGGCTGCAATGTTATTAGCGTTAAATGAAACATACAGCTGGGTGTCATCCGCGTATACATGATACTTGCAGTTCTTTATGCATGTCGTTATGTCAGTACTATAAAGTATATAGAGAAGCGGACCAAGCAGGGATCCCTGAGGAACTCCCCTTGTTATTGTTTGTGGGTAGGAAGATAACGTGGAGCCGTCTTTCTTACGCAATTCAACCCGTTGTTACCTGCCGGTCAGGTAGCTTTCAAACCAATCCGTCGCCCGCCTATCAAAACCGTAATACGATAGTTTGGACAGTAATAGAGGAATATTTATTGAGTCGAACGCACGCGAGTAGTCTAGCAGTACCAGGATAGATCCCTCACCATGGTCCCGAGATTCCAAGATGTTACCCAACACATCTGCCAAGGCAGTTGCGGTTCTGCGCCCCTTTCTAAAACCCAACTGCAGTTCAGGCAGCATACCATGCGCTTCCAGAAAATCGGTGACCTGTAAATACACCACCCTTTCCAACACCTTGGATAAACATGGCAATATGCTTATGGGGCGAAGATCTTTGTAGCTTTGTGGGTTATTATTTTTTGGAAGAGGCCGAACAATTGCATTTCGCCACAAAACAGGAAATACATTTGAGGTTATGGATCTGTTTATAATCTCTGTGATTGTAGTTAATGATTGCGGAAGTGTGTGAGTTAACATGTCTCTTGATATACCGTCAATCCCTTGCGCGTTTGTGGATATATTTTTTATTATATTTAGAACTGTTTTCAGGTCTGTTGGCATTATGTTGAAATTAGCGGGCCCGAAACGGTTACATTTAAAAAAGGCTTCTTGAGTGGTGTTAACATTAGGATCTCCCGGGACATCCAGAAAAGCCGAATTTATACCCTTTGGGTCGTCAAATGGTTCTAAGAGCACATCATCGTTCTTACTCACTGGAAGCACATGTTTTTTTTATATTATGCCACAAAGATTTTGAGTCGCTTAAGTTGTCATTTATATAGTTTGTAAAACATGCTCTTTTCTCATTTAATAAACCAACTGTTGCTTGGTGCTTGAAGTCTAGGTAATAACGTCTTGTGCTTCCAGTTTGGTTTGACGATATCGATAGCGGGCATCATTTCTTAACTTAAACATTAAATTGATAATGTCAGTTATCCACAGTGTTGGTTGCGCTTTGAACATCTTGGTTTTTATGGGTGCATGGGCATCGAAAAGCTTAATTAGGTGTTTACTAAAGGAATGCACCATATCATTAACATCCTGTAGCCCGCAGATTGAATCCCATGGGATGGCCTCCAGATCTCTCCTGAAACCATCAGCCGATATGTTTCTAAGCGCACGATATGTCACCTTTTTACGTAAAGGTTTCTCTTTTTTAAAAACGATTTCGCATGATACAAACGAGTGATGACCGAGCTCCGCTATATGGTTCACAGCGACGTCCCGATGCCGCGCGTCCGTACATATCACATCTATTAGGGTAGCGCTTTCTCCTACAAAGTGCAAAGGACTATTTGTTTATTTTAAAATGCAAAGATTACAGATTAAGCTTCCAGCTGTTTGACGTCCGTACGTCATTCATATACGTACGTCGTCATTATATCAATCTATACTAATACTAATAATATTATAAAGAGGTCAAATTTGTTTGTAAGTTTGTAATATGTAGGGGGTAATCTCTGGATCTACTGAACCGATTTTAAAAATTCTTTCACTAATAGGAAGCTACATTATCCCCGAGTGTCGTAAGCTATATTTACAACGTAACCGTGGAATAATTTCCGACCAATCGCGAGCAAAACCGCTGTCAACAGCTAGTTTACTAAGGCACTGATTTAAAGAGACAGTTGTAAATAACGGTTTTGGTAAGTTTAAAATTATAAATGGCACGTTTAATAACTAGTTCAGCAGTTAAAACTAAGCAGTAAAGTAAACAAAAATGAGTAATAAAAAATAATGAAATGGATCAGTGAATATATAATTGAGCAGGAAAATAATTAAATGTGCGGTAAAAATTATTGAACGAGCGGTTACGTGTGGGCAGTAATAAATCGGAATTTGTCGGTAAGAAATCTCATTCTAAGCAATTCTAAAGTAGTTTTCGGGATATAGCGGTGTGACGGACGAACAGACGGACGAAGTCGCACCATAAGGGTTCTTTTTTACCTTTTTGGTACGGAACCCTAAAAACAGTACTTAAATAGTAATAAAAATTAAATTACTTTTGCTTTGAAGGAATTAAATATGTTACTGCGACCAATTTCGACGTAGCGCTCGCCGGCCGCTACCGCGGCACCGCTCGCTTCGCTCGCTCGGCTCGCGCGTATTTGGTCACCGTTCTAACCTGAACCTAACCTATTTGGTCGGAGTGAGCAGAACGTTTCAACGTCAATCTTTTTCGAACCTAACCTGTCCGGAGTCCTGAGCTCACTTCGCTCGCTCTGGCATCCTAAGTTTTCCTTGCCACGATGCCTGATTATGTTGATGTGGTGTGTGTACAACAAAAAATTATGGATAGCATAATGTTTACTTTTACATTTTCGTTGAAATAAAATACCATGGAAAAAAACAACGAACAAACAGTATTCGTTCACAAATAATTCTCCTGTTTGTTAAATTTGATAACCCTGTGATTGATCGCTTTCGCCACCCGCGCTAATAAGCTCCGCCCAACTAACGAACATTTACCTCTCTTTTCCTTTTTTGTCAATGAATTTGAGTTCGGGTGTCACCGCTCGCTATGATCTGCCGAACTATTTATCGAACCGCTCATTCCATCATTTTAACCGCTCATTCAGTTATTGGATTGCTCAATTATTTTTAGAATTGATATTGTATGATAAAATAACCGACTAATTGATTTTTTATTACTGTGCATGTTTTACTGTCGCAATAACTAATCAACCGCCATTAAATTAAATTACTGCTCAATATGTTTTTCAACTGATCATAATAACATCTCGAATATTTAAATAACAGTTCAAAAATTAGTTCCCGTTTACTAATAATTTAATAGAATGTTAAGTTAAAATCAACCTTTTCATTGGGTGTGATGGTGTGACTACGGATCAGGTTAAATTATCCGTAGTCACACCAGTGGTGACTACGGATAAATAAAACTTTCCATCGTCACACTGGTGTAGAAATTTGGTGTGACTATGGATCGGACGCATCGGGGGTTTATGGGGGCACACTTACCATCTCAGTGCCCCAAGTCAACCTCACCTGCTCATGGTGCTTCCTGCTGAACAATAAACGAGGCACTGACGACCGATAAATGGCGGTATAACCATTGCGAAAGTTCGCAGCTAAATAGCGCAGACTAGCAGCAGCAGCAGCGTCACTATTGCGAGTAGTTGTGATCTGCGATCGCTAACCCGCATGCCCAGGGTGGCTATTATGGGCAAACCCTTTAATGGCAAGCCACAATCAACCACGGCCCCCAGTTCCCGGTGACCTTGATATTACTGATTTTGGCGGCGGTCACGGTAACGGCAAAGTTACGAATGACCGCCAAACCCAACTGATCCTTGGCGACGTACAATGAAGGCACGTTACCGCTCGCAAACATCTAGTGCAGATTGAGGAAGAACTCGAAAAAGTAAAGTGGCACATTCTTGGGCTGAGTGAAGTCCGAAGAGAGCGGGATGTTATGTATATAATACTATGGTTTATTATACTACGATATTATTTCGGAGTTAAACAAGAAATCGGGTATTTATCAATATCGATAACATTGAGCAAAGCTCAATGTATCAACTGCCTTTTGTCGAGTAGCAGTAAATATAGACCTTTGACGCATGAATCTCATTCTTATTTATATAAAGACATTAAAGTTTATAATTGCAACCATTGAGAATACCGCCATCTATGGTGAAGTAGCGGAATTTACTCATCAATCGGTTCTTTTGTTTTCAGATTACAAAACGTTGCATTTTGTGCTGATGGATGCATTGAATAGTACAGGGTTCATGGAAGTATTTAGAGTAAAGTTAAGACATTTAAAACAAATATTTATTTTAAATGTGTAAAAAAGTTGGAACCTTCATATGTAACTAGAAGGTTCCCAGATATGGTCCAGAATATAAAAATGATCGCGATAACGGGAAGAACAAGTGCCTTTCTGCTTCGTAAAAAGTATTCTACACCCATTATAAAGAAACGAAACTCTTAGAAACTCATATCCGATTCGTAAAAAAATCAAATACATATACAACAGTAGACAGTGTGTCTGTTGCGATGCATGTATCAAATGTATCAAAAGCAATTTTTTTAATGAAACAGAATTGAGTTTCTTGGATAAAGATATGTGACGTGACGGGTACGCTTACCTGCTTGAAAGAATCGTATAAAGAATTTATTGTACAAAGAAATGCCCGATTCAATAAACGTATACATACGAATTATTAAAAAAACCGGCCAAGTGCGAGTCGTACTCACACGCACTCAGGGTTCCGTAGCACCATACAATATAATAAAAATATTTTAAAGGCTCATTCAACAGCAAAACTATATTTGTTTTTCATAGTATGTTAATGAAAAACAAAGTTACTGCTGCAGTTTGATGAAAAAGTCCCATATCTCAAAATCTAATCATCAAATTTTATTCAAACCAA
Organism: Eugnorisma glareosa; assembly: GCA_947578425.1. Lineage (NCBI taxonomy): Eukaryota > Metazoa > Arthropoda > Insecta > Lepidoptera > Noctuidae > Eugnorisma > Eugnorisma glareosa. Next base: position 4,911,208 of record OX387974.1, on the reverse strand, counting down.
TTTTGGTTGAAAGTTATTTTTACGATCTACAACCCTAAATTTTTTCAGAATTTTCCTCTTCATACTTTAGAAATTAGAGGGGGGTCACATTTGACCACTTTGGAAGTGTCTATTTTTCAAACGATTGACTTTGACAAAAAATGGTTTTAGAAAGCTCCATGTCATTTTAAAAGACCTATCTATAGACACCCCGCACGTATAGGTTTGATAAAATTTATGGTATTTATGTGGGTATTTTTGGTATTTTTGTGGGTTACAATGTACTGATCGCTGATTCTAACTGGTTCCGGCTAAGACTTTTTTAAGATTTGGCCGTGATCTGAAGTTATTTGAAGAGTAATTCAATTTTTTCCTTCATACTTTCATGGGCTTAGGACCATCGAAATGCAGAAAATAAAGCATACTGACCGTGATCAAGTAGCCTTTGAGTGGCTGCTAAAATGGTCCTTTCATTAGGGGCTGCGGGGTTAAGGATACCATGGGCTCGCATTCGGGGTATGCTCTCCATTGCATAAATTTTGCGAGCTGCTCGTAAACTTTCACCACTTAAGGTGGATGCGCAAGGGTAGCCCGCAAAATTTAAATTTTCTTACGTTTATTGCAATTTTCAGGTCAGTGTCAGGCTGTATGTTGATGAAAATATGAATCGCGCCAGTAACACGTATGGAGTTATAGAATTATAATCATTGAAATCATCAATACAACTCTCCAAGTTCCTTTAATCCCATTGAGTGACTTTTTCATGAAATAGCTATTGAATGGGGTTATATGAACTTGGAGGGCTATATTGATTCTGTAACTCCATACGTGTTACTGGCGCGATTTATATAAATATATACTACCACCGTGAATTTTTTCACACACCCAAACACCGTGTTTGGGTGCTGGTAGAGTGGGGGGACACTCGATCTAACAAAATTTGCACTTTTAAAGCTTAATGTTTCACAAACGAATAAAAATTATTTGAGCAAACTCGCAATATTTTTTAAAGACCTATCCAACGTCATCCCACTGTACTAAAAACATGACTGTGATCCTTCTGCAATGTACTTAACATCTTGCATGCTTTGTGTGTGCATACTCATGTTTCTGACAAATAAATGAACTCTAAACTCTGAAAACAACACGCAGCACTTCCATACAGCATTGAATTTACTAAAAAAAGACAAAAAGATATAGTTTGCCCTCAAAAAAGTACAAAACATGCTTTCACAGGCACAAATCATGGTGAACTTGACATAGATTTAAGTATAACTGTAAACGTTCCTCCTTATATTTTTAAATAATTTTTATTTGAATATATTTTGTTACTTTGTAACTAATTTGTATATTCATGCCAAATTACAGCTTTTCTAGTAGTAAGAGTCTTTGAGCTAGGCTGCGGACAGACAAACAGACGGACATGGCGAAACTGTAAGGGTTCCTTGTTGACTACGGAACCCTAAGAAACGAAGAAAAATTGTGGATTTTGCCATATTATAATAATAAGTTTATTAGTACATAACAAAAACAACAACACAGTACATAGCATATGGAAACAATGGGTCGTACTACCAATTTGCAAAACGATAATTCATTAAAAAGTAAAAATAAAAAAAAACATATATCAAGAAAAGTTAAATCGTCTGCGAAATTTTTCACATTACTAAACTAAAAACTGGAAATTAAGAAAAAGATTTTTCAGTCGGGTTTTTTAATTACTTTTTTTATACTTACTTTCATTTCCTCGGGAGTTTCAAACATTGTTGACAAATCGAGAGTAACAAAACTTCTTTCTTTAGTGAGGCCGTACATTTCAAATTCAAATTCTTCGTGATTATCGTGAAGTTGAGAAACATCAAAACATGAGCCAGTTAAACCAACACAGTCAATTGTATTCTAAAAACAGGAAACACTCCAATGTAACTATTGTTAATAACCTCATTAGGACGACTAATAATAAATACAACGTACATACCTTCTTCAAGGCTCCTCTAACTGAGCTTATAGCAACTAAACAACAATCCCCTTTGGTTGCGTTACGAATCATATCTACGAAACTTTCATCCCGAGAATTACCGATATGATCAGCTGGAAACAAATAGATGATAAATATTTATAGTTTAAGTGAGACTAATCAGAAAATGTATAAATGTATTACATAAATAGTTGAACATCACTTGTATACCTTTTAACTCTGGGAATAATTTAAGTAAGAAACGTTTTTTCCGAATGTCACTAACGGTCGTGAATACTTCACAGCCGTGAGCAAGGAGTATGGATAACACAGCTTGGCCCAAAGCTCCAACCCCTCCATGGACTAACACAGACACATCAGGAGTCAGCTCCTTGCCGTATTTGATGCCCTAAAACGAATCGAGATTTAATGCAATTCCTTATTATAAGGCTCAATCTTAACCTTGATCTCGCCTGATGGGATTATGGAACGAATGAGGTCCACAAAGGAAAGATCATGTCAGGAGATGCCCATTCAATGATAGTTATAAGTTGTAGGGAACGCAGAGATACACAGCACACTGTATAATACATGTAGCAGAGAAGCGCTGAGTGCGACTTGCCAGTTGTCGGAAAACGTCGATGAGAGCCTCCCCTCGCAGTACCTACGTGGAAGAAGTTTAAGAACAAACGTCGAAATGATTGTTCCTAGCAGCCTGAGTGTATACTCACGAGACAGTAGAATGCGTGTGCGTAGGCGAGCGGCACGGTGGCAGCGTCCTCGAGGCTCCAGTGCGTCGGCACCGGCCACAGCAGCTCCGGCTGCGCGCGCACCACACAGCTGCAGGCGCCACCGCGCACCAGGCCCATCACACGCGTGCCACTGTGATGTATATCGCTCATTAAATTCAAAAGGGCCACATTCCGAAAAAAATCAAAATCGTATTTATTGCATGAAACTATCAAAATTGGTAAATTTTTTATATTCGGAAAAGACACCCATTGCTTTAGAGCGTTTAAAATGGTCCAATCACACAACTGCTCGCTGGCCATTTTGCACAGCGCATCTTATATAAACTGGTATAGAGTGCGCAGTTACGAAATTTTATGCCAACCTGCGCGAACAGCGCCCTCTGTAAATCTTGTGCGAACTAATCATGCTATTCTAAAGTACTTTCCTTCATTTTCATTTCATATCTTTTGAATTATGTTTCCCTTAATATGGAAAAAGTATGCAAAAGCAATGAAATATTGATTTATTAAATGTAATACCATGTTTGGTAGCGTGAAAATCTACAAGCATGGAAAATGTGCACTTTTACCCATTATTTTAGATAGTTTGTAAAGGCTTATTTAGTTTTGAATGAAACAAGCTTGTTGAATACTCAATAAATAGATTTATTTTCACGTTTGCTTTAAATACCTAGGTACTCTTGTCTAATACCACAAAACTTAACTAATAGTGTCCGAATATCGCAAACGGACACCGATCACTGAATTCAGTCGGCTTTCGCTCCTGGGATACACTCAACGCAAAGGTGTACTGACGAATTTTTATGGAGGAGCAGAGGCTCAGCTCAACGTATTTGCAGCCAAGAAGACACTAAAAACAACACGAAAACATGCACAACGCAAAAAATCCGTTTTCTTTTGACAGTTTTGATTTTTGTCATTTGTGTTTTTTTATGGCATCCAATTAAATTATTCGATTAACTTAAAATCAAATTAACTCAAAATCAAATTAACTCAAAATCAAATTTTAGTACGTTACTTAAGTTTTAAAAAATAAACTAAAATAATTAAAATAAATTAAAAAATTAATTGCAATTTTTAACAACTATTAGGCTTAAGTAGCTTTCTAGAGACATCTAGTACGTCCTATGTGAATTAAAGTTGAGCTCAAGAACGATAGATGGCGCGCCAAAAAGAATTGCGATGTACATGTAGGGAACTGTCCCCCCCAGCCATTTTGACACATTGACGACTAACTTCAGAGCAAAACGGCAATTTTTTAATGGGGGCTATCGCGTATGAATTCGCCGCTAGAGGCGCTAGTCTAGCGCGGGGGCACCGAAATGTCAGATGATTGAGATGAGATTCACGATTGTGGTCTAGATTGAGCCATTCCTGATTAATTAAGACTTGAAGATTTTAAGTAGCAACTTAGAATCTTAATTTTCAGTACTTGGAGATAAAATGATTTTTAAATGTTTCATGCATGCTAATTTTATGGAGAATATTGTATATATATATGAACCTGAAGTTTACACTTAGTTTTTATATGTAATAAAATAAACTTTTCATGAAGTTATTGGTACTCTAAAGTATAAAATAGAATTTTTGACAGGACCTTAATCGACAGTGGTGCCATCTGGTGAGCTCAAAAACGATAGCCCTCATTGCGACCCGGCAGTCTGTGGAAGCGAACGTCATCTTTATTTAAAAAGGCCACATTCCGGAAAGCAACAGTTTACTGGTGTTGAAGTGATAAATTATAGTGAAAAGTGCCATATTTTGAAATCTGACCGTCTTTACTATAGAAAACATGTGAGTACAATATTATTTAATAAGGAAACGTGCCATATTTTGGAATGCGTTTCTTTTGATTTTAAATACTACAATTTTGATAAACATTTATTGAAACAAAAGTGCAGTATTTGGAATATGTCTGTTTTGCGTATAAAATTACCTTAGTTTTGGTATGAATTGTTTGAACAATAATGTACTTTTTTGTTTAATGGCTGTTTTGATATTCGTGAGCTATGTCTAAAAAATATGTTTATAACAAAGTGCAGTATTTTTATTAAACAGTAAGAAACTGCTAGATGACCCGACAGAAGTTGTCTTGTTCAAATTTCAATTGGCTGAGCAAGTTTTTTAATTTTTCCTACCTACCAGCTACCTACCTACATCATCGTATGACATTTCTCAAAATGAAATTATGAAAATGTGAATAGAAGATCTAATAAAGGGTATGTGCCTGTTTGTGGTGCTATTTAGGTAGGTATTTGGTAACTTGTTAAAGTTACTTTTGGGGTTTAAGTATCTACCTACAACGACTCACAATATTTTTCTCTGTTCATAGAATGAATAGTCGCGCACATCAGATTATGAACATGGTCAGAACAAAAAACCGTAGGCGCGGGCCTGTGGACGGTAAGCTATGGGCTAGCTCGACGACGACAGGCCGTGTCGACGGCGCGTTTGTGTTCCACGCGCGCCTCAAAGAGAGTCAGCAAACAGGAAGGGGTCCGAAAGGACCGATGCCTGCCAGGGTTGCGGGACTGTTCGAAAGGGATACCGCGGCCCTGGAACACAAAGCGCTCAGAGCGGGAGGGGTTATTGGATGATTACCCATACGAAAAAAAAAGAAACTTCCGACTTTGCCGATCAAAGCTTGCCGTCCCCGTCCTTCTTGTCTGAGAGTTCTTGTGATACAAATTCTATAGCAGACAGCCTGAATAATCTTTATCTGTTGATACTTGATGAAAGTACTGTATCTGATGTGAGAAGTCCAGAAAAAAGAGCTAATTTCGTTGTTGAGGAAAGTACAGAATTTGAATCAGATGGCAGCTCCAGAGAATCTTTATCTACTAGTTCAAGCCGCAGTGACTTCAATCTTGACCTAACGCAGAAGCTATTTCAGACTCCAATGAAAATTTATCACCAAAATCTGGATGTTTCGTGAACCTCTCTAGCTTCATTGAACAATCAATGAATCTAGGAGGGAAGAAGCTTAAAGCAATCGGGAAGAGACAAATATATACACCAAGCACCGATATGCAACCACCTAGCTTTGAAGATCAGCCAACAGGCATTGAATCCCAGCCACTCAGCGTTTCAACGCTTGGTGCTTGGTGGTCCATCGATGAAGGATTTGAGAGATTAGAGGACGTCCTCAAGCTCCTTTAGGATGCTAGGTTAACTCTCGAATTGTCAAAGTGCAGTTTCTTTGACAAGACATGGTATCCGGGTAAACTCGATGCTTGATTGAGTATACCCGGATACCATGGTTAAGGAAAACATTGAATTTTTTTTTTTAATTCTTTGATAGCGATGACGAAACGCAGTAGACTAGATTTGTTGTTTGTTTTGATGTTTTTGTGTAAATTTTATATATTTGATGAAGTGCGGAGTCTCTTAATACAAGCAATTCCTTGCTTAAAAGGTGATCTCCAATAACATGTATCGAAATGCCTATTGTAATTGAAATATGTATGTTTTTTTTTTTGTTGATACAATTGCCTATTCTTAGTATTTTTCGATTATAGTATTGATTATAATGATGTATATTATTCCTTTATTTATATAATTACAAATCAATTACATTTTTAAATAAACTTCTCGTGGTACTCCCGAATCGCTTGGTAGTTCTACGGGTTGCTTTTTTACACGTGGTACTACTGGTAGTAATACTGGTAGTACCACGGGCAACAAACTGAGAAAAAAAAACAAAATATATATTTTTAGGGTCCAAGCTACGGCGGTCAGGGCTCCAGAGAGGGGAACCTCTTACAATACGAGCCGTGTCCAGGAGAACCGCTTTCTGAATCAAGCCCTTGATCCAGCTGCATAACGAGAGCCTCTTCAGGTATAGATCGAGGCTCTTGGCAATTAAGCCATGAGCTGATACGACTATCGGCACAATGATCACCGAGTCCACATCCCACATGTCGATAACCTCGTGAGCCAAGTCAAGATATTTTATTTGCTTATCTTTCTCGGCTTTCACGAGGTTCTCATCATGCGGGACCGTTATGTCAACAATCATTGCGCGCCGCTCAGTACCTCTACCATGAGTTTACGCAGCCAAAACTCGCTAGCGTCTCCGTAAATGATTAGTATGAAATATTGTACAGCGCCCCTAGCGGTCACAGAAAGAATTCAAAATCTATTCGATAGTCACTAACCTTTTTCTGCTGTCGCCATACAAAACGGTACCATGACTCACTAATTCAACAGAAACTATCGAATAATACGCTTATTGATAGTAGTTACGTAGCTCACTAGCATTTTGACGAGTAAAAGACAGAAGAAAGAAGTGACATAATAATATGTTTACATTAAAATTATATGCGTTTTTGAGTTTAATAAAGTCAAAATAATGTCTGCAAGAGCTTATTTAGCATGGAATATGTTAGTGGCCACTGAATTTTAAGACCAACGACATGAACAACGTGAATTTCAAATTGTTTTCAATTTCAACTTACCTGATTTATTACTTTTAAAGTTTCAAGTGGTTTGGCATATCTACCTGCATTGAGGGGCAACTATTTGGGAATTTAGTAACTTTACGTTTTAAAATAATATAGTAGAAAATAGAAACATACCTTTCCATGAACTCCACCAACAGTTGAAACTGTGAGACACTGGTCCCCCTTGTATTCAATAATCCAAATAGGTAATCTATTGTTGTAAACTTTCAAATCACACAACGCAGCTCTGTGACACAACGTCAACAAACAAAATTTCAAATTGAATAGACGACAGTGACATATTATATGGAAACCAAATTTAAAAACCACTAACCGTCAACTTTTCTATTTATTATTTAGTCTGTTTATTTTGTGATATTGACTGTCTTAATATTTTTAGCAAAGCTATAACACTACATTTGGAGCTTACGAGCCGTTCTCTCTTCTTATTAGTGAGACAGAAAGATACAAAACGTAAGTAGTGAAGCATGGTATTCTACCTAGTAGAGTGAAGTTAGCTCTAGACGACAGTATCTATCGAGCTTACCTTAGCGCCAGCGAAATCTATTCGATCCACGTTAGCACGCTAGCGAGTAATTTTTCGATGACATCTCATGGTAGAGGTACTGATCGATCCACCACTACTATATCGGGCTTATTTTCTACAATAGTCCTGTCAGTGATGATGGATTGATCCCAGTACAATGTGATATTGCCATTTTCAAGAACTGGGTCGGGCACATACCTATAGTACGGCACTACTACGATGAATACTCCTTTTTTTTTTACCGATGGGAAATCATCAAATAGCCCGCTCTGGGCTGAGCAGGAGGGAGTGTCAGACTTTTACTGACTAAAACCCATCCATGTTCCTTCCTTTGCCCTTTGTGTTCCAGGGCCGCGGTATCTCTTTCGAACAGTCCCGCAACCCTGACAGGCATCGGTCCTTTCGGACCCCTTCCTGTTTGCTGACATTTCTTTGAGGCGCGCGTGGAGCACAAACGCCCCGTCGACAATGCCGGGGCGGGCTAGTGTTTGATATAATATTTGATCCTTGTATTTTTATGTCGGAAATTATTGTTTTAACGAGTTTTTACTTGAATGAAACATATTTCACAGAAATAAAATTCAATGAATTTTATAATCCCTATTTTTTATTTAATAAACTGAACAAACAGTAGAATTATTGTTTTAAAGAATATTGTTCGGTGTATTTTAATATGGTAATTTATTTCAAAGAAAATGTGAAAGTAGACGTTATGCTATCCATTGTTTTATAAATAAACTAGCGACCCGCCCCGACTTCGCACGGGTGCAATGTCATACAATAAACCTTTCTCTTGAATTACTCTATCTATTAAAAAAAACCGCATCAAAATCCGTTGCGGGGTTTTAAAGATCTAAGCATACATAGAAACAGAGAGCGTGAAGCGACTTTGTTTTATACTACTCGTATGTAGTGATTTAGACACAGTCGAATGCGTCTATCGTTCTCCATTTATCAGTGCCCAAGTGCGGCCAATTGAAAGTGACGAAGCCGATCCCAGTGCATAGAATATACCGAAAAGACCTGCGCGCCCAACAAGACTCTAACCTGAAGCACCTGTTAACACCACTAACAGATTCAGTAACCTGACTACTGAACATGAAGCATCCACCAATCTGCTGCATGTGCATACCCGTAGTGCAACAACCAAAACCATTAAATCGGGTAAGATAACACCCATTTTTATTACTCTGAAACCCGAATGGACTCATGCATACGTAAAGACGATGATTACCCGCTATACTAAAGGGTTTCATCTCGAGTGCAAGGGTAATAATAAAATATCTATAAACCCTCACACATCAGAAGGTCATCAAGCACTAAAAGAGGGTCTCTGCTCAGAAAATATTCCTTATCACACCTTCTCTCGCAAAGATGAAAGAATGCCTAGAGCTGTAGTTTTCGGCCTGCCCGAGTTTGCTGAAGAACACCTATCGGAAGAGCTATCATCTATTGGGTTCCCAAACACTAAGGTTCGCAAAATGAAAGTTGCTGAGGGTAGGGATGCATCATGCCCGCCATATCTGGTTCAACTTCAAGCAGGTGCCAACAGCTCCAAGTTCAAATCTATAAAATATTTAAGCAATTGTGCTGTTCGCATCGTCAAGTTTCGTAACAAAAATATGTATGGAACACAGTGCTATCGTTGTCAAGCATTTGGTCACTCTTCTAAAAACTGCAACCTAACACCGCGGTACGTCAAGTGTCCTGAAGCCCATCTTACTACTGAATGCCCTAAGAAAAATCGCACGGAGGCTGCTAAGTGCTGCAATTGTGGCAAAGATCACCCGGCAAACTTCCGATATTGCAAAGAGCGTCAGAACTATCTTCAACTTTTACAAACTCGTCAAGTCAACATCAAAGCAGCTCAAGAACAGCGTCAAACCAAAATTCTCCAAAGTCGACGGTCGCTCCTGGGCTACAATCACGTCTACAGCTGAGAAGACTAATCAACAAGCTCAACCCTTGCATGAAGCTCCCCTTGATCACACAACTTCAGAAATGCTGGGTATCCTTAAAACTATTAAATCAATAAAATACCAATTTAGCGTCTGTGATAACATGATGGACAAAGTTATTCTCATACTTACTCATCTTGGTCAGTATGTTTAATGATGCAAGTGAGCTTCGTTTTCTATACTGGAACGCGGACGGGATTCGTTCTAAATTATCAGATTTTTTAAATTTGACTAGCGAACATGGTGTCGATATTATCTCACTATGTGAAACAAGATTAGGTGAAAATTATACGTTAAATACGCCTGGTTATACTTGTTACCGATGCATAAGAGATCGAGCGGTATTGGGCAGGGAGTCGCAATTTTAGTTAAGAACGATATTCCTCATACATCAATTTTTATTCCCCTATGTATAATCTTGAATGTGTAGGGATACGCTTAACATCACCCGAGAGCAATATAATTGTCATATCCGCATATAATTCACCTAATCTTCCATTAGTTCCTAATGATTTGGATATTTTATTTGATTTAGGGCCAAAAGTATTAATTATGGGTGACTTAAATGCCAAACACGAATATTGGCGTTGTTATCAAAACAACTCTCGTGGTGTGGTATTGTTTGATCATATGGTACTCCATGATTATCAAGTCTTTGGCCCGACGTCTCCAACACTGGTACATTACAATAACGCATATACTCCTTCCACACCTGATATACTTCTCAGCTGTAATGTTACTTGCGTATCAGAACTTCATACTCTACCAGCTTTATCATCCAATCACTTTACAGTCTTTTTTACTGTAGGTGGTAATTTTATCCGTCATAACTTTAAACAATACCGATATTCGGAGGCTAATTGGTCCGAGTACAGGTCTTACTTAGACATGAATATAACACTAGGTACATCAACGTATAATTCTAAAATTATCATTGATGCTGCAGTTGACCAACTCCAAAATGCCATCAAAATGAGTCGCGATGTAAACGTTCCATCAGGCCCATCCTCAGTTAAGCGTTACACCTTGCCGAGACGCATCAAAGTCCTAATTTCTACTAAAAACAAGCTAAGGAAGACGGCTTTAAAAGAAATCAACCCTGCAATTCAGTGCGTCATCAACAAAGATATAAACAATCTTAACACTAAAATCAAAAACCTTATCCAAAACTATAACGACAAAATATGGAACGACAAACTGACATCCGGAGGTTTGTTAAATCTTTGACTTATAAGCCTGTAGTAATTCCACCGTTGAAGTGTAAAAATGGCCAATTAACTACGTCCCCTGCCCAACAGTGCGAAGTGCTTGATACTTTTTACGAGAACATGAGTTTGACTATGAACTGGACTAGTGATAACTTTACTGAGACTACCGTGGATGAATCAATAAACAAACTTAATAATACTAAAAACTATAATCCACCTAAACTCGTACATCCTAGAGAAGTGTCAAACTTAATAAGAAATCTCAAAAGTCGTAAGTCTCCGGGCGTCGATGGCATACACAATTGCTTACTTAATAATCTATCACGTAAATGCATAGTATTCATAACTAAAATATTTAATGGTTGCTTAGAAATTGGCTACTTTCCGTCCGCTTGGAAAAGAGCCAAAATTATAACGTTCAAGAAACCAGGTAAAGAGGAAAGTTCACCAACTAGCTATCGGCCTATAAGTCTCCTACCGTCCTTGGGAAAATTACTCGAAGGAGTAATCTCAGCGCGCTTAGCAAACGCTACAAACCACCTATTATTGCCCGAGCAGTTCGGATTCAGAAAGGCTCATTCTACAGCCCAGCAACTGGCCAGGGTCGCAGAGCATGTTACTCACCAACTCACCACTTAAACATGAGTGAATCTACAGGCATGATGTTGCTTGACGTTGAAAAGGCTTTTGATGCCGTCTGGCATGCAGGCCTTTTACATAAGCTTTCTAAATGTAATGTACCGATTGGACTTGTAAAAATCATCCAAGCGTATTTGACGGATAGGTCATTCTGTGTTCATATTGGCGATAGTGTGTCCAATCCAAGATCTATTCCTGCGGGGGTGCCTCAGGGCTCCTTGCTCGGGCCCCATTTATTCATAGTTTATAAACGACATGCCCAAGCAGCCCCATACTCATCTTGCGTGTTTTGCTGATGACACAGCATCATTTACTTCAAGTAAAGATACCGATTTAATAGATGAGCGGCTTCAGTTATCATTACAGCTTCTAGTTTCATAGCCAGTAAGGATGACAGTTGGAAGTATGCAATTTATTAATACTTATTATGATCTATTTTTTGAGATATTTTTCTGAGCTGTCGGACGTGGGGTTATTTTTTTATGAAAGTTGCAACTTTTCCTTCGGTGAACCTTTTGTGAAAATAATATGATGCTGACCTTCTGAGATAGACAATGGCATAATCTTAATAATAGAAAGCAAATCTGTCGTGATTGCTGCAATCGCTTGGATATGTATTGTTTAAACAATTCCATAACATACCATCACGACTGTATGCTCTGAATGGTTACGCAGATGTTTACAGTACACCTAAATTTAGATATTTACAAGCCTATTACCATGACATATTTTGTTAACATTAATATATAAGCATGAATGCGCAAGCATTATGTATGTAGGATATTAGTCAATCCATCGTTTCTTTTTCCTCTACTCTTAACCCATCCACATACTTAAAACTTAACTCACGACATTTTCCTCATTCTTCCGCATCACATCAGTTTTTTCCCGTCACCTGTATTAAAATATGTATTACCTCTCCGTTGTCCCACTGAAGTCCATGCCATAATTGTTTTCTCCACCATGGTTTGATGATATTTTTCCGATTGCTTTTTTAATGTCGGTGTTGGTAATGGACCTGAAAATGATAAAAAAGAAATAATTTAAAGTAAATAATGGGTAAAAATAGACCCTGTTCGGTGTTTTCACCGAACACCTTAGTTTGCACTATCGGCGTGACGCGTTAACCTAATTTACCGACTTCATTTTATTACTTATTACTTTATATTATATTCAGTGCACTTTTATACATACCCTAATAGACCCTAAACGAACCCGAGAGGTACTTGATCTCCCACGTCAGTGAGATCTGTTTTTTTGTTCTGGAGTATGCCTGGAGACATTGTTGTTACGGAGATATTGAAGGTCAAAGTTTCATATTTTCCAAGAGTTTTGAATGTTACTTTAATTTAAATACCTTCCTGTACTATTCAATGCATCGATTAGCACAATATTTTGAGTACTAATTGAGTCCTACCGTAAAGCGTGATTTGTCACCCCAAAAAAATAAGTCGTTTCCCATTCCCAGCAATAATTTTTGCGTACCTACAGTTTTAAATTAGTTTGATGTTCAGAATGCTTAGTTGACGGCTTCGTGAAGGGGTCCATTTACACCTTGTATTTTTGAAAAATTTAAACATAGTATGTAAGATGTAGGTACTGTAATATAAATCTAAACCAAACTTTAAAGCAAACAAATAAATATAAAAGATTATCTACTATGTGGAAAAGATATAGATACTTTTGCTCGTATTTTGCTGTTCCTTTCTGCATATCTGTTAATTATGTGTATATAAACTGATACATAATAATGTATTCTAATATTCGCAACAATCGCACGCACCGTGACTGGTACTCCAGAGCTGCATGTCTCCGCAGCATCGACCCACTCCAAAGAATTGAAATCCCCGACTTGTGCGGATTGTAACGTCATGTTGCTGCCCACTGTCGCGCTCTCCTGTGCTGGTACGCAATACTCTCCTCCCCACTTACCCTACAATTAAACGATATTGTCAAATTGTCACTTAGATACAGCTAATATGGCACATTGAATTGTTGTTAAAGACTATCACAGTAAAACATCATACAGGTACGATGACGAATCACTGCAAAGACGAACTTAGCCAAAACTTAACTTTGGCAATAAATTAATACTTATAATCTATTTTAATATCAACAATGTTTACACTCACATGATCCAGAACGGTGAATGCTAGATCGCTATCCGGTAGATCGTCCAAGAAGACATTGTTGCCTTCTTCATTATTGACAGATACTAGGTATACATTGTTACGTTGGTCGTCTTTCCTCCAACATTGTACTAACTGTTTGAGGGCGGAGGGGGTAGGGTAGGGGGCAATGATGAGCAGGCGATGGTGGGGGGAGAGGTTGGTGCTGGCGGCAGTGAGGAGGGAAAAGTCGAGATGCGCGCGCACTGTGATGGTGGTGGTGGGCACGGCCACGTCACTCGGCCGCCAGCGCACCAGGTCCAGGCGCGAGCTAGCGTTGCTGTGAGCCGCCAGTTGACGATACAGAGACGACGGCCGGACGCGACCTCCATACACATCGTCTTCTTCGCTCACTATAAAGGAGCCCCGTTGTAGCACACAATGTAGCATTTGGCACAACTATAAAAATTTAAAAAACAATGTAGTTTCCTTGCCAAATCACTAAGATACAAACGTAGCAATTTTAAGTTTATTGTTAAGTTAGTTATTTTAATTAATTTATTTATTTATAAAAAAATGTATTAAATAATAAGCAAAAATGGATTCTTACGTTGTCGTCGATTGATAGATTACGGACGACAGCAAGGTCTGCAGTCTTTAGTGAGCTCTCACTATTCTTTATTTTGTTCAAGCCTCCTAGATTAAATTCTTCGTAACTAATGTTGACACCGTGAACATTAGCTCCAATGTTCTTCATTTCATCAAAGACGGAACCTTTCATTTTGTTGTTTGTGATACCAACAACTTTGATTAAGTCTTTATTAACATTTTCGGCAACTATTTGCAAGAAAATGTGTAGTGTTGTGTATGCTGAAACCTGTTAATAAAAATGCCCAATGTTTTTTTTACATTTATCAGTTTATTCATAATTCAAATCATGATCACCTTTCTGTCCTTACTCCATTTTATTTGCGCAGCATGTCTTCATCTTTCATACATTTCTATCAACTGTCATCTCAGCAGCCACTCGCAGTCTTACCACACAATCCCTAAATATATTTCTTAATCCGAGTAACGATATAATTTTAAAAGACAAAATAATAGTCATACTTACTTGTTGGTCTTCTTGGAAATAAGGAACGAATTTCAATGCCTGTAACGCCGTGTTCCTTTTATTAACCGCTGGTAAATTACGGTATCTGATGTTTTCTATCGTTAGTCCTCCACATCTGAAAATGGCGAAAATGAAATCAAATACCAACCTAATACGTAGTTTACCAAATGGATAAATTGTGATAAAAATGTTTCAGTTTACCTTACAAAATCATATTGTTCTAACACTTGAGCCTTATACAAAACTCTGTCCTCTGAAACGGTCTTCACGTTGAGATGCTTCTCCACATCTACACTGATTCTCTTGATGTGAGTGGGCAGGGTGACTCCGTCGTGCGGTTGTCGCAGCATGTGGAGCTGCAGCAAGCCGTCGAGGAACGTGGCCCAGTTGTCGCGCCACACCAGCGAAGCTTCGTTCAAAGAAGCGCTGGCGGCTTCGATAATGCGGAACTGGCCACTGTGGAGGAAAATAATATTCATTTGATTTATCTCGATATACAAGGTGTAAACGGACCCGTCACGAAGCCGTCAACCAAGCATTTTGTACATCAAACTGAGTAACTCTACGCAAAAATTACTGCTGGGAAATGACTTTTTTATATTGTGTGATGATTGCATTGAATAGTAGAGGGGCCGTGGAGGTATTTGGCATAACACGCTTGGCATAAACGAATATTATTAAGGCATAAATATATTTAGTATTTAAAATGGCATACTTATAAGATGGCAGAATTTCATTTGGCATAATTACCTTTGGCAAAGTTAAAATTTCACCTAATTTTATTTGGCATAACGTTTATTTAGAGTGACAGTTTTATAAATAAGCATTTTTAACCTTAAATAAAAATATCGTCTTTAAAAGTCAATATGTTGGGCTAGAAAAATTAGTGACAGAAACGAATCGCTGCAAAACCGACTCCACGTAGTCTTGTCTGCCCTACCCCTAGAGTGTAATTTAAGTCCGCGTAGGCGCGGAGGGGCGAGGCGGCCCGCAAGCTGAGGAGCAAGTGGTTTTGGCCGAAGCTTCATATTCATAAGAATTAAAAAAAAAAGTCTAAAATAACTTGACTTTCGGAAGTCGGTGTCTTTGTTTGTATCATTGAATTTTTGCCACAGACTTCCGAAAGTCGTTATTTTAGACATTTTTAGTGTTTTTTTGGAAGTCGGCTTTGTTTTCGCAGAAAGTTTTTTTATTTTACACTTTTTAGTTGTAGTATACCACACAAATTCTTGTCATGAATTAATTTTTACATTGTAACTAGAAGTTAGTTAAAGTACTCGTCAAGACGAATCATACTAGCCCAAACTCGATGAGGTTTACTCGTTTTATAACGTAGTTCCTATGGCCACCGTCCAGCTCCATCATCAGACACTGGATACCATTTAGGACCAAAGTATTCGTCAAGACGAATCATACGAGCCCAAGCTTGATGGGACTGTGTCAATTTTATTACGGACTACCTGTGACCACCTTCCAGCTCCATCCTCAGACCCTGGGTACCATCTAGAGACAAAGTACTCGACAAGATGAATTATACGAACCCAAACTCGATGGGTTTATGCCGTTTTATAACGAAGTTGCTATGGCCACCGTCCAGCTCCATCATCAGACACTGGATACCATATAAGACCAAAGTACTCGTCAAAACGAATCATACGAGCCCAAACTCGATGGGATTGTGTCATTTCATTACGGACTACCTGTGACCACCTTTCAGCTCCATCATCAGATCAGCTCCATGTCTTCATAATATTGCATTGTCTTGCAATATACACACGCGTGCAAAGTTGCAGCCCAATCAGAAACCCGCACGCGACGTCGCGTGATGTGACAATTAACGTTAGGAAAACAACCGAATTTCAAACCGATTTTGATGAAATTTCTATGGGACTAATTGGGAAGCATATCCTTTGAGGTGAAAGAAGAATTTTTTTAAATCGGTTTACAAATGACGGAGTTATGAGGTAACAAATAAAAAATAAAAACAATACAACCGAATTGAGAACCTCTTCCTTTTTGAAGAAAGTCGGTTAAAAAGTAGAACCGAACCGATCGTCAGAATCGTCTTTTGGCATACATTTCATATCGATAGTCATTAGAAGGCAGAACTATCATATATCAGAAAGTTTACAGTTAGAATCATCTTTAAGCATACATTTCATGGTATCAGGACACGTGCGCGAAAGACATTTGAGCGAAGGACACATGCGCAAACCCACTTGAGCAAAAATACATATTATTATGCGCGTAAGGACTTTTGCGCGTATGGAATCACATTACAGAAAATTCATAGTTGGAATAATGTTATATTTCTTACTTATAAGAAGCGTGCAAACAAGCATACACCATGCATGCAAGCAAACATGCAAGCAAGCATGCAGCATGCAAGCAAGCATTCAGCATGCAAGCAAGCATGCAACATGCAGCAGGCATGGTTTCTGTCACGGCTCCGGCACTGCGGGGCTCCGGCGGTCCCACGAAAGCTTATCGTCGCAGATCGTTTGACCCTCACCACCTGCTCCTCAGCTCGCGGGCCGCTTCGCCCCTCCGCGCCTACGCGGGTTTAAATTACACTCTAGGGGTAGGGCAGACCCTGCCAGGGTTGCGGGACTGTTCGAAAGAGATACCACGGCCCTGGAACACAAAGGGCAAAGGAAGGAACATGGATGGGTTTTAGTCAGTAAAAGTCTGACACTCCCTCCTGCTCAGCCCAGAGCGGGAGGGGTTATTTGATGATTTCCCATCGGTAAAAAAAAAAAAAAAAAAAGAAAGGGGTAGGGCAGACAAGACTACGTGGAGTCGGTTTTGCAGCAATTCGTATCTGTCACTAACTTTTATAGCACAACATGTATTGACTTTTAAAGACGATATTTTTATTTAAGGTTAAATATGCTTATTTATAGAAGTGACAATATGCCTGATAACATTATTCCAGACGAAATTCTACCATCTTCATAGTATGCCAAATGAAATAATACCAAATAATCGTCGCTCTAAATAAACGTTATGCCAAACGAAATTATGCGAAATTTTAAGTTTACGAAAGGTAATTATGCCAAATAAAATTCTGCCATCTTAAAAGTATGCCATTGTAAATTCGGACATATAAACATTCTGCCAAATTATATTAAATATTTTTTATGCCTTAATAATATTCGTCTAAAGAAGATTATGCCAAGTGTGTTATGCCAAATAAATTTCGGAGCATCAACATTCTGCCAGATAGAGGGAACCCTGGTGAAATAACGCCGGTTTTATTTTCCTATTATTTAAATATGCCTAAATATTAAAAAAAATACAAATAATGATGATTAACTTTTCTTATTCTATATCCCTTCACAAAATAAGTAAATAATATAAGAGCCATTCACTGACTTAAATGTAACAACTGAACTCTTCGAGTCAATTCCTAATTATACATATATCCCGTCGCTTTGCTACAAATGGCGCACAAATAAAAAGTTGGTTTCTAAATACGAATTGTGTGTGTAATTACTCACAATGTAAACACAAACAGCCATTTCTCTTCTTTCTTTCTTTTGTTCTTCACTTCTTTACCACGGACAGATGACAAACAACAAAGCACACAGTAGGCATGGTAGTGAGTTTGATTGTAAGACAAGCCGGGGTTTTTGGCTTGTATGATAGGTCCGCCACTGCATGTAAGCAAGCAAGCAAGCATGCAGCATGCAAGCAAGCATGCAGCATGCAAGCGAGTATGCAACATGCAGCAGGCATGGTTTCTGTCACAGCTCCGGCACTGCAGGCCTCCAGCGGTCCCACGCGAGCTTATCGTCACAGATAGTTTGACGCTTACCACCGCAGCTTCGGCTTGCTGCATGAGCCTCAGCCACGACGGCGAGCGGTAAAACCACCTGCTCTTCAGTTTTGTAGCGTTTCGGTTCTGTCACTAACTTTTGTAGCACAACACATTATATTGACTTTTAAAGATGATAATTTGTTTTATTTTCATTTAATGTTAACAATTATTATTTGTAGAAATGACAATATGCCTACTAAAATTATTCCAAATTAAATTCTACTAAATAATCGACACTCTAAATAAACGTTACAGATCAAATAGACATTATTAGAAATCTCGTAAAAGGCTATGGTACACCTGAGTCTTGGATTCGGCTCTCTAAGCCCAAACTTTGAAAGTTGCCTTCCATATGGCCTAGCAATGTGTTATTTTGAATGAAGATTTTTCTGCATACATTCTTTTGAATTAAATGTGACCTTTTTTGCCTTGGATCTATCAAGATCTGGCTTCTGTTACTCAGACTGATTTGACTTCATAGCCTCCGTCTTTATTTTTATTTACGATAATAGTCATTTAAATAATTTAGTTGTCTTACCTGTATGAGTATTCTCGTTCACGCAACAAATCATAAATATCTTCAGCGGTGAGGTTCATGTCATGACTTTCGTTACATTCTATTTCTACTTTGTTAATGTCTGGGTTAAAAACCGCGATCTTGCCTGTCGCTACTTTAATTTTATCTTCAAATACCTGTAAAATGTAATGCTTATTATTGTTTTGCTTTCATGCTGGAAAGAAAGATACAGGTTCTGATGTTGTATAGTATAGTTTGCACATAACTAAGTCACGTGTTGGTTTGTAATAACGTAAATAGACATCTATAAAACAAGAGGCATTACATGTTGCTATCGCACAGACAAGGCAAATGCCCCATGTGCGTAAAGCGTGTACAGCAGCCTCCAGCTAGAGGCTCCGTTCACGTAACTTGTTACGCGACTTGCGTGTAACACGCTACGCGCACTCTTCACGTGTCCCGCCCGTCTCCGCTAATAGCTTCGCTAAACAATTTCTTTCGTTTCAAGAGGGGTTTGGACATAACTTAAGTAATATTACAGAAGTTACAGTATATACCTCAAAACATCCAGTTCCTCTTTGCAATGCTACTCTAAGCTTCAGTTGACTCTGTGTGTGCATCACAGGTTGTGCGTACAAGTGAACGTCACGGAACTCCACGGATAACTGCTTCTTAGGAACTCCCAGGGTCATAGCCAGGGTGTCCCAGACAACCACCAGGGTTGATGAGAATGGAAACACCGTTTTTTCTGAAAAATTAAAATAAGATAAATAAATGTGTTTAAATAAATAATAAATGAATAAAAAATAATAATAATAAGAAGTGTGTGAACCTATCCCAGAAATGAAACCAATTGTAATTACACCTTTGGATGTAGCCAGAGCAGTTCGTCCGTTACCGAACTGGAAATCACCGGGACCGGACGGACTGCACAATTTCTGGCTCAAATGGTTTAGTAGTTCACACACTTGCCTGGCATCTCAATTGCAGTCATCCTTAGAGTCTGGGTCTCTACCGCAGTTTTTAACAACAGGCGTTACCCACCTGCTCCATAAGTCAGGTAGTGCCGCGGAACCCAAGAATTATAGACCGATCACGTGTTTGTCGACGGTCTATAAGCTTCTTACATCCATTTTGAGAAAATTAATACACACATTGACAAAAACTCCATTATGTTTGCCTCTCAAAATGGATGTAGGAACGGGTCCCGCGGTACTAAGGAGCTACTCCTCATCGACATGGCCATTAGCCAACAGGTTCGTCGATCCCGCAAGGATCTGTCGACATGTTGGATAGATTATAAGAAGGCCTACGACTCGATTCCACATACATGGCTCACGAGGGTGCTGGAGTTGTACAAGATAGATGCAACTCTACGCGCCTTCCTTGAGTCGTGTATGGGGCAATGGAGGACGATCCTTCGATATCCAGGATGTCGACAGATTCAGGGGAACGATGAGCCTGTATGGATTAAACGGGGAATATTCCAGGGCGACAGTTTGAGTCCACTTTGGTTCCGTCTAGCCCTGAATCCTCTAAGTACATTGCTGGAGGATTCAGGTCTAGGCTATCGGTTGAGGAGAGGTGGTCAGGTCATATCTCACCTTCTTTACATGGATGATCTGAAACTCTTTACCCCCAACAAATTGCAACTGATGAAGCTACTGAAAGTAACTAAAACTTTTAGTAGCGCCATCAGGATGGAATTTGGTGTGGACAAATGTGCAGTCATGTATGTAAAGCGAGGGGAGATTATGGAATCCGAAGGAATTCAGCTTTCAGATTCCATACACCTGAGATCCCTCTCCTCATCCGAAAGCTATAAATATTTGGGTATGTCGGAAGCGTTAGGCATTAACGTAACTGACATGAAGCAATCGTTGAAGGAGCGCTTCTTCGGTCGCCTTAAGAGCGCGGCGCAGTCCGCTCGCAACTGCAATTCGAAGCGAAGGCAAAAACCCGTTCAAATATTGTTGTCTCTGTTTCACACTCCTAGGCCCGTTGCGTAGCCGCGCGTGAGCGTGTGTGAATAGTGTTTACCTACGCGTGTGTGAATAGTGTTTGGTGTTTACCTTTTTAGTAGTTATCATGTTCATTATTTGCTTTATTTTTGTTAGTTACTTTGTGCAATCGTTAGTGTATGTGCAGAATAGAAATGCGTTTTTAGGAAATCTGTCTACAATGTTTTTATCTCAAAATCTAGGCTTTGTTGAAAAAAAATCTGGGTTACTTACTACTCTTTCTATACCACTAATGTAGGTAACGAATAAGTATACGGTTCGCCTGAAAATCTGAAATAAAAGTACGTACTCAGTACTCAGTGGTGGCTCAGTGGTGGCTCAGTGGTGGCGGCCCCGACTTACGAACAGTAAGGCGCGGGACAAATACAAGAGGCGTCGGGCGCGGACATGGCGCGGGCGGCTTCCTATTCCATTCAAATATCATACAAAATACATGGAAATAAAGTGCAATTTAGGCTACACGGTATATCATTGCGGTGACGAGGATGTGACGATATACCGTGTAGCCTAAATTGCACTTTATTTCCATGCATTTTGTATGATATTTGAATGGAATAGGGTGCCGCACGCGCCATGTCCGAACCCCACGCCTCTTGTATTTGTCCCGCGCCCATAGACTTAGTAGGATAATACTGCCCGCGCCTAAGTTGTGGGTTCGAACCCAGGCAGGCGCATTACTTTGTGTAATTTATTTCATCAACTCTGCTCTCAAAACGGTGAAGGAAAACATCGTGAGGAAACCGGCATAAGTATCCTAGAAGCAAAAAATTCGAAGACATGTGGCATCTACCAATCCGCACTGGGCCCATTCCCTCTCATAGAGAGGAGGCCTGTGCCCCAACAGTAGGAACATTAATAGGCTGATGATGAAGTACCTACCTACCTACCTACTTACGCCCGCCATAAGTTTTACGTCCTTAGGATAAATAACAGCATTCTCGGCTAAGAATGATAAACATAAAAAAACAAGGATTTCCAAAGGTACACATGTATTTTGTTATTCATAAATAGGTAAGTAATACAGATGGTACCTACATTGATTTAAAAAAATATAAATCGAAACGTGATTCTAATCAAATTGTGTAGGGTGACCATATTTGCTAAATGGTATGTAGGTAGGTGGTAGGTAGTAGGTACTCATCAAGACGAATTAAACGAGCCCAAACTCGAAGCGGTTGCGTCGTTTTATTACGGAGACCCTTTGGCCCCCCTTTCAGCTTCATCATCAAACCCTAATTATCATTTAGGACCAATTTACTCTTCAAGATCAATCAAACGAGCCCAAACTCGACGGGATTATGTCGTTTTATTACGGACTTCCAATGGCCAACTCCCAGCTCCATTATCAGACCCTGGATAGCACCTAGCACCAAAGTTCTCGTCAAGACAAATCATACGAGCCCAAACTCGATGGGGTTATGTCGTTTTATAACGGAGTTCCCATGGACACTTTCTAGCTCCATCATCAGACCCTTGATATAACCTAAAGACAAAGTACTCGTCACGACGAATCAAACAAGTTCAAACTCGATGGGGTTACGTCGTTACATTACAGAGTTCCTATATGCCTGCAAAATTTCAGCTCAATCGGTAATCGGGAAGTGGATCAAATTTTACTTGCAAGATTTGATTAGGTAGGTACTTACAGATTACAGACAAACATCGGGACACGTGAAACTATATCAAAGCTTGTAAAATAAAACATAATATTTATTTAGTCGGTAGGTAGGTACCCATAAGTTATGATTATGAATGAAACCTATTAGTCGGACATTTGAATCCTAAACACATCTAATTCAGTATGTACCTACCTAACCCAGTGTAATGTAATTTCGATTATGAACGAGACAAAATATGTGTACTCGTAGCCACTCGTAGGTAGGCAGGCATTTTCTTGGTCTGAGTTTTAAAAAATGATGAAAACAAAAAGGTAACAAACCTAGATACTTACTGTGAGATACATCCCATCGTTCGGAGTCCATTTTGCTAACCTTTATATAATTATGTTTATGTACCTGTTTTGTAACCTAAATTTAACCAAATCGTAAGTAAATATCGAAGTCCGTAAACAAAACAAAAGTCGTAATAAAGTAGGTAGGTAGGTTACTCGATTCCAAATCACAAGGCAAATCTAAATCCAAATCCGTAGCATAGGTCAAGAAGTGTCAGAAATATTACGATACAATTGGCAAACAAATATGCACGCACAATGCAATCAAGTACCTAATCGTCTAAACACTGACGAACGAATTCCGAATTGCCTGGCCCGGTCGGGTGGCGAGGTGCGCACGCACACATTTACATTTACACTCACTATACTCAACACATCCAAAATGTTCTGTCCCGCGCCCCGCGCCCCACCCCAGCTCAATGCTTGATGCGATAGCACGACTTCCGATGAACATTTGTGATTAATTTGAATGTGTGCCGTAATACCAAAAATGATGAATGAAAACTCAATGCTTTTCCATTATTTTTTTTATATTATGTAACTTAACAATATAAGACATGTTTCCATTTGAACAATATTACAAATACTACCGTTTTTAATATAGAACAGATGAGATGAAAACATCGTATTTAAACTGTAAAAATGTGAGAAATTCAATTTGTTTGCATTTCGCTCTTGGTAAGTATTTTGCAAAAAAAAAAACATAGAAACCTAGGTAATTACCATCTTGTTCCGAATAACAGCATATTAAGGTGGAAATATGCTCAAATTGAAAATGATTTTGGTATTACGTTTGTATGGACAAATTCATACTCCCCGGCCCCTTAAGAAGGTATTAAATAGCCTTCTTTCGGGCGGGAATAAGGTGCGCGCCTTCAACGGTTGGGTCTAATGGTTTTAATGTACTCTTTCGGCATACTCAAATGGACTCAGACCGAACTCGATACCCTGGATAGGAGAGTTCGTACACTGCTGACTGCAAACCGGATGCATCACCCACGATCATCGGTGATGAGACTGTATATCCCGTGGAAGTGCGGGGGTCGAGGCTTTTTAAACGCGAAGACGCTCCACAACCGCGAGGTATGCAGTCTCAGAGAGTACTTTTTAAAAGCCGAAGTTGGTATGCACCAAGATGTGGTTGCAGTGGACAAGGGCCTCACCCCGCTGTTCATGGCTAAAGAGAACTGGCGCAAACCTGTAGTACTTACTACCGATGACCGCAAGGAAGTATGGCAAGGCAAGGAGCTTCACGGGCGCTTCTACCGGGCTCTTCATGGGCCCGATGTAGATTTTCTAGCATCCGTGTCCTGGCTACATTTCGTTGACCTCTTTGGGGAAACTGAAGATTTTGTCTGTGCGATTATGGACGAAGTTATGTTGACGAACAACTACCGGAAATATATTATGAAGGACGGGACGGTTGACGTGTGTCGGGCATGCCACCGTCCGGGTCGTCCGTCCATCAGACATATTATTTCTGGTTGTTCTCGTCTGGCTAACGGCGAGTACTTACACAGGCATAACCAAGTAGCCAGGATTATTCACCAGCAACTTGCCTTGAAATATAAACTTGTGGAAACTGAGGTACCGTACTACAAGTATGTGCCCGACCCAGTTTTCGAGAAAGACCAGATCACACCGTACTGGGATCGGTCTATCATCACTGACAGGCCTATTGTTGCCAATAAGCCTGACATAATGGTGATAGACCGATCAGCGCGCCGCGTAATGATGTTACCATCCCACATGACGAGAACCTCGTGAAAGCTGAGAAGAGAAACAAATGAAATATCTCGACTTGGCACACGAGGTTGTCGACATGTGGAATGTGAACTCGGCTATCATTGTGCCGATTGTTGTGACGGCCAATGGCCTTATAGCCAAAAGCCTCGACGAACATCTCTCGAGGCTCTCCTTAGGCGGTTGGATCAAGGGCTTGATTCAGAAGGCAGTACTCCTCGATACGGCGCGCATTGTGAGGAGGTTCCTGTCTCTGGAGCCCTAACCACCGGTAGCTTGGACCCTTCTCCCGATACCGGCGGACCACTATTTTTTTATGTTTTTTTAATATTAATTTGCTTAGAAATATTTAAAAATGTAATTTATATGTATGTAATTGAATAAAGGAAATAATAATAAAATTAAATGATAATTTAATCCACCTGGGACACCAATTTTACAGTTACATTTTGTATGATCCTTGTTCATTTCCTAATTCAGGTCATTAACGAACAAGTATCATACGATTGTATGATAGAGTATCATTATTCCAGTGACAGAGAGAAATGAAGCTATACAGGTGGTAGCAC
This sequence comes from Eugnorisma glareosa, assembly GCA_947578425.1. Lineage (NCBI taxonomy): Eukaryota > Metazoa > Arthropoda > Insecta > Lepidoptera > Noctuidae > Eugnorisma > Eugnorisma glareosa. The sequence goes on along the minus strand of OX387974.1, from coordinate 4,885,883 downwards.
TATTAGATAATAGCCGACAATGATTTAAGGACCTTGGTGGCCAAACATAAAACGACCGCGATAGAGGCGCGGTATATGCATGGGTATCGCGATGCTGTCGCGCTTCAGTCGCGATGCATACGCGTTCTCCGTTCACCAATCTTTGTTACCCCGATGTTTCAGAAACAGTCACACGTTTGCATCGCTTCTGTCGCGCGTTGCAAATACGACTGACGTGTGATAGTAGCGATGACTGTATTTGCGAAACGCGTGACAGCATCGCTACAAAAAGTTGCAATTTGAAATTAAATAGATAGGTACTTCTAATAACGTGTCCTTCCAGATATTCATTTTCCTTGTCGTGCAATGAAATGGTGTATGTGCAAGCTGCACCCTTCTTTCTGATGGCAGAGTGGTGCAGAGGTAAATTCCTGTAAAAAAACATCAATAATTCAGAGGGTACTTAAAAAGAAGCACTAAATAGCCTCCTAAAAACACTCGCTCGCTCGCTTATTTTTTAAAGCTCGTAAACCCCCATTTTAAAAAGAAATTTAGTTTTAATAGTTAGAAAAGAAATAACTTTGCTCACCATCTTTCTCCATGGGCCCACTCTACCAGGTGGGAAAGGAATGGTGTCCCAGTGGATACCGGCATCTCTACTTTTGGGTAAAGTATTTGGACTTTCGGGTGGTAGCCCTCCATATATAATCTGGAATCAGCAGTTAAATGACATAATACACTGTGCAGAAATTGCAACAGACTTTCAATACTACCTTTCATTTTCTAAGTTCAACATTTTATTTTCATCATCATTCATTGTGTTATCAATCTACGTAGTTGAGTTAACATTTATTTTTAAAGAATGGATGAGAAAGGAGCTTTTTCAAAATGTATGGCGGCCCAGGTCTTTGTACACTAGGTATACTCAGAAATGGGGAAACACACGTTAAACAGTCTTCAACTATCCAATTACTTTATGTTGGCTTTGTTTGGTGGTAAAACACAAGAATATAATATACACTTGATTTTGCAACACACAACAAAAACCCGTCATGGCGGTAAGCAGTGTTAATTGATTTTAGTGACGTTTGACAAGTTTATTTATGTCGCGTTGTACACCTGTTTCGTAGCCAAAAGTTTTATAGAATTTCGTTTCATATAATTTTTTTCTCATATTATCATTTTATAGAATAATCAATACGCAGAATACTTACTTCGAATAATTTTAAATCATAGATTTTTGTTACAAATAAAATTTTATGTTTCGATCATATCATAGAATAACAAATGAAGTATTCTGTATACTCATATTGTTTAGTTCATATAGAAACTTATTACCAAGAAAAACATTTTATCGAATGAGTGTTTCTAAATGTTTCAATTCACACCTTTGACAAAGTGCATACTCTCCTATAAAATTACAACACCGCGTTCACAAAAACTATGCGAGTAATCTTGTTATTCTCAATAATAGTGACTTCATATTATACACGCACAGACGCCAGCACATCAAGCTACTATAATCTGTCAAATTTCTTTATAAATTGTCAACTATATTGCTAAAGCATTAGGTTCAAGGTTGATTGCGAAAATTTGTTGACGGTTTCAGGTAGCTTTATGTGCTGGCGTCTGTACGTACTGTGTTATTATTTCGCGGTTCATAATATTGTCGTAGTGCCCTAATTTTATTACTGCGACCAATTTCGAGGTAGCGCTCGCCGGCCGCTGCCGCGGCACCGCGAAGTTGGTCACCGTTCTAACCTAATCTAACCTATCTGGTCGGAATGAACGGAGCGTTTTAAGGTCAAGCTTTTTCGAATCTAACCTGTCCGGAGTAGGGGTGCCTTAAGTTCTGAGCTCGCTTCTCTCGCTCTTGCATCCCAAGTTTTCCTTGCCACAATGCCTTGTTTATGTTGATGTGGTGTGTATAAAACAACTTATAAAAATAGGAGTACGAAAAACGCATTCGACTGTGTGTGTATTTATAAAATTATGGAAAGTATAACGTCTACTTTTACATTTTCGCTAAAAAAAATACTATGGAAAAATACACCGAACAAACAATATTCGTTCAGAAATAATTCTGTTTGATACGTTTGTTAATTAAAAAAAATTGATTAAAAAATTCATTGAATTGTATTTATGTGAAATAAGTTTCATTCAAGTAAATAGTCGTTAAAACAATAATATTCAAAATAAAAAAACAAGAACCAAATATTATATAAAACATTTTCGGCGAAACGAAATTCTATGAAATTTCTGTCTGCAAAACAAGTGGACACCATTTATGTCAAGGATAAAATTAGGTTATGTAATTATACAGTGTCAAAGAAAATTACTACAATAGTCATTTAAGAGTCATTTATGAACCCACCTTGCTTCAAACCGGCAGATTTGAAAGAAATAGAAAATAAACAGGGCGCGGTTCTCAAATTAACAGGAATAAAAGCATTAGCAAAAATCATGACAGTTCCACACAAAAAACCTATAATTTAAAACAAGTCACATACTGGCCAACTGCTTCAAGCAGCTGATATGTGTTGTCGGCGTGCTCTCTTCTGGTAAGTGCTATGTTCCTGCAGTCGGCCGGTAGAGACCGCTTCAGGATGGCTTGCAGTAGACCATGAGGAGCAACCTCCACCAGCACCGCGTTCGACGGTATGTGTTTCAAAGTCTCCTCGAACAGCACTGGGTACTATTAAGAACATAAGAAAATTCAAAATGCAGAAAGTTGACATTAGTGTTTTTGAAAGAAATTCAAAACCCTTCCACTGCAACTCTTATAATTCAGAATCTACTAGACGTGGGTGAAGACATTTGAATGTTTCGGAATTTGCAATGAAAACAAAAAATCAGAGAAGACACCACGCAACACAATAAAACCTAGGTTGAATATAGTTTCAACTTTCATCTTTAACTTATATGCATTTCATCTATAGCAGATGACAGAAAAGAGCTAACCCCTATGATCTAGCACTTTTCTTCTGTAGTGGATTGTTCCTACCGTGTTATTGGGTATTGGTGTTTTGGTGTATCGTAAGTTCTTACCAGAAGATTGTTAGTGTGGTACTCCGCAGACGAAAACTTAGCCAGAGGCTCCTCCCATCTATCAAATGGTACGGAAGTAGACACCCAGCGTTCACTTCGAGCCCTCGGGGTCTTGATTATTTCGCTCAAATATTTCAGCAAACCGGGACCTTAAAAAATATAATTAATGAAATAAAAGACATACAACACACGACATACGACTCCACGCATGGTAAAATAAGAGTCACACTCATTTACCGGCATCAGCAATGTAACGTGAATGATAGGCGATGTTGGAACATGGTACTTCCTTGGCGAAAATACCCTTAGCAGTCAACTCTGCGACGAACTCCTTCATGATATCCGCAGGTCCCGAAATGGTACTAGATTCAGGCCCGTTGTGACAAGCCACTTCAATCTCAGGAGGACACATTTTTGAAATCTAGGAAATAAGTATGCAGTGATTATTTGACGGGTTACAACAAAAGATGGGTGGGAACATAAACATAGTTAAGTACCACCGCCGTAATAAAAAAAGGGCTTATTATCAGTCCCCGCCGTACGTGCTAGCGGTCGGACGTTTCGGACAGTGACGGTGACTCAGTATCGAGCACAATGGCCTCGAAAGTTATTAAATGTACGACTTGTAATATTGTCATTTGTGAACTATTAGCGTTCATTCAAAACAAAGTGGACGTGATGGACGAGGAGGGTCTAGTTAGGCTATGTATATCGGCCTTTTCGGAGGAGGACATTGAAACAGGCAAGAATCTACTTTTTGCCTCAGTGTCAACACAGCAACGGAAAATAGTGAGGAAGAATAGTGGTAAATCACAGCGGAATATCTATGACATGATATCATTATTCAAGCAAACGGATCCTGAGCAGGTACCAATTTTTGTAGCAAAGGATTTGCACAAACTCCCACCAGTGACATTCGATCACATTGACGCAACCAGGACACTAAGGGATATTCTGTCTATTCAAAATGAAATAAGAATTATGAAGGATACATATGTTACGGAGAAACAACTAAGTGAGATTAGAGATGACTTGCAAAACCTAAAAAAGACATCGATCGTTAATAACTTTGATTTGAACGTGAATCGAAAAAGAGGCGGTGGTGGTGGAATTGAGAGTTTTTGTTTTGACAGTGGGCCGATGGGACTACCCCACGTTATCGAAAAATCACAACAACTTAGCGGCGATAGTGAGTCACAGACACAATACATCAATAATGTGACAACAGCTGATGAGAGCGGAAAGTCTAGTCCGTCAACCCGTAAGATACAACCATCTCGCTCGCCTATACGTGTTTCTAAAATACCTGTCTCGTTCACACCTACTAGTAGAACGAGCGAACTTCGACAAGAGGATTCGGCGACGGCGGCCAAGCCCGAACGTGACCGAGTCGCAAGCGCACCAAGTGAGCGCGAGACGCAACGAGTAACCGGTCCAGCGAACAGCGGGTGGTCCAAGCAAAAAACGCTTGCGGAAATTGTCGTTGCTGAGGGTGAATGGAAAAAAGATAATGTTTCTGAAGAATGGCAAACTGCTCAACGAAAAAGACTGAGAAATCGCCTGCAGGGATACAAGGGCAAGGCCATAACACAGCCCGATGTTAAGTTTAGAGCAGCCGAAATTAAAGTTCCGCTTTTCATAAATAATGTAAACCAAGCGACCAGGCCAACCGATATTATTGAGTACATACAACAGAAGACGAATGTATCAGTGACTCTAAAGAAAATTAATATGGTTAAACAAAAACGCTATGATGCGTACAAGATCTTTGTACCACACGCGAAACTGTCAATGTTTCTGGATGATGGTTTATGGCCGGAGGGCATTCAATTTCGGAAATTTATCTATTATAATAGAAAAACTTATGACAAGAACAATGAAAATAGAATAATGCGCAATGACGAGAAACCCAATGACGATAAATAGAAATATCAAAATAAACAACATGACCAAAAACAACACAAAACTTGTTAGTTTCAACTGTAGATCGATCACTCGTTCAGTCGAATGCGTGAGAGGTTTATGCAGATCAGCTGACATCGTAGCTTTACAAGAGACTTGGTTGCAACCGCAAGATATCCCTTTCCTGGGCACTATTGACACAGACTTCGAGTTTACGGGAAAATCAGCGATAGATACCGGCGTTGGTGTGTTGCGTGGAAGACCATACGGGGGGGTCGCCTTACTTTGGAGAAAAGCTATCTTTCAAGCGGTATCTGTCATACAGTGTACCAGTGCGCGTATATCAGCGATAAAGGTGATATTAAGTGAAAGTACGATATTAGTGTTTTCAGTTTACATGCCGACGGACTCAGCCGAAAATCTTGCCGAGTTCACGGAATGTTTAGGCGAGATTGCGGCGATTATTGACGAAAACAGTGTAGACTCTGTGTTTATATTGGGTGACTATAATGCGCAGCCTAGCGGGCGGTTTGGAGTTGAACTTTTGGACTTTTGTGTTGAGCAGCAATGGCGTTGTGCCGATATTGAAATATTATCTTCGGACTCATATACGTACGTAAGTGACATTTATGGTTCTCGGAGTTGGTTAGACCACTGTGTGGTATCTGAAGCGGCGTGGCGGTCTGTGGTCGACGCGAAGATATTACACAGCGTTTATTGGTCTGACCATATTCCATTAGAAATAACGTGTAACTTTAATGTACTTAGAAATAAGTCCAAAAGCGTTATAAGTAACCGCAATAAGGTCATGTGGGGTGAAAGGGACTTGCAACAAACTAATTTATATAAGAATTTATGTACGACGAGACTAAGACTGGTTGATTTTCCTTCTCATTTTAGAAAATGTAGTGATAAATTGTGTACTAATGTAGAACATAGATCCATTATTGATAGGATGTACCATGAAATTGTTGACATATTAAGCGAAGCGGCATGTGTTTGTTACTGTGGGCCGGATCAAAACAAAAGAAAACCAGTGATAGGTTGGAACAAACATGTTAGACAAGCGCACTTGGAGGCGCGACTTGCCTTTCAGAATTGGGTGTTATGTGGTGAACCGAAAGAGGGTTGTATGTACGATACCATGAGGGAAACAAAACGGGTTTTTAAAAGTAAACTTAAGTGGTGTCAGGAAAACAGAGAACAAATAAAAATGAATATTATAGCATCTTGTCACAGAGAAAAGGATTTTGGCAAGTTTTGGAAACACACCAATAAACTGAGCGGCAGGTCGAGCCTTCCTGCGAGTGTGGAGGGTGTTAGTGAGTCTGCCTCTATAGCCAATCTCTTTAAAAATCACTTTGCAATGAAGTCCCCTCTAGGGTTAACTGGAGAGTCATTGTCTACAGTAAGGGAGCCAACAACGAAATCGTCGCTGGTTAGGGTTACGGCTAAAGAAATAGCTGCAGTGTTGAGAGACATGAAGCGCGGTAAATCACCTGGGCACGATTCTCTGAGCATAGAGCATCTGCAAAATGCAGGTGTTCACATGCCCAGAGTGCTGGCTATGTTTTTCAACTTCTGCTTCTCACATACTTATCTGCCTGAAGATCTGATGAAAACCTTAGTTGTGCCGATTATAAAAAATCGAACTGGAGACGCGTCGGATATAAATAACTATAGGCCCATATCGTTGGCTACGATCATTGCCAAGGTTTTGGACAGTGTGCTTGACAAACAGTTAAATAAACATCTGTCGCTTCACGATGCCCAATTTGGCTTCAGAGCGGGTCTTTCGACTGAGCACGCGGTACTTTGTCTCAAGCACACTGTCAGATACTACACCGACAGGAAAACTCCCGTGTACGCGTGTTTTCTTGATCTCTCGAAAGCCTTCGATCTGGTGTCCTATGGTGTTTTATGGAAGAAGCTGTACGAGGATACAACACTTCCCGGTGAGATGATTGAGTTGTTTAGGTATTGGTACGGCCATCAGACAAACATGGTGAAATGGGCAGGCTCGCTATCCGATCCGTACGGGTTGGAGTGCGGAGTCAGACAGGGGGGTCTGACTTCACCGAAACTCTTCTGTTTGTACGTAGATCGGCTGATTCGTGAGCTCAGCAGTACTATGGTAGGCTGTTCCATTGACGGAACACTCGTCAATAACATCAGCTACGCCGATGACATGGTGCTGCTGGCCCCATCGATCAGCGCCCTCAGGAAACTCTTATCTGTCTGTGAGCGATATGCGGGGGCCCAAGGTCTCAGATATAATTCGAAAAAGAGCGAGTGTCTGTTGTTCAAGGCAGGCACTAAAGACTATCGCGAAGTGCCACCTGTCACACTCGGTGGGATTGAGTTGCAATGGGTGCAAACTTTTAAATATCTGGGGCACTGGGTCACTGCAACGCAGACGGATGATGTTGACATGGAGAGGGAGCGTAGGGCGCTGTCAGTCAGGAGCAATATGTTGATCCGTAGGTTCGCAAAGTGCTCGAGGGGAGTGAAAACTACTCTGTTTAGGGCATACTGCCAATCTTTTTACACCAGCAGTCTATGGGTCGACTACACGCAAAAGGCTTACAGCGCCTTACGCGTCCAGTACAATAACGCGTACAGGGCGTTGCTGGGGTTGCCACGACACTGTAGCGCATCAGGGATGTTCGCAGAGGCACGTATAGACGACTTTTACGCAATCATGCGAAAGCGTGTTGCCTCCTTGATGCGGAGGGTGCGGGGCAGCGCCAACAGCCTCTTGGTCACTGTGGCCGATAGGGCGGAAGGTCTCATTCTCAGACACTGGACCACAACACTGGTACTACCTTCAAATCGTGCCTTGAAATAAATAGTGTTTCTTGGAATTCTTGCCTAGTTGATCATAATTGCCCTTTATTTATTATTTATTTCCTTGTATTTCCTGAATATTGTATAATTATTAATGATTTTGACATGATTAATGGTGATTTTGACATTATTAATACCCAAATTATTACCAAAATGTTATGTACCAAATATTATATACTAACACTAGTGTTTAAGATGTGTGTGTATTACTAACATATTGGATTGAATGATCTGACAATAAATGATTTATTATTTATTATTATTATTATTAACGAACCCCCACATTTAGCAAAATGTAACTGCAAAAAAATCACTTTTGATTGCCAAAATTAGTAAATGATCACCAAAATAAATCCCCATTTTATCGTGAAACTAACGGGTGATTTTTTAAGAGGTATAGGATTTGATTTTCAAAATAAACACAAAAAATTTGAAAAATTTGATGACATCTTTATTGAAATCAATAGAACGATCAATATAATTTAATGTTTGAAGATGATTTCATGCAAATGCTGGCCGCGGCTCCGGTTTAGATGGCCCATTCGCAAGGCCCAATTTCGGCACACTCTCTCCAACATATCAGCCGGTATATCACGAAGAAATGCTTCAATATTGGCTCCCAGTGCGTCAATCGTTGCTGGTTTATCCCTGTAGACATGAGCCTTAACATGGCCCCACAAGAAATAGTCCAAAGGCGTTAGATCACACGATCTAGGCGGCCAATTGACGGGCCCAAAACGTGAGATAAACTGTTCACCGAAGGCGGCTCTCAATTGGGCCATTGTTTCGCGTGCCGTGTGGCATGTGGCACCATCTTGTTGAAACCACATGTCAGGCATGTCCAATTCTTCCATTTTGGGCAAAAAAAAATCGCCAATCATCACACGGTAGCGCTCGCCATTCACAGTAACTTTTCGGCCATTGTCGTCTTTGAAAAAGTACGGCCCGATGATGCCACCGGCCCATAATCCACACCAAACAGTACATTTTCGGGATGCAGTGGTAGCTCTTGCAATGCTTCTGGCTGGTCTTCACTCCAGATGCGGCAATTATGCTTATTGACATATCCATTCCACCAGAAATGAGCTTCGTCGCTGAACACAATTTTTCGATAAAAAAGTGGATCTTCCTCCAACTTTGCCAATGCCCATTCACCAAATGTTAGACGTTGTGGGAAGTCGTGTGTGGCTTCAATTCTTGCACCAGCTGTATCTTGTAAGGTTTTACACCCAAATCCTTTCACAAAATTTTCCACGTAGTGGAGTAACAGAGGCCCAATTGCTGCGAACGGCGGCGAATCGACATTTCACGGTCATCACTAACACTGGCGGATACAGCCGCAATATTTTCTTCGGTCCTCACTCTACGTATGCGTGTTCGTGGTTTAATGTCCAATAATGTAAACTGGGTTCGAAATTTAGTCACAAGCTTCCGAATAGCTGCCTCAGTAGGCCGACCAAACTGCCCATAAATTGGAAGAAGTGCGCGATGCACTCTCTTAACCGAGCATGCATTTTGATAGTAAAATTCAATAATTTGCAAGCGTTGTTCGTTCGTAAGTCGATTCACGGTTAAATTATAGACAAAACTGAACAAGTTTGACAATGACACAAGACACGATTCACGCGTGATCTGTCAAAAACAGTGTTGCCAAAAAGATACCAGCAAAAAAATCACCCGTTATAAACAAAAATTTATTTTTTTAGTTAATGACCACCAGAAATTGAACTGTTATGCTCTTGCATCCGAATCGAGGCTCGAGGGAGACCAGGTCGACGGAGCCCCGCTACGCGGGGCTCCTACTTCTGAATGGTTTTAAAAAAATAACCACGAAGGGTGTGGCGAAGTCTATTCGCTCGCTTCGCTCGCTCACTCAACTCCGCCATACCCTTCTAACCTAATCTATCCGTGTCGAGGTGCCCCAAGTTGGCCTAGGCAAAACTAGTTTGTCATCAACCACCTCATTAAAATTTGGTGCTCATTTACTATTTTAGGTGATAGATGTTAGTGGTCACAAAGTTATTTTTGGTGGTCATTATATGTTCCCCCAAAAAAAAGATCAGTGTAGGACCCGTGTCAGTAAAATGGACTCGACACATATTATGTCAGTTGACATGCCACCGGCATGTCGGCGGCGTAATATGAATAATTAATGGCGGATTGTTCAGCATTTTCCGCGAGAACTCTCTCTGCACTAGTTAGTGCTACCAAACAACTCGTTTCTTAATTACTAACTGTACCCGCTAATCGTCGGCAATGACACATGGGATAAAAATACCTTTTCGTATCCCACACCAATAGCAGCCATGGATCCTCGAATAAACGGAGTCTGCAGCGACACCAGACCGCGGCTGTACGCCGACAAAATCATCTCCTCTGCCGTCAAACAACCGTCAGCATAGGCGCAGCCCAACTCGCCTACACTGTGACCTGACAAAGGGGAGAGATCATTATTGGAGCTAGGTTTCACTTGAACAAAACAGAAAGTAACAGAGTTGTGTATTCCTTTTGGTGTGCGATAAAGGACACTATCTATTTATTTACCCACATCATCATCTGCCGAGCCAGTCGGCTTCCAGTCTAACCAGATGCAGCTGAATATCAGTACTTTTCATGGAGCATGAATGGTAAACGTAAGGTGGGACGCCCTCAGGCTCGGTGGAGCGACTATCTTCGCAGGGTGGCTGGTAGCAACTGGATTAGAGCTACTGAGAATCGAGTTGAGTGGCGTGCGATTGGGGAGGCCTATGTCCAGCAGTGGACTGCAGTAGGCTGATGATGATGATGATAAGGAGCGACTGCCTATCTGACCTCCACAACCCAGTTAGTACTGGGTAATACGATACCCCTTGGTAAGACTGGTTGTCAGACATTTTGGGTAATTGACTTCCTGTAACGACTGTCAAAGATCTACAAATGACAGCCGGGACCAACGGCTTAACGTGCTCTCCGAGGTACGGAGGAAACTCGGTATGTAATGGGCGGTCACCCATCCACAGACCAACCTAGGCAAGCACGGCTTAACCTAAAGGTCGACCCGAGCGGCTGTTATTATTATATCACGAGCTCCTGATTTATTTACCCAAATAACCATTGGAACGTCTCGGCTCCAAGCGACGCATGCGAAGCAATAAAACCGGCCATCAAGTGCGGGTCGGGCCACGCACAATGTAGGGTTCCGCACTTGCCCATCAAAATATGCGGACACAACCTACGGTCCAATTTGCCTCCAAACGATGTTTTTATTTTAATAATTAAAAACAAACTTACATTTGCAGTTGAAAAACCTGTGCTCCCTATTTATACCTAATGTTTAGGAAAATATGAAACATTAAATTTTATTTGTAACAAAAATCTATGATTTAAATTTTTTCTAAGTAAGTGTTCTGCATATTAATTATTCTGTGAAATGATGATATGAGAAAAAAAAATTAAACGAAATTCTATAAAAATTTGGTCTCTATAACAGTGGACAACCAACCAAGTACAGGAGATACCCTAAAAAAAATATTTTTCGAGATTTTATTTTACCAATTTGTTGGCGTAACTAATCTGTATATTCATGCCAAATTACAAAAAATTTTTAGCTAAGCTGCGGACAGACAGTCAGACATGGGGTAACTATAAGGGTTTCTTGTTGACTACGGAACCCACAAAAAGGAGGGTTATTGACAATTTAAATAACCCATACATACTCTTGCTTGAGTTAGTGTTTTGTGTACTTGTAACAGAAATGATAGTTTTACCGATAATGCCATCAGGCGCCAGTCCAAGTTCCCGAAGCACGTCAGTCAGTCCTATTTGAATAGCAGCTATGCCCACGAACGAGTGAAGAATGTTATCGAATATATTCTTGTCGGGCGACGTAATTATATGGACGATGTCGATGCCTTTTGGTTCCAAAGTTTGTCGGCACCTGAAAGTAACAGTTGTTATTATTACAGAAAATGTTGGACAGAAATAAGAATACAGTAAGTATCTGTAAACCATTATACTCAGATTTAGATTTCTAAAGAAGCCTCAGGCTGTAAGAAAATATTCAAGTAGCTACCGTTCGATGGCAGCTGCAAAGATCGGTATGCGCATGAGTTGCGCGCCCATACCCGCCCACTGCGAGCCCATCCCGCTGTACACGAACCACAGCGGCCGCCGCGCATCGTCGAAGTACCCGGATTCTTCACATAGACTGTCAGTATTTTCTTCTTCGTTCGTTTCTAGAATGAAGAAGCAAAACAGATAGTTATAAGGGAAACGCAGTTCACTTGAAATTATGTTAAAATAACCGAGTCAAGTTGGGACAGGTGAAGGGATGATCAATTTAAGCAGCTAAATAAGAGTTGTCGAGAATTAAGTGATGTGAAATGCTTACGATGACGATGAATAGGTACTTTAAGACTTTATCATGAAATTTACTTAAAATGATGAATCCTCTGCCCAAATGTCCACGAATGTTTGTCTGATGGATGTTGTGCAACAAAGCCAACTCCTCAGGATCTATGGCGCGTGCCTTCAAGTTCTCAAATATTTTCCGTACACTAGTGTCTTGTCTCGCAGATATAGTCACAAGATGTGCGATACTACTGTTGTAGCGAGACGGATCCTAGAACAAAATAGAAATATGTTACGGTAAAAAATGATCAAAGGTGATTGACTCAGTGGTGAGGATCATGATAAACAAAAAAGGTAATTCTTGCTTTTTATCCGGTATAATCTCCGTTTGTACCTTGGGTTTATAATGTCCATGCAGCAGCACGTGTGAGTTGACGCCGGTGACGGACATGCCGTTGACGGCGACGTAAGTGCGGCGGAAGGGCTGGTGCTCGGTGACGACGCGCATGCGCCCCTCGCGTAGTGCAGCCACGTCCTGCCGCGGAGTACTGCAGTGCAGGTTAGCGGCCAGCTGACCGGTGTGGTAGCCGAGCAATACCTGTTGCGGATGAGAAATATCTGAATAGCTAGATATAATACATATCCGAATATCGCTTCGAAATTCCAACAATGTCAGGACGAATCAAAACAATTCATTTGTTTCATGAAGGATTATTTGAAAGCAAAAGAGTTCGCTCCCAAATATATGTAGTTGGCTGTACTTTAGAATCTTAGAATCTGACTAGAAAGATATTAATTGTTATTATTTATTTATAAATAGGGGAACTGACATCTATAACAAATGGATAACAATTGCATCATGTAACAGAGCCAATTTCAGGTTCTCACTGGTAAAATAAACTGAAAAGCGTAAAACAAGTAAATTAAAGAAATGTTAGAGTTTTTAATTTTTTCCACAACTTTTTTTTTATTTCCAGCATTTTAGTTTAGTAACGTGAAAGATTTCGCAGAAGATTTAACTTTTTTTTATTATAGAATGCGTCCGACGGCTACGCCACATGGACGTACCTTAAATATTGTATTGATGTAGGAAATTTTAAGGAAAGTTAATAACCTGGATACTTTAAAAATCTTTGAACGCAGTTCTAATTATTTTTTAAATCAAAATTAAGTCTTCTTTCAGTAAAACCTCCTATATACAATATTTAACCTACTTTCCTTCCGTGTATACGATTTTCTCTCTTTTTTATACGATTTGTCACTTTAAATTACTTTTAAACATATAAGTTAATATAACAGAACAGATCCCCGTGAAATAGCTAATGTTTTCAATTATTTTTTCACTGACAAGATTAAACCTAACGGAATACATCCCACTTCAAACATAACCCAATCAAACAACTCGATGTTTACGGCACCTAGCCACGAAGACGATATAAAACAAATAATCAAATCTTTTTTAATCTACAGGGGTATAGCGTCATGTAGACTAATCTTGAGTACTTTTAGCCGGTCAGCCGATTTAAAAGTTATCTTGTGAGCACATTTTTATTAATTAGTACCATTTTGGTGCAATAGATGTCGTTGCATGTATCTTACACAATGTTGATAAGTTCTTCTTGAACACTTTAAATTCATAAATCTTTTGATAGAGAGCACTGATTACAATGAAACAAAAAATAAAACCTTCTCTAAGTTACGCAGAATATTTGTGCATTGAATCTAATCACATTGGTTTTCCCAACAACATGAACGCCCGCCTCGCAGCACACGCGGGTCATTATTTTGATGCGGAGTTATTTTAAAACCGTGATATCTCCTAAGTTATTCACCTAAATTGAATGGTGTAAAGGGCAATTTTGGTTACAATTGAACGCTTAAGATGACTAATATATTTATTTTGATAAGGATTAATACTATGTCGGTAAAAACACCTTTGCAAATAAGGCATTATTTTTGACCAAATTTTAAAATCATAAAAATGGTTATTGTTACTCAACCTTAAAAGATAGGCATGTGCTGTCGCGGACTTTTTTTTAGACATTTTTAAGGGAAATAATTCCCTGATACATTATTTTTGTGCAACTTTCACCGTTTAACCAGCGCACGCAACGGAAGCTCTCAAAAATAATAAAGTTTCCCCGTTTTTGCAACATTTTTCATTGATGCTCCGCTCCTATTGATTGTAGCGTGATGATATATAGCCTATAGCCTTCCTCGATAAATGAGCTACCTAACACTAAAAGAATTTTTCAATTCGAACCAGTAGTTCCTGAGATTAGCGCGTTCAAACAAACAAACAAACAAACAAACAAACAAACAAACAAACAAACAAACTCTTCAGCTTTATAATATTAGTATAGATTTTAAACAGTACCCCATGAAAGATGAGTCTACTTTAGCTAGCCTGAAACCTGGCTGTACTAGTTGGTCCCTGTTTCTAGTATTATAGTGGTGTCTGTCACCTCTTTTACTAAACAAATGCAGATTTTTCCTAACGTACATGATGTTTTCATAGATGTATTGACAAGGTACCTACTGTCATGATGTTAATTTCTTTAAACAGTTCCCTTAGAGAATCGCGCCTACGTAGATCATATATGGCTCTGATGGCTCTTTTCTGCAGAATAAATATAGACTCAATGTCTGCAGCCCGTCCCCATAGTAAAATACCGTATGACATAATACTATGAAAATAACTAAAATAGACTAGCCTCGCGGTATCTGCATCAGTAAACTGGCGGATTTTTCTAACAGCATATGCTGCCGAACTCAGCCGCCCTGCAAGAGATGCTATATGCGGACCCCATTGTAGCCTTGAGTCGAGCGTGATCCCCATCCCCAATCGCACGTAAGTGCGATTTTCAAATTTGTAACCAGTCTGCATTAAATTGAGTAAGATCAGTCAGACGTTTATTTCATATCCTCAACAATTGGCGACCGTCTTCGATATAAAACAGAATACTGCAATCAGCGAGTCAAGATAAAGAGTAACAACGGATAACCGCTACTCGAATTTGAATTTAACCGAAAAGGAGATTGGATTGGGTTGCTGCTTATGCTGCCTTCTGCACTGGTGGAGTGAAGGACTTTGCTGAGGAAGG
This sequence comes from Eugnorisma glareosa, assembly GCA_947578425.1. Taxonomy (NCBI): domain Eukaryota; kingdom Metazoa; phylum Arthropoda; class Insecta; order Lepidoptera; family Noctuidae; genus Eugnorisma; species Eugnorisma glareosa. The sequence goes on along the minus strand of OX387974.1, from coordinate 4,870,674 downwards.
CGTTGGGTTGCTGCTTATGCTGCCTTCTACCCTGGTGGCGATGGCGTGAAGAACTTTGCTGAGGACTGCTGGACACCTGGCAGGATACTCAAGGGAAGTTGTAACACTAATTCTCTTTTTTTTCCTTTCAAATCTGTGTGCAGCTAGCCGCTCCGAAAGCGCCAAAGAGAGTACTATCATTATAATTACGCTTCGGCTATTGCGAGAGCTTGCCTATCCTAACTACTACATTCTAATTTTATTTTCTACATTACAAATTCCATTTATTCAATAAGTAATTTGGGTTCAGCTTATGGCTTATGTATAAATACATATGCATAAAGTAGTTTCATCCAAAGTATAAATCCATTTGTTCAAATATTGCCTGGTCATATTTTTCCGTTATCGACATCTATCCGCATACCCTCACATACTCGTAAGTTTTGATATTAGCTTTACGGCCACGATCATGGCCTCAATTCCGCCTACCCTCTCATAAGATTTGTCAATAACTTTTACGCATTTCTGCAAAATTCCCGGTAAAATTGTAAGGTACTGCACAACATCCCGTCCAGCAATCCCATTCTGCTGTACCCAGTGCTTGGTTTGTGGTTGGCGAGGCCATCGAGCGTTTGAGTAGCGACTGCGGGAGGACGGTTGGATCGACGCGACGGAAGCGTAATTGGTTTGATCATTTCATTCTCTTGCCTAGTTCATTGTTTAATTTCATTAATTAATTAGATATGGAAGGAAAAGAGACTTTGAAGGATCTTCTTAAAAGGCGTAGCATAATGAAAGGTAGACTGACAAAGTTTAAAGACTATGTGAATATTTTAAAATAAAATGACTAGTGTTCAAGTCAAAGAATTGTCTTTACGGGTTGATAAATTTCAAGAATTGTTATCAGATTTCAACGTGATGCAATCGGATATAGAGTTACTGTCTTCAAATGAAGATGAGCAGTTAACTGAGCGGGATCTTATTGAATCACAATTCTTTTCTCTTCTTTCCATGGCTAAAGACTTGGTTTGAATGTGCTAATATAGAGAAAGGATCATTTAATGATGGAAGTATGTCGAGTCAATGTTCACATTCCATGAATTCTATAAGATTACCTACTATAAATTTGCCAAAGTTTGATGGGAGTTATTTGAAATGGTTGGAGTTCAGGGATACGTTTGATTCCCTCGTTTACAAAAACAACTCGATTCCAATAATTAATAAATATCATTATCTCAGATCAAGCTTAGAAAACAGTGCCGCTATCGTTATAAGGTCAATTGCGTTTACCGCTGATAATTATGAGAATGCATGGCAAATTTTATGTGACCGTTAAAACAGTAAAAATATTTTAATAAACAACCACCTTAAATCATTATTAAGTATTGATCCTATGGTGAAGGAGTTGTTTAAAGCATTACGATATCTCTGCACACTCTAGTACGAGCAATGGGATGTTTTTTAATATTTATGGTCTCAGCGAAGTTGGATTCCACCACGAGTATGAAATGGGAGGAATATAAGAATAGTTTATCGGATATACCATCGTTAGATAAATTTTATACATTTATACGCAACCGAGCAGATATCTTGGAAACTACCCACTATAACAGATCTGATAAACAGGATCATAATAAGTCTAACTCTCAAAATCACAAACCAGTGAAATCTTTCTTAGCTGCTTCCGATTCAAGTACTAGAAAATATCAATGTGTCATTTGTAAGCAAAATCATTTTGTTTATGAATGTCCGAAGTTCAAGCAAATGAGCTACGAAGATAGAATTCGCGAAGTGAATAAGTTAAAACAATGTACTAAATGTTTACGCAGTGGGCATAACAGTTTTTAGTGTCGTTTGAAGGGTTCTTGACAGATAATATGTAAAGGGAAACATAACACTTTGATGACACTAATTCTTGCGTAGAACAAAGTTCAGATAGTAAACAAGCCAGTCCACTAAACGAACCGGTAACGTTATCAGCGACTACGATGACTCATAGTTTGTTGTGTACGGCGCAGGTAGAAATCGTTTACGAGTCAAACAATAAAAAGGTTAAGGCGCGAGCATTATTGGACACCGGTAGTCAATCGTCATTTCTAACAGATGTTATGCGAGAGAAATTAGGGTTATTTAAGCACTCAAGTGAAACGTTAAATGTTTGTGGGCTTAGCAATGTTAAAACTAACATTTTAGGAAAGTGTATCGTGAAAATTAATTCCCATTCAACTGCTTATAGTACTCGGGTTACTTTTGTTTATTGGTGCCGACGATAACCGGTATAACTTTACCCAGCGTCGAAATAGACGTCCGAGACTTAGATATTCCGTGCGGTATATAGCTAGCAGACCCAAAGTTTTTCCAGCCCTCCACTATAAATGTGCTGCTAGGGGCTGACATATTTTGGAACATTATTGGGACAAACCAAATTAAGCTAGGGTTTAATAAACCTACCTTACAAGAATCAAAATTGGGATGGTTGATAGCCGGCCCAGTCGGTATCCGTCAACCAAAGTCTATTGTTATTTCAATAATTTTTCGGAAGTAGTTCCTTAATCTCCCAAAATTTAGAGAAAATAACAAATTCATTTGAGGAACAGTTTTGTGAAAATGACTTTACGGAAAACACGCGCCGCTTGCCTGACGGTCGGTTTAGTGTCCGTATGCCATTAAAAGAACCCGAAACGAATCTAGGCGATTCATATTTCATACACTAAATTTATAGATGAATATAAAGAGTTGGGTCATTTGAGTGAAGTGAATCGCCCAAAATTCGGTAATTACCTTCCGCATCACTGCGTAATTCGCGAGAAGAGTGAAACTACGAAATTGAGAGTGGTATTCGACGCCTCAGCCAAAACTTCCTCTGGTAGGTCATTGAATGACATACAGGCTATAGGTCCAGTCGTGCAGTCCGACTTATTCTCAATTTTGTTACGTTTTCGCGGACATAAGTTTGTTCTCTTAGGAGACATTGAGAAAATGTACCGACAAACGGCCTTGCACACTTCTCAACGTCACCTTCAGTTAATTCTGTGGAGAGATTCATCTTCTACGGAACCCGATAACAATAGTAATTTAAAAGTTTTACAATAAAATACTGTAACGTATGGGTTGGCCAGCGCTCCGTTTTTGAGTACCAGATGTTTATTTCAATTAGCTAAAGAATCTACGGACGAAAATATCGCAAACATTATAAAAAATGACTTTTATATAGATGATTTATACACGGGAGCAGACAGTGAAGATGAAATAAAGCGTATTTATATAAACTTTAAGAATATTCTAGATTCAGCGTGCTTCCCCTTAAGAAAGATTCGTACAAACAGGCATTTGCTGGTGATGATGCTATATTCGACCCGGTAGATTTGACTAAAGAATCCAGTGTGCTAGGTTTGAATTATTCTCCAAAACTAGACGTTATTCAGTTTCCCTCAAAGATCGAATCGCCACCGGAAATTATTACAAAAAGGGTCGTTATAGCTACTATTTGTAAAATATTTGATCCCTTAGGATTAATTTGTGCATGCATTATTAATGCAAAAATCTTTTTGCAAACAGTTATGGGTCATTAAGTTAAATTGGGAGGATCCTATACCACAAAACCTATTAAAACATGGTTCAAATTCATGTCCAATTTACACTTCCTTTCTAATATTAAAATTAGCAGAAATGTTATTTGTAATTTCCGGATAGCTATAGAATTGCATTGTTTTGTCGATGCGTCACAGAAAGCGTATGCCGCCTGTGTATACTTACGTTCCATTAATGACGAACATGAGGTTACGGTAAGACTTTTGTGTGCAAAGGCAAGGGTTGCACCCCTAAAGCCTATTACTATACCAAAATTGGAATTACTTGGTACTTTGCTGGGAGCTAGATTATGTGATAAAGTTCTACAGTCATTGCGATTGAATATAAGTTGTAAAACCATTTGGACTGATTCGACAGTGGTTTTAAGATGGTTGAAAACAGATGTAAGAAATCTTAAAATGTTTGTCTGCAACAGGGCTAATGAAATTAACGAATTAACTAATGGTTTTGAACACAGACATGTACCTACAAATATGAACCCAGCTGACTTGGCCTCAAGGGGAGTGGAACCCCAGGACCTATCATCTTCTTCTTTGTGCTGGGAAGGTCCTTCTTTCCTAAAGAAGGAACGTTTAGAATGGCGACAGAATTCGTTAGTAGCTCAAAAATTACCCGAGTTAAAGGTAAACTCGTTATTGTATGCAGCAAATAATACTGCTGACAATGGTTTATTTATAGATTTCAAGAAGCACTCCAATTTCAATAAATTAAGTAGAATATTTGCGTATGTTCTACGGTTTATTAACAACTGTAATAAAAATAAACAAAGGTACTCGGGCCCTATAGACTTAGATGAAATGAATAATTCAGTTAAGCTATTAATCAAATTTAGTCAATTACAATGGTTTTCGTTCGAGATTCGTTCGTTTTCTTTGTTTAAGTAACTCATTACTTAAACAAAGAAAAACATTACCACAGAAAAATAAATTATTACAGTTAACTCCGTAAATGATTCAAATGACATTCTTCGTGTGGGTGGACTGGGTGGTCGTTTAAAAACTCCAATTATAATTTTGATAAGAAACATCCTATTAAATTAAATTCAAAACATCATTTAACTAAATTAATAATGATCAATGAACATATACGTTGGTTCCACGCAGGTCAACAGCTAATGTTAGCGTCAGTGCGTGACAAGTACTGGTCTATTAGAGGGAGATGGCTTAGCGCGGCAAGTAGTTAGACAGTGTATTATTTGCGTTCGTCTGCGAGCGAATACGGTGCAACCAATAATGGGTCATTTACCTGAAGCGCGTACTAATGCTTGTTTCCCTTTCTACTCGTGTGGAGTTGACTTTGCTGGATGTTCATAATAATAATAAGTCAACAAACGTCTTGCAATTTCATTCCATAATTTCAATTAATAAACAATTATTTTTAAACAGTCTGGAACCCAATCTCCATTTTATATATTATCATTTTTCCATTTCCTAATTGTACACAACAATATGAAGCCATTTAATAACAAAAAACACCAAAGAAAAAAACTGTGATCAAGAATGACGTCTGTCATACATAAAATCGGACGCGGCGTTCTCGTGGATCGCGCGCGGCGTGCGGACGCGTTACCGAGTAGCTAACTCTAAGTTAATTTAATAATAGTAAAGGAAGACAAAGTTATACGAAGGAGCAAGTGAGCACTACGTTTGCGCAACAACAGCCAGCGCGCAAACAGTGGTGGGGCTGATCGAGCGGCGCACGCGGTCGCGTACTCTCAGCCCTCTTCACGTTGATAACAATATAACTGATGTCAACAGACTTAACCATCATGAACACGATCCCTAAAAGTGGGGATCATTATGCATCTGATCCAAACATCGCGAATACGACGGATAAGCAAAATACGTCACGTAAGTGGGTCAACCCAAGACATCACCATAAACGTATTGCAATGGAGTCGGATAGTGATTCATCGGGTGCACAGGAAGTCAGAAGAACTAAAACTGCCTGTTGCCCAACTAATACCCTGAACGAAACTATTAATGCTTTTCGAGAGGAAATGAAAGCTATGCACTGTCTCCTTACCACAATGAAAGAAGATCAGAATTCACGTTTCGTGCGTATTCAGACGGACATATCCGAAATAAAAACCGAAATGGCAGAAATTAAGAATAATGTTAAAGATACTGAAAAATCTGTTAATACCCTAAAATTTAACTATGAAGAGTTAGATAAATCGCAGAAGGAATTCTCAGAATGTATCAAAAAACAAGACAAGAAAATAAAAGATATATCCCAAAACAAAATATATTTAGAAAAATGCAACAAGGCATTAGAGGAGCGCATCATGATTCTGGAACAAAAAGAACTAAGCAGGAATATTGAACTAGTACATGTACAAAAACAGGAAGGCGAGAATGTTACGGAAATTGTAGCAAGAATTGCAAATAAATTGCAGCTAAGGACCGAAGATGTTGAAAAAGCATGGAGGGTACCTTCCCGAGGAGTCGACGGAAAAAATCCACGACCAATAATCGTCACATTACGCACAGAGGCGGCCCGGTCAGACTGGTTGAAAACTCGCAAAGGGACAAAAATTACCAACCACACAATTTACCAAAACAATGATGATTCAAGAATATATGTTAATGAACATTTAACACATCAGATGCGCAACCTGTTCTGGGCTGTTAAGACTAATCTAAAGGAATCTTACAAATACATTTGGATTCAAAACTCTAAAATCATGATAAAAAAAAATGATAATAATAAAAAAGTGCACCATATACGCTTTGAAAGCGATATTGATAATTACCTAACACAAAACAAAGAGTAGTTCAATAAAATTAACAACCTACCCTATATAAAAATAAACTCATATATAAACAACACATATATATATATACGACAGTTTTTTCTGAATGGATCTGGAATCGGAAATACAAGATATAGAATATAAAAAATACACACAACTAGGTGAGTGGCACGAGCATGTAAACAAACGACCTACGTCACTGCAAATTATACACATAAATGTATGTTCACTGAGAAAACATTTCAATGAGCTAATGGTTTTAATAAAGAAATGCTTGCACAGATTGGATTTAATTTGCCTATCAGAAATAAATATTAAAGAAGAAGATACAAACATATACAAGATCAGTGGATTCAATATGCATGTTTTAACTAGAGAAAACAGAAGAGGTGGAGGAATCTTAGTTTACGTAAATGACAGAGTGCAGTTCAATCCAGTGAAATCCGGTATCACGGCGACGTATGAGTTTGTGCATGGACGGCTAACCATGAATGAATATAGTACTGACATTATGGTTATCTACAGACCGCCAAGTACAAATAAAATAAACTTTGTGGCAGAAATCAGAAGTTACATCCGAAGTATACCAAAACGGAATAACATAATTATGGTCGGGGACTGTAATATCAACATAATGCACACCAACATGGACTCAACTGCTGACAGGTATCTAAACGCATTATCGGAGTGGGGATTGCAGTGCGGCATACGCGACGTAACTCGGGATGTAGTGACTAGTGATCGCAATGTGACGTCCTGCCTCGATCATGTGTTTGTACGGACTGAGAAGGCCTGCGTGCTGGAAGCGTACACGGTAACGACTAAGATCGCGGATCATTACCTAACGGGATTATCAGCTGATGTGAACATAAAAGAATGTATTCAATTAACCAGAATGACCATTCAAAACAAACTTGTAAGTAATAAACTTTGCAATGTCGACTGGCAACAATTATTAAACAAACATAATCCTATAGAGTTATACGATAATTTGTACGCGATTTTTAGTGACATTTATGAGTCTTCCAAACAACCATCAACAGTTGGAAAACGTGATAGCCAAGCTTGGGTTAATAATACACTACAAAACATGATTATACGTAAAGATAACTTATTTAGACGCTGGAAAATGGATCCAAACAATAACAATCTTAGATTACAATACACCAAATATAGAAATAAAACACAGAAACTCATAAATGTGGCTAAAAATCGATATAGGCGTGACGAAATAACAAAGTGTAATGGGGACATGCGTAAGATATGGGGTAACATTAATAACTGGCTGGGTAGAAGTAAAGTAACAGTAGATAGCGTCATAATGAAATATTTACATAGAAAAGAATCTTTGGTAACCATCTGTAATAATTTTTGTAACACATTCACAACGGAAATTGATAGTATTAAGCATAAATGTAAGAAAACGTTTTTAAATAGATGTGATTACGTTAAACCTTGTAATGTTAGTTTTAGATTCAATAAAGCAACGCCCTCAGATATTGCAAGGATAATAGACTCACTGGACTGCAATAAGTCGCCGGGGTCGGATGGCATTAGGGTAAAAGATCTGAAGGCAATTAAGAACTTTATTAGTCCTGTTATATCACATTTTATAAATTTAAGTGTAAAAGAAGGTAAATACCCGCATAGGTTGAAAGAGTCAATTATTAGGCCAATTTACAAACAAGGATCACATCTGGAATACACAAATTACCGACCAATAGCTATTTTAAATACAATTAATAAGATTATGGAAAAAATTATAGTTAAGCAAATCACAACTTTCTTAGACAAAAATGATATTATTACCGACATTCAACATGGTTTTAGACCAAACAGAAGTACGGCAACGGCGCTCGCACGATTCACAGATGACGTAAATAATTACCTTAATGATAAAAATATAGTGGTAGCAGTTTTTATTGACTTCAAAAAAGCCTTCGACACCCTTGATCACGACGGCTTATTGCAGGCCATGGATGAGTGTGGGATAAGTGGACCAATTAACAGATGGTTTGGTCAATACTTAGAGTTAAGAACTATAAAAGTACGGGTTGCTAATGCTGAAAGTATTGAAGGCAATGTTAAATATGGTGTACCTACCGGATCTGTATATGGGCCTGTTGGTTATATTATACATGTTAATAGTATGTGTAATGTTATTAAAAAGTGTAAAGCTTATATGTACGCTGACGATACTTGTCTCCTATTCAGTGGTAAGGACCAAACCTCCATACAAGAAGCGATACAAGACGATCTGGACCATGTAATTAAATGGGCACACGACAATGGCATAATTATTAATGTAAGCAAAACTAAGTGTATGCCAATACATTCTCCACATTCATCGATCAAAAACATCGACTTGAATATTAAAGGTCACAGTTATGAATGTTTACACAACGGAAAATCTAGCTGTCATTGTATTAGTTTAGAACAGGTAAAAACGTACAGGTACTTAGGTCTGACTATTGATACTACATTCGCATGGAACATACACATAGACACGGTCTGTAATAAAATTCGGTCAGTTCTGGGTAAACTGTATACGTTGAAGCCTGTAGTCAAGAGAGGATTATTATATGCACTGTATTATGCACTTGCCGATTCAATTATCAGTTACGGGTTGTGTGGTTATGGACTTACTTTTAAAACAAACCTAGATAAAATTAAAGTACTACAAATACGGCTTCTAAAAATGTTAGTGAGCAAAAAAAGCAAACAAAGTTTGAACAAGGAATATGAAAAATTATTTAAGAAATGTAATATATTACCAGTAGAAATGAAAGTTAAATTGACAATGATTCTTGAACAACATAATGTTAACAAACACAAAAAAGAAAAAGTACATAACTACCCAACCCGACTTGCAAAGAAAAAGAAACTACATGTGCCAAATGTAAATATAAATAACTATTATGGTAGACGTACGAGACAATGGATTGTACCTACATTAATTAATGACTTACCTGAAGGAATAATCGATCGTGTCAGTAGTAAAAATCACCTAAAAAATGTCCTGATGAAACATTACCTGTCGATGTGTCCATAGTGGCTGCGGTCTATCGGCGGCCTCGGTCGGCTGATAATGTGGGTCTTAAAATCACTTACCTTACTAAATGCGTAGATACGATGAGGTGGTCTCATAGCGTCCGTTGGCTGATGCCGCTGAGTGTTTTAGATACGTTTACCGACAGAACCATGGCCTTAGTTTTTAATTTTTAAATGTAACTAAGAGTTAATTTTAAATTTAATGTGTATTTTAAAGCTTCGTGTAAAATCCACGAGAACCTACTGCCGACAAACTGCTTTGCAGTTTGGCAGGTGTAATGTTAAATTAAAAAATGTAACATTTCGGATTAGATCAATAAATAAAAAAAAAAAAAAAAAAGGACTACAATCTACAATATGAAATCTAGATAATGTTGACGAGATCAGCTGCTCTACGCGCACGCCTATCGCCTCCGGACCCGTCGCTCAGCTCCGCCTCGCCGCCGCCGGAACCCAGCCCCATCGTGAGCGCTGTGACACCGGCCGTGGCAGTTGCGTCGAGCTCGAGCGACGAGTATTTCTCTCCGCCTACGACGCCACCACCAGTTCGTCGACGGGGAGGACGCCGGCCGCCGGACGGCTTAGGACCTCGAGGCCCACCGGCCTCTGATAGGGTCCCAGCTCCCGGCGGGAGTGTGCAGCGCATGCGATGGACGCAATCCATCAATGAAAACGTCATGCGCTCATACTATGGGGCTACAGAGGGAGGAAACAACCTGACTGCGTACCGTGTTCGGATGCTCTCTCTGTTTCAGGTGCTTGAGCCAGCTGTCAACGTGTCGGCGCAACGACTGTCGGATCAGGTGCGAGTCATTCAGCGTAATCGTATGTTGGGTGACACCGTACTTGATCGCTTGCGGACTGAAATGCAGAGTAGCCATGTCATTGCCACGCCGTCGCAGGCTGTGGTTCCACCACAGTTTACCACACTACCAGATCGCGATAACGACGTGAGTAATGACATGGTTACTAATGTAAGTACCCAGTGCAGTGAGGATAATTATGAGGAGTGCTTTGGAGTGTGCGATTCGAGAATATCGGTTCATGACTCCCGAACTTAGACCACGCTTACCTCGTTTGCCCATGCATAACAAAAATAGGGTGCTGGTGGCTGTTCTGGATTCGCAGTTGTCAAACTATTTTGATAACTGCGAAAACCTCACCGATGCTCATTCAATCTTCTATTGTGCGGCTGTTGCGGCATGTCGTTTAGCTTACGTCAAATTACCGGATGACAGAGCTAAACGACCAAAACCAGCCGTACCAGCTTGGCAGTACAGGATTGAACAACGTATTGGTGGGGCCAGAGCGCTCATCGGCAGACTAATCAGCTTCAGGGAGGGCAACACTCGCCCTCGAGTGATGCGCTTTGTGAGGCGGGCATTTGCGGGGACTGATATCAGTCCTCGAGATTACATGTCCCGTATCACAGAGCGCATCGACTTCCTGAAGCAGAAAGTGTATGCATGGGCAAACCGTATTCGTAGGTATAAGCGGCGGGTGGAACGATACACTCAGAATCGCACATTCCAAAGCGATGAAAGGTGGGTTTATAGAGCATGGGAACGACCGGACCAAGGTGTGTCTGACACGTGCTTACCGGATGATGATGCCATGTGTTCTTTCTGGCGCAGCATCTGGTCGGTGCCTGTCAGTCATACCGAGGGCGAATGGACAGGGGAGGTCGAGCGAGCGTGCGATCCAATACCAGAAATGGGGGCGATCACAATCAGCCCCCAAGATGTAGCTCGTGCGGTCCGTCCTTTACCTAATTGGAAATCTCCAGGACCGGACGGGCTGCATAACTTTTGGATTAAGTGGATCCAAAGATCACACGCTCGCTTGGCGGCCCTTTTCCAGTCAGCTTTAGAGTCAGGATCGCTCCACGAGTTCCTGACAACTGGAATAACCCACCTGCTCCATAAATCGGGTAGTACTGCGGAACCCAAAAATTATAGACCTATTACGTGTCTCCCGACGGTCTATATAGTTCTTACCTCCATTTTGAGAGCTAAAATCACTAAACATATTGACGAAAATTCTGTTATGTCTGCTTCTCAGAATGGATGTAGGAACGGGTCCCTTGGTACTAAGGAGCTATTCCTCATTGATATGGCCATTAGCCAACAGGTTCGCCGTTCCCGAAGGGATCTGTCGACATGTTGGATAGACTATAAGAAGGCCTATGACTCTGTGCCACATACATGGCTCATGAGGGTGCTAGAGTTGTATAAAGTTGATGCAACTCTGCGCACCTTCCTGATTTCATGTATGGGCCAATGGAGGACAGTCCTTCGCTATCCAGGATGTCAGCAAATCCAGAGGAATAGCGAGCCAATAAGGATAGAGCGAGGAATATTTCAGGGTGATAGTTTGAGTCCACTTTGGTTCTGCTTAGCCTTGAATCCTCTTAGCACGCTGCTGGAGGATTCAGGTCTAGGCTATCGGTTGAAGAGAGGTGGTCAAGTTATATCTCACCTCCTTTACATGGATGATCTGAAACTCTTTGCCCCCAACGATTTGCAACTGATGGAGCTACTGAAGGTAACTGAAACTTTCAGTAGCGCCATCAGGATGGAATTTGGTGGGGACAAATGTGCGGTCATGCATGTAAAGCGAGGGGAGATTGTGGAATCTGTGGGAACCCAGCTCTCGGATTCCATAAATCTTAGATCCCTCTCAGCAACCGAAACCTATAAGTATTTGGGTATGTCGGAAGCGCTGGGCATCAATGTTGCTGACATGAAGCAATCGTTGAAGGAGCGTTTCTTTGGCCGCCTGAAAAAAGTATGTAATAGTCTTTTATCGGGCGGAAATAAGGTGCGTGCCTTCAACGGTTGGGTCATGCCGGTTTTGATGTACTCTTTCGGTATACTCAAATGGTCTCAAACAGAACTAGACGCCCTGGATAGGAAGGTCCGTACATTGTTGACGACATATCGAATGCATCACCCACGTTCTTCGGTTATGAGACTGTATATCCCGCGGAGGTTTGGGGGTCGAGGCTTTTTAAACGCTAAGATTCTCCACAATCGCGAGATATGCAGTCTCAGGGAATATTTCTTAGAAACCGACGTGGGGATGCATCGAGATGTAGTCGCAGTGGACAAAGGCCTCACCCCGCTCTCCTTGGCTAAAGAGAACTGGCGCAAACCTGTAGTGCTTGACACTAACGACCGCAGGGAGGTATGGCAGAGTAAGGAGCTCCACGGACGCTTTTTCCGGGCTCTACATGGGCCCGATGTAGACCTATCCGCGTCCGTAGCCTGGCTACGTTCCGGGGACCTCTTCGGAGAAACCGAAGGTTTTGTCTGTGCAATTATGGATGAAGTTATGATGACGAATAACTACCGGAGATTTATTGTGAAGGACGGCACGGTTGACATATGTCGGGCATGCCACCGTCCAGGCGAATCAATCCGTCACATTATCTCCGGGTGTTCTCGTCTAGCTAACGGAGAGTACTTGCATAGACACAACCTTGTAGCCAGGATTATCCATCAGCAACTTGCTCTAAAATACAGCCTTGTGGAATCGGAAGTGCCGTATTATAGGTATGTGCCCGACCCAGTCCTCAAAAATGGCAATATCACATTGTACTGGGATCGATCCATCATCACTGACAGGACTATTGTAGCCAATAAGCCCGATATAGTGGTGGTGGATCGATCAGAGCGGAGTGCAATGATTGTTGACATAACGGTCCCGCATGATGGGAACCTCGTGAAAGCCGAGAAAGATAAGCAAATCAAGTATCTTGACTTGGCTCGCGAGGTTGTCGACATGTGGGATGTGGACTCAGCGATCATTGTGCCGATAGTCGTATCAGCCCATGGCTTAATTGCTAAGAGCCTCGATGAATACCTGAGGAGGCTCTCGTTAGGCAGCTGGATCAAGGGCTTGATTCAGAAAGCGGTACTCCTGGACACGGCTCGTATTGTTATGAGGTTCCTCTCTCTGGAGCCCTGACCGCCGGTAGCTTGGACCCTGTTCCCGATACCGGTGGGCAACAATTTTTTATATTTTTAAATGTTTTTATATTATTTTTATAAGAAATATTTAAAAATGTAAATAATTTGTATAAAAGTTAAATAAAGGGAATAATAATAATTCTTTATTTATCGGACAACAATAATCCATTGTGTTAGTAAGCAGGGGCATCCTCAGATTAATGTTCCGTGATTGTCCTTCTCACAAAACTTTTAATAATCGGAGAGTCAATACTATCCGAAATAGTTTAGTTTAGTGATAAGTAGTCGTAAAGGTTGTGGTAACCGAATTAGTAAGTGTTACCTATCTATGTTTATTCGTTCGATTCGGCTGTCAACTGTTGTCAGAAGCACTAGTGCTCTCCAATAATTTCGTGATTTGCTAGAAAAACTGTGATTTAAGTACTAACAATACTACCAAAGTGCAGATAAAGTGTCCATCTCGTGGTGATAGTGTTATCCAGCTCTGAAACTCGTTATTAAGCCTGGAAAAAGCGATCAAAAACTTGAAATCGCTCAGTGAAAACAATTCTACCCCCACAAAATTGACTAATCATCAAGTGACAAATAATTGTTATTTGACAGTGACAGCTACTGTCAGTGTCACGTCACGCCACAAGATAGTATTGCCAGAGCTCGGAAAAGTTGACACATAATAATATAAATTTCTACCAAACAGTAGAAAATGGACAAACAGATGGAATTATTTCTAATGAAAATAGATGAGAAGATTGACACGAAGATGCATGAATTAAAAGAAGATTTCATGAAACACACCAGTTCAATAACCGCAAGTATTACAGCAACAATAGAAGAAAAGCTGAATCCACTGGTTAAAGAGAACCTTAAACTTAACAATGAGGTGTCGACACTGAAAATGAAAGTCAGTAAGTTAGAAAGAGAAATTAAGAAAAATAATATACTACTGCATGGCGTAGAAGAAACCGAGGGAAATAACAAGGAACTTATGAGTTTGGTCGTGGATTTCATAAACAAGATAGTAACTGAGAGAGGAATACGAGAATTTGATATGTGGGAAATCAGTGAGGTCCAAAGATTGGGGAAAAAAGAAGACAAAAAAAGGAGACCGATATTGGTAAAACTTACTTTGGGTTGGAGAAAACTTGAGATATTAAGAAATAACAAATATTTCCCAGCATCTACATATGCCACAGAAGATTTTCCCAAAGAAGTCTTGGAAATAAGGAAAGAGCTAAAACAGCAACAGCAACAAGAAAAGAAAAATGGAAACTTAGCAATCATCCGTTATGATAAATTAATAATTAAAGGGACAATAAACCAAGACAAAGGGAACGATAAGAGAAAACGGGCCCCGTCAGACTCACCACCTCAGTCTAACAGCGATGATAGCCCACAACCAAAGGCTCCAAGTAAAATAAATAAAACAAATGCTTTCGAATATATGAACCGCTCCAGACGCAACTCACAAACCGGAAACAACAAGCAATAGCAATCAATCAAAAACTACCCACAAAAGCCGAAGAAAGGAAAAAACACAAAAACAAACAACAACAACAAATCACATTCCCCAAGCCGGCTGGTCCCCGTGGGGAATAACGACCACCACCCACCAACCACAAACAAAAAACCAAACAAACATACACTAGAAAACAACAACATTACCAACAAAGAAAAATGCGATATCAAAGAAAGCATCCAAATTGCAGCACTTAACGTTCTTACCCTAAAGTCGGACGAGAGTCTAACAGAACTAAATAATGCACTAAATGATATCAAATGGGACATTCTCGGTCTGAGCGAAGTAAGACGAGCTGGAGAAAACATACAAGAATATGAGGACTTCCTTCTATATCACATAGGCGAAAAAGAAGGCCAAAATGGGGTAGGATTTATTCTCAAAAAGCACATGATACCATATGTTGATGAGTTCATAGGAATTTCGGATCGTTTAGCAGTGCTAAATATAAAATTACCCAATTACGAAGACATGTGGTCTATTGTGCAAGTTTACTCTCCGACTGAACAAGCAGACAGAAAGACAATCGAAGAATTCTATGAAAATCTAAACAGCACTATAAAGAGACATACGCACAAAAACTTAATAGTGATGGGAGATTTCAACGGCCAGACAGGTGAAAGCTTGCCAGAAGAAAGACGTGTTCTTGGACCTTTTACATATGGAACTCGACGAAGCAAAAATGGAGAAAGACTCATTAATATGTCTTTCGAAAACAACCTCTATATTCTAAACAGCAAATTTAAAAAAAGAGGTTCAAGGAAATGGACGTGGGTATCACCAGGAGGCAAATACAAAAATGAAATTGATTTTGTACTCACCAACAAACCAATGTATTTCACCGATTTAAATGTTGTGAACAAATTTAATTTCAACACAAATCATAGAATGGTCAGGGCAGATCTCACACTACGACACACAAAGACACAAAGACCCAGGAGGAACTTTGATTGTAAATTGAGTATTCAAAACCTAAAAGAAGCTGCAAACAAACTGAAACAAAGATGTGCAGAATTTGATAAAGAAACCAAGAACCTAGATATTCAAAAGAAATACGACTGGTTCGAGACTTCAATCAAATTAGCAAAAAGCACCTGCTCTAATAAAGATAATAAAGGAAAGAAGAAAAGCTATGTATCAATAACAACAAAAAATCTGCTCGAAGCAAGGAAACAAGTAATCAGTTCCAGAGACACAGAGAATCGTAGAAAACGCATATCAGAGTTGAGTAAAGATATAAAACAGAGTATGAGAAGGGATAGGAAGCAAAACAGAAGAGAAAAAATAGAAAAGCAAATCATTAGAACAGGGGGAACAAAAAAAGCATACAAAGAACTGTTAGAATCAAAAGATTGGGTTATTAAAGTTAGAAATGAGAAAGGAATAGAACAAAACAGAAGATCAGACATAAAGGATATAGCTACATCATACTATAAAAAATTATATGAGAACACAAAAGAAGAACATGGCGAATCCATAGGACTAAACGATGATGAGGATGAGAGCATACCCGATATACTGCAACGAGAAGTAGAAGTAGCATTACAGTCCCAAAGTAAAGACAAAGCCCCAGGGCCAGATGGCATTGAAAATGAAATCCTATTAATGGCAAAAAATGTCCTGTTACCAGTGATCACGAAAATATTTAATGAAATTTTCGCAACCGAAATCATTCCGATACAATGGACACAATCTAATATAGTATTGTTATATAAAAAAGGTGATAAGCTTAACATAGGTAATTATCGCCCGATCAGCCTTATGTCCAACTTATACAAAATATTTTCGAAAATACTGCTAAGAAGACTGGGAAGAAAATTAGACGACAACCAACCCGATGAGCAAGCAGGTTTTCGTAGAGGTTACTCAGTATTGGACCATATACATGTTATGAGGCAGATCATAGAGAAATCCTATGAATACAACCAATTATATTACATGGCATATATAGACTACAGCAAGGCTTTCGACTCTTTATTTCACAATAAGATATGAGAGGCCCTAAAAGAACAAGGTATCGAAAGCAAGTACATAAGGATACTAAGGAAGATATACAAGGAAAGTACAGCATGCATACAGTTAGAAAAGAAAGGAGAACCATTTAGCATACAAAAGGGTGTGCGACAGGGCGACCCGCTATCCCCAAAACTTTTTTCTGCAGTCCTTGAAATGATATTTAGAAGACTAAATTGGGACGGATATGGAATCAACATTGATGGAACCTGGTTAACACATCTAAGATTTGCAGATGACATAGTTCTCTTTGCAAAAACCCCACACGAACTGAATGTCATGGCAAACGATCTGGCATTAGAAAGTCACACGGTAGGATTAAAAATGAACATGGAGAAAACGAAAGCAATGACCAACGGACCTATGAATGAAACTATCAGGGTTGGCCAAAGTGTGATAGAATACGTGGATAAATACATCTATCTAGGCCAAATTATCTCACCCACAGATAACATCGAAAAAGAAATCAACAGGAGAGTAGCAAACGGATGGAAAAGATATTGGAGCATGAAAGAAATAATGAAAGACAAAGAACTGCACATATCGATTAAATCTAAAGTATTCAACACATGCATTCTCCCTGTACTGATGTATGGAAGTCAAACATGGGCCCCCACTAAACTGAATTGTAAGAAGTTAAACATATGCCAGCACTCGATGGAGCGAAGCATGCTGGGAATAAAGAAAAAAGATCGAGTCAGGTTAGAGGACATCAGAAAAAACACAAAGGTTCGGGACATAGCAACAAGTGTCAGGAAGCTAAAATGGAAATGGGCTGGGCATATGAGTAGAGGGAAGGAGAAGTGGAGCAAGCGGGTCACGGAATGGTGCCCCAGGAATGGCATACGAAAGAGGGGAAGACCCCGTCAAAGATGGGAGGACGACCTGGCCAAATTCGCAGGTGTGACCTGGAGCCGGATTGCCAAGGACAGGGAAGAGTGGAAAAGGTTGGAGGAGGCCTTTGCCGATTGGCAAGCAGCAGAGGACAACTTAGATTTTATTTAACTTGGATAAGAAATTGTATTACTACCTACTGTTGAATAAATGGCTTTATTATTATTATTATTATTATTATCTATGTTTATTCGTATGCCTTAGTACAAAGGCAATACACTTGGAACTTGTGAGTGAACTGAGTACGCAAGTCTTATAGTGATTACCTATCTAGCACCCTTATTATCCTAACGCCCTAACCTATCATACAAACAATACCAAACGTAGGTTACGTTGGTTTTACGTGAGGGAAGTCTGTTACAAGAAGACCTACGGTAACAGACGGAACTGGGGTAGGAATAGGGATTGTGTACGTCGTGCAATGTACAAAGAAAATGATTTTTTCACTGCCGATCCCACAGACTCATAGAACCGATGACGGCTACAGTCTTGGCCACAGTGAGAGGAGGTATAGAAGATAAATCACGCTCGATCCGGTTTGGATTAACGGTCGGTAAAATTATTTCGAGGTACCGACACACCAAAGAAAATAAATGTACTCACCGATATACTGCCGCTGTAGTTAACGAAATTGACTTATTGCAAGTAAAACTTACGTAAAAACACAAAAAAAAAACTTACGATACCAGCACTTTACACAATAACACACAACTAGGAACAACTCATGAGCCGGGAATCGATCACGAATCATGATTATCGGGATTATAATCAACAGCGAAATAGATCACAGCCGAACCGAGTGACACTCTACACTACACTAGCAACACCACACAACACACACACGACACAGCACACACACTACACACACCGCACTAACACAGCACTAGCAGCAACACTAGCTTGCACTGTCTTTCGAGTATTTTTGTGTAATTGCACTCGGCTATTTCAAAAAGTAACCGTCACTGATTTTTATTGTCACTGTCCCCGCGTGTGATTTCAACGGCACGATTTCATCCCAATTCGGATGTCGGAATGTCAGGATTTATTCCGCTAGGCTTCTACATCATGTGGGCAGACGATGGGTTTCGTGCTATGAAAAGACACAGCGATACACTGTTTCTAGCAAAACTAACGAATTACTTGAGATTACAACTTAGCACAACAACACGGGGCACAATGAATCGGGTACAGTTCCAAAAAGTCTTAACTCGGCCGCGATCAGACACTGACTGACTGTCATCCTGGCTCAGAGTTTACCATCTGGGCTCTGTGACAAGTGACGCTGTGGTGTGGGTAGACATGTAAGTAGGTCGCTTGAGGTCACCACCGCGTACTTCTGATTCATTTTAAGCCAGTACCTATGACCGTCTCCGACATAGCCATCTTGCTTGAACACGTCCTCGTGTGATGGTTATTTTTATTTTATTTTATTTATTTAGGGACAAAAAACAGTTACACGTTACAATTTGTATATCAGAGCTAATTAGGTTCATTTAATATACATATAACCCACACTATTGTCCACGGATTAAAAAAAAAATACGTAAAAGAGGAAAGGACGAACGGTCGCTTATCAAAATTATTAATGAAAAGAAGAGAAAAAAATAAAAAGTAAGTTATGAAAGGTTGTCGGTAAGTAAAGTTACAACCATTTTTTTAAATCGTGCAGGAGTAAACGCAAAAATATCGGTATCAGTAAAGTGTGTGTTATAGGTTACTACAAGGCGGCGGAGAGGTGTCCGCTCACCGGCGTTTGTTTTGCACTTCTCAGTGTGAAACAGACGAGGAACGCGCACCTCCCGCCGTATAATACTTCTAGGTACTACGTAACATAACTTATTGGTAAGTTCATTACAATCATACTTATTATTACAAATGCCATGCAGCATCATGGCCATGAGGAGCGTACGCCTGGACTCCAAACTCAAGAGATTGTGCTGTTTGAGTACTTCTAAATAAGAAGTTCTCGAGTGATAAAATTTATACTGCACGTTACGTAGGATTTTTTTTTGAACCATTTCAAGTCTATATGAGTATTTGCCATAGAAAGGACTCCAAATAGGAACAGCATATTCTAACTGAGACCGAATCAGGGTCTTGTATAAAAATAAGAAAGTAGTTTTTTTTTTAAAGTCCTTTGAAGATCTCAAGACGAAACCATACATCCGAAAGGCTTTGTTAATAACATTATCGATATGAACATCAAAGTGTAATTTGGAATCAAGCAATATTCCAAGGTCTCGTGTGGACTCAATTTTTTTCAAAGGAATGTCATGCAGGGTATAAGTGAAATAAATTTTATTTTTATTTTTGGTAAATGATATAGAATTACATTTAGGTAAGCTGAGTTGTAACTTATTATCTAGGCAATATTGAGAGAGTCTATGGAGATCCTCTTGAAGCAGTTGGCAGTCATGAATATTCAAACAAGATTTATAAATTTTTATATCGTCGGCGTACATTAGGAAGGCAGAGTTAACAAAACAGGATTTAATATCATTAATGAATAGAATAAAGAGGAGTGGACCCAATACAGATCCCTGGGGCACACCAGATTCCACGACAATATAGTCTGACTCGTAACCGTTTATGACAACTTTTTGAGTCCTATTAACTATATAAGACGCAAACCACCTAAGCAAACTACCTCTGATGCCGTTGAAGGCAATTTTATCCAAAAGCAATTTATGGTCCACCTTGTCAAAAGCTTTTTGAAAATCTGTGTACACTGCATCCACTTGGATGCGGTTGTCCATCTTCTCAAATAAGTAATTTGTAAAAATCATAAGATTTGTGGTGGTTGATCGACATTTAACGAAACCGTGCTGTTCTGGAATGATAAGATTACGCAGATAAGGAAAAAGCGAGCTATGCACAAGACCCTCAAAAAGCTTAGACAAAGTGGACAGTATCGAAATAGGGCGATAGTTTTTAATGTCGGTCTTATCGCCACTCTTATATATAGGTGTGATGAAGGCTTTCTTCCATACAATGGGGAAAAATCCTTCGGTTAAGCATTTATTATAAATTATATGTAGTGGCAAGTGGATGGTATTGGCAGTATTTTTAAAGAAGATGGGCAGCAGACCATCTGGACCAGGTCCTTTGATTTGATCTAAAGCTTTAAGCGCTCTTTGTACTTCATCCCTGCTAAGACAAATATTAGGGAGGGATATAGATTTATCAGCAAAGTTTTTGGGTGGTTGCCAATTTTTGGGGACAAAATTTGAAGGCTCATAAACAGACTTAAAAAAAGTTGAAAAATGATTACATATTTCAGTAGGATCACTGGAAGGAATATTATTGAAGTGCATTGTATCCGGAATACCCGTCCTTCCTTTGCGGTTGGATATATATGACCAGAAGTGTTTGACATTGAGAGGTATACTGTCTTCGACCGAGTTTATGTACCGTTTATAACACTCATCGCAACCCAATTTGAAACGTTTACGATTATTTGAGAAGGTTTCGTAATCAGACAAGTTACATTTTTTTTTCCATCTTATCCAAGCACGTTCCTTTTTCTTAAAGATATTAATAAGCGATGGGCTAAACCAGGAGGGAAAACGAGAAGTTTTCGCTCGTATGTGAGGAACATGGTTACGAATTAACCCATATATATAATCATAAAACTTAGATACTGCCTGTTCGGCAGTTAGGTGAGAAAGTAATTCATCCCAGTTTAGTTTTAAGAGTTCGCAATTAATACTTTCATAGTCAGCCTTATAGTAATTATATTTTGCGGTGGTATGACGCTTCATTGGTGTAAATTGAGATTCAAGAGAACTCAAAACCGAAAATGGGGGATGGTAACTATCCTGCTGTAATAATTCCACATCCGATTGCAATTGACAGTCTACGTTAGAAATAAATAAATCAAGTGTTCTTCCTCGATTATTTTTAAATGTGTTATATTGTGTAGCATTGATGGTGGGCATAAAATTAAATAAATGATGGCTTGCGGTATTCGTTGGCCTCGGAAGTGTTGATTTGTCGCGGTCTAGCCACTCAATATCTGGCAAGTTATAATCACCAGCTACATAAAACGATTCGGTACTGGTGTCGATAAGAATGTCCTGCAACATGTCTAAGTGGCAACCGTACACATCGTCAGGAGACCGCGGTGGTATGTACGCAGTACTTATAATGTGGCGTGTGTTAGCCCGCGACGCAGGCAGCTGGATCATAACATGTTCGATGCTCGCGTGAGCAGGATGTGTCATTATTCTCATCGGTCGGAGCTCACGTCGCACTGCTATGAGAACCCCCCCACCCTCTCGCTTGTTTGTTGCAATACGATTACGATCATCTCTAAAAACTAAATATCTGTCATCAATAAACTCGCTGTCAGCAATGCTAGGTGTAAGCCAGGTTTCGGATAGTATGATAACGTCAAAAGAATAAGACAAAATATTCATGAACAATGTGTGCAATTTGGTTCGAATTCCTCTGCAGTTCTGATAGTACAACGATATACTGTTATTGTGCACTATGTTAGCTGAACTATAGAATGTGTAAACAAGTTAAAATAGAAGTTTCGGGTATTCCTAGAAAAATTGGAGCCAGTATGTATGCTACGCTGCAATTTGTAAAACACAACCTTACCTTGCAAACAAACAGTCCACGACAGAAATTTGTTCCACTCGGTCACTCCTGACCAACTTTGGTTTCATTTTAACCAAACTAGACTCTTGATTAAGTCAAACGCGTTTAAATTGGGAATAATTGAAAATACAACAAATCAACAATCTCTACCATAGGCCATGCACCACAGTCGTACGAATCAATCTTTAAAACTCTACTTCAACCAAAAATTGCCAAGCTACGTAAGTAAAACCTCTAACGCCACGGCTCTCCAGCCGACCAGCAATCGCATTGCTCTCACACATCCATCGCATGGATCAAAACTCGCGCATCCATCAAATAGATCGCCCGTGTGCATCAACTACTGATTACACACTACGGTCTGTCCAGACCCCGACCAGCAATCGCATTGCTCTGACACACTGCGGCCGATAGAATGCTTTAGTCGACCCTCTACCACAACTTAAGCTCGCTCATAATTATCAAAATCTTTATCAACATCGACTGGTACGTGACCCGCTGGCATCTTCCTAGCCTATCGTGTGCATAAAAGTAGGCACACTTCAGATCTAACAAACAATTAGGTCAATTAAAATACTAGAGCAACCAAGTACGTCTTCATCCATTTAATCATTACACAAAGCAGGAATCTCATTCGTGGCCTATGGGCAACACTTGCCCTCCAACAAACCTCTGTTTGTTTTACTACGTTCCTCAAGAACGCCGAGTCCCACATGACTCTATGGTCTCTACCAGACCCGACCTCCGCCAGAGTTAAACGCACACTGCGCACCCATGGACTCCTCGAGTTTCCTCAAGAGAGAAAAACTTGTACCGGGCTGCGACTACGTATTATCTACTGGTACGGTCCAACTCTATGGTCTCAACTGGTAGAGCTGCTTAGAGTTAACCGCACACCGCGTACCCATGGACTTACTCGAGTTTCCTCAAGCAAGACAAATTTCCGGACTACGAGTACGACTACGTATTATCTACTAGTACGGTCGACCATCCGAACCAAGGTTCCACACTATCTCTCAACTCTAAATACTCTACTTCAAACGGTACTTGGCCCTCAGGCATTCTCCTTAACCTATCATGTGCATAGCGCACTTTGAATTCAAAGCTTTCAGTTTATAATGATCACAGTCCAAAATCTCAATCACTTTAAATTTACAACCAATTACTCTCTTGTATTCAGTTCCAGAATCAAAATTAAGTTTGAATAACTGACCAGTACTTTAATTTTCCAGATGGGCTCAACAATGCAAAGGACGACTCGCATCTCCACCAGTACAGCAGCGCTGGACCTACCTGTTATGCAGCGACTAGCGATATGGCCCGGCGCGGCGCGCCGCTCTTGACGCACACCAGTGAGCCACCGCTGGCCTGCTGTCACCGCCCAACGCCTGCAGCAACCGGCACAGGCAACGGCTTCCCAACGCAGTCCCGCTCGTACAATACGCTTGGCCGCGTCCCGGCCCGTCGCACACGTGGCACTTAATTGGGGTAGCTATGAAAACCTCCTACGCATCTAGCTCCTAGCGCCAGCGCGCACATCTGTAGCGGCTCTCCTTTGGCCTGTCTCCACTTAGTTTAAGGAGGGCAGCCGCAGAAGTTTCAACGCACTTGAATCTAGCCTTGAACAATTCCCTAAACCGGTCCCATATCACACCTGGATAGGCGACAGCAGGGTTGGGCGTTGAATGAACGAACTAGTTAATTCGACGGTTAACGTACAATAAACGAGTCGAATTCGTAGACGGAAAAGACGGGTGACTAGGTACTAAGTAGACTGCACAACGACGTTTATAGCGTTTGGCAACGCGGATTTGTGGAAATAGCATAGTCGGACAAACAAATTTGAACTCTAAATATAGTCACTTTCAGTTGATATTAAGTAAATGGGCCAAATCGACGTGTAGTCGACGGTCGAACGAACCATCGAACGATGCGAGAAAAACGGTTTCACGGGTGGATTTGATGTTTGTTGTGCTAAACTTTCTTTATTTTATTTCATTCTTATTGATTGACGCGCAGAGTTCATGCACGTGGTAAATCATTTAAATGTTTTCGAGTGTATTTTTTAACTTAAAAGTTACACGACAATTAGACTAGTCCAGCTACGTCAAGCCATTGATATTATCGCGAGACCAACAGCTCCGCCTTTCCAGTCGTCGATGACGTCGACCAGTTAATCGACTAGTCGATGACCGAAAATGAACGGTCTAGTTTCGTTTAAGATAAATACGTCGACGACTCATCTCTAGGCCACAGCCATGTAGATGCGAAGCCCTTCAACGTCTTGCTTAATGTCAAAATAAACGGGATTCCTTTTGCCCGACCCGGGAATCGAACCCAAGACCCCACGCTCAGCAGTCGCGCCTGCGACCACTAGACTAACGGGACAGCACTAGACCCACGGGGCAGTAGTGCAACTAGTGGAGTTCAACTAGTGCAGATACTTTATTGAAAATAGTGTCAAACGATAGGTCTACCTTCAAAAACAATAACACAAAAAGATTTAGGTCGACAATTTAATTAGTTTAGAAAAAATTATGAAAATTTCATTTTGCAAACGAAACGCTTCGGAGGGATGCGCTCACCAGCGGCGCCATCCACCGCTTATGCCTGATAGACACCCGACAACTAAGTTATAGAAAAGGCAGCCACAGCCAATTTCACTTCAACCGTCCATCCGAGACAGCAACCCTCAGTCAACCTCTAGTAAGACGATTATTGAAAACGGCCGTTACTAAAATCATCCTTATTTATTGGTAGCACATCTTTAATGCTTCTACACGCGTTATACCGTACGCGTGTAGAAAAGCTCGTCTTTCATTGAGAATGGGACGTCCTTAACTGATATACGAGGCCTATTACATATCACGCGGGAGAGAGGTGCTTGATTATTTGGTTAATAATCTGTGAATCAGTGTAATTGTTTTTACCGAGCATTAATATTAATGGCGTCAAGTCGCTACAGTACAGGACCGCCGCCGCGACGTTGCCGCTCTTTCCATAGGTTAGTGTACCAATATTTATAAATGGTGTTCTATTTCGTTTCCAGTTTTATAAAACTACACATAAAATACAAAACTACATAATAAAATTTTCAAACTAACTAAATGGTATACCATTTAGTTAGTTTGAAAATTTTATTATGTTATTTTCAATGTTATGATTTTTTTGACAGTTTAGAATTATTCCTATGAACTAGTATTGTCTGTGTTTTCATTTATTGTCGTATAGTCGTCTCCGCACTGTATATCCGAGCTCCAGCAGCGTATTAAATGGAAGGTCGCCAGAGAAGACATCATCCACGACAGTCTCGTTCTTATAAAAAGAAAAACCTTTCGCCCTTGAAGTGGAAAATAGGCCGGGTTACGCCGGTGTTCCCAGGAAATGACGAAGTAGCACGCGTCACTGAAATTTGCACGGCGGCTGACACCATTCGGCGGGCCTTTTCAAAGATTGCCCAACTTCAGACACATTTATATTTGGAACTCCTGGGTACTTGTTAAGCAGACAAAAGTTGTAAAATATTCGTTTGCTTTTTATTTAAATAGTTACGTTGTTAAGTCAGTAATTAAAGAATTTATTGAAGAAGTTTCTAGCTGCATCCTCTACACAAACCATACCCATACACTATGCACTTATGCGTTTATCTTCATTTGCTTTAGTGTGATCGCATGGTAATAAGCCATAATGATGATGATAATCTATTGATAATAAATTGTGACCATAATACAAAAATTACCTTGGTTATCGCGGATATACCCGAAGCGGCCTCGCTATATCCAATGTTGGAGATGACGCTGCCAACTAAAAGCGTGTCTTCTTTTCCATTACAGAACACCCTTTCAATGCTCTCTAGTTCTGTTTTGTCAGCCTCAGGCGTACCTATAACGAAATTGTGAAAATCGGTACTAACAAAAAATTTAAATGTTTTTTCTTGATTCGATTCCTAAGTCGGGTAAAGAATTATTAGATTTGTAAGAAACAAGACCAATAGACCTACTTGCTATTTATTACACGCGGGACTTAAATAACTGGACAAATGAACATGTAATGTTATACACTGTCACGCAGTTACCCCTTTAGAATATTACAGGCGTGATCAAAAGCAGTTTCATAAATTATTTAATCAATCATTAATTAAATAGATACCTGAACCAAAACCTTCCACATATTCCACAGCACGTGGTGGAACTCTCGCTTCCTCATAGAATTTTTTCAAGAAGTCGACAGTCTTGTCAAGATTCCTTACGTATCCGTACTGAGGGCCCGTTTCTTCTGTTAGCAGGCCGATATACTGCGTCTTCGCGAGCAATAAATCTGCGTAGATCCTGTACATTTCACGACAATTAATGAGACTTACGTTTAAGAGATTATTTGGTAATGACTTGGTGGAACGATTATGATTTGATCAGACACATGGATGAACCATGTGTATGATTTGTATGATTTTCTATCATATAATGATATATAAGTGATTGCTTTAAAATCATGATAGCAAAGCAAAGTGGTAGCAAAGGTATCAACTTCGCGTTGAAATATTGTGAAAGATAGAAATGGTATTTCAATGTGTTGTAGTGTTTATTAGTTACTGTGATTTGTAATTTTCATGCCATTGTATTATGAGTTGAAGGAATGTGTTCTGAAATAACTGTTATGGCCTTTTTACGTCACATCTATACATAGATTACAAAGAAGAAAAAATTGTTTGTAAGTTTATATGTAGGGGGTAATCTCTGGATCTACTGAACCGATTTTGAAAATTCTTTCACTAATAAGAAGCTATTTTATCCCCGAGTGCCATAGGCTATATTTACAACGTACATGCCCGTGGGATAATTTCCGACAAAAACGCGAGCGAAGCCGCGGGCAACAGCTAGTTAACTATATACATGTTCTATACATTTACTTTAAACAGGTACTTATCTAGATTTAAAAATGTGTGAGCGAACTTAATCTATACTAATATTATAAAGCTGAAGAGTTTGTTTGTTTGTTTGTTTGTTTGTTTGTTTGTTTGAACGCGCTAATCTCAGGAACTACTGGTTCGAATTGAAAAATTCTTTTAGTGTTAGGTAGCTCATTTATCGAGGAAGGCTATAGGCTATATATCATCACGCTACAATCAATAGGAGCGGAGCATCAATGAAAAATGTTGCAAAAACGGGGAAACTTTATTATTTTTGAGAGCTTCCGTTGCGTGCGCTGGTTAAACGGTGAAAGTTGCACAAAAATAATGTATCAGGGAATTATTTCCCTTAAAAATGTCTAAAAAAAAGTCCGCGACAGCACATGCCTATCTTTTAAGGTTGAGTAACAATAACCATTTTTATGATTTTAAAATTTGGTCAAAAATAATGCCTTATTTGCAAAGGTGTTTTTACCGACATAGTATTAATCCTTATCAAAATAAATATATTAGTCATCTTAAGCGTTCAATTGTAACCAAAATTGCCCTTTACACCATTCAATTTAGGTGAATAACTTAGGAGATATCACGGTTTTAAAATAACTCCGCATCAAAATAATGACCCGCGTGTGCTGCGAGGCGGGCGTTCATGTTGTTGGGAAAACCAATGTGATTAGATTCAATGCACAAATATTCTGCGTAACTTAGAGAAGGTTTTAATTTTTGTTTCATTGTAATCAGTGCTCTCTATCAAAAGATTTATGAATTTAAAGTGTTCAAGAAGAACTTATCAACATTGTGTAAGATACATGCAACGACATCTATTGCACCAAAATGGTACTAATTAATAAAAATGTGCTCACAAGATAACTTTTAAATCGGCTGACCGGCTAAAAGTACTCTAGATTAGTCTACATGACGCTATACCCCTGTAGAGTGTGTGTTCAATCGCTTTCCATGCTGTATATTCTATCGGTCTAACTACGTGCTCGATAGATGGCGCTGTTCATTTCACTCCATTATCTGAATCGCGGTGTTTTTCGTGAAAGTATGACCCTCGCCCGTGTCAAATGTCTGAAGCTTGATTTTTTCACCGACGAAACAAAAAGTGGAGGTTCTCAATTCGACGCGTCTATATTTTTTTTATTTTATGAATGATATGCATGATCCTTTTTCTATAAATTGAGAAATCGTGTTTGGGCTCATTTCATGCTCCTTGATGAGAACTTTAGACCTAGCTGGAGTATGACTGTCATGGAAGGTCTGACGATGGAGACGGAAGGTAGTTGCAAGAGGTCCTCAACAGTCTACAGCATCTATATCGTGTTTGGGCTGATTTCGTGCACCTTGATGAGAACTTTAGACCTGCCTGGAGTATGTCTATCATCAAAGGTCTGACGATGGAGACGAAAGGCAGTTGCAAAAGGTCCGCAACAGTTTACAGCAGTTTTATCGTGTCTCGGCTCATTTCAAGAACTTTGATGAGAACTTTCGTCCTACCTGGTGTATGACTGTCATCCAGTGTCTAAAGATGAAGACGTAAGATTGTCGAGGGTCGCGGGCCTGTGGACGTTGAGTAATGAGCTAGCTTGCCATCCGTCCGCCTTATAACGACAGGCCGTATCAACGGCGCGTTCGTGTTCCACGCCCGCCTCAAAGAGATGTCAGCAAACGGGAAGGGGTTCGAGTTCGATGCCTGTCAGGGTTGCGGGACTGTTTGAAAGAGATACCGCGGCCCTGGAACGCAAAGGGCAAAAGAAGAAAAGTGGATGGGTTTTGTCAGTACAAGTCTGACACTCCCTTCCGCTCCGTCCAGAGTGGGAGAGGTCATTTGATGATTTCCCATCGGTAAAAAAAAGGAAGGCCTGATTTGGAAAAACAAAAGTAGAATATTTTTGCGATTAATGCAAATATTTCCGAGAAATTAAATTGTTAGCTACTTGAATCTGTACTAATATTATAAAGCTGAAGAGTTTGTTTATTTCGTTGATTGAACGCGCTAATTTCTGGAGCTACTGGTTTGAAATGATAAATTAGTTTAGTGTTGGATAGCCCATTTATCGAGGAGCGGAGCATCAATGAAAAATATTTCAAAAACAGGGATTTATTCCTTTTGAGAGCTTCCGTTGTGTGTGAACGGTTAAAGTTACGCAATTATCATGTATGTCGGAATTGTCCCTCTTAAATAGCTCTAAAAAATGTCCGCAAAGGCCATATGTCTAACTTTAAAGGTTGACGCACACTACTCCCTCTCCCTCCCCTCTACTCTCTTTTATGTACTCACGCACGCAGACGAAGTTGCGCGGGTCAGCTAGTATAATATAAGTAGGCACCTAATTATAAACAAGATGATTCTGATTAACAATAATAAAGTTGAAAACAGGAATCGATTATAGCTGTGTTATTTTTATTTATATGAATCCTCTTCCTACCATGCAATGAAATGAATATCAGCGACGCCTATTCACACATACAACGTCCGGAACGACATAAGGTATATAACTGTTTCGTACGTGCGAATGAAACAGCGAGATGTTTAGCACTGACAGTTTATTACATAGATAAGTGACATGTGCGTGAGGTTGCAACCTGCACGCCTAAAACCTGCTTTCACATATATAACAAGGGAGGGGTCCCTTACAATTAATGACTTAATTCTAAAAAAACTGTTTATAATCGTCCTCGTGTAGATTACTATCTGCCTGATAGTGGTATATCAAGTTCCTGTACTCGAGATTCCGTTGACACAAGCTCATCGTCTGTGGCAGTCGTAGCTCCGCCCTCACAAACCTCTGCTGACAATTCTTCGCTGTGCGTCTCCGTCTCCTCCTCCACAGCCATAGAATGATGAGCTGTGGTAGTTGGACAGTCTGGTTCCAACTGTGATGCGATTTCAGGAACAGTTTCAATATCGGTTGCGTCGGAAATACTGTCGGTAGCCCACGTTGAAGACGTGTGCTGGCATTGGACACTATGATATTTCTTTACCTGATTCCTGTGTCTTGTTACAGTTGAGTTCAATTCAGGAACGAAAACTTTATATAACACCCTGCCAATTTTATTTACAATGCTTCCTCGATTCCAAAAATGTTTTATTTATCCACATATTTTTTAATCATCACTTCTTCTCTTAATTTGAAATCTTTACTCTTTTACCACCGTAATATTTACTCTGTAATGATTGTTTACATTTCACCGCTGCAGAGAACTTTGACGAGGAAGGCAATGGAGTCGGTTTTAATAAGTCTAACCTACACCTGAGTGGGCGGCCATACAATAACTGTGCCGGTGATTTATTTGTCGAGCTATGTGTCGAGTTCCGATAGTAAAATAAAAACTTATTTATTCTATTGTCCAAGTTTTTCCTATGCGATTAATAAGACTAATAATGGCATATCAATAATATACCTTTGATATTTTTTTTTACAATTTTGACGGAACTCTCAGCTTGGCCGTTACTGCTAGGCTAGGCTCAACTTTTTTCGGCCGTATACCATGGCCGAAAAAAGTTGACCTATACCATTCATCCTACAAAACTCACTGAATCTTTGCGACGTGAAGGATGTACCGTTATCACTTACTGTGATTACCGGTACTCCCGTCCTTGACATCAACTCATATAGACGCTCTATTACCGCGTCCGACGTGATGGTGGACCTCAGTTGGTAGACATTCGTAGTCGACCCAGAGTGACCGGTAAATCTCCCTCTACAATAAAATTGACGTAGGCCGACCTTTCCTCACATTCGTTCACCTCTTCGTGTAAACCCAGGCCCGTACTCGGTTCATCTGTGCTTGCAATTGAACGTGACAGGAAATCAGCTATATTATCGGCGCTGCGAACGTAGGTTATTTTGTAATCATAAGCCACTAAAAATATTGCGTAACGCTGTAATCTATTCGCTGTCACTTCTGGAATCCCCTTGTGCGGCCCGAAAATCGACAGAAGGGGTTTATGATCTGTGCGTAATATAAATGGATCCTCCCTACCATATAAATATTGGTGAAACCGTTTAACGCCGAATATAATCGCGGTCGCTTCTTTCTGAATTTAAGAATCAAATCAAAAATCAATCTCAATCAATCAATCAATGAATCTTCTCAGCTGGAAATGCTGGAATCCAAGAGCGTAACGCAAACGACACTGGCCTTTCAAGTCCGTCCCTGTCAACACCGCCTGGAGACCATACGGTGACGCATCGACTGTCAAGATAATACATAGTTGCGTTCTGATTGAAATGTGCTAATACATTATCTGAGATTAAATGTCGTTTAATTTCGGTAAACGCTTGTTGGTGTACGTCTGTCCATGACCATTTACTGTTTTTATTTAATAATTAGTACAATGGACTAAGTATTATCGAGGCCATAGGTACAAAATTCCTATAATAATTAATCAATCCTACAAAAGATTGCAACTCGGTTACATTGGTCGGTATCGGGGCGTAACGAACAGATTTTATTTTCTCTGGTGATTTACGTACACCATTCCTGTCGATTATGTGTCCTAAATAGTTAACTTCATTTTGAAAGAAAACACACTTATCCTTTCTTAAAGTCAACCCAGCTTCTGCTAACCTTGCTAACACTGTTCTCAGCCTCTCTAAATGCTCCGATCTGTTTTTACCTGTCACCAAAATATCACCCATCAGACAGAGAACTCCATTTAAACCCGAAACAATACCTTGCATTGCCTTTTGAAAAATGGCGGGAGCACTAGATAAACCGAATACTAACCGCGTATACTTAAAAATCCATCTATGCGTATTAATACATGTTATTAATTGCGTATCATCATCTTCGGCTAGTAATAATATTGATTGTAAGCACTCGATAAGTCTAATTTGGAGAACTGCTCTCCTCAGTGTAACTTTGCGAAAAGGTCATCGACTGTTGGCAACGGATATTTTTCGATAATAAGTTGTTTATTTATCGTTGCCGAGTAATCTGCGCAGATTCTGATTTCCCCATTCTTTTTAAGGACGGGAACTATCGGCTTCTAAAATATTTTTTTGTCAAAGTCCATCTTTTGAAAGATAGACACTTCCAAAGTGGTAAAATGTGTGCCCCCTCCCCTCTAATTTCTATAGTAAGAGGAGGAAAATTCTGAAAAAATGTAGGATTGCAGAACGTAAAAAAGCTTTCAACCAAAATTGGTTTATAAAATTCCAGCACTGGCATATTCCAGCCTGCTACGTACTAAGTCAAATCAAATCAAATCAAATTATTTATTTGCTAGAATATGGTACATAAGGTGTTACAGTAAATTTGTCTCAGCATATCCTGCCACAACATGGCGTGCAAATGTATTCACATTAAGCGATCTCAATTAGTCTTACTTACAAATTACAGATTCTATTGACTTGTCTTCTAGATAGTCCTTAACAGTATAATATCTTTTAATTAATAAGAATTTGAAAAGTATTTTTTTAAAATATATTGTCAGCGGAACGTCTTGAACACTATTTGGTAAATGATTGAAAATAATAATCGACATGCAGTATACATTTTTCTTAAATAATTTTAGTTTTATTGGTCTTTGGTGGTGGCAGCCGAAGCCGCTCTTTATGCCGTGTTCGGCTATTTGGTCGGTAAGGCATTGTATAGAATCATTTTAGTTTTAATAGACTTAAATTATTGCGTATTACTTTTAAGAAACGCTGACAATTTCGCAGCCTTCTCGATCTACTACTACTATCTACATGTTGCTTGAATGTAAATTTTTTATCCATGATCACTCCGAGATCCCGAATTTCATCAACCTTAGTTATGTTATACATAATTATATGTTATTATAACTATTTACTAACTATGAATCTATGAATCAGTTTTTTCACAGGGCATTAGATCACTTTGTGCAGTATGATCAGATAGCGCAAGATCAAGTAATGCACACTTACTACCTGTGATATAATGATATTGTCTATGCATTTACCACTAGCTAATCGTGTAGGCTGATGAATTCCATGATATTTACCGACGTAATCGCCGAAATTTGATTAAGAGCATGCCTACAAATTATCAAAAGGAATGGGGGGTGATCAATGATAATTGTGTGTAGTATCTGTTAATGACGACGATATGTCGGTACATATGTTCCGGGTAATGATGATGATGATGATTATGTGCCAAGTATTGATATGAAAGATAGCATGTAAAGTTCTTATGTACAACCAGTAACTCGTAGTAAGTCAAAGCAATGAACCTTGTTATTCCCTTTATTCATTTCTATACATAAGATTTACATTTTTAAATATTCATATTATAAAAAATAATATTAAAAAAAAAAAACATTTAAATTATATAGAAAATAGTAGCCCACCGCAACCCGTAGCGAGAACAGGGTCCAAGCTACCGGCGGTTAGGACTCCAGAGAGAGGAACCTCCTAACAATACGTGCCGTGTCCAGGAGTGCCGCTTTCTGAATCAAGCCCTTGATCTGCCTAACGCGAGCCTCCTCAGGTATTGGTCGAAGCTCTTGGCAATTTAGCCATTAGCTGAAATGACTATCGGCACAATGATCGCTGAGATCACATCCCACATGTCGTCAACCTCGCGAGCCAACTCAAGATAATTGTTTTGCTTATCTTTCTCGGTTTTCACGAGGTTCTCGTCATGCGGGACCGTTACCTATGTCATCAATCATTGCACGCTACTCTGATCGACCGACCACCACTATATCAGGCTTATTGGCTACAATACTCCTGTCAGTGATGATGTGTTTATTTTTATGGAGTTTTTTTTTATCGTTGGAGGAACAGATGGTGTACTTTTTATTATTGAAATATGGGTATCAATTTTATACATAATAATATGTAAGTACCAACCGTCAGATATAATAAATCAGTTGCTAACTCAGACTGCGGTGTTTCATTACGTAACACACCAAAACTCAAATTCTGTTTGGTAAGAATCTCATAAAACTTACCTCAGCGCATCTTTAGCCTTCTGCAGAAACAGTACATTAATGGCTTCCGACTTGACAAAACCATTGGCATTTTGATCAAAAGACTTGGTTTTACCATCTGTGGCTTGTTTTATGATTCTAGAAATAAATAAAACACAATCGTAAAATATTTAAAAAAAATTGGACTGCGATTGAAACTTTTGAAATCGAAGGATTTTCGAAAATCCATTCTCTAAATTTTCTAAGGTTTAGTAGGTTTGTATAAAACTTCGTCATTTTTGGAAATGCTTTTTTTACAAATATGTCGTCACCTTCCGTAATGCACAGTGGACTGTGGATGCATACACAAGTTGCAGCCGCCAACGACGGCTGCCTCGCATTCACCGCGACTCATAGCGAGGTACGCCTGCTCCAGGGCCGCGGTGGAACTGCAGCACGACTGGTCGATCGCCATCGAAGGACCCTTCGCGTTCAACCAATAGGAAATGCGGTTGGCGAACATGGCCTTACAGCATCTACAAATTACAAAAATATGACATTATATCCTGGACACGCTGAACCTATGTATAATTTGAGATCAAATAATTTAATGGTAAGTATGTTCGGCCAGCTCGAGGTGAAAGTGTAACCACCGACGTGCAGGCAACTATACTGTGGTAGTAAGAGCTGCTACTCCTGGATTTGATATCCATGGCCAGTACGGCCACGCTAGCAAATGAACCGCACAGCTAACGTGGAAAAAACTTTACCATGCAAATAGCAGTGGACAGTCGAGTGCGTTTTTCTTTCAGAAATCTTGAAGTACATACATAGCACTTTTTAATTAAAACTACCGAAATGTGGCTTTACCACAGAATCAAATTACATGTTCAGTATATTTCTAAATTCTATCAGTAGGTTTGTAATGTAAAAACTGGTTCATTTCTTACCCAGTTATACCTAAGCCTGATATAGAGGCAGCGGAATAAAAGAAAACCTTTTCAGCTTCGGAGAAACAGGTTCCCACGAACACACCTATTTTTCTCCCGGACAAGTGCTCGGGATTTACTCCTGTGGACAACAAAAATAAAGTTGAACAATAGGATATGAAAAATCTGTGCAGACATTTAAACAGAGTTACTTTCACATTTATAATATGAACTAGCGACCCGCTCCGGCTTCGCACGGGTAGTAGAGCATATTATGCCTATAGGTTTTGTCTGTCGTAGGGTCGAATCAGCTTGATGCGTCGAATGAGGGATTAGATTTAAATATAATATAAAGTCTACGCTACTTGAAGTATTTTAATGTATTTTATTATGTAGATATTATAAACAAACTAACAATATTTCTTTATAATTTACAACTCTGTTAATTTCTGCCTAATTACGTGTAAAAACGAACATATATCGCTTAGAAGTTACACTTGACCATGCTACTTACAATAAAATTGTCGAGCGAGTCCCGTCATCGGTGTAAGAAATGCGCTTGAATTTATTTCCACTCGCGTTCATTTTTTGCGATAACTCCTTTTTTTTCTTTTTTTTTTTTCGTATGGGAAATCATCAAATAACCCCTCCCGCTCTGGGCTGAGCAGGAGGGAGTGTCAGACTTTTACTGACTAAAACCCATCCATTTTCCTTCCTTTGCCCTTTGTGTTCCAGGGCCGCGGTATCTCTTTCGAACAGTCCCGCAACCCTGGCAGGCATCGGTCCTTTCGGACCCCTTCGTGTTTGCAGACTCTCTTTGAGGCGCGCGTAGAACGGCCTGTCGTCATAAGACGGACGGACGGCGAGCTAGCCCATAGCTCACCGTCCACAGGCCCGCGCCTACGGTGGCAGTTTTTGAGTTTATCGCGAACAGACAGACAGACGCGGCTGAGAACTTTGTTTTATAATAATTTGTAGTAAATATGGATTTTATGAAGTGAAGAATTTGCAATTTCTTGGTTTTACATAGTTATGATATCTTTTTCCGACGTTGTTCTGACAGTAAAGTCATGTTCAAAGTGCTCGCGTTGAATAATAACTTTTTAGTGTAAATACTGGCGGAAAGTGAGAACCTTTTGTGTGACTGGACAAATTAAGTGGCTGGCAAACTGTGGCAATATTAGTTGCATCGTTGGTGCTGTGATTAATAAGATAAAACACCCAAAACAATTATACAGTGATTGGAATTTGCCCAAACTTATTGCGATTACCCACAACTAATCGAACAAAAATTCCGAAACGCCTGAACTAGTTGTGTGGGCAAACTGTAGCGGCCTGTATTGCTATAAATATCTGACAGGCGTTCTGGGATACTCTTCGCTGCAATTTATTGCTATTACATTTTCTAAAGGAAAGCCAGCACCCCAACTAATTTAATATTATATATAAATACAAGCAATAACACACGTTATTTGCAATGGATCACTCATTAAATAAATCCCTATCGGAGTCAAACATCTCCGGTAGTATGGATATTCAACGTACTCCACCCAACTTTGTCCCCTATCGATCCAAACGGGCACGAGAGCCTGACTACGATTTAGACAAATTCAAAGAGGAAGTCAAAACTCTAATCTCCTCGCTGATTGCAACCCAGGGCGATGAAATAAAAAAAATGTCTTCCACTCTGATGGAGATAAGGGATACAAACACCAATATAGAAAGCGCCATGGCCTCCCTCTCCGCCCAAAACGAGGAACTGAAAAAGAAAATAGAACAGCTCGAAAGCAAGGCAAAGAAAGATGAGAATTACATTGTCTTGCTAGAAGATAAAATTGAAGATCTGCATCGGAGCAGTCGGAAAACAAATTTAGAGATAAAAAATGCACCGAAAATAAATAAAGAAACCAGAGACGACTTAATAACAATGGTCAAACATCTGTCAAGTGAAGTCAACTGTCCTATCCAACAAAGCGATATAAAAGACATTTTCCGGGTACCGACCAAGCGTAGCGACGCGAAAACTGGGCCAATCATTATCGAACTAACATCGGCTATTTTAAAAACAGGCCTTTTGAAATCGACTCGCAATTTTAACCGAGCTAACAAGGATAAATTATGTGCAAAGCATTTGGGATTTAAGACGAATGAATACACCCCCATTTATGTATCAGAGCAGCTAACCGCCAAGGGGGCACGCTTGCATTTTCTCGCCCGCGATCTGGCTAAATCAAAAGCGTATAAATACTGTTGGACAGCCTTCGGCCAAGTATGCGTCAAGAAAGATGACAATTCGCCTAAAATAATTATTAGGAGTGAAATGCATGTTAATAAACTTATGCAGGAAATATGACTAGTCCTAATTAATAATTGTACTACATGTTTATCGTTCATACAGAATAACCAAGGTAGAGTTTATGAGTCAAATTCATTTTATTTAAAGTTTTTGTTTAAGAACTTTTTGTTTAAGGACTTTCTGTATAAGTTCAAAATATCGAGTAATAATGTAACGCTAGTGCACACACATACACCAAAAACACACACTAATATACTATCCTTGCAACTGATACCATTTTTTATAAACTACACACACACAGACACTCACACATACGCCATAACTAC
Source organism: Eugnorisma glareosa (assembly GCA_947578425.1). Classification (NCBI taxonomy): domain Eukaryota; kingdom Metazoa; phylum Arthropoda; class Insecta; order Lepidoptera; family Noctuidae; genus Eugnorisma; species Eugnorisma glareosa. The sequence goes on along the minus strand of OX387974.1, from coordinate 4,832,956 downwards.
CAAAAGTCTAGCTGATTGTTATATCTGCGTTCCTAACTTACAATCATGGATAGCACCCTAGCAACTATAACTGAAATTGACAGCACAGAAATAGCGCAAGTATCTAATTTGTCTCTTCATAACTTTAACACTGCTATGAATATTAAAAACACTGACTTTACGATAATCTCACAGAATATCAGAAGTATATATTCTAATTTTAACGACTTTCAACTTAACTTAGCTAATCTAAATTTCACTACTGACCTTATTGTTCTGAGTGAATGTAGACTAAACCCCAATAAAAACATTCCTCAATTAAATAATTATTCGGCAGAGCGCACTACTAAACATTTAAATAGAGCCGACGGTGTCGTCATCTTCGTTAATAATAAACATAAGTATCAAGTAAAAGAAATTGAATTAACTCATGCTTCTTGCCTGCAAGTAAGCATTAAGCCCGATCTTGTAGTCTTAGGTATATATCGCTCTCCATCAAAGACAAATGCGGATGACTTCATAAACTCTCTGTCTCTCCACTTAGCTTCACTGGCCTCAAATAAAAACGTAATTATTACTGGGGACATCAATATAAATTTAATTCATCGACAAGAAGAGCAGTCATGCGAGCGCTCAAATAGACTCAATTATTTAAATATGTTGGCAACTCACGGCCTACTCCCCGGACATGCACTCCCAACGAGAGACAAAAGTTGCTTAGATCACTTCATCTTAAAGCTTAGACCAAACAAAAGATCTGCATTCATTGGAATTATCGACACTACTATTACCGACCACTTTATGATTTTTCTAAAACTATCCGACCTCACGAAACAACATCAAATAAGTAAGACAAAAACAATAATAAACGTAGATAAAGCTGTCGAACTCTTAAAAACTTACAATATTCAAGACCTTTTAAACTTAAGTAACCCCAATGTTTTAGCAGATAACCTAATAACTTTACTACAAAAAGCGCTCACTGCCAACACTCTTGTTATGAGAATCCCCCTAAGAAACAGGCTGATTAAACCATGGATGACTATAGGCTTATTGCGCTGCATACAAAACCGTAATAGTATGCAGAAAAAGCTGAAACTAGACCCGTGCAATGAAATTCTGAAAATCACCTTTAAGAGATACCGGAACTACTGCAACTGCATAATAAAAAAACAAAAACGTAAATATGATCGTGAAAAGCTATATAAGTCAAACAAAAACCCTAAAAAGTTATGGCAAACGATTAATACTATCACCCAACGAAAGCCACCTAAAACGCAAAATACAGAATTACTGGAATCAGCTGTTTCCCCTTGCGAAGCAGTAAACAACGTTAACAAATACTTCTCCACTATAGGCAAGCACTTGGCTGACGACATATTAAAAAACCCTGATAGACCAGCTAACAACGACCATCACGATAGGCTTAATGTACCTTTGAGAGATCCAAATCCGCCAGTCTCATCTTTCGTTTTACTCAACTCGGACCCTGATGAGGTCGCTGCCGTAATTAGAAGCCTCAAATCTGATTGTGCCACCGGCTGCGATAATATCCCTGTAAGTTTTTTAAAGGCTGCTCAGCTGGTTATTTCTCCAATTTTCTCTCACCTTATTAACCTCTGCTTTGAACAGGGAACTTTTCCCACCGCCCTGAAACAAGCTGTAATAACACCTGTGTACAAGAGTGGGGACAGAGATGACCCGTCGAACTACAGGCCGATATCGGTCCTCCCGTCCTTGTCTAAAATAGTCGAAAGATTAATAAACCAACGTTTGATGAGATATCTATCTAAAAATAACATAATTTCCCCATCACAGTTTGGCTTTAGACAAGGTACGTCTACGGAAGATGCAGTTGCGGCGCTTGCTTCGATTGTCACTGAAAAAGTAGACAGTGGAAGTAAGTGCCTAGCGGTTTTTCTGGACCTCAAAAAAGCCTTCGACACAGTCTCTGTCCCCATTCTTCTGCGCAGGTTAGAAGACATTGGCGTCAGAGGTGTCCCACTCAAGCTGTTTCAGGAATACCTAACTGAGAGAAGATATGTGGTAAAAATAGGATTGTTTACTAGTTCTGAAGAAATTGTCACATACGGAGTTGGACAGGGCAGTGTGCTAGGCCCAACATTATTCCTTGTTTATATTAACAGTTTGTGTAATTTGTCCATAGAAGATGCTCATATATTCTCTTACGCCGATGACACAGCAATTGTTTTTTCGGGAGAGTCATGGGACAGCGTTGGCCGCACTGCTGAACGTGGCTTGTCTACGATAGCTGCCTGGCTCGATCGCAACCTTTTAACTTTGAATGTCTCAAAGACTAATTACATGTGTTTCTCCATCTACAATCTTTCCCATGCATCACAAGACCTCCAGATTAAAATCCATACATGCTCCGACTCCTCCAACAGCGCCTGCAATTGTCTAAAAATAAACAAGGTCAACAAAATTAAATACCTTGGTGTAATGCTTGACCAACGACTTTCGTGGCACTTGCACTTAGATCTAATAATGGGTAGAGTCAGGAAACTAATATGGACCTTCAAATTGCTTCGTCACGTGGCTACCAAAGATCTAATCAGGCAAATATACATCTCCTTAGGTCAGTCAATAATAATGTACTGTATACCAATCTGGGGCGGTGCAACAAAAACAAAATTTTTGGAACTGGAGAGGGCGCAGAGAGCGCTACTGAAGGTTATGTTCTTCAAACCAATGAGATTCCCCACTGAAAGTCTTTATTTAACCTCGAATATTTTGACAGTCAGAAAAATATATCTCCTTCAGATTGTTTTAAAAAAACATAAATCACTTCCGTTCATCCCTTCCAGGGCACAATCTAGGAGGAAGAATAATGTCGTTCCAGAAACCCCAGTTAAAACCAAATTTGCCAGGAGACAATATACACAACAATCATCTCGCTTGTACAACATTCTAAATAAAGAACAAAACATTTATTCTATGAAATACCACGATTGCAAAAAAACACTCACTCAATGGCTGATGAACAAAAGTTACGAAGAAATTGAGTCAATCCTGCATGCGATCACATAGTTCGTGATGTACCTCACGAACTGTGTGACCGTTAGCAGGACCGACTGCATTATTGCACGAGCCACAAACACACACACACACACCACACACACACACACACACCCTATACCACACGCACACACTATACAAATTATTTTGTCACTTTGATTTTGGTATTCTTTTTAAATTTTTTATTTGAATTTTGATGCTGATTTGAATTATAATGTTAATTTTACTCTCATTCTTATATTTGTTCTACTTGATTCTCGACTTTAATTGTATCTATAATTTAATTCTGTTATTAATTTAATTTAAGTTCAAACTGAGATAAGCATCTTGATTTGAATTTCATTTGAATTTGAAGGTAATATATTTTGATTTTAATTTTATTTTATATTGATTTTGAATTTGATTTTATTGTTAAATTTTATACTTATGTAATGTTAATGTATACCGGAAGAGCGGAAGTGCCTAACACAAGTAATTTTTTTGCTCAAAAGGTACTTCCCATCATTTGATGTTATGTCATAAGTATTAGAAATAAAGTTATTTTTTTTTTTTTTTTTTTTTTATGATAATTTTCTGATAGTAAATTCAAACTTTATATCGCTTACATACAGGGACCTCCAAAAGTAAGTTGAAAATAATCTCTTCAGGTGTATTGTAACATTGTCATCAGAGAGAGAAAGAGTTTCAAAGATCTGAACTATATCTATATACACTCACCGGCATGCAAACTTGGCCACTCGTGACTTTGCTGATTATTTGCATTAAAACGTTTGCATTTGCATTTTTGACAATAAATGAAGGGTAGGTTCATTCAATAAGTGTCTATAATGCTTTTAGAACTTTCAAATGAAATAATATGAATACACCAACAAATCATGTTTTACAATCATACAAATTAAAAACAAGGTCTTTTTCTTTATTGCCTATACGTTTTAATGTCGGGTGCTTGCTGCTCTAGCCTTGATAACCGCCTGCATTCCATCTGGCATAGTTTGGATGATGTTTCTGATAACAACTTGCAGTATGCTGTCCCAAGCGGCCAGCGCTGCAGTACGGAGCTGGTTTAGAGTTTGTGGCAGGTTGGAGCTGGAGCTTATCTTTCTTTTGAGCATATCCCAGATATTCTCGATTAAGTTTAAGTCTGCGCTACGAGCTGGCCACTGCAAAATGTATGGCAACCTCTTCCAGATATTCTTCTAAGCAAAGTGCGACGTGTGGGCGTGCACTATCGTGCATTAGGAGGAATTGGTCGTGTCCAGTGAGCCCTGAATAAGGCATTACGTGTTCGTGAAGAACTTCCTCGATGTACCGAACAGTTGATAGCCGATTATCGACGGTAACCATCTATACGTGCTTCGAAACTTATACCTCCCCATACCACTATCGAGCCTCCATGGAAACACACTGTTTGCGTGGTGGTAATGGGTAGAAACCGCTCTCCTCTTCTTCTCCACACTCGTTCCCGACCATCTGAAGCACGTAAAGCTATTCGACTCTCATCTGTGGACAGTACTCTAGCCCACTGCCCAGGTTAAGAATTCTCGTGCGAACTGAAATCGAGCTACTCGGTACTGTCTGAGAAGTGGTAGACCTCTTGCTGGTCTAACAATAATAATAATATTTAGGTTACAATTCCATCACTTCTCTCCTCCACTTTTCTGTCTTACTTCTTGTTAGGTGTCCTGCCCATTTCCATTTCAGTTGTTTGATTTGGTATTTTATATCTATAATCTTGGTTTGTTTTCTGATTGTTTTTAACCTAATTTTGTCTTTTAATTTTATGTTGAGTATGCTTTTTTCCATTCTGTGTTGGCAAGTTTCTAGAGATTTGATATTTTTATTTGTACAACTCCATGTCTGACATCCGTAGGTCATGCTTGAAAGAATGCATGTATTTTTTTTTTTTTTAAATTACATCTTTTAGAGCCTAATATCTTTTCCATCCTAGGGTTATTCTATTTTGAACTTCTTTTGTTGTGATGTCTGTTAGACATATTATTTGGCCTATATATTCGTTTACATATCCCAGTTCAGCAGCATTGCAGCAGCATTAGCGGGGTTTAACGGGAGTTTTGACTTAATTTGGCATTAATTTTGTTTTACTGGTATTTATTGATAGTCCTACCTTTTCGCTTTCGTGTATCAGTTTTTCAACCATAACCTGCAGTGTTTGGATCGCCGCGTATTACTATAAGATCATCTGCGAATCTTAGATGATTTAGTAGTACTCCATTAACATTTATAGTAGTTTATAGTAGTATCAACATTGTTATAACGCATGAGTGCGACGAAGCGTCGATCGCGGTGGTTACGTCAGGGCCATCGAATCATCATTCGCGCGTACAGTCGCCTGGGCCGGCCGCTACCTGCGGTGCGTCGCCACCGCAGGTAGCGGCAGCGAGTCAGCTGACCGACACTGAGAACACTATGGCGTTAAGGGCGAATCTACAGTTTGGTAATAAACACAAATATAAGAAATGCACACAGTATCGTTTTGTGGGCAAGTCAGGAATTGCGAGGGATTTAAATTGTAAGTTTAAAGCAGCAGAAAAGAAATTCCGATACTCATTACGAATGTTCACGGCGAAACAACGGAGGACGACATAATTGCATACATTTACCGTAAAACACAGGAAACTGTATGTCTTAAGAAAATTAAAATGAGAAAAGACAAGGGCCATAATTTTTTTTTGTCAGAATCCAAAGTATCGTTATACCTAGATGAAAACATATGGCCTGCCAGTATCATATTTAGACGCTTCATGAATTTAACTATCGAAATACGAACAGATTCTCCTCTGTGGACGGCGCTAAGCAGCAATTTAATGGATAGACATGCTAGCTTCAACTGTAAAAACGTCAAGCAATCAGTGGATAGTGAATCAGTGTTTGGGAGTTGTGTCGCACCTGTGACCTAATTGCACTGCAAGAAACATGGTTACTGCCTGAGGAAATAACGTTTCTAGGCACGATCGACAGTGGCTTCGGATACACAGGGACGTCGGCGGTGGACACGTCCGCCGGCATACTGCGCGGGAGGCCGTTTGGCGGCGTCGTCGCGTTACTATGGAGAAGCAGTGTTTTCCAGCAAGTGTCAGTGTTGCGGTGTGATAATGCCCGTATTAGCGCATTAAAAGTGACAAAAAAGACCGACCAGTGCTTGTGATGAGTATCTACCATGTCTACTAATTGCGCGGATAACCTACTGGACTTTACGGACTGTTTAAGTGCGGTAAGTGCTATTAGAGACGAAAACAATATTCAATCGGTTTTCATGTTAGGTGATTATAATGCTGGCCTATACGAGTTATTTTTTAAACGAACTTTTCAGTTTCTGTAGTGAACATTATTGGTCATGTATTGATGTTGACATTCTCGGCATGGACTCGGGTACATACACATTCATAAGTGACGCTCACGGTACGTGCAGCTGGTTAGATCATTGTGTAGTAACGCAAGCGGCTAAACGATCTGTCATTAATGTTTACGTTAATTATGATACGCTGTGGTTTACGCAGTGGGTATCGTGCGGTAAACCTAAAGCTAGCCTTATGTATGATGAAATGTGTGCCAGCAGAAGACTTTTTAAATCACATTTAAAATGGTGTCAAGATCATCAAGACCAGATTAAAATGGACAGTCTGGCGGAAAAGTACGCCAAAGGTGATTTTCGAGGCTTTTGAAAAAACACCAACAAAGTGAATGCCAAACCTGGACTCCCGGTAAGTGTCGCAGGTGTGAGTGATTGTAAAGGCATTGCTGAAACCTTTAAAATTCAATTTTCTATTCAGTCACCGTTGGGTCTGGCGTGTGAGGTTAACAATGGTGAGTTACCTGAAGGGACAGTAGGGGTGAGGTTTAGTGCCAAAGATGTGGCCGTAACCCTTAAGAACATGACAAAAGGCAAGAGTCCAGGTTATGATTCTTTATACATTGAACACCTGGTTCACGCTGGCCCACATATAAACAGAGTATTAGCAATGTTCTACTCGCTATGCGTGAGCCACTCTTATCTTCCGCCGGATCTCATGAAAACTGTGGTTGTGCCTATAGTGAAAAATAAAACCGGTGACTTAGCTGATAAAAGTAACTATAGGCCCATTTCTCTAGCTACAGTTGGAGCGAAAGTATTTGACGGTTTGCTTAATAATAATAATAATATGTCTGCCTCTCAACGTAGCAACGGGTCCCGCGGTACTAAGGAGCTACTCCTCATCGACATGGCCATTAGCCAACGGGTTCGTCGATCCCGCAAGGATCTGTCGACATGTTGGATAGATTATAAGAAGGCCTACGACTCGATTCCACATACATGGCTCATGAGGGTGCTGGAGTTGTACAAGATAGATGTAACTCTACGCGCCTTCCTTGAGTCATGTATGGGGCAATGGAGGACCGTCCTTCGATATCCAGGATGTCGACAGATTGAGGGGAACGATGAGCCTGTATGGATTAAACGGGGAATATTCCAGGGCGACAGTTTGAGTCCACTTTGGTTCTGTCTAGCCCTGAATCCTCTAAGTACATTGCTGGAGGATTCAGATCTAGGCTATCGGTTGATGAGAGGTGGTCAGGTCATATCTCACCTTCTTAACGTGGATGATCTGAAACTCTTTGCCCCCAACAAATTGCAACTGATGAAACTACTGAAAGTAACCATCAGGATGGTATTTGGTGTGGACAAATGTGCAGTCATGTATGTAAAGCGAGGGGAGATTATGGAATCCGAGGGAATTCAACTCTCGGATTCCATACACCTGAGATCCCTCTCCTCATCCGAAAGCTATAAGTATTTGGGTATGTCGGGGGCGTTAGGCATTAACGTAACTGACATGAAGCAATCGTTGAAGGAGCGCTTCTTCGGTCGCCTGACGAAGGTATTAAATAGCCTTCTTTCGGGCGGGAACAAGGTGCGCGCCTTCAACGGTTGGTTCATGCCGGTTTTAATGTACTCTTTCGGCATACTTAAATGGACTCAGACCGAACTCGATGCCCTGGATAGGAGAGTCCGTACACTGCTAACCGCAAACCGGATGCATCACCCACGATCATCGGTGATGAGACTGTACATCCCGCGGAAGTGCGGAGGTCGAGGCTTTTTAAACGCGAAGACCCTCCACAACCGCGAGGTGTGCAGTCTCAGAGAATATTTTTTAAAAGCCGAGGTGGGTATGCTCCGAGATGTGGTCGCAGTGGACAAGGGACTCATCCCGCTGTCCATGGCTAAAGAGAACTGGCGCAAACCTGTAGTACTTACTACCAACGACCGCAAGGAAGTATGGCAAGGCTAGGAGCTTCACGGGCGCTTCTACCGGGCTCTTCATGGGCCCAATGTAGATTTTCTAGCATCCGTGTCCTGGCTACGTTTCGGTGACCTCTTCGGAGAAACCGAAGGTTTTGTCTGTGCAATTATGGACGAAGTCATGTTGACGAACAACTACCGGAAATATATTATGAAGGACGGGACGGTTGACGTGTGTCGGGCATGCCACCGTCATATTATTTCTGGTTATTCTCGTCTGGCTAACGGCGAGTACTTGCACAGGCACAACCAAGTAGCCAGGATTATTCACCAGCAAGTTGCCTTGAAATATAAACTTGTGGAATCTGAGGTATCTTACTAAAAGTATGTGCCCGACCCAGTGCTCGAAAAAGTCCATGTCACGCTGTACTGGGATCGGTCTATCATCACTGACAGGACTATTTTCACCAATAAGCCTGACATAGTGGTGATAGAGCGATCTGCGCGCCGCATAATGATAATTGATGTGACCATCTCGCATGATGAGAACCTCGTGAAAGCTGAGAAGGAGAAACAAATAAAATATCTCGACTTGGCACACGAGGTTGTTGACATGTGGAATGTGAACTCGGCTATCATTGTGCCGATTGTCGTGATGGCCAATGGCCTTATGGCCAAGAGCTTCGACGACCACCTTTCGAGGCTCTCCTTGGGCGGTTGGATCAAGGGCCTGATTCAGAAGGCAGTACTCCTCGATACGGCTCGCATTGTGAGGAGGTTCCTGTCTCTGGAACCCTAACCACCGGTAGCTTGGACCCTGCTCCCGACACCGGCGGACTACCATTTTTTATATTTTTAAATGTTTTTTGTATTAATTTCTATAGGAATATTTAAAAATGTAAATCATTTGTATAAAGATGAATAAAGAGAATAACAATAAACTAACTTTCAGTAGCGCCATCAGGATGTAATTTGGTGTGGACAAATGTGCGGTCATGCATGTAAAGCGAGGGGAGATTGTGGAGTCTGTGGGAACCCAGCTCTTAGATTTCATAAATCTTAGATCCCTCTCAGCAACCGAAACCTATAAGTATTTGGGTATATCGGAAGCGCTGGGCATCAATGTTGTTGACATGAAGCAATCGTTGAAGGAGCGCTTCTTTGGCCGCCTGAAAAAAGTGTTTAATAGTCTTTTATCAGGCGCAAATAAGGTGCGTGCCTTCAACGGTTGGTTCCTGCCGGTTTTAATGTACTCTTTCGGCATACTTAAATGGACTCAGACCGAACTCGATGCCCTGGATAGGAGAGTCCGTACACTGCTAACCGCAAACCGGATGCATCACCCACGATCATCGGTGATGAGACTGTACATCCCGCGGAAGTGCGGAGGTCGAGGCTTTTTAAACGCGAAGACCCTCCACAACCGCGAGGTGTGCAGTCTCAGAGAATATTTTTTAAAAACCGAGGTGGGTATGCTCCGAGATGTGGTCACGGTGGACAAGGGCCTCACCCCGCTCTCCTTGGCTAAAGAGAACTGGCGCAAACCAGTAGTGCTTGACACTAACGACCGCAGGGAGGTATGGCAGAGTAAGGAGCTCCACGGACGCTTTTTCCGGGCCCTGCATGGGACCAATGTACATTTTCTAGCATCCGTGTCCTGGCTACGTTTCGGTGACCTCTCTGGGGAACCTGAAGGTTTTGTCCGTGCGATTATGAACGAAGTCATGTTGAAGAACAACTACCGGAAATATATTATGAAGGACGGGACGGTTGACGTGTGTCGTGCATGCCACCGTCATATTATTTCTGGTTGTTCTCGTCTGGCTAACGGCGAGTACTTGCACAGGCACAACCAAGTAGCCAGGATTATTCACCAGCAAATTGCATGTGGAATGTGAACTCGGCTATCATTGTGGCGATAGTCGAGACGGCCAATGGCCTTATAGCCAAGAGCTTCGACGAACATCTTTCGAGGCTCTCCTTCGGTGGTTGGATCAAGGGCTTGATTCAGAAGGCAAGGCTCTTCGATACAGCTCGCATTGTGAGGAGGTTCCTGTCTCTGGAGCCCTTACCACCGGTAGCTTTGACCCTGCTCTCGACACCGGCGGAAACCTATTTTTTATATTTTAAATGTTTTTTTTTAATATGTAAATTATAAAGAATATGTATAAAAATGAATAAGCGAAAATAATAATAATAAGCATTGTAGTCTCTGCACCCTCACAGAGAATCTAGTGATAGTTTCAATAATATGAAATTAACCGTTGTTCAGGTTCATAGCTTTAAAATATAAGGTGTAGAAATAATAGACACTTAATCATGTACTTACTTCTATTTTTCAACACACAAAATCAAGTACACCTCACAATCAACACTCGGTATTCCTAAAACACAACTGGGGTTATAGTAGTCGGTTTCTCGACGTCTCGTGCACGACTGAGCTCGCAGGATTGGCAAAACAAACAACGTGATGTTCCCCTCCATTCTACTTACATTCCAATCAATGCGCTATGATTGGTTAGTCGTGCCATCTACGAATTCAGTCGATACTACAGTAGTCAAAATAATACTTTTAATATTAGAATCAGATATAATTTAACAAACCCAATTGGATAACATGTGATATAATTTACTATTGATAACAGCATGTTGAGGAAGAGGACGACAGGTCTATATCTGTAGATAACCTGTGCAATGTAGAATTAAGGAGCACTCTGGAAGATGCGTTTCGTGAGTATCGGTTCCCGTCACCTTATCTCAGGCCACGGTTACCACGTTTGCCCATGAATAAAAAGAATAGAGCACTGGTGTGTGCGCTGGATGCGCTGTTACCAAATTTTATTGAAAGCAGCGCAAACACGCACTCAATCTTGGATTGCACGGCTGTTACGGCATGTCGTGTAGCCAATGTCAAATTTCCAAACACTGACAGTGCTACACGACCAAAATATGCCGTGCCAACCTGGCAATGCAGGATTGAGCGTCGTATTAATGAGGCCAGGGCACTCGTCGGGAAGCTCATCTGCTTCAGGGAGGGCAATACACGCCCAAGGGTGATGCGCTTTGTAAGGCGGGCATTCTGTGAAACTGATATCAGTCCCCGAGAATACATGTCACGAGTCACAGAGCGCATCGACTTCCTGAAGCAGAAAGTTTATGCATGGGAAAACCGTATCCGTCGGTATAGGCGAAAAGTGGATCGATACACTCAGAACGCTTGTTCCAGAGTGACGAAAGGTGGGTAAACAGAACATGGGAGCGGCCCGTTACCATTCAAAAAGTGACTGACGTGCGTCTACCGGATATATCTATTTATTTATTCATCAACAAATTTACATTTGTGTCGAACAGTGGTTTTAACAATAAATGTAACACAAAAATTAAATAATCATCATAAAGCCAGGAAAAAAAAAACACTGCATTCCACATTGGTCCCAACATTATCAGTCTTATTAGTTATAACAATCCAACTCAACATTAATTGTGCTCAACATGTCATCAAAATGTGTCCAAATATAATAATTTGATAATTAATAATAAAAATAAAACAACACAACAACAAAAACAACAACAACAACAACATAAACAACAACAACAACAACAACATTTTTTATTTTTTTGGTAATTTGATTTTTTTTGTTTTTAGTCATACGATTAAAAACAAATTATTAAATCATTAAAAATAAATTATCAATTCAAAATCAATATAAAGTCAATTCAAGGAAATGTATGTCAGTAGAATTCATTAAGATGTAATGTCATGATATTGGATATATTATTTAAAATCATTAAAATACATATAATCACTTATTAGTTCGAACTACTATTATCTTTGAGAAACTCTTCTATGCTGTAATAACATTTCTTCAATAACAATGACTTCAATTTTCTCTTGAATTCATTTGGATTCATAGAGTTCTTAAATTGTACAGGCAATTTATTGTACATATTCACTGATTGCACTCTTGAGGCATGTTTAACGACATTAAGCTTAGGCTGTATGAAATTTGGTAGATCCTTCCTCCGCGTTTTTATTCTAATATCTCTCTGTTCTTCTGTCTCAAACTTATGGATATTTTTAATAAAATGACTAAGCAGGACAAGAATATAGAGGCATGGTACTGTAAGAATGTGCAGTTTCTTAAAATGATCTCTACAAGACTCTGTTTGTTGAATGCGAAGTATAGTTCTCAAGGCTCTTTTCTGCATAACGAACGCAGCATTAACATTGTATTGGTAGCTGTTGCTCCAGAACTTTATGCTATATCTAAGTCTACTCTATGAGTGCAAAATATACCATTCTGAGGTGAGCAATAGTTAATTCATCTCTAAGACTCCCGAGAGCATAGCAGGCACTACCCATAGTGTTAGTGACCACTTCCAATTCCTTCTTCCAATTTAAAAATGCATCTATTTGTACCCCCAAAAATTTTAGATTATCTACGATATTTACTTTATTCCCTAATAAATGTACTTTGACAGTATCGTTGTTCTTTACGGTTGATTTAAATAATACACATTGCGTCTTTTTAAGATTTAGTTTTAGATCATTCATAGAGAACCACTTCTCGAGAGTACATAGGATAAAACTAATCTTCGTTTCTAAATTTTCTATATTGTCGCTAGCTATAATAGCGCTTGTGTCATCGGCAAAAACTACAAGTCTACTATCATCTGAAATACTTTTCATGTAAGCTATCAGATCATTTATAAATATTATAAAGAAGACAGGGCCTAGAACTGATCCTTGTGGTACGCCTTTATTTATTATAACTGTGTCTGATTTCTGTAGTTTTTCGTGCCCCTCCTCTTGATCTGTTTTAATTTCCACATATTGCGTTCTATTACGTAAATAGGATTTGAATAAATTCAACACATTTCCCCTAACGCCATAAAAATCTAACTTATCCAGAAGAATACAATGTTCTACTGTATCGAATGCAGAACTTAGGTCAAGGAAAAGTTCTGCTACTTTTAGTTTAGCATTCAACTTACCCACTACATCATCAATTAACATGTCAATAGCATCTATTGTTCCTAAATGTTTTTGATAACCAAATTGTTGGTCGGTTATAATCTTGTATTTATTCAAATGACCAACAGCCTCACATTCATAATTTTTTCAAATATTTTAGAACATACTGGCAACAAAGAGATAGGCCTATAATTCCCTGGATCTGTTTTAGAGCCTTTCTTATGTATAGGTAGTACTTTAGCTAATTTAAATTGCTCAGGAAAAACACCTTTATTTACATAAATATTTATTGAATCGGCCAAAAGGCTAGCTAATATATCAATGTTTTCTTTTATGATCGTCATAGGAATTTCATCATGGCTAACGGATAACGACGCCATGAGTGCTTTTTGGCGAGGTATTTAGTCGGTGCCCGTCGGTCATACTGAGGGTGATTGGATGCGTGTTGTTGAGCAAGCGTGTGACTCAATTCCAGAAATGGAGGCCATTTCTATTAGTCCACTGGACGTGGCCCGTGCGGTCCGGCCGTTACCTAACTGGAAATCTCCAGGGCCGGACGGACTGCACAACTTTTGGATTAAATGGCTACAAAGCTCACACGCTTGCTAAGCCTCACAAATCCAGTCATCCTTAGAGACTGGGTCGCTACCACTATTCTTTACAACAGGAGTTACCCATCTGCTCCATAAATCGGGTAGTACTGCGGAACCTAAAAACTATAGACCAATTACGTGTTTACCGACCGTCTATAAAGTTCTTACATACATTCTGAGAGCAAAACGTGTTCGTCATATAGATAGCAATGCAATTATGTCTGTCTCTCAGAATGGGTGTAGCAATGGGTCCCGCGGTACTAAGGAGCTGCTCCTTATAGACATGGCCATAAGCCAGAAGGTTCGTCGATCCCGGAGGGATCTGTCGACGTGTTGGATATATATTATAAACTCTACTCTCTCTCTCTTTGACTCAGTGCCACATACATGGCTCATGAGGGTGCTGGAGTTGTACAAAATAGATGCAACTCTTCACACCTTCTTGGTGTCGTGTATGGGGCAGTGGGGGACGGTCCTTCTGTATCCAGGATGTCGGCAGGTTCTTGGGAACAACGAACCGATCAGGATTGAGTGGGGAATATTTCAGGCTGACAGTTTGAGTTCGCTTTGGTTTTGCTTGGCCTTGAATCCTCTGAGCACACTGCTAGAGGATTCTGGTCTAGGCTACCGGTTAAGGAGAGGTGGTCAGGTTATATTTCACCTGCTTTACATGGATGATTTGAAAATATTTGCTCCCAACAATTTGCAACTGATAGAGCTACTAAAAATGACTGAAACTTTTAGTAGCGCTATCAGATGGAATTTAGTGTGGACAAAATTTGTCATGCATGTAAAGCGAGGGGAGATTATGAAATCCGTGCGAATTCAACTCTCGGATTCCATATTCCTTAGATCCCTCTCCTCAACCGAGACCTACAAGTATTTGGGTATGTCGGAAGCATTACGCATCAGTGCTGCCGACATTAAACAATCATTGAAGGAGCGCTTCCTTGGCCGCCTGAATAAAGTGTTAAACAGTCTTTTATCAGGCGGAAACAAGGTGCCAAGGTGCCTTTAATAGTTGGGTCATGCCGGTTCTGATATATTCTTATGGCATACTCAAATGGACTCAGACGGAAATTGACACCCTGGATAGGAGGGTCCGCACACTTCTGACCGCAAACCGGATGCATCACCTACGGTCATCGGTGATGAGACTGTATATCCCGCGGCAGTGCGGAGGTCGTGGCTTCCTAAATGCTAAGACCTTGCACAAGCGCGAGATATGCCGCCTCAGGGAATAATTTCTCGAAACTGACGTGGGGATGCACCGAGATGTGGTATCAGTGGACAAGGGCCTCACCGCGCTCTCCTTAGCTAACGAGAACTGGCGCAAACCTGTGGTATTGGATACTAATGACCGCAGGGAGGTATGGCAGAGCAAGGAGCTACACGGACGCTTTTTCCGGGCCCTGATGTAGACCTCTTGGCGTCCGTATCCTGGCTACGATTCGGTGACCTCTTTGGGGAATCCGAAGGTTTCGTCACTGCGATTATGGATGAAGTTACCTTGACGAAAAATTATCGGAAATACATTATCACGGACGGTACGGTTGACATCTGTCGGGCATGCCACCGTCCCGGTGAATCAATCCGACATATTGTTTCCGGTTGTTCTCGTCTTGCTAACGGTGAGTACTTGCAGAGACACAATCTAGTGGCTAGAATTATCCACCGGCAAATTGCCTTGCAACACAACCTTGTGGGTTCTGAAGTACCATATTACAAGTATGTGCCCGACCCAGCTCTCGAGAACGGTCATGCCACATTGTATTGGGATCGATCTATCATCACGGACAGGACTATTTTAGCAAATAAACCTGATATTGTGCTGGTAGATCGCCGAGAGCGCCGTGCAATGGTTGTGGACATCACTATCCCTCATGACGAGAATCTTGTGAAAGCTGAGAATGATAAAAAAATCAAGCATCTTGATTTAGCTCACGAGGTTGTCGACATGTGGGACGTGGACTCTGCAATCATTGTACCGATAGTCGTTTCGGTTAATGGACTAATAGCAAAGAGCCTCGACCAACACCTTAGGAAGCTCTCATTGCACGGTTGGGTCAAGGGCTTGATTCAGAAAGCAGTACTCCTAGACACGGCACGTTTAGTGAGGCGTTTCCTCTCTCTGGAGCCCTGACCACCGGCAGCCTGGATCTTGTTCCTGATGCCAATGGGCCATCTATTTTTCATATTTTTTAATGTTTTTGTAGGTTTTTTTTAAAAGAAATGTTTAAAAATATATAGAATAAGAAAAATGAGAAATAAAGGAAATAATAATAATAGTAATAAACATCCATTTTGAGAGCTAAAATTAACAAACACATTGATGATAATTCTATCATGTCCGCTTCTCAAAATGGATGTAGGAACGGGTCCCGCGGTACTAAGGAGCTACTCCTCATTGATATGGCCATTAGTCAACAGGTTCGCCGTTCCCGAAGGGATCTGTCGACATGTTGGATAGATTATAAGAAGGCCTATGACTCGGTGCCACATACATGGCTCATGAGGGTGTTAGAGTTGTATAAAGTAGATGCAACTCTGCGCACCTTCCTGATGTCGTGTATGGGGCAATAGAGGACAGTCCTTCGCTATCCAGGATGTCAGCAAATCCAGAGGAATAGCGAACCGATAAGGATAGAGCGAGGTATATTTCAGGGCGATAGTTTGAGTCCACTTTGGTTCTGCTTAGCCTTGAATCCTCTTAGCACGCTGCTGGAGGATTCAGGTCTAGGCTATGGGTTGAGGAGAGGTGGTCAAGTTGTATCTCACCTCCTTTACATGGATGACCTGAAACTCTTTGCCCCCAACGATTTGCAACTGATGGAGCTACTGAAGGTAACTGAAACTTTCAGTAGCGCCATCAGGATGGAATTTGGTGTGGACAAATGTGCGGTCATGCATGTAAAACGAGGGGAGATTGTGGAATCTGTGGGAACCCAGCTCTCGGATTCCATAAATCTTAGATCCCTCTCAGCAACCGAAACCTATAAGTATTTGGGTATGTCGGAAGCCCTGGGCATCAATGTTGCTGACATGAAGCAATCGTTGAAGGAGCGCTTCTTTGGCCGCCTGAAAAAAGTATTTAATAGTCTTTTAGCAGGCGGAAATAAGGTGCGTGCCTTCAACGGTTGGGTCATGCCGGTTTTGATGTACTCTTTCGTCATACTGAAATGGACTCAAACAGAACTAGACGCCCTGGATAGGAAGGTCCGTACATTGTTGACGGCATATCGAATGCATCACTCACGTTCTTCGGTTATGAGACTGTATATCCCGCGGAAGTGTGGGGGTCGAGGCTTTTTAAACGCTAAGACTCTCCACAATCGCGAGATATGCAGTCTCAGGGCATATTTCCTAGAAGTCGACGTGGGGATGCATCGAGATGTGGTCGCGGTGGACAAAGGCCTCCCCGCTCTCCTTGGCTAAAGAGAACTGGCGCAAACCTGTAGTGCTTGACACTAACGACCGCAGGGAGGTATGGCAGAGTAAGGAGCTCCACGGACGCTTTTTGCCGGACGGGCCCGATGTAGACCTGTCAGCGTCCGTAGCCTATCTACGTTCCGGGGACCTCTTCGGAGAAACCGAAGGTTTTGTCTGTGCAATTATGGATGAAGTTATGATGACGAATAACTACCGGAGATTTATTGTGAAGGACGGCACGGTTGACATATGTCGGGCATGCCACCGTCCAGGTGAATCAATCCGTCATATTATCTCTGGGTGTTCTCGTTTGGCTAACGGAGAGTACTTGCATAGACACAACCTTGTAGCCAGGATTATCCATCAGCAACTTGCTCTAAAATACAGACTTGTGGAATCGGAAGTGCCGTACTATAGGTATGTGCCCGACCCAGTTCTCGAAAATGGCAATATCACATTGTACTGGGATCAATCCATCATCACTGACAGGACTATTTTAGCCAATAAGCCTGACATAGTGGTGGTGGATCGATCAGAGCGGCGCGCAATGATTGTTGACATAACGGTCCCGCATGATGAGAACCTCGTGAAAGCCGAGAAAGATAAGCAAATAAATATCTTGACTTGGCTCGCGAGGTTGTCGACCTGTGGGATGTGGACTCAGCGATCATTGTGCCGATAGTCGTATCAGCCCATGGCTTAATTGCTAAGAGCCTCGATGAATACCTGAGAAGGCTCTCGTTAGGCAGCTGGATCAAGGGCTTGATTCAGAAAGCAGTACTCCTGGACACGGCTCGTATTGTTAGGAGGTTTCTCTCTCTGGAGCCCTGACCACCGGTAGCTTGGACCCTGTTCCCGATACCGGCGGGCAACATTTTTTTATATTTTTAAATGTTTTTATATTGTTTTTTTATAAGAAATATTTAAAAATGTAAATAATTTGTATAAAAGTTAAATAAAGGAAATAATAGTAATAATCACCTCGTTGCCAGGGTTATCCACCGGCAACTTGCTTTGAAGTACAACTTTGTGGAATCAGAAGTGCCATACTATAAGTATGCGCCCGACCCAGTTCTCGATAATGGTAATATCACGTTGTATTGGGATCGACCTATTATCACTGACAGGACTATTGTTGCCAATAAGCCTGACATTGTGGTGATAGATCGATTGGTGCGTCGCGCAATGATTGTTGATATAACGGTTCCGCATGACAAGAACCTCGTTAAAGCAGAGAAAGATAAACAATTCAAATATCTAAATTTGGCTCGCGAGGTTGTCGACATGTGGGACGAAAGTATAGCAGTCATTGTGCCGATACTCGTGTCGGCCAATGGCTTAATAGCCAATAGCCTCGACGAATATCTGAGGAAGCTCTCGCTAGGCAGCTGGATCAAGGGCTTGACTCAGAAAGCAGTACTTCTGGACACGGCGCGTATTGTTAGGAGGTTCCTCTCTCAAGAGCCCTAACCATCGGTATCTCGGACCCTGTTCCCGATGCCGGTGGGCTACTATTTTCTAATTTTTTTAATGTTTTTTATATATCTTTGTTACTAAAAATATCTAAAAATGTAAATAATATGTAAAGAAAATAAATAAAGGAAATAATAATAATAATCGTTTATTTCAGGCATTGGCACCCATAAAATTACAAATTATGCAAAAAAAATTTCATGTAAATGGTAATTAACTTAAAAATAAAATAAAAGGAATAAGAAATAACAAAAAATAAAACAAAAACCAAAAAAGAAATTACAAAAATATAAAACGTTCATAAAGATCTGGTTATAACAAAATATTTGGTGGTCAAATAAATGGTGCGGAATACTGTGATAACAATGTTGTTTTGAGACTTAAGTAGTCGCAAGTGAAAAGATTCTATAAGCTTACGCATTACAGCATAAAAAATCATCAACCCTGTTCTCGGCAAACAAGCCAGAACTTGCTTGCTTTGCTTGTATCAAAGTGGGCCAGTGTAGAACAATTGACAGTATGCCTTAAACAGGGTCACTTTAGCCTAATTTGAGCAGTGTGTAAAGCGTCTGGCTAGTATATTACTTTTACAAGCAACGCTTTGCCGCTGCCTTTCTAAATTTAAATTATCGCTTAAGTCATCAGTTACAGTATGGCCAAGGTATTTCAAGTTATTGACAATTTTAAGGCGTGATCCACACAAGTTAACAGACAATATATGTTCTGGTCCTTATAAA
The DNA here is from genome assembly GCA_947578425.1 of Eugnorisma glareosa. Taxonomy (NCBI): domain Eukaryota; kingdom Metazoa; phylum Arthropoda; class Insecta; order Lepidoptera; family Noctuidae; genus Eugnorisma; species Eugnorisma glareosa. Next base: position 4,813,489 of record OX387974.1, on the reverse strand, counting down.
TATTTCGCTACTTGTAATTGATGTACTTTGTTCGTCATGATGAAGATCGCGGTAGAAATCGGTTGCTGTATTAGTATTTCGTTTCTTTTAAAGGAGATTGGGCAAAATTGGTCTAGCGTTCAATAGCGTTAAGATTTATACCAATGGATAGATCTCGTTAAGAAGAACATTTCGTATTATGGCGACTTCTCTCGATTCAGAGTCAGAAAGGAGCTACAGAGCTCTAAATATGAGAAATTAAGTTAAATAATATACTGTAATTTCATCAATTTATTAACTTTCATTGATACTCTACGATTCAAACATCATATAACAAGCCTATTAACGTCTTTTTCAAAAGTTTGATATCTTAACTGCCGTTTTAGGAACAAATCCTTACAGTAACAGTAGGTTGGACAGATGGTTAACTCTATCCCAACGACCAATAGTGTAAAGATATTATTATGTATTGATGGATTGATCTCTTCAATAAGAATATTTCTTGCTTTTACAACTTTTCTCGATACAAAGAGGAGCTACAGCTCGGTACCCAATCAACTACCTAGTCAGATCAATAAAACCAAATAGACTACGAATTAGCAAAAGATGTATAGTAGCAAATTTTAATGTTCTCATTGAAAGCTCTTTTGGATGGTGTATAACTTATTGCTATTGGTTAACCAGAAAATCTTAACTTCGGTGCCCAATTAGACACACATTTAGGTCAATAATTGTGAACAGACTACGAATTAGTAAAAGTGGTGCTAGTACCAAAAGTTTTCTTTTAAAAGCTCTATCCAATAGTGTATATCTTATGACTACTAGTTGCCTGTAAACTCTTAATTAGTTGTAAATACAGTCTTAACTTCGGTGCCCAACTACTGACCTATTTAGGTCAATAACTCCGAACAAAATACTAATTGGCGAAAGTCGTTAAATAGCAGAGATTTTCCTTGAAAAGCTCTTTTCAATGGTGTATATTTTATTGCTATTGGTTACCCAGAAAATCTAAACTTTGGTGCTCAAATAGTCACCAATTTAGGTTAATAACTCCGAAAGGACTTTGAATTAGCGAAAGTCGTGTAAGTGGCAAAGGTTCTCCTTAAAAAGCTATATCTTATGATGTATCTCTTATGACTATTTGTTGCCAAGAAAATCTTAACTTCGCTGTCCAAATAGTCAGCTATTTAAGTCAATAACTCTGAACGAACTGCGAATTAGCAAAAGTTATGTTTTAGCGAAAGTTTTCAGTGAAAAATTCTCTCCGATTATATATATGTTATTGCAATTGGTCATCCAGAAAATCTTAACTTTGGTGATCAAATGGTGAGCTATTTAGGTCAATAACTCCGAACCTTTACGCAAAAGCTTTATGCAATTGATTATAGGTTATTATAATTGGTTACCCAGAAAACCTTAATTGGTTGCCAAGAAAATCTTAACTTCGTTGTCCAACTAGTTACTTATTTAGCTCAATAATTCCGAACGTACTGCGAATTGCCAAAAGTCGTGTTAGTAGCAAAGGTTCTCCTTGGAAAGCTCTTTTCAATTATGTGTATTTTAGGGCTATTGGTCCTTGGGGCAGATGCTTAAACATCGAGGACCATTCTCTTTCATGTTTTTTAGTTTTATCATGATTGTGTTACGTTAGTAATCCAGTTTGTATTTTCTTGTCGTTCCTTCCACGCACTCTTGATTCCAACTAATTTTGTAATGAGGCGTTGTATAACTTAGATGTTTGTGTATTTCTGTATTTTCTTATTTCTGTGTATATTTATTTCCTTATTTTAGTTATGTTTTATCTATTGTTTTTCCTGTTCTTAAATAAAAGTGCTCTTTGTTTTATTAATCTTATTGCTTCAGATCCTATTCTATCTTTAGGTGTGTTTGTGTTGTTCCTTTTATTTCTTCTTTTATGGTATCATATTTTTCCTGGACTGTTCTTAAATCACTTATTGGTATCAATTAAGTTTTTAGAGATTCTAGAACATAGCTTCAAATAATTTTCAATTCGAACCAGTAGTTCCTGAGATTAACGAGTTCAACCAAACAAACTCATCAACTTATATCATAATGGCGACGAGTATCCATTAGCAGAGAGTCATCTTCTAATGGACACTCGTATACAGATATCATAACATTTCGCCTGTATTTCCAGGAAGGGTTGGACATTATGCCAGTAATGTATAAGTCCCATGTAATAATAAGGGACAAGCCTATTACCATCAGTCGGCTCCATAGGCTTGGTTATTTCGTCAATTAAGAATAAACGTCCCGTAATATTAGATACTAGCTGTGTCCGCGACTTCGCTTGCGTGGACTTAGATCATTCTCAGCCTGTTACTTGCATAGGCACTTTGTTAAGGGTCTATTTGAAATAAATGCTTTGAGTTTGAATCAAGTCTATAACCTGCCCAATCAACAAACACCAAAACAATGGTGTAAATTTTCATAATAACGAACAGACAAAGTCATGTTGCTTTTTATAATAAAACGCTGTGAAAGATTTAAGTCCAAGCGAACGAAGTCGCGGGCACAGAAAGTGCGACAGCGCTAACTATGCAACAAACGTTGGTGTGAATCCAAGGAAAGATAATAAGTCCAATCAAGATATCAGCAACGGGTCTACCTTTTATAGCAGAACTTTTTATGTCATAATATTATTTTGAATAACAACGGATAGCATAAACTTCATTTCGCAGAAAAACGTTTGGCAGACACTAATTTATCATACATTCAAAACTCGTAATTTTGTAAGTCAGAATCATCTTTAGGCATAAATTTCATATCCATAAGAAGTAAAAAGTAGGACCATCACATCGCAGAAAGCTCACAGTCAAATCGTCTTTTGGCATACATTTCATATCGATAGTCATTAAAAGGCAGAACTAAAATATCTCAGAAAGTTTATAGTTAGAATCATCTTTTGGCATACATTTCATATCCATAATAATTGAAAGACTCATCTATAACATTACAGAAAATTCATAGTTGGAATAATTTTGTATTTCTTACTTATAAGAAGCATGCAAACAGGCATATCAAATTAAATCAAATATTTTTTTATTTGCTATATAGTATTGGTACAATTTCGATCTTAACATAAATAATCCATATCCTTAATACTAAGTCATAATAATGTGACATGCAAACATTTGGGCTTCTTATTATTATCATTAAATTCATATTTCAATGTCAAATAAAATTCGATACATTTTCTATAATATTAGGTCAGTGGTTAAATAATGACCGTTATATTTTATTTACCAATTTATTATTAAACTAGCGACCCGCCCGACTTCGCACGGGTCAATGTTATACATATAAACTTTCCTCTTGAATCACTCTATCTATTAAAAAAAACCGCATCAAAATCCGTTGCGTAGTTTCAAAGATTTAAGCATACAAAGGGACATAGGGACAGAGAAAGCGACTTTGTTTTATACTATGTAGTGATAAGTCACTTACTGAGTAGAAATTATTTTCCCTTAACCATACTTTAAGACATCTTGCAAATTTATTAGCTGGTAAGTTTTTAATACTGTCAGGTATAGCATTAAATATGCGAACACACACTGCATAGCTATTCTTGCTGTATAATGTTGTCCTAGGAATTATGGGCAAAACTATTCTATTTCTATACCTATTACTTTTTGGAAATATTTCATTAGCTTTTTTAAACAACTCCGGGTGCATTTTCACAAATTTTCCGCTTTCAAAGATATACTAATAATAAAATAAGACTCGGAAGTGTTAGAATCTTGAACTTTTTGAAAAAAGGTTTGCAGGATTCCCATGGGCGTATTCCCGCTATGGCGCGGATGCATTTTTTCTGTGCGGTGAACCCTCTCTGACTGTCTGTTGAGTAACCCCATGTGACAAGACCATACCTCAACAAAGAATCAACGTACCCATAGTATGCAGATAATACTGTTTTTAACGCTGACCTTTTCGAGAGTTCTTGAAGAACGTACACGAATTTATTTATTTTATTGCATACTTTATTGACGTGGGACTTCCAGTTGCAGTTTTTATCAATCGTGATACCGAGAAAGGTCGTTTCGTTTACTTCGTTTAATTTAAGTCCTGCATATTTGATGTTGATTGAATAAAGTTAGTTTTTGTGAGATTTACACGTAAATTATTTTCGTCAAGCCATGTTATTATCGATTCAATTGTATTATTTATGTTAGTTGTATATTTAATAATGTCAGTATTATTCGATGTCATTATTAACGATATGTCATCAGCGAACAGAAAACACGGGTGATTAGTCACTTCAGGAAGGTCATTTATATATAGTAGGAACAACAGGGAACTGAGCACTCCCCCTTGGGGCACACCAGACCTGTTATATTTATAGTTTGATCTGTATGACTTAAGTTCTCGTTGACTGTCGATTTTTTCGATTTCTACACACTGTAATCTGAAAAAATTGAAATAGCTTTCTATCCATTGGAGTGCAGGGCCCCGTATCCCATACTTTTCTAGCTTGTCTATTAGCAATTTGTGTGATACGAAGTCAAAGGCTTTCGACAGATCAAAAATATGCCTGTTGTCTAAATTCGCTTATCTAGATTAGTAACTATTGTGTGAATTAGGTTAAAACATGCTAATGATGTGGATTTTCTCTTTTGAAAATCGTATTGTTCTACCCTTAGGATAGAATGCTTATCGATGAATTGAGTAAGGCGTTTATGCATGACAGTTTCAAAGATTTTTGATATTATGGGTATGAGAGTGACTGGTCTGTAGTTATCTAGATCTTCCTTATTACCTTTTTTGTGGAGAGGTTTTACAACAGATTTTTTGAGTATGCTAGGAAAGCATCCAGATTCAAAGGATAGATTTAGTAAGTGTGTTATAACTGGTGTTAATTCAACTGAACAGCTTTTTATAATTTTTGTGGCTAGCTCATCATAACCTACAGAGTATGTGTTGTTTAAAGATAATATATTTCTATGTGTCTCTTCAAAACCATATGGTTTTAGGAAAATACTATAATTAACATATTGTCCAATGCTAGCACGAGTATGTCTCTGGGTATCGTTTGTTAGATTAATCCAATAGTCATTGAATGTTTCAGCAATTTTGTTCGGGCTATTAATTATACTACCTTTATTCTTTACTCTTTCTATGACTTGTTTGCTCTTAGTACCGATTGACTTTTTTTTTATCAGTTGCCATGCTGCCCTGCATTTGTTCTTTGAGTTACTGATAAATTGATGATTAGTTCTTTAATAGACCCATGTATCCAACGCCGTAGGAATTTAGAGTATTTTTTGAACCTTGATTTATTTTCCACCATTTTGTTAGCGTAATATTTGTTTCGCAATGATCTTTTGGTTTTGCAGCTTGCACCTTTGGATATCCATTTTAAGGGACGCTCCCTGTTTGACATCTTAATTTTTCTGATAGGGAAACACAGTTGATAAAATAGATATATTAGCTCGTAGAACTTATCATAAGCTACGTTAATATCGAATTCTATAAATACTTCTGAAAAGGATAGTGCGGCCATACATTCCTTAAACATAATAATAATGTGATGTTTGTTATAGTCTCTCTTATACTTTGCATATTCTATCAATGGTACTTCTTTGTTTCTTACGGATATACTTAATAACTGTGCAGTATTATGATCAGAAAGACCCAGGTGTAGAAGTTCACCTTTAGCAGATTTGATGTTGCTGATTAGATGATCTATACAGGAATTTTATCGTGTTGGTTCTTGAATATGGAGCACTAGATCATAATTTTGAACAATTTCAATTAACGCCTTAGATTTGTTGTTTCATTGTAGAGTGTTGATATTCAAGTCACCTGCTGTAACAATATTTTTCTTAAATTTACGTGATATAAATTGAAGCACTGTTTCAAGTATTTCGAAAAACTTGTGAATGTTAGAAATTGGAGTTCTATATATGCACAAGATAATAAGATTTTGCTTTATGATCTCAATGCCACAACACTCAAAGATATTATCAACACAATGCTGATTAAAAAATGATATTTCTTTAGATAAAGTACCCTTTTTTACTCCTCCACGCTTTTGTTTCTTTGACCTGCAGTAAGAGGTTGCCAAACTATAACCAGATATTTTTATGAGATTTCGTTACCTCGTTCTATGAACGTTTCAGACGGACAAAAAATATCAGGGCACATTTTAAGATCCGAAAGCTCTGATAAATGTGCTTCTATCGTATGAATTTTGCTTAGTAACTCGGCGATGTTTTTGTGAACTACTCTTAAGCAATTAGCCTCGAAAAAACGTCTGCGTACCCGTGGCACACAGGTTATCCCTTTGGGACCCGCTTATGAGGTTGTCGTTAGAGGTACCAGGTATGACCTCCTCGACGGCGACAACATCATTAGTTTGAATACTAGAGTCTTTTAGTATTGGTTTCGATTCCGTAAGGCGTCTTTGTGCAAGTCAATTATAAAATGGAGGGGGATATTTTTTTAGCTGTATTAATCGCTTTGTATATTCGGAGTTTTTATAAAAATGTAAAAAAGTTGAATCAATAAAAAATTAATAATAGATCAGATTGATCTAGAAATAATTCTAGATCAATCTGATCTAGAATTGAATTAATCTTGCCGCATGACCCATAAGCATTAAAATGTTCAATTTCTCATTGTAATCCACAAATAATAAGAATAATAATAATAAATATCATTTATTTTCTCTACACAAGTTACTTAATGCTAGGGTTACAGTGGAGCACGAACAAGGAATTAACTTTGTGAGAGACTGGTGCTTGAAGTAGGTCTCTATAGAAACCTGTATTACAAGTCACCAGGGCCCTCCCGCAGCTATTTGCCTGCTAACTTTAATGGAATAGTTTATGCATATTAAGAAGAGTGCAGGAAACTAATTTAAAATACAAACTAAAAACATAAAATAAAAAATACAAACTTATTGTGGAAATATCAGAACGTGTGTGAGTATCTAGAGAGTGTGTATGATCGAAATGTGATTAGGTGTCTATATGTAGGAGGTTGATTATGTGACTGTGATGTGAGGATGGTTGAAAGTAAATTTGGTGCGAGCAAGATTGTAGGAAGACTGCGGTTCGAGTACAATAGTATTTAAAAGCAGCAGAGAGGATGGTTAGCTAGAAGAGATTGTCTATCTGAGAGGGGTCAACAGTTTTTCTGTTTCCTGGTAGTCTAAAGTTTTCAAATATGTAGTGACTGAGGTTTTACATTTATATTTCGTTAGAGGATATATATTAAGAGTGTTGTTTAATTTATTATACAGGTATGGTCCGAGAAACATGAAGAAATTATGGGAGTGAGCACAGTTGCATGCTTGTGTCCGGCATACCCTGCCTTTTCGGCGCTTATCCTTCTGAAGATTCGGGTTGTATTTCAATAAGGAGTGTTCTTTCAGCACTGTACGCAATACGAAGGACTGTCTTACAGTAAGCACATCCCACTTTTTAAAAAGGTCTACAGTAGGGAATAAATAAGAAAGCCCGGCACCAACTTTGAGAATAGCGCGCTGTGCCCTCTCGACATAAATTCGGTGAGTCTTGGCGGCACCACCCCAAGAAGTAATACAATAGTCGATAAGGGATTGACATAAGGCATCGTAGACCATCTTAGTAACCCGTCGGTCACCTGCGTGCCTAAGAGTTTTGAAAATGTAAATTAGTTTGCGCAAACGGGCTACCAAGGCTTTTATATGCGGTCTAAAGGTCAGAAATTGGTCTATGACGATACCAAGGTATTTGGTGTCATTGACTCTTTGGAGAGTGGGACATGAGCACAAGTATGTGCCAGGAACACAAGCATGACAGGAAATACTAAGATAGGGTGGAGGCAGTTGATTTGACCTGTGGGCAAACGTGATATATTTAGTTTTGTTAACATTTAAAGTTAATATGTTTAATCGTAGCCATTCAGAGACTTTGTTAAAACCCTTTTGGGCAATATGAAAAACATCCTCCCAGCTCTGTCCACTAAAAAAGAGGGCAGTGTCGTCAGCGAAAGTAAAAATTTTTGCACCGTGTAGCTGAAGTTGGCAGAGGTCATTGATATACACCAAAAACAACGTAGGGCCGATTATACTGCCTTGAGGCACACCGTATTCGACCAGAGCCTCGTTGCTCAGCCCACTGTCAATCCGAACTCTTTGCTTCCTTTCTGTAAGGTAGTCCTTCATTAATTTTAAGGAGATACCTCTTACACCAAGCCTCTCCAGCTTATTGAGTAGGTGTGGGATAGAAACTGTGTCGAAAGCTTTTGCAAGATCAAGGAACAGTGTTATGCATTTATTCCTTTGGTCTAGTTTGGCAACAATGGATTGCGAAAGTTCATGTACCGCGTCATTGGTTGATTTATTGCAACGAAAACCAAATTGGGCAGGCGAAAGAAGATTGTTAGTTTCTAGGTAATTTGTTAGTCGTCGGTTGATAAGCCGTTCCAGGATCTTGGACAGAGTAGGTAAGATGGAGATAGGCCGGTAGTTATCAACACAGTCTCTCTCCCCGCCCTTGTGTATAGGTTTAATAACTGCCAATTTAAATGCTCTAGGGAAGACACCTGTCGCTACAGCAAGTTGGCAGATGTGGGTAATGGGAGAGGTAAGAAAGACTATGTACCTCTTTAGGATCTTGCCAGATATATGGTCGATTCCTACGGCACAATTCTCTATCAATCCATTTATGAGGGAAAATACTTCTTCTTCATCAGGAGGGAGCATGACAAATGAGTGTACGGCAGAAATAGTTGAAGAGTCATTGGGCATTGGGCAGGTTTTCGTTGAAGCGGTAGTTCGCTCCGCCAGCCTTCTGCCCACGTTGGCAAAGAAACTATTAACGTTATTCAGATCCTCATCTTTATTTTGGGACGTAATAAGACAGGAAGAGTAGTCTGCTGGCTTACTTGAGCAACTTATCTTTTTAATTGCATCCCATAGCTGCTTTTTATTGCCCTTCGCATTATCAATCTCTCTTTTGTCGTAGTTTCGTTTAGCTTTTTTAATAATAGAGTTACAGTAATTTCTATAGCGTTTGTAGGTTAGCTTGTTAATCTCATTTTCAGGATCTCGTTTAAGTTTTTTATATAGATTATCCCTATTCTTCATACAACGAAGCAACCCTTTAGTTATCCATGGCTTACTGACCTGTTGTCGCCTGGGAATCTTCACCAAAGTAGAGTTATTTAATATTGCAGTCGAAAGGTACGTCACAAGCAAGTCGGTTGCAGTGTTGGCATCATTACACTCAATTATTGGTTGAAAGGAAGTATTTCGAATAGTTTCATCGAGCGATTCATAGTCAATCTTGTTGGCCGTTTTACTATAGTACTGCATGCGGGACTTTAAGTTTAAGCTAATGGCAACAGTTTCGTGGTCCGTAATTGATGATTCGAATATGAAACAATTAGCGTCTAATTTTGTTTTGAGCATAATATGATCTAGGCACGTGCGTCCATGCGTAAGTGCCGTATGTCCTGGGAGCAAACAGTGACTTGCTAGTACGTTTAGGTAGTAATGTGAGCGATTGTCTGAACTATTAGGTGCTATATTAATGTTTATATCGCCGCAGAGAATAATGTTTTTAAAACTTTTTAATTTTGAGAGTAGTGTGTCTAGTGAGCTAATAGAGTTATTGGTATTAGCCTGACTCGGGGGGCGGTAGATTCCGATAATGCACGTTTCTCTGTCTAATTTTAGCATTAGACAGTTGGCATCATTTATCTGGGGTTCTTCAATAGTAACTTTAAGGTTTCTGTTAAAGTAAATAACCACTCCTTCATTTTGCGTTTTGTGAGTAGTTGTTGATGCAAAATTATAGTTATCGAGATTAGGTATGTTCTGAGCTGAAGGAAGCCAACATTCTGAGAGGACTAAAATGTCCCAAGGTATTTCGGACCTTTGCAAAAGTGAAGTGAGACTAGGCAAGTTACAGTTAACGCTACGAATATTTTGTGACAAGAGATTGAGGGTGCAGTTATTAGTTGAAATATATTTTTTTACATCGTCTATGCCGCATGTGATTGATTTTGCTATTTGAAGTGAGTCAAGATCTGAGTGTAAGGTCTCAATACTTTGCATTCTTCACAAGAGAACGGGAATAAAAAATGTCACGCAACGTGCGTGACCTATAATTACGTAAGTTATAGAAGTGTAAACTCAGATCTTGTTGGTATATAGCTATGATGTTGTACATGCGACTTGATGCAAAACATAGTGGGGCTAGGTTACTGATACTACAGATATTCCGGAATAATGCTCGCTTAGGTAATGTGTACTGGGTAAGTGGTGAAACTTGTGTGTTGTGTGCCTGCGAAGGAGATAACGCGTTAAAGTGTGAGGAACTATAGATCCACTGGTTACAACTAATAATGGTAAAATATAAGCTAACATGCATAATCATACCTAGTAAATCGAATTTCATGAATAGAATCAGACGTTTCAGCAGAATGTAACAAAATATAATAAAAACAAATACGAAATTAATGCATGCACAATAGTTCTTTGCAGGACTGCAGATAGTGCATAACATCTGAGATAATAAAACTAGTCATTGCGATTTGAGTTTTGTTAGATCTTCTTCTCGGGATATCAGAATTGAGGGGTCGCCTTCTTTCTGGCGAATAAAGACCTTTCCGTACGAAGTCCAGCAGCTTGCCTCTGTATTTAATTTGACGAATTCACGGGCCAAGTAAAATGTGCAGTCATTCGATTGTTTGCTAAGTAGTCTTAAAGTATAATTTACTTTGTCTTCATTAGGGTGATCAGTTTTAAGGACTTTTAACACTAGACTAGGACATTTTATACATTTCAAAAATACACATAATTCAGTCATAATTCTCCATGGGTCAGCGTCCTGTTCGCCAACACAAAGTATAATACGGTCTTCAGGAGTTATCTCGAACACACCCTGTATGCAAATAAGCATACACCATGCATGCAAGCAAGCATATACCATGCATGCAAGCAACCATGCAGCATGCAAGCAAGCATGCAACATGCAAGCGAGCATGCAACATGCAGCAGACACGGTTTCTGTCACGGTTCCGGCGCTGCAGGGCTCCGGCGGTCCCAAACGAGCATCATTATCGTCGCAGATAGTTTGACGCTCTCCACCGCAGCCGCGGCTACGGTGGCGAACGTTAAAACCACCTGCTCCTCAGCTCGCGGGCCGTCTCACCCCTCTGCGCCTACGCTTGCTTAAATTACACTCTAAGGGTAGGGCAAACAAGACTACGTGGAGTCGGTTTTGCAGCAATTCGTTTCTGTGACTAACTTTTGTAGCACAACATGTTGACTTTTAAAGACTATATTTTTATTTTCATTTTAGGTTAAAAATGCTTATTTACAGAAATGACAATATGCCTAATAAAATTATTCCAAAGGAAATTCTGCCATCTTCATAGCCAAATGAAATTATACCAAATAATCGTCGCTCTAAATAAACGTTCTGCCAAACGAAATTATGTGAAATTTTAACTTTGCCAAAGGTAATTATGCCAAATAAAATTCTGCCAACTTAAAAGTATGCTATTGTAAATTCGGACATTTAAACAGTCGGCCAAAAAATAATTATGTTAAATAATTTTTTTGCCTTAATAATATTCGTTTAAAGAAAATTATGCCAAGTGTGTTATGCCAAATAAATTTCGGAGCATCAGGATTCTGCCAGATAACGGGAACCCATCAGCAACTTCTCAGAACATAAAATATCTTACCTGCGTCATAAATAGCATTATAGGCCTGTTCGAGGATTTTCCGGGACATGGGGTCCATTACGTACGCGAGGTGGTAGTGCACCTTGAAAAACTGGGCGTCAAACCGCGCCAGCTCTGGCACTGTACCCATACGCTGAGACGCCTCGGGGTGGTTGCTTGTCCAACGTAGCTTCTCTGCTGTCACTGGGTTAACCTGGAGGATAAAATTTATGTAGACCACTGTTCCGCTGAAGGACTTTACCATATCTATGTATTATTAGCTATTACTGTCATCGTTTGGACATTAGTATCAGTCAGCACCTTTGAAAAACTCGTTCGCCAAAAATCAGTCATCCAACACCCAAATTAAGTCACCCACTTTCTATCACAATCCAAGGGATTTTTATTTTTGAATCCCACTATTTGTAACGTAACCCAAAGATCATTGTTGAACTGAAAAAACTGGGTTGTGAGTGTGTTAGGCAGATACCCAGCACTTAGCCATGAATCTCCAAGACCTCACCTTGTTATACAGAATGTCCGACAATTCCTTGACGTGGTGCGAGGAGGGGAAGAGCCCCGACATGCCGGAGATCACGACCCTCTCGCCGTCGGCGACCGGCAACGGCGCCAGTGCAGCCTCCCCCTCAGTCACGGAGTGGGGTTGGGGTTGAGCTAGGTCTTGAGGAGTTGGCGTCATGGTGGAGCAGGCTGATAAAGTGAAGAGAGTTGACAAGGAACGGTCAGTGACCCCAAAAACTAGAAACCAACAAATCATTGGATAAAATATTTTTTTTAAATCGATTCACAGTCCACCAGCATCATATGGTATAAACTATCGCATCTAAACTACGTTGTTACATCATATTATCACTGCGACTTTTGAACGCGCTTTATGTGCCGACTGCGTTCAGTTTTCTTTTCTATCTAATTTTGTTTTACTGCTTAAGTATTATTGCTCTGTGACTTCTAGAAGACTGAATAGATCCAACGAGATCCCAATAGAAGCAGAAAACAAAGAAAACTAAAAAAAAAAGTATTTCAACAATTGGGACAGAATTGGCTGATATGAGTATTGTAAAAATACAAAATGAACGGCTACAACTTACTTGGTGAAGATGGAGATCCTAACAGCTTTAAGGAAGAACAAATGCAACTAGACTTGTGCACCACGGTACTTGTGCAACCGTTTTATAAACTGGTAATTAGTACCTATAGAATGGATTTAAATACTTTTGGAAACAATGATCAATTTGCATTAAACATAAATTAAATTTTGAACATTTGATTAACTTTACTGTGATTACTTAACCCTCGATCCGTCGCGTGGGATCTTTGAAAAAAAACCATGATGTTCATAGTTTGGGAAGTTCACAAACCTGCACCCTTTTTTTTACGGATGGAAAATCATCAAATGACCCCTCCCACTCAGGGTGAAGCGGAAGGTAGTGTCAGACTTGTACTAAAACCCATCCATGTTCCTTCTTTTGCCCTTTGTGTTCCAGGACCGCGGTATCTCTTTCGAACAGTCCCGCAACCCTGGCAGGCATCGGTCCTTTCAGGCCCCTTCCCGTTTGCTGGCATCTCTTTGAGGAGCGCGTAGAACACGAACGAGCCGTCGATACGGACTGTCGTCATATTAAGACGGATGGACGGCGAGCTAGCGCATAGCTCACCGTCCACAGGCCCGCAAAAATATGCACCCTTACAAGGTTTCTACGGATCCCTCACTTGTAAGTAACTTCTTAAAAAGAAACACTCGCATCGATGTCATTTAAGCTGCGCATACGCACCGCACACATACTTACACTGAGAATATTTTTTTGTTGTTTGATTTTTATTTTATTTTAGTCGTTTTTTTTTGTCTCAAATAAAATATAACAAGGTAAGAAATTGTTTAGATTTTGTAAAAGTTAATCTTAAGATGAAGTTCCGTCCGAACTGGAAGGAGGACGCGCGAGTTCACGAGAAGTGGAAGGATTGGAAGGAGGCCTTCGCCCAGGAGTCGGACAGAGCAGGCTAGGAAAAAAAATGAACACAAAACAATAGAAACAATAGTTATTTATCTAATATGTGAGGAAAGTTCGTTTTTCCTATGAGTTTTGATTTTGAGTCTTGAGCGAACGAAGGATTGAAATTTATAATCACTCGCTGCGCTCGTGATTCTATTTTTCAATCCTTCGTTCGCTCAAGACTCAACAAAACGAATAGCAAATGAACTTGCTCACATGTGGCATACAAAACTTTTCACCACTCCCAGCAAGAAAGTATTCAGTCATCATAGGTAAATAAATTAAATAGTTGTAGGGGTTCTTCAATGAAACCACTCGTAAACCAATGTACCTAACAATTAAAAGAATTTATTGTTCTGAATAACACTACTTTAACAGTCTTTAAACAAAGTTATAGACTAATACTACGTTGGCACAGAAAAGTTTTAAGTAAGACCGCCCGATGTCGGTTCCGCCACGGAAGCCGACCGTGCAAGCCGGAGTGCGTTAGATTGCCCGTACCCGTTCCGTAGGAAACGTGTCCGTGCGAGCCGAACTGCCGAATGCTCGTAGGATGTCGCTGCGCACCCGCTAGGGGGCGCGGCAGGCGGTCACGGGGCTCTGCCCCCTGGCCGCGGAGGCCATACCTTGGCCCGTTAAGACGGACCCGTCGTTTGCTTGCCCTTATAAAAAGGCTAGGCCGTTTGGCGTGCGTGAGACAACGCACGCCTGTGTGTGTGGTTGCGGTGAAGTTTTCAGTAGGCGCGCTACAGCGCTGTCTCATAGCGCTGCTTTCTTCACGGCACCTCGGCGGTCTGTCCCCGCCAGGTGAGACCCCCGGTTTCCCGGAGGAGGCCCGGCGGAGGACGACCAGCGACAGAGGTGCCGACTCGACGCACCTATGAAGGATGTAAGGCTCCCGTCCGCCCCGCTTCCAGAGCTAGCCGGTTGCGGTCCGGACTAAGAAGCCGTTATGAGTCTGTGGGCGGTATTGTACTGTGTAACACCGCCCAGTGTTGGTGTGGGTCGCGAGCCCGCGCCGCGCCCCCACATTGTGAGTCTACGTGTGTGTAGAGAGATGCATGTGTGGTGTAGCTGCGCGACGTGCCTATATTAACTTAGAACACGCCACCCAGCTGAGTGTATGTAGTATGTGGAGTCATATTGTTCAGGTAAGCTGCATGTAGCCTGGGGCAGCTTACCTGGGTGTCAATCCGGTGGGGGGGGGTCAGTGTCCGCTACCAGGTCGCGGGGGAGGGGGCGCCTCGCGTCAGGGGGGCGCGCATGCCATGGCGCAATGTGCTTGACGTGAGGCCAAGCAGATGCGTCGGCACGCGCGAACATTCCCGTCGCAAGGCGCCGGATGAAGGCGTCCAGGCTCTCGATCCCGAGATCCCGCTGGCCACGTGAGGAACGACGTCATGTTCCTCACGTGGCGAGGGGCGGCGACGATAGTCCGCAACGCAAAGTTTTGCTGCGTGCGGAGGAGCTTCTTGCGGCCCTCGCACGCGAGGACGTACCAAGCGGGAGCGGCGTACGTCAGTATTGAGCGTATATAAGTCTTATATACGCCCAACTTGACGCGCGCCGGCAGACGGGACGAGAGCACTGGGCGGAGCTGGTGGCGGGCTATGCCAGCCCGCGCCGCGACCTGGCGGACGTGACCGCCCATGGTGAGCCGACGGTCGATGGTGACACCGAGGTACTTCATCCGGGGCGACCAATCGACTTCGGCGCCTTGTAGAGTCAGGGGTGGTGGGAGGGGCGCTGATCCGGTGACCATCGCCTGCGTCTTATCCACGTTAACCGACAGCCGCCACACAGCCAGTCAGGCAGCAGATCTAGCGCGCGCTGCATTTTGACCGCCGCGTACTTCGCGTTGAGCGAGGTGGTAATGTACGCGGCGTCGTCAGCGTACAGCGCGAGCGTCGCCTCTGGCGTCGTGGGGATGTCGTCGGTGTAACGTGAGTAACACGCCGGCGAAACGCAGCTGCCCTGCGGAACGCCGGCCAACACCGGATGTGCACACCCAGCGCGGAGAACGAGCCGAGTGACGGCACAGGGAGCTCTTGATGGACGACTCTCCGCCTCACCAGTACCGCCAGACCACGGTAGGCAGTGTCGGTAGCCGACCTTTCATCCTTCCTGTAAGCGAGATATCCCGAGACTCGGAGTCTGTCCATAGGTCCCAGGAGCGTCTCGCTTACTAGCGCCAAGTCGATATCCTGTTCGTAGAGGAGGCGGCGTAGGGGGGCGACCTTACCACGGAGGCCGCGGGCATTTCAGTGAATCACCCTCAGCGGCCTAGCCATGGTAGAGCTTGAGCAGGGAGGCCAGGCCGTTGAGGATGATCAGCTTCGCGTCCTGACCCTGTCTGATGGCCTTAATCAGGTCCATCAGGAGCTGTATGGTGCAGGCTGTAAACTCCTTTTTCTTCTCAGCGTCGGCAGCTGGGCCGGCGCTCGTAGCGCGTCTGGATGTAGAGGGGAGCGGGGCCGAGGGCCGCGCTATGCCGGCGCCAGCTGCCGGCCCTGTCTTCCTCTTCGTTGTTCCTACGGGTCTTGGTGTTGGTGGTAGTGGGACAGCCTGCGCTAGGGTCGAGGTGAGGTCGTCCCGGAGGTTGTCTTCCTCTGCTGCGGGCGCAGGGAGGGGCTCAGGTTTCCCACCTTTACCCCTGCGCTTTCTGTTCCGCTTCCTCCGCCGCTTGGAGGAGGGGGCCTTCTCCCCTGTCGGTGGGCCCGTTGGCCGCCGCCATCAGCGACGCGCCCTGAGCCTCGGTGGAGGCCACTTCTATCGGCCTCTCATTGGTAGTGGTGGCCGCCTGTCGGCGCGAGGCGGACGTGGCGGCGACAGTGCCAGCTCGCCTGCTCCGTATTTCCGTTTGGAATACGGGGCAACGCACGTTGTTCGCCGGGTGATCACCCACGTAGTTCACGCAGGTGGGCGGGTCCTCCCGCGGGCGGGGGCAGTCACGCGCAGCGTGCCCCTCTCCACAGCGGACGCAGGCGAGCGGCCGGTGGCAGTGATGCGATGAGTGCCGAAACTTCTGGCACCGGTGGCATTGCGCGGGCCCTCTTTTCCCCCGCCAGGCTTCTATCTTTACACCACGCATGCACAAGAACACGGTGGTGCTATAGATCGACCTGACCTCCGGTGTCCTCTTTAAGACTGCGTGGAACACGCAGCCGGGTCGTCCCTGGCGCGCCCTTATATGGCGCACGTACTCCGGCTCGTGTCCCATCACGCGGAGCTCCTCCTCGATTTCTTCCGTCGGGGTGTCGGCCGGCAGCCCTGTGATGGCCACCTTCACGCTGCGCTCCGCTGGCAGCGAATAGGCGAACCAGGAAATGCCGCTCTCCTTTTCTAGGTTAGTCAGGTATCGCTGGACCAACCTAAATTTGTCCTCGCTTTCGGGCGAGAAGCGAATCCCAGCGCCGTACGGGCGGGCGTTGGGAGGTCGGCCCAGCTTCGACCTGATGGCCCTAAAGTGGGCGGCCCATCCTGGCAGCTTCTCCACCACCAGCGGAGGATACCTAGGCCGCTTCGGCGGCTTCGGCTTGGGCTGAGTGGTGGCCGCTCCTCCGTCGTCCACTGGGGCCGCCGGTTGAGCTGTGGAGTCCATGTTAATTGAGGCACTCACCCCATGGTGTGCCTCCTGGCGTCTTGCACCGGTAGTGGGCGTTGGCGTCGACGGCGTCGGCGACGCGGGAGGCGTGCGCCGGGCCGCCTCCGCAAAGGTGGGCGATGTGGCGGCGTCTTTTATACCCTCCAGTCGCGGCCGGCGGCGGTGGCGAGCGCGAATGTGGGGCACGGTGCGAGGGAGTAGGCATGCAGGTGCGCGTGCGATGCGGCATCGCGGGCTGGTAGTGCCACATAGTCACAAAGCTATATTTAAAATAACAAAAAAACTGAGATATGTCTTATTCGTGTCGGGTCTGGGTCACAAATGACCGTTCTTCTTTGACGATGTAATTTTTTCAATATTTTCTTAAAGTTTTTTAATGTTTCTGAACTAATTTGACAATAATTTGATAAATTTTATAAAAAAACATTAATCTTAACTTATAAATATTTCTATTCTAAGCATAAAATTATTTATTTTTTAAAATATCTTTAAAACCTAACATAAAAAAATCAGGCAAGGTTAGTTTCTGAACGGGATCATTACTTTCCTCACTGTCCAAACAGTGAGGAAAAACCAACTTTCCTCAATGTTCGAACAGTGAGGAAAAACCAACTTTCCTCCCTTTTTTCGTAGAGGAAAAACACTTCTTTCATGCGGGAGTGGTGAAAAATTATTTGTCTTCGTTCTTATTTAAGTGTTATGAGTGTTAATAAATTACGATTATAATTCTTTTTTTTTTAATGCTGCCATAATATTACCCAACTATAATCCGTCAAAATAGAACATAATATGTACCTATGTTTTAATGTCAATTGATAGCTGTTTATTTTTGGGTCCCAGCGAAAGACAAGTCCCAAGACCCCGCGCTTCTGGACACGTCACAGAAAAGGCACGACGGATGGAGGGTTAATTTTTTGCGACAATGTAACTGTTTTATCAATATTCAAAGTAGTTGTGTAAAGTTGTAGTTGCTAAAGTAAATTCAATATATATATAAAATATAAAATCTGTTTTGCTTCAAATAATTTTATCGTTAAATTAATTACAAAAAAGGGGAATATTCAAGACGTAATAATTGATCGGTTAATTCATACGTCCCTGTAGACCTACCAACAGTAAAAAACACTTTCTCATGTCAGATCTCGAAAAAATAGAATACACCTTCCTTCCAAAGGAGATTGTTCGTTGTATGGAAAGTGGTATATGGACCAATAGATGCTCGTCCTACCGACCTAAAGTGTACTGCGCTGTTATAACGCTCCAGAATAATAAATAGTTTTCATACAGTTTTAACAAAGTTTCGGTTCAGTGTTGGTGATAGATTTGTTTTTGGACATACGTATTATCTGTGAGTTGAAGAAATTACACACAAACATTACAAACAAGACTTAAATAAGAAATAAAAAGGGAACTTTTTTGTCAATATACCCAACCACACACCGAATACAGAGCCCTTGACGCGAACGCGTAAGCGACTCCGTTTTCCGTGCACTTAAGACCTTTTGGTCGCGAACTCAAAGTTCCTCAGTAGGTGTGGGCATTTGTTAGTGTGTGCTTTCAACTAGCGGAATATTAATTTTTTGTCGTGGGCCTTTGTTCGTGTCCACTTTTTTGAAAGTCATCACATTATTATTGGGACTTAAGGATGACTATATTACCTCCGAAATGGGGCTGCTGCGCTCATGAACACATTGATAAAAACTTTATTCGATGTAAAGTATGCGAAAATGCGTTTCATCATGATTGCCTTGACATAGAATCAACATGTGACCTGACATCGTGATCCTGTTCTCAATGCACTAAAAAGCCATCTGAAGCGATAAACATGAATGTTACACCTGTACGCTTTAATCCCAACATAACCATGCGTACAAACAAGAGGCAAGCATTGCAATCTCCACCAAATCCAGCAACTATCCCCGTCACGGATGAGAGTATTCGTGCCATTGTTGAGAATGTGATGGAATCGAAGATGAATTTTCTTTTAGAAAAAATCACTTTAACAATGAGCAACTTGCTGAACAAGGAATTAACCGAGACGAAGTTGCTGGCCTTAGAGGCTCTATAGAATTCCTTAGCAATCATTATGACGTTAAGTTGATGGAAAGAAAGCAGGGTGAAGAAAAAATAAAAGATCTACTAGATATAAAAGAGAAGTTATCCTCCACAATCAGTCTGCGATCTTCGTGACGGAACATCTGAGCCCGGCTAAAAGGCACTACACACGGCTACATGTCTCAAAGCTAAGAAAAAAGGGTATCGTTATGTTTAGATCAGGGGAGGACGTTTCCGACACCAAGATTATGAAAGACATGGACTCGCTTCACTCAATTGTATAATTTTAAATTTTCAACCAAAAGCTGTTATTAAGGCTATTCTCGGTTAAATTCGCTACCTTTAACATATATTACCAAAACACTCGTGAATTACGATCTAAAACTCAAGAATTTTATTGTAATTTAGTGTTTTGATTTTGACGCATTGTATTAACAGAAACCTGGCTCAATAATTGTATCCTTACCACCGAACTTTTTGATAAAAGGTACATAGTTTTCAGACGTGACAGAGAAAGTTCGGGTTTTCATGCCAAAAAAGAGGGAGAAGGTGTCTTGGTCGCTGTATCGAGAAAATACGCTGCTAATAGACAATGTTCGTGGGAAAGTGGGTGCGAAGACTTATGGGTCACTGTGAGTGTTGCTACAGGATTTAAAATAGCTATTTGTGCTCTTTACTTGCCCCCACCTGTTCATTACTCTATTTTGGAGCACTTCTTGGATAGCTATAATGCTGTAGCAGAGAGAAATGATTATTGTACTATTCTTATCGGTGACTTCAAAATGAGCAATATAGTTTAGAATCAAAACATTAGCACATTAGTACTACTCACACCTACCCCACTTTCTCAGGGACTAATTCTAAACTTAATCAGGCCCTTCTAGACTTAATCCATATAAATAACCTCAAACAATATTATTATAACAATGTATGTAATGTTAAAGATAGAATCCTGGACTTGGTTCTTGTAGACCGTCTCGAATGTACGGTGACTGAAGCCCTTAATAGACTGACAAAGATCGATCCATATCACCCTCCTCTTGAAATCTCTCTGCGCCTTAAAGTAAATCATAGTTTAAAACCAGCCTAACATTAGATTAAACTTCAAAAAAGCCAACTATTCTGCTATTAAATCAGAACTAGAAAATACCGACTGGTATTCATTACTCTCAGATACAGACGACCCCAATATAATGTTGGAACGGTTCTATACGGTACTTTATAAGATCATTGAGCGATTTGTCCCATCGACCCTAGTTAAAAGCAATTCGCGACCACCATGGTACACAAACAAGCTGGAGAAAATGCTGCGTGAAAAAAATAACTTAAGAAGAAGGTATGGCACGTACAAAAACCCTATGGATAAGATATCCCTTCCTTGGTGTAGTAAGCGTTGTGACAGGATGGCAAGAGAATGTTACAACTCCTATATAAATAGCATAGAACAGAAAATTACAACGAATCACAAGTTTTTCTGGTCCTTCATTAAGTCTAAGCGGGGTGTTGCTAATGCCTATCCAGCCCCAATATCAAATGGCGTCAGAAAAACTTGTAATGGCAATGAGATGTGCAACATGTTCAGGGCCTACTTTTCTTCAGTGTACATTCCAGCTACCCATGCCTCCAACGTAGTTAAAATTTTGCCTTTCTTTCAAAACCTCTGCGACTCCGACAGCTTTTCCTTGCCAAAGATTTCAAAGGATAAAATAGCCAAGCATCTTAGACATATCCAAAGGTTTCGGCAGCGATGATATTCCCCCTAACTTTGTCGCAACTTGCGCTGACCAACTTGCAACCCCTGCTTGATTTTTAATAAATCTCTGAGCGCTGGTATTTTCCCTAAAAAATGGAAGCTGATGATGACTGATGACTTGGTAGAAAACTATCGTCCTGTATCCATCCTTCCGACATTTGTCAAGGTTTTTGAAGCAATCGTATGCCCTGACATACAAAACTATTTCAGGAAATATCTGTCAGACCACCAGCATGGCTGTACTGCTGCAAGATCCACCTGCAGTAATCTAGTGGCCTTCGTTGAGGTTATTGCAGCTTCACTTGACTCGAACCAGCAAGTCGACATATACACTGATTTCAGCAAGGCTTTTGATAAAGTTTCCCATGAAGTGCTGATTCAAAAACTTGCTGCGTACGGCTTTGCTGGTTCCCTTCTTAATTGGCTGCACTCCTACCTAACAGATACATCCTTTTATGTCGTGGTCAATGGCTATAAATCTGAAACCATGATCATAACCTCTGGTGTTCCGCAGGGTTCCCACCTTGGCCCCGTAATATTTATTATGTTTGTAAACGACCTTTCTTATTGCTTCTTTAACTCCACGCCATTCCTATTCGCCCATGATTTGAAAATGGTTCGCGTTATAGATTCTCTAGCCGATTCAACATTTCTCCAGGATGACTTGAACAGACTCTTAAATTGGTGTAAGGATAATAATATGCAACTTAATGTTGAAAAATGTTCCCAAATTACGTTTACTTGTAAAGCTAACTCCATTGATTTTAATTACAGCATGAATGGTATGTGCCTCGGTAAAGTTGATATGATCAGAGATTGGGAGTCTTTCTTGATCGTAAATTAACATTTATTCCCCACATGGACAACATTATTTAAAAGCTTCAAAGACACTCGGTTTTGTGTTATGTAACGCTGAATGTTTTCGCAAGCCTAAAACTAAGATTTATCTTTTTAACTGTCTCGTTCGTACTATATTGGAATACTGCGCGGTTGCATGGCGTCCCCACTATGCAACACATAGTCTTAGGTTAGAGAGGATCCAGAAAATATTTTTAAACCATCTTGCCTATTCTGCGGGACTAGACAAAAAAATCGGAGCTACGTAAACGTCTTCAAAAATTTAGCATGACTTCACTAGTCACTTCACAATAATATAGATTTAATTTTTCTTTTTAAAATACTTCAGAGGAAAATAGACTGCCCCCAGTTGTTAAGCAAGTTTAATTTTAACCTACCTCACAACTATCCGCATCACCCTATAAAACTGTTACGTCTAACATTCCGCAAAACTGTATCAGGATCCAACTCCCCCATCCCCAGAATTTGCAGGCTTCTTAATAATTGCGTTTAATCAATAGATATTTTTTCCACAACACTTCAAAAATTCAAGCACCAAGTCCATCAAAACTAACCACCATATTGACTTTATTCTTTTCTTTTCTGTCATCTTTGTATTTACTGTATAATCTTAAGCTACCCACTGTTGCTGTTGTAAGTGTTATTTCTGCACTATATTGTATTTTTTAATGTTCTAATTATTTTTTTTGCAGCGTAATGGTATTTTTATGAGGATACTTGAATGACATACCACGAACTCCTGGCTGAATAATAACAGCCGAAGGGTCGATCTTCTAGGTTAGGCCTAAGCCGCACTTGTCAAGGTCGTTCTATGGATGGGTGACTTTGGGTGTCATTAGGTGCCATTAATTACATACCGAGTTTCCTCACTGCCTCAGAAAGCACGTTAAGCCGTTAGTCCCGGCTGTCATTTGTAAATCTTTGATAGTCGCTACAGGTAGTCGGTGGCCTAAAAGTCTGACAACCAGTCTAATAAGTCCAAAGGGTACCGCGTTTCCCAGTACCAATTGGGTTTTGGAGATCAGATAGGCAGTCGCTCCATGTGAAATGCAGTTTCATCCGGTTAGAATAGAAGCCGACTCCAACATGGTTGGGAAAAGTCCAGTCTGATGATAATTATATTATAATCTTTCAAAAGTGGCGATGGAGCCTGAGCCTTTGTCTAAAATTCTGGAAAAGATTATGAAAAAGCGCCTGATCGACTACCTGGAAAACATTTCACTGCTATCTCTTTCTCAGTACGGATTTCCATCTGGCCTGTCGACCTGCGACGCCATTCACGATCTTACTAAGTTTGTTTCTAATAAACTAGATGTGAACAAAAAAGTAATTGTAATTTTGATGGACCTGGCCAAAGCTTTTGACACAGTCTCCGTCCCAATGTTGCTGAAAAAATCAGAAAACATTGGTGTAAGGGATACACAGCTTGAGCTTGAGCACAGCTTGAGCTGACTCACCAACAGATTCCAGAGAGTTAGGGTGGATGAATGGACTAGTAGTGCCCTTCCCGTCGTGCATGGTGAAACCTCCAGCCACCTCAGTCCTCTTTTATTTCTGACTTACATCAACGACCTCTGTAAGCTCAAGATGCCCGTGGAAGGATCATAACTTTCGCCGTTCACACAGTGCTTTTGTTTGAAGATGATACCTGACCCGAAGTTTACTGCTACGCGCAGACGGGCTTTGATTTGGTGTTGTCATGGCTAGCTAGGACTAAACTCGCTCTCAATGTGGGTAAGACTAAGTATTTTCTTTTTACATAAAAAAACCTACTTGCTCACTCGATAATTTCAAAATTACCGCTCATGCATTTCTTCTCATAATGCTCACTGCTTATGTCCCCACCTCCAGCGAACATAATCAGTCAAGTACCTGGGAGTCATTCTAGATAGCACTCTCAGCTTTCACCAACACATAAATGCTCTTTCCTCTAGAATCTATGAATCTGGAAATTAATATTTGTTTTTAAAACTCTTCGTCATGTTGCGGACACTGGCGTAATGAAAACAGTTTATTTTGCGTTGTGCCAATCGCTGATCTCTTACTGCATAACGCTATTTGGTGGTGCAAAAAAAACATCTGAGCTCCGGATCGAACGTTCGCAAAGGGCCGTTTTAAAGGTCAGTCTTTTCTTGCCTTTCTTATTTCCCACCAAAGAACTTTATGAGCGAATAGGAGTATTAACTCAGCGGAAACTGTTCTTTTTAAATATCATATTGCGGAGGCATTTTGACGGCATTTTGGTTTTCTTGCGAACTATTTGTACAACAAAATTAATATAAGTTTGTCAATTTGTTCACTAACAAATAAGCGTTGCAAGATTAAAGTCCCAACCTGGTTGCAAAAATTAGACTATGACACTACAGAGCCCTTCCTTTCTACAATCATCATTTGTCTGAGTATTCACGTTAGCTATTGTATGTAAACCACATTTAATTCAAGGTGAGAGCCTGGGAATCCGTCACACAGGGTATCCTAGTATGGACGCCAGTCTCTCACAAAGGAACATATATTATGCATTTTGTAACGTTATTCTTACAATTATATTTATTTTAACTATGTGAACCTTTGTGAAGATAGAAAATAAAGATATTGTATTGTATAATGTCAGAAGTATCCATCACAACGTTTCTCAAACAAAGTTCCCAAATCCCACAGTTCCAAGTTCTCAAGTTACAATGTTCATTTCACAAAGTTTCTCATTAAAATGAAAAAACATGCATATTCTAAAATATTATTGTTCTCGAAGCTTTTGATGCAACTGTGCACAAGGTGTCCTCACATAAATTCATAAACCACTTTTGCACAATCTACTTTCACCAACATAGTGACACTACACGCAGCACGGAATCGCATTTTCCATGCTCCTCTGGTTAATCGCATCTTTGAGCTAGAGCGAGATACAGAGCATCCTGTTGAGCGCATCGTCGGTCCTGCCGCGATAGGACTCCTACTCTGTCAGGATAGAAGCATGGAAAAATGCGATTCCATGCTGATAGATGTGGCGCAACCCTTAATCTCCAAGGGACATAGCTGTGCAACATACGGATTGACAGACGAACAAAACCACACTGCCGTAAAACTGAAATTATCATCATTATAATTTCCGCGAAACACGTCCGCTGCTGGACATAGGCCTCCCCCAAATGTCGCCACATTGACTGGCCCCGTGCATCTCGCATCCAGTTGATCCACGCAACCTTCACGAGGTCTTCGGTTCACTAGTGGAAGGCCTTCCAACGCAACGTCTTCCGGTTCGCGGTTGCCACTCCAGAACTTTTCGGCCCCAACAGCCATCCGTTTCACTTAAGTTTGGCAATTCTTTGGGCTACGTCGGTATTGGTTCTTTTGAATTTTTTGTACCTAAAATCAATATGGACGAAGTCGCAGTCGAAATCTAGCTGCAGACATACCTACTTAGGAACGTATATAATTAATATTTTATTAGTTTGCTGAACTCACCGATTTGGTTTTTAAATTAATTTATATTATACCGACAGACTACAATATAGTTATAGCCTATTTCATCGCTGCGAAAACTTTCAGTTATAACAATACTAGTTGTTACCCGCGCCTTCGTACCCTTTAGGTTCGCAATTTGCTTAGAATAAGTTTTTTTTGTCAGGAGGTTCTTAACTACATTTTTGGTTTGTGTTTGTTACCTGATATCTCCAGTATTCCTACATGGAGTGTATTTAAATCACTTTGTTTACAAAAATTATTTTGTTTACAAAAATTATTTAAAGTAACATTTCAGGCACGGTGGAGCGACGATTTTTGCAGGGTGACCGACAGCAAATGGATGAGAGTTGAAGACAATCGAGTTAGGTGGCGTGCGATTGAAGAGGCCTATGTCCAGTAGTGGACTGTTGTAGGCTGATGATAATGATGGTGATTGTTATGTGTGAGTGTTAGGTGTGGCTAAGTTAGGTGTTTCATTGGAAACACCTAAAATAGACATAACCCCTAGAACAGTAGACGGGGAGACAATACAACATATCCAGGAAGACCTTTACTAGGGCCAAGTAGTCTCTCTCCAGGCGAGGCAAGACAAAGAAGTCCCAAGAGGAACAGAAAACTCCAGGAAGAGCTACTGGTCTAAGTAGTAACTATGCAAGGGTGAGTTGCCGTTGTCACTGAAACGCAAGCTATATAGACATGTTGCAGTACTTGCAGTTTTATCTCTGCATTTAAGCACCTTTGCTTAATACCTCAAAGCCATATTTTTCTTTTTAATGGTCAAGGTTAAATTTGAAAAATTACAAAATTCTAGACAGTTGTTTTTTTTATGCACGTCATTCGTGTTCTGATTTTTGTTATGATATGATATCACAGTATGATATATAGGTATTTGAAAAGAATACACCAAAATTCTTCAAGATTTTTTATCCCCTGTTTATTCAGTGAACAAGTCGCAGCAAGAGTGTTTGCCTAATGGCAACTAATTATAAAAACAACAAACAACAACACAACACAACACAACAACAAAAACAACAAGTACAAGAGCGTATTTTTTCATGATTTAATCATGCACTTTTACCTGGTATGTTTTGATAAATTAAGTAATTAACCATTTAATCCAGAAGTTGTGCAGCCCATCCGGCCCTGGAGATTTCCAGTTAGGCAACGGACGGACTGCACGAACTGTATTTTTTTTTTTTTTTACCGATGGGAAATCATCAAATAACCCTTCCCGCTCTGGGCCGAGCAAGAGGGAGTGTCAGACTTTTACTGACTAAAACCCATCCATGTTCCTTCCTTTGCCCTTTGTGTTTCAGGGCCACGGTATCTCTTTCGAACAGTCCCGCAACCCTGGCAGGCGTCGGTCCTTACGGACCCCTTCCTTTTTGCTGACTCTCTTTGAGGCGCGCGTGGAACACGAACGCGCCGTCGACACGGCCTGTCGTCATAAGACGGACGGACGGCGAGCTAGCCCATAGCTCACCGTCCACAGGCCCGCGCCTACGCCCGGTGGCCCCCGACGCCCGGTGCGTCTCCCGCGGCGGCTGAGACGTGAGGCTCTCTCCCTCTCACGTCCCGCCTCCTCCTTCGCTAGCATGACTGTTTCGCAGAAGGAGGTGACGGCGTCCCATTCCGTCTCGCTCCGGACCATGGATTGAACCAGGGCCGGACGCGAGAGGTCGCCGCCGCCGATCGCCGCTACGAGGACACGGCGTTGCTCCGCCCAAGCGGGGCAGACCTGCACAGTGTGCTCCACCGTGTCCTCCGGTCGATCCTCGCAGTGGTGACACCCGGGCGTTTCCTCTCGCCCGATTAGGTGCAGGAACCTCCCGAAACAACCATGTCCGGTGAGGACCTGCGTCATGCGGAAGGTGAGGGCGCCGTGGCGCCTCTCTAGCCACTCCTCAAAGAGGTGACTTACCGCCACTATAGTGGCGTGCTCTGCACGGGGTTGCGACAGTCGCTCACTCCATGTCGCCATGAGATCACGCCGGAAGTCTGTCCGCTGAGCGACAATTTGCCGCGGCAGCGGAGTTTTCCCCCGGCGTAGTGCCTCCACGCGCCACTCGTGCAGGCGCGCGAACGAACTATGTCTTGGGGGCTGATAGTGATTGCCCTCATTTCTTGTACTGGATCGCACGCTCGCTCGACCTCCCGAGTCCATTCATCCATGTGCGTGTGAACTGAGGGACCACACTGTTATTTTGCAAAATAGAAATAGTAGAATTTAGTAGTAGTCTTAAAACAATTGTAGAACAAATCGTGTGTATTGCGACTCCAGACATTTAGTAAAGAATTTGTAAAGATAGTTACTCCATAACAGACCACAAAGCTCCAAAGATAAAAAAAAAATTAGAACGACTAAACTGTGGTCCCTCATTCCACACAAGAAAGATAAATATTTTAATGAATATTACCGAATCAAATAAATTAAATCTTTCTTTTTTACGTAAAGTTTTAGTAAGAGACTCAACACATTTTGTAAAAAAGAAATCGAAAAAGAAAATCAACGCAATTTCAAGATAGCGATTATTAAAAGTGGTCCCTCAATCCTCACCTCCACTGACACATGTGCATGTACTAGCCGAGAGGACTATCAGAAGTCTAGTGTAACTAACTTTTAGTAAAAAGTTTCTACTAAATAACAGGTATCTAAAATTGTGTAATTCTTACCTCATAGCTGAGATAAAATATTTTTTTTAATCCTGTGAAAATATACAGAGTAGGGTGACCACACAATTAAACAAAATGTAGACTATTAGAAATATATTACTATTATTAGACGAACCGAAAACAAGGTTGTACGGTTAATTTAATAGTAGCTGACCCGCGCAACTTCGTCTGCGTGCGTGCGCACATAAAGGACAGAGAGGGTTAGAAAGAGTGTGCGTCAACCTTAAAAGTTAGACATATTCCATTGCGGACATTTTTTTAGAGCTTTTTAAGAGGAACTATTCCGACATATATGATAATTGCGTAACTTCAACCGTTCAACGGAAGCTCTAAAAAAAGGAATAAATCCCAGTTTTTGAAACATTTTTCATCGATGCTCCACTCCTCAATAAATGGGCTATCCAATACCAAACTAATTTTTCATTTCGAACTAGTAGTTCCTGAAATGAGTGCGTTCAATCAACCAAACAAACAAACTCTTCAGCTTTATAATATTAGTACAGATTCAAGTACTTAGTTAAAAATTTCATTTCTCGGAAATATTTGCATTAATCCCAAAAATAATCAACTTGTTTTTCCAAATAAGGGCTTCCCGACAGCCTTTTTTTTACCGATGGGAAATAATCAAATGACCCCTCCCACTGTGGGCGGAGCGGAAGGGAGTGTCAGACTTCTACTGACAAAAACCCATTCACGTTTCTTCTTTTACCGGCCGCGGTATCTCTTTCGAACAGACCCGCAACCCTGGCAGGCCTCAGTCCTCTCGGACCCCTTCCAGTATGCTGGCATCTCTTTGAGGCGCGCGTGGAACACAAACGCGCCGTTGACACGGCCTGTCGTCATAAGACGGACGATCTACAGGCTCGCGACCCTCGACAGCCTTATGTCTTCATGTTTAGACACTCGATGACAGTCATACACCAGCTAGGACGAAAGTAAAAGAAAGAAAAAGTTCTCATCAAAGTTCTTGAAATGAGCCGAGACTCGATAAAACTGCTGTAAACTGTTGCGGACCTCTTATAACTGCCTTCCATCTCCATCGTCAGACCATTGATGATAGACATACTCCAGGCAGGTCTAAAGTTCTCAACAAGGTGCAAGAAATCAGCCCAAACACGATATATATGCTGAAACTCTTGAGGACCTCCTGCAACTACCTTCCGTTTCCATTGTCAGACCTTCGATGACAGTCATTCTTCATGCAGGTCTAAAGTTCTAATCAAGATACATGGAATGAGCCCAAACACGATATAGATGCTGTAAACTCTTGAGGACCTCTTGCAACTACCATTTGCCTCCATCGTCAGACATTCGATGAAAGTTATACTGAGTTAGGTTTAAAGTTTTCATCAAAGTGCATGAATTGAGCCCAAACACAATGTAGCTGCTGTAAACTCTTGCGGACCTCTTGCAACTGTCTTCCGTCTCCATCGTCAGACCTTCGATGAAAATCATACTCCAGGCAGGTCTTAAGTTCTCATCAAGGTGCATGAAATGAGTCCATACATGATTTCTGAATTAAAAAAAAGGATCATGCATATCGGACTTCTCTGTAAAAAGTTATGCGTGGTCAGGTCATACATAAAATAAAAAAATATAGACGCGTCGAATTGGGAACCTCCTCCTTTTGTTTCCTCGGTTAAAAAACCAAGCTTCAGACATTTGACACGGGAGAGGGTCATTCTTTCACGGAAAACTTAACACCGTTATTCAGAAAGTTGAGTGAAATGAGCGCCATCTATCGAGCTCGAAGTTAAACCGCTAAAATATACTGCATGGAAAGCGATCGAACACACACCATACAGGGTTATAGCGTCATGTAGACTAATCTAGAGTACTTTTTGTAAAGCCGGTCAGCCGATTTAAAAGTTATCTTCTGAGCACATTTTTACTAATTAGTACCATTTTGGTGCAATAGGTTTCGTTGCATGTATCCCACACAATGATGATAAGTTCTTCTTGAACACTTTAAATTCATAAATCTTTTGATAGAGAGCACTGATTACAATGAAACAAAAACTAAAACCTATTACCATTATTTTTGACCAAATTATAAAATCATGAAAATGGTTATTGTTAGTAGTTTAAAAGGTAGGCATGTGCTGTTGCGAACTATTTATAAGACCTATTTAAGAGGAATAATTCCCTCGTACATTATTTTTGTGCAACTTTAACCGTTTAAGCAGCGCACACAAAGGAAGCTCTCATAAATAATAAATTTTCCCCGTTTTTGCAACATTTTTCATTACTGCTCCACTCCTTTTAATTGTAGCGTGATGATAGCCTACAGCCTTTCTCGATAAATGAGCTATCCAACACTAAAAAAAATTGTCAATTCGAACTGGTAGTTCCTGAGATTAGCGCGTTCAACCAAACAAACAAACAAACAAACAAAAAAACTCTTCAGCTTTATGATATTAGTATATATTATACTACATGGCGTATGTGTATTTAGTAAAAAAGTAGATTACAGATTTTTAATTACTGTAAGTACTGACAAAAGTATAATAATAAGTCGTTACTTAATTCTGTAATCTACTTTTTTACTAAATACACATACGCCATGTAAAATAATATTAAATTAACCGTACAAGCGTTCAACCTTGTTTTCGTTTCGTCTAATAACAGTAATATACTTCTAATAGTCTACATTTTGTTTAATTGTGTGGTCACCCTACTCTGTATATATACACTTAAATTACATTTTTAAATATTTCATGCTTATTATTATTCCATTATTATTGTTATCTCCTTTATTTATAATTTTTCTTATTGAATACATTTTTAAACATTTCTTTAATAAAAAAACCTATAAAAAAAACATTTAAAAATATAGAAAATAGATGGCCCATCGCCATCAGGAGCAAGATCAAGGCTGCCGGTGGTCAGGACTCCAGAGAGAGGAACCGCCTCAATATGCGTGCCGTGTCCAGGAGTACTGCTTTCTGAATCAAGCCCTTGACCCAGCCTCGCAATGAGAGCCTACTAAGGTGTTGGTCGAGGCTCTTTGCTATTAGTCCATTAACCGTAAAGACTATCGGTACGACAACCTCGTGAGCTAAATATACTTGATTTTTTTATCATTCTCAGCTTTCACGAGATTCTTGTCATGAAGGACAGTGATGTCCACAATCATTGCACGGCACTCTCAGCGATCTACATCATTTATATCAAGTTTATTTGCTAAACTAGTCCTGTCCGTGATGATAGATCGATCCCAACACAATGTGGCATGACCGTTCTCGAGAACTGGGTTGGGCACATACCTATACGAGTAGTACGGCACTTCCGATTCCACAAGGTTGTATTTTAGAGCAAGTTGCTGTCAATATAAAGTCTCATCACCGATGATCGTGGGTGATGCATCCGGTTTGCGGTCAGCAGTGCGCGGACCCTACAAGGCGTCAAGTTCCGTCTGAGTCCATTTGAGTATGCCGTAAGAATACATCAAAACCGGCATGACCGAACCATTAAAGGCACCTTGTTTCCGCCTGATAAAAGACTGTTTAACACTTTATTCAGGCGGCCAAAGAAGCGTTCCTTCAATGATTGTTTCATGTTGGCAGCACTGATGCCTAATGCTTCCGACATACCCGAATACTTGTAGGTCTCGGTTAAGGAGAGCGATCTAAGGAATATAGAATCCGGTAGTTAAATTCCCACGGATTCCATAATCTCCCCTCAGTTTACATGCATGACCGCACATTTATCCACACCAAATTCCATCCTGATGGCGCTAATAAAAATTTGAGTCACTTTTAGTAGCTCCGTCAGTTTCAAATTGTTGGAAGCAAATATTTTCAAATTATCCATGTAGAGCAGGTGAATTATAACCTGACCACCTCTCCTCAACCGGTAGCCTAGACATAAATCCTCCAGCAGTGTGCTCAGAGGATTCAAGGCCAAGCAAAACCAAAGCGGACTCAAACTGTCACCCTGAAATATTCCCCGCTCAATTCTGATCGGTTTGTCGTTCCCAAGAACCTGCCGACTTCCTGGATAGAGAAGAACCGTCCTCCACTGCCCCATACATGACACCAAGAAGGTGCGAAGAGTTGCATCTATTTTGTACAACTCCAGCACCCTCATGAGCCATGTATGTGGCACTGAGTCATAGGCCTTCTTATAATCTATCCAACACGTCGACAGATCCCTCCGGGATTGACGAACCTGTTGGCTTATGGCCATGTCAATAAGGAGCAGCTCCTTAGTACCGCGGAACCCATTCCTACATCCATTCTGAGAGACAGACATAATTGAATTGCTATCTATATGACGAACAATTTTTGCTCTCAGAATGGAACAATGAACATTATAGACCGGTCGGTAAACACGTAATTGGTCTATAGTTTTTAGGTTCCGCAGTACTACCCGATTTATGGAGCAGGTGGGTAACTCCTGTTGTTAGGAATGGTGGTAGCGACCCAGTCTCTAAGGATGACTGGAATTGTGAGGCTAAGCAAGCGTGTGACCTTTGTAGCCATTTAATCCAAAAGTTGTGCAGTCCGTCCGGCCCTGGAGATTTCCAGTTAGGTAACGGACGGACCGCACGGGCCACGTCCAGTGGACTAATAGAAATGGCCTCCATTTCTGAAATTGAGCCACGCTTGCTCAACAACACGCATCCAATCACCCTCAGTATGACCGACGGGCACCGACCAAATACCTCGCCAAAAGCACTCATGGCGTCGTTATCCGGTAGATGCGCGTCAGTCACTTCTTGAATGGTAACGGGCCGCTCCCATGTTCTGTATACCCACCTTTCGTCACTCTGGAACATGCGGTTCTGAGTGTATCGATCCTCTCTTCGCCTATACCGACGGATACGGTTTGCCCATGCATAAACTTTCTGCTTCAGGAAGTCGATGCGCTCTGTGACTTGTGATATGTATTCTCGGGGACTGATATCAGTTCCCGAGAATGCCCGCCTCACAAAGCGCATTACCCTTGGGCGTGTATTGCCCTCCCTGAAGCAGATGAG
Organism: Eugnorisma glareosa; assembly: GCA_947578425.1. Lineage (NCBI taxonomy): Eukaryota > Metazoa > Arthropoda > Insecta > Lepidoptera > Noctuidae > Eugnorisma > Eugnorisma glareosa. Next base: position 4,780,430 of record OX387974.1, on the reverse strand, counting down.
CTTCCCGATGAGTGCCCTGGCCTCATTAATACGACGCTCAAACCTGCATTGCCAGGCTGGCACGGCATATTTTGGTCGTGTAGCACTGTCAGTGTTTGGAAATTTGACATTGGCTACACGACATGTCGTAACAGCCGTGCAAGATTGAGTGTGTATCGCAAAGGTTGCGCTGCTTTCAATAAAATTTGGTAACAGCGCATCCAGCGCACACACCAGTGCTCTATTCCTTTTATTCATGGGCAAACGTGGTAACCGTGGCGTAAGATCAGAAGACGTGAACCGATACTACGAAACGCATCTCCCAGAGCGCTCCTTAAGTCCACATTGCACAGGTTATCTACAGATATCGCCCTGTCATCCTCTTCCTCAGCATGCTGATTTGCCCGCAGTGGTAGTGCAGCAGGCACATGTGTGACGTTCTGGGATGGGCGAGGGTTGCTGGCAGGACTAATCTGCATATCCAAGCGCAACCGATCAAGTGTAGCATCATCCAACCTATGATTCTTTTGAATGACGCGCACCTGATCCGACAATCGTTAGGCAGAAACATTGATAGCAGTTTCAAGTGACTGAAACAGAGAGAGCATCCGACATCGGTAAGCTGTAAGGTTAATTCCTCCCTCTGTAGCCCCATAATATGCGCGTAATAGCAAGTAGGTGAGAGACTATAATGTATTAGTAACCACTAATTATGAATCTTTGAGTATCAGGATCGTTACTTGTTGCTGTCTAAAAGTACCTCTAAACAGGTGTGTAGGGAAAAGGGTTCTGATATTGAAATAGCAATATAAAGTAAATAAACATTTAACTTGATTATTCAAATGTAACAACTATCTTTCTTTCGGAAACAAGCCTTTTGAGCCACAATAAATATTATTGCTTAAAATATTTTCAGGAAAATGTATATTAGGTTTATTTGAAATTAGAACCTTTCTGTTCTCAAGACATTAATTTACGATGTTTATTAATTTAGCAATATTCTTGAAATGCAACGTCGCCATACGTCAATATTATTTCACATTTGACAGCCGACGTTGCTACATATTAATTATTGTTTTGGGCAATACTGAAACTCTCAGTATTGTTAAACAGTTAGATATTCTCATCATATACTTAAGGGTAAGCCATCACGCGCATCACGTTTTCTTTCATGGACTGCGTCCATCGAATGCGCGACACATTTCCACCGGCAGCGGGGACCCTGTTCGGGGGGGGCCTGTTGGCCTCGAGGTCCCAAGCCCGCTGGTGGCCGTCCTCTTCCTCGTCGTCGTGGCGGAGGTGGTAGTGTCGACGGCGGGGAGAAAAACTCGTCACTCGATCTCAACGCAACTGCAGCGACTTGCGACGCTGCGCTCACGGATGTGGCGCGTCCCGGCGGCTGCGAGGCGGAGCTGAGTGTCGAGCCCGGAGATGGTGGGTGTGTCTCGTAATTTGGCCCGGTGTCTGGTCAGCATCACATCAACATTGTTTATGTTTCCATATTATATTCAATAAATTTAGGGTTCAGTTTTGTGAGGTAGGGTTTCGTTTTTTTTTTTTTTTGGAGGCTCTCATTAGGTAGCTGGATCAAGGGCTTGATTCAGAAAGCGGTACTCCTGGACACGGCTCGTATTGTTAGGAGGTTCCTCTCTCTGGAGCCCTGACCGCCGGTAGCTTGGACCCTGTTCCCGATACCGGTGGGCTATTATTTTTTTATATTTTTAAATGTTTTATTTTTATTGTTTTCACTGTTTTTAAAAAAACATTTAAAAATATAAAAAAAATAGTAGCCCACCGGTATCGGGAACAGAGTCCACATCCCACATGTCGACAACCTCGCGAGCCAAGTCAAGATACTTGATTTGCTTATCTTTTTCCGCTTTCACGAGGTTCTCATCATCCGGGACCGTTATATCACCAATCATTGCGCGCCGTTTGATCGATCCACCACCACTATATCAGGCTTATTGGCTACAATAGTTCTGTCCGTGATGATGGATTCGTCCCAGTACAATGTGATATTGCCATTTTCGAGAACTGGGTCGGGCACATACCTATAGTACGGCACTTCCGATTCCACAAGGTTGTATTTTAGAGCAAGTTGCTGATGAATAATCCTGGCCACAAGGTTGTGTCTATGCAAGTACTCTCCATTAGCCAGACGAGAACACCCAGAGATAATGTGACGGATTGATTCGCCTGGACGGTGGCATGCCCTACATATGTCAACCGTACCGTCCTTCACAATAAATCTCCGGTAGTTATTCGTCATCATAACTTCATCCATAATTGCACAGACAATACCTTCGGTTTCTCCGAAGAGGTCTCCGTAACGTAGCGAGGCTACGGACGCTGATAGGGTCTACATCGGGCCCATGCAGGGCCCAGAAAAAGCGTCCGTGAAGCTCCTTGCTCTGCTCTCCCTGCGGTCGTTAGTGTCAAGCACTACAAGTTTGCGCCAGTTCTCCTTAGCCAAGGAGAGCGGGGTTAAGCCCTTATCTACCGCGACCACATCTCGATGCATCCCCACGTCGACTTCTAAGAAATATTCCCTGAGACTGCATATCTCACGATTGTGGAGAGTCTTAGCATTTAAAAAGCCTCGACCCCCACACGTCTGCGGGATATACAGTCTCATAACCGAAGAACGTGGGTGATGCATTCGATTTGCTGTCAATAATGTACGGACTCTCCTATCTAGGGCCTCTAGTTCTGTTTGAGTCCATTTAAGTATGCCAAAAGAGTACATCAAAACCAGCATGACCCAACCGTTGAAGGCACGCACCTTATTTCCGCCTGATAAAAGACTATTAAACACTTTTTTCAGGCGGTCAAAGAAACGCTCCTTCAACGATTGCTTCATATCAGCAACATTGATGCCCCGCGCTTCCGATATACCCAAATACTTATAGGTTTCGCTTGCTGAGAGGGATCTAAGATTTATGGAATCCGAGAGCTGGGTTCCCACAGACTCCACAATCTCCCCTCGCTTTACATGCATGACCGCACATTTGTCCACACTAAATTCCATCCTGATGGCGCTGCTAAAAGTTTCAGTTACCTTCAGCAGCTCCATCAGTTGCAAATCGTTTGGGGCAAAGAGTTTCAGGTCATCCATGTAAAGGAGGTGAGATATAACTTGACCATCTCTTCTCAACCGATAGCCTAGACCTGAATCCTCCAGCAGCGTGCTAAGAGGATTCAAGGCTAAGCAGAACCAAAGTGGACTCAAACTATCGCCCTGAAATATACCTTGCTCTATCCTTATCGGTTCGCTATTCCTCTGGATTTGCTGACATCCTGGATAGCGAAGGACTGTCCTCCAATGCCCCATACACGACATCAGGAAGTTGCGTAGAGTTGCATCTACTTTATACAACTCTAACACCCTCATGAGCCATGTATGTGGCACCGAGTCATAGGCCTTCTTATAATCTATCCAACATGTCGACAGATCCCTTCGGGAACGGCGAACCTGTTGACTAATGGCCATATCAATGAGGAGTAGCTCCTTAGTACCGCGGGACCCGTTCCTACATCCATTTTGAGAAGCGGACATGATAGAATTATCATCAATGTGTTTGTTAATTTTAGCTCTCAAAATGGATGTAAGAACTTTATAGACTGTCGGAAGACAGGTAATCGGTCTATAATTTTTGGGCTCCGTAGTACTACCCGATTTATGGAGCAGGTGGGTTATACCAGTTGTCAGAAGCTCGGGCAGCGAGCATGACTCTAAGGTTGACTGGAACAGGGTCGCCAGGCGAGCGTGCGACCTTGTGAACCATTTAATTCAGAAGTAGTGCAACCCACCCGGTCCTGGATATTTCCAGTTAGGCAACGGACGGACTGCACGAACTACGACTTGGGGGCAGATAATGATTGCCCCTATTTCTTGTACTGGATCCCACGCCCGCTCGACCTCCTGAGCCCATTCATCCTCGGTATGGCTTACAGGCACCGACCAGATGCTGCGCCAGAACGAACACATGGCATCATCATCCGGCAGGTGCGTGTCAGCTACACTTGGTCTGGTCGCTCCCAAGCCCTATAAACCCACCTTTCATCTCTTTGGAATGTGCGATTCTGAGTGTATCGGTCCACCCGCCGTTTATACCTACGAATACGGTTTGCCCATGCATACACTTTCTGCTTCAGGAAGTCGATGCGTTCTGTGACACGGGACATGTAGTCTCGAGGATTGATAGCAGTCCCTGAGAACGCCCGTCTCACAAAACGCATCACTCCAGGGCGAGTATTGCCCTCCCTGAAGCAGATCAGTTTGCCGATGAGTGCTCTGGCCCCACCAATACGTCGTTCAATCCTGTACTGCCATGCCGGTACTTCTGGCTTAGGCCGTGTAGCTCTGTCATCAGAGAATTTGACGTGAGCTACATGACATGCCGCTACAGCCGCACAATACAGGATTGAATGAGCATCGGTGAGGTCTTCGCAGTTATCAAAAAAGTATGACAACTGCGAATCCGGAACAGCCACCAGCACCCTATTTTTATTATGCATGGGCAAACGAGGTATGCGTGGCCTAAGGTCGGGAGGCATGAACCGATATTCTCGAATCGCACCTTCCAAAGCACTCCTCATTTCCTCATTATTATTATTGTTACAGAAGAGCTACTTCTCAAAATGGAGCGTGTGGGCCTAGAATTCGGATTAAAGATTAACCTCAGTAAAACCAAGATGATGATTGTAGACCGAGCCAACAACAACTCTCCCGAAGTCACTCAAATCGCGAACTGTGAGATTGTCCAATCCTACATTTATCTTGGAGCTCTAATCATGAACAATGGAGGTTGCACAGAAGAAGTAAAGCGACGCATGGCGATAGCTAGAACAACAATGGACAAGCTGAAGAACATATGGAAGAACCGAAACGTAACGAAAGCTACGAAGATCCGACTTGTTCGAAAACTTGTCTTTCCCATATTTTTATACGCTGCGGAGACTAGGACTCTGCTACAAGTCGAGAAGAAGAAAGTACATGCTCAGGAGATGTGGTGCTGGAGACGAATGTTAGGAGTCTCATGGACCGAATTTCGTACCAAAGTCTCTATACCCCAAGAACTCGGCATTAAACAACGCCTTTCAGCGGTAGTACAGAGTCGCATTTTAAAGTTCTTCGGAAACGTTTACCGGTGCAAGTGTGACTCCATCGAACGCCTTGTCATACAGGGCAAGGTGGAGGGCAGCGGAGGGGAAGGTCGCCAATGCGATGGGCCGACCAAATCAAGTCAGCAATGGGTGGTCCCTTGCCTGAGTGCACCAGGATGTCGGCCAACAGAGAGAGGTGGCGAAACATCGTGAGGCGAATCACATCTGCCCCTACAGAAGTCACTTCATGGTGACCTCGACCGCTCTGTCAAGAGAGTCACGAGGAAGAAGAAGAAGACATGCCAAAGGGGGATGGAACGCAGTATGGTGAACGGTAAAAAAATACAAAAGCTATGACATACAAAAATAAGAGGTAAGACAACAATCATAGATGCTCTAAACCACGCTTTAAAATTTAAATTTAAATGGGCTGGTCACGTGGTGTCTCAAAGACCACAGATGGACCAAAACTGTGACAACATGGAAAGGCCCACAGGGCAAGCGCTACAAAGGAAAGTCTTACGCGCGATGGGATGACGACATCAAAAGAATAGCTGGACAACAATGGCAACTTATAGCTAAAGACCGGGAAAAATGGCCATCTTTGGAAGACGCCTTCACCTTGACGCAAAAATACTTTTCTTTGTATAAAGAAAAATATTTAATATTGATTTATTTAAAACTTATTTTCTTTTCATCAAACATACTAACTTTTATTCACAAAACTGAAAACTAATAGGAAATAAAAGACTTTTTTATTTTATTTATTATTCAACCTTTTTTAAAACTACTGTAATTTGAAAGAAAGGTTCATCTTTGTATATCCATAGTGATTTTAAAGAAAAACTTTCACACGGTCGATTTTCTTCATATTAAACTAAATATATCGGAGTTTTTTTTTAAATAAAATGCCACGATAATTAAGATAGTATTTATTAGTCAAGATAGTATTTATTTTAATTTAAATATTTCAATACATAGAACACGTACCATAAATTAAATATTTAGTTAACAAGGAATAGATAAAAGTAGAATGCCAACCATTAAACAAAACAATATCAAAGCCAAGTCCCAGTCGAGTTAAACGCAGGCCGCACCGCCACCTGGCAAGCGAGCGAGCGTGGCGAACAAGGCATCGTTTCACCTCTTTTCATACTTTGGTTCACACCGCGAACTACTGAAAGAGCCAAACGAAGTATGAGAAGCACCTCGCCCGCCTCGCTCGCTCGCTAGACCACATCGTCATCTCCAGAAGTCCGCTACTTCTTTTACAAAAATAAAATATTGGGTGGCCGAGTTTGAACGAGGCCATATGAGCTGCTAGAAGATGAACATGGCATTGGTCGACTGAACTAGGTACTCACGAGGTACTAACTACACCAGAAATATTACATGTGAAACGAGTATTTTTATTGAAAAATCGACGTGTCTAGGCACGTTGCGTTTACACCGCGTGCTCGTTCTAGAGGGCCCCCGTTTGAATTTCCTTAAATTCAAACGGAGGCCGGTTTCAATTTCCTTCAATTCAAACGGAGGCCCTCTCGGGTCGGGTTTGGCAAACGTGTAGTTAAAATAAAAAACGATATTTAATGAAATTTCAATTGTTTAGCCAGTTTTGTAAAATATACTATTTTAATCATAGTTATGAATGGCATACAAAACTGCATTCTGAGTGTTACGTTTCTTCCATATAATGTATTCTTTTATTTCTAATTAAACATTGAATATTCTTAATAGATTGGACTCATTTTGCGATATTGGCTTACCAGAGCCTTAGCTTTAAAACAAAACAAGATTATAAATGTAGGTGTGAAGTCATTTTGTTTTGTATTATACTCAGCAAACCCATGTAATTGATTCCCAAAGCATGGGGGTGCATACCAAATAACTAGTCCGCTATCTTTGAGAGTCCGCCATATTAGAAAAGAAAGACGTCACTTAGCTAACCATGTTTTGTCATCCTAACTAAACGTGTATGCAAAATTTCAGCTCGATCGTTTGGAGGTAGCTTTGTTAAAATTCAGTTGCAAGATTAGACTTGAACCGACAAACAAACACACAAAAATTGCAAGTTTAATACAAACCTGTAAAAAATATTGTCTCTTTAGGCCTTATTTGCTACATAAGTAAAACAAGACTATTTATTTATTGGTTAAGTTGCATCTACAGCCTAGTTTGAGTCAGTCAACTTCATAAAGTTATGCGGGTTAAGTAGATACGATTCGCAAATACTTTTCTCGTTGAACGATTTTAAAATCGTTTGATCTAAATACTCATTAATTACAGACGCACAGCTTATGTCACTAGTTGCGTGTGCCATGGGTGCGGTTAGCTGATGTACGGCGACCGGTAGCTGCGAGTGTCGCTGCAGTGCCTGCGCGGGTGACGTCACTTGCGCAGTCGCGGCGCGCAACAACACCAGCTGAGAGCGCAGCGCACGCGCCGGTGGCACATAGCTGCGCGCGCGCTTGATACGCGCCAGTGCGGCTTCAATAAGCGCGCGCGAGTACTGCATCGAGTGCGGCACACGACCTAGCAGAGTCCGCACGCACGCGTCCACCTTCTCTGGCCACGAAGCTGCATCTTTAAGTGCTCCCTCCAGGTCTGCAACGTCGTCACCCACCATCAACTTATACATATGTTTGATCACCTCATTTTCTAGTTGATTTTTTGTCTTGTATTCTGCGATATTTTGTTCAATCACAGTTTGGACCTCGTCCGGTGCACATCCAAGGCAATATACAGTACCGGTTAAACCTTGAAAAATGGATAAGAGCTTCAAAATTTTGTATATAATAAATCCATTAGAAACTCGTAAGTTAACAAATATTGCTCACCATGATCCTCGAGTATATCTGCCATTTCCAACGCCACCAGAACGCCACTTTCATAACCCAATAAATAGAAAATATTTTCCAATCCAGTTTTGTTCAGCAGCACCTAAACAATGAGAAAGTAAGGTTATTTAAATTATTTTGTAGTCGGAACACATCGAATTTTCAGAAATTAGTTAATTTTAATTCGTATGTTCATACGTCAACATATCTCTGTGCAGTCTCCCGCACGGTCTCCGTCGGGTGGTCGAGGCCCGGCTGCAGCACCAGCGCTGGTAGCTTGAGACGTTCGCACAGCGCGCGGAACCGCTCGTGGTGACCCTCCATGCCCGGCACTATACATAGATACGTCTTGCTTGCGTCAAATTCATCTTCACGCTGAAATATTTAAAAACTTATTAGAACATGATGAATAGTGTTTTTGAGACGATATGGCTGAAAAAAAGAATAATACTTAGATATCGGTATGAAATTTTGAAGATGATAGAGACACAGCTCCCACTCCAAGTTATTGATATAATTATAACGCATACTCGTATCAATCAAACCAATCAAATAACATAATCATAACAACGCGCCTATAATTTGTGAAAGATCAAGTAGAGGTGTACCTAATAGTACACCGACATTTCGTCAGTAATGTTTAAGTCTCTTGGAGAGGGGCAAGCCTTTTGCCATCAACCGGGCACAAATCAAGACTCCGTGACTGCTACTGAGAAATGATAGATAGAAAAACCTATCAACACTTTGTCCTACCTGGGATCGAATCCAGGACCTCATGCTCAGCAGTCGCGCTTGCGACCACTAGACCAACGAGGCAGTCAAATCCGCTTCCTCAAAAATTATGTAATCAATCAGCAAGCGGCCTAGGGAATGCATATTTTGTACCTATTATATAGTAATACGAATAAATAATATTTACCAAAAGGTAATTAGTGGCTGTAGGCATGCATACTATTTCTGAAGTCGCCAGTAGTTCGTCCGTGTCCACGTAAGATATGAACGTTTCTATGCCTTTAACATCTTCAAATGCGGTTTCTGTTTTATCCAAATTCAATATTCTGTTGGTCAAATAAACCTGTTAAGTGGTTAAGAGGAAATGCAGTAGGTATTTGAAGAAACTATCGCTATCGCTCAACGAGCGCTATTTCGACATTCGTGCGATAAAGACAACTACAGATCGGACGAGTAAAAACGGTTTATGGGGAAACCTGAAATAAATGGTTTTTTTTTTTTTTTTTTTTTTTTTTTTTAAATCATATTTCGAGGTTTGGCTCTCGACTATTACCTCCTCCTATTCGACCAATTTAAAAGATATTTCATTAACTGAATAAGAAGGATAGAGGGTGACACTGAAAGTTGAAGAAAACCAAAAACTGAACAAACTAGCAATTTATTAGTTATACGTTACGAAACTTTAAATTCATGCTGACGTAACACAGACAATTTTCAATTTGCCGACAACGATGCGGATTTAAGGTGGACGCGAGCTGGACGCGACCCGCCGCGCCGGTGTCCGCTTCCACCGTAAATCCGCATCGTTATGACTTTGCGACCGAATTCGGTTGTTTTGCGATCGCTATCTATGTCGAGACTGCAGGGCCAGTTCTAAAAACTTTCAGTGTCGCCCTCGTATGGGACACAGTATACGAGGGCGACACTGAAAGTTTTTTGTTTTTCTTTTTTTATTAATAGTTGTACACAAGGCCTCTGTTGACAGCGGTCCAAATAGGCAATTTTGAGCATTTTGTAAAGGTTCTATCTAGTGCTGATACAGATTATATTTATCATCAAAAAGGAAAACATAGAAGAGCCTTATAGTCATAAACCAGAATGAAAACAGGCGAGAGCGTTTGTATGGAGAAAAGACCACCCGCATTTCCTCTTAATTTTATATCATTGGCGAGCTTTTTGTATAGTATGTGAGTAATAAAGAACTTACGTTTCAACTGGTAGCAGTAGTATCTCTTGTTCTGTGAACTCAACATTATGGTGAATTCTCAAATGACTAGCAACCAGTAGTAATTTATCATCTTGAATTCCAAGTTCTTCTAAAGTAGTCGCTTTTGGCGTTTTCCTTGTCAATCTTATATCTGGGAACCAAACATACTCGTATATCACAAAACTGCATAAGTCATAAACCTGAAAAGTTTTTCCTTCATACTAGTAACCAGTTAATCTGTAATATTTGTTTTACAATAATAATATAATAATGAATGGACTTGTATTTTTTATATTTTTAAACTTTTTTATATTGTTTTTTATTAGAAATATTTAAAAATGTAAATAATTTGTACAAAAGATGAGTAAAGGAAATAAATGAATATTACGACTGCTGAGCATGAGGTCCTGGGTTCGATTCCCAGGTCGGTAAAAGTGTAATTGGATTTTTCCATCAGGAATTTCTCAGTAGCAGCCACGGAGTCTACATTTGTACCCTTTGATGGCGATAGGCTCGCCCCCTATTACTCGGGACTTACAAACATAACTGGTGAAATGTAGCTATACTATTAGGGAGACCTCTGCCTAACCCGTCGGGGATTACAGACGTGCTGTTATGTTTATGTAAATGAATATTACTGACCAGCCAACTCAGCAAGTTGCTTCAGCAAATCGGGTTGTTGCGTATGTGTTCTCTGTACAAGCACCGCGGTGTCCGCACCGCAGAGTGCACGCTCCACCGCGGCTCTTGTGTCAGCAGGACTCGACTCCTGATGGATTTCCATTAAGTTGTTATTCGTTGTTGTGTCCAGTTTTTTATTTTTTCTTTGTTGAGGGTCCATCAATTATGGATGATCAACCCCAATAATAACTTAAATACATCTAAGGTAAGTGATGTGAGAACTTTATCATTCGAATAGGTTCAACTCGATTACTTGATACACATCCTAGGAAATTCAGCTAAAATTATTTGAACTTAAATGACGTCGTTAGTTCTTATTTCAGTGGATAAGATAAGTGAAATACCTACAATGCGTTAAAAAAAAGATTAGTAATTGTACTGAATTAATTACTAAATGGCACTAAGCTCTGAAGCAGAGCCCTTCTTTATTTTACACTGTCAAACTAAATTATTTTTACTAGTTTATGCCCGCGGCTTCGCCAGGGTAGAGTTAATTAATTAATTGTAAAAAAACGGTAATTGTCCCACAGGATCATACTATAGGGATGAAAAGTATCCTTTGTGTTAATCCAGGTTATGTATAACTGTGTTTTTGCGTGAACGAGTAACAAACATCCAGACATCCACAATTAATCCTCACGAACTTTCGCAATTATAATATTAGTAGGATTTTACCTGAATCTAAGGTTTTTCTGGTATTAAAAGGTTACATAGTATTTGCAAAGCTTACAAAACGGCACTTTTTTATATCAATGAAGAATGTTTTTATGATGTCAGTATTACTTACATCCTTTAGTTGAGGCAGAGTTATCAATTTAGCTGGTAATTTATTTTGAACACGAGAAAGACACGTCGGTTTACCAAGCATGGTCTCACCAACATTTATCACCGCAAAGTATCTAAAAATAAAGAAAAATATTCAAGATAAAATAGAAAGATAGAATAAAGAAAGAAAAAGATATATTTCTAAATATAAAAATATATATATATATATATAATACGAACAAATAATTAATTACCTTAAATCTGGGCAAAATCTTCTCGAAACTGCATCGAGGTGAGCAACTAAAGTTTCTTGATTCATTAGATCATGATTGGTTGTGACGTATACGCCTTGAATAGAACCCAATTTAGTAGCATCCTTGAGTAATTCTACTATATCGGTTTCATTGTTAAAGTTCTGAGACGATATTTGGATTTGTACACCGTTCTTTTGCCAAATCCTGAAAAATCGAAGTACTACTTATTATAAATTAACATCCGAAACAAACTTAGAGGTCACTGTCTTTTAAAGTCCAGACATTGATCAAGTCATATGAGGACCATGCAGATTAATATCTGAGATGGTCTTTTGACGAAATAACTACACAGATTTGAGTGGACCTGTCCAGACAGTGCAAGCATTTGTCAGTGATCGTGTAGCTCTACTCATAACCCAAGGAGCTCAACGACACGACGAGCAATACCAAAAAAAAGACATTCGGGTAAGCCGCATAAAGTACCTTCTCAAATTGCCAGACAACCGTGACACTAAACCAGGGGGGACAGTTCCCTACATGTACACCGCAATTTTTTTGGGCGCGCCATCTATCGTGCTTGTGCTCAACTTTAATTCACATAGGACGTACTAGATGTACAAAGCTACCTTACTCTATACTTACCTCTGCTCCTCCATAAAATTTCTTCAGTACACCTTTGCGTTGAGTGTATCTGCGGAGCGAAGGCCGACTAAATTCATTGATCGGTGTCCGTTTGCGATATTTGGATACTATTAGTTAAGTTTTGTGGTATTGGGCAAGAGTACCTAGGTATTTATAGCAAACGTGAAAATAAATCTATGTATTGAGTATTCAACAAGCTTGTTTCATTCAAAACTAAATTAACCTTTACAAACTATCTAAAATAATGGGTAAATGTGCACATTTTCCATGCTTGTAGATTTTCACGCTACCAAACATGGTTTTACATTTGATAAACCAATCTTTCATTGCATACTTTTTCTTGCTTTTGCATACTTTTTCCATAGTTATGGAAAAAGAAGGTCATCGAAATGTATGAAACCGGCGCTTTTTTGTGGTCATTCGAATTTGGTCGGATAACCAACCGATGTTAACGTGTTATGTTTTTTGTTTATATTTACTTAATGCGAAACATTCGAAGTTGAATACTTTCACTATATATTTTTGACTAAATACACTAATTTTTGGTTTACACCTATACATCTTGGGTTGAGCCGGTTTCTTGTAATTTTCCATCAAAGTTATGACACCATCGTTTTGACTTTTAGCAATATTATTCAATAACGCATGCATGTGTACTTTTGAAACTTTGTATGTTTATTATAAGAGTCAAGACGGACCGAATACAGTTTTCAGCGAGCTTCTGCGTTTTCTCATTTAGGCGTTACGATATTTTTTCGGGTTTTCAAGAAACCGCGATTACTTGAAAATCATAAATATTTTCTTAAATCTTATTCTGTGTGTATAACGCACTAATATAGAGCTACTCGTGTATGTTTATTCTACAGTCACACATACTTCGGTTTTGGTACACGATTCTGCAAAACGTTACCCTAGCCGGAAACGCGATATCTCGGAAACCTGAAAACGCACAACATATTTTTTTTGGGTGCACTACTTTACACAAACAGAAGCTCTCTAGCCATGCAGAATATTTCTTTCATTCATTTGTTTAGAATTTTCCTGCTGAAAGAGCGTTACCCTAGCATGAATCGTTTTTTCTGTTTTTTTCCAAAACGACAAAGTGCACCAATTTTTTATGTGGTGCACACACACAGCAGATCGTACACTAATTATTCGTCCGACTCATATCACTCTAGGAGACACTTTCCTGCTAGGGTAACGTACACGGTTATAAGTGCGAAATTGAACGCTTTAGTTTAGTGACAACACACGAAACGTTATAATACGTATCTAGTTAAATAGTTAAAAGAATTGTGCGAAATTTACACCGACCTTAAACCATTGGATTTTTTCTTGTGGGGTCATGTCAAAAATGAAATGTACGCAACAGCTGTTGATACGGTTGATGATTTTAAAGACAGAATAATCTTATCTTTTAATAAATTAAAACACATGGCTGCGAAGGACCTTTTGTCAAACGTTAGAAATAACCTTCAACGACGGTGCAGTTTGTGTATTCGAATTAATGGCGGCCACATTGAAAAACGAAAAATTTAGTAACTATCCTAACTACCTAGCTAGGTGATTGAACAGTGATCCTGAGAGTGATTTATAAATATCACGCGGGTGAGAGGTGCCTGATTATTTGGTTAATAATCTGTGATTCAGTGTAATTGTTTTTACCGAGCGTTAATATTAATGGAGCCGCCGCGACGTTGCCGCTCTTACCATAGGTTAGTGTACCAATATTTATAAATGGTGTTCTATTTCGTTTCCTGTTTTACGACATTTAGTTAGTTTGAAAATTTTATTATTTTATTTTCGATGTTATGATTTTTTTGACAATTTAGAAATATTCCTATGAACTAGTATTGTCTGTGTTTTCATTTATTGTCGTATAGTCGACTCCACACTGTATACACAATGACTTTATTTACTTTTTCAAGTAACTATTATTGTTGGTGCGTAAATCCCAACAGTGAAAATGTTATGTACTTGTTATTCTTGTTATGTAGACTTGTAAGGTATGTTATGTTATGTAAATGAGTAGACGAGTGATTCCCTTGATGGATTTATTGCTACTGAATTATAATGTTACGATTATATACTAAGTTACAGAAATGCACACCTAAACAATATCGATATGCATAAAATGAGTATGACGTACAAACTACCAAAAGGTCAATGTACAGCGTAGCTCGTACATATTGCCCACTCACAAAATGTAACAGTTTATAAAAAATGTAAAATGTTATGTTAAAATATAAAATGTAAAAAGGGGATAAAATCTAAAAATAAGTTATATAATCCAAGCCTTATACAATTACATGACAACGCGCAATAGGCGAAGTTGCCTTGTTGAGTGTGTATGCACTTGATAAGTGCATTACGCTGTTATCATCGGTGACGTCAGATGTCGCGTTGTCTACGATGCTTGCAGTCGACCTCCTTCGTGGCGCTGGATTCGGAACAGTCAGTGCTGTAGGTATCTGTTGTCTCCTGCAATGTTTCCGAAGTCGGTAATATGCATATATTGCGCCTGCTATCGCTGCAGCTGCTGCCAATACGTATATGACAACGTATTGGTGGACATCGTGATATGTTGCCCGATCTGATATTATTCCATCTGCTGTCGCGGCTTTCATCTGTTCTATTTGTTTTCCCAGATCTCGCAGTAATGAGCTCTGCTCCCTTACCGTCTCATTTTTGGGTTCTTGTTTTAAAACCGGTACAGATATGTTGATGATCCGATTGATTGGAGGAATTTCCATCGTGACTTCTTCGACCTGGGCACGAATGGTATCCGTAAACTGCCTTTGGGAATGAACAGTGAACGTTTCACTGTAGATAGTGCAGTCGCTTCCGAGTGTCATTACCCCTGCGTTGGTAAGTACTTTTGTTGAAACTTGATTTCCGCATATAACGCGTATTTTGCACGCGTTGCAGCAAAAGTATAGGTAGCTATTTATGTTGTTAAGTTCCACCAAAGTGTCTCGACAGTTCTCTTGTTTTGTTTTGCAGTCAGGCGAGTCTTTGCTTCTCACGCAGAGGCTCTCGTCGGATTTCATGTGGTATACTGGTGTCCTCAAGGGGCACAACAGAGTTGTACTTGCGTGATCAATGCATCGATGTAGGTCGGTTATTGTCATCGGGAGGTAAGAATCCTTTTGTATGTTGATGGCTAATAGTTCCGCTATAGGTAGTAGGGTAACCATTTCGCCGCCGTTCCTTTTTGGGACGGGTATGATGTGGTAAACTTCGTAATTTTCTCTGCTGATTAACGGCACCCGTATCTCAATGATAAGATATCTTTCTGACATCCTTGCTTTCACTTGTAGAAGATGATACAGGCGGAAAAAATCTTCTTGAATGTTCCTGATGGGAAGTGCCACATCCTTTGACAGCTGGCCTGATATGACGTTCAATTCATCTCGTAACTGTTCTGGCGCAATGAGGTGTAAGTTCATCTTGCCATTGTAAATGTTAGTAACGGTGTCCAACAGTATCTCTTGAACGTTTCTAAGATGCTCTATAAAGCTGTTTGCCGCGATTGCTGACATCACAAATTCGATTGATAATTCTTGCGTCTCAAACTTTTGCTGAAGGTTGCTTGTTAGTTTGTCCAGGCTGAGCAGATGTTGATTGAATAATTTGTATTGTTTTTCTATTGTTTCTTCCGATCTTCTAAGTATGTTGTATTCAGCTTCTATAATAGTTGTCTGATTTTTCAACAATAGAGCTAGATGTTTCTCATTTTCATGGATGAGTTCAATGTCTCGTTGATATTGTTCGGCGAATTGGTCATCCAATACTCCAAACAGGGAACGTGCGATTGACCCGACACCGTTGATAAAGCCGCGTTTGCTTCTTATATTCACTCGACCTTGCGGATTCAGCAATAAGCGGTTGTAGTGTTCGAGTTCAGCGAGCGCGTGACGTAATTGTAATGCAATGATGTTACATTGGGTCTTCTGATTTAATGTTGAACATATGTTTTCGAGATGTTCATTGAATTTAGTGAATACTGCTGTACCATGCCAATAGGGTTTGACGTCGTAATAGGCAACTATCTTCCACTCGTCGCGAATCAGTTTCATGTCGGTTGTTTTATCGAAATATAGGCCTTGTTGCAATTCGATAAAGTTTGTTGTGTTTATTGTCGCGGTTGCTGGATTCATTAGGTATAGCAGGGTCATCACTAATCCGATGAAGTTGATTTTGCTTGTTCTTGCAGTTTGTTGACATTTTGTTGTTTTCTCGTTTGTTGCTTGATTTTTGTGTTCTTTTTGTTTAGAATTTTTCTCGCTGTCTATTGGTAAAATAGATAGCTTTGTTATGGGTCTCTTTATGAGGCCGTTTCTTGTTTTCAGGGTTACGACACGAACATATCCGTCATCTCCCGGATGAAGGTCTGTTATTCGACCCATCAACCATTTTCCTGCGGGCCGCTGGTCGTCATTAATAACAACCAAGTCACCAACTTTTAGGTTGCTCTGCGGTTTTTGCCACTTTGTTCTTGCTAACAGTTGGCACAGGTACTCATTTTTCCATTTCTTCCAAATTTCTGAGTACATTTTTCTGGTCAGCTCCCATCTTGTTCGGGCGTCTTCTCTTGTTTCGATGACGGTCAACCCTGACCTTCCTGTTAGAAAGTGTGCTGGCGTTAGACAGTCGAGATCTTCTACATTTTCACTCAGCGCACACAGAGGTCTAGAGTTGAGACAAGCTTCTAGTTTTGTTAAGATGGTGGTGAACTCCTCGAATGTTAACTTTTGCTCACCCACCACTCTTTTCAAATGGTGTTTCAAGCTTCTCACGGCTCGTTCCCACAATCCACCCGCCGATGGCCACGCCGGGGCGTTGAAATGCCACTGTATGGCCATCTCGGTGACGTTTTTCTGTAATTCTTCGTTCCTGTAGCTGTTTTCTATTTCCCCGTATTGTTCCATCATCAGTCGATTAGCGCCGACAAAGTTCGTGCCATTATCGCTGTATAAATGGCGGGGGGCTCCTCTCCTTGCTGCCATTCTATTTAGGGCTGCCAAAAATGCCGTGCTGGTAAGATCAGACACTAATTCAATGTGTACTGCCTTTGTTACCATGCAAATAAAGATGGCTATGTAACCTTTTGTTGTTTTAGCCCCTCTGCCTTTGTTCATCTTGACATCGACAAATCCCGTGTAGTCCACTCCTGTATGGTAGAATGGCGGGGCAGGGTTTATTCTTGCGCTCGGTAGTTCACCCATGATTTGTTGTTGTTTAGTCGGACTTATTTTGCGGCACGTTACGCATCTTCTGACCTGCATCTTTGTTGCTCGCACTCCACCGATGATCCAGTATTTTTGACGAAGGTGCGATAAAGTAAGTCGCGGTCCTCCATGAAATGTCATTTGATGGGCTTGATCGATGAGTAAATGCGTGAGATGGCTGTCGTAGGGAATGATCATTGGATGTTTCATTTCTTCCGTTACTGTTGCGTTGTTCAATCTTCCCCCAACTCTTAGCAAGCCTTCTTGATCAATGTAAGGATTGAGAGGTAGTAACTTGCTATTCGATGCCACTCTGCCGTGTTTACGTAAATGACTCATGTCTGTTTCAAATACCGTTTGTTGGGTTTGTTTCACAATTGCCTTAGTTGCACGATTTAATTCTTGCAACGTAAGATAACTTGGTAATTGCCGATGTTTCGAGTCCAACGTTCCAAGTTTTAAGTTCAATGCTCTTTGTATCCATGCGACTATTCGTATGACATGGTTAATTGAGCTATGTTTTTGTAATAATTGTGTAATAATGTTGATTGTTTCTGTGTTAACTTGGGCAGCATTGACTTGTTTCTTTGCCGCTGTTTTTACATCTTGATCTGATGTATAGATCCTTTTGCCTTGGGTTTTCATTTCAAACGATGATAGCCACATAGGACCTTGCCACCATAGTTTGTTTTCTTTCAGTTGACCGGCGTACTGGCCTCGGCTTGCGGCGTCAGCAGGATTTTCGATTGACTTGACGTAATCCCAACACGAGCGCGGTATTACGGAGTTAATTTTTTGGACTCGATTCTCTACGTATGTTTTCCATCGTGATGGGTCACCTTGTATCCAACCCAGGACTACCATAGAGTCAGTCCAGCCATAGACTCGTATATCATGTTGATGTAAGGACTCCTTTATCTTCTGCATTAATTTGGATAATAGATGTGCTCCATTTAGTTCCAGCCTAGGCAATGTTGTTACCTTTCTGTGTGGCACAATTTTAGATTTTGCAGCGACAAGTGTGACGATTGTTGACGGGTGAACTCGTGCGTAAATCACACACGCATAGGCATCCAGGGAGGCGTCACTGAAGCCATGTAGTTCTATTGCTTGTTTCCCATCACATCTTAGCCATCTTGGTACTTCACACAAGTTTATCGCCACTATATCTGCTTGTACCTTGCACCATTCCTTGTGTATGCTGTCCAACACTTCGTCATCCCATTGTAATTTGACCTCCCACAGTTTTTGGAATAGTAATTTTAATTTTGTGGATACGGGAGCCAGCCAGCCAAGTGGGTCAAACAGTTTTGATATTTCAGCTAATAAGCTGCGTTTTGTATGTTTTTTGTTGACGCTTGAAATCGAACATTGGAATGTGAATTTGTCCTCTGTCGGATTCCAGCATAGTCCCAATGTTTTTGATGTTTGATCCGTTTTGAAATTGAAAACAGTGTTTTCATTGTTGTGTTGTATTGTAGCGTTTTCCAAGAGTGCAGGTTCGTTTGATGACCATTTTCTGAGGTTAAACCCACCGCTCTTAAGTAATAGTTTTAGGTCCGAAATTAGCTCTTGTGCTTGTTCAAGGGTATGGGATCCGTGAACGAGATCATCGACGTAAAATGACTCCTCCACTACCTTTGAAGCTTCCGGAAAATGTTGACGCTCGTCCTCTGCCAATCTTCGTAATGTCATTATGGCCAAGAACGGCGCTGCCTTGGTGCCATATGTTACTGTAGCGAGTTGAAAGGAACGTAGAGGTTGTTCCGGCGATTCTCGCCATACAATCTGTTGTAGGTTTTGGTCACAGTGGGCCACCAAGATTTGTCTGTACATCTTTTCAATATCAGCAGTGTAGGCGTATTTATATTGCCTCCACTGTATCAATGTCGTTTGTAAATCTTGCTGTAAGTTTGGACCTTTGTACATAAGGTCGTTCAAACTCCATCCTGTAGATGTTTTAGCGGATGCATTAAACACCACCCTGTACTTGGTTGTTGTTGACTCGGCGCGTTCGACGCCGTGGTGCGGCAAGTAGCAGTCGAGTGTCTTGTTACATGTTGATTGTTTCATATGACCTAAGTCAATGTACTCTGCTATAAATTCTTTATAGGCTTTTGCTAATTCTTGTTGTTTTCCCAATCTTCGTTCTAATGTTTTGAATTGCGCAATTGCAATCTGTCTGGAAGAGCCCAGTTTGTGCTCCCAGTCATGTTTCATTGGTAGTCTCACTTCGTATCTCCCATTTTCCAAACGTTGTGTTGTTTTAGCGTAGTACTCAATGCATTTCTGGTCTTCCTCCGAAAAATGGGCCTGTTCCTTTATATCTTCGGAATCCCAAAACTGTACCATGTCCTCCAGATTGTTCAATACTACGTTGCAATGAAATGTTCGGACGTGTCCGCATAGTAACCATCCTAGTTGAGTTTGTTGTGCGATAGGCTGATTGACGTCATCGCTTTTGATAATTCCTCCTAGCATGATCTGGGAGTAAATGTCTGCTCCAAATAGCAGGTCTACTGGACGGCTGCTATTGAAATCCGGATCCGCCAAGCTGATATTTTGTATCTGAGGCCATGATGGTTTAGGGAAAGTTTTGTTTGGTAGATTCTTGATTAAGTTTTTCATAATGTATACGGTTTTCGTGAACGTATAGTCGTTGAAGGCAGAACTGCATGAAATTGTTATCATACCCTTGCAATTGCTCTCCTTTTCCCCAATTCCGGAGACAACTCCTTTGCATTTCTGGCGTTTGTTCCCTAGAAGTTGAGCAGCGTGTTCTGTTATCAATGATATCTGAGACCCTTGATCGACAAGAGCTCGCATGTTGTACTGAGTTCCATCAGCTCCCTCTACCTTAACAATGGCAGTTGCTAATAGAATCTCCGAAGCTTCATTATCTTGAGAGACGTGAGATGAAGAATTGGTTGGTTCATTGTTTTTAGCAGCGGCTTCGTGCATTAACGTGTTGTGTTTAGCTTTGCACTTGCGACATCGGTTGGTTGATGTACATTTTTTGCCTTTGTGGCTGTACAGACAATTAATGCATACTTGCAATTTGTTTATTGTGTTAAGTTTCTCGTCATTCGACATTTCTAAAAACTTTGCACAAAAATAGAGGCCATGCTCCTCGTTGCAGAGTGGACAAATAAATGTTGACGCATGGTAGGATTTCGTAACCTTGTTGTTTCTAACCGCTTGATTCATGTTATGATTGTTGTGTTTCTTGATATGGGCTGCTTCTTGGTGGTGATTTGTTCCAGAACTTGATTTCTGACAGCTGTCTTGTTTACGCTGCGACGATTCCATCGAAGTGAACTTCGCTTCTAGGTAGTCTAGAAACTCCTTTAATGTAGGTAATTCTCGCGAGTTCTTCAGTGATTCAATGTAATCAGAATATGTCCCAGCGTCCAGCTTTTGCGTCAAAATATGTACTAGTAGCGGATCCCAAGTTTTGACATCCACTCCTAAATTCTTGATGGCGTGCACACATTCGATAGTGACGTCATGTATTTTCTTAATTGGTGCTAATGATTGTTGTTGCATGGTTGGCAGGTTGAAGAGCATGTTGATGTGCGATGTAAATATAAGTTTTTTATTGTTATAGCGGTTGTTGAGAATGTCCCAACACACTAGATAGTTGTCCGAGCTTATCTGTAGGTGTTGTATCAGCCGTTCAGCTTCTCCTTGCACCTTGCTTTTCAAAAATTGCATTTTTTGCGCATTTGACAAGGATGAGTTGTTATGGATTGCTTCCACGAAAAGGTCTCTGAATGGTATCCACTGATTAAATTTGCCGTGAAAGACCGGTATTTCTAATTTTGGTGTTGTTTTTTCTCGATAAGCTCCGGACCACATCTTTGTATTTAACGCCTTCTTCAGATCAAGATATTGGGTTTCAAATCTTGTATAACGATCTTCATATATGTTGTTCTTGTCCCCGTTGAGTTCGCACTCTATCTCCCAATGAAGACTGTCAATAGCCGACCAACGCGCTTGTAATGTTTGCAACGCATCTTGAAATTCCCATTTTTCAGAGATAAATTCCGTTTGAGTATTGGCGACTGCTCTCATGAAGGCCTTGAAGTTGGCCGATTGTTTGCGTAATAAATCGTCCAGCTTACTATTGGACCCTGTATCCCTCTTGTTAGGGCTTTGTTGTTGACGAGGAGGCGGTTGATCCCTGTTGTTGTTACCGTTGTTCTCATTTGAGTTACCGGTTTCTTCTCCCTCCTCGCTCTCATGTTGTTCTGTTTTGCTCGATGTACCTGCTGTCTCTTGTTGAGAGGTAGCTCCGAGCGGTGGCGGTTGCACCGAGGGTGCAACGGACCGTTTGTGCGCCGACACTTGCTCATGTTGCAAGAGGATTAACTCCTTGACTTCTTTATAACACTGCAACGCTGTGTTATATAAATTACTTGTAAAATAAAGATGACTAACACCCACTTCTGTAGAAAGACGGTCATGGTTGAACTGGAAATCGCTCCATAAGTTTTCCAGCATCTGCAAACGCCGTTTGAAGTAGTCCGAGTTCTTCCTGTCCCAGCCATCCTTTTTGATGTTGATGCCGACTTTCTTGATGTTCTCGAAAAGTTCACGCTGATTCTCGTAAGTATTTTCTGATGACGTCATGTTGTCAAACTTCTCGATGAATTCACGACGAACTCTTGTTCTGGTTTTGAGTAGTAGGTTGTTGCTCCACACTCCTGGTTCTTTGTATTGCGTAACCTTTCCCTTTTACGATATGCGCCTTCTCAATTGGTAACTGGGGCGACTCGCTTGTGAGAGACCAGTCCAACCGATTCGCGACCGTAAAAGATGTTGATCACACACCACAAAATTGCTCGAAGGACCAAATGTTGGTGCGTAAATCCCAACAGTGAAAATGTTATGTACTTGTTATTCTTGTTATGTAGACTTGTAAGGTATGTTATGTTATGTAAATGAGTAGACGAGTGATTCCCTTGATGGATTTATTGCTACTGAATTATAATGTTACGATTATATACTAAGTTACAGAAATGCACACCTAAACAATATCGATATGCATAAAATGAGTATGACGTACAAACTACCAAAAGGTCAATGTACAGCGTAGCTCGTACAATTATTATTTATATTTTTTTAGTAGTATAATTATTTTATTTATTTATTTATTTTAGAATTTATGTACACACTAAATCAATCAAAGCATTTATTTTAAGTAGGCCAGTTACAGGCACTTTTGAACTGTCGAAACAAAGATAACAATGAAATGTAGCTACAGTCCCAGTCACAAGGCATAAAAACTGTGAAAGTACTGTAGTTGCCCATTCCCTAGCGTAGATCTCTATGGAGAAGAACGGGCAAAAAACTCCATGGACACTCTCTTAAATCAGCATATTGTTACAAAACCTTGGTTACATAATTCATATTGAGATGGTACACTATGTGAGAACGATGTAGCAAGATGTGCACGTTAAAAGAGTCCATAGTAAAAAAAAGACGATTAGAAAAAAAAAAAAAAAAAAAAATTCAAATAAGCCGTGGCAACTAAGAGATGACCAGTTACAACTGACAGCGCCCGTTCACGAACATGACGCATGGATCAGCACCATTCAACTCCCATTTTGAAGGGAACTAAATGATCCGACACACGCACCACCAACAGCGAGACATTGAGTGAGCATGACATACTCTCAACCGCCAGGGCACATTCAAGTCGAGAAAGGACGTAGGTTTCCAGTGAACGATAGCTTTTTAGTACTCACACAATATGGGCTTTATATAATACTAAAGAGATTGAATCTATACAATGCAAAGATAGTTGTACAATCTTCAGCAGCTCCAACAATACTAGTTAATGTTATCAACTTATGCGGAGAATCCGAACTTATGTCTTTGTGGAGCAGCACCGGCATTGAGCCAAGCATTTTTGTCAGCGATATAATCCTCCAACTTGTAATATGCTTGCTTACATAGTGTGCGTTTAATGCATGTTTTAAATTTCGTCTCATTTAGTTCAAGAATACGTTGTGGAATTTTATTATAGCATCTCAAACAGTACCCCATGAAAGATGAATCTACTTTAGCGAGTCTGAAGCCTGGCTGAACTAATTGGTCCCTATTTCTAGTACTGTAATTGTGTCTGTCACCTCTTTTACTAAAAAGATGCAGATTTTTTCTTACGTTCATTATGTTTTCGTAGATGTATTGACAATGTACCGTCATGATGTTAATGTCCTTAAACAGTTCCCTTAGAGAATCGCACCTACGAAGATTATATATAGCTCTGATTGCTCTTTTTTGCAGAATAAATATTGACTGAATGTCTGCAGCTCGTCCCCATAACAAAATGCCATAAGACATTATACTATGAAAGTAACTGAAATAGACCAGTCTAGCGGTATCAACATCTGTAAATTGACGGATTTTTCTAATAGCATATGCTGCTGAACTTAGCCGCCCCGCAAGAGATGTTAAATGAGAACTCCATTGTAGCCTTGAATCAAGCGTAATCCCCAGGTAAACCGTTTTATCTACGAATTCAAGTTTCTCTTTATTCAATATTATATCACAATCACTACTTTTATCATTCGGTAAAGCAAATCTAATGCATTTAGTCTTTTTTCGTTTAATACTAAATTGTTTGCTGTGAACCAATTTTGAACCTGAAGTAGGGCATTATTCACGTCATCTAGAATTTGGGCCCGTCTATTTATTTAAAAAATTAGAGAAGTGTCATCAGCAAATAACACCATATTTTGAGGTTGGTTTTTTCAGTAAATAAGGTAGGTCATTTATGTATACTAGAAAGAGGAAAGGACCCAATATTGAGCCTTGCGGAACCCCCATTTTTACTTTTAAACCCTGTGAATTGATACCATTTATTTGAACATGTTGATGTCTATCACTCAAATAAGATTTTACCAAACTAAGTGAAAGTTTACCTAGTCCGTAATGCTCAAGTTTCAAAAGTAATGTGTCGTGATTTACGCAATCAAACGCTTTGGAGAGATCACAAAAAAATCCTACGGCGTCGTTGGACTCTTCCCATGCAGTAAATATGTGCTTTAATAAGGTTACACCGGCGTCAGTCGTACAACGTCCCTTGGTGAAACCATACTGTTGATCGTGTAGGATTTTGTTGGTGTTAAAATGATTAAGCATTTGATTCAGCATTACCTTTTCAAAAACCTTGCTAAAAACTGGCAACACGGATACAGGTCTATAATTATTAGAATCTTTACTATCCCCGGATTTGAAAAGTGGTATGACTTTAATGTATTTCATTTAAGCAGGGAAAACTCCTTGGTCTACACACAAATTAAAAATTAAAGCTAAGTAAGGTGCTATAATGTCAACTATAGATGTACAAACTTTGATAGACATTCCCCATAGATCTTCGATCAGTTTGATTGTTATTTGCCGGAAAGCTTTGATAACTATCATAGGGTTTATGTGTTTAAATTTAAATTCAGCCGGGCATCCAGACACGTTGGTCCTTAATAAACCAATTGAGACTTCTGGTGAGGAATGTAAAGCTTCCGTAGTTTTTAACGGGATATCGGTAAAGAAGTTTACAAATTCTTGAGCTACTTCCAAATTAGAGCTTTTAGGACCACATGCTGTAAATAACTGCAGAAAAGAAGAAAGGAACAGAAAATAGTACAAAGGTAATGCTTATTTCTAAAGAAATCTTTTCCAGCATACCTGCGAAAGGAGAATCTAAAATACAGAGATGTAGACATAGTGTGTAAAAGAAGAAAATAAAACAGAATACAAAACATAAAGCAGAACTATTTAAATTTAATACTTATACCATTTATGACTATACTAACATACTTCTATATACAAAAACAATACATATAACAAAACTATAAATACAATAAAATAACTAATAATAATAGTCGTACATACTTATTCATGCAACTATGACGAAATGAAAAGATAATGTTCTTTCACTCTTCTTTTGAAAACTGCAACAGTTTGGCAGTCCCTAATGTCAGGCGAAACTTGACTTTCGGAAGTCGGTGGCAAAAAAGATACAAACAAAGACACCGACTTCCGAAAGTGAAGTTATTTTAGACTTTTTTAGTTGTTTTTTGGAAGTCAGTTTTGTTTTCGCAGAAAGTTTTTTGTCTTTGACGAATGCAGTGCTATAACCTATACATTGGACACGCAAATAATTTGATTTAGAAAAAACCTTAAAACACCTCGATCAAAATGTGGAGGTTGTATTAGCGGAACCAGCGTATTGTCCTATAGACAAATTAAATGTCTGATGGCTATGCTGGTTCCAATACATACATTTTAATTATGATGTAATTTCTTATTAATTAAATACCCTGCGGTCCTACTATGGGAAATTGATGACGTGCCACCATCCATCGGTTCCTGAACACATGAGCCAACCTCGTGGCTTTCTACCGAGCTAGTATTCCTGCAAGCCCCCGATGTTGATTGCGAGGCGTGTAAAATGGTAAAAAACTGAAAGAGGATATTACCATTTAGATTCTCACTGAATGTAAACCTTTATGTTTTTACATCAACGGCAAGAACCTGAGCAGGGATAATAATATATGTACCGTAACTAACGAATAAATTCTATTGTATGACCGCATTGTGTGTGTTTTATTCATGATCCTCTCAAGCAAAATGCCCTCAAAGTCTTATGCATAACTACCACTGGCAACTCGGTTGTGTACGGAAAAATCAGCCTTACTTAGTAAAATATGTTGTATTGTACCTGATATCAAGATTCTTTCGAACCGGCAACTGTCAGTTTCACATATGATTATTAGGTTGGGACAGATGATTATTGGGTTATAACATCATGATAATCAAACTCATTGGGATTATTGGCATTAACGATTATGAATTAAGTCATTTGCTTACCGTAATTTAAACTGGAACTTTGGGGTTGTATGCGCTTTGCTATGAACATGTAATTTCCTCGCACCACGAGCAACTAGTATGTCGATCATCTGGAGTCCAAAACTATTTTCATTCAAAACTACAACTTGGGTGTGGTTTGGATTGCAGGATATTCTGAAAGAAAAATAATAATATTGTGAATTGCTATAAAGCCATCATAACCAAAAGGATTTGTAATGTTAATAATACGAAACATGAAAGTAAAAGGTCGGCTCTATAATCAATATAATAATAATAATATCACCTGGGCTGCGCTCGCGTTGAATAGCCTTCCATCTTCAGCAGTACTCTGCCACGGTGCCTGCTGGCCGCGAGCAGTCGGAAGGCGCGTTCAGCGTCGTTCGGTGCATACGACACTCGCGACAAAGGACGCACGTACCCGCGAGCAATGCCCTCGCTCAACATCGCCTGTAATTCCTGTGGATTCAAGTAAATGTTTTACCGACAACAGATCCATGGTCTATAGGGTGACTGGTAATTAGTGAGTGATTGTACTCATGATAACAAACAACTTTCCCAAGGATAATTTTATTTTCACCATCACAATAACACAACAGCCGTATGAATTCGCGCGCCACGTGGGTGCTTTGCCTACCCACTGTTACACGGTACGATAGTAATGATACAGAAGGGCGTCACGTGGCAAACAGCTGATAGGTCACAGGCGCGCGCGAATTTCAGCGTCAGGAGTCTCAGGATTTTTTAAAGTTATAACTTTTCCTGGCTGTTTTTTTTTTCTACTTAGCGCTAATCCGCCGTCAACGGCAATATTTCTGAGTTTTATTAGGTAAAAGAGCTTGGTGAGAACTTTGTGTTGGGACACTATGTCTTTTCAATCTCTTAAAATGCAGGCCATCCACCATCACCACTTAGTTTTTAGAGCAAGTTAATTTTAATGTTTAGAGTTTTTCATAAGGCATTTGTTGTTTTATGGGGTTTTCTTTTGTTTGACTGTAGCCTGCCTGATGCCACACAATTAGTTAGTACGTAATAAATTGTAGCGGACAATGGAATCACTCTCAAAGTAAAATATTTTAAAATGCCTCCGAGTATTCATACTACAGCTGCAAACTTACACATTTTCTTTAAACCCACATGCGGTCATAGTTTATATACTCTGACAGCAAAACTTTTTTCACAGAGGCTCCTTTTTCTTGCCTCTGGATTGGCTCCTATTGTATTTTTGCATGATCGACACATATAGGTAGAGGCTGAAATGAATTAGGAGCCGCTTGCCCCTCGACCTACGGCATACTCACACAAGTTGCATAAAAACGAGCATGTGGACATTTTGATCTCAAAATCAAATATCTGAATTTATTCGAGGCAAGACGTTACAATTTTCAAGCTGGCTCTTGCAGCCTTCATTCTCTAGAATCTTAACTTTGTCTAAAAGTCGACCAAGTTACTCCTCTATGAAGGATCCAAACAATTCTAACCTGTACCTGTCGAAGGCAGAGTGTCAAAAAATTTCGAGCTCACTTCAGTCGCTGTAACATGACTAAAGAAAGACTAACTTGTCTGGAATAGAGAGCTAAAAGAAGTACGTAAAATCTAACCAATCCAAGGTGCTGACATTTAAGAAGTGGCTATTGCATTTTTAGAATCTTAGAAAATGATGAATGGAATGAATGAATCCATGAATCAGTACGTAATTGTACTGTTTAATTTTGGGATCAAATGGCAATATTAAACTGCATTTGTACTTACCGTATGATCACCAACATAAATGTTTGATATCCCATCTTTTTACCGTAAAATATTAATTAATGTCCACTAAGTACAGACATCATCAGGCTATTATGCTGATTGTTTTATTAAAATGGTCAAGTCATTAACAAGTACCGGGACCTAAATACTACCAATAGAATACATTTCCTTGTCCGAGTGGCTGACACCACACCTTACCACACCACACCTTACACCTTACCACAGACGACAGACATTTCAAAAGAAGATATACAGCAAGTTCTGTATGAACTTATAATATTGCGACGCAAAACATTCATTAGTTCAGCTCGTAAGAGAGCCTCACTTGCCAGTATATGGCAGTGCCGGCTGGTTTACTTGAAGTACTTACTTGTATTTCTTCGGGAGCTTCAAATATTGTTGAGAAATCGACAACAGCATACGCTCTTTCTCTAGTGAGGTTGTACATTCCATAATTAAATTCTTCGTCAAGATTGTGAAGTTGAGAAACATCATAACATGTGCCCGCAGCACGAACACAGTCAAGCGTATTCTGAAAAATAGGAAACCCTACAATATAGCTACTATTAATTACCTTAATAAGATTAAGTTATGCCAAACTATACAAATAAATAAATAAAATTGAAGTGTTTGTTTTGTATTTTATTGGTAGGGACAAATGTTTTTTATTTTTTTTTATTTTGTCGGGCTGTCTGTTGTTCCGGCTAATCTCCGAAACGCTGATGTTATAAGGTGTTACTAAGGCTACTTTTATTTTAGGAAAATTATATTTATTGATTTAATTATATTATTATAGGAAAAGAATTAGGGTTAATCTATACTGTAATATTATAAAGCTGAAGAGTTTATTATACTTTATAATTTAATTTTAGATTTACTTTTTAATTTAATTTTTGATTTACTTTTTAATTTAATGTTTGATTTAAACAGCGGAGAACGAGATAGAATGAGTAAACGCATTTGGTACCAATACCAAATGGATTTTTATTTTGTCGACTTATTTACAAATGATTATCACTTTTTTTTAATTATACTGACTTCCTCTGCATTTTTTTTTCGATTTTTCCTTAATGGTTGTCTTTTTCGTGGTTTCTGGGGTCACTGATAACGAAAATGACGTCAAAATGAAAATTCAAGATGGCGCCGATGAAACTTTTTGATTTTTTCTTCATGGGAGTCATTTTCGTGGTTTTCGGGGTCGCTGATAACGAAAATGAGGTCAAAATGAAATTTCAAATGGCGGCAACTATTTTTGTTTGTTTTCTTCGTCAGGGGTATCATTTTCATGGTTTTCGGGGTCAACTATAACGAAAATGAGGTCAAAAAAACAAAGAAAAAAGTAAAAAAAAAAAACAAAACGTTGCTCAAAAGTAATGCTTTCTTTGCTGGGGTTTTTTACCGACATAGATTAATTCTAATCAAAATAAATATGTTAGTCATCTTTAGCGTTCAATTGTGACCAAATTTGCCCTTTACACCATTTAATTTAGATGAATATTTTAGGAAATTCATAGAATGCAATTGGATGAGCCTATTACCATCAATCAGCATCAAAAGGCTTGGTAATTTCATCAATTCACAACAACCAACCCGTACTATTAGATACCAGCTGTGCCCGCGACATCGTCCGCGTGGTCTTAGATCTTTCTCATCATCTTTGTTACGAGTCTATTTGAAATATATGCTTTGAGTTGTATATCTAAGTCCACGCGGACGAAGTCACTGGCATAGCTTGTGTTCTTATAATCATCTCACGCAAACTACGGTCGCAGGCAACAGCTAGTTACTAATATAATAATATTATATCGAGGTCCATACCGTCTTCAAAGTTCCCCTAACTGAGCTTATAACAAGTTTACAACCCTCTCCTTTTCTGGCATTACGAATCATATCTACGAAACTTTGATCTCGAGAATTGCCGACATGATCAGCTGGAAACAAATAAAAGATAAATAATTATAGTTTTACTTAGACTTATCAGATATGTACATATATGTACTTATATGTAGTTGAATATCAGTTGTATACCTTTCAACTCCGGGAATAATTTAAGTAAGAAACGTTTTTTCCGAATGTCACTAACGGTCGTGAATACTTCACAGCCGTGAGCAAGGAGTATGCATAACACAGCCTGGCCCAAAGCTCCAGCCCCTCCATGGACTAACACAGACACATCAGGAGTCAGCTCGTTGCCGTATTTGATTCCCTACAAAAAAACAGGATTGTTAAATTCTTTATTGGTCGCCCTCTTGATGTAGCCGACTGATTGATGATTTCACTCTTTCTTTGAATTCTGTGGTTATTGTAGTAGGAAATACAGACTTGGGTACAGAGTTACATTCTTATTATGCACGTAATAAATGTGAAAAGAAAGTGCTGAGTACGATTTATCCGTCGTCTTGGACTTCTACATTCAGAGGACCGGTATTGCAAAAGAGATGGTGGATTCAGTGAAACAATGAACGACGAAATGATTGTTGCTACAATCTTAAGTGTATACACTCACGAGGCAGTAAAATGCGTGTGCGTAGGCGAGCGGCACGGTGGCGGCGTCCTCGAGGCTCCAGTGCGCCGGCACCGGCCACAGCAGCTCCGGCTGCGCGCGCACCACGCTGCTGCAGGCGCGGCAGCGCATCAGGCCCATCACGCGCTCGCCGCTGTAACCGCATGCATCAGATTCTTTAAAACTCTTTTACAATGCTTAAATCACCGATCTTCGTGAATCAGGCCAAAATAATAGCCTTGGTAACTCTCCACAGCCGATAAAAGGCGCAAAGCAAGAAGAGCTACAACTAGAACCGCCAAGTGCGTGTCGTACTCACACAGGGTTCCGCAGCACCAAATAATAAAATATTTTGAAGGCTCATTCATGTCGTACCTATTGTTTTACATTCAACAGCAAAACTAAATTTGTTTTTCATAGTATGTTAATCATAAACAAAGTTACTGCTGCAGTTTGATGAAAAAGCCCCATACCTCAAAAACTCGACATTAAATCTTATTCAAACCAATTATGGTTGAATGTTTTATTTTTGTTCCACAATCCTACTTTTTTTACTTTTTTCAGAATTTTCGTCTTCTTACCTTAGAAATTAGAGGGGGACACACACATTTTACCAGTTTGGAAGTGTATATCTTTCAAAAGATTGACTTTGGGAAAAAGTGGTTTTGGGAACCTCAATCTCATTTTTAAAGATCTATAGACACTCCGCCCGTTTAGGTTTGACGAAAA
Organism: Eugnorisma glareosa; assembly: GCA_947578425.1. Lineage (NCBI taxonomy): Eukaryota > Metazoa > Arthropoda > Insecta > Lepidoptera > Noctuidae > Eugnorisma > Eugnorisma glareosa. Next base: position 4,749,135 of record OX387974.1, on the reverse strand, counting down.
CAATATTATATTTATTATATTATATTTAGTTTTAGTTCTATTTATGGGGAGACCCCCTTAATCTTTATTTTTTTTAAATTTTGTATTAAAATCGTAAAGCGGTTCACGAAATACATTTACTTAGTAAGTTTCAACTGTGTAATAATTTTGTAATAAAGTGGCTGTGACATACACGGACAGACAGACAAACAGACATGGCGAATCTATACGGGTTCCGTTTTTTGCCATTCGGCTACGGAACCCTAAAAACGAGTTGTTTGTGTACAATACCAATTGATGGAGAAAGACTTAAAACTGGCGGTGCCGCGGCAGTGTTAACAGCCAGCAATCTCCTATTGGTATAATTATGTATCTCTATAACTGACACGAGACTTACATTACCTACTGGACGTTTCTTGAGTGATAAAATAATCGATACCGAGTCGTTTCCTCGTCAGTGGTAAAACATGTGCTTAATGAACGAAGACTTTTCATATTTTTTTCTCTCTTTCGAACATGTTCACATCACCTGTATTAAAAATTTCATTACCTTTCTGTTGTTCCACTGAAATCCATGCCATAGTTGTTTTCTCCATCATGTTTTTTTCCAATTGCTTTCATAACGTCCGTGTTTGATATTCCGGCGTAATGGACCTGAAAATGTTCTAGCTATTTTTTTTAAATAAATTTTATAAATTCACTTAATACTCCTAATCTTAACATATTTGGCATTGCTGTAATTTTTTTTAATGGATGGGAATCCATCCAATGACCCCTCCCTCTCTGGGCGCAGCGGAAGGGAGTGTCAGACTTGTACTGACTTGTCAGCCTGTCCCGCAACCCTGGCAGGCATCGGTCCTTTCCTTTCGGACCCTTATTTTTTCTTTATAATTGACAAGTTGAAATTCGAAAGATGAAAAAATATTTTAGACCGTTGAGATTTTCTTCATACGTGTACTGATTTTTGTTGAAATATTATGTTTATTTTATTTTATTGTGTTTGGGTAGCTTACAGCTAACAGTACAAAGATGTATAGTGAAGTAATCAGCGAAAAGCCATTACAAGCCTCAACAATTAGCAATAAACTATTGTTGCACAAACTAATAACTAAGTACCAAATCAATATCTAAGCATACTTCATATGAATAACTAAGCATTATGTAATAACAAAGAATGAATAGGACTAAATATAATATTAAATTAAATACCTGCAATAAATAATGTTAATATATTAATGTTATAAAATATTTGAAAACAAGACACCAAAATTTCTCCATAGTAGATTTTTACCTGTAAGTGTGATTGTATCATTGAGCCCAATGGCCATTAATTGTTAAAGCAAGTTGCAACAAGAGCGCGTTTCGTAATATAATCTTAATTAAGGAGCGTTTTTTCAAATCGATACATCGTAATATGATTTTTTTTTCAGTAACGTGATTTATTTAATTACGAGGGTTTCTATAAAGTATATAAAATGAAATTGCTTATTAATTTATTAATTAGTTTAATGAGACAATTTTTACTTTTATAATAAAGAAAAGGAACCCATAAACATACCAACAAAATGACATCAAATACATCGAGTTTTTTCAACTTTGATACATCTACTGTTGATGTCACGTTTTGATAAAAACCCGATACCTGTAGTTCGAATTTGCTGCATGGATACGGGATTTCACCTTTATAATATTAGTGGATTATATTACGGGTTCTTCATCGTCATAGTTTCGTCGTACATTGTCATCTTCGAGAGCTGAACCCTGGAGAACATCTGCATAAAATGCCTGAGCATCAGATATATCACAGAAGTTTAGTAAATTTTCAACATCTGCTTTCTTTTTTGAAGAAACCATGTTGGTTTTAGGCAACTGAGCACAGTCGAATCGTAAAAAAGTTTTGACGTTTTTCTTCTTAACATCAACTATCACTGGCGCAGCAGAATAAACTTCCTGAACACTAATTTCAATATTTTTTAAAGCGCGGGATCCAACTACAGTATAATGTAGTATTCGAGTTTGGCTTATTTTGAATGGAAGTTTTGCCTTTATCATATCTTTGGCCTTAGCTTTCATGTCATAACTAAACCAATCTTTACCCCATTCGTTGACGTGGCCATGTTTATTTAGAATGGAATAGTATTCATTTGGCGATACAATAACTTCACGTCGGCGGTAATCATTTTCAGCCCTTCCAAACACTCTATCAGGAGGCATAAAACTATGGCCTCGAATGGGGAAAACCACAATAACAGCGTTTGATGTATCGTTTTGAAAAAAATCGATCGATGTAGATGTATCACTTTCAAAAAAGTAATGCACTTCTCTGTACTTTTAGAACGATTTATGTATCGTTTACAGAAAATTCGTAAAGACCATCGTGTAACCCTGTAGAGATTGAGTACGAAACGATAAAAAAAAAAAAATTGAGATTTTGATTGATGTATTGCTTTATGAAAACGCTCCACAATTTTGTGTTGAGAGACATGAAGCGCGGTAAATCACCTGGGCACGATTCTCTGAGCATAGAGCATCTGCAAAATGCAGGTGTTCACATGCCCAGAGTGCTGGCTATGTTTATCAACTTCTGCTTCTCACATACTTATCTGCCTGAAGATCTGATGAAAACCTTAGTTGTGCCGATTATAAAAAATCGAACTGGAGACGCGTCGGATATAAATAACGATAGGCCTATATCGTTGGCTACGATCATTGCCAAGGTTTTGGACAGTGTGCTTGACAAACAGTTAAATAAACATCTGTCGCTTCACGATGCCCAATTTGGCTTCAGAGCGGGTCTTTCGACTGAGCACGTGGTACTTTGTCTCAAGCACACTGTCAGATACTACACCGACAGGAAAACTCCCGTGTACGCGTGTTTTCTTGATCTCTCGAAAGCCTTCGATCTGGTGTCCTATGGTGTTTTATGGAAGAAGCTGTACGAGGATACAACACTTCCCGGTGAGATGATTGAGTTGTTTAGGTATTGGTACGGCCATCAGACAAACATGGTGAAATGGGCAGGCTCGCTATCCGATCCGTACGGGTTGGAGTGCGGAGTCAGACAGGGGGGTCTGACTTCACCAAAACTCTTCTGTTTGTACGTAGATCGGCTGATTCGTGAGCTCAGCAGTACTATGGTAGGCTGTTCCATTGACGGAACACTCGTCAATAACATCAGTTACGCCAATGACATGGTGATGCTGGCCCCATCGATCAGCGCCCTCAGGAAACTCTTATCTGTCTGTGGGCGATATGCGGAGGCCCAAGGTCTCAGATATAATTCGAAAAAGAGCGAGTGTCTATTGTTCAAGGCAGGCACTAAAGACTATCGCGAAATGCCACCTGTCACACTCGGTGGGATTGAGTTGCAATGGGTGCAAACTTTTAAATATCTGGGGCACTGGGTCACTGCAACGCAGACGGATGATGTTGACATGGAGAGGGAGCGTAGGGCGCTGTCAGTCAGGAGCAATATGTTGATCCGTAGGTTCGCAAAGTGCTCGAGGGGAGTGAAAACTACTCTGTTTAGGGCATACTGCCAATCTTTTTACACCAGCAGTCTATGGGTCGACTACACACAAAAGGCTTACAGCGCCTTACGCGTCCAGTACAATAACGCATACAGGGCATTGTTGGGGTTGCCACGACACTGTAGCGCATCAGGGATGTTCGCAGAGGCACGTATAGACGACTTTTACGCAATCATGCGAAAGCGTGTTGCCTCCTTGATGCGGAGGGTGCGGGGCAGCGCCAACAGCCTCTTGGTCACTGTGGCCGATAAGGCGGAAGGTCTCATTCTCAGACACTGGACCACAACACTGGTACTACCTTCAAATCGTGCCTTGAAATAAATAGTGTTTCTTTGAATTCTTGCCTAGTTGATCATAATTGCCCTTTATTTATTTCCTTGTATTTCCTGAATATTGTATAATTATTAATGATTTTGACATGATTAATGGTGATTTTGACATATTTTTAATGATTTTGACATTATTATTATTAATTATTTTGACATTATTAATACCTAAATTATTACCAAAATTTTATGTACCAAAATTATTATATACTAACACTAGTTTTTAAGATGTGTATGTATTACTAACATATTGGATTGAATGATCTGACAATAAATGATTTATTATTATTTCCTTTATTCATATTTTTACAAACTAATTACATTTTTAAATATTCCTTAGAAAAAACAATATAAAAAACATTAAAAAATATAAAAAATTGTTGCCCGCCGGTATCGGGAACAGGGTCCAAGCTACCGGTGGTCAGGGCTCCAGAGAGAGAAACCTCCTAACAATACGAGCCGTGTCCAGGAGTACTGCTTTCTGAATCAAGCCCTTGATCCAGCTGCCTAACGAAAGCCTCCTCAGGTATTCATCGACGCTCTTAGCAATTAAGCCATGGGCTGATACGACTATCGCCACAATGATCGCTGAGTCCACATCCCACATGTCGACAACCTCGCGAGCCAAGTCAAGATATTTTATTTGCTTATCTTTCTCGGCTTTCACGAAGTTCTCATCATGCGGGACCGTTATGTCAACAATCATTGCGCGCCGCTCTGATCGATCCACCACCATTATATCAGGCTTATTGGCTAAAATAGTCCTGTCAGTGATGATGGATTGATCACAGTACAATGTGATATTGCCATTTTCGAGAACTGGGTCGGGCACATACCTATAGTACGGCACTTCCGATTCCACAAGTCTGTATTTTAGAGCAAGTTGCTGATGGATAATCCTGGCTACAAGGTTGTGTCTATGCAAGTACTCTCCGTTAGCCAAACGAGAAGACCCAGAGATAATGTGACGGATTGATTCACCTGGACGGTGACATGCCCGACATATGTCAACCGTGCCGTCCTTCACAATAAATCTCCGGTAGTTATTCGTCATCATAACTTCATCCATAATTGCACAGACAAAACCTTCGGTTTCTCCGAAGAGGTCCCCGGAACGTAGCCAGGCTACGGACGCTGACAGGTCTACATCGGGCCCGTGCAGGGCCCGGAAAAAGCGTCCGTGAAGCTCCTTAACTCTGCCATACCTCCCTGCGGTCGTTAGTGTCAAGCACTACAGCAGGCCTAGCCAAGTTACAAACGTTTCGTATCTATTCTCTTTCTACAATTGTTAACGCCTCGGCGTACGCGATTGTAGAAAACGCTAACTTGGTAGCCAACTTGACACGACTGAGTCGATCGCTCGTTCTACAATGAACTTCGATAAAACCTATACTTTAGTCTATGGTGAGCGTTCCAACAAACGTCAAACTAACGTCAAGGTCACAGTTGTGTACTTAGTGCGCGAGCTCACGTTTTGTTTTGGATTGTTAAGAAAGGAATAATTGTCTAACGTGTTAAAAACAGAAGCGAAATAAGGTGCGAGTTCTACTTATAATTGGTTGATTATAATATATCAAGTGCGGAATGTAATTTTAACCATTACTGTCACTCGAAATAATATGGTATCGTGCATTTGAATGAAAGATACCTCAAATGAACAACTTTTATAGGATGGAATTTAGATCACGAGCAAGCCCGGAACAGTTCGCAGCTTTATTAGAATTTATGGAAAGGTACTTACGTAAGTTAGTTATTTCGTAATCTTCCTTTATTAAAATCGATCATAATTGGGCACTTGAAAGTTAGAAACGTAAAACTAATACTACTACTTACGACACAATCAAAACAATTGTGTTTGACCCTTTACTTATCAATAGACCCTTTGTTTCTCTGAAATGATAAATACAGTCCAAAATTATGGTAAATAAACAAAACACTTCTTGGTCTCAACACGGCTGGCTCATATAGGCACCATTTTTTTATCGTTTTCTCTTAGGTCTCGGCGATCGCTCGGCTGGCGTTCATAAACTTCGACATCGTTTCGTTAGCGCTTGTCAAAACTGTGACTTGGCTACGATTTATATGGGATGTAGCGTTCAACGTTGTAGAAAGGATCACATTTCATTCTATCATTTCGAACGATGTAAACTTGTCTTCGAATTTTCTATTCGTTTGTTTAAACCACGTGACTTAACGCTGAGATGACGTCATTCCCATACATTTGATTAGTTTTCTATTAGCGTTAACGATTGTAGATTGTCAACTTGGCTAAGCCTGCTGGTTTGCGCCAGTTCTCTTTAGCCAAGGAGAGCGGGGTGAGGCCCTTGTCCACCGCGACCACATCTCGATGCATCCCCACGTCGGCTTCTAGGAAATATTCCCTGATACTGCATATCTCGCGATTGTGGAGAGTCTTAGCGTTTAAAAAGCCTCGACCCCCACACTTCCGCGGGATATACAGTCTCATAACCGAAGAACGTGGGTGATGCATTCGATATGCCGTCAACAATGTACGGACCTTCCTATCCAGAGCGTCTAGTTCTGTTTGAGTCCATTTCAGTATGCCGAAAGAGTACATCAAAACCGGCAAGACGCAACCGTTGAAGGCACGCACCTTATTTCCGCCTGCTAAAAGACTATTAAATACTTTTTTCAGGCGGCCAAAGAAGCGTTCCTTCAACGATTGCTTCATGTCAGCAACATTGATGCCCAGCGCTTCCGACATACCCAAATACTTATAGGTTTCGCTTGCTGAGAGGGATCTAAGATTTATAGAATCCGAGAGCTGGGTTCCCACAGATTCCACAATCTCCCCTCGTTTTACATGCATGACCGCACATTTGTCCACACCAAATTCCATCCTGATGGCGCTACTGAAAGTTTGAGTTACCTTCAGTAGCTCCATCAGTTGCAAATCGTTGGGGGCAAAGAGTTTCAGGTCATCCATGTAAAGGAGGTGAGATACAACTTGACCACCTCTCCTCAACCGATAGCCTAGACCTGAATCCTCCAGCAGCGTGCTAAGAGGATTCAAGGCTAAGCAGAACCAAAGTGGACTCAAACTATCGCCCTGAAATATACCTTGCTCTATCCTTATCGGTTCGCTATTCCTCTGGATTTGCTGACATCCTGGATAGCGAAGGACTGTCCTCCAATGCCCCATACACGACATCAGGAAGTTGCGTAGAGTTGCATCTACTTTATACAACTCTAACACCCTCATGAGCCATGTATGTGGCACCGAGTCATAGGCCTTCTTATAATCTATCCAACATGTCGACAGATCCCTTCGGGAACGGCGAACCTGTTGACTAATGGCCATATCAATGAGGAGTAGCTCCTTAGTACCGCGGGACCCGTTCCTACATCCATTTTGAGAAGCGGACATGATAGAATTATCATCAATGTGTTTGTTAATTTTAGCTGTCAAAATGGATGTAAGAACTTTATAGACTGTCGGAAGACAGGTAATCGGTCTATAATTTTTAGGCTCCGCAGTACTACCCGATTTATGGAGCAGGTGGGTTATACCCGTTGTCAGGAACTCGGGCAGCGACCCTGACTCTAAGGCTGACTGGAACAGGGTTGCCAGGCGAGCGTGCGACCTTGTGAACCATTTAATCCAGAAGTTGTGCAACCCATCCGGCCCTGGAGATTTCCAGTTAGGCAACGGACGGACTGCACGAACTACGTCTTGGGGGCAGATGGTGATTGCCCCCATTTCTTGTACTGGATCGCACGCCCGCTCGACCTCCCGGGTCCATTCATCCTCGGTATGGCTAACAGGCACCGACCAGATGCTGCGCCAGAACGAACACATGGCATCATCATCCGGTAGGCGCGTGTCAGCCACACCTTGGTCCGGGCGCTCCCAAGCCCTATAAACCCACCTTTCATCTCTTTGGAATGTGCGATTCTGAGTGTATCGGTCCACCCGCCGTTTATACCTACGAATACGGTTTGCCCATGCATACACTTTCTGCTTCAGGAAGTCAATGCGCTCTGTGATACGGGACATGTAGTCTCGAGGACTAATATCAGTCCCCGAGAACGCCCGCCTCATAAAACGCATCACTCTAGGGCGTGTATTGCCCTCCCTGAAGCAGATCAGTTTGCCGATGAGTGCTCTGGCCCCACCAATACGTCGTTCAATCCTGTACTGCCATGCTGGTACGCGTGTAGCTCTGTCATCAGAAAATTTGACGTGAGCTACACGACATGCCGCTACAGCCGCACAATACAGGATTGAATGAGCATCGATGAGGTCTTCGCAGTTATCAAAATAGTTTAACAACTGCTAATCCAGAACAGCCACCAGCGCCCTATTTTTGTTATGCATGGGCAAACGAGGTATGCGTGGCCTAAGGTCAGCTGGCATGAACCGATATTCCCGAATCGCAGCTTCCAAAGCACTCCTCATTTCCTCATTGCACTGGGTACTTACATTAGTAACCATGTCATCACTTACGTCGTTATTGCGATTCGATATTATGCTAGACTGTGGTGGAACCACAGCCTGCGACGGCGTGGCAATGACATGGCTACTCTGCATTTCAGTCCGCAAGCGATCAAGTACGGTGTCATCCAACATACGATTACGCTGGATGACTCGCACCTGATCCGACAGTCGTTGCGCCGACACGTTGCTAGCTGGCTCAAGCACCTGAAACAGAGAGAGCATCCGAACACGGTACGCGGTCAGGTTGTTTCCTCCCTCTGTAGCCTCATAATATGCGCGCATGACATTCTCGTTTATGGAATGAGTCCATCGCATGCGCGACACATTTCCACCGGCAGCGGGGACCCTGTTCGGGGCCGGTTGGCCACGAGGTCCCTAGCCCGCTGGTGGCCGTCCTCTTGCTCGTCGTCGAGGCGATGGTGGTGGTGGTGTCGACGGCGGGGAGAAAAACTCGTCGCTCGAGCTCGACGCAACTGCAGCGACCGGCGACACGATGCTGACGGATGTGGCGCGTCCCGGCGGCAGCGAGGCAGAGCTGAGCGACGAGCCCGGAGATGGTGGGTGTGCCTGTTGTTTGGCTCGGCTTCTGGTCAGCATCTTATGACGTTTAATGGCATTGGTTTTCCTTTAGGTATTTTCATTTTTGGTATATTCCGGTGGTTTCATTAAATTTCGATAATGTTTTTTTTTTTTTTTTTCTCATAATTTTGTTATCTAAACCATTTTGTTGAAGAAATGTGGTAAAAATATTAAATTAAATTTGTTTCAGAAAATTTTATGTCACGTCAATTTGACTCCGAGCCACAGAGCATCTTATTATTATTTTCTTTATTCAATTATATACATATAAATAACATTTTTAAATATTTCTAAACAAATTAATATTAAAAAAACATTTAAAAATATAAAAAATAGTGGTCCGCCGGTATCGGGAGCAGGGTCCAAGCTACCGGTGGTTAGGGCTCCAGAGACAGGAACCTCCTCACAATGCGAGCCGTATCGAGGAGTACTGCCTTCTGAATCAGGCCCTTGATCCAACCGCCTAAGGAGAGCCTCGAGAGATGTTCGTCGAGGCTTTTGGCTATAAGGCCATTGGCCGTCACAACAATCGGCACAATGATAGCCGAGTTCACATTCCACATTTCGATAACCTCGTGTGCCAAGTCGAGATATTTCATTTGTTTCTCTTTCTCAGCTTTCACGAGGTTCTCATCATGTGGGATGGTAACATCGATTATCATTACGCGGCGCGCTGATCGGTCTATCACCACTATGTCAGGCTTATTGGCGACAATAGTCCTGTCAGTGATGATAGACTGATCCCAGTACAGCGTGACATGGTCTTTCTCGAGAACTGGGTCGGGCATATACTTGTAGTACGGTACCTCAGATTCCACAAGTTTATATTTCAAGGCAAGTAGCTGGTGGATAATCCTGGCTACTTGGTTATGCCTGTGCAAGTACTCGCCGTTAGCCAGACGAGAACAACCAGAAATAATATGTCTGATGGACTCACCCGGACGGTGGCATGCCCGACACACGTCAACCGTCCCGTCCTTCATAATATATTTCCGGTAGTTGTTCGTCAACATAACTTCGTCCATAATCGCACAGACAAAACCTTCAGTTTCCCCAAAGAGGTCACCGAAACGTAGCCAGGACACGGATGCTAGAAAATGTACATCGGGCCCATGAAGAGCCCGGTAGAAGCGCCCGTGAAGCTCCTTGCCTTGCCATACTTCCTTGCGGTCATCGGTAGTAAGTACTACAGGTTTGCGCCAGTTCTCTTTAGCCATGGACAGCGGGGTGAGGCCCTTGTCCACTGCGACCACATCTCGGTGCATACCCACCTCGGCTTTTAAAAAATATTCTCTGAGACTGCATACCTCGCGGTTGTGGAGCGTCTTCGCGTTTAAAAAGCCTCGACCCCCGCACTACCGCGGGATATACAGTCTCATCACCGATGATCGTGGGTGATGCATCCGGTTTGCAGTCAGCAGTGTACGGACTCTCCTATCCAGGGTATCGAGACTGGTCTGAGTCCATTTGAGTATGCCAAAAGAGTACATTAAAACCGGCATGACCCAACCGTTGAAGGCGCGCACCTTGTTCCCGCCCGAAAGAAGGCTATTTAATACCTTCTTCAGGCGACCGAAGAAGCGCTCCTTCAACGATTGCTTCATGTCAGTTACGTTAATGCCTAACGCTTCCGACATACCCAAATATTTATAGCTTTCGGATGAGGAGAGAGATCTCAGGTGTATGGAATCCGAGAGCTGAATTCCTTCGGATTCCATAATCTCCCCTCGCTTTACATACATGACTGCACATTTGTCCACACCAAATTCCATCCTGATGGCGCTACTAAAAGTTTCAGTTACTTTCAGTAGCTTCATCAGTTGCAATTTGTTGGGGGCAAAGAGTTTCAGATCATCCATGTAAAGAAGGTGAGATATGACCTGACCACCTCTCCTCAATCGATAGCCTAGACCTGAATCCTCCAGCAATGTACTTAGAGGATTCAGGGCTAGACAGAACCAAAGTGGACTCAAACTGTCGCCCTGGAATATTCCCCGTTTAATCCATACGGGCTCATCGTTCCCCTGAATCTGTCGACATCCTGGATATCGAAGGACCGTCCTCCATTGCCCCATACACGACTCAAGGAAGGCGCGTAGAGTTGCATCTATCTTGTACAACTCCAGCACCCTCATGAGCCATGTATGTGGAATCGAGTCGTAGGCCTTCTTATAATCTATCCAACATGTCGACAGATCCTTGCGGGATCGACGAACCTGTTGGCTAATGGCCATGTCGATGAGGAGTAGCTCCTTAGTACCGCGGGACCCGTTCCCACATCCATTTTGAGAGGCAGACATAATGGAGTTTTTGTCAATGTGTGTATTAATTTTCGCTCTCAAAATGGATGTAAGAAGCTTATAGACCGTCGACCAACACGTGATCGGTCTATAATTCTTGGGTTCCGCGGGACTACCTGACTTATGGAGCAGGTGGGTAACGCCTGTTGTTAAAAACTGCGGTAGAGACCCAGACTCTAAGGATGACTGAAATTGAGATGCCAGGCAAGTGTGTGAACTACTAAACCATTTGAGCCAGAAATTGTGCAGTCCGTCCGGTCCCGGTGATTTCCAGTTCGGTAACGGACGAACTGCTCTGGCTACATCTAAAGGTGTAATTACAATTGGTTCCATTTCTGGGATAGGTTCACACACTTGCTCGACATCACGCATCCAGTCAGCCTCAGTATGACGGACGGGCACCGACCAGATGCTGTGCCAGAAAGAACTTGTGGTGGCATCATCCGGGCGGCACACGTCCGTCATATTTTGATCGGGTCGCTCCCAAGCTCTGTACACCCACCTCTCATCGCTCTGGAACATGCGATTCTGTGAGTACCGATCAACCCGCCGCTTATACCGCCGAATACGGTTCGCCCATGCATAAACTTTCTGCTTCAGGAAGTCGATGCGCTCTGTAACACGGGACATGAATTCTTGAGGACTGATTTCAGTCCCCGAGAATGCCCGCCTCACAAAGCGCATCACACGTGGTCGTGTATTACCCTCCCTGAAGCAGTATAGTTTGCCAATGAGTACCCTGGCCTCGTCGATACGACGCTCGATCCTGCGCTGCCAGGATGGTACGGTTGGTTTTGGTCGAGTAGCTACGTCACAATTTGGAAACTTGACATTAGCTACTCGACATGCCGCAACAGCCCCACAGTACAGGATCGAGTGTGCATCAACGAGGTTCCCGCTACTCTCGAAAAGTTTCTTGAGTTGCGAGTCCAGGGCACACACCAACGCCCTATTTTTATTATGCATGGGTAACCGTGGTAATCGGGGCCTAAGTTCGGTAGGAGTGGATCGATACTCGCGAAGCGCATCCTCCAGTGCCCTCCTCAACCGGTCTTTGCACTGGCTACTTACCGTGGCAACCCTATCATCCTCCTCTACAACAGCAGGGTTTGACCACGGTGGGGTTGCGTCAATAGCTAACGCTTGCACCGCGGTTTGTGCCGGAGCTAAGTCGATACGGTTGCTCAGTACATCTGAGCGTAGCCTATCAAGTGCGGCGTCGTCCAACATGTGATTGCGTTGGATGACCCGCACCTGATCCGACAGTCGTTGGGCCGAGACGTTGACGGTTGGTTCAAGTTCCTGGAACAGAGACAGCATCCTAACACGGTACGCAGTGAGGTTAGTTCCCCCCTCTGTAGACCCGTAGTATGCGCGCATGACGTTCTCGTTTATTGATTGAGTCCATTTCATGCGCTGCACACAACCACCGGCAGCGGGGACCTGGCTCGGGGTCGGATGGCCCCTAAGTCCCAAGCTTCTCGGTGGCCGGCCTCTCCCCTGCCGACGCACAGGTGTTGGCGACGTCGGCGGAGAGAAATACTCGTCGCTCGAGCTCGACGCAACTACCACGGCCGGTGTCACAGCACTCACGACGGGGCTGGATTCCGACGGCGGCAAGGCGGAGCTGAGCGACGAGTCCGGGGTTGGTGGGCGTGTACGTCGTGCTGCTGCTGCTCTCGTTATCATATTTGATCGTTATTCATCCAAAAATGTATGTGCATTATTAAAATTTGTGTCTTTTTTCATGACATCTGTCATTCATTGTGATTTTTTTCGGGTATTTCTTCATATTTCTGCTTAATTATGGAGGTTTTAATTTATTTAGAGAATTTGATTTCAGATTTACTTAGGACACAGAACTACAGGCAAAAAAAACAGTGATATTTCCAAATACACACATCAAAAGTGTCTAGGGATCAAGCATTTTTATGTGGATTTCTTGAGATTGAGATGTGGCTTTGTAATAAATTTATGATTTTATAAATTTATATGGATCCTTTTTGGTGCATTTCATAATTTGAATCAGGAACTGTGAATCAAATTCGAGTAAAAGATGAAAATCAGCTGTCAATATTTTCCCTATAAAAACATACAACGCATTGAAGACATTATTAGTGCTACTGTTTCCCTACTACTGATTAAAACCAACGTTATTATGGAGCGGCGACGTCATTTAAGCAGGGAAGAAATGCTCAGAGCCGTGGGAATGATAGAAGCTGGTTCCCGGCAACGTACTGTGGCTTTAGCTCTGAATACAAGTCAGAGTGTTATCAGTCGACTTTGGACACGTTACCGAAGCACTGGTACCGTGGCTGAGCGCCATGGAGGACGGTATCGCTGCACCACACGGAGACAAGACCGATACATTCAAATCTTAACTCGAAGAGCTCCAACAATAACCGCCATGATGTTAGCCGTGAGGCTTCATCACTCTTCAGGGAACTTAATTAGCGACCAAACAGTCAGAAACCGCTTGCATGAAGTGAACCTTCATTCCCGAAGACCGCTACGGGTACCACCTATAGCAATGCACAATCGTAGGATACGATATCAATGGGCTCTTGAACACAGAAATTGGGCAGAAGAACAATGGCGTTTCGTGTGCTTTTCTGATGAGTCTCGTTTTGGTATGAGACCGGATACAAGACGTATACGACACTGGAGAACCCCTGGACGCCAACAGCGATTAAAATCCTGCCAGGAAGTCCATCCTTATAGCGGTGGAACCATCATGGTATGGGCGGGTATTTGGATCGGCGGAAGAACTGAGTTGATTTGGATCAGAGGCAACCTCAACGCTCAAATTTATGCTGAGACGATTGTATCAGACGTCATCGTTCCTCTACAAGTGCAAATCGGTCCCTTATTTCAGTTAATGCATGATAATGCACGACCGCACACCGCAAGAGTTGTAAGACAGACTCTCGCCGCAGCTAACATCAATGTCCTGCCCTGGCCTGCTCAGTCGCCAGACTTGAATCCGATTGAGCATGCATGGGATATGCTACAGAGAAGAGCTCTGCCGAATATGGAGGGTATCCAGTCGCAAGAAGACCTTTTTTTGTTGTTGCAACGAACATGGGCGGCCATTCCACAGCGTGATTTGGATGAACTCATTTTGAGTATGCCAAACCGATGTTCTTGTGTTGTTAGTGTTCGCGGTAGAAACACGGATTATTAATTGTTTAAGTTACCCAATAAAATTTTAAAGAAAACTGTTATTTCAGTCTTTTTTTCGAACTTTTGTGTTAGTGGTTCAAATGTCAAAAATCCCTTTATTAGGAAAATGGCAAATTTCTTTATTAATGCAAAGGTGACTTGGTTTATCGTTACTGTGACAAACGAAAACACTTTATTTGATGAATCCTTAAAGAAAATTTTAATTAATATCAATCAGGAGAAAAGTTATTGCAAAAATATATGTTGATCCCTAGACACTTTTGATGTGTGTATATACGTAATAAATTACGTGTTTTTCAAAACGACGTACATGACATCGAGAGTTGCCAGTATAAGTTTTTATAAGTTTTTTTAATTAGTTATTATTATATATACATATAAATTACATTTTTAAATATTTCTAAACAAATTAATATTAAAAAAACATTTAAAAATATAAAAAATAGTGGTCCGCCGGTATCGGGAGCAGGGTCCAAGCTACCGGTGGTTAGGGCTCCAGAGACAGGAACCTCCTCACAATGCGAGCCGTATCGAGGAGTACTGCCTTCTGAATCAGGCCCTTGATCCAACCGCCTAAGGAGAGCCTCGAAAGGTGGTCGTCGAGGCTCTTGGCCATAAGGCCATTGGCCGTCACGACAATCGGCACAATGATAGCCGAGTTCACATTCCACATGTCGACAACCTCGTGTGCCAAGTCGAGATATTTTATTTGTTTCTCCTTCTCAGCTTTCACGAGGTTCTCGTCATGCGGAATGGTAACATCGATTATCATTACGCGGCGCGCTGATCGGTCTATCACCACTATGTCAGGCTTATTGGCGACAATAGTCCTGTCAGTGATGATAGACCGATCCCAGTACAGCGTGACATGGTCTTTCTCGAGAACTGGGTCGGGCACATACTTGTAGTACGGTACCTCTGATTCCACAAGTTTATATTTCAAGGCAAGTTGCTGGTGGATAATCCTGGCTACTTGGTTATGCCTGTGCAAGTACTCGCCGTTAGCCAGACGAGAACAATCAGAAATAATATGTCTGATGGACTCACCCGGACGGTGGCATGCCCGACACACGTCAACCGTCCCGTCCTTCATAATATATTTCCGGTAGTTGTTCGTCAACATAACTTCGTCCATAATCGCACAGACAAAACCTTCAGTTTCCCCAAAGAGGTCACCGAAACGTAGCCAGGACACGGATGCTAGAAAATGTACATCGGGCCCATGAAGAGCCCGGTAGAAGCGCCCGTGAAGCTCCTTGCCTTGCCATACTTCCTTGCGGTCATCGGTAGTAAGTACTACAGGTTTGCGCCAGTTCTCTTTAGCCATGGACAGCGGGGTGAGGCCCTTGTCCACTGCGACCACATCTCGGTGCATACCCACCTCGGCTTTTAAAAAATATTCTCTGAGACTGCATACCTCGCGGTTGTGGAGCGTCTTCGCGTTTAAAAAGCCTCGACCCCCGCACTTCCGCGGGATATACAGTCTCATCACCGATGATCGTGGGTGATGCATCCGGTTTGCAGTCAGCAGTGTACGGACTCTCCTATCCAGGGTATCGAGTTCGGTCTGAGTCCATTTGAGTATGCCGAAAGAGTACATTAAAACCGGCATGACCCAACCGTTGAAGGCGCGCACCTTGTTCCCGCCCGAAAGAAGGCTATTTAATACCTTCTTCAGGCGACCGAAGAAGCGCTCCTTCAACGATTGCTTCATGTCAGTTACGTTAATGCCTAACGCTTCCGACATACCCAAATATTTATAGCTTTCGGATGAGGAGAGGGATCTCAGGTGTATGGAATCCGAGAGCTGAATTCCTTCGGATTCCATAATCTCCCCTCGCTTTACATACATGACTGCACATTTGTCCACACCAAATTCCATCCTGATGGCGCTACTAAAAGTTTCAGTTACTTTCAGTAGCTTCATCAGTTGCTAATTAGTTATTATTATTATGATTCCTGGTACGTATAATTATGAATCTTATTTCAAAGTCCTGTTTATCGATTTTTTTCGCCTCCTGATGCTGTCCTGGAAAACTGAGTTTTTAAACCGAATTTTTCATTTGTTTTAATTAGAAATTAGTAGAAAGAGGGTCTTAACTGTGTAGGCCCTTTTTTATCCCACCCCAAATTAAAACCGTTAACTACAATGAACCTTTGTCATTAAATGACAACGTAATCGACATCGGGCCACCGACAGCGAGGTTTGCTACGCGTTCCGGTCTTTTGAAGCAGGCATTATAAGAAGACTCCAATAGAAGCGCCGAGGCGTTACTCCTTGCTGTACAGGATTATTTCCTTTAAACACTTTACTTCCTCCAAAATAGAGGTAACACAACATAATCACCTTAATACAATTATCTGTGGCGGAATACAGAAATATTGTTTAATCTAGACAGCAACCTTGGGAGCTGAAGGGATAGGCATATATTTTGTTTTTGTATAATTTTTTCACTAATCAGATTACTTCGAGTTATAACCATTTAGTATCTTTAATTTCCAATTTGTAAAAGTGGTTTTAATCTACAGAAAGTTTCTTGACATAAGATTTCTTATCAATTATTATTCCATTATTAATTCAGTACGCGAACCCTTTATGATTCTTACCTGTTAACAAAATCAAATGTTTTAATTCCAACTGTTACAATCATGCACGTATTTATTTTAATTTAATTTGTCTTTTACCTTAAATTAATTATTTTTTTCTTAGTCTTATGTTTATTTATTTTTATAGTGAAGTCGGTTAAAAAATAAACAGTACGTAACTGTTTATTTTTTAACCGACTTCCAAAAGGAGCAGGTTTTCAAGTCGACTGCATTTTTTTTTGTGTGTATTTTCAGCGATATCTTCGCCAATTGTGAACCGATTTCAATGATTCTTTTTTTATTTGGTAGAATTTTATTTCGCTGTGGTCCCGTTTAAATTTGGTAAAGATCTGATGCTGAACAATGGAACTCTTAAATAATAGACAGCAAATCTGCCGTGATTGCTGCAATCTCTTGGACGTTTAACATAACATAACAAAACATAACGCCTGTATCCTCTGAGGGTGTTCATAGATGTGTACAGTACAGCCAGATTTTGATAGTTTATGTTAAGTTCCATTTTATTGAGGTTAAGCCTATTACCATGAAATGTATTGTTATTAACAATGTAAATTAAATGCATAGCAAATATTTGTACAGGATATTACAACTAAAAATGGAAAAATAAAAAAGTCGGTGACCAAAAACTGAATGAATCAAAACAAAAGTCACCGAATTCAGAAGCTAAAGCTATTTTTCACTTTTTTGTGTTTTTGAAGTCAGTTTTATTTTTTGCAAAAAAAGTATTTTTATTACACTATAATTTGTATACGTATTTTTCTGTTTTGTTCTTGTCTGTTAACAAATGTTTACGTAAACTGATGAATAAGTAGATAATTATACACACGACGGCCAATCAAGCTATAATAAACCAGTTTATGCGGATCTCTCATTGTATAGACAATCTATACAAAGCGAGGCCAAGTTATACTGGAAATGTACATCTTCATGTGCCGCCGTGTGTTACTTATTCGCAATAATCGCTCGCACCGTGACAGGTACTCCAGAGCTGCATGTCCCCGCAGCATCGACCCACTCCAAAGAATTCAAATCCCCGACTTGTGCGGATTGTAACGTCACCTTGCTGCTCATTGTCGCGCTCTCCTGTGCTGGTACGTAATACTCTCCTCCCCACTTACCCTACAATTAAACGTTAATGTCAAATTGACACTTAGGTACAGCTAATATGGTACTTTGAATTTTAGTTAAACACTACTACACTCAAACATCATACAGCTACGATATCGAATCACTGCAAAGCCGAACTTAGCCAAAACTCAAATTTGTCAAATAACACTAGTCTATTTTAATATCAACAATGTTTACACTCACGTGATCCAGAACAGTAAAAGCTAGGTCGATATCCGGTAGATTGTCCAAGAAGAAATTGTTGCCTTCTTCATTATTGACACTTAATAGGTATACATTGTTACGTTGTTCGTCTTTCCTCCAACATTGTACTAACTGTTTGAGGACGGAGGGGGCAGGGAAGGGAGCAATGATGAGCAGGCGATGGTGGGAGGAGAGTTTGGTGCGTGCAGCGGTGAGGAGTGACAAGTCGAGATGCGCGCGCACTGTGATGGTGGTGGTGGGCACGGCCGCGTCACTCGGCCGCCAGCGCACCAGGTCCAGGCGCGAGCTAGCGTTGCTGTGAGCCCCCAGTTGACGATACAGAGACGACGGCCGGACGCGACCTCCAGACACATCGTCTTCTTCGCTCACTATGAAGGAGTCCCTTTGTAGCACACAATGTAGCATTTGGCACATCTAAGAATAGTTAAGAACAATGTAGTTTCCTTGCCAAATCACTGAGATACAAACTAAGCAAAAATGGATTCTTACGTTGTCGTCGGTTGATAAATTACGGACGATAGCAAGGTCCGCAGTCTTTAATGAGCTCTCACTATTCTTTGCTGTGTTCAAGTCTGATAGATTCAATTCTTCGTAATTAATGTTGACACCATAAACATCAGCTCCAATTTTCTTTATTTCTTCAAAGACGGAACCTTTCATTTGGTTGTTTGTGATACCAACAACTTTGATTAAATCTTTATTAACATTTTCTGCAACTATTTGCAGGAAAATGTGTAGTGTTGTGTATGCTGAAACCTGTTAATAAAAATTTCCATTTTTTTTTACATTTATCATTTTATTCATAATTCACATCATCATGATCACCTTTCTGTCCTTACTCCATTTTCATGTCTTCATCTTTCATACATTTCTATCAACTGTCATCTCAGGAGACACTCAGACAGTCTTTCCATACAATCCTTATATAATATATATTTCTTAATCCGAGTAACGATATAACTTTTAAAAGACAAAATAATACTCACACTTACTTGTTGGTCTTCTTGGAAATAAGAAACGAATATCAATGCCTGTAACGCCGTGTTCCTTTTATTAACCGCTGGTAAATTACGGTATCTGATGTTTTCTATCGTTAGTCCTCCACATCTGAAAATGGCGAAAGAAGATATCAAATACCAACGTAATACGTAGTTTACCAAATGGTTATGTTTTAGTTTACCTTACGAAATCATATTGTTCTAACACTTCAGCCTTATACAAAACTTTGTCCCTTGAAACGGTCTTCATGTTGAGATGCTTCTCCACATCCACACCGATTCTCCTGATGTGAGTGGGCAGCGTGACTCCGTCATGCGGTTGTCGCAGCATATGCAGCTGCAGCATGCCGTCGAGGAACGTGACCCAGTTGTCGCGCCACACCAGCGAAGCTTCATTCAGAGAAACGCTGGCGGCTTCGATAATGCGGAATTGGCCACTGTGGAGGAATATTATTATTACTTATTTGACTTATCTCGACACAAAGTGTAAAGGGACCCTTCACGAAGCCGTCAACCAAGCATTCTGTACATCAAACAAAGTAACTCTACGCAAAAATTATTGCTGGCAAATTACTTTTTTTTGGGCTGTAAGGTCACGTTTTACGGTAAAACTCAATAGTACGCACTCAATACATTGTGATTGTATTAGGGTAAAGGGGTCATGGAGGTATTTAAAGTAAATTTGTAATATTACAAAGATGTATTAAAAAAAGCTTGTGAAAATATTATAACTTTGACCTCCAACATCTCCGTAACAAGAAGGTTCCAAGGTATAGTCCAGAAAAAAATTATTATTGCAATGACGGGGAGAACGAGTGCCTTTCGGCTTCGTTAAGGGGTCTTTTACACGAATTATAGAATATATATACATATTGTAAATCTCGTAAGAGCTCGCTGTGGTTCACCTGAGTCCTGGACTCGGCTCTCTAAGCCCACACTTTGAAAGTTGTTTTACTTAAGGCATATCAATGTGTTAGTTTGAAGATTTTTTTTTTCATACATTCTTTTAAATGAAATGTGACCTTTTCTCCGCCTCGGATCTATCAAGATCAGGATTCTGTTACTCACTGACTTCATAGCCAAAGACTTCATTTTTATTTTTTGTTAAAAGTCATATAAATTATTTAGTTGTATTACCTGTATGAGTATTCTCGTTCACGCAACAAATCATAAATATCTTCAGCGGTGAGATTCATGTGTCGACTTTCGTTAAATTCTATTTCTACTTTGTTAATGTCTGGTTTAAAAACCGCGATCTTGCCTGTCGCTACTTTAATTTTATCGTCAAATACCTGTAAAATGTAATGCTTATATCGTTTTGCTTTCATACTGGAAAGAAAGATACAGGTACTGTTAAGGAGCACAGCAACCGGAATCAACAATGTAGATAGTTTACTTTGTTCAGTCTTTTGAATGTATAATTTACTTGTGTTAGTCTCTTTGAATGTATAACTATGTGAATAAATACCACGTGTGTAAAAGAGCTAGAAGATGTATTAAATAAAAGCCGTGTGGCCGATTTTTATGTGTAACTGTAGTATAAACTGAAATTAATCGTGTATAGTTGTAAGATAGAAAAATAGCAAATGTAAATATAGATTGTATAGATAGCTTTGTTTGTCTATTTGTAAACGCCGGCCGTGATTGGTGGAGAGCGAAATTGTATGAGCGCGCGGTCCGCCCGCTACCTGCCACCCACGACCAAGCGTATAAATACGGCGCCGCTGCTCGCAGCAAATCAGTAGTCGAGAAGCACCTTGGGGACTACTTCGCCGCCCCGATAGCTCCCGAGGAGGATTCCATATTTTTCTCGCCTGGGGCAGTCAGACGCGCCATTCTGGGGACGAAGCCGAGGAAGGCTCCCGGTGCTGACGGTATCACCAACGCAGTGCTGCGCCAACTGCCACACCGTATGGTAGCGGCGCTGGCGCGCCTGTACACGGCGATACTGCGCACCGGGACGTTTCCTTCCTCGTGGAAGGAGGGGCGCGTCATTATGCTGCCCAAGGCGGGGAAAAACATCCTGAAGCCGGAGAGCTATCGGCCCATCACGCTGCTGGCTACCATCTCCAAGGTGTTTGAAAAACTCCTGTTGCGGCATCTCCAGCCGCACATCGACCTGCGGCCCGAGCAGTTTGGGTTTAGGTCGGAACACAGCACGACGCTCCAGCTGTCGAGGGTACTGCACCACTTGACACAAGCTCACAACAAGAAGGAGTACTCGGTTGCAGTATTCCTCGACATGGAGAAGGCCTTCGACCGCGTGTGGCACGAAGGCCTGATATATAAATTGGCCACATCCGACGCGCCTCGCCGTGTAGTAAATAAAGGTGGTCCAGTCTTTCCTTACAGATCGGTGCTTCCGTGTGGTGGTTGAGGGAGCGCTCTCCAGCGCCCGTCCGGTGATGACCGGCGTGCCGCAGGGCAGCTACGTTTCGCCGGCGACTCACGTTACACCGACGACATCCCCACGACGCCAGAGGCGACGCTCGCGCTGTATGCCGACGACGCCGCGTACATTACCACCTCGCTCAACGCGAAGTACGCGGCGGTCAAAATGCAGCGCGCGCTAGACCTGCTGCCTGACTGGCTGTCTAAGTGGCGGCTGTCGGTTAACGTGGGTAAGACGCAGGCGATGGTCACCGGATCAGCGCCCCTTCCACCACCCCTGACTCTACAAGGCGCCGACGTCGATTGGTCGCCCCGGGTGAAGTACCTGGGTGTCACCATCGACCGTCGGCTCACCATGGGCGGTCACGTCCGCCAGGTCGCGGCGCGGGCTGGCTTAGCCCGCCACCAGCTCCGCCTAGTGCTCTCGTCCCGTCTGCCGGCGCGCGTCAAGTTGGACGTATATAAGACTTATATACGCTCGATACTGACGTACGCCGCTCCCGCTTGGTACGTCCTCGCGTGCGAGGGCCACAAGAAGCTCCTCCGCACGCAGCAAAACTTTGTGTTGCGGACTATCGTCGCCGCCCCTCGCCACGTGAGGAACGACGTCATCCAGCGGGATCTCGGGATCGAGAGCCTGGACGCCTGCATCCGGCGCCTCGCGACGGGAATGTTCGCGCGTGCCGACGCATCTGCTTGGCCGCACGTCAAGCACATCGCGCCCTGGCCTGCGCGCCCCCCTGACGCGAGGCGCCCCCTCCCCGCGACCTGGTAGTGGACATTGACCCCCCCCCCACCGGACTGACGCCCAGGTAAGCTGCCCCAGGCTACACGCAGCTTACCTGAACAATATGACTCTACAACTCACATACATTCAGCTGGGTGGCGTGTTCTAAGTTAATATAGGCACGTCGCGCAGCTACACGACACATGCATCTCTCTACACACACGTAGACTCACAATGTGGGGGCGCGGCGCGGGCTCGCGACCCACACCAACACTGGGCGGTGTTACACAGTACAATACCGCCCACACACTCATAACGACTTCTTAGTCCGGACCGCGACCGGCTAGCTCTGGAAGCGGGACGGACGGGAGCCCTACATCCTTCATAGGTGCGTCGAGTCGGCACCTCTGTCGCTGGTCATCCTCCGCCGGGCCTCCTCCGGGTAACCGGGGGTCTCACCTGGCGGGGACAGACCGCCGAGGTGCCGTGAAGAAAACAGCGCTATGAGACAGCGCTGTGGCGCGCCTACTAAAAACTTCACCACAACCACACACACAGGCGTGCGTTGTCACACGCACGCCAACAGGCCTAGCCTTTTTAAAGGCAACACAACGACGGGCCCGTTTTAACGGGCCGAGCTATGGCCTCCGCGGCCAGGGGGCAGAGCCCCGTGACCGCCTGCGGCGCCCCCTAGCGGGGGCGCAGCGACTTCCTACGAGCAGCAAATCAGTCTTGAAGAGTCCGCCGTCCTGTAAGCAACAACTTTGAGTGCGAATCGTGAATATATCGCTGTGACTTTGAAGCCTCTGCGTTTTACTTCTACTTCCTGCTACCGGAACCCCTGCGCCTGAATAGTCGCCAACAAAATTGGTCCTTCGAGCCGGATCAGGAAGATTGTGAAAACAAGAAGTCAGAAACAAGAAGCTTGAAAATGAGTGAAAAAAGCGCAGTTACCACCCGAAGCAAGTTACGACGGTTGGAAGAGGAAACGCTAAGAAGACGCGCCCTCGAAGCGGACTCAGGCGTGCCTTCAGAAAGGGCGCCAGGCTCACCATCTGTTGCGCCATCAGTGCACACTGATCAAGCTCCAGTCATCCCACTGACGGGTCCAGGAAGAATAGTGGACCATCGAGATATAACGACGCCAGTGCGGTCGGTGACAACGAGAAGATTCAGATCCGGAAACAGCCTCACCTCGTCTAAAAGCGGCCAGAAGAGCGCCGACTATTTACGACGAAGGGCGGAATATGAGGCAGAGAAGGAATTAGTGCGCATGAAAGAAAAGTTGGTGCAAAAGAAACTGGAAGCCGACTTGGCAGAGATCGACGCAGCCGAGGAAGACTCAGACTCCGACGGCGAAGATACAGCATGTCGTGTTGAAGAATGGATACGCACGACGCCCGCCGCAACGACAGGTCTCAACAAGTCGAGACATGCCGCCGCCGCCAATTGAACCACAAGTACAAGTGTCCGAAATGTTAAGTGATGCGTCACGTCCGCCCGCGAGTGTGTCCGTGCCGTCCACTGTGGAAAATAATGGTCTGTTTCTGATTAAAAATCAATAACTTCTTTATTTCTGAATATTATGTTCTAAAATTTTGCACAAATATAGAATAGTGTATATGGCTTCAAATAGAATGTAATTTATTATGATTAAATTTAAAATAATAAATTAAAAAATAAAACAAATTCAAAATTATAAAAAATCTCCAATGTTTATTTCTTAACAATGAATACTATTATTTTAATGTTTACAAAAACCAAATATCATATAGTACATCAAAATAAAAATAAAATAAAAAAAGCATTTTTTTAAAGATTAAAATCGAACACAGATTAATTAATTAATTGTACTGTTTAAACTCAAACTCAAACTCAAAGCGTTTATTTCAATTAGACCTTCGCAGGCACTTTTGAAAGTCAGAAAAACAAAGGCGAAGCTACAGTCACAGACACAAGGCATAATAACTTGTGAAAGTACTGTAGTTGCCCATTCCAAAGCGTAGATCTCTATGGAGAAGAATGGGCAAGAAACTCCATGGACACTCTTTTCAATCAAAATATTGTTACAAGATCTTGGTTACATCATTCATGTTGAGATTATACATATATGTGAGAACGATGTAGAAAGACGGGCACATTAAGAGCGTCCAGAGTAAAAGATTATAACTATCAACAATTTAAAAACAAAGTAATTAAAATAAACCGTGGCAGCTAAGAGATGACCAGTCCCAACTGACAGCGCCCGTTCACGAACATGACGCATGCATCAGCTCCATTCAGCTCAACCATATTGAAGGGAACTAAACGACCCAACACACCCGCCACTATCAGCGAGACATTTGAGTGAGCCTGACATTCTCTCAGCCACCAGGGCACATTCGAGTCAATGAAGGATAACTAAATGTAAATGGTAGCTTTACAGTACATAGTACTCACACATGTGCTATGCAGTTATATAATACTAAGAGATTGAATCTATACAATGCAAAGATATTTTTACAATCTTCTGCAGCTTCCACAATAATTTCACATGAGCTTCTGATTAGTTTGCCCCTATGGTTGTGGAGCAGGACCAGCATTGAGCCAAGCATTTTTATCATCGATGTAATCCCCTAACTTATAATATGCTTGCCTACATAGTGTGCGTTTTATACAAGATTTAAATTTTGTCTCATTCAGTTGTTGAATGTGGGGAGGTATTTTATTATAACATTTTAAACAGTACCCCATGAAAGTTGAGTCTACCTTAGCTAGCCTGAAACCTGGCTGTACTAGTTGGTCCCTGTTTCTAGTATTATAGTTGTGTCTGTCACCTCTTTTACTAAACAAATGCAGATTTTTCCTAACGTACATGATGTTTTCATAGATTTATTGACAAGGTACTGTCATGATGTTAATTTCTTTAAACAGTTCCTTTAGAGAATCGCGCCTACGTAGATCATATATGGCTCTGATGGCTCTTTTCTGCAGAATAAATATAGACTCAATGTCTGCAGCCCGTCCCCATAGTAAAATACCGTATGACATAATACTATGAAAATAACTAAAATAGACTAGCCTCGCGGTATCTGCATCAGCATATTGGCGGATTTTTCTAACAGCATATGCTGCTGAACTCAGCCGTCCTGCAAGAGATGTTATATGCGGACCCCATTGTAGCCTTGAGTCGAGCGTGATCCCCAGGAAAACAGTATTTTCGACGAATTGCAGTTTCTCTTGATTCAATACTATGTCACTATCACTACTTTTAACATTCGGTAGAGCAAATCTTATGCACTTCGTTTTTTTCCCATTTAATACTAAATTATTTGCGGTGAACCAATTATGGACCTGCATTAAGGCGTTATTTACGTCGTCGAGATTAGTGGCACGTCTGTTTATCTTAAATATTAAGGAAGTATCGTCAGCGAATAACACCATTTGTGGTTGGTTTTTAAATAAATGGGGTAGATCATTAATGTATACCAAAAAGAGGAAAGGACCTAATATCGAACCTTGTGGTACACCCATACTTACTTTTAAACCCATTGAATTGACAACATTTAATTTTACTTGCTGAAGTCTGTCGTTTAAATACGATTTCACTAAACTGAGCGCAAGTTTCCTTAACCCGTAATGTTCAAGTTTTAAGAGTAGGTTTTCATGGTTTACGCAATCAAATGCTTTCGAGAGGTCACAGAAAATTCCTATGGCATCTTGTGCCTCTTCCCACGCAGTAAATATGTGTTTTAATAAGGTGACACCGGCGTCAGTCGTACAACGTCCTTTGGCGAAACCATACTGTTTCTCATGCAAGATTTTATTGGTGTTAAAGTGGTTGAGCATTTGATTAAGCATTACCTTTTCAAACACCTTGCTGAAAACCGGCAATACGGATACGGGTCTATAGTTATTGGTGTCTTTACTGTCCCCGGACTTGAAAAGTGGTATTACCTTGCTGTATTTCATAAGGTCCGGGAAGACTCCTTGGTCCACACACAAATTAAATATTAAGGCCAAGTACGGTGCTATAGTCTCAATAATGGCTTGACAAACTTTAGTTGACATACCCCATAGATCCTCGGTTAATTTGACTTTGATTTCTTTAAAAGCTTTAATGATTGCTATGGGGTTTATATGTTTAAATTGAAACTCAACCGGACAGGCTGAAACGTTCGCTCTTAATAAATCAATAGAAAACAAGCGTAAGGAATTTAAGGTTTCAGTAGTTTTAAGTGGGATACTAGTGAAGAAATCTACAAATTCTTGAGCAACTTCATTTTTAGAGCTAAGAAGACCACGTGAAGTCTCTAGAGTGATATCATTATTATATTTTTTATTTCTGTTAGTTTCACTATTGATGATTTTCCAAACCGTCTTTATTTTATTATCGGCGGATTTAATCTTGTTGCTAATGAATAAGGCTTTAGCTACCTTACAGGAGTTTTTAAAAATTTTTGAGTAAGTTGTAACATATTTATTAAAAGTTTCTGAGTTGATGTAAGGCTTAAGGCCGTACAGCTCAAACAATCGTTCCCTACTTTTCCTAATACCCTTAGTTGCCCAGTCACTGAACATAAAGTTTGGGCAAATAGATTTGGTTTTCATTTTTAATGTATTATTGAACTCTGTGTAAACTACCGAAAAGAATTCCTCATAAAATTGATTAACATTTTCAATAATATGGCTCGGAATGCCTAAATTACTAATTCAGTTATTTTTAAATTTATTCAAATTACTGGGTGTTATTAGTCCAGATTTTATCTGGATTCTTTGTAATGGTGTGTAGGACTCGAAAGCAACGGTTTGCCCGCTGTGATCAGAAGGAAGGTAATTTACAATGGATTTATCTAAGTAATCGCAGCAACAAAACACATTATCAATACATGTAGCAGTATTTGTAGTAATTCGAGTTGGTTCCGAAAACACGTTTGACAAATTAAATGATTTAAAAAGATGTAAGAATCTACTGCTATTCGAATTTTTGTCTAAAATATTAACATTAAAGTCACCACAGATAACTAATGATTTATTACCAGTTGCAAGTTTTGCTAAAGCATCTTCCATTACTGACTCAAATATAGAGTAGTTTTGATAATTTGGGGGTCTGTAAACGCACACTATTACATGCTTATCCAGCTCAACACAAGACAGCTCAATACTATGTTCAACCGACAGATCAACAATGTCATTACGAGTCTTAAATTTAATACAATTTTTAACTAAGATTAATGAACCCCCACGAATCTTAGCTTTCCGGTTAAAGCAACTGCCCACACTGTAATTTGCGTAATTAATAAGCATTTCATATTCTTTTAACCAATGTTCAGTGAAACAAACAATTTCAAACTTTGTTTTTTTCTAAAAACAATTCAATTTCTAGTTGCTTTGAAGAGAAACCTTGAATATTTTGATGAAATAACTGCATGGAATTCTGCTTAGCCCCTTTTTTACATTTAGCTATTTGAGAGCAAGAAGGTACATTGTTGTTGTTCGGTGTAACATTAATGTTTCTGGTATCTTCTGTTGTCTTACTAACTAGTTTAAATGAGCATCCGGAGTGATCCCCAAGACTCCCATGCCATTACAAGACAATGAGATCCTAGTACTAGTGGACCCCACTCGAGAATCTTCTAAAGTTACACATGGATCCTCCCCGTAATTGTAAAAATAATTATTAGTATTATTACTAATAGTCGCAGTGTGAATAATATAACTAAACATAGACATACTACTTATGTCTGAGTGAATATTATAAACTAATAGCCTAGCTATTTTGTGTCTTCAACTAATAGGTAGATACACTTTACCCCGTGTCGACTTAAGTTTACCAACAAAGCTGTTGATATCAAGAAATACAAGCCTGTCACTATAGTGACCTACTAAGAAATGAAGATGCTTATTCAACATGTGAATATAATTGTTTTTCCTGTTTGACAATTTTTCGAAGTATGGGAAAGCACACAATATTATTTTACGGCAATTCAACTTTAACAACTCAGTTACACTATCTGTGATGTCTTGTTTTTTAATTTTTAAACTACTTTACTAAATGTTATGTTATTTATACTTGATGAACTTCGGGATCTAAAATTAATTCGTTCACTTTCAAAAGATCTAAGGTGTCTTCATCAAGTTCCTTCACGTTTTTAGTATACGGTTTTCTAATGCTGGTAATGTAAGGATCTGAAGTATAAAGAAGAGTATGAAATACATCTTCGTTTGTAGCGGATCTTGAGCATTTTCTAGCATGATGAAGACGAAATTTTTTATAATCCTTATTGCGAGATTCTGCTACTGGAAAATGCTTTATGACACTTTCTCCATGAATCAAAATTTTGTGAACTGAAGATGGCATGTAATACCATTCATAATTGCTCACATAGATCCTAGCAGTCTCCATAGCATAACTGCCAAATTTTTCAGCATTTATCATTACACCCGATGAAAGAGCTTGCAGAATTATGTAATGTCGTTTAATCAAATTTATATCCACTCCTGTAATTTCAGCAAAGCAGCTTGCATTGTGAAAAAATCTTCTGGCAGTATTACCGTCATTGGAATTACCACTTACTTGTCTCGGTTTGTCGATGATCAATCCTAGCTCTTCACAGAAACGCCTTTGTACAAGGTTTTCTTCTCTTGCTTTAGTCGTTTCTTTTCTTCACTTGTGGCTGACCATGTTTGGAAAGACAGATTATAGGAAATATGTAAAATCATTTCCATACAACGAATCCAGGCGTGCAAAGTAGACAGTCCGTATTGATAAGAATCTTCATTTTCAGGCCTAGCTGTCACTTTTGTCAAATCGTTCATTTTGCGTGGAGTAGCTCCACATATTGTACATGTGGAACCCGAAGGCGTATCTGTTAATACCTGAGCTACTTTACCATCTATCATTGTAAGGAAGAGATCATGCTTCACTTGCACTCCCTCACCTTCTTTGTTAATTAATGATGGACTCAAGGAATTTATTTGACCCTTTATTTCATCCACAACGGCTTTAGTTTTCTCGGGAGTTTCTTTACAAAATTCTATTAATATAGGCCGGCAAAAACGAACAGATGAAGGTACCGGATTTTGCCAGACAACATCACCTGTTAGCTCGTTAATTAACTTAATAGGCACCAAAGAAGTGATAAATAAATTCGAATCAGAAATAAGTTCAGACTCTTCTGGCAGTTTCTGTTTGTACTGGCTTTGACCGGATGAGCCATCACAGCCCCATTTACTATACAGAAGTAAGTTATTCAATCCATTCCTATAGACTGAATCTATTGTCAATATTCTAGCTGCAGTGTGATCTAATAAATAGAATAGAATAGAATAAACATTTATTCGCTAATGGACAGCAGCAACACAATAGAGCAGCACATACATATACATATTACTAATAAACAGCTTAACAATTAATTAAAACAGCTCAACTGCGCTGAGCATGCCCATAACGAAAGGGTCACCTACTCAGCATATGCTGGGTGTAAAACACTCAGCGCTGGTTTTCAGTAGGCCCCCCGCAGTGACACATGGATGAGGGTAGTAGGTAGTAAATATATAACGTTATTCTATTAAATGGGCATTTCTAAGTGTGTAATAAATAAATAACATAAAATAAATATTTTTGTCCCAGAGTCTAAAATTATATCACTATCAATAGAACACGAAAATACCTGCCAAATAAATAAGAACTTATCCGAAAACGAAACACAGTTGATTGACATGACGCATTTCGGGCGGCCGAAAAAAAAAAAAATCTAAAAAAAATCTAATCTTCTTCTTCTTCAATCTAATCTTTTATCTAATAAATCTTGAAGTCTTACTATTTTTGCACTTGTAATTTCTATGGCTGAAGACGGTGGATAGCAAGTAGTTTTAACTTCTTGCACTTTGTAATATGGCGGAAGCACAAAACATTTTCGTTCGTTCGTTAAATTTCTCAAGTACAAATATTGTGCTTTCGTTAAATCCAAGTCAATAAATACGCTCAATGCTTCTTCATCCGTTAACATTTTGGTCTGCCTTGCGTCTTCTATGAGACTCGAAAATAAGGTCTTATTTTCACTGTCAGCAAACCTTAATGTTTCCACAAGTTTAGCTTCTGTTCCTTCTCCTATCGAACGTAACCCTTGAAGATATGCATTATAGACGTGTTCAAATCCATATTCATTAAGTAACATTGTATTTTTTCTTCTTTTACTGGATTCTGACAAGTCTAGATAAGATACGCACGGTCTTCCACGTTTCCCAGAAGAAGTAGATGGTGTGGAGATGGTTGTAACGTCTTCAGAGTCGGGTAAAGTTATTGAATATTCTGATTCCAACCAATTACTGTTCTTCATTAAAAATGTATCCTTGTTCCGTGAAGCTTCGTTCTAGCGTTTATTAAAAGCGGGAATAATATGTCTTTGAAAATCACTGAGGATGAAACATAAGTTGTCTTCAGACACATGATATTTTTCTTGCAAAACTGTTGATAATGCTTCCAACGATTTTCCTCCTTCGATATACGAAAGTATTATTTCACGTTTAGAACACTTGAAAGTAGACATTTTGAAGAGTCAACAAATGTAATTACACTTCTGTTAATTCACCACTATTTTGTTATTTACAATGGAATGAAACCACTGTTTATATACTATTTGAAATATGAGGGTAGTGTGCATTTTGTTGATTAATATTTTCACACGCAACATGGGTGCAAAAAAGATAAATGCCCTAATATCAATGATAAATTACAAAACTTACCGCAAACTATTGATGTAAACAGCAACATTTCAAACCGCAATAGATAGCGAGCGGTTTTCCGTTTTCTGACTCTTATCACATTTTTATTAATTACTCCGAAACCCGCAAATATCCGCAGCTGTTATTATTTGATTATGTTTATGGATAGTTAGGCTACAAATCAACATTAAATGTAAAGCAGGGGTAAACGTGGGTAACTGTCAAAAGTCTCGTTGAACTTTAAAAAAACTTTTTTTTTCACCATATTTTATTTTGCAATTATTTTAAGGTGAACCTTAACATAACATTAAATACATATTAGCTGTTTCATATTCTTCAAAAGGCGAGGTTTCCAGAAATATATAATACATGTGGGAAATCAAACACTTTAAAACGTTTAACTATTTTATTTCAATTTATATCGTCTTTACAATAATCTTTTCGTCTTTACGTCTCCTGTCAAAACTCCACACTCCCTCCTCGTACTCTTTCTCTTTCACACACCCTCTCTCTCATTCACTCAATACTGTCATCCCCACATTGTCAAGCAAAACATCATATTCTTTTTTATTCGTAGTTGACAAATCCGTGCTGAAACCTTTTTCGTTCGCCGTTGACAACTCAGTGCTGCCACCCGCGGACGCAAACTTAAAGTTGTCGGCCTCCTTGTTAAACATCGTGCGTTTCGTGTCGTTCAACGCACTCACGCCTCCTGGTGGTTTTTCACCAACAACTTGCCGGGTCGGGTGCTGCTGACGTCTTGTAAAAGTCGCACCTGCTTCGTCGCCGCTTCGTAATTTGTTCGGTACCTGTTCGGATACTTCCGCCTTGTTGCAGTAAGGCGCAATATGGCCGAAATTATTGCATTTAAAACATTTTAGCCCGAGATGTTTATTTGGGCATTCTTTGGACTGATGACTTCTTTCACCACAACTGAAGCACCTGATCACCCTTTTTCCTACCACATCACTATATTTCGGCTGACTTCGTCGCATCTTCGAGTCTTTAATTTTTTCTTTCAGAGTTTCGTAAATTTTCATTTTTTCTTTTAAATCTGGATACGTGGTAACTCCGTATAACATTATTTTATGTGTTTCTTCGTCCTCAATCCCTTCTACGATGTATTTTATAGCGACATAATCTGGCATCTTTCCCCTTTTGCCTAGCTCACGCATTACTAATAAGTAGTCCATACAGCTTTCATCACCTTGTTTCTTTCTGCTGGACATTACTTCGTGGGCTGTCTTTTGGTCTAAAACGTCAGGAAACTCCTTGGCGATCGCTACCTTCAGCTCATCCCACGACCTAAATGGGCGCTCAGACTGGAGCCACAAAGCCGCTGTTCCCACCAGGGATCTACGAGCTATAATGAGCTGCTGTAACGGCGTCCACATAAAAATCTCCGAGTTGTCGTCTATTTCTTGGATCCATTTCGATACCGTGTATGTTTTATCCTGGCCACTGAATTTTTTTACCATATCATCAGCAAAATACCCTTGCATGATAGGGTTCTGGCTTGTCCCAGCCTTCGCCATTTCGTCTTCTGGGTGACTATAATTCAAACCCGTTGCGTCTGATGACCAAAAATGGCCGCCTTCAAAACTGAAATTTTTTCGTCAATTTTTTTTCAGTTTTCGACATAAAAGCCCGTCTTTTAAAGATTTCCCAGTTATTCCACTTGTTTGGGCGTGAAAATGTGGGAAATCAAACACTTTAAAACGTTTAACTATTTTATTTCAATTTATATCGTCTTTACAATAATCTTTTCGTCTTTACGTCTCCTGTCAAAACTCCACACTCCCTCCTCGTACTCTTTCTCTTTCACACACCCTCTCTCTCATTCACTCAATACTGTCATCCCCACATACATTATACTTTTTCCTGTAACGTATAACAATAAAATCAATTTAAAAGTGATGAAGTGAACGGGCCTGACATGGACGTCCGTCAAAACTATAAAGTTTGTGGTGTTGTAAAAAAATCATTTCATTTAATATTTATAATTTTTTGATATTATAGTCTAGTTTGGTCCTTAAACTATTGAGTAAAATAAAAAAAGCATGCCAGTAGCGACATTGACAAAAACCATTTTTAATCAGCAGTTGTTCTACGATTTTCCATAGTGCGCCGCCGCCGCCGCCCGAGTCGGTACCTGCGCCTCAGACTTGTGCGCCCGCGACCGTACCACGCCGCGAGACAGTTAATATGACGACGCCAATCGCTACCGCGCGCGCGACGAACCGTGATCATGCGGAATGGGACACGGGACTTGAAGAAGCGGACAGAACCAGAGCGTCAAGAGACCGGAAAATAGACCAACTCGCGGACGCAATCGCCAGCATCGCTAGACCACGACCGATATGGAGGCAGGCGTACGAACTACCTCCGTTCAAAGGCGACCCGGCAGAGTGGCTGTCGTTCAAAAACATGTACTACGACACAACGACGATGTACGAGTTCAAGCCACATGAGAACCTGGCGAGATTGAAGACTGCGTTACAAGGCGAAGCCCGGCTAGCTGTGGAAGACTTACTACGTTTGTCGACTAGCCCGGGCGAAATAGTCAAGACACTAGACGAAGAGTACGGACATCCGGACTTAGTGCTTCAGTGCGCGTTGAAAAAAGTGCGTGAGTTACCGAAAGTTACGGAGAGTGGGCGTGAACTCAGAAAGTTCTGCACTACAGTGAGGAATTGTGTGTCGTTATTGAAGAGCGTGCACGCGAATGGATACCTCAACAACCCACAACTGGTGAGTGAATTACTCAATAAGCTCACAGCCGTACAGCGCGCTCAATATGGGGATTTTGCTGTAGGCATAGCAGCGGGTCAATGCATAGATATGAGAGTCTCACCGAGTCTAGAGATATTCTCTGAGTTCCTGAGCCATCTTGCACGCGCCTCATCATTTTACGTGCAGATGGACATGAGCCAGCCCAGCACCTCAGCGAACAAACCCCGAGCTAGCGCACCGAATACTAAAGTTACAAAGACCATACAGCGGCTGCACGTACACTCAAGTGAGGAGTCGAGCGAGCACAACACATGAACGCAGCACGTTGAGGATTTGTGTCAGCTGTGTGGTGATAAACATATTGTGTCAACATGTAGAAAATTCATCGACTTAAGACGTCAACGACCGATGGGCGATAGTCAAGGAGCACAAATTATGTGTCAACTGTCTGGGTACGAAACACTCGAAGAGATTCTGCCGCAAGAAAAAGTGTTCGTCGTGTAACTATGCGCACCATAGTTTATTACACGTAGAGAAGAAGCCGGAGAGTGTCACAAACGTGAATGATTACGCCGGCAAGGCGTTGTTGAAGATAATGCCGGTGCACGTTGTGACCGACAGCGGAGAGAAAAGCTGCTATGCCTTGCTTGACGACGGCGCGACCGTGTCACTGATTAACAACACGCTGGCGAATGACGTCAAAGGCAAACGAGTGCCGCTAACACTACGTAGTGCGCGAGGACACGAAATAACGGACGAAACATCGCGAGTGATAAGTGTGGGTGTGCGCGGACCCAACGGACTAACACACAATATTAAGTGCCGCACGTTGGTGAATATGGACTTACCGTCGCAGTCAGTGCCCGCCCCGTAATGTCGGAGCACGCCCACCTGCGTGACTTGGGCTGCGAAGAAATGTGTGGTGCTAAGCCGCTGCTGTTGCTGGGACAGGTCAACTGGGAGCTGCTGGTCGGCAGGGAGACACACCGTGGAAAGTCTGGTAAGCCAGTTGCTTCTTTGACCTCGTTAGGATGGGTCGTGCATGGTCCCTTAGGTTTTAAAATTAATAGTAGTAGTCAATCAGTTAATTGTGCAGTCGAGTTCGACTCGACTAGAGTTAAATAATTTAGTTAAAAAACAGTTTGAATTAGAAGTGATACGGATAAGCGAAGTGCCGCGTAAACATGTCGACATAGAGCGCGCTAATCACATTTTAGATACCACTAGCCGTCAGTTAGAGGGAGGAGCTTGGGAGATAGGACTGCTGTGGCGTCGGGACAACCCTCAGTTGCCCGACAATTATGTAAACGCGCGACAGCGCTTGGCGGGAATAATTCGTCGCTTCAAAAAGGACGCTGACTATGCGCAAACGTACAGAGCGCAGATAGACAGACTATTGACAGAAGGATACGCCAGTAGAGTAGTAGGGGGAGTCGCGACTGAACCGATTTGGTACTTGCAAACTGGGCAAGCTACGTTTAGTGTTCGACGCCGCCGCGAAGTATAAAGGGACAGCGTTGAATGACCACCTACTCACTGGGCCCGATCTTTTAAATTCGTTGTTGGGAGTATTATTCAAGTTTAGACTAGGTCCCGTCGCGTTCACAGGAGATATAGCCGACATGTTCATGCGGGTCCGAATCCGGGAACAAGACCGCGGCACGCAACTGTTTTTATGGCCGACTAATGATAGAGAAGAACCCGATGTTTACCAAATGAACTCCATGATATTCGGAGTCGTGTCATCGCCTACATCCGCGATATACATTTTGAATAAAAATGCATCTAGGTACACTGACATTTATCCGAGTGCAGTGTCCGCGATTCGCGAGAACCACTATATGGACGACTACCTCCACAGTGCGTGGTCTTTTGAACAGGCCAACCAGCTGATCGCGGACGTGACTCACATCCACGCCGAAGGCGGGTTTGTGATACGGGGGTGGGTCACGAACTCTGAGGAGCTGCGCAACAGACTGCGCATTGAAATGCCAGATAGGATCTCGCTAGACAAAGGAGAGAGCGGGGTAGAACGCACATTAGGATTGACGTGGACGCCCGGCACCGACAGATTAGCTTTTGATCTCTCTTTTAAACGACTTCCTAGGGAAATCACAGAAGGACAAGTAGTGCCCACAAAAAGAGAGTTTTTGAGATTTATTATGTCTATTTTCGACCCGCTAGGATTTCTGTATCCGTGTGTCATTCAGTCGAGAATATTGATGAAACGGATATGGCACACGGGAATAGGGTGGGACGAACAATTGAAAGAAGCGGAGGCCCGTTGCTGGTTCGACTGGTTGTCTAACCTGCAACACCTCACGGATATATCGGTACCTAGGTGGTACGGGTTGGATACAGGCCACCTAGAACTCCATGCCTTCGGAGACGCCAGTGAATCCGCGTACGCGGCAGTAGTATATTTAGTAAGCACAAATACCGCCGGAGGTAAAGACGAAGCTATCGTCATCGGCAAGGCAAGGGTAGCCCCACAGAAGGTGGTATCCGTGCCTAGATTAGAATTACAGGCGGCCGTGTTAGCGTGTAGATTAGCAAACACTGTAGAGAAAGAATTAGGAGCTTCTATCGCGGAAAGATTCATGTGGACAGATAGTAAGACCGTTCTTAAATGGATAAACTCAGAAGCGACTGAGTTCCAAAGATTCGTGTCGCATAGGTTAGCCGAGATAGATACGAGGTCAAAGAGGTCAGACTGGCACTGGGTTCCATCAGCGTTGAACCCAGCTGACAAGGCTACTCGCTTCGACTGGCCCAATAACAGCAGCGAATGGCTGGACGGCCCTTCATTTCTTCGTATCCCACAGGAGCAATGGCCGGTGAGCGACGATACGAGCGGAGTGGTGGAAGCTGACCTGGAGAGAGTGCAGCGCGTGCACACTGCGAGCACGCCTCCCGAACCGGTGCTGGCCTACGCACGGCTACCTACATGGACGCGCGTGCTGTATGTGACAGCGCGCATATTAATCTTTGCACAGCGCTGCAGGAAGCAACGGCAGTCACCTGACGTGACCGCACCAGATATAGACGAGGCAAGGATTCGCCTGCTCCGCCTAGCGCAGGCGGAGAGCTACGCAATAGACATCGCGGCATTGAAAGCCGGCCGCCCTCTGCCAGCCAACAGCAGGCTGCGCGCGCTGGACCCGATGTTGTACGAAGACGGGTTACTACGGGTACGCGGAAGGCTGAGATCCTGCGGTGAACTCAGTTTCGGCGAGAAGCACCCCGTCATATTAGACGGCAAACATGAGCTCACACGCAGGCTCATATTTCACCACCACCGAGCCGCCTTGCACGCTAACCAGGAGGCCGTCGTAAACCGCCTCAGAGAGACCTACTGGATAACCAACCTACGGTCATCCGTTAAGGCCGTGGTAGCAAGTTGCCAGCAATGCCGCAATGAAAGGGCAAAGCCCAGAATGCCTAAGATGGGCGACTTACCACTCGCCAGACTTGAAATAACAAGGCGAGCGTTCGTGCAGTGCGGCGTGGATTACTTCGGCCCTATGGAGGTGGCGATTAGACGGCGACGAGAGAAGCGGTGGGGTGTGCTGTTCACCTGCCTAGCCTCGCGCGCCGTGCACATCGAGCTGGCGTCCTCGCTGAGCGCCGACTCAGCAATTCTGGCCCTGCGGCGCCTCATTGCGCGCCGCGGGCAACCGTCTGACATGTACTCCGACAGGGGCACCAACTTCGTCGGCGCGCACTCCGAGCTCCGTGCCGCCCTCCGTGAGCTAGACCAGTCACGGGTAGCGAACGAAGCGACAGGCCGCGGTATCGCGTGGCACTTCAACCCTCCCGCGTCCCCCACACATGGGTGGATGCTGGGAGAGACTTGTGCGCTCCGTAAAGAATGCGCTCAAAGCCACCCTTCGTGAGCGCGCCCCACGAGAGGAGGTGCTCTATACCCTCCTCTTGAAGGCCGAGCTGGTTGTAAACAGCCGGCCCCTCACCTACGTCAGCAGCGACGTCGAGTAGCCGGTGGTACTGACACCGAATCATTTCCTGCTGGGCGCAGCCGCGGGAGATGCACCGTGCATGCGGGGACACGCCCGCGACGAGGACTCGCGCCGCATGTGGCGCCGGGTGAACGCGCTAGCCGACCTATTCTGGAGGCGTTGGGTACGCGAGTACCTGCCGACGCTTCAGCGCCGAAATAAGTGGTCGGCGAACGTGCCCGACGTGAAAGTGGGTGATGAGGTAGTGCTCGTGGACGAAAACAAACCGCGTAATCAGTGGACCAAAGGTATAATTGAAAGTGTTTTCCCTGGTGCGGACAATATAGTAAGGGTGGTAGAGATAAGGACAGCCAATGGGGTCCTGCGAAGGCCCGTTGTAAAGGTTGTTGTGCTCCCGATAGATGGTAGTATGGTCGGTTGAACCCTCATACGGGGGTTGGGAATGTTAAGGAGCACAGCAACCGGAATCAACAATGTAGATAGTTTACTTTGTTCAGTCTTTTGAATGTATAATTTACTTGTGTTAGTCTCTTTGCATGTATAACTATGTGAATAAATACCACGTGTGTAAAAGAGCTAGAAGATGTATTAAATAAAAGTCGTGTGGCCGATTTTTAAGTGTAACTGTAGTATAAACTGAAATTAATCGTGTATTGTTGTAAGATATAAAAATAGCAAATGTAAATATAGATTGTATAGATAGCTTTGTTTGTCTATTTGTAAACGCCGGCCGTGATTGGTGGAGAGCGAAATTGTATGAGCGCGCGGTCCGCCCGCTACCTGCCACCCACGACCAAGCGTATAAATACGGCGCCGCTGCTCGCAGCAAATCTCACTCAGATCCAGCCTGTCCCTTTGCTGCCCCCCCCAGCGACGCCCTAAGCCGAGGCCCGTACCCCACAGGGGGTGCCCTTAGCGAGTGGTCGCTTAGTTTTTAAGTATAGTTTTAAGCCCCTGGCTGGAGGCCTTAGATTCATTTTTAAGGCATCCACAGGGAATAGTCCGGTTAAGCAGTAGCCAGCCTCAGAGGCTGAACAGCAAATCAGTCTTGAAGAGTCCGCCGTCCTGTAAACAACAACTTTGAGTGCGAATCGTGAATATATCGCTGTGACTTTGAAGCCTCTGCGTTTTACTTCTACTTCCTGCTACCGGAACCCCTGCGCCTGAATAGTCGCCAACAGGTACTGATGTTGTATAGTATAGTTTGCACATAACTAAGTCACACGTTGGTTTGTAATAGCGTAAATAGACATTTATAAAACAAGAGGCATTACATGTTGCTATCGCACAGACAAGGCCCGTTCACGTGACTTGTAACGCGACTTACGTGTAACGCGCTAAGTGCACGCTTCAAGTGTCCCGCGCGTCTCCACAAGCCGCTTCGCGGTCACTTGTAGCATGCTCTAAACAATTCCTTTTGGTTCAAGAGGGCTTTGGTCACAACTTAAGTAATATCATCTCTGTCTGGGGTGGCGCAGGAAATACCACATTTATTGAAGCCGAAGAAGCACAAAGAGCAAAAGCAATGCAAAATGCAATGCTTGCAATGAGCAAGAGTAATGTTCAAGAAATCTTTACCAGTCTCTATAAGGAAGTCCAGACCAGACTACACACAGATAATCTCAAAACGTATGTTTAGGAGACCCATTACCCAAGCAAACTCTCTTATGGCAAGATGTTCTTCAAACTATTTATACCAATGCAAAACACCAATACCAATAAATTCCACTGTATATTATATTTAATTTTAGGAAAACGATGTACAAATATTTAAAAACCCTGCCTCCTAAACTAGGGGTACCCTGTGACCTAAGAGTCAGTGTTCTACTGTAACTTCGTATACAAAATAAACCTTTATTAATTTGTGTGTTAATAAACCTGCAATGACTTGGTTTAACTATGCTTATGAATGTGTGAGAATGTGTGTAAAGGGGGGATGGCTGTGTGAGTGGTGGTGGATGGTGGTGTATTGTAGTGTGGTGTGGTGTGGTAGTGTAGTGTGGTGTGGTGTGGTGTGGTGTGGTGTGGTGTGTTGTGGTGTGGTGTGGTGTGGTGTGGTGTGGTGTGGTGTCGTGTGTGGTGTGGTGTAGTGTGGTGTGGTGTGGCGTGGCGTAGCGTGACGTGGTGTATGAGAGGAGGGGGGGGTGTAGTCGTGTACGGTATGTTCGTGTGATGTTGCATGTGTTTCTGTATTCGTTTTTTGTAGTATTATTATAACGTGCCTACATTATTTTAGAAATAAGATCTTCTGTATGGGAATAGTCCTGATTACAGCCAGTTTTGTAATATTTTTACTTCGTGTTTGTTTAAATTACTTATTTGGATATGCTTTTTGACCCTGTTAAAACCTTTTTTAGTCTAATAAGCACACCCTGGCCATTACTTTCTTTGACATACTATTTATATCTGTCACTTCACTTCTCTTGTTATAACTGTTTTAAATACACGTTTATTTCCTGTTAAAATAGTTTTTCCTTTACTAGCCTACTGTATTAGCTCTGTATGAACAAGTGGTTATGGGCCCTCCAACGTCCACCACGGTGCAGCAGTCAGCAGCGGATACCAGTACAGCGGTAACAAATTTTTCCAATATGACAAATGCAATAAGCATTAATAAGCTAAATGGTCATAACTTCAACACATGGGCATTTAGTTTGGAGTGCTATCTGACGGACGTCGACTTATGGGACGTTGTAATACAAGCGGTCGATCCCGCCGATCCCATCGCCACGCGCAAAGACGCGAAGGCACGAGCTAAGATTTGCCTCACGTGTGACGAGTCGGTCTATCCAGTCATAAGGTCAGCAAAAACCGCATTCGAAACCTTTAATTGTTTGAAGAAGGCCTACGCCGACAGCGGACTGACAAGGAGATTAGTACTAATGAAAAATCTGTTAGGAATCGCATACACAGGAAACATACAAGAGTATGTGAACAAGGCGTTATCGACGCAGCAAGAGCTTCAGGGAATAGGAGCAGCAGTGGATGATGAGTTTCTCGGCATCATCATGCTCGCTGGACTTCCAGAAAGATTTAATCCACTCGTCATGGCTCTTGAACATTCCAACACGAAGATATCATCGGAAAATGTGGTGACAGCACTTCTAAAAGAAGACGTGCGCACCGCAACGGCTACTACCACCAGAGGACCTGTCAGCGCAGCACTACAAACGAAGGACGAGAAGAAGAAGTTCTGTACCTATTGTAAAAAACTAGGTCACGTAGTATCGCAATGTAGAAAGCTCAGACAGAAGAAAGACAAAAATGTTTCGGCTAACACTTCTACACATTATACATCCGAATTCACACTTTCATCCTGTTTTTCTAACATTCCTCCCTCAAGTTCTCAAGATTGGTATATTGACTCTGGCGCAACTTCCCATATGAGTAACAGGAAAGATTGGTATGCAACCATGTCATCCCACGTCACCCCTATTACAGTTGCTAACAAGGAGCAATTATTAAGCCATGGTAAAGGTACTGTAAATATTCATATTTCCGATAGTGTAAATAAAATTAGTGATGTTCTTTATATCCCTGGCCTCGCTACAAATCTTTTATTTGTAAGCAATTTAGTTAAAAAAGGCTTCGATGTTTTGTTTACATCGAAAGGCGCAAGCATCATCCAAAGCGGCGGATGTCAAGTGACAGGATCTGTCATTGCTACAGGATCAAACCATAAAGGAATATACAGGTTGGATCTGAGTAGTTCACAAGCGTTGTATTCTTCGATCAAAGAGTCTGCAATGCTGTGGCATAGGCGTCTTGGTCATCTAAATGCAAAAAGTATGAATATACTTAAAAATAAATCTATCGGCTTAGATTACAACGGTAGCTACACCGAAAAGTGTGTTCCATGCCTACAAGGTAAATTAGCGCACTCGTGGGGTGGAGCTTTTTACTTACTGACTTTTACAGATGACTTTAGTCGCAAAACTTTTGGATATCTTTTGAAAACAAAAGCCGAAGTTTTTGCAAAGTTTGTAGAGTTTAAACATTTAGTAGAAAATCAAACCGGTGAAAGAATAAAAGTCCTACGTTCGGACAATGGTCGTGAATACGTAAATAACGATATGTGTACCTTTTTTAAGAAAAATGGCATCGTGCATCAAACCACGATCCCATACACACCTCAACAGAATGGAGTTTCCGAACGAGTAAACCGGACAATAATCGAAAAAGCTCGATCAATGCTCCAAGACTCAAAACTACCCTTGGCGTATTGGGGAGAAGCGGTAAATACGGCTATCTATCTCAAGAACCGTACACCAACGCAAGCCTTGAACAACAAAATACCAGAAGAACTGTGGAAGAGAAAGAAAATCAACTTATCTCACTTAAGAGTTTTTGGTTGCGAAGCTCACGTTCTTGTGCCTAAAGAAAAACGTACGAAACTAGATTCTAAGACACAAAAGTGTGTTTTCGTTGGCTATGCTACAGAAAGCAAAGGCTACCGTCTCATAAATCCCGAAAATCCTCGAGTGATCATAGTCGCTAGAGATGTTGTCTTCATAGAGGACAAGACGCCGATAGAGTCCCAAAATTCTTCTTCCAGCGAGACGCTACCCTCGCCACAATCGCAAGAAATCCTTGTACCCATTCAAGATGAGGAACAACTAGTTCCGCAAACGCAGCATCATTCACAGCCAGAGACACTACCTCAGGTGTCATCTTCTGATCACCCGACAGCTCTACATGATCCTGTAACCCCTAAGTATTACCAGGTGCTCCCGACGCTGAACCCAGTGAAGAGCCAATCATCGAAAGGAGATATCCTATTCGGGAACGACATCCTCCCAAACGATATAGTCAGTGTGGCCTCTTTATGACTTCAGACCTGGAACCAGAGACTTATAAAGAAATTACAGATCATCCCCAAAAAGAAAAATGGCTAGAAGCTATGAAGGCTGAGTATGATTCATTGATGAAGCATGGAACATGGATCCTAGTTGACCGACCCTCCGATAGGAAAACTACAAAGAGCAAATGGGTATTCAAAATTAAAAAGGACACAAGTGGACAGATAACTAAATATAAAGCCAGGCTAGTAGCAAAAGGGTTCACCCAAGTAGCAGGTGTGGACTACGGCGAAACTTTTTCTCCTGTCGCTAGACTGTCTTCAGTACGGCTATTAATAGCAGTTGCTGTCCAAAACAACTTGCAAGTAGACCACCTTGATGTCGAGACTGAATGGAGACTTAGAAGAGGAGATTTATATGGAACAACCCGAAGGTTTTTCAACAGATCCAAAGGGCAAAGTATGTCTTCTCAAGAAGTCCCTTTATGGCCTTAAGCAAGCTCCACGCCAGTGGAACAAAAAGGTTTGTGAAGCAATGGAAACATTGTCCCTAACTCAAGCCACGACAGAACACTGCCTCTACTACAAAAGAGAAGGTAATGACTTCCTCGTTGTCGCAGTTTTTGTTGATGACTTTTTTATGCTTGGCAATAATGCTAGAATGAAAGAGAATTTCAAGAATCACCTTAAGAAAATATTTACTGTCAAAGATCTTGGCTTAAGGACTGTCTCGGAATGAGAGTTATCCAAAAGGATGGTTGCATAACTCTAGATCAGACCAAATATATTCAAAAGCTATTACACAAGTTTGGCATGAATGACGCTATTCCCGTGATTACACCATTGGAACCCGGCCTAAAACTTTCGTTACCTGACAAAGAAGAGGAAAATATTGAAGTCCCCTATCAAGAGCTTATCGGGTCATTAATGTACGTTTCCATATGTACACGACCAGACATTGCACACGCAGTCTCGTACTTGTCTCAATTCAACGTACATTACGGGGAGGTGCACTGGAGAGCCGCTAAGAGAGTTCTTCGGTACCTGAAGGAGACTGTACACCTCAAACTTTTATACAAACCAGGTCAGTCCTACCCAACAGGATATGCCGATGCGAACTATGGGAATAACATAATAGATAGGCGATCCTTCACAGGATTCATATTCTTTATGAGTAGAGCTCCCATCTCATGGGAAGCGCGCAAGCAGCGCACAGTCGCTCTTTCCACGACAGAAGCTGAATATATGGCTCTCGGGGAAGCTTGCAAGAAGGCAATATACCTAAAATCGCTCATTTCAGAAATATTTGCCATCATTCATCCTATCGTCATTCACTCAGACAATCAAAGCTCAATTAAACTGGCTCACAACAACACATATCACGCACGCACTAAACACATAGACATCAAACACCATTTCATTCGAGACTCACTTGTATATCACAACCTAACCCTGAAATATGTACCAAGTAATGATAACATTGCCGATATTCTCACAAAACCATTACCAAGGATTAAACATGCTAGATGTGCAAATCTCTTAGGTTTAGTTTAGTGTAGGTTTTGCACATTTTTTTTATTATTGGTATGTATATAGTTGTGTTATATATAATGAGTGATAGGTAGGTGCGTACACATTTTTTTTTGTTGTGTGTTTGTGTTAAGTGCCAATTAACTTTGATATGATGTTTTTATATATTCTCTGTGAATTTTTATTCCATATACAGGGTGTCCATATTACGGGGAGGTGTTAAAACCTTTTTTAGTCTAATAAGCACACCCTGGCCATTACTTTCTTTGACATACTATTTATATCTGTCACTTCACTTCTCTTGTTATAACTGTTTTAAATACACGTTTATTTCCTGTTAAAATAGTTTTTCCTTTACTAGCCTACTGTATTAGCTCTGTATGAACAAGTGACCCTTCTGTAAAT
Organism: Eugnorisma glareosa; assembly: GCA_947578425.1. Taxonomy (NCBI): domain Eukaryota; kingdom Metazoa; phylum Arthropoda; class Insecta; order Lepidoptera; family Noctuidae; genus Eugnorisma; species Eugnorisma glareosa. The sequence continues at coordinate 4,704,575 of OX387974.1, read as the reverse complement.
GAGTGAGCTTATTAGATGAGACTGGCTGCCAGCTGTATTGTGAGAGACATATGGACATGCAGATTTGGCTTTACAAGTGGTTGCATCTAATGGACGAACCTGTCTATGCTTCCTGAGAGTGGCATTGAGCTGCCACACAGTAAGTACCCCGTATTCCGTATACAATTCACTTGTGGGAAATCTATACGGCTTGCCGAGTATAACCTTGAGCACAGCCCTCTGGGCGCGCTCTAACCCAAGCAGTTTAGCCTTAACGGTGCCACCCCAGACCGGAATGCAATAATTGATGACGGACTGGCAACGTGCAAGATACCTTAGAGACTTAAAGATATAAATAAGTTTCCTGACCCTTGATGTTAGGCTTTGAACTACCTCTTTACTCCGTCATCAATAACTACACCCAGGTATTTGGTTTGATTGAGACGAGATAGTCCTGTACTTGAACACTTCCAAACAGGTATGAGCAAGAACATTTATATCGGATGGGGCTTTGGTCCTGTGGCTAATAGAAAAAGGGATGAAATTGGTTTTAGCCAAATTAAGTAACAGAAGGTTATTCTGCAGCCACCTCACAGCCGTATGTAGCAAGTATTTCACGTCAGTCCATGTATCCCCATATACTACGATTGCGGTATCGTCAGCATATATCTTCGTGTTGAGGAGTGCTAGTGTGCAAAGGTCATTTAAATATACTAGGAATAGTGAGGGTCCTATCACACTGCCTTACGGAACTCCGTATGTGGTGACTTCTTCATCACTATTGTTTGAATTGATCTTGACACGGAGTTTCCTGTTTTGGTGGTAGCTCTTGAAAAGCTCATGTGGTGTTCCAGGAATGCCTATGGCTTCCAATTTCGATAGGAGAGTAGGAACAGAGACTGTGTCAAAAGCTTTCTGCAGGTCCAAGAATATTGAAAGGCATTTACGATGATCATCTAAATTCTTAGCAATAGTTAGTGCAACATAATAGACCTCAAAATATCCCTTTGTAAAAAGAAAATAAAGAACTGGCTAATTACACTCTCCTACGACGAAACAGAAAGGATTATCTACAAATAGCTAAATAAGAAGTAAGACGAAAATAAACTAAAAGCACTCCCAATCTCAGTCAGACACACACACACACAAACTAATCTGTTGTATGAGTGTATTTCCCATTTTTTTTTGATGTCCGACCTTTTTGGATATAAAGAAAATGGTCAACACTGATCCCCAAGATACAGACTGTCGTCTAGTTTGGGGATCACCGTCCAAATTACTTGAATATGGATCACACGAGTTTCAACACAGTACCTCAAAACATCCAGTTCCTCTTTGCAATGCTACTCTAAGCTTCAGTTGACTCTGTGTGTGTATCACAGGTTGTGCATATAAGTGAACGTCACGGAACTCCACGGATAGCTGCTTCTTCGGAACACCCAGAGTCATAGCCAGGGTGTCCCAGACAGCCACCAGGGTTGATGCAAATGGATACACCGTTTTCCCTAGAAATAAAGACACATTTACGCATTATTTGGCAGTGCACTACTACAAAAAGAACAACGATCGTCGATTAATTTATGTTGGAGCGTGATTGTTCCTGTGACTGCGTGAGGTTGAGCAACATAATCAAGGCGTTTCAAGGCGTTTGTGGTGTGTATACCAACGCGTATGCTCCATTTGGTGCTGGAGGAAAGTTTTTGGCCGCAGGATGTGGTGTTCCGTCGCTTCCGCGGACTAGTTCCACAAAAACGCACAAACCATCGTGCAAGTGAAGTGTTACTAACATAGATTATAAGTTGCTAATACTAACACAAAATGTTATTAGTATGTATATTTAGATTAAGGTATTTATCTATGGGTCTTTGTTACCTGAAATAAATGGTTTATTATTATTATTTCCTTTATTCAATTATATACATATAAATTACATTTTTAAATATTTCTAAACAAATTAATATTAAAAAAACATTTAAAAATATAAAAAATAGTGGTCTGCCGGTATCGGGAGCAGGGTCCAAGCTACCAGTGGTTAGGGCTCCAGAGACAGGAACCTCCTCACAATGCGAGCCGTATCGAGGAGTACTGCCTTCTGAATCAGGCCCTTGATCCAACCGCCTAAGGAGAGCCTCGAGAGATGTTCGTCGAGGCTTTTGGCTATAAGGCCGTTGGCCGTCACGACAATCGGCACAATGATAGCCGAGTTCACATTCCACATGTCGACAACCTCGACCTCAACCTCGTGTGCCAAGTCGAGATATTTCATTTGTTTCTCTTTCTCAGCTTTCACGAGGTTCTCGTCATGTGGGATGGTAACATCGATTATCACTACGCGGCGCGCTGATTGATCTATCACCACTAAGTCAGGCTTATTGGCGACAATAGTCCTGTCAGTGATGATAGACCGATCCCAGTACAGCGTGACATGGTCTTTCTCGAGAACTGGGTCGGGCACATACTTGTAGTACGGTACCTCAGATTCCACAAGTTTATATTTCAAAGCAAGTTGCTGGTGAATAATCCTGGATACTTGGTTATGCCTGTGCAAGTACTCGCCGTTAGCCAGACGAGAACAACCAGAAATAATATGTCTGATGGTCTCACCCGGGCGGTGGCATGCCCGACACACGTCAACCGTCCCGTCCTTCATAATATATTTCCGGTAGTTGTTCGTCAACATAACTTCGTATATAATCGCACAGACAAAACCTTCAGTTTCCCCAAAGAGGTCACCGAAACGTAGCCAGGACACGGATGCTAGAAAATGTACATCGGGCCCATGAAGAGCCCGGTAGAAGCGCCCGTGAAGCTCCTTGCCTTGCCATACTTCCTTGCGGTCATCGGTAGTAAGTACTACAGGTTTGCGCCAGTTCTCTTACCATGGTTAGCCATGGACAGCGGGGTGAGGCCCTTGTCCACTGCGACCACATCTCGGTGCATACCCACCTCGGCTTTTAAAAAATATTCTCTGAGACTGCATACCTCGCGGTTGTGGAGCGTCTTCGCGTTTAAAAAGCCTCGACCCCCGCACTTCCGCGGGATATACAGTCTCATCACCGATGATCGTGGGTGATGCATCCGGTTTGCAGTCAGCAGTGTACGGACTCTCCTATCCAGGGTATCGAGACTGGTCTGAGTCCATTTGAGTATGCCGAAAGAGTACATTAAAACCGGCATGACCCAACCGTTGAAGGCGCGCACCTTGTTCCCGTCCGAAAGAAGGCTATTTAATACCTTCTTCAGGCGACCGAAGAAGCGCTCCTTCAACGATTGCTTCATGTCAGTTACGTTAATGCCTAACGCTTCCGACATACCCAAATATTTATAGCTTTCGGATGAGGAGAGGGATCTCAGGTGTATGGAATCCGAGAGCTGAATTCCTTCGGATTCCATAATCTCCCCTCGCTTTACATACATGACTGCACATTTGTCCACACCAAATTCCATCCTGATGGCGCTACTAAAAGTTTCAGTTACTTTCAGTAGCTTCATCAGTTGCAATTTGTTGGGAGCAAAGAGTTTCAGATCATCCATGTAAAGAAGGTGAGATATGACCTGACCACCTCTCCTCAACCGATAGCCTAGACCTGAATCCTCCAGCAATGTACTTAGAGGATTCAGGGCTAGACAGAACCAAAGTGGACTCAAACTGTCGCCCTGGAATATTCCCCGTTTAATCCATACGGGCTCATCGTTTCCCTGAATCTGTCGACATCCTGGATATCGAAGGACCGTCCTCCATTGCCCCATACACGACTCAAGGAAGGCGCGTAGAGTTGCATCTATCTTGTACAACTCCAGCACCCTCATGAGCCATGTATGTGGAATCGAGTCGTAGGCCTTCTTATAATCTATCCAACATGTCGACAGATCCTTGCGGGATCGACGAACCTGTTGGCTAATGGCCATGTCGATGAGGAGTAGCTCCTTAGTACCGCGGGACCCGTTCCCACATCCATTTTGAGAGGCAGACATAATGGAGTTTTTGTCAATGTGTGTATTAATTTTCGCTCTCAAAATGGATGTAAGAAGCTTATAGACCGTCGACCAACACGTGATCGGTCTATAATTCTTGGGTTCCGCGGGACTACCTGACTTATGGAGCAGGTGGGTAACGCCTGTTGTTAAAAACTGCGGTAGAGACCCAGACTCTAAGGATGACTGAAATTGAGATGCCAGGCAAGTGTGTGAACTACTAAACCATTTGAGCCAGAAATTGTGCAGTCCGTCCGGTCCCGGTGATTTCCAGTTCGGTAACGGACGAACTGCTCTGGCTACATCTAAAGGTGTAATTACAATTGGTTCCATTTCTGGGATAGGTTCACACACTTGCTCGACATCACGCATCCAGTCAGCCTCAGTATGACGGACGGGCACCGACCAGATGCTGTGCCAGAAAGAACTTGTGGTGGCATCATCCGGGCGGCACACGTCCGTCATATTTTGATCAGGTCGCTCCCAAGCTCTGTACACCCACCTCTCATCGCTCTGGAACATGCGATTCTGTGAGTACCGATCAACCCGCCGCTTATACCGCCGAATACGGTTCGCCCATGCATAAACTTTCTACTTCAGGAAGTCGATGCGCTCTGTAAGACGGGACATGAATTCTTGAGGACTGATTTCAGTCCCCGAGAATGCCCGCCTCACAAAGCGCATCACACGTGGTCGTGTATTACCCTTCCTGAAGCAGTATAGTTTGCCAATGAGTACCCTGGCCTCGTCGATACGACGCTCGATCCTGCGCTGCCAGGATGGTACGGCTGGTTTTGGTCGAGTAGCTACGTCACAATTTGGAAACATGACATTAGCTACTCGACATGCCGCAACAGCCCCACAGTACAGGATCGAGTGTGCATCAACGAGGTTCTCGCTACTCTCGAAAAGATTCTTGAGTTGCGAGTCCAGGGCACACACCAACGCCCTATTTTTATTATGCATGGGTAACCGTGGTAATCGGGGCCTAAGTTCGGTAGGAGTGGATCGATACTCGCGAAGCGCATCCTCCAGTGCGCTCCTCAATCGGTCGTTGCACTGGCTACTTACCGTGGCAACCCTATCATCCTCCTCTACAACAGCAGGGTTTGACCGCGGTGGGGTTGCGTCAATAGCTAACGCTTGCACCGCGGTTTGTGCCAGAGCTAAGTCGATACGGTTGCTCAGTACATCTGAGCGTAGCCTATCAAGTGTGGCGTCGTCCAACATGTGATTGCGTTGGATGACCCGCACCTGATCCGACAGTCGTTGGGCCGAGACGTTGACGGTTGGTTCAAGTTCCTGGAACAGAGACAGCATCCTAACACGGTACGCAGTGAGGTTAGTTCCCCCCTCTGTAGACCCGTAGTATGCGCGCATGACGTTCTCGTTTATTGATTGAGTCCATTTCATGCGCTGCACACAACCACCGGCAGCGGGGACCTGGCTCGGGGCCGGATGGCCCCTAAGTCCCAAGCTTCTCGGTGGCCGGCCTCTCCCCTGCCGACGTGCCTGAACACCTGTGGTGTTGGCGACGTCGGCGGAGAGAAATACTCGTCGCTCGAGCTCGACGCAACTACCACGGCCGGTGTCACATCACTCACGACAGGGCTGGATTCCGGCGGCGGCAAGGCGGAGCTGAGCGACGAGTCCGGGGTTGGTGGGCGTGTACGTCGTGCTGCTGCTGCTCTCGTTATCATATTTGATCGTTATTCATCCAAAAATGTATATTGTGCATTATCAAAATTTGTCTTTTACATGACATCTGTCATTCATTGTGATTTTTTTCGGGTATTTCTTCATATTTCTGCTTAATTATGGAGGTTTTAATTTATTTAGAGAATTTGATTTCAGATTTACTTAGGACACAGAACTACAGGCAAAAAAAAACAGTGATATTTCCAAATATATACGTAATAAATTACGTGTTTTTCAAAACGACGTACATGACATCGAGAGTTGCCAGTTCATTATTATTCCATTATCCATTATAATCACGAAGGAGGGTATACAGTGCTTTATAATAACAGTCAATGATAGCTTCAATACTGCAAAATCAATACAGCCCCTCGACATGCCTAAATGGTTCTGTTTTTTATTTAACCATAAACTCAAACTCAAAGCATTTATTTCAATTAGACCTTAGCAGGCACTTTTGAAAGTCAGAAAAACTAAGGTGAAGCTACAGTTACAGACACAAGGCATAATACCTTGTGAAAGTCCTGTAGTTGCCCATTCCAAAGCGTAGATCTCTATGGAGAAGAATGGGCAAGTGCCTGTGGCCATCGTGAATATCTTAGGGAAAGACTATTTGAGCTTTATGGCCTTAAGCCTTACATAAACACTGAAACTTTCAACAAGTATGTTGCTAAGTATTCAAACATTTTTAGAAATACATGCAAGGTTGCTAAAGCCCTGCACATTAGCAACAAGATCAAAACAGCAGAAAATAAAATAAAGACTGTTTGGAAAGTGATAAATAACGAGACAAACAGGAAGAAAATACGTAACGCTAGCTACACATTAGATACAGCATGTGGTCCTAAAAGCTCTAATTTGGAAGTAGCTCAAGAATTTGTAAACTTCTTTACCGATATCCCGTTAAAAACTACGAATTCCTCACCTGAAGTCTCAATTGGTTTATTACGGGCCAACGTGTCTGGATGCCCGTCTGAATTTAAACACATAAACCCTGTGATAGTTATCAAAGCTTTCCGGCAAATAAAAATCAAACTCACCGAAGATCTATGGGGAATGTCTGTCAAAGTTTGTACATCCATAGTTGAGACTATAGCACCTTACTTAGCTTTAATTTTTAATTTGTGTGTAGACCAAGGAGTTTTCCTTGATTTCATGAAATACAGTAAAGTCATACCACTTTTCAAATCCGGGGATAGTAAAGATTCTAATAATTATAGACCTGTATCCGTGTTGCCAGTTTTTAGCAAGGTTTTTGAAAAGGTAATGCTGAATCAAATGCTTAATCATTTTAACACCAACAAAATCCTACACGATCAACAGTATGGTTTCACCAAGGGACGTTGTACGACTGACGCCGGTGTAACCTTATTAAAGCACATATTTACTGCATAGGAAGAGTCCCAAGACGCCATAGGATTTTTTTGTGATCTCTCCAAAGCGTTTGATTGCGTAAATCACGACACATTACTTTTGAAACTTGAGCATTACGGACTAGGAAAACTTGCACTTAGTTTGGTAAAATCTTATTTGAGTGATAGACCTCAACATGTTCAAATAAATGGTATCAATTCACAGGGTTTAAAAGTAAAAATGTGGGTTCCGCAAGGCTCAATATTGGGTCCTTTCCTCTTTCTAGTATACATAAATGACCTACCTTATTTACTGAAAAAACAACCTCAAAATATGGTGTTATTTGCTGATGACACTTCTCTAATTTTTAAGATAAATAGACGGGCCCAAATTCTAGATGACGTGAATAATGGCCTACTTCAGGTTCAAAATTGGTTCACAGCAAACACTTTAGTATTAAACGAAAAAAGACTAAATGCATTAGATTTGCTTTACCGAATGTTAAAAGTAGTGATTGTGATATAATATTGAATAAAGAGAAACTTGAATTCGTAGATAAAACGGTTTTCCTGGGGATTACGCTTGATTCAAGGCTACAATGGAGTTCTCATTTAACATCTCTTGCCGGGCGGCTAAGTTCAGCAGCATATGCTATTAGAAAAATCCGTCAATTTACAGATGTTGATACCGCTAGACTGGTCTATTTTAGTTACTTTCATAGTATAATGTCTTATGGCATTTTGTTATGGGGACGAGCTGCAGACATTCAGTCAATATTTATTCTGCAAAAAAGAGCCATCAGAGCTATATATAATCTTCGTAGGTGCGATTCTCTAAGGGAACTGTTTAAATACAAATACAAATACAAATACAAATATTTTTATTTGTTGAACATAGGTAGGTTAGGTACAGATGTTGTAATTATTCATGAACGCTATGTCTAGCCGTCATCGGCGTACAAATATTATTTTAACACAAAAATGCTAATTGTAATAAATTATCAAACAGAATAAAATTAAAAAAAAAAAAAAAAACAAAAACTAATATTATTATCACACATTATTAAATCATTTTAATTCAAATTGTCAACACACTATCCAATAAAATATAAAATAATAAATAATTGTAGTATAAACTGTAAACAACAAAAAAATAAAAATAATAATAATAATATTATGGAAGTCATGATGTGTCAGTTAGGTATTCGTTCACCGTATAATATGCTTTTTCATGTAATATTTTTAGGAAAGCCTTTTTAAAATCGTGTATGTTTTTAATTTCTGTGATTTGTCTAGGGATCTTATTATAGATCCTAGGTGCCATTCCTAAAAAACTTTTTTTAAAAAGAGCAGTGCTATGTGGTTTAGCGCATATCTCTCTGTTGCGTCGTTTGGATCTCAATGTTTCAAACAGATGGAAGTTGGATTTGACAAATATTGCTGTCTCAAAAATATACAAACAGGGCAATGTTAGGAGTTTAAATTTTTTGAAATAAGGAAAACAGCTTTCAGTTGGTTTCAGCTTAAACACAGAACGCACATTAAGGACATTAACATCATGACGGTACATTGTCAATACATCTACGAAAACATAATGTACGTAAGAAAAAATCTGCATCTTTTTAGTAAAAGAGGTGACAGACACAGTTACAGTACTAGAAATAGAGACCAATTAGTTCAGCCGGGCTTCACACTCGCTAAAGTAGATTCATCTTTCATGGGGTACTGTTTGAGATGCTATAATAAAATTCCACAAAGTATTCTTGAACTCAATGAGACGAAATTTAAAACATGCATTAAACGCACACTATGTAAGCAAGCATATTACAAGTTGGACGATTATATCGCTGACAAAAATGCTTGGCTCAATGCCGGTCCTGCTCCACAAGGACAGGGACGCATAAATTGATAACATTCAATAGTATTGTTGGAGCTGCTAAAGATTGTACAACTATCTTTGCATTGTATAGATTCAATCTCTTTAGTATTATATAAAGCCCATATTGTGTGAGTGCTATGTACTAAAGAGCTATCGTTCACTGGAAACCTACGTCCTTTCTCGACTTGAATGTGCCCTGGCGGTTGAGAGTATGTCATGCTCACTCAATGTCTCTCTGATGGTGGCGCGTGTGTCGGATCATTTAGTTCCCTTCAAAATGGTTGAGTTGAATGGTGCTGATCCATGCGTCATGTTCGTGAACGGGCGCTGTCAGTTGTGACTGGTCATCTCTTAGTTGCCACGGCTTATTTGAATTAATTATTTTAATTTTATTTTTAATTGTCTTTTTTGTGTTTACTATGGACACTTTTAACGTGCACATCTTGCTACATCGTTCTCACATAATGTACCATCTCAATATGAATGATGTAACCAAGGTTTTGTAACAATATGCTGATTTAAAAGAGTGTCCATGGAGTTTCTTGCTCGTTCTTCTCCATAGAGATCTACGCTAGGGAATGGGCAACTACAGTACTTTCACAGTTTTTATGCCTTGTGACTGGGACTGTAGCTACATTTCATTGTTTTCTTGTTTCGACAGTTGAAAAGTGCCTGTAACTGGCCTACTTGAAATAAATGCTTTGATTTTGATTTTGATTAGGCACCTTACTCAAAAAACAAAAATGGCATGAAATAAGTATGCTATTTAGTAGATACCTCTAATGACGTGTCCTTTCAGATGTTCATTTTCCTTATCGTGTAATGATATAGTATATGTGCAAGCTGCACCCTTCCTTCTACTAGCATTATGGTAGAGAGGCAAAGCCCTGAAAAATAAAAATACAGTGGTTACTAATAATTGGTGGACGCCACTGACAACTGGTACCTGGATTGATTCGATTTATATTGCCATCGACAGGTTAAGAACAGGCGGTAACATAAAAGAAAAAAACGTAGGAAGACCTCCTTTTATATCGCAACCCGCCACTGAAGCCACCACTATATAGGATATTCTAAATCTGTAAGCAGTGATAGTTAAGAGTTCAAGAAAAGTAATTTGAGTTACCAGCGATCTCCATGGGCCCACTCTACCAGGTGGGAAAGGAATGGTGTCCCAGTGGATACCGGCATCTCTACTTTTGGGTAAAGTATTTGGACTTTCGGGTGGTAGCCCTCTATGTATAATCTGGAAACAGAAACGGTAATACGGTGCAGTTAGATTGTACGGTGCTTAGCCCAAGTACTCAAATTTGAATTTAAACTCTCGGTTTTGAGCCGAGCATTGATAATAAACCAGAGCGCAGATGTGCTGTTAAATTGTTAACTCACGGCGGTAAGCAGTGTCATGAAGAAAACGCAGACAGCTTACTCAATAGCCACGATCCCATCGTGCATCGAGCAGGCAAATCGGAACGAGACGAAGATTGAATTTACGTGAATAAAGAGCGTAGTACAAAAATAATACGAAAAAAATTAAATAAAATTTTAAAAAACCTCCAACGCAAAAAAGAAAAGCGAACATTTAAAAAGTCAAAAATAATGCATATCGTTGAGCCATCAAATTCGATTAAGTAACCACTTGACCATATATTTTAATTAGGTATAGGAATTGATGGATGACACGATAAGGTTTGCTCGTTGAAATGGCGCTATAATGTCGCGGCGGGGTACCGCCGCTTATGTAAGTCAGACCCTTCATTTGATTGAGCAGTTCCAGCCAACTTGCTTCGATACGATCAATTTTTCGTAGAAAATATAGTTGGGTGTTAAATTGTTAAGTCTGGGAGCGCTATGAGTAGTGAGAATGCAATCAATGCAATTTTAGCTATTTCTATTTCTTTAAACTTAGCGGTACCCCGCCGCGACATTATAGCGCCATTTCAACGAGCAAACCTTATCGTGCCCTCCATCAATTTCTATACCTAATTAAAATATATGGTGTTACTAAATCGAATTTGATGGCTCAATAATATGCATTATTTTAGACTTTTTAAATGTTCGCTTTTGTTTTTTGCGTTGGGGATTTTTTAAATTTTAAATTTAATTTTTATTTTATGTTTTTTAAATTTACAGCATCAGTTCATCGTGTTGTCACCATTGCGTTGTATGTAGAATTAAAAAATGATCAAAACAAAGCCAAACACGACATATATCTGCTTTTATTTTTTTAAGAGTGTACTAGTGTACTGGATATCCTGGCTGCAGCATCAGCTCATCATGTTGCCAGCATTGTATTGTATGTAGAATTAAATGCTGATCAAAACGAAACCAAACACGATATATTTGCTATTATTTTTTTCAAGAGTGTACTGGTGTCCTGGAGCATCGAACCAAGAATTCCATAATCTTGCATATTTATACAGCGTACATGGGTTTTTTAAATTTTAGGTCACACATGTTTGAAAGTAAAGTAAATACCCATTATGGGTCTTAGATCCTTACCACAGCTAACAAAAGAGCTATAGATTACCTTGAAACGGCTAGACCGATTTTGATAAAACATGTCTAAGAACCATCACTAGAAAACCTGCTTTCAAATAAAAAAAAAACCGCATTCAAATCGGCCGCATTCATAGCGGTCAAACTTATAACACCCCTCTTTTTGCGTCGGGGGTTAAAAACAATAAAAAATAGCTATAAAGTCACGCACTTGCCAACTGCTTCAAGCAGCACATATGTGTTGTCGGCGTGCCCTCTTCTGGTAAGTGCTATGTTCCTGCAGTCGGCCGGTAGAGACCGCTTCAGGATGGCTTGCAGTAGACCATGGGGAGCAACCTCCACCAGCACCGCGTTCGACGGTATGTGTTTCAAAGTTTCCTCAAACAGCACTGGGTTCTGAAGAAAAGAGTATAATGTTATGGACGTAGGAAAATAAAATTATACAATTAAACAAAGAAATCAAAATAGAAGAAGTAGGAAAAATAGTTTCGGCTTTCATTTAAGCTATATTTTTTTTTTCTTGAATCATGCAGGTAACAGCAAAGAGCTTGTCGCTACAGGTTAATTCTTTTGTTCTAAATGAGAAGATTTCTTAATACAATACCAATAGTGAATCCTTACTAGAAGATTGTTAGTGTGGTACTCCGCAGACGAAAACTTAGCCAGAGGCTCCTCCCATCTATCAAATGGTACGGAAGTAGACACCCAGCGATCACTTCGAGCCCTCGGGGTCTTGATAACTTTGCTTAAATATTTCAGCAAACCGGGACCTGTTATTAAAAAGTATAATTAATTAAATAAAAAACATACGACACATGATAAAATAAGAGTCATATTTGCTCACCAGCATCAGCTATGTAACGTGAGTGATAGGCGATGTTGGAGCATGGTACTTCCTTGGCGAAAATACCCTTAGAAGTCAACTCAGCGACGAACTCCTTCATGATATCCGCAGGTCCCGAAATGGTACTAGATTCAGGCCCGTTGTGACAAGCCACTTCAATCTCAGGAGGACACATTTTTGAAATCTAGGAAATAAGTATGACGTGATTATGTTAAGTTAAGTTACACCGCCGCAGTAAAAAAAGTAAGATCAAATCGGACACTGACATGGATGTCAATAAAATGGACTCTATTCATTTGCGTGGTGGCAGCATTGGTGTGTAGAGTCCAAAAGAGACATTTTTAATGAATAATTGATCGCAGACTATCCATGAGAACTCTCTTTTCAATAGTTAGTGCTACACACTAACAAACCACTCATTTCTTTGTTACTAACTCTAGCCGCTAATTGTCGGCGATGACACATGGGGTTTAAAAAATACCTTTTCATAGCCCACACCGATGGCAGCCATGGATCCTCGAATAAATGGAGTCTGTACCGACACCAGACCGCGGCTGTACGCCGACAGAATCATCTCCTCTGCCGTCAAACAGCCGTCGGCGTACGCGCAGCCCAACTCGCCTACACTGTGACCTGAAGAAGAGAAGCGATCATTATTGGAGCTACGTTTCACTGGAACAAACAAAAGAGAAAGTGAAATAGCTGTGTATAAATATTGTTGTGTAAATTGTGTGATAAAATACACTACGTATCTATTCGACTATTCAAATAACTCAAGCGATACAGAGTGAATTTTCCAAGTTGGCGTGGATGGCCAAATCCGTAACTATGAGGAATAGCGAAAAATGCTCAAAGGATTCTCGAGCCCGATTTTGAAGAAAATTAAACTGCATCATTAGATTTTTGAAAAATCAATAGTCCTAGCCAGTAATCGATCCCATTGATTTTGGTAAAAAAAAACACCCACTATATTATGACACCATTCGATAGTGTCGCCAATAGTGATAAAATTCTGGGAAGTAATGACATGCGGCAAATTTAAGGAAAAGGTTAAACTTCATGTTTTTCATATTTTAAATTAATATCCTTGACTGAACACACCCGCAGCGCAGTCGAACTTCACAATAAAGTATGTTCCAATCTCAATTTTGTTGACTCTTCGCGTTAGGACACAGTGAAAGAAAAAAATCGTAAGCTTTTGAAATTAGAAGTTACAAGTTAGTTGGTGCCTTGGTTGGAGCCAATAGTGATTTTGTTCGACGTTTCGTTGATTAGTACTAACTGTTATACATTTTATCAAAATTGAACTCTTTCCTTTAGTTTGCTGTATGTCATTATTTCCCAGAATTTGATCCTTATTAGTTATGTGTAATAATACAGTGTGTCTTTTTTTCCCATGGTACTAGAAATAATCTAATGATGCAGTTTTAGTTTTCGTCAAAATCGGGCTCGAAACTCCTTTGAGTATTTTTCGCTATTTCTCATAGTTTCGAATTTGGCCATCCACGCCCACTTGAAAAATTCACCCTGTGAACCTATACACTCGCTTGAGTTGCTTTGTTGTTGTTTCGTGCACTTGTAACAAAAATTATAGTTTTACCGATAATGCCATCAGGTGCCAGTCCAAGTTCCCGAAGCACGTCAGTCAGTCCTATTTGAATAGCAGCTATGCCCACGAATGAGTGAAGAATGTTATCGAATATAGTCTTGTCGGGCGAAGTAATTATATGGACTATATCGATGCCTTTTGGTTCCAAAGTTTGTCGGCACCTGAAAGTAACAGTTGATAATATTACATAAAATGTTGGACAGAAATAAGAATACAGTATCATGTATCTTTAAACCGTATACTCAGATTTAGATTTCTAAAGAAGCCTCAGGCTGTAAGAAAATATTCAAGTAGCTACCTTTCGATGGCAGCTGCAAAGATTGGTATGCGCATGAGTTGCGCGCCCATACCCGCCCACTGCGAGCCCATCCCGCTGTACACGAACCACAGCGGCCGCCGCACGTCGTCGAAGTATGCCGACTGCTCAGATAGACTGACAGTCTTTTGTTCTTCGTTCGTTTCTAGAATGAAGAGGCAAAACAGATAGTGTTAAGGAAAATGCAGTTCACTTGAAAGCAATAATTAAGTTAAAATAACCGAGTCAAGTTGGGACAGGTGAAGGGATGATCAATTTAAGCAGCTGGTTATGAGTGTTCGAAAATTAATTAGGTGGTGTGAAATGCTTACAATGATGATGAAGAGGTACTTTAAGACATTATTACGAAATTTACTTAAAATGATGAATCCTCTGCCCAAATGCCCACGTATGTTCGTCTGATGGATGTTGTGCAACAAAGCCAACTCCTCAGGATCTATGGCGCGTGTCTTCAAGTTCTCAAATATTTTCTGTACAGCAGTTTCTTGTCTCGCAGATATAGTCACAAGATGTGCGATACTACTGTTGTAGCGAGACGGATCCTAGAACAAAATAGAAATATGTTACGGTAAGAAATGATCAAAGGGGATTGACTCAGTAGTGAGGATCATGATAAACAAAAATGGTAATTCTTGCTTTTTATCCGGTATAACCTCCGTTTGTACCTTGGGTTTATAATGTCCATGCAGCAGCACGTGTGAGTTGACGCCAGTGACGGACATGCCGTTGACGGCGACGTAAGTGCGGCGGAAGGGCTGGTTCTCGGTGACGACGCGCATGCGCCCCTCGCGCAGTGCAGCCACGTCCTGCCGCGGAGTACTGCAGTGCAGGTTGGCGGCCAGCTGACCGGTGTGGTAGCCGAGCAACACCTGTTGAGGATGAGAAATATCTGAACAGCTATATAATGGAACCAATACATCTCTGAATATCGTTTCGAAATTTCAACAATGTCGGGACGTGAATCCACCAGGAGCCAATTAATTTATTTTATGAAGGACTGGCTATTGACCGCGACCTTCGTTTGCATAAAATTATTTAAAAAAACATATTACTTCCTATTTTGAATCGGATTTTGTTACCAATTTCAAGGGTTTTAATTTTTTTCCACGACACACAAATAAAATAACCTGTTTATTTTATTTTGTTTTAGATAAAATATGGAATTTTAGGATTAGTGTTAATATTTTAGGATCTTTGAACGCACTCTATGTATATAGTTATGTCACTGTCAGGTAGCTATGACAGATAATGTATTGTTTCTCTCTCTCTCTTGTTACAACGCCTCTCGCTGAACGACATGTATTTTTCTATTTGTATTAATCAAATCCAATTCTTATTTTATAATCGTTTAATCTAATTGACGAACATTGAGTGTTATGTTTTTATAAATAAAAACAACTTTAATGGACCCAGCGTTTTTTTTTTCATTAATCATCTGGCTGAATCAATTTCCACTGATCAACCTCTAATAGGTTATTGAAGCCTAGACGGCACAAAAAATCTTACTAACTACATAAAGGGGATATTCAAGACATTCTAATAGCCGAAAACATCGCAGGATCGAAGACCGCGTGCATTTGGTGTTGCGTGCGCGTGACTCGTGCTGCTCGTCATGGCATGGCATGAATTCAATTTGTAAAGCTTATAATAAGAATGGCATCTACAAATTATCTGGTAAGTCCCATGTTCCTAGTCCAGCGTCTACATGCGGTTTGGTGGCGCATTTTTCGGAGCTCCTGCCTAAGCAGGAGGCACAGAGTGCTAACACAGTTGAGGTGCCGATTGATCTCTGGCACAGGAGGCTAGGCCATCTTGGAGTTCAAGGTATGCTAGCATTAAGGAATGGTATGGCTAATGGTGTGTTGTTTCAGTTCAATCACAAACAAGAGTTGCAAAACTGCATACCATGCATGAAAGGGAAAATGGCAGCTAAACCGTTTCCAACCAAAAGTAATCACCGAGCAAGCCAACCTTTGGAACTCATACACTCGGATGTCTGCGGCCCCATGCCTGTAGTAAGTTGGGGTGGCGCTAGATATCTGGTAACCTTCACGGACGACTTTACTAGGAAAAGTTTTGGCTACCTGCTTCAGAGAAAAAAAAGGTATTTTCTACTTTTATTGATTTTAAGTCACAAGTAGAAAAACAATTGGGTTGTCCAATTAAAATACTACGTTCCGATAATGGGGGGCAATATAGTAATAGCGATTTTTCTGATTACTTCAAAAAGGAAGGGATTGTCCATCAGACCACTATTCCATATTGTCCTCAGGGAAATGGTTTTTCCGAGCGCCGAAATAGGACTCTCTTAGAAAAAGCGAGATGCATGCTACAAGGGCAGGCCTTTTTTTTTCGGATTGTAAATTATCAAATATCCCGCGTCCCCCCATCTCCCGCTCTGGGCTAGGCAGGAGTGTCAGACTTTTACTGACTAAAACCCATCCATGTTCCTTCCTTTGCCCTTTGTGTTCCAGGGCCGCGGTATCTCTTTCGAACAGTCCCGCAACCCTGGCAGGCATCGGTCCTTTCGGACCCCTTCCTGTTTGCTGACTCTCTTTGAGGCGCGTGATAGATTATTCCAATAATGTCAGTTTGTTTATTACACTAACTCACGTCTGTTTCTTTAATTGGACACAAATAAAAACATCCCTATGATAATTATAACCTTGTTTACATGTGATACACAACATTCAACAGTTCCTCATCAAAATCTTATCATTATTATTACGAAATACTGTTCTTGTTTAAATACTGTTGTTGTTTTGTGTATTTAACAGTTATTTACAAAAATAATGTGACTTGATTACTAAAACTATTTAATCTCAACATGTTTTACTGTATTTTTATATAATTTAATCATAGTTTTATGATAAAATACAAATATTAGCAAATCTGTAATGGAATAGTGCGATGTGACGTCACTTGTTTACCACCGGCTATAAAAGCCAACGCTCTGCCGTACTCGGCACTGTTAAATAATATGCAGATTTGGTGGATCGCTACAATGCATCAATGCAATAATACAATAAATCCGAGAATTTTAACTAATTCCAGTATATTTTCTTTTACAACAAGAATGTGTCAGCTTTGACTAGACATGAAGCCATAAAAGAAAAAGGCACAACACTAAAAAGGAGTTCATAATACAAGAATATAACCACTGAGTCTTCGCTCAATGTCTATTCTCAACATCCACCTCTCTTGAATGTAGAAACTCCGGCCAATATCTTCAGTTCTTTGATTCTGGGTCCATATAGAGGTTTTGTAAGCATGTCAGCGATCTGCTTCTCTGAATTGACATGTCGGATATCAATGTTTCCCTCTTGAATGCAGTCTCTGATAAAGAATGCCCTTAATCTTATATGTTTCGTCCTCTGATGAAACTCTGGAGGGTTTTTCGCTATCTTGATAGCCGATTCGTTGTCCACGCACAGATATGCATGACAATCATCTCCTGTGATATCTTTCAAAATGCGTTTCAGCCATATTATTTCTCTAGCAGTCTCACTCGCTGCGTAGATCTCCGCTTCCGTTGACGATATAGCAACAACGTTCTGTCGTTTGCTATTCCAAGAGATGGCACCTCCGGCAAACATGCAGAGAATGCCTGAGGTCGATCTTCCAGTGTTTGCATCTCCACCGTGGTCAGCGTCACTATAGCACTTCAAGTCAGCAACACAATCTGGTGTGTACTTAATTCCATGATCAATAGTGCCTTTGATGTATCGCATGATCCGTTTTACAATCTGCACATCATCTTTGGTTGGACTGTTTAGATTGCGAGATACCACTGATATGGCATAGGCTATGTCTGGCCTCGTGCCGGTCAAAAAATAGGCAAGTGCTCCAACGGCTTGGCGATATGGGAACATGCTAACTTTGACCTCTTGGTCGTTATTCATCGCCTTCATATCTTCAGCTTTCAATATTGGAGTCGCCACTGGTTTGCATTCCTCCATCCCAAACCTCTCCAGTACTCGGTTCGCATACGCTTTTTGGTGAAGCAGTATTGAGCCATCTGACTGTCTCTCTATCTCCATGCCTAGAAAATAGGTGGCCTGTTTGGTTGTGAGTTTGAATCTCTTTTTCATTTCCTCTAAAAAAAATGTCGTCTCCTTCTCACTTGTTGACGCTATTAGACCGTCGTCAACGTATAGGGCAAGGATTATCTTTTCTCCCCCTCGCTTTCTTGTAAGCAGGCAGGGATCCGATTTACTTTGGTTGAAGCCAATTTGAACTATATAGTCCGTTATGCACCTATTCCAACATAAGGGCGCTTGCTTTAGCCCATAGAGGCTCTTTTTCAGCTTGAATACCAGCTTTTTATCATTCGCATAACCTTCTGGGGGTTTCATGTATATTTCTTCATCTAACGTGCCATATAGGAATGCCGTCGATACATCAAATTGTGCTAGACTTAACTTCTCCTTTGCTGCAACACTCAGTACAGCTCTTATGGTGCTACTTCTCGCTACGGGACTGAATGTCTCGTGAAAGTCAATGTCCTTCTTTTGTGAGTATCCCTTTATTACTAGTCGGGCTTTGTACTTTTCTATTGTACCATCCGGATTCGTTTTTATTTTGAATATCCACTTGCAAGGGATTGCTTTTCTTCCTTTAGGTAACTCCACTAGCTCCCAAGTTTTGTTGTCTTTTAGTGAATTTATTTCACTAGCTATGGCTTGTAGCCATTTTTCACGCTCTGAAGAATTCATTGCCTCCTTGTAGGTCTTAGGTTCAGCCATACTGTTAGCCTCTACTGCCATCACATAATCTTTAAATCGATCTGGTGGTCTCAATGTAGATCTGTCTCTCAATGTCCTCTGACCTTCTCTTTCAATCTCATTATTAGAGAGGTTCAAATTCAAGTTATTGGCAGGCTCTTCAATAGGCTCTTCCTCTTCATTATCTGAATGAGCTGTTTCATAGTTTTGATCCGAGTTTGCATTCTCACTTTGATTTAGATTGTCATCTTCCTGAACATCATTGTATTCAACAGCTCTTGATGATGAAGGTTCATTGTCATTCAAGTGTATGTCACTCTGATCTTGATGGCTTTCTGGATTATCTTCATGTCTCTGATCATTAGCATTCCTCTCAATGCTTTCATCTCTGACATGTTTAATCCATGGAAAAATCCACTCTTTAGTAATCGGCTTTAGTAAAACAATTTTTTCATCTTCTGCAGGTTTTTCTAGAAGTGGCCGCTCATCAAATGTCACATCTCTAGACCTAGTCAGTTTAGACTTTTCTTTGTTCCAGATCCTGTAGCCTTCGCTTCCTTCGTAGCCAACCAGTATACCCAGCTCTGCTTTCTTTTCAAGTTTTTTTCTGTTAGCTTTAGGTACATGGGCGTAGCATTTGCAGCCGAGAATCCTTAGATGCTTGATTGATGGTTTCTTTCTGAACCACAATTCGTATGGGGACTTATTGGGTACGCTTGATGGTCCAGTGCGATCTAGCACGTACACAACAGCTTCTATCACTTCTGCCCACAGCTTCTCTGGAATCTTTTCACGTGCATGCATGATGGCACGCGCTGCTTCTACTATTGTGCGATTCTCTCGCTCTACACATCCAGCTTGCTCGTGACTGTATGGCAATGTCAGTCTTTGTGTTATGCCGCGTTCTTGAAGGATCCTTTTAAATTCTGCGCTAACAAACTCACCGCCGTAGTCACTGAGTACTTCTTTTACAGTGTGTCCCGCAACTTTAGCTGCAGCTAGAAATTGCCTTAACTTTGATGCTGCTTCAGACTTCTGCTTTAGAAAGTAAACATGTCTATGCCTTGTATAGTCATCTTTAAACAGAATATAGTATCGATTCTTCCCATATGATGTCGGAAATGGCCCGCATATGTCAGTGTGAACAAGTTTACCAGGTTGAGTGGCTCTTGTTCTTGTTCCAAACTGCAATCTGTGCGTCTTTCCATAAATACAGCCTTCACATAGATCTGACTTGTTGTTATTTATCTTTATTCCGAGCTCAGTTTCAATAACTTGCTTTACGTGTCTTTTATTTTGGTGTACTAGCCTTTCATGATACAGCTGTAGTGGGTTTGTCAGTAATTGGTTAACTTCCAGCTTGTTTGGTCTGATACAGTTAATAGCCAACTTGTATAGGCCTCCGTCAATTTTTCTTGTCCCAATTGCTTTTATCACTCCATCTACTTTGAGTATGCATTGCTTTGGCGTAGATTCAAATGTGCTCTTCGACGATACATTATGCGTTGCAAGAACAGAAAATAGATTTCTCTTGATTTCTGGTACATACCATACATCTTTCAGTAGGAGTTGTTCGACTTTACCGTTGCAGTTGGCTTCAGCTCGAATATTGCCTTTCCCAATGGTTTCGATGGTTTGTCCATTTGCTGCGGTGACAGTAACATTGTGCGAATCGTCAAAGTGCTCGAAGCTTTCGAAGATGTCTCCTTGATGCGTAACATGGCTTGTCGCTCCGTTGTCGACGTACCAGTTCTTGTCATCAATTGGTAGACTGTCTCCTACAGCTAACAAGGTCAAATTTACATTTGTTTTGCTGCACGACGGCTTTGGTGGGCGTCCATCTTCTATCCATTTACGGCATTTGCGAACTCTGTGCCCAGCTAATCCACAGTATTTGCATTTGAAGATTGCTCCTTTACCTTTCGTTTTCTCTGTCTTGACTACTAGTACTTCCTCTTTGTATTCACTTACTTCTTCATTGCTCTCTAAGGCTTTCTCGAAGGTACTTAGCTGTGCAGTTAGATTCTCTATTGTCCTATTGTTTTTGTTTACAAGGAGCCAGCCTGACTTGAAAGCAAAGAAATTCTTAGGTAGGGTCCCAAGTATCTTGCAGATCAGTAGTATATCAGGCAGCTTCGCTTGAATTTGGTTGTTCAGCTCATGCCATATATTCTTCAATGCAGAAATATGCTTTTTTATGTCATGTTCTGGGTCTTTACTATAACTAAAGAATTGTAGACACAAATCGTAACTCTTTTCTTCAGCGCACCCACAGTAGAGACGTTCTAGTTCATCCCATACCTCTTTAGCGGTTTCGAAGCGCATAACTTGGTCAAGTACTTCATTTGTCATGTTGTTCGTCAGTAGCGTTAGTACAAGGCTGTCTTTAGCTTGAAATTCTTTCAGTTTCTTCTCATAATCAGCCCTTGTTTCTGTTGAATCTATACTCTTTGGTTCTATCGGAACTTTAAGTGTCCCATCAATAATCTTCAACGCATCGGGATAACCTTTGAGTACGTTGCGGATTCTGTATTTCCAATGCTTGAAGTCTTTGCCATCACTTAGGCACTCGATATTCACTTTTGATGCACTTTCAAACGATTTGTCATCCATCGTGAATTTTTCACTTCACAGACGATTTTTCCACTTTTCTACAGTTCACTTTATTTTACTCTGCTACCATGTTAAATAATATGCAGATTTGGTGGATCGCTACAATGCATCAATGCAATAATACAATAAATCCGAGAATTTTAACTAATTCCAGTATATTTTCTTTTACAACAAGAATGTGTCAGCTTTGACAAGACATGAAGCCATAAAAGAAAAAGGCATAACACTAAAAAGGAGTTCATAATACAAGAATATAACCACTGAGTCTTCGCTCAATGTCTATTCTCAACAGGCACACCCCGGGTAAGTCGTTTTCCACTTACACGCGACTTACTCAAACACTGAAACTCTACACTCACTACATACTTCTGGTGTTCATCGTGTGCTAAGTTAATATAGGCACGTCGAGCGCCGCCCCACACACTCATGACTCCACAATCGATCAAACTCACGCGTTGAATGTGCGACGCGGGCACGCCATTCAATCGCCTACATGAGCGGTGTTACACATCATACACTACCGCTCACACATACATACTCGGCCCCCGGGCTGGAGCGAGTTCGGCTAGACCTGAAAACGCCACCAGACGGGGGCCAGCAGCCTGGTAGGTGCGCCGAGTCGCCTCTGTTGCTGGTCGTCATCCGCTGGGCCTCCACCGGGTAACCGGTGGTCTCACTTGGCGGTGACAGACCGCCGAGGCGGCGTGAAGAAAGCGGCGCTGTCGTACAGCACCGTGGCGCCCCTACCGACACTTTTTGGCAACTACACATAGGCAAACCGAGCGCAGCGCGATTGCCATCGGCCGGGCCTACAAGGCCACGCAATTGAAGGTGCCCGTAATTGTACGGGCACACATGGAACCCGCGGGACCAAGGGCGCTGCCCATAACCCGCCAGCCGCGCCCCTTTACGGGATCGCAGCGATTTCTAACGACTCGGCACATTCGCTCCGGAGCAGTCACACCGAACGGACCAAAGTTAAGTAACCTTCTAAACCTTTATGTGTATGTATAGTAAATATTCTCTAATTTTCTAATAATTATATGTTTTTGATGTATGATTTATGTGTATACTTTAATTTGTTATGTATAATGCAAGTGTATAATATTTCTGTGTCTATAAAATAAATTATTAGACTAATCTGCTTATTAAAAATTGTGTATATTCTTTACAACTAAATAGCTAATTCAAATCCGTTTCATATATCTGAAATTTAAAAAATAAATAAATTCTTTGTCCATAAGTACCTACATCTATTATTTTTAGCAATTTTAATTTTATATTACCTCTCATCAGAAGTAGGGATCGGAACCTGCATGTTTTATACTATTTTTTTTCTAAACTTTTACAGATGGATCCTGCTGTGTTAGAGAACCTTCTGAAAGCCATCTGTGATGCTGTAGCTGGTAACCGCGGTGAAGATGACGTGGTGTTGCCACCGTTTGATCCGGAAAAGAACGACAACGCTGCCGAAAGCTGGTGCAACAACATCGACACCGTAGCCAAGGACCGTGGATGGAGCGGCATTACCACTGTTAGCAAATCAGGTAAAGCCAATCAGGTGAAGGGCTCTGCTCTTTAATGGTTTGAGACCTGGCACCCAGATGAGGGTAGAACATGGGAGAACTTTAAGACATGTATCAAAGATTTGTACCCCGAGAAAAAGAACCTGTCAGAAAAACTTTCAAAAGCCGTACTTTA
Organism: Eugnorisma glareosa; assembly: GCA_947578425.1. Classification (NCBI taxonomy): domain Eukaryota; kingdom Metazoa; phylum Arthropoda; class Insecta; order Lepidoptera; family Noctuidae; genus Eugnorisma; species Eugnorisma glareosa. The sequence continues at coordinate 4,681,386 of OX387974.1, read as the reverse complement.
CACCTCCGACGTAGCAGAAACCTATTGTGAATATGCTAGGGAAAAGCTAAACTAGGTTATTACGTAATACTAAGGTCACATTTTATGAGGGACAATTGGTCGAGCTTGTTTGTGGAGGTATATCGGATATTAATATTAGGATGGCATCGTTTAACAGCCGTGTTAACAGTACATCAGAACTCATTTCTCTTTTTACAACCTATATTAAAAACCCTAAAAAACGCCCATCCGAAACAAATAACGCACCTTCAACTATTAAGCGTCTAAAGCCTGAAAATTCAAACTCTTTCAAGCCACCTACTTGCTTTCTGTGTAATAAAACTGGTCATGTTAAATCTTAGTGCTTCAAAAATAAAAACCAAGATACCCCAAATTCCGAGACGCCTAAGATTCAATGATCTTACTGCAAAAAAGTTGGTCATGATGAATCAATTTGCTTTTTCAAGAAAAGAGATGCGACAAAAAATAATAACCCTAATAGCGTCAATTGTTCCACAAATGGAAACTTATCACTTACTGATGTAAAAATATGTGAAAGACCAATTTATTAAAGCCCTAATAGATTCGGGTGCTAGTTGTAGTATTTTGAAGGAATCAATTGCAAATAGTTTTGGTCACAGTTTAGAACCCTGTTCGACATCATTAAAAGGAATAGGAAATGGAATGATTAGCATCTCCTCAAAGATTAGTTTACCTGTCAGATTTAATAACGACCGTTTAGAAATCAAATTCTGTGTAGCTAACGATTCAATTTGCCATCATGATTGTTTGATAGGCAGAAATGCGGTTCAAACCTAAACGTAGCTATTGCACACATTCTGCGAGCTGCTCGTAAACTTTCACCACTTAATAAATACACCCGCACCATTTCATAAAACTCGCGGTTACTTAAGTCTGATATCGTGACCTGTAGGTACGAGTACGACACACGGGTGGCGCGGGAGCTGCGCGGGAAAGATTGGACGCAAAGTCACAACAGCGCATGCGATGAGCTACCCCGCCCCTGCCGCCCGGGAGGGGATTTCATCCCCGCTGCCCAACATCGCCGCGTGCGCCGCATGGCGCGCGCCCTTTGATATTATTACGAATAGTGTCCATATTTTGCTGATTTAAAAACGGATAAAAAAATGTAAAAATGTTTTAAACAAATAATGGAAATGTGTGCTATTACTGATACTGAACCACCAAAATTTTTTTGCGCACATAGTGAAATCATATTTAAATGATCGAATGCAAGTACAAATAAATGGCGTAAATTCATTAGGATTAGGAAAAATGGGGGTACCGCAAGGCTCAATATTGGGCCCTTTCCTTTTTCTTGTATATATAAATGATTTACCTCAGTTACTGAAAATACGACCTCAAATGGTGTTATTTGCTAATGACACATCAATGATTTTTAAGGTTAACAGACGTGTTTGACGACGTAAATAACGCTATGTTTAAGATTCATAACTGGTTCACTGTAAAATAATTTGGTGTTAAATGAGAAGAAATCTCAATGTATAAGATTCGTGGTACCTAATGTAAGAATTAGCGAATGCAACGTTGTATTGCAGTGGCAACAGACGTGGATACCGCGAGACTGGTCTATTAGTTACTTCCTTAGCATCATGTCTTACGGTATTCTGCTATGGGGACGGGCTGGATATATTGACTCAATATTTATTCTGCAAAAGCGGACTGTAAGAGCTATCTATAACCTGCGTAGACGCGAATCTCTAACAGAATTGTTTAAAGAAATTAACATCATGACGGTTCCTTGCCAATATATTTATGAAAACATTGTGTATGTTCGGAAAAAAACGTACATCTTTTTAGAACAAATTGCGATAGCCATAATTTTAATACTAGAAATAAGGACAAATTAGATCAGCCACGTTTCAAATTGTCAAAAGTACGCACTTACTTTATGGGGTACTGTGTAAAATGTTACAATAAAATACTATTTGACATTCTACAACTTAATGAGATGAAGTTTAAAACATGCATAAACGCACAATATTTAAGCGAGCATATTATAGGTTGGAAGACTATATCGTAGATAAAAATGCTTGGGTCAATGCTGGTCCTCCTCCACAGCCACTTGGGCTCAGGAACTAAGATTTTAATTTAAAAAAAAAATGCTGCCCCTCTAGTTCTTTTATTTATTTTTTTCGTTTGGAAACTAAGTTACTTTGATTACCATTGTTTTATATAAATTACAAGCATTATTTCAGTTTTTGTAAATGTGAGTACCATGTAGACTTTCTATTGTGGTTAGTAGGACTTATCCTAATCTTAATCCTTTCCTAAACAAGTATTTCTCACTACAAATGAAGTCCCGACGGAAACTACACTTGGCGTGCCTCCTGTTCAGGAGGCCCGCCAAGAGGGGTTGAGGTGTTTCCGTGTAGGTGTGGTTAAATACAAAAAACCGGACTACTTATATAATAAACTTAGTTGGTTAACTAGTAGACGCGAATGTAAGAGAAGGCAATGCTCGCAACAACTTTCGACTCAGTCTCATAACACAGCAGCTTTTAGAGGTAGCTTTCGCTATGCGGCTTCCAAAATATGGAATAACCTGCCACCACCGATTAGAATGATCAGCACAGACATTTAGCAGACGTTTACGGCAGTATCTAATGGAATCGCAACGAAAGTTGGATTTGGTCACACTGAATATCTCAACTATATGATTTACAAACTATTCTACCCACTTTTTAGCTTGATCACGGAACAAATAACTTTGTCGACTAATGCTGCACAAAAGTAAAGTAAATTGATGTACACAATAATTATACACACTTAGCTTCTATTTTATGTTTTCCATATTTATATTGTGACATAATAGTCACACGAACTTCAAAACTGATTTATATCCGTCACATCACCATTTCAGGTCCAGTTGAAAACCAGCGTCGGGCACTAGCTGCTCGGCAGTTTGCTGAAATGGGCCTATTTGGCGCAGCCGTGAGACACATAATTATCTCTTGTTTTTTCTTGTTTAGATTTAAGCTCTTTTTTTTTGTTGTGTGCACTTGTGGCATGTGCCAAATAAATATGTTTTCTTTCTTTCTCTTTCTTAATCTTTAAGGATTTAATTGTTTTTTTTTCTACATTGTACTCACTTAAAGAAGCAACAATATTCTACCCAAGACTATTGTAATATCTAACTTGATTTGAAAAGAGCGTCCATGGAGTTTCTTGCCCATTCTTCTCCATGAGATCTACTATTTTCGAATGGGCAACAACAGTCCATTCACAGTTATTATGCCTGTGACTGGACTGTAAGTAGCTTATTTTTGACAATGCAAAAGTGCCTCACGGGCCTATTTGAAATAAATGCTTTGAGTTGAGTTGAGTTCCTGAGATTAACGCGTTCAACCAAACAAACTCAGCTTAAAATATTAGTATTGATTTGAAAACATGTTCGCTCCCGAATACTATGCAGTTTTTTTTTTGTATTTTGGAATCTTAGAATTTGACTAGAATGAAATTAATTGTTTTTCTTCATTTATTTTACATTAATTGCATGGTAATAAGCCATGATGATGATGATAATACCATATCACCAATACAACAATTACCTTGGTTATCGCAGAAATACCCGAAGCGGCCTCGCTATATCCAATGTTGGAAATGACGCTGCCAACTAAAAGTGTGTCTTCTTTTCCTTTACAGAACACCCTTTCAATGGTCTCCAGTTCTGTTTTGTCAGCCTCAGGCGTACCTATAACGAAATTGTGAAAATCGGTACCAACAAAAATGTTTGATGTTTTTTCTCGATCTTTGTCCCTTTAGTCTACTGCGTGACCGCAGATCTCGTAGTCCTGAGTCTGATTCCCAAGTCGGGTAAAGAGTTATTAGATTTGTAAGAGACGTGCTTAGTTTATAGCAATAGGCTCACTTGCTCTCAACTGGAGAAATGAAGATGTAATGATAATTACACTCAGTTACCCCATTGGAATATACACACGTGGTCTAAAGCAGTTTCATAAATTACTAGCTTTTGCCCCCGGCTTCGCTCGCGTTAACTTAGAATTTGACAACCAATTCATCACCCATAAAAAAAAAACATGATTCAAAAGACACGTGGTGCCATCTATTAACAAAAGAACGTTGTTGTTTTTCTCGGGAACACTTACCTGCTTTTTTTCGGGATGAAAGATAGGGTATGTCCGTTTCTGTACTCCTGACAACGTATATGCAAAATTATAGGATGATCGGTCCAATGGTTTAGACGTGAAAAGGTAGCAAACAAAATACTTTCGCATTTATAATATTTGTTAGGAAGTTAGGATTAGGATTGAGTCAATCATAAAAGATCCATCATACCTGAACCAAAAGCTTCCACATATTCCACAGTATGTGGGGAAACTCTCGCTTCCTCATAGAATTTTTTCAAGAAGTCGACAGTCTTGTCAGGATTTCTTACGTATCCGTATTGAGGGCCTGTTTCTTCTGTTAGCAGGCCAATATACTGCGTCTTAGCGAGCAATAAATCTGCGTAGATCCTGTATAATACACGACAAATGAGACTAATCTTAAAGAGAAAACTTTTCACAACAAGTACCAAGCACCAACATTCATACATATTTACTGCAAATATGTTTATATATTTTACTTCAATCAACAATAGGAACCTCATGTTCCGTTGCAAAAAAGAGATGGTGCTTCCAAAAGAAAGTGATGGCACTAAAACTTTATAAAACAGCCCCTGACTTTTATTTATCGTAAAAAGATCCTTATTAAACTTACCTCAGCGCATCCTTAGCCTTCTGCAGAAACAGTACGTTAATGGCTTCCGACTTGACAAAACCATTGGCATTCTGATCAAAAGACTTGGTTTTACCATCCATGGCTTGTCTTATGATCCTGGAAATAAATAAAACACAATCGCACAATTTCAAACGTTGAATGCGATTGGGAATAATTCTAAATTGGGAATCAGTTTCTGAATAGAAAAATTGGGCCAGATCAATTCGGTCTGATAACACGATACTGTTTGCTTTTTTTTAAAGATTTTTGAACGATTGGCATGCAAGGCCTACCATAACATATGTATGTTATCTCTTATAACTCTATTAATATTATAAAGAGGTTAAATTTGTTTGTAAGTTTGTATGTAGGGGTAATCTCTGGATCTACTGAACCAATTTTGAAAATTCTTTGCTACATTAACAGCTAGTAATGTATAGAGGTGGTTCGTTACGTCATTTTAAAGAAACGTAACGAAACCAGTTACTTGGTCGGCGTCACCTGTTACAAAACTAGTGATTTTTGTAACTAGTTATTTTTATTCAGGTACTGTGATTGTTAGTATAAAAACCTCCACCAACTATACAGTTACACATGAAACGAAAATAAATTAAATCACTATCTACTTTATGTAGCTATACTGTTAAATCAATAAATTAACTTCCCTTCATACTTTACTCAGGCTTAGGGCTGACTGCATTAAATGTATTTATGACTAATTAGTGTTTACTATGAACCTATGATCAACCAGTCGACCAACCGACAATACCGACACTCTACTCTATTCTCGATCGCTCGAATAACGTAACGACTACTCAGCTACTCACACCCAACAATCACAGATAACTGTAATAACACAATTACAAAAATCACTACTTATAACTAGATTCGAAACTAGTGATTCGGTTACATGCCGCGTAACTAGTTATTGTATCTAGTGACGTGAAATAACGCACATACCTAGTAATGTATATAACACTAGCTGTTGTGGCTTCGCTCGTGTTTTTGTCGTAAATTATCCCACGGGCACGTTGTAAATATAGCCTATGGCACTCGGGGATAATGTAGCTTCCTATTAGTGAAAGAATTTTCAAAATAGGTTCAGTAGATCCAGAGATTACCCCCTACAACCTCACAAACTTACAAACTAACCTCTTTATAATATTAGAGTAGATAATTATAACTAAAATGGTTTTTGCGTAAAATGCTTTACCTTCCGTGATGTACCGAGGACTGTGGATGCATACACAAGTAGCATCCTCCAACGACGGCCGCCTCGCATGCACCGCGACTCATGGCGAGGTACGCCTGCTCCAGTGCCGCGGTGGAACTGCAACACGACTCGTCGATCGCTATCGAAGGACCCTTCGCGTTCAACCAATAGGAAATTCGGTTGGCGAACATAGACTTAGAGCATCTACAAAACAAAATAAATTATGCCCAATAACAAATCTACAAATAGGCTAACTGAATATATGTATATATTATTATTAAGATTGAATAATCTAATGGTACCGTACATTATGCCTGACGACAGTGGTAACTATTCGGTTATAAGCTATTGGAACTTCGTACTACGTTATGCCAACTCAAAGTATGTAGAAGTGTTAACGCCGATGTGCAGTCTATACTGTGGTAGCAAGAGTGACTCCTGGATTTGATTCCCACGACCACGCTAAAAACAACCGGAAAACATGCACTTAGCACTGCATCTGGGTTTTTTGTTTGTTTAGCACCCAGTGTTTTCCTTACCTTTACTACATGGGACTTTTTAAAACAAAATGGTGAATGTGGCTGGACCAAATAAGGTCTGTATGTAATGTCTAAAGTGAATCGTTTCTTACCCAGCTATACCCAAGCCTGTTCTAGACTGGGCATCATAAAAGGTTGCTTTTTCAGATTCGGAGAAACAGGTTCCGACGAACACACCTATTTTTTTCCCAGACAAGTGCTCGGAATTTACTCCTGCGGAGGCAAAAATTAAAAAAAAAATATTTTATTGGTAAACTTATTCAATACAAGCTCTTGCAAGAAGATAGGTACGGTTGCGCGGAGGTCGGGATGTATGCCACGGGAATGTACTTCCAAGATGCAAAGTATTGAAAACTTTTCCTGGTAGTACGTTCGTGTCCTAACTCAGGTCATGGTCTACCTGAGTACATCGAAATCTGTTCAAACATTAAGGAGTGATAAGGTAACACAAACAGGCAGGGATGCTTCCGGGTTTGTTATAATAGTGTTACGTCGGTGGCCTTACGAAAACATTCTAGATTACTTGCGAGTCTCGAATGTTCCTGTAAGGACCTGTTTAAAAGATTAGAGTCTAGATATTTCCACTATAGAACTGTCTAGAAGATTCCAGAAAGTTGTGGAAATTTCTCGAAGGACAATGTTCTACTGTGGAGCTTTCTAGAAGATTCGAGAAAGTAATGGAACATTCTCGAAGGATGATATTTCGTTATGGACTGTGAAGAAAGTTCGAGATGGTTGTAGATCTTTCTCAAAGGATCGGTCGTCACATTCAAGAGCAGTCAGTCTGATTTTGGCTACACAACGAAGCGAATCGAAGTGAATTAGAAGTGCGATATCTAAGTGAATAATGATTAGTAGGGTGTTTGTGATTAAGTTTTAAGTGTTTTGCAATTAATAAAGTTATTTCGTGTTTAAACCTTAGTATTTAATTTATCCCATACCCAGCTCGTAACAATAGTATGGATTTTATGTAGTACTAGCTGTTGCCCGCGGCTTCGCTCGCGTTTTGGTCGGAAATTATCCCACGGGCACGTTGTAAATATAGCCTCTGGCACTCGGGGATAATAAAGCTTCCTATTAGTTATAGAATTTTCAAAATCAGTTCTGTAGATCCACAGATTACCCCTATATATAGTATACTAGCTGTGCCCGCGGTGTCACCCGCGGTGAAAAAGTTAGCACACGTCCAGACATCAAGCTACTACAATCTGTCAAATTTATTTAATAGATTTTAAACTTTATCGTTATAGCATTATGTTTAAGGTAGATTGGGAAAATTTGTCAGTTTCGGGCAGTTTCATGTGCTGGGTCCGTACACGAACTGAAACTTGGAAAAAAGAATGACATCAAATTTTCAAGAACATTTCTTTCATGTTTTTGATATGCGTTACAATGCACCTTTCCAATGCACTTTTCCTACCTACTACCTCCTCATACTTTTTACTACTCTACCCTACCTACCTAGCTTCCTACTTACTTACTCTACCTACTTGCCAACCTAACGTACCTACCCTACCTGGCTACTTCCCTACCCAGGGGCGTGCCGTCCATAGAGGCAATTAGGCCTAGCCTACCCTACCATTCCTACCAACAACGCAACAAATGCATTTATTATAATTATGTAATAAAATAATGCAAAATATAAAAAAAAAACTCCATATCATACCAAATTTAATCCAAATCCGTTAAGGCGTTTGAGCGTGAAGGAGTAACAAACATACACACAAACACACATACAAACTTTCGCCTTTATAATATTAGTGTGATTTTGAAAAATTTAACATGTAAGCGGATGAAATATTGGTTGAAAGTTTGTATAGTTAAGCTAGCAAGCAGCGACATCCCTGAAATTAAAAAAATCCCACCTGCGTCATAAATAGCATTATAGGCCTGTTCGAGGATTTTCCGGGACATGGGATCCATGCTGTTTCCGAGATGGTAATTCACCTTGAAGAACTGGGCGTCAAATCGATCTAGATGTGGCACTGTGCCCATATGCTGAGACGCCTCGGGGTGGTTGCTTGTCCAACGTACCTTCTCTGCTGTCACTGGGTTAACCTGGAGGATGAGATTTATAAGTAGACTACTGTTCTACTGGAGGATTTTACCATATCTATGTTTATTGTCTATTACTGTCATCATTTGGATATCAGTATTTTTGTGTATTCTTTGGCCATTGCGTGGTTTAGAATGTTATTAGCTAATGCTAATAGCATTTTGATTTGCGTAGTGGCGTTTCAATTCACTACTAGCCAGCCTTTATGATATTGTAAATTATTTGTGATTAGTTATAGATGTTAAACCTTTTAATTGGTGGAAAAGTACCTACGAATAGTTGCATAGTACTATAGGCACCTAATATTATATATGGAAGCTACATCTACCAACAAACTGCTTTACAGTTTAGCAGAAGTAACAATTTTTTATAATGCCTAGGATGTAACTACGAATAAACGCTTTTTAATTTTTTTTTCATCAGCGCCTTTGGCAAATTCGTTCGCCAAAAATCAGTCATCCAACACCCAAGTTAAGTCACCGACTTTCTATCATAATCCAAGGGGATTTTTATTTTTAAATCCCACTATTGAATCTCCAAGCCCTCACCTTGTTGTACAGAATGTCCGACAAGTCTTTGACGTGGTGCGAGGAGGGGAAGAGTCCCGACATGCCGGAGATCACGACCCTCTCGTCGTCGGCGACCGGCGTCTGCGCCAGTGCAGCGTCGTCCTCAGTCACGGGGTGGGGTTGGGGTTGAGCTAGGTCTTGAGGAGTTGGCGTCATGGTGGAGCAGGCTGATATAGTGAAGAGAATTGACAAGGAACGGTCAGTGACCCCAAAAACTAGAAACCAACCAATTTTGAACCAATTTTGAATTGAACAAGAATTAATTTTAAAAAATCATGTCGATGTTCACTAGTGGGGGCACAATCAAGTGAGGTCATCGGGAATAATAGTATCTAAACTACGTTGTTATTGTTACGTCGTATTGTTACTGCGACTCATGAACACGGTTTTGATGTGCTGACAGCCTTCAGTGTTCTTGGTGAAATTCAATCTAATTTATGTTTTATTGCTTAAGTATTATTGTTCTGTGACTTCTAGAAGACTGAATAGATTCAACGCAATTCCAATATAGCAGAAAAAAAAGAAAATTATTTCAAAAAGTTATTTGGAGTTTGCTGATATGATTTTTGTAAATGCAAAATGAACGGCTACAACTTACTTGGTGCAGATAGAAATCCTAACAGCTTTAATGAAGGACTAGTGCAACTACACTTGTGTACCACGGTATTTATGCAGCAGTTTTATGAATTAGTAAGAAGTGCCTATAGAATCCATTTAAATACATTTAGTTAGAAACACAATGATTAATTTGCATTCAACATCAGTCAATTGGGATAATTTAAACATTGAACATTCGATTAACTTTACTGTGATTTACTTAACCCTCGATCCGTCGCGTGGGATCTTGGAAGCCCGGGATTTAGAAAGTTCATAAATATGCACTCTTATAATGTTTCCACGTATCCTTTATGTATCCATAAAGGATACGTGGAATCGGACATCCTAAAAAGAAACACTCGCGCAGACGCGCCAGTGACATTTAATCAGCGCATATGCACTGTGACATAATTATGTAAATGTAGACGTGTGTTTCTGCGCAGGACTCTGAGGCGCGAATTACTCAGAAAGGCGTAAAGTGAAGGCGCGGCGCAGGCATTATGCCGCTTCAAAACGTTTTCATACAAAATGATGTAGGCGACGTATCGTGAATAGAGATGCAAAAGGAATTTTAAACGTTTTAAACCATTTTGTTTTAAACCGTTTTTTTGGTTTAAAACGATTTAAAACCACACTTAGCGGTTTAATATGGTTTAGAATGTTTTTTTTTTTGGAATGCACTGAGGCTTTACACGAAGTTATCTAGACCACACCTTCCTGATTTAGAATATATAAAAGGAAAATAAAATAAAAATGTTTTAAAATCAACCTTCATTAACATGACAGACAAACATAAAATTGATCCCTATCTGCCCCATCTCTCCCCGTTGCGATTTTGGTAGCAAAGTGAAAAATAAAAATGCGGTATTGACGTTTTATTTTAATAAATACCCAAAACATGATTGTTTTCAGTGTCTAATCCTAAATAGTAATATAAATATGATATATGACTTCACATATATTAATAAAAATGGTAAATGATTTCAATTAGCCTTTTAAACTATTTTTTTTAAGTCATTCGTAATCAAGGTACGGCCCACGTGGTCGTGGTTTTAAACCGTTTTAAACAAATTTAAAACGGGTTTTAAACCACTGATTTTGGTTTAAAACGGTTTATTTACAACTATAATCGTGAATCAACACACACTCAAGCGGCGCGGCGCAGCGCAGGCACGCCGTTCTTTTTTCTTTATACTTTTCACGCCTGCGCTGATCTCACGCGACGACTGGCGTTAGTGAAATTTTGCTATTTTTTTTCTATTTGTTCAAAGTCAGTAGTAAAAATAATAAAATGGACAATAGACAATGTTCACGTATTTTAAAGTGGTTGGAAGAAGAATGGTGGTGAAGAAGATGACGAAGAGACTACTGATCAACCAGTCGGTGCCATCTGATTATTTTCAGTACAGATATTATGAAAAAGCGGTATATTCACTATCTAAGTCAACATATTGGAAACTCGACAATTAACATTTGTTTAACTCATACAAAAGATGCACCAAAACTACTAAATATTTTTTGCTGTTTGATTTTTATTTCAGCCTTAGTTTTTGTGAATCTCAAATAATAATAAGAATGTAATTTTTATTTAAATTTTGTAAATTTTAAAGTTAATCTTAAGACGAACACAAAACAATATTGAAATTTTTTTTTTGGTCCTCGTTCTTATTTTAGTTTTAATAGTATGAATAAGTGACTGATTCAAAATATATTTTTCAAAATTTTTCAAAATATATTTGTCAAAATAAACATAAAATGTCTGTTACAATGTCAATTGATTTCTGTTTATTTTTGGGGTGTATAAAGACTCCGAGCGTCACAGAAAAGACACGACGGATTGAGGGATAATATTTTTTCTTTGCATTAGCTGACAATGTAATTGTATTACCAATATTCAAAACAGTTGCGTTATTATGTATGGCATAAGTGTATTCTATCTATCTATTTTTTTTTTTTACTTTGATAATAATGTTTTTTTCAATCAAGATATTTACATTATTTATAAACTACAAATCTATAATCTATAATAGTAATAAAAATATGTACAATTATCAAAAGGGTTACAGGGCGTCAAAAAATTCGTCCACATCGCTGTCAACAGGAAAAGTGCCCAGAAGGCTGGCAGCATTGCCACGTTGTATGGCAATGCTGATTCTTTGGCCAAAAAATAGGCCCGCCCTCTGGTCACGTGAAGAGTCGACCAACCGCTTGGCGATTTCCCGAAATACTAGGCGGGCACTGGAACCTCATGGGCCTAATGTTTCAACCCCAAACGGCTCAAACACGTAACTACCAATTAAATTAGTGTATTTGCGCCGCTTGAGGTTTTCAGCACCAGCAGCAGCCGCCCCAGCGCAGCTCACTGTGCTAGGAAGATGGGATGGCGCAAGGGTGTCGACGCAAGTTGCATCCCACACCAAACGCCTACCCATCTTCCAAGGCATTATGTTCATACCATCTGGTCTCTCCCCATCGACGCGTGCCAAGCCAGTCGGTTCTAAGACAGCTGGCAGCTGGCAGCTGCCCGGCGGTGGCAAGAGCACGACAGATGAGATCATTAATGCTAGCGTGCCGCGCAAGCCGACCTGCAGGCTTAGCCAAGTTGACAATCTACAATCGTTAACGCTAATAGAAAACTAATCAAATGTATGAGAATGACGTCATCTCAGCGTTAAGTCACGTGGTCTAAACAAACGAATAGAAAATTCGTAGACAAGTTTACATCGTTCGAGATGATAGAATGAAATGTGATCCTTTCTACAACGTTGAACGCTACATCCCATATAAATCGTAGCCAACTCACAGTTTTGACAAGCGCTAACGAAACGATGTCGAAGTTTATGAACGCCAGCCGAGCGATCGCCGAGACCCAAGAGAAAACGATAAAAAAATGGTGCCTATATGAGCCAGCCGTGTTGAGACCGAGAAGTGTTTTGTTTATTTACCATAATTTTGGACTGTATTTATCATTTCAGAGAAACAAAGGGTCTATTGATAAGTAAAGGGTCAAACACAATTGTTTTGATTGTGTCGTAAGTAGTAGTATCAGTTTTACGTTTTTAACTTTCAAGTGCCCAAGTATGATAGATTTTAACAAAGGAAGATTACGAAATAACTAACTTACGTACCTTTCCATAAATTCTAATAAAGCTGCGAACTGTTCCGGGCTTGCTCGAGATCTAGATTCCATCCTATAAAAGTTGTTCATTTAAGGTATCTTTCATTCAAATGCACGATATCATATTATTTCGAGTGACAGTAATTGTTTAAAATTACATTCCGCACTTGATATATTATAATCAACCAATTATAAGTAGAACTCGCACCTTATTTCGCTTACTTTTTTAACACGTTATACAATTATTCCTTTCTTAAAATCCAAAACAAAACGTGAGCTCGCGCACTAAGTACACAACTGTGACCTTGACGTTAGTTTGACGTTTGTTGGAACGCTCACCATAGACTAAAGTATAGGTTTTATCGAAGTTCATTGTAGAACGAGCGATCGACTCAGTCGTGTCAAGTTGGCTACCAAGTTAGCGTTTTCCACAATCGCTTGCGCCGAGGCGTTAACAATTGTAGAAAGAGAATCGATACGAAACGTTTGTAACTTGGCTAGGCCTGCTGCACTCTTACTACAAGAAAGCCCATGGTGTTCGAGGCAGTCGACTGCTTCACCACATTGACAGCGTTGTGGAGCCCCGCAAGGAGCGCCCAATCACAAACATGTAGCGAGCCGGAAGGTTGTGTCACCTAACATAGTGCCTATATTAGGTGGCGGTAGTGCCTGAAGCCAGACGCCCGACTCCCACTCACCCACAACCAGCAGGCGGGCACGCTCAGCAGTATTGGTAGACGTATTAAGAAGTTTATTCCGTACCAACCTGCAGAGCGGCTCATCCCACTGTCTCTGGGAAAACGGGTTCTCGGGCCGATCCGTATCCGGGCAAGCTACTTTCCAGGCGTCCTCTGCGTCGGACAAGCACGGCACTTCAGAGTCAACCAGGGAGAGAGGTAAAATTTTCCTGGTTAGCTTTTCAGTGCTGTAGACAGAAGACAGGAACGCCGTAAGCTTACACTAGAAATTTTGCGGACGGCGAGGCCACCAAAACGAATTGGTAGGGTGGCTTGCAGCCACGCTCGGTCGTCCAGGGCCGCATTAAGAATGGACGTTAAAGTGTTGCGAATAATTTGGTCAATTTTGTCCAAAAGTTGTGGTTTCTTCCAAAGAGGAGAACAACGCAGATAATACATAAAATTTGGACCAAAACAGCAATATCTAATAAGGGTGAATGCCGAATGTAAAGTTATTTTGGAGAGTCTATCGGAAATATCATTAAAATGTTTGATTTTGTCATCGATGAAAGAAGAAAAACTTTCTTCTAAAATAGGGGAACCTAGGAGGTGAAAGGAACTTTTTTCTAAAATTTTGATTTGTGGGGCTATTGCATTAAATTTATCCATAATCGATTGTCTGTCGGTAATGTCAGAGAGGTAAATTTCGCACTTTGAGTTGTTAAGATCCAGCCAATAGATTTAAATTGTTGTTTAAGGAGTTGTAGGTCATCCAAAACGGTGTCAACATCACCTCCTAATGTTCCATCATCTAACAACCACACGTTAATTTTTGAATTTAGTTGTTGAATTATGGGATGAAATCATAAATCACAAATCATAAATGTATAAAGAAATGTAATCGTAACATTATCTTTTCGTTTTATTTACAGTACAAACCCCGTCTACTCACCGAATGCAATATACAAATAATCCAGAATTTATTGAATGTAAAACATGTCTCGTTGATTTACCGATTAATGAATTCAAATACCATTTGAGAACCAATATTCACAAGTCTAATAGTTTATTGCAAAGCGAATTTGAAAATATTTACATAATTGCAAGTGCTTTTAAAAACAGAATCATAACATATCGATTAAATCCTGCACAAGATGTTGAATACCTCACACGAGAGGCATTCTTGTGTCAAAATAAAAATGATATCCTGAAACTTATACATAGAATCTACATATAATGAAAATACTTGTCTTAAGATTAATTTCGAATTGTTTGCCTACTTTGTCTTACCAAAAACGAGTGAGCAACAACTTAAGTCATTCAATACGAAATATGAAATTATTTGTAATAACACAGATACAAATGTCTTGTATTCGAAAGTAACTGAACTTTTACGATGTAAAATGTCAGAATTCGAACACAAAGACTCTGGATGGTCTGATCGTTCGGTTAGTCATCTTGAAATCAATGTGAATAAATATTGTCCAATGAGAGGTGGCAATTATTTAGATTTGCCAACAAAAATTAAGAATTCTAAAAGTATTAATATACAGAATAATGACAATCATTGCTTTTTATGGAGTGTGGTAGCTGCTTTGTATCCTGTTAAGATAAACGTATGCAGGACTAATTCGTATCCACACTACAGCTCTGTATTAAATATTGATGGAATGTCTTTTCCTGTCTCATATCAAGCCATAAAATTATTTGAAATAAACAACAAAATAAGTATTAATGTTTATGGGGTAGATAATAAGAGTGAAAATGTGACTGGACCTCTGTATTTAACAAATAACAGAAAATCTGTACATGTTAATTTGTTATATTTAGAAAGAAAAGGACTAAGTCATTACTGTCTTATAAAAAATCTGGTACGATTAGTAAGACGGCAAGTGATATGTCATAAAGGTAATTTTTTGCTGTGTGAATCATGTCTACAATTCTATAGTAGTGAAAATAAGTATAAATCTCATATCTGTTGCAAAGTTTTATCAATTTTGCCAGAAAAGAATAGTAAACTCGGTTTTAAGAATTTTGAAAGAAAGCAAAGGATTAATTATGTTATTTATGCAGACTTTGAAAGCCTAATGTTAACTTGTTCTGAAAAAAAATCTGATAAAACACAATTTCAAAAAACACCAGCCTTCATGTTTTGGATATTCTAAGTTGTTCACACGATCCAAGCCTAAATAAATATGTTACATATAGAGGTCCTGACTGTGTTGAAGTATTTGTTACTAGATTAATAGAAGATGTGAATAAAATAAACGATATATTATCAATAAAAAAATCAATGATACCTTTAACAAAAAAAGAGCAAATCAGTTATAACAATGCGAGTAATAACCAGCAAAAACTTATCGTATAGCAGCCCATAGAACGTTTTTCAAAAACTAATTAGTGTTAGTGAACGGTTCTATAAAAGACCAAAAAACGTTTACATACCCCGGATTTGGCGCAGTTATAGCGTTATTCGCTGATATACTAGTTCTATAGCAGCTTCGACGTACCATTTTTGACCTGTAAAATTGATGTTACTCTGCGATATATCACCAAACAGTGATGTAGTTGTCACGCGTAACGCTGTTATTGTACTTTTATGTTATGTATTAGTGATTGTGGTGCTTTTACATTACTATACCACAATAATTCGTTCAATCGTTCATTCTCATTTAGTCTGTGTGTTGATATAGTGATTGTGTTACATTCCTTATTTCACCAAACAGTGGTAAGTAATTTTACAATATTAAGATTTTTAATATGGCGACCATGCAGTAGTAAAATGCGCTAGTAGTAGCGACTCAGGCAGTGAAATAGAGTTGCGATCACAATTTTACTGACTAAGTAGGCATATTTTAGTACGATATTTTTAATGCCCCTCTCAAATTAGTGAGTTTTGTTTAAATTAAATTAATTTAATCAAAGACTAGTTCCATAATTTTCCACTATAGAATAAAAAGTGTAATGTTGGCGACTACAGGCTTGCTATAGAGAAAGTAGAAATAGATAGAAATGAGAAAGTAAAGATAGAGAGAGAGAGAGAGAGTAGAGTAGTGATGATAGTATTGAGAAAGCAGTGACCGCCATTGTGATTAAATAAATTAGGGTTCCTTTGAAATCATAATATAAACAATTCTCGTAGATAAAATAACCCATCTTCTTTCTTTATTTTTTCTAGTGTCTTCACAATAAAAGAATTGCGGCGGCTGTGTAGCGGTCACGTTGCTCGGAACTATACCTTTAAAATTGAGTGACGTTTAGAACCGACTGAATTCATAGTATAATTTTGTGATGTTTGATGTTCCTTCCACCTTGTATTGTTGATTATTTTTTGTAACTGACTAGGAACAGAAATTCAATTCACTTTTTGATTTCAATTCTGTTGAATTGAATTGTGAACAGTTTTTCTTTATTTTAAAATAAAGTTATTTTTTTAATTTGTAAATGTATCTTTTATTACAAATATCATCATGCAGCTCAGATAATAATCAGTTGTAAGTCTTAGAGCGTGATGTGTCATGTCAATAGCCCAATTTTTCAGCATCGCATCGCATAATTGCTCGTTTTTATGTTCTCGGTTTTGTGTTCACTTGAGCGCTCAGAAGTTCTTTCACCTGTACAGCTGAACAGCTGAACTCCATATCGGCACTTAAATCATTTACTATCTCTTTGTTGGCTTCTTTTCTTCTTTTCGATTTTTTTAAATAGAATATTACTTTGTACGGAACCACTTTCCGCACTTGCATTCTCGATTTGACTTTGATTGCTAGCAGTGGTTTCATTACAGTGTATTAAAGGTATCTAAAACCCTGTTACATAATAATTCTGCGCTAAATAAGTGTCTTCGTCACCGGTATAAGAATGTTAATAAACAGCGATTTAAAAACTCTTATAGCTTAAATTTCACACATAAGGAGTAACACCGAACCCAGCTATATCACCAAATCGCTCTATTTTTGAGGAGGCATGACTATTATGACACTATGTACTATAGCAGATACATCAAAACACACAATATCACAAAAACGTCGTATTCTTGAGTTTCAATAACCATTAATGAGACAGGCCTATAGTGGTAAATTGTAAACTTATAAGTATAGATTAAATTAGATACAAAAGGGCAACGATCAGCAACTTTATAGAACTAAGTAGTTGTATACATGTTTTTATTAAGCCTTATTTAGTACTTTTCTATAACGGTTGTTTAAAATGGTAATGTAATTGTTTACATCACTAACTTATAGAACATTTTGGCTGTATAAGCTTATAGAGCAAAAAAGTCTTGTGACACACCTTTATACAACATGCTCTCACCATAAACACCGTTATATCACGTTTAGAAAACTTTTTTGCGAAATAAGCTTTAGTTATAGTACAATTTTGCTGGTTGGGTGCTATATTTGTGATCAATTATTATTTCATGAAAAGGTACGTGACCACGATCATGTGACAGGAAAGTATAGAGGACCTGCACATGTTCGTTGCTTGCGTGCTTCGATCCATTCTGGGTAAACTAAAGACTCTTAAACATGCTGTCAACAGAAAAGTATTGTATACTTTATACTATGCACTGGCTGACTCAGTTATCGAATATGGGTTGGGTGCATATGGCCTTACGTTTCCTACATATTTAAATAAAATCAATACCTTGCAGATAAGGCTACTTAAACTACTTGTAGATAGTAACACTAAAAAAACTTTAAATAGAAACTATGAAAAGCTATTCATACTTCCGGTCCATTTAAAAAATAAGCTTAATATCTTGACTGAACAATTAAATAATCAAAATTACAAGGAAGAACGTAGGCATATGTACCCAACTCGTTTATCGAAAAAGAAGACACTAGCTGTTCCCAAAGTCACGAACTACTTTGGTAAGCGCACTAGAAAATATGTAGTTCCGACGTTAGAAAATGAGCTACCCCCACAGTTAATATCGCATGCCAAATCAGCCAACCAGCTTAAAAATATTCTTAAAAAACATTACCTCTCATTGTGTCAATAGCTTGTTTTGCATCCATGGACAATAGTAATAATTTTCCATGGATATATGTGTATGAATCTGTAAGTTCACTTTATTTTTTATTTTAATTATTTTATAAAAAAAATCGAAATTTGTTTTAATGTTAATATGAAACGAGAACTGTTTTGCAGTTTGGCAGATTTTTTATATGTTATATAATTACAGATTTAAAATAAACAAAAAAAAAATGTTCAATGTAACGCTACATTGAACAATCATACATAACGATTGTACAATCTACAATCGTTAACGTTAATAGAAAACTAACCAAATGTATGGGAATGACGTCATCTCAGCGTTAAGTCACGTGGTCTAAAAAAACGAATAGAAAATTCGTAGACAAGTTTACATCGTTGGAAATGATAGAATGAAATGTGATCCTTTCTACAACGTTGAACGCTACATCCCATATAAATCGTAGCCAAGTCACAGTTTTGACAAGCGCTAACGAAACGATGTCGAAGTTTATGAACGCCAGCCGAGCGATCGCCGAGACCCAAGAGAAAACGATAAAAAAATGGTGCTTAAATGAGCCAGCCGTGTTGAGACCGAGAAGTGTTTTGTTTATTTACCATAATTTTGGACTGTATTTATCATTTCAGAGAAACAAAGGGTCTATTGATAAGTAAAGGGTCAAACACAATTGTTTTGATTGTGTCGTAAGTAGTAGTATTAGTTTTACGTTTTTAACTTTCAAGTTCCCAATTAAAAATAGATTTTAACAAAGGAAGATTACGAAATAACTAACTTACGTAAGTACCTTTCCATAAATTCTAATAAAGCTGCGAACAGTTCCGGGATTGCTCGAGATCTAGATTCCATTCTATAAAAGTTGTTCATTTAAGGTATCTTTCATTCAAATGCACGATATCATATTATTTCGAGAGGCAGTAATGTTTAAAATTACATTCCGCACTTGATATATTATAATCAACCAATTATAAGTAGAACTCGCACCTTATTTGGCTTTTTTTTTAACACGTTAGACAATTATTCCTTTCTTAACAATCCAAAACAAAACGTGAGCGCTAGCGCATTAAGTACACAACTGTGACCCTGACGTTAGTTTGACGTTTGTTGGAACGCTCACCATAGAATAAAGTATAGGTTTTATCGAAGATCATTGTAGAACGAGCGATCGACTCAGTCGTGTCAAGTTGGCTACCAAGTTAGCGTTTTCTACAATCGCTTACGCCGAGGCGTTAACAATTGTAGAAAGAGAATAGATACGAAACGTTTGTAACTTGGCTAGGCCTGCAGTACTTTTTATAATTTATCAAATTACGACTCTGATCTGTTTATACAAGAATTAGTGAGTAATAAAGGTAATATTAAAATTATACCTAAAACTAAAGAAAAGTATTTAACTATTACAAAATATACAGGGTGTGGCGTAAATAGTGGTCCACCGTTAAGGATTCGATGTACCAGATAGTTTACTATAACCTAGTTCAATTTTAACCATTTTTACAAATGGTTCCTAGGGTTCCTGAATTATTATTATTTTTCTATTTTTAAACAGAGTCCAGAGTCAGGGGTAAAAAAAACAGCGGAGGTGAACACAGGCAGAATAAAACAACAACAAAAAAAAAAACGCATAGGACGCACGAGTGACGGGATCGTACTAAATCATTAAGGAGACTTCTGGAGATTTCAACGTTACGAATGAAAGAGATAGCATTCGTTAACCATATTCTTCCCTTATCACTCATATCGCGCGTTATTCTATTGTCAAGAGCTTCAATGCATTTTTTTGTTAACCAACACAACTCAGGTAAAAAGGTTCGAGCTTTTGTTATAATATAAAACCAGTTTTTGTCTAACTCACATCACACTTCGTAAGTAAAAAGTAACATTTTATCCGTTTTATAGGATTTAATACGTTTCAAGAATATGATAAACGCAACTTAATTTTAAAATGTATTTTAATGAAAATCTTCTTTGCTTCAATTAAAGTTTAATATCTTTCTATTAAACAATAGGATCTGTTATTGTGATACCATTTTGGAATTTGTATTTAGTAGGCATATTTTTAAATGAATGGGCACATCCAGTGTAGTACATTTTTTTACAAAAAAATCTCTTGGATTTTCATGATATGTTAAAAATTAAAGTAAAAATAGAGAAGAACTTACTATTTCTTCAAAAGCTCTAATATTACATAAAAAACAACATGTTTCCACGATAGCATTAGTATTCAGCAGTTATTAACAGAAATCAAAGTAAGAAAATTATGTTTTTTTTTTAAACTACAACCGAATTTGTAACCAAAGATAGAAATTTCGTATAAAAATAGAAAAATAATAATAATTCAGGAACCCTTGGTTACAAATATACTAGGTTATAGTAAACTATCTGGTGCATCGAATCCTTAAAGGTGGACCACTATTTACGCCACACCCTGTATAGATAGCGAGAATTATGGATCCCGTACTATTCAAATAAAATTCATAGATTCGTTCCAATTTTTAAGCTCTAGTTTAGATGCACTAAGTAAAAGTTTATCTGATCACGACTATATTCATTTATCAATAAAATTTAATCATGAAAACATATACTTGCTAAAACATAAAGGTATTTCCTCCTTATGATTATATTAAAACTTGGGGCAAGTACGAGGAAACAACACTCCCTCAAAAAAAATATTTCTACAACTCTTTGAAAATGGAACACATTAGCGAAAACGAATATGAACACGCGAAAACTGTATGGAATGCATTTAATATCAATAGTATTGGCGAGTATACTGATCTATATTTAAAATGCGATGTTTTATTACTGTGTGATATATTTGAAATTTTTTTTAATATAAGCTTAAAATATTATAAGTTAGACCCTGTGTACTATGTAACGGCACCTAGTTTAAGCTGGGATGCTATGTTGCTTTACACACGTGTTCAGCTAGACTTAATTGATGATTTAGAAATATATCAAATGTTGGAAAAGGGTATACGCGGTGGTCTGGCTCAGTGCTCACTACGTCATGCAAAAGCAAATAATCCTTATTTAGCAGAATACAACTATCTAGAACCGCTTAGTTATTTGATTTATCTCGATTGTAACAATTTGTACGGATATGCAACGACAAAAAAAAAATCCCAATTTCAGACTTTAGAGTTCTTAATCAGAAGGAAATCAACTATTTTGATATAATGAATGTATCTGATGATAGCGAATATGGCTTCATTTTAGAGGTAGATTTTGAATATCCCGAATCAGTACATGATTTTCATAGTGATTTACCTTTTGCTCCAGAAAAATTCATACCCCCTGGAGGAAAGACAGCTAAACTTATAGCTAATTTATTTGATAAATTTAACTATGTAATTCATTATATTCACTTAAAGGATTGTTTGAAATACGGGCTAGTTCTAAGAAAAATTCATCGAATTGTTACTTTCAGACAAGAAGAATATTTAAAAAAATATATTGATTTAAATACTACCCTGCGTCAAGCATACACAACTGTATTTGAGAAAGACTTTTCTAAGCTTATAATTCTATTTTTGGTTAAATGATAGAAAACAAACGTTAACAAGTAGATATTTAAACTAGCTACAAAATGGATGGATATAGAAAATGTGACAAATAAGCAACTCTGTGCTGAAAAACTAATTTGTACACCTAATTTAAAATGTGTTTCTATATTTTCGGAAATCTTTGTAGCGGTGCAACTAAAACCTGAGAGAATAGTGTTAGACAGACCGATTTACATAGGTTTTACTGTTTTAGAATATGCTAAGTTACATCTTTATCAGTATCATTATAATATAAAAAATAAATACATGAATAATGTAAAGCTATGTTACACAGACACCGATAGTCTTCTGTATTTATTTCATACGGAAGGTATTTACCATGACATAAAAAATAATTTAAAGGAATTCGATACAAGTAATTTTGAGTTAGATAACGCGTATTTAATACCCCGGGTAAATGCAAAAGTACCTGGTCTATTTAAAGATGAACTCGGTGGAGACGTGATCAGCGAATTTACTGGTTTAAGAGCAAAACTTTACTGCTTAACGGCTTCCAAAACTGAAAAAAAAAGCAATAGGTATTTCAAACTCTGTCACTAGAAGGCTAGAGATGTCACATTTCAATAAATCATAATTTGATGATGAAATTAGATCGTGTAAGATGAATATGATTAAGTCAATCAAACATGTATTATATTCCCAACAAGTAAATAAACTTGTGATGAATAGAAATGACGATAAAAGATATGTATGTGTATTTTAGCTTAACTTTAAGCTATTATTTTACAGCTTGGATTAAATTTCTTAATAAAGGTGCCTATATACAGGGTGTCCCGTAAATAATGGATCAAACGTAACGGGTAGGTAGCTTACCTCATTTCCAACCACTAATTTGAACAGTAAAAAAAAAACCGATAAGGTAGCCAAGATATTTTTTTTTTTGGATTTTTACTATTTTCTGTACCAGCATTCAGTGTTTTTAATGTAAGACCAGAATTGGAAAAATTCTCCTGTAAAAAAAATGTATGACACCAAAGTGTACCATTATTTTAAAAACTTGTAAAATTACTAAGGTTTGCAAATTGGTATAAAACTTACGCCTAGTCTTTGTAGTTACAAAGATATTGCTATGAATCTGACAGAGGTGCAAAATTACGAAATAAAATAAAATTTGAAAAAGTGTGCACAATTCAACTATTTTCTTAAAAATGTTTAGGTATCTCAGCGTATGAAAAAAATTAGGAGGTTGAATTAATAAAAATACAAATAAATCGTTTATTTTGTTTTTACAGTAAATGTTCAAACTGACGTCCCCCTACGAGAATGCAAAGTCTGCACCTCCTAATAAAGGAAGCTCTTATCCGACGGACAAAATGGCTGTTGTTTATTTCTGATACAGCAGATTGGATGCGCTGACGTAATTCTTCTTCCGACGTTATTCGTTGTTTGTAAACTTTGTCTTTTAAACATAATAAGAAAAATCTAAGGGATTTAAATCCGGAGATCGCGGAGGCCACAAAATTGGTCCTAATCGGCCGATCCATCTGTCAGGGTAAGTTTCATTGAGTTGCGCCCTTACTGCCGTCGCATAGTGAGCGGGGCAACCATCATTTTGTAACCACATTGCTTGCCGCACGTCTTCTGGAATATTTTCTAATAACGTTGGCAACTCATTCCTTAAAAAATGCAGATAGTATTCGGCGTTTAGAGTTGCTGGTAGTTCAAAGGGCCCTATTATTTGCCCATTTATTATTCCTCCCCATAAATTTATTTTAAATTGATGTTGGCTCCTGTCCTCTTGCATCAAATGTGGGTTTACCAGCTGCCAACTGTGCAAATTATGCAAATTGAGATATCCATCTCGCCGGCATGAAGACTCGTCACTCCATAAAATTTTATTAAAAAACTGTGGGTCCACCCGTATCATTCTAAGCATCCTTTGGCAAAATGCTACTCTTTGCGGGTAATCATGTGTCGTCAGCGTTTGAACACGTTGCACGTGATATGGGTGCAACCGGTGCCTTTTTGGAACTCGATGTACCGTCGATCTTGGAATACCTATGCGTTGCACTATGACGCGAATTGAGACCGACGAATCTTCCTCGATTTCTCGAATAATAATTTCGTCATTGACTTGTGACGGTCGCCCTTCACTGGCACCCCCAACTCCGGTGCCAAGAATTCTTCCCTCAAGAAGCGCGTTATGCACTCTAATGAATACGCGATAGTCGGGATGTCGATCCCGGTTCGGGTATCTTTCACGATACAATCTTGCGGCCGCCCTGGCATTACCTCTTGCTTCTCCGTAGATAAAATGCATTTCGGCATACTCCCGTGGCGTGTACTCGTAACGAGGCATCGTACTACTGCACACACGTACAACCACACACAAACGATTGTTTTCGAAGTCCGTAGGATTGCCAAGTCATTCGTCCAAAACACAAACAGTTCCAAATCGTTAGGTAAAGCAAAGTCCAAATACACAGAACAAGTTTAATTTTAAGGAACACAACAGTTAGGCACAGCGGGAGCGAAAGTAGTCTGACGTACGTATCAACTCGAAGAGAGATTAGTGTCAACTAAACAAATAAAATCATGCAACAATGAAGCCCTGTATGAATGAAAGGTGAAGGAAAATAAATACCTGCACAAAGACACCGATTTACCAAAAATACAAAAGCGGCGCTATCTATCCCTTTCACACAGAGTGAGGTGCAACTCCGCAGGTAGCGGTCCCAAATTCCGAACAGATGACGTCATCGGCTCGGAATTACGCTACACGCTTAACCACATGCTTAGATTACAAGCATAAGCCATTACGAGAAAGAAAAGTTAGATTGTACCATTTTAATTTCTGTTCTGTCTTCTTCATTACATTCATAGCAATATCTTTGTAACCGCAAAGACTAGACGTAAGTTTTATACCAATTTGCAAACCTTAGTAATTTTACAAGTTTTTAAAATAATGGTACACTTTGGTGTTATACATTTTAGTTACAGGAGAATTTTTCCAATTCTGGTCTTTTCATCGTAAAAACAAAACTTTTCAATTCAAGATTTTTTTTCTAAGGCAAATAAAATGTTATTTAAAAAAATGGTATTTTATAACATTAGTAAACTATTCAGAAATGTTTGACAAAAATCACACCTAAATATGATACCATTTGCAGCAACAGCATTAAAAACACTGAATGCTGGTACAGAAAATAGCAAAAATCGAAAAAAAAAATATCTTGGTTACCTTATCGGTATTTTTTTTACTGTTCAAATTAGTTGTTGGAAATGAGGTAAGCTACCTACCCGTTACGTTTGATCCATTATTTACGGGACACCCTGTATATATACCAATTCATTGCAGAACATTTATCAATCGAAATCGGATATCTGTAAATAACGGATGGGCCATTATTAAAAACAAAAAAAAACATTATGCAGGTGAATATTAAAGAACAATTAATAAAGTCAGTCGATAGTATAAAAAATAAAATTAAAACAATGCAAAATGAGGAAGATACAGCCCATTTAAAATTTAAAAAGGTCTTCAAACCGATAACAGATCCGCTGAAAACATTAATTAAAGCGAATGATATAATTAAACCAGTATTTGACATTTCAACCGATGAGAGTAACTGGCTTGGAAGATTTAGCTCCTCAACAGATTAGGTTCCAGATTATGAAAGTTTTAAAGAATGTATAAAAAACAGATTCAAATGAAGATTCTGAGTGTTATAAAGACGTTCTTTCAAGAAATCCTTTTAAAGATTCTAATGATAAACTGATTTCACTAAATAAAGAAGATATGATGCTAATCTATGATAATATGAACGTCCCATTCGGGACACGTAGTGAAAATAAAAAACTGATGATGGGGAATAGTAACGTTACGTTTTCTCTTGCAAACAAGACCTGTAATTCACCCAAATCAAATATAGTCACTATTGATAAAAGGCCCTATGAATTAATAGCAGGCCTAAAAGAACTCTTGGTACGCAGAAAACCTAACCTTAATTTGGTCACTGAACTAGATAAAATTGTCTATAAAGATATGCTTCATAATACACATGCGCACAAACGAGACTTTCATCCTAATGCTCAAATAAAAGGTGACAAAAGCTTGAAATATCGTCAAATTATTAAACCTTTGTTTTCGCAAAATAGTTATGTTCAAGATGAAGGACAGATAATGAAAACAAAAAGTGGTGGCTTTTTGCCTAAATTAAAAAAATATAAAAGTAATACCGATTATGTGTACTGGGATGATCCTAATGAACTAATTGAAAGGTTGAAACTTCTAATGGCTTCAAAAAATGCTGGTAATACTAATCATGACAATGAAATTCTATCAATTATAGAAGAGTTAAAAGAAGCTGATTATAAAAGACTAAAAAGCTTTGGAATGTTCTCACTTATCAAAGTTGTATGCAACATAAATGAACATAAAAATATTAATTCTGTTCGTATAAATAAAATTGAAAGTAACATAAATGCGGAGATTACTATCGAAGAGCAAATCGAAAAACTTAAAGTTAATATTTGCGTGCAAATAGAACAACTGAATAAACTGATTACAATTTTATACGACAAAGTTAGAACTCTTGAAAAAATTATTGCGTTGAAAGAAATTTCAGGACAATTAAATAAGCATTATGAGCAAAGTAGACGTCATAAATGAAATTCATAAATGTGCAAGAGTTATCTTTCCAAGAAGACAGGTCATACTTAAAGATATCGATGATCTCTGGCAAGCAGATTTAATGGATATGCAAGCAAATTCAATGAATGGTATGGTGAATGGTGGTAACAAATATAAACTAGCAATCATAGACTCTTTTTCAAAATATGCTTGGACAGTTCCTTTGAAACAAAAAAATAAGTAAGAGGTGTCAAAAGCATTTGAAAGTCTATTGCTTAAAGGACGTGTTCCAAGAAATTTGCAAACTGATCTGGGAAAAGAGTTTTTTAATAACTTTAACAATATTGTTACAAAGTACAATATTAATCATTATTCAACGTATTCTACTAAAAAGGCCTCAATTGTTGAAATATTAATAAGGACATTAAAAAATAAATTATACAAAGAATTTAGTCTTAACGGGAATTACAAGTGGACGAATGGAACTGTTACATCCCTAGAATACACCCTTAAGTGCCTAGTCAGCACTACATCATCATTCCCTTCCAGACTTAGTGCATTGGTCAGGCAATAGAGCCAGTTCGGGTTGAGACTCCTACCGGATAGGTCGCAAGTCAGAATATTGACCAAATTTCCTTTTTTTTATACTGTATCTGTGCTTTTCACTAGTATAATCATTTAACCTTCAACAATCGTTTTTTTTTTAAAGGGATTTCTAAATCGTGTCCTAACATTGGTGGCAGCGGCAAGGGATTTTAATTATCCCGTGGAACGTCTCGCGAAGTGTTAAACAGTGAAAGTGTCCCAAACTCAACGAGACCTATCTGCGGCCTAAGACAGGCTAATCTTGGCTGTAATAGGCCAACTCCAGTGGCCTACGAGAGGCTAACTCCAGGTCAAAAGAGGCTAAATCCAAAGCCCTTTTGAGGTTCATCCAAGTCGTCACCTGGCTCCTGTGCAGTGGTACCGGGCAGCGCGCTGCAGGCGCATTCTGCGGACCTGCTCGTATCCAGCACCGACCAGGATCAGACGTCCTCCGTGTCCCCACAAAATGAAGTGTTTTTGTGTTCTGTGAGTGTTCAGTGCTTTTAATTTTAATTCTATTTATAGATTTGCATAAGTTACTTTAGATTCCTACGACTTTGTATTTGTCGATACAACACTGTCCAGACCGTAGTCTAAACATCCTTCGCCCACGTATTTGGTGACTTAGTACTCGGAATACTGATAAGCCGTCTAAAACCAGTTGGCAAAAGTTTTAATATCGCGACCATAATCTGTTATTATATTTTATTCCACAAGTTATTTTAGTTTCATAAAATGGCTAAAGCAGATTCAAAAAAAGACCTTGGGGAAGTAAGAGATGAAGAAATACCCCTTAATGTTATCCTAAAATTTATTAAACCTTTCGATGGCTCATGAGAAAAAGTAAGTGCTTTCCTAGTAAATTGCGATAATGCGATATCCTTATCGTCAGCATCTCAAAACGATATTGTCTTCCGATACATTATTAGCCAACTAGATGGTTAAGCGCAAAGCGCATGTGCCATCAAAGACTTCGACAACTGGTCATCTCTTAAAAAACCAATTCGGTGAGAGAAAGCATTACGCCCATTTACTTACCGAGCTTCAACAGTGTCATCAAACTAACCAGGAGACGGTCAGCCAATTTCCAGAGTCACTCTTGCGCCGTTAAACTTTTCCGAAGAACTTTAAAATGCGACTCTGTACTACCGCTGAAAGGCGTTGTTTAATGCCGAGTTCTTGGGGTATAGAGACTTTGGTACGAAATTCGGTCCATGAGACTCCTAACATTCGTCTCCAGCACCACATCTCCTGAGCATGTACTTTCTTCTTCTCGACTTGTAGCAGAGTCCTAGTCTCCGCAGCGTATAAAAATATGGGAAAGACAAGTTTTCGAACAAGTCGGATCTTCGTAGCTTTCGTTACGTTTCGGTTCTTCCATATGTTCTTCAGCTTGTCCATTGTTGTTCTAGCTATCGCCATGCGTCGCTTTACTTCTTCTGTGCAACCTCCATTGTTCATGATTAGAGCTCCAAGATAAATGTAGGATTGGACAATCTCACAGTTCGCGATTTGAGTGACTTCGGGAGAGTTGTTGTTGGCTCGGTCTACAATCATCATCTTGGTTTTACTGAGGTTAATCTTTAATCCGAATTCTAGGCCCACACGCTCCATTTTGAGAAGTAGCTCTTCTGTAACAATAATAATGAGGAAATGAGGAGTGCTTTGGAAGGTGCGATTCGAGAATATCGGTTCATGCCTCCCGACCTTAGGCCACGCATACCTCGTTTGCCCATGCATAATAAAAATAGGGTGCTGGTGGCTGTTCCGGATTCGCAGTTGTCAAACTTTATTGATAACTGCGAAGACCTCACCGATGCTCATTCAATCCTGTATTGTGCGGCTGTAGCGGCATGTCGTGTAGCTCACGTCAAATTCTCTGATGGCAGAGCTACATGGCCTAAACCAGCCGTACCGGCATGGCAGTATAGGATTGAACGACGTATTGGTGGGGCCAGAGCACTCATCGGCAAACTGATCTGCTTCAGGGAGGGCAATTCTCGCCCTAGAGTGATGCGATTTGTGAGACGGGCGTTCTCGGAGACTGATATCAGTCCTCGAGACTACATGTCCCGTGTCACAGAACGCATCGACTTCCTGAAGCAGAAAGTGTATGCATGGGCAAACCGTATTCGTAGGTATAAACGGCGAGTCGACCGATACACTCAGAATCGCACATTCCAAAGAGATGAAAGGTGGGTTTATAGGCCGCCGCGGGAGACTCACCGGGCGTCGGGGGCCACGTGGTGGCCCCCGGCCACCGTAGGCGCGGGCCTGTGGACGGTGAGCTATGGGCTAGCTCGCCGTCCGTCCGTCTTATGACGACAGGCCGTGTCAGCAAACAGGAAGGGGTCCGAAAGGACCGATGCCTGCCAGGGTTGCGGGACTGTTCGAAAGAGATACCGCGGCTCTGGAACACAAAGGGCAAAGGAAGGAACATGGATGGGTTTTAGTCAGTAAAAGTCTGACACTCCTTCCTGCTCAGCCCAGAGCGGGAGGGGTTATTTGATGATTTCCCATCGATAAAAAAAAAAAAAAAAAATTGGGCTTGGGAGCGACCAGACCAATTGTAGCTGACACGCACCTGCCGGATGATGATGCCATGTGTTCGTTCTGGCGCAGCATCTGGTCGATGCCTGTTAGCCATACCGAGGATGAATGGACTCCGGAGGTCGAGCGACAGCTCGTTCGTAGTTGACAGCCTCGTTCAAGTTTTTTGGATCTCTACATCTTACAATGTTAGCTATTCGTGGATGTAACCCTATGTTAAATGTATGAAGCGCTAAATCCTCCATCGCAGCCACTCTACCAATAAGTTCACTTTTCTTGATGTTGGAAATTGTTACTTCTGTAAGTAATTTGGATAAGCAAGTTTCGACTCGCAGGTGAAATTGGCTGACCGTCTCCTGGTTAGTTTGATGACACTCTTGAAGCTCGGTAAGTAAATGGGCGTAATGCTTTCTCTCACCGAATTGGTTTTTTAAGAGATGACCAGTTGTCGAAGTCTTTGATGGCACATGCGCTTTGCGCTTAACCATCTAGTTGGCTAATAATGTATCAGAAGACAATATCGTTTTGAGATGCTGACGATAAGGATATCGCATTATCGCAATTTACTAGGAAAGCACTTAATTTTTCTCATGAGCCATCGAAAGGTTTAATAAATTTTAGGATAACATTAAGGGGTATTTCTTCATCTCTTACTTCCCCAAGGTCTTTTTTTGAATCTGCTTTAGCCATTTTATGAAACTAAAATAACTTGTGGAATACCTTCCCCTCCGCTGCCCTCCACCTTGCCCTGTATGACAAGGCGTTCGATGGAGTCACTCTTGCGCCGTTAAACTTTTCCGAAGAACTTTAAAATGCGACTCTGTACTACCGCTGAAAGGCGTTGTTTAATGCCGAGTTCTTGGGGTATAGGGTCGAACGCCTTGTCATACAGGGCAAGGTGGAGGGCAGCGGAGGGGAAGGTCGCCCATGCGATGAACCGACCAAATCAAGTCAGCAATGGGTGGTCCCTTGCCTGAGTGCACCAGGATGTCGGCCAACAGGGAGAGGTGGCGAAACATCGTGAGGCGAATCTCATCTGCCCCTACAGAAGTCACTTCATGGTGACCTCGACCGCTCTGTCAAGAGTGTCACGAGGAAGAAGAAGAAGACATGCCAAAGAGGGATGGAACGCAGTATGGTGAATGGTAAAAAAATACAACACACACAAAAATAAGAGGTAAGACAACAACCATAGATGCTCTAAACCACGCTTTAAAATTTAAATTTAAATGGGTTGGTCACGTGGTGTGTCTCAAACACCACAGATGGGCCAAAACTGTGACAACATGGAAAGGCCCACAGGGCAAGCGCTACAAAGGAAGGTCTTACGCGCGATGGGATGACGACATCAAAGGAATTGCTGGACAACAATGGCAACTTATAGCTAGACCAGGAAAAATGGCCATCTTTGGAAGAGGCCTTCACCTTGACCCAAAAATATAAAGAAAAATATTTAATATTGATTTATTTAAAACTTATTTTCTTTTCATCAAACATACTTACTTTTATTCACAAAACTGAAATCTAATAGGAAATAAAAGACTTTTTTATTTTATTTATTATTTAACCTTTTTTAAAACTACTGTAATTTGAAAGAAAGGTTCATCTTTGTATATCCATAGTGATTTTAAAGAAAAACTTTCACACGGTCGATTTTCTTCATTTTAAATAAAATGCCACGATAATTAAGATAGTATTTATTAGTCAAGATAGTATTTATTTTAATTTAAATATTTCAATACATAAAACACGTACCATAAATTAAATATATAGTTAACAAGGAATAGATAAAAGGAGAATGCCAGCCATTAAACAAACCAATATCAAAGCCAAGTCCCAGCCGAGTTAAGCGCAGGCCGCACCGCCAGCTGGCGAGCGAGCGAGCGTGGCGAACGAGGCATCGTTTCACCTCTTTTCATACTTTGGTTCACACCGCGAAATACTAAAAGAGCCAAACGAAGTATGAGAAGCACCTCGCCCGCCTCGCTCGCTCGCTCGCTAGACCACATCGTCATCTCCAGAAGTCCGCTAAATCTTTTACAAAAATAAAATATTGGATGGCCGAGTTTGAACGAGGCCATATGAGCTGCTAGAAGATGAACATTGGTCAACTGAATGAGGTAACTACACCAGAAATATTACATGTGAAACGAGTATTTTTATTGAAAAATCGACGTGTCTAGGCACGTTACGTTTACAACGCGTGCTCGTTCTAAAGGAAATTCAAACGGAGGCCCTCTCGGGTCGGGTTTGGCAAACGTGTAGTTAAAATAAAAAACGATATTTAATGAAATTTCAATTGTTTAGCCAGTTTTGTAAAATATACTGTTTTAATCATAGTTATGAATGGCATACAAAACTGCATTCTGAGTGTTACGTTTCTTCCTTATAATGTATTCTCTTATTTCTAATTAAAAATTGAATATTCTTAATAGATTGGACTCATTTTGCGATAATGGCTTACCAGAGCCAAAGCGGCTGTGCATGCAAAAGGCAAAATGCATGTCCTTAGCTTTAAAACAAAACAAGATTATAAATGTAGGTGTGAAGTCATTTTGTTTTGCAGCAAACCCACGTAATTGATTACCAAAGCATGGTGGTGCATACAAAATAACTAGTCCGCTATCTTTGAGAGTCCGCCATATTAGAAAAGAAAGACGTCACTTAGCTAACCATGTATTGTCATCCTAATTAAACGTGTATGCAAAATTTCAGCTCGATCGTTTGGAGGTAGCTTTGTTAAAATTCAGTTGCAAGATTATACTTAAACCGACAAACAAACACACAAACATTGCAAGTTTAATACAAACTTGTTAACCGACTTCAAAAAAGGAGGAGGTTGTAAAAAATATTGTCTCTTTAGGCCTTATTTGCTACATAAGTAAAACGTCTTTTATTTATTTATTGGTTAAGTTGCATCTACAGCCTAGTTTGAGTCAGTCAACTTCATAAAGTTATGCGGGTTAAGTAGATACGATTCGCAAATACTTTTCTCATTGAACGATTTTAAAATCGTTTGATCTAAATACTCATTAATTACAGACGCACAGCTTATGTCACTAGTTGCGTGTGCCATGGGTGCGGTTAGCTGATGTACGGCGACCGGTAGCTGCGAGTGTCGCTGCAGTGCCTGCGCGGGTGACGTCACTTCCGCAGTCGCGGCGCGCAACAACACCAGCTGAGAGCGCAGCGCACGCGCCGGTGGCACATAGCTGCGCGCGCGCTTGATACGCGCCAGTGCGGCTTCAATAAGCGCGCGCGAGTACTGCATCGAGTGCGGCACATGACCTAGCAGAGTCCGCACGCACGCGTCCACCTTCTCTGGCCACGAAGCTGCATCTTTAAGTGCTCCCTCCAGGTCCGCAACGTCGTCACCCACCATCAACTTATACATATGTTTGATCACCTCATATTCCAGTTGATCTTTTGTCTTGTATTCTGCGATATTTTGTTCAATCACAGTTTGGACCTCGTCCGGTGCACATCCAAGGCAATATACAGTACCGGTTAAACCTTGAAAAATGGATAAGAGCTTCAAAATTTTGTATATAATAAATCCATTAGAAACTCGTAAGTTAACTAATATTGCTCACCATGATCCTCGAGTATATCTGCCATTTCCAACGCCACCAGAACGCCACTTTCATAACCCAATAAATAGAAAATATTTTCCAATCCAGTTTTGTTCAGCAGCACCTAAACAATGAGAAAGTAAGGTTATTTAAATTATTTTGTAGTCGGTACACATCGAATTTTCAGAAATTAGTTAATTTTAATTCGTATGTTCATACGTCAACATATCTCTGTGCAGTCTCCCGCACGGTCTCCGTCGGGTGGTCGAGGCCCGGCTGCAGCACCAGCGCTGGTAGCTTGAGGCGTTCGCACAGCGCGCGGAACCGCTCGTGGTGACCCTCCATGCCCGGCACTATACATAGATACGTCTGGCTTGCGTCAAATTCATCTTCACGCTGAAATATTTAAAAACTTATTAGAACATGATGAATAGTGTTTTTGAGACGATATGGCTGAAAAAAAGAATAATACTTAGATATCGGTATGAAATTTTGAAGATGATAAAGACAGCTCCCACTCCAAGTTATTGATATAGTTATAACGCATACTCGTATCAATCAAATAACATAATCATAACAACGCGCCTATAATTTGTGAAAGATCAAGTAGAGGTGTACTTAACAGTACACCGAAATTTCGTCAGTAATGTTTAAGTCTCTTGGAGAGGGGCAAGCCTTTTGCCATCAACCGGGCACAAATCAAGACTCCGTGACTGCTACTGAAAAATTATAGATAGAAAAACCTAACAAGACTTTTTCCTACCTAAGATCGAATCCAGGACCTCATGCTCAGCAGTCGCACTTGCGATCACTAGACCAACGAGGCAGTCAAATCCGCCTCCTCAAAAATTATGTAATCAATCAGCAAGCGGTCTAAGGAATTCATATTTTGTACCTATAATATAGAAATACGATTGAATAATATTTACCAAAAGGTAATTAGTGGCTGTAGGCATGCATACTATTTCTGAAGTCGCCAGTAGTTCGTCCGTGTCCACGTAAGATATGAACGTTTCAATGCCTTTAACATCTTCAAATGCGATTTCTGTTTTATCCAAATTCAGTATTCTGTTGGTCAAATAAACCTGTTAAGTGGTTAAGAGGAAATGCAGTAGGTATTTGAAGAAACTATCGCTGTCGCTCAACGAGCGCTATTTCGACATTGGTGCGATAAAGACAACTACAGATCCGACAAGTAAAAAATCATATTTCGAGGTTTGGCTCTCGACTATTACCTCCTCCTATTCGACCAATTTAAAAGATATTTCATAAACTGAATAAGAAGGATAGAGGGTGACACTGAAAGTTCTAAGAAAACCAAAAACTGAACAAACTAGCAATTTATTAGTTTTATTATATTTTTCAAAATATAGTGTCCATTTACAACAATGCATCGCTGCATCCGATGGAACCACTGAGAAAAGCACTTTGTCTACTCGGCTTTAGGGGTCTCTTTGACGGCATTTTGAAACGCAGCCACTGCGTCCATAAAACGTTTTCCTCGATTTTTCTTGTAATTTCGGAAATAAATAAAAACCGCAAGGTGCGAGGTCTGGCTATAGGGCGGGTGACCCAGTAATTCCACGTGTGACGTCGCCAAGTAGTCGAGTAGTGTTTGCTTGGCGGTGTGCGACGAGCCGTTGTCGTGGTGAAGGAAGATCCTACTGCGAGGTCGTTTCTGCCGAACTTTTTCCAAGACAAGTGGCAAACACTTGTTAGTGTACCACTCTGCAGTAACTGTTTTTCGACCCTCTAAAACAATTGTTACGAACCACCAGTCCGAAGAACGAGGCCACCATCTTTTTTCCCACGCTTCGACCGCTTTTCGCTTTAGTTGGCAACTCCTCGGAAGGAAACACCAACACAGCAGACTGTCTCTTTGTTTCAGGATCACAACAATAAATGTAGCTTTCGTCACCCGTAAGTATGTCGAACACAGCATTTAAGTCACCTCCGTTAAATCTTTGAATCATTTCACGACACCAATCAACACGACGGAGTTTTTGGGCCTCTGTCAAATTATTATTATTATTATCCACCGGGCACAAAGCTTCCTGACTGCTAAATGTTCATGGAGGATTTTGTGCACTTGACTCATACCGATGTCGAAGCTTGTCCGAATCTGCTAATAAGTCACTCTTTTGTCAGTCTCTATCATACACCGCACAACACTGATGTTATCTTCAGTCGTCGCCGTAGAAGGCCGTCCCTCACGCAGATCATCGGTGAGATTAGTGCGACCACGTTTAAACTCATTAAAACAGTTGTAAGCAGTAGCACAAGATGGGGCTTCATCGTACAAGGCCAATAGAAGTCTATCATAACTTTCTTGTTGACTTAAATGACATCGAAAGTCATAAAAAAATATTGTACGAAACTTTTCTCGCGTTAAATTCATGCTGACGTAACACAGACAATTTTCAATTTGCCGACAACGATGCGGATTTAAGGTGGACGCGAGTTGGACGCGACCCGCCGCGCCGGTGTCCGCTTCCACCGTAAATCCGCATCGTTATGACTTTGCGACTGAATTCGGTTGTTTTGCGATCGCTATCTATGTCGAGACTGCAGGGCCAGTTCTGAAAACTTTCAGTGTCGCCCTCGTATACTGTGTCCCTGTTTTTCTTTTTTTATTAATAGTTGTACACAAGGCCTCTGTTGACAGCGGTCCAAATAGGCAATTTTGAGCATTTTGTAAAGGTTCTATCTAGTGCTGATACAGATTATATTTATCATCAAAAAGGAAAACATAGAAGCGGTTGATATTTATTTAACTGTGAAAAAACATAGCCTTATAGTCATAAACCAGAATGAAAACAGGCGAGAGCGTTTGTATGGAGAAAAGACCACCCGCATTTCCTCTTAATTTTATATCATTGGCGAGCTTTTTGTATAGTATGTGAGTAATAAAGAACTTACGTTTCAACTGTTAGCAGTAGTATCTCTTGTTCTGTGAACTCAACATTATGGTGAATTCTCAAATGACTAGCAACCAGTAGTAATTTATCATCTTGAATTCCAAGTTCTTCTAAAGTAGTCGCTTTTGGCGTTTTCCTTGTCAATCTTATATCTGGGAACCAAACATACTCGTATATCACAAAACTGCATAAATCATAAATCTGAAAAGTTTTTCCTTCATACTAGTAACCAGTTAATCTGTAATATTTGTCTTACAATAATAATATAATAATGAATGGACTTGTATTTTTTATATTTTTAAACTTTTTTATATTGTTTTTTTTTTTTAAATATTTAAAAATGTAAATAATTTGTACAAAAGATGAATTAAGGAAATAAATCAATATTACGACTGCTGAACATGAGGTCCTGGGTTCGATTCCCAGGTCGGTAAAAGTGTAATTGGATTTTTCCATCAGGAATTTCTCAGTAGCAGCCACGGAGTCTGGATTTGTACCCTTTGATGGCGATAGGCTCGCCCCCTATTACTCGGGACTTACAAACATAACTGGTGAAATGTGGGTATACTCTTAGGGAGACCCCTCAGACGTGCTGTTATGTTTATGTAAATGAATATTACTGACCAGCCAACTCAGCAAGTTGCTTCAGCAAATCGGGTTGTTGCGTATGTGTTCTCTGTACAAGCACCGCGGTGTCCGCACCGCAGAGTGCACGCTCCACCGCGGCTCTTGTGTCAGCAGGACTCGACTCCTGATGGATTTCCATTAAGTTGTTATTCGTTGTTGTGTCCAGTTTTTTATTGTTTCGTTGTTGAGGGTCCATCAATTATGCATGATCAACTCAAATAATAACTTAAATACATCTAAGGTAAGTGATGTGAGAACTTTATCATTCGAATAGGTTCAACTCGAATACTTGATACACATCCTAGGAAATTCAGCTAAAATTATTTAAACTTAAATGACGTCGTTAGTTCTTATTTCAGTGGATAAGATAAGTGAAATACCTACAATGTGTAAAAAAAAAAGATTAGTAATTGTACTGAATTAATTACTAAATGGCACTAAGCTCTGAAGCAGAGCCCTTCTTTATTTTACACTGTCAAACTAAATTATTTTTAGTAGCTTATGCCCGCGGCTTCGCCAGTGTTATAATATTAGTAGGATTTTACCTGAATCTAAAGTTTTTCTGGTATTAAAAGGTTATATAGCGTTTTGCAAAGCTTACAAAACGGCACTTTTTTATATCAATGAAGAATGTTTTTATGATGTCAGTATTACTTACATTCTTTAGTTGAGGCAGAGTTATCAATTTAGCTGGTAATTTATTTTGAACACGAGAAAGACACGTCGGTTTTCCTAGCATGGTCTCACCAACATTTATCACCGCAAAGTATCTAAAAATAAAGAAAAATATTCAAGATAAAAAAGAAAGATAGAATAAAGAAAGAAAAAGATATATTTCTAAATATAAAAAAAAATATGTATATAATTATACGAACAAATAATTAATTACCTTAAATCTGGGCAAAATCTTCTCGAAACTGCATCGAGGTGAGCAACTAAAGTTTCTTGATTCATTAGATCATGATTGGTTGTGACATATACGCCTTGAATAGAACCCAATTTAGTAGCATCCTTGAGTAATTCTACTATATCGGTTTCATTGTTAAAGTTCTGAGACGATATTTGGATTTGTACACCGATCTTTTGCCAAATCCTGAAAAATCGAAGTACTACTTATTATAAATTAACATCCGAAACAAACTTAGAGGTCACTGTCTCTTTTAAAGTCCAGACATTGATCAAGTCATATGAGGACCATGCAGATTAATATCTGAGATGGTCTTTTGACGAAATAACTACACAGATTTGAGTGGACCTGTCCAGACAGTGCAAGCATTTGTCAGTGATCGTGTAGCTCTACTCATAACCCAAGGAGCTCAACGACACGACGAACAATACCAAAGAAAAGACATTCGTGTAAGCCGCATAAAGTACCTTCTCAAATTGCCAGACAACCGTGACACTAAACCAGGAGGGGGGACAGTTCCCTACATGTACACCGCAATTTTTTTGGGCGCGCCATCTATCGTGCTTGTGCTCAACTTTAATTCACATAGGACGTACTAGATGTCTCTACAAAGCTACCTATACCTAATAGTTGTTAAAAAATGCTATTTAATTTCCTTATTAATTTTCATTATTAATTTTTAAGACTTAACGTACTAAAATTTGATTTTGAGTTAATTTGATTTTAAGTTAATCGAAAAATTTTATCGGACGCCATAAAAAAAAAAAATGACAAAATTCAAAACTGTCAAAAGAAAACGGATTCTTTACGTTGTGCATGTTTTCGTGTTGTTTTTAGTGTTTTCTTTGCTGCAAATACGTTGAGCTGAGCTTCTGCTCCTCCATAAAATTTCTTCAGTACACCTTTGCGTTGAGTGTATCTGCGGAGCGAAGGCCGACTAAATTCATTGATCGGTGTCCGTTTGCGATATTTGGATACTATTAGTTAAGTTTTGTGGTTTTGGGCAAGAGTACCTAGGTATTTATAGCAAACATGAAAATAAATCTATGTATTGCGTATTTGACAAGCTTGTTTCATTCAAAACTAAATTAACCGTTACAAACTATCTAAAATAATGGGTAAATGTGCACATTTTCCATGCTTGTACATTGTCACGCTACCAAACATGGTTTTACATTTAATAAACCAATCTTTCAATGCATACTTTTTCCATAGTTATGGAAAAAGTAGGTCATCGAAATGTACGAAACCGGCGCTTTTTTGTGGTCATTCGAATTTGGTCGGATAACCAACCGATGTTAACGTGTTATGTTTTTTTGTTTATATTTACTTAATGCGAAACATTCGAAGTTGAATATTTTCACTATATATTTTTGACTAAATACCAGGGCTTGGAACCGGTTTTGAAATACCGGTTAATATTGTTCATAAAACCGTTATAATATCGTTCTTCGATTAACCGGTTAATTACTAAAACGGTTTAGACTAAACCTAAATCATTTTGGATACCGGTTTTTGCAGAAAATATTATTTTAATACTCGCACTAACCTAAATAAACCGGTTTTACTCAGACCCCATTCAAGTATTTTGTTGCACTCACGACAATTAGAACGAAAATACGAGCGCGTTTGAACACAATCTGCTTGTGAGTGCGTTATTCGTTGGCGTGGAGTGACTAGACCGAGAGCTTTATTATTGTAGATGTAAGAGAGACGGCGTAGTAGATAAATCTCTTATTTACTTACCGCCGAATCTCAAATTAACCTGTTAATGTCGCTCAACAGAATCGGAATTTGTAAAAAACAGGTTCTCCCATTAACCGGTTAAAACACCGGTAACCGAAACCTAAACCGTAATGGTTTCTGGTTTGGGGTCAATGACCGAAACCGGTTTGGAAAATTAACCGATTTCCGAGCCCTGCTAAATACACTAATTTTTGGTTTACACATACACATCTTGGGTTGAGCCGGTTTCTTGTAATTTGCCGTCAAAGTTATGACACCATCGTTTTGACTTTTAGCAATATTATTCAATAACGCATGCATGTGTACTTTTGAAACTTTTTATGTTTATTATAAGAGTCAAGACGGACCGAATACAGTTTTCAGCGAGCTTCTGCGTTTTCCCATTTAGGCGTTACGATATTTTTTCGGGTTTTCAAGAAACCGCGATTACTTGAAAATCATAAATATTTTCTTAAATCTTATGTTGTGTGTATTACGCACTAATATAGAGCTACTCGTGTATGTTTATTCTACAGTCACACATACTTCGGTTTTGGTACACGATTCTGCAAAACGTTACCCTAGCAGGAAACGCGATATCTCGGAAACCTGAAAACGCTCAACATATTTTTTTGGGTGCACTACTTTACACAAACAGAAGCTCTCTAGCCATGCAGAATATTTCTTTCATTCATTCGTTTAGAATTTTCCTGCTGAAAGAGCGTTACCCTAGCAGGAATCGTTTTTTCTGTTTTTTTCCAAAACGACAAAGTGCACCAATTTTTTATGTGGTGCACACACACAACAGATCGTACACTAATTATTCGTCCGACTCATATCACTCTAGGAGACACTTTCCTGCTAGGGTAACGTACACGGTTATAAGTGCGAAATTGGATGCTTTAGTTTAGTGACAACACACGAAACGTTATAATACGTATCTAGTTAAATAGTTAAAAGAATTGTTAAAACAATTCTTTCTTTCTTTTTTTTCTTTTTTTCTTTTCTTTCTTTTTTTCTTTCACATGCCCATTTTTTCTTGTGGGGTCATGTCAAAAATGAAATGTACGCAACAGCTGTTGATACGGTTGATTATTTTAAAGACAGAATAACCTTATCTTTTCATAAATTAAAACACATGGCTGCGAAGGACCTTTTGTCAAACGTTAGAAATAACCTTCTACGACGGTGCAGTTTGTGTATTCGAATTAATGGCGGCCACATTGAAAAACGAAAAATTTAGTAACTATCCTTACTACCTAGCTAGGTGATTGAACAGTGATCCTGAGAGTGATTTACAAATATCACGCGGGTGAGAGGTGTCTGATTATTTGGTTAATAATCTGTGATTCAGTGTAATTGTTTTTACCGAGCGTTAATATTAATGGAGCCGCCGCAACGTTGCCGCTCTTACCATAGGTTAGTGTACCAATATTTATAAATGGTGTTCTATTTCGTTTCCAGTTTTACGACATTTAGTTAATTTGAAAATTTTATTAATTTATTTTCGATTATATGATTTTTTTGACAATTTAGAATTATTCCTATGAACTAGTATTGTCCGTGTTTTCATTTATTGTCGTATAGTCCAATCCACACTGTATACACAATGACTTTATTTACTTTTTCAAGTAACTATTATTATTTATATTTTATTAGTAGTATTATTATTTTATTTATTTATTTATTTTACAATTTATATACACACTAAATCAATCAAAGCATTTATTTCAAGTGTGCCTGTAACTGGCCTACAGTTACAGGCACTTTTGAACTGTCGAAACAAAGATAACAATGAAATGTAGCTACAGTCCCAGTCACAAGGCATAAAAACTGTGAAAATACTGTAGTTGCCCATTCCCTAGCGTAGATCTCTATGGAGAAGAACGGGCAAGAAACTCCATGGACACTCTTTTAAATCAGCATATTGTTACAAAACCTTGGTTACATCATTCATATTGAGATGATACATTATGTGACAACGATGTAGCAAGATGTGCACGTTAAAAGTGTCCATAGTAAAAACAAAAAGACAATTAAAAAAAAAAAACAAATAAGCCGTGACAACTAAGAGATGACCAGTCCCAACTAACAGCGCCCGTTCACGAACATGACGCATGGATCAGCACCATTCAACTCAACCATTTTGAAGGGAACTAAATGATCCGACACACGCACCACCAACAGCGAGACATTGAGTGAGCATGACATACTCTCAACCGCCAGGGCACATTCAAGTCGAGAAAGGACGTAGGTTTCCGGTGAACGATAGCTTTTTAGTACATAGTACTGACACAATATGGGCTTTATATAATACTAAAGAGATTGAATCTATACAATGCAAAGATAGTTGTACAATCTTCAGCAGCTCCAACAATAGTAGTTAATGTTATCAACTTATGCGTCCCTGTCTTTGTGGAGCAGGACCGGCATTGAGCCAAGCATTTTTGTCAGCGATATAATCGTACAACTTGTAATATGCTTGCTTACATAGTGTGCGTTTAATGCATGTTTTAAATTTCGTCTCATTGAGTTCAAGAATACTTTGTGGAATTTTATTATAGCATCTCAAACAGTACCCCATGAAAGATGAATCTACTTTAGCGAGTCTGAAGCCTGGCTGAACTAATTGGTCCCTATTTCTAGTACTGTAATTGTGTCTGTCACCTCTTTTACTAAAAAGATGCAGATTTTTTCTTACGTTCATTATGTTTTCGTAGATGTATTGACAATGTACCGTCATGATGTTAATGTCCTTAAACAGTTCCCTTAGAGAATCGCACCTATGAAGATTATATATAGCTCTGATTGCTCTTTTTTGCAGAATAATAATTGACTGAATGTCTGCAGCTCGTCCCCATAACAAAATGCCATAAGACATTATACTATGAAAGTAATTAAAATAGACCAGTCTAGCGGTATCAACATCTGTAAATTGACGGATTTTTCTAATAGCATATGCTTCTGAACTTAGCCGCCCCGCATGAGATGTTAAATGAGAACTCCATTGTAGCCTTGAATCAAGCGTAATCCCCAGGAAAACCGTTTTATCTACGAATTCAAGTTTCTCTTTATTCAATACTAGCTGACCCGAGCAACTTCGTCTGCGTGCGTGTGCACATAAAAGAAAGAGAGGTTAGAGACAGTGTGCGTCATCCTTAAAAGTTAGACATATGGCCATTGCGGATATTTTTTTAGAGCTTTTTAAGAGGGACAATTCCGACATACATGATAATTGCGTAACTTTAACCGTTCACGCACAACGGAAGCTCTCAAAAGGAGTAAATCCCTATTATATACTATTACCGATGGATAATCATCAAATGACCCCACCCACTCTGGACGGATCGGAAGGGAGTGTCAGGCTTGTACTGACTAAAATCCATACACGTTTCTTCTATTTCCCTTTGCGTTCCAGGGCCGCGGTATCTCTTTCGAACAGTCCCGCAACCCTGGCAGGCCTCGCTCCTCTCGGATCCCTTCCCGTTTGCTGACATCTCTTTGAGACGCGTGTGGAACACGAACACGCCGTCACCACGGCCTGTCGTCATAAGACGGACAGATGGCGAGCTAGCCCATTACTCACCGTCCACAGGCCCGCGACCCTCGACAGCCTTACGTCTTCATCTTTAGACACTCGATGACAATCATACACCAGCTAGAACGAAAGTTCTCATCAAAGTTCTTGAAATGAGCCGAGACACGATAAAACTGCTGTAAACTGTTGCGGACCTGTTGCAACTGCCTTCCGTCTCCATCGTCAGACCTTTGATGATAGACATACTCCAGGCAGGTCTAAAGTTCTCATCAAGGTGCATGAAATAAGCCCAGACACGATACAGATGCTGTAAACTCTTGAGGACCTCTTGCAACTGTTTTCCTTCTCCATCGTCAGACATTCGATGAAAGTCATACTGAGTTAGGTTTAAAGTTTTCATCAAAGCGAATGCAATGAGCCCAATAACATTATACTTGCTGCAAACTGTTTAGGACCGCTTGCAACTGCCATTTGTCTCTATCGTTTGACCGTCGATGACAGTCATACTTCAGCAAGGCCTAAAGTTCTCATCAAGGTGCATGAAATGAACCCAAACACGTTATTGTTGCTGCAAACTCTTGAGGACCTCTTGCAAGTGCCTTCCGTCTCCATAGTCAGACCTTCGATGACGTCATACTCCAGCTAGATCTAAAGTTCTCATCAAGAAAAATAAGGAAATGAGCCCAAACACGATTTTTCAATTTAAAAAACAAAAGATCATGCATATCGGACTTCTCTGTAAAAAGTTATGCGTGGTCAGGTCATACATAAAATAAAAAAATATAGACGCGTCGAATTGAGAACCTCCTCTTTTTGTTTCGTGGGTTAATAAACCAAGCTTCAGACATTTGACACGGGCGAGGGTCATTCTTTCACGGAAAACTTAACACCGCGACTCAGAAAATGGAGTGAAATTAATAGCGCCATCTATCGAGCACGAAATTAAACCGTTAAAATATAATGCATGTAAAGCGATCGAACACACACTCTACAGGGTTATAGCGTCATGTAGACTAATCTAGAGTACTTTTTGCTACCAGAACTTTTTTGTAAAGCTGGTCAGCCGATTTAAAAGTTATCTTGTGAGCACATTTTTATTAATTAGTACCATTTT
The DNA here is from genome assembly GCA_947578425.1 of Eugnorisma glareosa. Lineage (NCBI taxonomy): Eukaryota > Metazoa > Arthropoda > Insecta > Lepidoptera > Noctuidae > Eugnorisma > Eugnorisma glareosa. The sequence goes on along the minus strand of OX387974.1, from coordinate 4,637,203 downwards.
GGTGCAATAGATGTCGTTGCATGTATCTTACACAATGAACCATCATTGTGAAGTTCTTGTTGAACACTTTAAATTCATAAATCTTTTGATAGAGAGCACTGATTACAATGAAACAAAAACTAAAACCTCTAAGTTCTCCACAATATTTGTCCATTGAATCTAATCACATTGGTTTTCCCAACAACATGAAGCCCGCCTCGCAGCGCGCGCAGGTTATTATTTTGATGCGGAGTTATTTTAAAACTACTATCTCCTAAGATATTCATCTAAATTGAATGGTGTAAAGGGCAATTTTGGTCACAATTGAATGCTAAAGATGACTAACATATTTATTTTGATAAGGATTAATACTATGTCGGTAAAAATACCTATGCAAATAAAACACTATTTTTGACCAAATTTTAAAATCATAAAAATGGTTATTGTTAGTCAACCTTAAAAGATAGGCATGTGCTCTCGCGGACTTTTTTTTAGACATTTTTAAGAGGAATAATTCCCTCATACATTATTTTTGTGCAACTTTAACCGGTTAACCAGCGCACGCAACGGAAGCACTCAAAGATAATACATTTTCCCCGTTTTTTCAACATTTTTCGTTGATGCTCAGCTCCTATTGATTGTAGCGTGATGATATATAGCCTATAGCCTTCCTCGATATATAAGCTATCTAACACTAAAAGATTTTTTCAATTCGAACGAGTAGTTCCTCAGATTAGCGCATTCAAACAAACAAACAAACTCTTCAGCTTTATAATATTAGTATAGATTATATCACAATCACTACTTTTAACATTCGGTAAAGCAAATCTAATGCATTTAGTCTTTTTTTCGTTTAATACTAAATTGTTTGCTGTGAACCAATTTTGAACCTGAAGTAGGGCATTATTCACGTCATCTAGAATTTGGGCGCGTCTATTTATTTTAAAAATTAGAGAAGTGTCATCAGCAAATAGTATAAAGTGTCATCAGCATATTTTGAGGTTGGTTTTTCAGTAAATAAGGTAGATCATTTATATATACTAGAAAGAGGAAAGGACCCAATATTGAGCCTTGCGGAACCCCCATTTTTACTTTTAACCCTGTGTATTGATTGATTGATTTGAATTGATTTTTTAACCCTGTGAATTGATACCATTTATTTGAACATGTTGATGTCTATCACTCAAATAAGATTTTACCAAACTAAGTGCAAGTTTACCTAGTCCGTAATGCTCAAGTTTCAAAAGTAATGTGTCGTGATTTACGCAATCAAACGCTTTGGAGAGATCACAAAAAAAAAAACCAACGCCGTCGTGGGACTCTTCCCATGCAGTAAATATGTGCTTTAATAAGGTTACACCGGCGTCAGTCGTACAACGTCTCTTGGTGAAACCATACTGTTGATCGTGTAGGATTTTGTTGGTGTTAAAATGATTAAGCATTTGATTCAGCATTACCTTTTCAAAAACCTTGCTAAAAACTGGCAACACGGATACAGGTCTATAATTATTAGAATCTTTACTATCCCCGGATTTGAAAAGTGGTATGACTTTACTGTGTTTCATTAAAGCAGGGAAAACTCCTTGGTCTACACACAAATTAAAAATTAAAGCTAAGTAAGGTGCTATAATGTCAACTATGGATGTACAAACTTTGATAGACATTCTCCATAGATCTTCGATCAGTTTGATTTTTATTTGCCGGAAAGCTTTGATAACTAACTAACTAACTAATAACTAACTAACTATTCAGCCGAGCATCCAGAAACGTTGGCCCTTAATAAACCAATTGAGACTTCAGGTGAAGAATTTAGAGCTTCCGTAGTTTTTAACGGTATATCGGTAAAGAAGTTTACAAATTCTTGAGCTACTTCCAAATTAGAGCTTTTAGGACCACATGCTGTAAATAACTGCAGAAAAGAAGAAAGGAACAGAAAATAGTACAAAGGTAATGCTTATTTCTAAAGAAATCTCTTCCAGCATAAGGAAGGAAAGGAAAATCTAAAATACAGAGATTTTTCTATTTTTTTTTTTTTTTTCTTTCTGTAGAAGAGAAGAAAATAAAATAGAATACAAAACATAAAGCAGAACTATTTAAATTTAATACTTATACCATTTATGAATATACTAACATACTTCTATATACAAAAACAATACATATAACAATACTATAAATACAATAAAATAACTAATAATAATAGTCGTACATACTTATTCATGCAACTATGACGAAATGAAAAGATACTGTTCTTTCACTCTTCTTTTGAAAACTGCAACAGTTTGGCAGTCCCTAATGTCAGGCGAAAGTTGACTTTCGGAAGTCGGTGGCAAAAAAGATACAAACAAAGACACCGACTTCCGAAAGTGAAGTTATTTTAGACTTTTTTAGTTTTTTTTTGGAAGTCAGTTTTGTTTTCGCAGAAAGTTTTTTGTCTTTGACGAACGCAGTGCTATAACCTTTACATTGGACACGCAAATAATTTGATTTAGAAAAAACCTTAAAACACCTCGATCAAAATGTGGAGGTTGTAAAAAAAAATTCTAAAGAAAAATTAAATGTCTGATGGCTATGCTGGTTCCAATACATATATTTTAATTATGATGTGTCTTATTAATGTCTTATTAATTAAATACCCTGCGGTCCTACTATGGGAAATTGATGACGTGCCACCATCCATCGGTTCCTGAACACATGAGCCAACCTCGTGGCTTTCTACCGAGCTAGTATTCCTGCAAGCCCCCGATGTTGATTGCGAGGCGTGTAAAATGGTAAAAAACTGAAAGAGGATATTATCATTTAGAACCTCACTGAATTTAAACCTTTATGTTTTCACATCAACGGCAAGAACCTGAGCTGGGATAATAATATATGTACCGTAACTAACGAATAAATTCTATTGTATGACCGCATTGTGTGTGTTTCATTCATGATCTTCTGAAGCAAAATGCCCTCAAAGTCTTATTAAATGCATAACTACCACTGGCAACTCGGTTGTGTACGGAAAAATCAGCCTTACAAAGTAAAATATGTTGTATTGTACCTGATATCAAGATTCCTTCGAACCGGCAACTGTCAGTTTCACAAATGATTACTAAGTTAGGACAGATGATTATTGGGTTACGACATCATGTTAATTAAACTCACTGGGATTATTGGCATTAATGATTTTGAATTAAGTCATTTGCTTACCGTAATTTAAACTGGAACTTTGGAGTTGTATGCGCTTTGCTATGAACATGTAATTTCCTCGCACCACGAGCAACTAGTATGTCGATCATCTGGAGTCCAAAACTATTTTCATTCAAAACTACAACTTGGGTGTGGTTTGGATTGCAAGATATTCTGAAAGAAATAATAATATTGTGAATTGCTATAAAGCCATCATAACCAAAAGGATTTGTTATGTTAATAATACGAAACATGAAAGTAAAATGTCGGCTCTATAAAATTTCAAAACAAAAAAGCGTTTATTCACCTGGGCTGCGCCCGCGTTGAATAACCTTCGATCTTCAGTAGTACTCTGCCGCGGTGCCTGCTGGCCGCGAGCAGTCGAAAGGCGCGTCCAGCGTCGTTCGGCGCATACGACACTCGCGACAGAGGACGCACGTACCCGCGGGCAATGCCCTCGCTCAACATCGCCTGTAATTCCTGTGGATTCAAGTAAATGTTTTACCGACAACAGATCCATGGTCTATAGGTTGACTGGTAATTAGTGACCGATTGTACTCATGATAACAAAAAACTTTCCCAAAGATAATTAATTTTTCACTATCACAATAACACAACAGCCGTATGAAATTCGCGCGCCACGTGGGTGCTTTGCTTACCCACTGTTGCACGGTACGATAGTAATGATACAGAAGGGCGTCATGCGGTAAACAGCTGACAGGTCAAAGCGCGCGCGCGCGCAAATTTTCTACTTAGCGCTAATCTGCCGTCAATGGGAATATTTCTGGGTTTTCTTAGGTAAAAGCGCTTGGTGAGAACTTCGAGTTGGGACACTATGTCTTTTCAATCTCTTAAAATGCAGGACATCCACCATCACCACTTAGTTTTGAGAGCAAGTTCATTTGAATGTTTCGAGAGTTTCTTAAGGTATTTGTTGTTTCTGGCTGGAGAGGCGCCACGGCGCCCTCACCTTCCGCCTGACGCAGGTCCTCACCGGACATGGTTGTTTCGGGAGGTTCCTGCACCTAATCGGGCGGAGGAAACGCCCGGGTGTCACCACTGCGAGGATCGACCGGAGGACACGGTGGAGCACACTGTGCAGGTCTGCTCCGCTTGGGCGGAGCAACGCCGTGTCCTCGTAGCGGCGATCGGCGGCGGCGACCTCTCGCGTCCGGCCCTGGTTCAATCCATGGTCCGGAGCGAGACGGAATGGGACGCCGTCACCTCCTTTTGCGAAGCAGTCATGCTAGCGAAGGAGGTGGCGGGACGTGAGAGGGAGAGAACCTCACGTCTCAGCCGCCGCGGGAGACGCACCGGGCGTCGGGGGCCACGTGGTGGCCCCCGGCCACCGTAGACGCGGGCCTGTGGACGGTGAGCTATGGGCTAGCTCGCCGTCCGTCCGTCTTATGACGACAGGCCGTGTCGACGGCGCGTTCGTGTTCCACGCGCGCCTCAAAGAGAGTCAGCAAACAGGAAGGGGTCCGTAAGGGCCGACGCCTGCCAGGGTTGCGGGACTGTTCGAAAGAGATACCGCGGCCCTGGAACACAAAGGGCAAAGGAAGGAACATGGATGGGTTTTTGTCAGTAGAAGTCTGACACTCCCTCCTGCTCAGCCCAGAGCGGGAGGGGTTATTTGATGATTTCCTATCGGTAAAAAAAAAAAAAAAAAAAAAAAAAGGTATTTGTTGTTTTATGGTGTCCCCTCCATTTTTTCGACGCCCATGAATCACTGTTTTATTTTGGGATCAAATGGCAATATTAAACTGTATTTGTACTTACCTTATGATCACCAACATAAATGTATGGTATCCTATCTTTTTACCGTAAAATATTCATGAATGTCCACTAAGTACAGACATCATCAGGCTATTATGCTGATTGTTTTTTTTAAATGGTCAAGTCATTAACAAGTACCGGGACCTAAATACTACCAATAAAATACGTTTCCTTGTCCGAGTGGCTGACACCACACACAACCTTACCACAGACGACAGACATTTCAAAAGAAGATATACAGCAAGTTCTGTATGAACTTATAATATTGCGACGCAAAACATTCATTGGTTCAGCTCGTAAGAGAGCCTCACTTGCCAGTGGCAGTGCCGGCTGGTTTACTTAAAGTACTTACTTGTATTTCTTTGGGAGCTTCAAATATTGTTGAGAAATCGACAACAGCATACGCTCTTTCTCTAGTGAGGTTGTACATTCCATAATTAAATTCTTCGTCAAGATTGTGAAGTTGAGAAACATCATAACATGTGCCCACAGCACAAACACAGTCAAGCGTATTCTGAAAAATAGGAAACCCTACAATATAGCTACTGTTAATTACCTTATTAAGATTAAGTTATGCCAAACTATACAAATCTATACTAATATTATAAAGCTGAAGAGTTTGTTTGTTTGTTTGTTTGTTTGAACGCGCTAATCTGAGGAACTACTCGTTCGAATTGAAAAAATCTTTTAGTGTTAGATAGCTTATATATCGAGGAAGGCTATAGGCTATATATCATCACGCTACAATCAATAGGAGCTGAGCATCAACGAAAAATGTTGAAAAAACGGGGAAAATGTATTATCTTTGAGTGCTTCCGTTGCGTGCGCTGGTTAACCGGTTAAAGTTGCACAAAAATAATGTATGAGGGAATTATTCCTCTTAAAAATGTCTAAAAAAAAGTCCGCGAGAGCACATGCCTATCTTTTAAGGTTGACTAACAATAACCATTTTTATGATTTTAAAATTTGGTCAAAAATAGTGTTTTATTTGCATAGGTATTTTTACCGACATAGTATTAATCCTTATCAAAATAAATATGTTAGTCATCTTTAGCATTCAATTGTGACCAAAATTGCCCTTTACACCATTCAATTTAGATGAATATCTTAGGAGATAGTAGTTTTAAAATAACTCCGCATCAAAATAATAACCTGCGCGCGCTGCGAGGCGGGCTTCATGTTGTTGGGAAAACCAATGTGATTAGATTCAATGGACAAATATTGTGGAGAACTTAGAGGTTTTAGTTTTTGTTTCATTGTAATCAGTGCTCTCTATCAAAAGATTTATGAATTTAAAGTGTTCAACAAGAACTTCACAATGATGGTTCATTGTGTAAGATACATGCAACGACATCTATTGCACCAAAATGGTACTAATTAATAAAAATGTGCTCACAAGATAACTTTTAAATCGGCTGACCAGCTTTACAAAAAAGTTCTGGTAGCAAAAAGTACTCTAGATTAGTCTACATGACGCTATAACCCTGTAGAGTGTGTGTTCGATCGCTTTACATGCATTATATTTTAACGGTTTAATTTCGTGCTCGATAGATGGCGCTATTAATTTCACTCCATTTTCTGAGTCGCGGTGTTAAGTTTTCCGTGAAAGAATGACCCTCGCCCGTGTCAAATGTCTGAAGCTTGGTTTATTAACCCACGAAACAAAAAGAGGAGGTTCTCAATTCGACGCGTCTATATTTTTTTATTTTATGTATGACCTGACCACGCATAACTTTTTACAGAGAAGTCCGATATGCATGATCTTTTGTTTTTTAAATTGAAAAATCGTGTTTGGGCTCATTTCCTTATTTTTCTTGATGAGAACTTTAGATCTAGCTGGAGTATGACGTCATCGAAGGTCTGACTATGGAGACGGAAGGCACTTGCAAGAGGTCCTCAAGAGTTTGCAGCAACAATAACGTGTTTGGGTTCATTTCATGCACCTTGATGAGAACTTTAGGCCTTGCTGAAGTATGACTGTCATCGACGGTCAAACGATAGAGACAAATGGCAGTTGCAAGCGGTCCTAAACAGTTTGCAGCAAGTATAATGTTATTGGGCTCATTGCATTCGCTTTGATGAAAACTTTAAACCTAACTCAGTATGACTTTCATCGAATGTCTGACGATGGAGAAGGAAAACAGTTGCAAGAGGTCCTCAAGAGTTTACAGCATCTGTATCGTGTCTGGGCTTATTTCATGCACCTTGATGAGAACTTTAGACCTGCCTGGAGTATGTCTATCATCAAAGGTCTGACGATGGAGACGGAAGGCAGTTGCAACAGGTCCGCAACAGTTTACAGCAGTTTTATCGTGTCTCGGCTCATTTCAAGAACTTTGATGAGAACTTTCGTTCTAGCTGGTGTATGATTGTCATCGAGTGTCTAAAGATGAAGACGTAAGGCTGTCGAGGGTCGCGGGCCTGTGGACGGTGAGTAATGGGCTAGCTCGCCATCTGTCCGTCTTATGACGACAGGCCGTGGTGACGGCGTGTTCGTGTTCCACACGCGTCTCAAAGAGATGTCAGCAAACGGGAAGGGATCCGAGAGGAGCGAGGCCTGCCAGGGTTGCGGGACTGTTCGAAAGAGATACCGCGGCCCTGGAACGCAAAGGGAAATAGAAGAAACGTGGATGGATTTTAGTCAGTACAAACCTGACACTCCCTTCCGATCCGTCCAGAATGGGTGGGGTCATTTGATGATTATCCATCGGTAATAGTATATAATAGGGATTTACTCCTTTTGAGAGCTTCCGTTGTGCGTGAACGGTTAAAGTTACGCAATTATCATGTATGTCGGAATTGTCCCTCTTAAAAAGCTCTAAAAAAATATCCGCAATGGCCATATGTCTAACTTTTAAGGATGACGCACACTGTCTCTAACCTCTCTTTCTTTTATGTGCACACGCACGCAGACGAAGTTGCGCGGGTCAGCTAGTTACTAATATAATAATACTAGCTGACCCGCGCAACTTCGTCTGCGTGCGTGAGTACATAAAAGAGAGTAGAGGGGAGGGAGAGGGAGTAGTGTGCGTCAACCTTTGAAGTTAGACATATGGCCTTTGCGGACATTTTTGAGAGCTTTTTAAGAGGGACAATTCCAACATACATGATAATTGCGTAACTTTAACCGTTCACGCAAAACGGAAGCTCTCAAAAGGAATAAATCCCTGTTTTTGAAATATTTTTCAATGATGCTCCGCTCCTCGATACATGGGCTATCCAACACTAAACTAATTTATCATTTCAAACCAGTAGTTCCAGAAAGTAGCGCGTTCAATCAACAAAATAAACAAACTCTTCAGCTTTATAATATTAGTACAGATTCAAGTAGTTAACAATTTAATTTCTCGCAAATATTTGCATTAATCGCAAAAATATTCTACTTATGTTTTTCCAAATCAGGCCTTCCTTTTTTTTTCCGATGGGAAATCATCAAATAACCTGTCCCACTCTGGACGGAGCGGAAGGGAGTGTCAGACTTGTACTGACAAAACCCATCCACTTTTCTTCTTTTGCCCTTTGCGTTCCAGGGCAGCGGTATCTCTTTCGAACAGTCCCGCAACCCTGACAGGCATCGGTCTTCTCGAACCCCTTCCCGTTTGCTGACATCTCTTTGAGGCGGGCGTGGAACACGAACGCGCCGTTGATACGGCCTGTCGTTATAAGACGGACGGATGGCAAGCTAGCTCATTACTCAACGTCCACAGGCCCGCGACCCTCGACAATCTTACGTCTTCATCTTTAGACACTGGATGACAGTCATACACCAGGTAGGACGAAAGTTCTCATCAAAGTTCTTGAAATGAGCCGAGACACGATAAAACTGCTGTAAACTGTTGCGGACCTTTTGCAACTGCCTTCCGTCTCCATTGTCAGACTTTTGATGATAGACATACTCCAGGTCTAAAGTTCTCATCAAGGAGCATGAAAAGAGCCCAAACACGATTTCTCAATTTAAATAAAATGGATCATGCATATCATTCATAAAATAACAAAAATATAGACGCGTCGAATTGAGAACCTCCTCTTTTTGTTCCGTCGGTGATAAAACCAAGCTTCAGACATTTGACACGGGCGAGGGTCATTCTTTCACGAAAAACACCGCGATTCAGATAATGGAGTGAAATGAACAGCGCCATCTATCGAGCACGTAGTTAGACCGATAGAATATGCAGCATGGAAAGCCATTGAACACACACCCTACAGGGTTATAGCGTCATGAAGACTAATCTAGAGTACTTTTTGCCATCAGAACTTTTTTGTAAAGCCAAAGTCAGCCGATTTAAAAGTTATCTTGTAGCACATTTTTATTAATTAGCACCATTTGTGTGCAATAGATGTCGTTGCATGTATCTTACACAATGTTGTTATGTTCTTCTTGAACACTTTTAATTCATAAATCTTTTGATAGAGAGCACTGATTACAATGAAACAAAAACTAAAACCTTTTCTAAGTTACGCACAATATTAATTTGTGCATTGAATCTAATCACATTGGTTTTCCCAACAACATGAACGCCCGCCTCGCAGCGCACGCGGGTCATTATTTTGATGCGGAGTTATTTTAAAACTGTGATATCTCCTAAGTTATTCACCTAAATTGAATGGTGTAAAGGGCAATTTTGGTTACAATTGAACGCTTAAGATGACTAATATATTTATTTTGATAAGGATTAATATTATGTCGGTAAAAACACCTTTGCAAATAAGGCATTATTTTTGACCAAATTTTAAAATCATAAAAATGGTTATTGTTAGTCAACCTTAAAAGATAGGCATGTGCTGTCACGGACTTTTTTTTAGACATTTTTAAGGGGAATAATTCCCTAATACATTATTTTTGTGCAACTTTAACCGTTTAACCAGCGCAAGCAAAGGAAGCTCTCAAAAATAATAAATTTTCCCCGTTTTTGCAACATTACTCATTGATGCTCCGCTTCTATTAATTGTAGCGTGATGATATATAGCCTATAGCCTTCCTCGATAAATGAGCTACCCAACACTAAAAGAGTTTTTCAATTCGAACCAGAAGTTCCTGAGATTAGCGCGTTCAAACAAACAAACAAACAAACTCTTCAGCTTTATAATATTAGTATAGATTATATCAAGGTCCATACCGTCTTCAAGGTTCCCCTAACTGAGCTTATAACAAGTTTACAGCCCTCCCCTTTTCTGGCATTACGAATCATATCCACGAAACTTTGATCTCGAGAATTGCCGACATGATCAGCTGGAAACAAATAAAAGATAAATAATTATAGTTTTACTTAGCCTTATCAGATATGTACATATATGTACTTATATGTAGTTGAATATCAGTTGTATACCTTTCAACTCCGGGAATAATTTAAGTAAGAAACGTTTTTTCCGAATGTCACTAACGGTCGTGAATACTTCACAGCCGTGAGCAAGGAGTATGCATAACACAGCCTGGCCCAAAGCTCCAGCCCCTCCATGGACTAACACAGACACATCAGGAGTCAGCTCGTTGCCGTATTTGATTCCCTACAAAAAAACAGGATTGTTAAATTCTTTATTGGTCGCCCTCTTGATGTAGCCGACTGATTGATGATTTCACTCTTTCTTTGAATTCTGTGGTTATTGTAGTAGGAAATACAGACTTGGGTACAGAGTTACATTCTTATTATGCACGTAATAAATGTGAAAAGAATGTGCTGAGTACGATTTATCCGTCGTCTTGGACTTCTACATTCAGAGGACCGGTATTGCAAAAGAGATGGTGGATTCAGTGAAACAATGAACGACGAAATGATTGTTGCTACAATCTTAAGTGTATACACTCACGAGGCAGTAAAATGCGTGTGCGTAGGCGAGCGGCACGGTGGCGGCGTCCTCGAGGCTCCAGTGCGCCGGCACCGGCCACAGCAGCTCCGGCTGCGCGCGCACCACGCTGCTGCAGGCGCGGCAGCGCATCAGGCCCATCACGCGCTCGCCGCTGTAACATAACATGCATCAGATTCTTTAAAACTCTTTTACAATGCTTAATCACCGATCTTCGTGAATCAGGCCAAAATAATAGCCTTGGTAACTCTCCACAGCCGATAAAAGGCGCAAAGCAAGAAGAGCTACAACTAGAACCGCCAAGTGCGTGTCGTACTCACACAGGGTTCCGCAGCACCAAATAATAAAAATATTTTGAAGGCTCATTCATGTTGTACCTATTGTTTTACATTCAACAGCAAAACTAAATTTGTTTTTCATAGTATGTTAATCAAAAACAAAGTTACTGCTGCAGTTTGATGAAAAAGCCCCATATCTCAAAAACTCGACATTAAATCTTATTCAAACCAATTATGGTTGAAAGTTTTATTTTTTTTCTACAATCCTATTTTTTTTCAGAATTTTCCTCTTCTTACCTTAGAAATTAAAGGGGGACAAACACACATTTTACCAGTTTGGAAGTGTATATCTTTCAAAAGACTGACTTTGGGAAAAAGTGGTTTTGGGAACCTCAATCTCATTTTTAAAGATCTATAGACACTCCGCCCGTTAAATTTGACGAAAACAAAATTGTATTTATTATGTTATATTTAGTTTTAGTTCTATTTATGGGGAGACCCCCTTAATCATTGTTTTTAAAAAAAATGTATTAAAATCGTAAAGCGGTTCACAAAATACATTTACTTAGTAAGTTTCAACTGTGTAATAATTTTGTAATAAAGTGGCTGTGACATACACGGACAGACAGACGAACAGACATGGCGAATCTATACGGGTTCCGTTTTTTGCCATTCGGCTACGGAACCCTAAAAACGAGTTGTTTGTTTGTGTACAATACCAATTGATGGAGAAAGACTTAGCACTGGCGGCGCCGCGGCGGTGTTAACAGCCAGCAATCTCCTATTGGTATAATTATGTATCTCTATAACTGACACGAGATCTACATTACCTACTGGACGTTTCTTGAGTGACAAAATAATCGATAGCGAGTCGCTTCCTCGTCAGTAGTAAAACATGTGCTTAATGAACGAAGTCTTTTAATATTTTTTTCTCTCTTTTGAACTTGTTCACATCAACTATTTAAAAATTTTAAAAATATTAAAAATTTCATTACCTTTCTGTTGTTCCACTGAAATCCATGCCATAGTTGTTTTCTCCACCATGTTTTTTTCCAATTGCTTTCATAACGTCCGTGTTTGATATTCCGGCGTAATGGACCTGAAAATGTTCAAGCTGTTTTTTTTAAATAAATTTTATAAATTCACTTAATATTCCTAATCTTAATCCTTATTTGGCGTTTGGTGACATTTTTTTAAATGGAATCCATCCAATGACCCCTCCCCACTCTGGGCGCAGCGGAAGGGAGTGTCAGACTTGTACTGACTTGTCAGCCTGTCCCGCAACCCTGGCAGGCATCGGTCCTTTCCTTTCGGACCCTTATTTTTTCTTTATAATTGACAAGTTGAAATTCGAAAGATGAAAAAATATTTTAGACAGTTGAGATTTTCTTCATACGTGTACTGATTTTTGTTGAAATATTATGTTTATTTTATTTACTTTATTTTATTTTATTGTGTTTGGGTGGCTTACAGCTAACAGTACAAATATGTATAGTGAAGCAATCAGCGAAAAGCCATTACAAGCCTCAACAATTAGCAATAAACTATTGTTGCACAAACTAATAACTAAGTACCAAATCAATATCTAAGCATACTTCATATGAATAACTAAGCATAGTGTAATAACAAAGAATGAATAGGACTAAATATAATATTAAATTATGCCTGCAATAAATAATGTTAATATATTAATGTTATAAAATATTTGAAAAGAAGACACCAAAATTTCTCCATAGTGGATTTTTACCTGTAAGTGTGATTGTATTATTGAGCCTAATGGCCATTAATTGTTAAAGCAAGTTGCTACAAGAACGCGTTTCGTAATATAATCATAATTATGGTTCCTGGTACGTATAATTATGAATCTTATTTCAAAGTATTTATCGATTTTTTTCGCCTCCTGATGCTGTCCTGGAAAATTGAGTTTTTAAACCGAATTTTTCATTTCTTTTAATTAGAAATTAGTAGAAAGAGGGTCTTAACTGTGTAGGCCCGTTTTTATCCCACCCCAAATTAAAACCGTTAACTACAATGCCAATTGCCCCCGACATGGCATAAAACTGTGGCGCTGCATTTGGAGCATTTGAGCAGTAGCTCTAAACGGTCCAGATAGCAGAAAAACTGATAATAGTGCAGGTTATCAGTTTGGTTGGCGACGGAAGAACGATTGCATTATCAATCGTCAACGGCGGCAACCAGAGGTCGAGCTAGAAGGCTTACTGTGCATCCACCAACCCGCATTAGACAAGCGTGGTGGGTTCATTGTCTACTTTCCTCCTCATGGCAATTACAAATAAAAAACACGCCCAAAGTGCCCGGTAGCTCCAGTGGCGCTCTTGGTGACGACGGTAGGCAGGCACGCCACGGAGCAAGGGGTGCTAATCATCCCCGGGTGAGATCCACTCATCGTCTAACGACCAAAGCTAAGAGAAAGGACAAAGATAAGCATTTGAACATATCGACTTATAACGTACGCACTTTAAGAACAGAAGAACACCTAGTAGATTTTGGAAACGCCCTTAATGATGTGAAATGGGACATAATTGGGTTGTCAGAAGTGCCCAGAGAGGGAGAAGATACAATTGAACGGCAAAACAATATCTTTTACCACTTCGGACAAACTGCAGGTTTATACGGCGTCGGTTTCATAGTTGCAAAAAGATGGAAAGACAATATTCTAGAATTTATAGCATACTCGGACAGAATAGCACTACTAAAATTTAAAGTTTCCGATACTAAAACCTTAACAGTCATCCAAGTCTATGCACCAACATGAGCACATCAAGACGAAGAAGTTGAAGATTTTTACGATCTCTTGAATAAAGCTTGTGACTATCATCGTGGTACGTGGAACATTATAATGGGTGATTTTAATGCTAAAATAGGCCAAAAACAGCCCCTTGATAATTTCAGCAACCTAGGGTCCCATGGCATCGGTAACCGAAACGAGCGTGGCACACGATTATTACAATTCTCTTTTGGCCAAAATTTATACATAAGCAACTCCTTCTACCCCAAAAAATCGCAACGGCGATGGACATAGATTTCTCCAGACGGAAATACTAGGAATGAAATCTATTTTGAACTAACCTCACATCATCAAATTGTAAAAAACATTCAAGTTCTTAACCAATTTAAATACACCTCTGACCACAGACCCATACGCGCAACTATATTTTTCGATTTAAAATTGTACAGAAAACGAATATTTATGGATAAAATAAAGAGATTGACCAAAGGATCACTGATTGTCAATAAGCAACAATTTAATTTAGAGTTAAAAACAATTTTAGTATTCTAGATTAAAACCGAAGACGTGCAGGAACAATTTAATAATATCGCCAATAGTGTTAAAACAGCAAGTAGAAAAATTAAAACATTACCGAACAAAATCAAAAAATTGTGATCAGATACCATAAAACTTATAGATGAAAGACAGGCCCTAAGCGCAAATAAAAGAAACCCTGAATATAAAAATAAACACAAAGAAGTGAAACGCAACACAAGAAATGATATCAGGTCTTTTAACACCAAACTGATCCAAATTGCTTTAGGAAACAATCGTTCTTTAGAAATAGCCAAACAAGGCTCACAAAGGGCAAACAGTGGATAAATTGTCTTAAGGACCACAGCAAAAACACAAAGTATTACAAATCTGCACCAAATATTTCAAATCGTTATACTCAAACTGCCAGCTCTCAACATCCAGCATAAACTATTTTTGCCCATATACCATTCCTCCAATTACTGGTTACGAAGTTCACACCGCACTCAGTAAAATTAAGTAAGTACAACACAACAACAAGTAAGTACAACCAGGTGAGGATGGTATAAGTACAGAAATTTTGAAAATAGGCGAACCTACTCTTCTCTCTGTAATAACTAATCTGTTCAATTCCATTCTTAAAACAGGTACATTCCCAGATGGTTTCTGCCACTCAAATATAATACTGTTGCATAAAAAGGGAGATAAGTCGGACCTTAACAACAACCGACCAATCAGTCTTGTATCTCATCTCTACAAGGCCTTCATTAAAATCATAGACAACCGTATCTCACCTCAGTTGGAAAAACACCAACCTCCTCAACAAGCTGGTTTTCGATCAGGCCTTTCGACTACTGACCATCTGCACGCAATAAACCAAATAGTAAAAATATATCAAGAGTTCAATATTCCCATATATTTTGCCTTCATCGACTACTCGAAAGCCTTCGATAGTTTGACACACGATGCCATATTTGACGCTCTTAACAGCCAAGAAGTTGATCCCACCTACATCAGTCTACTCCGTAAAGTGTATCTAAACAGAACTGCTTCAATTAAGTTGCATCAAGCTGGACCATCATCCTTCATAGAAAAAGGCGTAAAGCAAGGAGACCCGCTTTCACCTAAGCTTTTTAATAGCGCTCTTGAAGAAGTGTTTAAAAAGCTAACGGCTAGTTGGGAGAGAAACGGTATTGAAATCGGTGGGGCGCGGTTAACAAATCTTCGCTTCGCTGACGACATTGTTGTATTCTTTTCCACGGCGGCAGAACTAGAGCTAATGTTAAACCAACTCAGTAATGCAAGCCTTGAGGTTGGACTGGCGATGAACCTGTCAAAGACCAAACTGATGTCAAACACCACTAAGCATAGGATCAGAGTAAATGGTGAAGAATTGCAATATGTCCATGAATACATCTACTTGGGACAGTTAGTCTGTTTCCAGTCCAGGCAAAACAAGGAAGTCACAAGACGAACCGAAAATGCCTGGAAGAGCTACTGGTCCATGAAGGAGCTTATGAAGGGAAACCTTCCTTTGTCGCTAAAGCGAAAAATCATGGACATGTGCATTCTTCCCATTTTGACCTATGGATCCCAGACTTGGTCTTTGACAAACATTCAAAAGTCCAAGCTCAAGGTCTGCCAACGTGCAATGGAGCGCAGCATTCTAGGCGTCAAACTAACAAACCATGTAGGCAACACGACACTGCGCTCCAAAACACATATTACTTACTGACTTACTTTGCTTACTGACTTTGCTCAAAAAACCGCTAAACTGAATTGGCACTGGACTGGCCACGTCTGCCGCATGCATAATGAGCTGTGGGAAAAAAAAACACTTTCTGGAGCCCTGACACGGCCAGAAGGCGTCGCGGCAGACCTCGTAGAAGATAGCGGGACGAGCTGGATAAAACCAACGACCAGTGGCCCACATTAGCCCTGGATCGAAACAACTGGAAGTCATGGGGCCTTTGCCCAGCAGTGGGATGACGCAGGCTAACAGTATCAGTATTTCTACAATGAACGACATCGGGTCACCGACAGCGAGGTTTGCTACGCGTTCCGCTCTTTTGAAGCAGGCATTATAAGAAGACTCCAATAGAAGCGCCGAGGCGTTACTCCTTGGTGTGCAGGATTATTTCCTTTACTTTCTCCACAATAGAGGTAACACAACACATCACCATACTACAATTATCTGTGGCGGAATACAGAAATATTGTTTAATCTAGTCAGCAACCTTGGGAGCTGAAGGGATAGGCATATTTATTTTGTTTTTGTATATTTTTTTCACTAATCAGATTACTTCGAGTTATAACCATTTAGTATCTTTAATTTCCAATTTGTAAAACTGGTTTTAATCAGCAGGAAGCTTCTTGACATAAGATTTCTTATCAATTATTATTCCATTATTAATTCAGTACGCGAACACTTTATGATTCTTCCTTTTTAACAAAATCAAATGTCATTAATTCCAACTGTTACAATCATGCACGTGTTTATTTTAATTTAATTTGTCTTTTACCTTAAATCATTTTTTTTTCTTTAATCTTATATTTTTTTTGTATATGAAGACAGTGGTACACACGGCTACACATCAAGCTATACATTTCCAGTATAAGCTGACCTCGCATTGTTCCGAAATCCTATACGACGCGAGATCAGCATAAACTGGAAATGTATAGCTTGATGTGTAGCCGTGTGTACGTACAGTTTATTTTTTACACTACAATTTGTATACGTATTTTTCTGTTTGTTCTTGTCTGTTAACAAATGTTTACATAAACTGATAAATAAGTAAATAATAATACACACGACGGCCAATCAAGCTATACTAAACCAGTTTATGCGGATATAGACAATCTATACAAAGCGAGGCCAAGTTATACTGGAAATGTACATCTTCATGTGCCGCCGTGTGTTACTTATTCGCAATAATCGCTCGCACCGTGACAGGAACTCCAGAGCTGCATGTCCCCGCAGCATCGACCCACTCCAAAGAATTCAAATCCCCGACTTGTGCGGATTGTAACGTCACCTTGCTGCTCACTGTCGCGCTCTCCTGTGCTGGTACGTAATACTCTCCTCCCCACTTACCCTACAATTAAACGTTATTGACAAATTAACAGTTATGTACAGCTAATATGGCACATTGAATTTTAGTAAAACACGATTACACTCAAACATCATACAGGTACGATGACGAATCACTGCAAAGCTGAACTTAGCCTAAACTCAACTTTGTCAAATAACACTAGTCAATTTTAATATCAACAATGTTTACACTCACGTGATCCAGAACAGTAAACGCTAGATCAATATCCGGTAGATCGTCCAAGAAGAAATTGTTGCCTTCTTCATTATTGACACTTACTAGGTATACATTGTTACGTTGTTCGTCTTTCCTCCAACATTGTACTAAATGTTTGAGGGCGGAGGGGGCAGGGTAGGGAGCAATGATGAGCAGGCGATGGTGGGAGGAGAGGTTGGTGCGTGCAGCGGTGAGGAGTGACAAGTCGAGATGCGCGCGCACTGTGATGGTGGTGGTGGGCACGGCCACGTCACTCGGCCGCCAGCGGACCAGGTCTAGGCGCGAGCTAGCGTTGCTGTGAGCCAACAGTTGACGATACAGAGGCGACGGCCGGACGCGACCTCCGGATACATCGTCTTCCTCGCTCACTACAAAGGAGTCCCGTTGTAGCACACAATGTAGCATTTGGCACATCTATAAATATTTAAGAACAATGTAATTCCTTGCCAAATCACTAAAATACAAACGCAACAAAAATGGATTCTTACGTTTTCGTCGGTTGATAAATTACGGACGATAGCAAGGTCCGCACTCTTAAGTGAGCTCTCACTTTTCTTTGATGTGTTCAAGTCAGATAGATTAAATTCTTCGTAACTAATGTTGACACCATAAACATCAGCTCCAATGTTCTTTATTTCTTCATAGACGGAACCTTCCATTTGGTTGTTTGTGATACCAACAACTTTGATTAAGTCTTTATTAACATTCTCGGCAACTATTTGCAGGAAAATGTGTAGTGTTGTGTATGCTGAAACCTGTTAATAAAAATGATCATTTTTTTTACATTTATAATTTTATTCATAATTTAAATCATGATCACCTTTCTGTCCTTACTCCATTTTATTTGCGCAGCATGTCTTAATCTTTCATACATTTCTATCAACTGTCATCTCAGGAGACACTCGCAGTCTTAACATACAATCATATTTCCTAATATGAGTAACGATATAAGTTCAAAAGACAAAATATTACTCACACTTACTTGTTGGTCTTCTTGGAAATAAGAAACAAATTTCAATGCCTGTAACGCCGTGTTCCTTTTAATAACCGCTGGTAAATTACGGTATCTGATGTTTTCTATCGTTAGTCCTCCACAACTGAAAATGGCGAAAAAGGAAATCAAATACCAATTTAATACGTAGTTTACCAAATGGTTTACTGTGATAAAAAAATGTTTTAGTTTACCTTACAAAATCATATTGTTCTGACACATTAGCCTTATACAAAATATTGTTTTCTGAAACGGTCTTCATGTAGAGATGCTTCTTCACATTCACACCGATTCTCCTGATGTGAGTGGGCAGGGTGACTCCGTCGTGCGGTTGTCGCAACATTTGCAGCTGCAGCAAGCCGTTGAGAAACGTGACCCAGTTGTCGCGCCACACCAGCGAAGCTTCGTTCAGAGAAGCGCTGGCGGCTTCGATAGTACGGAATTCGCCACTGTGGACGAAATCATCATTAATTTATCTCGATATATAGATTAAATAGAAATATTGGAAATCTAGTAATAGATCACTATGGTGCGCGACGCGCACATACCTGAGTCATGGACTCGGCTCTCAAACACACACTTTCAAAGTTCTCTTCTTATTGATAAGCAATGGCTTATTTTGAATGAAGATAAAGAATGAAATGCGACCTTTTTCTCTGCCTCGGATCTATCAAGATCAATATTCTGTTACTCAGACTGATCTGACTTAAATAGCCCACCGGTTTACTTTTATTTACAATTATAGCCATTTATAACGTTGTCTTACCTATACGAGTATTCTCGTTCACTCAACAACTCATAAATATCTTCAGCGGTGAGGTTCATGTGTCGACTTTCGTTGAATTCTATTTCTACTTTGTCTGGTGTACAACCCACGATCTTGCCTGTCGCTACTTTAATTTTATCATCAAAAACCTGTAAATGTAATGCTTATTATAGTTTTGTTTTCACGCTGGAAAGAAGAATATACTGATGTTTAAAGTTTAGTTTGCCAATAAGTTAATAACGCGATAGTGAGTGATCGTAGCGTAAATGGGCATTTACAAAATAAGATGCATTACTACACACACATGTTGTACATGTTGCTACCGCACAGAAAAAGCTGAATGAATCCCTCATGTGCCTAAAGCGTGTGCAGTCCCTTGAGGCTCCGTTCACGTGACTTGTAACTTGTACCGCGCTCCGCGCGCGCTTCTCATGTCCCGCGCGTCTCTACGAGTACAAGTCACTTCGAGGTCACTCGTGGCATGCTCTAAACAATTCCTTTCGTTTCAAGAGGGGTTTGGACAGAACTTAAGTAATATCTCAGAAGTTGCAGTACAGACCTCAAAACATCCACTTCCTCTTTGCAGTTCTACTCTAAGCTTCAGTTGACTCTGTGTGTGCATCACAGGTTGTGCGTACAAGTGAACGTCACGGAACTCCACGGATAACTGCTTCTTCGGAACACCCAGGGTCATGGCCAGGGTGTCCCAGACAGCCACCAGGGTTGATGCAAATGGATACACCGTTTTTCCTAGAAATAAAGACACATTTGTTCAATGTTGCATTTTTATGCAGATAATTACTACTACAAACAGAACAACGATCGTCAAAAAATGTATGGTGGAGCGTCATTGTTCCTGTGACTGCGTGAGATTGAGCAACATAATCATGTAGGAGGTATACAGTGCTTTATAATAACAGTCAATGATTTCTTAAATACTGCAAAATCAATGCAGCCCCCTTTACATGCCTAAGCATTTATGTTTTTTTTAACCATCGTGAATTTATGAGCTACCTTAATTAAAAAACCAAAAATGGCATTAATGAAATAAGTAGGTATGCTATTTAGTAGGTACCTCTAATGACGTGTCCTTTCAGGTGTTCATTTTCCTTATCGTGTAATGATATGTTAAATGTGCAAGCTGCACCCTTTCTTCTACTAGCAGTATCGTATAGAGGCACAATCCTGAAAAAATCAAAATCAAGAATGCAGTGGTTACGAGTTGGAGATTGGGCAAAATTGCCCTAGCGTCCGATCGCGTTAAGATATATACCAATGGATAGATCTCTTTAAGAAGAACATTTCGTATTACGGCGACTTCTCTCGATTCAGAGTCAGACAGGAGTTACAAAGCTCTAAATATGAGAAATTAAGTTAAATTAAATACTATAATTTCGTCAATTTATAACTTTCATTGATACTGTACGTTTCAAACATCATATTACAAGCCTATAAACGTCTTTTTCAAAACATTGACATCTTAACTGCCGTTTTAGGAACAAATAATTCCTTTTAACAGTAGGTTGGACAGATTGTTAACTCTGCCCCAACGACCAATAGCGTTAAGATATGTATTAATGGATTGATCTCTTCAAGAAGAATATTTCTTGCATTGACAAGTTTTCTCGAGTCAGAGAGAGGAGCTACAGTTCGGTACCCAAACAACTACTTAGTAGATCAATAAAACCAAACAGAGTACGAATAAGCAAAAGTTGTTAAGTAGCAATATGTTCTCATTTAAAGCTCGTTCGAATGGCTTATTGCTATTGGGTATAACTTTACTCCGTTTTTTAAACTCAGAGACTAAACTGACATTACGTGGGTTGTCAGTTGTTTGCAATTCATAAATAGTGATATCCCACTACCGTAAATTGCTATTAATAAAATCAGTAGTATCTTTTTTTTTTAAATAAGTTATCCTGAATAAAAGGTGTAGGTAGTTATATAAAACGAAATAATACAAAAATAATAAGGTATAGATTTATATAATGTGATACATACATTTTTAACATTTTACTTTAAATTTATGTATATTTTTAATTATTAATGCATGACATAATGAGCTTTGTTTTTATTTTTATTTTTTTATTGTTAATCAGATTCGGATAATGACTCCATGTCTGAATCATCAGATTCGCCACCTACTTCGATAATAAATCGATCGGTTATGTCGTCGACTATATGGCCCAGATGACACATTTCATCTTCAATTTTAATAACATGAGCCACACAGTATTTCCATCGCTGCGGGGTCACTTGACGAAGCCCTTCTTCAAAAAGGCTTCGTACTTCATTCAATTTGAATGTTTTATTATTTTTAGCGACATGCCCCTTTACTTGAGCCCAGACCAACTCAATCGGGTTTAGCTCGCAGTGGTAAGGGGGCAGTCGTAAAATAGTGACACCCTGTTCAGCAGCCATCTCGTCGACGACATACCTTTCATAGGCTTTTTGTGCATTCGGGCAATTTTAATTAATTCGGGTTTTAACATTGTTTCTTCATAAAGAATATATTTGATTTTAGCCAATCTTGAATTTGCCCTTTCCGCCAACTTGAAGTAGGTAACGATTCCAGTTTCCTGGTGTGATATGAACATTATCTATTGCAAGAATTGCGTTGTCTTTTAATTTTGGGAAAATATTTTTTAACCAGTTTTCATATTGATCGGAATTCATCTCCTTGTGGTAATCATCTTGCCCCTTTTTCGCTTCGAATACTAGTAGACCATCATCCACGAAACTCGTTTCACTTCCAACATGGGACACTACTAATCGTCTCCCCTTTCCTGAAGGCCCTTTTAGTCCGGTGGTTAGTCCTTCTAAGAAAGCCTTTTTTTTTCGGATGGGAAATTTCCAAGTTCTCCAAGCTACAATTTTCGTTCTCTTTATGCTCCTTCAGCACCCTGTAAATAGAAGTTCTGGATATGTTCAGGATTTCGGCAGTTTTTATAACACATTCGTTTTTTTTCGGCTTCTCGGTTGGAGATTCGGTTTTCTTTTCAGTGTGAAAATATTTGTAAGCGTTCATGATCACATCTTTTTCCGTTTGGCTAAACGCTAAGAGCCTACGCTTTTTTCTTGGCGATAAACTTTCTTCGTCGCGCCTACCCGGCGAAGTAGAAGGCTGAGCGTCCATGATAGAATGTTCAGCGAAAACAAAAACGTAACAAAACCACAAAACTCAACACAAATATAGCAAATGGCACTAGATATTGTACCGTAATAGACACAACGGACGCATTCGAACACTTCAGAGGTTGAAGGACGAATAAGGTAAATAAAACGGCGTCCAATGTTGTTATTTAGAGTTGCCGTTTTCAAAATCACACACCGACTGCCGTATAAAAATTAAAAAAAATATAAATATTTATTTTTTAAATTGTAATTGTTTCTATGGTGTCAAGATCCAATAATTGCCGAAATTTTTAAAAATTCTGCCGTTTTTTAAGAGAAAAGGTTTTATATTTCCGTTTAACCGTGTAATAACAACACTGATGGCATCTGTAATTTTTTTTCTTACGATACGATTCAAAATACCGGTATCGTAGGTCCAACACTATAAAAAAGAGCTTTTTTTTTTTTTTTTTTTACCGATGGGAAATCATCAAATAACCCCTCCCGCTCTGGGCTGAGCAGGAGGGAGTGTCAGACTTTTACTGACTAAAACCCATCCATGTTCCTTCCTTTGCCCTTTGTGTTCCAGGGCCGCGGTATCTCTTTCGAACAGTCCCGCAACCCTGGCAGGCGTCGGCCCTTACGGACCCCTTCCTGTTTGCTGACTCTCTTTGAGGCGCGCGTGGAACACGAACGCGCCGTCGACACGGCCTGTCGTCATAAGACGGACGGACGGCGAGCTAGCCCATAGCTCACCGTCCACAGGCCCGCGTCTACGGTGGCCGGGGGCCACTACGTGGCCCCCGACGCCCGGTGCGTCTCCCGCGGCGGCTGGGACGTGAGGTTCTCTCCCTCTCACGTCCCGCCACCTCCTTCGCTAGCATGACTGCTTCGCAGAAGGAGGTGACGGCGTCCCATTCCGTCTCGCTCCGGACCATGGATTGAACCAGGGCCGGACGCGAGAGGTCGCCGCCGCCGATCGCCGCTACGAGGACACGGCGTTGCTCCGCCCAAGCGGAGCAGACCTGCACAGTGTGCTCCACCGTGACCTCCGGTCGATCCTCGCAGTGGTGACACCCGGGCGTTTCCTCCCGCCCGATTAGGTGCAGGAACCTCCCGAAACAACCATGTCCGGTGAGGACCTGCGTCAGGCGGAAGGTGAGGGCGCCGTGGCGCCTCTCCAGCCACTCCTCAAAGAGGGGACTTACCGCCATTATAGTGGCGTGCCCTGCACGGGGTTGCGACAGTCGCTCTCTCCATGTCGCCATGAGATCACGCCGGAAGTCTGTCCGCTGAGCGACAATTAGCCGCGGCAGCGGAGTTTCCCCCCGGCGTAGTGCCTCCACGCGCCACTCGTGCAGGCGCGCGAATAAAAAAAAAAAAAGAGCTGGCAATATTATTTGTAAGTTTGACCTTTGCATGTGTCAATTTAGTCTCTGAGATTAAAAAACGGACTTTTATTGCTATTGGTTACCCAGAACACCTTAACTTGGGTGCCCCAAACTTAGATACACATTTAGGTCAATAATTCTGAGCAGACCTCGAACTAGCAAAAATGGTGCTAGTAGCAAAAGTTCTTTTTGAAAAGCTCTATCCAATAGTGTATATCTTATGACTATTAGTTGCCTGTAAACTCTTAATTAGTTGTAAATAAAGTCTTAACTTCGGTCTCCAACTACTGACCTATTTAGGTCAATAACTCCGAACGGAATACGAATTGGCAAAAGTCCTTGAATGGCAGAGGTTTTCCTTAAAAAGCTTTATCCAATGGTGTATATCTTATTGCTATTGGTTAACCAGAAAATCTTAACTTCGGTGCTCAAATAATCACCTATTTAGTTTAATAACTCCGTTCGGAATTCGAATTAGCGAAAGTCGTGTTAGTAGCAAAGGTTCTCCTTAAAAAGCTCTATCTAATGATGTATGTCTTATGGCTATTGGCTGCCAAGAAAATCTTAACTTCAGTGTCCAAAGAGTCAGCTATTTATGTCAATAACTCTGAACTAACTGAGAATTAGCTAAAGTTATGTTAGTAGCAAAAGTTGTCATTGAAAAGTTCTCTACAATTGTATACAGGATCAATTTTTATTCAGTGCCTAAAGTTTGACAAATTAAACTTAAATGAGTTTTATTAAATACCCATTTTTTATTTTGATAAGTCTTACTACAAAAAAATAAAGTTATCGTTAACGAAAAATGTTTACTTTGAAATTAATTTTATGGCCACCAATTCGCGGGCGGCGGCGCTCCAGGCTCGTTTGTTTATCATGCACAGGCATCATTTACGTGGGTGACAATGTACTAATCGCCGATTTAATCTAGTTGGATTTTTTAAAGATTTGGCCGTGATCTGAAGTTATTTGAAGAGTAAATCCAATTTTCCCTTCATACTTTCGTGGGACAATCAAAAGCATACTGACCGTGATCAAGCAGCCTCTGAGTGGCTGCTAAAATGGTCCTTTCATTAGGGGCTGCGGGGTTAAGGATACCTTGGGCTCGCATTCGGGGTATGCTCTCCGTTGCATACATTCTACGAGCTGCTAGTAAACTTTCACCATTTAATAAATACACCCGTACCATTTCATAAAACTCGCGGTTACTAAAGTCCGATTTCGAGACCTGTAGGTACGAGTAAGACACACGTGTGGCGCAGGAGCTGCGCGGGAAAGATTGGACGCGACGTCACGACAGCGCATGCGATGAGCGACTGTCGGGCCGCGGGCGTCGGCCCCGCCCCTGCCGCTCGGCAAGGGATTTCACCCCCGCTGCACAAAATCGCCGCGTGCGCCGCATGGCGCGCGCCCATTGATATTATTACAAATAGATAGTGTCCATATTTTGCTGATTTAAAGTCGGATAAAAAATATAAAAAAAGTTTTGAACAAATAATGGAAATGTGTTCTATTACTGATACTGAACCACAAAAATCTTTTTGCGCCTGTTTAATGTATATTCCAGTATATGTTATTTCAATTGGTCATCCAGAAAATCTTAACTTCGGTGCTCAAATAATTACCTATTTAGGTCAATAACTCCGAACCGACAACGAATTGGTGAAAGTCGTGTTACTGGCAAAGGTTCTCCTTGAAAAGGTATATGAAATGGATTATAAGTTATTATTATTGGTTACCCAGAAAACTTTAATTGATTGTCAAGAAAATCTTAAGTTCGTTGTCCAACTAGTTACCTATTTAGCTCAATAACTCTGAACGGACTGCGAATTGCCAAAAGTTGAGTTAGTAGCAAAGGTTCTCCTTGAAAAGCTCTTTTCAACTATTTATATCTTAGGGCTATTGGACCTTGGGGCAGATGCCCATACATCGGAGCCCATTCTCCTTTATATCGTTGAGCTCCTTGAGATATAAGTCGAGCTACATGATAACTAACAAATGCTTGCTCTGACTGGACAGATCCACTCTTATCTCTGTGGTTTTTTCTTCAAAAGACCACCTCGGACACTAATCTGCGTAGTCCTCATGTGAGTTGATCAAGATAATGTCTGGACCTTAAAAGAGACTAAGACCTCTGGCCGGCCAAGTGCGAGTCGTACTTACACGCACACAGGGTTCCGTAGCAACAAAAAATACAATACAAATATTTTGAAAGCTCATACATATGTTAAATTAAATAACATTCAACAGCAAAACTAAATTAGTTTTTTAACCGACTTTCTTCAAAAAGGAGGAGGTTTTCAATTCGGTTGTTTTTTTATGTTTGTTACCTCATAACTCCGTCATTTTGTAAACCAATTTGAAAAAATATTTTTTCATCTTAAAGTATATGCTTTCCGATTGGTCCCATAGAAATTTCATCAAAATCGTTTTAAGAATTTGGTGGTTTTCCTCAAGTTAATTGTCACATCACGCGACGTCGAATGAAGGCGCTTTGATGTCCATCACGCGACGTCGTGATACTTACTAGTTAAATTTGACACACTTCCCGATTTCTGATTGAGCTGAAATTTTGCACGCATGTGTATATCGCGAGACAATGCAATATTATGATGATATGTGGCCATAGGAACTCTGTAATAAAATGACGCAACGCCGTGGAGTTTGGACTCGTTTGATCTATCTTGACAAGTACTTTAGTCCTAAATGGTAACCAGGGTCTAATGATCTGATGATGAGGTCTGATGTTGACTCACTCCTATCAGCAATGGTCACACCAGACGCTAATGTATGCGCTTGAGTATGCGACTTATTTGAGGTAGGGGCCTTTGACATCGCGGGAGGGGGCGACTTAGATGGGTTTTGCTTGACTGGTGCCGCTGTTTTGACGGACATCGGTTTGCTCTCCGACATCTCAAGTACGCGCGCCTGACTCTCGACAATAGTCAACAATTCCGTTACTATAGGGATATGCCCCGGAGACACGGTTTTTTCGAAATCACGCCTAGTAACCGAATCTAAATTATCTAACGACACGTAGAATACTATAAAACGTGCTAAATCTTTTATATTAAGAAGCTCTAACGCACTAATATTTTCTTGGTAGACGTTTACAAACGTGTTTAAGCTCGATGCAGACTCACTGGTAATCGGTTTGAAACCAAACAACTTATCTAGATATGCTGTCGCTAGGACGCGCTTATTTTCATAGCGCTTTTCTGGTGAGTTCCATACAATCGCGTAATTATCCGCGCTAGCCGGCATCGACTTTACTATTGACAAGGCTGGACCACTAAAGCACGACAGCAAATAATAATACTTGTCTATCATAGATATACGAGAATGATTATGAATCAGACTAACAAATGTATCCCGGAAAGTGGGCCAGTTTTCAACTAATCCATCGAATTTAAAAAGTTGCAATTCGGGCAATTTTACCCGCCGCTGAAGGTCACAGTCACTATTTTCGTTTGCATTTTGTTCGGTTTTAACCGAAACTTTATTTGAAGCGAGAGTTTCCGCGACCGTACGAATCATATAATAAATATCATCGAATGCAGCGATTTCTTTATAAATTGGTTGAAACTTCGGATCGTTTTGCCTATTCAACGAGTTAATTGCCGCAATTCACCTATCGAACTTATCCCGAATCTTAGATAAATCCTGCACTCTAGCGATAAACAGCCCTTCCGCTCCGGGGTCTGTTGATACCGTTTTTGATATTTCGAACAAATTCTGCAAACGAATAAAAAACATCTCCTTTGAGGTCAAAAGTGGTTCTACTAAAATGTATTTAAAACGCGTACTAAGAATATAACAAACTCACTTGACTAATTAACCCCGTGAAATGAAAAGGAAAATGAAATTATGTATAATACGATACGACACCGACGTTCGGATGGTACGAAGGTCGTACGGCGGACTACCTACCGGTGCAACAACGCACTGCGTGGCGCGTACTGTAGTAGGTATGCAATGGCGGAGCGCGGTTAATTTCGCACCAAAAACCAGGTCTTGAAATACCGTTAAAAATATGGTATCGTTACAGCCTTTCGATGCAGATATCGTTACCAAATAAATAACGTTATAATATTTAACGTTATATCTGGCACATTTTATCGTTAAATACACGTAACGTTAAAATCTACGCTATCGAAAATTTTATCGTTAAGAGTTAATTTTGTTACCGTCGCTCTCGTCCAATCGCAAAAGAATGTTAAAGTACATCGACGCTAAGACTGTGCCGTAAGACTATTTGCGTGTTTTATATTCTCTTTGCTATTCTGAGTTGTGCTTGTTCTTGTGTTGGTTTTCCACCCGTATCGTGCAGTCGGAAAAAAGTGAATCTAAGCCTTTTCTTTAGCCTCAAAATGTGTAAGTTCAACAAAAATATCATTGAATATTTTGTGAAGCAAATTTTCCATGTTAGTTGGTACGTATTACTGTATTCCGTTTTATTTCAGTAAAGCGAAGCTATTCATGTATGTGTGACGTATGTGAAAATGAAAGACAAAAAAAATATATTTCGGACTTCAAAGCGATACATTAATATTATTTATAATTAATGTATAAGGTGTAAGGTGTGTGTTAAGGTTTTATTATTTTTTATTCTCGTTTATTCATTGTTACAGATATTCTTTATATTTTCACTTTAAAAAAATAAACATATAAGAATATAAAAAATAGGTTTCCGCCGGTGTCGGGAGCAGGGTTAGTTTTATTATTATTATAAAGTTTTATTAAAATAAACTAGCTGACCCGCGCAACTTCGTCTGCGTGCGTGGGTACATAAAATAAAGAGAGGTTAGAGAGAATGTGCGTCAACCTTAAAAGTTAGATATATGGCCATTGCGGATATTTTTTAGAGCTTTTTAAGAAGGACAATTCCGACATACATGATAATTGCGTAACTTTAACCGTTCACGCACAACGGAAGCTCTCAAAAGGAGTAAATCCCTATTATATACTATAACCGATGGATAATCATCAAATGACCCCTCCCACTCTGGACGGAGCGGAAGGGGGTGTCAGACTTGTACTGACTAAAATCCATCCATGTTTCATCTATTGCCCTTTGCGTTCCAGGGCTGCGGTGTCGCTTTCGAACAGTCCCGCAACCCTGGCAGGCCTCGCTCCTCTCGAATCCCTTCCCGTTTGCTGACATCTTAGTTTTTTTTCCCATTTAGTACTAAGTTATTAGCGGTAAACCAATTATGGACCTGCAGTAGGGCGTTATTGACGTCGTCAAGATTTGTGGCACGTCTGTTTATCCTAAATATTAAAGAAGTATCGTCAGCAAACAACACCATTTGCGGTAGGTTGTTAAATAAGTGGGATAGATCATTAATTTACACTAAAAAGAGAAAAGGACCCAATATCAAACCTTGTGGTACACCCATTTGCTTTTAAACCCATTGAATTGACACCATTTACTTGTACTTGCTGCTGTCTATCATTCAAATACGATTTTACTAAACTGAGCGCAAGTTTACCTAAACCGTAATGCTCAAGTTTCAAGAGCAGGGTTTCGTGATTTATGCAATCAAATGCCTTCGAAACGTCACAGAAGATTCCTATGGCATCTTGTGCCTCTTCCCACGCAGTAAATATGTGTTTTAATAAGGTGACACTGGCGTCAGTCGTACAACGTCCCTTGGTGAAACCATACTGTTTCTCATGCAAGATTTTACTGGCGTTAAAATGGTTTAGCATTTGATTGAACATTATCTTTTCAAACACCTTGCTGAAAACTGGCAACACAGATACGGGCCGATAGTTATTGGTGTCTTTACTATCCCCGGATTTAAAAAGCGGTATTACCTTACTGTATTTCATTAGATCCGGGAAGACCCCTTGATCCATGCACAAATTAAATATTGAGGCTAAATACGGTGCTATAGTCTCAATAATTGAGGTACAAGGTTTGATAGACATACCCCATAGATCTTCGGTTAATTTGATCTTGATTTGCTTAAAAGCTTTTATGACTGCTATGGGGTTTATATGCTGAAATTTAAATTCATTCGGACAGGCTTGAACGTTCGCTTTCAATAATTAATATCTTATCTATACATCTCTACATAGGTAGATCAGTGCCGATTTTCTGCTATATGATCGACTGCATGCGATGGAAACAATACCTACCTACAAACTGGCCTCTTCTTTTTATAAAAAGCCCCGCGCTAAGCTAGTTCAAGGTCAAATGTTATTACCATGCGGTTGACGGTAACTATAAAGATGTAACGCAAGATTTCGTGCGACTGTCGCCATCGGTCGGCTATCTACAAAATATACCTACCTAACTTACATCTTAGGGTCAAACACATTTAGGTGCACACATTACGACGTCATAAAACTACGATGTTCAGGGTCAAACCTGGTTAAATAATATTTTCTAGCTAGGTCGGCCTTTTCGATCACCATGTGCATTATGCATTATAGACAGCCCCGCTACCTCGTACCAATACTTGTGTTTTGGCCCTTAGACTGAATTTGCGTCCCGCTCAGTCGGTATCTACCCAGTGTGTAAGTAGCGTGTGCTATAGTATATTTCACCAGCTTGGCAAATTGGCACTTACCTATATTTTACGTGTGCATGTACACGCGAACACGTTACTATTCTTTGTCTGCTCAATGTAACGTAAAATTATGGTGTGCTTGCCTTTGGGTTGTTTTTGGTTGTTTTGCATTGTGCTGGTGCTGGTGCTTGTGGTGGGTAGATAACGACTAGGCGAGACGCAAATTCAGTCTAAGGGCCAAAACACAAGTATTGGTACTAGGTCGCGGGGCTGTCTATCATGCACATGATGGTCGAAAAGGCCGACTTAGCTAGAAAATATTATTTAACCAAGTTTGACCCTGAACATCGTAGTTTTATGACGTCGTAATGTGTGTACCTAAATGTGTTTTGAACCTAAGATGTAGGTTAGGTAGGTATATTTTGTAGATAGCCGACCGATGGCGACAGTCGCACGAATTCAAGTGGTTGACTGTGAAATAACATTATTTTATTATAATTAGTTTGAAATGAAGAGAGAAATATAAATCTCATTCTTCAAACGAAATCTTGCGTTACATCTTTGTAATAACATTTTGACCTTGACTGGCTTAGTGCGAGGCGTCTCATAAAAATAGGAGGCCAGTTTATAGGTAGGTATTGTTTCTATCCCATGCAGTCGATCATATAGTAGAAAATCGGCACTGATCTACATAGGTATAAATATTAATTAAGTTAAAACTTTCCTTTAAATTTTTTCTACACTCTGGCACTAAACAAGTTGAAGTGTTGTCATTTTTTTTTTTTCAAAATATCTGTGTACGACATTTCTTTTCTTTCGCCCCATCTTAAACTTTCCGTAATAATCAAAGTCTTAATAATTCGCGAAAGTGTTCTGTTAGCGCGTGCGACTGCTGCGAGAGTTGAGAAGACGACAAAAGAAATGGCAACAGCGCCGGGAGCGCGCGCCGCACGCGGCGCCTTGTAGTAAACGGCAACTTCTCATAAAATAACCAAAATATACCGTTAATTTTTTACCACTATTTTTACAATAACATTAAAAATACTGTTAATTTTTAACACAATTTTTAACGTTATTATTTCGTTATGTTACTAAGTAACGCTACCAAATCGTACCGATATGCCAGGTATCTCTATGGAAATACCGTTACTTAACGTTACTTTTAATGTGAATTGGTAACGTTTTCAAGCCCTGCCAAAAACCAATGTTTTTACGATCTTAAATCATAATACTTCTGCACTAAAACACTATTTTACACTAAAACACATCCATTACAACAGATTTGCTTGTAAATACAACACAAATATGCATAAAAATATCGATAAAATGAACTTTTTCTGGAAACAAAAGTCAATGACCTTTCTAGCGGCAAGTTGCCGAAATTATTGCAAAATTCTACTTTAAATTGACATGATTACGTAATGAATTAGGTTTATATAGTTTACTAATAACACAATGCAATGTAATAAAGTGATTTCAATGAAGAATGACTACAATTTGGGAACTTTTTCAAACTGGCTCGCGTTGATTGGCGCCAGTTGGGGTGGCTGTCGGTTTGGCGGGAATTATACTGAAAGGCAAAGCAAAACCCAACCACCGGATGCAGCTGAATACCAGTATTTTACATGGAGCGACTGTCTATCTGACCTCCACAACCCAGTTAGTGCTGGGTAATACGATACCCCTTGGTAAGACAAGTTGTCAGACTTTTTGGGCCACTGACTACCTGTAACGACTGTCAAAGATCTACAATTGACACCCGGGACCAAAGGCTTAACGTGCTTTCCGAGGCACGGAGAAAACTCGGTATGTAATGGGTGGTCAGCCATCCACAGACCAACCTAGGCAAGCGCGGCTTAACCTAAAGATCGACCTGAGCGGTTGTTATTATTTTGCCACGAGCTCCTCTTGTTATTGTTATACATATGGTTACTAAATGTACATTCTATAATCGTCACATAACAAAATCCCCAGTAAAAATAATTTATTTTCCGCTTTAAATTTTCTATCAGCATTTCTATTTCATATCACTTTGTCAAATCTTTTTTTTTTGTAGCAATATTTAAAAAAAACCTCGTCATTCGGATTTGTGAATAGCGTTTTGCCAATCATTCGATTCGATTTCGATTCGATTGTTTGTTTGTTTGTGAATAGCTATGCTTTGATGTCAAATTGTACAATGTTTCGATGTCAACATTTATAAATTATTTAAATCGTTTTTGGTTTAAAGTCATTGTATTAAAACATTAAGTGCATTTGGACAAAACCACCGCACAAACAATATCACTGAGGGATTCAATGCCAAATTAAACCGTGCATTAAACAATTTTTTTTTTTTTTGAAAACACTATTTCAGTTGCACATGCTGATACTCGTCAAATTCCATGCAAAAAAAGAAAAATATTAATCGAAAACGTTTAAGTTGTTCTACAGACATGCCGTGCAGTGGCGCAATCAGCTGGGTTGTCTGCGGATTTAACATAGTGCCAGCTGATTGATGGTATGATATCGGTCACTTGCTTGACTCTATTGGCAACGAAATGCTTCCAGCGACTTGGGTCACCCTGAATCCATCCCAGTACGGCTGTTGAGTCCGACCATGCGAAGATTTTTTTCGTGCCCAACCAGATATTGTGTGACTGACTTTGATAGTAGTACAGCTGAGCTCAATTCCAATCTTGGTAATGTGATACTTTTGTTTGTAGAAACAAGCCGCGCCTTTCCAGTAATTAATGATACTGTTGAGATTTGGTTGGCATCTTCATTTTCGTATATGCAGTAAATCACACAAGCGAATGCTTTTGTTGATGCGTCACAGAATCCGTGCAGCTTAATAGTTCGTTCCTGTGACACTGCAGCCATCTTGATACCTTAAACTCATTGATATATTGTAAATCTTGTGTCATTAGTGACCATTGCTTAACATCTCCTCAGGAACTTGACCCACTGGAGTTGTAACTGCCAGACTGCTTGGAATAATAGCTTGAGCTTGGTGGTAATTGGAGACCCCAAAGAATCAAAGATTTTTGGTATGTCTGATAGGAGAAATCTTTTCGTCACAGTTTTTGATGTTGACACGTTGATTTTGCTTTGGAATGTAAATTGATCCTCACTAGGGTGCCAGCGCAATCCGAGAGTCTTAGTGGACTCTTGATTACAAAAATGAAATACCTCATCTGTTTTGCTGACGTCATCGAGTAACTCCGCCTTATTCGATGACCATTTGAGGAGGTTGAAACCTCCAGATTTCAGAAGATCTATAAAATCTTTTTGCAGTTGCTTTGCTGCTTGCAGTGTATGATGACCGCTCAAAAGATCGTCCATATAAGTCTTATTCTAAGACCTTCGCTGCTGCTGGGTACTTATGGCGTTCATCATTTGCTAACTGCTTAAGCGTCATTATTGCTAAAAATGGCGCTGCTGTTGTACCGTATGTGACGGTCATGAGTTCGTATTCACGAAGTACTTGATCTGGAGAGTCACGCCAAACAATTTTTTGATACTTCAAATCATCCTTGTGGCAAAAAATCTGCCGAAATATTTTCTTCAGGTCGGCAGTGTATGCGAATTCGTATTGCCTGATTTTAAAATCTAAGAAATTAAATCTTTTTGTAAATTAGGTCCACTGTACATTAAATCTTTCAAACTCAGCCCCGACGAAGTTTTCGCCGAAGCGTTGAAAACGACCCGCAACGCAGTCGTCGTGGAATCCGATTTAATTACACAATGATGTGGTAAATAGCAGCAGACTTGATTTTTATCGTATGTAAATTCCTGCATGTGGCTTAATTCGATGTACTCATGTATGAATGATCTATAGGACGTTTAAATATTGACGTTATTTGAAAGCTTATTTTCAAGTGTCAAAATTGTCCAATGGCCTTGTGTTTAGACTCCCCTAATTTTTCCTCAATGTTTGCCTTCAGAGGTAATCTGACGACGTAACGACCATCTTCTCTTCGTGACGTATCTGCCTTGTATCGCTGTACGCACTGATAATCTTCTTCTGATAACTTGTATTGACTGTTATCAGCAACATCTTCGATTGACCAGAACCTTTGAATATCATCTATGTTGTTTAGGACAACACTACATTGGTATGATAATACGTTCCCACTTATAATCCAGCCAAGGCGTGTTTGCTGCGCCACTACTTAGAAATCACCTTTTTTGATGAGGCCATTCATAATGATCGATGAGTAGCATCATCATCATTCATCTGCTCCAAACAGTATGTCGACTAGACGACTATGGTTATAATCAGGATCTGCTAGATTCACATGCACTAGACAAGCCCATGATGGCTTTTGGAATAATAATAATAATATTTTTATTAACTTCAATAATTGTACAAGAAACACTTATCTAAGTACTATGCAGCGTTACAACTAGGGAAAAGAGTATTTTCGATGAGCTCTGGCACCCAATGTAAGATTTAACTTGTGTTTAGGGTGCCAGCGTCCTCGCCTATACTTTGAACATGTAACAGTAGTTGTACGACGAGCACAGTATATCAACATTGAATTACAATATTATATTTATTATCTAATGCAACTAAGATGTGGCCTATTAATGTACCTATGTATGGGTGTGTAATGTGTGTATAAATGTGTGAGGGGGTGAGAAATATGGTGAAAACTTGTGTTTATGTAACTCTGTTTAAACATATTAATTTATCCACTACATTAGGTTAAGCGATCGATATCTGTAATAAATCTTCAGTTTTGGTATAATTCAGAGTCAAGAGCCACTTCGTGACCTTGATTTTGCATCCATTTAGACACACGGGAGCAATGGAGCAGAGTTTATTTATTTTATTGTATAAATGGTTTGACAGTATACCAAAATGACGGTGAGCAAGGGCCGTTCTACATCCGTGAGTTGAGCATACTTCGAAGTGTCTACGCTTTTTGGTAGCATTTGGATCGTACACCACAAAGGGATGCTTGCGCAGAATAGTACCAAGGACAAAGAGTTATCTCACAGTGAGATCCTGACACTCGGTGTAGAGAGCCGTGGTGGGATAGCTAAAAGGCTTCGAGGTCATAACCTTGAGAACAGCTCTCTGTGCTCGTTCCAGAGGCAGGAGGATTGTCTTGGGAGTCCCACCCCATACTGTGATGCAGTAGTTTATTATGCTTTGACACAGAGCATAATCCCCTCTTCCCCCCGGACCTCTGAGGAGTTCAGACGCTTTTAACTAGACAGTATTTATTATATTTTTTTATTCATATTTTTGTAAGTTTATCGCAATTAAATAACTTCATAAAAATAGGAGTGCATAAAAACGAAGAGCTTATTCAACATCGATCGCTCAGTTACTCATCGGCAGTGACTCACCACACTGACCAGTGACAGCTCCGCCCCAGCACTATCACCGCCCACTGCTGACTGTCGTCCAGCGAAAGGGGCGTGACGAGGACCAACAAATAAACTGCGCGCGCGCAAGCTCACCGCAGCGCTAGAGGCGGTACTTAAACTTGCTCCTGGTACTTACTACACTACAACGTAAGTACGGATCACACCTCTAATTGTTAACACCACTGTGCCCCACTGCTATCCTAGTACTCATCAATTAGCATTTAAAAAGTCACAATGCCTAAGAATCGCACGCCACCGAAGCAACTAATTGTAACGGGGTCGGATTCTGAAAGCGTCGATGGTAGTGCTTGTGATCAACAACCCACCGAAAACCGGGCCAACATTAATACGAGGCGTTTGAAGAGAAAGCATGAAAATGAAATAAGTTCCTTCATGGTAGAAGTCCGTGATATGTTTTCAAAATTTGCTTCTGAACAAAGAACCCGACTAGACATCTTAGAATCGTATATGACAGAAATTAAAACGCAAAATGATACTATAAACTTGTCAATGTCGACTTTATCTGCCAAATATGATGAATTGCAAAAGGAATTGGAGGGTTTTAGACAGGAACGAAAGGAGCACATATCCTACATAAACCTACTGGAAAATAAGCTGGAAAATCTCGAAAAGCAGTCGTGCACAACCAAGCTAGAAATCAGAAATATTCCCAAATTTCAAAATGAGACCAAAGAGCAACTATGTAATACCGTAAAAAAAATTGGAACAACACTAAACCTACAATTACAAACCGCAGATATAAGAGATGTTTATCGTCCGTTCGCTAAGCCGGGAGTCACTAAACCCATAGTCGTCGAATTTACCTCAGTACTGACTAAGGAAAGCTTAATCAGTAATCTCAAAAAACTCACACAACAGGAGAAAATCGAAAAGTTAAACACCAATTTGTTTGGCCAAGAAAACTGTGAATCCACTCATAAACCAATATACATCTCGGAATGTCTTACCCCTAAAGGAAGGCGACTGTTCTTCCTTGCAAGAGATTTTGCTAGTTCTTATGACTACAAGTATTGCTGGACATCTTATGGCAAAATTTACTTACGAAAAAAGGAAGGAATGGCACACGTCCGCATTGAAGAGGACGCCGATCTCACCAAACTAAAGGCCAACAAAGCATGACTATCGTTACAGACATGTCATTTTACTTTAGCTCCTTATTATGGTATTTATCTTCGCTCACAATCTTTTTGTATTTTTATGTTGCATGTTATTTTAATTGAATTTGTTATTTTCTATAGTTTTAATTGTTTACAATCTCTACACTACTCAAAAATATTTCTGAGGTTTTCGTTTTTAATCATCTCACTCAAACACAAACTTAATATACCTGTTAAACCAGTTGATAATCTTTTTCGTCAGAAACAAATGTCCAGGAATATTAACTATTACTATATTGGAATATACATTCTCAACTCAGCCACTTTGAGTGATAACCGCGACACATATATCTCACTTGTCTATTGTGAGCTTAATGTCTGTTCCCATAAAATTGATCATGTGCTATTACTTGGTTTCACAAATGGATGATATAGCTATGGATATAGATAAAATAATTGTTTCGGAATCCCGCTCTTGTAATGTTGAGGATTGCAAGCATCTAATAACGCATCCCGCTGAATGTCTCACTATCATAAATCAAAATATACGCAGTATAACGCGAAATTTTGATAGTTTCCTTATAATGTTGGGCAGGCTTGGTGTTGAGTGTGATATAATTATTTTGACTGAGTGCTGGTTAACGTGCTGCCCTGCGGTGCCAAAGTTAGACGGTTATTGCTCATATACATCGAAAAAACTGTGTAATCAAAGTGATGGAGTATCAGTGTATGTTAAAACTACTCTTAGTGTTGTTGTAGATGTGCCGCCTTGTCTAGATTGTAATTGCCTCGTCTTAAAGATTGGTACTGAATTGGCTATTCTGGCCATTTATAGATCTCCATCACACAAAAAACTTGATAATTTCCTCCGCACACTTGATAATATTTTAGCTGAGTTATCTTCTTTCAAAAATGTTAGTATTGTAGGAGATATTAACATAAACATCTGCCCCGGTCAAGTTTCTGGAGCTCAAATGGAGTACCTTAATTTATGTTGACATGCATGAGTCGGCTGTACGACGTTTAAAAGATTTAGTGTGCGAAGCACCTGTATTAGCACTTTATTCGCCGCGTGAACCGGTTCTCTTATCAGTAGACGCAAGTTCGCGCGCATTAGGTGCGGTACTACTGCAGAGCGGCCGGCCAGTCGAATTCGCATCGGCGACTTTGACTGACACACAGTGTCGTTACGCTCAAATTGAAAAAGAGCTATTAGCTATCGTGTACGCTCTGGAACGCTTTCATCAGTATGTTTTTGGGCGAAATAATATAACAGTGGAAACCGATCATAAACCCTTGGAAGCATTGTTTAAAAAACCATTAGATTCAATTCCAGCGCGTTTACAGCGTATGATGTTACGTACACAAGGTTATGATTTCACTGTTGTGTATAAACCGGGTAAATACATGTACGTTGCTGATGCGTTATCCCGTGCGGCTTTGGTCGATAATGTAAAAGAAAGTATTTCCGAAGAAATTGCCGAGCAATCGTGTTTTTTAGTTCAGAATGTAAGGTTCAGCGATACAAAAATGAGTTTGATTAGGGATGAAACAGGTAAAGATAATGAGTGTCAATTATTAATTAAATATATTCATAATGGATGGCCAGCAAATAAATACGAAGTTGAAGCATGTGTACGGGCACAATGGTCATATAGCCAATATTTTGAATATGTGGATGGGATAATATTTAAAGATAATTTAGTATATATACCGCGTAGTCTGCGGACAGAGATGATATCGCGTGTACACGATGGGCACATGGGGATAGACAGGTGCAAGCGCAATGGTCGTGAGGTGATGTTTTGGCCGGGAATGTCACGTGACATAGAAAATGCTGTAAAGCGGTGTGCAGCTTGTGCGCAGCGGCAACCACGGCCCAAGCGTGAGCCCTTGCTTCCTCATCATATACCGGATATGCCCTGGGCTAAAGTAGGATCCGACATATGTCAATATGGAAATAAATATTTTATGATTTTGGTGGACTACTTTTCTAACTTTATAGAGGTTAATCCATTAAAGAGTATTGGGAGCAAGGCAGTAATAGCGGCTATGAAGGACCAATTTGCCAGACATGGTGTTCCAAGCGAGGTGGTGACCGACAATGGGCCAGCTTACGCTTCCAAAGAATTTGCAGATTTCAAAAATAAGTGGGGATTTGACCACATTACTTCCTCTCCCAACTATCCGCAATCGAATGGCCGCAGTGAGCGCAGTGTGCGAACTATTAAAAATATTTTAATCAAATCAATTGAATCCGGGTCGGACTTTTATTTGGGGTTATTAAATTTTAGGAATACACCACGTGATGGCATCAGCTCACCTGCACAGTTATTAATGGGACGCAGACTTAATAGTAGACTGCCATCACACGTTACAAAACTAATGCCAAGTCGCGATAACACTGCCGATTACCAAAATATTGTGCGTAAGCAGGAAGCTAGCAAACATTATTATGATAAACATGCTAGATCTTTGCCATCACTGAAGACCGGTGACACGGCAATTATGGCCGATGGTAATAGGCGTAAAAATGTCAGGGTGCAATCACAGGCTGTTCAACCGAGGTCATATTTTGTCACAGATAACACGGGAAGGATATACAGGCGCAATAGGCGTCATTTACTTAAAGTAGAATCAAACTCGCAGCACGATGACGTCATCCCGAGTCAATCTAATAGCTTATACCAACCTGATCGTGACGTAGAGAAATGGTCTAGTGCTGAGAGTGACGACGATAATTCCGCTAGTCCATACAGGGATGAGTCTATTATGGGGACCAATAATTTGTTAAGCAACTTTAACGAAAATGCGCAAAAAGTGCGCACACACAGACCAGCGGCTGTCATAGCACGCAAAAAATTAGGGGAAATATTTAAAGAATAAAACATGTATTAAACATGGTTATGTAATTAAATTGAATGATTTTGCATGTATGAACTGATTAAATTTAAATGGAGGAGTATTATTCTAATAACATTTTTTCCTCTACAAAGGGAGGAACATATTGGGTAAATATTTAATAATTACAGTAGTATTTCAGTGTTCAGGTGATAATATTATATTTACATCATATTTATTTACTGGTTAAATAAATAATGTGAAAATGTGTTGTAGTAATTTTTGTATTAAGTATCAATGAATTATACCTATATTACATTAGATTAAAAGATTTGTATAAAATATATCTAAGAAATAATTGCCACTATCAAATGTACCTACATGTATATTTACTAGATAATTAAACAATGTGAGAATGTTACTATAACCCATGTAGAATATACACTAGGTTAAAATTTATGCACTTACTTAGTATTTATATACATACTATGTCTATAATATAAAATAAAATTGTCTAATTAAAAATATTTGGGGGAAGATATTGTATGTCATGTGGGTACTCGTAAAAACTAATTATGTTGTGCTACCTGCAATAATAAATATACCAGTCTTGATCGAATCTGCGTATCATTTACATCACATATCATGGCCTTTTACCAGCCCATACGCTGCCCACAAGAAACGGCAAGGCATGTCTTGATCACGTGGTTTTAAAATCAAATATTCCAGCTCTTACTTTAGTCCTGCAATCCACGATAACGGATCACGAAGCAGTCCTACTTTGTCTCAGATATAAACAAAAAAGGACGTTTGCTCATGTCAGCGTTAATAAGATAAATTCAGAGGGACTAAAGAACGAATTAGCAAGCATTAACTGGGAACCAATTTATCTCTCAAATGACGCTAATTTTGCCATGACATACTTCACCAATTCCATCCAACGTGCTATACTTGGTAACTCTGTCATAATAAAGTTATCAAGAAGAAGTAAAGCCATTAAACCGTGGATCACACCAGGACTAGAGCGATGTATGAGACATAGGGACACGCTCCACATAAAAGTCAAACAGTCACCAAAAGATGAAGCTGTTAAATTAACGTATAGCAGATATAGAAATTTTTGTAATAATTTATTGAAAAAAGTTAAAATAGCTTATAATAAAAATCTGATTTTGATTTAATTGAGCAGGCGGGCAAAAATAATAAAAAAATATGGGACGCAATAAGAAACATCACAAACACAACTAAAGCACACAATGACGCTTCAGAGCTAATAGTCACTTCTTGTCCAACACAATCGATTGAAGATGTGAATGAGTTCTTTGTCACGGTGGGCAAAAAATTAGCCAGTAAGACCAGCAGTTGCCAAAATCCTCTTCACTCCTTTGCTTTTAGTCCACAATCCTCTAGTTCACTAAATTCTTTTGTAATGCTCGATACAGACGAGTCAGAGATAGAGCGCCTGATCTTGGGTCTCAAAAACGTCTGTTGCACTGGGTGGGATTCTATACCAAATAACCTCCTTAAAGAAAACCGAAATGTTCTTATCCCTGCGCTGACCCATATTTTTAATTTGTGCTTAGACGAAGGAACATTTCCCTCTGTTTTAAAGAAGTCGGTTGTTCTTCCAATCCATAAATCCGGCGATAGAGACCGTGTCACCAACTACAGGCCCATCTCTATTCTCCCAGCGGTCTCCAAGCTCTTGGAACGCATCATCAACAGTAGATTGATCAATTTCATTGAAACGAACAACCTTCTCTCAAGCAATCAGTTTGGTTTCCGAGCAGGTAAGTCAACTTGTGATGCTGTCCACGAGCTTGTAGATTACGTGGTTAGGAATGTTGACTCTGGGAAAAAAACTGTTGGCATATTCTTAGACCTGGCAAAGGCCTTTGACACGGTCTCTGGGCCACTGCTTCTCAGTAAATTGGAAAGGTTGGGCGTGAGAGGTAAACAACTAAAATTGTTTGAAGATTACCTCTCAGATCGCTGTCAATGTGTTAAAATTGATAAACTCGTTAGCAGTGACTTACCTCTCACTTTTGGTGTACCTCAGGGCAGTATTTTGGGACCCAGTCTCTTCCTTGTGTACTTAAATGAACTCTGCGGTCTTATCTCTGTAGGTGGAAAAATAATTTCTTATGCAGATGACACTGTTCTTCTTTTCTCGGCTGACACGTGGGAACAGGTCTATGAGGATGCTCAACGTGGCTTTGATATCGTGTGCCACTGGTTGAGGAGTAACATGCTGACACTTAATGCTGATAAAACGCAGTACATCACGTTTTCAATGCGCAACTCGAGCGCACCTCCTACACTACTCTCTCTGACTGCACACAACTGCTGCAATAGTGTAATCTGCGACTGTCCAAAATTGGTCAAGACCGAGTTTATAAAATATTTAGGAATAACAATAGACAACAATCTCTCTTTTAGACCGCATATAGAACTAGTCACTGCTCGATTAAGAAAACTGATATACGTTTTCAAAAACCTGAGACATGTGGTAGACTCCAAACTAATAAAGCAAGTATATGTGGCACTCGGTCAATCAATTTTGTCTTATTGTATATCTGTATGGGGCGGTGCACCAAAAACCATTCTGAAGCCACTTGAAGTTGCACAGAGAACTATTCTCAAAGTAAGCTATTTCCGTCCGTATTTGTTCCCAACTTATCAGCTGTACCAAACTTGTGGGGTCCTCTCTGTCCGTCAATTGTTCATACTGCAGACTATACTGACGCAGCATACGAAAGTCTACTATAAAGAACCAGCTATACCATCCAGACGACGAAAGCCTATAACCAGCACCGACAGATCAATGTTTAAACACCCGTTCGTTAATAGGTATTTCTGCTTTTTAGGTCCGTATCTTTATGGCAGTATTGATAGAAT
The DNA here is from genome assembly GCA_947578425.1 of Eugnorisma glareosa. Lineage (NCBI taxonomy): Eukaryota > Metazoa > Arthropoda > Insecta > Lepidoptera > Noctuidae > Eugnorisma > Eugnorisma glareosa. The sequence continues at coordinate 4,594,630 of OX387974.1, read as the reverse complement.
TCTTGACATACAGGCTTTAAATATCAGAAGATGTAAGAATGAAGTGTCTGAGCACATTCGTAAATTGACATATGATGAAACTGAAAACCTCCTAATGGTGCCACATTAACCTTCACATACTCACCCTCCTACACACACTCACTCATCTACATTCCACACAAAAGGAGGCCACCACTCCACTTTGCTATATTTTACTTTTACTTCTTTGTTCTTTATTTTTATTTGCTCCAAGATGATGTAAAACCTTATGTACTATATAATTAAAGCTAATCTGAACTTCAAGATCATAAATGTATATTTTAAAGGAAGAGCGCTGTTGTCTGAGATACAGATATTCATTTATCTAGTTCAGACACAGATGTCTTGTCGAATTTCTGTTTATATAAGCTCATCTAAGATAGTTTTTAAGTATGTAATGTCACTCACTTGAACTGAACTGAATAAAAAAAAAAAAAAAATAATAAACAGTTTTCATCGTAAGGCAGTCCGCGGAGTGCCTCAGCTTTTTGAAAATAAATATGCACTTGCGGACTCTCGATATGAGATTACTAAGGTGCGGTTTCCAGCTCAGAGAACTAAATGAGCGATTGGGCAAATTATACAGCAGAGTTTTTATGATAAGTACCTCGGTGGAAAAAGTGAAGTCTGCATACACTGCTGATGCTTCAATTTGTATAACACCTTTGCAGTTATTTTCCTTGGTACCAACTGTCATTATAACTCCCTTGCATGCTCGTCGAGGAAGTCCCAATCGCTGAACAGCGCCTCAGTGATCAGTGATACTTGGGATCCCTGATCTATTAAGGCTCGCATAGGGTAGTATACCCCAGTAACCCCCATAACTTTGATTTGAGTTGTTGCCAACAGGGTCTCAGATATTTCTGGATTCGATAAGTGTGTGACGTTTTTGCGTTCCTTTAAAGTCGAGTCGCTAACGTAAGACTTCGAGTTACTGGAACCCGTGAAGGTATCATGTAACAAGGTGTTATGATCTTTTGTCAGAAATACATGCTTTCGTAAAGACAGTTTCTGCATAAATTTAGTTTATTCACTGTCTTGCGTTTAGAATCCGATGTTGATTCTATGAAAGTTTTGCAATTGAATAAACGATGATTGTCGCTGCAAACCAGACATTTCCATTGTTTTTTACTTGCAGAATTGTTAGAAAATGATCTATTCTACTTATAGAAATGCTTCTTGCTGTTGAGCTCTTGCTGAAACTTGTTTTCTGATTTCTGAACATCTTGCTTGCACCGTGAAGCTTCTAATAATGTGAACTTGTTCTCTAGAAATCTCATGAATTCACTCAATATTGGCAAATCTCGTGGGTTTTTCAGAGAGTCCGTGTAGTCAGAGTGGGTCTGCTGGTCCAGTTTCAATCACACTACATGAACTATAAATGGATCCCACGATTTTGTGTCAACTCCAAGGTTTTTAACCGCATTCAGACACTCGTTAGTGGTATCGTACACTTTCTTGATTTGTGAAGCTGACGGCTGTTGCATAATTTGGTAATAATAAAAGAATATTGAGATGAGAACTAAATATTAACTTAGTGTTATTGTATCTGTGGTTCAATATGTTCCAACAAACCTTATAGTTCGCGGTGCTAATATGCAAGTGCTGGATAAGTCTCTCCGGTTCCCCCTAAGCAAAGCTTTTAAAAACTGCTTTTTCTATGCGCAGGAGGTAGAACGGTTGTTGTGTATTGATTCCGTGAATAAATCCTTAAATGCTACCCATTGATGATAATTTCCGTGAAATTTTGTAATGTCTATCATTGGGGTACTTTTCTCACGGTGAGAGACAAACCACATCTCTTACTGTTTATAGATTTCTTGATATCAAGATATTTTTTTTCGTATTTGCTGAACGACTCTTCTTCATTTTCCTCAAATAGCTCGCTATCAATCTCCCAATGTAACGAGTCTATTGTTGAACATCTTGATTGAACAGTCTGCAAAATACCTTCGAACTCCCATTTCTCAGATATTTTATCTAAATCTATGATAGCAATGGTACGCGAGAATGCCTTAAAATTGCTTTTCTGTTTACGCAGCATCTCTTCCGGCTTACTGTTGTTACCTTGCGAAGTGTATAATGCCGGAGACTTGGCTCTAACCTTGCTGGTTGATTGCTGTTGATTGCCTCCTGCATCTTGATCTGTAAATCCTGACCCGTGCCCTTGACTCTTCTCCGCTTTAGCTGCTTCCAATGGCGGCTGCGGAGTAGTCGGTGCTTCGACAATCTTGGGATCGGTCGTGGTGACCTTGTACTGCTGAATGTAAGCACGTGCCTCGTTGTAAAACTGCCTAGTTCCCTGATAATAATTTTCTGAAAAATAGCTGTAGCCACGCTCTTTTGATTCTGCTAACCGGATATGATTGGACTGGAACTCTTCCCAATATGTATCGAGAAGCTCTAAAAGTTTCTTGACGTAAATAGAGGTTTTTCTTTCAGCTCCATCCTTTTTAAAATTGCGCAAAAGCTGTTCTCTGCCCTGCATAATCTGATTCTGATTTTCGAGTAGGTAGTCCATCTCGGAGATGTTGATATATCTTCAGTGATAATAAGCTTGATAAAATGATAAGTGAAATCTATGATATTTCAATGAACCCTACTCGATTGTGTATTCCATGCTTCGTTGACTAAGCTTGGAAAACGATATAGGTACCTTATGTTGATAAATTATTTCATGCAAGACTTGCCCGAGAATAGACACCCTTTTCATAAAACGCTTGATGATAGCTGACAGTAGTCTATTCGTAATGTTTATGATGCTGTATGCTGGTGTGGTCATATGTATGCTGATGCAACAACCATGTGCCACATACTGCTAACCTCACGCTAACCTCACGCTAACCTAAACACGTGGTAGGTCCCGCCAATACGGTGGCTCGAAGGACCATAAAGTTGTACGTGACAACTATAAATGATAAGTTGTGATAGTTTATAATGATAAGTTTATTGATATAATGCTATAGCTAATTGATACTGTGATCACTTATGATATAATGATTTTAGGATATCGAACTGCTACGATATTATGATAATGAGTACACGCGGCGAAGACCGAACGCGAACTAAAGTAAATTGCGCACGCGGTACAACGGCTTATGTAACGTATACATATATGAATTGTACGGGTGGACCGTACAAGGGCGTCCCCTTATTTCGCAGACAGTTTCATAGAATTTCGTTTCGCCGAAAATGTTTCTTATAATGTTTGGTTCTTGTATTTTTATTTCGAATATTATTGTTTATACGACTATTTACTTGAATGAAATATATTTCACAGAAATACAATTCAATGAATTTTATAGTCACATTTTTTTATTTATCATACGTATCAAACAGTAGAATTATTTTTTAACGAATATTGTTTGTTCGGTGTTTTTTTCCATGGTATTTTATTTTAATGAAAATGTAAAAGTAGACGTTATGCTATCCATAATATTTTGTTGTTTTGTACACACACCACATCAACATAAACAAGGCATTGTAGCAAGGAAAACTTAGGATGCAAGAGCGAGCGAAGTGAGCTCAAGACTCCGGACAGGTTAGGTTCGAAGAAGATTGACGTTGAAACGTTCCGCTCACTACGACCAAATAGGTTAGGTTAGGTTAGAACCAGTGACCAACTACGCGCGAGCCGAGCGAGCGAAGCGAGCGGTGCCGCGGCAGCGGCCGACGAGCGCTACGTCGAAATTGGTCGCAGTAACAAAATTATCCCGATTATCTCCGACAGTTATGAAACGCTTTCATATAATTATACTACGGTATAATAGTGTTATCCATTATAACATAGTCCAAGTAAATTTCACGGTGTTTTAATTTTATTGGAGGGTATGCATTTTGTCAAAGGTATGAATTGAAACATTTTAGAAACTGTCACTCTATAAAAATGTTTTTCTTGGTAATAAGTTTTATATTAAATAAACAATATGAGTATAAAGAATATTTGATTTGTTATTCTATGATATGAATTATCGAAATATTAGCCAATGTCATGTCCGGCAATTATGTATTGTTCAACTCACTGCGTTTAAAAATAGGGTTAATAAATGAAAATAAATATAATATGATATAAATAGTTCATTGATTAATAAATTGTAACGAATTAAATTCATTTGGGCGTAAGAAAATTATTAAAATCATAGTGATTTTGGCTTCATGCAGCAGGATCGTTGCCTGCTCTATTAAAAAAAACGGCGTTCTCTATGGGCTCGTACATTGTTGCGAGAAATAAAATCATGGCAATTAGGTACCAAGTTCTGTTGGTTCTATTCCGCAGACAAAATGGATCTTTTGCATTTATTATATTACTATTTATACTTTTTTTTTTCGGATTGGAAAATCTCAAATGACTCCACTTGGGGCGGAGCGGTAGGTATCTGACTAAAACCCTTCCATGTGGCCTGTCGTCATAAAATGGGCGGACGGCGAGCTAGCCCATAATTCACCGTCCAATGACTATTTATACGTAGGTTTTTTAACATTGTAATCTTTATTATTTACTTATAACTTGGGTATAGAACTTGGGTGGAATAATAAAAAATGTTTATATCCAGAAGCTCTATTTAATTATTGCGTTTAATTTAAAGAAATGGCAAAAAAAATTTGCTCAACCTGGGTGATCTCAGATATTTTGAGGTTGAATAACTTCTCGGTGAATTGACTTACGACTTAGGTGTAATAATAAAAAGTGTTTATTATGTTATGTTCTATCTAAATAATATGTTTATTTTCGTTTAATTTACTTATTTTTACTTTTGAAAATAGCCCAAAAATGTATGGAGGATGGGTGATCTCCTTTTATTTGTAACAAAAATCTATGATTTAAGATTTTTCGAAGCAAGCTTTCTGCGTATTGATTATTCTGTGAAATGATAATATGTGAAAATTTTTATATGAAACGAAATTCTTTTGAACTTCTGTCCGTAAAACAGTGTACAACCCCGTCTTGTACGGGGTTGTACACTGTTTTACGGACATAATCCTATAATAAATATATATATATATATATATATATTATAGGATTATAATATATATAATCCTATAATAAAAAAGTCTTTTTGTCCTATGTTGCTGTACATAGTACCGCTACATACCTAATTATTCAATCGCTGTCAATCGCCTGTGTTATATTTCATATCATTTCTCATACAATCCTGTGGTCTTCTTGTCCCTCTCAATTCTTGGTGGATTCATATTGATCGCCCTTTTAGTATCATTTGTTTCATCCTTCCTCATCACATGTCCATTTTAAGACAGACGACTCCTTTTATTTTTTTCTGTAACAGCGCCACTTTCAAACGTCTTCTAATATACTCATTAATTCCTAGATTCCTATCACTTCACACATCCATCCGAAGATTCTTATCTCCGTTACATGCAATCGTTTTTCATCCATCTTGTTCACAGTCCAGTATTCCCAACACCTCTCACCTTTTACAGAAAAAAATTGACATTCCGACCCTTGCAGTACGACAGCTCTGATCACGGTCTTGTATATTTTCCCTGGCGATAAACGGAAACAAAAAACCCGTTTGTTGCCAGTGAGGCATTTATTATGACAAAAATGTTCCCCAAAAAGTACCAGGCTGGCATGAGCTCAAGGTAGTGGTGGATTATAATAATTCTGGGTAGATACAGTCTTCTAGTAATAATAACCATCTTTTTTTTTCGGATTTGAAATCATCAAATAACTCCTCCCGCTTTGGGCTGAGCAGGAGGGAGTGTCAGACTTTTACTGACTAAAACCCATCCATGTTTCTTCTTTTGCCCTTTGTGTTCCAGGGCCGCGGTATCTCTTTCGAACAGTCCTGCAACCCTGGAGTCCTTCGATTCATGTTTGTTTTGTTCGTAAGGTTACTGCCCGTAGCAATGCATTAGCACTACTCGATTCCATACATACTAGCACACTGCTCATTGTATTAGCATTACTCGATTCCATACAATGTTTTTGAGTAATATTTTGTTACTCAAAAATACGGTGGGGCCAACGGGAACCATTTTTAATTAGTTTTATCAATTCCCTCTGACCCCACCAATGGCCACCAGGGCCACGGGCGGTGGTGTCAACGGGAATTCGATAATAAATTTTTTTTTCAGAATTTTCCTCCTCTTACTTTAGATATTACTCGTATTGTTTTATTTCCTCATACGCAATGTATCGCTTTGTAGGTATGATGAAAAAATGTTTTTTTATGTTCCAGTTCCATGTATTATACAAAAAAAAAGAAAGGTTAAAGGTTAAGGTTAAGTATAATTGTCGTAAAGCGGTTCGCAGAATACATCTACTCAGCAAGTTTCAACTATTTAGTCCTAATAGTTTCAGAATAAACTGGCGGAGACATACGCGGCCAGACAGATATACTTGACGAATCTATAAGGGTTCCGTTTTTTGCCATTCGGCTACGGAACCCTAAAAATTACGTGTAAAAATGTTTGTAAAACCTGTTTGCTAAATAAACATAGGTAATTTATCATTTATCATGGTTGACCCCACTGCTCACCCAAACTCGAAGCCTAATCCTGGACCAATTCGATTTATATTGTCATCATCAGGTTAAGAAGTGGTGGAAACTTAAAAAATAATTAGACGTAGTAAGACCTCTTTTATATCTCACGAAGCCCCCATTATAGAGGACATACTAAATCTGTAAGCACAGTAAGCAGTGCTAATCAGAGTTCGAAAACAGTAATTTAAGTTACCATTTTTCTCCATGGGCCCACTCTACAAGGTGGGAAAGGAATGGTGTCCCAGTGGATACCGGCATCTCTACTTTTGGGTAAAGTATTTGGACTTTGGGGTGGTAGCCCTCCATGTATAATCTGGAAACAGAAACGGTAATTAAGTTGGCTCCTTCGTGTTTATTATTACGGTGTTTTTAGCCCAAGTACGCACATTTGATTTTAAACTCTCGGTTTCGAACCGAGCATTGAGAATAAATCAGGGAATCTGTTAGATTTTTATCTCACGGTGGTAAGCAGTGTGATAAAGAAAGCACTAGTGTGATCGACAGCTTTCTCCATAGCCACGATGCCATCATGCATCGAACAGGCAAATCGGAACGAGTCGAACATTGCACATATGCTCTTTATTCCCGTAAATTTACGGGAATAAAGAGCCTATTACGAAAATAATACAAAAAAATACCTAGCTAATATTATAAACGCGAAAGTTTGGTCCTTTTCACACCTAAACCCCTGAACCGATCATCCTGAAATTTTTCATATACATTATCAAGTCTACAGAAAAGGATATAAGATGACATGATTGCATTTGTAAATTATTATTAAAACTTTAGCAGTGTGTTAAGAGTTTAATTGCCAAATTCTAAATTAACGCGAGCGAAGCCAAAGCAAAAACTAGTAAATAATAAAAGCCACGTACTTGCCAACTGCTTCAAGCAGCACATATGTGTTGTCGGCGTGCCCTCTTCTGGTAAGCGCTATGTTCCTGCAGTCGGCCGGTAGAGAGCGCTTCAGGATGGCTTGCAGTAGACCATGAGGAGCAACCTCCACCAGCACCGCGTTCGACGGTATGTGTTTCAAAGTCTCCTCGAACAGCACTGGGTTCTGACAAAAAGGGAATACCATTATTTTATTTTATTTTATTCTTTTCGGAAAACTTACAGCTAATATAAAAAATGTTCTTAACAATACAAATTTGAAGGCCATTTACAAGTTTCCACAGATAAACACTTGAAACACTCGAAACAAAAAAGACAACAAAAACAAGGTAGGTACAAAATACCATAACATAAAAATAGTATGTTATTCAATCAACAATTGTTGTTTGAATCTTGGCATAATTATCGACTACCTTCTCAGCTCCCATCAACACATTGAAACTTTAGTTAAAATAATCCGCAAATTAATCTACATAGTTTTAAACTTTCACGGTTTACACTTACACATAAACTGTCACTTACGGGATAGCTTCCGTGATTGTCTATTATTTTGAGCTCCCGATACAAGCTCCGATGCTCTTTTACTCAAAATGCTCAAAAGTAGCAGCCGGCATCGTAATAAAGACTCCAAAAAGCCTTGTGATACTGTGAGTGTGTTTTGCCGTGACTTAGTGATGAGTTCCAGTAGTGCGCGTAGAAAAAGACAAAAAAGAGGGTAGACAGATTTGTCTGCTCTTAACAATTTATTTTTTATCCACCCGCATTCTCTAGTCAACCCGCGATCATGGCGCTTGCAACAGCGTCGAAATATCGGGAGCTCAAAATAATAGACAATCACGGAAGACATCCCGTAAGTGACAGTTTATGTGTAATCTACATATTCAAAAACCTACGACATAATATTCTGATACTTCAGAAATTAAATTAGTTTATTTTGCATTATGCCAGTCTTTGCTAGCCTACTGTATCACCACAAACAAATTAACAAAAACATTATGGACTACACAACAACACAACATTATGGTTTATTATGGACTTAACAAAAATTTATCTCTCTTCCACTGCAACTTCTACAATCCAGAATCTACCAGATGTGCTAGAAAACATTTGTCCCTCTATCCACAATTAAAACAGAGAATCAAAATAGAAGAAGTAGAAAAAATAGTTTCGGCTTTCATCAATATCATGCAGGTGACAGCAAAGGGCTGAAACTCTTTTGTTCTAAATGGGAAGATTTCCTAATACCAATAGTGGATTCTTACCAAAAGATTGTTAGTGTGGTACTCTGCAGATGAAAACTTAGCCAGAGGCTCCTCCCATCTATCAAATGGTACGGAAGTAGACACCCAGCGTTCACTTCGAGCCCTCGGGGTCTTGATTACTTCGCTCAAATATTTCAGCAAACCAGGACCTGTTATAAAACAATATAATTTATGAAATAAAAGACATACGACTCCACTCATGGTAAAAAAAAATGATATTTGCTCACCAGCATCAGCAATGTAACGTGAATGATAGGCGATGTTGGAACATGGTACTTCCTTGGCGAAAATACCCTTAGAAGTCAACTCTGCGACGAACTCCTTCATGATATCCGCAGGTCCCGAAATGGTACTAGATTCAGGCCCGTTGTGACAAGCCACATCAATCTCAGGAGGACACATTTTTGAAATCTAGGAAATAAGTATGACGTGATTATGTAACCTTGGTAGTTTTTATATAAGCATACCTTGCTTATGTTTATATGTATAAGGTATATGGTATTCAGCTGCATCTGGTTAGACTGGAAGCCGACCCCAACATAGTTGGGAAAAGGCTCGGCAGATGATGATATAAGTAAGGTATATACAAATAGAAGTAAAATAAAGATAAAAGAAGACTAAAACTAAGTACCTACGTACATACAACGACAAACATAGGACAATACTCTTCCGCATCGCTTTCATCCGGAAACGTGTCCAGAATACTGGCAGTATTCAAAATCAAAGCATTTCTTTCAAGTAGGCCAGTTACAAGCACTTTTGAATTATCGAAACAAAGATAACAATGTAGCAACAGTCCCAGTCACAAGGCATAAAAACTGCTCTATGGAGAAGAAAGAAACTCCATGGAGGCTCTTTCAAATCAGCATATTATTACAAAACTTTGGTTACATCATTCATGTTCAGATACATTATTTGAGAACGATGTAGCAAGACGTGCACGTTAAAAGTGTTCATAGTAAAAACAAAAAAGACAATTAAAAATAATTAATTCAAATATTGCCACGTTGAATGGCAATGCTAATTCTTTGGCTAAAGAAAAAGCCAACCCTCTGGTCACGCGAAGTGTCGACCAGTCGGCGAGAGATTTCCTTAAAAAGGAGATGCGCGTTCGGGCCCAATGACCCGAGCGTTTCGACCCAGAACTGCTCAAAACTGCCGCTTGAGGATCTTAGCAGCCGCAACAGCAGCGCCCGCACAGCCCGCCGTGCTTGCAACGTGAGATGGCGCAAGGATGTTGACACAGGTTGCATCCAAAGGCCTACCCACCTTCCAAGGCACTAACGTCATGCTGTCTGGTCTCTTCCCACTGTCACGTACCTTGGTACGTGACAGTGGGAAGCGGTTTTTGAACCAAACGCAGGCACCGCGCGCAGGCACTGGCAAGGGCTCAACAAATAATGTCGTTAATGCTGGTGACATGGTTGACCGGCCATGGTGTCGAGGCTGTCGGCAGCTTCACCGCAGTAACATTGTTGCGGAGCAACACAAGGTGTGCCTAAGCGTAGACTCGTAGCAACCCGGAACGATGCGTCATCTATCATAGTGCCCATGGTAGATGACGGAAGTGCCTGAAGCCACGAGCCCGACTCCCATTTCCCCACGGCCAGCAGACGGACACGCTCCACAGTATTGATAGACATGTTTAAAAGGGTATTCCCTACAATACTGCAGAGTGGCACGTCCCACTGTTTCTGGGAGGACAGGTTGCCGGGCAAATCCGTATTGGGACAAGCCATTTTCCAAGAGTTCAACGTATCGTTCAAATACGGTGCCTCAAAATCAAACAGTGAGGAAGACAGAATATCCCTGGTTAATTTTTCGGTACCGTAGACCGAGGAGAGGAAGGCTGGCAAACTTATACTTGAAATTTTTACGCAAGCGAATGGGAAAAGTGTGGCTTGCTGCCAAGCTCGATCGCCCAGGGCCACATTAAGTATTGAAGTTAGAGCGTTCCTCATAATTTGGTCTACTTTTTTAAAAGCTGTGGTGTAGATGCTTCCAAAGATGAGAGGAGCGAAGGCTATGCGTGAATTTTGGTACAAAACAACACTATCGAATAATTATGAAGGCCGAATGAATATTAATTTTGAAAAGTCTCAACGAAACATCATTAAAATTGACTATTAGACCAATGAACTTAAACATAATTAAGTACCGCCGCAGTAATAAAAGCAAGATCAGTAAAATGGGCCCGTGTCAATAAAATGGACTCTACACATATTGTAGATGTACCTCTGCATTTTAGCCTCTTTGCTGAAACCTCAAAGCCATATTCTTCTTTTTGGTTGTCTACCTTTAAAATTGGAAAAAAAAGAAATTTTTCTAGACAGATGTCTTTTTTGATTGATTCATCCTGTACCAGGATTCGAGCCACAATTCAAGCGGAGATGTAAAATCCATTTGGAAAAGACACCAACATTTTTCCCGTATTCAGTGACCAAGCCTAATGGCAATCGATTGATTTAAAGAAGTCGTTAACATTTTATGATGGCCATCAATTGTTGAATAGAATCTCTTCAAAGAGCGTACGTATTAAAAATTGAATCTTCTAATCATAGATCCTGTCTAAATTTGTTTTGTTCCTTGTCCTGATGGCCCTGTGCCCTGGGGGCCACTGTGAACTCAACCGAAATTCTGATTTTTTGGTAGGTTTAAACTCAGCTATAAGGGTCATATCCATTAAGGCCCTTATAAGTTACGCCAATTTTGATAGACGACTACAGCGAAACTCTGTCGAATAAAGTAGCCAGCGACAGCGGGGTTGACTGCGCGTTCTGTCCATCCTGACGTAGGCATTTGGAAGGAGACTCCTAAAGGAGCATCGAGGCGAGCCCTACGACATCTGGTGACATGTAAAATCTTATTTTCTTCTGCACTGAGGTATTCTCCATCACGATGTTTTAGTCTCCAGTGGCTGAATTCATACAGTTATCCTAGTGAAGACAGCATCTATAAACGTTGTAGTGATAGACGTATATTTTCTTTTCTTAAGTTATTCTAAATACCTAATTTAGTTAGAACCAAATTTTAAACTTCGAATACTGTTTCTAAAAATCAGATTTATAAAAATCATTTGTGCTCGGAAGCTTCTAAGCAAATAATATCTTAAACTACCTCCTACTCATCATCATCATCATTTCAGCTGAAAGATGTCCACTGCTGGATATAGGCCTCCCCCAAGTGTCTCCACATTAACCTATCCCGTGCCTCTCGCATCCAGCGGATCCCCGCAACCTTCACCAGGTCATCGGTCCAACTAGTGGGAGGCCTTCCAACGTAACGGTTCCGGTTTGCGGTCAGTTCAGTACTTTTTGGCCCCATCAGCCATCCGTTCTGCGAGCAACGTGCCCTGCCCACTGCCACTTAAGTTTGGCAATTCTTCGGGCTACGTCGGTAACCTTGGTTCTCTTGCGGATTTTTTCATTTCTGATTCGATCACGCAAGGAAACTCCAAGCATAGCCCTCTCCATTACCCGTTAGGTGACTATAAGCCTTCGAATGAGGCCCATTGTAAGCGACCACGTTTCGGTCCCGTATGTATCACTGGCAACTGGCAACACACACTGGTCGTCCTGAGACACTGCGGTAAGTTGGACGAGAAGATACCGCACAGCTTCCCGAATGCTGCCCAGCTGAATCGAATTCGACGATTGACCTCTTTCTCGAAGTTAGACCTACTTAGCTGGACCGTTTGTCCCAGGTAGACATAATCGTCTACAACTTGAGTCTCCGATCTTGATAAGAGTGGGTGTTACATGGGCATTCAACATGACCTTGGTTTTGTTCATGTTGATTTTAAGACCCACTTTTTCGGAAGCTCTATTGAGGTCATCGAGCATTGTACTGAGGTCCTCCATAGTCTCAGCCATGATCAATACTCAATTCTCAATACTCAATTTTTTATTGCATTCCATATGTTACAGAGATGGTAATAACAAATTAAAGATACAATATGGACCCACTATGGATCACTATATCGTCGGCAAACCGAAGGTGAGAGAAGTACTCGCCATTGAGAAGTACTCCAGTCCAGAACCTTGAAGACATCCTCCATTGCAGCGGTGAACAGTTTCAGAGATATGATGTCTCCCTGTCTCACACCTCGCTGCAGAAGGATAGGTTCCGAGGTCTGATCCTAAAGTCAGACTGACATGGTGGCGTTTTTGTACAAACACTTCACCTACTACTACTACTACTATTAAATTATTTTAATATTATTTTTTTATGAAAAGACTGGTACAGGGAAGTAATAGTACATTGTTCACCGAGAGGAGAAAGTGACCGATTACGAGAAGGAGACCGTCGAGGGTGTTGCTGGGTGTGCTTTAAAACACCCGAGATCGGGAATCGCACTTTCTCTCGTGTGATACATAGTGCTTTATACTACACCTACGAGGAAAATAAAAAACGAAAACTGAATCCTCAAACAACACAAAAATTGAAAATGGCGTCAATGGCGTCTGCAATTTTCACATGTTCTTTTTTCAAATTGTTTATCCTGCCGCCGCAGGGTCGCACTGCCAGCCCGACACCATCCAACACACAGCTAGTGGCCAGTGTCATTTTGCGAACTTGGAGATAAAAACTCACTGTAAAAACTTTTTGGCTTTTGATATTTAGGTTACCGGCGCATAGTCTTACCCAAAATTAAACTCCCCGCATATTTGTTCGATATCCAATGACGTACTTTCTACCGTAAATTTGATAAAGTATCAAGGTACTTTCCAAGTAGGTGTAGTATAAACGTATTTTTTATTTAATTTCTAATGCAAATCACATTTTTTTTTTATTTCAATCTTAATATAATAGTAACACCAGCCTATTACTGTCCCACTAAAAAAAAGCAGTGCTAGCCTAGAGGTGTGACCGTCGGACTGCCAAGTCATAGGTCTCGAGTTCGAACCCGAGGCACGCACCTCTGATTTTTCGGATTCATGTGCGTATTGTATAATTATCACATGCTTCGGTGAAGGAAAACATTGTGAGGAAACCAGCATGCCTGAGAGATATTTCTTGACGGCGTGTTAAGCCAAGTCAGAAACCGATGGCCGGCATAAAAACCTTGACACCAGGTTAGGCACTAACCACACGATAAAGAAAGAAAGACTGTCCCACTGCTGGGCAAAGGCCTCTTCTCAACAGAGAAGGCACGAGCGTTGATCACCACGCTTGCTCAAGACGGGTTGGCGATTTCAGACTTTAATAATCTTATATGTATAATTATTTTAATATATTATTTATCTATCTATCTATTTATCTATCTATCTATTTATTTAGGATCTCCAACAAAGAATATACACAATACATGAAAAAAGTAAACAGTAAAAAGTATCACGTAGGTGTACTCCTTCACTTACAGGAGACCACAGCATGCAAAATAAAATGTAGAACTAAGCTAACAAAAATTAAAAATCAAAATTCTACTCAAAATCAAAACAAATTTGGTAATAAAATTGGAAACATACAATTAAAATTAAAAAAGTAAATAGAATAAACAATGTCAGTAGCAATGAAAAATTAAAATCAAAACATAATAAAATTATACACATAAAAATAATGAAAATAGTATTATTATTAAAATAGGTAATTAACAAGAACTTAGATAATTTTATGAGGCATTTTTTTTTAAATTTGCAAGAGAATCACAGATGTCAAAAGTTGTAGTCTTAGACAATGTGTTGTATTGCCTACAAAGTCTTGGCACAGCGGCGTAGTGACCCAAGTTAGTTTTTGAGCCAGGAACGTAGAATAACTCATAGGTATTATGCCTGGGAAGCCGAGTTGGAATTCTAATCTCTAATAAGCTCAAAAGTTCACTGCAATCTATCGTTCCACTAAATATTTTGTGAAGGATAGTGAAGTCCAGTTTCTTCCTACGACTGGCTAGTGTATCCAAATGATAATGTTTCAACCTATCAGAGTAGCTAGTCAATTGTTTAGCCAAGTGATCTCCGTAGCACATATGGTAAAGGAACCGCTTTTGGACACTCTCTAAGCGCTTGGTATAAACATCGTAATGCGTTTTCATACCACTGAACTATACTCTAAGATTGGACGGACTAGAGTGTTGAAGAGCTTTATTTTTGTAGATGGCCTCTTAAATTCCTTACTGTTTCGCAAAACGAATCCCAGTATCTTAAAGGACTTAGACACAATATTTAGAATGTGCACATCAAACTTCAGTGCTTGGTCGAGTTGAACTCCGAGGTCGCGAACAGTACTCAGTTTCTGAACTTCAACCCCGTCTATGTAGTATTTATTGTCTACCACCCTTTTATTACGAGTGAACTGGATGTAGTGACACTTACTGATGTTTAAGTGCATTTTGTTTTGTGTACACCAGTTCGCAAGTCTATTGATGTCGTCTTGAAGCATTATGGAGTCTAGGTTACTCTGAATTGGCTTCATTATCTTTAAGTCATCAGCGAACAAATAAAAACGGGAGTGTTTAAAGCATTCAGTGATATCGTTGATGAACACGTTAAAAAGAATAGGTCCCAAATTTGAGCCTTGCGGAATTCCAGAAGTAGCTATATAGCTGTTAGAAAAGTGACCATTAACTACCACTTTTGACTCTCTATCTTCAAGGTAAGATTTAAACCACCCTATCATTGTCCCGCCCACGCCTAGTTGCGCTAATTTAATTATAAGAAGACTGTGATCTACCTTATCAAATGCTTTACTAAAGTCTGTATAAATAGCGTCCACTGGTATACGATTGTCAAGACACTTAGACAAAGCCGATGTAAAACACAACAGGTTGGTATTGGTAGATCTAGACTTGACGAAACCATGTTGATATTCAGTGATGTGTTGTTTAAGGTACCACATCAGATGTCTGCCAACAAGTTTTTCGAACATTTTACCAAATGTAACTAGTATTGAGATTGGTCTATAATTAGTCACTAAATGCTTTTTCCCGGATTTAAATATTGGTATCACGAGGGCTTCTTTCCAGGTGTTAGGAAAAATACTATCTCGTAAAGATTTATTAAATTATATTTGTATTCAAAAGTGGTGTGCTGCCTTTTGTATTTAATAATGCCACAATATGTATGTCAGTTGACATGCCGCCGATATATCGGCGGCTTTGATGTGTAGAGTCCAAAAGAAATACATTTATTTGAATAGTTGATCGCGGTCTGTTCAGCACCATCCGCGAGAACTTTATCTTCACTAGTTAGTGCTACACACAAAAAAACAACTCGTTTTTAGTTACTAACTCTACCCGCTAATCGTAGGCAGTGACACATGTGGTTTGAAAATTACCTTTTCATATCCCACACCGATAGCAGCCATGGATCCACGAATAAACGGAGTCTGCAGCGACACCAGACCGCGGCTGTATGCCGACAGAATCATCTCCTCTGCCGTCAAACAACCGTCAGCGTAGGCGCAGCCCAACTCGCCTACACTGTGACCTGAAGAAAAGAAGGGATCATTATTGGAGCTACATTTCACTAGAACAAATAAAAGAGAAAGTGAAATAGCTGTGTATCAATTTTGTTGTGTGAATTGTGTGATAAAATACACTACGTATCTATTCGACTATTCAAATAACTCAAGCGAGAGTTTATACCCATACACTCGCTTGAGTTGCTTTGTTGTTGTTGTTTCGTGCACTTGTAACAGAAATGATAGTTTTACCGATAATGCCATCAGGCGCCAGTCCAAGTTCCCGAAGCACGTCAGTCAGTCCTATTTGAATAGCAGCTATGCCCACGAACGAATGAAGAATGTTATCGAATATAGTCTTGTCGGGCGACGTAATTATATGGACGATGTCGATGCCTTTTGGTTCCAAAGTTTGTCGGCACCTGAAAGTAACAGTTGTTAATAACACAGAAAATGTTGGACAGAAATAAGAATACAGTATCATGCATTTTTAAACAATATACTCAGATTTAGATTTCTAAAGAAGCCTAGAATGGCGCTGAGCCATGCGTCATGTTCGTGAACGGGCGCTGTCAGATGGGACTGGTCAAGTCTTAGCTGCCACGGTTTATTTGAATTACTTTATTTTTTAATTGTTGATTATTTTAATCTTTTACTCTGGACACTCTTAATGTGCACGTCTTTCTAAATCGTTCTCACATATATGTATATTCTCAACGTGAATGATGTAACCAAAGATTGTGTAACAATATTTTGATTAAAACGAGTGTCCATGGAGTTTCTTGCCCATTCTTCTCCATAGAGATCTACGCTTTGGAATGTGCAACTACAGTACTTTTTCAAGTTATTATGCCTTGTGACTGACTTAGCTTAGCTTTCTTTTTTGTTCGACATTCAAAATTGCCTGTAATGGTCTAATTGAAATAAAAGCTTTGAGCCTCAGGCTGTAAGAATATTGTTTCGGGAGGTTCCTGCACCGAATCGGGCGGGAAGAAACGCCCGGGTGCTACCATTGTGAGGATCGACCGGAGGACACGGTGGAGCACACGGTGGAGATCTGCCACGCGTGGGCGGAGCACCGCCGTGTCCTCGTAGCGGCGATCGGCGGCGGCGACCTCTCGCTTCCGGCCTTGGTTCAATCCATGGTCCGGAGCGAGACGGAATGGGACGCCGTCACCTCCTTCTGCGAAGCAGTCATGCTAGCGAAGGAGGTGGCGGAACGTGAGAGGGAGAGAACCTCACGTCCCAGCCGCCGCGGGAGACGCACCGGGCGTCGGGGGCCACGTGGTGGACCCCGGCCACCGTAGGCGCGGGCCTGTGGACGGTGAGCTATGGGCTAGCTCGCCGTCCGTCCGTCTTATGGCGACAGGCCGTGTCGACGGCGCGTTCGTGTTCCACGCGCGCGTCAAAGAGAGTCAGCAAACAGGAAGGGGTCCGAAAGGACCGATGCCTGCCAGGGTTGCGGGACTGTTTGAAAGAGATATCGTGGCCCTGGAACACAAAGGGCAAAGGAAGGAACATGGATGGGTTTTAGTCAGTAGAAGTCTGACACTCCCTCCTGCTCAACCCAGAGCGGGAGGGGTTATTTGATGATTTCCCATCGGTAAAAAAAAATAAAAAATAAAAATGCTGTAAGAATATATTCAATTAACTACCGTTCGATGGCAGCAGCAAAGATCGGTATGCGCATGAGTTGCGCGCCCATACCCGCCCACTGCGAGCCCATCCCGCTGTACACGAACCACAGCGGCCGCCGCGCTTCGTCGAAGTATGCCGTCTGCTCAGATAGACTGACAGTATTTTGTTCTTCGTTCGTTTCTAGAATGAAGAAGCAAAACAGAAAGTTAGAAGGGAAACGCAGTTCACTTAAAAGCAATAAAATATAATAATAATATGCTAAAATACCAGTTGGGGCAGGTGAAGGGAAAATCGGGGCGGGGTAATGTTGCCGGGGAGGAGTGATGTTGGCGGTGTCCTTGGACCTCTCCAACACTTTTAACACCCTGCCCTGGAGCTGTATTCGGGAGGCGCTGTGTTGCCACAAGGTGCCCCCATACCTCCGCCGCATTGTTGGGGCTTAAGAGCGGCCAACCCGTCATACTTTTCATACAAACGCTCGTACCTGATTATGACGTTGTACACACCTATCTTTGATTTTTTTAAACCAATAGGTATTTTGTGCACTATATCTAGGTTTCTATGGTTGCAAAAAATATAAAAAAGTAGAAACAAATTCAGTATAAGCCTCCAAAAATTGCTGTTTTGCACAAATTTTACCTGAACTTTGGCCGTTCATAATGTACTCATAAACTGTAAAAATAAAGAAACCTTTCTCAATAAAAACCTTGCACATGTAATGCAGATTCTTAATGACAAATATTTATTTCACACACTTGTAAGACTTATTCAAAAACACGTATTTCCTGGAACAAGTTTAAGAAATTTTCGAACACTATTTTTCGTTCAATGTCATCGGCTTTGGATGAAACAATAAGCTTTTTGACCATGCTCGCGTTGACGATAGACGGGCCGGGAAGGGCCCTCTTAATTAGCGCAAAGGTGTGTCACCTACAGTAGTGGGCCCACCTCTGCGGAACATCGGGTACGACTGGGTGCTGAGAGGCGACCTCCAACCGGGGGTAGCCCTGGTGTGTTATGCGGACGACACACTGGTCACGGCCCGCGGGAGCTCGTACAGGGACAGCGTTGCTGGCGACAGCTGCGGTTTCACAGGTTGTGAGCCGCATATGGCGCCTGTGCCTGGAGGTGGCTCTCAACAAGTCGGAGGCCGTGGTCTTTCACGGCCCCCGCCGGACGCCACCGCCGGGATCAGATGTTGTGGTCGGGGGGACCCAAATTGGTGTCGAATCCACCATGAAGTATCTGGGATTGGTGCTCAACAGCTGTTGGGACTTCGGCCCCCACTTCCAGCGACTGGCGCCCAAGTTGATGGGTGCGGCGCGCGCTCGCAACGCTGCTTCCCAATCTGGGGGGCCCGAGCACCGCTTGTACTTTGGGGTTCTGCAATCCATGGCCCTGTACGGGGCCCCAGTGTGGGCCTCTGAACTGACGGCTGGCAGCATCGCGATGCTGCGAAAACCACAGAGGGCGTTGGCCGTCAGGTCTATCAGGGGGTATCGCACAATCTCATACGAGGAGGCTTGTGTACTGGCCGGGTCGCCACCCTGGGACCTCTAGGTCTGCACCCTAGCCTCTAGGCTAGGGTCCTCGCGCCACCGGTACAGCGCGGACGCGAGGCCGTGAACCAATGCAGCGAGAGATCGATCTGCGTCGGTCTCAGCTCCGCGAGGTCCTGGTGGCGGGACAGGCTTTTGCGCCCTACCGCCGGCCTCGCTACCATTGAGGCGATCCGAGTTCTTTAAGACATTATTATGAAATTTACTTAAAATGATGAATCCTCTGCCCAAATGTCCACGTATGTTTGTCTGATGGATGTTGTGCAACAAAGCCAGCTCCTCAGGATCTATGGCGCGTGCCTTCAAGTTCTCAAATATTTTCTGTACAGCAGTTTCTTGTCTCGCAGATATAGTCACAAGATGTGCGATACTACTGTTATAGCAAGACCGATCCTGGAACAAAATATAAATATTTTACGGTAAGAAATGATCAAAGGGAATTGACTCAGTAGTGAGGATCATGTTAAACAAAAAAGGTCATTCTTGCTTTTTATTGGGTATCATCTCCGTTTGCACCTTGGGTTTATAATGTCCATGCAGCAGCACGTGTGAGTTGACGCCGGTGACGGACATGCCGTTGACGGCGACGTAAGTGCGGAGGAAGGGTTGGTGCTCGGTGACGACGCGCATGCGCCCCTCGCGCAATGCAGCCACGTCCTGCCGCGGAGTACTGCAGTGCAGGTTGGCGGCCAGCTGACCGGTGTGGTAGCCGAGCAACACCTGTTGAGGTTGAGAAATATTTGAATAGCTATACAATGGCACCAATATATCTCTGAATATCACTTCGAAATTCCAACAATCTCAGGACGTGAAGCCACCAAAAGCCAATTCATTTGTTTTAATGAATGATTATTTGAAAACAAATGAGTTCGTTCCTGAATCCCATGTAGTTTTCTGTACTTATTAATCTTAAAATCTAACTAGAACGATATTAATTGTTTTTCTTTATTTGTTTAACATTGACAGCATGATAATAAGCAAGACAATTCAGTGTGACCCCGATACAAAAGTTACCTTGATTATCGCGGATATACCAGAGGCGGCCTCGCTATATCCAATGTTGGAAATGACGCTGCCAACTAAAAGTGAGTCTTCTTTTCCGTTACAGAACACCCTTTCAATGGTCTCCAGTTCTGTTTTGTCAGCCTCAGGCGTACCTATAACGAAATTGTGAAAATCGGTACGAAGAAAAAAAATCCAATGTTTTTTCTTGATTATTGTGTCTTTGGTCTAGTAGCTACGCGACTTTTGATCTTATAGTCCTGATTCCGATCCCCAAGCCGGGTAAAGAGTTATTAGATTTGTAAGACACGTGCTTAGTTTAAGTAGGCTCACTTGCTATTACACGCGGAACTTATTTAACTGTACAAATGATGATGTAATGATGTACACTCAGTTACCCCTTTGTATATACAGACGTGATCAAAAGCAGTTTCATAAATTATTGAGTCAATCATTAAAGAAAGTGATACCTGAACCAAAAGCTTCAACGTACTCCACAGCGTGCGGTGGAACTCTCGCTTCCTTATAGAAGTTTTTCAAGAAGTCGACACTTTTGTCAGGATTCCTTAAGTACCCGTACTGAGGGCCCGTTTCTTTTGTTAGCAGACCGGTAAACTCCGTCTTAGCGTGCAATAAATCTGCGTAGATCCTGTATATAACATGACAATTCAGACTAGTCCTAAAGATAAAGTTTTCATAACAAGTAGGCCAACAACAATTATACAGGATGTAGCGTTATTATTGGATTTAAAATGAAAAATTGCGCATATCTGTCGACGCCGGGGTTTGACATTTTTTTTCTATATTAAAAGGCTTGGGGTCCCCCACTTGTCGATACAGGGTTATAAATTAATGGCGCTTCACCCTATGTATTTACTGCAAATCTATATATGGATATAAAAATCTCGTGTAACGGTGTTTGTGGTCGAACTCGTCCGAAACGGCGGATTTTTATGAAAAATTGTATTTAAGTATATTTGGTAGGTATATTTCACACGGCTAGGTGATTAGGGGAAAGGTAGCGTAGGATAAAAAAAGATGTATTGCAACGCAAGCCGGGCACCCTAGCAAGTTTATAATGATTTGCTTCAATCAGAAATAGGAGCCTCACATTCCGTTGTGAAAAAGAGATGGTGCTCCCACAAGTTTTGACACTAAAGCTTTACAAAACAGCCCATGACTTTTATTTCTTGTAAAAAGATCCTTATCTTTATAAAAATTACCTCAGCGCATCCTTAGCCTTCTGCAGAAACAGTACGTTAATGGCTTCCGACTTGACACAACCATTGGCATTCTGATCAAAAGACTTGGTTTTACCATCCATGGCTTGTCTTATGATCCTGGAAATAAATAAAACACGATCGTACAATTTCAAACAATTGAATGTAATTGGAATACAGTTTCTCAATTAAAAAATTGGTTTTTATTACAATATCACTTTGGTCTATATTTTTTTAAAGATTTTTTGGAACGATCGGCATCTTCGGCGATTTGCCAGAATTTGATCCTTATTAGCGACACTATCGAATGGTGTAACAATAAAGCGTGTGTTTTTTTTTTTCAAAACCAACAACTTTGATTCCTAACAAGGAATATTGATTTTTCAAAAATCGAATGATGCAGTTTTAGTGTTCATCAAAATCAGGCTAGAGACTCCTTTGAGCATTTTTCGCTATTCCTCATAGTTTCACTTGGAAAATTCAACCTGTATATGTTTTGTTATACATTTAACTTTTTTGATTGATTTTTTATCAATGCTTTACCTTCCGTAATGCACCGAGGACTGTGGATGTATACACAAGTAACATCCTCCCACGACGGCCGCCTCGCATTCACCGCGACTCATAGCGAGATGCGCCTGCTCCAGCGCCGCGGTGGAACTGCAGCACGACTCGTCGATCGCTATCGAAGGACCCTTCACGTTCAACCAATAGGAAATGCGGTTGGCAAACATAGACTTACAGCATCTACAAAACAAAATAAATTACAACTAATAACAAATCCACAAATGCGCTAGCTGAAGATATGTATGTATTATTTTATTAAGATTGAATAATCTAATGGTACTGTACAGTAGGCCTGACGACAGAGTTAACTATTCGGTTTTAAGCTATCGGAACTCCGTACTATGCTAGGCCAATTCAAAGTAGTAGTGATTTGATTCCCACGGCCACGCTAAAAACAACCGGAAAACAAGCACTTAGCATGCATCTGGGTTTTTCATTTGTTTTGCACCTGGTGTTTTCCTTACGTAGAGGAGGTACATGTGACTTTTTTAAACAAACTGGCGAATGTGGTTGAACCAAATAAAGTTTGTATGTAACGTATAAGGTGAATCGTTTCTTACCCAGCTATACCCGAGCCTGTTCTAGACTGCGTATCATAGAAGATTGCTTTTTCAGATTCGGAGAAACAAGTTCCGACGAATACACCTATTTTTTTCCCAGACAAGTGCTCGGGATTTACTCCTGTGGACGTCAAAAATTAAATAAAAAATATTTTATGGGAAACCTTATTATATACAAGCTCTTGCAAGAGAGAGATACGATCGCGCGGAGGTCCGGTCGTATACCACGGGAATGTACTTCCGAGGGTTCCCAATCCATTTGCATAAATATACAATTGCTAAAAATATACACCTAAAATAAATAATTATACATAATTAAGGACCACTGTTTCAATCAGTTAACTTCTATCTGAGGAATAACCGCCATATTTACTTCTCATAATAGAACTTTGACATATTTTTTTATACAAAAACTGTCAAAACATCAAATATATTCTTCAGATAAAAGTTATCTCGCGATTGAAAAATCGTTTAAGTTACATAATGTTATGTATAATAAATCATTTGCATGAAAATTGTTTTTGTTATTTATATTAATTGTATGCCTAAATGTTATTATGCTAATAGTCATTAGGCCTACTAACGTTATGCGAATCAAATTTATGCCAAAACAAATTAGTCTTTAAGATGATTATGCCAACATAAAATGTATGCCTTAAAAAAATTATGCCGAAGTATTATTATGCCAAAACAAATTGTGCTAAAATCGTTATGCCGAAGTATATTAGGACAAAGAACATTATGCGAAAAGAAGGGATCCCACTTCCGAGATACAAAGTATTGGAAACTTCTTCTGGTAGGACGTCCGTGTCTTAGGTCATGAGTACATCGGAATCTGTTCAAATATTAGAGAGTGATAAGGTAACACAAACAGACAGGGATACTTCCGGGTTTTTATAATAGTGTTACATCGGTTGCCTTACGAGAATATTCTAGATTACTTGCGAGTCTCGAATGTTCCTGTAAGGACCTGTTTAGAAGATCAGAGTCTAGAATGTTCCACTATAGAACTGTCTAGAAGATTCGAGAAAGCTGTGGAAGTTTCTCGAAGGACAATGTTCTACTATGGAGCTTTCTAGAAGATTCGAGATAGTTGTGGAACTTTCTCGAAGGATGATATTCGACAAGGTTTTAGATCTTTATCGAAGGATCGGTCGTCATATAAATAGCCGTCGTGTTTGCGGGAACAGTCAGCCTGATTTTGGCTACAAAACAAAGCGAATCGAAGTGAACTAGAAGTGCGATATCTAAGTGAATAGTGATCAGTAGTGTATTTGGAATTAACTTTTAAGTGTTTTGGAATTAATAAAGTTATTTCGTATTTAATCGGTAGTATTTAATTTATCCCATACCCGCTCGTAACAATTTGGTGTCTGAAGTGAGGGATAAATTATGCCAATTCTACCAAAGGACGACAAGGACGGTGTCCGTACCAGGAGTCATCGACATCGGACATGGACCAAAGGCGGTTTGGAGATTCTCCGACACAGACACCGGGTGGTGTCCAGCCTACGTCAGAGCCAGTCGCTGGTCCATCCGGGTTTTCTCTAACATCCGCGGCGCCATATTTGTCTGTTTTAATGGCGCTGCTGCTGGAACAGGGGTGCCAGTTACAGGAGCAGTTGCAACGTGATAAAGAGGAGCAGGCTCGCTGGTTAGAAGAGTAGTTGCGACGAGACAAAGAGGAGCAGGTCCGATGCCAAGAAGAACAGATGCTACTCATAAAGGATCTCCATGCGACTTGTGGCAAAGCTCTCAAGATGATGAAGGAGCAGGTCCACCAACACGAATCGTATTTCAGAGGCCGAAGTTCAGATTGCTGGGGTGAAGAAGGCTTTGAGTGAAATAAAGGCTGGAAATGGACTTCAGTGATTGCTGCACCTTCGGCACGTGAATTTAAGGTGCCTCCATAAGACGGAACATCCTCATGGTCGGCCTATAAGATATAATTTAAGGACGTTATGAAGGCGAATGGGTGGACCAAAGCGCAAGCCGCACCGACCAAAGCGATGACCGCACTCACCTTGGGCCTCCGAGACCAGGCCCTAACCATTCTTGAGGCGCTCGGCAAGGATGTGACCTATGAACAGCTGCTGGAAGCGTAAGAGTTCAGATATGGCGATGCGCACCTGGAGGAAGTATTTCGTGCTAAGTTAAGGGATCCTGTTCAACGTAGTGCCGAGAACGTAGGTTCTCGGCAGGGGTTGGTCCGGAAAGCATACCTTTCTGCCCCTGCACTTATTGATGGAAATTTGGTGCAGGCATTCGTTGATGGAATACGCGACTTGGAAGTTAGAGCCGCTGTGAGACTTGGGCATCACGAGGCACTGAAAGACGCCTTGGCCCATGCCTTAGAAGCAGAGGCAGTATGGCAAGATCACCGACCGAACACACCGCGTCAGAGAAGTTGTAGCATTACCTGTACGCGACCGCCCTCAAGGGTACAGCCCTACATGCTACACTTGTGGAGACCGCAGCACACCGAGAGAAGATCAATCCCAGTAGGGAACGGTGGCTCAATTTACTGCCCAGCCACAGCAGAGAAACGAATAAATGCCAGGATTGCGGGTGCTGGCTCGTATTGAAAGAGCCCCGAGGATCTTGATCTCGCAAGCACATGACGGAAACTGCCTGATTACCAAAGGCGGTCAACGGAACACCATGCAAATTAGATACGATGGATACGGATATGAATAACATGACGTTGGATACTGGAGCTTCTCACACTGTCGTAGCAAGTCGGTTTCTTGGGGACTACTTCAATAACCACGACCGTATACAATTACTAACAGCTAACAGTCAGCACATAATCTTCCGAGGCAAGAAGGAGGTGGAAGTTAAAATTAGGTGACAGAATTTACCAGGACAATGTCATCGTGGCCGACATTGTGGACGTATCTTGGGCTTGGACTTCATACGGAAACATCGTTGTAAGATCGACGTTGATCAAGGAGTATTGTAATGTAGTTTATATGAAGTCTTCATGAAAGGTGCACCATCAGGAAAAGTGTACTGCTTGAAGGAGATTGTTCTTCCTCGCAGATCAAAAACGATCGTGCCGATTTGTTTACCACAGAATTCTGGACGCAAAGATCGAAGTGTTCTGATAGAAAGGATGAACGATAACTTTCAACGGAAGATGGCACGTACTCTGGTAAAGGCCACCAACGTATCAGCAGTACGCATACTGAATCCAAGTGATAAGAGCAAGTGATTAACAAGGGCACCTTGATCGGCACTTGCGAAGTGCTTGTATGCGTCGATTGCAAAAACTCCCCACCGGAAATAAAATTTGTAGTGTAAAATTTGACGTATCAACGCTTATGGAAAACTGCGACATAGCTGAAGAAGAAATGTACAAGGCTATGAATATGTTACTTCAGTACGCCGGCATTTTCTCTAAAAAGGATGCTGACATAGAGAGGACTGGACTGGTTCAGCACAAGGTTGAAACAGGCAACGAGTTACCTATCCGTCAGCGACCAAGAAGACTGCCGGTTACACGGGCGAAAGAAGTAACAACCATGATTGAAGAAATGGTGAACGACGGTGTTACAGAGCAGCTATATTCTAAGTGTGTTCCGCGGAACCCTAGGGTTCCGCGATACCTCTGTAGGGGTTCCTCAAGAATTTAGAAAAAAAATCAAAACACCTCTCTCTGGTCGAACGTTTTGACTCCGCGGCCGCGCGTAGGTATATTTATTTATTTATTTGTATTTGTATAAACATGTGTTACAATAGCTGGTACAATATCTCATAAGTTTGGTATCAACATGTATGCTTGTGAGCGCGCAGTCCCTTTGATAAAAGCCGCCTCTGAATTAGACTCTTTAGTTGTCAACAAGCTACTTTCGACTCTAACTTCAAAAAATGAAGTCGAGATTGTTTACAACGCAATTTTTATATTTCTCTTTTTATTTTTGCTTTTTGTTTATCAAAGGCGCCGACTCGAGTAGTTTCGAGAATATTCGAGATCGAGCCTAGGACTAAGTATAAAAGCGTCGCGCCTCGTCAGTCAGTTGATGATTAGCGTTCGGAGCGATAAGTTCCTACCTACCTACTTACAAGCTCGCTAGCGAGAAACTAGTGTTCATTGTTCTACTGCCTGCTGTATTCTGTTGTCTCAGTTTTATACATTTCTTCATCGTACTAAACTTAGTCTCTTATACGCAGTAACGATTGTGCATTATTTAGACCCCACCATCCTGACGTGTAACATTTTAAATAAAGAAGAATGGAACGTCGGCTTAAAGGTGTTAAACGTGTTGCAACAACATCTTCTAATGACGCTGAATGTTCAAAAGCAGTACGCGCGGAGAATATAGCAATCACCGATCCAGACGATGATGCCACGACGTCAAGCTCGACGGTTTCAAAGACGAAAACAAGGAAGTATGATAATCATATATCAGTTTCGGATTTGTTGATTCCAACGGCTCACCTCTCTACATGCTATGTCTTAAACTGCTTCCTAATACTCGTAGTTCCATGGCACCTGCCAAATTGCGCCGGCATTTAGAAACTGTATACCCCGAGTCTAAAGACAAGAATAAAGAATTTTTTGTTCGTAAAAAAGATCAGTTATTGGAAAGTCAAAAAAATATGATGCATGTAACACAAACTATCAACGAAAAGGCCACGGAGGCATCATATTTAGTTAGCTATCGCATTGCACAAGCAGGTAAAGCGCACACTATCGCTGAGAATTTAATAAAGCCATGTGTATTAGACATAACAAAATGTATGCTGGATGAAAAATCTGCAAAGCATCTTTCTACTGTGCCGCTATCAAACGATTCTGTTTCACGGCGAATCCATGATCTGGCAAGCTACGTCAAACAAGAAGTAGTTACACGTCTACAAAAAACACGATTCGCCTTGCAAATGGACGAGTCAACTGATGTCGCTGGTTTGGCTATCTTGCTGTTTATCTTGAGATATCCTTATGAAAGTTTTTTTGAAGAAGACATGCTTATGTGTTCACCGCTGCTCACAAACACTACCGGGGAAGAAATTTTTAATAAAATAAATATATTTTTTGAAGAAAATAATCTCAGTTGGAACAATTGCATTGACATTTGTACAGATGGGGCCAAGGCGATGACAGGTAAAACAGCAGGAACAGTGTCACGAATAAAAAATAAAGCGCCTAATTGTAGTTCAAGCCATTGTATTCTGCATAGAAAAGCACTTGCGATGAAGCAAATGCCGTCAAATCTAAAATTAGTTATGGTTGAAGCGGTAAAAACCTCTACTGTATTATTATTGAAATATTTACTTGCTAAGAATATTAATATACATAATATACAGACTTATTAATTAAAATAACCTAAAGTAAATAACCTAGCAACAAACTTAAAAAATAAAATAAAAATAATTAATTTTATCAAATCACGACCACTACAATCCCGATTGTTCTCATTATTGTGTGAAGATTATGGCAGCAAACATAAAACACTGCTGCTCCATACAGAAGTGCGATGGCTGTCTCGGGGTAAAACTTTAACAAGGCTATTTGAACTTAGAGCCGAGTTACAAATGTTTCTTTCAGCAGATACTTCTTTTAATTTGAAGGACCGTTTGTATGATAAAACTTGGTTGTTCCGAATGTCTTTAAGGCGGATATATTTCAAAAACTGAACGAATTGAATTTATCATTGCAAGGTAAACAGACAACAGTGTTTCAGGCCTATAACAAAATAACTGCCTTCTAAAGAAAATTAGATTTTTGGATTATTTGCGTTGGTAAGAAAGAAATAGAAAGCTTTAAGTCACTCAGTGAGTTTGTTAGCGATAACGACTCAGAAATGTTTCAAGATGATGTGTTTGACTAATTGGTCCAATATCTCAGTTCGATGCGCGCATCTTTTGAAAAGTATTTTCCCGAAGAACAGAATACAAAAATGAAACTGAATTCATGGATTCATAATCCTGTTTTACCCAACTTGGAAAAACCCGAAAGTATGTCAAACGAGATATATGAATCTTTTTTAGAAATGTCATCAGACACAAGTATGGAGTCACTGTTCAAAACGACGCCTCTGAACGATTTTTGGTGCAGAATCCGTGAATATCTAATGCTTGGCAAAATGGCTCTGAATATTCTTCTCCCGTTCCCAACATATTTGTGTGAAACAGGATTCTGAACCTATGCAGCCACGAAAACAAAATATCGCAATAGACTGGACGCCGAACCTGATATAAGACTTCCACTGTCTTCTATCAAACCTGATATCAACCAATTGATGAAAAATGAAAAATAGTTTCATACCTCCCATTAGTTATTTTTTCTTTTTTAATATCTTATATTATTGTACTTGCCATGTGGTAAAGTAAGTAATAATTAGTAACTGTTATATTGTACTTTTATTATGCTTATTAATAAAGAATACACTTTTAAAAACTATTGTTTTATTGTAGGGTTCCATCAAGTATTTTGCTTCCCAAAAGGGTTCCGTCACCAAAAAAGTTTGAGAACCACTGTTATAGAGTCTTCGTCCAGTCTGTGCTGTTCTCCTGTGGTCTTGGTAAAGACCCACTGCCTAGGATCGATGACACACTGGACACGCTGACTGGAATGAAGTGGTTTACTACACTGGACCTGAAAAAAGGCTACTGTCATGTAGAAATAAATCCCAAAGACAAGGAGAAGACTACATTCTCAACAGGAAAGGGGTTGTGGCAGTTAAAAGTTATGCTATTTGGATTGTGCAATGCTCCTGCAACATTTGAAAGCTTGATGGAGCAATTACTTGCAGGATTGATTGAGACGCATGTCTTGTCTCTCTAGATGATCACCTTAAAAGCCTCAACCGAGTGCTGTCGAAAATCCAAACAGCAAATCTCAAGTTAAGTCCGAAAAAGTGCTCGTTTTTCAGGCAGCAAGTGAACTTTATAAGACACATAGTTTCGGGAGAAGGTGTTCAAATAGACCCGGAGAAAGTTGTCGACGTCAAGGATTGGCCAGTTCCGAAAGACAAGACACAGGTCAGAGCATTTCTGGGTTTGTGCTCCTACTATTGAAGGTTTGTCAAGAATTTTGCGGACATTGCAAAACCTCTACACAAACTCACTGAGGAAAAGCTGCAATTCTGTTGGGGCGAGAACTGCGACGTCGCATGTCAGGAATTAAAGAAACGTCTGTGCAATACTCCTTTTTCGGGATATCCTGACCCTCAAAATGACTTCAAAGTTGACACAGATGCAAGTAATACTGAAATTGGGGGTGAGTTGTCTCAACGGAAAGGAAACCAGGAGGTTGTCATAGCTTACTTCAGCAAGTATTTATCCAAACCGGAAAAAAATACTGCGTTACGAGACGGGAGCTACTCGCCGTAGTAAAGACATTGCAGCACTTCAGTAAATATTTGCTGGGACGGAAATTCTATTTGCGAACTGACCATGCTGCATTGAAATAGCTATTACAGTTCAAGAATCCAGAGGGACGATTTGCGAGATGGATTGAAGTACTACAAGAGTTTGACTTCGTAACTGAACATCGCAGTGGGAAAACTCACGGTAACGCAGACGCCTTGACATGAAGACCTTGTCTTGAAGACTGTAAGCATTGTACCAGGCAAGAGAATCAGAACAGATCTCAGCGATGAATGGAAGGAAACCCTTCAGCAGGCTCAGCAAAATGACTCGGACATCAAACCGATCTATGAGTGGATCAAAGCTGGTGCTCCTAAACTCAAGTGGAGTGATCAGCAGCGATGAGTTCCATCTCGAAGAGTTATTGGACACAATGGAACAGCTTGGTGATCCAGGATGGAGTCTTGTGCCGTAAATGGGAAAACGCTCGAGGGGACAGCTGTCATTTACAAATGGTTGTCCCTAAAGCATAGGTACCGGATGTTCTACGGCGTTATCACGATGGATGTTCAGGAGGACATATGGGGTTAAAAAGGACTCTATTGAAGATCCGAGAGCGATATTACTGGATCCACTATCAAGATGACGTGGAGGACTGCTGGACCCCACACGCGCAGCAGAGGTGTATTAAAAGTATACAACTTTGGAGCCCCCTGGGAACGGATAGCACTAGACGTTGCGGGACCATTTCCAGAAAGTGAAAGCGGGAACAAGTATTTCATGGTTCTCATGGATTAATTTACAAAATCTTCGCCATTCGAAGGGTCCACGAGGTGCGCCTAAGATTATCCATGTAGACAGATTGGCGCGATACTACGGGACTAATGATGCCCGGGACGAGCATGTCTAAGGAGGGGTCAGTGTTACGTCGGTTGCTTTACGATAACATTCTAGATTACTTGCGAGTCTCGAATGTTCCTGGAAGGACCTGTTTAGAAGATTAGAGTCTAGAATGTTCCACTATAGAACTGTCTAGAAGATTCGAGAAAGTTGTGGAAGTTTCTCGAAGGACAACGTTCTACTATGGACCTTTCTAGAAGATTCGAGAAGGTTGTAGATCTTTGTCGAAGTATCGGTCGTCATTTAAATTCACTATGTAATTTTAAATAGTAAACAAAAAAATCTTTACTGTCCTACATACGAGTATAGTATATTGTTAGAGCTCCAGCAGCCTGTGATACAGGATTATCCTAGTACAGGCATCATACATTATTATACCTACATTGTTAGTTTTAGATTCGTATTGTATTGTACTATTGATTCTGAATAAAGATTTATTATTATTATCCCTTTATTCGTATACATACAAATTATTTACATTTTTAAATATTTCTTATAAAAAACATTTAAAAATATAAAAAATTGTTGCCCGCCGGTATCGGGAACAGGGTCCAAGCTACCGGTGGTCAGGGCTCGAGAGAGAGAAACCTCCTAACAATACGAGCCGTGTCCAGGAGTACTGCTTTCTGAATCAAGCCCTTGATCCAGCTGCCTAACGAGAGCCTCCTCAGGTATTCATCGAGGCTCTTAGCAATTAAGCCATGGGGTGATACGACTATCGGCACAATGACCGCTGAGTCCACATCCCCCATGTCGACAACCTCGCGAGCCAAGTCAAGATATTTTATTTGCTTATCTTTCTCGGCTTTCACGAGGTTCTCATCATGCGGGACCGCTATGCCAACAATCATTGCGCGCCGCTCTGATCAATCCACCACCACTATATCAGGCTTATTGGCTAAAATAGTCATTATTATTATTATTATTTATATAGAGAATCGAATTGAACTTGAAGAGCGATATTTAGGTGAATAGTGATCAGTAACAGTAAGTCGTTTGTGATTAAGTTTTAAGTGTTTTGTAATTAATAAAGTTATTTCGTGTTTAATCGGTAGTGTTTAATTATCCCACACGCAGGTCGTAAAAACTGAAGGGTTTCGAAAAATTCAACACGTAAGTGGATGAAAAATCGGTTGAAAGTTTGTATAGTTAAGCTAGCAAGCAGCGACATCTCCGAAATAAAAAAATCTCACCTGCGTCATAAATAGCATTATAGGCCTGTTCGAGGATTTTCCGGGACATGGGATCCATGCTGTTTCCGAGATGGTAATTCACCTTGAAGAACTGAGCGTCAAACCGATGTAAATGTGGCACTGTGCCCATATGCTGAGACGCCTCGGGGTGGTGGCTTGTCCAACGTAGCTTCTCTGCTGTCACTGGGTTAACCTGGAGGATGAGATTTATGTAGACTACTGTTCCACTGGGGGATTTTACCATTATTATCTATGTATTATTTTCTATTACTGTCATCGTTTGGACATCAGTATCAGTCAGCACCTTTGGCAAATTCGTTCGCCAAAAATCAGTCATCCAACACCCAAATTAAGTCACCCACTTTCTATCACAATCCAAAGGATTTTCATTTTTGAATCCCACTATTCGTAACGTAACCCAAAGATCATTGTTGACTGACAAAACTGAGTTGTGAGTGTGTTAGGCAGATAACTCACAGTTAGCCACGAATCTCCAAGTCCTCACCTTGTTGTAAAGAATGTCCCACAAGTCCTTGACGTGGTGCGAGGAGGGGAAGAGTCCCGACATGCCGGAGATCACAACCCTCTCGTCGTCGGCATCCGGCATCGGCGCCAGTGCAGCCTCGTCGGGTTGGGGTTGAGCTAGCTCTTTAGGAGTTGGCGTCATGGTGGAACAGGCTGATAAAGTGAAGAGAGTTGACAAGGAACGGTCAGTGACCCCAAAAACTAGAAACCAACTAATCATTGAATAAGAATTAATTCGACGACTTTCACCTGTCGATTTGCATTCAACATCGGTCAATTAGGATAATTTAAACACTGAACATTCGATTAACTTTACTGTGATTTACTTAGCCCTCGATCCGTCGCGTGGGATCTTGTGGTTTTAGAAAATTCATAAAAATGCACTCTTACAATGTTTCCACGGATCCTATAAGGATAACTTCCTAAAAATAAACACTCGCGCATACGCACCGTGACATAATTATGTAAATGTAGACGTGTGTTTCTGCGCGGCTATGAGACGAAAATTACACAGAAAGGCGTAAGGTGAAGGCGCGGCGCAGGCATGATGCCGCTTCACAAACTACAAAATGTATGTAGGCGACGCGACGTGTCCTGCATTACAGAAGCGGCGCGGCGCAGGCATGCCATTCATTATTTTCGTTATCCTTTCCACGCTTGCGCTGCGCCTACTTCGCGCCTGCTCCGTGCCGCCATCTTACTCCGTTTATGTATAATTCGCGCCTGAGAGATCTCACGCGACGAATGGCGTTAGTAAACTTTTGCTATTTTTTTTCTATGTGTTCAAAGTCAGTAGTAATAATAGCGAAATGGACAATAAACAATGTCAACGTAGGTATTTTAAAGTGGTTAGAAGAAGATTTGTGGTGAAGAAGATGACGAAGAGACTAATGATTAACCAGTTGGTGCCATCTGATTATTATCAGTACAGATATTATGAAAAAGCAGTATATTCACTATCTAAGTCAACATATTAGAAACTCGACAGTTAAAATTTGTTTAACTCATAAGAAAGAAAAAAGAATGTTGTTGAATTCATTTTGACGTGTCGAAATCTATATTTTTACCAAAATGTGTTGAATTAATTTGGATACATATTTTGATTATCAAATCGGGCAGACGCGGACGGCTCGCTTGAAAATTGACGTTAATTTTCTCTACCAAAAACGCTTGTAAACATTTACGAAAAGCGACTAATGAAGCAATCATAATTAGTTAGTATTAAATTCCGAATTTACATCGATTCGACGAGAATAATAAAATTCGTATTGAATAAACTCGAAAAATTTGAGACACCGAAGAGGCAAACAGAAAACGCGACGCCCGTCTCCCCGACAACGGTTGCCGGGGCTGCGCAAGATGCCAGCGTGTTCGGCGCGGCGGCGCGGCGGCGCCCCCGGCCGCCAGCGCGAAGTGACTGCGCACCTCCTGTCAGTGCAATTTGACATTTTTTTTTCTATGTGATTTCTGTGTATTTTATAGTTTACTTTACTTCATATACGTTTAGTTGGTAAGTAAATTATTTTATGTTCAGCGCCAGCTGTAGCGAAGCCGGAATAAGTAGTGCCAGTCAACCCATCACTTCACTGGATGTGCAACTGGTAAGATGTCCTCACTGCTCCCAGGCTCGTTTTTTTAAAGGCGTACGGGGGCTTAAGATACACTATGGCAAGGTCCACAAACCTCATAGTGTACCTTTGTGCCCCCCAGCCACATCCCCGACATCAACACCTTTTGAACCAACTTTGTGGAAAACATTGTCCAAATTCAAAAATTCCACCCCTGTTCTAAAAAGAGTTCCCCGGGGCGCGAGACACTCTGTTGCGCTGAGTTTAGCGCGCTGTGTCCGCCTCGCGACCCAGGAGAACTCACAACGTGCATGGGAGCAGTTACTCACCTTCCCTTACAAGATTCTGCATGTACAAAAAAATTTGGCAACTCAAAAATCTTTAACAAACCAAATTAAAGAAAACTGCAACAATTCGGCCCGTATTTTAGATTCTAAATTACCTTTTTTTAATAAACAGAAAAACATTTGTGATCATGTGGAATCCAAGTTAAGTGACGGTGACATTAGGGGGGCAGCTAGAATACTGTTCAGCAGTGATGTGGTGGCGCCTTATTCTCCAGAGACTCTTTCAGCTCTGGAGAGTAAACATCCATCGCCTGCGGATGGTCTCACCTTCCCCGACCCGCCCGACCACCCCGACCCCCTCGTTCAAGATTCACCTGTTTTCCAAATTACAGCCCCGCAGTTGATCGCAGCCGTGAGTTCTTTCCGGAGTGGTTCTGCCGGCGGCCTCGACGGCCTGACACCACAGCATTTGAAAGATTTGTTGAGTTCAGGCGCCGGGGAAGCTGGTGAGTCACTCTTGAAGGAGCTTGCGGTTCTGATCAACTTAATGCTCTCCGGCGGTGTGAACGATGCCGTCGTCGATGTCCTGTACGGGGCTAACCTGTGTGCTCTGCGTAAGAAGGACGGCGGCATTCGTCCCATTGCCGTCGGTTGCACCTACAGGCGTATGGCAGCCAAAATATGTTGCAAGTTGTATAGCGAATCGCTTGCAACTATGTTCCAGCCCCTTCAACTTGGTTTTGGTTCCAGAGGGGGCTGTGAGGCTGCCGTACATGCCTTATCCTCTTTTTTAAACTCAAAGAAAGGTGAGGTCATCCTCAAGGTTGACGTGAAAAACGCTTTTAACTCCGTGAACAGGGACACTTTGTTGGCTGAAGTCAAAAAAGTATTACCCGAAATTTATGGTTTTATGTGGCAATGTTATAGGCACCCTTCAAAATTACTTTTCAAGGACAACGTTTTGGAATCAGCAGTTGGTTGCCAACAAGGTGACCCTCTCGGACCTGTCATTTTCAGTTTGGCTATTCATCCCATAATTCAACAACTAAATTCAAAATTTAACGTGTGGTATTTAGATGATGGAACATTAGGAGGTGATGTTGACACCGTTTTGGATGACCTATAACTCCTTAAACAACAATTTCAATCTATTGGCTTGGATCTTAACCCCTCAAAGTGCGAAATTTACCTCTCTGACATTACTGACAGACAATCGATTATAGATAAATTTAATGCAATAGCCCCACAATTCAAAATTTTAGAAAAAAGTTCCCTTCACCTTCTAGGTTCCCCTATTTTAGAAGAAAGTTTTTCATCTTTCATCGATGACAAAATCAAACATTTTAATGATATTTCCGATAGACTCTCCAAAATAACTTTACATTCGGCATTCACCCTTATTAGATATTGCTGTTTTGGTCCAAATTTTATGTATTATCTGCGTTGTTCTCCTCTTTGGAAGAAACC
Organism: Eugnorisma glareosa; assembly: GCA_947578425.1. Classification (NCBI taxonomy): domain Eukaryota; kingdom Metazoa; phylum Arthropoda; class Insecta; order Lepidoptera; family Noctuidae; genus Eugnorisma; species Eugnorisma glareosa. Next base: position 4,558,752 of record OX387974.1, on the reverse strand, counting down.
ACAACTTTTGGACAAAATTGACCAAATTATTCGCAACACTTTAACGTCCATTCTTAATGTGGCCCTAATTTGGTCTTAATTTCTAGTGTAAGCTTACCTGTTCCTGTCTTCTGTCCACAGCACTGAAAAGCTAACCAGGAAAATTTTAACTCTCTCCCTGGTTGACTCTGAAGTGCCGTGCTTGTCCGACGCAGAGGACGCCTGGAAAGTGGCTTGCCCGGATACGGATCGGCCCGAGAACCCGTTTTCCCAGAGACAGTGGGATAAGCCGCTCTGCAGGTTGGTACGGAATAAACTTCTTAATACGTCTACCAATACTGCTGAGCGTGCCCGCCTGCTGGCTGTGGGTGAGTGGGAGTCGGGCCTCTGGCTTCAGGCACTACCGTCACCTAATATAGGCATTATGTTAGGTGACACAACCTTCCGGCTCGCTACTTGTTTGCGATTGGGCGCTCCTTGCGGGGCTCCACATCGCTGTCAATGTGGTGAAGCAGTCGACTGCCTCGGACACCATGGGCTTTCTTGTAGTAAGAGTGCAGGTCGGCTTGCGCGGCACGCTAGCATTAATGATCTCATCCGTCGTGCTCTTGCCACCGCCGGGGTGCCAGCTGTCTTAGAACCAACTGGCTTGGCACGCGTCGATGGGAAGAGACCAGATGGTATGACCATAATGCCTTGGAAGTTGGGTAGGCCTTTGGTGTGGGATGCAACTTGCGTCGACACCCTTGCGCCATCCCATCTTCCTAGCACAGTGAGCTGCGCTGGGGCGGCTGCTGCAGGTGCTGAAAACCTCAAACGGCGCAAATACAATAATTTAATTGGTAGTTACGTGGTTGAGCCGTTTGGGGTTGAAACACTAGGCCCATGGGGTCCGAGTGCCCACCTAGTATTTCGGGAAATCGCCAAGCGGTTGGTCGACTCTTCACGTGACCAGAGGGCGGGCCTATTTTTTGGCCAAAGAATCAGCATTGCCATACAACGTGGCAATGCTGCCAGCCTTCTGGGCACTTTTCCTGTTGACAGCGATGTGGACGAATTTTTTGACGCCCTGTAACCCTTTTTATACTTGTACATATTTTTATTACTATTATAGATTTGTAGTTTGTAAATAATGTAAATAACTTGATTGAAATAAAAATTAAGAAAGATGCACCAAAGTTAATAAATATTTTTTTCACTTCTCATGCTCTAAAAGTACGCCAATATAGGCCTACGAAGCGGGACTAAAGTGACCACTTTAGTCCCTAGGGAGTGAAAAGTAATTCGTTTTTTAATTTCCTTCATGTGACATAGACAAACTCAAACAGCCATAATATACTACTATTTTTGGAGTGTGGACCATCTTCATTGCGAAAATGCAGGTGCGAGTTTTAGTTCCATGGTTTTTCCGCAAAGAATGTGGCGCCATGTGTTTTAAATTGTTAATCTGTTACTGGTTTATAAGAAAAAACTGAAATTTCAGAATTTTTGTCGAGTGTAAATTTGTTCGGTTTTAAATAAATTTATTAAGAATGTCCAGTGGCAGTGAAGAGTTTGACGTAAAGAGTAAAAGATTAGATAATCTTTTGCTGCCAAAATCGCGGAAGATTTACCTGAAAACTTACGAAAGTTTTATGGACTGGAGGAATAAGAAACATATAAATTCTTTCAGAGAAAGCGTCTTTTTGGCATAATTTGATGAATTATTGTCGAAAAAACAATATTACAAATAATTCGAACGTACATTTCACAGCATAAAGATAATAAAAAACTTTAGTGATTTTTATTTTATTAAGTCATATTTATTAAATGTTTTTGTACTAAATTGACTATTTTTCTCGCACTCAAAGTGAAAAGTACAGTTTGCACCTCGAGACTAAACGCCAACTTAATATACCCTCGGTTTCATGACTCCCTCGCACGCTTGGGAGTCAAACCACCTCTGGTATATTATGGCTTCGTTTAGTCCCTCGTTATAAATAATACTATTGCTGTTTGATTTCTATCTAGTTCAGCCTAAGTTTTTGTGGATCTCAAATAATTTTATGAAGGTAAAAATTGTTTAAATTTTGTGTTTTTTACGACGAACACAAAACAATATTGAAATAAATTTGTTGGTTCGTATTTAAGTTTTAAGAGTATTATTATGTATACAAAATGTCTTTTTTTTTATTTAAACGCGGCCATATTACCCAATTATAATCCGTCAAAATAAACATAAAATGTATGTTACAATGTCAATTGATTGCTGTTTATTTTTTGGGGTGTATAGAGACCCGCGCGTCACAGAAAATACACGATGGATTGAGGGGTAATATTTTTTCTTTGCATTAGCTGACAATGTAATTGTATTACCAATGTTCAAAATAGTTGTGCTAATATGTAGTTGCAGAAGTGTATTCTATCTATCTATTTAATTTGATATTGGTATGCTTTACTTTATGTAATTTATCTTTAAATTAATTATAAAACATATTCAAGGCGTAATAATTGATCGGTTAATTCATACGCCCATGTAGATGGGTCTACATGGGCGTATGAATTAACCGATCAATTCATAACCGATCAACCAACAGTAAAAAAGACTTTTTACTTTTTACTCCCTAGAGACTAAAGTGGTCACTTTAGTCCCGCTTCGTAGGGCTATATTGGCGTACTTTTAGAGCATGAGAAGTGAAAACTCATTTTGGGCAACATGTTAAAATTTCATGGTGTTCCTTTCATTTAATTTATCATGATTGTTAGCGAGATTTATTTCTTATGATTGACCCTATCGATTGATGCCATAAAAGTAAAGGTGTTATTTTTTTGGAATTCAACCAGTTTGATTCCCGAGTGTGACAAGCGAATTTTCGAAAATCTTTGAATACAGATTTATTTCTTTTTAAATATAATGGAATGTTTCCTTTTCGTAAAATTTTCTATCTCCAGTATTTAAAGTACTTTTAAATGCACATAGAGACCGGCTGTCATCAATTTTGATTGCTGATTTTTACATTTACAGGCACTTCAAGTAAGTGTTCCTAATATAATCAATTAATTGAAAAATTATAATAAAATGTTAAAAATTTACTAGTTTCTGATTTATTCCTTTGTATTAACCCAACTACCTACAACCAAAATATGAGCCAAATTTTACACGTTTAAGTGAAATCGTTTTTAAGTTATGAGGTTTATCCCTTCGTGTGCCGGAACGTAGATCTACGCGAGACACAATAGGTTTTTAATTGTGTCTATATACTCGGCAGATGAAAGGTTAAAGTAGCTCCAAATGGATGGTGGCTCGCCAGTTCTGTTATACTACCTAACGCTAACGCTAACAGCCGCAAGGTTCGATCGTCATGGTTATGCAACTGATTGATTGGCCAGAGAAAGCAAAACACTGGGAGCATTTGCCCAGCAGTAGGACACTAATAAGGCTAATTAAAAAAATGGCAGACGTGAGTGAAAATACTGGGAAACGCCGCAGAATGAAATACTCGTAACATTCAAATAGGCGCGCGGCGCGCCGCGCCGCGCGCCGGTCTTTGTATTATAGGCTAGGGTCGCAGATGAAGTTAAATAAAAAGAGTATTTATTGTATAGATCATTCCAGGTGGAGTCTCCTACTTTGTACTAACCCCCATAGGACAATGGTGCGAGTTTAAGTGTGTTTAACTTATTTGTCTTAATTCCAAGATTTTATTTTATTCCAAGATTTTAATTTATGTATTTTGTGATATCTGACTGGCGCGATACTTCCAAGTGCTGAAAAGTCTTGAAGAAAACGCCATAAATAATGACCTTCCAAACTCAGAAAAAAAAAATACGGTACGTGTTATGAATTCAATATAACACAGTAAAACAAAGCACATAATTATACCATTGTCAATACTCACGTTTCGAAGTAATAAGAAATGGTAGAGCGCTGGCATAAATACCCAAAACCAATTCCGGGAACTCGCCGAGTGCACTGAGCATTGAACCACTTGCCCAAACTTATATAACGTAGTGCACTTTATTAGCATAATTATTGATTCGCCATTACTGTTGAACGTTTATTAATTAATAAATTCGTTGACCTGACCTTAATAACTGTGCATGAGTTGGTATTACCAACAGTATAAAACTGTTGATGAAATACTCAGGATAGTACCTACTCACTTTAACGAAAGCCTTTAGGTAGATACTATACTGATATGAAGGAGTGCCTAGTGGTCGTAGGCTCGACTGCTGAGCTGCTGAGCATGAAGTCCTGGTTTCAATTCCCAGGTCAAGCAAAACTTATTAGCTTTTTCGATTAGGAATAACTCAGTAGCAGCTACGTAGTCTGGATTTCTGCCCGGTTGATGACAATAGGGTCAACGCCTTTTACATGGATCCTAAACATAACTAGCGCAATGTGGATGTACTTTTAGATCCACCACTGCTTTAACCCTTCGGGGATCACAGGTGTGATATTAAGTTATTACCATTAGGTATGATGATGGACAAACTAATAAACAAATATATTACGGTAAGTGTTATGACAAGTCGCTTTTCGTGTCCGTCTTTGTGACCGCGTTTTTAATAAACTCGTTTGGCGCCTGTAGCCTACCGGCGCCAACAGGTCTAGTACTCAGGGCTGTCAAATAATACGAAAAAAGTTAGCTTTCGAAACAAAACACAAGTAATTTTTTTATTATCCTACAGAGATTTTCGTACAAATCTGGCGCAAAATAGTCGACATTCCAATAAAACATGAAATACGTTGAGTTGTAGGTATTATTCAGCAAAAGTCTTCGTAAGTTTATCGACAATGATGCGAGTTCTCTCCGACAGGTACTGGTCAATCTGGCCCAACACTTTGACGACGTGCAGCATCTTCTGAACGCCCTTCTTGAACTTCTCCATTCTCTCTGCACTGGATTCGTCTCCGATTCTCATGACTGCTGTGGACGTCATTGGCGACCCTATTCTGGGAGGGGTGAAGGGACCAGGATGTTCTTTTAACATCGGGACGTTTAGTGACGGTATGCGTAGTTTCGGGATCTTCAGCTTTGGTATTGCTGGTAGGAAGCCAGCTGGTGGAGCGATCGATATAGGTACTTGTGTGTCACTGTATCCCGATTGGTCGTCGGGTTCGATAAGGATGAACTTGCCGTCTTGCACCGCCTTTGGGAACGCATTGTGGATGAGACTGCAGAAAGAGTCCACGTCTAAGCGAGAGTTCCTGTTGTAATCGGACGAACGGAATGAGGAACCGTACGGGACCTGGAACATAAATAGTGTAAATTCTAAAAACTGTAAATTACGGTATTTCTTTGTGTTTGACTGAAATAAACTATCTGCTTATGTGTTACGACTCGTACTGCGTACAAACAAAAAAAACCGGCCAAGTGCGAGTTGAAGTCGCGTGGAGAGGGTTCCGTACAATGCAAAAATCAAGTATTTCGTCTTCTTTCATGAATAAAATCAAATTATTTATTTTACAATAATAACAAAAATATATTTGAGATCCTCAAAATGAGCCCTTTCATTTGATACACGACATAGTAAGGTTTGCAGCAAAACTTTTTTTAATTTCCTAATTCGTCCTCTTTATTTTCAATTGATAAAATTCTTATAGATTTTCCTGTAATCTACAAGCAATGAACATAATGTACATATTGTATTTTTTTCAAAATTTTAGGATCAGTTGTTTCGGAGATCAGGGGGGAATTGTCAATTTTCGTCTTCTTTCATTAAAAAAAATCAAAACTATTTATATTACAATTTAACAAAATTATATTTGAGATCCTCATAATGAGCCCTATTATTTGATATATGACTCCCAAAAATGACCTTATTTAAAAAAAATATTTACTTTGCACATCTGTTTTTGGGCCATAAGATTACATCATCCTACCAAATTTCACCTGATTTGGTTCAGTAGATTCGGAGCAAATTGGCTGTGACAGACGGACGGACAGACAGACAGACGCACGAGTGATCCTATAAGGGTATCGTTTTTTGTACGGAACCCTAAAACTTATATGATATATTAAAATCAAAAATATTGCTGCCAAAAATGCCCAAAAATGCAAAATATGCGCCCTGGCTGTCAGATCTTTGCTCAATCATTGATATATTCTTGTTAAGTTAAATTAAAATAATATGTTAATAGATAAAAAGTCAAGTCTACAAGCGTAAAGTAAAACGACAAAACTACAAATTCCTTCTAAAAATAAAATATTTATGGCATGTTGGTATAATTTACCTTACCCTTTCATCGGAGCACTCGATAGTAAAGCGAAGGGGCGGGGGAGCTCCGACTATGTAATTTACCTGAAATCGCAAACAACAATATTTCACTAGAATTGAAACACAAATTCCAGTAAACATTATCAATATTCATCAAATCTAATCTTAAGGTTCTAATGGCTATTGCAATTTTTGATAATATAAACTACGCTAACAAGTTTTTCCTAAACTTATTTCTGTAATGTTGAGAACATTTATTTTATTTATTTATTTTTATATTAATTACAACGGTTATGCACCAGTAATTAATTGATTTCTTATGTATTATATAAACTAAAATTTGAACTGGATAGGTACAGCATTAAAATCCAGAAAAAAAACATTTTGTTAGGTTACAAATTATTAGGACAAACAATTACTCATATACAATGTCTTCCACAAAATCTCAAAAACAAGAAACGTCTTCATTTTTAAATGTTCACTTTCCGATCCTTAACGAAAAGTTGGCCGCGAGTTTGGTAAAAGTATGAATACCATTATTTATGTGCGTGAATTTAGCTAGGCCTACACTTTATTTGCTAAAACATATAACAATTATCACCTGCTTTCATTATTCATATAATCTTGAAATAACAATTTATGTTTACGATTCCAAAGCGTCCACAACTACGTTATCATATTCCGAAACCGTAGCATGAACGCGCGACTACATACCTATACGTAACGAAAATTCATACAATTCGGTAAATGGCTTACATTTTGCGACACCCACAATTAGTATTACTCATATGAATAAAGTTAATCTTAGCCAAAATTATTATGAGAAAAATGTTACGTTAATTCCGCGCGATCGTGGTATGTCCTCTGAACATTCAGTACATCAGCATCACACATATCTTTGCATATCAAAGCACACAAACTGGAGCAAAAGTTCCACTTTCATTACCAACATCTAAGATATCGCTATCGAACACTGAGATACGAACCAACAAGATTGCCACCGCCACGTACCGACACATATCGTCTCTTGCGCACTCTCACGACATCTTAGCGTCTGAATCAAACTGCCATCGATCACGTATAACGTCGACGTTCCCGGTTTTAGCGGAGTCAGCAAAAACTCGGCCGGTTGTAGAGTTTCCATCTGTTTTATTGATAGCTTAGGACAATCTGAGGCTTGGTAATTCTAAATTTCATTAATAATTACCACAGAAGGATTCATCAAAAGGTTTTTTTATATTCAAAGCTGAGCACCGAAGATCTCAGCTTGCCATTTTTAACGCAATAAACCACCATGTTTTTTCTCCGCTACTAAGTTTGAAGTTCCGTACCATTTCCGTATCAGATTTAAAAAAAAACATTTCATTTCAATCACACATCAAATCCCTACATAACTTATGCTCGAGCTTGCCCTAAAGATTGCAAATAAATGTTCCTTTGTTTTAAAGAAAATCCTTTCAAACTCAGAATAATGGCTATCTCTCACACAATCCAAGTTTCTGTCCCCTCAAGGTCACATTTCTCAAACAATCACAAAGAACCCAGACGTCAGTAGCATCTTATCTATCTTACGTGTTCATTCATACAGATTGTTCACCTACTGTAAGATTAGCGGCGTATAAGGCTGTCCCACAGTCAGACTATGCCATGCAGTGGGTGTACAGTAGTTGCTATGCCTGCAGCGTAGTGGTGTTCCTTGCAGTCAAGTTGTACTACGAACATGAAGTTAAGAAGAGTTCTCATGTGGACTGTGATCGCCGTGGCTGCTTTGACTGTTGTGGAGGTTCGAAATTTGATAGTTTTTTTGTTTTGTGTCTCTAGTGTTCTTTGCCAAGGTCATCATCGTCATCCATAGGAGGAGGAGAATTAGGTCCTATGTCCACATATCTAACCTCCTTTTCAGTGAAGCAATATAATAATCTAACAAATATTTCAGCATCAGGCCACTTCATCAATTTGTTTTACATTTACCAATCTCTTAATTTGTCAAAAACTACTGCTACCGAGATATATTTATGTGATAGTGACTCTCTAGTATTCTTCACCTAATATAACATGCATGTATATGTATACTAGCCTTATCATACTCGAAGATTATGTTGTAACATGACGCTAAAATCATGCAAATAGGCACGTTCCGGAAACGTTAAAAATAGCTACTATGTGAACATGGTAGAAAATAGTATACATTTATTTGGTATGTTATATTTTATCTATCTATGCTTGAAACTATTATTTTTTGATCAAAATTTTCAAAAATACGTAGTACAGAAAGACATTAGACTTTCTTTTATTCTCACTTTATCGTCCCCGTATCATTTACTCATTTTATTTTTGAACATACCTAATTATGTGAGTAAAATTATAATTGTTACGTGTTTGTTCCCCTTCTAGAGCAGTATCCTGCTGCGGAAGTCGCTGGTGCGTCCCCGGCTGCCGGAGCCCTGCTTCTCATGCCGGGGCGAGGACCGGCCTTTCGCCTACCCGCTCATCAGCTACCTGTCCAAGGTCAAGGACATGTTTGTGAGAGGACTCAACGCTTTCCTGGCCAACACTAAGAAGAGCAAACTCAAATAGATACTAATTGTTAATTTGTAAGATTTTGATTTGTCTGTAAGATAGTTTTAGTTCCTTTTTTACTATGCTTTTTATTAAACTTTTCCAACCTTCATAAACTAACTATTTACTGCAAAGTAGGGCAGTCAATGTTTCTATTAAAATCAACCGCGCAGGAAACAGATTGAAGCATTTGCTCCACTCGCAATCACTAATTGAAAATCGTAGACAGGAGGTGTTAAGTAAAACGATGAGGATTCAGTTATTCTTTAATTTATTTATTAAATAAAATACCTAATAATAAAAAATAATAAATTTTGTGCATTATTTTACCCTAAAAGCCTGCACAGGCGAGCGACTTTTGTCCATGAAGGCCAAAAAACCTTAAAAATAACTGATGAATGAGGACTTACCTGCTATAAGTCCACATCTACTTAATTCTTTGGAGAATATTATTGTGATGTTACTTAAAGAGGTAATAATCACCTCCAAAACATGCGTTATGTATGCACATAACACAACAAATCATCACAAGACCGACAAAAGAACGTCATCTGCGCAGGCTTTAAAAATTACATTTTAAATAGAAAAATCTAACAGCCTTATAGTGCATTGGTTTTATTTAGTAGTAAAAGGCCCACATTTAACCGAAATGGTCGGCGTAGACTCCTTCTCAGTTGGCCTTTAGTATTTGTCACTAAAGCCTCATTAATAAATGCTTAAATCTAATATACTCGGTAGGAGACAAGGCGCCCTGATGTTTCATCTGCAGCAGTTTCTCGTGGATCTGAGAGTTACGCTGGCTCCACCCCACCAGGCGGGACAACTTAGCGATCGGGCTAGGGTTTAGCAAATTTGGCAGAGCAACAGTTGGTTTAGGTTTTGGAAACCAATTTGGGAACAACGGAAGGAGCGGAGTCTTCGGAATCAATGGCACAAGATAAGGCACTAGAGGCAGCTTCGGCGCACCCAATATAGATCGAGTAAATCTTTTACACATCTTCATCGTCTTCGGCTGCGCTTGTAACTTATGTACTTCTCCTGTGACATGTGGGTGTTCTTTAGACATTAAGTTAATGAACACAGGCTGCGTGTTTTGCGAGTACTTGAAGATCCTAGTGTTCAAATGTTTCATTTCAGTTACCAGACCCACGTGTATACAGCAGGATGAAGTCAACTGCAACAGAAGAGATATTCGATAACTATACCTTCTTATTCACCCAGATAGAGTGAGCTGGAAATGTTAATGAAATGGTACAATGGGCATCAATAAGCCGAACTTTTAGTAGTTTTAAACCAAACGACATCTAGTTTTGGATTGTTTAGAATATACAATGAAAAAAACCGTCGTAATTTCTCGTTATTTCAAAAAACTGTATACTTCTATGGCTGACACTGGTAGAAATAGAAATCAGTAAGAGTTATTTGATTTAGGGTTGTACCTTTAGGTGATGTTTAAGTTTCAGGACCCCGATTCGGACCCAAATTAGAATGGCTTGGGTATACAGTTACTGAACAATTTATCGAAACACAAAATGAATACGTCACAGAGCTCAGTGCTACACTTTGCTCGACTTTGAAAGTTTTCCCGCATCGCTTGTAAACCCTAAAGGTTCAGTCGCAATGGCCCGAACAAAATATTGTGGCGGCAGCACAGACACATTCACTTTTTGAAAATTAGTGTAATGAAATTTAACGTCAGTGTCCGGTGATCGCAACCGATTCATCAAAATAAAACACCAGTCTTATACTTACACATCCAGCTAAGAACACAACAACATGGATTTTCCTGACACTGAACACTCTACTTGCCCCCATCTTATTCGGATTACTGATTTGATAAAACTTCTCGTTTATTTGCCGCCGCTATATAAAGACCATTGTATTGAAAACACCATTGTCTTGCTATCTCACAGAATCAATGATTGAACACGTCTCAGAATTGTCAATTGTTTTGACCATCAAATAATCAGTCGGTAATGGGCATAGGTATCTCCCAAGATGCGCCACAACACAACACCCTGTGCTACACCTTCCGCATCAAGTCTATGCCACGGCCACGACCTGTTGGGGAGCGTACTACGAAACTCTTGCCGATATGCCGTCACCATTGACAGCGCAACGCACTGGTAACCCATATTTGAATACTAGGTGTATTCAAATATAGGTATAACAAGCAAATAAGTACCGTAAATTATCTTTCGTACCAGAATATCAAAATATAATAATCGTACAAAATAATCAACCTATAACGTTCCCACTGCTGAGACACAGGTCTCACAGAAAAGAGAGGTGACCATAATCTTTTATTTTAGAAAAATAAATAGAGTTCCGTGTAAAAAAATTAAAACCCATGAAATTTTTAACAATATACGATTCAAACCGCTAATCTCCGAAACGGCTGGACCGATTTTGATGGAACTTTTACTGTCAGATAGCTGGTGCCTTAAGGAGTAACTAAGGCTACTTTTATTTTACAATAAGAATAAGGGATCCGTGCAAAAAAAAATGTGAAACCTGGGATCCTTCTAGGTACTACCTCCATATTGGGGGTCTAAATTCCAAATTTTTCACAAGTTTTTTTTTAAATACATGTTTTTAACGTAAGATTTTTACTATAATCATGCTTTTTGTGCCAAAATTACCACCATTTCCCTAGAATCTAATAAACTTTTGAAACATGACAACACCATCTTATGTATTATTATGTTCGATCGACAATAGTTTGTTTACGACGTCTCTACCCGAAAAGCGACCGGAGTGTCGCCCCCCGAGCCCATGTGTAGCCATGTAAGTTTCCTCATTTTGGTATATTTTATTTCTTTTTTGTCGGGGTATTTATTTTTTACTTGTTATCCAAAAATTATTATTTACATTAATAGAATCTATTCTCGATACCTCATAATACCCTCACGGATCGAACAGAGTTTTTGTAACAAGTTGTATATGTTTTAAAAGTAACTCCTTAAATTTTTCTAAGAGAGTGTCCGAACAAAGTGTCAAGATATAAATAGATCGAAACGCCCTTTTCTGCAAAACAATGATGATCTAAATGTCCGCGGCATTCAACAGAATACCGTAAGAAATTACACTATGAAAATAGCTGACATGCACTAATCGGGCTGTCTCTACATCAGTTAAATTACGATTATTTCTAATTGCGTAATGCTGCAGAGCTAAGTTTCTTCGGCAATTTACCTATATGTGGGGCCCACTGAAGCTAAGCGTCTTAAGTTAAGTCCAAGAACACCATGCTCTCTTCAGGATTAAATTATTCGCCCTTTACCAACAATCTAGTTTTCACTTGCCTTACGTGAGGAATTGTAAACTTAAAACATTTGTTTTTTTTTTCATTAAGAAATAAATCAATTACAATCAACTTTCGAAATTGCATTGTCAGTAACCAGCTACTAACGTTTCGACAAAAGAGAAGTATTATCCGCAAACAACACTATATCACGGGTATCCTTTATGAGACAAGGCCAGACTTAATATATGTATATGTTACCGGAAATGTATGAAACCTAGGAATTGTACAAAATTCCTAGGAAATATATACAATTCCGAGCCTACTTATGAAATGTGTAAAATAATGTTTCGACGATTCTTTAAGACACACATTTCCTGTGAAATGTATATATTTCCTTGGAATTGTATGCAATTCCGAGATGATACTAGGAAATATATTAAAACGAGTCACAGAGACAGCTGATTATTTTTTTTGCGATTTGGATGGTGGTCCCATAGAGAAAATTGTTCAGTTTGATGGTCCCTACCTCAGTATTCCATATGATTATACCCTTTCTGTTACACGCTGTATAAAGAACAAGATTTCCCACTAGTACCACAAGCGGTACAGTTCGGTGGTATTAATGGGAATAAAGGGAAAAAACAATGACTGATTTTATTTTTTCTTTGTTATAATATGAAGGTTGCTAAACTCGACTTTATTACCCTTATAGGTGCGATAATACTTAGGTATCTCCTAAAAATGGCAGCGGGGCAGGAACACATCGGGGTCCTGCACTCCTGCCCAGATGTTTCACTCAATATTCCGTCATGACAAATGCTTCTGGTTAAGCGAACAAACGTGGGACGAGTTAAAGCTGTAAACCTACATCATTTCAAAACATCATTAAACAATGAAAAAGAAAAAAAATACAAGATTTATGTATAATTGAAATGAACAAATATAATATATTATCACCACTTAGTCAAAAAACATAATCATTAGGTAATCGATAAATCAATTTTCATGTGATATCACCAAAGATAAAAGCTTGAAATAAGAACCTTTGTCTGTTATCAGCACGTTTAATCTTATCAGGCCAAAGATTCGAAGTGTTTAACTAACCCTATAATCAGTTACGTAAATTCTAGATAAAATTAACAACGATAATCACGTAGAAACTGATTGATGTCAAAAGTAACTCTTTAAATAAGAATAGAATTTTATTCTTTACACCATACTTTGTTTGAGATTCTTTCGTGTACTTTGAACATGGGGGGTCAAAAGGTGTTTTGGTCCTCCATAGGGATCGTGCTGATCTCCTCTTGCTACGTCATGGCATGTGACGAGAAAGGACTATGCCTGGTATGGTTTTAATTCGATATTTTAAGATTATTCGTAAAGATTGAAAAAGTGAAAGTGTTTTTGTAAAGTAACGGAGCTTTACTGATTACAAAATAGAATGTAATTATCTTCTGGAAGTAACACCTGATGAAAAGTTTCATAAATAAGCATGAAGCATCAGGAAAAAAACCGAGAGATACTAATGTGTAAACCAACGTGTGTGTACCAACAATAACAATATTGAATATTCTTGCAGCTCGAAGCATTGAAGGAGATGAAAGAATGCAAGAAAGCAGTGCTGGCTTCGTAAGTTATGCTTCTTAATCCTTGAAAGTTAATAACGGTATGTCCAGCCATAATCTAATCGCATTTAAAACTTTGTAGGTTGCTGAAGCCGCTTCTAGCTACCAAGCTGCTCGGTATGTATTTCGTCAAAAACTCTATGAAGGTTTTCGGGAAAAATAATCAATCTTAATCTTTTTATAACTTTTTGACGTTTATTCCAGACAAGGACAAGAAACTTTGCTGTAAAGACCTTCCGCCACCGCCTCCGACAATCATGTTGATGCCAGCAGCCCCTCCACCATGTGGAGCGGCCATGCCACCGATCATGCTGGCACCTCCCGCTCCCCTAATGTTGCCAGCACCCCCTCCGGCGCCCATATACCTACCCGCGCCCGCGCCTGCTCCAGTTTGCTTGCCGCCAATGATGTTGCCACCTCCACCAGCTCCATTGGTACTACCTGCTCCTGCACCCGCTCCCCTGTGCTTGCCAGCACCTCCACCGTGTCTACCACCACCTCCTCCGTTCATGTTGCCAGCGCCACCACCGTCGTTGATGCTTCCTCCACATCCACCAACTCCTATGTACCTTACAGCGCCCCCGCCTGCACCTATGTATCTACCGCCGCCTCCACCTGCGCCGCTCTGCATGCCACTCGCAGTGCCTCCACCACCAGCACCACTGGTTATTTCTCTTGTTCCCCCGCCTCCGCCCTGTCCGCCGCCGCCATGCTGTGGACCACCACCACCTCCTCCCGGATATCCTATGACAGCTTACATGGTGGCCCCTCCGGTACCCATCACCTTGGAGCCTAAACCCTTGTGTGGGGAGGTCCCACCGCCTCCATGCCCGTGTTCATACAAATATTATTAATCAATTCTTGTTAATGTTAGTTTAGTTTTATTTATTTCACGTTCGCATTATAAATAAACACACTGGCTCAAACAAAGGCTTATTTTATTTAGTGTGTCACAAAGGTGGTCGTTACCGAAGGCTGCTATTTGCCAGAACCCTGTAATTTCGACATGGATACGCCCAAATAGCTATGAATGGATTTCGCATGTAGTTGTACAGGCGATACGATAAGTAAACATAAATAAATAAACAGTGTGATTGTATGTCAAAAATGTGCAGTTTTTTTGTGAAAGCAAACTAAAGGGTACCTGTTCAGGCATTCAGATTCTCACCATTGTCGTTTTATTTGTAAGATTTGTTATAGGTTTGTGATTGGATATGTGAACCACAACGTTAATACATTGCAAACAATTCAGTTTCATGATTATAATATTTAAGTTTGCGATTGTACCAGTTATACATTGGGAATATGAATTGTTTACCTATAATACAAAATTGTATTAAATTTATTACTGAAGTAGAAAGTTTTATTGACAACATGTTGGCTAAGGTGGTGGTAGACTTGTTCAAGCACAAAGTAGTCAGTAGTATTATTATACTGGCATGTTGGACCCCAGTAGGTAAGCAAGATGATATTGAGTTCAATAATATAAGTTTTTGGAGAATAATTGCACATAGGACACACATTGAAATACTACGTTACATACGTGTACGTATTTGAAGGCGCTCCCACACCGCGCACCGGGAGCATTTGCCTGCAATGTAACAGCACCGATCGGTATTGATACTCCTATGAAATGTTAACCGAACCATGCAGCTACCTCGACAAGCATTTCTTATTCTTGGCGATAAATAATTATTATCATAACATACAAAGATCTTGGTAAATTCTTAGTATAATATTGAAGACGGCGGAACCAACATCTTCTTTACGATTCTGATCTCCTGGTACTTTCTGTTCAAATTCCAAATTGAGTTCTTTCATAATAAATCCCTAGTATCCTAGTACTTTTTGTTGGGTACTCACTAAAGAGTCGATTTCAGCGACACCAACATCTCCTTCTTGATTCTATTCAAATAGAACTTTCTGTTCAAATTCTAAATTAAGTTCTCTCATAACAAACCTTAGTGTGCCAGAGAGAGACAAAAAATAGCAACATCAACAAGAAGTTTCCTTGTAACTTTGGGAGCTGACTATACCTTAGAAAAAACAGTTGTATGGTTGGCGAAAAGGGGAATCAATGTATGAAGATTAATATATTATGTAGTTACGAAAGGGGACTTTTTTCATTTGTTTTGCACGTCTTTTGTTTAGTGGGCGAAACGGGAAAGTATAATTTTCAGGTAAAGTATGAAATAAAACAAAACCGACTTCTAAAAAAACACTAAAAAAGTCTAAAATAACTTTACTTTCGGAAGTCGGTGTCTTTGTTTGTATTTTTTTTGCCACCGATTCGGTTTTGTTGTCGCAGAAAGTTTTTTTTATTTTACCCTTTTTAGTTGTAGTATACCACACAAATTCTTGTCATGCATTAGTTTTTACATAGTAACTAGAAGTTAGTTAAAGTACTCGTCAAGACGAATCATACGAGCCCAAACTCGATGAGGTTTTGTCGTTTTATAACGGAGTTCCTATGGCCACCGTCCAGTTCCATCATCGGACACTGGATACCATTTAGGACCAAAGTACTTGTCAAGACGAATCATACGAGCCCAAACTCGATGGGATTGTGTCATTTTATTCCGGACTACCTGTGACCACCTTCCAGCTCCATCCACCGTCTTTCCATCACCAGACCCTGGGTACCACCTAGAGACAAAGTACTCAACAAGATGAATTATACGAACCCAAACTCGATAGGGTTAATATGCCGTTTTATAATGGAGTTCCTATGGCCACCTTCCAGCTCCATCATCAGACCCTGGTTACTATTTAGGACTAAAGTACTTATCAAGACGAATCAAACGAGTCCAACTAGACGGCGTTGCGTCATTTTATTACAGAGTTCCTATGGCCACCTTCCAGCTCCATCATCAGATCAGCTCCATGTCATCATAATATCGCATTGTCTCGCGATATACACATGCGTGCAAAATTTCAGCTCAATCAGAAATCGGGAAGTGTGTTAAATTTAACTAGCAAGTATCACGCGACGTCGCGTGATGTGACAATTAACGTGAGGAAAACAACCAAATTCCTAAACCGATTTTGATAAAATTTCTATGGGACCAATCGGGAAGCATTTCAGATGAAAAACCGATTTGAAAAATTCTGTTGTATTGTATTTCGGACACCAGCCCGCTATACAATACAACAGAATTTTTCAAATCGGTTTACAAATGACGGAGTTCTGAGGTAACAAACATAAAAAAAAACAACCGAATTGAGAACCTCCTCCTTTTTGAAGAAAGTCGGTTAAAAATGTATGTACTTTGCCTGCGAACGTTTTAGCCATTCTTCAAAAAATTGCCAATATCACATATACGAAGAAAACACACTTGTTTCGCTTGCTTTTTTTATTTATTTAAAACAGACTCCAAGTCGAAAGAGGATTAATTAGAGAATACCTAATGAAACATTTCGAAATATTTTGTAACCTCTTCAAAGAGACTTATGATAGTATAAGTAGTAATAGTAATAAGTATTTGGTTGTTTATATGTATTTGCACCTTTTAAACAACCTTTTATAGTAATCCAAAAGGTTACAGCACTTGAAGGAAAACTCCAACGACTTTAAATAGGTTTATTAACAATTTTGTTACATTACACAGTACACACTATTACAGCCATAACGGATCGGCAACTATCTTAATAATTATCAGTCGTTTTTGACGTTCAGCCACAGAAATGATCGCTCGGGCATCAACCCCTGACCAAGAAGCCCGCCGTTCTGGAGGGAAAATCCAGCTCCCTGATTGGCTCACGACTTCACGCCACGTCAGTCTCATGATCCAATCAGAGAACCGCTTTATTCTCGCGCCAAACATTTTACCAATCAAATTATAGAAGTATTGTCATTCTTACGGAATTAATGTTACCAGTCTACATAATAAAATATAAAGCATTTAAGATGTGTTCACATGAATAAAGCTATTAAATTAATACATTTAAATAAAATTATTTCTGAAAACATAGGAAATTGACTAGTAAAATTCCGAAACCTAACAATCGTCCGTCCTGACATCGTGTGCGGCCCTGCACACGACACCAGGTGGTAACCTAACAATCGGGGGTATCTTGGCCAGTAGATTAATAACGTTAGGTCCCAAAAAAAATACAATGAGAGTATTACAAAATATGACAACTTAAAATTATCTAATTGATTGTGAAACAACAACAAATTTGTGCAGAGTATGGAACTAAAAGACTATATACCATAATTTACCAAATGAATGTTATTCAATAAATTTATGCAATCTAGGCACTAGCTTATACAGAATAATTTATATACATCGTCATTTGATTTACTGGAACTAAGTACAGTGAACACAAACGATCGATTAATTGCGTCACTAAACAACTTCACAAATTTTAACAAAAAATCTAATATTCTGACTGAAAAACAAGTAATAAACGTTGTCTATCAGTCTTGATAATTGACAATAACAACTTTAATAACATAACAAGTAACAAGATGTTAAATCCGTCAGCAATCGATTTGCTGGTACTAAATATAGTGAACCCAAACGATCGATTAATTGGGTCAAAAAATAAAACCAAGGTCACAACCGATCGATTAAGTTGTGCCAAGATATTATGCATACGAGTATTCTGAACGATCGATTAATCCAGAATACTATTATTCCCCGACGATCGATTAATCAGGGTGCCCTAACCTCCTGAACGATCGATTAATTCAGGATGCCTATCGACGTCAGTACGAGCCGATCGATTAAGCTCATAGTGGCTGCCGTAGGTCTTGCCACTCGTTGCACCAAGCCGCGATCCGATCGATTCTCGCGTACTTGCTCTGTAACAACGAATAATATCTGTGTAAGTAATCGTTCACACATTCCATACAATAAAGGAAAGGATTTTATTTTAACTCAAAATACTGCCAGAATTGTCACTGTCACTATCAGAATTATCATCGATATCATTATCATTAATCTCGTCTCTAAGGTAGTCACATAAATCCATGACTTCATGCGATCCGCGGCCACGGTTTTCGACCGTCTGTTTTGTGTATGAACAAGGCCTGGTATAGGGGCTACAACTTAACGGTCCCTGCCTTGCTAACACGATGTGGACCTATGAAGGAAGACATCATTTTTTTTTGCTTTGTCCGTTATTATTAAAACAAGTCTTTGTTATTTTAACAAGGTCCCCTACACTATAGGAACGGGAAGGTTTTCTACCTGTCATACCTCTCCTTTTGCTTGACCTGCTCTAGATCTATCCGAGCCTTAACACTTTCGCGGATCTCTGTCAAGTCATCATCCTTACGAGTGCCTGCAGTAGCATCATTAAGCATGGGATTAAATTCGCTATTCATACAAGTTCCTAACATCACCGCTGCCGGTGTTCTGCCTATAGTTTTCTGTATAGTGTTGTTGAGTCCCCATTGAACTCGTCCAAGTGACTGCCCCAGCTCTTTACACTATGTTTAATGCTCAGTGCCTTGAAGGAATCGAGAATCGCGCGGTTATACCGCTCAACCTGTCCGTTGGACCTAGGGCTAGAAACCGCATTTAGGACATGTTTGATTCTCTTATCGAAGCAGAACCGTTTGAGTGAATGCGAAGTAAAACAACTACCGCGGTCGCTTATGAGTCGGTCAGGGTTTCTAAATATACAGAAAATATCGTCTAGAGCCCTAATTGCGTTTTGGATATTCGTGTTTCTAACAGACCTGAGGAAACAGAATTTGATGGCACCGTCAACAACTACGAGGAAATGAGTAAAACTCCTAGTCGATTTCACGAAGGGTCCAAGGTGGTCCACGTGAACTGTGTGGAAAGGAATCTCCACCTTTGTGATAGGATGCAGTAACCCTTCGCGAGTGCTGGAATTGGTCTTTGCATATGCACACTCAATGCAAGCATCTACATAATTCTTGACAAACCTGGACACTTTAGGGAACCAATAGTTACTTTTAATTCTTTCTAAGGTTTTCTCAACCCCAAAATGTCCAATGTCGTCATGATTGAGTTTACATACTTGCCACCTTGCCCCTTTTGGCACAGCCCATCTGACCTTCTCCTTATCCCCGTCCAAGTAGCGAAATAATCTATTATCTTTGATAACGAAATTCTGTTTGATGTATCGTAGCCCCTTTTCAGATGAAAAGGACAGACACGAAGGAAGGATAGGACTAGATAGTCAACCTTTTAAAACGTCCATTATTCTGTACATCTCGGAATCACCTAATGAAGCGTGTGGAGCCAATCTTCGCTACTAATAGACATTATGGCTGGAAACTGATCATCGAGACATTCCGACGGTTCGACAGGATTCCGGGACAATGCGTCGACATGGCTCATTTTAACCCCTGCCCTGTACTCTATAGTGCAATCGAATTCCTGTAACGTCAGCCACCAGCGTTCTATTCTTGGAATCAAGTCCCGTTTTGAAAACGCAGAACGCAAAGCGCTGCAGTCTGCGATAATCTTGGATTCCTCCCCTAACAAATAATCCCTAAACTTACGAAGGGAGCAAACCACCGCTAGGGTTTTGAGCTCGTAAGATTGGAAGTTAGCTTTCCAATCCAACCCAGCCACTGACTAGGATACGATTGAGTAGTCCTTATTTTCAAAAATTATGACCGCGTAGGATTATGTAAAACATTTATTTCTGTGTTAAACGTGGCCTTGTTCTACATACCTAGCATTACCAATAAATAAATTGAATTGAATTTACGAGAGTTAATTCAGTTTTGCGGAAAAGTAGATCTACCCTCCAACCAAAAATTATGAGTACAAAGGGCAATATTAACTAATAAAGCGGAACTAGTTAAAATAATTGACGGCTATTAGATAAGTAACGTGTAGATTTACTTGAAACCACGGGTAATATTGTTAACTAAAACGGTATGATTCTAAACTGGCTTCGAAACGAATTACGAACAAACTAAGGAAGCATATAATTTTGGGCGTGTACTTACGTTTTAATTGTTCTTGTCACTTCTGAAATATAGTAATCCAAAAGGTTACAGCACTTGAAGGAAAACTCCAACGACTTTAAATAGGTTTATTAACAATTTTGTTACATTACACAGTACACACTATTACAGCCATAACGGATCGGCAACTATCTTAATAATTATCAGTCGTTTTTGACGTTCAGCCACAGAAATGATCGCTCGGGCATCAACCCCTGACCAAGAAGCCCGCCGTTCTGGAGGGAAAATCCAGCTCCCTGATTGGCTCACGACTTCACGCCACGTCAGTCTCATGATCCAATCAGAGAACCGCTTTATTCTCGCGCCAAACATTTTACCAATCAAATTATAGAAGTATTGTCATTCTTACGGAATTAATGTTACCAGTCTACATAATAAAATATAAAGCATTTAAGATGTGTTCACATGAATAAAGCTATTAAATTAATACATTTAAATAAAATTATTTCTGAAAACATAGGAAATTGACTAGTAAAATTCCGAAACCTAACACTTTATTTAAGAGAATTCTTTTTCAGATCAAATAAAGTTCACTCGCCAGTTCTCCCAGCATGGGATGACAGCTACATTCTCCTGTGACCCGGCCATCTTGGACCACATTCGGCATCACTACCTACAGGGAGTTCTTTATATGACCCATGAATATGATGACATGCCTATCTTCAAAAAGGTGCAATAGAACAATTTATTAGTTTTTGCGGAATCTTATTTTAACATTATCATCATTCGTAAAGATTGACAATGAAAAACTTGTACCTCGGAAAGCACGATAATCACTAGGCCCTGGCTGTCGTAGGTAGTTATAAGCGTGTAAATACTAATTCTGGCAGCCAGTCTAACCAAGGGATATCATGATATCTAGTATCTTGTTACAGGTACTTGGTACAGATATGAAATCGCTCCTAGTAAAATTATGGTTACCTATTCGACAGTTTGCTTCAAACTATTAGACTTGACGGCGACCATAGTTGTAAAAAACGCTTGACAGATGTGACTTACCTGCTCATCTAATACAATACCTGTCAAATTGTTAAGAACTTCGCTAATTGCGACAAATAAAAGACTTTCAAACAATAAAACTTTGAATGATGATGATCAATAAACTAGTGTTTCTCAGGGACCGTTTATGTTTGGGTCATAAAATAATTATCATTAAAATTATTGAGGCTGAGAAACCCTTAATTAAACTCGACAAAAGCGTGAAACACGGAGCGGGTGCGGGTCAGTAGCGGGCGCGGTTTGGGTCGGGAGTACGGCGGGTATCATTCTAGCACCCGCGCGCGCTCTTTGTGTTGCCGTCTAAACTGTGTGCTCGCCGTACTGCTGACCCCACCCGCTCCCGCTCCCAATGTGTTTCACGCTTAAAATAACAGCTAGAATGAGCTTCTGATTTAGCAAACATATTTCGAGGTTTAAGTTTGATATAAATTTACTCGGCGTTTATTAAAAACGGCTTCTAATTACCCAGATGAAGAAGACACACTTCGTGATGAAGTACAAGTGGCTCATATTAGGCGAACACGTGCCTGACGTTTTGCATAAGATCCGATACGACTCTGACATATCCTTCTTGAAGTGGGAACATAATAATATAATCGCCAGCAATGAAACCAAGGACTCTACAGGTAAGTGTATGGACTAATCGTATTTTAGATTTTGTAACTAAGTAATCATTGCTAATTATTGTCCAAACAGTAAACAGATCACGACTATAATCCCCGAAAGATTAGGTAGGCGTACCTGTATAGGTATTAATCTGGATGTACCTACTAAATATTTAGTACACCCAGGTTTAACCAGCTATGTATAAATCTCATATATTAAGGGGCGAGCCTAACGCCAACAATTGGGCGCAAATTCAGACTCCAGACTGCTAGTGAAAAGTCCCTGATAGGAAAACCCAATAAACCTTCGCTTGAGCTGGGAACCATACCCAGTAGGTACCGTCTGCTTCATTTAATTTTGCGTCTTCTAAGTCGTAGGACTAGTGGGGAAAAAAGTCCCATTAGTTCTACCGTAGAACTGTGTAGTAGAACTAATGGAAATGATGATGATGATGCGAACAGTTAATACAACCCCTCTCTTTTTAGCAATATCCGCGGACCCAAGGACACCTATCCACATCTACGACGCCTACGTTCACCCCAGAGATGGCATTTCCATAAACCCCTGGGCATATTGGACCAACTTCTCCGGCCTGGTTTTGACGCACGAGCGCGAAAGAATACTGCGGAGGCTTGACTTGAAGAGATATCCTCTAAGAATAGCTACCCCAGTATGTTACATTAATTATTTTCATTAAATAAAAAAAACTAAAACCAGACTACGGAAAAATAAGTGTTATGTTCAAACAAAAAAATATTCAAGACATCATTACCAACGCGTATATTTATGCATGTCGAAGTGGTAACTGGTACCATCAATGATATTGCATGTAAAACCAAGGAAACATAATCCACAGCCTACGGCGCAGCAGAATGCAACTACGGCTACGACTTATTTCCTTTGACGCGCCATAGTGGGCTGCGTAGGCTTAACAAAGAATTTATTCAGCGTATATTTTCGAGTAGGACTTATAACGTTTGTTCTGCAGGTAGGACACTATTCCAGTGACAAGTATGACGGCACATTCGTGGAGTTTCTGGAAGACGAGTCTATGTCAGACCAGGATCCCGGTATTCGAAGTGGGTACGGAACAGCTATGCTCCTCACTGAAGTCGTGAATGCACAGTAAGTGAATCAGGACGGAATGTTAAGAAATAGGTTACTTTTCACACAAAGGAAATGCGGTTCCTTTAGGAATCCAAAGCGGTAAAACAATGTGGTTTACATACATAAAAACAAAGTAAAATAATGTTATCTTTATACATTCTTTACTACCAAGCTGAAGAGCCAGTGGGCTGGCCAAGTTTGTCGAAAGATGGCCGATGAAGCGTGCTGGTAAAAAGGTTGTTGAGGCAGACTGGGTGCGGGAGGCTGAGAACATGATGTTGTGGCGCAGCTTGGGAGAGTCCTAACTCCAGCAGTATACTGCAATAGGTTAAGTTGATTCATTGATTTATTGACAGTTACCATCACATGTTTCAGAGATGTTCTTATAGAGAACGAGTTATGGGCAGCCGAGATCAACAACAACAGCATGTACGTGATGGTTTCTACTGGTGAAGCTGACATCTCGGGGGCAATACTGCGCATTTTATGGGAGAGGACCTTCACTCTTGACTATGTCATGCCGATATGGCCGTTCAGGTACCTATTGAAAGAAAACTTCAATAAGTATATGCTAAGAATTAGAAATAAAAATATGGGTCAATACCATTTTCCCAACGTTTCCGTAAATATGTTTTAATATTTGTTGCTCTATTCCATCTGGAATTATAATTATCACCTGGAAAATGAACAGAAGAATAAGTTCAACTACCGACGACCTAACAAAAACGGATAGCGGGCAAACAGAAGCATTACAGAATTAGCTGACTTGTGCCCAGTTGGTGACCACGTATATTGCCAAACGCTGTGTTGACTGGTTTATAAGCCACTTGCTTCTTACCAGGGTAGGCTTCACGTACTTAGCAGAGCGCGAAAGCAGCAGCAACATGTACTTAGAGCCATTCTCTCCGGGTGTGTGGTGGTCCTGCCTGGCCATGATGGCCATCCTAGCGATGGTCGAGTGGATAACGTCCAAGTCACCTAAGGAGAAGGATGGGGCCTTGTACACTGTACTTACTACCTGGTTACAGCAAGGTAAGCCTCTATGGTTGAATTATGGTTTAGCTGAGGTACCCTGTTAAGGACGTTCAAGCTGATTAGGCTAGCTACAAAAAGTTCAATACAGCGTGCAATAGTTTTCCATAATTGGCATTAATTTTAAATTGTGTATCTGACTCCGCTGTCGTACCAACCACCTACCTACCTACCTACCTCAGTACCTCTGCACCTACTTCAGTAACAAATCGTCTAACTATCGCATTATCTATGTATAAAGGGTTTAACAAGACCCTTAACGAAGCCGAAAGGCACTTGTTCTCCCCGTCATTGCTATAAGCAAACATTTTTTTCGTAAAGTTACTTAGTTTGATGTACATAATGCTTGGTTAACCGATGCTTGGTTACTTAGTTTGATGTACATAATGCTTGGTTAACCAATGCTTGGTTACTTAGTTTGATGTATATAATGCTTGGTTACTTAGTTTGATGTACATAATGCTTGGTTAACCAATGCTTGGTTACTCAGTATGATGTACATAATGCTTGGTTACTTAGTTTTATGTACATAATGCTTGGTTAACCAATGCTTGGTTACTTAGTTTGATGTACATAATGCTTGGTTACTTAGTTTGATGTACATAATGCTTGGTTAACCAATGCTTGGTTACTTAGTTTGATGTACATAATGCTTGGTTAACTTTACGAAAAAAATGTTTGCTTATAGCAATGACGGGGAGAACAAGTGCCTTTCGGCTTCGTAAAAGGGTCTTGTTACACCCTTTATGAAACCCAACAATTTCAAATAAACTTATTGCGATTATGGGTATATTTAAAAATAAGGTTAAACTAAATAAGCTAGCGAAAATCCTCAAAAGTAATCGAAAAACCGTCACACCTGCAGTTTCTAGTTAATTTAATCCCACCATTTCGTAATACTTCCACCAGACGCCAGTGCAGTGCCCGAAGGTGGGTCAGGCCGCTTTTCGTTCACGGTCCTCTCAGTGAGTGCGATGTTAGTGCATGCGTACTACACGTCTGCTATCGTTTCCGCACTGATGAGCACCGGTCGTGGTGGACCTGACTCCCTGAAGGCGCTCGGAGACTCCAAGTATGCCATCGGTTCGGAGGATTATGATTATATGCGTTATTTGTTCTTTGATGTAAGTGGTTTAAAAGCACGTATAATTTGTAAATTATAATATTGAGAATCAGTCACCTACTCAGTCCTATTGAAAAACTTCCTAAGCTGCATAAAGCCATTAACTCAATTTATTTACTGTCGGCGTAGCACGAGAGTATAAAATGGAGATGAGAGATAGTCGCAACAGCATCCTGAAAACTCTAGCGGAGAGCATTAGCTCTCCAATTGTAATTTTTCTTGTGCAGAGGGTAATTCGTACTAACACTAGATGTTATTTACTTTTTTTCATTCATTCATTCACAACGTCCACCAATCAACTACAGGGCGCTAAAATGGTAAAATATTATCCAATTATGCCAACTTAACAAATACAGGTGAAAACCACATGGGACGACCTAGAATACTTGAAGAAGAAAAAGATGACTTCGAACTTCTACCAAGAACTAGAGCGTGGAGTGGAGCTGATCCAGCAAGGCAGCACCGCCTTCCACAGCGAGTACAACCAGATATACCCGCACTTCAAGACCTTCAGCGATGAGCACATCTGCAAGCTGCAGCATGTCGATACCATTCCTGAGGTATGTTGAGGTAACTGCTGATTCAAAAGAGGATGGAAAGAAGCTTTTTTAGAAAGTTATTTAGTAAAAGATAGATCATCATAATCAACCTGCAACATTCTGCTGCTGGGATACATGCTCTTCTCTTCCCTTCTCTGACAAATTGATAGATACAATATTACCACACTAATTTTCCCCAAAATTGTAACACAGATCTGTTACGAATGTTCCACTTCTCTACACGCTCTTTTAGAAGAAAGAACGAAAGAATTTTTCTTGCCTCGGTATTCATGTTAAAAGTTTTCATCTACAGACGTTAACATGGATACAATCAACCAAAGATGGGCAGTGGACGGAAGTCTTACGAACAGCTGGAGGATGGCTGCTCGAGACCGGTTTAGGGAAGCGCCTGGTTGCCCGCCTAAGGGTCCCGCAACCTCCTTGCAGAGCCTCCCTTCTCGCTGAGAGGGTTAAATTGGGAGATATTGCACCGTTACTTGCACTCACTGTGTTTGGAGCCTTTTTGTCAGTAGTTTTGCTTGGAGTAGAGATAATTTTTGCTAAGGCTAAACGTGGAAGGTTGCGAGAAGGTGACACAAAACGAGCCTTGGAAGATGTTGATGATGCTTCTGAAGTCATTGAACATGATGATAATAAAATAACATAGAACCGTAAAGGTTTGATGTTGTTATTAGTTTATCACGGTTAAGAGCATTCCCTACCTTTGTTTTTAATGCAAAACAAGTAGAACGTTAGCAGTTGTTAATCATAGCAAGTTTAGAAATAAATAATTAACTGTTTGAATTATATTGGTTTTAAACCGTTGTTTCACATGTACCTACCTAGAATTAAATAAATATTTAATGTCAATCACCATTCGTGTTTCATTAACCTTGCTTGTGATGCTAATGATGTTAAAACCTACGTCCATATTCAATTAGAACGCGAAATATGTATAGGTGACACCTGGCATGCCTACTCGCAGTAAAGGTTCCAACCCTTTTATCAAATTGGGGTAAGCTGCCACATTTTTAACACTGCGATAAATAAATAAATAAATAAATAAATAAATAAATATCGCTGGACATTACACACAGCGCCATCTAGGTGCCACACTAAGCAACGAGGCTTGTGTCGTGGACACCAGATAGTTGATAATACTACATAGATAATTTTTGTTTGTAAATACATACTTATTATACATATAAACATCCATGACTCGGAAACAAATGTCCATGCTCATCACACAAACATTTGCTCCTACCGGGACTCGAACCCGGGACCCTAAGAACGTAAGGCAGCCTCACTACCGCTGCGCCATTCGGGTCGTCAAAACGACCGCGCGCCGTCGCCGACGCGATACCGTTTTACGTGGTGTTTAAATGTTACATGAAATAAAATACAGAGGCTATGCCGCAGGTACTTGATCTAACCTGAAAACCTATCTTTTATGAACATGAAACACCACAGGACATAATTTCTTTTGTCGTCTCTATTTCTGCTGTATCGGTTGACAATCTGGTTAGTGAAAATATCTTAAGAAGTGCCGCAGAGCCGCCTCAAGTAGCCGCAAGAGCTTGACACCCTTTCGTTAACTCTTACGACACGACAGAAGTACGGTCACGAAAACAGACTACTAACATTACCAAAATGTAACTTATCATCTTAATATGAGAACTTATTTCCAACTAACCTATCTGTTTCACTATCTTCACGAACTTATCATAATTAAACTTATCATCTCCGTATCAGATCTTCTCAGAACAACATCACGTTTGCCATCAGATTACACTTCAAATAATACGTTATATATCATAGTAGCATCAGTAATAGAGTAATGTGGTGAAAATACGTCTTGGAGATAGTTCTTGGCACACTGTACCGGACTGTTTTAAACTCTATCAATGACTACGTACGGTTGAAATTTACTGCAAACTTTTATCTGTTTTTTACCAAGAGGAGGATTTAGGAGTCAAGCAGTGAGGTCTGCCAGGGCAGCAGAAATGTTGAAAATACTCGTAATATTCATTGCGCTGTCAATCGGCCTCTGTTATGGAACTTCGAGCAGCTGCCAGAGTATGCAGCAATCACAGGTGAGTTATAATATAATATAAACTTTATTTCTGTTAAACTTAGCCTATGTTTACAATTTTATAACAACATTTATATCGCTATAAATTGATGATGGTAGGTATTTGAAACTTATTGGCTAGTTTTGTGACAAACAAATTACATAACTACCCTCCGTACTAGTTATAAACTGTACCACGAGACGGCAGAGTAGTACGGCCAGTTTGCTGTCTGCGATGTACATAGTATAAGCGAACTAAACAGATTAACTGCATGTTATGTTTGCAATAATATTACTTAACTTAGCTTAGTTGGTCTACCAATGCTGATTTATTAAGAATCTGAGAATATTCTAGTATGCTATATAACTATTTCCATAATAAGGATAAAAGAAAGATTTCGCAGCACGATGGTTGTTCCATGCATTTTAACCGTTTAGGTATTGAACATTTGTATGTAACAACAGTACCTACATTTTTTAATAACCATCGAATCATTTCTGCAGGTCATTCTTGAATCATGAACAGAATGCATGGTGACAGGTGTGTGTCATGGTTGACTTTCTGTCAGTTAAGATCAGATAAAATTGTTTGAATTATAAATTAATTTTGTGGGTAGATATATATTTTATTATTTTGTCTGTAAAACGGATGGTAGTTTCACTTTTGGTTGAATGTCCTAATGTTAATTACTTGATTAGTAGGATTAATGTCAAGGTTCAATGTGACCTCACCGACTATAGAAGTGATACCTACCTAAAACAATGAGTACATGCTTCATTGTTCAAAGTATTATTTTGTCAAGGACAAAAACAAATCGCCTAATCAAGCTTATGTTTAGCAGTACCTACCTACTTACAATTTCAATTTATTGTTACAGAATATGTAAAACACAAGTCTGGTATCTGATTTGAGAATTTAAACTTGAGTATCGAACTCCAGTTCAGCGTTGCCTATCATCCTATACTGCTTAAATAGTTTCACAGGTTCTGAACTTGAAATTCTCAATTCGGAAACTGGGAAATAGTCTCTATACAAACAGAAACACTGCTTAGCGCGTGCTTTGTTAGTAATATGGCCATTCATTTAGTTAGGTCTTTTGTGCTGCTTTTCAGCAAATCATGATGCTACGCTATAGTATCTGCAAGACACTATCGTATTTTAAATAGTTAATGGTTTCAGTTTTCTTTAAAGATGGCGGCTCTTAACGAGCGAATGAACCAAATGATCAGCGCTCTGTATTCTTCATGTAAGTATTCATGCTTGTAAGCAATTACCGCTAACATCATAAGGCCAGTTACATAATTATCTAGATTCCTAGTCTATTGACCGTGGTGCCATGCACCTGTTGTCTGTGTCCTTCAGGCGCATTCGAAAATACTTTTCATCTTCTACAGTAACTAACTCTAGAGTAGATACAGAATACTTTTCCCATAGTACGAGAAAACACCGCTCTACACTATGTTAATTAATATCGAACTAAATTTAAGAAAAAAATTGTAACTGGCCTTGAAATTATATTGTAGTACGTTTCACTACCGCGTGGTGTCAGCTGACGGTGCACTTTGAATGGAATGCAATTAATTAATTTGTTCACTAAAACCCTGACCTGATCAAAATGAATTATAATATAACATACCTAACATCACGAATTCACGACCGTTTACTCCAAACGGTAGGGTAGAGGTGTATCTACTGTAAACCCACACTTCGTCAGTTATATTTTGTCCCATGTAAAAACTAATGCCAGTCTCTTGGGTACATTACCAGTTGACAGCGTTGAGGAGTTTTTTGACGCCAAGTTTTAAGTTTCTTCTTATGTTAGTTCTATAAGTTATTTTAATGTAGAAATTTTAATAATTAGCTAAAAAATTAATATTCAATTGAAAATCATAATAAATATTGAATATTTCGTTGAGGTAATTTCTAATAGAAGCCCTAAGACAGTAGGCAGCCCCTTATACCGTAACGGTAACATAACTAGACAGTACCATATACCTTCTATCATAGAACCCAGCCATCATAAAATGTCGGGTTCATATGAAGAGTTTCAGGAAAAGTGCAACTAAAATGCACTTTTTTCAGCTTTTATTGTATTTGTTCCAAAAAATGAACTTCCTTTTGGGCTACGCCACAGTAGTATAAATACTTACAATAATGATAAGTGACATCTCACGGCCAGCCAAACCGTAAATAAAATGTAAGACAATCTTAAAGAAAAACTTCAAAATCTTTATTTAATTTCAGCTCCGTTACTGCGCTCGATACAGCCGACTACCACGAGCGCTCCATCTAACGACACGCCAGCGTCATCCACTGAGTACCCTTCGACGCCACCTACAACCCCTTACGACCCTTCCACGTACAGCTACCTGTACCCCCAAGTGGTATACGTGCCTCCTTCGACCAAACCGCCTTCAACAAACCCACCACCAGCTGTAACTACGTCTTCTACTTCTGCACCTAGCCCATATTATTCTTACGAAAGCCCGCCTCCTGAGCATCCTGGTCCTATGACTTCGCCAGCGCCAAGGCCATGGCCATATGGTTATGAGTCTCCTTACCCGCAGTACGCTCCGCCTGCACCTACTTGCCCCCCGCAGTGCACGCCGTATCCTCATCCTTACCCGCCGACTCAACATGAGTACCCACCAACTTTGTATAAGCCATACCCACCCCCTTCTGGATCACCGCCTGCGTATCCGCTAGCACCTACGTATCCACCAGCGTCCGCATACCCGCCAGCCCCTATTTACCCAACAGCCCCTGGTTACCCACCACCTCCTATATATGCATCGGCGCCTGTGCCTTACCCTCCAGCGCCGGCTTCTTACCCTCCTGCTCCTGCTCCTTACCCACCCGCGCCAGCTTCGTACCCTCCAGTACCTGTATCTTATCCTGCAGCGCCGTCATACCCTCACCAGTATCAGCCTGCGTACCCACCAGCTAGTCCAGCCCCATCGTCCTATCCCGCACATTACCCTAAACATCCTGAACGACTACGCTACAGTTAACGTGGAGGAAATAGTATTTATAGATAAAAATAATGTAAAGTATGTCTAATTTATTATTTAATAAAAAGTATTGTTACTTATTTACTTCTTGCATTTTATTTTAAATGTTTCTTTATGATTATACATAAATAGTATCAACCATAACAATAGCCTATTGGAAAATATCAAGGTTGGTGGTCGTTTTACATTATTATGCAGTAAGTTTCCCGAAGCCACTGTGCACCGGTATAGTGGTGCATTATGTATTAACAATTAACTGACTGTTTAACCTTTGCCCGTTATTCATTGTGACACATTGTCACGATAGCGTAAATAAATGCAAATTTAGAGATAAACGTTTTGCTTTTTATTAAATTTTGGTACGATGAGCACAATTATTGATGGCTATAGCTGTACAACGTGACGCGTGATTGAAATATATACAGGTTTAGAAATAGATTACTTTATAGTAACAGAAATATAGCTTTTATTGTAAAAGCCGTCTGCTTATGCAACAACATTAATTACATTTCATTAAAGTACACTCTTCTTCCGTACCTTACAGCAGAAAACCTATTTTATAATCAATCAATATCACAATAAAAGTATGTATCTGTAATTCAGAGAGACTGACTCATTACGAATCATAATTTTGAAGAATCCCATTCACATCAGAACGAAAACAGTATTTATTCAATTCATATTATATACTAGTGACGTGTAAATAATGTGAATCTGATAGGATCCAATAGGGAGATTGCGTCTGGGCATAACAGACGACAATGGTTCGGAGTTCACCGAATGACAATAATAATATTATTATTATATCTTACATAACTTACTGTTCTCAATACTCACATGGAACAACCATTGCAGACGATTTAAAAAATAACTAATTTTGCATAGCGCTCTATCATCAGAGTCTAAGTAATATATTTTGTAAAAAGCATGTTGCATTATTGCTCAAGCTTAGAAAACGTGCCCTATCTAATTTTAAAATTGTTACTTGGACAGTTTCAAAATAATTTCCCAATTAATTGATAGTGTAACATATAAATGTATGTGTTGAAGGTGGAAAGGCACAACTTGTTCACCATGGGCCTCTTGTACATAATCATTGGCTTGGCCATTCAGGTAAGTCCCACAAAATTCATGACTAAATCGTTTAAGAAATCAACATTGGATGATTCCTTCTACTGATTGACCGTAACTGATTTGATTATTCCTTATTTTTGTTGTTTCAGGGTTCATTCACTTTCGCCAACGAAACTTGCAGTGAAGAACATGTCAACAGTACTGAGATTGCAAACAATAACACGGAAATAAACGATGAGACCATCAATGAGTTTTCCACCGGACAGAGGGACTGGATCGATTTTTTCCTTCTTCCTGATGCACACTTGTATCCAACCTCTTCGGTCGCCATGATGACTCAAGCTACTAATTCAGAGAAATCAGTTGAAGAACAACTAGATGAAATCAAGGAAATTGCTCAGAAGATCACTCTTGCTATCCAGAGCGAGATGGCAAACCTCCTTACTTACGCACTCAACAGCTGTGATAAAGGAGACGAAATGGATGAAGAAGAAGAAGACAATAAACTACGCAAGAAGAGGTCAGTAGAAACTCCAATGGCCAGCACGCAGCTAGTAACAAGATTGTTGAAACATATAAAATCTAACAACGAATTCCAAAACATTGCTATTGACAAAATGATGACTGCACAAGAAATCGCTGACAAATACGGAGTTGAATTCAGCCCTGACACTGAAATCCTTTCCGATCTCGCTTTTGCTGCTAACCAGCAGGCTAAGGAGATGAACTCCTTGTTACGAGAGTCCATTGAAATGAAGAATGTTACCCAGAAAGTTGAATATATTCCCGTTGAAGCACCAATGTATGATACCCAAGAAGCCGATGGTTATTATGTTTACCCTATCCAATATCCTGAACAGAAACCTATTACTAACGCACATCCAGCAGTGAACCATCACCACCACGCAGATTCCTACCCAAGCTACAACTACTATTACAACTATCCTTATGAGACCCAGATCCCTCCTCCCGTGAACTACTACAACAGTCCTCCAGTGAGCAAGCGCCCCAACTTCTACGACACTGTGTCTTACGCGCCTCATGACTACTCCTACTGTTCCATGGAACCTGTCACTTCTGCGTCAACTATCGTCATGCCTTTCGAAGAGTTTGTAGAGTCTGAACCAGAATTAGTAGGAGAGGAACTTGAAGAGACAATTTCTTCTAAAGTGTACGTGGATCGTGGGGAAGAACCGGGTTCGGCAACTGTCAATCATGTCATGACTTACACTGTTGGTGAAAAGTCATACTTCAGAACCCCCGAGATCGAGAGGTTACCGCAACAAATGCAGTATTGTTTCTTCCTGATGTAAACTTTAATTTAGTTATAAATTTATTATTATTTTTATAGATAAATTTTATTTTATTGCAGCTATAATCTGCGCATTGGATTACATAATGAAAATAAAATGCTGTAAATAAAGTATTTATATTTTTCCAATAGTTAATGCTTCAAATACCTTAACCCACAAATGACTCTTAAATGCACTACTAGTCTCTTTTTTTGTAGGAATTCTTCAGACATTCGTAGTTCGTGAAAGTTGAGCTTGAAAATAAAAAAACACGTTTTCGACTTGCGTCGCTTTAATAGATTTAAATAAATATCCAAACATATTTACTAAATCTTAATCTATCTTAACATTAACTATGTTCCTTTGGTTATATTTGGCACTTGGCGTGTTGACTGGTGCATTCATATACCTTCATTTTCTAATAAAATGAAGAAGAATGCGCGAGCGATTAAAAACTAACACTAAATTAAACTATAGTAATAAATACATTATATTTGGTAACAAAATAGTTCCAATGTGTGTTTATTTATAATATTGTGACAGAAAAGGCACATTTATTGCATGGGCGTCGACAGTGCTTTACCAATAATAAGTAATATTTGAGATTAAATAAATTGTTAGTAGAATTCATATAAAATATTTGGTTCACATTCTACAGTACTATAATTATATCAAACTTTTCCTTTGGTTACTATTACAAGGTAACGTTTACATTTCACTATTATATATCTCTCTTTCATTAAACCAAATTACAACATTATATTAGGTGTGCGTAACTATATAAAATATTTTTTATTTCGTTTTCCAAACCAACTTTTATTCATTGCCTAGGCACCATCTGGCAAATAACCGCTACTTACACATTTATCTACTAATGCCAAAAAATATCATTTAAAAATCCTGCGCGTTTAATTCTTTAAACATTCCTAAATAACGACTCCACATTGTCGCTTAATAAACAAATTACTCACTAATTAATTTCTTTATAGACTTTCTACAAGATTTTTACACCAAATTCACAAAAAAAAACGCTCCAAAAATTTCCAGAGAGTATTATTCCAAAATCACAATAATCTACGTTTTACAAAATATTACGGCTCTACGGAAATTACATCGACAAAACTTGTTTAGACAAAATACTATTCTATAGAATCTCTAACTTACACTCAACACTGGAGAGATTTCGAAATTGAAAGGACCTGTTCCATAATCGGAGCCGCAATATAAATTCACCACTTTTTTTTATTTTCCCCTATAGGCGGTAATATTGACAGATGGTGCGCGTTCCAGCGACGCGGTCGCTCATATCTGTCGCATGTAGTCAGCGGGCGGCCATTGTCTTTACAATCGCTAGCTATCGCTCGGCGTCAGATAGCCAGCTATCTGTGAGCGTAGTAAGCACTGTAAGCGCTATTGTGGCCCGAGTGGGGTTGGTAACTGTAATAATACAAGGAATATTTTAATAAACATTTTAAATGAGGTATGCAGAGTAATAAGCGTAATTATTTCATTTCATACGTGACTAAGTCCATTTAGCGCCTTGAAACTCAAGTGAGTATTATACTAAATGCATCGTTGCTTTTATATAACTTAAAGGCGTTGGACGACACGTTGTATAGGTGAAAGTGGAGCTTATACCCATTGAGATGGAGATTGCCATTTGTGAATTTCAAACATTGAGCTTGATATTCTGTGGATTGAAATAAACTACTAAATAATTCATTTCCATCATATTCACAGTCTTAGTAGAAGTACCCTTTGATTAAATAATAACCGATAGGCAGATCCAAGCTTGGGTGCAGGATGCAGCACCGTCCTAGAACTAGATTTAAAACTGAACTACATTTTAATTTCAAGGATATCCGCAAACTTACATCTGATTCCAAAACTATATATCTTCAATGATGAGTTTCTGAGGAATTTGCGACATCACGTTTCAAAATATTGCTCCATAATGCTACCAAATGTTCATGTGCATTACATCCACCTTGATTAGTAACAGGCTAATAAAAAACATATTATCAAAGTAATGTTAAGGGTTGCACCACACCTAGCTACACGGAATCGCACTTTCATATGCACCAATCCTTTTCTGCGCCCAGAACCGTCATTCGCTTCAGCGAGAATGCTATAGCACTTCGCAGTATTGACGATAAGTTCAGCAGCATGCTCTGTTTGGTGAGGTTAAACTCTAAGACGTACCGTACGGGATGCGCGTGCGGCGGGTAGAGCGGGCCGCAGGCGCTGGGCTCGGCGGCGTAGGGCTGCGCGAGCTGCGTGCACGCCTCCGCGGCCGACGACTCGCGCCGCCGGCCGCCGCCGCGCTGTTGACTCTGTTCGGGGGGACTGGATACACAAATACGTCCATTAAAAAAAGAGAAAAAAAAAATAAGTTGACAAAACTTCAAAAGTAGCCATTTTCGACTGTGGATAGATTCGTCGACATTTTGGGACAAGCCCACCACTCTTTTTCTTAAAGAGGCAAGAAGTTTGACTAACCCCGAAGAAATGAGTAACTGTCTTTAATCCCACAAATACATTAATCAAACATTAGCAGCAGAGGTGTGATCCTTCGCACTGGGTATCGCTTGGTAGATATGGCTGATTCCATTTCCCAATAAGCCGATTACAAGTTCACTATTTTTTAGGTATTTAATTACCCACCCCACCCTCAGTTTAAACAATTAAATGTATCTATCATGCCCATCTGTTATTTATTTAACCATAAAAATCTCAGTTTGCATGTTGATAGAAATAAGTGATCCCAAATCAATCCCTAAAAATGCTTATACTGAAACTGAAAACCGACTTAAATACACCATATAACTCTAAGCAAGCTTAACCGTCCCAAGACACGAAAACGATTTATAAATGGAATTGTATGACTAAATCATCTTTAGTGTCCAAATAAATTAATGACTGGCAACTATCAACATATGATACAAATGAAAAAAAAAACCTTAATAATAGCTTCGCCCGCCCAGTAGGCGGGGTCGTATTACTTCGCGTTAATTCTTTATTTTGACAGCGCGCGACAAATGGCACTGATACGTCAGAATTCTTCCCTCCCGGAGTTATTAATCAATGGTACCAGGAAGTAGGACAAGGACAAAAAAGTTTATGACATTTTTTGTCCCCCTCTAACTGTTTGTGCATGTGTAGATTGACTTTTCACAGAACTGCGGATACTTTATCACTTAGTTTAATTGCTTAGACGACAAGTTGGTAATGAATTTTAGTCGACGGTTGATATTTTTTTTAAAGCATGTTCTGCTTCAACTCAGGATAAGGCATTCCCAATTTTTCAATTTGATAGCCGATATCCAAATATGTATAACTACGAGGCATTTTTTTTGGATATCGGCTTAAGTTATTATTGAAATTCTTCACTGTCTACCTACACCACCATTGGCGAATCCCAAAATAATCAATTTACCTAAAAACAGATTTCCTACACGATTGGCTGTCCATAGTCACGCAATTGCTTTAAACGGTACATAAAAACGTATGCAGTTTACCGTACCGTAAGAATAATGTTTGACAGCCTAGATTTATGGCCACACTGGTAGCCAATGCAGTGGGAAGGATGGCCGTAACCGAGGCAGGCTATAAACAAGACGCTTGTATGCCCGGGGGCAGACTGTTTAGTGTTTACACTGTACAGTCAGTAAGAGCGCACTTTGGACGTTTATGGCTGAGTGAGTTTTAATGTGAAAGATTTATAAAAAGTGGGATGTTTCTGGTAGCAATTACCGAATTCCTTTTATGCCACAAGTTACAGATTTAGTCAGGATGAAAAAACGGTGTCATATTCCGGCACCATTGTTTTAAAAAAAAAATGCGATATATATCACATTGTTTTTTTTAAGTAAAAAACTTTCTGCGAAAACAAAACCGACTTCCAAAAATACCACTCAAAAAGTCTAAAATAATTTGACTTTCGGAAGTCGGTGTCTTTGTTTGTATCTTTTTTGCCACCGACTTCCGAAAGTCAAGTTATTTTAGACTTCTTTAGTGTTTTTTCTGGAAGTCAGTTTTGTTTTCGCAGAAAGTTTTTTTATTTTACCCTTCTTAGTTGTAGTATAAATTCTTGTCATGAATTAATTTTAACATTGTAACTAGAAGTTAGAAAGTACTCGTCAAGACGAATCATACGAGCCCAAATTAGATGAGGTTTTGTCGTTTTATAACGGAGTTCCTATGGCCACCGTCCAGCTCCATCATTAGACACTTTATACCATTTAGGACCAAAGTACTCGTCAAGACGAATCATACAAGCCCAAACTCGATGGAATTGTGTCATTTCATTACGGACTACCTGTGACCACCTTCCAGCTCTATCACCAGATCCTGGGTACCATCTAGAGACAAAGTTCTCGACAAGATGAATTATACGAACCCAAACTCGATGGGGTTATGTCGTTTTATAACCGAGATCCTATAGCCACCTTTCAGCTCCATCATCAGACTTTGGTGACCATTTAAGACTAAAGTACTTGTCAAGACGAATCAAACGAGTCCAAATTCGACGGCATTGCGTCGTTCTATTACAGAGTTCCTATGGCCATCTTCCAGTTCCATCATCAGATCAGCTCCATGTCGTCATAATATTGCATTGTGTCGCGATATACACATAAGTGCAAAATTTCAGCTCAATCAGAAATCGGGAAGTGTGTTAAATTTAACTAGCAAGTATCACGCGACGTCGCGTGATGTGACAATTAACGTGAATTGAGAACCTCCTCCTTTTTGAAGAATGTCGGTTAAAAAGTAGTCCCCTACTTTTTTCTGTAGAAGTAGTTTTTGAATCATCGTAAATTATAAAATAAGAATCTTAACTTCAGCAGTTTAAAAGCAAAAGAAACCTATTTCACTTTATTTGACCGTCTCTGCATTTTCAAATCGAGGAAATCTAAAAAATCAGATTAAGAAAATTCTATAATATGTTGAACCTGCCTGTACAGTTTTATATAAAATGCACTCTTCCACACCCAAAGTAGGTAGATAAACATCTGGAAGAGAATGTTTACAAAAGAATTAATCTTACAGTGAACGCGCCGCCTCTCACCGTTTGATACAAACCAGGTACACGGGTTTAGGTACTGATCTCTATTTACATTGAATTAGTTGCTTCATCTAAGGGTAACTATGTCTAATATAATTGTTTTTTTTTTTTAAATAATATCGAAGTTTTAAAAATTAAAAGAAATTGTTCGTATCTTTCCTGGTGATTCCTAGTTTTTTAATGAAAATAAATGTAGCTATAAAGAAATTCAGAAAATCGTATCCAAAAATGTATCATGAAATCATGATTGAGTCAAAGAAAGCCATTCAAAATAAAGGACGGTATCCCCAATAACAGCAGAGGTAAATAATTAAAACTTAAATCTCTCCAATCAGGCACTTCAAACTAATTTATTGAAAACAGAAAACTACAAAATAATAAATATAAAGGTTAGAAATACTTATTTTTTATTTTGGCGGGAACGGGAAACGAGCCGTGTCCGCCATAACTGTCATACGTAACTCTTTACTCTATGGGCACGTCGTAAAAGTAAATTGTCACCGGCTGTTGAAATGAGTTCCGAAGCGTCGCATGAAAACTTTGTAAATAAATTGATTCATAGTTCTGCTGTGGGGCGCGGCAGAAATGTGGTTACGTTTACCCGACCGTTAATGTCCCGTTAATTTCTCATGTCAAAATATGGCGCATATTATTATGTGGAAATGTTTAGAAAGTCATAGTTGTGACTTGTTTTTAATTTTAAACATTTTATGGAAATTGGATCATCGGTTTTAAGACTGAAGAGCGATTGATTATGAAGAGCTCGTCATGCTAAGCTAGAACTAAGTGACGGGTACACTACATAAATACGAAAAACTTTATTCCGTCAGTCACATATACGAATTTCAAAATACCGATGTTCATCATTCCGAATGGTTCAAAATTCCGAATATAACAACTCCGACTTATCATTACTCCTATTTTTATAATTCCTAAATTTCAATATTCCTAACGTTTATAATTACTATTCTCAAAATACCGAGTTTCAATAGATCAAATAACAAAAAGTCCGACTTAATGATAATTCGAAACATCAAAAATACGAATTCCGATTATTAAAATACCGATTAATACAATTCCGAAATAAAAACGCCTGGCTAGCTCGCCTCCGCGCTTGAATAATTACAGTTCTAACCGAAGTGATTCATCAATAATACAGGGGATTTGCAGCATGCAAGCAAGCATGCAGCATGCAAGCAGGCATGCACCGTGCAATCAGGCAAGCAGCAAGCAAGCAGGCATGCAACATGCAGCAAGCATTGTCTCTGTCACGGCTCCGGCGCTGCAGGGTTTGGGCGGCCCCACGCGAGCTTATCGTCGCAGATGGTTTTAATGCTCACCACAGCAGCTTCGGCTTGCTGGCCGGCGAAGCCGGCCAGCCTCAGGCCGGGCCGCCCCACCCCTCCGCGCCTACGTGGGCTTAAATTACACTATAGGGTAGGGCAGACAAGACTGCGTGAAGTCGGTTTTGCAACGATTCGTTTCTGTCACTAAATTTTGTAGCACAATATGTTGACTTTTTAAAAATATATGTCAAAAAATAATGCATATAGCAAAAAAGACGTCCGTCAATAGATTTGGATAAAATTAAATTCGAACAAATAAAATTCGGAAAAGAGTATCAGAATCCTAATTTTAGTAGTTTATTCGAAGTATTGAAAATCGGAATGTCGTTTTTCGGACCGAGAACCCTTCGAGCATTTGATTCTTCCAACGCGCAACGTATGAAAATCGGAAAACTAACAAATCGCATTTACGACTTTCGGTAAAATAAATTTCGCGATTTTTAATAATAGACATTATACCTAAGAATTACAATGTCTATTATTAACCCTTAATCACCTGCCATACGTCTCACAGACCCAAATTTTCGCGGTTTTATATATGACAACATATAAAACCGCGAAAATTTTTGCGCTCGAGACGCGTACTAACTTGTGCGTTACTGTACCTTTCCCCACGTCCCTCAGTGCCACGCAACCGCTTGCTGACGCCGGACATGCGCCCGTTTGTCTCATGTGAGTAAATGACTGCTACTTTGGATCTCCGAGACGTATGTCAGGTGCTTACGTGACTTTTTGATTTGTATTTTTTTTTGTTTTTGTTAAAAATGGATTTTAATGAGAATAATATTGAGCGGTGGTTGGAAGAAAATCTGTTAGACAATGAAAATATACCTAACGATGAATACGTAGTGATGTGGAGTCAGCCGGATTATATTTTGAACAAAGTTGTAGATCAGATCCAGAATGTGAATTGCTGACTGAGAAGGAAAATAACGAAAATTCTGTCTCCCAGCACGATTTGGCTTCGAGTGTGCCTGAACAACCACAGTTTTCTTCAGAAGATGATGAGCCCTTACCACAACCATCACGACGTAGGAAACAAAATTATTTTTGAAAAAATCGCAAGTTTAAGGGCCTGCAATTTTGTTGAATTTTTCATTTCATATAAGTTATTTTCATTTGTTCTTGTTTTTTAGTTCATAAACAATTTAAAAAGAGTAAACAGAAGTTCCCACTCACTATGATTATTTTCAAGGACCTCAATTACAAAATAAGTTAATTTGAAGCCTAAAAAGAGGTAACTTTATGTTAATAGAAACCTCTATTAACATAAAGTTACCTCTTTTTAGGCTTATAGGAAAAAAAAAATTTTTCATGTGCATTTATTATTCTAATAAATAATTTATTGAGTAACTGGTTTTTCATTAAAAATAAACCATTACTTAAGAAAATGTTGAAATAAGTAATCATTTTACTCTTGGGTCTCATTATAGCCTATGACAGGTGGTTATGTGACATTAATGTATGTTATGTAGTCAAGGGTTAAAAATCACGAAATTTATTTTAATTCGGTGTTTTGAAAATCGGAACATCGAAATTCGGAATAAAATATTTCGGAGTATTTGGGTGGTCCCCTAAGTGACAGTCAAACTCACCAATCATCGGGGTCGCAGTCTCTAAATCCCTTCGCAAAGGGATTGCTCGCTATTTTCAATTGCGTTATCTGTAAAAGCGAAAAGGAAACATTTAATTTTGCAATACTTGTAAACTTACTAGCTGTAAGTATGTAAAGTTATTGTTTGCCAAAGAAGTCACCTGTCGCCTGTCACATTCTTTTTAAATGGTATCCAGGAGTATCTTCATAACAGTAGTTCAGTCAGTGCCCGACAGTAGGGAAAGCATAAGTGTAGGGAAAGAGAGGTCAGGTAATACTGGGTATTGACAAATACACCCACCCTATGGTTCTGATACGCGGTGACGGCGGTAAAGCCGGTCTCCGGGAACACGAAGGTGCGGTGTGCGCTGCTCTGCCCCTCGCCCGGCAGGTACACCACGTGCAGCCGCGGCTGGTAGCGGTGCATCGAATTCAAGATTATCTGCAGGAAGACTAGAAAACTTAGATGATCCATAAAAAACATGATTGAAGATTATCAGCAATGTTTACAAATTGTATGGCTCATCCACTATGTAAAATACAAGGTAAAAGTTTTTACTAATTGGGAAAGGCTTAATATTAGAAATAGATTAAAAAAGACAGTAGCTTGTACACTATGTGGAAATAGACACCCAGGCTACTTGGTTGGAAAGTTCCACATCCTCTATTGTAAACAGCTAGGTGTCTGTATGGACCCTTGTTCGCATTAAAGTTTTTTTTTTTTGTATACCGTCTATGTATAGACGATCCTTCACGAAGCTGTCAACCAAGCATTCTGAACATCAAACTAAGAATATTAAAATAGCGCAAAAAAAAAAAAAAAACTACTTTTTTGTATGAAAAATCATTGTTGACGGTTGTTCCACGACTTCCAGGTAAGGTAAGGTTCCCAGGTATGATCCAGAACAAAAAAAAACACAGTGACGCGAAGAACAAGTTTAGTGCCTCTCGCGTCGTCAAACCGAGAAGCTCTCGGTTTCGTTGAGGATATTTTAATTTTTAACAGCAGTTATACAATGACTTCCAAAAGTCAGTTGAATTTTATTCACTTCAACGTCGAGTACGACTCGAAGTTAATATATAAAGGGTACATCCTTTAGAGCAAGTTTTGTTACAACAACACACCCTTAACGAAGCCGAAAGGCACTTGTTCTTCATTGCGATCATTTGTTTTAGACCATACCAGCAGGGCTATTGCGTATTATGTTGACAGTTCATAGTGATCATCACTTAGTGAGTTTTGATATACAATGACAGTTCTGCACGGATGGTGGCAGTTGAAACCACAATCCCTATGACCTGTCAACAGAGACACGCAATAGCCCTACTGGGAAGCTTTTGGTTACGGAGATATTGGGGTCAAAGTTCCAACTTTTTCACAAGTTTTTTCTTAAATACATGTTTTTAATGTAAGATTTTTTTTAAAACACCTCCACAATCCCCGTACTATTCAATGCATCCATCTTTTGAGTGTGTTACATTGAGTCTTACCTTCTTAGTAAAACGTGATTTTTCACCCCAAAAAAAAAAGTCGTTTCCCAGCAATAATTTTTGCGTAAAGTTACTTAGTTTGATGTATAGAATACTTGGTTGACGGCTGCGTCAAGGGTCTTGTTACACCCTGTATATGTGTCAAAGATATATATCTATGTTATCATGTAGTTGTAGATACTCACGTGTCCATTATCATCGAGCTGGTTGTTGGTGAGCTTGAGCTTGTCGAAAGAGACTAGCTGGCGCATCCAGTTGGAGCCGGGCGCGGGCGAGTCCGGATGCACGTGAATGCGCGGCGGTGACACCGGGTCCGCTTTACCCGCCACCACCCAACTTGAGCTACAATACAAGCAATTTATTGAACTGTCTTAGTTATATCCATGGTAGTGGGTCCTTCTAAAATGCAGCAAAATGTCCATGGGTACAGCTGTATAATGTTGAACAAACTTCTTACAAGCGTGAAGCGCCACATACAGTCGTTATAGTTACTTAGATATTTAATTTAATTTAAGATATTGAATTATTGAAAGCTTACAAAAATGGGTGTTTTATTAGGGTATCTAATAATATTTTTAAGTAATCAAAATGGGAATTATTTGGGCTTAGATTAAATACATGTCCTAATTAAATCTGCTATCAGATCTTCGGGTCCTAAGAAATATCGGAAAATATTTCCATTTTGATTTTGCCAAATGATTTGAATGTCCCCGAAACTGCCACACATAACATTATAATCACTACATGGTATAAAACAAAGTCGCTTTCCGCTGTCTATCCCTATGTATACTTAGATCTTTAAAACTACGCAACGGATTTTGATGCGCTTTTTTTAATAGATAGTGATTCAAGAGCAAGGTTTATATTTATAACATTGCACCCGTGCGTTCGCACGCAGCGATTATAATAAATATATTATTATTGTTTACTATTACCTTATAAATCAGCGTTATCTTATCTAACCATACCTGTGGAAAGCATAT
The DNA here is from genome assembly GCA_947578425.1 of Eugnorisma glareosa. Taxonomy (NCBI): domain Eukaryota; kingdom Metazoa; phylum Arthropoda; class Insecta; order Lepidoptera; family Noctuidae; genus Eugnorisma; species Eugnorisma glareosa. The sequence continues at coordinate 4,514,849 of OX387974.1, read as the reverse complement.
CGATATCTCTTATCGTCGAGAGGCACGAAGTCGACGAGCAACAGATAGTCGGCATTGGGTAGCAGCCCCGACAGCCGGGCTTGCAGCGCCGGGAACATGCGGCGGCCCGCCTTGGTGACGATCATCTCCGTGCCCAGCTCGTGGAAGCTGCGCCATAGTGCTGACAGCTCGAGTGTCGCTGTGCAGCGCGCTACTGCCGGGTGGAGAGTCACGTTTTGGTTCGACGCCTGGGTGCAAAAGTGAATTTCTATTAGAAGTTGATTGAAGATGGCGCCGTATTGATAAATCGGCTAAAAGTAACATCAGCCGCTGTTCACACGAATTACTTAGGAATGATCTTTCATCTGCTCCCATCATTTAGTTTTTCACCATCGATAGGTGAATAGAAGCTGCAGAACCATCACCATCATCGTGAGAGCAGTTTAATCAGTTCATCTTGAGATCAGTTTTGGTAAACTGATCTATCGATCTCGGATTTTTCTTTTTGGTTTATTTTGTGTTCCCTTCGAGTAAAAGACGCCAAATTAAATGCAAAAATTTAAATTAATAATGTATAAGTAGTGACCTTTAACTGCTTTACATCGAGATAACCAACAAATGAAAGTCGGTAGACTACGTCTTGCAGAATATTGTAAAGCCTTTAAGGCGATCTTCATCTATTTTGTTTTGATGCCCAAAACAAATTGCAGCTTGTCTGTTACAAATATACTTCTTCCCAACTAACTTATCCCCGTTTTCTCTAACACTAAACATAGTGTCTATGCGCATTAAGCGGCAACATAGCGCAACACAAAAAATCAACAACTGCTAATTCTACTTTTCTGGAACATTTCTAAACATAGGACTAGTGAGGACAAAACTTCCCTTTAGTTCTACCATAAACTGTTCGATAGAACAGTAGAACTCATGGGACTTTTTGTTCCCACTAGTTCTACGGTTTTATGCCACCTTGAATCGTAGGACTATAAGTGGGAACAAAAATTCCCATTAGTTCTACCGTAAATTGTGTAATAAAACAGTAGAACTAGTGGGACTTTTTGTTCCCACTAGTTCTACTATTTTGTGCCACCTGGAATCGTAGGACTAGTGGGAAAAAAAAAATCCATAAGTCCTACCGTAGAACTGTGTAGTAGAACTAGTGGGAATGATCCAGATTAAAGTTACCACCGATTCAGCAATACGTAATATATAAGCAAATCTTGCAGATTGTCTATTAATAGTTTCTAAAACTATCGACAGACCAAACTTACTTAAAAAAAACTATAGATGTTTAAAAATGTAATTTCGAAGCTTACGCATTGCCTACTGAGAAACGTATTGAGAAACGATAGTTGTTGCTTAAAGATATGCTCACGTTTGGAAATACCTAACTAAGCGAAGCTTTTAAAAAATCAGTTTGTATTGCTTCCGGGATAATAGAAGAACGTATGTATAGTTACATAATGTATAAAACTGATTAGGACTACAACATTATATTATACCTGCACACGAGGCGGCTGCGGCGGCGGCGGCGCGGACACGCCTGGATCTCGACATGTGCTTTCACTGAGCGCCTGCAGTGGGGAGTATGCACTGCGCGCGCATACTGAGTTCTACGATAAGAATAATCTAATTAAACACGATCACAAAGGAATCCTATTATAGGTTGGTATAAGGTCGAAGCACATCAGGTATCTGTCGAAGTCCGTTGTCCGGTGACCCACAATTCTTCCTGAACCACTTTGACCGAACCTTAAAAATTGACTGAAGATAATCACTGCAAACTAGTATTTCTAGTATTTAACTTGTTGTTTTATGTCAACAGGTAGTCGACTTATTTATAACTTGTTTTGTAACATTGTAAAACCAACTTAAAATGCGACTACCAAGCTTTCGGCGTTTGCAGATTTCATAACATTGACTTTACTAGCCGCTCCAGCACGACTGCTACAGCAGCCGCCAACGACACCTGCCACCAAACATATATACTCACATCTCTGATGGGATGGTGCAGCGGCGGCAGCACGGGCAGCTGCTCATGGTCACGCCCGAGTCGCTCCACCAGTGACTGCGACAGCGCGAACCCGCCGCGAGGACATCCGCCTGCTGACACGAGACCTGCCACCAATGAAATTTAAGGTATCAGAAGAAATGCCATAGAAAAATGTCCCAAAAATTTAACTTCTCAGTAACGCCTTTCAACAAATTATGCGAAGTTTGACATGTTACACTTGTACCGGACAGCACCCCGTAGGCTCTTGCAAGTGGAACACGAATCTGTTCGAGTTGTCTCGTCTGTCTTTATTATGTTTAAATTACTTTGCCTGTCACCAAACATACCTACTGGTGTTGCTGTCATTGAAATTCCTCTTACAATGTGATTAGCGGATAAACAGCGGAATCGAATGTGCGAATGTATCCCGTTTCATGACGAAATCCGCCGGCAATCGTTAGCGTACATGTAGGACCAGGGACGGTTACCGTTACCAAACAAATACCGGTAAAATTACCCAAACATTAACGTTATGCTACGTTAAATATTAACGTTAAACATAACGTTAATTTATAGAATTTACCGGTATTTAAGTAACGTTACTAATAACGTTAATTCACTAAAAACTAACATTATCTGGCGCGACGTTGCCAAACCGAACGCGCGCCGCGCGTCTTTTCGTTCGGCTCTGCTAATCAGAGCGGCAACAGCTAGAATTTTACAACGATCGGACAGATATTTACGAAAACGCGTCAAATTGCTCGCGCTTACGCCGTTACGCGTGTTTCATTTTATAGTCCAGTACCAGTACGTCATAAAACATTGCATACGCCAAATTAGATTTGTTTTGTTGTTCTGTTATTATAATTAGTTGTTTGTTTAAAAAATATTATTATGGGCCGAAAGAAGTGCAACAGAGTTTATCAGTATTTCAAAAGTTTTAAAGAAAACATCTACTTGCACATTGTGCAATAAAACATTAAACGTAAGTACACACGGCTACACATCAAGTTACTACATTTCCAGTATAAGCTGACCTCGCATTGTACGGAAATCCTATACAATGCGAGATCAGCATAAACTGGAAATGTATAGCTTGATTTGTAGCCGTGTGTACCTACTCACATTTCTACTTAAACTATATCAGTCTAATTATGTATATTAATCTTTAATTAAAATATTTATTTCGACCATAAAAGTCCCATTGAGTGCTTTTGAGTACTGTTTAGTTCTGTTCAAGCTTTATGGAGGTTCGGAAAATCGGAACACAGATTAGGTTCGGAAGTGCGCTGCGACTGCGAATGAGCGAATGACTGTCAAGCAAGCAAGATGAATAAGAGGATGCGTCCGCTGCGCCCGCGCCCCGCAGATACCTAAAAGTGTGTTCTGTGCAGCTTTACGTTCGATGTTGATGATGGGACTTTTATGTTTTTTTCTTAATCATTATTATAGTCGACCACATTTCCCTGGATACTCTTTCATTACGAAAATATTTAAAAGACAAATTGTAGAAGTCAAATTATATGCAGCTACGTGTTGTCGACTGTAATAATGATAGGTATTGTAGAGGTTCAATGGTGATACATCATTCTGGTCGCTAATTAACACTGGCAGCTTGGCAAATCTACTTATTTAAATTAAAATAAAGAAAAATAGAGAAGACAATTGAAATGATGGATTGTCAGGGGGTAGATTTGACAGAGCTTATAAAAAAAACATGTATTGAATACTGAAAGTTATCCAAAATAAATATAATATCCTAAAGGGTATTCTTATTTAGTAGTGTAGTATCCACAAGTACACTACAGTACCTAACAGTAATATGAGTAGGTGTTTATTCGATCCACCCTAACTCCTCGAGAAAGGCCAGCAGCACCTTGATGTTGCTGGCAATCTCGCGGAGAAAAAGTTTTTGATTACTGGGAAACAAAAAAACACAAGTTTCCTTATTTATATGGGTTAAGTCAGGTTGTGTTGGTTGCCCCGGCCTCACAAGTCAGTGTAGAGAGGCTATTTTCATCTTTAAAATTTGTAGTATCTAGGTACAGATTCAATTTAAAATAAGATTTAATTGAAAATATTGTATTAAATCGAAACAATGCGATATACAGTAAGAACAAATAGTGATCCTTCACTATTTTTTTTACCGTATTACGCATTGTGTAACCTGAAATCGAGAAAAAATATCAGGTTTTTTCTTTGTCTAGATTTAGTGCTGATTTTTGCCAAAGTTGTTCTGTTATAAAACTTATAAACAAATGTTATTTTTCTGTAATTATAGTCTGCGCGCGAGCTGCGAGGAATCGGTGGCTGGCTTACTTAAATCATCGGTGATTTTACCCTTACATAATGATTTCATAATTTTGCACTCTGCGCGAACTAAATTATGAAATCATTCTATGAGGGTATTATGTACTTGAAATAAAACCACTGATCATTTAAGTACTTAAGCCACCTATTCCTCTGAGCTTGCGCACGGACTCTAAGGTCCGTAATACAAGGACAAATAAAAAAAAAACTATAATTTCTTTAATAAGTTTTTAGTAAAAAGTAAAGTTAATAGTAGGTAGTAACAGTTACTACATAATATTAACTTTTACTTTTTTTTTGGTGTTTTACAAAATTAGAAAGAAAATTAAACTTATTAAAGAAATTATAGTTTTTTTTATTTGTCCTTGTATTAGGTATAAAGAGAGGGAAAACCAAAATGTGCCCAGCTCACAGCGACTGGGTTATTTAATAGTTATTGCGTTAGGAAATAAAACTAAATTATATACATGGCAATTATTTATTATTATTATTATAAACGTGTCTAGAAAAAAAAATCCTTTGGTAATTATTTAGTTTGAGTGTCAAATTGTATTTCCTTCTCATGGCTTCCAAAATGTGATGATTTTTGCATAAACATTAGGCAGAACGCAGGGCCTTATGTCTTCTAAACTTGACTCCACTAATTTAGCAAAATGGTAGTTCATATTTTTGGGGTCGACTTTCGTTTGGGTACATGATTTGCGGTTTTCGTATGTGTTCCCTGTCATTTCCAGGAATTACCGCTCCTGTGTGGCTGGATTTTTCAGCACGTCCTCCGAGATTTTGATTCTTCGTTGGCCTTGCTAAAATTGATTGGGACATAACATCCCAATCATCGTCGAGAAGGCTCGGGGAGACAGTGCGTCTGCGTAACCGTTTACCATCTGCAAAGAAAAATACAAAACTTATTTTATTACTTTTATTAGTACCTACACATTTGTAGCTGCTACCGCCTCGAGGAATGAGCCATTCGGGGCCATTCCGAATGGCTGCGAATGGCCGATTCCTCGAGTAGCGGTAGCTACTAGCTACCTATTAACTACATATTAAATTTAAAAACATAGATAATAATGTGTTTTTACTCGTGTCTTCTCGAGTGATAAAAAAACGGAATTTGTTTAAATTTGATTAAAACTCTGTAGGTACCTACTTATTTTAAATTTTACAATCATGTAAATACCAAAATACTTACCGTTTCCTGCCATTTCACAATTTGTTGATACACCCACCAATCACTAATTCACTAGGTAATTCATACACGCGCGACTAGAGTTAGTGCGACTGTGCGAGCGCGAGCGCGACCCACATCGTTAGAAAGAGATTAGCGTATAAATTATCGGTATAAGTATCGTTACTTTTACCGATACTACTTTAAGTTATTAGGTAACGTTAACGGAGTTACGGGTATCGTTAATCATATCGTTACTTTTTTATCGTTATCATAACGGTATTTGGTAACGTTATAAAAAAAGTAACGGTAATTCGGTCCCTGTGTAGGACTACGACTAAGCAACCTATGCACTACACACTATTACAAATGATTACATGATATATAAGTAGTAGCAGCAAGTACCAGTTCGAACAATAGAAATAACGATATACAATATTTTAATACAATAGAACCTAAACACTAGCCCTCTTATTAATAAACACGGAATAAATTTACACCAGGAATAACAAAGGAATAACCATACATTTTCAAAGGTTTAAACTTGGAATAACTTTAGTCTGTGTTTATTAATAGGAGCGTAGGAGTTGAAGGCGTCAAGTTTCGCAAAGTGTTGTTATTGCATAAATGTTGTGAAAGTGCATAGAATCATCGAGTTTAAATGCACCTAGTAATTAATAGTATGTACGTATTTGATAGATATATGAGTTAGTGTTTGTGAGTTGAGTTTCATAATTTTTTTATTATCCTCATTCGTCATTTCTTTCCAAAATTTGCCAATAAAATCATACACTTTCGACGAGTGGAAAGATTATTCTGAAACCGTCAGTTATAGTAGATACAGTCATTGCGAAATATGAGTAACGTATAGACGTACCGCCAGCATCACTAACCTACGACTAACAACGTGCATACTTCAACCAAATGGTAGTAAAATGTGCTTTTCATCGATAGAAACCATTTTGCTCTTAACAAATAAATAATACATATTTTTCTTCAGAGCTATTTCATAAATTATACTGGTTTTTAGTTCTTTATCGAGGTTAGAACTTAAAAATGTTGTATCCATGTACGATTTCGTTATGTGATATTCCATACTGATTTACTTCAGAACTGGAAACCCGTCCCTGCTTTGACCGGTTTTACGTTTTGACAAAGCGTCGAGTTTTCTTTGTGATGGTTTATTTTGATGAATAAAATGTCAAAATGATGCTGGGAAAAACTTCATTATCGATTGCGTAGTCTGGAAGAACTAAGCGGACACCAAAAGCGACTTTAACTTATACTATGGATAGATGACAATTTTGCATAGGTACTCGCCTACCTGAAAAGACTATCGGAGAACCGCATTTCCCACCAGAGTCTTTACACACAGTAGCTAGTATTTTTCATGATTTTGTACTGGCGTTTAAATTAGAGTAGTCATGTTAAACTCTCTAATGTTGGCTGGGTTCACGCTCTACAGTGCTACGAATCAAACTCACGATTTTCTTGCTCGCCATTCCACGCATTAACCAGTAGGTTATTATAAACTAAGAGTAGCTAGATATCTTCTGCTATATTTTTAAAATATTTATATTGATCTAATAATTATCCGCTGCGGGCACGTACTAGCAATTTGCAATAAATTAGTATTTTTCGGCGCAGCTCTCGTTCGCTCTCTTTACGTTCCTATTGGGACTATGTTTGTAATTTAATGTCCCCTGTAATTATTCGATACGTCAAAATAAATTAACAACGATTCATTTCTTTAAACCAAAAAGAAGAACTCCATACCTCTTTCATACTCTACTTAAAGTTCAAGGCACTGAAATCTAACAAAACAGGCTGCACACACTTTAGTCAGAACCACATAAAAGCAAACACTATAGAAAAAAATAACAAACAGTCCCATAAAAACCGTAAAGCGTCCACCCGAGCGCGGACATCTCACTCAACTAATTGCTATAATGGCGGGAAAACTCAAAACGCGTCCAAAATGGCGGCAATAATTTCATCGCACGGTGTCAAGATGGGGATTATAAATAAGACGGGTGATGAAAACTATACTTACGTAGAAACGACAATGATCTTAGTTTTATTTTAGTGGGCATCGAGTTTTATTTTTGTTGTACGTACGGACTATAAACCTATGCATGTCGTGATTTACTTTATTTGGAATATTTTTTAACTTTAATACGTTCAATATCTACATAAATGAGGTAAAATTAGGATTTACCTCAACTACAATGGTTAAAAACCTGAAAATCAATTTTTCAATTCAAGCAGAACCGGATTCAATCCCGACATTATTTCCTCTCAAACAATCAGACAACAATTTAACAAGAACGTGAGATATTTTTATTGGAATTATAATAACCGCGTGATGTCCCGGTGCATGTAATCGGAAACGATAAATTTTTTCGCATACGCGTTGAAAAACGCATAATTGTCACTTTATGAGTTATTTGTGTGGTGCCACGGGCGCTAATGTGGCATTCGTGTGTAAATCAACAAGAAATGTTGCATTAAGAATTTTTTGCTCATATTTCCTCAGTTATGTTGTTATATTTGACAATGGGAGTCAATAACGCGACAATAAAAAAATAAGTTGTTATTGAGGCCCTGTGGGAAGTGTTTAGCAATTTATATAAAATAAAGTCATCACTAGGTTGATATTTTTCAGAAATGTGATGGCACTCAATCATACAAGCGACGAAAATCAAACAATTTAAAATGAAATCTTCATAATTTTCACCAGACATATTAGTTGATCAAGACCTAAAAATGTAACAGTACATACATCGTATAAAAGTTAATAAGTAATAAAAACCTGAGACTCCTCTCTGTGGCTTACCAAAGACGTAATTATGATGCAAAGATCAATATCTTGTATCTCTCGGTCCCATTTCAGCACAACAAAATAATTACAAATTGGATGACCAGCTGTAAATCACATAATTATCTGAATAGCAAATACCGTAGACCCATTCATTCAGCGGGTATAATTAGATGGATCGATTAAATGTGGGCCGATAGTTTGTTGGACAATAAATAAATATTGATGGCATGGACAGCCAGCACAAGGTAGGACGTTTGTTCCACTCCAGTTGCTATAATATTCGATGCACTTGCCAAGACTGTGCGTGTGCGTGTGTGCTTTGATGACCACTGTAGCTGATAGATACTAATGTGTGTATGATACTGTGTGTATAACGTTTCTATTAAACTATCGTTTAATATATAGCTGAAATTACGCATTGGAAAGGTTTAGGTACACATGCTAAACATATTATGTGGCTGCAGCGCTTTTTAAGTAGGTACCTATGTATGAATCATCCGGCTCCGGTTCTATCCAATGTTCTTCTAATGAATAAACTAGGATAAAGTTATTGTATGCGTAAAGGCAATCAAAATAAATTATTCGATTAGTAAATACCTAATATAGTATGTAATTACGTCATAATATACTTAATGAGAACAATGTCGTGAAGAAAGTTTCGGGTATAAATGTGTAAGTATCCCTGTTAGAGTAGGAAAACACCAGTCTGAAAGATGATAATTATGGTTAGAACGAGATGGCGATTAATAGAAAAGTATGCAAGAAGAAGAAGAAGGCTAGAGAATGACGAAGAAGATAATACTATAAAACTAGTTGGTATGTCCGGATTTAGAAACTTATTATCAAACCATCAGCTACCAAATAAAAAATTGATTTGATTTTAATGACACTCCCATCTAAAGATAAAAACAAACTTATTTGAAAAAAACAAAACAGGCTTCAAAAACACAAAAACGTGGAAAAATAACTTTAGCTTCAGAAGTCGGTGACTTTTGTTTGTTCGATTGAGTTTTTTTTGCCACCGACTTCTGAAACTAAAGTTGTTTTTTTTCCTTTTTTTTGTTGTAATATTCTACACAAATATTTGCATTTATTTTACATTGTTAACAATAGATTTCTTGGTAATGGGCTTAAAGCCAATAAAATGTAACTTACCATACCTAAATGTCGAAATCTGGGTGAACTGTACGTACACATCTGCGTACCCCCTCAGAGCATAAAGGCGTTATGTTATGTTAGGTATGTTATAGTATTGTGTAAAAAATAAACATCCAACGATTGCAGCAATCACGACAGATTTGCTGTCTATTATTGAAGCGTTCTATTGTATATTTCCAAAGATCAGCATCAGATCCTGACTTATGCCTTCCATCATCAGCTCAGCAACATGAGATAATGATTACCAGGCATAAATATGTGAATTCCATTAGAAAGTACATGAAAAACATTGTATGTTATTGTAAAATTCAATCAGGGTTGTTCTCGATTTCCCTGGGATCCCATCATCAGATTCTGACATTGTGACAACGGGACCACCTCAGTAGTATAGGTTTTCGAATTAAAAAAAAAGTATTTTTACATTCGGTCCATAATTAGCGGAGAAATCAGTGAACATACATTAAAAAAATACATACAGTCAAACATCCTCCTCCTCATTTTCAGTCGGTTCCTCAGTTTGAAGTCGGTTAAAATATTGTCAAAGGAGTTTTGGTGAAACATTAGTAAACCGCTAACAATACACTTCATGGTAATAATGGTGGCTTATCCCCAATAAAATGGAACTTAACATAACTACCTAACTGTCGAAAAGTTGTACTGTACACATCTGCGTACCCCCTCAGAGCATACAGGCGTGATGTTATGTTATGATGTTGTGTAAACAATAAACATCCAAGCGATTGCAGCAATAACGACTGATTTGCTGTCTATAATTGAAAAGTTCCGTTGTTAAACTCCGAAGATCAGCATCAGATGGTCACCAAATTTAAATGAAAACATCGCGAAATAATATTCTTCCAAACAAGAAAATAATTATCGAAATGGGTTCACAGTTGGAGAAGACATCGCTGCACAAACAAACGAAAAAAAATAATAAGACGAGTTGATAACCTTTTGGAAGTGGTTAAAAAAATAAACGCTCTTGTCTTATTATAAAATTGTTAGAACTCGACGCTATATAACATAACGTTTTACAGACAATGCCTCATTGCAAGTAAGAGATACTTACCTAGATGTCAAACGACAAAGACAGCGTCCAAGGTCTACAACTTTCAATTAATGATAATACAATACCCGCCGGATATGTCCGAATTCGTCACATTGACCAAATGTAAGGAGTTAGGGACCAATTTGAAGGACCGATTTGTGGTTTTTCAATCGACTGTTTGGGAAAATATTTTCCTTCTCTGGTATTTTTTTTAGAAACATTAATAAAGGTTTTAGTAGTGTAAGGTAATCTTTTTATCCATCTAACCATGTCATGGTATTGTGCCATCAAACCATGTAAAGCTCTATGGTAAGAGGTCTGGTGGTCATTTGTTAATTGTGAAAAGCTTTCACATTATCAGTACCAAAATCGTCTTATAAACACGTAGTTTTCGACAGAAAACATAAGTTCAGACAAACAGACATCAGTAGGTAGGTACTTCCTGCCAATAAATTGTTCTAGTTACAGATAGGTATCTTGATTTGGAGAATAACCAAATATTTCGGCGAATTAAACCTTGTAACTTTGTAAGTTCGGCCCACATAACTATTTGGGGTTCCGTTAAACTTCAATAAACGCATGGCTATTAGTCCCCCCTATCCCGTTCATTGAGAAATCTCTGAAATGATTTCCAAATTATCTGTATTCCGTTAAGACTCAATCAATCAAAAAAATCCTGATCAAAATAAGTGTAAGCTCTAATAAATCAAGCATTACAATGTTAGGTGAATTCAAAAGTAATTTGTAAAGCAAACAAATTATTTAATTTGAAGAATATACGCAATGTATTTTTAATAAGATACATGATTATTTCTCTAACAGGTTTTCGATCACAACCTCGGTCATTTGTTGGCGTGGTTCTATAAAGTTACCCAATGTTTAACTTTTTAATAGGTACAGAACCTTCGTCGCCTTAACCTCGCACAAGGTTTCTATGTAAATGACGAAGTCGGAAACATTGCGTACATAAGTTTGGTTATTACAAATATAGTCATCATTCATTGTTGATCTGTGGTACGGGATGAATGTGGTGGTGCTGTTCGTTGTGTTAGCGTCAGTGTATTGTGTAGTGGGGGTTCCTTCAATCCCAAGAGTTGAGTCAAAGTTCCGTTATATCCCCTATGACGATGAAGCACAATGTGTTGACGAGGACTGTGTGTGTTACGAAGTCATTGACGGTGAAGATACTGATGTGATGGATGAAGTGACAGTGCCCAGTCGAACAGTTGGACCTAACAGTAATCGAGGAACTGGTACGATGAACGGTGGGGTGACCGAGTCAAGTCAAAGTACTTCCATGGGACCAGGAGCAGCGCTCGATGGAAGTGGCTGCCCTAGTGGCCAGAAAAGATTTGGCACTACTTGTGTGATGACTGATGATTAATAAAAAATAATTTAGGAATCTTGTGTGTTCATTCATTTAATTTCATTTTTGTTAATTGTGTTTCAACGACAAATGTCACTAACATAGTTTATAAGTGGTACTTACAACAATACGAATCATAAGTGTTCGATTAAAATAAATAATAATAATAATTCACCTTTCCTGAAAGTCAAGCACTGATAGATTGCGTGACAAAGATACCATTTCAGTTTGTGTTGTTTGTAGTCGCACATGAAAAGACATGCAGATTTTAGTAAGCGAAAATAATGGTAGAGAGGTTCGTTTGCCTATTTTTAAAAAAGAATTTGTCTGATTGAACTTCAGCGCGATTGAAGGATTCAGACATAAACATACCAACAAATAATTTGTCATACATGCGGCTTAGAATTCTATTCCTTCTCAATATTCTTTAACGTGTGTTTTGTATCTGTGTCTCTGTCTGTGGCATGAGGCATCGTAGCTTTCAAACGGATGAACCCATTTAGTTTTTTTTTGTTTGAAAGGTGACTTGATCGAGAGTGTTCTTAGCTATGATTCAAGAAAATTTGCTTATCCGTTTAAATATTATTAACTGTTTTTTTTAAATAAATATTTACAGCCTGGACATTAACCGTGGCAAAAAAAAATATTTTACATCATTCAGTGGTATTATTTAATTTCGTGTAATTATTATTTTTATTTCGATCACTCTACATGGATCACTTTTAAAAAGTAAAAGTCTTCTTTAGTAGATTTTGCACGATAAAGCAATGTTTTGCGTCATGGGCGCTATTTTGAAGGGACGCAGTGAGGGATTCTAAGGCTCCTGAGTGATCGAGGGAACTTTGAGTGAGAGATACCTTCTAGAATCCTAAGAGCAGTGAGGAATTTAAGCTTGTTTTGCACCGACGAACACTTTTCACGCCTAAAAACCAATTCGATGATACATTGTAAAACGAATCATTTCGGAGAAAAAAAAGAGATTGAATATGGGGAAAATTCAGAAATTTGGAACACTGGTGTGTGCGCCACAGCAACCGATCAGCTGTTGCTGATTCCGCTATTACCGCCATACATTAAAAATAAGCTTACGGCGAGTCTATTATTCAATCATTTTGAACTTGATCATTTGCAGAAAACAATTGTTTATTTTTGTAATTATTTTTGTTTTACGTATTTAATTAATTTACATTATTTTTACTTATTATTCTACATAATTATAATAGTTTTGGTCATCGACGGCAACTAAAACCTAAGAAGTCAAAACTCTTTGATCAAAGATTTCCTATCAATTTTTATTTGAAGTTCCAAATCAAATCACATTTTTGACCAATTGGCAGTAATGACATTCTGTCCAATATTACTGCCCGGCTAGAACCTAGGGCGTTGATGAGGTATGTATGACGTGGTGTGAAAAATAAATAATTACACGCACGGTTTGATCGAAGGTCCTTCGTTGGTTCCGGCTGTCATTTGTAGATTTTTGACAGTCGTTACAAGTCGTCTGTGGCGCGAAAGTCTGACAACCAGTTTTACCAAGGGGTACCATATTACCCAGTAATTGGGTTGTGAATGTCAGATAGGCAGACGCTCCATGTAAAATACTGGTATTCCGCTGCATACGGTTAGACTGGACGCCGACCCCAAAATAGTTGGGAAAAGGCTAAGCTGATGGTAATAAGTGTTTGAAATAGACGAATTAAGAATAAATTCTTGAGGCTTACGGATGTCAAAGCAATACGGTATCAAACAAACGAAACTATAAAGTCATCAAGTCATGCCATATTTTTGAATTGATCGAAATCGCATTGTATTTTCATGTTTGCAAACTTATTACGACGATATCTCACCATGATATTTACTCATAGTAAGTCCATAGTGGTGACCTTCCCATGGAATCGAGGCCAATAGGTTACTCGCTGATTAATAAGAACAATTGTATGTCACCTTGGTGCCCATATAAATCGATTAACTCGTATATCCGATTTTGGGAATAGAATTCCAAGATAAACCAACATAAACAAAACAGATTGATTGTCATTTATCAACAAACATTTTAAGAACGACCTAGAATATAATGTCTAATTAATATGAAATAAATAGTTTCAGAAGCATTTTAGTTTGCGTAACATCACCACTACTCTCAAAACGGCGAAGGCAAACGTCGTGAGGAAACAGGTATGACCTAGAACCGAATAAATAGAAAACATGTGACATCCACCAACATGCTCTTGGTTCGCGTGGTGGCCGATTACCGCCCATTGCCTGTCAAAGAAAGAACGCTTGTGTTCCGGAACGTAACGGTTGATTAAGCAATGGTGTGCTGATGCAGAAGCACTTATAAGATTCACACATTAAAAAACGGGACGCTTTTCACATAATTATGTAATTACAAACCGTTGTCACAGACAGTATTCAATAATAATGACATCACATATAAATGAGCAATCGTTCGGCGGTAATTAAGCTAAATTATAGAGCCAATTACATCGTAGTTGTTCTATATATACGTGCAACAAAAGGCGAGAGCTGGTCGCTTCCTCAGCAATAAATCCGCATTGATTGAGCGCTATAAATCTACTGTGCGCCCGCGCCGTCGCATCGGTTACACCTTGTAGGGTTGTACAAGACAAAATATTTATATCTAAAGACAGTATTGGGATTTTGAACACAAAAGGACTGTACGTACTTGCTCCTTCCATACTATTTAAAGAATACATTAATGTATATTAAGCTTTTTTTTAATAAACATTTATTTATTCTTGCGTTTAAAAATAGAACTTCATAAATTAATGAGCCGGTTACCTATGTTTTACTGGTTTGAGCAAAAAAAACAACCTTGACTTGTCATAAATCGCCTGATTAAATAAAATATAAGAATACTTTAACAAATGACATTATTATTAGTACAAAAAATGCTATGATGACTAAACAAAGACTTGGTCTGCAGAAAAAGCAGCACTTAGCTGTGTTGTGTAACACGCTCACTTTCATTACATACATTACATTGAGTTAATAGTAATAGTAGAAAGTAATGTAGAAAAGGTTAATTCAATACATTTGGTGCAACTAATACCTACTGTTGAATGTTATCATAAACTTTAGTGATCCTTGTTCCTATTTAATGCTAGTGCAAATAATTTTACTGAACTGTACGTGGTGGGTCTTAAAGCTATATTTTCAATAACGCATTTTTATTTACGTGTTTCGAAACTAAACCGCAAACACAAATCAGTGTGCGGTTCTCATTACATAATGAATTGCGATGGCTATTTGTTTTTCAATTAACAAATATTGGTGAAATCACTAAATAAATAACATGATTTAAACTTCTTTTATTACTTACTCATCAGTTAGCACTGTGATTCCGAGTATCTTGGGTAATATTCAAAGGTCAGACAATTTATAACTATTATTATTTGAACTTCGAATACTTATGGCTAAAACGTGTAATTCTGAGTCCAAAAATAAACCCATGGAAATTCCATTGAAAAATAAGTCTCCTGCCTTGTATTTGTAGCGATACTGTAGATTAAAGTCCCTTGTACCATAAATTCACTATAAATACGTTTCTCGCTAAGCGAATTTTATACATCGTTGTGACTTTGGTAAATTTTTTGAAGCTGACAGAATAGTGTTTTAAATATGATTCACGCTAAACGTAGACCGTAGGTATGTACTGTTCTGTGGAGGCATTGTGGTGTGACCGTCAATTATTGAGGGCCTTGCGTGCTAGAATTCTACCATGAGTCTACTGGGGGATAATCGCAGTAAGACTGATAACTATTATTTGGTAAGACCTCAATGAGATACTCAAAGACAAGGGAATCATGGTGCAAAAGAGAGACCTATACTCGGCAGTGGGAAGAAAAAAGGTGCTAGTGATGATGATGAACTATGCAATTACTTTATATGGTGGAGAATAGATCATCATTGGCAGCCTTAGCACTTCACTATACGAGCTGGCGCCTTCAACTGCATCAGTCAAGGAGACGGTTGAACCCGTCATACCCGAAACAACTTTGCTATAAAACTCATATCTGATTCCTAAAAAAAACTGCATACTTGCATCAAAAAAGTCTATTATAAAAATGAAAGAATTTGAATTTTTCCTTTCGGTAGAATCAGTCTCTGTCGGATGCTGGTGACTAAATCGCCACCTCGGATTATATTACAGTAAAGGAGTAAGACTGCCTCTTTGGTCTAT
The DNA here is from genome assembly GCA_947578425.1 of Eugnorisma glareosa. NCBI lineage: Eukaryota > Metazoa > Arthropoda > Insecta > Lepidoptera > Noctuidae > Eugnorisma > Eugnorisma glareosa. Next base: position 4,498,802 of record OX387974.1, on the reverse strand, counting down.
TGGTCGCAAGCGCGACTGCTGAGCAGGAGGTCCTGAGTTTGATTCCCGGACGGGCAAAATGCTAATGGGTTTTTCCATTAGGAATTTCTTAGTAGCAGCTATGGAGTCTGGATTTATGCCCGGTTGATGGCAATATGCTCACCCCCCTATTACATGTGGCTTAAACATAACTGGCGAAATGTGGGTGTACATTAGGTACACTTCTGCCTAACCGTTTGGGAATTTCAGGTATAATGGAATAGAATAGAATAGAATACTCTTTATTATGTACACCATAAAAATTACAAATACAAATGTAAACATTATAAAAGGGGTGACACAATGGGCGGTCTTATCGCTAAAAGCGATCTTTTAAAGACAACCTTTGGATGGATTTAAGGGGGAAGGAGAGACAATACTGCAGGTAGCCTGTGGTGTACCATTTACATATATACAATAAATACATACATATACATACATAAAACATATTACACTTAAATACCTAAATACATTTTTATTATTATTATTTTTTATGATCAAGAAACAAGTGCGAAGAACTAAATTATAATACCTAATAAAAATTAAGCCTAAGGAGAGAGATACAGCTTTAAAAAATGCCTTTTAAAATGTTTAATGATGCAGCTTTATAATGTTATGTTAAGTAATCATTTATCATTCTCCAAACCTAAAGAGAGTTCTAGGTACTCATGCAAATTTGATATTAGTCAATAATAAAATAATATATACTATTATTATAATACAGACAGCCCTAGTCCACGGCAACACGTGTGCCGCAGCGCAGGCGCAGTCGGGAGACACGTTTGATTTACGCGCCCCCAACGCGCTACAAATTGCCGCTCATACCACTAACAAACGCGGTATTATCATATACCGATATGACGAGCATTGTATTGCACATTTAGGTGTATTCTTTCATGCTGACACGGCTCACACACACACACACACACATACGTAATGTAAACTGCGGGAATAATGAGTAACTAAACTGATGTTGATACTTTAGCAAGTTCACTCACGACGGCGGCGGCGGCCGAGCGCTACTAGCGCTTTCTCTTTAGAACTTTTTATGCAATACTCCAGAGAGTGACAAAATAAAATAACCCTTAAAACCACACATTAAGGTTCATGCGTAAGAGCAAATTACGTGCAAAATTAGACGGTTCGTTTTTATTTTTTTTTGACATTATTTATAACATTTTCATGAATATTTTGTCCGTGATTTTGAAAACATGATATCTGCCTAACTAGGGTATTTTTTAAGAAACAAAATTATGTATCTAATAGCAGAAAAACGATCCTGAATGAAGCCCCAAATGGGCAATTTTGTGTGAAGAGGTAATGGAAAATCGTTTTTACGATATCAAATACCAAAATTTCAAACCAAAAGTTGTCCAATATTTGGAGATCAAGTAGTAATCTATTTGTGGCAATTGTTAGTTTTGTTTGATTTAGTTCCATTTCCAATAGCTTATTTTTGTCGGATTTGAGAACGCGTCCTTAGTCTTAAGTCACTATGTTGTCGTGCTTCTCGTTTAGTCAAAGGTATACCCAAATTGGTATTTGATCCAAACGTTAAAGTATCTTTTACGTAAATACCTAATCTATCTTGGTCAGATCTGTATTAATTAACATACATTGATCTGATGTTTATATTTCTTGTCAATTTATCATTGACACCTTTCACTAAGAAACCGACGGCGACGCGAGCAAACCTTAAACATTGTTTTAAGGTTTTGTTCTTCTTGCACTTCTTGGTCTTGTTATACCTGCTTGGTGTCAACTGTTTTTTTTTAATGCATGGTCTAGTCAACCGCACGTCCTTAAAGTCACATGGATTACTGAAATCAGTCGTGCTGCTACGGAATAAAGTCGTCATGAGTATCTACAAGATGAAGAGCAAACACCTATTTTAAGGCTCCATATGATAAGTTTCTTCTTAAGGAAGAATATGATTAAGGTAAGGAGCTTGTTACTAGTCCACCTGTCATAACATTCTATCGGTTGATGTTTACGTTGTATCTAAAACGCCGCGCCGTGGTGCTTCGTTTATGAAAAAGGGGAGCGTAGGGCTTCGGAAATTTTTGAAGTTCACAAATAGATAAAGATAGGATATTGACGTTCATAACATCACACCAGTAATATCCATTCTCCGAAGGGTTAGGCAGAGGTGTGTCTATACATCCGAGAACACCCTAATTTCGCCAGTTTTGTTTAAGTCCCATATGATAAGGAACGAGCCCATTCAGCCGGGCACCAACCCAGACTCCGGGCTGCTACTGAGATATTCCTGGTGGAAACCACCCAATAACACTTTTGAAACTGGCGTGAACATTTAAAACTGAAGTTTAGTAGTAAACTATGACAGAAGAATAAACTATCGGGCAAAAAGTGATAAAATCTGTACCTGCCTTCAGTTTCTTAGCAAAAAAAAAAACAACATATTTCACAAACCCCATCAAAAGTATGATAAACAAATAACTGGCAACATTGTTTATGCTAAAAGAGACTCAAAGAAAAACGTTACAGTGAATCATTGGGCTGGCGGGATGAAATCCGCTTTGCTTACAAATAGACAATGCTGGGAGGAAACACTAACGAATTAGCGAGCAAGTGAGTGGGCACTTTGATCACGGAGTGGTGTCAACATATCTTGCGAGCCTCGTTAACAAGCCAATCGGCACACGTCACTGAGGAGGATTCTTTAAATGTATGGACGGGTAGGAACTTAGGCCGTGTTAGGATTCGATTTTGAAAGAGCTGGTAATTCAAGTGAAATCTTTGCATCTGCAAATTGTTTTGTTGTCTCAATAATTTGAATGCTACTCGATAAAAAGTTATTCGTGTCTCTTTCTTATTATATAATATATAATAGGTGAGTATACAAAGGCAAGTTGTAAGATCCGTCAATATTGATGTAACGTGGCTATTAAGACATTTGAAACTACTTTCCTTATAGAACAGTTCTTTTAAAAAAAAAACTGACTGTAGAGTCAATGCGTTGTTTATTTTCACTATTCGTACAGAAGAATGTATCTTGTCGAATCAATACAATCTGAAAGGCTATTTAACTTAATTTGGTTCCGAAAACCAAAAGTAGTTTAGGCGGCAGCAGCAGACACTTTCCCGACATAATGACTATCACTATCACGTCACGAATTCGCAATCAAAATAAAATCTCCTTTCTACGTAGAACAGCAAGGAAAACCTGTGATTTGGTATGGTACAATTACAATTTTTGTGCCTTGATTCGATTATAGTGAATTCCGATTTAACTGTTTAAATTAATCCAGTGTGTGACAATAAGGAAGTAAATTCCATATATAAAAAAAAAAACATTAAAATAGGAACCTACCACAGTTCATTCAAAACGATTCATTGCTTATATTATCCAGACTTTAATCAGGTGTCTTCTAAGAATATTATTATATCCAATAAATACAGTACAATCAGCTTTGCAATGGCAAAAAATGTTACCCTGTTCAGAAAACCATTTGTTGCTAGAAGGCGTTAAAAAGATGTCTTCGGGGAAAATCATAAATAGTCTTAAAAGAGTTATTAAATTGAACTTTACGACAAAACTACCTAAAATGACGAAACATTTTACACTAGCAAAACGATTCCTAGCTTTACAGCAGACATTATACACGTAGCAGAATTATTTTAAAGAGACCATTAAAAGTCTCTTTTTTGACTCAAAATGTTGAAAATTACTTGTTTCATCTCATAAACGATTCGTTTCTGGAATAAACTAGGCGTTAGTGCCCGTAGCAGATGTGTTCTAGGAAGAGCATTGTGTAAGCGAGGTGTCGCCTCTGTTGTGACTGCTGATTGACTGATGCTGCCAACTAATCCGATGCTATTCCACGCTATTCTCGGAGCCGAGCAAATATGCCTCCGTTTGATACTATCAATGTTTACATGTTCGTTTCTATATCTGCAGTAATGTGCACGTGATTCTGCAATGTTGCCGATTAAATCTTTGATTACGGTAACGTTATGACGGTTAGTTATTAGATCTGTCTTAATGTGAGCTCAGTCTGCACCTAGTGTTTTAAGAACTTATGATTTGATTAAATTAGGTTTAGCTAAGCTATCACAAACTGTTTGGCCATCTTTTGCTTTCTCCCAACTACATCCTGGTTTACGAGGTAACCAAAAATACCCTTACTTCATCTTAATACTAACTTAAATTTATGATGAAATAAGAATACGTTACTCAATTTGCACATGATTACATTTTGTTTTTTCTAAAGAGTTTCCGATAACTCCTTCAGTATTATACCTATTCATTTCCATCTTGATCATAACAATATTAGCATCATTGATATCCGCAGCAAAATCTTTGATCCTATTGTGTTTATTTCCTAAACATTTTTCGCAAACTACATCCGTAAACTCAATTCCACCTTGATCATTACAGTCATCAGCATCATTAGTACCCGCATCCATCACAACAGATCTACGTCGATCATCACGTCTACCTGCATTTCCCTCTAATACTCTCAAACATAAGAATGCCAGGTACTCGCGCGGCCCAAGTACTGAAGTGTTGTGATTGCTGACAGAGAGGTGCCAACTTCTATTCTGAGAGACGGCGAGGTTGCCGATTGGCTGCGGTGTTGCTGGCATCATCAAGGCGTGTTATACAATGGTAAAGATGAAATTTGGTAGCAAATACGATTTTATGTTTTTACTTTGATTATTTTTTTTAAATAAGGGAATGTTTTCTTTGAGTAAAATTTGCTATCTCCAGTATTAAGCGTAGATACTTTCCCTTTAAGTGAGGTTGAAAAAATCCACATTATTGCCATCACAAAAAAGTTTTGTATAATTTTACATATTGTGTATCTTCAAGTGCATAACACAACGAGCAGCCTTATGTACTGGGTCTAGAAGATGGAAATTTTGCAAATGAGTTCCTGTTAGCTCTGAGTAACGATATATTTTGTACATGCATCCTGTACATAGGAGTGAAAGTTTGTTAAAGTAGACATAAAGGAAGAAAGTTTGTATAGAAGTTAAGATTTTTCACCGATGGAAAATCCTTGTTCAACGAGAACACACACGACTTCTTCACTTGTAAAACTCATCAAATATTTTGTGGATTTTTTTGTTCCGGACGAGTTAAGTACTTTCCACTTGAAATCTTCTACATCAAGCAGAGAATTGTGTGCTTCTCAACTTTCACACGGTCCGTTTGTAACACTAATTTATGTTCTTAAAGTTATTGTTACCCTACAACATATCGAACACGTCCAACGCATTTTTTTCTCTCATTCTGAATATCCACTTATCAGGTAGGTATGTCTTGTATCTCCCGGGGAACCCGACACATGGTAGTAAAAGGAACAGTGGGTTTTAGTCGGTTAGAGTCCGACATAACCCTTCACTCGCCCCAGACGGAGATCATCCAGGAGGACTTGAAAAAATAAAAAGGATGACGAAGTAGAAATTGTAAGAAGAAATTTATTGTCATAACTAAATGGATATTATAATATAGTGATTTCGAAAACAGCAACAGGCTTGAGCCAGATAATAACTAAGTGGTTAAAGTCTCTTTTAAAGTACGTTATATTGGTTACATCATATGAAAACCGTGGTGTAAATTGTAAAAAGCACGTGTCAGTAGAATTAGGTTATTAGGATTGAAAATTGAATTCAAAGGTTCTAAATGTAAATCATCAGCATCAAACTCAAGTCATAAGATAATGTTGCCAGACCAGCTACAGCTAGCAACTATTCTGGCAGCTGTTATTACGGTCCAACGCTATCGCTAATAGACAATAGTGATTTGTGTCCCAGGCCTCATTGGCTGTTAACTGATCCTATCAGCCATTACGTTTTATTAATTAGATCATTGTGGCTGTTGTTTAGAGTTATAGGTGTCTAAATTTGTTCATATAGGTGCCTACCGTATTTTCTATCTACAGCAATAGCACCTATTATAGGTCATCACAACGTTTATCTGATACTGTTGGTAGTGAATCAAAGGATTTGGTGGGTTACGTTAAAGGGGTCGATCGTTTCGTAATTAGTTTTTGCCAAATCGGTGATTAAATCTGTAACTCACATCACAGACCGGAGAGCTTAAACAAGTGGGAATCGCTCCAGCGTTTGGTATTCTAAGCTTTTCAGTAGGTAGAAATTCAAAACATTTTGACGTTTCAATGTTATCGCTGCTAGAATGTTACTTTGTCTAGTACTCAGGAATGCCTTGCCCACAACACCACACAGGAGGTCTATACTCAGCATCGGGTGGAACAAGACTTTCAATGGTAATGATGATGTGTATGAAATCAACTATTTATAAAAACTTGGCTACTATTTCAAACTGCAGATATCGATAATTGTAAAACTAACATCGTCCGAGTTCGTTTCACTCATTTCATCAATATGAATAAGTATTATGTAACAGAAGTTAACACAAACAAAGGGTTATATGCAACCTTCCTTTATTTTCGGTGAAGGCGGACATATCCGAGATGTGACCGAATATCGGTTCGCTCGGTCGTCGCTCACGGTCCATCACCAACGCTAATGGTGATTTGTGTCGCAGGCCTCGTTAGCTGTTAACTGATCCCACACTACGTCATTAGCCGAAGCTTTTTATAATATTGCAGTCCTGTTGTGTGACAAAATATTTATTACGTTTTACAAACATTGTACTTGATTGGAGGAAATCAATTTCAAGATTTGTTACAGCAAAGTTGTTAGCTTGCATCATGAGGTTTTTTTTTCCAGGCTGGTAATATACACATGAAAAATATTGTTGGTTTCAATTTGACAGAGATTTACAAACATAGTAAAAACTCAGACGACTTTCACCGTCTAAATGCATGCTGCACGAGTCAAATCCATTTTACGAGTTATCTATAAAAATATTACATGAAACCACGTTGGACATGCCAATAATGACAAGGAAAGCTGAGCTCAATGCGCTCACTAATACATCTTATTGTTTCTGAATTGTGTATAAAAAACAAAAAATAAAAAAGAAGGAGCGATCAATCAATAGTGATTGATCCCTCCACTATCTTCTTATCTTCTTTTTTTATTCAGCGTGAACCCCTCCCCCCCCCCCCGCCCCGACCAAATTCATGGCTACGGCCCTGGATGTTACTACAATTTTAGAATTCATAAATTCATGACAGGCAGTCCGACATTTGGTAAATAGCCAGCACTTTTCTTTTTTTCTTTTCCAGGTCTGATTGAACTTTTTTTAAACACCCTTAAATAATGCTGATCAAATGACGAGGCTGGACGAAAACCGAAGGAGGGACCAAAAACCCGGAAAAATCCAGCGAGATAATAACCGTACCTACTGCAGTTGACTGACCTTTTTTGTGTAAATAAATGTATCAGTATAAATTAATAATGTCCACAGTTAGTCACATCTTCTCCAAACACTACGCTAATTACAAAGCGTCCTCCAAATATCAAGGAAAAAGAAAGAAGTTCAGAAACCCGATCAGTGAGTTATTCATTCTCGTGCGTTTATTATCCTGTGGAATCCGACCAAATGTCAAACAAATAAATCGTACGCGTCCTACAGAAAAAGTAATGTCTTTTGGAACATTTAATTACTTACTTACTCAAGGAGAAGTTTGGGTGGCAAAGGATTATTGTTTCAGAATTACAAAATAAAACGACAACATCCAAATATAAAATGTTTTTGTGTTGTAAAATAAACAAAACAATGGTCGAAACGGGGAGGTTTTAAAATTGAGTATTTTCATATGACCAGATATGGACGAGGCAAAAGGATCAGGATGTAAGGATCGTACCAATTGGCTTTCTGTGGTTTCTGCCTACCTCCATGGGAAAAAGGCGTGAGTTTATTAATAATCAACTACTTTAGTTCCATGGATTTAAATCTGTTTTGTTCCTATTCACCTGTTAGCGTTCCGATCAGTTTCCACATAAAATGTAAGACGGACGATTTTAAACTTCGAAACTTCCAAATTCCTCCGTCCACTAAGTGACATTAATATTTACGCCAACCTCCTGCAAAACCAATCCACAGATTAGCTAAACGATCACTCCAGCAATAAAGACGATACTTTACTCGCGAAATATATGAAAGAGCCGTCAAACAATGCCCAGAGTAATGAATGCGATGCCACAAAATAAAATTATGACACCGGGAGGGAAGTGAAGACCTGACCGACGCGTAAATCAAACCTTCAGGGTTTGATGGTTACCACACACGATTGTTTGAATAACTTACTACATGTACTGCTAAGGGAGATTAAGACTTGGGAAGGGAAGAAGAGGGTATAGTTTTGATTAGGAGGATTCCGGGAAGGGGTGTTGTGAGTTTATGAGAAAAATAGTTTTGAAAGCAATGTTTCTTCATTAGTGTTGTTGTACTTTTTGAAATTGTTACTCATAATAATATTTGCGTAAGTACTTCCGCTAATACAAAATAAAGTTGCATTTGAATAATACCTGTTTCATTAAAAACTTGTACGCGTGCCGTTTTTATTTATATTGTAACTTTTTAAAGTTAGTCTTTGGAGATACCTACCCTAATTCTAACAATTACCATTGTGACACACTTTCACAGACTAAGTTATAGTTATATTGGTACAAATTATTTTTCAAATTACAACTTACCAACTTCCACATTGCAACATAAAAACCGCCCTCAACTACCTAAATGATATCACGCACAAAAGAAAAATGTCACCCAATAAATAATCGCTGTTACGCAGCAACCCTATCTTTTGAAAAAGGAACAAATTGCGTACACGCAGCGCCGTTTCGACATCGGAACTAATTGGTCTAATTTATCCGGGTTACCGTCATCGAGACGAAGCCGGGACGAGACGGCAAAGGGACGGTAACACAACGGGTCGAAACGGTAACGTGACGGTTGAGACGGTAACGTAACGGGAATGGGACGATATAGACGATATATGAGGCACGTTGACTCGCATAGTTCGGATTACGAATAAGATTGGTGATTTGTATCTACGGGGATAATATGTGGCGGACGTAATTAGGCGGGCATTCCTTTTGGTGATTTAAATGTTGATTACATGGAAATAGTGAGAACTTGCTCTGATTCTTGTTCACATAATCCATAGAAGAAAAGTCAGCAACACAATTCTATGTCAAGTTGCTACCGTAATTTACAAACTATAAACAAATTTAAATAAGCAATAAAAAATGTACAAGTATCAAATGGGGAAAAGAATAATTTTGAGGACGTCAAAAAAATCGTCCAAATCGCTGGCAATGGAAAAGTGCCCAAGAGGCCAACAGCAGTGCCACATTAGGCAATGCTTATTCTCTGGCCAAAAAATAGGTCAGCCCTTTGGACACGTGAAGAATTTACCAACCGCTTGGCGATGGCCCGAAATACTAAGTGGGCACTTGGACCACATGGCCCTAGACGTGTTTCAATCCCAAACGGCTCAAATACATAGCTTCTATTTAGGCTATTGTAGTACTTTGTACCATTTGAGGCGGCATTTCAGCAGTCATTACCATTAGATATAGCATCGTTTACAAATTATTGTCCACAAGCTATTTGCCGACATATTGGTGTAGGCACAAGTCAGCGAAAATATTGAAATACGAAACTGATTTCAGGTTTTCACATTTTTCTAAAAATATTAAAAATCATATCAATGTATCTCCTCTCTATATGAATTTGGCCATATATTTCTTTATTTTTTTCAGGCGCCACAAACATACCGCTTGGTTGCGCCTTGTCCACAATGTATCGCAATGACACACGTGTTAACGATATCAATACTTCGTGCGCATGAGTCGTCAGTCGCTACTCTTATGAGAACAATACGTTTTATAAACAAACGTAAATACCAGATCAAGATAACTTTATTACTCTGACCGTGTCTACAGTTTTGTGACAACTTATATAAAATTCTAAATAACTCTTGAAAATTACAAAAAAGATATAAAGTTTTACTACTAAAGAATAAACAGTAAGAAATTGATAAAAAGAGAGAGAGATTTCATAGTAGTTCCGGTTAAAAAAATACACACAAAACAGTTGAAGAAAAGATAAAGCTGTCCATTATAATCAATAAAGATGGATTTTAAACATACCATGATTGAACCATAAAAAATAAAATCAAATGGTTACTATAATTGAAATCAAACAAACATTGAATATAGATAGGAATACTTCAAAGATTGAAGACGAGGCGCTTATAACAAACGCGCTCAAAATTAAAATATTACGAAAACAAACAAACGACGGAGCCACTGTTTATTTGACTTACGATGCTATATCGCGCCGTACCGAAGACGAACAGGATTTCAGCGCCAACATACATTATAACACTATTCCTTTGTGATTTTAATCGTGTTTCCTACAAAATTTAACAAAACAAACAGAAATTAATAAATTTCTTCACACTGTTTTTATTATTGATAGTGAAAACAAATAGTTTTATGAGAACATTATGAATAGGAACGTAATTTCGTTAAAATTGTTTAAAATTCGTTGAAATGGACGATTGTAATTATACGATTTGTTGCTGGATATGAAACATGATAAGGATACAAAACAATGTTTTGTGATGGGATTAAATTAAAATTAATTAAAAATGAGGGGCTTATTAAAAAAAAAAACACACACAATATAATTTTCGATATCGAAGATTTGCATAGTTTGAGTTTTGTAGAGCTTACTTGCTGAGGAATAACCCTACATTTAATAAAAAAAAACCAACCTTCTAACCAAATTAAATTATAGACTCATCAATGATTATGTAATGAAAACTAGCGTGTACCTAAATACATCTAACTTTACTAAGTACCAGTAAGTAAATGATATAGTACGAATAAGAAAGATGATGATATTAGAATGAAGGAAAAATCATGCAATCAAAGGCTATAGCAGTGTAACAAGTAATTCACTACTTTCCGCACGCAAAATAATTATGCGCTTTGGACGTGGAGTTGCTTTGACTTAGTAATCTCATATGATCATCGTCTATCCAATTGAATTATTATTGAGTTAATCATCAAGTTGCAATAAAAGTTAAAAGTATCAAAGCAGGGCTAAACGATAAAGATAATAATAAATTCTTGGTAAATCATGATCCGTGCGTGAGAGTTAAATCTAAATTATCCAAGACCGAGGGAACTATTCTCAAAGTTATAATAAACAATGTCGATCAAATATCTTTTCCCAGAGTTGATTTGACTTATGTTGAATAAGCAGCGAATATATAATATAAAATAATAAAAGAGGCTATAATAGAAGGGCAAGACAAAAGGAAATATTGATAGAGTATTATGCGACGTGCCTATAAAGTGGAAGGCGGAAAGATACATACTAAGCCGATCGAACAATGCACGACTACACGAAATTAAGTGCCGCTGCGTTCACAACCCAAGATTCAGCATGTAAATCATCACAGGAAATAACATTCATTCAATGTATCGATCGCATTTCGTTACAAATACAATCCAAATGTGAATTTTAATTCCATTCATATTTCAATCATCTGGCAACTTTATTCCACATCTCGAGAATATCCTCCCAGCTGCGGCCGCCACCGTCCGTCGTATCATGACTTATGCCCCAATTGTTTGTTTTCATTACGAGCTCTCGTAATCCTGTATATTTTTTGTTTCATATTTTTTCCAGCACTCAAAATAGATGGTTTGTTTGTGAGCCGTGAGAATTTGAAAGGGCATGTCAACGGCGGATTAGTGATTAATATTGCGTTATGTAGGTGGTCCGATTAAGTTTAGTAGAGCTTTTCACCTTCCTATTTGTGATTGTTCTGGGTTTTGAATTAAGTACTTCCATCATCGCTATTGTAGTTGGAATGGTTACTATACTAACTCAAAAGTAGGTAGTAAAACTCAACTTTGTTAAAATATTCGAATCAAAAAGCTGAAATTGGAAATATCTTCAAGTTAACTTTACCAACGGCACAAATATTATAATACTTCGTCCAACGGCTAAAAAGGCAAAATAACATCAACGACTGATCATTATTATTAGTTAAAGAAAGCCAAACTTATACGCTTTAAGAGCATTGACGAACCAGAAAAAATGTCGTTCGCAAACTCTCAGTCGAAACATCTACTCTTGCCATTCTTGGGGAATAAATTGCACAAGATAATGTTAAAACGTCAACTTTACGAGAAAGGTATCTAAGTAAAGGTTGTAAAACAAAATGTGTAGATAAGATAAAAGCCACGTGCAGGCGTCGAGACTGCAATGTGTTAACTTTTTTTCCCGCCCTAAAAAAAAATTGTAAAAATTGTACAGATCTTAAAGTTTTCTACGATTTGCTGTTTTTGGATAAGTTGTAACATGAAAACTGCTGTTTTACAGGTTTTAAGCATTATTTCTTGTTAGTACTCTTGATTCTGCAGAGTATTTTTTGTACAAAACAGTATGTTACGGATATACAACTTCTTGCCTAAATCATACGCGTGTTTGTTTCATTTATTATGTAAATAAGATGTTTGAACAATGAAAGTATTTGCATTCCTTTTAATATTTTTGTTCAATTCGATTGCTAAAACAAACACCCAAACCTAAACACCCATTAAATTTATTATACTTTATAAGTTTTGCAAGACTCTTTATACTTCATAAAGCTACTAATTTAATGCCCTCTTAACCTTATCCTCAAAAATCAAGCCTTCGTATTCGTACCCAGATGTAATTAATTCATAACCTACTGCTACTTAATTCCCTGAAGCTCTTAATCTTTAGTTTACATCACAGTTTTTGCAATAATAATCAATCCTACGTTCATCATCACGACCACGTGTAACCGAGTGGCGCGTATCCTTGGTCGCAAAAACTTTGTCCTGCAAGATTTATGGAACTCTTGAGTATTGGGGTCGAGTTGGGTGCTTGTGATACGCGAGTTTTGGCGACATGAAGTGTAAGTTACGAGGTTCCAGGTAAAAGCCGGCAAACTAATGTCGATGGCTTTGTATATTGATAAAGAAAGCAGTATTTTCTGCAACAGACGATATTTTCAACAGCAAAAATAATGTTCGTTCCACTGTTTTTTCTTTTGGTTGATGTAATGTTGTACAAATTTTGCTTCTGGCAAGATATAGTCAGAATATCAGAATTTTGAGAGCTATCTACTTGTGCTTCTATGGACTTAGGTATAGATAGTTCCAACACATAAATGATACACTGAATGTTTAAAACGTTTAGTCCTGTAGTTTTTGGTAGTATATCTACTTTAGATATAACAAAATACTCATTGTAATGATTCAAATTGATTTTGAATTGGCTATCTCATATTAAATTGTATAGTATGAGAAACTTTACAAAAATATTTCTGTAGAATGTCATACTTTTTCTCGTCACACATAAACGTTTACGACACAATAAATACGTACCGGAAAATCTATATCTTCTTTAAATTCTTGTAAACGATATTTATTAGGGAAGCCATTCATCTAACCTGCTGCTGATTCGTTATTATTTTATGTTCAACTGGTGGGTAGTGATGATGCCTAGTTAGTAGTGGATGATTCTGTTTTCAGGAGATATCCAGCAGTAAACATTTTTTTAATCCCTGTTCTCATGTATCTATACTTTTAGTCTACTTCTAGTCGAGAAACGCTTAATCCATTAGGAATCTTTTGTATCTCTTCTTTATTAATCGGTACCTAAGTTTTTAATCTTATTCAAACTTATCAAAATCAATCTGCAGGTATTTTATTTAAAAATTGAAATGCTCGCAATCTAAAAAAATATATATATTCTGTTACAACGCGTCGCTAACATTCCTTATATTATAAATAGGAATTTTACGGAATAAAATGAGTAAACTATACGCACCAAAAATTAAACACTGATGTCAAAACCAAAAATAAAACTAACAGTAATTAGTAACCTTTGAAATAACAAAACGGATGAATTGGAAGTATTCAAGTCAAGTAGCATTGAAGTTTTTTCACGTCCGCTGGGCGTCGGTTAATTACCACAAAAAATGTTGCCCACCCCTGTCGGGTCATCAATCTAGATTGACATGTTTTGGAAGAGGCTAGAGCAACCTCTATTGTTTCGAAAACATAAATAAAATTGGCGTTGAATATCATTTGGCGTTTAATAATGTGGACCATGTGTGTAACTGGCCAGCTATAAAATTGAGGAAGAACAAAGAAACGAAGAATAGATTGTATAATGGACGAAATAGGAAGATTTCAAAGGAATAATAGTTATAATAGGAGAAAAAGGCAGTTAGAGATTTATGTAAGAATAAAATCATGCCAATTTTTTTAAACGAGATTATAAGGAAATTATATCAATGACCCATATAAGTATTGACATTTACATAATAGTTTATTTTCGAACAGTCGAACAACAGCATTTACCTACTAGCATTTTACAGTAACAGTCCTCAGTCAACAATCGCTCAATCATTTTGAGCTGAAACTTTTGATGTAGCGCTTACAAGCTTGCGACGGATTTGAAATCAACCGAGCATTATGCGAGGCAGTCACAAAATGTTCGCGAGACAAAAAGATGAGGCTAAAAGATCTGAAAGCTGTGCGACATGGCTGGTTGTCAATCGTCGGCGCGGGCGTCGATCGCAGCCGCGCTGCTGACGGATAGATGAATGAACACTATCACAGAAGAGCGTTGGGAATGCGACCGATTTGATGCACACATACCAGGGACCGAGAATTGCTGAGGAGCTTGTCTTTCGCCTTATAAGACTGGAGATATGTTTGGGTAGGATTTACAGTCTAGACTAGAGAATTTTGTAATCTAATTTTGTATTCGGTTTTTTGCCGAAAAGTCCCTTCCTTCAACAATTTGTAGGTACCGTGAGATTTTTAGCAACAACTTTTAAAATGTTCTACTGTTTAAAAATTAAAGGACTTTCAAAATTTTTCTGGGACTAGTTCTTGGTCGTTAATTTCCTCTTATTGGTAGAATTTTGGTTTCGTTTTCGTGATCTTAGAAATACCTAGTTTTATTTTGTTTTTTTTTTTATTATTATTTTCCTATAAGCAACAATAGTTTACACTGTTCACATTTTAAGTAATTATCTACCATAATCGAAGGTTAGTGTAACAATTTTACATATTAGATGTACCACGTCTAATTAACTAAAATTAAGCAGTTTAAATTAACATTACGTGATGGCATATAAAACTAACATTAACAGTAAAAGTAAAATTCGATAGAATAAAACAAACCGTGACACAACAAAATAGAAAACGAATAAAGTTAAAATCAAAATAAAATTAAAAAGTTTTAACTACATAGGCAGATTACAACATTATTTCTGTTATCACACTTTAAAACAAGGATTATTTAATAATAATGCCTTAAAATACTAACCAGTATTATAAGGCCTTATTAATTAACTTTGTCATGAGAATTTATAAAAGAAAATACCTTTGGTGTCGTCATGGAATGCTGAAAATCTGAAGAATTTGACATCCGTGCATATGTCTCCTCCGTAGATGGGAAAATTCATGCAAGTCATTATTTAGGCAAAAAATAAGAGCAAGTCTTTTGTGCCGACGTCTTGGAGGGTCCAATCAAGAGGTTGGTGGTTTCACAAGAATTAACAAAAACTCTATGTCACACGATTTAAACAAACTTTCACAAATTGCACAACACTGAATATTTGTGAAATCTTTAACACAAGATGGAAATCAATATTATAGTCGGACCTCAGACCATGTTTTGCTACACATAAGCTTGACATAGGTCCTATACGGAAGAACTTGAAAATAGATAAAATTTTCCTTTTTCTCTTTTTCGACAAACTAAACCTTTCACTTCAACTGAGCTGAACTTTACCCTCTTTCTCTCAACCTGGACTCAGACAAAACAAAGGCGATTTACCGGTTGAAGAGCCAGGACTTCTCTTATTGGGACTCCGTCAATCGGCACAAAAGACCTGCAGACACACAGGATCAATCACTGACCATCGAGTTGGCGCGGCTGCTGCCATTCGCCCCGCCACTCTTGTCCCTCCATCACATTTCTTCACCTGCGGCCGATTATTTTTTCAACGCGACACAATAAATCAGTTTTCTGTGCGTTAATCAAGTTATGCGGCGCGCGCGCAGACGGCGGCGCGAGGAGAACGCTTCTGTCGTCGGCGCACGTCGCCAGCGCCGAGCCCGCCCCGGCCCGCCCACCGCCCAATCGCGAGAGCTTTTATTCCCACAGCACTTCACCCGCTTTATTTATTTTCATCTGAATTATGTACTGCACTGTTTGTTGGTTCGACTTTACCTGGACCGGTAGACGAATATTATCGACGATGTACGTTTTGATTTAACTCTAAACTTATGTACCTATTCAAGCCCACTCGGCCTGTGAAAGTATCCAGAGCCGTTTTGTGGAGTCCAAGTTATATTTAAAATCAAGACAACACTGCCATGCACTGCACTGCATGTGTGTGATGCATATTGGTCATATTTTAGCGTGATAACTACCTGCAGACAACATTAATTATGCAGACAAAGTAAAATAACAGGTATATTTTCTTTTAGCCTCTAAAAATTGTACGATAAACAAGTTTTTACGAAAACTGAGCTACTATATAGCTGCTAAGTGCTGAAAAGGCACCAAAAACTATCAGAATACCATAAGGATATGTGTGATGAACTAAAGGTAAAACAAAGAAAATATAGACTGCAATAAAACTTTTCTTTCCATCGTCAAAATTAAACATCATGCCATGCACCTTAATAGGCAAGGAGGTTAGTCGGGCTTCAATTAATTTCTTCAACCAAAAGAGGTTCCTCCAATCTCCACGAAAAAAAGCCGTATCAAACAATTCTGCTTTCTGGATTATGAGCAACCATCTATCGACAGCAATCGAGAGATCAATCCAGATCCCCGAATACGGGCTAGCGGCCAAACCCGCCCCTTCTGCGGTTAATTTCTGTACGGTTTAATTACGAACAAAACTTGAAGAAATCATTTTTCTTTGTTAAATAGTATTAAACACATAAAGCTTCCGAAATAATTTTCTCAATAGGATAGTGAAGACCACATCCAAATCATTGTGCGATTCGGAAGCACAGCGCGGTCACACTGAAATACACGACAAGTTTTATCATTTCATTTTAGAACCTTTTTCAAATGTTCAGAAAAAGGTTCTACAACGAAAACTTTTGTACAGTTCCTTCTGTAAAATTTACAAAATAGGAAGTATTCCGTCTTTGTGATTCCTTATACATATAAAAATACAACGCTTTCAGGGCTTATGTGCAATTATTATTGCAGAATAATATACAGCTTTATTTACAATGGCTTTATATGAAACTCGATGTTTAAAACACAGGTTGTTGCACTATTTAACACAATACACATTAAGGTAGGAATTTAAACAGATAAAGTCTGTGCATTGCCTGCTCTTTTGCTCTTATAATCGAATTAGTCGTGAGTTAACTTAAATAAATGATGCAGATACAAAGCAACATGTTGGTGACTTGACACCAGTGTACCTGAAAATTACAGAGGAAATGACATACCTTCACATGACGAATCTCCGTTTTTCGTTTCCTAGGCAGCTACCCTAGTCTTTGCATCAAATTACGTCTAACATAATGATTTTCTGTTTTATTTACAATCCAAATTCTGCGAACAAAAAACACAAACTTCATACTAACAAACGAAGTTTATACTATACCTAGTTTACACAATCCCCGATGCATCCTCAGTTCTAGTAGATAGTCTATGGTTTTTCTGGCAAGCAATCTCTCAACGCATAAGTGTGTAAGTGTGAATTGTGTGTATCTGAGCGAGATCGTTGATCAATCCGTGCAGTAAACAGAGTGCCACTTCAGTGCAGCTACTGATTCACAGGTAGGAATGCTAACAGTAAACAAAATAATATATTGCTTCTAGGTACCCAATAACTAGTATTACGTATCTATGCATATAAGTCTCACTCGCCTCTTTTCTTGAAAATGTTGTGCAAAAATAAGTTTTGGTTATTTAGAAAAAACATGACCTATTGAAACTATATCATTTATTCAAATTGTTTTGAGAATCAGCTCTACTAGAAAATCGAAATGAAATGTGACAAACCCCCAAGACGTCCCTTCACCAATTTCTAGTGGCGGAACAAACTCCCCAGCAACACACAGTAGGTATAACATTACAGAAACTAAGATGATGCCTAGTACAGAAGTAACCTCTATTTCAGAAGTCGGTGACTTTTGTTAGTATAATTATTTTCCTTGTAGATTTTTTCATTTTTAGTTGTAATTTTTAAATGATACGTAATTATAGATGCTATCCGAAAAATCACTCATCGGAACCATTGACCATTTTACAGAAATACCGCTACAGAAGGTGTCCGTACCTTCCCACTAATAAAATGATAGCTGCGAATTGAGAAGCATCTCCTATTCTAGAAGTCGGTTAACAATACATGTGATTTTATAATTAATAACATGGGACTTAAACGTAGAAGAAAGAAAAACATAACTCGAATAAAAAGAAATAGAAAAATACACCATTACTGTCACAAATTAAATTAATAAAAATCACAATAATAAATCAATTGAAGAGTTCCATTGTCTATCTCTGAAGCTTCCCATCAGTTCTACACAAAAGTTAAATGGGACTATAGTCCCATTTAAGTTTTGTGAAGCCCCTTATAAGAGTACTCTTCCAAATTATGTTACTAGAATATTTGTTATGGGGTAATTATTGTAAATCAACAAGTAGTATCATAAAAATAACACCATAGGCATAGTAGATTAAATACGCCTTACGGAAAGTACCTCTAAGAACTCATAAGAACTTGACCAAATAATATGGAACCACCCCTGAGATACCTCCGTTCCATTAAAAAATAATCTTCCAAATTTGCCAATGTGGTTCAGAATTATCGCTGAAAACTGACAAAAAATACATGTAGACGAGTTGATAACCTCCTCCTTTTGGAAGTCGGTTAAAAAGGAAAAAGCTATACCTACAGTATAGTAGAATAGAATTTAGTATAGAATTTAGAACTGCCCCGTTGGTCGTGGTCGCAGGTGCGACTGTTGAGCGTAGGATCCTGGAGTCGATTCCCGGGTCGGGCAAAAAGTACTATTGGGTTTTTCCATTAGAAATTTCTCAGTAGTAGCCCGGAGTTTGGAAGTTGGCGGTATAATACCCCCGTGCCTCGGTGCGCACGTTAAGCCGTTGGTCCTGCGCCTGATCTCTCTCCGCGAGTGTCGGATTGCCGTCCCATAGAACTATTAGAGTAAAGGAACCGAGAGTGCACCTGTGTCTGCGCATACACGAGTGCACTATAAATGTCCTGCGCCGATGGCTAAACTCCGCTTCGAATGGCCGCCGTGACCGAAAATGGTCAGAAGAACTACAATCATAGAATTTAAAGCACCTAGTAATTAATACAAATTACTGCGTGGATTTTTGCAGGAACGAAAAGCAAAACACGGGTAGGCAAAATATGTACACAAAGATCCATTTTCAAAGGCAGAAGAATCACCACAATAAGACCATAGATGAAAACAATAATTCGGTTGTCTTCTTAAACATTAATTGTTCAAGTTAAATAATACTGAAAAAAAAAATCTTCTTCAGTACCTACCTTCCACTACAATAACTTTACACAGCATTTATTGCAATTTAAAAAGAAAAAGTTAATACCTTTAAAGAAGAAATTGAATTTAAAATGCATTTATTTATTTATTTTATATGCTACGGTCCAGCTACCATCGCTACGCGGCTACGATTTCTCGTAGCTAATGTTTAAAGGTCTGGATTCTTACAGTTGTTTGTAAATAAGATAAGAAAAACAGATCAGGGAATTCAGAAAAGCAGTTTCTAGAAACTGCAACCGATACACATCAAGACAAACAGGATCTACTTACAATAATTTTGTAGAATCCAGTGACTTGGAACCACATACTTGTTGCTCGGTAATTTTAATTTGACGGCAACCCAACTACAACCTTATTGTAATGAAAGTAAAGCTCTTTGTGATTTTGGTAGTGTTGAAAAATCAGAGGTAAACTAAATAAAAAAATAAAAAAGGAGGTAAAGGTATTGTAGATTTAATTATGATAAATTTTTATTATTATTAATTTTTATTACTGTTTTATTTTTATGACTCACTGTAACTGAATTTATTTATTTGAATGCATGAATGAATTGAATTAATAATGTTGTGTATGTAATGTGACTGTATGAGTGTATTATTTCTAGTATGAGTCAGTGTTACTCGAATTAAAATGATTTTATTATTATTTTATTATTTATTAAATGTGAAAGGACTGTAACTGCGCCAACAGCCGACAGACGACGCATCCAGATGGAACATGATAATATCCTGTCTACCTATATTATGTTACAGTCTGAAAAGAAACCAAGTATTTGTCATTTGAATACTTACATAAATATTTTGAAAGAATGTAATTTAAATCGGAAAGGTAAATGCTTAAAATTAGCTTCTTATCAACCATATTTTGTCCAAGATCGTGTTTTTCCTGATGATAAAATAAATTCAAATGTGAGATTCCGTAAAAAAAAAATAAAGTAACATTGGTTGGCACGTTCAAGAGAACAATATTTCATTAAAAAAAAAAACCTATCTGGATTTTTAAAACGAAAAGAATTATTGACATACAATTTAATATAAGCAGTTATGATACATCCCGAACATCGACCATTTAAAAAAAGAACCATGTAACTGTCGAATATTATAAAAATATTTCACGGACCTAATTTATTTTTATTATCACATTATTTTTTATTCGAAACAATCGTGTCGAATGATATCCGAACGAAACATAACAACATAATAATTCATAATATTTTATACTATTATCTGTAACATTAGATAGATACTCTGTTCATATTTTGAGTCGGGAGAAAAGCTTTTTTAAACTGTAGGCGTGACTTACATATTCTTCTCTCACTCTAACGTGCGTTCAGATAGGAAGTGTGAAAGGGATGAGCTTATAATAGGTGGAGTTTCGCCGTGCACAAAGATCATCCCACATGCATGCTACAAAACAGTTCGGTTAAAAAATAAAACAAATCACCAGTTAATAGGTTGTTTAATGTACCAGTCTATTTGGGTATTGAATGCAAAGAATTAATGTGTGGTGTGGCAACGGGTCATTTGTCAAGATGTTCCGAGCCTAGTCGTTGAACCTACGAGCTGCGTGCGTGTGCGCCTGAGTCTAGGTCATTGCGACGCGTATTCTTGGAGACAATGCATAGAATAGAATTTCAAACAATTATCCTACATGAAATGAACTATAAGAATTTGAACTTTCCTTTTGTATACCTAATTATTTTTTTCTTATTGAATAATATGAAAAACATTCTCTATGATTTGAGTCGCAAGTGTTTTATGTTAGGTAGATACCTAATTCTGAATTTTAAGAATGAATATTTGTATTTCGATTTCTTAATTTTATGTAAGCCTCTTTAGACCTAAATATGTACACGCGTAAGTACCTATTTACTACCAAGACACTAACACTTTATACAGATTCAAAACCCTTTTAAAAATAAATAAAATAAATTTATTTACCCTAAACATGACGCATAAAATACACTCGAACACACAAAGAACAAGTTGGGGTAAAATATGCGTCACTTCCACGCAAAACAGCCCACTTTTTTCCCAAAAATCTCCTAATTTCTACAACTTGAAAATATTAAAACACTTTCTCTACAAAATCATCTCAAAATAAATAAAGTACTCGCATCTATGCAGTGAAAAATCCATCGCAAGCTAACTGCGCTGGTTTTATTTAAGTTTAGTGCGCAGGCGACGACAGCGCTAACGACGCCGCTCTTCCTGCAAGCGTTTGTCTGTCAGCGGCCACTCGCGCGCCGGATGCATGGGCAGAAAAACGGCTGAGTAGTAACAGTACGTGCTGTTGGAAAGTTGGGACATGGATGGAGATGCGGATTTTTGATGAAATTTTGGTAAAAAAAAACAATATTATCATTATCACTACGCGCGTCGAGATTCGGTCAAACCGGTTCGGACTAATTGCGGACGCAGCTCTGGACACCAGACTTTGACAGATGTGCAATGAAGTATCTGTCAGTGTCTATCAGATAGAGGCTAGGTAACCGATTGTTAAGAATGTGCCTACTTTGCCAGCATTTTCCCTAGCTTTTTGTTTTTTTTTACCGATGGGAAATCATCAAATAACCCCTCCCGCTCTGGGCTGAGCAGGAGGGAATGTCAGACTTTTACTGACTAAAACCCACCCATGTTCTTTCCTTTGCCCTTTGTGTTCCAAGGCCGCGGTATCTCTTTCGAACAGTCCCGCAACCCTGGCAGGCATCGGTCCAATCGGACCCCTTCCTGTTTGCTGACTCTCTTTGAGGCGCGCGTAGAACACGAACGCGCCCATAGCTTACCGGCCACAGGCCCGCGATTTTCACTAGCTAAGTCACTTCCTGCAAAAATCCAAAATCCTAGGTAGAAGAGATCCACAAAAATAATTATATACATATATTACACTTAACGTATACGTAAAATATGAGGCATAAATGAATGGTAACTGGTGACTAATGGAAATAATACTGGTGGTTATGAGAAAACGGACCGGTTGGCCAAACACTACCTTTGTTCTTAGATATGACAGACTCAAAATCTCCGCCGCCGTTTGTCTTACCTGAGCTTTCATAAATTGGATCTAAGTTCGTGAAATGCTCAAGACCTTTATAAGTAAAACATTACTCGAAACAATGATAATCTTAACAGCAAGAGGAAGAACACAGTGTCGACGGAGCGATGTCGAGGGGTGAAAGAGCGATGTTGTGGTAAAAGTTAGAGGATGCCTGTATTTAGCTAGCAGTAGCGTATAGAGCATATACGTAGCGTGTGAGAGCTGCGTGGCGCGGGCGATCCACAGCAGAAACGAAAGACATAATGACAGACAATTTTAGAAAGATCCCCCAGTGACATGTCAAAATTATAAAAAAGCAACGTTATTTTAAACGGAAATAGACATATCGACGGTTAAAAGGCTAATTGATGTAAGCGACATTTTGTAAAACTTGCAGGAGGACGGATTAAAGTTTCTTTTTTTGGAAAAAAAAATCATAAAAAAGCAATTATTTACTAGACGTTTATTTATTTAATACAGTATATTCCTAATTAAGTAACGAAGTTTTTTAAGCTATTACTGTTGATAATTTTGTATTATTTTAGAAAATTTATGTCGGTTAGCCCAAAATGCATCAAATTTAGTTATTTTTTCAGAAAGGCAAAATGGTTCAAATGCCTTCCGTAAATAAAATAGCTGAAAATAAACTGCCTCAAGCATCGACTTAGTATAAAATAATACGAGAAAAATGAATCTAGCGCCAAATCAACTGACAGTTGAATATGCCAAATGAACCTTATGCAACAGGATGGTGTTGCACCAGAGTGAAGTAGTTTGATGCAAATGCCCATTAGAGCAAAATGGGCATCTGCATCAGACTACCTATCTCCTACCTATCCTCGCATGCACCTCAATCCAGAACAGTTGGAAACATGGAGGGAAACGCCTCGGGTAACCGTTTCCAGGGCCGATTTGGAGTCACAGTAGACTTCGAAAACGGCTGCAGGGTGTTTCAAAGCCAGCTCCAGCCAGTATTTCGGCCTGATAAAAGGTGCAGAAATAGTCCAGTTTCAACTTTTGGGCCACTCTCCACCTCAACCTCTCAACCTCTGTCCCATTTTTCCAAACGCTTAACGCTGCACCGTGGGAGTCCTTGCTGGTCCATTTCTGCATCGTTCATCGCGTACTTGAACTCTATACCACTTTGACTGGCAGGATGGTATTTCGATCCCTCGGCCCCTGTTACTCTCCGGGAGTATCCTCTTTTCTCTTATAAAAAGAGACTGCTTCCCAAATCCTAAGATCCAGTGGAAGCAGTCCGGAGAGTTACAAGGCCGAGTTCAATGACGTTGTCCTATAAGCCTTGTTAATTTTCAGCGCAAAGCCCCGCTCGACAGTGTTGAGCTGCTTTTTAATTCCTACCGTATTCGCGGCCGGTGCCCAAGCACTAGCTGCGTACATAATGACCGGCTCCACGACTGCAGTATAAATGGTCCTGATAATTTCGGGCTGTTTGTATACATTTAACGCTTTCCTCGTGACAGACGATCAGCTTGTCATCAAATTGGAGCCCCAGTATCTTAATATCCCGAGACAGGGCAATGTCCTCCCCGCCTATGTGCAGAAGTGGTGAGTCGTATTTTAACATGGCTTTGGTTTTGTGAGGTGCAAAAGTGAGTTTATATGCGACTCCCCACCTCTGGACATGCAAGAGACTCGCATTTGTCTGTCTCTGTACATGAAGCCCTGTGTCACCCGAAAATATCAGCACCACATCATCTGCAAATGCTTGGCAGTACTCTCCTCGTTTTTCCAACTCGTTTAAGAAGGGGATCCAAGGCAGATTCCAAAACGTAGGCCTTCCTATAGAGCCTTGTACGCAGCCTTTGGTAGTTTCCTGTACGTGCTTTACTCCTGCGTACCGTACCCTTTTTCTCCTGTCCCGTAGATCCACGAGACGTCGTCGCAAGTTAACAGGGCATTTTGTCACTATAAGTCGGCATTTCATCGCTGGCGTTATCGAAAGCTGCCTCTATGTCCAATGATATGACAACGATGACGATCTTCTTTTCTTTCAGTCTGTCTCTAATGTGATTTATCAGGTCATAGAGGAAGTCCTCGGTGCTGCGGTAGGGGACGAATCCGTACTGGTTTCTGCTCGCCTATATATGCCATCTGATTCGGCGTTTCATTCTCTCTAGAATTTTATGTTTGTTTATTTTTATGTTGTACAGGCAGTAGCCCAATTGGCCTGTGCGTCGATTCCAGGAGCTTTCTTTGTATTTTAACTTTAGTTCCTCCGTTGTTAATAGAGGGTCGAATGTCTCACCATTCTCGTTTACGTTGACTCTATTCGCCAACTCTTTTATCCTATTGTGGTCCGCATTGTCGCCCTGTGTTTTATCCTCAGGATAAAACGTCTTTGCAAGCATCCGGGCTGACTCGTCGCTGCTGAGTACGCTGTAGTCTTGTACTAGCGGTATGTCTTCTTGTCTAGAGGTAGTGTGGCTTATTACCTTTACTGTCCCACAAAGTTTCAAGTTCCTGCCTTCCGCAAAACTCTTTCCAGCTCGACATCAGCGTGCTCTCCATCTTCTGCTTAACTCCTCCTTAGCTGCGGTATATAAGCTCAAAACCCATGCTCGGTATCGCGAAGTGGCACTAGATTCTCCTATTCCAGCTCTTGACTTCCTCCTTCATTTGTGTCAGTTCCTCTGTCCACCAAGGCAATCCTGTCTGGTTCCTTTTTTAACGGTCGGTATGGTCCCCACACATGCCTGCTCTATTGATTCTGCATATATTTTTGCTATCCTTTTGGACAGGATATAGACAAGATTGTCTATTTCTGATTTGTTTTGTTGTTCTCAGACTTCGTTAAGTTTCCCAATAAATTTTACCTGTTTTGCATTGTGTGACTTCCCCGGATAGTCTCCAATTTGCCACACTCCGAAGCATGTCTTCGGTACAGGTCGTTATGTCTACACAGCTGCAATACCTCTGTCCTCCTTTGATCGGAGGTATGGTAGGTGCTGTTCCCTGGTTCAGGATCTGAAGTCCCAGTTCATCGAGGGCACCTGCCAGAGCCTCTCCCCTCTGGTCTCCGCCTTCCGGCTCCTCCATCATTGAATGCAAAATGAGCCACACGACATAGCTTATTGTTTTGGTTTAATGCAAAATAGGCCAAATGACAAAACCACAACCATGGCGAAAAAGCCAAACGCCTTAATCGACACACGTTATAAAAGTTCGAAAAATCAAAATAGCTTAAGTCATCGAGTCCTTAAATTTGCCTAATTTTGTGTCGTATAGATCAATGAGCTTAGAAATGAGGCCTGTTTTGCTGTGGGTCCTAAGCGCCAAAAAAGTAGTCAAAAAAATTTGAAACCTGGCTCAAACGACGGAGAAAAATTTGCTGATTCCGAATATGTATATAACTCAATATCGCAAAAAATGTCGCTTAGACCAATTAGCCTTTCAACCGTCGATATGTTATGTACCTATTATCTATTAAGTATTCATAGAATAAAGATAAAAATGATTTTGTTACCCGTACTTAAGTTCGGTTATAAGAAATTTATTTCTCAAAAAGAACATAACATAGTTCACTAAAATATGAGAAACTTAAAAAAAAATATCTTAAAGTAATAAACATAGTTGTCGTTCGATCTATCAAGTACATACAGTGGGAGGTGATTCACTTTGTTGGTTGGGGCAAATGTATGGAGACTCTATTGTAACAAAACTTTCTCTGTAAACACGAAACAGTAGCGTTTGTTTACTGGAAGAGATCGTAAAGCGGCGTGAGTGTGCGCGGCTAATTTTGTTTTCAAACAGCCTCTTCAAAAGAAAAATTCTCAGAAATAATATTTGGAGGAAAGTAATTAACGCAAAATGTTAAAGGAAGAATGTAAAATAAATTATTGTAAGAATATTCACATATCAGGTACTGCCGGATTTTCAGGATAGATTTGCGATACATATATATGTACAAACGTAACCCCGTTTTTGCAAATATAAAGGAGTTACTTTTTTTTTTGGAAACGATAACTAAGTCCTCTAATACATTGCATCAATAAAGATAAAGAAAGAATGGATTAGATGCATAAATGTAGGTAGATAAATTAGAAGGAGAAAGTGCAGATCCGCGAAATGTGGACTTTTGCACTGAAATGGAACAGCTGAACTAGGGAAAGAAGAAGGTACGACTGGTATGTGTCTACAACATGAACTTGAAAATGACTTACTGAACTTAAGAGGAAATGCGGGTGGTCTTTTCTCCATACAAACGCTCTCGTCAATTTTCTTTCTGGTTTATGACTTTAGAGCTATGATTTTTTACAGTTAAATTAATATCAACCTTTTCTATGTCCCTATGTTTTCCTTTTTGATGATACATAATGTGTATCAGCACTAGAACCTTTACAAAATGCTAAAAAGGCCAATTTTGACCGCTGTCAACAGAGCCTAGAGTACAAATTTGACAACTATTAATGAAAAAAGGAAAACATAGGGACACAGTATATATCTTTATTATTCAGTTTATAAAATATCTTTTAAATTGGTCTAATATTGGAGGAGGAAATAGTCGAGAGCCAAACCTCGAATTATGACATTTTACTTGTCGGATCTGTAGTTGTCCTTATCGCACCAATGTCGAAATCGCGCTCGTTGAGGGTCAGCAATAGATTCTTCAAATACCTACCGCATTTCCTCTTAACAAGTTACACGTATAAAAAGTAACCGAACGGGCACGCGAGTGGTTGGAAAGAAGAAAAGTCGCGCAACGTCTGTCTCGGTATCATTTTAAACTACAAACACACGCTTCAATGCCTGGTTAAGTGTAGGTAGGTAAGTGTAATTAGAAGCTTTTCTCCTTAACAAGACGACTGAATCCAGCCAAGTGAAATAAGCCCTATGGCAATACGAATACATAGAGAACTAAACCTGCCAAAACTCCTGCTCGTAAGATGTTTTCCCTAAGTCTCCAGTCTTACCAAATGTAGTTAGCTGAATACCAGGCATTCAATTAAGGACTTCCAGCGTACGTTGCGGGTTGGATAAGATTCTAGATAAATTCGTTGCCCACGAAAATACGGGCAAAATTACTATGAACTACTTCGCTTTTTGTATCACATACATATACATAAAAACATAACAATTTGACCGATATTCACTCCGTGGTCAAGGTGTTACTATTATTTTTATCATCGCAAAATATAGAGAGATGTCGTAAAACTATCGTCGCGGTTCAGGTGAACGGCCGGGCGGCAGGCGCATGCGCGTCGTTCGCAAGATGGCTCCCATATATCCGTCAACGGGGTGCCTGATGCGCGCCAAAATAAGATTATTGGAAATTTGACAGAGACGAGCGCGCACACTTTACGATCGACGCTAGACGGGGTTTATGAGAAAAGATCTGATGCCGATGACGCATGTAAGTGGTCCTGGGCTATTTCTGGACGCTGAAGTATTTTTATTAATTTCTGAGGGCATCTATAGCTTGTGCCTTTTCCAGTCTGCCATGAACTTGTGTTGAAACTATGCCCAAGTCAGATAATATAATTAATGTTTTATAATCGATTCGAAAAGAAGACGAAGTGGTGAAACTTATTCTACTACAATTTAATACGATAATCTTTATCCCTCCTGATCAGAAGGTCTAAGTAGTACTCAATACTCAATACTTTATTGTATTCCACATGTAGGTTTCTTAGGTGGTAAACTTATAATTAGATCATATGGACCCTGTCGGGCACAGCAAGATAAGTGAGTTAGGAGAGAGGAAGCATTTGTAAATTACATAACATTTCTCAGCAAACTACACACATCAAAAGTGTCTAGGGATCAACATATATTTTTGCAATAACTTTTCTCCTGATTGATATTAATTAAAATTTTCTTTAAGGATTCATCAAATAAAGTGTTTTCGTTTGTCACAGTAACGATAAACCAAGTCACCTTTGCATTAATAAAGAAATTTGCCATTTTCCTAATAAAGGGATTTTTGACATTTGAACCACTAACACAAAAGTTCGAAAAAAAGACTGAAATAACAGTTTTCTTTAAAATTTTATTGGGTAACTTAAACAATTAATAATCCGTGTTTCTACCGCGAACACTAACAACACAAGAACATCGGTTTGGCATACTCAAAATGAGTTCATCCAAATCACGCTGTGGAATGGCCGCCCATGTTCGTTGCAACAACAAAAAAAGGTCTTCTTGCGACTGGATACCCTCCATATTCGGCAGAGCTCTTCTCTGTAGCATATCCCATGCATGCTCAATCGGATTCAAGTCTGGCGACTGAGCAGGCCAGGGCAGGACATTGATGTTAGCTGCGGCGAGAGTCTGTCTTACAACTCTTGCGGTGTGCGGTCGTGCATTATCATGCATTAACTGAAATAAGGGACCGATTTGCACTTGTAGAGGAACGATGACGTCTGATACAATCGTCTCAGCATAAATTTGAGCGTTGAGGTTGCCTCTGATCCAAATCAACTCAGTTCTTCCGCCGATCCAAATACCCGCCCATACCATGATGGTTCCACCACTATAAGGATGGACTTCCTGGCAGGATTTTAATCGCTGTTGGCGTCCAGGGGTTCTCCAGTGTCGTATACGTCTTGTATCCGGTCTCATACCAAAACGAGACTCATCAGAAAAGCACACGAAACGCCATTGTTCTTCTGCCCAATTTCTGTGTTCAAGAGCCCATTGATATCGTATCCTACGATTGTGCATTGCTATAGGTGGTACCCGTAGCGGTCTTCGGGAATGAAGGTTCACTTCATGCAAGCGGTTTCTGACTGTTTGGTCGCTAATTAAGTTCCCTGAAGAGTGATGAAGCCTCACGGCTAACATCATGGCGGTTATTGTTGGAGCTCTTCGAGTTAAGATTTGAATGTATCGGTCTTGTCTCCGTGTGGTGCAGCGATACCGTCCTCCATGGCGCTCAGCCACGGTACCAGTGCTTCGGTAACGTGTCCAAAGTCGACTGATAACACTCTGACTTGTATTCAGAGCTAAAGCCACAGTACGTTGCCGGGAACCAGCTTCTATCATTCCCACGGCTCTGAGCATTTCTTCCCTGCTTAAATGACGTCGCCGCTCCATAATAACGTTGGTTTTAATCAGTAGTAGGGAAACAGTAGCACTAATAATGTTTTCAATGCGTTGTATGTTTTTATAGGGAAAATATTGACAGCTGATTTTCATCTTTTACTCGAATTTGATTCACAGTTCCTGATTCAAATTATGAAATGCACCAAAAAGGATCCATATAAATTTATAAAATCATAAATTTATTACAAAGCCACATCTCAATCTCAAGAAATCCACATAAAAATGCTTGATCCCTAGACACTTTTGATGTGTGTACTTTGGTATAATGATAATGCAGGTAGTGCACAAGAGCTTACAAAATTGTGTGAAATCCCTGACTCCATTGGTAGACATTACGCTGTGTCACAGAAGCCAGTGTCCTCTCCAAATAGGAGATATTACAGAACTGACCACAGATATATACAAAACTAGACCGAACAGATATTACAGAAGTAGACTTAACATAATCACCCTGTAATGTTCCCACTGCTGGGACCCACGCCTCCTCTCTGTGAGATGGAATGGGCTGTTATCCACCACGCGGGCCCAGTGCGGGTTGAGATGTCACATCACATGTGTTAATTTTTTGGTTCTTTGACATACCAGCTTCCCTACGATGTTTTCCTTTATTGTTTTGACTGCAGTGGTGAGGAAATAAATGACACAAAGTATTGCGCCTGCTTGGGTTTGAACCCACGACCTACGTCTTGCAAGTCTCAGCCACTAGACCACCACTACTCTGGCAGGTATTCTATTAGGTATCTATCTGGTATTCTATACTATACAGCGTGTAACAGAAAGGGTATAATCATATGGAATACTGTGGTACGGACCATCAAACTGAACAACTTTCTCTATGGGACCACCATCGAAATCGTAAAAAAATAATCAGCTCTCCTATACAAAATTTCAATACCTACTCGACCCAAATGTATGGGACAGCTAATTATTTTTTTACGATTTCGATGGTGGTCCCATAGAGAAACTTGTTCAGTTTGATGGTCCGTACCACAGTATTCCTTATGATTATACCCTTTCTGTTACACACTGTATATGTCTATTAACTATCGACATCCTATCTGGTATTCTATTAGGTAGGCAGGCACATACAGGCACTCCCTCACCGGGAGCATTCGCCTGTGATGTAACAATCCAAGATTCGATTTTGTCCAAAATTAAATGAATTTAAACTGCTAAGTACATTACAGGCGAATGTGCCCATGAGGGAGCGTGCTTATGTTCTACTATGTAGGTTTGGTACATTTCGTTCCCATTGCAATTTTCGTTCGATTTTCTCGCTCTTTTCACCGCAGAAAACTTTTAATAAGATCTTATGGCTTAAGATTGTTTTTTCTCAACAACACCCGTGGATTTCCGGGTGCCATTCTAGGAGCGTTTATACGTAAGTGTGTATGAAGATACAACGAATTAGACTGTCGGAGAACTAATTCAAGGATCATTTGTTGCGATAACTGAGCAATGCAATGTTGCAATGTTGTTGAATTGTCAAAATGAATGCAACTATACAATTGCATGCGTGTTACACAATAACCCTGCAGATCCAAGCCAAAAAGGCGGGTCAATCCCTTTGGCGGTTAAATAGTTATTTGTGCAACAAGAGAGCAAAGTCATTGTTTGCTGCGAGTGCTGATTTTGAATCCTGAGTGTGGCGAGGGATTCAAAGGCATGAGATGCAAAAAACTTTGCTCTCGTGTAACACTCATAACTTTTCACTTCAGCAGCGAGAACACTTCAGGAGATAAAATATTAGACAGGAATAGATTGAAATAACTATTTATTGTGAATCAAAATAATTAACATTGTAGGTAGACGTACCAATTCAGTAAAAACGCCCCTCACCCGCACAATATGTGTACTAAACTAAGTGCATGATAGGATTGATATATTTTCGTGCAATCTGAGTGAGTTCGCAAGTTTTGTTGAATATTGTCAGTTATATTTAAATGTTAATATTCTGTGATAGGTCTGATTTTGTATTTTAGGTTAAGTATAAGTATATTAAAAAAAAAACAGTTCTGAATAGAAATTGTGTTGTAATAGAGTATAGGTAGTTTTTATTTCTTATATATATTAGCCGTAAGTTGAGTTTTTTTTTTTACTTTTTATGTATTATCAGTTAATTGATTAGTTGGTTGTAGTTAGTTGGTTGTTAGTTGATTTTTAATTTATCTGGTGTGTTTGCAATCCACTATTGTAATGGGGTAATCCTGTAAAGATAGTGTGTGTACGTTTAATAATAAATAAATAAAATGGAACATTTTAAAAGTTAAAAGTAAAATTACTGCAATTCTGCAAATTAAAAGTAACAGATTTATTTGGCAACGTTATAGTTGCATTGAGTTGAGTTTGATTATCTAGGGTTAAGGTTTCTGTTTCGGTGGCGGATTGAGAAGGCACAACGATGAACGTTGGTGACTCTAATTGGCCTGTATAAGTACACTGTGCGTCGTTGGAAGTGGATGGGCGTGGGTGAGACCAAGGATCCGAGGTCGAATTCAGACTTATTGTTTCCACTATACACTTACAGATTTTCGACTTATTTTCTATTGAGTCTTCAAAATAGCCTTCTGCAACCGTATTGGAGTTCCACCCGCCGTGACGTTTTAAAGTGGTGAGATTGGCTCCGGAATCAGCCAAGAGCGTTGCCGAAGTTCTCCGAAAGCACTGACTATACTGTGTATAGCTGTGGCCCTTCCAGTTTTAAGAAAGTGGCAATTTCTCGCGGTATAGCACCTATTTTATTTACTCCCATAGGCTGTCTTGAGCATTTATTAGTATGGTATTGTATGAAAAATCGGTCGGTTTTTATATTGGCTGGATGTAAATTTTGGTATTTTTCTACAATAGTTACATATTCTTCGCGTACGACAAATGACCTGTCAAAGTTCGTCTTCGTATTTTTTAATTTTACTAACAGTAATTTATCTGAATGCTTTTCGATATTATTAACTGTTAGCTGTAATAGCTCGTTATTGACACACTCCACTAATTCCTATGATCAGCAGAACCTGTAATGAAAATATTACATAATTAATATGCATAACTTAACATTTACAGCATCTTTTACATATATTTTGACAGTATTGCTAAGCCAGACTAGGATTCATTGCGCCTCCAAAAATTAGTAGTAGGCAGTAAGTACCTACCTTTATACATAACAGTCTACACACAATTTTTAATAACTAACAACATAGATTCACAGGTACCATTTACTTTAGCGGCAAGAAAATTGCAGTCCGGAGCTTCATTAAGAATGTTTTCTATGCTAAGGGCCGTGAAAATTTTGGACTTTTTAGCCTTATGCCGACATTATTTTTAGAAAAGATACGAGTTTTGCGTATGTTTCAATATGCACGTTATTTTTGGTTTTTAAAGAAGCTTTCAAAATTGAGTATAAATACTCCACATTGTAGATGATCGCCTCGTCTGTGATAAATCTAAAAAATAAGATAGCAACACTGTCTCCGAAAAACTGCTTGCGCCCTTTGTAAGTCTCCATTCATTGAAGACATGGTATGCTTTCAGATATTTCTCGCGAGACTTCTCAGGTAGGAAACTTAATTCTGCATTAATAACTTGTTGTTTTAACTCTTTCTGTATAAAATACTGTTCTCGTCGCTAGTTTCACTCATATTTTACAATTTTTTTACTATTTTTTATCTTATTCAACTTTTTACGCCAGCCACGAAAGGAGAATGGCGAGATTGCATGTAATTCGGGACCCAGTGATAGGGGTAGCGTACTTTGTGGAAAGTTATGAATAGTTACAGAACGACATAATAAGACTAACAAAGCAAATGGAAAGTAGGTTATAGAAGTTGGGAGAAAAAAGATATGAAAGGTAGAAGATTATAACCTAACTTAAGGCACGTACTTATTGGTTATTATTTAGTAGTAGAATGAAACAAACAATGGAATGATCCACAGACTATGTCTACAGATGAATTTGACACTGACGTTCCATTTCTCAGTAGTAAGAAGGTAAATGTCAAACGTTGCGTTCGGAAACTGCAGGATGACTTATTTTTATATAAATTAAGATCATTTGTAACTTTTTATTCCCATCTCCTAGTAACTCAATATTTTTTATATAGAACTCTGATAAACTCTTTACTATAATCAATATAAACTAGTCCGCGGACGGAGCTCCGTTGATTTTTAAATTACGTGGGTCCAATCTCGCCATTCTCCTTTTATTCCAGCTCTTTTATTTAAATTAAGGCGTGTTCAGAAATAGCACCCATGATATTATATTATTCACAATATATTACGTAAAAATTTAGGTAAAGGTTAAATATCAGTTTTATTTGCAGTACCTAAATACTTATTTTCGTTTAAATACAACAATAAGTTGAAAATTCAATAAATTACATTAAAAGACATAATTATCTTTTTGAAAAATTTCTTTAGTTAGTACGAAAGTCCGAACGTGTTTGTCTTTGAGGTCAAATTCAAAATCGGAACTTGGAAAGGGTTGGTCTTTGTCTCGCTCTCTTTCCAATGACGGGACAGAGATAGAGTGTGAATGTTTCGAATTGTATGATTAACCCAAGGCTGAATAAGATATTCGCGGCTTTCTGAAAACAAAAATTAAAAAGTTACTTGGTGTCAGTGAGCAAAATCACATTTTGCTCACTGATTTCAGGCAGCAAAACCTACATGAGCTACTGAAGTGAAAAAATAATTATTCACATCACACACAAAATCGAGGAAACCGAAAGTACCTCTCTTTTCGGTTTCCTTGATGTTTTGTGTGATGTGATTTATTTATTTTTCCTAGGAGAGGAACAAAAGTCAGCCCATGGGCGCTGACAGAATTATTTCCAGGGGGGTGCATCTTCAGTTCCATGAAAACAGCTCGAAACTTTTTGCAGTCCAACTCAGTTAAGTTAGTTTTCGTTTGTCAATTAGAACAAAAAGTAATTTTGTCGATTTATCCACAAAAGCCTATAAAATTGGATGGACTCTTCCATCCAATACTTCTCACCACGAACTACACTCGCGAGCAAAAGTATGGAATCACTTACTTGGAATTGATTCCGCGTGATCTTGAGTACTTAATAACTAGTTATGAATAATAAAAATGGTACCATTTTAAAGGTGAAACTGTTAACTTTAAATTGATACCAAATTCATTCAAATCACACCAGTAATTAAGGAGCTATCCCGGATTGAGTGAAGGAGTTAGGAAAACAGAAGGATAATGGAAAAATGATAAATGAAGAAAACAACAAAAATTAATTCATAAAAAAATTATTGGGCCTTATAATTAAGTTTCAATATTTTGTGTTCCCTCCCCTTGCCCTAATAACTGCACGAACACGGTTCTTCATTGACCTAATCAGTTAAACCTATATAATGGTACCATTTTTATTATTAAAAATGGTACTAACTAGTTATTAAGTACTCAAGATCGCGCGGACTCAATTCCAAGTAAATGATTCCATACTTTTGCTCGCGAATGTAGATAGGTTTTCTTTTGTACTTTAATATAGAGATAGGGTTAATTCGGCCTATCTTTACAGAAAAGAATATGAACGCAAAGGACATCATGTAAGACCTGAACGAGCGAAGCGAGCTCGAATAATTGATATTTTCGGATAAACAACGCCATAGAAACAAGTAAAAAATGTTTTGCTTTCCTGCTCGGATACAAACTCGGAACGAAGTAGGTATATATTTTTTGCTATATTTTTTTTTTCCCCGACAGGGAGGTGCAAGTGCACCCTGCTGCCGGTGCCCATGAAATCGCATAAGTAATAAGTAAATGAAAAAAAATGGGTGACAGAGAATGCTTAGCAAACTGATTGCCGTTTGTTTTCTATTTATTTCTCCAACAGTTCTAATCGATGTATGTACGAATGTTGTTCTATAAATTGTCAAAATGAAAGCAACTGCCATTGTATGCGTTTTACACAATAACCCTGCAGGAGGCCTGTGTCCCCCGCATGGCAGTAGGGTTTTTTTTTTTTCGGATGGGAAGTCATCAAATAACCCCTCCCGCTCTGGGTTGAGCAGGAGAGAGTGTCAGACTTTTACTGACTAAAACCCATCCATGTTCCTTCCTTTGCCCTTTGTGTTCCAGGGCCGCGGTATCTCTTTCGAAAAGTCCCGCAACCCTGGCAGGCATCGGTCCTTTCGGACCCCTTCCTGTTTGCTGACTCTCTTTGAGGCGCGCGTGGAACACGAACGCGCCGTCGACACGGCCTGTCGTCATAAGACGGATGGACTACGAGCTAGCCCATAGCTCACCGGCCACAGGCCCACGCCTACGGTGGCCGGAGGCCAACACGTGGCCCCCGACGCCCGGTGCGTCTCCCGCGGCGGCTGAGAGGTGAGGCTCTCTCCCTCTCACGTCCCGCCACCTCCTTCGCTAGCATGACTGCTTCGCAGAAGGAGGTGACGGCGTCCCATTCCCTCTCGCTCCACACCATGGATTGAACCAGGGCCGGACGCGAGAGGTCGCCGCCGCCGATTGCCGCTACGAGGACACGGCGGTGCTCCGTCCAAGCGGAGCAGACCTGCACAGTGTGCTCCACCGTGTCCTCCGGTCGATCCTCGCAGTGGTGACACCCGGGCGTTTCCTCCCGCCCGATTAGGTGCAGGAACCTCCCGAAACAACAATGTCCGGTGAGGACCTGCGTCAGGCGGAATGTGAGGGCGCCGTGGCGCCTCTCTAGCCACTCCTCCAAGAGGGGACTTACCGCCACTATTGTGGCGCGCCCTATGGCAGTAGGGTTTAAGGCTTAATTATGCTAGGCTAGTTTATAGGTATGTGCATCTCAAAAAGTAGTTGTATATCCGCATTCACACACGTTTTATGTTAGAAAGAAATCTCAAAACAAAATGTTTTTTCCACGCAACGGACGCAAAAGTCATCAATACCAGAGTTTCAAGTTTCGACCTTTTGTTACAATGGTTGTTAACCACGCCATCTATATTTTACAGCACCAACAATTTTAAATAGCGACATCTATTGTTTACCATGAAAACCTCATTTGATTAGTACTGCCATCTAGGAAACTGTACTGCCATCAAACAAAGTTTTTCTTGTGTTCTAAGAAATGTGATAAATCATACTTTAAAAGAATTTTAAAATTACCGAAATTAACAATAAAAACTTTCTGCTTAATAATGTAAACATTTTTTTAGACTTACACTAAATTCTACAGACAGAAAACAAACACATTATTTTTCGTGCATGGCAACAAAACTTGTTTTCGCGAGAAAACTTGTGATAGCATCGTGAATTTTATTTTGATTACAAATTTGGCATGGAAACTTGATATTAAGCCGAAAATTAGTGGATCGTCATTACTAGGTTATAGTGTTTAATGTGGTGTATTAAATATCCGCCTTCCAAGTGGAGCTGTTAAAGAAATTGCTTGCCATGGCGGGCCCGTCCGACGGCGATCCCGACGGATGGGTCGAGTTCTGCGAGCGTCAGGCCAAAGCCGCCGCTCAGGACTTCGCCAAGGCTTGCCTGCAGTATGTACAGACCGGTGCCAACGACCCCACAGCCCGGCAGCAACCTTCACACAAGGACCTGCTGAAGAAATTTGTTGAATGTTTTTCGGAACAATTCGAGTATGAAATCGGTAAACTGAAAGCTCTGCACAAGCTTCCTAACGGCACGCACACGGGACACGATGAGAGTGACTACTCAGAAGACACGGACTCGCCTAAAACGCAACACAAGCCCTTTTTCCGAAGGTTATCTTTCAAAGGTCTGAGACGTGGAAAGGGGTTATTTCACAAGCAACATTCGGACGAGGTGGAACTCTCATCGAATCTGAACAAACACAACAAGACTAAATTAGCTAAGATAGTTGTAGAGTGTAGGAAGGAAGGGTTGGTGAATTATTTAACTCCTGAGAGCTTGGAGCAGCCCGGAGGTCCTCAGAAGTGGGAAAGATGCAGGCTAGCGTTAGTGAAGACCGTCGGGGGGTACATGCTGGAGTTCTACTCGCCTCCAAAGGCTCAGAAACCTCGCAGTGGAGTATTCTGTTTCCTCATATCAGAAGCTCGGGAAACTACTGCGTTAGAGATGCCTGACCATGAAAATACTTTTGTATTGAAGGTAAATTGTTTTAATTATTTGCTTTATAGTATTGCTTTAATAAGAATGCTTCAGAATTTCATTTAGTAAGTTATAGCGAAAAACATGGGTTTATTAAACATAGCAATAATAGTAATAGGACTAAAGAGCAAATTCTTATAAGTAGTATGATTTATATATAACATTATTAATAAGCCATGATTTTAGTATTGTAAGTAACCTATTCCTATCAATGTTTTAAGATTTTCCTGTTACATATTTTAAGTAGTTACTGAGTCTAGTTTTTCTGCCAGTTTGAACATTCTGCCCCATCATAAGAATTTGTGTAAAAATAGAAATAAATGTATGTGCCCTTCCTCATAAGAACTAATAAGAATTCTATGGCCATGTCAGTCACTTAGAGTAGTTATTGCTCAGTA
This sequence comes from Eugnorisma glareosa, assembly GCA_947578425.1. Classification (NCBI taxonomy): domain Eukaryota; kingdom Metazoa; phylum Arthropoda; class Insecta; order Lepidoptera; family Noctuidae; genus Eugnorisma; species Eugnorisma glareosa. The sequence goes on along the minus strand of OX387974.1, from coordinate 4,460,657 downwards.
TTAAAATCAATCTATGATAGATTTGTTTCTTAATCTTTTTTATTAAATGTTCTTTCCACTTCATTAAATATCAAATCAGTGCAGTCAATTTAGATTCAATTATCATTTGTTTTTGTCTCACTTGCACCATAAATCAATAAATGGATTTTGCTCTAAACAAAATGTAAAGCATCATTCTATTTCTGTAAATTATTTGAAGATAACAGGGACAGGGATTAAAGCAATTTACATTTATTTTGTATTGCTACTGGGCCTTGGTTTCCAAGGATTGTGAATTTGAAGATCAATATTAGTAAAAATCATTTCTATATGAGTCATGTAATTGTTGTTTATTCCTTACAGGTTTTACTTTTACCCTTGTATCAAGGAAAAACTAACTCACTAATATTTTCCCACAGGTACCTTACAATGATTACTCACAGAACTAGGAAATTCCAAACACAAATAAATATTTAAAGTCATTTGACAAATTATATCTCTGGTTGGATTTAATGTAGAGACGTGTAGGGGAAGCACGCAGCCATTGCACCAACTTTGCCATTATTTAAGAACTACTAGTACTTCTGTCAGCCTGCATCGTCCTGGTGCTGGCCTTATAGAGCTGAGGAGGAATTCCCCTAATTACTACATTAACAGAATAGAAAAGAATCTAATAACCCCACTCCCATTACAGGCAGACAACAATATGGAGTATGTAATAGAAGCAGCAGATGTAGACGACATGAAGTCTTGGCTAGCCACCATCAAGTACTGCATGCGGTCGCCTCCGACGACGCAACCCCCGCCCGATGCGCTACCGGGCATGCCCGAACCAGCGCCGCCCGACCTGCCTCCCAGGAGGGACTTGCCTGCCAGCACTAGCAACATTGACTTAGCTACTGATACTCCTGATGATGCTGAATTAGGTAAGGCATGCTTTTTAGTTTTCCATCCTGAGATCACATAGCCATTTTACTTGGGAGACTATCGGCACTATATTATGAAGATTTTATGGTGTACCACTAAACAATGGTGCAGTGGAATTACGATAAAATAATTAGGGGTTGAACTTTTCATACATACATTTAAGATGCAAAGGATGATGGTTGACGAGATGCTTCTAAATTCGCGCGGATTTATGCAAATATCTTGTTCACTTACCTTATCGTTACTCTGTTGTGAATCCTTACCGAATGTTTATGAACTTGTGCTGTATTTTCTGCAAGTACATGTAGTGGTAAGTATTCTATAAAGTTCACTTCGAGCCTCACCCATTTCTTTAAACGTTTCAAATGTGGAGCCTATGTTTAGAGACTTCTGCAGGGAAATCAACTGACCGCCTCTCAAACACGTAGTTGAACAACTGATGAGCAAGTACTGACTGCATTTATTTACACTATCGGTCAAAAGAATCGACTCATTCACCTATTCATCTCGCCGTAAGCAATCAGTCTATTGTCTACAACGGACTGTGACACTATAGTTTACGTTTTATTTCGCGTAGTGCGTACTGAGGAGAAGGAAGGTCGGCCTCCTGAACAAATTGTTCATCAGTGACTGGTGTAGAAGTATTTGTAGTAATGTTAAGTACGTGAGCAGCATTCATCATAGTTCGACCTTAATAAAAGTCAGGCAACTTTTTTATCTTCCCTACTTCTTCTTTAACTACGCAGTGCCGGTAGTTTCCCGACATTCTACCGTCAATTATTTCTGATACTAAACTGTACATCATATCTCTGGTCCCGAAACCCTGAGTCCCTCCTTCTTCATTAATATCGATGGTACGTCTTATCATATTACTTCGACCAGTTAGGTGGCCACATTAACTGCGGTGTCAGTTGCGTTATCTATGTCCTCTAAATCGTAGGCGTAATTTTAGACATTTAGCAAGTGGGCAATGTTCTTGAGCTGAGAGAGAGAGATTCTACTGATAAACCGTACACATTTAATTATTTTCTCATCTCCCAGGTTCAATAGCAGAAGAAGCGTGCGAGTCATCGTCCCGAGTCTCCCTGGCCGAATGGCCGTGGTTCCACGGCACGCTAGCGCGGGCGGCGGCAGCGGCTTGCGTGCTAGCGGGCGGTGCTTCGGGCCACGGATGCTACCTCGTGCGGCAGAGTGAGACGCGACGTGGGGAGTATGTGCTGACGTTTAACTTTCAGGTGAGGGTTTCTGGCGTATTTTATGTTAGTAACAGGTCATCTCAAGCAAAAAGCTATGGTAAAGTCTGCAACATAGTGTTTTCTGACTTGGATGCAAATAGCTTACAACTCTTTCCAATTTGAAAGTTTGCTTAAGTTAACTGGAATTTTCAGGTGAGGTATTTTTAACATCAGGGGAGTTGCGGCCAAACGCAAGCATATATTTCTTTGCAAACTAGTAATAAGTACATAGATGTTATTTTATAATAAGGTTCTCCATATTTTACCGTAAAAACGTTTCCAAAATAACTACTTAAGCACTACAGTTATTATAGTTGAGTAGACATGGCCTTTATTGGACAATGAGTCAACACAGCTGATCGCAGTCCACTGCCAGGCATAGGTAACTCCCAAATAGAAACGAATCGCCTCGTTCCACATCCCAGCCGTCCTTTGTAAACCAACTTATTTGTCTGTAATGAGCTGCTTGCTCAACTACCAACCTGCAGTAGGCCCACGAGGTGGATCACGGCCCACTCCCTCTACGGAAGAGCTTGTGCCCCAGCGGCGGTTGCGCTATAGGCAGATATCTATGTATGTTTGTGTATGCTGCTTTATTCTAAAGTAAATCCCCACCCCACAGGGCCGCGCCAAACACCTGCGCATGACCCTAAGCGAGACCGGCCAGTGTCGGGTGCAGCACCTCTGGTTCCCCAACGTGCACGACATGCTGGAACACTTCCGCGCGAACCCGATCCCGCTGGAGTCAGGCGGCGCCGCTGACGTCACGCTGACAGAGTACGTCGTCTGCCAGGAGGGGAACAGACAACAAGTGAGCATCGCACAAATGGTTTCTTAGCTATGCTGAAGGTACCAGTTTCTGAAAGGCGAATAAAGGCGAAAATTGTCTGCTACGGTTTTTTGAATACATCGTAACTGATTGGCTAACCAAAATCATAACAGGACTCCTATAACCTAAAATCCCGAAGGGTTAGGAAAAAGTGGACCTACACGTAGTACACTCATGGGAGCCGTGAGGAACGCCTACCCGCGCGCGAACTTATTGGTATATGCGCGAGTACGCGCGTTCGGTTTTTTGAAGCGCAAAATGTGGCGCGCATGTAAGCACGTAAGTCGATGCGAGCTTATCCGCGAGACAAAATACGCTAGTCTAAAAACACTCGAGTCCCTCATAACAAAGGGCGCGCCTATTGCCATAAACCGAGCACAAATAAACTCCGATCAGAACCTAATCATTATTTTGTGCAAATTAGGTTGACAAAAGCTCGTTTTGAAAGTCAAAGTAACAAAACAACCCTCATAATGCCCATCAACACTTACTGTTTTAGCTAGGAAGAAGAGACGCTACAAATTCTAGCAAATCACTATAGGTGTATGATGACGTGTCAGCCATTTTTTGTGCAAATTAGCCTTTCAGAAACTAGGTGTGAGGCTACCATACATGGGAAGGTACTGCACAGACATACACTTGGTCTGATGCGCGCACATACGTGAATCTCATCAATTTTAACTATTATTATTGGCCTCTCTGGCTGTATCATGCGCCTAAGCCACGAAGTCTTACCATCCGTAAGACCTGAACGAAGCTAAACCTGATCGAGTATGACAGCCTTTTAAATGGTTCCCGATTGTTGATTGAATCTGCCTGTTTTCTGCTAGCATAAATGTATAGCACTCATATTCTATACCAGTGAATACAGATATTTATAATGGCTTGAATAGTAAAAATTCTTAAACATTGGCTCAGCCTGTGAATGTAAAACCGATGAATACCAAACAACGTTATTTGTAAACAATCGAGAATCATCACACAAATCTATTCATCGATCTTCACTTGATTATTGAAATTCATCACAAACAAACGCACTTTTTGATGACACACTACGAAACCCCGTCCACGATATTTTACATCGAGTTTTAGAGAGAGAAAAAACAGCCACGAGCATTAATAGGAATATACTCATATATTATGCTCGTTGGCGATTGTAACTTTTAAAATAACACCAATTTCATAATAATGTTCGTCCCAAAATTTAATTAAAATTACAAGCTTACTCAATCTTATATCACTTAGCAACTTATAAAAGTGATGTTTCACGTTAATAAGTTTCAAAGAGTTTAGATGTTTGTGCTCGTGGCTGTACAGCGTCGTCGCTGTCACTCGTACATGGGTGGTAGTCTCCTTCGAAAGCTCATTGAGTCATCAAACGGTCAATTTTAACTTCAGTTTTAACAATGAGGCATATTGACCCACCGAACCTTACTGCTGCAAGCTTTAAAGTCAGATAAAGAATATTAACGCTCGTATGCTAATTATAATGTAATTATTATTGGCTATAATATACTTAAATCAGGCCTTACTCTCAATGGACTTGAGGCTTATGTGCTAACTTTTAAGGTCTAAAATTCGTTGATTTTAGAAACTTTCCGAGGCTCAATACTGCTTCATGCCATTATTTTTCAAGCAGAAACTTGATGGCAATGTTACCCTAAAGTTTGGGTATGTCATTATACACACCATGCTACTTTCGAAGCATGAGTTATATTTATGCATAGATTTTTTTTATTTTATGTTTCGCCTTCAAGTAGCGTTTGTTCTTATTTTGTTGCTATTGATGTTGTTAGTATATAGCTTGTAGTTATATTTGCTCAGCATTGTTTGTTCTCATACTCATTTATGGCCCAGGACTTAACAAGATGGTCCAGTGTTAGCCAAATATAGTCTCAATATTTGTACCAATTTTCTAGAAGACAATAAAAAATATATTTTAAAAGTTACACATACAAAAAGGTACTTTTTAATTGAAAACCATCATAAGACCCGGGTCAATAAGTGATTCACTTGTACGCATTAGAAAACAAGATTAAAATAGAACTTTAATCTATTAAAACAGTTTGCCAATCTTTGCCAATAAACACAATCATGGTGACCATGCTTTAATCTAAGATGGCTACGTCTTTATAGCTTTAAAAAGTAGCTCTTATGTACTAGAACCTAAAAACGGTTCTTGAATATGATTATTATGAACAATATTACGATTAAGTTTAGTTACTCTTGTACCCACGATTCCTGTACATGCATTTTATTTATTAATGAAAATAAATGTGAATTTATTTAAACGTCATATTTAAATAAAAAAAGTTAAGATATTATTAGGTGTATAATTAAGTGCCTATATAGATATAGGTGTGAAGGAATCACAATGTTCTATTGAGTAATCGCATTTAAACTTAGTACGTAATGTATGTGTAGTAGAACACAAGTTCGTTTTCGTTATGAAGCTAACATTATATGCCAGTTATGTAGGTCTCTATCTACTAGTAGTATACCCAAACTAGTTGGGTTTGTAAAGGAATAGTTTGGTTCTACTAAGCAAAGAAAAATACATATATTTTTCAATGCTACTAAATTAATTTGTGATCGCATTAGATGAATGTCTGGTGACCTTATCTGCCAGAAACTGTAACTAATAAATAATAAAATTTATAACATACCAATTAAAAATAACAGCCTAAGGCAAACTTTGTTGCTTTGGGTAATTAAAGATTGGCCAACATAGAAATTCAGACTAGTGCCCAATTATTCCTTTATTGTTGTAGAATTTATTTATCGTCATAACTCAAGTTTGATCAAATGGACTGTTAATATAATGTACTAACAATGGAACTTAAAATATAATTTATATTGTTTATAATTTGTACAAAATCATGTTCTTCCGAGCTTTAATTTTAATTTCTTGGTTGTAAATTTTATTATTAAACTTTATTCTATGGAATGGCTTTGTTTTTTATTTTGCTGTGTTTTTTCTTCGTTTTTTTTTGTCTGTGTGTTGTGTTGCAAGCCTACTCATGACTGGTAAGTTTTTTATTACAATATTTATGCTTTTATATATAGCTTGTAGTTGTATACGTTGGCCGCGTAGCTGTTGATGTAAATGTTATGACCAGCATAGAAAACGTAGCGCTTTTAAACTAATAGTTGGCTAAGAAGACTCGATCGATAATTAAAAGACGTCAAATTACGTATCCAAACATCACTACGGTTGGCAAGTTCTTATTCCTATCCAATCTTAATAATTACGCAAAAAAAAACAAACCACCTACAACAATAAACCACCACCCCCCATTTGCAATACTCATGAGTACTGTACTCCCCAGTTGGATGTGACCCACGGCAGCGACGTCCGCATGCGCCGGGCCGAGCTCGAAGCTCTGCTCGTCGCTAGCGGCGCCCACCACGACATCCGCGCCGTGGACAACCAGTACACGTTTGTGTAACAATCACCGTACTGTGGAGCGACTGACGGCGGCGGCGGAGTGCTAGCTGTCATCAACAGGACACTCTGCTGCAACGAATACGGTTTTGTACCTATTAGTCTTGTGTGAAGTGTGGTTTTTGTAGTCTCTTTTGGTAAACTAATATGGCATTCGATTTTGGAGAATTTATGGAGAAGAGTTTACCAAACGAGACATGAAAGAAAAACACATGTAAGTTTAGCCAAGTTTTGTATGTGTCTGACACAAGTCAATATGCATCATTTACTGTAAACTTTACGTACAGTAGACCGAGACTGATGGCTCTTGATTAAGGATTTGTTAGCACAGAGTAAGGGACTCATTTGTCAGCTATTTTGAGATGTTCATCGAAGTGGAATGCTGACAAGTGTGTTGGAACTTAAAGGCTCGTTTACACGTCTAAGGTACTCAAATTTAGTAACAAGAACAGGGTTAACTACCGGGTCAGTAGTTCATTTTGCTCTTGTCACTAAATAATTGGACTAAAGACTTTCTCTACTAAATACTGGAGACATGTAAATGGGTTTAGTGTTAGACAAGCTTTACTCTGCTAGAAAGTGTTTGTAAGTATGTGAATGTATATCTAACACACTTATTTATACCTAAGTGAGGTCTTCATAAGCACAAAGTGAAATCGGCTAGTTAGGCTGTATAAAATTAATGCTGGATGGGTTTACTCCACAGTATGAGTATAGGAATATAATATTTAATGTAATGTAATTATTACTAGGTATATGTACTGATGTAGGCCAATTAATTTCATTGTCAGGTGTAAGCCTGAACTAGTTTAAGTCTGTTTATGGACTGCAAATATAATTTGTGTAACATTACTTTACAGTTTAGAATGTAGCTCATGTGTGTTGTAAGGCCGAGACTTCTAGAATCAGCTAATTCAGGCCCTATTTTGTTTATCTATTGCCCGATTCCTATGTAACTAAAAAACTAGTAGTACAACTAGTACAAAGATCTTTTGGCGCTCAAATGATTTTGTTTTACATGAAATTGTACTGAAATAATAAGATGGCGGAGGTACTTCCGTTTTTGACCACGCCCCTGAAGACCCACGTGCAACTATCTCTATGTCCAACTGCTAGACATAACGCTTCTATTGGCAAACCGACGACGCCTACCGTCTACTAATCCCGATTGGTAAATTATAGAAATCGGGCCCTCTAGATTATGACCCGAATATTCCGCAATTATTTATTTGTGCAATAGGTTTAGTATATTTATACTAGTATTAATAAAATTTATTGTCATAAATAAGGCTTAGCCAAATTTATGTTACGTATATAATGTACTTACTTAAATTAATGTTTTAGATATTAAGTACTAATTTATTGTATTCTTCACTGCCAAACTGCCCCTTAAATAGAAAAAAAAATTAAAAAATATAGAATTGAAAAAAAATGCTTGAGATGCTTGAGGCGACAAATCTTGTGCAAATCATTTTATAAAATTATTTGAATTATTTGTCATGTTCCTGAGTTTTAAGCAGTTTTAGTAAACCTATGAGGCTTTAAAACTAAACCAAGAATTAATACAGGGGCTAGTCTGATTGTTATAATAAATAATAGGTAGGTGGAATATATCGTATTATTACAGTTCCACTTGTCATGTATAAACTGGTGGCTTATATTTACACGGAGAGAGTTTCTCGTCACGAATAGGCAATGGGGAATTCAAATTAGCTCCACGTAGATGGAGCGCTTTCTTTTATTCATCTACCATTCCTGGAACCTTGCCTCGAGGTGGCACTAAATGTTTTGTTGGTCAGTATTCATATAAAATAACTTTGACAAAAATGACAAACAGCGCCTCCCATTCCATTGATACTGATACTGTTAGCCTGCGTCATTCCACTGCTGGGCAAAGGGCTCCCACAATGACTTCCAGTTGTTTCGATCCAGGGCTAATGTCGGCTACTGGTCGTTGGTTTTATCCAGCTCGTCCCGCCATCTTCTACGAGGTCTGACGCGACGCCTTCTGGCATTATTCCATTGAGAAGAGATTAAAAAGTTGACTCGTGCAAATGCACAGAAAGGCGAGAATTGCATAACCTTTCGAACATTACAGCGTCCGTATAAAAAAAACGGTTTGTCAAATCAGTTTCACTGTAAACCCATAAGTATGATAGTCGCTTGAAGAGTCTCGCACGGACGTACTCGCCTCTCGACGATCGTGAAACTCCTCGTGTAAATAAGTCTTAATCTGAGTCATTTATACTGTATCTATGTAGTTAGAGGTACAAAAGGAAGCATATCGTTTTCCTACTATGCGGTGATTATTAAATTTGTCCGATATGGTAACTGTCGGAACACTAGTCGTCTGTATTGTAATTTATTTACTAGGATAATGTATGTGTATGAAAATCAATCATAACGAAAAACTATTGTACTGAAATACTAGAATAAATTGCTAACTGTATAACAGCATTGCTTAAACAATGTTTGTATTGACATTCACGTACAGATTGGTAAAACGTAACATGAAAATGTAACACACATTAATACAAATTCGGCTACCTAGTTGTGTTACATTTCATGTTGCATTGCGTAACATTTCATCGACTGATTTGTGTTTTATTTCATGTTACGTTTCGTTGATCTGTAGCCGGGATTATAGATGTTGATTGAAAGTGCATTTTTGTATATCAATATTCCCGAAACGACGAACTTTCCATTTCGATCAATTACTGTTTGGTCCTTCACAAGGCAATCAAACAAAACTGATGTCTAGAATAAAATTAGTTACATTATTACGTGTAAAATTAAATGTTGTTGGAATTGATAACGATCATTTTAAGGTATTAACTCATTAACGAAATTATATAACATGTTTGTTGGTTCTCGAAAACTGCATCACGCTAAATCAAATTTATAGACGATAGGAATACGTGCCGTGGATTTACAACGTTCAGGTCGGCGCCTCAAGTTGATAATCCAAAAGCACACTTAGTGTCCCTTATCGATATTTCAAATTTTCAGCATTGTTGTCTTGAGAACAATGTAACTTAGACATAAGTAGGCTTAATTTGTATGTGAAGAAGCCAAGCGAAGTCGTATTGACAATCTGTATGTACTCAATAACAGTTCAACCAGTGTTTACTTAACAAACATTCCCTATATGTTGTATGTATTTTTTGAGAACGAAATATAGTCAATATATTTTACAAATATAATTTTATTTCATATAAAATATACTTAAGTATATTCTAATAACAGTATTAATCGTCGAGTAACGGAACTATGTAGAATTCAGAAAACATTTGCCTTTGGTCTTCTTTCTCTAATTTTAATTGTAGTAGCATAAGGCCATTGGAGCTGCATCGTAGGACTACCTGTAACCAATCGTACAAAAGATAAGTTATACTTTGGAAATAACAAGCCGTGAAAGCCAGTCAGCTTTCGTCTAACCTTGGATGATGCCTTGTGTAGTCAATAAGGCAAAGCTGTAATATTAGCCCTGCAGACTGTCTACAGGATCAAGACTATGTAATTTTTAGCGACGACGTCAATAATGCATGTTTTTATTAACTCTATAATAATTTTACATAAATTATGAACAAACCTTGGTAGAAATAGCAAGTGCCTTCATAATGCTCCGTATGTGATGTAGCTGGTACCTCAGTGTGACGGGCGATTCACAGCTAAAGCTCTGCACCATGTCCGAGGATTTCGGCATGTCGATACAAGATCGGTCCTGCAAAGAATAGGGTTTTTAATTAAATCAAAATGACTGTTCTCAATTTTTGGATCGGCAATATTACCGTAGGTACATATTTTATAAATAGTGAAGATGTTTTATGATGTTATTTAAGTATTTATTTATTTGATACACCAACAGCAGTACATACTAAGCATTCATGTGAAACGATAAAAATAACAACAGTGCTGGTATGTATGCCTGTTTAGGTATACACCTTTCACCATAGGACAACAACAGAATGTCAAATCTTAAATGTTGCCTCTCAGATAAACCCAATCTTGAGTCAGAACAACCTAAGACGACAACGTCTTAGGTTGTTGTGTTCAGATACCCGCGCGTATCGCAAACGTGACTCCAGACGTTATCGCTGCTGTTGGGCGTCACCTTTGGAAGAGCACCTGGAAACGCGTGAACTATGAGAATGATCTTGCTCATCTACATTACTTAACAATATTACCTGCATGCCATAAGTAACAATGCTGACATTCGGGTGTTCAGGCGTCAGATTAAGCTCAAACACCTCACAAGACCGCTCGATATCTGCCAGTAGACCCAAAAAGGCGGGGGCCTTCAGTACCAACTTGGCGACTTCCTCGGCATCCTCGTCTCGAAGCTCCAGCACCGAGTCTGCTGTTTGTGTAGATATCTCGCAGTCTGTCATCACATTGTGCACTGACTGGGGTTGAAGTCTGGAAAAGTTTATGATTTTTGGAATACATATTTTTCGCAGTGAGATTTCTGTGTTCATATTTTATGCCATCATGAACTAGTTGGTATTGGTGGCTGAAAGATACATAACAGGGCACTTTTTCACCTGCTTTTTAAATTTTTTGAGGTTTAGAAGTGAAACTTACACTAAAAGTAAAGGTGATCCTTCGCCTCTGTAGTACATCTTCAAACTAGACTCCTCACCTGAGCCAAATATGTTCAGACATTCTGATAAAACTGCGATGCTGATCTGTAACATAAAACGTTATAGTTAGCAACAATTCAATCATGATGATGGTCATATGATTTTTTTCACACAGTACCTAATGGATATCTTACCCATAGTCAACCACATGGGGCAATATGCACCACAAAATGTTAGATAAAATAACAAGAACATGATATTACCAGTAAGTCACTAGTATTCTGCTGGTATTTGAGTAGACTTGAAGTCGACCCTAATAGACTTGAGAAAAGAGTAGGTAATAACAATGTAATGATTTAGTTACCTTAAACATGACATCCACATCATCTCTGACATGATACTCAGTGAAGTTATCAGACGGGACGTAGGCAGAAGCCTGCACACACTTGCCCTCCTCCACCGTCAGCTTCAGACCCTCAGGTAGGGCGCAGAACACAGCTGACTGAATTAAAATCATTTCAACCTTTATTAATTTCATCATGTTTATGTGTTTTCTGTACCCTGTTATTATGCAGTCGGCTGTCGTAAGTTGAGCTGAGATTATTCAATGGCTCCAGAAATCAATGTCTGAAATTTTGCACAGTTGATGTTCTTATTCTATATTGCACACAAAAAAAGCAGTTGTTCAGTTGTTGTTCTTGTTACAGTTGTTCTACATATGCCAGGGAAAGTTTCTGAAGGGTAGGTAGGTAGGTGGGTTGAGTAGTAAAAAATACAAGGAGCCATGACGGGTACAGCTAGTGAAAGATAAAAATGGTACAGGCCGATTCTGATTGTTATTCTGGTTACAGCTGTGGGGAAATTCAGTACTTTTAAGAGTAGATAACACAAATGACATTACCTCTTGAAACTGGATAGCTTTCAGCAAGCTGCATAATGTCTTCCCAGAGTCCATAGAAGCAGTAAAATAGTACTGTGAAGTTCCTTCATCCATTGTTTTCTTCAATAGTGTACATGGAACGTAATAACATCAAGTACTGGTCTTGGGTTACCTCATGATCGGTAATCCTACCGAGAATCTGAGCTATTCTAGCAGCTAGTACATGTTTGCATAGTAATTGCGCTTTTCTTTCAAGAACTTGATGTTTGAACGATCGGCAAGGGCAGAAATTAATGCGCGGGAATACGCGGTAACACCGATCGCTTTCACCCTTGATCTCTATTAAAGTTCTTGATTTGTTCGCCGTTTTGTATGCAACGAATGTTGGATACTTCTCCAAGATGTCCAATGCTCGTTCTAATACAGCTCCGAATACAGAATGTAGCGACAGCAGCTCCTCATCTAGAACTGTTACAATTATGAAAGAAAATAACCAAGTGTTTAATGCAAGGTTTGGTGGTAAACATAACCAAACTTACGTTGTTTACCCTCGGAGTCTTTTACTCGTTTTTCTACTTGATTTAGAACACACTCAGCTACTAACGGTATTTTAGATGAAGAAGAATTGCTCATATTTTCAATTCTATAGGTTTATTGTTTTATAGGTTTATTGTGTGTTGGTAAACTTCTATCTCCATTCTCCCGCAATTTTGTTTTTAAATGAAAAATTGAAAATGTCACTGTCAGTCTGTAGTGATGTAGTCTGTGGCCGCAATCCGAATTACGCTGTAATCGATTTGAGCGTCCATAAACCCGTTCCGAATTACCGTGAGCGCGACATTGACGTCCCTTGAATCGTCATAGAACTCATAGATGACGTCATGACATGCGCCATCTTGCGATTACACCGACCATACCCCAAATAAATATCACCGTGAGCGCTGTCAAAAATGACAGTTGTGTTTACAGGTTGTGTTGTTTTGGCCGCATTCCGAATTACAAAATAATCACTTACAGCGCTCACATCTATATTTTGCGTTCCGTTTTAGATATCACGATTATGACAGCTGAGAGCTGTCATCAATTCGGAACGCTCGTGAACGCGTTCACAGTGAACATAACCCCAAACCGAAACCTTTCACAAGACCTATTTTTGAAAATGTACGATATGTTGGTTGACTCTGCCGCACATACAACCCTCCAAGTTCAATTAACCCCATTCAATAACTATTTCATGAAAAAGTCACTCAATGGGGTTAAATGAACTTGGAGGGTTGTATTGATGATTTGAATGATTATAATTCTGTAACTTCATACGTGTTACTGGCGCGATTGTTATTTTCACCAACATACATCTTGACACTGATCTGCAAATCGTAAGAAAATTTAAATTTCGCGGGCTACCCTTGCGCATCCACCATAACAAAACAACACAACAGTGAACACAACTGTCATTTTTGACAGCGCTCACGGTGATATTTATTTGGGGCATGGTCGGTGTAATCCCAAGATGGCGCATGTCATGACGTCATCTATGACGATTCAAGGGATATCAATACCGCGCTCAAGGTAATACGGAACGGGTTTATGGACGCTCAAATCGATTACAGCGTAATTCGGAATGCAGCCTTTGTTATGGTGGAAGCGCAAGGGTAGCCCGCGAATTTTAAATTTTCCTTCGATTTGCAGATCAGTATCAAGTTGTATGTTGATGAAAATAACAATCGCGCCAGTAACACGTATAAAGTTATCATTCGAATCATCAGTACAACCCTCCCAAGTTCATTTAACCCCATTGAGTGACTTTTTCTTGAAATAGTTATTGAATGAGGTTAATTGAACTTGGAAGGTTGTATGTGCAGCAGAGTCAATCGACATATCGTCCAATTTCAAAAATAGGTCTTGTGAAAGGTTTCGGTTTGGGGTTATGTTCACTGTGAACGCATTCACGAGCGTTCCGAATTGATGACAGCTGTCAGTTGTCCTAATCGTGATATCTAAAACGGAACGCCAGATGCAGATGTACGCTGTGAGTGATTATTTTGTAATTCGGAATGCGAGCTGTGTCTGTCAGTCATTTTTTTAATTTACCCCGAAGGGAAGGCTTTCGACCAGAGATTTAATCTTTCGAATATAATGGGGGCTATCGCGTATGAATTCGACGCTAGAGGTGCTAGTGTAGCGCGGGGGCAGTGAAATGTCAGATGACATAGATTGTTCGCGCCTTGCGTACTGTTTTAGTACGTATTTTTACAAATATTCAGGATTGTGGTCTATGTTGAGCCATTCTTGATTAATTATGACGAAGATTTTAAGTAGTAACAAGAATCTTAATTGTCAGACAAGTAGCGGCACGTAAGTCTAGCGCTGAACGATACGCGGAGGGGATTGTTGCGCATGGGTACTGTCGCGCACGCAATGCAAATAAAACTTTAATTATTAGCTAAATAACGGAATGCGACTCACAACAAAACACAAAAGTAAAAAGTCTTCAATACACCTAACCCTAAGGTTTAGATCTCAGACTGTTAGTTAGGGTTTGTAAGTCAACACTGTAGCTTAGATTTAAAGTTCAGCCCACAACTCGCCATCCACAAGTTCAGGCATTGTCTTGTCTTCATGGGCGAAGTCAACTAGGTGAATTATTAAACATCCCACATTATTGGAGAACTTGAAATGGTGCATTATCTATGTGAAACGAAACTCGAAAGTATGGAAGTGTTAAATGTCAAATGAAAACGTCAATCTAGAAAGGAAAACGAAAATCCTGAAACTGGAAATATCTTTGACTGAGTGTTATGTGTATCGGTCTTTCGTTTTATAATGGGATTGCTGAATATTTAAGTGTGAGAATATTAATACAAATTATATTTCAAACAAGAATTCCTAAAAGAAAGGTTTGGTCAATTTTAAACAAATACGTCTAGTAGTTATTAATATTTCACTTCAAATAACATAGCAGGGTGCGGTTTCAGGTGGCTTATGTGGAGCTATGCCGGAGCATTTAGAACTTCAACACCTAGTGGACTTGTCGGCGGGAAGCGGCGACGAGACCCTGCCGAATCTACTTGAGAATAAGAGACCTCTCATAAAAAGATGTCCCTACCTCGGCCTGATACTGGCGACGCTATCGTCTTTGTTCTTCTCACTGTGCTCGGTCATCGTTAAGAGCCTCGTCAACATCGACCCCATGCAGCTAGCTATGTTCCGGTTCATTGGAGTACTATTACCAACAATACCCATAGTGATATATACAGCGCAGCCTGTATTTCCTGAAGGGAAACGCGTCCTCCTGCTATTGCGGTCTATCGTAGGGACAGTAGGCTTAATGTTAAGTTTTTATGCTTTTCGAAACATGCCATTAGCAGATGCATCCGTTATAGTATTCTCGGTGCCTGTTTTTGTAGCATTGTTTGCTCGAGTATTCTTGAAAGAACCGTGTGGTATTTGGAACACAATATCCATAATATTAACTCTTATTGGAGTGATATTGATTACTCATCCACCATTTTTATTTGGTGATGACCCAACTGCAGAACATAACCAGAATTACAGTAGTCTTAGAGGTGCCGTGGCTGCCTTTATTTCCACTATTTTTGGAGCAAATGCTTATGTTTTGCTTCGAGTGCTCAAAGGATTGCATTTCTCTGTAATAATGACAAACTTTGGTGCTATTGCTATATTACAAACTTTGTTTTACTCTTACATATTTGGTGTGTTATGTATGCCTATTTGCGGTACAGAGAGATTCCTTGTTGTTTGTCTGGCACTGTTTAGTTATTTGGGACAAATCTTGCTGACAATGTCTTTGCAAATGGAGCAGGCTGGTCCTGTAGCTATTGCTAGATCTGCTGATATTGTGTTTGCATTTTTGTGGCAAGTCATGTTTTTCAATGAGATTCCAAGCAAGTATTCTGTTTGCGGGGCAGTATTAGTTCTAAGTTCAGTTATGTTAGTTGGTTTACGTAAGTGGGCACTGGCATTGCCTACAGATTCACAGCTAAGAAATAAACTTGGTGCACTTGCACGGTAAACAGTATTTGATTGAATCTCACATACATACATAAAATTGCCACATTGATTTATGTTTGTGTATTGTTATGACTTGATATTCAGTTGTGAATGGCTCAGAAGCACTTGAGTGACATTTGTGTTAAGATTTTTATAATAGTCAGTTTTCTAGCTATTCAATGAGTCAAATAAAAGTTGCTATTAAAATTATAGTTGCAATTGAAAAATGATCAATCAGCTACCTTTTTTTGTGTAGTCTTACTTGCCCTTTGGCTGGATAGATATCCTATCTATGTTGATATTTAGATCAATTCAGGATCAAGTAAGAATACACAAAGTACTATATTGCCTAACCTACTTGGTGTTCTTCATAGGAAATAATCCTTTCTTGACTTCCTAGGACACTCATCTGCAGAAGTTTAGGTAGTACCTGCATAGGTTTCTAATTTCCAAGTGTTTAAGAGCCATTTTATTTACACACATTTATTCAGTCTATGAACCGTAGTTATTTTTGCTTTAAGTGCTTAAGTACATATAAGAACGGACAGAAACAATAACTATTTTATTGTAATATTTAAGTAAAATCTTTCACCCTAAAAGACTGTTAAGTAAGTCCACTCGAACTTGCGTTGTGTGCATTGGCCTCTATTTATCACTTTGCCTCGTCATTGTGTTCCTCATTGGCTTTAATAATTTAGTCCTTATATTTATTGATTTAAAGTTAATTGTTGTTGAAAATGTATTTGCTTATGTTATAGCATTCCTATCATTACCTATATAATGATCTCTAAATGTCTACATTTCATAGTAACATATCACCAAAGTGATTTAGTTTTGTTCATTAAAATGTCCCTTTATTTTAATAGATGAACTCCATATACCTAACAGTTTTAAGCTGTTGCATGTTAATTATTTTGTGAATCATCAAATTAACAAAATATTGTCATTCGTCACCTAGTCATGTGTATTTACTAGTCATTTTAATGTAGATATTTTTAGTTATTAGAATGAAATCTGATATTTTTATAGAAACAAGAGCTGGACATAACTCAGTATGGATAAATCTCATTAATCAATTAGGTAGTTAGAATATTATGAAGGATGCAGATGGGCTCTATTTTGATTTTGTAATTCAAAAGTTAAACTAAGTCATTAATGGTATAGATATGGCACAATAGTAACATAATTATAGTTTGTTAAAATAATTTATTGATCCAAGCAATGTTTGTTGATCACCAGTACCGTACATCTATGTAGGTATGTACCCTACATAGTCATAGAAAACATGGAGACGCGTTTTGTGACATCATAAAATTTAAATTGCAATGATTGATGCACACTCATGGAATGCAACAACTAAAAGGTACAATCAGCACATCTGAAATACATAAATGTATATTTGTTTTAATGCCAAGCTTTTTAAAGTTTATTGAATTGAATGTATGCCTACTAAAGATACATTAAAAAATGTTTAACGGCAAAATTGGTGTTGTTGACTGTACATAATTGATTGGATTGTGATATTTTTACTTCTAGTCATAAATAATATGTACACTGCTTAATTTAATAAATATAATGTTCAATATTATATTTTGGTCTAGTGGTCATTTTTTTAACTTTTGTCCAGGTTGATCCATGCCTTACTGACCTTGATAAAGGTCGCAATAGCGACTGCTGAGCGTAACTGGGCATTTGTTCCTGGGTTCGAAACCCTGGACGAGAAGTGCGAGTGCGTTTTCTATTATGAATTCGCCGGTATATTACTTTTGTCCCACGACACTTACTATTGTGAAATGCAGAAGTACAGAAGTTATGTTTTAATTAAATTGTAACCTCTGATGACCTCTGCTCTAATAAACGTAAGTTAAGAGCGGCCAACCCGTCATACTTTTCATACAAACGCTCGTACGTGATTATGCAGTTGTTACACATCTATCTTTGATTTTTTTGAACTATCAGTTATTTTGTGCACTATATCTAGGTTTCTATGGCAGCAAAAAATTAAAAAATATAGAAACAAATTCAGTATACGCCTCCAAAAATTGCTGTTTTGCACAAATTTTAACTGAACTTTGGCCGATCATAATGTACTTGTAAACTGTAAAAGTAAAGAAAACATCTCGATAGAAACCTTGCACATGTAATGGAGATTATACAAATATTTATTTCACACTCGTAAGACTTATTCAAAAACACGTATTTCCTGGAACAAGTTTAAGAAATTTTCGAACACTATTTTCACTATCTAGGTAGGTACTGGATGTAATGTAAGTACCTACAGCCTTTTTTTTTCGGATGGGAAATCATCAAATAATTAACTCCTCCCGCTCTAGCTGGGCCGAGCAGGAGAAAGTGTTAGACTTTTACTAACTAAAACCCATCCATGTTCCTTCTTTTGCCCTTTGTGTTCCAGGGCCGCGGTACCTCTTTCGAACAGTCCCGCAACCCTGGCAGGCATCGCTACATCATACAGGTCCTGTGAGGTCCCTAATAACTAGGTACCGCCACACCGCTCACGGTTACGATGCCACCAATAAAAGCCTCCACGAGTGGCGTACATTCTGAACAGTAAACCCCGCTACCTACTAACTCATCCTATTTCCTATTATTATTATTATGATTGCGAAAGTTTGTGAGGATGGATGGATGTTTGTTATTCTTTCACGAGAAAAAACTACTGACCGGATTTGGATGGTCACACAGACAGTTTATAACCAGGATTAACACCTAAAGATACTTTTTATCCCGCGGGACGATTACCGAAATCCACGCGGTCGAAGCCGCTAGCTATAATGACAATTTAAAAAAAATACAAACTAGCTACTAGACTATAATGACAATTCAAAAATGATACACCAGACAAAATGCATATTTTCAAATTCAAAGCATTTATTACATTTAAATAACAGGCACTTTTGAATATTCATTCATTCGAAAACTCAATCTTCATGGAGAAAAACAGGCTAGAAACTTCATTGACTTCGTTGACAATAAAAACCGTTGCAGGCAGGGAATGCAAAACTGGGATCCCGCAAGCAATATATGCGGGACTTGTCTCGTCCGTAAATTGAGCGGGATCTAGCGTTTGATATTGCGGGACTGTGGAGAAACAAAAGTGTGGTTCTTCCTACCAGTGTGGACGAAGAAAAAGCGTTTTCCGCTGCTGGCTACCTAGTTTTCGAGGACAGAAGTCAAAACTTGTTTTTTTTTAGTAAATTATGTTCTTACTGTTGCGGCCTTGAATGTATTAAAATCCCTAATAATGACTAGCTGTGCCCAGCAACGGTTACAACATTTCGACTTTTTTTCACATCACGCTACGACTCCGTAGCGTGATGTTACATGTTAAATAGCCTATACCCTTCGTCTCTCTCTCTTCCAGAGATTAAGCGTTCAAACAAATAACCTTACAGCACCCTGCGGGATCCCACAAGTACCTGGATACAGCGGGACTTGAGTAGGATGTAGGATGATAATTTCAATCCTGGTATTTGCGGGACTGACCATTCTCAATCCCGACTCAAGCCTGTCAAATAACATAAGGTACCGGAGGCAAATAACGCCTGGAGTATAATAACGCCCATATGAAAAATAATGGACTTACAACAGTGTAAACGTTTTGGTTATTAAATAGGAACGTACAAAATAATAATTGAAAGCTAACACCAATTCTGTATATAAATTATATCTTAACAATTTCTTAATAAGTAGACTTATTAAAATTGTGGCTAATAAAGCCCATGTGCTTCGCGCAATTAAGCCTATTCAATTAGAGGGAACCGATTTTGCTTAAAATTTTGTTCTCACAGAAATAATAAGACCTAATACAACTAAAGAACGATGAGTACTTACAGTTTAAATATTATTAGTGAGTCATTTCTAATGGTTTTACATTTTTCTGAAAACGGGAAAACGGGCAGGGCGTTAATAAACTACCCGGGCCTTACCTATTAGGCTACCTTGTACGTGATTTTTGTTTTATTTGTAATATAAAATCTGACGCTTATACACATGTATTTTATTTTTAAGTCTGTTTAAATTTATAAGAAGCAATACTGGCCGACCTTAAAAAATAGCTATTTTAAAGTAATAAATTTATAAACCGAATCAAAATTAGGTAGGCCTTATTACCCTCAGGTACCTACCTTAAGTACTATTTTTTTTTTCAATTTCAGCTAGCTCTCAGTGCCCACAGCAAGTTTAAATGCACAGCTTTCTTCCCACCACACAGACTGCTCCTGCACGGGTACAATTACACCAAAAAAATCGTGTATTCCCGTTCGTCCCACTGACTTCGTCCCCGTAGTGGGACGAACGGGAATTTACAAAAATAATATTAAATTTGTTCCCGATCGTCCCATTCATGATTTTTAGGGGGACGAACGGGAATAATTTATTAATTATTTTTTAGTCCTCTTGGTCCCACCAAATAATTTCAGACTGGTTGTTTTAATTGTAAAAAAAAAACAAATTTTAAAATATAAATCAGTCATTTATTAAGGAATAAAAATCACAGTTAAAATCCCAATAATAATATCCCGACAAAGGAGATGTTCCAGAAATGTATGGAGTCTTGGCTAGCGCCATATATATATAGGGTGACTGGCAATTAGTGTACGATACTTAAACACGTGATTGTGCTCATGATAACCAACAACTTTTACTATGGGAACAAACCTGAAATCGCGGAAAAAAAATCAGCTGTTCAGTACATTTATGTTTGCCTAATGTACTGAACAGCTGATATTTTTTTCGCGATTTCGGCTACCAGTCACCCTATATGTATACACTATGTAAATTTCGCTGTATAATCTAGTAAACGTTTTTAATTTAAATGATCATTTTTGTACGCTTGTAATTCTTCAAATTAATTTGTTAGTATTTTTATGAAATTCCCCTATTTTTTTCAAACTTATCTATGTAGTGTACATAGTGGTAGCCCAAAATCAAACATCTCCTTTGAAAGTTAACTACGAAACAACGACTGAACAATACGCACAAAATTATTTAGTGGGACGAATGGCGCTAATCTAAGAACCCGTTCGTCCCCCTAAAGTCATGAATGGGACGATCGGGAACAAATTTAATATTATTTTTGTAAATTCCCGTTCGTCCCACTACGGGGACGAAGTCAGTGGGACGAACGGGAATACACGAAAAAAATGTGTTACGGATCTAATGACCGGATCAACGTAACTTTTGAGGCAAGTTGAGATCTTAACAGGAGTAATACTCGTAGGTAGGTACATAAAACGACCGACGAGTTTCTAATCAGCCGTGCACGAATTCCGACTTCAGGCTACTTGACTCGTAGATAGCTTCATTTCCTAATGCAAAAATATTTCATTTCATTTACTTATTCGTAAACAATTTAAATTGTGTTGTAATTGTATGCAATTTACATACATACAATTATAAGTACCTACTATGAATTATACAAGGGAAGGTCAGATCCTGTATAGAACCCTATGTCTTGCAGCGACAACATTAAAGTTATTGGCCTTAACTTAGGTACACAAGTATAGTGTCTGATTTGTAGGTCTCATTATTTACAAGCGCGACTGCTGAGCATGAGGTCCTGGGTTGTTGGGTTTTCCATTTAGAATTTCTCAGTAGCAGCCAAGCAGCCACGGAGTCTGGATTTGTGCTCGGTTAATGGAAATAGGCTCGCCTTCTGGTGTACTATTAGGTACACCTCTGCCTTACACTGCGGGGATTAAAAGGCGTGTTTTTATGGTAGGTTCCCACTGAGCACGAATATGTTGCATAAACATTGCTGAAACTATAAATTGGGTGGGTGTAAGTTACAAATGCAAAGGTGCAATCTTGTAGCAAGGTTACAGGAACGTAGATTATATAGCCCTAACGGCAACGCCAGAAACATTAGATGCAATGTTGCTCATAAAGATCAGATAAAACTTTCAACAACTATAATTTGCAACGTTACGTGGACATAACAGTGGTAACATACTAGAAAGGTTTTATTGTAAGTTTCTGCAAGTTAATTTAGATACATTACAGTAACTATTCATTTGAAATTTTTCAGAAATTTCGTAAATACATGTTACAGTAACGTCACATTCGGAAGTTATCTGAAAGTATAAGTATAAACGTTACAACTCCATTTTAATTGAAACTTTCCGGCAACCTACAAATGCAATGTCGTGTTAATAATGCACATGTTACTTGCACGTAACTTCCATTTAGATTGTCATGGCAACGTTACATTTGTAATATACAGGTAACTTGCACATTTAACGTCGCGTTAATGATGCACATGTAACTTGCACGTAACTTCCATTTAAAGTGTCATGGCAACGTTATATTTGTAATAAACAGGTTACTTGCACATTTAACGTCGCTTTAATGATGCACATGTAACTTTCACGTAACTTCCATTTAGATGGTCATGGTAACTTTACATGTGTATTATACAGGTAACTTGCAAATTTAACGTTGCGTTAATAATGCACATGTAACTTGCACGTAACTTCCATTTAGATGGTCATGGCAACGTTACATTTGTAATATACGGGTTACTTGCACATTTAATGTCGCGTTAATAATGCACATGTAACATGCACGTAACTTCTATTTAGATGGTCATGGTAGCGTTACATGTGTAATATACCGGTAACTTGCACATTTAACGTCGCGTTAATAATGCACATGTAACTTGCACGTGACTTCCATTTAGATGGTCATGGCAACGTTACATTTGTAATATACGGGTTACTTGCACATTTAACGTCGCGTTAATATTGCACATGTAACATGCACGTAACTTCTATTTAGATGGTCATGGCAACGTTACATTCGTAATATACCGGTAACTTGCACATTTAACGTCGCGTCAATAATGCACATGTAACGTGCACGTAACTTCTATTTAAGATCGTCATGGTAAGTTACATGTGTAATATATGTGTGACTTGAGCATGTAGGGTTCATGTAACTTGAATTTTTGTTGTCATGACATTGCAAATAAAATCTCCGTTCAAATTGCCTGATAAACTTCCTTTCAGTTTTGTAAACTTACATGCAATGCAATAAGTTCCAGAATAGTAATAGATATATGTATTATTCTGCAACTTATTGCATGTAAGTTTACAATACTGAAAGGAAGTTTAAGCCTGTCACAGACTTAGCTATATTATACCGGATGACTTTAATTACCGTCTCAAAAAAATGGCTATATTACATAGACATATGAGAAAATGTATACCAAGAATAAAAACAAAACTTCAAGTTAATTAGTTGTAGTCGACAGAATATAAAAGAACCAGTTAATTTGATAAAGGCCTCATTTATTTAATAAAATATGTAAGAATTAATAGTAAAGTAATTTATTCAACAATTGGAAATAAGAAAGAAAGCAAACATCAGACAAAGTGTATTACATTGTTATTGTAATGGATAACTGGATAGTTATCCATTGTCCTTCCCAATGTAAGTGTGTTTCGATAATACCACATCCATATCATAGGTGTCTGGCATGGTCATAAAAAGAAAAGAAATAATATTATAGAAACACACTGGAATTGGGAAGGACAATTTAACGAGTGCACAGAGCAGAAGGGTCGCGGACCCAAAGGGCACCTTCTGCTCGGTACATGTAAATCAGACAATAAAGTGTATTACATTGTTTTTGTAATGGATACATATCCATATCATAGGTGTCTGGCATGGTTATAAAAAGAAAAGAAATTATATTATCGAAACATACTAACATTGGGAAGGAAAATTTTACGAGTGCACAGAGCAGAAGGGTCGCGGACCCAAAGGGCACCTTCTGCTCGGTACATGTAAATCAGACAATAAAGTGTATTACATTGTTTTTGTAATGGATACATATCCATATCATAGGTGTCTGGCATGGTCATAAAACGAAAAGAAATAATATTATAGAAACACACTAACATTGGGAAGGAAAATTTTACGAGTGCACAGAGCAGAAGGGTCGCGGACCCAAAGGGCACCTTCTGCTCGGTACATGTAAATCAGACAATAAAGTGTATTACATTGTTTTTGCAATGGATACATATCCATATCATTGGCGTCTGGCATGGTTATAACAAGAAAATAAATTATATTATCGAAACATACTAACATTGGGAAGGAAAATTTTACGAGTGCACAGAGCAGAAGGGTCGCGGACCCAAAGGGCACCTTCTGCTCGGTACATGTAAATCAGACAATAAAGTGTATTACATTGTTTTTGTAATGGATACATATCCATATCATAGGTGTCTGGCATGGTTATAAAAAGAAAATAAATTATATTATCGAAACATACTAACATTGGGAAGGACAATTTAACGAGTGCACAGAGCAGAAGGGTCGCGGACCCAAAGGGCACCTTCTGCTCGGTACATGTAAATCAGACAATAAAGTGTATTACATTGTTTTTGTAAGGATAACTGGATAGTTATCCATTGTCCTTCCCAATGTAAGTGTGTTTCGATAATACCATATCCATATCATAGGTGTCTGGCATGGTCATAAAAAGAAAAGAAATAATATTATAGAAACACAATAACATTGGGAAGGAAAATTTTACGAGTGCACAGAGCAGAAGGGTCGCGGACCCAAAGGGCACCTTCTGCTCGGTACATGTGAATCAGACAATAAAGTGTATTACATTGTTTTTGTAATGGATACATATCCATATCATAGGTGTCTGGCATGGTTATAAAAAGAAAAGAAATTCTATTATCGAAACATACTAACATTGGGAAGGAAAATTTTACGAGTGCACAGAGCAGAAGGGTCGCGGACCCAAAGGGCACCTTCTGCTCGGTACATGTGAATCAGACAATAAAGTGTATTACATTGTTTTTGTAATGGATACATATCCATATCATAGGTGTCTGGCATGGTTATAAAAAGAAAAGAAATTCTATTATCGAAACATACTAACATTGGGAAGGAAAATTTTACGAGTGCACAGAGCAGAAGGGTCGCGGACCCAAAGGGCACCTTCTGCTCGGTACATGTAAATCAGACAATAAAGTGTATTACATTGTTTTTGTAATGGATAACTGGATAGTTATCCATTGTCCTTCCCAATGTAAGTGTGTTTCGATAATACCATATCCATATCATAGGTGTCTGGCATGGTTATAAAAAGAAATTATTCTCTTTAGCACTAAACTTAGTTTTGCCTCTTCAGTCTTGTAGCAGCATGCTGAAACCAGCTCATCACATGGCGTTCAAATCCATCGTCTGTTATATTTGGGAATGATTCACGTACAGCAACTGTAACAATAAACAGAGGCAGTGTTTAATTTATGTAAATACAGTAGTACAGAGCAGAAACTTAAGCCATTTAAATTGACAAATTAAATTATTTGAAGTGTTGTCCATCTCGTGGGGTCCACCGAACTAAAATTATGAAACTTTTATATAGGACAGGTAGTAGATATTTCCATTTGTCTTTCAGTTTCATGTGATAAAACACTTTCAAACAGCCCCTGCTAAATGTATGAATCGAAAACTGAATGCGATCATGAAACTTACGTTTTAATGTCGTCATAACTTTGAGCGATGACAGCTTGAAGTTGTTTTTCTTGCCCGTCCATGAGCAAAATTGTGCTAAGTAATTGGTGAAAATCTTCTCAAGGCAACGATTCACGCAATCGCGCTCTCTACTCCCGCCCGTATACCTCAGCATATTAAACTGAAATAAGATAAAAAATTCAGAACACTTTTTATTTGAATTATCGAAGTAGCTACTTCTAGTAGGAGATAGGAAAAGAGGCAGGATTTGCATCCATCGGTTTACTGCATTAAAAGTATTATATATCAAATGTAGTACCTAAGTACCTACTTTAAAAATATTCGGCTATAGGTCGACCGACCGCTTAACTGAGTACTCGCCAGCTTGCGCGCGGGTGCGGGAGGCAAAGCCACCGCAGAGCTTTGCCTCTGCCCGCACGCCACGCGTGCCCCTTTATTGTCATACCCGTGCACCTGCGCGCAAGCAGGGGCCTTAGTCTGCTATTGCAAGTGTCAGAATGGTCTATAATTGATTTAATAAGGCCCCTAGCCCACGGCGTATTGAAGCGCGTTCGAAACTCGTTTGACGTGCGTACAAAGGGTAATTCGTCTGCGCGGGGCCTTATTAAATCAATGATAGACCACACTATTGCAATAGCAGACTAAGGCCCAGGCGAGGATTCAGTTAAACCGTCTACCTATAATGAGTTGACTAAAAACTTCCTGGTAAGAAAAAAAATCAAAATGTTATTTTTTACATTGCACTCAATACTTTAACGATCAAATATTAATTGAAAGTATGGCCACTGAAGGACACACCGTTATAGAGGTCTCCTTGATCAGTATGTATATAGTTCACTTTTTTGAGCCTCTTAAGAGTGACTATAATAAAATAAAAAAATCTTACCAATTGCTTTTCTACTTGTTCATCCACCATCTTCTCCTCTAAGCTTTTTAGGTGCAGTAATTCCGTCAGTGGCAAATCAGGAAGTAGTCGTGAGGGCTCACATTGCGAAGGAACTTGAATTCTCTTAAGGGTATCTTGATCATATAAAATCATTTGACTTGTTGATTTCGCCCCCTGCCTTGAAACTTCCTGTCATCCTGCATTTGTCTTGAAACCACTGCTACACAGCTGCTGCAAAGAAAACATACTTAGTATTTTTGTTACTTTTTGACCAACATTATTTAACATTCACTTCAAAATATTGTTTACCGTCAATCTCCAAAGCTGCTCTACTAAAATAAAACTTTATTTCTCCTCTTTGCTTGAATTTCCAATTGATGTTGATGTTGCAGAAAGATTTTTCACTAGAATAACATAATAATATATTTTACTTAGACATTGAAATTGATTCAATTTATGAAGTGAAAAAAATAAAATAAAAGTGTTGTGTACATACCATTCAAATCTATACATTTAGCATTTTTTTGAACACGTCTTAAAATTATTTCTGGCAGAATACAGTTTTTAAAAAAGTCTGATAATTTGGGTATCATATTGCTAATAAATTCATTATCTCGACAAACTTCTATTACAGTCAAAGGCTTAGTGACTGAAATAAAACATATGAAGTAGCACTTATCCATTTTGCTGACACGCATTTGTCCTTGAACCTGAAATAGAATTTAATTATATATAGTAAGAGAAAACTAGATACTGAAATGAATTAAAATGTGGAAATACAATAGAATTTTCAATTTACTTGATGGTAATAATCGTGCTTTTTATTCATCACTAAAACATTATCATCCAGTTTTAGAGCAAAGTTTTTCTTTTCTAGTGCAGCAGCCTCTAGGCTTTGATTTGTCCTAGCCAATGATGGAAAGCACTTGATCTCAACCACAGCTCTCTCATTTTCAATTATGCCTGTAATAAATTGCCATAAAATATAAAACACCGAGATGCGAGCTTTTTATAAGATTTCATATAAGAAATTCAATCGTATCTAGTGCTGGTTATTCTTTGTTTCTCGCAATTATAACTAGTATTATGTTTGGCCACAATTTCCAAACACAAAGATAAAATTGAAGTTTGATAACTAAAAAACTTACCATCTGGACTCCCAGCTAAAAATCCAAATTCTTCATCAATAAAAAGGCCTGAAGGCCTGACAATTTTATTATATTGTTGCATGAACATACTTTTTGCTACACTCTCATATTGCTGCCCATATAACATGTCTTTTGTACAAATATTCTTTTTATACAGAATATCCTTCACATGATTGTGACATGGGGTCGTGATACGGCGTTTGCAAACCTGTAAAGAGAAAAAGTCCAGATATACAATAAATGTATACTAAGGTTTACTTTTAAATTCAAAATTGTCTATGAACATATTCTACAAAATACCGCAATGTTACCAGAAATGTATGTTTATACATATATGCTAACATCATTATCACACCACACAACTCACCATTCCAAACTGACTAGCAGTCAAACGGTTTTAAGGAAATATTTCAACAAAATCTTAGCCATAGGTACCTACTAACATTAACAGTCAGCCATTGCATTGCAATTTAATAGTTAAGTACCTACATAGAGATTGCAAGAATATAATGCAAAATACTAGAATGACCTATTTACCAATAGTAGCATAAGTAACATGCAATCCGATACTTGATGGCATGCTTACCTAATTCTACAGAACTAATTCTAACTAAAATATGTCAGAAATGGGTCGAGACACTACGTCGCCATGCACCTTGCACCTTGGTATTATTGCCGTGGCCGCGTGGCGTCTTAGTCGAAGATATAAGCGGTCAGATCTAAGTTACTCAAATACTCCGCGGAGCCGAAATTACCCATGTCTAACACTCTCACCGCCAGTAATATATAGAATTTTAAGTGCAACAGGCCATGCATGCGGTCTGCCGGTGGCCGCAACTTTGCCTACCCGTGCAGGCCGCGGTGAAAAATCTGTAACGAGTGAAGCAGGCCGTAAGGCCGGCCGGCGGGCTGCACTCTTTGATAAGTACCTATTAACGGAAATTTTGTTCGATTTTGACACGCAAGATACGTTATGCCGATGGCCTGTACGGCCTGCTGATCTCGCTCAGTGCAACATGTAGGTGGGGTACCTTACTCGAAAAGATACGCCCCGCCGGCGGACCGTATGGCGGTGAGATGGCTAAGTACCTAAAAATTATGCATGATGAAATTCTAGAATAATTACACTTACCGAGTCCTCATGATGGTTAGCGCTGCTGTTCGCCATTTTGGTGGTTTTTGGTTGGCAGTGGCACTTGGCAGAAACGGGGCAGAAGTTTTTGCACAGTACACCACAGTACACCGCGCCGAGCAAAGTTAAAATGGCGGAGAAAGCTCTCATTAGCTCACGCACGCTGTAAGCAGTGTTGCCAACCCGAATTTTAGAAAATTAGTAGATTATGTGCCAAATGTTGATAGAAGTTGATAGAATGTGAAATGCAAAATAATTGGTAGATCTACCACCTCAATTTAGAAGATTTTTTAAGATTACAGATGCATGAACTGTTCTTAAAATGTTTATTTTTGGAAATTATACAATTATACATATTTTTATTTAAAAAAAATTATTGTTCTGCGCTAGGCTGACCGTTGTTTGATAGGAATATTTTAGTACGCAACAATCCCTCTAGAGTCTTCGTGCAAATTCTATGTCTCTGGAAGGTTTTCATATTATTAATTGCACAAAATAATTATAATATTTTTAGTCATAGTGCCTTTTTCTAGCTTTCGTGGCGGAGTTCTTAACCTAGAACTCCGTGCATCGCTTTCGCTGCTGTCAGAATCCATTATATAAATAAATGCACGCAGCACAGAACAAACCGCAATCAGCACCGTACTTAATACGTAGTTATTTAGTTTTAACAACAAAACAACACAAAACAGGAGCAAAGATTCACCATTGATTCCGCAACAAACCAACCGGGAATGGGCCACAGAACAGTATAATAATGTTTATGGGCGCGAAATGGCGCGAACGGCGAACTGTTGCTGACGTTTTTTTTTGTGGTTTATGGCCTGGACTCTATGTATGCTTGACGCATCGTCGCATGGCTCACGCAACACATCGCAACGTCGCGTCGCTCGTCGATTAAAAATAATTCAAAGTGGTGATAGGTCAATTTAAAAAATAGGTAGTTTTTAGGTCTAGGGTGGTAGATAGGTAGACTGAAGTGAAAATTGGTAGATCTACCAAAAAGTTTGTAGATATGACATCACTGGCTGTGAGTGCTGTGACTGTAGGGTTACCAACTCCCAAAATTATTTACTCCTAAAGTTTAAACACTTATTACACTTCCCTGAATTTAGGATTCTAAATTCAATATTTACTGAAATTAGGCAAGTGTAATCGCATTCAGCAAGTTAGCGTCCTAAATTCAGAAGCAAGGATGGTTGCTGACTCACTGAATCATTTAGAAGCCTAATTAGAAACGCATGTAACAGGAAAGTGTAATAAGCACTTTAGTCAAAACCCCAAAAATTTTGCCACAATTACTTGAA
Source organism: Eugnorisma glareosa (assembly GCA_947578425.1). NCBI lineage: Eukaryota > Metazoa > Arthropoda > Insecta > Lepidoptera > Noctuidae > Eugnorisma > Eugnorisma glareosa. Next base: position 4,430,776 of record OX387974.1, on the reverse strand, counting down.
AATCCCCCTAATTTTTTTTATCCGTTTTAGGCATATTAACAAAAAAAATGCTTGTTATATCGCAGCAGTTCAATAACAATAGCTACCTGCAAAACTGTAGATTAAACTAAACAACATGGAGTTTCTTGCCGGTTCTTCTCCATGGAAACGACCAACCAGAACCGTGCACCCTTGTCGACGTTTTATAAGTGCCCATTTAAGCGTATGTGTAGTAAAATATTTAGATTTTGAATAAGCCAAGGTATTTTATAATTTCCATTTCCAGTAAGCGTACACAAACAAAGTTACCACAGGCTATCTCCACTAAATTTGGGGGGAAAACCCCTAAGTTGGTATCCCAGGGCCTGTCACGCACGGACAGTGGCACATGGACTGGCTCAATCAGTGTTGCCAACTCGGATTTAAAAAAAGGCGTAGGCCAGATTGGAAAAGTTCATGGATCTACGGACATGTTTAAAAAAAATGAAGATTTTTGAAGGTGAAACTGAATAAAATTTTTATACAATTTGTTTAAATTATTAATTATCATCAGGCATATTAAAATATATACGGGGTGGAGGGGTCACTGACGCAAAAACGGTTAAGGTGGATGCGCAAGGGTAGCCCGCGAAATTTAAATTTTCTTACGTTTATTGCAATTTGCAGGTCAGTGTCAGTTTGTATGATAATGAAAATATGAATCGCGCCAGTAACACGTAGGGAGTTACAGAACTATAATCATTCAAATCATCAATACAGCTCTCCAAATTCATATAATCACATTCAGTAGCTATTTCGTGAAAAAGTCACTTTTTGAGATTATATGAACTCGGAGGGTTGTATTGATGATTTGAATGATTATAATTCTGTAACTCCATACGTGTTACTGGCGCGATTCATATTTTCATCAACATACAACCTGACACTGACCTGCAAATTGCAATAAACGTAAGAAAATTTAAATTTCGCGGGCTACCCTTGCGCATCCACCTTAAGTAACGGTATACATGTTTCAACTTACGTGTCGCGATCTGTATCCTTTTTTGAATACAATTGTACTATTTATTTGTACGAAGTAGGTACCTAGTAATAATTAACTGTGACGAAGTCAAGGATCAATTTTCGATGCAGATAGAAACTACCTCAGTAGGTAGGTGCTTGAAAGTATCCCGAACCCTGGTTTTAAGGCTTGGTTTCTGTACCTACTTGGAAGCCCTGGTACTTTGTACAAACGGAATGATACGAGAAAAACGGTTAAAGTTATGCGGAGAAAGGCGATTTCGAAAATCTGTTTGAATAAGACCTGCGGTGGAAAATAGTCTCGTTTACTATACCTACATTTTTAAGCGCGAAATTTGAAAAGCATACTTGAATCGGCCATAAAAATAGGTACCATGCAGCCCCCGTATTCACAACGCTTCGATTCGATTCCGATTCGGAAAGTCGTAATGTCTATCTTGTTTTGGCATTACGAAAGCGAGCGAGATAGACATACGACTTTCCGAATCGGAATCGAATCGAAGCGTTGTGAATACGGGGGCTGGTCTATCGCCGATGCCGATCGGCAAACTTCGAGTAGGTAGGTACCTATCGCCGATGATCGTATTGATCGGTCGGATGCATCCCTATTAAAAACCTTGCCTGCTGCTCGGTTTTGTGTTGAAGCGCATGTTCGTCACTGACGCCTGTACACTCCTTGTTTCTGTTGAATCGACGGCCTCTGAGTCTCTGCGGGCGGGCGCTGCTGAATCGCGACGTAGGTAGGTAATAGGTATGCTCGAAATCGAATGACGCGAGATCGAATAGGTATAACACTTGCTTGAAAACGATTACTCGATAGTAGGTAGGTAGGTAGATAGGTACTTGAAATCGTTAAATTATGAGCTCGACAGTTCACTAGGTACCTACCTACCTACCTGATGCGGTTGATGCATCAAAATCTCGAATAGGTACCTAACTAATCATCGGCAGCGCGAAGGCTCATTAATATCAACTCATTAACATGTATGGGTGGTATGGTGCACAAAATAAAGTTTATTGTCACAGTTCTGCTTATAGGTACACAAGAACATTACAGTACAGGTACAAATTCGCGTACATATGGAATCTATACCTTCAGCCAACGCTGTAAAGTATCGCTGTAAAGTTTTATTAGAGACTGCCATACCTATTCATATTGCGACAATGCATTGGTGTACCTAATTAAGGCTATGCAGGACTTATTCGTTGATGATACAAAGGTATAAATGGCACATGCCAAGTATTTTTCAGCAGAGTTCCCTCTTTGAAGTCCCAGCGAAGCAAATGCATTGATGTGCTGTTCTTCCAAGATCTCAATGTTGGTCTGACTCTCTCCCTTCTTGTACTCTAGGGAGCAGTCGAGCAGTAGGTACGATGCGCGGGTTCTCGATGTCTGCTTAGATAAGCCAGGTCAGATTAAGTAGGTAAGTAAGTAAGTCAGGTCTCAGGGTTCTCAGGTCAGATTGACCTGAGAACCCTGAGACCTGAAACATAGGTACTTAAGTTATGAGAAAAATAAATTTTCTATAGAAAATTTAAATTCATCATAGGTATCTCGTCTTTATTATCATTGTCCTTTTAGAAGGTACCTATATAATTCGGAACCTAGATATTCTGTAATCCAATCGAAATAAATACACACTTCCTCTACATAGGTACCTATACCTACTACCAAAATAATTTCTAAATCAAACATATTCCTAGGGCTTAGGAATATGTTTGATTTGGAAATTATTTTGGTAGACCTTTACGTTTGTATGAACTAGGCGGTTCTACCATCAACATCATCAATCATAATTATCGAATGTACCTACTGTACTTACCTACAAACTAGAAACATGACCGTTTCATGATCACTGCTGTGGATCAGAACAAATGTTTCAAACAAATCACGGGCCGAAATTACTTTGATTCATCAAAATAATAACAATCAACACATGAATTCATTCAACTGCAACATTTTGATAAGAACATTTGCAGAACCATCTTTCATTCAATTGTGTTATTATATCACCTTCCATAGCAGCAAATGATTTGGATTTTTCCTCAACATCAAAAGCACAATCAAAGGAAATAGGGCAAGAATCCGAAGTGTTTACCTACGTTTTAATTTATTAATTCTCGATTTCTGGATTTGAAAACATACCTAAATTATTACTTAATAAAATATTAATTACCTACCTAGGTACCCGACGGCAACACGGTCTCTGGTCTCTGACGTCATGAGCGTTGTGTGAAGGTAGGTATAGATTCCAAATAGGTACGCGGCGCGCCACCGTGCCTAGGGTTGCCAACCAATACCTAGGTACCTACACAGTTGACAGAAATATGATTGATAAAATTTGGAAGAAGATTAAGTAGGTACCTACTTAGTACTAGGTACCTACTTAGTACTAGGTACCTACTTAACTAATTTATTAACTTGGATTCATCCAACTTTACCTATATCTTAGAAATACATAATTGATATACGGTATCCGTATTTCTTTCTTTTACTGTTGATAATCATAAGTATTAGAAACACAGACTGTCCTTTTTTAGGGTTCAGTACCCCAAGGGTAAAAACGGGACCCTATAAGATTCCGCTTTATAGCCGTACGCGCACTCGTGCGGTCTGGTTGTGTTTTTTGTCGCGTATCTAATTACTATCCCCTCTGCGCGAAGAGTTGTTTACGCATTGCAGTGACACGTGCCACAGGTGTGCGCCGGGCCTACCGGCTGCGTGTGCACACGATCGCGCCATGAATGATGACGTAAGAGCTTCACCGCGCCGTGATACACCCACATTCAGTAATGATAATAATATACAAAACTTATTGAATAATTCTTCGGACATGGATGATATTGATGATGACGGTAAATACAAAGAGGAGCAGTCAAGAGCGGAAAAGAGGGAAAGAGAAGACAGTACTGAAGACGAAGAAGGTTGGAAAGAAGTTAAGACCAGTAAAAAAAAGATCTGTCACGGAAGTACACATCCTGTAAAAGAGGAAAAGTATGAAATATACGTTTCGCATAAAGAACGCCTTCCAAAACAGTTTGCAATGGCGCGTATTTTGAAAGATAATAATATAACCAAGATTAGGGAAGTTAAATATTTAAGCCCTTTTAAAATACGCTTCCAATTTGAGTGTGAATCGGCTGCTCAGAACTTCCTTATGTGCGAGAAGCTTTTGGAGAAAGGATGGAGGTTCCAGAAAGCTATGGAGCTGTCTACCTGCTATGGCTTAATCAAGGATGTAGACCTAGATTTCACGGATGACGAGATCCTGAAAAATATTTCATGTCCAGCACCCACAAAGCTTTTATCATTCAAGAGGCTAGACCGTCGCAACAGGGATGAAGGTGGTTGGTGCCCCAGCGAAACCCTTCGACTTTGCTTTGAGGGTGATCATATACCAACATCAGTTCGTGTATGTGACATAAATATTAAAGTATTGCCTTACATACACCAAGTCTCACAATGTTCCCAATGTTGGAGGTTAGGACATGTTCGGAAAATGTGCCCCTCGAAAAACGTGGTTTGTCCGAAGTGTGGTGGGCATCATGAGAATTGCGATACCTTAATATTTTCTTGTGTCAATTGCAAAGGTAACCACATATCACTCAGCAGATCTTGTCCCGTTTACATGAAAGAGAGAAGACTGAGAGAAATAATGTCTGAGTTTGGATGCACATATAGAAAAGCCCTAGAAAGTTATGTGCCCCCCGAAAAACCCGCTCCCCCTGAAACTATCGTCCCTCATCAAGTTATGGTAACCCAAGAAAATCGTTCCTCTTCTATATCTCCCGACGAAGGCTCTTTACAAACCAGAAATCCTACCTTTGCCGAAATAGTCCAAACAAAGGCCACAGTCCACAAGGCACAGTCCCCTGTCACGGCTAGTAGGAACAATGAATTCCCAAAGCCTCCGAAAAATAAAAAGATCCCTCTTAAAGAAGACTGGATGTTCTGGACTGCAGATGCAGACGAAGGAGACGTTCATCAATTACCCATTGATGAAGAAAGTAAAGATGAATGTCCTTCTTTCAAAGAGCTGTGTAGCAGAATTAAGGAGGTTATCTACCTCAAAAAGACAGGTCTAATTTTCAAGATAAAGTGTGTATTCCAGTTGTGCATAGAATGGTTAACGCTAGTGTCAGTGAGTTTCGTTTCAGAATGGCCGTGGATAAAAGCATTGTTTAACTTTTTTATTCCTTGTGATGGCTAACAAATCAATTAAATTAAATATCTTGCAGTGGAATGCCCAAAGTATTAAGCCAAAGTTAGCATCGTTTCATGAACTCTTGTGCCAAGAAAAAGTACATATTGCTGCCCTTAGTGAAACGTGGCTTGAACCAGAAAGTAACTTTAAAGTTAGTGGTTTTGATGTTTATCGCGCGGACCGGGATGACTCATACGGTGGTGTAGCTATTATAGTACACAAATCTGTTAAGTCGCAGCTGCGACGCGTTCTCGTCAATAATAACGGAGTTGAGGTAGTGTGCGTGCAAGTATTTAATTGTGGCCCGTTTGAGAATATTGTTTCTGTTTATTGTCCATCGAGAATCGTAACTACTCAGCAGGACTGGGATAGTCTGTTTTCAATATGGCCATCCAAAACGTTAATTCTTGGGGACTTTAATGCCCATCACGCCAGTTGGTCCTATAAAACTGACCGCAGAGGCAGCCTTATTCATGACTCACTAACGGACAACAACTTTATTTCTTTGAACGATGGAACGCATACACGAGTTCGTTTAGTTGATAACAACCTACAACAATCTTCCCCAGATATTTCACTCGTTTCTATAGATATTGCGTTAAACTTTACTTGGACCGTTTTAAATGAAAATCTAGGCAGCGACCATTTAATGATTAAACTTTCAACATTGTGTACGTCATGCCTTCCTGCAGTTATTAAAAGGAATTTTAGAAAAGCAGACTGGACTTCATATAAAAAATATTTGGAAGAAAACTTGCTAAATTTATGTTTACCGGATGACCCTCAAAAAGCGTATGATTCATTTTTAGATATTCTGAATGACGCTGCTAATAAATCCATTCCGATGTTTAAATTTAATCAAAACCCTACTTCAAATTTCACTCCGAAACCATACTGGACTGCTGAACTGTCACAAGCTGTGGCTCATCGTAGGTTGGCTTTATCCAAATTTAGGCGTAACCCCACACCCCAAAATCTGGATAATCTTAATGGTACGATAAATACATCCCAAAGGTTAATCCGACAGGCTAGGGGAATGAACTTTCAAAATTTTTGTTCCTCAGTTGATCACACTACATCCTCTAGTGAAATGTGGCGTCTAATGAGATGGTTGAAAGGTTACCATTCACCTAGACGTTTTGTAGACGCTCAAAGTGCCACAAATCTTTTAAATTCTTTAGCACCCGATTATGTGTCCCCATCTAGCCCTACCGTCCACCATAGTAACCCTGCATTAGAATGTGAGATCTCTATTCAGGAGCTAGATAAATGTATCAAATCTAAGGATACATCTCCTGGATGCGATGACATATCTTATTCTATGATTAAGAATTTACCTGATGTAGGTAAATCGGTATTACTTACTTTATATAACAACTTTCTAAATCACAGTTTTGTTCCCTATCAGTGGCGCGACATTTGTATTGTACCTATTCCAAAACCTGGTCGTGACCCTAGTAACGTTTCTTCACTCCGACCTATATCATTACTGTCGTGCTTATGCAAAATTTTCCACTATGTTTTATATCGAAGATTGGAATGGTTTTTTGAAAAAAGTGACACATTTTCTGTGAACACAGTTGGCTTCCGTAGGGGTAGGTCATGTTTAGACGGCTTAAGCGGCCTAATCACCACAATTCAAACTGGTTTTTCCGAGGGTTGTTCCACTATGGGTTGTTTTTTAGATATAGATAATGCGTACAACAATGTAAATAATTCTGTTTTAATAAATGTTCTAGATAGCTTTAAAGTTGGTTCCCGCATCTGTAGATATCTATGGAATTTTCTCCATAGAAGAGTACTTAAGATTAAAATTGGTAATAGCTACATTAGTAGACATTCCGGTACTGGTTTGGCTCAGGGTGACCCATTATCTCCAATATTATTTAATATAGTAACGTCTCATGTTTGTAAACGTGTGCAAAACAACACTTGTATATCTCAGTACGCGGATGACTTCGCTATATACGTGCAGTGTTCTTCTATTAGTGAGGGACAACACAAGATCCAGTCTGCACTTGATCTCATCAACAGCATGTTGATACAAGTAGGATTAAACATTTCCCCCACTAAAAGTAAAATCTGTTTGTTTAGTAGAGGTTTTAGAAGGCCAGTTATAGAAATATATTTAAACGGGACTTTGTTAGAGTTAGTAGACCACGTCAAGTACCTAGGACTGTGGCTGGATAGAAGCCTTCGATGGAAGAAACATATTGGTGAGGTTCGTGAGCGAGTGCTTAAATTAATTAATATTTTTAGGGTTTTAGTGGGACCTGGGTGGGGTGTTCATCCCAACCACTTGAGAAAATTGTATATTTCCCTTATTCGTAGCCGTATCGACTTCGGCAGCTTTTTAATGGACAATAGCGCCGACACACATTTAATTAAACTGGACAGATTACAAAACATGTGCTTGCGGTTGATTGGTGGGTTTATCAAAAGTACTCCGATCCACGTCATGGAATCCGAATTAATATTGCCTCCTCTTTTTATTCGCCGCCGATATTTAGCCGGTAAATTTTATTTAAAAGCTAAGTGTTACCGTTTTCCTTTAAGCGATTTACTGAATAAGCTACATGGTCTTTGTTACAATAATCCTTATTGGAGAAATAAGAAAAAGCCACTGTTAGTTTTGTCTCACAATGTTCTAAATCAGGAACATATGTACTGCAGCAATAAAATTGGCATGTTTTCCTTGGACACTTGGGTCAGCAATATGGACTTATCAGATATTGTAAAGCCCAATTTAGAGTCAGTAGATAAACCTAAGCATTGTTATAATGCGTATAACCTTAGAACAATATGTTGTACTTCTCTGAATGCGCAATACTCTGGCTTTTACTGTGTGTATACGGACGGATCTAGACGCGAGAATTACTGTGGCGCAGCTTTTTTCGATCCACAAATAGGTGCCTCTTTTAAATTCAAAATTTTATCCAAAGTTTCAATAATGCACTTAGAGCTAATTGCTATAGCTGAAGCTTTGGCTTATATCGAATCTTTGGACGGTGATCGATTTGTTATTTTCACTGACTCAAAAAGTGCTCTTCTCCATCTGATGAGATGCACAAGTACTTCACCTTTTAGGGGCATTCCACTGGCGTACAATATATTAAGAATAATTACTGATTTTGTTACCAAACGCAGAAGAATTGTATTGCAGTGGATTCCATCCCACGTTGGACTGGAGGGAAATGAGATGGTTGACCGTTTGGCAAATGAAGCGGGGTCTGATGGAGAAATTTATCATTGTTCTCCCTGGCATACTGAGCTTTTACCCTTGGTTAGAGACAGATGTATTCAGTCATGGTCAGAATACTTTGATGAAAGGTCTTTGACTAAGGGTATCTGGTACAGAACTATCCAGCCATCTCTTCCACGAGTGCTTTGGTTCAGCGAGAGCAAGATGAGTAGACAAGAAGTTGTGGCGGCTTTGAGACTTCGTTCCGGTCATGTACCACTCAATAGCTTCGCTTTTATGATGCGCAAAGTCGATTCACCAAATTGTGATGTTTGTGGAGTTATTGAAGATGTGCATCATGTCCTGACGGAGTGTGATCGTGTGGGGGTCCAAAGGCGCCAAGCTTTTGACAATACTTTTAATGTAGGCTTCTATAATAGCGTACTGGCCTCACCATTGTCTGATGAGGCTAGAACACTTTATTATATTATCATTAAGGTTATAAGGTTGCGGGTAGGCTAGTTTAGTATAGGTACATATTTGTAATTTAATTGTATGCAATCATCGGGGTGACATATTCTTCATAGAAAAAACCCCGTAAACAAATAAAGATTTAAAAAAAAAAAAAAGATTCCGCTTGCCGTCTGTCTGTCTGTCCGATGTCTGTCACCAGGCTGTCTCATGAACCGTGACAGCTAGACAATTGAATTTTTCACAGTATGTGTAGGTATTTCTGTTGCCGCTATAATAACAAATACCTACCTATCTACACTAAAAACACAAAAAATAAATAAGTAGGTAGGTACCTACCTATTTAATGAGGGCTTCCATACAAAATAGTACAACAAACATGATTTTTTGCCGTTTTGTCTAATGTTGTATAAGTAGATAATGGTAGGGAACCCTTCGTGCGCTAGTCCGACTCGCACTTGGCCGGTTTTTATTTTGTAATGAATACTTTCGAGGGGAAAAAACTCATCGTCCGACGAACTCGAAGACATATGGCAAAATATGGTCACTATGAACAGATTTACCTAGGTACCTTACCTACCTGTTTCTCTATGCATAATATATGTCGGTGGCATATTGTAAAACCCGTCATTTTGTAATCTGCCTAGTCAGATTGCAAACTGTCGAAGTCAAACCGTCAAATCGTCAAATGCATGCGACGGAGCTCACCTCGCGCGTTGTGGAGGAGGGGGGAGGGAGGGGCCCCTTGCTGCCTGGTACCAGTCCCATGAAAAGATAATGCACCATTACTCAGAAAAATCGATTAATGTAACCCAACCTCAAAACACTAGGTATTAGCCTAAAAAGCGTAGTCGACGGACGGATATAATCTGTCGAAGTGAAACCGTAAAATTGAGAAATGCATGCGATCAAATTATCTCTACCCCCATAATCGGGACTTAGGGCTCCTATTTCTGTCTGCAGGGTAGGTAGGTATAAAGGAACCTAACTAACCTAACGTGGGGCACCCAAGTGCGCCCGAGTCCCAATTATTGGGGCAGAGATAAGTATATAGTAAGTATATACCTACCTACCTACTTTGATCGCATGCATTTGACGGTTTTACTTCGATATTTACAATCTGACTAGACAGATTACAAAATGACGGGTCTTACAATATGACGCGCCGGCGCCGACACAAATATAACCCTGTAGTACTGATACTACTGATAGGTACTTGCTGACTGACCCGTACCTACCAATTGTCAGTACCTACATGCTTTAAAAATGTAACACCCCGTCGTTTTTACGTCGGGGGTTAAAATGTACTTGTATCTACCTACTAATTATTCTGTGGTAGGTAGGTACCTCTATTGTCGTGAGTAAGACAAGGACGCGTGCACTCCAGCCAGACATTAAATAAAAATACAGAAGCGAATATTAGGCAGTAAAGTCATCGTTCGTTACCCCAGAGCTCTGCTTTCGTTTTTTCTAACCTTGTATTATTTAATCATTTTGTTTTTTGAAATTATTGATAAGTATACCTACATAGTTAATTTATGTATTAAACTTGTCATGTGTGGGAAAAGAAAATATACAGGGTGTAAACCACCTCATCACGAAGCCGTCAACCAAGCATTCTATTCATCGAACTAAGTAACTTTACGCAAAAATTATTGCTGAGAAACGACTTTTTTTTTTGGGGTGAAAAATCATGTTTTGTGGTAGAACTCAATGTAACGCACTTAAAAAATTGTGCTGATGGATGAATTGAATTAATAGTACGGGGGTCATAGAGGTGTTCAAAGTAAAAATCTTACAATAAAAACTTGTATTTAAGAAAAAACTTGTCAAAAAGTTGTAACTTTGACCCCCAATATCTCCGTAACTAGAAGGTTCCCAGGTATGGTGTAGAACAAAAAAAATGATCGCAATGATGGGAAGAACAAGTGCCTTTCGGCTTCGTTAAGAGGTCTTTTACACCCTTTATAAGTAAGTACCTAGGTACTTATCTTACCATTATCAGGGTGCGGACATAAAGAGACAGGTATTCCGGTACGGACTTGTCGGTGCGGGTCGGTACGGATCGGTGCAGGATGCGCTACCTATAGAAACAGGTAAATCTGTCTTGATTGACCATCATGGCTTCGAGTTCGTCGGACAACAATTTTAAAGTTTTTAACTTCTTTCAGCTAAAACAACATTTTAAATAACCCTGTAATTGTGTATCGTAATGTCTTGCGTAGGTAAGTAATAATACACCTACCTACGGATTTGAGATGCGTTTGTGAAGGGCTTAATTTATGATAAATCAAACACGAATTAAATGTTTTTAACAAGATTTAAAATTATATATTACTGACAATCAGAAAATTTAACACACTGGGTGCCGATTCCCTTGGTCACAAACTAAACTAAATTTAAGTTGAGTGCATCTTTTTCTTTCTATTTCATTATGAAAAGGACCGAAGATAAATATTAGTTTAGTCCTGTCAAATTAGTCGGCACCTGACGTAATTTGATGTAATTTTAGTGGTAAACTTTTTAATCGCGTCTAAACTTGTAATAAGCGCTGATTAAATTGACAGGACTAAACTAAAATGTATCTTCTGTCCTTTTCTTAATGAAATAGAAAGAAAAAGATGCACTGAACTTAAATTTGGTTTAGTTTGTAACCAAGGGTCAGGGAATCGGCACCACTATCTTGTTTAATTTCTGAACTGATTGTTGAAGCCCGTATGACCCTGTGCAGGTAGTCGGTACCGACAAGTCGTAACCTGTTTCTTTATGCGTGAGCGCATGATAACATTGAATATTTTACCTGTACGGATCGGTACCTACCCGTACGTAAACAACGATTTACAATTTGTGACGGACTGTCCATAGATTCCTTCGCACTAGTTCTCAATTTGTTTTTAAAATTCATATCAATAATTTTTTCAGGCTCTGGTAAATGTGCATGATCACAATTTTGACTAAGTATCAAATGTATGTTCATAACAATCAAATAAAGTTATTACACTTACACAACAACCACTTGTTTGTTTTTTTGTACACCGCCAATAATACTTGTTATCATATTTTTTATTTAAGTGATAAGAATATCCATTCACTACTAGCACATGTCCTCCGCGTTTAGATTGCACTTATTCATTTTTAATTAAAAAAAACACGAGCGAGAAACATTAATTCATGTAACGAGGTCTGTCGTCACAAATTTCGCAACTACCCACAAAAAATAAATGAATACTACCATAGATATTTGTTGTTTTGTTACATGTAACTATTGCAAGTTTATTTAATACTCGTTTAATCTCAGTACCATTGTTAATGAGTGCATTATGCGTCATTTACGGACTTATCTTTAATACGGAAGCTCCCGGTATTTATTTATTCATCTATGCTGATAAAATTAAACATGGGACTCGAGTATTGTTTAGCAGCATTGCACATTATTATAAAATATAATAGCTAGCGTAAACTAAATGCTATCGGCGAAAGATTCGTTCGTTTAACCAATCGTCGTTGAAGAGTGTTTTCGGTGAACCGTTACATCGGCGAAGGATTCATTCGGACTACCAACCGTCGATGAATAATATTATCGGCGAAACGTTTCATCGGCCAATTATTTTTTCGTTCAACTAACCGTCGGAGTAGAGTGTTATCGGAAAACCGTCCTTTCGGTGAGCGGTATTTCGGAATACCATACGTAGCTCACATTTTATTGTCTTTTCTTCGTTACTTATGGTTTCCAACCAATGAGAATGAGGTCCTAAAGAGGCAGAAAAGAAAACAATGAATCTTTTCCAAGGTGTACGAGTGTTTTTATTACAAAATAAATAGGTACCTATACCTACATCGTTTTTTTATTTCTCACCTACCTACCTCTAGTAAGTAGTGTTTATTATAGTTGTTATAGGTACGCATGTACAAATTTAGTACCTACACGGTTTGTACACTCTGTCTCGTTTTTGTTAGTCTAATTCTATGATCCCAACATGCGGTGATTGGTCGCCAGAATAATGTTTCTTTAGGTAAGTACATACCTATTGCGCGGAATACTTTTTTCGGTGGTTTTGTAGGTGTAGGTAGGTACTTATAACATCATATCATAACAGTTTATTAGAATATCATTGCTTTTACTCTTGACTAATAACTGTGTCTTGACTGACGACTGTATAAGCGGTAAAATTAAAGCCTACATAATGTTACCTTTGTCTTTATTATAATAGGTACCTAATTCGCGGCTGTAATACGTACCTACTAGGTATGTAGTACCTAGTTACCTAAATATAATCATCAAAATCATCACAACCCTCCAAGTTCATGAAGTTCGAGGAATGACTTTTCCAAGGTCAAAGTCATTCCTCGACCTTTAAAAACTTGGAGGGTTGTGTTGATGATTTTGGTGGTTATATAACTACCTACATACTTACGTCTTGCAGCCGCGAATAACATAACACACAGTGTACCTACCTACATAATTAGATTGCATAAAAAACTATTGTAAACAGTATGGGCAATTTCTTTCACGGAAGACGTCATATTTAAACCGTTTGACCGTAGACGCTTCAAATATTCGCAGAATATTTAGTTGTATGTCCACTTTAAAATTAAAATAAAATAAATATTTAAGGGGGGCTACCATACAGCAAACGTGTTTTTTTTGCTGTTTTGTCTAATTCTGTATAGATAATGGTACGGAACCCTTCGTGCGCGAGTCCGACTAGCGCTTGGCTGGTTTTTTCCATGTAAGTAAGTGTTAGGTGTCTTTGTGTAGGTAGTGCAATGTTGAATGTAGTGTGTATGACAAAACAGCCGCGGACGATGGACGATAGGTACCTAAAAATATGACTTGCCCCCCCTACGCCAGACGCTGGGTACGCCCTTGAAAACACTTGTGTGGTACTATTAAAAACCTCGCCTGCTTCTCGGTTATTAAACACACACTCACGTCGTATTACCCCTCATTATGCACCAATTTCATAAACTACTAGGTATTTATTACCTACAGACCCTACAGTACCTACTTGATTTTATTTATTAATTTCGATGGGTCTTGCGCGTTCTACGTTTTAAGGGTGTTTTCATGTGTCAACTCTTACTGTGTCTGCCTTGGAGTTTGCCAATAGAGGCCAATGGAACGCAGCATATATTCTGGGTGTCAAAAGATACAAGACACAGAGTTCGAAACACCACGCTGTTTTCCAAAACGAGCATAGTGGACGTTGGCATGAAGGCTGCTTCTGCTGGGCTAAAATGGGATTGGGCGGGGAGCCGCGTACACGATGACCGCTGGGCAAAAGTCTCCACATGATGGTTGCCGGAAGACGGACGGCGCGGTAGGCGCCGCCGCGCCGCGCCGCCGAGGCCGACCTAGAAAAAGGTGGCGAGACGATTTGGACGCGACAAAAAAAAACTGTTGGAACTTACAAAATAACAAACTACCTACTTATATGTCGATATTGCATTTAGTAGGTAAATTGCCGCAAAATAAAAATAAAAGTTTAAATACCTACCTAATAATAGTTTGCAAAGTACCTACCTACCATTTTGATGACGATTTCAGCAAGATCATAATAGCACTTCACGCAACGATTAATAGAAATAGCGACTCTTTGCAAATGAGCAGCAAAGTGTAATTCAGCTCGCATAAGCGCTCAGTGCCTAACGAGATATTCACCTAAACGTTGCCGCTCTCTTCTAACTCGTAACTCTGTCGCTGTCTGGCGCGCGAGTGACGCGCAAGGGTTGTCGACTTGCCGCTGTTACTTTATTTATTCATCGTCTATCTACCTAAATAAAACTTTTAAGAATACAAACAATATGTAATGTATAAAACTTAATAGTTGTTATGAGTCAGAAGTATCATATTACTCACGGTAAACAAATGTCGAACTGTACAGCGCGATGATTAGTCACAAACACACTTTATAACACTTAAACTATCTATTTTATAAAAGATTGTTACAAATAATATCGATAAACATTAAATTTTTACTTTATAGTATAGTCATAATAAAACTGCAAATGAGTTTCGTGTACTGAGTATGATTCGTTGTAAATCTACCCTACATTCCGAGCGAACGTAATAAAATAGTCCGGTCATCTAGTCGCATCGCCTTTGTTATTCGAATAGCAGTAAGTGATGTGGGAGACGGTAACGATGATATTTGTCGATATATTTTAAGTTTGTAGATCGTGTTTGGCCAATGGTGGAAATGAGTGGGTTATGATGTTTAGGGTTAGTTACTAAATAAAACTTTTTTGTGAGTTTTGTAATATATTGTTTTAATGTTGGGAAATTTAATTGAGTGTGTAACGTTTTAAGATTTGTCCGAAAGGGTGTATTGAATGAGGTTTTTATTGCTTTGTTCTGAACTACTTGTAGTTTAGAGTAATTACTTTCGCAAGTGCTACTCCAGACCGGTGCCGCATACGTAATGCAGGGTCTTACTAGGGTTGCGTAGATTTTTAATTTGGTCTTTGAGCTGACTTTAGATCGCCGTTTTAAGATTGGATGCAGGCAGTTTAGAGCTTTTATTCCTTTAACGCGGAAGTACTCAGTATTTTTGGTCCAATTCATTTTATTATCGAGCAATAGTCCAAGGTACTTGGTTGATACACGCCATGGCAAAGTATAATCATCCACTTTAATGCGTTTTTTAGGGACAGATCGCTTTCGTGTGAACATTATGACTTCGGTTTTTGTGGAATTTAATTTTAATTTCCATTGGGTAAAAAATGAAACTAAAAGCTGTAATGATAACTGAAGCCGTTCAACTATTAAATCAATATCTTTACTTGAAGTAAATGATGCTGTGTCATCAGCAAAACACGCAAGATGAGTATGGGGCTGTTTGGGCATGTCGTTTATGAACAGTATGAATAAATGGGGCCCGAGCAAGGAGCGTGAGGCACCCCCGCAGGAATAGATCTTGGATTGGACACACTATCACCAATATGAACACAGAACGACCTATCCGTCAAATACGCCTGGATGATTTTTACAAGTCCAATCGGTACATTAAATTTAGATAGCTTATATAAAAGGCTTGCATGCCAGACGGCATCAAAAGCCTTTTCTACGTCAAGCAACATCATTCCTGTAGATTCACTCATGTTTAAGTGGTGCGTAACATGCTCAGCGACCCTGGCCAGTTGCTGGGCTGTAGAATGAGCCTTTCTGAATCCGAACTGCTCGGGCAATAATAGGTGGTTTGTAGCGTTTGCTAAGCGCGCTGAGATTACTCCTTCGAGTAATTTTCCCAAGGATGGTAGGAGACTTATAGGCCGATAGCTAGTTGGTGAACTTTCCTCTTTACCTGGTTTCTTGAAAGTTATAATTTTAGCTCTTTTCCACACGTTCAATTAGGTAGATAGACAAAGAATATTAAAGTCCGACATGCCGATACCACAGATTACTAAATAGTTGCACCCATCTACAGCACATAAGGCACCAGACGGCATCGTAGGTACGCGTACGAACGAATGGAAAGATTACGACGTGCATGCGCTTGCTTCGCTTGCGAAAACCGCACTGAATTTGGTCCGCAAACGGCCCGAGACCGCTCGGCCTGGCGGTAGGTAATTATAGCGCGCAAGTACATGGAGTGACGGAGGCCTGATAATAGTAGTACATAAGTTCCAATAATTATACTATGCAAAGTACCCGTAATGTTGTTCATTGTAGGACAACATTGAGCCTGTAACATTGTGTAGATTTCACAATTTTAACAGGTAAATAAAATTGTCCTAATATAATTATTGTAAGTTACAATAATTTACATTTGCAAAGTAACAGCAATGTTCTTGATGGAAGTTGCAACAACGTTGTAATGGTGACTTGTTTGGTTTATTAAAAATATGTTACAAAAATGACATTCCAGTCCGGAACGTTAATAATTATAAGTTACAATAAGTTTCTTTTGCAAAATAACGGCAATGTTGTTTAAGGAAGTTACAACGACGTTGTAAAGGTGATATTGTATGTAGTTTAATAAAAATATGTTGCAAAAATGATATACCAGGAACGTTAATAATTGTAAGTTACAATAAGTTTCATTTGCAAAATAACGGCAATGTTGTTTAAGGAAGTTACAACGACGTTGTAAAGGTGATATTGTATGTAGTTCAACAAAAATATGTTGCAAAAATTACATTGCAGGAATGTTAATAATTGTAAGTTACAATAATTTACATTTGCAAAGTAACAGCAATGTTGTTTATGGAAGTTGCAACAACGTTGTAATGGTGACTTGTTTACAGTTTAATAAAAATATGTTGCAAAAATGACATTGCGGGAATATTAATAATTGTAAGTTACAATAATTTACATTTGCAAAGTAACAGCAATGTTGTTTAAGGATGTTGCAACAATGTTGTAATGGTGACTTGTTTACAGTTTAATAAAAATATGTTGCATAAATGACATTGCAGGAACGTTAATAATTGTAAGTTACAATAAGTTTCATTTGCAAAATAACGGCAATGTTGTTTGAGGAAGTTGCAACAACGTTGTAATGGTGACATTGTATATAGGTTAATAAAAATATGTTGCAAAAATTACATTACAGGAATGTTAAAACTGTAAGTTACAATAATTTACATTTGCAAAGTAACAGCAATGTTGTTTATGGAAGTTGCAACAACGTTGTAATGGTGACTTGTTTACAATTTAGTAAAAATATGTTGCAAAAGTGACATTCCAGGAACGTTAATATTGTAAGTTGCAATAAGTTTCTTTTGCAAAATAACGGCAATGTTGTTTCAGGAAGTTACAACAACGTTGTATTGGTGATATTGTGTATAGTTTAATAAAAATATGTTGCAAAAATAACATTGCAGGAATGTTAATAATTGTAAGTTACAATAATTTTCATTTGCAAAATAACGGCAATGTTGTTTTGGAAAGTTACAACAACGTTGTAATGGGGACATTGTATAAAGGTTAAAAAAAATATGTTGCAAAAATGACATTGCGGGAATGCTAATAACGAAAGTTTTCGTAAGTTCAGTTTGCTAAGTACCTGCAATGTTTTATAAAGTATGTTGCAAAAATTAGGTTGCTACAATGTTTCACCTGCAATGTTATAATAATGACATTGTAGGAATATCATATAAATAACTTACAGTAAGTTATTAAAAGTTTGTTGCTTCAAAGTTTAAAAAACAACTTTTATACGTAATGTTGTTGCAACATCTGTTTTAACATTTTGGTAAGTTAAAACATACATGTTAAATGAAAATAGCCGTAATGTTTTTGTGATCTTTCTTTTTAAACGTTCATATGGGGGGTCTATCAACATTGTAGAAAGTTTCTGTAAGTTTCATGCTTAGTGGGTTGTAGGAGTCAAGAATTAAATTAGACTAAGACTAAGACTATTAAGAATTAAACTAGGATGTAAACAAAGGAGCTTACCAAAAAAAAAACAAGTAATCATTGCTTCTCTCTCTCGGCTGACAGCGGCCGCCCTGTCCAGGTGCACTCGTAGTCGTCGTCGTGCGTGCACACAGTGGTAGGTGTTACGTCACACGGCAGGACCTGCGGCTTCAGCATCCACAGCAGGCTCTCCTATTTGCCGTGAATTGAGAGCACCGTGTGGCCTTAAGGAGAAAAGAACAGAGGCATGAGGAGTTGGAGATGAAGGAAGTAAAGTGAAGGAGTCTTTTTGTAGTTTTAAATTTATTTCCGTCTTCCTTCTTAGATTTTTATCCACCCAGCCTGCCAGCCTGTAAATGTCAAAAAAAAATATTGTCGCAAGACTTAATGTGTCAGAAAAGGTCACACATCTAAGCACTGATTGCAGCAAGCGTGTATTTTAACCTAGTTGATCCGATCCCACATTCTCACCCATAAGGCTGGTTAGCAACTCCAAAAATTCTATGAAACTAACTTGTAGGGGCAAAAGAAAAGTGCCACAATTAGTCTTCCATCTAAGAACTGCCTGATTCGTGCTTCTATCTCGTCTGCAGACTGCCCTACCTCCATTTCCTCAGTGTATAGCCCTTCACCGGGTGCACTTAACAAGTCCTGCGGCTACGGCATCCACAACAGGCTCGTTTAGTATGTGCCTTGGATTAAGAGCACCATCTGACCTTGAGTAGACCCTTGATTTTAGTTGTAGATGTGAAGTAGGTAAATAATGATGGAAAGTGTCTTTTTCATCTGACTACGGCAAAGCGAACAAAAAATAAGGACGGGTTATGATTTCATCTTGTACCTACCTAAGTAGGTATGTTTGTAACATTTTTATGTAATGAGCTGATTTTGATGAACGAGGTGTGATCGTTGAGTGAGGTGTGTGACATGGGCTACCTTATATGGGCAAACAAATATCATATGGCGGATGCTACATCCAAAAAATAGGAGTCATTGATTTTTTACTATCGTTTTGAGTGGGGGAACCAGCCTTAGTAGAAAATTAGAAGCAGCAAAATTAGTAGCAGTAGATAATTCTGGGTTCTTATATACATATAAAGTACAACATTCAAATAACCCTGGTCAGATAAGCAGTCGCTCCATATAAAATATTTATAGACTTACACCTGTATCTGGTTAGATTGGAGAACTACCCCAACATATTTAGGAAAAGGCTAGGCAGATGATGAAACAACAATATAAATAAACTTCGAATTTTTCCATCCAGAATTTATTGAAATATTAAACTAATCGCCACTATACGGAATGTTTCAGTTTCACTATAACACTGATCACTCTGCTATAGGTACAGAATGTTTAAGTTTCACTATAACACTGATCACCGCTACACGGAATGTTTCAGTTTCACTATTACACTGATCACCGCTATACGGGATGTTTCAGCTTTACTATTACACTGATCACCGCTGTACGGAATGTTTCAGTTTCATAGTTACACTGATCACCGCTATACGGAATGTTTCAGTTTCATAGTTGCCCTGATCACCGCTATACGAAATATTACAGTGTCATAGTTGCACTGGTCACCGCTATACGGGATGTTTCAGTTTCACTATTACACTGATCACCGCTTTACGGAATGTTTCAGTTTCACTATTACACTGATCACCGCTATACGGAATTTTTCAGTTTCATAGTTATACTGATCACCGCTACACGGAATGTTTCAGTTTCATAGTTGCCCTGATCACCGCTATATGACATATTTCAGTGTCATAGTTGCACTGATCACCGCTAAACGGAATATTTTAGTTTTACTATTACACTGATTGATCACCGGTAACCACTTGAATGGAATGTTTCAGTTTCACTATTACACTGATCACCGCTATACGGAATGTTTCAGTTTCACTATTACACTGATCACCGCTATACGGAATGTTTCAGTTTTACTATTACGCTGATCACCGCTGTACGGAATGTTTCAGTTTCATAGTTACACTGATCACCGCTATACGGAATGTTCCAGTTTCATAGTTGCCCTGATCACCGCTATACGAAATATTTCAGTGTCATAGTTGCACTGGTCACCGCTATACGGGATGTTTCAGTTTCACTATTACACTGATCACGGCTTTACGGAATGTTTCAGTTTCACTATTACACTGATCACCGCTATACGGGATGTTTCAGTTTTACTATTACACTGATCACCGCTATACGGAATGTTTCAGTTTCATAGTTATACTGATCACCGCTACACGGAATGTTTCAGTTTCATAGTTGCACTGATCACCGCTATACGGAATGTTTCAGTTTCATAGTTGAACTGATCACCGCTGTACTAAATGTTTTACTGTCATAGTTGCACGGATCACCGATATAAAATAAATAAAATGATTTCACAAACAAAAACTCTGTATATTTGAAAAACAAAAGGAAACACGAAATAAATATTAAGAAAAAATTTGGGATGGAAACAAAATAGCTGGCAGCTGCACATTGTGACTGTGACGAGAAGGCTTCATCATCTACCTTGACTTCCAGTCTATCCAGATGCAGCTGAATACCAGTATCTTACGTGAATGTTCATACTTCAGACGTTCAGGTCACCCTCCACAACCCAGATACCAGTTACCATAATAATTATTATGATACCATAAAAAAGGGAAAATAAAAAAGCTGTGTGTATAAAGTAACCAAGTGACATAATAAAATCATTGTCGCAAAAAAGGAAATTGAAAAGAAAATTGGTGTTGGTCTTTTTCACTGTCAAGGTTGAAATAAAGAATGTATGTTTTATGTTGTATTGCCAAGTCATAGGTCTCGAGTTCGAATCCAAGGCACGCACCTCTGATTTTTTGGATTGATGTGCGTATTGTATAATTATCACTTGCTCCGGTGAAGGGAAAAATCGTGAAGAAACTAAGTAGCATGCCTGAGAGATATTTCTTAACGGCATTTAAAGCCAAGTCAGAGGCCCATGGGCGGCCTAAAAACTCTGACACCAGGTTAGGCACTAACCACACGATAAAGAAGAATATATTATGTTGTATTATCGTAGTTCAGACCACTGAACTGGGATCCTTTGGGACCGAAATAGTACCAACCCGAAATCTTATTTCGGTCCCAAAGGAAAAACCGGAAAAAACGGTTTTAGTATGGGACCGAAACCCGGTTCCGCATGCCCTAGTTTTAAGCACATCCGCCTAATTGTTATCGAGTTATCCCACCAGGATTTTGTCAGTACCAGCCCAGAACTTAGATAAGTGCCCGGTAGATAGCAATAGGTGAGCCTATTGCCTACTGAAGCCCCCAGGACTAAAACCAACGGTGCTTAAACGCATTAAATGGCGAAGTGCGTGAGTACCTCTGCCTAACCCTTCAGGGATTACAGGCGTGACGTGTGTCCATAGATGTCTTCGTCAAAATACAGTCAACCACTTAATTACTTTTAAGTCGTGTAGGTCACAGTAAAATAGATTCAACCGTTTTTTAAGTTTTATACCTACCTCTATTTAAAAAAAAGGAATATTAATATAACATCAGCCTATTACTGTCCCACTGCTGGGCAAAGGGCTCTTCTCAACAGAGAAGGCACGACACAAGGAATATTAAGAATAAATCATTTATTTTTTTATTTTAATTGTCTTACTTTTCTCATTATAAAAAAAATCAGGACGTTTCAGCAGAATTCCCCCCGCGTTCTGGTCACAAAGCTAAAATTCCGGACGAATTAATTTCCACTATAATACTACTACTTTCCTAATTTAGTGGGAATTATTATCAAAACTGGCGAAGTTATTAGAAGATCAGCTACCTTTATAGGATCTTGAAAGTTATAACTAAAAAGCTAATTATTTTAAAATTATAGTAGATTAATGGAAACAAGCTATACAAGAAGTACTTACGTTTTGTTCTTCCATCTGATCTAGAAATTGTGGGCATCTACACAGGTGACCTGTGAATCCGTGATACCTGACGACGCGCGAAATCCTGCGTCGCTAGGCAGTTATCTGCTAAATTAAAATACATACAACCGCCCGACAACAATCGTCGGGCAGATAGAGCCTACCATTAAATAACACCCATCTGCACGTGGACGGAGAATCCCAAAGAGTAAAATTCACATCACATAAACGAATCTTTCCATAGCATAACTGCTTTTATTCGCAGGAACAGCTCATGTTTCCGGATGATTCCAAGACACAACAGACAAACCAATATTCATGACCATTGATTATCATTCTTAAGAATTGTATTGAATCCGTCAAAAATTCTGAATACATAAACACTTAATAATTTATATTTCACGATTAATAGACTGCATGTTAAAAATATTTTTAAACTTTTTACAACAACATGCACACCATTTTTTACCTTTTTCAAATTCCCACACTTTTTTTTAATAATCTTTCTTCCTGACCATAGATACAAAGTCTTCTAATCGCAACACAAGAAACCTGGATAAACTAACTGGAATGATGACGTGCAACGTAAAGGCGCTCCGAGCGAGAAAACTTCAAGAGTGGATGTCATCCGTTTCTAACAGGGTATCAAATATTTGAAGTATTTACATCGGGACAGTTATTCTGTTATAACTTACTAGTACCCCGTTCCCCTTTTTTTCATGGGTAGCAGTTTATTCAAAATTATGGGGTATAAATAGACTTGGCGAAGCCGAAACCTAGGCATGCTGCTCATCAGAGGCTATTTGGACAAAAAATACTTACTTTATTTTTGGGTACAACAATAATATTAAAAAAAAAAACTCATATGACTGCTGCCGGCAATGTAGCGGCGGTAACCTTTAGTTTACCAAGGGTGCCACAGTTAAAAAAAAAGTCTGTAATGGGATAGGTTTTGGCTTTTTGTATGAGTCAGTAATCTTAAAATTAAAAAGTACGAAGATGCTGATGATGGATGACGGCTACAAACTAGGCAATAGGTTGAATATGTTAAAAAGGTTGTATACTGGATACATTTTAGTTTATTGTAACTTTGGTTGCTAAGTAATTTTGTTGATAAAAATATGTATGTCACTTTGAAAAATATTAATTATACAAGTCTATCATCTTTTACGAGTTTTACTAAACTAGCTCAGTTTACGAGATACTTTCAAAAGGTTATGGGGCCAGCCCGTGCCTCGTTGTTGCTAACTTTGTGAGGCAGTTATATAGTAAATTCGGCTAGGTATAAAGATGGAAAGTTCGACGAGTGCGATCAAAAAGCTCACAGGCCGAAATAATTATGGCAGTTGGGCCTTCAGCATCGAAATGCTATTAATAGATGCGGGGCTCTGGGACTGTGTGAGCGAAAATTTCGTTACTACCAAACCTGAAGACCGGAAACGCGACGAAAGGGCAAGGGCAAAGATTTGCCTGTCAATCGCAGAACAGTGCATCACCATTGTCAAGAATGCCAAAACCTCATGGCAAGCATGGAATGCGCTCAAAAAGGCCTATGCTGACTGTGGTCTAATTAGAAGATTAGGTCTGCTGCGGAAGCTATTTTCATTGAAACTGGATAATTTCCTAAATATGGATGCCTACGTCAATGAAGTGCAAGCTACGCATCAAGCCCTGGAGGCAATCCAAGCTGCACTGAATGATGAATTCATCGCGGTTATTCTCTTGGCTGGTTTGACGGATTCTTACGACCCTTTAGTCATGGCCATGGAACATTCTGGCAAGACATTATCATCGGAGAACGTAATAGCGGCTCTTCTGCGTGAAGGTCACCGACAGCAAGTGAATGATGATAAGGGCGATACGGTGTTAGCTAATGTTGCAAGTGGTAGTGGTAGTGGTAGCGCTGGTAAGAAAATAGTTTGCCATTTTTGTAAAAAGAAGGGTCACTTTAAATGGCAATGTAAGCTCTTCAAAGCCAAACAAGGCAAGACTGAGAGCAATTTAGCGGCTGTAGGCAGGATTAATGATGATTATTCTACTGATTTTGTTACTTTACTTGCCGCTAGTGGGGATAATTGCTGGGTGGTAGACAGTGGTGCGACATCACACATGACATCAAATATGTCTATTTTATCACCTATAGCAAGCAGTTCGAAAGCTGTTACTTGCGCGAATAATGACAAAATAGTATCGACCTCGCAAGGTACAGTGAAGTTGGACGTACGTCACAAGGGACTTCCATTAGGATTGACAATGAATAATGTGTTGTTGATTCCAGAACTAGTCACCAACTTGATGTCTGTTGGCAAGTGCACTGATAATGGCAAGGTTGTAGTATTTGACAAAAATCGTTGCAGAGTTTTCGATGGCAATGTATCTGTGGATGGGAACGTACTATTTACAGCACCACGCAAGCAAAACGGACTCTATGTTTTAGATTCAGGGAGTAACAAGGCGACGGTTCTCTTAGGAGAAAGTCAAGGATGACTTTGAGTTGTGGCATAGGAGATTGGGCCACTTATCCAAATCTGAAATGCACAAACTTAAGGATATCGTTAAGGGCCTTAGTTATAGCCTTGGGAACTGCAAGAACCCCTGCGTACCATGCAGTCAAGGCAAGCAATGCGTGAAAAAGTTTCCAAAAAGAAAATTCAATAGAGCTTCACAGATTTTGGAGCTGGTCCATAGTGACGTTGCGGGTCCCATTGAGGTGGAGTCATGGGACGGCAAAAGATACATACTGCTATTCGTTGACGACTATAGCAGGAAAGTTTATGGCTATTTGCTGAAATGCAAATCAGAAGCTTTCGGGAAGTTTCGTGAGTTTCAGGCATTAGTTGAAAATCAAACGGGTCAAAAGATTAAGAAGTTAAGGAGTGACAATGGTGGCGAGTACACCAGTAAGGAATTCCAGGATCACCTGAAAAATCGTGGAATTCAACATCAGACAACTGTAGCGCACACTCCACAGCAAAATGGAGTTGCGGAGAGAACCATCCGGACAATCGTCGAAAAGGCGAGATGCATGCTAGCAGAAAGCAATCTCAATAAGAGATATTGGGGTGAAGCAGTTCTAACGGCGATTTACCTCAAAAACCGCTCGCCCTCTATGGCTATTTCGCAACAGGTCCCTGAACAGGTGTGGACCGGAAAGACGGTGGACCTATCGCATTTAAAAGTGTTTGGTTCAAAGGCACAGGTTCTTATTAAGGATGGAAGCCTCAAAAAGTTTGATCCCAAGACACGAGAACTTATATTTCTTGGCTATAGTGAGGATCAAAAGGGGTTTAAGTTTGCTGATGTTAAGAATAATCCAAGGCGGATTATTGTTGCTCGGGATGCCGTGTTTGATGAGAGGTTACCAAATCTGTCTAAGGACAATATGGATTTTCTCGGACCTCTAAACAAATCGCCAACTAAGATGCCGGTGGTGGATGTTCCTGAAGAATTTTTCGAAATCCCCATTACAGGTGCGACTACCAGGGCTATGGAAACTGAGGAGGAAGTTCCAAGCCAGAGCGTACCAGCTCCAGCAACCGGGTCCACCACACCTGAAAACGTCGTGGTCGAATCTGAGGAGTTCCATGATTCAATGGATTCCATCTCGGATTCTGACAGAAGCGAAGAACGAGAAGCTGAACCAGCTGTAGAGGGGCATCGATACCCTCAAAGGATCAGAGTTCCAAACAGACAGAAAGATTTTGATTATAATTTTCTCTGCGTGCACGATCCTGTGTCGGTACAGGATGCAATGGACCGCGGCGATAAGGACCTGTGGTTGGATGCAATGAAGCAAGAGTACGACTCGCTCATCGAGAACGGAACCTGGGAGCTGGTGGATCGCCCAAGAGGAGCGAACGTAGTCAAATGCAAGTGGCTATTTAAGCTGAAGATTGGCGCTGATGAGACAGTGCAGCGCCACAAAGCAAGACTGGTGGCTAAAGGGTATTCCCAGAAGTGGGGGGAGGACTACTCCGAAACCTTTGCACCAGTGGTTAAACTGTCGTCAGTCCGACTACTGCTAGCGCTATCGGCAGAAATTGGATTGACAGTGCATCATATCGATGTCACGACCGCTTTCCTTAATGGTGACCTTGCTGAAGACCTGTATATGGAACAGCCAGAGGCCTTCATCACGAGGGGGAAAGAAGGAAAGGTTTGCAAACTAAAGAAGGCCATATATGGTCTGAAGCAGGCAGCACGATGTTGGAACATGAAGGTTCACGCTCACATAATTAAGATCGGGTTCACGAGGTCAAAATATGACCCATGCGTATACCTGAAAAAGGTCAATAGCAAATTTCTCGCAATTGCCTTATACGTAGACGATTTCTACATTTTTGGGCATGACGTTGACGAGGTTCAGGCCGTGAAAGCAAAGATTGGGGACGCCTTCAAAGTTAAAGACTTGGGATTGGCAAAGGAATGCCTGGGCATGGAGCTCACGCAAAGGAAGGGAGAAGTGGAGCTCAACCAAAGAAACTTCATAAAGAAGGTTCTCCGAAAGTATAAAATGGAAGATTGCAAAGTTGTCGCGACTCCCACAGAGACTAATCTCAGATTGGACAAAGGCGATCCGACTGGAGATATGAGCTACCAGGAGATTGTGGGTTCACTCATGTACCTG
This sequence comes from Eugnorisma glareosa, assembly GCA_947578425.1. Taxonomy (NCBI): domain Eukaryota; kingdom Metazoa; phylum Arthropoda; class Insecta; order Lepidoptera; family Noctuidae; genus Eugnorisma; species Eugnorisma glareosa. Next base: position 4,404,021 of record OX387974.1, on the reverse strand, counting down.
TCCTGTGGCACACGACCTGATATCACATTCATAGTGAGCTACCTGAGTCAGTTTAATTCTTGTTGGAATTCGACTCACATGGCTGCACTCAAGAGAGTGCTGAGGTACCTAAAGGGTACAGCAGATCACAAATTGGTCTACAAGAAGACTGGTAATCCTCTGGTTGCATATGCCGATGCGGACTGGGGTGCCAACGCTGATGGACATTCGTTCACAGGGTATATGCTTGCCCTTGGCAGTGCTGCGGTTTCCTGGCAGACCCGCAAGCAACGTTGCGTCGCACTCAGTACGGCTGAAGCAGAGTATATCGCTATCTGCGAAGCAGCGAAAGAGGTAGTTTGTGCCAAAGGTCTCTACCATGAACTGACAGGTCAGAATAATACGATTGATCTGTTCAGCGACAGCCAAAGCGCTATAAAATTAGTGTACGTTCCTACAGTCGGTAGGAGGTCTAAGCACATAAATATTAAATATCATTATGTGAGGGAATTGGCCGAGGCAAATGAAATTTGTATCAAATATTGTAAGACTGATGAGATGCCCGCCGATATCTTCACAAAAGGACTTACTAGAGTTAAGCAGGACTACTTTAAAAAATGTATAGGCATACAGTGGGGGTGTTAAAAAGGTTGTATACTGGATACATTTTAGTTTATTGTAACTTTGGTTGCTAAGTAATTTTGTTGATAAAAATATGTATGTCACTTTGAAAAATATTAATTATACAAGTCTATCATCTTTTACGAGTTTTACTAAACTAGCTCAGTTTACGAGATACTTTCAAAAGAATACTTCTTCTATAGGAACAACTTCAAGCCACCGTTGCTGAAGATTCTCATTGTTAGGGAATCTGCATGGAAACAACAATATTATTAATATTTTACATCAAAATATTGCCGACGACAAGCGTGATTTCCGAACAGTGATTTTTTCCTCATTTATGAAAAATAATTACGTACTATTTTGATTACTACGTACGACAATGAACATAGCTATTTTATTATGCTTAAAACTGATTTATATTGCCATGATTTCCATAACTGTCAAAATGTGAGTGTACTATTACGTACACTTCTGACTAATCCTTCCGGGAGTACAGTAGGCGTAATGTTATGTTATGATTTCCAAATATTAATAAGAATTAAGTACTTACTGTGATTTTTTTTAAATAAATTAATAGTAGGTATTTAATTTGACCAAGGACTTTATTCGACAGTTGCCGCCAAATAGTAAAGTAAGTTACATTGCCGGCAGCAGTCATATGAGTTTTTTTTAATATTATTATTGTTCCCGGTTGGAGTGTAGCCTTAGGGGCGCTATGGCGCGGGATTTAGAAAATTTTTCGTTTTTTTTTTTATTTTTCGAATTGGTACCATACGCTTATAGACACCATGAGCCGTGCAGAAAACAAAACGGTGTGTACCTGCAAATATATCCATAGGTTAGGTTACGTTAGAACTGTGACCAACTACGCTACCTCGAAATTGAACGCGAAATTTTTCTAAGTATTTTCTTCATAGTGCCCCTAAGACGACACTCTGACCGAAATTTTCTAAGTCCCAAAAATTTTTTTAACCAAAAAATTTTTTTTTTCGTTTTCTTTGCTTCTCATAGCGCCCCTAAGGATATACTCCAACTCCTAAAAATCCGCCCCTAAGGCTACCCACTGACCTTGTACCCAAAAATAAAGTAAGTATTTTTTGTCCAAATGGCCTTTGATGAGCAGCATGCGTAGGTTTCGTCTTCGCCAAGTCTGTTTATACCTCGTAATTTTGAATAAACTGCTGCCCATGAGAAAAGGGGGAGCGGGGTGCTAGTAAGTTATAACAGAGTACCTAACTGTCCCAAATGTAATTACAAATATTGGATACCCTATTAGAAAGGGATGACATCCACTCTTGAAGTTTTCTCGCTCGGAACGCCTTGCATTGCACGTCATCATTCCAGTTAGTGTAACTATATTCCTTGACCCACACTTTTTGACTGATTGTAGTGTTGCCAGCTGTGGTTGCCAGTGAGATTTCGGGGCGCGTCAGTTAAATATTCCTTGGGGAACCTTAGACGATCGATTTTGCATCAATCTAATCCATGACAATGATCTTTGCAAAACGTTCACGATGTTGTCCTTGAATGTGTATTTCACTCATGTAACCACAAATAATGTAACGAGAATCTACCGATGTTCACGATAGAGTGCTCTTAAGTCCATGGTGCTCTTTAGTTGGCTAAAAAACAAGTACTACCATAAATAAGTATATAGTCTGTGGGATAGTTTGACAGCCCATCGATTTGCGGCTAATTTCACTTCAGTTTCGTTCGCGTTCGCGTCTAGCTTTTGCTTATTTTGCGTTCTTTCATTAAATTAAATTTCGTGGTATTTGTATCAAAGTTCATAAGTAAAAGTATTTGAATCACATACTAATCATGGCAGACCGTCTTACCCAGCTTCAGGACACCATAAACCAGGTAACATAACATGAATTCGGTCGTAATTTTGATATAGCCCCACTGTATATTTACATCGTTATTGACTGTTTTGCAGCAAGCTGAGCACTTTTGCAACAGCATAGGTATATTGCAACAGTTCTCTACGCCGAGTAAGTTTCCTGGTTTCGACCGTAGTGGGTCACAGACGCCGCAGCAGCAACAGAATCAAGAGGATTATGCTATGCTGTTCGCTACGTTGATATCTCGCTGTGCTAAGGATATAGACACGTTAATAGAGTCTTTGCCGAGCGAGGAGAGCTCGACGGAGCTGCAGGTGCAGAGCTTGAGGCGTTTGGAGGCTGAGAATAAAGAGGCTGCTGAGCAACTTGAGGAGGTATGTTGCTATTTATGGTACAAGTTGAAATTCTTGAGAGCTTGAGATCAAGTTACTTTCTTTCCATTTGTTATTCATCCTCGTTTCTTACAAAATCTGAGGCGGTTATGGAGCACTGTGGTTATTGGTGACTTAAAGTAAAAGTACTGCAATATTCTACATATTTATAAAATGTTAAATAAAGTTAAAGTTATAAAGTTTTGTGAACCCAATACTTTAGTATCAGATAGGATACAGTAAAAATACCTTTTAATCCATTACCCTCATAGAACAGCAGAATAACTTTGTTCTTCTCTCCATACAAATAGTTATACCTACAGTACAAATCTTTATCTGAATATCTTGTTCCAGGTGGTCCGCCAAGGAGAGATTCTTCTAGAGAAAATCCAGGGAGCCCTCAGTGACATAGCTCAATGTCAGCTAGACATGCAGAACCCAGCCCTGATCCTCAACAAGGATGTGAAGCCTCAGTTATAGGACTCAGAGACACGGTACTGACTACCGTTAGTGATGATTTGATATGGACAATTGATACCAATTGTTAAGTGTCATATGATTCTTGTACACAAAGATAACTGTAATACTATTTGGTCCTGTCTACCCTAGGGCCTAGATGTTAAAGTAAATTATATGGGCACAAAAATATTAACTAATGAATTGGACTGTATAATATTCATCAGTAGGATATACCTAGACCTACTTGGTTTGTTTATGTTATCTTCAATTCTTCTTAGAAACTGGCGTAGCTAGTCCTAGTAGGGCCTTGTATTATTTTTTTTTACGGGCCCTTTCAAGTGCCCGAGTGTGGCAAAGCCCAAACAGAGGAGAAAATCATTAGTATTAAACAAATGATTTTTGCAAAACAAAGAAAATATCATCCTGACTTACATCCCTTTAGCTCTCATTTATTTTACTAAGAGAATGTGTGCGCGAGCAAGGTGAGACAAAAAAATGTGTAACTGCTAGAAAATTAGAACATCCTGAAAGGGAAAAAGCAAGCTCGAAACATTGGTGTGGTCTGAACAGTGAACTGCGATTGGTGAAGTCTTCACAAAGGGCGAGCTCGAAAAATTTGAGCATTCTGGACAGTGATAAGTTACATTTTCATTTTATCTTTTCTCAAGAAGAATAAGGTTGTGAGATTTCTTGATTTTTTTTCTCGTCAGGGCCCTTGTTATTCAGGGGCCCTGTGTCATTGATACGGCTGATACAGCGGTAGCTACGCCCCTGCTTAAAAACCACATAACTCAAGTACTTTAAAAAAAAAAAATTATAAGTTTAAAACACTGTTATTTGTAAGGAATTAGTGTGCAGAAAGCTTTATCAAACCTAGCTTGACAACCTGTATTTATTCATTACATATTTTTGTTATAAAAATGTCTAATGTGATATGGATAAATAGGATCGATTCTAACTGGTTGCTATTAACCAATGTTTGTTTTATTTGTTCTTGTAATTAATGATGTGTGGAGCAAATAAATTAATTTTACCCAAATAAAAAACGATTTTTCAGTAAATATACCACCCACTTCAATTTGGTCAGATTTACTTAGATGCGTTGTACGTCCTAAAATAACTTTATTTGATCTTCAGTGCCATCTTGTGCCAAAAGTATTTACTTGTGTAGTGTTGAAATGTTAGTTCGCAAAATGTGCGATAGATGTCGTTAAAAATACTTAGCTGTCTTAACCATAGTTAAAGATTCGCGGGTGTAAGCAGATATTACCATTCACTCTCGTGTAATCTATACTAAATAATAAAGAGGTAAAATTTGATTGATTGTAAGTTTGTATGTAGGGGGTAATCTCTGGATCTACTGAACCGATTTTGAAAATTCTTTCACTAATAAGAAGCTACATTATCCCCGAGTGCTTTATGCTATATTTACAAAGTGCCCGTGGAATAATTTCCGACTAAAACGCGAGCGAAGCCGCGGGCAACAGCTAGTGTTGACTAAGGGTATTTGGCTTCATGAAGACGAGTTTTACAGACGAGAAAATAAGGTAACAGTTTCGAACAGAACGCTGCAATGTAAATTGTTACTGTATAAATAAATAGTGAGTGCTCATAGCCTGTTTAAGGAAATTTCGAAACGTCTAGTTAGTTGTCGCTTCCCGTGACCCAAGGGCTGGCTTTTACCTTGGCCAGAGGCTAAGTGTTGCCATACAACATGGCAACGCCGCCAGTCTCTTGAGTACATTACCGGCTGACAGCGTTGAGGAGATTTTCGATGCCTTTTTATAGTTTGTCTTTGTTGTTAGTTTATTTATTTTATATTATTTAATAGTTTGTAATTAATTATGTTTATAGTTAGTTTACACGAAATAATTTAATTGAATTTCGGGCTTGAACGGTGGCGCTTCTTGGAAACCAATCTAGAAAAAAAGCAGTGGTAGGTATTGGTACCTATGTTGTATTTCAGGGAGACAGATATTAATCGCTCAAAGGTTTTTGAATAGCTGTAGTCGGTTTCAGACATACCTACCTACCTTCTCGAAATATTTGTAAATTTATATGGTTCAATTAATTTTACTGATGATGTGGTGGGGAGAATTATTGTATGTGTCTGTGTCTAATCCTGTTATCAAAGCAATTACAATAATTTTCATACAACTCCATATTTAATTACCGCTCGTTGATGATTTATAGCCGTGAGCTACATCAAGTGCATGCTACCTTAATTCCATTTACCTACTCGTACACACTTTCACATTTCCAAGGAAATGGTAATCGAACCTTTTTTCTGAGGAAGGAAGGAAGCGAAGGAAGTTTCTCTTCGCCCATCCTGGTTCAGTCCCTTGATGTCCGGCTCAAACCGGCCACTCGAGGAACCTTTACAAGTTAACATTCACACGCGGCCTGCGCCCAGCCTCTCGCCGCCGTCGACGCTCACTCACCTGCAGTTGATAACCAACCTCTTTGCCGCGAGCACGCTCCACGCCTCACGCTACCGGTTTTTGATCGCACCTCTTTAGTGACGAACGATTTTGAATTCAAAGTTTTTGAATTTACAACCCTGTTCGTTCATCGACTCGTGTTCCATATTTCAAATTCTACAATGATGGACTCTGAACTGTGCGACTGTTTATTTTTTATTAATTATTGAGTGTTATTTTTTTTTCCTATGGGATTGTTCCCTGAAAAGTGGTGAAGGAGTGAATGTGAAAATTGGAACCGACCCGGAAGAACGGGTCTATTCTCCCTTCACGCTTCTGTGACAGGTATGTGATTATAAACCTTATTAAGTGACGGTTGGTCATATTAATTATTTACATTACCGATATCCGGTATTATCTATTAATTAAAACATTAAGTTTATTATCGCTACTAATTGGCAAGCGGATTGTCACACAGGAGCAGGATTTTCCAGTAATTTTCCAGTTTTACGCGGCATTGGTATTGAAAACAGTAGTTTTCGCTTCTGTCACTTTGCAACTTTCTATAATTACATACCTTAATACCTGTCGGGACTTAATGCACATGCATTTTCTCAAGGTAGACCGAAAATTAAAGATTAGGAAGACCTAATTGAAAATACTTACCAACCTTAATTGACTATAATAGAGATACTTAATTAAACTATTACACTCATTTGGTAAGCAAACTCTATAAATAGCACTCTGACTCTTTATGTATTTTAGAGAAAATTGAAAATATTCAATATCATGGGTAGGAGAGGTGAAAACCGGTCGCCCTATCGCTCTTTCACTCTATCTTTAAAGATTTTCTTCGCCTATAGAAATTGAGACGTTCTGCTTACAACCAACATTTGAAATTACAGTCTTATAGTTATGACAGATCAAAATGTATCTTAACCTCGTTTTTTCTGGCTGCAAGTACTGTCCAGAACGATCCTAGCCTTCCAGATCAGGCAAAAGGTTTTTGTAATAGGAATTTTTCACCAGCAACAACGACTCTAGATTTGTGCTATGTTGCTATGCTTACCCCTTAGATATTATGATTAGGGACCTAAATATAACTTCGACAGCGAAATGTAGGTAGTTTTCACATTCGACAGCTGCTCCTAATTTTCGGGAAACAACCGTACTAAATAATCGTCAGAATTCTCCAGCCGATATCCCATTTTATTGGGGTCAACTCCTCTGTTATAGGACAGCTCAGTCGTTTACTTATTCCTATCTATGGCTTAGGTCAATATCGAAGGCTATTGTCGGACTTTAATTGCGTTGGTCCGCAAACCTCATAACTACGTTTTTTAATGCTCAACCAACAATTTGTGGTAAATGTTATTGGTAATTAATTTCAAATCGACTCGTTTGGAACTCGTATTTATTTACTCGTGCAATAATGGCTGCTGAATTTTATGATGTGAGTTTGGTTTGGCGTTGGGCCTAGTTTTCGACAACCTGTACCCACTTAATTAACTAGGACCTTTTGTCGTTGTTAAGCGGTTTATCTGGCTTAGCTTTAAAGCTCGTTTTAATTCAGATATTTACTAAAATAAATTGTATCAGTCAAGTGCCTAATTAAATTAAAATATGCAATTTAAAAACAAAAAATGTTATTGTTGAATACACAACTAATATAAAGTGTTCCTACTATCGGTTTGTGTAATACCTACGTAGCTGTAGGTAAGTCTTACAAATATAACAAATATGTACCTATCGATTTATGGGTAATTTAAGACCATGAAAATGAAACATAAAACTGAAAACAACATTTCTAATTAAACAGTATTAAGCTTCTTTCAAAACAAAGAGCTGCCATTTCGTAAACCACGTAACTGCCATTAACAGAAGAGCTCTTCAGCTGTCCATTGACTTATGAACTGCATTATGTAGATGGATAGAAAACGCGGATGTCACAGACGATGTAAACGGAGTTTAACATATCTATGAGATTATTACGTTATAGAGAATATATTGAGGCGAAAATGTTCGCGGATGCTTTGTGAAAGTGTTGACCCCTTCGAAACCGGCTCGCTAGTCGAGGGTTTTCCATCTAATGCTTATATGTCGTAATATACACTTTATATGTGAGTAAACTTTGGTTCGTGACTGCATGAGTAATATTTTGACATTTCCGTTGCTTCAAGTTCCCTGGATTAGATCTGTGTTTCGGGTGGATTCATCAAGACACTCGATAACAGAATTTAGAGTTTTGAGTCAATTCTTCATTTTCAACCCGTCTCGGGTGTGGCCCTTGTAAGTCTCCAGTAATCATCCGCCAGTACTATCCCAATGAGGGCTATCGTTTTTGAGCTCACCAGATGGCGCCACTATCGAGTAAGGTCCTATCAAGAATTCTATTTTTTACTTTAAAGTACCAAAACCTTCAAAAAAAGTTAATTTTGTTATGTATAATAACTCAGTGTAAACTTCAGATACATATTTACAATATTCTCCCTAAAATTAGCAAATATGACACATTTAAAAATCATTTTACCTCCAAGTACTAACAAATAAGATCTTAAGTAAGTTGCTACTTAAAATTTTCAAGTCATAATTAATCAGGAATACCTCAATCAAGACCACAATCGTGATTATTAGTAAAGAAATGTGATAAAAAGCGCGCAACGCGCGAACACTATGACATCTGACTTTTCGGTGACCTCGCGCTACACTAGCGCCTCTAGCGGCGAATTTATACGCGATAGACCTCATTGATTTGGGCCCGGCACTGTATTTCTATCACTTCCAACTTCATCAGTTGGCAGAAGTCATCCCTTTCTATATCTCTTTCATATCATCATTAATGACGTGCATTTCTCTTTCCTTTATCCGTCCTTGCATTTAAAACTTATAGCTGTTCAGACTGAAAACTTTCCTCGCATCCTTCTATTTTAATCATAGTCTATGTGTTGTGAATTAGGACATATCTATATAGAGAAGGGCTACAACATTCACTTTGTCCTTGTACATACTTCAACATTAACAGCTAGCTTCGTCGACATCCATTAATCACTTATATGAAGCTCAAAAGCGAACTGTCCACTAGTTTTTAAACTATTTTGCAAACTTATTTGCGTGAATAGAATTCATAATCATGTTTATTTTGTAACAATGATTTATATGGCTTGTCAATCAATCGATCAGGTTAACCGTTTGCAGGTTGTTGGACATAGGCACGCTTATAAGTAGGTAGTGCCACAAAAGCTTTCTAGTTACGAGTATAGCCAATACTTAAAGTGCGAGTATGCCAAAATAAACGCGCACTGTTGAATTTTCAGTCATCGGCACATTGCTGAGAGTTGAAATATCATTTTATAAGTTAATAAGTTAGATTTATCGATGTCAACTTGGTTAGTTGGGGTATCTAAATGAGGTTCAAATATTCATCAAGGTCTGCCCGAGTCTGAAATATGTACTTTGTGATAGCGTAGGTATTCTTGTTCTAACCGTTTGCATTAGTGGTATAGTGTAACTACTAGGAACACTATTTTTTATCCGACTTCAAAAATGGAGGAGGTTATATGTTCGTGTGTATGTATTTTTTTTTTAAAGATGGTATACGAGGTTTACAATATTAATTGTTATCCTTTTCCCTATGCATCGTCAGGCAGAATCGGGAATGATCGTGATTGTAATGCTAATAGCGATCCATTTGAACGCCATAAAAAGTTGTCGATGAAATCCTATTATAAAACATGAGAACATGTTCTAATAATATAATTACCGTCAGCTGTATGTTTCTACACACGTGGTAGTAGCTCCTCGCCTTGTGGCCTCCGGAGTATGATAATAATATTTGATAATAAATCCGATGCAAAAGTAAACCTCGGATTTCCAGTTATTTGACGATGCTATTTAAATCAATCAGCGGTCAAGTGCGACCTGTGAGTGAAGTTGGGCGCCATTTTTGTTTACATTTGAAATTAGAATTGAAGATCTGGGAGAGGTAAACGAGGTAGAGGGGTAGAGGTAAAGGAGAGGAAAACTGATCGATTGTCGTTGACTGACGATTGAAATTGAGAGTGTAAGCATTCCAATGTCCATTTTTAAAAGCGGATTTTTTCAAGACAAAGAAATTAATAGTGAAATTGGAAGAATGAAGCGAACCGATATATTTCGAAACGAACGGTGGTCTAAGATAAACATACGCCTAGTTTGGGAGGCGAATTATCAAGTCCCAAACATTGCAGTTAGAGATCGCAACATCTTTTAAGGTTGACACTACACCTACAGACTCACACATTGTCCTTATCTTCAGGGCTATCCTAGAGGCTTGTTAAAATGAACAAAACAAAACCAAAACAACAACGCCTTTTAAATGGAGTCAGACCTACTAAGCTGTCATCCTTGAATACAGGTGCATTCGTTTATTCGGTCCACGTTATAATCATCAAATAAGTAAACTCAATTTTGTAATTTAACGGCACGACACCCTAATCCGCCACGGTCACCAAATAAGTCAATACTCGAGTCGTATAAACCAACACTATATTCAAATGGTTGTCAAATATAGCTGATTAGGAAGCAAGGATATTCGACGTATCTTGCTTACGTGTGGTCGAAGCCTTCACCTGTAATGTTTGAGTTTACAAGATAAACAAAAACGTGTTTCGTAAATTAGCGGTTGTTATTTCATTGAGAAGGTAGTTGATAAACGGTGATTTTTGAAAGGCTTTTAACTATGTGATGGAGATTTCAAACGTCTCGAAGATTAAACGTTGCTTTTTCGTTTAAAGCTATTAATTCTTCGGTGTATTTTAGTTTGTTTGTTCCATAATCTTAGCTAAATTCAATTAGATAGCATCATTCTTAATCACCCGAGTTCTAGTGAATATAAATATTGAATCCTGCGTATCCATTTCAGAATCTACATTTCTTGATGTGTGACTCAAAATATAGCTCTACTTAATGTTAAGGAAATCAATAGCAACAAGAATTAACAAGTGTACATCTCCATCCTGTACAAAACAAAAGAGAGAACAGTCAAGAAATTTAAAATTTCGGTTCTCCGCATTCGTCGTCCATTTTTATTTTAAAAGCGCCATCTTGGAACTTACCTTGACATTTAACGCGTCCGAGCCGAGCGTGGATCCTCTTATGTGTTATAGATACTATAATGTCCGTTTTATATACGTTACATGTAATGGAGAGCTGATACTATGCCATGTTGATAAAAAACTCTATGTGATAATTTTATTGTCACGAAAGGGTTTTACCTTATTTAACATTTGAATTAACGTCGATTTTCTTCTGATATGATGGCGTGGATTCTCGGAACAAATACATACACGATTAGTTCGTGTTACGTCCAAATACAATAAGTTTCAGTAGCTTCAGCTTATTTTTAACCGACTTCAAAAAGGAGGAGGTTCTCAATTCGATGGGTTTTTTTTTGTGTATGTACACCGATTAGGCTGAGATTTATGATGCGATTTTCGTGATTCTTCTTTAGTTTGATGCGGAATAGTTCCATTTGGTCCCATTAAAATTTGGTGAGAATCTGATGCTGATCTTCGAAGATATACAATGAAACTCTTCAAAAATATACGGCAATTCTGCCGTGATTGCTGCAATCGCTTGGATGTTTATTGTTTAAACAACATCATGTCGTAACCTCACGCCTGTATGCTCTGAGGGGTACGCAAATGTGTACAATACACCCTGATTTCGACAGTCTAGATATGTTAAGTTCTATTTATTGAGGTTAAGCCTATTACCATGACATGTAATGTATTGCTAACAATGTAAAATAAATGGAACAATACAAAAAATTGAAAAATGAACAAAAAAACAAAAAGAAAACAAAATCAAACTAACAAAAGTCACCGACTTCTGAAGCTAAAGTTGTTTTTTACTTTTTTGCGTTTTTGAAGTCTGTTTTATTTTTTGCAAAAAAGATTTTATGATACATGTCATCTAGTCGTTCATGCAGACAGCTAACACAATTTTTAACACATTTCTATACCTACTGAGTTTCACTCAGCTCGTTTCTCACATCTCAAATCGAACATATAACCGATTCCTGTGACTGCAGTTTGAACTTTCTTAGCAGTTCATTGTTTGGTGACTTGATGTGCAAACACCAAGAAAGTTCAAGGCGGCCAGTTGCACCACAAATGGAGTCATAAAATGTAATGGCCGTAGAACGTACCTTCAACAACGCTTTAAATAACGATAGAGCGATTTCACACGAACAAACAGTTTTAGCAAATCACGTATCTTTATTTGGGGATTAACAATAGCATCCGCAACGATGTAAGTATTGTTTGTTCAGTTCAATCGATTGGATTGGCTTTAGCTATTTGAAATGTTCAATTAAGATCAGAAAGTATCGTTCACCTTTTCTAAAAGGTTAAAGCAAGCTCGTAGTCGTAGTCAACTAGTCAATATAACACTTTGCTTAGTTATTGGGAAAAATCATTCAGAATTTAGGTAGGTACTCTGTGTCACATTTTGATACAACTATCTACCTACTGCTTTCTGTGACCATTCTTACCAAAACCCTGATAGTCCCAACCATTAAAAGCTCGAATTCGAAATTGGAATCCCAAAGTTATAATGAAAACACGATTGATTTCGAACTGCGTCTAACGCGCGAATTTGATAATGACCCCCTGACGTGTTACAAACCATTCTAGAACCGAGTGTTATCGAGTGTTATCTAAAGCGTAGCTAGGTAAACAGAACAGAATAGTTATAGCGTTTCAAAATTGTTAAGCTGTGGTTTGTACACTGCTATTTGAAGAACCTACTTCTTTAAGAAAATAGTGGAAAATTTGCCACAGCCTGTATTTTGCCGTACCTACCTATGTAGTTTTAACCATCAGTAGTGAACGGACGGCATTCTGTTTTTTTTTGTAACCATAATAAAATTCAATATGGGAAAAAAAGTGAAAAAAAAATACAATAATAATCCTACTAATATCATAAATGCGATGTTTATGAGGATGTATGGAATAGTATGGATGTCTGGATGTTTTTACTCTTTCATGCAAAAACCACGGACCGTATTTGGATGAAACTCGGCACACAGATAGTTTATAACCTAGACATAGGATATTTTTTATCCCGGCAGTGCAATCCCGTGGGACAAGGCATAAGCTAGTAGTGACATAAAACTGGTACTGACTATGTTTCTAAACTTAATTTACATTTTAATTCAATTACATCATAATCATCAATTCTTATAATAACAAAGATTATCTAACATAAAATATTCCGCTAATATGATATTAAATATTTATACAGAACCATATATATATATATATTTTAGATTAATAATATGACATTTTGCTAATAAACAATTTTAAAGAATGTGAGGATGAGAAGCATTATTTATAATATTTTCGTAAATAACCAGAAGAATTTACCTAGAATTGAGCCTACTTAGGTACATTTACTTATTGCTAGAAAATAGAAATCTATTTTCTTTTTCATCTGCAAAAGAAACACCTAAGTACCTATGTTGAAGCGTATAAGCAATCATATAATGGTATAATATTTTAAGTAGGTGCCCAAATTACAACCAAATAATTGAAACAACAATTAGGTAAAACAACTTTATAAATAATGATGAAACTTAAGGATCTACCCAAGTTTATGCTAAAAAGAGCACTCCGTGCATTTAAGATTACAGGTTCCGCTCCAAAAACTGCTCTTTGTTCCAAACATCAAATTTTTCATCGAAATACCAGTTTCAATTACATAAACAAGATTTGAACTTTGAACCTGAGCGTTTATAAGCACAGAAAAACAAGATCAATCGCGACTTCTTTTTATTTATTCCAATGCCTATGAAGGATTTGTAAGAAAGCTTTTGTGCCTATTGCTCAAACGCCTCGACTAGTTCACGTTTACTGACTGAATAAGTAAATCGTTGGGCAATATCGATCCTAAACGAGAGATTTCGCGTTCGGGTGAAATATTTGTCGATGGATGTGGTAATCGGCGCGGTTCGGCCGACTTCGGAAGATGCACGACGAATGAAAATTAATCACGATGTTCAGTAAATTGGAATATAATGGAGCAATAGATGTTTAAATGAATGTTTAGAAAGAGGGAAAAGGAAGGTGGATGTATTTCGGTAGTCAATAAATGTGAGAGATGAAGTAGGGAAAGAACTCAATTCATCATAATCGGACCAACTTGTTATTGGCTTTCAGCCATCAATCGGTGGATTGTTTTTGTTGATTCACGTTTATTGTCAGCTGTGGGTAGGTGCTGGGTTCGTCTTTCGTGTTCTCTATAAATAAGTTGTGTATACAGAGAGAGATACCAATTTGAGATCAAACGGAAAGGTTAACCTAACCTACTGGCCCACCTGGGTGCTTAGGTAGATAATGCTCATCTTCACTTACACTAAGCTATACCTAAATTAATGTCTAATTAAAGTGCACTGTTGGGTTTCCAACGGCCTAGCACCGAGATTTGAAATCCCCACAATACAATAATATTAGAAAGACTACTGTTTACCCTGGAATCGCTTAGTGTTCATAAAAACGGGCATACCTATGTATGTTATTTTCCGAACACTACCTATGTTTACATGATGACGTTTCTTTTATTCACCGCTCAACATGCAAATTACAAAGTAGCTCCAATAACACCAGCTTGCAAATGTTATTTCAATAATAATAAAACCGTATCTGCAATCAATTGTGTTGGTAAAGGCATACAGTATTGCTGTATTGCTCAAGCGGGGTCATTGACCGTTCTGTTGTTATTTTGAATAGGTGATTACGATCTAATTCATCTTTAGTGTTCAATTATTCATCTTTGTCATTAGTACTTACTAACTTAAATATGGATCTCAGGATCTGTGTCTGTTACTATGATGATGGTCTAAAATAAATAGGTTTATAATAATATCTTTTTAATATGATACGCCTTTTATATGGACCTCCTTTTTGTTTGTGGCCAATTAAAATTCTTTTTGAGGTTAGAATTTTTTGTTCTTTATTGTTTAAGGTAGGTGTTATAGTAAATACCTAGTTGATTATGATTTGAATGGCTAAACATAGATAAATTATTAGGTACTTACTCTACTTTTTGTCAAAGGTTGTTTTTTTTTTTTAACTGGGAAATAAACCGGGAAAGATCATTAATTATGAAGACTGATTAAAATCTCATACTTAAATGATTTATGCCAAAAGAGTAAAAGCGAAAAGATTTATAAACAAAAACCAGTTCAAACATGTAAGTTCGGTAAGCGTGTCAAGCACGTTTACTAAGCTGGGCTACGAAGAAAAAAAGTTGTAAAAAAACAAGGCTGTACCTCTTTTCACTTTCGTCTGCTGTAGCGGTATAATCAACGTGGTGTCCTGCCTGTGTTTATACTAGTAAGTTGTAATACCGGCGGACTACGAAGACCTGTTTCAAAGAGTTTGTAACCTTTTATAACTAATTTTTAGCTCTGCTGCAATTTATTTTATAATTAAGTACCAATTTTTGAGGCAGCAATTTATCTGATGACTACATTTACACTTGCCTATTATTATAAGATCTAAAAGCCTATATTGTCCCACTACAGGGCAAACGCCTCCCTTACCTCCTTCCACATTTCGCGATCTAGTGCGGTTGTAGGCCAAATCCTTTGAGAAAGAGTCCAGCTCATTCCGCCATCTCCTTCTGGGCCTGCCGCGTTGTCGTTTCCTGCTACAATACATTATTCAAAACGTACCTATGGGTATCGTGAGCTATTGTTAAAAAAATCCTTGTATAAATAAAAGAATTAACAGACTTTCCTCAATGTGACCTCTCAAATCACGTACTTTTCAATGCTAGTACAACCAACGAATAACTTTGAAAAAAGTTTTCCTCACATTGATGTTTTATTTTTATGGCTTTTTGGCCAAGGATGATTTATTTTCCTAATTGTTTTATTTGTATTCAATATTCATTGCTATAATAAACAGTAGGGAAAACCATATTTCTACCTATTTAAATAGCTTCTTAATTTTTCCTTTTGCAATATCCCTTCGTATGCACTAGTATCATATTATTATCATCTTGGACTTACGAAAAGTGTTTTCAACATACCTTATAACTTAAGTAAACAATCACTAGTGCGAATATCCCGGTTACGTTTACTATCAATGATAGGGTAAGGGTAGGATACCCCTGCCAGGGTTGCGGGACTGTTCGAAAGAGATACCGCGGCCCTGGAACACAAAGGGCAAAGGAAGGAACATGGATGGGTTTTAGTCAGTAGAAGTCTGACACTCCCTCCTGCTCAGCCCAGAGCGGGAGGGGTTATTTGATGATTTCCCATCGGTAAAAAAAAAAAAAAAAAAAGGGTAGGATACTGTCATGTAATTTATTTTTCAATACACTTTCTCGAAAACTGGTTCTAATCGCACTACGATTAGGTTCAACATGCAATGTATTTCACACGCGTGCGATTTTTAATATTTTTCCGCACACGTGCGGAAATAAAAATTTGCACAGATAAGTCTAAAGGGTTCAATGACTATATCTATAGTCGGCGGTGATTGTTTTTTTTTTAATCCCGGCAAAGAGGTATGCGTCTTTACGGATTAAGTATTTTTCGAGTATTTAAATTGTGTTTATAAATAGAATATCATATGATAAAAATGATTATTTAAAATAAATATTTATTTTTATGAACAAATTAACATCTTAATGTGTTCTAAATTTAAAAAAAAAATGAATTTTCTTTTTTTCATAGTAGGCTGTATACAGCATCATACCTTTGCATCTTCTTCAACCTGGCGAAAGCAAAGCGCGGAAAAAAAGCTAATTAAATCATAGTTTCCTAATAATTCCTGACAAAAATACTTTCCGTTCTAATATTTTATTTCTTCGAAAGTGTATTGAAAAACGTCGTTTGATACGCGTGGGGATTTGTTATTGCAGTTCTCGGCTCCATAACACCCTCGCTTGCAGCTCGGGTGTTAATTCCGCGCTCGAATGCAATAACAAAGTTTCCCCAATTATATCAAAATGTACTATTTTCACTTATATCAATAATATGCAGTATTATCAACCCGAGAAAATGATTAAAAGTTAATTTCAACTATTGCTGGATGCACAAAAAAAAAATTAAACTCCTACAATTTTCTACGACAGTTCAAACGTCCATGACTATCGCGGCCATTCATGTCATAGCATTTGATGTCACTTTCCTATAACTGCCTTGTTTAAATCTAATTTGTTGCCCTTAATAGAATAGTTATACTATACTGTAAGTGCTTTATTTAAGCAAAATTGCAATAACAATATTATAGTAAAATCTTAGTGAAACTTTAAGTACTTTTCAACTAAATGTGTTTCTTTGACACATAGCATTTGACGTCACTACCGGAATCGATGCGTTTTGTGTTTGCGTTCCGTTTCACCAAAAACACGCTACATAAAGTATTAAATTGTAAAATAAGTGTTGTATTAAAGAATTAAAGTGTACCACACAATGTTTTTATGGTCCAATACAAGGCATTTTTGAGAAATTAAAAAAGTTTTGTTGGTCTTGCCTATACCCTACTATAAACCCATTTATAACGTACGGTAATGGCTGCCGCGATCTTATTGATCGGTTTACTATTATAACATAAAAAAGCTATTATTTACAATCTCCTCGCAATGGATAAGAAGGTCGGACATATGTCGTGTGATGGCGTGTACAAATGATCACGGCCGTGAAATTTGGAGCGAAAAACTAGATTTTTACCATTAAAACTTTATTGTGGTCCGTTAATGTGCAACTAAGTGGTATAAATGCGATAATCATGGCGCACTGTATTTTATTGCGCGACAGGGATCTTTAAAGGTAGTTAGGCTGCAAAACGTTGGATGTCAAGACATCCAACCAAAACCAACCCCAAGCCAAGGCCAAGGCACATAAAGTTGGCGGCACACATAAACAATATTTTTTTTTTAAAGTTTGGTTCGAAATTTGAATAATGTTCACCAAAAAAAGATGTCGATCCATTAAGCCAAAAAATCACAACATATCCGTTTGTATATTATTTATAATGCTAACACGCATTTCTGTCCAGACATGGATGTACGAAGGTCTCTCTATTTAAGTAGTGCCTAAGTCTATCGAACTTTTCATGGTTACGTCTTTGGTTCGCACTTGTCAATATAGTGTTAATAATTTACACCCGTTTAATCAGTGGTTCTTTGGACATGCTCGTTTAAAAAGATGTTCATTTCGTGTGGATTGTAACTCAAAGTCTGAAGTCTGGCTTCCAAATATGTTTTGTTAAGGTGTTGTTATGATTGCGAATATAGATAAGTATTTAATATTTCAACTAGGTAGGTATGATATATTAGACTACTAGCTGTGCTCGCGACTTCGTCCGCGAGGACCTAGATCTAAATAAAAAAAGATTTAAAACGAAAAAAAGTATCCTATGTCCGTCCTCTGGTTGTAAGCTACGTCCCCACAATTTTCGGCCAAATCGGTTCAGCCGTACTTGAGTTCAGTGTTTCCACTTTAATGATTTCGTTTCCCCACGCCTCAATTGAAATTTCCCCTTCTCGGGACTTTTTTCCCCTCAAAAATTATTCTGCTATAGTTTTGGCACTAGTAGTAAAAATCTGCTCAACGGTCACTTATCATTTGGTCACATTATATTATGGTAGTACTATCGATAACCCAAGACCAGTGTCAAAGTGTGTGTTTTGTGTGATTTGACTTCCATATTATTTATATTTGGCAACGCCGCGTAACAAAAAACAGATAGATGTATCTTTTTCAGTAACTTTGCTTCACACTCAAAATAAGATCATGCGCAAACATCTATTATAGTTATTTACTAGAATGTCGGAGTTAAATTTGTCAAATAAAAAACAAAAATTATTTAATTGGAAACGTAAACGATGAAAAATATCTGAAACAAGTTTTTTTTTTTGGTTAGGCTTTTACAATCAAAAAATCAAAACAAATCAAAAAAAAAAACAAATCAAATCAATCAATTTTTTTTTTTTTCAATCATCTCGTTCATCTCTTTCCCCTTTTTCTTCCCCTCTGGATCCTAATTTCCCCTCAATGTGAAATAATCAGCTGTCCCATACATTTGGGTAGAGTAGGTATTGAAATTTTGTATAGGACAGCTGATTATTTTTTTACGATTTCGATGATGGTCCCATAGAGAAAGTTGTTCAGTTTGATGGTCCGTACCACAGTATTCGATATGATTATACCCTTTCTGTTACATGCTTTATAAAGATGACTATTAACAAAAACTATCAGATGATTACAAAAATAATCGAAGCTCCTAAAAAAATAAGGATGAGGATAGTGAAAACTAGTGCCGTAAGTAAATTGGCAGATTAAAAGATTGCTTTTAATCTGCCAATTTACTTACGGCACTAACTTGTGAAATAATAAAGTGAATAGTAAAGTGTAAGTGCAAGTAGTGTGTTAGTAAAGTCTTTCAAGTATCCGATCTATGCAGTGCCGTAACTAGGGCGGTGCCAGCGGTGCCCAGGCACAGGGCGCAGACCCTGGAGGGGCGCAGAAATGACCAGACCAGTATCTAGTTTTGTTTATTGTTTCATGCATGGTAGTTAGTAGGTACATTTTGTTTTATTGCGAATATGGTGTAGACGCGCCCTCTGTACTATCTATATCTATATGGCATTTTTCAAGCGATCTTGAAACAACAACACTTGTAAAGGTGGTTTTATATTTGTCTGATGTGTCGTGACGTGACGCGTCAGAACGGTATCGGTTTCATACATTTAGTACTAGCTGGTGCCCGCGACTTCGTCTGCGCAGGATTAGTATTTCGAACAATATGTTTATAAATTGTAGCCTATGTGTTATTCTGATGTATAAGCTATATTATTGTAAAGTTTCATTAAAATCCATTCAGTAGTTTTTGCGTGAAAGAGTAACAAACATCCATCCATCCATCCATACAAACTTTCGCGTTTATAATATTAGTAGGATGGTAACGTTCACACTAGTGCGTAACGTGTTGTGTTGTGATGGCTTATGTATGGAACCGATACAGTTCTGACGCGTCACGTCACGACACATCAGACAAATATAAATCCACCTTGTCTTGCTCGCAATATTACATACACAAACAAAAGTACCTATACCGTAACTATGAGACAATTTCTGTCTATATTCATTTGGAGGGCGCCACTTCTAACTTAGAAGTTCTAAGCAAATCTGTCAATCTAGCTGAGGAGATGTACATATAGTTCACGTTACGCTGTCATTGCTGTCAGCCACATTCATTGGTCCTCCCTTTATCTTTGATTTTATTCATTAACTACGTGCGGCGTTACTGACGCACTAGTGTGCGAGAGATAGATAGAAAATTCATCGTTCGACAAGAGTGAAAAGGATGACTTACAAAACTAAACGATTCACAAACGTTCCATTCTGCCGCGCCGTCCCACCCAATGTTCGGGGATTCCCCGATACATCGAGAATCTTTTCATCGAGAATTTTGGGCCGAAATAGAAACTTTGAAGAGTCAAGTTGAAGCGACTACATTATTTGATAAATGTGAATGTCAGTCAAGTATGGGTCTTCTCAAAGCTATAGTGGAACTGGATTTAAAGGAAATGTTTCCCAATGTAGTAGTCGCTATAAAGATATTTTTAACGATGCCAGTGACTGTAGCTTCCTGCGAGAGATCATTCAGTAAGCTCAAATTAATAAAGACGTACCTGCGCTCGACGATGGGCCAAGAAAGATTGTCTGGCCTAGCGATTTTGTCGATTGAACGCGACATAGCACGGCTCCTGTCGTATGACAATGTAATCAAGGACTTCGCAATGAGAAAAGCGCGGAAAGTAAATCTTTGAGTAGGTAGCTGTCCTTTTCTTGTGATTACGGTTTACCTTAGCCTTGGGTCTTTACTATCGAGTACTTTGTGTCATTTCTGTATTTGAGCAAATATTTTTGAATAAACAATTTTTATCTTAAAGAAATCTACTAAGTACCTTCGTAAACAAAAAATAGATAGATTTATTTTTATGCACATTTGTCCACTTTATTGTCAGAGCCTGATTAGAGCATTTTTCAAGGGCGCAGTTTTGAAAGCTCGCACCGGGCGCATAAAAGGCTAGTTACGGCACTGGATCTATGCGTTAGTGCCACTAACGCATATATCGGATACTTGAAAGACTTTCAAAGCTCGACTAAGCGCTAAAAATTGAAGATCAAACAAGGCGGTTTTATTTAGGCACCTGGCCTAAGTGAAAACTGGCAGCGGGTTACACTTCAGTGAGTACTCTGTCTAATAAAACTTCTAGATCGGCGTGAAAGGTATTCCGGCGGTAACAAATATCATTGCATTATTGGCAGAATCGCAGACGTAGAAAAAATTAAATGTGGCTTAATAGCAAATGATGGCCACTGTTTTCATCAGCTCATATCACTGACTGACAGATCGAAACAGCCTTAAATTAAATTACACTGCTACAAAGTTCTATAAGCACTAGAATGATATTGCGTTGTGGTAGGTAAATATTTTTATTGCACTTAGGTTAATACTTATTTATTACATTCAAATCAAATCAGTTTATTGCCAACATGTTGTAGGTACAGGGTTTGGAAGATTACATTAAAAGTTTCAAAAATGCACACCGTAAGGGCACTTCAAAAAAATATGTAATACAGTAAATTTCATAATTTTATTACTAATTATGAAATGTATTGTTAATTATAAAATGTTACAATGTCGTGTTAATAATACCTAATTCGTGTAACATTTTTAAAAGCTTATAAGTATCAAATATGTAGGTACGGTCGAACAAGCTATTTGGTATACACGCGGAAATTTTCACAATCCAATGCCGAAGCGCATACTTCTATGTTCTATGTTAAGGGTTTGGTTTCCGCACTTAGTCCCTAAAGTGGACCATTGTACGTGAGCCATGGTGGCCGTTACTCCAACCAGCCCACCTCCCTCCAGAAGCAGATCAAACTTCCCGGTCTTCTCAGGACATCCTCAAGGGATCTCGGTGTTCCAAGAGTCTCCTCGCGGATCTGGGTGACGCCGGTACACTGGAGGAGTACATGCGCTACCGTTTCCTCCGCCTCCATGCACGCTCTGCACAGGGGGCTATCAGTCATACCTAGGGTGTGGAAGTGTTTGTTGTTCAGTGAGCAATGTCCAGTGATGGTCCCCGCCACCAGTCGCAGGCTATCTCTGTCCAGGCGCAGAAGGCGCTTGGTTAGGTTAGCATATACTTTTCCAAATTTTATTTAATAAAGCTTTTTTCATTATGCGAGTGATTCCTAATGACATAAGCTTTATAAAATAGAATTGCAAACAATATTGTCAGTGTACTAGGATTGTAAATATTTCTGCGTGTATACCAAATAGCTTGTTCGACCGTACCCAAGTTTGTTTATTTATTTATTTATAAAAAGCATGGTGAGCTAAGCTATATATTTTATAGTTTATTTACATTAATTTTGTTGCTTCAAAAATACCTTGCACTGTGTACTTAGTAGCACTTCTGGTTGAAAAATGTGCACAATTTTATTTTTAAATTAAATTATTTATTTTAATTTCTTTTAAGGATTTTGGGATTTTATTATAAATCTTGATCACTACCATACTTACATATAATTATAAGTTCTATGGTTAATACTTGCTAGTTCCATTATGAAATAAATGCATTGAAAAGCAAAATATGCCAGCGTTAGTTCCGATTTCGGCAATACCGGCAAATCTTTGTAACAGCCATCGTGATCATTACTCGATTAAATCGCTTTCCGCTGTCTGTCCCTATGTATGCTTAGATCTTTAAAACTACGCAACGGATTTTGATGATGTTTTTTTTTAATAGATAGAGTCATTCAAGAGGAAGGTTTATATGTATGTAACATTGCACCCGTGCGAAGCCGGGGCGGGCCGCTAGTTTTATTATAAACCATAAGTAAGTTTTATGAATGCATGCGTAGGTATCTAAAACTTGTTCTGTAAAATATTAATGTATTCCTATTGCAAGTGATCGCCAATGTTTTAGTTATTTGACCTTAGTCTGGCATTTGTAAAATAAACAGCCACTTTGGAATTTCGCTGGCAACTATTAATACTATAGTCTGGTCAATATTACTAATTATTATGTCTATTTTGGAGTTGGTATTTGTTATTATTTTAGTTACTAATGCTAATTATAAGTCTGAATATTAAAAATACGTAGCGTTATTGTAAAAAAAAACAAGGCAATTTGTGGGCTCGTTAACATTGTTTCCTGTCTCATGTCATCTAAGCTGTCAATTTTGGCGCGCAAATTCTTGTTACCTAATCTTATATAATGTAATGTTGTTGTTAACAAATATGGAACTCGTTTTTTATACTTAAAAAGTCGCGTATACAACGTGTAACAGAAAGGGTATAGTCATATGGAATACTGTGGTACGGACCATCAAACTGAACAACTTTCTCTATGGGACCACCATCGTAATCGTAAAAAAATAATCAGCTGTCCCATACATTTGGGTCGAGTAGTTAGTGAAATTTTATATGGGACAGCTGATTATTTTTTGATAAATTGCAGACGAATTTCAATTAGTCTTTGGTCAGAATGTAACCGTTTATTTTTAAATAAAACATCATCGAGGTGTGACCAGGCGAGATCCAGTGTGAAAGATGACATAATATGTGTCTGATGAGCATAATCATTGACATTAAAGGTGAAGAACCAGTTAATGTTGTTAATCTTTTACTCTTAATACACGGTCATAAGACTTATAATCCAATATCACTTTTACTATTTATTTTGGTGATACCACAATAAGTTCTTGAGGTTGTTTTTTTGTCACGAGGAAGGTCTTCTTGTTTATAAACCAATAAGGATAATCATGGAATGTAAAAAAAATGCTAAATTATCAAAGTAAAGAAAAATGCTAAATTAACATAGCGTGGTCAGTAAAATTAGCATCCAATGTCAATCAATTTAAAATGCTGTAGCTATTTCATCGATGGTCAACAAGAAGGACTTAGGTACAAACTTTTCATAAGTTTGCAAATCTTTATGAAAAAGAAAAAAAAACTAAGCAGGCAATATTTTTGGCCTTGGCCCGCTTATTTTAGTAAATAAATGAACAAAACAAACCATAAATTCTATGGTAGGATACTTTACTTACTGATGAGGTAATCATTAATTTGCGTTTTCCGTATGTATAATAATCTATGTAATTATGTGTATGTATCTAGTCCACACATTTACGTAACGCAGAAACTCGTTCACCGTGTTTTCTGTTTACTTACACACATTCACAAAAACGGAAGTCCGTTCAACCGGAAACGTTGTGTCGAAATTCATCATGGGAACCGATGACACGCCCTTGAATTCGATTGTTGAATCGATTACAATGATTCGTTATCGAGAATGACGCCCGTAAAATTGTCAATGGGCTTCTACAAAGCGATGCTTGGCGACAAAACGATGACTTTAAAAAAGGAACAAGGCATT
The DNA here is from genome assembly GCA_947578425.1 of Eugnorisma glareosa. Lineage (NCBI taxonomy): Eukaryota > Metazoa > Arthropoda > Insecta > Lepidoptera > Noctuidae > Eugnorisma > Eugnorisma glareosa. The sequence goes on along the minus strand of OX387974.1, from coordinate 4,379,871 downwards.
ATCCAGTGTAAGGTGAGCTGCGGTTTTCATGTCAATGTTCGGATCTCCATCTGAAATTAGTCCGAAGCATTGATATATTATGTGTCCGGTTGATAGGCTCACCCCCACCATATTACTTGCATGGTTAAAAGATATCTGGCGGAACTTGGATGTATTAAATTATAGGTAGGTAACACCTCTGCCTAGCCTTCGGGTAAACTGGTGTAATGTTAAAGTTTTCTTAAACGTTCTGACTATATCTGTATCTTTTAAATTGACCATGAAATGTTAAATTTTAAAGGTACATAATTTGCTTAAAAATTGACCTCCACGCAATGCTTAAACATAACATTGGACCAAGTTAAACATTTGGGCTTTATCAACGTTCCTTTGAGAGTTATTGAATAGTAGGTACAGAATTTACGAATAAAATATAGCCGTGGCGTAGTGTTACGCTACGGTTTTTTTTTTGCATAACACTACGCCACGCCCTACGCCGTAGCGCCATTTTTCGAATAGTTTATTTATAATTTCATCTAGGGTAGGTAGCCCACAAGAATTTTACATTTATTTATTTATTTATTTATTTGCCCTCATGCACATCACACATTTTACAATATAACTGTCGGTTTTTGTACATGAACCCTGTCAGGGCACTGCAAAGCACAATGCTGGTTTGCTGTTGAGTTAGTGAACATTAAATTAACATAATAAATTGAGTCAAAGCTTATCAAATCACAATAATTACAATACAATTCAGAAAAAGGTAATATCTCTAGAAGTCGGATGTCCAGTTATCAGTAATAAACACTACACAATATAATACAATACAATAACACACACAAAGTCATATTTAAGTCAGATTGCATTAGTGGGTAGGCAGTAAAAATTAGAAAAAAAAATTAATAATAATAAGGAAAAGGTAATAATTACAATCATGTCATGTCAATAGCGTAGATGATTAAATTGAATTATGGTGTGTCATTCTACAATACAAAATAAAAAATAAAAATGTCACTGAAATGTACAAATGTCTTTGATAATTATGACCAGATCTAACAAAAACGGAAAAAGTTATAAATTGAGTACCTACAAAGTTTTATCTGTCATGAATTGGTCTACTGTGTAATAACATTTCCCTATTAAAAGTAATCTTAGTTTACCATAGAATGAATTTGTATTCTGATCATCTTTTATATAATTTGGTAATTTATTATATATTGTTGCAATTCTATAGTTGGGGCTACTTTTCATTATTTTTAATTTTGGTGTCGGTGTAATCAACTTGTTTTTATTTCTTCGGTTATAGTTTTTGTTTGCTTCTATGTTTGATTGAAAGTAATTCCTGTGTTTTTGGACGAACGTAGCTATTTGCAATATGTAAAGGGAGGATGACGTTAATATTTTATTTTTTATGAAATGAGGTTTACAACTTTCCCATGGCTTAATGTTCATAAGGATGCGTATACATTTCTTTTGCATGATGAATATGTCATTAAAGTTAGTACTTTCGCCCCACAATATTATTCCATAGTTAAACCATGCATAAGCATAAGCATAGTATGCCGAGAGCGCGGTCTCATAGTTTGTGTTGCTTTTTAATTTGCTTAGTGCGTATATAAATTGTGATAATTTAGTCTTCAGATTTTCGATATGTTTCTTCCATGTTAGATTATTGTCCAATGTTAAACCAAGAAGCGTTAGGTCGTCCCGTTCCGGGATATTTAATTTACTACTAAGGCTATTTATGTTTAACGGCGTTCGTTGGTATGTTCTAAATTGCAATAAATTACTTTTTTTTTGTATTAATTTGTAGACCGTGCTTCTCTAGCCACGATTTAACTATTTTATAAGTATTCTCAATGTTGGTCAACGTTTCGGTGTTCTCAGTGCTTCTGAACACTAGCGATACGTCATCTGCGAATAGAATGCACTTCGTGTCAATTGTTTTAGGTAGGTCGTTTATGTATATAATAAATAATATACACCCCAACACACTGCCTTGTGGAATGGAGTGGTTAATAATCTTTGTCCGTGAGTTTATTATTTGTATTTCTTTTGCTTCTTTGTTGTAGTATTCTATTTCAACATATTGTTTTCTATCTTTTAGGTAAGATTTTAGCCATTTAAAGGCCGTACCCCTAATTCCTATGCCATATAATTTTTGTAATAAAATGTCATGGGAAACTTTATCATATGCTTTGGTCATGTCTAGGAACAAACCTATGGCATATTGTTTGTCATTGATGTAGTTATATATTTCTTGCACGTAATTATATACCGCGAGTGTGGTCGATCTTTCTTGCCTAAAGCCAAACTGATTTATGTCCAAGAGATTGAATTTTTCTAAAAAGTTGTTAATTCTAGTAGACATTGTTTTTTCGAATATTTTTGATATAACTGGTAGAAGGGCTATTGGTCGGTAGGAACAGGGATCCTGGGGCTTGCCGCCTTTTTTAAATATTGGTCGTAGTTTAGCTTCTTTTAATTTATCCGGAAAGATACCTTCGTCAAGCGATTTGTTTATTAGTTTGGTTTAAATACACTTCATTGTATATCTTACGTGTTAAATAAAATATTATGTGGTTAGACACAAATATGGCAATGACAAACAGGAAAGAATCTATGTCTATTAATGTCAACCAGCCAGTACTAAAAGCGAATTTAAGTAACGATATTGTTATAAGTGCCCTTCGAAGAATAGATAAAATCTCAGAGGATCCACTAGTAGGTCTTGGGAGGCACATCGGTATTTGGAGACCCACCGGTGGGTCTGCTTGGTACCCTTGAAGTCGAAGTGAAACTTACTTTCAAAATTACAAAAAATAATTCAAGGAGTTTTCAATTGAACTAAACTCCATGGGACAGATCAAAGCAGTTCTAGCGGCTCTAAATACCGAACAGTAGCAAGAGACGCAAATTAAAACTACACTGAAAATAAAGTAATCAATTCAGTCACGATACTAAATCGTTCTTGATTTCCCAGAAACTAGGTTTTTAGTAATTTATCTTGTCTAGGCAGAAAAATAGCAACAAGCCGATTATCTGATTTCCTTGGCTGTGCGAAAACTACACAAAATCGTCGGTGAAGTGTGATCAAATCTCCTTCAATTACCTGATAACCTAGTAGGTAGGTACTACCTACATTTGTTTTGTCTTAATTATTTCATACTTTGAAAAATATACGAGAGACTATCATTCTATTACGCTTCTCTTTTCACCCGACTGACTCGGACTGGCTGGGTTGTTTTAAATAAAATAAGACTATGAACGCGATCCAATTTCTTCAAGACAAGTCGTAACCATGCGTAGCATAAATACCGAAGCATTCTTCAATTGTTTGTTATTTCTTAACAATACCCATCCACCAATATTAAGAAATGAGAACTCAATGGAACGAATTACTCGAAACGGTCACACGTAAACTTTTATATAAATAAGTTAACATATAAATTAGACACAGTGTGGTCGAAACTATTGCTGTTAGCTACTACGAGTACGTAACGTTGTTAATCAAGGAATCAATCTATTGCACGCAACTCGCGACGCATTGGGAACGCATCGGCCGATTGCGTCTAATAACAAACGAATAATTGACTCATTAATTATACGGACATGAATATACATGAAAATGTTTGTAACAATAGACGCCATGAATGTTTAATTTATACGTATCTTTGATTATCTTCCCATGGGTATTGAGGTACGTGATGTGACGCATCATTGGGCGCAGTGTGCTGTGGTAGTATCATAAATATTGTTAATAACTTAGTAAGAATGTAGGAAACTTTATGTCTAGGGAAAAACGGGAAGATAAGACGCAAAAAGGCGCGAAAACATATCCTGGCAGCAACTAATAGACTAAGCTATTGCGGTATTTGTTAATTCAAACACGCTCTAAATTGAGATGATTGAAGACTGAAGCAAACATGAGGGCTTATAGTCCAAAAATGATACAGAAGCAACAGAATACTGCACAAAGGCAAAAACAAAAATAGTTTCTTTCAACGAAAAATCGATAGTAGTCAACCCGTGCAGCAGTAATCCGTCTCCCTCAATTAACTGTTACAGTTTGCACGGGATGATGAGCAGCAAAGCCACTCTCACTTTTTTCCATTTCTTGACCACCGAGGAAATTAGACCAGAAACATTTGATTTAATGATACCAAGAACGCATGGCTTAATTTGCGTTTCAAAGAAAAAAAACACAAGTTTATTTTGTGGAGCTACGAATGTGATTGGTGGAAGTTACTTGAGTTTCAATTGAATTAAATGAGGCCAGTGCACATCGTAAGGATGTTCTTTTTTAATATGACAATCATCAATAGCTCTAAAATGGGGTGAGGGGGGTGGGGTCGCATTTTAGAGGTCTCTAAATCTTAAGAATTCTTTAGAAATCAGGATTGATAAGGAAAAGCTTGAGCTTTCGCTTTAAGCTCGTTCTTTGCGTTCTTTCATTCTAAACATTAGAATGGCAAGTGACAATCTGTCAACGCATTCTAAACCAACTATCACACATAAAGTATAACAAGCTTCCAACCACGTAAGTACCTACCAATCTGTTCGAAAATCACGTAATACGTCCAAACATATAATTTGTAACTTGAAACGTTACGAAACGGATATATGACAGTCTGATATCAAATTGTCAAATGTTGGTTGTTTTATTGAACATGATATGATTCGTTTCGTCTCAGTGAAAGTAGGTTGGAATAATTTGGAGGCGTGTGCCGACAACTGGACTGTTGCATTAAACAGACGATTAGCAAAAAACGCTAGCTATTATAATATGTCGGATAACTACTCTGTAGCGAAAACGCTACAAGTATTGGAAACTGTATTATGAGTTGGTTGAATTCTTCATGCTGAAAGAAGTTTTTGCCATCGCTTTTTACCTTCTTTCAGTATATTTTAGATCGCGAATAGCGTGATGTGTAATGGCTACATGTATCTGTTTGACAGTCAGTATTAACTGCAATAACCACTTTTACACCACGATTGTACAAAAAAACACCCTTATTTACAAAGTCCTGCACAATCGTGATTTATAAGCTTACAATGTGAAGTAAATTTGCCGCTACAATTATAAAACGATATATTTAATCTCGAAGCTGACACTTACATCAATGAAACGCATCGGTGTGGTATAAAACGCAGCGTTTCTGTCGATAATTAGGCGTTGACACGCGATGCGGCGCGGTATGCGGCATGCGTTCGATTGGCTATTGCAGACGCTCCTTAGCATTCCTCATGTTTATTGTTAAGACATTCGGAGTTTAAATATTGCGAAACGAAGAAATATTATATAAATTACGTTGGTACTGTCACTTTTATTTCTGTCATGCCAGTTATAAAGTTTTTTTTTTTAAACAAATCAAAACATGTTTCCAAGCTCTTTTGTAATAGTTTTCTCTATGGAGCGAATACATAATTATATTAATGGTTATAAATACTTATGTTGATTGTAGATAATGTCTTTCGGAAATATGTGTGGTGGTAATGTCAATAACAAATCATGCGAAGAATATAAAACGAATGATTTTGTTCAAGGAATTCAACTCTATGGATAGCGAGCGTTACACAAAGTAATAAGAGACAGCCCATCTGTGTTTTCTTGCTGAATACTGAATGATTTTTAGAAACTCTACTCTGAGCAAAACCTGAAGAGTATTTTGACATTGGCAGCCATTGCCCTACTTTTAAACTCAATTAATCACCCTCCAATGAAAATCTTCCGCGTTCGTTACGTTACCTTAAAAGCACGCTTGTAACATGCTACACATGATAGACTGCGAAATGCTATGCGTTCTAAGCCTAATGTAAGATATCATCACACCATGACGTAAGGGAGAGATGGCAGAACCTAGTGCTTAATTGTGATTGGCAGCCTAATGTTTTGTGGAGTAATATTGTAATAGAATTGTTTTGTTCTATTGCTTGTTTGTAGGTAAGATGAAGAGGTTTGACGGGTACCAATGTGTTATGAATTAGCGTAGTTTGAAGCAATTTAGATAAATTGCAGCAGTTAACAGCAGTAAGTCAACCTCAATAAGCTGATCTGATTATGAAAAGACGACTTCCCCTTCGAAACATATTCAAAGCATCAAAGAGATTTTCCCTTAGAAACATATTCAAATCATTGAACTCGTTGGTTTTTAACGTTAATCATTTCGGATTCACTCCTCAACCGGTCGAATTTCGAAATAAGAAAACAATTTGGCAAAAAAACGATACTGCGGTAATAGAATGTGAATGAGTGGATGCACTGTGAGCTGCTGAGCAAAACCTTTGGGCTTTAGAAATGTAGAAACTAAATACAGATATAAGATTGCCATTGAATAAATCCTGTTCAGCACCCAATAACTCTCGTAGCGTGAAGTATTCCCAAAGAAAACCAGATAGCAACACAATTAAGTGTTCAAATACCAAATCTAAATCTAATCTTTATTTCAGCAAATGCAATGAAAACGAATCGTATTTAGATCGATTCGTTGAGTATAAATAAACAAACCAATAAAAAAAGATGTTAAATGGTATATGGTATGACAAGTGTAAGTATAGCATAATATACATTAGTCCTAAATGGTATCCAGTGTCTGATGATGGAGCTGAACGGTGGCCATAGGAACTCCGTCATAAAACGACAAAACCTCATCGAGTTTGGGATCTTATGATTCGTCTTGACGAGTAGGTGCTATAACTAACTTCGAGTTACAATGTAAAAATTAATTCATGACAAGAATTTGTGTGGTATACTACAACTAACAAGTGTAACATAAAAATAAAACTTTCTGCGAAAACAAAACCGACTTCCAAAGCAACACTAAAAAAGTCTAAAATAACTTGACTTTCCGAAGTCGGTTTTGTTTTCGCAGAAAGTTTTTTTTGTCTTATAATATTCAATGATATGACAAGATTAACAATAAAGGCACGTTGACAATGATTGTTTATAATTTCTGCGCTATTTTAACCGAATAGGAATCAATTTCATCCTGTTACAAACAGTCAAGCAAAGTGCCAATAATTATTATAAGAAAAAGAGACCATCAACTTCCAGAGACTTGGTAGCGTCACAGGGCAACGCATAATTATTTAGTTCAATTATAAAAATGATAATGTTTTGTTTGTTACCTTACGTAAATGCATCTTTACCAATTAGTTAACTAACTCGGATTGGCCTGTCCACCATTTTTAAGAGCGTCGCCTGCGCACTAAATAATCGTTAAGTTATTGGGACTCCAAATAATAAAATTATCGTAATTAAACAACCATAACCACCATAATACTTGCTTTTTACTTATTTATTGTTAAGTAAGTCCTGTAGGTGCCGCGCTGATGAATTTGCCAATGCTTATGATTAGATTTCATATTGAAAAGAAAAGAACACAGTAGCCCGGCTGAAGTAAAAAATTATCCATACTGTTACTGTTAGCCTGCATCTCCTCATCCCTCTGCTGGGCAGAGATTGCCCTTGGTTTTGACCAGCTCACCCCGCCATCTTTTACCAGGGCTTCTGGTTCGACTTCTGCCTGTGTCAGGGACCTAAGCTTATCATATAATTTAAATACACCTTTTATTTATAAAGATCCCGAGAACCCCATCTAATCTACCAAACGCAAATTGCGTGATTTGAAATCGCGAACATGAATAAATTTTGAGTATAAAAATTAAACAATTAAGATTATCATAATAATTGTTTATTGAAGTGTATAACATTGGCTAATGTAAATATGTAATATCAATTATATTGTGTTATATAATATAGGAAGTGCAATCAGTGTCAAACTATTGCATCAAGACGAATAAAAAGTCTGAAGTAGTTTTAATTCCGCTTTAAAATTGTATGAGCTCATTGTTATGCTCGACGATGCTAATTTTAATAAAATTCAATAAGAATACATTTGGTTAGCTAGGTCAACACTAAAATAAAATAAGTTTTTTTTTTATGCATTATGCAGACTACCTCGTTTATCTTACTGGTCGTAAGTATGACTGCTGAACGTGGGGTCTTGGTATATGTAGATCCTCAAGTCGAATAGATAGGTAGATTCTTCTATCCGAAAATTCCCAGCATCTGCCGGAAGTCTGGAATTGTCCCTGGTTGGGTCGGTTTTCAAAAACTCGGGGTGAGACTGCATTTTTCCAAAGTCTTAAAGTTATTTCGCAATAGATTCCATTTGATGATATGTCAGTAACTTTGATGATAAAATACTACGTGACATATACATAAGTCACCGGCGCGGCGTGTAGAGCCACCTACCATTAAATTATTTCAAAATTATGTTACTGTACCATTACATTTATTACTCCAGTATAAAATGTTATAGATAATGTGAGTACGAAGTGTGTAACTATTGATTTACATAATATTGTAGGTGATACATCTAATAATAGGTTTGTCGCTGTAGGGTTGAAATTGATTTTGTAATATTATTGGGAACATAATAAATTATAATCTGCTGTATAATCAAATTTATGTGATATGAAAGTGGAAATTGAAAGTTTCAGGCCACAATATAATTCTAGAAGCAAGGAATATTAAATTCTACTATATAATACGTTGTAAGCGCGTCTTGTGATAGATAAGCTTTTTCGGAAGCTTTTAGCAAAACAACATCGTAACGGTATGAGCAAGTTGTTCGAATCAATTTAAATATGATACCTGTGAAGAACCCCATAGTTAGAGACAATGTCTTGTCTCTTATCCTTGCTGATCCCTAACGTTGTTGAAAGTATAGCTAAGTATAGGAGCATTTCATGTAGAATGGAACCATACCACAGAAAAGAAGCATAATCAGCCTTTATCATCTTCACTAGTGAGACACAAACCTCCTCTTTATAAGAGAGAACAGAACCATTTTCCAATCTAAATAAATAAGCCACCGAAATCAATTTAATGTATACCCTGGCCTGGATTGCTTCAATTGTCAAAATACACAATGTCGTGTCGATCTCGATATGTTTGTGTCGAACTGAGGAAAGGCGTGACTCTCGTTCACAGTAAACTTCAACGCCACAGGGTTGGCCAATGGTTTGATTAATATCTATCGAGAATCTGAATATCGATTTCGATTTTGTTAGAAATAAGTGGAACGACAATAGTCCTATTGCTACATAGTGAACTGTTTGTAATTGAATAGAAGGGATCAAATTGCTATGTGATTCAATTGAACATTTACAAGTCGAACATATTTTTTATAGAGAGTTTATTTTTTTGATCTGAACTATCGGTAAAGGCATTATTAAACTTAGATATGATATATCAACTTGTGATTATTTACGGAATAATGACAAGCTTAATAAACATATCTACTCAGACGAATCAGACATAACTAAATTAGACATTAAATAATGTCTACCTAATTGATGTTATGTTTGAATAATTTTGTCATTTTTGTCTAACAACAATTGTTTTAGCGAAAGAACCAGTTACTACCGTGTTTACATTCCTGAATTTCTTCCTGTCAGTAAACAATAAAGGATCCTAGTTTATATGTATGACATTATCATCATTAGCCATCAAGTCAACATAATTATATTTTGTAACATCTAAACGCAATTCGTCCAACCCTGCACGTTGCCAACAAAAGAATCCATGACGCAACTGATGATATTGCACTTGGTGGTCGATACAATTGCGTAACCATGCAGTACAGTGAAATTTGATGATATAGCCTCTTTGTGATGGTGGGTGGCTTCCAATAAATTTGGTGTTTTGTAGAGCAAATTTTGACAGTATTCTTGCAATATGCTAAATTTTCTTAACGTGTAACTACTAGTACATAAGTTGTATGAATATTCAAATATGTAAGTACATAACGGGTAGGTAAAATTGACGTAGAATAATTTTGAACAAAGGGTTGGTAACAGGAAATTACAGGTGGGTAAAATAACAAAGTTATGTAAAAGAAGAGTTTTAACAAAAAATAACAAAACAAAGACTCAATAACAATCTACGTTCGATTCGATGACATCATTGTAAACTCGATTACAATAAAGAGCTAATATTGATCGAACAAAACTGGATTTTTAATACAATTGGTCACAATCTAAATAATACAACCTCTTTGGAAATTAAATACAAACCTTTTGTTAAAATTTTACATCCGCATTTGGCTTTTATATATTTAAGATTTCTTATCCACCTAGATCTTATTTGGCATGGGTAGTACAAACCAGGAAATATCCTGTATTATTTAAAAACCAAAACTTCAGCGTATTTTTCAAGTTTTCAATACCTAACATTTTTCTTAGCCCGGGTCTATCATAGAGAATTAAGAAGCTATTCAAGACTCGATACAGTACAACTGAGTTTTCTCACAAAGCACTTACGAACAAAATTATGAAGGTCACAATCTAACGTTTTCTTTCGTTTAAAAATGTTCAACCATTTGCTGAAAATACTCGTAGCTTTAGGAAAATATCCATCATTTGGTTCATTTTACGAATAGAAAACAATAGCATAAAAGCAATATTATATGAAGCGAAAACAATTGAATGCTTGTTGGAGATAATTTTGCTTTTGTCGTTTTCCATTCTGCGACACACTTCTTTGGCAGTGGGGTACCTACAATATTACTTATATCACCTGTTACGTTCCAGTTAAGTACCACATAAAAGGGGCGACCATAAATGACTCCGTGCTGCCATTAAAATTTCTAATGAAAAAACCTGGGAGTCTAACCCAAGCCTTCATGCTCAGTAGTTAACGCTTGCGGCCACTAGACCAACGAGACTTAAGAGTTTGATTTCTCGGATTCTTTTAGAAGATCAATTTGCTTAAGAAACAGGTATATAGGTCGAAGGGCAGTTCTTAAAAAAATATCTTCACCAATATTGAATGTACGTATATTCAATGTAAGTTTACTCAGCTTTAGAGTACGTCGTTATAACTTGCAATATTTGTACATCTGTTCAAAGTGTATTTAATTTTGTAGATATTAAACATATGACGCCATACGACCATGGTTTTGTGAAAAACAATGTCAAAATTAATAGTTGACGCATAAAAGTTCAAAATTGTAATTGTTGTATTGTATTTAATCAACCTAGAAGTTATATGTTTTAGATCTGTTTTTGCAGTTTTATAGTTCAAGCATATTTCAATTTTATTATTTGTATTTTTATGTTATTGTTATGTTTCTAGGTTTAGGTTTTATGTTTAAATATTATAGTTAAATAAATAGCAATCATGTCTTAACATAAGTCTTATGAAGAAAGAATGCTATTGCTATAAAACTCGTTTTCGAATGAATACGAGTTTAGTGTAGGTTTCATGTATATAAAACCTAGAAAAAATCTAGAAACATGCAAGTACTACAATATTGGTTACAGTCTTCGAAAATATTATGTATTTAGCTCACAATTAAATAATTGATAGCTGTAGTTTATTAGGTATTTTTAATTTATCTAATTTGTGTGTGATGGTAACCAAGACCGAGTTCTATAAAAGTTTCTTACCACGTCTTTGGCTGAGCATTGCTCCCTACACTGTCGCATAATCGTCCAACTGCAAGTGTCAGCTAGAGACGGGGACATATATAAGCCAAAGTACGTGCTAAGTAACGGTTATAGATATCGGTCTTAAAATAGCTGGAAGCAGAACTTAGACATTCATCAAATATGACCACATTTACAGCTAATCATAAATGAAGCTTCTGACATATTAAATCTAAACCGACAGTTTATCTCTTTATAGCATCGAAGCAAATTCTAAAGGAAGTATGGTTCACAGTAAATAAAATCTAGATAGAAATTTCCGAAACAGGTGCATAGCATTGCAATCTAGGTCTAGTCTGGCCTAGGAACGCAGGAAGCCACAAGAATTCTTAGTTCTGGCTGTGTGTGGCAACTACCTTAAATGTCTCGTAAATTATATCCATTTTGCATGTAACTGGCGATATCTTGGAAGTGTTTAGAGCTACGGCAAATAACTTTGGAACAGTTGAATTAAATGATTGGAGAGATAAAGATGGAAGCTGCCCGGCCGAGCTGTGGCTGGTTTATTTCATTCATAGATGATTTTAATCGACTTGGTACGTAGTCATCATGATTTAAACATTCTGTTATTTACTTCCTAATATTTTTTTTATGAAATCAAGGGGTAGATTTATCTATGAGCATTAACAAGCTCTAGTTGATTATTATTTGATAATTTCTTCTGCATCGAAGCTGCTTTCGGAGAATCAGGACTAGCCTATAAACAGGAAATTCCTGTAAGCATTGATAAAAAAAACATAAGTATCATACGAAATAAATAAGCGAATATTTCAAGAACATAACTCTTGAGATTCGCAGAGTTAGAAGAACTTTAAAAGTCATCGGTCAATGCCACGCCGATGTTATTAACTGTGGTTAAACTATACTTACTGATGCACACTTTATACTCATTTAGACCCAAAGTACTCCTCCTGCGTGCCTTACATCTATTACTATGAAAATCATATTACCTTTATGGCGCGTTGAAATGCTTAAAGTTAGCGCGAATGACGTCCAGATAGCGATGCTTGTGCATAAGCTCCTGTTTTTTTTTGCGCAATTTATGCACAAACGCGTTGAGCAACGTGTGATGTGAACTGCGTATAAATAGGTTAGGGTTCAATGCGAAAGCTTTTATTATTCATATCTGTACGGTTTTATGCAGTTTTCACCAAGTAACACATTTATTTCTAATACTTCAGAAAGCTTACATCAATGTGGTATCAACCCTTGAAGTCGGACGCCCTGTATGACAGGCGTCGAAGTATTCGTCTTAATGTTTCTCGTATGTCTATGAGATTATAAATATCTCGGACAGGAGCGTCCATCTTTGCGCTAATGCGTCCTGCTGTAATCTCAGATGCGTCTCGCGTTCCTGGTTCCTCGTGATTATGGCATTATCCCTCAGGATCATTGGCTCTTGTAATATCGAAGCTTGAAACGTACTTGGCTTCTTACGTCGACATGTGTGTTTGAAACTGTTGTGGTATAAAATGTTTGAATCGAAATCCATCATCACCTGCAGCTCGACTTGACCCACTGACCTCATTGCTGTGTATAGATCTCCCTTTGCTTGTGTCAATCTCCACTCATCGATGTTTACCAGCGATGACATCGGTCCTTTAAACAGTTGTAATTACTCTATAATTATGATCTGGCGTTGTCAAAAAACTTATTCTTGTTATGGCGATTTAAGGCGGTACCCTGACCAAATAACCTTGAGCATTTGTCCCTTTTCGCCGCACGCCACCCAGCATAAGATCGTGAGATAGAAAATAGCAATATACGTAGCGAGTACGCTCAGATTTTGGAATAAAATCTTTATTAAATCAAATATACGTCTTTTGAAAAAAAAAAACTAGCATAATGTTTATTATTAAATTGCCTACCATCTAGTGTAAAAAGAAAATCAAAATGATGGTTACTTTACGAGGAGATGCAAGCCATCAATAATTCTGCCTCATTTCTGTGGTTTCGTTGTGAGGAGATTAATTTTACATTTTACTACAAAAAAAAAATCCAAAACTACCATTTTGGAGTCAAGAATATGCAGAAATTTCATGTTTAATTTATAAGTTGGTATTTATTTTGGGTAAAGAGTAGATAGCTCCAAAAAACTGCACAAAACACGGCTACCGCTGCGTTTTGCTCGGGGAGGCGCCTTAAAGGGCTTATTGTAGTTTTATTTGCACATAATCAGAACCCATGCATTTATTTCCTGACGCCTACTTTGTATACCTACGTTTATGCAACAATAATTTCCGCGGATTCTTCGGTTTACATACTTAGCATTGTCTTTACCACTCGTAGAATACTCTCATTGGTTTTACAATCAACTGTAATGTTGTTATCAAATCAACTGGTAGGTGTTATTATTTCAGAAATAGGACTAAAAATATCTTTATATCGCTCAAAAAGAAAAAATAAATAAATGTGTTATGTGGTGTAGGTAACTCTAAAAGCGAAAAACCACCGAAAAAATAGGACTCTGACTAATTGCATGAGCCGATGAGATATGTTGAATAGCAAATTCCTTTTTATTCCTCCATAATTTCCTTAGGGAAAGTTGTTCAGCTTGGTGATCTAAATTACCGACTAAAAGGTATTCCACTTTCAGTCACACCTTGTAGTACGCAGTACATAGTTAGTACTCGGTTGTTTGATAAGTAATCGTTGTTTGTTTATTTGGCGAGTTTCAGTTAATGACACAAGGGAATGTCTGTTCCGCCAGCCCAATATAACAAATAAACATCAAACAAAGATATATTTACAAAAATTATTTATCAACAGTTTGTAGTTGACAAAGAAACACAACACAATGTAACCGGTCAATAAACCAAACATTCTTTCCATTCCAACAACAATTTATTTTTAACCCTATTTGCGTATAACTGTACCTAAGCACTGCGCACGCGTGATTAGGATTCCCCGATCTCTGACTAATCACTTCGGCGCAATTTAAAGGAGGTGAGAACCTACTGATACCTACTTACATATAAATACAATGGAAACGGATGTTCCTCGGCATTTTAGGGTTAAGTGGATGCTCGGTTGATATTTTACTTGAAGGAAATGCAAATAGGTTAATGAATACAGGAGATAGTTAGTATTTTGTAGTGAGAGTCGGTTAACATGAGCGGGTTCTGTCTAAAGTAGTTTTAGGAGTTTCTTATAAGGATAGTTAGTTAGACTAAACTCTTGGCTAAATAATAACAGTCGCACGGGTCGATTTTCAAGGTAAAGGTGCGCTTGCCTAGGTCGGTCCGTGGATGGTTGACCATCCACTCCATACCGAGTTTCCTTGTTGGTCCCGGCTGTCATTCGTAGATCTTTGACAGTCGTTGCAGGTAATCAGTGGTCCGAAAGTCGGAAAAGGCTTAGGTACATAGGGGTATCGCATTACCCAGTACTAACTGGGTTGTGGAGGTCAGATAGGCAGTCGCTCCCTGTAAAATACTGGTATTCAGCTGCATGCGGTTAGACTGGAAGCTGAAGCTAACCCCAACTTAGCTGGGAAAAGGCTAGGCTTCGCGATAGCTAATAATACTGTATAAACTTTTACATTAATGTCGCAGACGTGGATGTATTCATAATAAAATGTCATTATTGAATAAGAGCTTTTTTTACAACTGCACATTATCGTGTGTGCCTTGCAGCAATTTTACTTAGTGCATTTATCTAATTAATTGATATTTGTAAAGGGTGTAACAAGACCCTTCACGAAGCCGAAAGCCACTTGTCCTCCCCGTCATTGCGATTAATTTTTTTGTTCTAGACCATACCTGGGAACCTTCTAGTTACGGAGATATTGGGGGTCAAAGTTCCAACTGTTTCACAAGTTTTTTTTTCAAATACGTGTTTTTAATGTAAGATTTTTACTTTCAACACCTCCACAACCCCCATACTATTCAATGCATCCATCAGCACAATGTTTTAAGTGCGTTACATTGAGTCCTACTGTAAAACGTGATTTCTCACCCCAAAAAAAAATCTTTTCCCAGCAATAATTTTGATGTACATAATGCTTGGTTGACGGCTTCGTGAAGGGTCCTGACCCTCTATTTTATTGCTATATTATTTTAATTAACAATTGTATTCTTTGTTTCAGGTAACGCATCATTTTTATCTACGCTACTATTACTGGCGTTGTTCTCGAAGATTTCAAAAAAAGATTCGTGTTGCGTACCGACTAAATTGTTTAAGTATTGTAGAATGCTATAATTTTACGAACATGGACGTAACTACTTTTATTAGATTCAGTCTGTGTGTTGGATTCAGACTAAGAACCATTTTATGATTCCTTATAATTACAGTTCAGTGCAAAATTACTGACACATCTAGAAATACCAATTTACTATCAATCTTTTAAGGAAAGCGTCGCAAAAAGCATCGTGAAAGATCGTAAAAAATAGCAATAATACCTTATTTGTCATACAGAACGAAGGGCTTTGGAGTAAATTACGAACATTCATATAAATACATATAAATGTAAGCTTTTACGGATGGCCGTCTGCTTTGATTGATCGATTGATTCATTACGTTTAGATCTCTCTGTGACGCCTAAAGAAATCGATTTACGCTTCCTGCAACGAAAATTGGCTCAGTAGTCTGTTGGCATGATTTTAATAATTTCATTAAGCATCTATGGCTATGATTATGTGATGCGTAGTTGGTTTCTAACCTCTCAGTCATTAAGCTTGAGTGTAGAATGCGGCACATTTGTGATTAATTGTGTTGAACATTTAGCTTTTATGTTACCCTCTTAATTTTAAAGGTTACCGTTTTAAGTTTAATTTTAACTTTTCGCAGGTCACTAAGAACGGTTTTATGAATTAAACTTTACACGATGAGCACATCTTAGAGGTATCAGTGTCAATAGAAAAGATGACACTACTTTACAGCCTAAATGTGCTAACCACGTTCAGTTTCTTTGGGGAAGTTAGTCAATAATCAACTTTATGATCATAGACATGACCTAAACTGACTCACAAAGCATCCTAAAACCTAAAAGTACACACAAACCAAGCATTAACTCTAAAGGTCTCACTTACTTATTGCAGCGGCAATCCAAGCGAAATGTTTACACCGGCTGACCGCATTCCGCGCATGCGTCCGACGGCAGTCGCTCGCGCCGAACGTTCTGCACTCCTTTTACTGCACTGCACTGCACACATTTGTGTGCAATCCAGTGCATTAGGAAATGAGTAGGGTGCGTCTATTCCGCTGGATGATATGACGTACAAATATGTGGGGTATTTTTTTGGTATTTTTTTGTGCAATGCAGAGAGCGACTTCAAGGTGCTAAATTAAAGGAATATTACTGAGCACACCATACCATAATAATCCATACTGTAGCCCTCGAAGACTGAAGTATGGATTATTATGGTAGATTCATTCAGTCTATCATTGGGACCCAGCAGAAGGTCATCCGTCCTTCACTTTTGCTCGTTTGTGAGGAAGGCATGGTAACTGTAGTTTATTTTGCAAACAGCTAAGAGGAGTCTAATCCGTTTCCAGAATCAACGATAGTTACTATATACATCCAGACGAAGACTCCTATGATGTTCTGATAAATGTCAACGACATTTATCCAAGCTGGGAAAACAAGCTAGATGTATTTAAACCACCTTCGAGGATTTCGTCACTGGTAAGGCGCGTCAAACTAGACAAGATTAATTATCATAATTGAGCATAAAACGACAGGGTGTTCGCAGTAGTAACCGTTGGTTATTCGTAAGTAGCGGCGCGGTGGCTACGGTCTTATAATTAACCACGATTATAACACATTTCCATCGTTGCTCGTTGACTTTTACGATTCGCCCGGGGTGACAGGCGATAATACTCAACGGATCGTCAGTTAATCTGGGTCTAATAAAAAGTAATAGGTGTAGAAAATAATTGTTCCTGTGATTTTACCGAGCTGTGCCTAAACACCCGGCCTCCGCTTGCTGCATCCAGTCAGTCTTGATGGTCGGTACATCTAGGGGGGAAGTGCCGCGCTACGCTTGCCTATCCGCAGCATACATACAGCTTATCATGATCAGCCTATACTGTTCCTCCGCAGGGTCACAGTCACGGGCGTCCTCTTCGTGAGAGGAACTATTTCGAAGTTTCGTTTCCAGGAGATGTCGATATCCTCACGATGTACACACATTACAGCGATGATAATATATAACACTGAATAATTCCATCAGGATTTTTTTAGTAGCAGCCGTGAAGCTCACTTCTTATTACATAGGACTTAAACATAACCTGCGAAATGTGTGGTTAGGTAAACCTCTGCCTAACCTTTCGGGGACTACAGGCGTCATGTTATGATATGATGTTTTGTATGTAAACCTGTAGTTCAATCCACTTACTGCAAACGTCACAGACTGTAACAAATCAATAGCTATTATGTATATTGTTATCTACTCCTATATAAAACGCACATAATGCTCTTTTATTATATGACATTGTGTATATAGGGCCTTAACCTTACTCCAGTGAGTGTGGTGGAGCGTGGCGGTGACCTCTGTGTCTACATATTGTCAAGCTTGGGGCACAATACATGACACGTCGAAAACAAGGGTCAAGTTAAATACTGTTTTTCAAAACAATCAATCATGTCTTTTGAAGACAGAGTGAACAGTGCGTTGAATTTCTGTTATTTACTAGGCTTTTAACTGTCCTTATCCGTCCAGCTTAATGTATCCATGGTCCATGTATCTTAATGTGTCCATGGTCCAGTCTGTACCCTCATGTCATGTACATGAAGGATTAAACTGGATACACCCTCCTTTATGGTCAAGAGGCATCTGAAATTGGAAGGAGCGGAATGTTTTTCTAAAGATAAAGATCCTTGAATCTTTGTCGGTTTATATACATAAAAATAGCCTTGAAAACAAGCTATACAAAATCAAATGCACTATTTATATATCGGTTGTGTACACATTACAATAATGTATTGAATAGCATTCTTTGGGCTTCACTTCCGCCGTATTCAAAGCTTTGCTTTCAACCTTTCTTTTGCATCGAATATGTCGTTGTTTGACACCGTTGAATCGAGATTGTCATTTATCGATCTGAATAGCGTGAAATTCTCATGTGAGGTTTTACTCACAGGGTATAATAGGTAATAAGCACGCCGGTCCACTAGATAGTGATCGAAGATGGAGTGTGATTTCTTCTGAATAAATAAAGCAGTTTCGAGATTTATTGACTGACTGATTATGTGACTGCATGAACCACTGAAGATAGAATGCCAGTTAGTACTCTAAACTTTAGTGGTTCAATAGGGACCTGCACTGAAGTTTGAAGTTTGCGTGTTTGTGAAAAATCGTTCGTTCAACCACATCTTGTAGAGTCTCTCTGCGAAGTTAAATGTACGGGACAGTTGGTTTTTTATGCGATTTTAGGGTCCCATAGTAAAAGTTCAACTTTAACTTTACTTTAAATTAAAAACTTTAAATGTTAGGTATTAATTTTTATGATAGGTTTACACGTTTTTAAAGTAAATTTTTTATTAAACGTTAGCCCACTGTACATATACGTACTTACTTGTCAATGATCGTTGACGTTTTCTCACAAAAAAGCAGTTATCAATTTGAGCACGCGAAGGTTGACGCGTTCTCACTACTTTACCACGGCTATTGTAAGTTCTTATTGAATATAGGATGGATTATCGTAAAAGATTGGATTTAATATCAGTGCTTTCATTTTCGACTACCTATCTTTTAAAATCATTCTTGTTAGTAACCACTTACTATAATAGAATGATAAGAAAGTTCGGTTTTCTTTCTTGAAAAATGTGTTTTTTTGTATTCATGTTTTGTTAAAAGTTATTCAGTTTTGATTTACAAATTAACTTATGTTCAATAAAAGTGAGAGTAACATTATTGGCCGATTTCAATCAAGGAAAAGTTTAGAATTTGAGGTGTTTTTAATGTGCTAAAAATCAAATGTTTAACTGGAAACTCCTGACATGGTTCTAAGTGTAGCTTTACTTCAACTAGAGAACTATTTTTACATGAATATTTTATTGAATGAAAACTGAATTATACATAGCTACATGTACATTACGTTTTCCTACAGTGTAAGATATAGTAACACACTTTTTTAAGTATGAGTATCATGACACTCAGGGCATAATGAATGCATGATACCTCTACTTTCAACACCCATGTATTCTTATCTATTCACTCACAAGGGATAAAGTACATAGCTTTCAAATTCCCATCATACAGAGCCGCCCACTGGCTCAACGCTGAGTAAATAATTAGCGAACATAATTTCACTGACACGTGAAATAATTTCATTAATTAATGGCGACGCTGCGCATGCGGCGGGTGTCACGCTTGTTACACTAGATAGAGATATGTAGTAGGCTCACTTCAAGTTAGGGCTAGTATTTGACTCATCTCTCTAGCAATCGATTTTAAATTGTCTGTACGACATACTTATGATGTATGAGTTATGTCTGTGTCCTAGTGTTAGTGGCCCAATTATCTTGCCCGACTTTCGACTGATCGTGAGTTCAAATCTAGGCAAACTCTTCCCTTTTTACAGCAATCTCGTGAGCAAACCTTTATGACCTACTTAGAATCTAAAGTCGAAGACATATGGCACCCTTCTCTCCTCCTCTCTTCCTCTTAAGAAAGCCTGTGTCGCAGCACTCGCAACACTTGAAACAACCCTATAGGCTAATGATGCTAATGCTTATGCAGCAATGGTCAAGTATGCAGCGCTGAAACCCTTTAACTCAGCGTTATTGTTTGTTGAGGACAGTAATAGCGTTTCATCTGCTCGTAGGTGAATTGCTAGATATGGACCTTTTTCATTTACTTGTGTGGTGTTTCCTGCATTGTGCCGTGTGAACAGGGAGAAAGCCGATGCGTTCGCAGAAGATATAAACAGTGGAGACGTGTTCATACAATACTCTATAAATATACCTACCTCTCTACCTACCTAGCTGTCTAACCTATGGGGCTTTGTTGAGAGAAACGATCTGTTTGTTAGGGGTTTCACACTGGCTTTATTGGTTTGTTTAGTTTCTAATGTTTAGAGGTAGAGTGCTTCTCGGAAGTTGATACTAGTTGCCACTCATGAGCTGATAAAGGTAGGAATCTTTTTGCATAAGACTCTCTATTTCCATCCTGACCCACAGGCAGTCAGGAAAATTTATTATAATTTGTAGCACTCAGGACACTTAGTGCTACAAAATAAGGCTTTGTGAAACAATTCAAATCGAAAAACGTTTGATGCGTAACTTAAGGGCACAAACTGACATTCTATCAGAGATATACTGATAACCTGGACGATAAACGGTCAACATTGTATTGGATTGACTTAAGCTACCGCAAAACCTACGTCAATCCAGTTGAAAGTCATTATGGTATTATGAAACGCTTTGAATGTGATAACCACTTTTCTAAGCCTCCTTGGCGGCAAAGCCTTTGGCGATCAAGAAGTTTCATAATTTCTGCTTGCTCCTTTACAATAAAATAATCATTTATTAAAATGTTGAAAGCAAAACAACCACATAAAAGCATTTATCCTTATTAAACACGAGCAATTGCGACCTTCGGCATTTTTATTGTCATCTTAACTTTAAATTAAGTTGTTGCGAAAGTTAACACTCATGTTGCAATATTTGGGAATTTAAGTCTCAATTTAAAATATAGGCACCGACAAGCTCTATGCATTCTGTTGAGTAATATCTACTTGAGATGTCAGAAATATTTATAAATAATTACATCTGGTTTTCGTCTCTAAGGAGAGGACGACCAATAGTTGGCACCAAGAAAGACAGAATTTTTTCTTTTTAACAGCTTTCGAACAAGAAAATATAAGATACGAAAACAGCCCTTAATTAGGTTTTGGAAACAAATAGGTGCCTGGGCATGGCTATAAAAATTACTAAGTAATTTTCCCAAAAAGCTTGAACTGGAACAGCAGTCCGACTTGCTATTGAGTGCAGCAAAAAGTATAAATCTTGAATTAAGCTTTTATTTGTTTATGCTATTGTTCCTGTTTAATACTTCTCTTGAAGTTACATTGAACGTGTTTATAGATAATAGATAATTTGTTATTGCTCTGTCATTTATTTACATTACTTATATTTTCCGCAAAATATTCGATTGTATTTCATTATTTAAAATCTAACCGAAACATGAAATCGTTACACGGAATCGTTTTCCATCAATACTACTTAAAATGTTATGCGATTTATATTTCAGTCTAGGTTATTGTTAGGTATTTGATTGTTGTTGGCAACTGTTTTAACATTATTTTTAAAAGGAAATTAAGAAAACAAAAAAAACCTCTGTCTGGCTTTCAAATCCAAAGAAACTATACATAATATATGAGTTCTTTTACTGATGGTGCTAAATCAATGTGAACTTATACTTTCTTCGTGAAATTCGGGTCGACGACCAGTGAACCACCCATATCAAGGGTTAGAATCCACTTTACAATGTTGTAGAGCCATTCCAACACCTCACTACAATTTATAAAGTTCCCCTAAAGAAAGGTTGTTTCTAACTTATACGGTGGTATGACACGACAGGTTTTCAATTTCCCATTTTAGTTCTTCAGACGATAATAAATCTAAATAATTATGCTTCGTAGGTCTATTTTTTCAGTTATTTTTCCATTTGTGTGTGTGTGTTGTACCTACATTCGGGTGCGAGGGAGCAAAACAAGCACAAAAAGAATATTATTTTTAGGAACCTTTTTCATTGAAGTTTAAGCTAAAGACAAAATTGTATTGAATTAAATGGTCCGATAATGCATTTAACATGGTTAAAACGTATTGGATTAAGCATCCAGACCTACATAAGTAATGTTTAATTTTCTTTCGAATTAATTTATTGAATTTTACACGGTTATGAATGAGTTCTGGAAACTGTGCTGTTTATCAATACTTATACGGGTCTAGGGTGTCGGGCAGCTTGAGATCCTCCAAAAGATTTGTTTCTGCCACAAACTTAAGTACTTAATATTGATTTGACGTTAAATATACATATTTATATATTCAAAAAAAATATTCCATACTACAAAGAAAGCTTCTTGTAGAACCTTTGAAACTCCGCGGCGTCATTCTGACAAGCCTGATTATATACCTAACATGGGAAGTCGAAAGCAATTACTTAACTGTCGATCATCGAAGTCGAGTGAGTCAGCATTCGTTTGAAAAGAAGATAATTTTAGCCTATTGTAAGAAAATATTGGCTGGAAAGAAAGTCATTAAATATTAAAGTAGTTAGTTTGAAAACCAGCTTGTTTTCGTACGTAAAACGCAAGTGGGATATTTATATAGGAACGTTGCGAGTTTAGGTAAATAAGAACAAGCATCACGTCATCTATAATATTTATAAAGGTGTTTTGTTGTATTCTCAGTTTTCTAATGATGTCATGCATGTCATTTATTTATGTGACAGCAGGTGTCTATTCCATTTGAAATAGGTTGATTGACCTTGTACATATAACTAAATGACCTTTCCTAATTATTTTAGACATGATTACATTTATTATACCTAAAGTTTTAACCACATGGTGAATATTCATTTGATTGTGTTGACGTAAATGACTGATTTGCGTAGACAAGAGTCAATTAAAATTAGTGTTTCTACTTTGAGCAGGTGTTATTTAGTATTGATTTAATAAAATGATAGAAGCCCAAAAGGAGGGTTATGTGTTTGACCTGTATGTAAGTATGTATGTATGTGGGAATGTCCGTTTCTTTTTTCCCTCTTAACTTTTAACGTTAGAAAACTAAGAAAACAAAGAAAAATGGCGGATGGCAGATGCCATATTATGGAGTTCGAAAGTGAAAGAAAGAAAAAATGTTTATTTGTCGCAGGGACATGACGTGCATACAAGAAATATATTAACAATAATCATATAATACATAACAAATATTATAAATACACAGGATAGAAACAAACTTGACGACCCGAATGGCGCAGCGGTAGTGAGGCTGCCTTACGTTCTTAGGGTCCCGGGTTCGAGTCCCGGTAGGAACAAATGTTTGTGTGATGAGCATGGACATTTGTTTCCGAGTCATGGACGTTTATATGTATAATAAGTATGTATTTACAAACAAAAAAGTATCTATGTAGTATTATCAACTATCTGGTGTCCACGACACAAGCCTCGTAACTTAGTACACCTAGATGGCACCTAGGTGGCGCTGTGTGTAATATCCAGCGATATTTATTTATTAAAAAAAAAAATGTATACAAAATTAACAGCTTGCACGTCGTAACTGCGACAAGCAGGTTACCACTCAGTATGATGCTGTGCTATGGGGGCCCACACTCCCACAGCACAGCGCTGGTTTTCAGTGGTCACCCACTGAAAACCAGTCTGTGGTGGTGGTGGTGGTGGAAATGTTTTTTTTCTCCCAATACCATTGAACGGGGTATCGAAATGAAGGGTTTTAAAAGGTGATTCCAAAAATATAAACAACTTATATGTTTAAAAATAATTAGAAGTGACAATCGTATAAAGAAGAGAAACATCGTTTAAGAAATACTCTTAAAAGATTTTTGATAAAAAAAAAAATTGTCTGCAAAATCTTTCACGTTACTAAACTTAAAAGCTGGAAATAAAAAAAAAGGTGTTGAAAAAACTAAAAAACCCGACCGAAAAAACGGAAAATACATAATCTGAAAATAAAATATTAAAATGGAATGGGCCCCGCCTGCTTCCAACTTTTATATATATGATTATTTTTATATATGTGATTTAGGACGAATTTCCCCAATAAAATTGTTTTTTTTTTAAGCTTATTTGACGTCAATTGTATTATATTTGTTGGAACGTAACATTATTTAGTTGCACCCTATTTCAAAATTACTTATTACATTATGCTATTCAAATCCACCCTATAATTTTTTTAACACAAAAACATTACGTATGCAGACCACCTATTTTCGTCCAACACATAATACGAAATCCAATATCGTGGACTGCCCACCGTTCCACCAATAGAGTGACCACAAAAATAATTGTACTACGGAAATTAAATTTCAGTGCGTGTTTTGTCCGAATTAAAATACAGGGCACGTTATAAGTGTAGGCACCCTCGTCCCTGGGGTGCATTAATAATGGCAAACGTGCATTCCAACAAATTATATGAGGTGCAATTTGTGGTCTGCGGTAATGAGTTCATTCATATTAAACCTTTTTTTGGTATTCTAAAGTGGTATTTATGTCAAACAATGTGGGCGTCAGATGGATTGGTTTTGTGGTGCTGTGTACTTTATGGGTATATAAAAGCTTAAATAATGTAAAAAATGGCCCTTTACATAAGTTCTGAAATTGATTATATGATTTGTTCAGAATCAATTAGTACCTAAACCAGTCATTGATAAAACTATTTGGTAGTTATTTCAATCGTTTCATACTGTTATTTCGCCATTCAGTTTAGTTTTATAATATTTGAACTCAAGCTTGCATAAAAGTACATTCCATTCGTAACTTTAAAAATATCTTGAAAACATTTACACATTTTGAAGAAAAGTTGAATATTTCAGCAAGTTGTAGCAAGTTTTTGAAATACGAGTAAGACCCAAATTATTCCTTACATTCAAAGCCGACCCAGTTACTCTCAGAGGTGCAATGCAGGTCATTCAAATATAACTATAGCTTTAGAATACTGCCCGCTTTAATAAAATATCAGCAAATGCATATAGAAGATTAAAACTGAATTTAATCATACAATATTCTTGAATTTGTACAGAGAATCGGGTTAGAAGAATTAACTTAGGTAAGAATTCTAAATTGAGTCAAGTAAAATACAATTTTCTTTACCGTTAACAAAATGTGCTTATTTTTTACTTTTCAGTTTTTTCAGTCAACTACTTTTCTCGCTGTATATTGTATCAATTGGTGGACTATGACCTCCTGAATCCCAGGGGTTAAATTACTTAAGAGACCGCTTAAAAGTTATGGTACTTTTTACGCAAACTGATTACCGATTCCAACTTCTCTACATCATTTATTATTGTGTTAAAATAAACATTCACTGTACTCGTCAGTTTTTATGCGAGGCGGAGGTGCAGTTCGGAATCATAAAAGAAGAAAAAACATCTGTTTTACACAAGCACCAGGCACTAGTTAAGTTGTGATTAGAAATGTGCACATACACACATCTTAACGAATCGTTATATATACATGGTGTATTGGTGTTAGAAAACGTTGCGACCAGATCCCGCGACTTTTACAAAAACATATAGGGTGACACTATTAAAGCTTGTATCTTTCACTTAAAGAGTAACTGAATAATCTTTTAGTCCGTTTTATACATACAATATTATTATGTATTATTGAGAGATAAAGTTTGTAAGTTAGATGCACCATCCAATAGTAGGTATTCTTTTAGTGAAAGAATTTTGAAAAAATACTACTATTAAATGGGACGCTACATTATCCCCGAGTGCGGCTATATGTAAAACTTTCCCGTCGGATAATTTCCGACCACAACGAGAGAAGTCGCGGGCAAAACCTAGTTCTACATAAATAGCTCTCTTATGAATGCTATACTATTGAATAAAATATTAATTGAGCATATCATGACCGCTATGGCATCTAAAAAGATTTTAGTGACTTGCCAAAATGATTGAGTTTTTTGCTTTCAGAGCAATGTTGCCTAGTATTTATCTGTATGTAGGGTAATTTGTAACCTATTTCTGAATAGTCTAGACTAGACATGGCAGTAGCACTCATATCTAACGTACCTTCGTGTGTGTTGCTTGCCTTCGATGACAAAAATAGAACTTCCGATTCCGTATTCAGTTCCGACGCGACTTTTAATGCGATATACGACCTTCATCGTACGAAAGAATACCAAATGTTTCGTTTATTTTCATACTGGCAAGCAAAAAACACTTCAAGTGTCAGTCAACCCTGAAGTCTTTATAGCATTCACAAGTATCTATGATTTATGTCTTTGGGAAGTATTTTTGTACATATAGGACCTTTTCTAGGGCGTGTCGACACCGAAGCAGTACCGTAAAATAAAACCGCTGTTCTATACATAACCTATGACAATAACCTATAACATCGTCCAAACAGGTTCTATTCTAAACTCGTAGAGAAAGCGATATCGTTTGCTTTTTACTTTTTATTTATTTATTTTGTTTGGTTAGTGGCCAGTCGTTAACGAAGGTTTACGATGTATGCGATGAATTACATTTGTAAAAGAGTGTATAACGATAAAATGTAAATTTTATTATAGTTATTCGTTGGTAGCGAGCCTTTGAAAGTTTTATAGACCGACATCGTCGGCTAATTGATAGAATATTCTTATACAGAGTGTTTTACTAGTCTGACTCTAGAAAACGTCAAGTATACTTGAAAGTTTTTAGATTATAAATACAAGATACCGCTTTTTAAGACTCTAGAGAAAAATATATTTTTGAGGAAAGGACAACCCTCTATTGCTTATCTACATCAGATAGTAGGTAGGTACGTATATTTTGTTTAGAGGATTTATAAGATTTGCGAATCATCTATCTATACACTAAATGATTGACAAATCAAGAGGCTATCGAGTTTTTTTTATTGAAAGTCCCCTTTTAGGTGTCCAAAAGAATCACCATGTATCCAATTTCTATTGAGATTGCTGTTGACCGCCATCACTTTCCTTGACTATGGCAAGTGAGCTCATCATCATATCTACTCGGACACTTAATCGATTTGTCTGCATAGAGTTGTGGTTACTGCGGCATGGTTTGCAATCAAAAAACACAGTTTGCTTTTTCACAAATTCTGCACTTTGTACCTATTTGTTTGGGGAAATTGCCTTAGCTATACCTCGGTATACGTATGGCAATTGCAAACTATGCCGCAGTAATTAACTTAATTTTTAAGGTTAAGGTCAAAGGCCTTACATGCAATGTGTCTTTCTCATACAGAAAACCGTAATTTAAGTCTTATATCGTTTATACGACTACGTGTGAAGATTTTGCGAAAAAAACATATAATTCATATTCTAATTCATTATTTCTAATTCATTCTAAGTCGTGTGAAAAACGTTTCTATCAAAGAGTCGTTTAACAAAAGATAATATGTAAACAGCAACCATTTTTAGATAAGAACCAGGCAATTTTAAATTAGATTTATGTACGAGTATGAGCTCATCAGTCATCAGCATCTGGCCATAATTTTCAATAATATCTTACTATTTTGCATAAGAAAAGCGATCAACATCATGTGCCAAGATATCGTTAGGAACTTAACCTAAAAATAGGTGCCTAAGTAAATATCGAAATAACACTTCTTTTCTTATTTCTAAAAATACATCTGTGATTTAAGAATAACATTATCTTTGTTCAGGGACTTTTATTTCTGGTAAGATATTTGTAAATAAATTGTTATATAAGACGAGCACGAATGTTCTGGAAATAACTAAATGATTGGAAGACATGACCGGAAAAAAGTTTGACGGCGGGCCCTCAGTTCAGTAACCACAGTATAAACGATTCAATTGAACCTTTTAAATGGCGCTATTCTTTTTATTTTGTTGTTGGAAAAAATCAACTGATTTCCGATTAGTCTGTGAGTTGTAAGCACGGAGGTTGAACGCGAATTTCTGGCTAGGACCAGTCAGGATGGAGTTTTTGCTTTTGGAGTTGTGCCTGAGGAGTTGTGCCTAGGTAAGTAGTAACAGAGAGAGTCTGAACATATCCCAAGTGGAGACTATCAAGGGGACCTCTGGAAAATGTATGGAAAATGTTCTCTTTTCTTTTAGAAGTCCTTTTCATCAATAGACCAGATCCCTTGCTTAACCTGTGAAATACACCAGCGTGCTGTTATGTTATCAGAGATGCCGAAACTACAATTGCACAATTAAGGATTTATTACGGTTCATAAAAGTTACGTTATTTCCTTAACAATGAGAAAAGTTCCTCGGAAACTTAACGGTCATAATTTAATTCACCATTTAATTTTCTTTTTAAAATTCGCGGGCTATCTCTAACCGCTGTCTATTGTTCTTTATTAAAATTAATCTAGTCACCATCACCGTTCGAAGTTCTTTAAAAAATCGCGTGATGTTTCTGGCTCATGTCTATTGTTCTTAATTATTTAAATAATTAATCTAGTTATTTTAATGATTTTACTATGATAATAGCTGGGGAGGCGGTTCAGCCGCATCCGGTACCTTGACGCGGTTGTTGCTCTCATTCTGGCTAGGTTACGTCATCATAAACGTTTGTAGGTAATAAATGGATCTATGTCTAGGCATAGAG
Source organism: Eugnorisma glareosa (assembly GCA_947578425.1). Lineage (NCBI taxonomy): Eukaryota > Metazoa > Arthropoda > Insecta > Lepidoptera > Noctuidae > Eugnorisma > Eugnorisma glareosa. Next base: position 4,351,177 of record OX387974.1, on the reverse strand, counting down.
TGTGTTCCCGTTTATGTTCATATTTAATGATAAAAAGAAAACAAAGCAAAACAGAAGAAGGAGGAAATTTTAGAGAACTGAATCTATGATCTATATTAATATTATAAAGCTGAAGAGTTGGTTTGGTTGAACTCGCTAATCCCAGGAACTACTGGTTCGAATTGATAAAATTCTTTTAGTGTTGGATAGCCCATTTATCGAGGAAGGCTACGTCACGCTGACCAATAGGAGCAGAGCATCAATTAAAAATGGTGCAAAAACGGGGAAAACTCCATACGCAGACGAAGTTGCGCGAGTCAGCTAGTAAAAGTAGAACTAGGGCTCGATTTGATAAAACAGTCTTTCATTCCTATTTTTTTTATAGTTCCTCTTTCTTGGGATCTGAAAATCATAACTTTTTACAAAATATATAAGATAGGTTTAAGTAATAAGGTTCCTACCACATGTGTAAAACTATGACTAAAACATTTAAATACACGAACTAGAACACAAAGTTGTTTCCTGAATTCATAAAGAATTTCCTCAATAGAATTGTACAAAGTCATATTTCCTGCCTAATTTAAACGATGTAATAAATATGAAACAATGCATTCACCAATTATTGAACAGTTCTTGTTCTGGTATATTTACCCACTATTCATTCAGATAAGTTGTTAGTCCCAATTTATTTGGGGTCAGCCAAGCGCTGCACGTCTTCCATATTAGGCGTATCTCTGAGCTCCCCTTTTTTTTTTAATAATTTGAACTGATAAGTACGAGTATGTATAATTATTTGTCTAGAATGGTCTAGTCTACCCAAATAATCCTTCGTCAGTTCCATTTCAAAATCAGAAATTGTAATCGTGCCAAACCATAGATAAAATACCAAAGACAATTCAAATCAGTTTTAATGATGCTATTAAGAACTTAGGCCGTAGCGTGCAGTGTCTGATAAGGGTAGGTGCCGACATTCGCCTTGACACCACCTGTTATGCTATTATGAGTTTTAAGATTTAATATCAGGCTTAAATAACTCTGATTCACGTGAGATTATGATTTAAATTACAATTAAGTATTATGTAGATTTAAGATAGAGCTCAAGGAATTTTTGTTTTCATTTTTTATAAGAATTACATGCAAAGAGTTTATTAACATTTTAGATTTGTATGTTTGCAAATAATAGATACGCGTGGCCATGGGGTCCGACTGCCCACCTAATATTTTGGGATATCGCCGAACGTTTGGTCAACTCTTCCCGTGACCAAAGGCTTGGCCTATTTCTTGGCCAAAGAATAAGCATTGCAATCCAATGTGATAATGCTGCCAGCCTTCTGGGCACTTTCCCCGTTAACAGCGATGCGGACAAACTTTTTGACGCTTTTTAATTCTTTGTATGAGAGAGTTAATAAATAAATAAATACTTATTTTATGAGTGAGTAATTGATTGGAAAACTGTATAGTAGTATTTTAACATCCAAACAACTTATGTCCACCATGTCTTTAACATCTTGGCGTACCTTTACCTTACATGCTGCCAAAACTTCTGGAAAAAACTATATACAGAAGTTTGATTTAAAAAAGTATTTATTCTAATATCTCGACAGTTACACAAACGAATTATTTTCTAAGCCAAGGCGATTGTGCGCGCCCCCTAACATCTCTCACATAACACTCAGCCGCAGTTCTGACTGTTACAAGTGTTTGTCACGCAAACCTCAGTCTTGATAACTTTAGCTTCAATGTCAACTTTCTTGAAGAAAGTTTGACGCTTCTGCTTGTAAGCGTCGTTTTGGCTTGCACAACTTTGCGGTGGAGTCAAGATGTTACCAAAAAGTTTTTATGGCTGAAGATACTGACTGAAAACATAGACCGTGTGAGTTTTGAAAATATTTCGAACTTGCAATTCTTTTTTAAGGGTCAAAAAGAAATTGAGAAAAAGAAGACCAGCGAATGTTTAAACAAATGTGCAATTTATGCTAGGTCCTTTTGGAAAGAAAAATTGACAATAACACTTGTTGTCAAATAAAATTGTCTCTGTTTAGGCATGGCTTAGAGTAACTTACACTAACTTCCTCACTTACTTAGATCACAATTTTTTTTTTTAAACATGGCCAACCTATTAACTTAAAATTCCCCAATAATCGCGCTAAAACGATCGAGTGCAGCAAAACTATCGTCTACACACGCGATGTCGAAAATTTAAACGATTTTATAGCTGAGTTTGTTCACTCCGACTTAAATCAACGTTAGGACTGTTGGACATAGCGTGGCGACAATCAGCTACTTTAGTTTTAATCCAAATTATGCCAGCGCTATCATATGAAAATGTTTGGCCTGATAGCATCCCGAAAGGGACAGCTCAGCTCGTAGTGGATACGACGCTGGACAAATGATAAATCGGAGAGACCTTCTGAAACAAAAGATGCATACAGAAGTCAAGAAGCTCTGCGATAATTAAGATCCTTGAAAGAAGCAACTACTATAAATTATTTTTAGGTGAACCTTTTTCAAGTCAAGCCGTTAAAGATATTTTAAGGTAGAAAGACAAGAAAAGCCACCACCAAGTTCATAAAGTCGGGGAGGAAAAAGAGCAGCTTCGCGTTCAGTGACTTATAATCACGGTACTGTCGCTTGGCAGTGCGACTGTGCGACATTCGTAAGTACATTCAAGTACTTGGCAGCTTTAGATTGGGTATTACTGGCTAATTTTCTAGTTCAAACTAGTTGCAACTGGGGCACCTTCGCTACACGATACTGGTAATTCACACACGACAGCAATATTATGAATGTGAAATATTTCCTCAACAATTTTAAGTCTTTGAACATTTCATTGCTGCAATTTGCATGGTTTTATTTAACAAATATAATGAATTTTGCCCTGACGAAAATAAAACCTTTAAAAAGCATAAAATACAAACTGATTCTAATAAATCATTTGAATTTGGAAATAAAAACAATAATGTTGCCAGTTGGTAAAAGCTTTTTGATTGAGTGTCTTTTATTGTGTTTGCATTTGTCAAAACTGCATCTTGTCGACTGTTATCGCCTGGCAGTTTGCATATTATAATTAAAAATTAAAATAGCTTTAATTCTGGCTTGGCTGGTATTTTTGTTTGCTTCTGTTAATATCTAGGAAATGTCAGTAGTTATTTTGTCTTCTCTAAACTGTACCTACCTCGTCAATGCTACCATCGTTCATGTTTTCTTAGAAAACTTAATGTACCTGCCAAAACTCCTTAAAAAAATACTCATCGGAGTGTCTAAAAATATAATATAATGTGTCTTAAATACTTCTAATTAACTAGGTTTCCTGATTATGCTTTTAAACACGTTTTACAATTAAATATCATTACAGATATACATTATATTCTTGCCAAAAAACAGCACTAGCTACTTCAACGTTTAGTTTTTTTTAATTGCACTACGAGTACTACGACCCTAATGGTTGTAATTAAAACGTGATTTACAAAAACTAAGTAGATTACCTACTCAGAACGATTATTTAAATTAAGACAAAATTTTCAGACTTCGTTTATTTTCAACGATTTGATAATAATAAAACGTGTTTTGCATCATAAAATCATAAGTAAATGGAATATTTAATTAGTTGAAAATTGAGTTGGTATCTTTTGTTTCTTTTCAAAGTTTTTTTTCGTGTTGACTGGTAACTATTCGACTAAATCTAGTTACAATAATTATAACGGAATGTGTCTTCTTTTGTTATTCTTGACTAGCAAATATAACCAGATAATTTTAAACATTTTTACAAAAAACTGAAAATAATTCTTACTATCCTATAGAATTTTATAGTAATCTTAACATTTTAAGTCATTTTGACTTGAAGTCTGGAAGACAAGTCGACGTCTAATTGATGCTAATTGATTGACTCAATGACAATCGGCTGATGACAAATGATGCTAATCTTTTGCGGCCATCACAAGACTGTCTCGAAAGACATGAAAGATAAAAGATGTCTATTCGTTTGACGGCTGAGAAGTTCATAAAAAATGTATCAGTTGTAGTTGATACAGGTCAATCATCCGTACATTATTTTCAGAAATCAGGAACTCAATCGTGATATATTCTTCTCTTTCTGTCTTTGCTGCATCTCAACGTCAATGCCATTGCAATGGGCGGTGTTGCCAGTTAAGCCATTAGATATGCGACTTCGTTTTTTTAAATACTCACTTGATATATAAATTGTTTACTTCTAAAACAGGAGGATGTAGGAATTGCAATGTATCTTTATGACAGCTTTTGTGCAAAGGATAAAAATAAAATCTGCATAGATGTTTCTCTGCTACCTGCATTTGAAAGTATCATATCCTTATACTTTCGTGGCTCCTATTTCTGACTCTTTCCATACAAAATAACTTGATTGCCTCGTAGCCTCGTACTGACGGCAAAGTGATAAGTACGTGGTCTCACGTTTGTTCAGCTCGTTAGACGGTGATCGCTAGTTTCTATATTTGCCTGGTACCTACCTCGGGACAAAAGTCAAGCGAGAGTGCTTCTAGAAGACTATAATGAATTTCTTAAAAAAGATTTTGAAGTGTTCTTTTTAGAGTTGATTTGATACCTCAGGTTACCGGAAATACCTTATTTAAATTTAAAAAGTGTCAAAATTTTCCTGGTGGGGTGTCATGGATAACTGGTACCTACGATATGGGTATGTCACTAAATAGGGATTTGCTCCTATCTGCATCTTGCTGACTACAGATTCAGATTCCAGGCTAGTAGGTGTAAGTTTACCGAAATGTAATCTATCGCCAAATGTAAAATTTGAGGCTTTCATTTTTTGCGGAACCATGCTTGCAATATTGAAATATGATAGTGTCAAATACAGCCAGAGATCGCTTACAAATTTTCCCAAAATCACCTTACTTTATAACAAAACAAGTAGTAGCAATTCGAAGGTCATCAGCAAGTATCCAAACAAAAGATTGAATAAAACTCTTCAACGTATCAAACGTATCCTCAATTGAAACGATATATTATAACAAAAACGTTATTATTTAATTCCTTAACCATTACAAATTACTTCTTATATTGACAAGGTCGACGTTGTAATTTGAAGTTAATTCCGTTATTTAAGCACGGTGTATCGGAAGTTCATGCGATTTTAATTCATTAAAAGATGCATAATGGCCAAAAAAGGTTACGGTAGCATTTTGTCATTTCAAAATTCTGTTTTTGTCTATCTGAGCGTGTAATGGTGTCAGTGCCTTTAGAAGCAATGCCACTATGATGTCTTATGTTTAAAACTCAGTCAAATCCAGGACAGGTAGTTTATTCCAATACCAATGAAGGGTCAGTCACACTGGTGCGGATAAATTGTGGACACGGATACTTCCCTAAAAAGACTGAACCATCTGTCAGGATTCGTGTCCGGAACCGCGTCCGCATTTGTGTTTAAAATCCCATGAACTTTCACTATAGCTATGTATCCAGGAGTAGTTATATGAGATCCAGAGTCCAGAGTGAACTAAACAATTAATCATAACGTCGGATGTGACATGCCTACGAATTATATAACCTTTTTAATCCGGAAGTGTGAATATGTGCCTGCTAATTAGCGAGTTTGACAAGTTGTATGTTATGGCATCGCTCCGTTCATGTTGTGTAACGCTTAAAACGATTAAGGCAATTCATTCATTGACAAGAAAGATTGTCATTGTGAAGACATTACCCAAGCATCGATTAACTCTATAAAAAGTAACAAGAACTAATTTACCATAAATACATCTTCATCTACCGATCTATTTAGTTAAGCTGGTCCATATGACAGTATCAATTTGATGGATCTATAATTCTAACTACTTTGTTGCATTTTCATTTTTAAACTGCGTCTTCTGAACCATTCCTCCTTACTAGCCCCCAAAAGCCTTATAAACAGCTATTTCTCTATATCCTAAAGCTCTTTTACTCGTATTCGTATGCCTTAGCCCTAACAAGTTGAATAATTTTAGTGCAACCACCAGACATTCGATAGTCCCTCATCATATCATTACTTTGCCAGAGTTCACCGCCAGCACGTGATAGTACTGCTCATCCATACACGCGCTGTCATTTTGACAGGTTTATTTGACAGGTGTCAGGTGTATTACCACCGCTGACCCAATGAGGTTGGTTCGCACGGTGCGCGCGTGCGTCCGCGATCAAAGGCCTCGCCGACGACGATGCTATAACCACTCGCGGCGCGCCGGTGAATCCGTGCCCTTTCACTTTCCCGTAACGCAACTCCATTGTCTCACGGCAAGATCGTTTAACTTATTTTTGTTTATTGACTTTAATTTGTATAATGAACGCGAGTCGGGATGTGCTGACCCTGGCATTACATAATGATCATGAATAGGTCAGAAAAAAGATTAATGATCATCTTCTCATGCGTTATTTTGATTTCTATCAAAACATGTCCTACTTTGTTTTACATTCCTACTAGATCATTAATTTTAATGATAATAATTTTGTGTTGCATTGTTTTTAAAGTCAACAATATTGTTTGTACTGCGAAGCCTGGTTGCTGTTCGACCTTTTTTAATGAGAAAAGTTGTTGTTAAAAACCTCTATAATCCAAATGAATGAAGAGATTGATTGGCCTTCTGCACTTCAGGCCATTTTTGGTCATCAGACCAAATTAGGATTTTATCGTTTATTCCGGATTCGCGGGCATTGACCTCAGAGGCTCGCACATAAAACTTTCGTATCGTATCGACTTCACACTGCAAACTCGTCACTCCCACAAGGCGGGCCGACCTGCCACGACGGACGGTAGTTCCGCAACTTTTTGCGGCCCGCGGCTCTTCGGAGAAATGAAAGCTGATGCACGTAGAATCTCCACCACTCCTATACATCGTAAATCGCACCCAACACCGCTTCCGTTCCACACGGAACTGTGGACAACACTGGCCACTTGCAACTTGTTTACATAGGATGATAGCGACTTTTGAAATTGGAATGTAGTGGGGCGATTGGGAGATTGGCGCCAAAACACGGCAGCCATATGTATGTATTTTATTATGCAAGCGGAACGGAACCAATTTACTGTCATTGAATCAGCTGATATGATTTATTAATGACTGTGCGCAAGATAGGTAGTTATATATATATATATATATATATATATATATATGTAGTTTGTTTTTTTTTCACCTTATGTCATCCTAAATAAATAAGTAATCAATCCTTCCACTTTATCTCTCAGATCGTTTTTCAAAAATTTCCTATTTCGCAGTGCGTTTTCATGATTTTCCTATTTCCCGAAATAGTTTTTTTATTATACATAAATAGGTAATAAGAAGTGTACTTACTAGGTAGCAGTAGACTACTGTACGAAATGTCATGTGTCGTAGAGTGTTCGCCCGTTGCGTGCTTTTTTATCACGTAGTTTTACTAATATTCATGGTTGTGGTCTAGATTACGCCATTTCTGATTAATTATGACTTGAAGAATTTTACTAGCAACTTAGGATCTTATTTGTTAGTACTTGGAGGTAAAATGATTTTTAAATGATTCATGCTTGCTAATTTTAGTTTACACTACGTTGTTATACGTAATAAAATAAACTTGTTATGAATTATTGGTATTAGAACTATTGACACGACTTTACTCGACAGCGGCGCCATCTGGTGAGCTGAAAAACGATAGCCTTCATTAAGATTCAGATGTCATAGTTTTATAGGACGTAGGACACAAAATACAGATGAAATATGGAAAGATGTAAATTGACATCCAGAATATTTTATAATTCAACGGGAAATCTGGACGTGTTGTATATCATTGACAACCTGTAAGAACGCTTTATTGCCACAAAGCTCGTTGCACCGGTGGTCGCCAGCTTTCATTCACCGCACCAACACTTTACTGTAGCCTTAAGAATCAAATCGAGTACTCGATTCCGAAAGGACTTAAAAGCTTATAATCGATTTTCGACGCTTTACGAATAATTGCTCGTTTGTTTTTTCAATACTTTATGGTTCTCGCCTTTGGAGAACTTTCAATGTGAAAGTAATCGATAATTATATGTTACATAAACGATTGCGTTTGGAAGGGTACGCGAGATACAGAGATTTCGTTAAAAGTTAAATATTTTCGGTCATCATATCAAGTTTTTTGACGGTTCAATGCGAGATAATTTGTTACTATTTAAGGTTATTGCAGTGAAATGTTTATAACCTGTTTAAGTTACGGGTTAACGTTATACTTGACTGAAGCTGTCGACAGTTCGATTGATATTTCTACCTGTCCGGCTGTAAGTTAGCCCCGACCGGCTATGGAAATGTGTTACTTATGTTTATCCCATAAATAACTGGCTTTATTATTACTACCCAATGGATTTCCAGGAAATAAGGTATTGTATTAAGGAATTTATTCATTGACATATTTTATATAGAAATTGGTCGAGCAAGTATCCTTATTCCATAATAAGGATACTTGCTCGACCAATTTCTATATATATAGTAGTTATAGATCTATGCTACCATTAGCATAGATCTATAACTACTAAGCTACGACTAAGGGTGAACTCTACACATGAAAATGACTGAACGCGATCAGCACATGTAGACTGCGTTCAAGAGCTCCCAGTGTCATGCTGTTTGAATATTGGCACTTGTCAGTGCAACAGATCTGTTGATCGCGATCAGTTTCAATGGTGAACTTCGCACTAACTCTACGGTGCTAATATTAATCATTATACTAAGAATAATTAAGAAAATTCTCAACGAATTTTAGTACGGCATAACAAACTTAACAGTAAAATAAATATTTATACAGAATTCTAGAACAAATATTTAGTTCTTAATTGCCTTACGTAATTTAATCTTCATAATATTTCGCAGTAATTATCTAATTTTTACCTATGTTTGGAAACCAAATTGGTACACATGTGAAGATCCGTGTTTTATAAGCATTTAGGTATTTGCTTTATATTTCTGAATTCAGATTAGAACATAATTATCTAGGCTTGGTTTCTGGTTGCCGTAGATATTTATTTGAGACTACCAAATAATTGAGATTATAGGAGGTTGACAGACAGCAATGGCAGGAATCGTTTTCATATAATTCAACAGCAGGTTTATTTTACGACTTCGGCGCATCCGTGGATTTAGGTGACGTACCTTTAACTGTTCGACATACACAAAGTTTTACTTCACACTACGAACTTAATTTTATTGTGAAATAAAAATACATAGGAGTCGAGTTCAATCTCCATTAGGCCAGTCCAGAAGTCCCATATGGACCACTGTTTGGGCCATTTTGCGAAGTGGTTTTGTTGTAAATAGAATAATGAGTAGGTTTGAGTAAATGCCTGCGTGATGACTGATGATACATTGATTGAAGGAAGTTACTCAGTGAAATGAATCGGAAACAAGGAAGTGTTCAATCCACGCGCTATTTAATTGCCCTAAGACCATCAAATTAACTTGTGGCAGGTTATGCTCGCATCAGTGTTTGATTAAACTGCTATGCATTCGAAGGTAGGTACCTAAGTACAGTCAATGCTCTGTATTACCTGACACTACTTCCCCTATTGTTCTTTGTAAGATCGGTCCGGTAATGCAGGAGCACTAACTTAACTGACTGTACCTAGATAGTTGGACAGTAAAACAGAGCCTTGCTTCTAACTATTCAGTTATCTTTTACGTAACTCCTCAATTTGCCTAATTTTCTTGTAACATTGACCGAGTGTAACTTAAGCAAGTTTATAAGGCTGAAACATCCTGAAAACCGTTTTAATATTGATATTACTCTGTTTGTTTCAATTTATGAAACTGGCAATACCTCCTAAAGTCAACCACAATATGAGTATTTTCATCGAAGTTGCGTCGCAGCATCTTCAATGCAAACTGACATTACCGTACTCTTACAGAGTAACAGGAATGGCGTTCACATTAAATGTGATATGTAGTTGAATGCATACGATTGCATACAAAGGCGCGATGTATTATAGAAATCGTGTTGTCACGCGCTGGCGCGACTTGACAGGGGAGCTCTTCCTACTGACATGTTATGATATGACGTCACTATACTCAATATACTGCACTCGTAAGCCAAAAAGCGGTATCTCAAAAAAACATTTTTTTTGTTATTATAAAGCTTGATCCGGAATTGAGGCTGGACAACTGAAGGCAATAGCAATAGTCTCGTCCCCTGCTTAATCATTATAGACATAGATTAATTTATGATTTTTTTATTTTTGTGGTGTTTAAAGCGAATTAGTATTTTTTTGTTAAATTCACTTCAAAACAATGATATTGGACTGAAATGATATATTTAAAAAAAAAACACAATTTAAGAATGCTAAACATTTGCACGCCATAGTATGTGGCACTTTTTATTATTATATATGTACACATGTTTGGGCAAATAAATAAATAAATCTTAATCACAACAGGCGAAATGTGGGTGTACCGAAACGACACGGCTGTACTCAGCCGTGATGGAATGTGTGCTGAAAGCATGAAACATAGTGCATCAGATGGACTAATACAAATAACCATAACTAAAAAGTTAAAACACCTGTGAGAAAAATAAGCACAATTATCTTTTCTTTTTTGTGCCGAAAAATTGTTATTTTTTTGACATATTCTATTTTCTGGAAACACCTACACGACGCGTCGTCGTATGAAAGTACACGTTGTGTGAATTAGATTTGTTAGCATTCTATTTATGAACGCGGTTGCACATTTTGTTACTTTTTGTCTGTGGTTTTATATTGTGGTTGCAGTGTTGCACTGGAATGAAAATAAAAGAAAAATATGTAGCCGTAAAATGTAGAATGGATGACTTATAAATTTTATAACAAAAACATATAAAATGTAAATTGTTTTGTGAGCCAAGTTTTATTTCTTATTCCTAGAATTATAAAAATAACAAATATCATTTGTAGTTAAAGTCACGTTTTTATTTATTAGGTTTAAAAAGAAGAAAGATGGCAACAAACCAAATATAAAGACATACACATGCACAGCATTATTCTTTTGGCGCGTAAATGACATTGTTAGGAGCCGCTGTTGCTTATTTGTGCAATTGTCGGTGGAAATTCTGAAGACATTATTTCAAAAACCACCTTTGTCAACTACGGTTCCAGGAAAAAAACAGTTATATCAGTGACAAACGCTGTTCTTGAAAAAAAAAGCTGTCAAACTGACATTCTATGAGAGTTTTTCGCGGGTTTTCTGCTATAATAATAATAAAAAAATTATTGTTTCTCATACAATTGTTCTACAGCACAAAATTGAGGCAGCCCCCTTTAAGTTATAAGGATACTTTATGATGGGGTTACCTCGCAACTTCCCATGGGTTACAGTTTACAATGTTGAGACGTAATTAAAAAGAAAAGGAAAACAAATTTTAGGTTGAAGGATATTACAAAATTATTATAGCAAGTTCAGGTATGTGCAGTGTTTGTGGGTGTGTTTGGTGTGTGAGTGTTGAAGATGGATATGCAGGGTGTGTGGGTGCGAGTAGGTGTGTGTGTTAATGATTGATCGGTTGATGTATGTTAAAATTGGTTGCAGGGTTTACTTTACCAAATTCTGGTTACTAAAAGTTCAATTTCATCGTACGTTTGTGATTTTAACCATTCCGATAAAGTATTTTTGCATTCATACCGCAACATGGGGTAAATATTCAATACGAGATTCAATTTATTATAAATATAAGTAGATTGAGTGTTATACTGACGCCTGGCAAAAACCGTACGGACCCGAGGGGAGTGGGCCACAATGTCTTTATCTAGCTTAGATGGATCAAATGAGAGGGTCTTGTGCAGATGTATGGTTATGTTCAAAACGTATAATTTCCTTACAGACAGTAGATTAAAACAGTGTTTCTATAATCAAAAAAATATAATCACTGTATTTTACTGCAGACAGCTTTGGTACTATGTTTTTATGTTAGCATAACCTCAGCAATGATGATGCTTCTTTGTATTGTTACCATGAAGGTGTTGGGAAAAAGGGACAAAATGATGTGAGTTCATTTTTGTTCCAATATTTAACGCGTAAAGATGTAAAGCAAAAATTAGTGCTTTTTCAGACGGATGCGCTTGACAAAATAAAAACTATGTCATGGTTCACTTTCTATTCATGTTAGTTCACTGCCTTCTTATGTTTGATAGCATAAAGTACATCTTTCGCAGAGGACTTTCTTTTTTACCAAATGATTTTGCTATTATAGAGAAAAGGAAGAGAAAGGAACGGGCTGAAACACCAAGTTATTGGGATTCCATTATGTGTGGAAGCAGACAGTCTCGCATGAGCCCATTCAATGTTATCAAGGTAGATCAAAGGATGTACAAAATAACGAAAGAATCTCCATTATTTTTCGTGAGAGATCATTATTCTGGTCCTTGGCGGTCTTGCATAATTAAAAATAAGAAAAAAATTCCCGAAGACATGACGTTAGCCCCTCTCTACGAAAAACCTATCCCAATAAACACTGCCAAATTTCTGAAGGAATAGATTCCTTCAGAAATTTGGCAGTGTTTATTGGTGATGAGAGTGGAATAAACCTGTTGGTTTATTACTAAACCAACAGGTTTTTTCCACTCTCAACACCACCGATGACGATGTAAGTTCTGACGTTGTTATCTCTGAAAACAGTAGTGGTGAGGAATAAGTGTAAGTTTTTTTTATATGAGCAGCAATAATACAAAATACATATATTTCCTCCAAGAACCACCTTTGTCACATTTTAATTTCCAGTTTTCCTTCAAATGTCACTTCCTTCTCAAGTTTAGCTTAAGATTTATATAGGATTTTAAATATTTCAAAAAGTCCGAAATATGCAAATTTATAGCCAATATAGTACAAATTATAATGAATAGCAAGTAAATCATAAAAAGTTAAATATGAAGTTGTGAAGAAGTTTTTTTATTCTAGTGTACAACTAACTAATTTGACTAAGGTGGGTTTTGAAATAATGTCTTCAGAATTGTATTGAAAAAACAAGATGGCGTTAGTTCCGTCTATGGCTACACGTATGACGTATGGCGTCATGTATTGTGTGTCCGTAGTTGTGACCGTGACGTCACAGTGGGCCCTATCAGAATACCAGCGCTGCGGTATTTGTTTTTCATCTATCGCAGCATCATGCTGAGATAGGAGCCTTTTTGGCCCCGCACAGGTCTTTCTTTATTATTTAGTTTTAGATTGTTTTTTTTTTTATTATTATTATTGTAGTTCCTGTACTTGTCTCAAATAAATATATTTCTATCTTTTCTTTTCTTTCTTGTGGAATGTTTCTTGTGGAATGTTCCTTGCTCTGTAAAAGGGAAAACAGATCGCAATGAAAACAAATGAGATAGTTCCAATTAATCTCAAAGTTTGACATATCAATCAGCACCACGGATAAAAAACGCCAGTACAAATTAACCGAACTGCCACACAAGACAATAACAAAACAATCTAATAGTGGTATCATCAATCATTTATCTACTGATCTCACTTTCACTGGCTCTTGATAAATGTGGGAAGAGACACCTTACAACTTCGGCGAATAGTTTCCGTTGTTTGTTGTAAAGCATCGGGTAATATGTGTCTTACAATTATATAACATGATATCACGCCTGAATTAACTAAAGTAATAAGTGCTTTTCAGTATTTTACCTCCTTTTTGGAAACTGAGCCACAGGACACAAGCATCTGGTTTGAAGTTTTAGACGTGACAGAACATTCATGGTTTAGATTATTTTTACGTAATATAGGTACATAAATTCATCACACCTATAAGGGCTGGGCATCTATGTGAGTAAAAACTGCCTAATTTCATCAATTATATTTAAGTTTTAATTTGGTGATTTTTTGCGACAAATCTATTTCAAATTCCGAACATCTACGGAGATAACTCTAGTGGAAAAGCCCAATAACAATAGACCAATTTTCGTATACAATAAAGAATAATACAAGACTAACAAGGCACTCGGGTATGTATCTTGTGTTATATAACAGCTCTTTATTCAAATGTGTGTACAACAATCATAGATTGTTAGCCAAATTGTGTTTTTCTGTCATTTGAAGTAGTGGTAGTGCCACAGAGTATGTAAGTCAGTGGTTCAATTTAAATTTTAAAATGGCTTCTAATACATAATTATAACCAGTCTGCATGACTCGGCTATTGGAACGGACTCTGTTGTCCAAATCTTTCTCCACCTGCAGTATTTAATGTACTCTGATATAAGATTTTATTCTATAAAAATAATCATTAATTTCTTGCATTTTTACGCTATAATTAAAAGGAATTCAGTAAATATTATTTATTAAACGCTGTATTTACTAAGACATTTGTGAATAAACGAATTAACAAAGCGTGAAGTGTTTTTCTAAGTAGGTAGGTACGGTATTTGGGCGGATATGGCTTAATGACATAATATTGTTGACAAAAATATTTTTGCATATTTGGAATGCTAATTAATTAATGCTGTTCCTCTAGTTAATGTTTGCTAATTACGATGATTTGGTTTGATGAATCTATATCGTTATAATAAATGATTAAGTATACCTATTAAAGTTAAAGTGTTTTTTTTTCTGTTACAGATGAAAACTGCGAAGGTCATTTAAATTCGTAAGTACAAATTCTTCTCTCTTTTGCTTTGAAGGAAAGCTTCTATTTTAACCATAAAGTCTTGGGTATGCCGTATCTAGTAGTGCTATGCATTACTCGACCTCTTTACCCTCCTCTTGTTACAAAGTGGAGTCACGGTAAAGCAGGACACTGACTGTACAGTATCCAGGGTATACAACTTCGATAAGAAAGAGACTGTCACCGAGGTATGAGTGACAGCGACGGTGATCTACAAAACGTATTTTTTCGTAACATCATGATGAAATGAAATGGCCAGATATTCACGAAGAAAATGTCCTCAGTTCTATTTACTTTCGTTCTCTTGTGTTGTTGGTTATTCTCAACAAACTCAGCGTTCATTCATTCACACTAGTCGTGGATTCTCATTGCAAGTCGTGTCGAAACAGCACGAACTCGTATTCACACCTTTAAATGAAGACAACGTGTCTTTAAATGTAATCTCTAGTTTCCTTTACTTTCACATATTATTTGTTCGTAGGTAAAACCATAGATGAAATAAAAATTATGATTCCAAAATCGCGATTTCTGCAGTTTCAGGGCCAGATGGGCGTAGCTTAGGACGTATAAAACGCCCTGTGTACCTTCCATAAGTTTCTCTACAAGGTAGGGTTAGGTAATAATCAAAATGTTACTGCTATCGTTAGGCTACAATAAAGGTACTGAACGGACCAAAGGATAATAATAAGGAGCGAGGGAGCACATATGCCGTAACCGCTAATCGTGTACCTACTAATTACAAATAACAAGTGCTGAAATAAAAATAAACTGATGAAGTAAGACAAAAACTATTTAGTACTTATTCTTATTTAGTACTTGTTTTATTTACACAATAGTGGTTATGGTATCGATGCGTCCCGATGTCCACCCCTGGCTCGTCCACCTGATGGACAGCGAGATTTATTTTTAAAGTCTTGCTGTCCACCACTGTTGGACAAGCCGGGGTGGACACCGGGAATCATCGGTATGGTTTCACCGTACAATTTCTATACACGGCATACCATAACACCTACCTTAGTTCCTCATATCAGCTAAAGCGTGGGCACTTAGCACCATCCTATAATATTTAATGACGGCTGAGTACTAAAATAGTGATAAAACGCGAGACGTCCTAGTCACCTGTGCTTAGCTTGGACTGCCTACGACTCATAAAAAGTACCGTTAATACATAAGTAGGTAGTGTACTTACCAGAAAATAAAATAGTAATATATTTCGTGAGTGATAGTAAAGTATCAAGTTTACAGCCGTTGTTGCAGTTAAACTAATAAGTAAGTAGGTACTTTTTTTCTTAGTTATTCACTAGAATAACTAAGAAATAATTATAGACATGTATATGTCTTGTGAAAGAATTTTCAGTACGTTTACTTACATCAGTGCACAAAATTAAAAATAAGTTTTCAAAACATAACGTGTTATCACAGCAAAATCCTTTGTCAAATTTTTCTTATAATCTCATAGTTATCCAATTGTTATTTATTTTCTCATTGAGAAAGAATAATGCCATCAAAGTCAACAAAATCATAAAATTCAAAATTATTTAATATTATTTATTTTATTATTTTATTTTATTATTGTATTATTTAATATTGTATAAAATACGTAAGTGGCCATAAAAATGGCATGCAGATAACACAATTATTAAATTAGTGATATAACAATCACTTTAGTAGTCTCTCTAAATAGGTAGTTTTAAACTTGGCAACTTTGAGTAATGAGTAGCAATGAGGTTGGCAGCACTGAGTAGATTTCATTTCACCTATTTACATGTCACTGGCCATCCGTTAGATAGATTTAATTAAGTCTATTGAATGTCAAGAGCTTCTCATTCTATGCATTTTCTTTTTACTTGCGGATGATTCAAGAATGCTGTCTCATTTTCTTTTCTGGTCATATCGTCCTTTCACAGTATATATTAACCGCACTTAAGTTTGCTAACCTGAGGTGTTCATGCGTAGTACCCCGAAACCCTGTAGAACTTTTTTTTCACAATTTTCTGGTCAACCACCTTTATAGGTAGAAAGCGGTAATTAAACAGTCTTGTCACAACCTTGTTGTCTATCCTTCGAATCCATATGAGTTTTCCCCCTAAAACTTTCTTGTAATAAGTAATTAGATTTTGGACAAGATTTAAAACTATCTAGGTTTTGCCCATTAAAATATCAATAAAATGCAACCGGCTGTTTTTATTAAAACAGTTTTATTTTCAATTGAAATGAAACAACTTTTTTGGTATTTATATAATTACTTAGGGTATTTATTAAATCTTCCTAAAATATTGTGTAATTACGTAGATCGTCTTTATTGAAACATTTTATGAAATCGACGCCTCGTTTGAATACTTATTTCTTCTAAAATTGTCATTAGACAGTTTCGAAATTGAAACGATTACCAAGACGAATATTATTAGCCATCAAACCGTGAGCAATTATTCGTGTATAATAATAGGGACCAGCAATTATTGATAAATGACTATTGCAATAACTTGCACCCCCATACGTCGGGTCACGAGCGATTTGACGTACATTACATACGTTAATAATTGCAACCACAAAGGCCATTACGAAATAATACAACTTTTACGATTGTCAATTATAATATTATTCCTCAATCGTTCGTGATGCCCATACGGTATCGTTATCATCACGTTTTTCATCGATTAGAGAAATCGTTACAATCTTTTTCGATCAGGATATCCGAATCCGAATACACGTTTTATTTTGACGAGTATGTTTTTTTAATCAACACAAGGTCGCATTAAATTCGGCCTATTGCAAAATGTAGCCAGAGCGAATGTGAAAAATTGTGAAATGTATTTTTATGTTGTACATTTATAAAGATAGAAGTGTTTAAAGTGATTGTTGTAAGTTTGCCTCGTAAGTGTAGTTAAACGTAAACACAGATTGTTATTCAATTAGCAGCCGAATTTTGATCAGAACAATCTTTTGTTAACTGATTTCCGCCAAGGTCTGGTCGTGATCTCAGATTACATAGTATTTAAGCAGTAGCGGCCAATCAACGATATTATACTTAGGAATTCGTTTTTAGCAATTGATTAAAATATTTGTGTGAAATTGCGATTTTCTGAATTGTTTAGTTCGTGCCTGCCACACGCAATTAGGCTTACCATGCCTAAGTTCATTTTTCCGGACGTATATGGGACCTGTTTTTTATTTTACTTTGTCCGGCCTTGTCAATTTTCATCGACACGCTAAGAAGAAGAAGAATAGTCCAGTTTTTCAAAAATGCAGTGAATACTGGGAAAGAAAGATAGACAAGTAAAAAAAATCTGGACTTTTTTTTGCAAACGATCACAAATCTCTAGGGAAAAGTATGCGGTTAGAGAAACATCGTCCATCTTTCGAAATACAAACGATCGACCGTGTGTGTGAACCAAGAAAAGCCAGGGTAGCAAGCAGTAATTTGCAGGTCAATGTCAGGTTGTATGTTGATTAAAATATGATTCGCGACCGTAACACGTTATATATTTACAGAATTATAATGACTGACTGAATGACTTTTTTATGAAATTAAAATCATCAATACAACCCTCGTTCATTTAAGCCCATTGAATGAATATTTCATGAAAAAGTCGTCAGTCGGTGCCTCAAAATGAACTTGCCTTAAATTCCTAGCCATTACTAGTGCCAGTGCTTCCACTAGCATTCAATTATGCCAATGTACTAATTACCGTCTATTATATCGCCCAATAATTTGTCTGCCCTGAAGTGTTGCGAACACAGTCATTACATAGTTAAAAATGCCAATCCACTTCGGACTTTACTGTGCTGTGACTTGATTTGAATTCAATTAATTTGTCGTTTGCATGGCACGAATAAGCACGTTTGTTTGCAAAACATTTTATTTGCAACGCTTGCGATCTTTACTAGATACTCCTATCTTTCTAGATTGTAAAGAACTTTACTTTTATTACTGTTTGTTTGGTCTAGTGGTCGCAAAGTGTTTCTTGGTCGGAAGTTATTTGGTTGTTTCAGTAGCAGTCCAGAATCTGGATTTGTTCCCGGTTTCTGGCAACAGGCTCTCCCGCTACTACCTACATGGGACTTAAACATGAATGACGAAATGTGGGTGTATACGTATATAGGTACAGCTAATCTAATCCTTTGAGGTTCACAGGCGTGATATTATGTCAAACGTACGCCTATGTCTATTTAACAAATTATGCATGAAATTCCATCTTAAAATGATTCATTCTCCGGTACCGTGACCATATCATCGTCTGCATACAATAAGCTGACATTTAAAAAAGTAAGGTTCATTGTAAGAGTAGTTCACACGATACGTTTACATTAATGATATTAGATTGTATATTAACGTCTCACACTTTCTTCCATTTACACACTCGTAATTAAATCAACTAACGTCATATTGTTTTGTTGGAGTTACATTCATTAACATTATCTTTCATCTGGGAAGATTTTGGCCACCTACGGCATATTTTACTTGTTTCGTATTTCGTGCTACTATTTTTCATTAATAAAAAATAGCCTTCATCGTAGTAACAGACGAAAGGACAGACAAAGTAACAGATTGTAGTAGGTGCGATGCCAAAAATGCAGTAAATACTTGCCACCTTGCTGTACAGAAAGAGTATGTCTATTCTTCGTAGACTAGAGATAAGACTGGTTGAGCTACGCATGCTGGACATGCCGTCTTTAACCCTATAAAGTGGAGAAGAAGAGGAATATAAGAATTATATAAGATTCTTTGTCGAATATCCCTACAAAGGAGATTACCCAGATTGGGCTATTTTCAAAAGTGCCAGCTGACGAAAATAAACTTATTACATATTTAGGTAGAGCATAACATAATAAACATTTTTTATTATTACACCGAAGTCGTAAGTCAATTCACCTAGAAGGTATTCAACCACAAAATATCTGAGATCACCCAGATTGGGGTAATTTCTTTTTGCCTTTTGAAAATGGCCCAAAAATGTATGGAGGCTGGGGCTGGGCTGGGGTCCTTTGCATAAATAAATATGCTCTTTTGTACGTTATGTAGAAGAGGTGGATTACTGCTAAAAGTCTTGGTGAGTGCAGTATACACGTAATACATGAGACTTATAACACAGACAGGAAAGTTGGAATGTACTTAAATGTTTAACAGTCGTCTTGATGAATCTCCCAATCATAAATGTCATTTTACATAATAGTGCAATTCAGTCAAACGCACGGAGAATTTGAATAAACTGTTACTTAAAAAGGTGCTCTCTGAATAAGCTTTTCTATCTTCATGTATTCGTGAATTTGAATAACGTGACTTCAAGCCCAACGCAAAAATTGATTTATATTATATCTCTCAAAGTCCGTTTAAGAATTATTGGTATTTTTTAACAAATATGAAAGCGAGATACTGAACATTTATGTAGGTATTGGTAAGTACACAGCCAAGTTATTCCACTAAGGAGAGATTTAACTTATTGGATCATCAATTATCTCATCTGTCACTTTATGGCAGCTACAACATTTTATTTCCAGCCAATTTATGTTTATGGCAAAGTTCTGTTTTATTGTTATTTTGAACATATTGCAGCGAACATGTTGTCATCATGCCCTTGAATTCCTGTTATGATTGACGCACCATGCATAGACAATGCGACGTGAATCATTCTATTTTATAGCAAATTGTTGTAAGTATTGATTGCCTGTTTGGGTCACCTGCATCTGCAAAACGAGAAGGAATAAAATGTACGGTAAGAACCGTACATTTTAGAACTACACAAGAGTGTAGTTTGAAATAATCAAGGTGAGTTCCTTGTTTTGTTGGCTGAATAACGATTACTCGTGTACTAACTTCTGGTTTCTAAGAATACACGATTTTTGTGCACATAAACACTCGTCTCATGCGTAACAATAAAATACAGTCAGTTTGCCATTGAAAGATCGTTGAAGAATTGCCAATAATAGCTTTCAATAAATAAACTCAAGTGATATGAAATCATTGTTGTCGTGACACATTGCACATTTTCTTTATTTTCCCCGACCCAATCACTGTGAACCTACAATTTCAATGAGTCATCAAATCAGTCTCTCGATATATCACAAGGCGGGCCATCATAATAACTGTACCGACATCTCATTATCATCTGTCTATTATGTCTAAGGCACCCAATGAAAGTGAACTATAGCAAAAACTAATCGAAACTTTCATTTTCATCTTATTGTACGCGCCATAGTAGTACCGGTAAAAAAAAGTAATCTTTATCATCTGTGCGCGGGAACGTGAAAAGAGGCAAAGAAATCAGACCATTGTGCCAAAGTAAAGCGCGTGCTTGCTGATTGCTGCTTAGGCAATTCTGTTTTCAAATGTTTATTTGTATTTTTTTTCTTGAAATGGTTTAGTTTTGGTCACGTTTTGAATTTTTTATTGATAACATTCAATTTTCTTGCTGAAAATAATTTTTACTAATTATACCCGTAAAACCTTTGTAGCATTACCGTTTCTAGAGCTCAGTTTTTTAGTAACAAGACACGGTTCAGACACGGTTCTAGATTACCTTGCAAAACGTCCAGACAATCGATTTTGAAAATGGGAAACTTACAAAACTTGTTGGTTTTCGTGTCTCCGTGTTTAGTAAACCTCTAGCCAATACCTTGACCAACTTCATGTTGAAATTTTTTTGTAACGATAATAACATTCTCATCCGTAAACAATGACAACTTTTTGCCGTCACATCGTCTTATTGTTTGCTGTCAATATTATGATTTTTTGCAATAGTCACTGACCGTCTTGTGGATAGGCAATGATTGGTCGGGGCACGATTGCAAACAAGTGCTGATAGTAAAGTATTGTACGTTCCAATTACTTCCTCGATTGTGTAGAAAACGTTAATTCAACTAAGAAGCAGTGAGAAATCGCAAACATTGTTACTGATTTGTCACTATTTGTCTCGTTGTCGGCGACCATTTTAATTGGTTACGTCATCAATTCGCCATGGCTAATCTGTGCCTCACTTTGCCCATTCATTCGCATTATCCGTTACTGTCATTTACAATGGTCCCGGTACGCATTGAGATAGATTTGCCTGCATTTCAATATCAAAGGCTTTTCTTATAGTACTGAAATAAGCGAGATTGTGTAGGATTATATTGTTTTTTATTATGTTACTAAGCCAGTATATCCTAGAGAGGTAGTTCTTAAACTAAATGATCGTATTGTCATCTTGTAATTTAAGGTTAACAAAAGATCGAAGCTACATTGTCGTAGGCCATTTTGCCATTTATGCTCCAAGATTCATTCATAATTCAAAAAGGCGTGAGTTTTTTGTGTGATGGCAATAAACTCACCCGCTATTAATAAGCGAAGTGTGGGTGTAGGAGTTTTTCTCTGTTAAATATTTCAGAGAAAACAGACATGACGTTATGTTTATCGTAGTTAGAATTCCACAAAAGCTCGTCGAAGAATGTCCATTTCTACGTAATAACGTGCGCGTCGACGTAGGTATCAATCTCTGAAAGCTCTCATGTCAAGAGCTAACTGCGTAACTTCGGAATTCACCACTTTCCCACGTACCTACACATCACTGAACTTTACTTCATAATGTTTATGATCACGATGAAAATATGCTCTCCACGTTTTATAACTTTTGGGTGAGCATACACTACAGAATTTCCATGTATGCTACATTGTTACAAGTGGGAACGCAGCTTTATTTGGTGCTTAGATACGATTATATGATTGCTTGCAAATATAAAAAAAAAAAGAAATTTACATGTTTATACGTGCAACATTTGCAACGTTTTTTAGTTCACATCGAGACGCACATGTTGCTCGCCTTCGTCGCTTTTCAAATTCGTTCGTAGTTTGTAAAATCCAATTATATCGAAACCTCAACTCGGTTTGTCCTTCGGGTAATAGAATAAGAAGACAGTCTGTGACAAGTTAATGCTCTAATGTGTGCTCACCTTTAGATCTTACAGCTAAATCATCTTTGTATCGCCGGCGTTACCTTTTGACCAATTACGGTTTTTGTTTTTATATCCTCAATTATACGCCTCATTTTTCAAATCGGTTATACAATCTGTATCATCATTAAGTTATTTATTGAATCATTTAAACTTGTATTTGTGTTACGTAACAAACGTTTGGAAAGGTATGTTTTTGTACTTTCCGATGTAGAATGGGGGAAGTGCATCAAATTGCTGTTATTTTTTTAAGTATTCTGACCTTATTGAAACTTGATTGATCTTACAACTCTCGTACATATTGGGAAGTGGTCATCGTCATTCTTAGTTAGATAGAATATTCTTTAAAATGTACACCATACAAATTTCAATGTACATAAAAGAAAATATTTCACATAGGGTGACACAATAGGCGGTCTTATCGCTGATAGCAATCTTTTCAAGACAACCTTTGGATGAATTAGAGGACGGTGCAACAGCACATTCTGC
This sequence comes from Eugnorisma glareosa, assembly GCA_947578425.1. Lineage (NCBI taxonomy): Eukaryota > Metazoa > Arthropoda > Insecta > Lepidoptera > Noctuidae > Eugnorisma > Eugnorisma glareosa. The sequence continues at coordinate 4,328,197 of OX387974.1, read as the reverse complement.
AATTCAGCAGTTTACGCCGCATTCATTCAACTCATAATAATTAGTTCAGTTCGCGTTGAGCTGTCAAGTCAGCCAGGCGTTCTCGTTACAACCAACAAGGGCCGCGTCGCTCACTTCATTTCCACACCATCAGTCCATTAAGCTCATTTTATGTACTTTACCTGTACCTTTGGGGCAATACAGTAGTGTTTCAGTACTTTACTTTCTTTCTTTCCATTCATCCATCATCTAAAAGTAATGTATGGTCTATCTAGGGATCATACAGAGGAAGAGCGAGACACAATACTGCAGGTAGTCATCTTTATTTGTAGTACCAAGGTGTACGCTTATCAAAATATTTCTACATGGTAGGTACTATGTAGAAATATTTTGATAAGCGTACAATATTTATTTGCTGGGTCACCACCTCCGCATTCCTCAACATTCCTAAGTTTACAGACAATCAGTTAAACCTTCACTTCCCCACCGCCGTGAAATATCAAAATCATCTTCGCATTACGTCACATCAGCGTCTCCCGCATTTGCGTACAAAAACTTGTCTTATCACGGCATTAGCAGCACCTGTGGGAGCTCGGACCACACGTAGCTGCGTAGGCGCCATTTTCTACTTATTTCTCATTTGCCTACGCCTTGACACTTCCTTGAGCGTATCTATCATTCACTTACGGTTATCTTGTAGCGGGAACCTGCCACAGAAGTAATCGCCTGCAGTTTATTTACATTTTGAGATGTCCAGTGATTTATTGGCGGCAATCGACGCCATTGGTCGTGGTCTGGCGAGTGGCGGACATTAGCGCTGATAGTTAGATTGCATCGCGCACCTTTAAGGTTTATTAGCAATCCTTGGCGCTTTTGAATATGGGTACCTGAGAAATCATCGTTGAATAGGTTTTTCTTTTCACGATTATGTACGGTCACGCTTTTCTTTATGAAGTTCACACAATGAGAAGGGCAAATGAGTAATTTGATGGTAATTCAGCAGGATATTTTGATGATTGCGGTATGATGTCGCATAGGTGACACTAAGAATTTAATAGGCACATTAAATGTCGTTTCAAATATGCAGCAGCAGCCTCATTATCATTTATTTACAAGAACTCCTAGAAGATCTCGGAGATCTCGGTGGAATGGCATAGGTACCACAAAATAATTCGCATCATTTAACCTATGTTTTAGGGATATAATAAACTTAGGCACATCATGAGAGGTTACAGCTTTTCTTATTTTTTAAATTACGTTGTCACCGAGATGGCCAAGCACTTTCGATGCCTCTGATATTTCAGTTTTTCATAAACGGTGGTGACCAATTAGATACCACGAAGCTAGCCTGCTTATTTGCTCTCCCATAAAATCAAATCAAAATCTTATGCATGAAAAGAGTGCTACACGTCCAAAATAATTTGTATGCCATGAAGTCGTGTGGCTAATGTTAGCATATCGTGATGTGTTCCGATGCTCACTCGCTCATCAAATTGTCAATGTGTTATTTATGATCTGTAGTATTATTGAATTATTGATACTTATCTGTAAGTATATACTGTAAGATCAAGCGAAGGTTAACTTATTCGATCATAATATTCATAATATTGGAAATGGTTTTAGGATTCATGTCCTTGTGTTGTGGAATTGATTTTATAAATGGCTTGAGGTGGTGCTGTGATAATGGAAGGTGAGCTCATTCGTGTGGGCTTAATAATATTTGGGAAATAATAATTTATTTTCTTTGATAGATTTTATTGAAATGAGTGCAAAATAAAAAAAGGAATGCTCGGTCAAGAATTCATGACAACCGACTGGACTAAATTATTATTTTGATAGCAATTTGAGTTTGTCTTTGTAAATGAACCTGAATGTTACGAATAGTGTAAAGTGCGTCATGTAGCTTTATGATCTGCATTACTGCGGCATGCGGAGAGTAGAGTAACTTATACCTAAAAAAAAATACGTACGAAAAGATATTCATTAATGAAAAATCAGTAGATAATTTTAATTAAATGATTAATAATCAAAAACTATTTATAATTTTCATTATGTCTCAATAGATAAGACGAAGAGAGTTTATAATCTTCTAAGTTACGATTTTTTATCATACATGTAGGTATAAATTGCTTTGCTTTCGGAAATGAGACATTAGAGCACCTGGCAGACGGTTGTATTTTCTAATTTATACTTTCTGTTTGATATTAAAATTCGCTCAGTTATCGCGGATTAGTATCTTGATGTCACGATGTGTTCCACTTTTCTATTTTAAGAAGAAAGAACTGCTGGTCGCTAATTTATCTAGTGGTAATAATAATAAACAGGGTCAACGACCTTGTGCACAGAGAAGTAAGACAGTGTAGGATGTTGTAGAAGACGTTGTAGAGATGAGCACCTTCTTTCTTAGCTTAACATCTCTTGGTTTGAAATTACATAAGTACAATGTTTTATATATTTTTTGTTCGTGTATTTATAACCGGTTACGAACAATTAGGAACCGATTTGTTTTATTATCGATGTCCAGAATAAAACTTCATTAGTTTTTACAGAGAGGGCTCCAGGAATAAATAATAATAGGTAAAGCATAATCGGCCTATAATGTTCCCACTGCTGGGACACACGGCCTCCTCTCTATGAGAGGGCATGGGCTATAATCCACCACGCGGGCCCAGTGCGAGTTGGTAAATGTCACATGTCTTCGAATTTTTAGTTCTAGGACATGCCGGTTTCCTCACGATGTTATCCTCCACCGTTTTTGAGAGCAGTGGTGATGAAAAAAAATACACAAAGTAATGCTCCCCTGGGAATAATTCTTCTAAATAATACATACAAACTAGTAAACTATGGCTGTATCTAGTGACATGGGATAACCATTTTCCAGGCGGTTGAATTCATCTTTAGGTAATTCCGATGTACGAAACGTGATAATTAAATTATCTAACTTGCGTGATAATAAATTGAGATACAACCTAGATTACGAAATGAATGCTTCTAATGACCCATTAAAATACCTGTTAATTGCTTAGCGCGATTATAACCAAATTATTGTCTTAGATAACGTTGATTAACTACGAGACTATTACGTCACATTGCGCTGACTGACAGGCCGACGAGTATTACCTACATTGTTATGTAAAGAACTGTCCTACATGCTAATTTATCGAATAATTTATTTGAAGGCACATCCTTTTATGCATACTGATTGATTTTTATTATCTATGACCTAGTTGCCGTGTTTTGACTGCCTCTTTGAGCTAGTATATAGGTACTGCTGCTGACCATGATGTTCTGGGTTCGTTTTCCAGGCTGGGCAAAGTGTAATTGGATCTCTCCATTAGGAATTCCTCAGCAACAGCCCAGAGTCCGGTGTTGTGCCCGGTTGATGACAATAGAGTCGCCCCTAATACATGAGAATTAAACATAACTGTCGAAATATGGTAATATTACAGATTCACTGCCTGTTCACATAAAGCTTAACCCTTCTGGAATTCCGGAAGTGGACTTGTATTATGTTATGTGTGTGTTTATGTAACGTTTCAGTTTCAGAACTAATTAATCCAGACAGGAAAATGTCCATCGTATATCAGAGTACCCGAAGATTTACACGTCATTAGCCGTTGCATAATTTTCAATACGTTTTCACCATCTGACCCGTTTGAACTTAACCAATAAATAGAAATTCTAAATTCAAATCTGCCAATAAACAAGCAAGTGCATTCCGTTCGGGTAGCATCGTAAATAATCGTGTAACATCGGACGCGGGCATCTGGGTGCCCGTGGGAGCGGCTGCGCGCGCAATCTCACGCAAGTGGCTAGTCAGCGTTATTGTATGCCTGCCTGGCTTCCTGGTAGCTTTGCTTATTAAACAATACATTTTATATTATTTTTTATACCCTGTCGTATAAAGTAGGGTGTTGTGCGGTTTGATGGCTTTCTTTTTCAGTAGCATCGTAGTAGTGTCTGTACGTAGCATCATAGCTCCTAAATATGTAGGTTACTCGATTTAAATCTAGTTTTTTCATCAGAAGGCTGGTTTAATCGGGACAGTTCATACCATGTTTACAGCCATTTTGAAGACAATCAGCTCTTTTCATTCTGATGTATGTAGGTATCTCTGCCATTTAGTAGTAATTTTCAGTGCCATAGCGAAATCTTCCAGTCGGAACTCAGAAGGGACCAAAGGAAGTTGGACATAAGGATATAAGAGAACCTATCTCATGAATTCCACCGCCAGTTTTAAACAATAAATATATAGCCGCCTATTAAATATCTAGGCCGGTGGTTAACTGTGCGGTGCCTACTAGTTAGCCACCGTGGTTCATTTGTTTATTCGAGACAAGTATATTATAACGACATAATAAAAGTCCAACTTACGCATTACCAATTTTTCAAAGTCATTAATCTAAGAAACTACCGTCCGATGAATCTAAGATCGTAATTATAAGGGATAGCCAATCATCCTGTCGATTGATTTGGAACTTTACATCTAGTAATATAGAGTTGTAAATATGTGTGATGTGATGTGTTTTGAAACATGGGTGATCGTAATAATTATAAGGGACCGCCAACCATTCAAATATCATCGATTTATTTCGAACTTTATGTTTATGATCACAGCGTTGTAAATATATGTGATGTGTGTATGAAACATAGGTGTCGCGTGAACGTTTATCACCCACTACTTTCTCGACATGAAATAAAGTAAAAGTAGAAGAACTTGCCGCGTCTGTGACGCCGGCGCAGGCGCCTGTCACACCGTGGCGTAACTTTACGTGTGTTATCTATTTATCACATTTTTTTCACATTTTCTTATCAGTCTTATGTTATCCAAGATATCAAAGTTTTAAAATATTTCACTGTTGAGAATATCTAATAAAAATCACTATAGCAACTGCTGGCTGTAGAAAGTGTGTAAGACGGTCTTTGGCGATGCCCCCGATATTAAGATTTTTTTTAATTGTTGTAAGTACTTTCAATATATTTAAATGTGTAAAAAGCAGATGAAGGTTCTCGATACCTAACTGGTTATTAATTAATTGTTTCCACGATCATTGCATAACTTGCAAGAAAAAGACTCATTAAAACTGCATAAGTATGACCCTGATTACATTAACGTTAATCGATAACAGAACCTTTGTTAATTTGTTAATGTTAACTTCAAGCGTAAGGTGCACTCTCACTGGAGCATTCGCGTGACATTTGTAACAAGCTAAGATTAAATTTTGAACACTACGTTACAAATAGACGCTCCCCGCCGCTCCCGGTGAGTGAGCATTCGCCTCTAATGTAACAATCCAAGATTGGATTTTGTACAGGAACAAGTGATTGTTACAAACTGTGTTGCGCACTATAATGCTAGGTTCTCCTCGCTCACTGATGTAATGCTCGAGTCTGAACTGTTATTTTATAGGCGAATGCTCCCGGTGAGGGAGCGTCTTTACGTTGCGGTGTGAGCTTCCATCTTAGCGTTAATCAGTCGGAATGCGCAGACGCAACTGTGTGTAACGCGTTTAGACGAGATTGGCTAATTATCTCCGAATTATGTGCGCCTGGTAGTGGTGGGTGACGCTTTCTATTGATTTCTAATGGTTTTTAACATGTCCGAATTTTGTTCATAAATCCTTAATTACTTTTGCTTGCAATTCATTCTTAGCAAGATATTTTTCGTAGAACTTTTCCTTATTGAAATGAGATGAAGACCAAAGAAGATAGATTGTCTACAAGATGATTTAGTTGGGAACTGGGCAGAAGTTAGTAACAGACATGATGGCTCGTAGAGAATTACCTTCATAGAATATCTTATGTTGATCACTTGATGAAAATGAAGAACCAAAGGTACTTATATTTTACCTTAGAAGATTTTAACCAACTTTTTGAATATTTATTAAATATTTTCCTGCATATAATTTAATGGCGTTCTTAAAGTAAACGTAAACCAAGATGTAACTCATGAAACATGACAAACAAGGTGTTGCAAACAGCTGTTAAAACCTACTTTAATAGAATAAGCATGATATTTATCTAAGACACCTTATGGTAACCTAGTTAGTTTATCCACGTAAACTATGTCTGAGCACGTGTTCAGTATATAAAAGTCATTGAACTGAGTTCAAAAACTTAAAGAAAATAAGGTTCTATTTTCAGCTAGGTGTGAAGATTTTGAAAACATAAATACATAATACAGTTTCTAAATCATAAAATATTGTCCCGCTGAAGCTGAAGGACAATGATGGTATAATTCCTCCCTCATTGTATTCATCTCTATCTATTGTTGTTTGAGAACCTTATTTAGTCAGAAAGATTTTATCATTAAATGGAAAAGGTTTAGAAAGCATAGCTAACAAAACTAAATCTAATTAAAATTACTGTTGGTAGGAGATTACGGTTTATCTAAAGGAATAACAGCAATATCTATGTAACCCAATTCATGATCAGAACTTCCGTATTAATCTATATACAGATAACCAGATATAAACTCCATATTTATATTAAAAAAAGCAAATGGAAGCAGTCCTATTCCGTATGCTTTTTAGAACTGTTCTCGAACACAAATAGGAAACGGGGACCCTAGTCATTTGTGCAGTGAAATGGCAGTGAGGTGCCTTTCCTAGAAATGCAATCATAACGCGTTCATAAGAAAGAAGATATAACCTCTTATCTGTATAATGAGAAACTCGTCAGTGCAGAGTTTTCACTTTTGTTAATGAATACATCTACATACATTATAATCGTTGGAGGTGATACACTTTACAGAATAAGCCTGTTTTATTTTTGAAGACAGGATTTATTTTTTAAATTCTGAGAGCTATTAGATTAGTCCTTAGACTATGAGCTAATCAATCAAAAAAGTTAGGTATATTTAATTACTCCCAAGTAATTAAAATAACAAATTCTATATTGAACCGGAATTAAACCTTAAAAGTGTCACGTATAAGCCATTGCTCTAACGATGTGACACCAAACAACGCAGACGAACAAACTTAATATTTCACTTCACACCAGGTAAAACAAGCTTTGTTTCCACCACATAAGGTTCACGTAATACATTATAGATGTATAAATAAGTTGGTTAGTTACACAATAAGGGTATTGTGTGCTATTCCCAGGGAGATATCGTAGTTTCCAGAGAAGTTCGAGAAAGTTTGCTTTCTTGTGAAGATTTCAGATGTAGATGTTGCTTGTCTATTTAATTGTAGTACAAGATTAGACCCAATTAGCTTCGAATTGCTTAAGAGATTGCTTCCTCATCAGATTGTGAATAAATTGTGGCATGTGTAATTAAAACTTCAAGACTGGAGTGCAGGCGTCTCATATTTTTGCATAGTAATCATTCTGCATTCGTTATTAGATAATGACTGTATGCGAACTGTAAGAGGCAAGTTCGAAATTAAAATTATTCTGCGTGTTTTTATTATTTTATTGTAACATTTAAAGGATTAATTATAATTTATCCTAAAATAACATAAAAAACCCCTTGAGTATTCAAAATTATTTTAGCATCTCATGTGTTTATTTTTTTTAAATGCGTAAAGACCACGTTAGGTCTCGTTAGCTACCTATGCGTTAATTAAATGTCATGGTCTAGCAATTAGCTTACATGTAACGAATCATTTTAATATTCAATAATAACATGATGTTTAGTGGTCCAACAAAAATATTGAAAAAATAAAATAAATTAAAAAATCCAACTACGTAAATAATTTCCCATACCCATTAACATAAATAGACCGGCTTAAATCGTCCCAATAATGGGTCCCGACTGTTTAAGTCGCTGTTCTATGCTTTTGAATTTAGAATGTATTATTCAGTTTTATTTGTGTATCGATCACGAAATTATTGCCACGGTATCAGTTATTCAATAGCAGGTACTCAACATAATATAGATAGACTCCTACACTTGTTTTTTTTTTTAGAAAAAAACAAGTGCAGGAGGCACTTGTTTTTTTCTTTTCAGTTTTTATTTAATGTTATTAGTTATTTACGCAGTCGGGTTTTTTATTTTTTTAAATTACCGTTTTTTTTCTTGTTTTTTTTTTTATATTGCCAGTCACACTCTCACAATAAATACGAATCTAACGTCACCTCTCAAGCTAAAATCCATCGAGCCGTTCCGGCCACAGAGCGTGTCAATCAATGACTTTAGCGCCAAAAATCCGCCATTTGTTTTTTATTTTTATTTTGATATAGTGTCACTCTCACAGTAAATACGAATCTAACGACACCTCTCAAGCTAAAATCCATCGAGTCTTTCAGGCCACAGAGCGTGCCAAACAATTATACATACATACGAACATACTCTCGAAAAACAAAACCCTCCTTCTGGCGCAGTCGGGTAAAAAGACACACGCGTCGTATCGCCATATTGTTTGGCGCCAATTTTCCTGTCATTTACAAGTTGTGAGCAAAAAAAAATCTTTAGATTTGGGTAGTGTTCATAGTACACAGAAGAAAGAATAACGCCTTTTCATTTCTTCCACTTTTGGGCTAGACTTAAATTATTTCAATAAACACCACCATCACTACCCCACATAAAAATATTCTAGAAATACCTAATCTTTTTTAACAAAATGGATACTTCCAAGGGCTGTTCAATTCACTCTTAAATAAAGGAGAATGCCTAATCATCTTCAAGAACACACTTAATTTACATCCCATACGCATTTAATTACATACCGTATTGAATGCACTTAACAGCTGTGAATTCATTTCACAGTTCATTGCAATCGAATGGCTTAACGCTTCCGTATGACCTGTCCTCGTCCTTGCACTATGGAAGGGCTGTCGCCTTTTTGTGTTTGTTAAAAACTGTTTGTTAATCTGTGGTTAAATTAGTGATGGTTGGATAAACCGCAGATTTAAGTGGAGTTTTTATTGGGAAGTGATTATGTTATGTACCTTCTATTGTGATTATTAATCCAATCAAATTGGACAGAAAATTGTTGACCTCGCTGGAAAATTAAACGGGACACTTTTCGTAATTTTAGATGGATAAACATTCCATTTATGTAATTTAATTTTCGCTGTTGAAAATAAAAAAGCTAAATTCGGGATCGAAATAGCTAAATTCATCATCTGCACATTACGATAGAAGCTAAGCTCTGCATAGAAAGCTAGACATCATAAAACATTTCTCACTGATTCATAGATCATTAGCTCCATTTCTGTTTAGAAGTCAAGGTGTACTACTGACTCATTTATCCATATCACCATATTACTGGCAACCCTATACGGGTCATTCCATCTTTTTTGTCGAGGCCTACCACACTGTTTGCCCTTTTATACCTCGGAAGAGATGTAAAAGGATAAAAGCCACTTCCACATACGATCTGGCTATTATAGTCATTGACCTAGTGTTAAGGACGGGCTATTTATAGCCTCACCTTAAATGGCCGCGTCCCGACAGTGTCGAGAATATCTGCCCTGCTTTAGTAATGAAGGTCCAATTAGCGATGTTACTGTCAATAACGCTAGAGGTTTACGTTTTAAAAATAGATTTATGGTTTGAATTAAGAAGATACCGGTAGCTACATTTCTTACCAGTATTATTGTTTCGCTCAACTTCATTTATAAACGATCTCTTTTTGTTCAAAAGTTTAAAAAAGTCGCCTTTTGCATTTTGTGAATCAATTTACAGGCTAGCTGCTAGTCTTCAAACAAAAATTTTTGATCGAGTGGTGCAGTGACCTAATGAAGTAATTTGAACAAAAGTAAATATGTTGTTAATTTATATCTATCATACATATAATATTCTGCACTTTCATAAATTAGACAAAACATTAATTTCGTATCACCTAAATTATACAAGTAATTACGTATAATAACAGCCAGAGACAAACAAACAGATGCTTTCTGTATTTTAATAGTGACGTGATATCAAACTGTATAATTATGAGAACAGGCATTGTCACAGTGAAAACAGTACAATGCCTACATGTGAACTCCTGCGATGGCGATGATGACGATACTTTGTGAAAATTGTTTCCGCGTCTTCGTTATTATCACAATTAATTTTATATTCTAAGAAATTTTGGAATCGTTAGTATTGTTACTAGACTGCGAAGGTACACTAACTCTCTCTCACTCACTCTCTCTAATTGTCTCTTTCTTTAACTGATGGGGTCTGCCAGGACTGATCTCCTCGTCATCAGTTCGTAGGCCGCTACGAAACTTTTTCGTAGCATTTTCGTAGCCGACCACCTATTGTCACAATCTGTTTGTTTTTCTTCTAAGGGAACCCTGACAATGTTTGTATTAGCATTATGACTCGAATGGGTCAAAATAAAATACCTATTTTTATTACTTTTCTAACTATCTATAATTTATTAGAGTATTACCAATTCAATTTCATTGACATAATTTTACCCTTTCCGTCATCTGTGGCAAAAGGTTTTTTTTTGGCTAGAATCACATACTTATCTACAGGATCAAAAACTGACTACAAGGCTCATAGCCTATAATACTTAGTATAGTTTCATATAATTACGGTCCATACTGGTCTCGGTAACCTATAAATTAATATGCGTCACCATTCTCTTGTCACATTACAATAAGGAAATCGGTATTATGTTAAATAAGCCATTAATAATGTTAATTCATCTCTAACTGTTCATGTTAGTTCGTGGCGAAAAAATAGTTTTCCGGGCCATACAAATGCTACGTTATTTCTTAAATATCAACAATCCTTAAATAAATGTTTGTTTTGCCGCAACTTACTCCTTGTTTGTTTTTGAGGGGTCTAGTTTTTATAAGTATTATTTCTGAGAGCCCACACAAAGTGACATTCTATTAATAAGTGATAACGATAAAGGAAAAGTCTCGTTGAAAACATTTTCAAAAATATAAAAAGCTTTAACGCGTGCCCCTTATCTAAATATGTTTATTACACTCATAAACTTATTAGCATTCAAATCATCTCATTTACTTAATCAAACCCACACCTAAAGGCTTAATTTAAAACTTGCTTGCCAAATCTGCGGAATCACACGTAAGACATAACTCAATTTCGCAACTAAACAACCCAAAGCAACATAAAATTTTCGAAACTTCAACTCAATTAATTAAGCCCCATTGCTGATGATAATTCATAATTAATTACTATTGTGATCAACAATATCTCTGTAATCTGATAAGAGATTGTTCTAGTGGGTTACACAAAAGTTCACCCAGATTCTTGGGATGTAACTTGGATTCTTATAAGTCGGAAATGCACTAGATATTATGTAAAGCGATCTCTCACAGAGGTACAATTGTTGTGGAAACATCTGGAAGTGTAGCCCGAGATGTACGCATTAGCGGGTAATTATGGTGCTTGTAATCAGGTTATGATGTATTGTTAAATAGGTATTTGTAAGCGGCGGGCTTTGGCAAGATTTGATGTTATGTGTAGGTACTTCTTTAGTGAGTGGCATAAAAGATACAAACGGGGTTCCATGTTTGAAACTATTATGCTACTCTCTGAATTGCACCAAAATTGTGAAACTTGGTTCAATGACATGATTGATTTAACACACGAAAATATTGCGAAACGTCGTTCTTAAATAACCATTATTTATACAAATAACATCAATAAATAAACAGATTTGTCAAGTTAAAGAAAGTAGGCAACACGTAGTACGTAACAAGATCCTTGCCTACTTGACACATAGGCTTATTTTGAAATACTTTACATAACCTCCATATTTTCACACCAGCAGTTGGGTAACACCGCTTATATCTTCTACCACATCATAATTATGTTCTCTAATTCATTGCTCATCACTGGGAAGTGTTTTTGCACGAAATGTCGCACGCTTGCGACGAACTATTGTTTTTTTTTATTTGATTACGCTTTCTCTTACACATAGGCACTTGTTTTATTAAAGAATTTTAATGGAACTTCTAGTGGTGAGATGAGGAAAAATGTCGTTGTATAAGCTGTTGGAGACGTAATTGAAGAAAAAGTAGCTAAAAAGAAGATTGATAAGTTGACGTATGAGACACTAAGTGAACTGAAAGCTGTTTGCTTCAACGCAACGACTAAGTTACTCACTTGTATAATCACTGTAGTTCACTGTACTATAGTTTCTTACGCTATATCTCGATAGGTAAGAGAGATAATGCTTCAAGCTGAAGTGGAAAGCTCAAAACATAAGCAGTCGTGAAAAGCAAAAGATTCAAGAAACTTTATTGGAGCTAAATTTCTGTGTGAAAGATGATTTGTAGTGCATTTTACCAATAGCGTTTAGCCCGTCATTACAGCAGCCAATTCAATCACAAAGATGTATTGTAAGAAAGCAAGTGAAATCCAAAGTGTTACAGTCATAATTACGTTTGCTTTACACTCAAAACGCTAACACAGAACGCTGAACAATATTGGTAGTTAATCAATTAGGAATAGATTGCCAATCGTTTAAGACGAGTATCGAATTGGAATCATTTCAAATATCATGTGGTCCATGCATGATTGATCGCAATTATTTGAACATCGATTAGATTCTAAGCATTCACGTTTTTTACTGATTCATTTATATTGTTTTATGAGAATTTTTACTATTAAGGACACTGGAATTTTTCAGTAAATTGGTGTTTAAAAAAACTTTCTAATGGCATTTTAAAAAATAAAATGCTAAAAATTCATTTTTATTATCATTTGAGTTCAAATCATGCTTCATAAAAAGAGCAGTAGGTCAATATTCATTGCATCTAGACTTAGATTTATTGAACTATAAACCGTTGATGAATGATAAGAAAAATATGGAATACAAAATCTATATTTCTGTTTAGAACCATTATTTATTTGTCCTTTTCTCTTGTTCCAGAACAATGACCGTAAAGAAAACCGCCCGGACGGGCGGCTTCGCAGCCATGGTCGCGCGGCAGAAGATGCACAGTGTCAGCCAGCAGCTCGACATCATGACCATCACCAAACCCTCATCCCTACTGGCCTACAACATCGTCGTCGGCTTCAACGAGAAGGACCAGCTACAACTGCTCACTAAAGAAGACATAACAGAGGAAGACAAAAAACAAATAAAAGACTACACAGAACTTAAACCTACCAAATGTGAAAATATCTCAATAGACGACATTTCCAATTGTGTCAATATCGAAAACTATCCCAATTGTGACAACACTCTAGTCTTTTACATAACCAAAAACATGAACAAGGAAGCCATCGCGCTCAAGTTCGAGAACGAGCAGGACTTCAAGAGGATATACTTCACATACAAATACTTCAAAATGCGGAACCGACTCACGAAAAACACGAACAACTATTCGAGCAGTGAAAACTTGTTTTCTAAAAAGAAAACTTATGACATTTTCAAAAGCAGAAAGAATAGTATGGACGACTATAGTATATATGATAAGGGACGCAATGATTACGACTTGATGCAAACTACGGATAACGATGGCGTAACACACATATCGGTGCAACAGAAGAATAACTTAAACAATCGATACGAGCAGCCTATGAGTCTGATCGGACTAAGAAACGATGTCAATGAGGCTGGTGAAATAGACAGCATTATATACACTGACATAGAGATCCCATCAAAGCCTGACAGGAAGAGATTGTTTCACAAGAAGCCTAAAGCTCCTCCGCCTCCAGTATTAAAAGATAATCAGCCTAAAGTGTTGAAAGGAGAGTTCGTGAGAGTCAACGTCGATCGAGCGCCGGACATAATACCGAAGGACAATAAACTGAACAAGGTACCGGATATTCTCATGTTCAGAGAGAACAAAAATAATAAGAAGAACTCGACGAACAACATATGGCCAGCAAGTAATAAAGGTGAGTTAATCAGCATTTCATCAAACTTATCTACGTCCTTTTTATCTTAATAGTAGCAGCATGAGACTTCAGTTCAGTTAATGATCTAGCACTGTTCATACCGTAAACTTTATTTCGGTTTTGGATCAAATCGTTTTTTATTATTAATATTAGTGGATGTAGTATTCGCCGTAAAAAGAAGTGCAGAATTAATCAAAACTCATAGATTACAAGGTGAAGATGTTATAGATCAGTCAGTCATGTCACTAAAGTTTAAAATCCATCAATCCAACAGTTACCGCATAAAATGCACGGATAGTTTATGTCTTAAAATACCATAGTTCATGTCATTATTATAGGGAATCAATAGACAACATGGAGTAGCCAATATTGATAGATAAGTTCTAGGAAATGTTGTTGTCAGCAGTAGTTACGTAGGAGAAGTTAATCATTTCGATTTCCATCATTCAAAGATAATTTATTTTATGGCCTGTTTATTATAACATCTAATGAGGTACAGCCTCTATAATTAGTTCAAACATCAGTAAAGATGAGGATGGCAAAACAATAGTCAATTTCGTCACTACAATTTATTGTTCTACAAAACTGCTTCCTGGTTTCGTAAAATAAGGTAAAATGAGTATATTCTTAGTTCGTTTTTTTCCTTATTTTAAAATCATTGTCCTTGTCTGTGCCTTCGTCACCTTGCCTAAAAGCTTGACGATTTTTATTAAGGAGGGAAAACATACAATACTACAGATATGGACAGAGGGCATAGAAGTAGACATCGCTTCGCTATTATAGAAAAACTTTTAACAGGATTAATCAACAGGGCTAAACTAAAGTTTATTATTATAATCGCATTTATTTCGGCCCACAGCCAATCACCCATAGCGTTAGTAGCAATGGTCTTAATAACTATTGTGAGACAAACATGATTCATTCTGTGTGGATTTCTTTCTTTTCCATCATCTTAATCGCTGATCGTGTCGTTCGATTGTCTATTTAGGCCCACAGGCTTTATTAGTTCCTATAATTAATACTTAAGTTTCATACCTTATAGCAAAAGATAGATAGATCAGTTAAGTAACCGCCTATTATTTCCTGATTCGTTTGACCCTCGTTGGAAATACCATATCGTATAGTTGCTAAGCCGGTACTATGATTTTATTTCTCTATATGTTCATCAGCTGTAATAATCACTTTCATCAGCCTATCGTTATAGTATCGTATTTAAACGTAAACAAGCCAAGGCCACTGCCCATCGTGTTTGCGCAAGCGGTCATTCACTTGCAGTTACATCTCTCACTGTGTCACTGTGGTAAACCATTTGTATGGACAAAGTAACTCTGAGTTCATCTTTTAAACATGTAATAAAGTCGTTGTAAAGTGTCTGACTGATGGGCCTTTAAATAGGACTGAATTAGCTTATTTTAAACATTTTCATACTAATCAAATTAATGGTTTTATCTTCTGAAACTTCTTGATAGAGTTCTTCTTCTTGAGTATTGGGTTAAGATGGCGCAGCCTTTCTCAGGGTATGGGCCCATTTTTCTCCAATAAGACATCAATCCATAGTAGTCGTCCAGCAAGATTTTGATATTTTAAAGAAATATGCCTAAGCCGCATTTTCGAAGACGTGTGACATCTACCAATCTGCACTGGGCCAGCGTGATGGTAGCCTATTCCCTCTACTATAGCATAAACGATTAGGAACTGGTATCATTTGTACATGTTTGGTTATATATCATAAGTATCGGAGCTCTTTATTCTCGTTTTTCTTCTCCATCCCCACTGATCCTAGATGCGCAATCTATTACAAAGTCCTACGTGTGACTATGTAGTGCTGTTTGATATGGGCAGTGTTTCACTCATTACGTTGCACTCTCGTACAGGTAGCATTGCGTACCACATCAGTTTGTTTGGGAGCCGCGGCACGATCGACCTAGTCTTTGTTGTTGTGGATAAAACTAATGGCGATGGTTCATAGGTTGTCTCCGTACGTTTATGTTTTAATGAGACCACCGGAGATATGTATACGTTGTTTTTGCGGAGCTTTTAATTTTCTGTGATGTGTAGTTGCAGTGCCAAACGTATCCAATATTTTCTTATCAATGGATAGTTGTTTCTTTAATAGAAACTGTTAGTTATGGTATTACAGCAGAAATTAATGTGTTGGTCGTAATGAACAATTAATAACTTCATACCCGTGCCCATAAAAACTGTCTTTATAAATAAAATCGGACCATACAAAGACCATTTTACCTACACACAACTTGGAGCTTATCACTACACTATACTACAGAAAGAAACTAGAATTGAAAAATCTCAAAGCCCATTGTGTCACCATAAAATTACTCACGAAAGGGCTAATCAAATTCAGGCGCCGTGATTGGCGGAAGCGATTTATCAACAGTTACAGACGTCACTATTACAACACCTCTAGTTCGGACGACACAGACGTTTATACTTACATGCTAATTATGTATTCTAAATCTCCATAAAGGGTGTTAAATGCTGTCACGACGACTCAACTAGTATCGTCCCGTGAATATATTGAGCTCTAAAAATAAACATAGGTGCCATGCCGTCATACTGACTTAGGTTACGTAGTAAGCGGTAGGTACTGAAAAGTTGGCGGCTTAGGAAATAATACTAACAAGCCTATAGCGACTGGTGGAACATGCAAGACTTGTGAAGTAGTGAGACTTTTATGGACATCATAATCCTGAGTCTTATGAGGTTAGAGATGAAATCAAACACGAAGAAAGATCAGGTAGCGTGCACAGCGCACATCTTGCGGAAAAACTAAACTAATGCCTGCTATATAGGCTAGACCATGATATAAGTTCAGTCTATAAACAGAAAAAGCTTTACCAAAAACTTTTAAAAGTGTGGAAAATATAAGTATTACGCGCAGAAGTTATATTATTTGATTACGAGGTTAAACTTTATTGAATTTACTTCAGACACGCCAATTAGCCAATTATTAAGCAGTTTAGTAATACAAGCATTTATGCTAATGTTATGCGTTATAAGGCTTGCGGTCTGAAGGTCGCAAGAATTGAGCTTCAATCTAATTTTAGTCTCCATTATGCCTAGAACTTAGAAGCCATTAAAATATCTATCAAAATTCAGGGTTTTGTCATAAAATCACTCTACTTGATTATTCCTCGCAATAGTTAAGCTCTGGACAAACTAAGGCGTGTCCCGCACGGGATCAGTTACGAAATTCAGACTCTACCGGCGAGAATAGTCGCGTGACTTCTTAAGCATCTCGAAACATCATCAACATAAGTAGCGTCCTGCGTCCCGCGCGGGATTCCCCTCAATTTTAGCATTCCTATAATAATCTTCAGCAATAATGAATCGTTGAATTTTAACAATGAGAGAAAGACACGAACCTGCGCCGACGCAACTGTGGCTGTGAGAAAACTAGTCGTGCTTTATTGTGTCCTCAGTAATTTACTAGAACTTAGGTTGCTGTCGGACACACGAATATTGCCAATTAGTTTGACGTCCTTATGTCACGACAGGCTTCTGTTTTAGAGCAAACAGTCAACATATTTCTTAATTAAAATGTGCGGATAAGGTGTTATTAGAAACTATTTGAGAGTCAAACACGATTTCTTTTGTCACACAAGAAAACGTGAGCGAAAACTACGTCAAACGTCCGCACATTTTCGAAAACACTTTCCGTAAGTTTTCGGTACATAAATCAAAATGTATTAATCATTGAATATTTTAATATTCTTCTGCCTTTATTAATTGCCAACATCTTTACACCACCTTTGTACCAATGTTTGTCCTCAAAAGTTCTCTAATAGAGGAATTAAGCAACAATCAATTTGACATAAACCACTCTGCAGCATATTTCTTTAAGGTCAGTGGCTAAACAATTAGTTTTGTTTATTTAAAGTCAATATATACTTACGGGTGCTTGAGAATAATATTTACTTGGCCCCAATCATGGCAAATTGATTCGAGTAAAATATTATGAACGTGTAGGTATTGATTTCATTGGAATTGTAATCTGATCACATTATATTTGTTTGTACTATTTTTATTAGATTATTCAGAGGAATGACATCATATTTTTCGTCTACATCGTTCGATTCCTCGTTGGCTAATCTAATTATGTCCCTATGAAGTAAAATATACGGAATGGAGTTTTGAGACGAGCAGTAAGGGCCGGCCACTTACAGGACAACACTCTGAACTGACTGCTTAAACTTGTAAGTAATTATTAACTGCAATTACAGATTTTGGTAAAATTGTATCGTCAGCAAGAAAATCGTCTATTCTCTCTCATTCTTCAATTTTGGTCTTATGTTGCCTATCCATGCAATTTCTTATACAATTAAGTCTCTTCAGTACCAACTGAGGTTAGAGTAATAGAAAAGCCAAAAATCGTGAAAAAAACTTTGTCCTGAGTAAAATAAATCTTGAAATTGTAATAATCAAGGACTGATATGTTCATCTGTGGTTCATCTCGATTTTCATCATTATCTTTTGTTAGAGCCAATGTAAATTTGTGGTTTTACGTGAAAAGTCTGTCTATCTTGATTGTGAACTCTCCATAACCTTGTGGGAAAGCAGATTTTCACATCATGGTGTCATTAGCCTTTAGTGCTTGATTTTAATGTCTTTGATTGTTCCTCTTCTTCGTAAGAAGTATCCTATATTTTTGGATAACCCATAGACCAATATTAATTCATTTGTTTATCTTGTCTATGTTATCAATATAAAGTATTTTTTTTTCTTGCATTCAATTTTACACGGAAACAACACACGGAATACACACTACAATCTTATTCTCCATTATTAGCAACATCTAGATATTTTGCAAATGATAATGTAGTAATCTTATAATCAGTCCCTGCTTCCCAATAAGGCTTATCGTACGTAGTCGCATGGCACAGTCACGTGCTTGAACTTAGTGCGGCTAATCATAGACTTGCATCAGCGTATGTGAATTACCCGACGCTTATAGTGGAAGTAATGTAAGGAGGTTTATGTTGTGAAGGTTTTATAGGAAGAGTGAAAAAAGGAGAAAACTAATTCGTTTGTAGTTATGTGATGGAATAACATTGGGTACAGAACTAAAGAACTAAAATCAGTAAAAATCGCTACGAACCTCACTTTAGGGATTGAAGACGAAGGAAAAACACTCCTTTAAAAAAATACTGAGTAGATCATACTGGATTCCCATCTCAGCACTGTTTCAGTGTCAAGTGGACCTAAGAAATTACCGTATCTACCTTGATAGGATATGATGCATTGATAGCAGATATTTTAAAGAAAATTATTTCAGGGCCGTTTGGACCACAACTTACTAAATACTCAAACGCTGATTATATTATAACTTTATTCTGATTATGCCACCCTCCACCGATAGACGGCATGTTTTAAAAACATTCCGCGCCAAATATATTTTGTTGGTGCAAGTATTTAGCACATACTTGTAAGAAAGTTCATCCCAACCAGACTGTTGTAAACACCACACATACAACACATGGAACAACCGCAAACAGTCGTAACCGCCACACATCCGTGTCACCGATGAGAACACGTCAGTTCCAACAGTTTGTGTAACCCACTGAGGAGACAGGCTCGTAAAAGACGATTGCACTAAGACAAACACCAGTTATAGTGTGAAAGATGATGGATCCCTAACAGTACACTGTGAAGAAATCTAGATATCGATACCTTTAGGCTCAAAGGGCGTATCCACCAAAACACGACTTTACAGGAGAGCCAAAAAACAAATAAACAAAACAGTTTTCCGACATAACTTTTTTGTTGGTATAGCTATAAAAAAAATGCAAAAGACAAAAGTTCTTAGAATTTTGAGATAAAGAACATGGTAGAATAATATCTTAACTAAATCCAACAAATAAAAAAATAGACTTCGTATACACCCTTAAACATTAAATATGGCAGTCGGTTACGCCAGTAAAAAAAAGCTCCTGAACAAACAGTTAAGGGTGTAACAGCAATTCACACAAAATCAATTAAAAATTCATGACGTATGTTACAATCTCTTTCTATTCTAGGATCTAACAAACGATGCAAGCTACAAATCTTTTGTCCAATATGTGGTGTAAGAGACGATTGTGGCATTTCTCATCAATAATTTCTCATTATAAGCTCCGGTAATTCAATTGATTTGTACCGATCAGGTCATTTGCTTGATTCTTTTAGTACTACGCCTACTCATAACAACTGCAGTGCAGTCCAGAACTCAGCATTAAAAAATAAAAAAATAATATTGTATCAAAAATGTAAAATCACAGCTATAATTATAATAGAATCTGTCATCGTTTTAATAATCATTGTGCAATAATAGTCGTTATAGTACTATCTTATTAGTAACAATATAGAAATGTATTACACTTTTTATCATTTATGCATGTAGGAATCTAATATCCATCTAACGTAATTTAAATGTAATAAGACGTTTCTTCTGTCGTTATTACGTCTAATATTTATAATACTTGAAAATAAAAACAAAACACAGCCACTAATAAAGCAAATTAATTGCATTATTCTACCAAATTAACGATGTCATACATAATTATGATATATAAAAAAACAGAAACAAGAAACGTAAAAACTGTTAACTATAACGGGCAAGCATAAGCATCCCGAACGAAAAGGATTTAAACATGAGACTTTATTCTTCCTCTGTATCTTCATCTTCGTCATCGGTTTCAGGTAATGTATCGGGTACATCTTCAGTAGAACAGAGCTGACGATACTCTTGATGAAAGGTCTTGGGGATTGTTCCATTATCACAGAGTCTGATAAGGTCTTTATATTTTGCTACTGATATCGGAAGTTTGGCGTTATGAAAAGGCTGAACAATGTAGTTTTGTGTCCGGATACATCGTTCACAACATTTCCATCTGTACTATTCTCAATGCTCTTATTTTTACTATTCCTTGTTTTCGTGTCCTTTCCCTTACCTTTTCCTTTTCCCTTGCTTTTGCTAATTCCTTTCTTTTGTGTCTTCTCAAATAATTGTATTTGTTCCTCTACCGCACTTTCTTTCATGGAATATTTTATTTGAACTTTAACTGGATTCTTCTTTTTGAATGTAGCTGTTCTTATTGCTTTGAAGGAAATATTTTTTAACGTACAAGGCGTAAACGTTTGGTTAGCCAATTGTGCTAAATCTGAATATTCCATGACATTGACATGGTAGGGTCTCGGCGTTTTCCGGGCTGCTACAAAAAAGGTCGCCCATTGTGATGGACTCCAAACAATTATTCTTTTCTTTTCTCTTTCGATTACAGCATGGACCGAATCCACGGGCATTTAAGTATGTCCGGGGTGTAAAAGTTTATCTGTATGACTTCCAGAATTATAGAAATTTTTAAAAAGTGATTGAAGACACCCAATACTGTTTTATTTTTATTTTGGCCACTGCATGAGTCACAGTACAATACAAGGTTGTGCACACCTCTTCTATCAACTTCAACAAGATATTTTATTAGGCAGCTAGCAATTTCATTGCTACCACGTTTGCCATCACACTCACCCCAGGTGAATCAAAAAGCATCTTGCGTGTTACTCGTAAAGAGTAAAATTGTACACAGAATATTTTCGTGAATAGTAGGTATAACAACATGCTTTCGCATTGGGGAGTGTTATTTTAAAAGGGCGTATAAGCCAAATTTTAAATATTTTAGTTTATTTCGGGGACGTAACCACCAAACTTGATAAAATCTCTGGTTGTATAAGACAAGTACGAACAACAATTCTTAAATAGCTAGTGGCGTAAACGCCAAAAGAGACATATCACCGGATATACTTCCAAGTTTTTAAATTTGTTTACCAGCTACGACGTGTGCGCTAATGAAAAATGAAATATATTTCATTTACGGCCCAAATTTAGAGAAAATCAATGTTTAGCGACCTAAAAGTTATGGCTGTATATGCCACTTTTTTGCGAATATCGACATTTTAAATATACCAATCGAAAGAGGGCGAAAAACTAAGTATGACTGCATTAAAATCTCATTTTGGCCAAAATGGCGGTTACGCCCTTTGAGCCTAAAGGTATCGATATGTATTGGGTAACTCAAGTTTAGGTGACACTATCTACAATTTTATTACTATTTAGAGGACTTCACCTTTCATCACCTCAGAAGTCAGAAACATATTTTTAACCGACTTTCTTCAAAAAGGAGGAGGTTTTCAAAATGTACTATTTTCATCTCAAAGGATATGCTTCCCGATTGGTCCCATAGAAATATAATCAAAATCGGTTTAGGAATTGATGATTGAAGGCGCATTGATGTACATCACGCGACGTCGCGTGATACTTGCTAGTTAAATTTGACACACTTCCCGATTTCTGACTGAGCTAAAATTTTGCGCGCATGTGTATATCGCGAGACAATTCAATATTATGATGACATGGAGCTGGAAGGTGGCCATAGGAACTCTGTAATAAAAAGACGCAACGCCGTCGAGCTTGGACTCCTTTGATTCATCTTGACAAGTACTTTAGTAAGTAGTACTCCTAAATGGTAACCAGGGTCTGATGATGGAGCTGGAAGGTGGCATTTTATTACATGACAAGAATTTGTGTGGTATACTACAACTAAAAAGGGTAAAAAAAAAAACTTTCTGCGAAAACAAAACCAACTT
The DNA here is from genome assembly GCA_947578425.1 of Eugnorisma glareosa. NCBI lineage: Eukaryota > Metazoa > Arthropoda > Insecta > Lepidoptera > Noctuidae > Eugnorisma > Eugnorisma glareosa. Next base: position 4,305,810 of record OX387974.1, on the reverse strand, counting down.
CCAAAAAAACACTAAAAACGAAGTCGGTTATGTTTTCACAGAAAGTTTTATTTTTGTTCATAATTCCTGTGAAAATGTTCAGTGGTAGGTGGATACTCTAACAAAAGAAGTATGATGATCTGTTCTGAAAAAGCAAAATTATAGACAAAAAACGAGAGAAATAAACAAATAAGAAAAAATGTTTAAAATTGATATTGAAGATGATGATGATGCAAAGTTCATAATATTCCAGAATGACATTAGAAAAGATTGAAAACCTATTTACATGCTTGCTAAACGGATAAACACGTCGTCACCAGGAACTGCCGTAACTAAACACATATACAAAATATGACAGCTCTAGACGTGTAGACATCACCGCACCTTGCAATAAAACTAAAAACCGTATGTAAGCGAATAAAACTTGAAAGCACCGAGCATTAGACAGAGTAGCTGTTAACCCTTCTGAAGAAAGTATAAACATAAAACTAGACGAATGGCTTTTCTTCATCTCTCTGTCGTTTTCCAACTTTGTTGGGGTCTGCTACTAGTCTGAATGCCACTACTTTATATGAAGCGACTGCCTGCCATAGTATTTCCACAACCCAGTACTGGGCAAAACGATATCTCGCGGCGCGGTTGGACTTGTTGTCAAACTTTCGGGTTCCTGGGTTATGTCACTGACAATCCGTAACGAACGTCAAAGGTCTTTGTTGGTATTCATAATGTAGGAAGGACACTTATATCGTTACTTTTAGGTAGGAGGTTGGGGTTTGGTGGGGGGGAGGGGGAGGTCATAGGAACCCTCCGAGGGGAGCGAAAGTCGTCGGAGACACATAGTTTTTTTTTTATGAGCTTTTTAAAAGTGACATATTTTTTAGTAAAAATTTAGTATCGTGCCGCAGGCGGGGGGGGTGGGGCTTGGAGGGGGAGGACAGCGGGGTCCCCCTTGCCTCCTGGTATCACTCCCATGAAAAGGTAATGCACCAAAACCGATCAATGTAATCTAACCTCAAAACACTTTTTATTCACCTAAAAAGCGTATTCCGTCACAGAAATTCCGTACCTATTATTTTACTTACCGAGTTGAATCCTGTACTTATTCTTATTATATTTCTATTCTTACACTTATAATACTCCACACTGAATAAAACATGTACATAGGTCTACAAACACTAGTATTTAAGAGCATTGTTACTTAGCCCAAAATATATGCTTTCCCGCTTCTTTTTTTTCTTTTTTTTTACGTGGAAAAAATACCCCCTGTATTTTACCATGCTACGACTCCATGACGCGCGCTCGCTTCGCTCGCATATTAAATAACACTCTTTGACTTCTGTCCCCGAAGTGCCGAGCCTCCGCCGGCCTCCTTCGTCGGCCTACGGCCCGGTGCCCATGCCGCCCTTAAATGATACTGCCGCGAGACGGTCGGGGTGGGCGTCCGCTTATTGAAAATTTGAAAAAAGCTTTCTATTTATATGTACAATCTACAAAAAAAATTTGAACTTCGAAATTCTTGTCCACTAATGGATATTTTATCCATTTGAAGTATCGGAATATCAAAATTCTGAATAAAGTTTTTTTGGAATTTTTGGGTGTTCCCAGACATTCCACACGTACGTTATACTCTATGCTAAAATAGTCTGTGGTGTGGTTCAAAATACTCATTATCATGTGTCATGGTGTAAAATGTCACCTTTTTCTATACAATAATATCAATAATTCTGCAATTAATATCTCCGAAACTATTCATCTCCGATGGTTGAAATTTCACAAATGGTTTTCTTAAATTAGTAGGAACCTACAATAAAAATTACAACATCCTAGGTTAAAGTATCGATATAAGTGTCTAGCCATAATGTATAGTATAGATAGGTAGGTACTATAAACATGTACTTCTTGTATTGCATGTTGATGTCTGTATGTTAAGAACTGTCAAAATACAAGTACCTCAACTTGCAAAACCGCTTATTGCTGATTGGTCCATACCACAATGGGCCAAAGGTACAGCAAATGTCAAAGGTAGTGAGTAGTAATCGTATAATAGTCTCTATTGTGTAAAAGATAAGGTTCTGGTTGTGAAAGAAAATGTGGTTAATTGAAGCAATAGTAATAAAGAATGGATTTTAGTACGAATGGGAGAATTATCATAAAGTTTTATTAGGAAATAAATACGTATATAGTTACATATCTAACTTTATTTTACGGTCCTTTTCTTTGCCAGTATTTCAATGTACTTATTTACCTTGTACCGGGTCAGACTTCATAGAAGATGCGCAGACGCCAGCACATCAAGCTACTACAATCTGTCAAATTTCTTTAATAGATTTTCAACTTTATCGCTAAAGTATCAGGTTCAAGGTTGATTGTGAAAATTTGACAGTTTCGGGTAGCTTGATGTGCTGGTGTCTGTACATTGAAATTTCAACAGTCGAAATATTATTTTGACTGCAGTAGTGGGTAGCCAATATTGAAATAACTAATCTGAATTGTGGACTACCCAAAGACCTATTAATAAGGCAGCGATGTAAGCCATCGTCATTATTACTAGTTATCTACACTAATATTATAAACAGGGAAGATTTGTATTTTTGTGTGTATGTTTGTAATGAATAAACTCAAAAACTACTGCGCCGATTTAAAAAATTCTTTCACCATTAGAAAGCTACATTATCCCCGAGTGCTATAGGCTATATTTACAACGTGCCCGTGGTATAATTTCCGACAAAACGCGAGCGAAGCCGCGGGCAACAGCTAGTAAACTATATACAGCTGAGTTCAGACATTGATTCCATTGTTTTATAGATTATGTCGCTCTTCTGGATCTAAGCACCAATTATTCACCAAGTTACAAGCGTAACTCAAACAAAGCTACATAAATAATAAATCAATATATTAATATTGATTTATTATTTATGTAGCTTTGTTTGAAATATTAATTTCAAAAATTTCCTCTCCATTTAACAGAATAAAGGATGCAAAGATGACGAGTATTAAGCAAAGCATAAACCATTGCGTAAAGTCATGCAATTACGGATGTTCGAATTTTAAATTGACAGCCCGAAACGTCAGTGCCAAAATTAGTCAGCCATATTGACCACAAAGTGAAAGGGGTGAAACGATTCCTTAATGATTCATCTACACTTTTACTAGAATTAGTTTAGAAATTCAAATCTATATAAATAGAACAGTTCTGTGACTAACTGAAACATGATTTACAATGGGGCAACAGCTAAACTACAAATGATTAGTAAATATATTTGGAATACATGTTCCTGAGATAGTGTTATATGATAAATAAACGAAAAGGAAGACAGATTGTGTTAGAAATGATAAATAATATAATTATATTGAAAGAAAAAAAAGTGAATGACAAAGTTACGGCTGACTAAAAACAGTATGGAACGCAAAATGTTACTGTGCCGAATTAGAAATACCATTGGATGATGGGAGAAGATCAAGTAGAAGAAAAGAGTGGAAACGTGCAAAATATAAGCATTTGGATAAACCATAGTTAAATTGGAAAATGTGAACGAATTGGCGGGAAATTGCTAATAAAATTATAATTATTCCATTGACACAGATTGTCGGTAGTTCATGCAACAGTGGCCAGTAGTTACGGAAGCCAGTAAAGTGACACGCGCGGGAATCGAACCTGCCCTTCATGCTCGGATAATGTATCATATACGATTACTAAAACCCTGATCTCGGGTTACATGTTTTTTCTTGTAGTTATGTAGTATGAGCAATTAGTATTACGTTTTTCATAATCATGATTTAGATAATCAAATCACCGAAAAAAAAATCATAGTTTTTAAAGGTTGAAATATCGCAATTTTTGGTATTCCAATGAAATTCCAATTTAGTATTCACCGAACGAATTTATTATTTTTGGATGTTTTTATTGTAGTTTGTAGGATAGTACATTTTTATCCACGACTAGTCCATTCGCTTATTTATACAATACTAGTGCATTCACTTATTTATACAATATACGTATAGCTCATTCCGCTTCATTGTGGAAATAGTTGATAATGTAACCAATCGTTTAATAAGAAAATCCGAAGAATCTAGGACTTTTCCCTTCTAGATCATCGTTATAAAAGATTCATCCAAGTCCATCCATCCTTTAGTGCTGTTAAGGATGGATGGACTTGGATAACTCGCAGACCTTATGGGTATGGATATAGATGCTAGTATTACTATACATATCGTTTCAAGTACATGGCCATGTTCAGTTACAACTTAATCGAGGTTTTATTTCAATAAAATAAATAGTTTGTCGTTGAACGTTTCCTTATCTCTAACATCTGTAGTATATATAAAGCTGTTTCTAGATGCTCAGAATGCGGGTACTCGAATAAAGCTATAAAATTATAGTCCTTTAGTATTCGTGTATAACGGTAGGTTTGTACGATCTTAGCAGGTACAACATTATGATATTTATCTATTCAATTCCCTAACTCAGTATAATAATTATATTTATTAGGTTCAATTAGATCATCTGTTTTACGTTTCTTTCCCTGTCAAACTATTAAATTCATAGTGTAAATATCGCGACACAAATTTTTACCAAGGATTCAGTCTATACTAATAATAAATAATTTTGAAAATTCTTTCACTAATAGGAAGCTACATTATCCCCAAGTGCCATAGGACAACGTGCCCGTGGGATAACTTCCGACAAAAACGCGAGCAAAGCCGTAGCAACAGCTAGTATAACAAGGGTGTAACAAGACCCTTAACGAAACCGAAAGGTACTTGTTCTCCCCATCATTGCGATCATTTTTGTTGTTCTAGACTATACCTGGGAACCTTCTAGTTACGGAGATATTGGGGGTCAAAGTTCCAACGTTTTCACAAGTTTTTTTTTTTTTATATACATGTTTTTAATGTAAGATTTTTACTTTAAACACGCCACAGCCCCCTTACTATTCAATCCATCCATCAGCACAATGTTTTGAGTGCATTACGTTGAGTCCTACCGTAAAACGTGATATTTAACCCCAAAAAAAAAGTCGTTTCCCAGCAATAATTTTTGCGTAAAGCTACTTAGTTTGATGTACATAATGCTTGGTTGACGGCTTCGTGAAGGGTCCTGTTACACCCTGTATAATAAAATTGTGGGCCCCAGCGTTGAAATTTTTGTCGGTTATATAAATAAAAAGGCTGCTGTTCTTTGTACCTATAAGAGGTAGGTATTGCACTTTTGCATGAAACAGCCGATGGCGCTGGGGTAGAATAATACAAGTTATAGTGAAGTCTCGGTAAAAGAATCTGTCATAAATTCCCTTAAACCCTGTAAACATTCCACCCTGTAACAACACACAACATAATTTTGCCATTTTCTTCATCCACCAATTTCTTTTACATCAATTTCTGGTTGTCTTGATTTGTGAATGAAAAAAAATGCATGACTTATGTAACACTTGTCAATAATTAAACCAACCCATTAAAATTTAGGAATTCGGCACAGATTCCAAAGATGCAGTCCAAATATCAAGGTTTTATTTTAATTGTATCTGTAGCCCACTGATTGAATTTCGAAGCTCATCTCAACTTCCATATTGAAATTCACTCGTTAATACGAAGGCCACATTGTGTACCGGTCGAGTTCAGAAGGCAGACTTGCGAAATAAATGAACTTTTAATATTGTAATAACATGTTAAGTGACGAGTAAAATGGAAGGTCAATTGATGCGGACATAGTATAGTCCCTTGCGGACTCCACTAAAAATCTCAAGAGGCAATCTTTCCGAAAATTGGTGATATAGCTGTTGTACATTTCGATATAGTTATGAATAAAAGATTCTAGAAGAAATTATTGATGAATAACCTCTTATTTATAATATTGTAGTCGGGTTACAACCAGTGCAGTATAAGGTTCAAATATAACATTAATCATAGCTACGTTTTCCGAGGGCTAAGTTTGGCATAACTTTCTCCCCAGTTCGTTTATGAACTGAATATTTCGGGAATCTGCGTTGATCAATGATTTTCGGATACTATCGTCTCTACAATGTCGAATAACTGTTGTACCTTTCTTTATCTAAAGAATTTGAAACACTGATTAAAACATGTTTTGGAACAATAACATCACCTTGCCATTTCGAATTCAGATCTTATCGTTGCAGATCTAACTTTTAAATTATCTGATTCATCAAATCATCTGTGGTTTTATTGAGATTGTAGATACATTGTGAGAAGTAACAAACTTAGACAAAAGACTTCATTTACGCACAAGAACTAAAAGTCGTAAATCGTATACAGTAAGTTGACTAGATTCAGCAAAACCTATCAGTACACACTATATCAGAATTCCTTATTGTCTTGTCTTTAATTATGAATAGAACTCACGTCTAACGAGCTCTAAGCTTGCGCTCATCTCACAGATGTGATTAGAAAGTAGGGAAGTCTTCTAGAAACGACATAAGAGTATGTAGACGATTAGCATTACATATCTCTAAAATCTGAGCAAACGTCTTGAGGGACGTCTAGAGTTCCTTCTATCTTAGAAAACAAAGAAATGATTCATTAAATTAACGTCAAAATTCAACATTTTCCTGTAAACAGCCGGCCATCCTTGCAATGTGATCAGCTAGGTCATATCCATCACTCATGTCTTGAAACTCGCAACCGATTCGTATGCGCGGGAGCACGGAAGCGCATGTGTTCCGAATTCAAATGAACAGCTGATGTAACGTTTGCACCCAATTGGGACTTATTTACATACCCACGAATTACGCAGAAGTTGTAACATATAGGTACCTAATTATGTACAGACCTAAAGTTGCCTCATTAACATTCGTAAATATTATAATAATATGTCTCCGATACATTCGTTTATTTTAAAATGTAGGAAGTGAAGGTCCATCTTGTATAACCAACCTGCAAATTAAGCACGACTTGTTTAAATAAGGGTTTTACTTTAAATATTGGTATAGAGGCACCTTGGTTGATAGCAAACAGTTATACCTACTGCGAGCAGAATTTATGGAAGACAGGTTCTTTACGTGCTGCCGGAACTCTGTTAAACTATTGATGTTATTCTACTGAATTTTGTAGGGTTGTAGGATCATGAAATATTCAACACGTATTTTTGTAACAGTTTATTTCTCAATTTCAGTGACCGGCTACGAGTCTGACCGCGAAGAGTGGAAGAGCAGCCGATCCCAGTTCTCAACGACGGCCTTCGACAGCCTCGCACGACCAACCAAGATGGCGATGGCGCTAACGCTACGGAAACCCCAAAGATTGGAGCCAGTACCCCAGTATTACCGAATGCCCAGCGAGAAACCAAAACTAACGCCGATACCATTTAGACCTAACAACTTCTTACAACGGCCGCCGCGGCTGCCACGACCAAACACAGACATGAAGAGGAACCTGCTGAACACAGACCACAGAAAGTTCACGTCATTACAAAGCCTGGAATTACCCAAGAAGTTAAGTGAACCGAAGAAACAGCAGATGGATCCTAAGAAGACCAACTACACGAACATTTCACACAGAATAACTGGCTTGACGAATAAGTTAAGAGACTTGGGTAACCCTAGTAACACGATTGGTAGATATAAGGCACAGTCTCACGGTGACGTGGCGAATCTGAAGCCAGTTTTGAAGATGAATGGCCACGACGGAGCAAAGAGGTCGGTAGTCAGGACCTGCAGTGCGGAACCACCAAAGAAAGTTACATTCAGCGCTTTTGCTACCGTCCAAGTCGTGTAGATGTTATTACTGATTTCAGTGCTAACTGTTCTGATTTCTATAATTATCTTTATTAATTCAGTAGCTTTTAATTCGTCATCTCTTCTAACGATGGTTGAATTATTCTTAAGAATAAGGGAGGCGCTAAATTAATCAGATATAAGTAAGATCAGACAAAGTTAATCGATTGTATCTAACATATTAATCCAAGGACTGACTGATTATAAGAATATTATCCAATGTAACAATAGATTGTAGATATCGTCGGTCAAAGTTAATTTGTAATGTTTAAACAACGAGAACGTCAGGCCGGGAATTATGTGTAAATATAATTTAAAATGGCGTTTCAAGTCATGAACGCGTAATTTAACGTTTAGTTTTCCGATGATCCTCTTCATTTTAAAGCTGTTTAAAGATAGCTTGTCTTCCAGTCTCTTCAAGTGAATTTAACGGCTTTTGCATCTTCAGTATTTTATGATTCTGGGATCTTAAAACCTATTCCGCGATTAAAATAATTAAAAAATTGTTATTTATTGAAAGATAAATATAAAAGTATTATGTTATTTAACAATATGTATAACTTAAAATCCCATTAAAATTCTGATAACATTTGATTCTGATCTGACAGTTGAGAAAGACAAGGGTCAAGCCTATGTCATGAGTTGTCATAAATATTCGATTACGACAAAATTAACGAAAATTGTAACGTAATCACATCAAAATTAAGTAATCGATTGAAAGTGTTTCGCAAAAAAATTAGGTCGACATTCAATCATAAAGTTTTGTTTAATTTTATGGTGATGAATGTTGATCAAATTCTGTGAACATTAGATTAACATAATATGTCAAAATATTTCTCTAAATTTCGTCGTGATTGGACATTATATTGACTAAGCCTAGGCTTGCGCACATCCAGAGGTGCCGCACCGCAACGCAGAAATCCCCTTACCTCACTTTCGTTCACTTTGTAGATACTGACCGAAATCATCGCAGTCTACAGGTGAGCTTAAAGACTAGAATACACCTTACAATACAAATAAAACAGACCTGTAAGAATTGTAAGAGTGTGTCAAGTGTATAATAACGTGACGAATAAGTCGGGTTAAAAGTTTAACTGGTTAAACTCATATGTTTGATTAATCATTATATTTTATACAGCTTAACCCTTGCTATATGGGTTAATCATTTAATGATTGTTGAGCAACCAGGATGAAAGAGATGCGAGATCGAGCGATAGGCTGATTAGCCCCTATGATGCGGGTTAACCTGTACTCTAGGGTTTGTTACTTAACCCTAAAATATAACCTGATTAAAACCTTTTCGGAGCCTGGTCTCACTTGACAATTAAGTAGACTTAATAATTGTGTTAGAAAGTGTCACTGAGCCATGAGATAAAAATAAATCTGTTGAAATATCCTCTCTATTATGGTCTAAATCTCATTGGGTAGGCCTCTTTTTTTTCGGATTTGAAATCATCAAATGACTCCTCCCGCTCTGGGCGGAGCAGGAGGGAGTGTCAGGCTTTTACTGACTAAAACCCATCCATGTTCCTTCTTTTGCCATTTGTGTTCCAGGGCCGCGGTATCTATCTCGAACAGTCCCGCAACCCTGGGTAGGCCTTACCGCGCGTTTTATGTAGGATTGCGATGCGTTGCGGCCCGATGCGGCCTTTATAGTATGTGTGCTTACAACTCACGAGTCCCTCCGTTGCGCTGATGTAATGAAATGCCACCAATCTTTGTGTGAGAGATTGCGGTCGGTCAGTTTCACGCAGACCGTGATTATTCGACGAAAATATTTATTGTTATTTATTTATTCTTTACGAATATATATTATAGACAGTAACGACAATATAGGCTTCAATATTTTGATCGATATGTTTTGTTCGAGTACGTCTATATTTAGTTCACTGCTTCTTCTAATATATTTCAAGAGTTGGTGAAAATACGATTTTCTAAACACCCCTGTTAACCTCAGTTTTTATTATAACCTACAATTTTCTTTTTTGTATTTGTAATTATTTTAAAAATGTTTTTACAATACGCAAAAGTTAAAAGTATCATCTCAGTTCATTTTAATATGTTTTATGTTTGGTCTTAAATTTTATTTTGTCTTTGATTTTTTATCTAAATATCTTTAACAATCCAACAACCACGTGACCATCTGAGTTTTAATATACTTAGGTGCTAGGTACGTACTTGATAAATCATCTAGTTTTTAGGGTTCCGTACCCGCAGGGTCACCAACGGCACCCTATTACCTACTATACCTCCGCAGGCTGTCCGTCCGTACCTCCTCATGATCCATAATTGGTAGACAGTTGAAATTTTCACAGAATGTGTATTTCTGTTTAACAACTAATAATAAAAATAAATTAAAAATTAAAGGGGGGCTCCCCTAGTACGACGGTACGGGGCCCTTCACGCGCGAGTGCGACCCACACTTGGCCGATTTATTTATTCGGCACTTTTGGTGTCTAGTTTCTCATTGAAAATTAATATGAGTATTGTCTAAAATTGAGTTTATTCTTAAAAACTAATTGTGTTATGGAAAATAATTATGGTGGCATCCTAGTCGTTAAAATTTTGAAATAAAACTAAACGTACTATGTAACGGCAAGAATGGCTTCAAGCTATTTGTAAAGATTTTAATTATGTGATTTTATTCGATTTTAATGTTACTTCGACTTTATTATAGGGAGAAGCGTCTTCATCCAACTTTGAATAGAAGTTTAATAATATTAAGTGTATAGTTAACTATGTTATTTGAGTTCCGTTTTAATGGAAATAAGATATCAGTGTGTTTAAATATTTTAGGTATACTAAGACTAATAAAACTTAATATAATTATTTCTTGTAAATTTGTAACTAGGTACTGTAAGTATTATTATATAAATAAAAGTCATAACTAGTTTGGCATAATAATTATTCGCGTAATTATATTTCGAATAAGTTTTGTTTGTATTAATGATTGTGTGTGCATTAATAATAACGCTGTTTGATTTATTTTGTTGTTACTACTTGTTTCTTTAGATTTTGTTTTGAAAAATAATAAAATGTTTGTTTATCAAAAAATATTTTATTGTTTTTATTCATTCCCCGGCTGCTGATTGGCTAAATCATTCACTGATTGCTGAGATTCTTGACATCCGTAAGTAATAACACCATAATTGAAACTAGTCCAAGAAGTATTATTATTTTGATGTAACCTCTGCCTGGAAAATGACTTCCCTGGTAGAGTACAATAGAATGAGCTATGATACCCTACTGATCATCTACAGAGTATTAGAGATATTTCCATCTTATCCCTCCATGTAGAATTATTAACCTGAAAATTGTTATGTGTATATTCATTCAGATAGAGCTAACTAGTTAGGTACTGTACTTAAATAGAGTACCTTGATTACATTTTTTCACCGGAAATTTTCAGAAATAGCTACCCTCAGTCTGGGGGACATAACTCGCACGACACACACAGTAAATAAGTAGAATCAAATGTAACAAGACGAATGGTACAGCTTCGGAACGACTTATTTATCGCACTAGAAATCCAGACTCAAACTTGTACCAAATCGAAAAAGTACGTACAAAGGTATATAACGCACAATATCTGTAATGATCGTTTAAGCTGAAATAAATAATCTTATATTAGATAAAACTGTAGCAGACATAATAAAAGCATAAACAACATCTCTTTTACCTCCGAATATTATCTCAAAACATAAACAATGATATAATTGTGTGATTAACAGCACTTTATTCACATTTCTATCAAGTTATCATTTTAGAGGACAAATGTCAGGGTTATCAAAATTTTTATCGACAGCCATTAATCTTGAACAACAAATGGTCCTTTTTATTTGGACTGAGAGAACTCTTAGCCTCTGTCCCTGCCTTTTATATGGGATATGAAAGAGAGGTTCATAGATTGGTTTACCTAAGACCGACTGTGTGTAAAATCATATTCGTGTAATGCGATTTCATGATGTTTCGTACTCAGTGTTGTTGAAGCAGCCGCGTAAAAAGGTAGGTTTTTAACGTAATTATTTCAGGCTACAGTAAGCCATATCATTATTTAGATAGCATGGCAATGCTAATTTGTAGATCTATTTATACAAAGACTAGACTAGAAGTTAGCATGTACATAAACTGACACTTGATCAAAATTCAAATCTCATAAATAATATTATAATGTCTTACCTCCAGTGGGAGGTAAGATTATATAACTTCGGAGATTGTTAGTCAGTAGAAATACTTTGAGATATTAAAACCCTTGGTGGCTAACCTAACAGAATTGATCTAGAAGTCCAATGTAGTCACAGTTACTTTAGAAAATCATCTATTAAAGATTAAAAGAAAAACTGCGTAACCCCTCATTTTATTGTAGTTTACGTAAGTAAGTACAATACAGACAGAATGTGCTATTATTATATATTATTTTTTCCGTGACAGTCACCATGTCCCTGGTAGCACAAGCGTTTGAGGCGAGCAAGATCGTGCCGGATGTCATCCCGACACCCCCCACCGTCAACATTGAGGTAAGATCAAGATGTAGTGTATTCAGTATCTCGGTTTTTTTTTTGAGGTGGGTGTATATATTTATTAGAGTTTCACGAAAAGGTATTTGAATGTTTGTAGTATAGGTACATAACTGGTTTGTAGGGTTCCGTACACAAGGGGTAAAAACGGGACCCTAATACTAAGACTCCACTGTCTGTCTGTCTGTCACCAGGCTCTGGGTCTGTTTTTTCATGAACCGTGATAGCTAGACAGTTGAAACTTTCACAGATGATGTATTTCTGTTGCCCCTATAACAGCAAATACTAAAAACAGAATACAATAAATATTAAACTGGGGCTCCCATACAACAAACGTGGTGTTTTTTTAGATAGTTTCTGAACCCTTCGTGCGCGTGTCCGACTCGCACTTGGCATTTTTTATTTTCTACGTAATGATCTCTATCTAACCGGTTGACAACTTTAGCTGAGTCCCCCTACTTTCAGTAAGACCTTTCGTTTCATATTAGGTTACTACAATTTTGAGTAATTAGTATGAATAGTATGGCTAGAGTACACTATAATATCAACAAATTCAGGTTGGTAAATAGATATAGTAGGTAGCCGAGCGCGTTGTGATAAATGAATTAAAATTACGAGAAGCTTACAGTAATCGAACAGACAGATCGTAGACGAGATAATAGGTAAAGCTGACTATTTCATACAAATTATGTCGTATCATCAGATGTGAAAAATGCGAAAACATGCACTAATTAATTGAGAATCCATCATTCGTTCATTATGATAAGATATTATAAATCGATTACACAATAATCCAATAGTGATTAACATGACAACAAAAAATTACTCGCTATTTTTCATGTCAAAACTCGCCTCAACCGCGATAACGAGAACAACGAAACAGGACAAATGATTGAAAGAGAACTTACTAAATTCAAGCGCTAGTAGGGAGAAGATACATTCTCCCATAGACTAAGATCTATCTTAGGAACAATTCTGTACAGTTACGAACGAATGCGACACTTGAGTCTACGGGGGAGAGTATTCAATGTCCATTGAACCATAATATCAGCCCATAAACGCTGTACCTACCTAGCCTACCTACCTATATATTATTATATATGTAGATAGTAACGACTGAAATAATCGTAGAATGGTAGGGATATGTACAAAAATGCATCGGTACAAATGAATTCATTGATAAGCTGCGAGCAGAAGGTCCTTAAGGGGAAGGTCCCAACCTACTATATTATTGTAGGAATGTGTCGCTAAATTGTTTTCAAATCGTACGCGTTAACACGATATACACGATAACATGCCTGTTTATAATGAGAAGACTGGAACAATGGCGGTGTGTATGGAATTTGCAGGTACTATAGGGATTTAATATCACTGGTGGGTATTTAGATACAGTGTTCTAAGGTTAGTATTCACGGTTAGAGTTAGTGTGCATAGCAAATCTTCTTTTACTTGTGGACATACCTCCTCGTTCATGCGGTGAGCTGACGATGGACCATTATTGTGTCAGCCGAGCAGAAATTATCGCTTCGGCCCCCTCAGGTCCTTTGATTGTGGAAAATTGTCCGCTGTCAATAGTTTATCATCTCCACTTTATTGACCGAAATTTGATCTATGTAACTGAACTGAATCAGACTCCGCAGTGCTACTGATAAAATCCAATAATACTTTTAAATCCCAGGATCCCTTGCCTCCTGATCTTGTTTATTTCATTCTTCTTCCCCCATCCTAACCCCTTCTTCATCTAATACTTAATATTTCCAGTTGAAGTACCCCAGCGGCGTGATTGCGTCTCAGGGCAATGAGCTGACTCCTACGCAGGTGAAGGAACAGCCCAGCGTGTCCTTCAACGCTGACGCCGACAGCTTCTACACGCTCATCTTCACAGGTTAGTAGCAGAACCTAAGTAGCTTTCAAAGATGTCCATGTATATGACAACAATTACCATGTATATGACAACAATTATATATTGTTGCCATATACATAAAAATCTTTGAATGCAACCTTTAAGAAACAGAAAATGTCATCTAGAACGAGATAAGATGTAACTTAGGGTTGGTCACACAGAGTCACAACACGAGTCTATATCTATGTATTTAAGTAACTTATTTTTTATTTTTATTTTACCACAACCTTAATGTGGCCGTTGATGCTTGTTGGAAATAAACTGTGTTGTCTTTGTTGTTAATGTTATTACAAGTCCTCACTACCATCGAACCATTCTCCCCCCGCCCCCAGACCCCGACAACTACGACGGCCCCGAGGCCGTGTACCGCGAGTGGCACCACTGGCTCGTGGTCAACATCCCCGGCAGTGACGTCAGCAAGGGGGACGTGCTCTCAGGCTACATCGGCTCCGGCCCGCCAGAGGGCACCGGCATCCACAGATACGTGTACATCGTCTACAAGCAGCCTGGCAAACTCAGCTTCGGCGAGAAGGTTTTGACTAACAAGTGAGATCTATTTGTTTTTACGTAACATCACGCCTATTTTCCCGAAGAGTTAAGCAGAGGTCGCAATTACGTATAGTACCTAAACCCACATTTCGCTTGTATTAGGTGACGAGCCTAATGTAACTATCTTGTTAGTCTAGTGGTCGCAAGCGCTACGGCTGAGCATAAGGTCATAAGTTCGATTCCCAAGACGGGCTAACTATTATTGGGGATTTCCATATAGATCGTCTTAGAAGCATTGTCTGAAGTCTGAACTAGATTTGTATTATTGCCCCTTCTGGGCAACATATCATCTAACTTTTTATTGAAGACTTTGAGCAACGGTAAAAGTATGCTGTGTTTTATTATCTGAAAAAACAATAAGATATCACTTGACATGGCACTTGACTTGAGTGAAAGCTTATTGGCTTTCATATACCGGATGTATGGAATCCGCCTTTCGGAATTTTCATAGCATCCATCGTAGTGCTGTGATTGATATCATCTTAAAAAAAACCGGCCAAGTGCGAGTCGTACTCACACGCACACAGGGTTCCGTAGCACCAAACAATATAATAGAAATATTTTGAAGGCTCATTCATATGTTGTATTGTTTTACATTCAACAGCAAAACCAAATTTGTTTTTCATAGTATGTTAATTTAAATCAAAGTTACTGCTGCAGTTTGATGAAAAAGTCCCATATCTCAAAAACTAAACATCAAATCATAATCAAAACAATTTTGGTTAAAAGTTTTGTTTACGTTCTACAATCCAACATTTTTTCAGAATTTTCCTCCTCTTACTTTGGAAATTAGAGGGGGACACACATTTTACCACTTTGGGAGTGTCTATCTACCAAACGATTGACTTCGAGAAAAATGGTTTTAGGAACCTCAATGTCATTTTTAAAGACCTATCTATAGACATCCCGCACGTATAGGTTTGATAAAAAAAATATTTTTTAGTTTCAGTTCCATGTATGGGGGGAGCCACCCCCCTTAATTTTCTTTTATATTTTTGCATAAAAATCGTAGAGCGGTTCACAGAATACATCTACCGACTAAGTTCCAACTGTGTAGTGCTAATAGTTTCGGAATAATGTGGCTGTGATATACACGGACAGATAGACAGACAGACATGGTGAATCTATAAGGGTTCCGTTTTTTTGCCATTCGGCTATGGAACCCTAAAAATGTACCAACACACTATAAAAACCAGGATTCAAAAAACCACATTGAACACACGTCATATTTTGTAATTCTGTTATCAGATCCATCGATGGTCGTGCCGCCTTCTCAACCAAAAAGTTCGCAGAGAAATACAACCTCGGAGCGCCTGTCGCCGGCAACTTCTACCGCGCACAGTTCGACGACTATGTGCCGCTCTTGTACAAGAGTCTAGGCGTTTAGATCTACGGCAGTAGTGAATGTTGTGTAAATAGCTATTGTTTTTATGAGTAAACTTGTGTTTAATGTAT
The DNA here is from genome assembly GCA_947578425.1 of Eugnorisma glareosa. NCBI lineage: Eukaryota > Metazoa > Arthropoda > Insecta > Lepidoptera > Noctuidae > Eugnorisma > Eugnorisma glareosa. The sequence continues at coordinate 4,289,680 of OX387974.1, read as the reverse complement.
CTGGAGCTTCATTATAGTTTAAAAAAAATGTATCCTGAATTTCAATACCCTCCTCCTACCTTTAACTCAATCGTCGAATAAAACTAGGCACGAGTAACATAAGAGGTGAGGAAAGCAGTCCTGTTTATTTATGACAGCCTGACTTTGCGTTTTCTAGCTTTTTTTTTTTTTTTTTTTTTTTTTTTATCGATGGGAAATCATCAAATGACCCCTCCCGCTCTGGGCTGAGCAGGAGGGAGTGTCAGACTTGTACTGACTAAAACCCATCCATGTTCCTTCCTTTGCCCTTTGTGTTCCAGGGCCGCGGTATCTCTTTCGAACAGTCCCGCAACCCTGGCAGGCGTCGGCCCTTACGGACCCCTTCCTGTTTGCTGACTCTCTTTGAGGCGCGCGTGGAACACGAACGCGCCGTCGACACGGCCTGTCGTCATAAGACGGACGGACGGCGAGCTAGCCCATAGCTCACCGTCCACAGGCCCGCGTCTACGGTGGCCGGGGGCCACCACGTGGCCCCCGACGCCCGGTGCGTCTCCCGCGGCGGCTGGGACGTGAGGTTCTCTCCCTCTCACGTCCCGCCACCTCCTTCGCTAGCATGACTAAGCAGTCATGCTGCGAAGCCGCAGAAGGAGGTGACGGCGTCCCATTCCGTCTCGCTCCGGACCATGGATTGAACCAGGGCCGGACGCGAGAGGTCGCCGCCGCCGATCGCCGCTACGAGGACACGGCGTTGCTCCGCCCAAGCGGAGCAGACCTGCACAGTGTGCTCCACCGTGTCCTCCGGTCGATCCTCGCAGTGGTGACACCCGGGCGTTTCCTCCCGCCCGATTAGGTGCAGGAACCTCCCGAAACAACCATGTCCGGTGAGGACCTGCGTCAGGCGGAAGGTGAGGGCGCCGTGGCGCCTCTCCAGCCACTCCTCAAAGAGGGGACTTACCGCCATTATAGTGGCGTGCCCTGCACGGGGTTGCGACAGTCGCTCTCTCCATGTCGCCATGAGATCACGCCGGAAGTCTGTCCGCTGAGCGACAATTTGCCGCGGCAGCGGAGTTTCCCCCCGGCGTAGTGCCTCCACGCGCCACTCGTGCAGGCGCGCGAGGACTATCGCCTCCAGATCCCATGGCGGCAATCCGGCAAGGAGGCTCGCCGCCTCGCCGGAGATCGTGCGGTACCCCCGGATTAGCCTTACGGCTACCACACTTTGGGGCGCGTTCAGATAATGGGCGGCTCGCCGCCTCAAAGAACGCGCCCACACCGGGGCCCCGTAAAGGGCCATGGACCGCACCGCGTAGAGCCTCCGGCAGGAGGCGTTTGGACCCCCCAGGTTGGGCAAGAGCCGCCTGAAGGCAGCCCCAAGGCGCGAATTACACAGAAACGGCGTAAGGAGAAGGCGCGGCGCAGGCATGATGCCGCTTCAAAACGTTTTCATACAAAATGTACGTAGGCGACGTGTTTTGAATTATTATTACACTCACGAGGCGCGGCGCAGCGTTGGAACGCCGCCGTTCTTTTTTTTCTTTATACTTTATACGCCGTTTGTGTATAATTTGCACCTTACAACATATGTTATTATTACTTCACGTGTAACGAAATGACAATCACTGTAGTACCTAGGTACGGTTGGACCGATTTGATTCTGATCTGTTGTGTTCTTAATATAGTCCCACTAAGGTTTCTAAGGAAAAGAAAAATTTCAGTTGTTGCTCGGCAATTTGTAAAACTCGTTTTGGACAAGACAACGTATCAGGTCAGCTTGTAAGTAGGTTCTAATATATTAACGTATTCTAGAATGGTGTTTTCGTGACATGCAAAAATAATTCCTAAAACGCGTGACAGGCCTGAACGATCCTTACCACATACATACATATCTACTTATGTACGTACATTCAGATGAGTTTTTTATGAGACTTGTTTGTTCCAATATAAATAAACTAGCAATTTTGTTGTGTTTTATGACAAAAACAAAAACCACAAGAAGATTTGTGGTTTTGTATCATTATCGAAGGAAGGGCAAGGAATTTGGTAAATAAATGAACATCACATGATCACATGAATGCGTGAATTTATTAAAGAACTGTCCATTTATTTTCGAAAAATTTCTAGTTTAGTAATTTTTACTTATCTTACATACTTATGTAGGAGTCAGTGCCCGTAGCTATTTCAGGGGAACTCATGACCTACCTACTTCATATTACAGGTTTCGACAGTATCCTGTAGCTTAAAACTTACAGATATTTACTTAGCACTTATGTTCGTTCGGACGTCTAAAGCCTAAATGATAGCCTTACTCTTTATAGAGCCTGATTAAATTATGATGCTGCAAATAATTTCAGACGGTTATGTTCGTTTTTAACCATAGTTAAGTAAGTAAACATGACTTTGTGGTATTAAGGGCAATTGTGGAATTCCTACATCGACTCAAACCTTTTCAGTGGGCAGCAGAACGCCCCGTGGTACAATCCGTACCATACTCCTTTTGCTTCGTCTACATACCTACGACGCAGATGTAAATTGATCCTTAATAATTTAATTAGTGTGTCTGAATAACACATTATCGGGTTTACTTTAAAACCAAATAACAAAATTAATAACTTATGATGGCCAAACGTGTATGTATTCAACATAGGTTTTTTTAATCATGGGTGTGCCATTAAACTGAAAAACTGGCGTAATCGTGAAAAAATAATTAACTGTCCCATACAAAATTTCACTACCTACTCGACCCACATGTATGGGTCAGCTGATTATTTTCCCATGCTCCATGGATAAAGTTGAACAGTTCGATGGTCTACAGCACACGTTTGCATTATTATATATACTATACCCTTTCTGTAACACGCTGCATAATTGTTCGTACAGTAGACCGTAGCAATATGAAAGAAAGGACCTGAAATATGAAATATGGTTCCTACTTCCACTGGGAAAATAAAACTTTTGATTAAATGCAAATCATTTTAATAAGAACCTATACAAAAGACTTTAAAGCATCTCTAGCAAAAATGACCTACTTAGATAATTATACTTAAAATATACATACATATATTAAATGTACTGGTCATCGGGTTTTTACCCTAATACCCGTTTTCACCAACACTGACCCCTATATTGTAAAATGCCACACTATCAGATTTTCAGCGCTCGCCGCAGCGTCCAACTGGCATACATGAAATATTCTCGGAAGGTATAACTATATAAACATATTAGGTATAATAATAAAACATGGTTTAACACCAACGACGTTCTACTTCGTTAGTGTTAAAACCAACCAAACTTTTAATTATGTGATGTACCGTTAACGAATTTGGAAACTGTCTAAACTGAAGTAGGAAGTCTCCAGTGAGTAGTCGTTACAGGTAGCCAATGCCCTGAAAGTGTCAGACTTTCAGGGCACCGGCTACCTATAACCAGTCTTGCCAAGGGGTATCATATTACCCAGTACTAACTGGGTTGTGGAGGATATGCAGTCGCTCCATGTAAAACACTGGTATTCAGCTGCATCCGGTTAGACTGGAAGCCGACCCCAACAGGGTTGAAAAAAGGCTAGGCAGATGATGATGTGACTGAGAAGAGTGAGCTCACACTCGCCACGTGGAAAGATTTTTACGATTTCCAGTGTGACCTAGCGAGATTACTTATATTAGTATTCTAATGTCAACGAAAATGAAACGTAGCCGTCAGACGTATGCAACATTTTAAATATTTAAAGCCAACATCATAACACTCGTAAGAACGACCATAGAGCTCGCTGTATATTGAAGATGACCGCCGCTTGCGTAGATGACGGGGGTGCTGGCGTCGCCGCCGCCGAGTTGTTCGTACAGAATGGGCACATAGTCGTCCCACCGCGCAAGGTAGAAGTTGCCCGCGATCGGGTTGCCCAAATTGTACTTCCGTGCGAATTTACTAACCGAAAAGTGTGCGCGGTTGGCCATCGACCTGGGAAGAGAAGTACAAGATAATTATGTTGGATTCAAAAAGGTATCTAGAAAATAAAAAATAAAACAAGAGGACCATAAAAATTTGTTCCGCTTATAATTATGGTGTATGTTTGCTATCTACGTACACTATCCTCCTATGATCCTATGGCATCCTATAGCAGTTCAAAGAAAACACGTGCTTTGTTTCAACTGCCATAGGATCCCTTGCCGAAAACTCTGTGGGGAGATGGCACTAAGTGTTTTGTGTTGTCACCAGTTGGTCGCTTTTCATTTAAGAAATTTTGGCAATTTAAAAAAAGCGCCCTCTCGCAGCGGATCTTTCAGGAAACAACTCCAAAAGCTAAACCGCTGGTCGTATTTTTCTCCAACAGATATCTTCTTTTTCAATGCAATCAAATAGGAACTTAACAGGAAAACTTAGTGAATAGCTCTTAAATCTACCTACATCCAGAATAATCTACTGACCTATTTGTAAGTCTAGGTTCATCGAACTCCATTCTGTCAGGCTCCGGCTGCTCGTAGACTAGGAAAACATATCTGTGCAGGCCGGTGTCCTGGGTGGGGCCCGCGCCAACGTACTCGGCGATAGTGTCCCCAGCACCGGCAATGTTGCCGGGCACGTTCACAACCAGCCAGTGAAGCCACTCGCGTAACGTCGGATTTTTGCGGGAAGGCGCATCTGGATCTGGAATTAATCGGGAACTATGGTTTCGTTACGACAGACATGAGGCCTTCTGTGAGTGCCTCGATTTAGGACGTATCGTAAGTACCACCGTGCATGTACTAAGTTCGAGCATTATTACATGTGATGTGTAACATACACATCAGTAACATACACAGTCTGTAAGGTATATATCTAATTATCTATGGGCCCAAAGTAGCCTGAAAATAAATGAATGTTGTTGTTGTTGTTGTAAATGCTTGGCTGCGCAAGTGCACAGTATGCACATTGGGTTAGACATTGCCACGCAGTCTTTTATACTCGCTATTACTATTCTTATATTGGTCGAACTCTCAACTGCTCAACAACATTGAACCAAATCTCACAGTAAATTGAATCTTCAATAAGGTTGTCACATTAGTCTTAAAATAAAAAATTGAAATTGTTACGACGTGCAAGGAGCGCAAGTGACATTCAACCTAAGGGTGGTAGGTAAAGCAGTTATGAGATCGACTGTAGGCATGTCCCTAAACATGCACATGTCAAATGCACCAATAGGGTAAGTAAAGGGTAACAACTCGTCACAATACTAACCAGTCATCACGAAAGTGTAAAACTTGCGAGGGGTGACGTCCCATGTCACCTCGGGAGGGTTTTTAACCTGGGTTGGAGTCAAAACGTCGCCTACACTCAGTGCTGCGTTGTGAGGGTAGTTTACCTGAAGTAAAATTGAAATAAAAATTATTTGTTTATTAAACTTTATGCACATAATGTAAAAAACACTGTACAAAGGCGGACTTAATGCCTTGGGCATTTTCTACCAGTCTACCTTAGGGTGATGCAGAGACATAACATAGTAGGTGCAATGATGCAGAAAATTTCCAAGCTTATAATATAATTATAAATACATATATACATACATACAAACAAATATACAAAGTAAAGAGAGATAAAAATACATGGATGGAGAAATACAACAAATTAACTGTGGGACGAGTCTGCCAACTTCTTACGTAAGTGTTCGCGAGCTTTAACCTTGAATGTAAACCGACTGGTGGCCATCCTGACATTCTGAAGGAGCGCATTCCATAGGAAAACCGCCTGGACAAGAGAAGAGGATTTGAGAAAACCAGAGCGGTGAGAAGGACATCGTAGAAGACAATTATTGGAGGAACGAAGATTCTTGCTGTGAGCAGAGCATAAATATTGAAAGTGAGAAGTTAGATAGGAAGGAGAACAGGGTTTGTCGAGAAGAGAAAACAAGGTTGTCAGAGCCCTTAGCGCTCTGCGCTGTCTGATGGGTAACCATTTTAAGAGCGACCGATGTTCGGACACGTGATCATACTTACGAAGATTGAATACAAATCGAATGCAGTTATTCAGAAGTCGGTCAAGTTTATTGAGGAGATCTGCATTCAGGTCATAGTAACACACATCACCATAGTCAATTATAGGGAAGATAAGGGACTGAACCAGCATTGCCTTTATGTGTGATGGAAGAATATTCTTCAATCTATAAAGCGACCGCAATGTCCCAGTGACTTTTTTGCTCACACTCGCAACCTGCTTACGCCAGTCCAGGCAATTATCAACGTACAAACCCAGATCCTTGACCTCGGAGCTAAACGGAATGACTGTGCCATCAAAGGTAACCGGCGGTACCGCTAAACCATTCAGCCTTCGAAAGCTATGGGTGCTCCCCATAATAATCGCCTGACACTTGGCTGGGTTAACCGCAACCCCGAAGCGATTAGACCAATTTTTCACCATTGCTAAATTCCGGTTTAGCTCCTCAATCATCAATCAATAATCATCGGATAAGTTTAAGTTTTTTTAATTATCTCATCTCATATAAGTAAATTCTTAGTACAAACGTTTATAAACATCATTAAAACGGAAGAAATAAAAAAAAAAAACTTGCAATTTTATGCTCACCTTTGAACTTTGAACTTTCGATTGGTGAAAGAGTGTGCTCCATACCTATAGACGGCTATTAATATATTGTGATTTAAGAATATACGTACTTACTTCATATCGTAATTCGACGTAGTTCTGCCTTATTGAGTTAACCCACAATCTCATGTTAATTCAGTAAAACACTTTGAACTAATCCAACGTTCTAAATGGTTTACCTACCTAATAGTACACCCACATTTCGCCAGTTGTGTTAATCTCATTTAATAGGGGATGAGCCTATTGCCACCAACCGGGAACAAATCCATGAGAAATTCCTGATGGAAAAATCAAACAACACTTTACCCGACCCGAGAATCGAACCCACGAGCTCATGCTCAGCAATCGCGCTTGCGACCACTGGACCAACGAGGCAATCCATTTAACTATTCAGTTAAATCAGTAGTATTTCCATCCAAAACTTATGCTTTCAACAGATATAAAATTAATCAGCGAGGTCTTGTATAGGTACTACCCAAAATCGTTACGAATAGGTTGGTACATTTCGGCAGAACTACGTTCAAGGTGGTTAGTAGTTACATCTTAAAGCAGGAGTAATTCCAGTGTGGGCAGGAGACAGAGCTATACAGGACGTCTAGAGCCATCTCTTTCACACACTGGATTTGCTCCTGCTTTAAGACGTCATGGTAGGCCACCAATTCAAGATTTTTTGGTTATCAAATGAACGCCCGACATCGTAACAATTTATAGCTGTAGAGATAATTGGAACAGCGCTCGGAAGGTTATCTATCTCTTGGATATTTACATGTTTTTATGCCCCCTCATCTGCACTTTTGTTATCTGTCTAGCTAAATAGGTATTATAAAAAAAGATTTAAAGATTTATGCAAAACTTAAAATGTTCTGCCTAAATGTAGATCTACATAAATGTAGGTATAAGGATGACTAATTGCACGGCATTAAATATAATAAAACATAGTGTATGTTAAGGTGGATCCATTGCACACTTGAAACATGACATGTTATAAAACATTGTTATTTAACATTATTCATTAGAAAAATTAGCAATGTTATGTGATGTAGACGTGTTATATAACACAAGTTTTGTTAAATGGTACTTAATCTGGACGCATCTTTAGGATTAAAGATTGAAGACGCTCATTGAGCGAAATTAATAGGCTACAACGACCTAATTAATCAATTTAATATGAAAACTTAAATCCTATCATTTGATTGAATAGTAAGAGAGCCCACAACCAAAACGATGTATAAAACAATACGGTCGAAACATGAAATCGTCAAATGATATGATTCTGAACCCGACTAGGTGGGTATTAATAACGGTCAAAAGTGTAGCAACTGCGTGGGAGGCCATTTCTGCTGTGTCAAAAAAAAGGCAGTTGGTATCATAGCAATCCGTCTGATATTGGAAATGTATATAATATATAGATTTTGTTATTTTATATTTATAATAAAATAACAAAACCTATATAAATATAGATTTTGTTATTTTATAACAAAAAAGTTCGGTTTCAGAAATTATGCGCGGAGCATACAGCCTGAGGGCATTTTTAAAAATGACAAAAAAAATTGCCGACCTGTATCATAACAACCCGCATATATTTTTTTTAAACATTTCTTATGACTGCCGGGTATAAAAAAAAAATTGTTTTCAGAAATTTTCGACGTCGCATATACTCCCAAAAACTAATAAACGTTCTGGAGTCGCCTGCTGGCAACCGCCTCAGCGCTTGTTATTAGTTACGCTCTTATGGCGGGAACGGCTAATGATATATTCACACCATCTGCTCGACAATATCAAATTATATGTCATGCAAACCTAACCTAAAGTAAGTCATTTAAGACTTGAGATCTAGCAGGGCATTAATATTGTACTGAATTTCATTATGACCCGCTGAAACGCAAGCCCGCGAAATTTAAATTTCCTTACGCTTTTTGTAATTTGCAGATCAGTGTCAGGTTGTATGTTGATGAAAATATGAATCGCGCCAGTAACACGTATGTAGTTACAGAATTATAATCATTAAAATCATCAATACAACTTTCGTTATTTATTTAACCCCATTCAATAATTAGTTCATGAAAAACTCAATCAATTTAAAATCTGAATTTGGAGAGTTGTATTATATATATATTTTTTTTTTATCTATGAACATATAATCCAAATTAAAAAAAAAAAGTAATACATTTGTAACTAAGGTTACTATGTGACGCGGGCCTGTGGACGGTGAGCTATGGGCTAGCTCGCCGTCCGTCCGTCTTATGACGACAGGCCGTGTCGACGGCGCGTTCGTGTTCCACGCGCGCCTCAAAGAGAGTCAGCAAACAGGAAGGGGTCCGAAAGGACCGATGCCTGCCAGGGTTGTGGGACTGTATGAAAGAGGTACCGCGGCCCTGGAACACAAAGGGCAAAGGAAGGAACATGGATGGGTTTTAGTCAGTAAAAGTCTGACACCCCTCCTGCTCAGCCCAGAGCGGGAGGGGTTATTTGATGACTTCCCACCCGAAAAAAAAAAAAAAAAAGGTTACTATATGTCACCTTGCTTGAAAAAAATAAATAGTCCATTTAAAAGTTAAGTATATTATAGCAATATTTTTAAACAATTGTTTTAGGCAATGATAAAAATCAGCCGAACGGTGGAAAAATGGGAAATGGGGAATGGGGCTCACGTTGCTTTGTTCCTGGGGCCTTAGTCTGCTATTGCAATAGTGTCAGAATGGTCTATCAGTGATTTAATAAGGCCCCGCGCAGACGAATTACCCTTTGTACGCACGTCAAACGAGTTTCGAACGCGCTTCAATACGCCGTGGGCTAGGGGCCTTATTAAATCAATGATAGACCATTCTGACACTATTGCAATAGCAGACTAAGGCCCCTGGCTTCCTGGTATCGGAGGCATAGCTGTTTGAATGTGTGCGTAGCGTACTTCGCTAGAGGCACACGTGCGCATCCCCTACCGCCGCGATCTAATTTACCCTTTTGTTTTGTTTTGTAATAGCCCTCTTAAATACTAACCTACCTACCTATTTTTGTTACAGGTGGCATTGATTTTTGGAGTGAATGGCGCTTGTCGTGGAACTGAACTCTTAAACTCGAAGATATCGAAAAACATTCAGATATGTTGCTGGTCAATTTGTCAGATACAAAATCAAAGAAAAAATGGTCATTCGTACTCCGTGGAGAATACGTAAGAATGATCGAAAAGTACAAAGCTCTTCGCCCCTCTAATATATACACTAACAGATTTTTCGTAGCTTATAATAATGGCAAGTGCACCAGGCAAGTCATTGGAAAAATAAGATCATCAGCATACCGAAAGACATTGCGAAATACCTTAAATGACAAATGCCAAGCTCTACACGGGCCATTGTTTCAGGAGAACATCGGCTACTCTATTGGCGGATTCAGGAGCAGACATGAACCAGATTAAAAGACACCGTGGCTGGAAATCTGATGTAGTAGCAGAGGGCTACATTGAAAATTCTATTCAAAATAAGGATAAAATAAGCTGCTGCATTAGTGACATCAAACTAAAAACACCGTTGATAACTGATCCTTTGGCACCTTTGTCACCACAACCTTCCACATCAAAACACTAGCCGCTGCCTCAAGCACCACCTTCAGTAACTTTCACGATCCAAAATGGTCCTCAGCAGACCCAAGTCTGAAACTTTACTTAACAGTAATACTCAATTAAACTCTTCCTCAACTTCAATAAATGTACCGAATAAAAACATAACTTTGTCTTTCCACAACTGGTCTAATGTATCAAACGTTACCTTTGGAGAGGAAGAAGAGGAAGAATCCCCTAGTCGGAACCAGTGCTGGACCCAATGTGCTGCGTCCGGCAATACCAACGACGCAGCTTTATGAGATCGTGGAGTATGTCCGATCGAAGACCAGCTGGACCTTGAGGGTTGAGAAGTTGGAGTCGCGCCACAACACGAGTTTCAAGTCGTTCGTGGTGCGAGTTCCAACTCATCATATTGAGACCTTCCTCAAGGAAGAATTTCGGCCGAAAGGTGTCATGTATCGACATTTCCGCGGAAGGCTACGTGACACCACGTAGCGCAACACGACGCCGTCACTTCGTGTACAATAGTTAAAATTTATGGTTTTTATAAATATGTATGATAGTCTTTATAGTGTTTATGTTATGGGTCTTTGTTACCTGAAATAAATTATATATTTTCTTTTTAAATTGTTTTAAATAGGTCTACTAACTGTAATTGTAATTTTAATAAATACTTTGATTCTAGTACTATTCCTTTTTATTGTCTCGTAGATGATGTGAAAAGTAGAGTATTCTCCTCGGGGATAAAGGTACCTTCGTCTTGGGCGACCTTGAATCCCAAGCTGCACTCAGGATTCTTGTCTTAACTCCCTCGCTTTGCTCGGGATTCATTACGACGCCCGCTACATAACTACAAAAGACACTACTTTATCCCCTTAGTGCATAATTTACTATTATTTTATAGAAGAAGACGTCGAAGATCTCATAAGCGACCAGGGGCCTTAGTCTGCTATTGCAATAGTGTCAGAATGGTCTATCATTGATTTAATAAGGCCCCGCGCAGACGAATTACCCTTTGTACGCACGTCAAACGAGTTTCGAACGCGCTTCAATACGCCGTGGCCTAGGGGCCTTATTAAATCAATGATAGACCATTCTGACACTATTGCAATAGCAGACTAAGGCCCCTGGAGAGTAACTTCGTTGACGATGTTTCCGAGTCGACAGTGATTAAATTCACATTTACATTTTGTGATGCTAAATAAACGGTTTTTTCTCTCAACTTTATCCCAGTTTCCTTTTGTGCCATTTATTCAAGTCCTTCACCTTCAGTTTTACGGTTTCAGGTAAACTCTTTGTTAATAATCATCTAATAAATTGAGGATCGCAATTTATTAATTGGCTTTTACTGCATTATGCTTCAATCAATACGATTATTAAATAATTTCGGAGTATCGAAAAGTTTTCTGATAACGAAGGTGCTGCACTAGATTTTTCAGATATATTTTTTCTACCTCTAGATAACTTAATATTTTGTCACGTCCAAAAATTTTCAGACAGATTGCTATGTTACCGATCGGCAAAGCTTTTAATTTTTTTTTTGGTCTCATTGCTAATTTTTTGAAGTGATCATCCGGATTTGTGCTACACTACACACTATTGACTTCTGAAAAACATGCTTTCGGTATCTTACAGCTATCATCCAACCCAGTACAAAAATCAGACAGATAGCGATCTGTCTGATTTTTCTACTATACAGATCGGCTTTTTTTAATTTTTGAACATTCGGCCAGCTCAAACACGCTACGCGATTTTATTTCTTATTTACGAGTTCAGGATAATCGAATCTATTAATTTGATGTGGTTTAGGCCGTATATTGCCATGAGACAAAATTTGGTCGTGGGCTCTCGTACTAGAAGGGCCTGGTGATCATCGTGCGGGATACCGCAGGATGCTGCATCCCGCAAATATTCATCTGAAAGAGATCATCTCAGTATTCACCCGCATTCTAACCAATTCACAGTTTCACACAAACCACCCGTCATTTCTTCCATTTTTTCTTACTTTTATTTAAAAAAAAACTACCTTTTGGCCGAGGCTTCGCTCGCGTTATGGTCGGAAATTATCGCAAAGGCGGGTCGTTAGTTTTAACATAAAAAATAAAAATAACTTACAGACATAAGCCCAGCCGGCACGACGTCCAACACGTCCGGAATAATCTTACTGCGTTTAAAAGCCCGCTTTTCACTTGCTCCATAGTCCTGAGCTGTTACAAAACTATTCACGAAAGCAACAGCGACTAAGAAACACAACCGACTCATCTTGTTAGCCAGTCATTAATGAAAATACTAGGCTGAATCTTAAAATTATCTGTTTTTTTTTACGAGTTCTTTTTTTTGATAAATGGTAATTATGACATAAGCTTTAGATAATATACTTTGTGTTATTTATTTCATCACTTCTGCTCTCAAAACAGTGTCGTCATCGTAAGGATTACATCGTGAGGAAATCGGCACGTCCTAGCACCAAAAATTCGAAAACATTTGACATTACCAACCCGCACTTACCAAGGGTGGTGGTTACACCACCCACTCTCTCTCATAGAGAGTAGACCTGTGTCAGTTAGTGGGAAGTTTAAAGATAGGCTAATCATGTTCTAGCTAAGTTACGTTTGTAAACCAATGGTATGACTGTTATTTCAACTGGATGTGATGCTGATGATCCAAATTACCGTTATAGATACCTATCCCCACCCCATATCCTATACCTGTCTTGTTTCTTAATCGTTTACCATGAGTATTCATGGTATATAGGGTGGAATTTTTCAACGCCACCTGGAGGGAAAGTACTCTAAATATTGGAAATAGTAAATTTTACTGAAAGGAAAAAAAAAACCGCTTACTTCGCTCGGGATCTCGGGAATCGAACCAGCTAAATTAAAAAAAAAATAACACCCTGTACTTTTATTGCATTACTCGATTGGGTCAATCATAAGGATCAAATCTCTCTAACAAACATGATAAATTAAATGAAAGTAAAACCATGAAATCTTAACTAATAAATTCAATGGGATAAGATAAAGCACTTACTCAAAGGTCCATCCGATTACTTTTGTTAGTACCTAATTAACAATTATCTTTGACGTCATTTGTTTATTAAAATGACGAATGGTGCTCCGGCCCTTAACAGCAGAATCACTACTGCCTAATAACCACTTCAATACCAGCATTGGTACAAACGGCACAATCAGATGGCCTGCGAGGTCACCCCGTGAGATTTTTTTAATGGGGAGATTTTTAAAATCAAATTTACTAAATATCCTAAGCAACTGTACAACGAGTTAAGAACTGCGGTTCGCAATACGATTTTAAATGTTCATCATCATCACACCTCGCTATTAAAAGTTACTGGAAATAAATTCCCTAAAATATTTTTGAGTAGGTATCTAACAAAATGGAGCTAATTTTGAGCAACTAATTAGTTAGTTTACCTTTTTTTTGTTTTAATAAAATAACTTATTTTATTAAGATTTCATGGTTTTCTTATCATTTAATTTATTTTGTTTGTTAGAGAGATTTGATTCTTATGATTGACCCCATCGATTGATGTCATAAAAGTACAGGAAGTTATTTTTTGCAATTTAACCGGTTCGATTCCCGAATGTGGCAAGCGAATTTTCGAAAATCTATAATGCAGAATTATTTCTTTTTGACCGACTTTCTTCAAAAAGGAGGAGGTTCTCACGTCGACGTCGCGTGCTGGCGCTTTGATGTACATGACGCGACGTCGCGTGATACTTGCCAGTTAAATTTGACACATTTCCCGATTTCTAATTGAGCTGAAATTTTGCACGCATGTGTATATCGCGAGACAATGCAATATTATGATGCAAAGAGCTGATCCGATGATGAAGCTGGAAGGTGGCCATACGAACTCTGTAATAAAACGACGCCAAGCCGTCGAGTTTGGACTTGTTTGATTTGTCTTGACAAGTACTGTAGTCCTAAATGGTAACCAGGGTCTGATGATGGAGCTGGAAGGTGGCCATAGGAACTCCATTAAAACGACATAAGCCCATCGAGTTTGGGTTCGTATAATTCAACTTGTCGAGTACTTTGTCTCTAGATGGTACCCGGGGTCTGTCGATGGAGCTGGAAGGTGATCACAGGTAGTCCGTAATAAAATGACACAATCCCATCGAGTTTGGACTCGTATGATTCGTCTTGACGAGTACTTTGGTCCTAAATGGTATCCAGTGCCTGATGATGGAGCTGGACGGTGGCCATAGGAACACCGTTATAAAACGACAAAACCTCATCGAGTTTGGGCTAGTATGATTCGTCTTGACGAGTACTTTAATTAACTTCTAGTTACAATATAAAAACTAATTCATGACAAGAATTTGTGTGGTATACTACAACTAAAAAGGGTAAAATAAAAAAAAAACTTTCTGCGAAAACAAAACCGACTTCTAAAAAGCACTAAAAAAGTCTAAAATAACTTTACTTTCGGAAGTTGGTGGCAAAAAAGATACAAACAAAGACACCGACTTCCGAAAGTAAAGTTATTTTAGACTTTTTTAGTGTTTTTTTAGAAGTCGGTTTTGTTTTCGCAGAAAGTTTTTTTTTTAAATAAAGGAATGTTTCCTTTGAGTAAAATTTTCTATCTCCAGTATTTACAGTACTTTCCCTCCAGGTGGCGTTGAAAAATTCTACCCTGTATGTAGTATTCGTGGTTCTTGTTTCTTAATCGTTATCATGAATAGGTGCACAAGGTAAACGATTAAGAAACATTTAAAAATTAAAAGAAGTCGTCTATCTTGGTATGGACATGTCATGAGGAGGGATGAAACGCATGTTACTAAAAAGTGATGGATATTACCTAATGTTGTTGGAGAGGAAGAGGGAGGCCAAAGAAAAGGTGGATGGATTGTGTGCGGAATGATATGAAAAAGAAAGGAGTAAATGAGTCGTGACGTCTGACAGGGGAGAAATGAAGAAGAAAACGTGTTGCGCCGACCCCGAGCAGAATTGGTCCAGAGCAACCACAGAGTGAGAGAGAGAGAGTGACCAGAGTGGCCAGAGTGGTGGTTGGTTGGCAGAGTTGGTTAGTCCGCCTCTGTACTATGTGCTTGAAGTGTTAAATAAATAAATTGGACAAGGGCAGGAAGAGGATGATTAAGAAACAAGCCTACGTAGTACGGAGCTGCAAGAATCCAGCCTATTCTGGTTTTGATACCACACACGTGCGGCTTTCTCTACACGGTACATAGATACGCAAAAAAGTGTAGGTCACGCATGTAGCCGACAACTTTACATGCTCGAGTTTCTTGTAGTGTGTTTATGGTTGCGCGAGTTTTCACTCTGTTAGCCATAAGTTTATAAGTATTTGTTTAGTCTCCTAAAACAGGCTTATTCTATGCATAGAAGGAGGATCATCAACTTGTTGTTCTTTATTTGGAGAAATAAACATATTTTTTTTATTTGAACAACCACAAGCGTAGGTCACATACAACGTAAGGAGCCGCAACGTAGGTGGAAAGGTGGAAGTGGAGTGGTTTTAGTGCGCTTTTGGAAAATAAAAGGCTCATTAGTGCAAAGTGGTTCACAGAATACGTCTACCTACTAAGTTTCAACTGTGTAGTCCTAATAGTTTGGGATTAAAGTGGCTGTGACATACACGGACAGACAGACAGACATGGCGAATCTAAAAGGGTTCCGTTTTTTTGCCATTCGGCTGCGGAACCCTAAAAATGAGATTGGTTTTGAGAGAAATTAAGTGTAGGTATCTTTTCAACATTTTTAATAGTTAGTTAGAAGCAGTTTTAGTATCATCACGCGTCACATGGGTTGTTTTGCAAATATCATACAAATTAGGTTTAGCAGTCTTCGCCTAAATGCCAAGTTGCTCGTACAGGATGGGTACGTATTCGTCCCACTCAGCTTGGTAGAAGTTGCCGGCGATCGGGTCGCCCAAGTTGTACTTTTCAGCGAAATTGGTTATCGAGAAAAGTTCACGGTTTTCCGCTGACCTGGAAAGAATTGATTATCTTTATTGAATGTGTGAGTTCTAGTTAGTATTTTTTTATTTGACGTATTCAGATAAAGCCAAATTGGAACTCTAAGGGGATAGCAGATCATATCAGGATTAAAATGCTGCAACTTACGATTTGTAGGTTGCAGTTACAACTAAGTGTTGAACTTAGGCCGGCCACTTAATTTAATTTGTGGGCCACTTAATTCAAGGTGTTTGTATAATTAAAGGCACATGCCACTTTTTCAGCTTTTTCAGCTTTTTTCTCTGGGATGACATGCTTCTGGTAGTGCATGACTACAGGCAGTGGCGTGCGGTGCTTCCCGAAGGCAGGCAGGCCAAGCAAAAAAAAAAAAACTCGCAACATCACATCGCTCTACTTAGGATGACCCTCAAAGTAGTCACATCTATTGATATATTCACTAACCCTCCCAGGCCCCCGCATCTGTCTTCTAGTCTTCTTCATCGTCTTTTTAGTAAGCAACAACAACGCCAATGAGAAACAACGCCATCTAGCTTAAATATAAGGAATTTCAATGGTATTCTGTCAATACAAGAACGAAGGATATCGCTTCGTTACAAAAAAACCTAAAAAATAAAACAGAGGGCGCTGTAAACAAAAAAAAATAGTTTAGTTTTCGTTCCGTACCCAATTTTGAGCGTCTGACCGGAATATTTGAAAAACAAACATTGAAAATAAGCCTGTAAAAACCAAAGTTATAAATACAAGAACTCACCACATTAATCAAGGTTCAAATCACGATTTTCTGACAATGCAAACAGAAGAAAGATTCATTTGAAATACCGAGTACGAGATGAATTTTGGGTTAATTCTCGTAATTCGGGTATCTACACATTTTCCTTTAGACACAACTTGAATCTTAACATCAAACAATCGTGAATACTTATTGTTTTTAACTTCTGACAAACACATTATCAGCGCAAACTTCACAACAGAACACCATTTTTAAGTAAATAAACAAATACAACAAATAATATTTACACTACTGTACGTTTCAAAACGAATTACAACCGTCAGATATTATAATAATCAAAACATTCAAGATCACGAAATAAATTTTGCTTGTCACATGAAACAAATATGGCTTCTAAGAAAAATACAATTGTTATTTTGTCAATGAAAAAAACACTACCAAATATAATTGCATCACCGCATACCGTTTTAGCCGGATAATACTTTGTGGGGCAGCCAATCAGTGGCCAGCTAGCCAGCTACACTCGCAGGAGTTTACGCCCCTATTTACTATGTGTGCCGTTCGTATTTCCGTGTATATACACGAAAATACTTATCAGTGTGCTTAAATTTATCAATGGAAATTAGGCCGGCTGGGGCCTTGCCTAGACTCGTAATATTATTACCAGTTACGTCACACGGCCGCGACAAGTTGCTTTAAGTATTATAACAGGCGTTTTATTTTTTTATTTTTGATTAATATAGTTATAATAAATGCATTTGTTGCGTTGTTGGTAGGAATGGTAGGGTAGGCTAGGCCTAATTGCCTCTATGGACGGCACGCCCCTGACTACAGGCAGTAGCATACAGCTACCTAAGATAAAATGGCTCAGTTGTGGAAATCGTGTACAATGTGTTGAAGGACATTATATTATTGTCTTGTACTGACCTGTTTGTAATTCTAGGCTCATCAAACTCTATTTTCGAAGGTTGCTGGTACACTAAAAATACATATCTGTGCAGGTCGCTGTATTTTGAGGGTCCGGCGCCGACGTACTCAGCGATAGTCTCTCCCGAATCGATGTCTGTGCCAGGAATGTTGCAAACTATCCAGTGTAACCATTTGCGTAATGTCGGCGACTCGCGAGAAGGCGCATCGGGGTCTGGAATTTTAATTTTACATTCAGCTTGCATGGAAAATACATTTAAAATTTTAATTCATTGTCTTATTGGTCGAGGGAGATAGGAATCTCTCAGCTCATAAAGCTCTATACACGTTTGCATGGGTAAGTCTAGGGTAAACACTCAACGATAAGGTATACGTAAAGCTTGTCAGAGGAGACTCAGGGTTGGTACTACCATCGCACGCAAAGGAAGATATGTAACTATGATGTTCTATGATGTTTTTCACCTCTGTTGGACTGAGAACGTTGCCTTCACCACTGCTCTAAAGGGTAACGAAAGGGTAAATACTCGACACAATACTAACCAGCCATCGCCACCGTGTAAAACTGGTCTGGGGAGGCATCCCACGAGACGGACGGGATGTCTTTCACTTCTGTTGGAGTCAGCACATTTCCTTCCTGAACTACCGCGCCGCTTGGGTGCAGGACCTGCATTAATCGTTTGATAATAAACGAATAGAACCGAAGTCATATACTTAGTCGGAATCGCCCGCCGCAATTTTTTTCTTCAAAGCGCACAACGAAGCTGGCCTATAAGGGTAGACGGCGCTTAAAACCTGGCCCAGTGTGTGTCGAACACGCACAGTGAAGAGTTCCGTATTTATACATCTATGTAATAAGCTAATGATGTTAATTTTATTTGTAACTACATAAATAAACACACGCCTTTTTTCTATGAGGGTAGGCAGAAACCACAGAACGCCACCTGCTACGATCCTTTTAATAGTTGCTTACATACCCTTTCGCCTCGCCCTTGTTCATATATACTATAATATAAAAAGGTTTTCAACACACTTGATAGTAACGTGAGCCTTATTACCAGGGGCGTGCCGTCCATAGAGGCAATTAGGCCTAGCCTACCCTACCATTCCTACCAACAACGCAACAAATGCATTTATTATAACTATATTAATCAAAAATAAAAAAATAAAACGCCTGTTATAATACTTAAAGCAACTTGTCGCGGCCGTGTGACGTAACTGGTAATAATATTACGAGTCTAGGCAAGGCCCCAGCCGGCCTAATTTCCATTGATAAATTTAAGCACACTGATAAGTATTTTCGTGTATATACACGGAAATACGAACGGCACACATAGTAAATAGGGGCGTAAACTCCTGCGAGTGTAGCTGGCTAGCTGGCCACTGATTGGCTGCCCCACAAAGTATTATCCGGCTAAAACGGTATGCGGTGATGCAATTATATTTGGTAGTGTTTTTTTCATTGACAAAATAACAATTGTATTTTTCTTAGAAGCCATATTTGTTTCATGTGACAAGCAAAATTTATTTCGTGATCTTGAATGTTTTGATTATTATAATATCTGACGGTTGTAATTCGTTTTGAAACGTACAGTAGTGTAAATATTATTTGTTGTATTTGTTTATTTACTTAAAAATGGTGTTCTGTTGTGAAGTTTGCGCTGATAATGTGTTTGTCAGAAGTTAAAAACAATAAGTATTCACGATTGTTTGATGTTAAGATTCAAGTTGTGTCTAAAGGAAAATGTGTAGATACCCGAATTACGAGAATTAACCCAAAATTCATCTCGTACTCGGTATTTCAAATGAATCTTTCTTCTGTTTGCATTGTCAGAAAATCGTGATTTGAACCTTGATTAATGTGGTGAGTTCTTGTATTTATAACTTTGGTTTTTACAGGCTTATTTTCAATGTTTGTTTTTCAAATATTCCGGTCAGACGCTCAAAATTGGGTACGGAACGAAAACTAAACTATTTTTTTTTGTTTACAGCGCCCTCTGTTTTATTTTTTAGGTTTTTTTGTAACGAAGCGATATCCTTCGTTCTTGTATTGACAGAATACCATTGAAATTCCTTATATTTAAGCTAGATGGCGTTGTTTCTCATTGGCGTTGTTGTTGCTTACTAAAAAGACGATGAAGAAGACTAGAAGACAGATGCGGGGGCCTGGGAGGGTTAGTGAATATATCAATAGATGTGACTACTTTGAGGGTCATCCTAAGTAGAGCGATGTGATGTTGCGAGTTTTTTTTTTTTTGCTTGGCCTGCCTGCCTTCGGGAAGCACCGCACGCCACTGCTTATTACATTGTTCTTAGGGCCATAAACCGAACTATAACACACACGTGCATAATAGATTTATCCGTACAAAGTTAAGTTAGCACCTAACTGCAAATTATTTGCGATTAAACAGAGCATTTTCAATTTAACCGGGTAGGTAATACAGTTTTTTTTTTTGTAACAACAAGGGGCTTTTATGCCGCTGAAAATCAATTTACGTTTTTATAAAATAAAAAATATGTCCCTAAATAAGACGAAAAAACATTTATTATTATAAAATTATTTATCATAAAATTCACAATAATTTGTTATAAAATATTTGCATATAGTGATCACTAAAATTATAATTTTGAAGTAGGCTGTATGGGTAATTCCAAGTTAAGAAGCATGGTTAAGTTCAAACATGGTGTTGTTATCAAAACGTACTTCAATCTGATGGTTTTTTGAAGAGACGCTCAGATGGATATATTTTGTCTGAAATCTAAATTTTGTCACCAGCCGACGTTTTTTGAATGAGGCTCCAGATAGTCAGTATCTAGCAACAACGGTACGTTTAATAATATTAATCGAAACGTATCTACAATATATGTATAGGTGCGTAACCTAATAACTTTAGCATAACTTCAAGAACTAATTAGTTGATTTCTTTGGGATGCCTTAATATTCGGTGTTACTTAGCACCGCGCGTTCGTGCTTGTAGACGACAAGAGCTGTTTAATATTACAACAAAAAGATGTAGAAACCCACGTAGATATGCTTCTTGTCAAAATTATCCAGACTAAAACCAAGATTCGTCGATCTTTTACAATCCAAGGAACATTTCGTGAAATAGTGTAAAAATACCAAGGTCTCCGTTCAACAAAAACAAAGAATGACCGCTTTTAAATTAAACGATTTACGCAATCCATGTTTGTTTTTTCTTTGCAAGTGTGTTGAAAAAGTGCGTATGGAACTCGTGGGCATCTTGCTCACTAGACACTCGGCTGATTTACGCCCTCGCCTACGGCTCGGGCTCCAACCTACAGCGTCGTGAATAATGAGCAACTTAGCTCACTTGTATCATAGTATACTAAAATGATATAGACGTGATTTCATTATAACTTACAGTCAAATATCCCGCGGGTACAACGGACAAGACATCTGGGATTATCTCATGTTCTAAATAGGCCGAACTGGACACCCCTTGACCTGCCACATAACTATTTACACACGCAATTAGAACTAAGAGACACAACCGGCTCATCTTGATACTCAAATGTTTATCGTGACAAAACTGAGCTGTATGCTCACCTGCAGGTATTTGTATTTTATTTACAAAATTATCTTTTTTTTATGATAAGAAATGACAAACTGATACTGATATTGATATTGTATCATGGGAATACCTAATGCGAAAGTATTGCTGTTTGTCTGTCTGTCGGTTCTCTTCGGTACCTATAGATGCTGGTGAACCAATAGAGATGTATCTATGATTTGAACTCGGAGTAGGGGCATCATCTTCCAGCCCTTGGTCTACTTCCAACTTGGGGCCGGGGCAACACGTTTTCACTGTCCACTGTTAGACATTACGGACTTGCATACCCACCTACTTACAGGTAATTCGCAAAAGTCATGGGCAAAGCGAAATCTAGATTAGATAAGTCGCTCCTCTGATCATAAAAATCTAAGATGATAGATCGAAAGTTTCACAATTTTACAGACAATTGCATCCGAATCTGCAATCACTCTCAATTCTAATCACGTGTCTGTCTGAAATGAAATAGACAAATCTGTTATTAGAATGTTACGCAACATATTTAGTTTTAATTCTTTAAACATTTCCAGTTTATGGTGCAGGATGCACCACGTCCTGCCGCGCGTCCGCATATGCACATGCAAAAACTGCGGAAACTGGCATAGGTATATGATGCTCTGACCAGCATACAAAATGCACCCATTGATATATTTGTATAAGAAATAATAGACGCTTTTCAATATTACGACATCTTGTTTTATTCTGATTGTCAGTGTTGCCACCATATGCATATATAGAACATCCCCCCTTTTTATGATAACTCGCAATAAACCTTAATACATACTTTAATTTAAACTTAACACAATTACTTTTAAACATTACAAGAATTACAAACTTGTAGTAATCATCTTATTAATAAACAAGATAATCTTTTAAATGTGGTGGTGTCCTAACTACTCTTCCTGACTTAGTGAAAATAGGAACTTCCATGGTAACATTTTGTTCTTGAGCGTTAGGAACAACATTATTATCATCCTGACTATTATCAATAACAGGCCCACCACTATCCAGTACTTCTTTCTTAATAACTAACTCATTCTTGCTAGGATTAATATGCTTTTCATTCCTTCGAACTACATTGCCTTCTTCATTCATGACTTTATAAGACCTTAGTTTAACTTTCTCTACAACTTTACCCGGCAACCATGTTTTATTAGGCAAATTCTGTATTACAACATTCTCCCCTTTTTCAAATGATTTTTTAGTTTTAGCTGTTCTATTATAATTCTGTGTATACTTTTCTTTAATTGTTTTCATTTTTTCTTTAACATCAATAGGTAATTTAGGCTTTAATTTATCAAATACACATGGTAATGTAGTTCTTAGGAGTCTTGACATGAGTAACTCAGAGGGACTGTACTCTAACCCTGCTACAGGTGTAGTTCTGTACGCTAACAAAACCATTGCAAAATCTGAACCATCTTCTTTACATTTTTTTAACAATGACTTTACAATTCCTACTGCTTTTTCAGACATACCATTTGATTGTGGATATCTAGGACTGGAGTGTATCAACTCAATATCATACTGTTTAGCAAAGTTTTTAAATTCAAAACTGGAAAATGGCATATTATCGCTTACACAGAACTTTGGAATACCATGAACTGACATAATTACTTTGAACTGTTTAATCACATTGCATGCAGTTTTCTCTTTTAAATATTTGACCTCTATCCACTTTGAGTAATAATCAATTAATACTAAATAATCCTTTCCTGAGAAGGTACAAATATCTACTCCAACCTTGTGAAATGGGATATCTGGCACCTCATGAGACATTAAAGGTTCTTTTGGGTTTGATGGTCTGAACTTTTCACAAGCTTTGCAGCCTAATACAAAGTTTTCTATGTCTACAGACATGCCTGGCCAAAACAAAACCCTTCTAGCACGTTGTTTGCACTTTACAACACCAGCATGACCTTCATGAATACACTTTATCATCTCTTGCCTTAAATGCTTTGGAACAACTATTCTATCCTTATAATGTATAATATTGTTATGAACATGTATGTCATTTCTCAATTTGTAAAAAACTTTCAACTCTTTGTTATCAAAACTTCTGTCATTACTTGGCCATCCATTACAATACCAGCTGAGCAGACTTTGCAAGTTTGCATCTCTCAAAGTTTCATTTTTTAAGATTTGTAGTTTTTCTTTAGAAATAGGCAATTCTTTCTCTAAACCATACACTATTTCTGTATCAATTGTATGTACAATTTCTTGCAAAGTAGGCTCTTCCTGCTTGTTATTGCAAAAGTTTCTTGACAAATAGTCAGCAATATACATCTGTGACCCTGGTATATATTTAATCTCAAAATTGTATTTTAAAAGTTTAAGAACCATCCTTTGCAACCTGGCTGAAACTTTAGATATATCTTTTGACATGATAGCTACCAACGGTTTGTGGTCAGTTTCAATTAATATTTTGCGTCCATATACAAACTGATGATACTTTTCAACTGCCACGCAGATTGCAAAGAGCTCTTTTTCTATAGGAGCCCACCTAGTCTGGCACTCAGTATATGCCCTTGAATAAAATGATATTGGTCTCCCCTCTTGCATTAAACATGCTCCCATACCATTTTTTGAGCTGTCTGTTTGTAAAACTACATTTCCTTTACTACTTAACATTGCTAATGTAGGTGCACAAGTTAATTTCTTTTTTATTTCACTAAAAGCCTGTGCTTGGGCTGATCCCCAGTTCCATTCTACATCTTTCCTTAACAAAACTCTCAGTGGATCTGTTGTTTTTGAATACTGTGGAATGAACTTGCTTAGGTAGTTACACATACCTAGAAATTTCTGTAACTGTTTTACATTTTTTGGCTCTTCTAGATTAATTATTGCTTTTATATGATCTGGATTAACACTAATTCCTTCTTTATTTATTATCAACCCTACATACCTCACATGTTCTTGTCTATATTGTAATTTTGCACTATTAAACTTAACATTGTACTTTCTGGCTCTCTCCATCACTTTAGTTAGAATCTTATCATGTTCCTCTTCGTCCTTTCCTGCTATTATCAAGTCATCGAAATAGATCATAGTTCCTTCTATGTCCCCAAATATCTTAGTATTCATTTTTTGCATCACTTCAGGTGCTGACGATATACCAAAAGGCATTCTATTAAATTTGTATCTACCAAAACATGTTCCAAAAGTACAAAGATTTTTTTCATCCTCTAATTTAATTTGAAAAAATCCATCCTTCATGTCTAACACACTGAACACTTGTTTTCCTTGTAAATTATTATAAATCTCCTCTGGAGACGGAATCAAAAAGTTCTCTCTCAAGATATTAATATTTAACTCCTTTGGATCTAAACATAACCTAAGTGACCCGTCAGGTTTTTCAACAATCACTAAGTTACTACACCACTCAGTTGGACCCTCTACTTTCTCAATCACACCCCTTTTTTCATAGTTATCTAGGGTTTCTTTCAACCTATTTTTAATTGCATGAGGAACTCGCCTTATTGGTTTAATTACAGGCACTGCATTATCCTTTACCTTTATTTTATAAGTACCTATATCACCAAGACCTTTAAAAACATCCTTATACTGTTTTACAAAACTTTCTTTGGTTGAATTGGACTGTGACAGACTTTCTACTCTTTTCACTAGGTTTAATTTAATACAATCAGGCAAGCCTATCACTGGCTGCACTGGCAAGTCAATAATATTAAATTTTAACACTTTACTTTCATTTTTATAATAACAATCCAATTCAGCCTGCCCTACTGTTTTAATTTTCTCTCCATTATACACAATTAGACTTACATGTTTAGACCTTTTTAACACACATTTGTTATCTTTAATTTTATCATAAGTTTTTAAGGACAAAGTGTTGCAGTCCGCCCCAGTGTCAATTTTAAATTCTAACTCTTTTTCACACACCTTTATTTTAACCAACCACTGTTGTTTGACACTGTTATTAGTAAGGATACTCGACAGGTAGACATTATTATCGCTGTCAGTGCTGTCTTCTTCTTCTACGGCATGTACTTTCTTTCTTTCACTAAGCTTCTTCTCTTCCTGTTTCTTATTAGACCTGCACTGCTTTGCATAATGGTTGTACCTGCTACACACTGCACACCTCCTACCGAAGGCGGGGCACTTTCTAGCCTCGTGATGTAGTCCACACTTGCTGCACAACTTGTTCCCTTCATTTTTGCCTGTTTCTTTTTCTCTGCGTTGGCTCCTCACTGTAGTTTTCCTGAATGCATCTATATTTTCCTTTGCCATACCACCTATGCCTTGTAGTTGTTTTCTTCCAGCTTCTGCGGCCCTACAGATTGTTACTGCACGGTCCAGGTCCAAGCTTTCTTCCCGAAGCAATCTTTCCTTTAAACTACTATCAGCAATACCAATAACCAACATTATTGCAACTAGCCTGTCTTCCATTTCACCTAACTCACACTTTTTTCCTTGATTTTTCAACCTTGTCACAAAGTGGTCAATTGCTTCACCATCCTGTTGCCTGTAGTTTAGGAACTCATATGTTTTGAGCACCAAGCTCTTCAGTGGCTCTGCATACGCGTCTAAAGCTGAGAATAAGGCCTTCAGAGAACCTTTGTCTTTCTCCTTAAGCGTATTATAGACTTCCACAACTTCCTCACCTCCTGCATTGAGAAAGATGGCGATCTTGCGGTTTTCTCGGACTTTTTCTAAGCCTGCTGCTTCTATGTATATTTCGAAAAGTTGTTTATACTTTTTCCAATTAGCGTCTGCCCCACTAAGTTTTAGACCCTTTGGTGGTCGTAGCCCATCCACTGTATGAACCGGCGTCACTTCTTCGTCCGGCATATTGGATTTTGTTTTTCACTAAGATCTTCACTTTTTCACTAAGATTTCTAGTTCTCCACAAAGGTTGTCGTCACAGTAGTTTTCTAACACTAGAGTTACTTGTTTTAACTTAGTTTTCACCTGACACCATGATATATTTGTATAAGAAATAATAGACGCTTTTCAATATTACGACATCTTGTTTTATTCTGATTGTCAGTGTTGCCACCATATGCATATATAGAACACCCATACTCCACATGACATTCGATGAACCCACTTCGTGGATTAGTTTTTTTTTTTTGTGAATAACAGGCATCTGGCAGGTCAACCTAGAAGGTTGTCGTCTGCTTAACCGGACTATCCTGTGTATGCCTTGAGGGTAAGGCGTCTAGCCAGGGCAAAAAAAAACTTACAAACTAAGCTATTATACGCTCAGCCCCCTGTGGGGTACGAGCCTCGGCCCAGGACAACAAAGGAACAGGCTGGATCGGAACGAGGTCATTATTTAGCGACGTCATGTATAAAACAACAACATCGAGGACTGTCTCGAGCGAGGGGAGGGTTAGCACTGGGACGTCGCGACGGGCCTCGACGGCGAGGACGGAATGACAGCCGTTTGCGTCTGCATTTTTTGAGAGTACTAGTTTCCCTCCTGGTATGCCTTGGTCGGCGAATCTTACTAATGCGTCCACGTTGTGATTCACGGTTTAAAGCGAGCGCAGACCGGGGACGGCAGGCCAGGAGATTTTGCCACCGGCCAACGCAAACGGATGATTTTAGCAACTTGAGACAGTGAGGGGTCGCGGCAGGCCACAAAAAAGATAGCGGGATTCATTGGACAGGTTCCGTCAGAACTGGAAGGCGCGCGGGTTCGCGAGAAATGGAAGGACTGGAGGGAGGTCTTTGCCAGAAGCCAGAAGTGGGACAGAGAGAAAGACAAAAACCTTCCCCGGTGTGTGTTGGCCTTTAGGAGCTAGACTCGGTAACGCTTCATGGATTCTTTTTTGTTTTGTTTTTACAAGCTTTTATTTTTTATTTAACTTGCACTGTTTCTATGTAGTATGTAGCGAAGTTGTCAGCTTCATTGCAAATAACTTTTCGACCACTATTTGGTATCCGATTGAGCTGAAATTTTACATACACCTTTAGTTACATTATATGTATACTACCTACACATTTATATTTTTATGAAAGTCATCACGACTTGATACTGCAGCCAGGATCGCCTCCTTACGAGAGAATTCCTAAACAGTTTATGGCACGGACACGATTGTTCGTCATTCAATGTGATAGATAAACCTAATTTTCACTTTATTAAATCCTTTTAATAATGTTCTTGTTAGTTTACTTAGTAAGTCATTCATATGGTTGCGGAACATATATCAGCGCAGAATCGCATTTTTTCATGATCCTATCCTTTTCCTTTGTTCATGACGGTCATTGGCTAGAGCGAGAAACAGACCGGCAGTGTTATCGCACGCGGCATCATCGACCATGCATTCGGCAGCACGCTCTGATATATATGGCGTTACTTATATACATTTTAATGACGATAAATTTATGCTTTGACGTTCTAAAGGCTGATTACTCTCATTCAAGTGGGTGATCAAATAATAAAACAACAGATGCAGTGTATACCAATTTAATAACCCCTAGAAGACAATTTAGAATCATTTACACACTTTCACTTACATACCTACTTATTATTAATGCTCCAGTCGTATCGCATGATATGATACTACCCGACCAAGATAATAAGACATAATGTACCTAAAGACAAACGTGGGGGTCTGAGCCGGAATCTTTTTGCTTTGGTTGTTTGTAACATATATTTTAGCAAAAGAAAAAACAAAAAAACTGGAGACTATTTGCGCAAAGCGTATCTTTTTTGTGATATTGCTCAACATCCTTATATACACAAATATTACAGATAATATAAGTTTTCTTTAGGCAATTAAACAATCAATGGCGCCTGCTATTGGTTTCATAAAATACTAAGACCCACTTTATAAATTGAGAACGGTCCACGATGACAAGGTTGGAATAGAAATATGTTTCAATGTCATTAGTATAAACGAAACGTACATAAGTTAAAGTTCTGAATCAAATATTGATTATGATCAATATTTTATTTGTATTTAAATATGTATTATGTGGAATTATAAAACCGACTCTAGACATAAACTTATTTCGATTATACTTATTTTCAAAATCGGTAAAACAATGTCTAAAATTGATTTTCGGTGCTTATTTACACAAAAGGTGTTTTCTATGGGATAAAAAACCATATTTAAAAACAATAAATGCTTATACAATCCAAATACGACTATTACACTAATAAAGGCAAACTCTTCACAAACAGACTATTTTTTTCTTATAATACTAAATAATTCCCATAGCAGGTAAGTATATTATTATTACCGGAGTTAGTTGTTAGAACATGGAGAAGGGAACAAATGGAGTAACCGAGATGACATCCAAATTCAAAAGCAGGGTCTTCAAAAAATAAACAGATGGACCAAGTCCTGAGGACTAAAACAACTGGCAATCGCTTTCAAAGTGTTTCGTAGTTCTGCAACGACTTTCAACAGGATTTACAGTATTAAATATGCAATTCAAGGTGGCCCTGCTTGTCAAGAAGGCATCGATATGTCAAACTTGGTACATTTATTTTTGTTGTGATTTCCGCCTGCACAGATTGGTTGAAGTGTACTTAGCATTTCGGAAGCTAATATCAATCCAATAATTTTTTTTGAATTTTCTGACATCGTGGTCACTGAAAAAATGACATTATCTAAGCCCTCTGGATTAGCACTTAGATAAGAAGCAATAGCCCAATCAAACGGCCTTATTGATTTATTGCATCTTGTTTAAAATAAAATAAATAAGCTGTTTAATGATAAGAGTAGGCTCTTATCATTAAACAGCTTATTTAACACAGCAGTATCTATTTTAGCTGAACATAGTTGTAACACATTTTAATTGTAATGTTCAGAGGTTGCCATTTTAAGCTTTAGTCAATGAGGTTTATATTTAAGACATGTTTAACCTACATTTTTGACGTCAATACGTCGCTTTAACTCTAATTAGAGTTTATGAATAAACCCTATGATGATATGATTACTCCATTTGTTCTTTCCTCTGCTGTTGTTAGTCCTATATCATCATATGAGCACGATGGAAATCGCTTAAGCGCCGAGTTGTTTGTAAAGAATGGGCACATAGTCGTCCCACTCAGCTTGGTAGAAGTTGCCCGCGATCGGGTCGCCCAAGTTGTACTTCTTGGCGAACTTGGCAATAGAGAACCCTCCACGATTATCGCCAGACCTGGAAAATAACAGATTTTTAAGAAAGTTTAGTTGGATGATATCAGTATGTATATGATCTCTTCACATCATATTTCATGAAATTAAATACCGACCGTTATGACTATATTTTCTTCGAAAAAAATCTCTTTTACTATTACAACTGGTGTAGGCTGTGACATCATAACATCAGTACTGATTCACGGGGTACAAATTGCCCCGTAGCTGCTACGGAGGATTCTTCCCAACTAACCTTTCCCAACCGGGGGCTGAACCACAACCACGCAAATAATCGCATTGTAACCTTTAATTTTGAATAATTTGACTACCAAGGCTGGACGGCTCTTACCAAGGGGTATTCCCAGTAACTAGGTTCTGGAAGACGACCTCAACTTAGTTGGAAAAGGCTAGGCAAATGATGACGAAGGTAAAAAGGGAGCGAGATACGAGATTGTACTACTGGGATAAGAAGGTATCCTATGTCTTAAACCCACGTCAAGGTCGACGTGTAATGCGTTCAGCCGTTAAGGTTTGCAAAAGTCAGAGTTACTCTCCCAATTATAATAATGTGCTTATTTGTATTGTGGTATAGTTTGGATACTAACTTGTTAGTAAGCCTAGGCTCATTAAACTCCAGCTTGCAGGGCTGCTTGTAGACTAGGAACACGTATCTGTGTAGACCAGTGCCCTGCGGGGGTCCGGAACCAACGTACTGCGACAGGGTCTCGCCGGACGCGATGTTGTTGCCGGGGACGTTGCCTACCAGCCAGTGGTGCCACTCGCGGAACTTCGGCTCCTGTCGGGAAGGTGCGTCGGGGTCTGGAATGTAGAACATGTGGTTAATTTTATATTTACCCGACTGCGCCAGAAGGAGGGTTGTGTTTATTTTGTATTCTTGCTTTAGAAGGCTCTAGGCCTGATTAAGGGATTTCGTCAAGACGAGAGTGTTAGGTTAGTGAGTGACTACTCTTATCAACGCGGAATCGGCTTGCGCCGATCACATTTCGCTGGATTTGCTGCATTTAGTTCGGCGCGGAGTCGAGTCACTTCGAGTCGGGACGTCCGAATCGAAACGAGTCGAATGACATCATTTTCGCTTTCATTGCATGAACATAGAGATCTTTCGACTCGTGTGACACTCCCTTTTGGACATCAATAGTAACAGCTAATATGCCTGCCATGGTTAAGTAGTGGCACTCCTTCCTATGACCAAACAGAAGACAACTGGGAGGTCTTTCATAGCAAGTCGGCCATTACGTACTTACTGAAATGTTGATAATGTAGAACTGAAACAAATGCGCCGTTACATAAACTCAAATTGAAGTAAAATCTGTAGCAGTTTTTGTAAATAAAAAAAATACCAATATTTGATGCAGATTATAAAAAAAATATACAAATAACTAAAATTTAAGTATAAATTAAGTATAGTTAAAATTTAAGTATTTAAATGCATAATGAAAGTATATACGGTAGTTATAAAAACACTTTGTTTCATTTTTGTCTGTCGGCCTGTCTGTCTGTTTGTTTGTTCCGGCTATTCTCCGAAACGGCTGTGCCGATTTTGACGGGACTTTTACTGGCAGATAGCGAATGTTATAAGGAGTAACTTAGGCTTTCTTAATCCTTTTATTTTAGTAATAAAATAGGGTTCCGTGCAAAAAAATAAAAACCAAATCAATTTGTTAAAATCAATTCAAAACGTTAACAAAATCCGATTTAAATAGGAAAGTAATATTTTTATAATAATTTCAAGCGACGAAGGTCGCGGGCAATAGCTAGTAACCTATTATTACACCCCCATCCCTCTACAACGTGTTTTTTTTTATATCCCATAACTCTAGGGTATGATTGAGGCCAAATCAAAGAATCAACTGGCATATGAGTTATGTTCCAATCCTTCGTTTTTTTTTTTTTCATTTTTCATACAAAATAATTCGGCAAAGTCACGATTATTAATGTAAAACACCCTTACGTGAAATATGACAACGTCGCATTTTCTTAGCTTTAAATATGAATGATTGGTTTGAATAAAAATGAATTACTTACCTACATATTTTATTTTACTATTTATTTTACTACACTACTGCGAAGTTTGGCAACCTCGCAAAAGTAAAGATTCGTCATACTGGTGACAATTTTTGACCTAATTTAATTATGATTGATGATATCTCCGAAACGATGCATTTTTGGACCACCTATTCTAGGAGTTTTAGTATTATTTTTACCTACAGAATATAACCCTAGAGTTATGGGATATAAAAAAAACAGGTTGTATAAGAGAGGAGACCAGTGTCCCAGCAGTGGGAAAGTCATAACTGATAATGCTATGATTACGACATGTCGTCATCAGTAGTTTGAAGAGTCAATGAGTTAATTCAGGACGTTCTTAACCAAACAATTTATGAGTTTATAACCTAAAACGGAACACTTAATGAAATCCGAGACAGTTTACCTTGAACCCACCTATGTACCTAATAATTTTCATGCTGATTCTTATAAGCAGAAGCAATCCTCCGCGAAAGGAATAATTCAACGTGTCTGTCCGGCTAGAGTCAATGTCTAACAATAGAAAACGGTTTATTTGGCAGAATGTTTACTTCATGTAAATTAGCATTGTTTTGAAGAATAGTTTGCAATATTAAAAACAAGCACGTTCTTGCTTATGACCCCAATCTATTTAAGTTGCTATGACTAATTAATTAATTTTAAATTGAAATACTATCGTTTGGTATGTTTGAATTAAATTAATTACTCATTTTAATAACACAATTAAATTGTTACTTTGCGTTTAATTTAAATTCAAAGATCCGTTACAGCAATGAATCAACAAAGCAGTTTATTATTATTAATAATATATAGACTTTCTACAACCGTAAAGCTTGACAAAAGATATTTCCATAACATTCGTTCTCTTCTCAAAACAGTCTATATTAAAATTGTTGATCTAGAATATTTTACGGGTAAAACCGTAGCTAATATGTTTTCATTTTATTTTCTACTGAAAAAGGAATCACGTTTTTAAACAAAATATTCCATGCTCACTACACGTTGTAATTTCATAAGTGATTCCTTTGACACACAGAAACAATGGCATGTCGGAATTAAGCTAATTACAAGGCGTAAGTCAAAGGTAAGTAGGTAACTAAGTACTTGACGCAATAATAACCAGTCAATTATGCCATAAAATTGATCAATCACCATTGCATGAGCAAAAGTCAGCATGACCCCGTCATAGGGTAAGTAAAAGAAACTTACCCTATGACGTCAATAAAGGGTAAAAATTCGACATAATACTAACCAGTCATGGTGACGGTGTACAGCTGGTCAGGTGAGGCATCCCACGAGATTGAAGGGATGTCTTTCACCAGGGTGGGAGTCAGCACATTGCCTTCACTCACTTCCGCACCGCTGGGGTATTTGACCTGTAACAAAATGGAAATATAATTATAAATAAATAATTATTTATTTTTTAAATTAATAAATAAAATAAAACCTAAGTTGACTTAAGTAGATCAGGTGTTTATTGTGCAATGTCAATAATTATAGAAAACATTGCCTTAATTTACAAAATTAAAATGAAATTAAGAAGATATCGCCCTAATTGTTATATTATCAAGTCTTAGTTTTTTGTATTGTGTCAGTCACATGAATAAATGAACAATTGAAAATACCATTCGTATTTTTTTAATTAGGGCATTTAGAACTAGAAAAATATTACGGAAAATGCATTGGAATACTTCAACTAACTATCTTCGTTACCGAGTAAACTTTCTGACAGACCGTATTGTTTATTTGACAAAATATAGACATTTGTAGTACCTAACTATAACAGTTCAAATCAAATAATTTATTCGCATAATACCTATGGGTAGATAGATACACTTACACTTTGCGCCGACGCCAAATAGAAGGAGTCAAGCGCAGGATGATGATGATGATTATGGGTAGATACAATAGGATCCACATATTCACCATTTCTGATACTTAGAATAGTAATGAAATGAAATGGAAACATACCAATACATCGACCCCAGGGTACTCTTTTTATCATATAGGTAATGTTAAATTGTTGTAATCATGTAATAGGTAGATACCTATTACATGATTATGCTTTTACACCATCTCTAAGGGTGAACAAATGGGATAATGACGTTAATTTCTCATCTAGCCTTTGTAAACACATGTTCAACACTAACGAGGTGGGCATATGAGATAATTCAGTACATCATTATAAACTAGTGTTCATCATAATAGCTAACAAGGTTGTTATCTTTGTGATACTTTTATCCCAGATAAATAAATCTGCACTTTGTTATCATATTATCATTTGGGAAAAACAAATAAGTACCTAGGCATTCTTTTTTGAGATTACGATGGTGATAAGTTCCGAATGAAATATTGTTAATGTACTTAGTTGATCTAAGAGCATCGTAACAATAATGGATTCGTTTTCATAATGAGGGTCCTCTATGGTAGCCATTTTGGTTGGATTTAAATACTTCAAGAACCCTTCCAGAAACTAACAAATGCCTTTGTAAATTCAAAAAAAAATGTGAGTATCCTCGCACAAGAAATATTTGCAGCACGACTGGGACACAGGCTCCAGGGCCGTCTCTGTCGGTGGCGCAGGAACATTACAGGCTTAGATTCTGCCATCAAGAATTATAAATTAAGACAATATGCCTGACTTAAAAAAGAAACGTCCTACATACACATTTGGTAATTTAGGACACTGGTTTTCTACACCTATAAGTTTTTTATTCCAGCTACGGCCGGAAAAACTGGAAGCATGAACACCTTGATAAGTAAACAGATCTTGAGGTAGGTACCAAGTACTTGCACTTGCTCATTATATCGTAGTACCTGTGAAGTACGTCATATCCGGCGTACGCTAATGACTTTTTATTGTTTCCCTAATAGGTAGATGTTTACCTCTGTAAACAACGCGTCCAATTTATCACGTTATATTGAGATAATGATTCGTTACTAAGTCCAATTGTAATGTTATTACTATCTTTGCTAGGCTGGTAAATGGCAAGGTTGTTAGGCTTAAAATAGATAGTATCTATGTACAGATTGATCTACAGGGTGTAACAGGACCCTTTTACGAAGCCGTCAATCAAGCATTATGTACATCAAACTAGGTAACTTTACGAAACAACTTTTTTTTTGGGTGAAAAATCACGTTTTACGACTATACCTGGGAACCTTCTAGTTACGGAGATATTGGGGGTCAAAGTTAAAACTTTTTCACATGTTTTTTTAAGTACATGTTTTTAATGTAAGATTTTTGGAGAGACACCTCCACGATCCCCGTAGTATTCAATCCATCCACCAGCACAATGTTTTGAATGGGTTACATAACATTGAGTACTACCGCAAAATGTGATTTTTCACCCCAAAAAAAAAAGTAGTTTCCCAACAATAATTTTTGCGTAAAGTCACTTAGTTTGCCTAATGCTTGGTTGACGGATTCGTGAAGGGCCCTGTTACACCCTGTATACGGCTCTGATGGTTCTTTTTTGCAGAATAAATTAGACTCAATGTCAGCAGCCCGTCTCCATCACAAAATGCCATAAGACATTATACTATGAAAGTAACTAAAATAGACCAGTCTAGCTGTATCTACATCAGTAAATTGACGGATTTTTCTACTAGCATATGCTGCTGAACTTAGCCGCCCCGCAAGAGATGTTAAATGAGAACTCCATTGTAGCCTTGAATCAAGCGTAATCCCCCGGAAAACCGTTTTATCTACGAATTCTTGTTTCTCTTTATTCAACATTATATCACAATCACTACTTTTAACATTCGGTAAAGCAAATCTTAAGCATTTAGTATTTTTTTTTTGTTTAATACCAAATTGTTTGCTGTGAACCAATTATGGACCTGAAGTAGGGCATTATTCACGTCATCTAGATTTTGGACCCGTCTATTTATCTTAAAAATTGGGGAAGTGTCACTAGCAAATAACACCATATTTTGAGGTTGGTTTTTCAATTAATAGGGTAGATCATTTATAGATACTAGAAAGAGAAAAGGACCCAATATTGAGCTTTGCGGAACCCCCATTTTTACTTTTAAACCCTATGAATTGACACCATTTATTTGAACATGTTGTAAGATAAGATTTTACCAAAGTAAGTGCAAGTTTACCTAGTCCGTAGTGCTCAAGTTTCAAGAGTAATGTCTCGTGATTTACGCAATCAAATGCATTGGAGAGATCACAAAAAAAAATCCTATGGCGTCTGGGACTCTTCCCACGCAGTAAATTTGTGCTTTAATAACCTTTTACACCAGCGTCAGTCGTACAACGTCCCCTGGTGAAACCATACTGTTGATCGTGTAGGATTCTGTTGGTGTTAAAATGATTGAGCATTTGATTCAGCATCACTTTTTCAAAAACCTTGCTAAAAACTGGTAACACGGATACAGGTCTATAATTATTAGTATCTTTACTGTCCCCGGATTTGAAAAGTACTGTATTTCATTAAATCAGCAAATTAAAAATTATCGCTAATTATGGTGCTATAGTTTCAACTATGGATGTACAAACTTTGATGGACATTCCCCATAGATCTTCGGTCAGTCGGAAAGCTTTAATAACTATCATAGGGTTTATATGTTTAAATTTAAATTCAGCCGGTCATCCAGACGCGTTTGCCTTTAATAAACCAATTGAGACTTCAGCTGAGGAATTTAGAGCCTCCGTAGTTTTTAACGGTATATCGGTAAAGATATTTACAAATTCTTGAGCCACTTCCTGATTAGAGGTTTTAGGACCACATGCTGTACCTAATGTGTAGCTAGTGGTACGTATTTTCTTCCTGTTGGTCTCATCATTTATGACTTTCCAAACTGTCTTTATTTTATTTTCAGCAGTTTTGATATTTTTGCTAATGTGCAGGGCTTTAGCAACCTTGCATATATTTCTAAACATTTTGGAATACCTAGCAACCTTTATACTTGTTGAAAGTTTCAGTGTTTGTATAAGGCTTAAGGCCATAAAGCTCAAACAATCTTTCCCTACTTTTCCTGATACCTCTAGTTGCCCAATCACTAAATATAAATTTAGGGCAAATACTTTTTGTCTTCTTTTCAAATGTTTTGTTGAATTCAGTGTGAACTATTGAAAAGAAATTATCATACAATTGATTTATATTATTTTCGTCTATATGATGACCCATGACACTAAACTTGTTCTGTAGGGAAGTATTATACCTATTTAATTTGCTAGTAGTTATAGGTCTAAATTTAATCTCAACTTTTTGCAATGGTGTGTTACACCTGAAAGTTACAGTTTGTCCGCTATGGTCAGACGGCAGTCAATTTAATATTGCTTTATCTAAGTAATCACAATCACAGAAAACATTATCTATACAAGTAGCAGAAGATGGAGTGACTTTAGTAGGTTCTATAAAAATGTTGGTCAAGTCAAATGATTTAAAAAGATTTAATAACCGACTGCTATTTGAATTTTCTTCTAAAATATTGATATTGAAATCGCCACAAATAATTACAGATTTATTACTGGCTGAAAGTTTTGCCAGGACATCTTCCATTATTGATTCAAATAAGGAAAAGTTTTGATAGTTTGGGGGTCTGTACACACACACAATTAATTTTCTAATTTACCCCCCAAAAGTGGCCCCCATGTTTAAAATTTACTTTACACATCCGTCTTTGGGTCACCGACTTACATAAGTGTACCAAATTTCAATTCCAGGTCCAGTAGTTTAGGAGTAAATTGGCTGTGACAGACGAACAGACAGACACGCGAGTGATCCTATAAGGAGTTCCGTTTTTCTTTTTGAGGCACGGAACCCTAAAAACACCATTTGATTGCTCCATACATTTTGGTCGTTGGTCTTTAATTTAACCTTATCAAACCGTTTATCAAAACTGCATTGTGTTTCTGTCTGACATTTATAACAGGTCTGATAACAACATAGGTCAGAGAATTAATAATGAAACAAGAATGTTTTCGTGCAAAAAATAGGTACTTACTCCATATTGTCTTTTTTCGAAAATATACCAGATTAATTTATATTGCGTGTAGGTAATAACCGCCTCTATGTAACTAAGAGAGAGCGGCAGACTAGATTTTGATTTGAATATGAAAAAAGTTTAAACTTCATAAATACATTCAATTATAAAATACATCTGTTAACTAACCTACCTACATGAAACGTTTTATGGTTATTAAATAAACTGGTAGATTACAGTTAAATAGCAATTTCTGTGAACGGTTTAGAAATAATTTGTAGGTATCAAGTATATTATTTACCTCTGTAAGTATATTTTTACAACAATCTGAAGTATAGTACCTATTCTATTGCAGCGATTACGAAAACATGACCTAGTGCAAGCTAGCACGTATCTATACCTAGTTATGAATAATAACGTCGCAGGACTTGTAGGATGTTTTGCAAATAGAATGACAAGGATCTAACATCGGAATTCAATCAAGTAGGTAGGTATGCTAAAACTAAATTTCGTAGTATTACCGTGGTCGCAATTTATGATAATAGGAGCCGAGTGAGATCATTCATGATTCAACTTATGCATGCTGATGCATCTAGTTTTGAAGCAAATCTTCATCATCATCTGCCTCGCCTTTTCCGAACTGTGTTGGGATCGGCTACCAGGCTCACTGGATGCAGCTGAATACCAGTACTTTACAGGGAGCGACTGTCTATCTGAGCTCCACAACCCAGTTAGTGCTGGGTAATACCTACGATACCCCTTGGTAAGACTGGTTGTCAAACTTTCGGGCCACTGACATGTAACAACTGTCAAAGATCAACAAAAGACAACCGGGACCAATGGCTTAGCGTGCTTTCCGAGGCACGGAGGACACTCGGTATGTAATGGATGGGGCACTCATCCACAGATCAAGCTTTGCAAAAGCTGCTTAACCTTGAAGATCGACCTGTGCGGCTGATATTATTCAGCCAGGCGCTCCTGTATATCTTAGTCCTTTACTGAAATAGTTGCAATGTTTTATGTGGAGTATTGGGTCACTTGGTCGTCTTAGGGGTGTTATCTCACTGACTTTTTAAGTGACTTGAAATTGTAAGGGAATATTTGATTAAGGTTTGAACTTGAAAGCGGACCCTCTAGTTAACTAGGAAGCGAGGTAAGTGAAATATTAACTTTTATAAACTTCTGTGAACGTGTCTAATCTTTTTGATCACGTCACGACAGTACCATAATCGGAACTACCAGACCCACCAGTAGTCAGTTACTTACCTACCCACATAGATTTAACAAGTTACGTATTTTTTTAAATCTCTCAGAATTGAGCTACACAAGTAAATAAGGTAATCTAGGTGACTAGGTCACTTCAACTATCGACAGACAGCCACTACAACACTTTCTCAAAATGTAGGAAGGCAAATCAATACAACTAATACAACATGAGAATACAGTGTGTAACAAGACCCTTAATCAAGCACTCTGTACATCAAACTACGCAAAAAATATTGATGGGAAACGACTTTTTTTTGGGGCTAAAAATCACCTTTTACGGTAGGACTCAGTGTAACGCACTCAAAACATTGTGCTGATGGATGCTTTAAATAGTAATCTTACATTATAAAAAGTATATCTATGTACCTAACTAGAAGGTTCCCAGGTACGGTCCAGAACAAAAAAAATATCGCAATGACGGGGAGAACAAGTGCCTTTCGGCTTCGTTAAGGATCTAGTTACACGCTTTATACAATAAGTACTGAATTCGTATGAAAATCTACTCGATCTTTATCAAGTAATAAAACTTTAGATAGATTCTTAAATATGTAAAAATGTTTTAATACTTACGGTCGCCAACGCAGTGGGCGCCTTGGACACGACATCGGGCACCACCTGATGCGCTTCAAAACTCTTCGCGACGCTCGACATGGTTCTCGCAAACACCCTAAAATTGACCATAGTGCCGTCTGCTATTAACAAAACAATCGCATATCTCAATATTCGCGCCATCTTCAAAATTGGGACAGCACATAAACAAATAAGGTTTCTTTTTTATTCGTGTGGTGGCGACGGACAATGCTTGCTGCGTGCGGCGAGTGACTGGCCTCTGTAGTATACCTGCTAGCTACCGGTTATATAAAGCGCTACTCTGACTACGAGTTTCAATATAATGATGGTGGGGTACAGGTGATGAAAGAAAGGTTTGTTTTTTGAGTTTTCAATTTAAGTACTTAAAGTGACGTGTTTGGCAAATTTAGTAGTTGATTTTGAACTAAGTCGATCTGGGCCTCGGACAGTACATTTCCGCCTATCTAAATAAAACCTACTAAGAAGGATCAAACTTTACCCACGTCATATAGCACAGAAAAGTATCTCATAAAAATTATAAAAATGGGTATAAAAAGATGGCATACTTCCAAACTCCATCGTTCAGGGGCAGTAATATCTATCCGCCTATTACAAGTTCGTTTATAGCGACGAACATGCAAACACAAGTTAGGTTTTATACAGTCTAGTATGAATCCGACGACTCCGGTTTACGCGACCAACTGCTGAGAACGACCTAATTTGACAATAACACGTCCGGTTACAACGACGCGCAGTATTTTGTTTCGATACTTAAGTACCCTCGCTGCTCCGCGTCGCTGCTTTCTTCCGTCGATATACCGATTAAAAAAAAGTTTAATCTTAGCTAACTTGTGATCAAACTCTAGTGACAATAGAAGGTATTTTGAGAGGAACCTATTAATTAACAATCAAGTTATAATTCTTACTAGTTCGATGTTCGGTTGTCAAACAAGCGAAAACAAAACCTCAGTTGTTCGATGATGGAACTCAATAATTGAAGTCGAGTCAAGATAGCCAAGTATTTCGTATTGTAGATATTACTGCGATGGCTGAGTTTAATATCTTCCGCGCCGATGGATAATCTGGGTTGAGATTGATTGACTGATTTTTTATATGTTAGACTGTAGGGTAGGGATGGAGTTTGGAAGTATGCCATCTTTTTGTACCCATTTTAATACATATTTTTTAAATACTTCTCTTTGCTGTAGGACGTGAGGTAATTTTTTATGGACTGTGAAGAAGGGTGTTCTTTAATTTTTTCTATCAAGAATTAAAATAGGTAAGCAGATTTATTTACTTAGCTAACTTTACTAATAAATATTGGGTATCAATACTTTAACTTGAGTAAAACTTCAAACTTAATTTTTCAAGTACAGTTCAGTGTACAGTGTAGTGTACAGCTCAGTATTTAAATGAAATAAGAAATTGCTATAACACGAAAAAAGTTAAATTAACATTTATACATAAAAGCTTTATATAGTAAAATTACCCTCAAGTTACAAGGAAAAGTATTTATTTTAAA
Organism: Eugnorisma glareosa; assembly: GCA_947578425.1. Taxonomy (NCBI): domain Eukaryota; kingdom Metazoa; phylum Arthropoda; class Insecta; order Lepidoptera; family Noctuidae; genus Eugnorisma; species Eugnorisma glareosa. The sequence continues at coordinate 4,248,949 of OX387974.1, read as the reverse complement.
GATTTTACTTTAACATAAAACACCACTCTATTGAATAATATTAGTCAAAAAGAAAAAGTATGAACCAATATTTCTTTTTCTCAGAGATAGCACTTCTGCAACCAAATGTACCTAGCCTCAGTTGACAAACATCATGCTACCTAGCATGACTGCTGAAGTGTGGGAATACCTGTACCTTTCCACTGAAAGAATATGAACTGTATGGAAGTCAACATCATTGTCATGGCCAGTCTGAATATAAACCAAGTGGCGGCACTCATCATTCACTGATCAGAGAATCTAATATTTTGAGGAGCAGGGTTTGTGTATCACTACTGTGTCATGAAATAGTGACGCGGGCCTACAACCAGAATTTTGTACATGTAAGGAATTCAATAACTAAATAAATATGCAGCTCATTTAAAAAGGAAGATGCTTTTTACCCGACTGTCAAAGAAGGGTTATGTTTTTGCACCTAACTTGTGTTTGTTTGTAAATTTCTTTTTAGTGTATATACCAGTGTTAATAATAGTTGATAGCCACAATATTGAATTAGGTCTCGATCTGTAATGTTATTTGTAAGTGGACTAAATAAATGTATTTAAGTGTATTAATGCATTTTTTGTTAAATAATAAACATTGTTAATACCGTTTTAAGTGTTAATGTTATTGCATTAATTAACTACCTTAAAGTACAGAAATCTTAAGCTTTGACATCAACAACCCATCCAAGGCAGGTGGCTAGTTACAATATTAGAACAGTCTCAATAGTGTGGTTTTATATTTCGATGATAAAGGGGGCCATAAGTAGACATGGTTACTTTCTATTTTACATTGTTTCTGTATTTTTTTAACTTCAACTTGTCTTAGTTAATTGTGCTGATATTTTTTAATTTTTATAATAAACTAGCTGTGCCTGGAATGCGTTGCAATGCACCTTTTCCTACCTACTACCTACGTACCTACTACCTACCTGCTACCTAGCTACTACCTACCTACTTACTACGTATTTACTACCTACCTACTATCTGCTTTGGGAAAATGGTTTTTCTTTCATAATTTTGTTATTCTTTTTTTTTAAGGTTTATTCTGCTATTCTAGGCAGAGACAAATCCAACAAATCAATAACTCATCGGGGTGACATATTCTTCATAGAAAAAACCCCGTAAATAAATAAAGATTTAAAAAAAAAACAAAATCAATAACCATGAAAATTGGTCCAGCAGATCTCAAGTAATAAATGTTGTAACAAACTCAACTTGTTTTATATATGTTACCGGCCAAACCCGATTTTCGGCTAAACTAGTTTTTCCTAGGCCAAACCAGTTTACTGGTTTATCGTGTCTGAACGCGCTCATCTTGGATGTGGCGCTCGCGGGCAGCTGCCGCGGCACCGCTCGCTGCGCTCGCTCGGCTCCCGCGTGTTTGCTCACCAATTCTAACCTAACTTAACCCATTTAGTCGGGGTGCTCTATAATTATGATTGTCCTTTTGTGATGATCCCTAGTTTGGCCTAAGACAAATTAGTTTGTCCTGAAATTGGGTTTGGCCGGTAGCATATACATAGATTAAAACAATTTGCCCCATTTCATGAGATTCTGACTCTCTCTCTTCTGATTCTGATTTTAATTCTTACAGTAAAACAAATTGGGTTGGTGCACCTGTCAAATGATTAATTAATGAATACTTACAAAGTTTTCTAATTCTAATTGAAGGTTTGTATGTTTTTTTAAATCTGGAAATTTGCAGAGTAGTTTCATTGTAGGGGCCTAAATAATAATTTGGTTACATATTTAAAAAAGTAGGTACCTACTTATTTCTGATCAATTACATTTTTGAGCACATAACCAGCCCAGAGGGTTTTCATCTAGCATTATTCAGCATGAAAACTTGATAGCCAAGTAAGTCAAAACTTCTCAAGATAATGTGGCCTTTCCAAAAATGGACACTAAATCAGATTTTTCAGATTTAGTGTCCATGTTTTTAAACAATATTCCAGCTCTTTTATAGTTTTTTCCTTTGAAAGTGTTCCTTGTCCCCAGTAACTGTTTTTTGCCTGTTTAAGTTGTTTTGGTTCAAGCTCCATACAGTGGGATGAAAATCAATGTGGCTGAACAGCCTGTTGGTTTTGAAAACCAACTCAAGACAACCCGCTGACCCTTTCATTAGATTTGTTGAATTAGGGGTCATTGTACCCATTCTATGCTAGCACCTACATATTATTGTAAAAAATCCTAAAATGGAATTTATATATAATTTCAGTTCAAGACACTTTACACACGATAATCTTGTTTATTGGATGAAGTTGTTCACAAAATGCCTTCGTATAATTACTTACTTAATTTAAAGTGTTACACTGTACCTAGCTACAATAAATTCTATAAGTAATTGATTTCTAATTTTCCTTAGGTACTACACTGTTCACTATTAAATGGTACTCGAGTTATGTAACGGAATAAATAAATACACACCTTGCTACCGGCGGCATGCAAGCAAACTATTTGTCCTACAATTTTTTATTGCTTTAGTCTAGTGTGAAAGAATATAAATAGTTGCTAGGTGTAATAATAGACAAAACCTATACTGTAGGTTTTAATTAGCAAAACGTAACATATTGTTGAAAATGACAATACATTCATATGACAATCGGATTATGACAAAATAGAAGTATCTATGGTCACAGAAGAATAAAGTGGTAAAAAGGTTCACCACATTCACCCCGGCCAGATGTAATCGAGTAAAAACTTCGGCGGGTTCCGTGATCTGGTCGACCTCCGGAGTGGCTCCGAAACTGGGAGCTCGATCCCGTCTGAGCTCATTTGTTCCGGTTCCGGTGCCCCTTGCAAATCCTCCGATGGTGGCGGTGACGAGGGAGTAGCTGGCAGCGAGACTGGTGTTGAGTATGTTGTCGGTGAAGAAGGCGAAGTTGTTGGTGGTGAACAACATGGTGATGGTGACTGCGATCTTTGGGGTTCGGCGTCCACAAATTCGTTAATAGTGGGGATATTTATATCTTCTCGGTTGCCCCCCAAAGGTGCTAAATGGCGGTTGGATACAGTAGTCTCGCGACCATCCATCGTTCGAACGTACGAATAAGTGGGGTTAGTCTCTAGGACCTCTACTTCCTCGGCTAGTGGTTGATATTTTGTTTTCCGGTCAAAGCGTCGCATAAGTACTCTGTTTGAGCCAGATAGCCATGTGGGAATAGAATCTCCATTCGTCGATCTCCGAGAGTGGCGGAACATCCTTTCATGCGGCGTACAATTTGTACTAGTACAAAGAAGCGAGCGTATGGAGTGTAATGCTTGCGGTAGGACATCCTCCCAGCTCTCTATTGGCAGGTTCTTAGTTTTCAATGCTAATTGTACAGTTTTCCAGAGCGTAGAATTGAGCCTTTCAACTTGGCCGTTGCCTTGAGGGTTGTATGGCGTTGTACGACTCGTCGCTATTTGCCTGGAGTGTAGAAAATCTTTTACATCAGCCGATAAAAATGATGTCCCTCGGTCCGAGTGCACGTATGCCAAACATGTTAAAAATGCTGTCTAAATGCTTGATAACAGTCTTTGCGCTTATATCAGAGCACGGAAAGGCGAACGGAAAGCGGGAGTACTCATCGATTACTGTTAAAATGAATCTGTTACTCGACTTAGATGGTACTGGTCCTTTAAAATCCATGCTCAGTCGTTCGAAAGGAACTATCGCTTTAATAAGTTTATTTTGCGGATCAGCTTTATTGAATCTGGGCTTAACCTCAGAACAGATGCGACAGTCTTTCGTCATACTCTTTATCTCTTCAATCGAATAGGCTAAGTTTTTGGAACGCACCCAATGTGCCATTCTGGTTACACCCGGGTGACAAAGGGCTTCGTGAAGTGATCGTAACTTTTTAGGTGTTTCGACGATGGCGCAAACACGGGAGAGGGCGTCCGCTACATGGTTCTGCGTGCCAGGCCTGTATACGATGTCGTATTTGTATGGAGATAGTTCCAATCGCCAGCGCTGTATCTTCTCGTTTTTTATTTTACTGGTGTGCTTAGCATTAAACATGAAAGAGACGGATCGCTGGTCAGTGACGAGCAGAAATGATTTCCCTATAAGAAAATGCCGCCACTTTTTCAAGGACTCTACGATTGCATAGGCTTCTTTTTCAATAGCCGAATGATTCTGTTCACTTCGATTAAGTGTTCTTGAATAGAACGCTACAGGTCTGCCCGCCTGTGAAAGAGTTGCCGCAATTGAGTGCTCCGACGCATCAGTTTCTACAGTAAATGGCATATTATTGTCAATGGCGTGAACACAAGACTTGATTATGGCGTTCTTAAGTTCTTGGAAATCTTTAATCATATTGTCACTTAGCGGAAATGTCTTTGTCTTGGATAGTTCATGTACCTTTTCGGAGAAGTTTGGTATCCACTTAGAGTAATGAGCGAACATACCCAGGGCTCTTCGCAAGCTGGGCAAGTCTTGAGGTGGAGGTAAGTTTAGAAGAGGTTCTAATCTATCATTGTCAGGTTTGATGATATTATTTGCGATCGTATAACCAAGTATGTTGATAGAAGTTTGTTTAAATATGGATTTTGCTTCATTCAGGGTTAGACTGTACTTCTTAGCTGCTGCAAGAAAATTTTGCAGATTATAGTCGTGCTCTTCTGGTGTTTTGCCGCAAATTGTAATATCATCAAGATATGCGAATGTGCCTTCCAATTTTTCCGTTCGAATAAGCCAATCTATAGTTCTCTGGAAGCTGGAAACCCCATTGGTTACTCCAAAAGGTATACGTCGGAACTGGTATAGATTTCCAGCTGCTTCAAACGCAGTGTATGGTCTTTCCTCTGGCAAAATAGGGACTTGATGATAGGCACTTTTTAAATCTATGGCGCTAAATACAGAGTATTTTGCCACTTTTGATATCAGTTCCTCTATACTGGGAAGTGGATAGGCGTCCAATTCTGTGAATCGATTTATAGTTCTGGAGTAGTCGATTACAAGGCGTTTCCGGTGATTCGCATTCTTAGTGATCAGTACCTGCGCTCGCCATGGTGACCGGCTCTCTTCAATGACACCTTCTTTTAAGAGATTCTTCACTTCCTCTTCAATAAAACGTCGGTCGTCATCACTGTATCTTCGAGACTTAATAGCAATCGGTTTGCATTCGGGAGATAGGTTGGTGAATAAAGGCACAGCAGGGACAGATGCTTCGGCTACGTTGCACACGACGAGAGGCTCTTTCGGACCACCAAATGCGAATTCTAGTGAGGAATGCTTCTCTAATACGTCGTGTCCTATAATCATATCTGAACATAAATTGTCGATTACAAGCAGTTGAACGTTCTCATATGTGTGTTTACCCAAGGTAAGCGTGAGGCAAGTTTCTCCTTTGACTGACGACGTATGATTAAGAGAGGCCATAGATATTGTCTGCTGGCTTGGTTTTATCTTCAGAGAAACCAGTTTAGAAAATTCGAAATTAATGAAACTTTTAGAACTGCCTGTATCTAATAGTGCTTCAGCTCTAATGCCTTTGATATATGCAGGGACAATGGCTTTGTGCAAGGACGACGGTGATGCAGCAATGATGCAGGCGGTGACATTTTCCTGGTCAGATGTGGCAGCACTAGTTATGTTCTTACTGCGACAAACTTTTGCGAGATGCCCTTTCTTGTTACAAAGTTGACATGTCACATTGAAGGCGGGGCATGTCTTGCGTGGATGCACCCGTCCTCCACAGAAGAAACATTTGCGATTCGAGCAATTCGGGAAGGCCGGCGTGGCTGCAGAGGCACTTTCATTTCCACTGTGCATAGGAGTATTCCGTACATTAGTGTTATCAGAAATGTTTTCTGTAGCCGCGTTCATAGGTATGTTGTTATAATGCAGCGTATTAACTTCAGCCATCTCCAAGGAACGCGCCTGGTTATGAGCTTCATCCAAAGTTAAGCTAAGGTTTTCGAGGAGTCTCTCTCTTATTTTTGTCGAGGAGATGCCAGCTATGAAAGCGTCACGAATGTTGTCATCCCGGTTGGTCTTACTATCGACAGCCGCGAAGTTACAATCTTTGGACAGCTGCTTCAAGGCTTGGATGTATGTGTCGATAGTCTCGTGGCTACTTTGTCTCCGGGTGGCGAGAGCGTGGCGTGCATACAGGATGTTATTTGGTTTTACATAAAGTTTGTTTAGGAGGTTCAATGCCTGTTCGTATGTTTCACACTCGCTTATGTGGGTATACACGTTCGGAGACACGTGATTAATTAGTATAGTAAGCTTGACCTTATCAGTAGTAGTTTCCGAGTCCTGCACTGCAAGGAAGTTAACGAAAGTTTTCTTCCAGTGTGCCCATTCTGTGGCCGCCGTGCTTAGGGACGGGTCCCCATCGAACCGCTCCGGTCGTAGATATTTGTCCATGGGATATTAGTCGTTTCGTCTGCTAATTAAATTGTAATAATAGACAAAACCTATACTGTAGGTTTTAATTAGCAAAACGTAACATATTGTTGAAAATGACAATACATTCATATGACAATCGGATTATGACAAAATAGAAGTATCTATGGTCACAGAAGAATAAAGTGGTAAAAAGGTTCACCACACTAGGAAACAAGGAAAAGTTGGTGCTCATCTTACCTGGGTCTCAATTTAGATAAAAGTCAACGAAGTGTGAAAAAATCCGAAAAACAAACTTCGGAATGTCAAAATACTATAGAACGATGATGGCTGACTGACTGTTACTGAGCCGGCATTAATAGCCATAGATAATACACTGTTTACAAGAATAATAGCAGGGCTGCCAGTGGAACCCACTTAAATTATACAAAATAAAAATTATACAAAATCTGATCTAATCAGGATTTATTGAAATACTATACAAAAAAATAAAAACAGCGTGGTGAACAAAAAATAGTCTTGATAACTTGTACAAATAGCTTTTGTTCGCGGCCTCGCTCAGTCGCTCCCGTTATGTACGGAATGTACCTATGTATGTATTCACAGCCCACGGGAACGTTTTAAATGTAGCCTATAACACTCGGGGTTAATGACTGTAGATTCCTGTTATTAAAAGAACTCAGAACCAGAGCAGTAGCTCCGAAGATTACCCCCTACATACAAACTTACAAACTACCGCATTGTTTGATAATGTTGCTGCTAATTTCGGCAAATCGTCGGTTAGAATCGTCAAGTGTACTTCACTTACAGTGTGTTCGGATTCCTTTTATTGTATTTAATTTAAATTATACATGGCAACTGCCATTCTGCAGGGCTATTGCGTATTTCTGTTGACAGTTCATAGTGATCATCACTTGGCGATTTTTTCTATACAATGACCGTTTTTGTTGGTTTCAACTGACGCTACCCATGCAGAACTGCCATTGCATATCAAAACTATATATATACATACTACAATACAATACAATACTACAATACTATATACAAAAAGGTACTTAAAGTTCAAGTAAAATATTATAATTATGTGTCATTTTGTTCGATAGCTTGCTGCCATCTTGTAGGTAGTGACATACTCCCGTTGCTGTAGAAATCTTGTCATTTTTGATAAAACAAAATGCGAAAAGTAGTTTTGGCAGTCCTCTGATCCTCTCTTGATGTTAACCTTACACTAACCAAAGAATGTTGAAGAGCCCGAAACAGGTGAAAATCTGAGGGTGCAAGGTCAGGACTATACATAGAGTGCATCAATTTTTGATTTGTGGCCAAAGATTTGTGTGGTCTGGCCTTATCGTGATGAAAGACCACTCCTTTTCTGTTGATCAATTCCGACTGTTTTTCCTTAATTTCTTGCTTGAGTCTAATTGGGCCCTTCCAATCCCACCATACACACACCATCACCTTAATGCGTATTATCTTTATTATCCTTTCGACTATCTAATATCTTTTTCGCACGTTCTTGTCGTAGGTATGATCCACTTTTCATCACCAGTGATCAATCTTTTCAAAAATGGTTCGGTTTCATTACGTTTCAATACAGAATCACAAAAGAGTACCTACAGACCTACACAATTCATTAGGACTCTTTCAGTGAGCTCGTGTGGCACCCAAATATCGGTAAGTGACAGAACCCCTGGACCAACAGAGATATTTGATGTTTAGAAAATACCAAAATGCGCTACCTTTTTCCTACTATTTGATACCTAACTTCAAATATTTAGTACCTACCTCGACTGACAGTGAAAAAACTCGTAAAGACAGTGGTCAGACATTCTGACATCAGGATGTCTGGACCACTTTTTTTTTTCATAATTCGAGACAACATAACTAATTTATATCTTTGTACCTTCTTAATACCTCAAAATACTTTTTTTATTTTTTTTGGCATTCTTGAAAAATGTTACGTGCGGAAGTTTTTTTTATTTTTATAATGGATATTTAATTTGCCACATAAAGCAAATATTTTTAGGATATAAATATATTTGCATTGTGTATTTCAAATCAAACACTCTAATTACATTGATTGATTTTAATTGATTTTTACGTTACACGCAACGATTAATGGGCTTAATTTTATTCCATTGACTATTATTTGCGTGTTGCGCGAGGTGCAAGCACCTCGCGTGCTAGAGGTGGTAGATTAAAAAAAAAAAATGGGGTGTGAGTGGGGGGAGTTTTTGTAAATTATTTTGACCATATCTGGGCCCCTTTTCATGCATCAGAAAAAAAAAATGTTAAAAGCCTCTTAAGTTCCGAGATCCGCTTAAAGGGAGGGAGAAGGGGACAAGGGGAGCAATTTTGAAAAATGGTTTTTACTTTTCCGAGCCTCCTCTATACGAATCCGTAAACAAACCTTACGCTACGCTCCACTCAGGTTCCGACGTCTACTATAATATTTGTTCAAACACATAATGGCTATCTCTAACCGTTACGAAGTTACAGCCCTTTCAATTTTAGGGGAGGTTGGGGATGGGAGAGTATACAAATTTCAACGTCCCTCAATAATAAAGAATAATAAAAAAAAACAAAAAGCTGTTATGCGTCCTAGTTTCCGAGATACGATGGGGGGAGGGGTGATGGGGTGAGAGGGGGGAGTTTTGAAAAATGGTTTTTACTTTTCCAAGCCTCCTCTATACGAATCCGTAAAAAAACGAAACACGAATCTCTTAGTTTCCGAGATTCACCTAAAGGGCTACCCCCTTTAGGTGAATCTCGGAAACTCGAAACGAGCCTCCTCTATACGAATCCGTAAAAAAACAAAACTCGGGTCTCTTAGTTTCCGAGATACGATAGGGAGGGGTGGGGGAGGAGGGTGAAAAGGGGGGGTTTGGCACCTTTCCCATACTTGCGAGAGTAACTTGCTTACGAATCGACAGATTCGAAATATAAAAATATACCCACCTCTCCATCCTCCATCAGGGAGAACAATTATATCAGTCAGTGAGTGAGTGGTAATCGAGCTTTTAGATAGTATAAAATAATATAAAATAATAAATATGAATAAAAACACAAGTTTTGCACTAAGATGTTTTGTTCGTTGCCATATTTTTTCTTCTATAAATATAAATACTTTATACTTACGGTGTAAGGAGGGAGATGATAAACAAAAAACTTAAAAACGTAACAAGAAGTTAAAAGAGAATGTAACATGATTCAGAGAAACAAATAATTACTTAACAAAAATGTATGAAATAATAGACTTTTGTCAGCTGCTTAGCCTGCGTGAACATTCCCGGTTATAGTGTGGCATCATTTTATATCCCTCAGGAAATATTTATGTTTTAAGGATAAAAAGTAGCCTATTTTCTAATCCGGATCATGGTCTATCTATGTGCAAAGTTTCTGTCAAATCCGTTTAGTCGTTTAAAGCGTGATTGAGTAACAAACAAACTTACAAACTTTCATATTTATAATATACTGGTGACCCGCCCTGGCTTCGCACGAGTGCAATGTTATGCATATAAACCTTCCTCTTGAATCACTCTATCTATTGCTGAAAACTGCATTAAAAAATGTTGCGTAGTTTATAAGATCTAGGCGTACAAACAGCGGGAGCGACTTTGTTTAATACTTTGTAAAGAAGCACAGGGGTCTCATTTGTAACGGCGATCGGCGGCGGCGACCTCTCGCGTCCGGCCTTGGTTCATTCCATGGTCCGGAGCGAGACGGAATGGGACGCCGTCGCTTCCTTCTGCGAAGCAGTCATGCTAGCGAAGGAGGCGGCGGAACGTGAGAGGTAGAGAACCTCACGTCCCAGCCGCCGCGGGAGACGCACCGGGCGCACCGGCCACCGTAGGCGCGGGCTTGTGGACGGTGAGCTATGGGCTAGCTCGCCGTCCGTGCGTCTTTTGACGACAGGCCGTGTCGACGGCGCGTTCGTGTTCCACGCGCGCCTCAAAGAGATATCAGTAACAGGAAGGGGTCCGTAAGGGCCGATGCCTGCTGGGGCTGCGGGACTGTTCGAAAGAGATACCGTGGCCCCGGAACACAAAGGGCGATGAAGGAACGTGGATGGGTTTTAGTCAGTATAAGTCTGACCCTCCTTCCCTGCTTAGCCCAGAGCGGGAGGAGTCATTTGATGATTTACCATATGAAAAAAAAAAGGCGCCACAGTGAAGGATTACAGGACAGGTTCAGAATTTTACATTCTTTTTTAAATATTTTTTAATTAGTTAATAACGATATTGCGTAATAACGTAATTTAAGAGGGAGAATATAAATAAAAAAGTATGTTGAGGTATTATGGTAGTAAATATTTATATGGAGATAAATTGGCTATGTTGTCTCGAACTATGAAAAAGAAAAATGGGCCAAACATCCTGACGTCGCGTCAGAATGTCTGAAAAGTAAAAACACTTTTATCTGGCTGGTTTTAATTACAGCCAGATACAAACAGTAAATATACATAAAAAATACGAAAAAAAGACTTCCCTGACCTATTAAACAGATTTTATACCCAAGTATACAATTAGGCAGCCCTTAATTACAGATAAGTTTTCACATGTTTTGCATCATTTATGAAATGTCAGGATGATAAGCACAAGCACTTTATACTGTTTATACCAATTATTAGTTCCATCAAGTTCCATCGTTATGATAAAAAGTTAGGTAATATGAATATCAGTCTGAAAAATACTAATGATGTTAGCACAATATCAACAAATGCTTACGCAGAAAGTGTGGTCAAAACGGAAGATTTCAGGAGATAATATATTACAAAGAGAATACGTTTTAGAAATTACTAGCGACCCGCCCCGGCTTCGCACGGGTCAATGTTATACATATAAACCTTCCTCTTGAATCACTCTATCTATTAAAAACCGCATCAAAATCCGTTGCGTAGTTTCAAAGATTTAAGCATACAAAGGGACATAGGGAAAGAGAAAGCGATTTTGTTTTATACTATGTAGTGATATGGCAAACTTAGTGCCGAAATTAAATCTAAAGTACTATTGAAATATAAATCTAAAGTGTTACTGAGACTATGTATACCTATATAAAAAAACGGGTGTTGTTTGTAAGACTCTCTAAACCGTTATACATATAAACTAGAATTTTGGACAGTACCTAGTAGAGTTGCTGTTTAACACGGAGAGGTGTACCTACTTAATAAGAAAGAAGGGTTTTTCGAAAATCAAGGGAGTGAAAATTTTTATACGAAAAATCTTATTCCTTGGTTATAAAAACTTGACATGAAATGAAATGGTTTGGAAATACCAAAACAACCTTCCAGTGGTGATTACTTTTAAAAAAAAGGAGTTCGTTCTTCGACTCCCAAATATTTGTTAAAAATATAAATTATCCTCCCAATGAAAAGGGGTAATCAAATAAGGGCTTTTACTGCTTGCTTCGATTAACTCATAAATTGGCATAATGTAATCCTTAAATCAAATAAAGGAAACTTGTCAAACCAATGAAGTTATTGTTTCAAACATTTTTAACACGATTTTTTAAATATTTTTGGGGAGTTTTGTGTTCATTCGCTTCGCTTAACATAAAGGTTAGCAGCTTGAAGTCAAATAAGGGAACTATAAAGAGGGTCTAGAAGAGTTGAAGTTTCTATTATAATATGACGTATTCCAAGGCGTAAAGACATAATTATGGACATGGATTTTGGGGTGAAGCCGCGGGCGCGGGTAAACTAGTAGTAAATGAATATTAACAGTGGCAACAATTTTGCTAATTTACTGTTGTCAATGTCATCTGTCAATAACGTCATGGATGGATGAAAGAAGCTTCCTTCTCTGTGTATTTATTTTATTGCGAAATAATATTGTAAAAGTGTTTTAACCGCTTTTAGTTTTATTCTCACTCTGTCTGAAATTGTCATTATCAGATCATAAAAATGCCATGAACTGTGGAAAATGCTACTCGGTGACATCGAACTAACCAAACGCTTGTTGATTATTGCTGTCGTTCTGGGCATTATTTTGGTTTTGAAGGAATACGTATTTGTTCATCCACTATGACTCAACATAAAGTAGCTTATTTTTATAATGCCGACGTGGGGAACTTCCACTACGGGCCCGGTCACCCGATGAAACCCCACAGACTGTCTGTGACGCATAGTTTGGTGCTGAACTATGGGCTGCACAAAAAGATGCAAATATACAAACCGTACCGAGCAAGCGCTCACGACATGTGTCGTTTCCACAGTGAGGACTACATAGAATTCTTGCAAAATGTAACACCTCAAAATATACAAAGTAAGTAAACAATAATAAAAGTTTTTATCAACAATTCATTAGAATTCTCTTAAACTATTATCACAGTCAGGTGCAGGATATACCTTTAGCTTGGCAAACACTCCAGGTTACATTTAGTTTGCTAAAAACTGAAAAATAGTAACAAATAATTTGCATATCATGCAGGTCTAAGCAGGCAAAGGTTATTAGGTTATTTAAGTTTAATATTGTTACTATGACCTTGAACTTTTAAAATTAGGAACAATACAACAACAAATCATGACAGAATATTTGCTTATTAATCATCTCTAAGCACAGTATTATATTCAGCATAAAATGTGGTATGTTTATTAGATGTTACAAATATTTGAGTACGGGACACATTGCACCATAAAAATAACATGCAAAGAGCTTGGATTTTTCTTGTATGAAGCCTATCCAACTTCCCTTAATTTAATATTATCTCTTGAACATAAATGTTAGTGGTTGCTTAACAAAAAGAGTATTCTAACATGTCAATAAATCGTTAAATAATCTACAAAACAATTTTCATTTAAGGTTATTCCAAGGACTTACTTCACTACAATGTTGGTGATGACTGTCCTGTCTTTGAAGGCCTGTTTGACTTTTGTTCAATGTATACGGGAGCTTCGCTGGAAGGTGCCATGAAGCTCAACAACAATGCATGTGATATTGCCATCAACTGGTCTGGTGGGCTGCATCACGCTAAGAAGTTTGAACCTTCAGGTATGGTATTAAAAGATAGAAAAAATAATATAAAATCAAAACTGTTGCCCATGGAGCTGGCAGGGGCAAGTGTCTTGTATGTCCTCATTTCACCAGTTATTAATTCCATATTTTATAGATCATGTTTATTTCCAGTTTCCATTAATAAGGCAAAAGTCTAGACTCGTTTTTCTGAGGTTTTGAATAGATAGTCCGAATTCCCATGGAAAAACAAAATAACACCAACTAACACTGCTGGATTTTAGAGGAGCCCAGCAGTTGCATTGAGATATGGACAAGTTCATAAACTATTCCTAAATTAATGATTACTTCAATTCATGAGCTGGTGCGAAAATGATTACTTCAATTCATGAGCTGGTGGTGGTGGCTGAGAGGTGGTGTAAAAATACCTCTCAACTACAAATTTTATAATTTTAGGTCATTACTGGTTTTTTTCTATTTCCTTTTCCATTTCAGGTTTCTGCTACGTAAACGACATTGTCATAGCTATTCTAGAGCTTTTAAAATATCACCCTCGAGTCTTATACATAGACATTGACGTCCACCACGGAGACGGTGTTCAAGAAGCTTTCTACCTCACTGACAGAGTGATGACTGTCAGTTTCCATAAGTACGGGAACTACTTCTTCCCTGGAACTGGTGATATGTATGAGATTGGGGCTGAAAGTGGGAGGTATTACTCTGTCAATGTGCCTCTGAAAGAGGGTATTGATGATCAGAGTTATGTGCAGGTTAGTTGGTTTTAATTTCTTTTTGATCCTGCTGGTTTCTTATGTAAATTTTCTTTGTTGTGATAGTGTCTGATGAGTAGTAACAATTTGTTAGTGACAGTGCATTTATGTTATAGCAGCTTACTAATTTATGATGCTAGTTGCATCAGTGATAAGCATTCTATCTATATGTATTTTATAGTGGGAGAAGTATATTTTTCTAGATACTAATCTAGATAATAATCTTCCTTTATTAATACAACGATTGTGAGGAAAGTGGCATGTCCTAGAATCAAAACTTGAAGACATGTGACAGCATTCCGCACCGGCCCGTATGTTGGATTACAGCCTACTCACTCTCTGAGAGAGCAAGCCTGTGTCAACTGTGGGAACATAGGCTGACCATTTTTCCTCTGAAGACTGACCAACAATTTTAAGGTAAATTCCTAAAAAAGAGATGTTCACTTACAGCTGCAGAAACTCTATTCTAAAATTCTACCTAGTAATAACTAGCTATTTACTAAATTATTATCTATTTATTCCAGGTGTTCAAGCCCGTAATCTCGCACGTGATGGAGTTCTACCGTCCCACGGCGATAGTGCTGCAGTGCGGCGCTGACTCGCTGGCGGGCGACAGGCTGGGCTGCTTCTCGCTGTCCACGCGCGGCCACGGCGAGTGCGTCAAGTTCGTGAAGAATTTGAATGTGCCTACTTTAGTTGTGGGTGGGGGCGGGTGAGTGCAAAACAAGTTATTTTTTGGTTGAGACGAAGGCAAGAAGATGCTAATTTCCGCTCAAGGAAGGTCAAAAAATTGTAGGTAGGATTTCATGACCATTTTGATTTTTCTGAAAAAATTGTTTCGGTTATGGTAAATCTGCTAAATTGTTTTGGTTCAACTAACGGATTAACAAATTGAACAAAATTTGAAATCGCCAAAATCTATCTGTATAACTTACAAAGATCTTCGAAATTGGAAATCGCGTTATGGGACTCAAATAGAACAGCAGGACACCTAGCAAGTGGTGGAGGAGGAGTAAAACTGTGACCGAGTGGCGGCCAAAGACTGGGAAGTGAAATGTTAGTCGACCGGCGGTGAGATGGGCAGAGGACATACGGTTGAGACTGGCACAAAGGGAGGCATATAACCAGCATTGGTTAAATTCAGGCTGTCAATGATGATGATGAGCAGATTTCTTCTGATGCAACAAGTTTTATTGATGTGACAGGTTGACTAACTTAGTTATTTGTTACGATTCAGTTACACACTAAGAAACGTGGCGCGGTGTTGGACCTACGAGACTTCATTACTTGTAGACGAGAATATTTCAAATGAACTGCCCTACACAGAGTATTTGGAGTTCTTCGCCCCAGACTTCCAACTGCATCCGGAAATTAACAGGTACCTAGCTTAAACCTTTTCTTTCTTATCCCAAACCATCCCACTACTGGTCAAATACATCTCTCAAGTCCACACACCATTCCAGAGTTATACTAATATTATGTTTGTGGGTATTGTTGCAGTACAAACAACGCGAACAGCAAGCAGTACTTGGAAGCGATCTCAAAGCATGTGTACGACAACCTCAAGATGTGCCAGCACTCGCCCGCCGTACAGATGACGCATGTGCCCGGTAAACTAGTATTTATTATTTGTTTCAAAGTCAAAACTCATTCATTCACACTCATTATTCAAACTAGGCTCTGAATCAGCAGTTTTTGAACATAACATTTTTAAGACTGTCCCCCGAAATGCTCCCCCTTTGTCACTTCCTAGTGTTGTGCAGAACACATTTGTCTGTTACTATAAGTTAGAGGAAAGAATGTTCGAAGAATTCGGTTCTGACGGCGGTAGTCAGAGAAAAGTAAAAAAATAGTCCCCAAAAACTCTAGGTAACGCAGTACGTAATTCTGAACACATAGAAATTCATCACAATGTTTGTGCGACGGTGGGGATTCCACTGTGTAAAATATTATCCAGTACTTATTGTAAAAGCATTGGGCCCGCGTGGTGAATAATGACAAAACACATTTTATTTTTACCCGACTGCGCCCGAAGGAGGGTTATGTTTTTCGAGAGTATGAATGTATGTATAATTGTTTGGCACGGTCTGTGGCCTGAACGGCTCGATGGATTTTAGCTTGAGAGGTGTCGTTAGATTCGTATTTACGAGAGAGTGACACTGGGTATATCAAAATTAAATAAAATAAAAAACGGTAATTTAAAAAATTTAAAAACCCGACTGCGTAAAAAAATAAAATAAAAAGCATAGAACATAGCGACTTAAACAGTCGGGACCCATTATTGGGACGATTTAAGCCGGTCTATATATGTTAATGGGTCCCGACTGTTAAGGACGCGTTCTCAAATCCGACAAAAATAAGCTATTTTTCGGGACACTTTGCGATGAAATGGAACTAAATCAAACAAAACTAACAATTTCCACAAATAGATTACTTCTTGATCTCCAAATAATGGACAACTTTTGGTTTGAAATTTTGGTATTTGATATCGTAAAAACGATTTTCCATTACCTCTTCACACAAAATTGCCGATTTGGGGCTTCATTCAGGATCGTTTTTCTGCTATTAGATGCATAATTTTGTTTCTTAAAAAATACCCTAGTTAGGCAGATATAATGTTTTCAAAATCACGGACAAAATATTCATGTAAATGTTATAAATAATGTCAGAAAAAATTAAAACGAACCGTCTAATTTTGCACGTAATTTGCCCTTTGTAATTTAACCCTTAAAACCACACGTTAAGGTTCATGCGTAAGAACGCATGAACCTTAACGTGTGGTTTTAAGGGTTATTTTATTTTGTCACTGTCTGGAGTATTGCATAAAAAGTTCTAAAGTTAGTAACGCTCGGCCGCCGTCGTGAGTGAACTTGCTAAAGTATCAACATCAGTTTAGTTACTCATTATTCCCGCGGTTTACATTGCGTATGTGTGTGTGTGTGTGTGAGCCGTGTCAGTGTAGTGATGCGATTCGATACCTATCTGTTTTGAGAACGCGTCCTTAAGTCGCTATCTTCTATGTTTTTTTTTTTTACGCAGTCGGGTTTTTTAATTTTTTAAATGACCGTTTTTTTATTTTGTCTATCTCCGAAACGGCGGGACCGATTTTGACGGGAGTTTTACTGGCAGATAGCCGATATTATAAGGTCTAACAAAGGCTACTTTTATTTTAGAAAACAATTAGGGTTCCGTGCAAAAAAATTAAAACCCTTGAAATTGGTAACAAAATCCGATTCAAAAAGGGAACTAATATTTTTTTTATAATTTCACGCGAACGAAGGTCGCGGGCAACAGCTAGTGCTAAATATAAATTATTCATCAACAGGCGACTTCTTCCCCGACGAATACAGAATCAAAGACGAACCGGATCCCGACGTGAGGATCAGCCAAGAGGAGGCGGACAAGATCGTGGAGCCCAAGAACGAGTTCTATGAGGACGAGAAGGACAATGACAAGGAACCGCCGGCCGAGACGAAGGAGCCATAGCATACGAATGGCCTGACTGACCCACTGGCCATCTGACACGAAAAGGGTTATAGAAGATACAGAAAGAAGTTTCTGGGAATGAGTGTGGTTGAGTGACTGTTGATAACAGTTTTTTTTTTAACTCTTACAGTGAGTGACATAAGTGGTGTTTTTTTCCTGTCAAGCTGTTTCTGCTTGTGAGTTGTTTTGATGTTGGTTTAACCCTTCTCACACGGCTGTGGGAAGAAAATGGTTTGGTACTCTTCATCAATGGTAGGGGTCCGCTCAGAGGGTTTTTCAGCAAGCATATTCAGAAAACTTGATAGCCGAGTCGGTCGGGCGATGAGAGAACGCGAAAAAGTACTTGTAAAGTTTTAAATAGTCGCCTTGCAGATGCTGATCTCAACCACAAATTATAGATTTTTGGCACGTTACAATGGAGTAGGTCCTTAAATTGATTATAATATCATGGGAAATCTTACAAATGAAATATTTACCTTCCTTTTGGGATTTGCTATAGACGATTAAAAAAAGATTGCTGCCGTGAGACAAGGGTTGATGATTTTCTTTCAATTGCTGCAAAGCTGAATGATTTAGCCCAAGGATTAAATCAAGTAATTAGATATAAATGAATCATTTGCACATAAACACGATGGACAGATGGAATTTATTCTTATAAACTCTATGACTAGGATGTAGTTTGTACAATAAAATGGGTCAGAGCGCGCGGTGTAAACGTAACGTAAATACATCGAATTTAAAATACTCATTACATTTCACATAATAATTTTAAGAATGTATTCGTATCTACGGATGATACTGATTGATTGTGCATATTGCAAACAATTTAACTAGAATGCTATTGGGCAATTGTATTTTCGATTGAAATAATCAACCTATTTACCTTACGTTTACACCGCGCGCTCGTACTAGGGCTCATGACTTGGTTTTTAGAAGGTCTCTTTTTGCGAAAAACGCATGTTCATTTGTAATTGTGAACTTGCGCCAGGCGAGACCGCACGCTTGTGCTACTTTTGTAGTATGGGATATGCTTGCAATGTCATAATGTATTCATACAAGCATTTGTTCTTCCTCTTCAAAGATTTTAACACATGTGACTAGACGTTTAAGATGTAAATTAAGTTGCATACCTATAAGTCCAACATTTTGGTGCCTACAGTGTAGGTTAGTTAAAATTATGTTTCGTAAACATAATCGAAAATTTGAGTGAAATCATTCCTATATTTTTATGGTAGGTGAATAAGTGGGTAGATATTAGGTTAATGGTTGTTGTTGCCTTATTTAATGTTTTTTAGAAATCTAATTGAAGAATGATTAAAGTGTTTTCCTATTGTCAGCAAACAGTGTCTTACAATATGCTAGAGCTTATGCACACGGTGCGCTGCGGCGCCGGAGCGACGTCCTGCATAATTATAAAAATCCATGGCGTCACACGACGCGCCGCACGCACACCAGACATGCTACACGCGACACGAGGCGGGGAGGGTGTGTGTTGCGACGCCGAAGCGGCCCCGCTGCATCGCTCGGTTGTTTATGTGGCTTAAGGCTGAGGAGAACACACGCTTGATTGTTATTTTTTTTATTTTGGTACTGTATGGTTTTATAACTTAACAAGTCATAAAAAAATCGCAACCATAAAAAATATGTATTTACCAAAGTATATACGGGGTGGAATTTCGACACCGACGCGAAAACGGTTACTACGTGTTCAGTACATGATTCTGAGCCCCCCACATAGAAAATTGAGCATCGGTTATTTAAAAAAAAACAGCTGTTATCTAAAAAAGTGCAATAGGTACGCTACCTGTATAACAAAATGTATGTAACAGCTGATTTTTTTTAAATAACTGGTGAAAAAGTGAATGACGAATGATATACGTGGTAACCATTTTCGTGGTTACCAACGCGACGAAATCATGCCGCGCTGCCGCCGCAACGCACCGTGTGACTAGGCTCTTACGTTCATAGAATTGAAGTTGTAGTATGTACATCTAATTTTCTACAAAAATTAATGGGTGGGTCCGAAAGAAGTCCCAATAATAACAAGATAAATATTTATTACGTATGTCGTGTTGGGTTAATTAACTTGTTTTCCTTATCGGTCGGCATTGTTTAATAAGTTGTAAATATTGTAAAAATACCCAATAAAATTACTTTATTGTTTGAAATCATCACTTTGTGTTTCCTTTCATGATGGGTGTCTCTTAAGTCTGCAATATGGGAACAATCAAACGAATTTATTGTAAAAAATAGTATATTTATTACGAATTAATTAATTAATTACAATAAATACATTTAGAGTGAACATTCTAATAACTACCAAGCTTCAAATCCAAATTGTTTTCATTTATGTACTTGTGTACGTCCGTCATCTCCTCTAAAAAGTCAACTGTGAACATTTGAAGCCTTTCGCACATTTGTATTATCCTTTTGACCACATGCTTTGATACTTCTAATGTACAATCCAACCACAAATAGTTTACATTTCTAAAGTGTCCCTTCTCTAATAAATGCAATAATGTTTCATCTATATTAGTCTTAGTTTGATATTTCAAAACTAGTCTCTGCAAATTATCTGTACACTCGACGAAAAAAGTTAACATCTGTTCTATAGAAAAATTTTCATTACCTATTGTTAAATTCCTTAGTTCTGAGAATATTTTATTTGGTCGCCGAAAAAACCTTGGTATTACCAACCATTTTGACTGCGTCATTAAACAGAGTGTGACCAAGTTTGGACAACACCTTCCTAGCGATATAACCGCGTCCAACGTTAGCGAGTGGTCAATCTCCCACAGAGAGAAGTGTGTGAGGTAACTGCCTTTGACCGTTAAAAGCTGCTGCATCGAATCCGAGTAGGAAAAGAAAGAAAGATCCAGCCTATTCAATCTTAACTCGCTCATTGAAATCTGTTCTAAAATAGCGTCTTTATTATGTTCCGATAAATGCGTTACCGACAGCTCTTTAAGGAATGGACATATTTTGATTAATTTCCTAATACCATCTGCTGAGGCGAAATGGCAATTTATTTTTCTGAGACTCAAGGGCCCTATGTCCATAGCACTACTGATTAACGTAGAGCCGATGTCGCAAGACTCGATGCGCAGCTCCTCCAAGTAGGGCAGCTCGCTGATTAACATGGTGATGCCGCCTTGAGATACGCACCGCCCGATACGATTAGCCCGCTCGTTCCTTGGGGGATCCATTGCCAAAATCCTTAACTGTTTCAAATTTGTGATAAAACAAAGACCTGCATCAGACACGTTCCTAATCAAAACGGAAGCGTTAAAAAGGGATTTGCAAATGTCTACTCTAGAGACAATGTTAACTTCTTCGAGTAAGGGGCAATTGTCGCCGATGACCTCGAGAATCTCGTCAGTGCAAATGAACTTGAGATCGAGAACAACTAAGCGGCTGAAGGTGGAGAGTGTAGCTATCCAGAAGCGCTGGGGTATGCCGTTATCGAGGTCGCATTTGCGGAAGACTGTCATGTTGGGGTGCGTGAGTACTTGCAGCTGAATGCGAGGGTCGCCGCGATACAGACAGCATGTTCTTTCTGAACAGAGGACATCGAATAACCTGAAAAATATAAAACAAGTAAATATTTTTATCAGTTTCTTCTGAATGGCAAAGTAACTAACCTTGACATTTAGATTGCTATAACAGTGATTTGATAAGTTCTAGTGTTCAAAATCTGTCTCCATGATTTTCTAGCTTTAGTTTCCTCATTACCAAGATCATTTTGAGTCGGTAGGTAATCTCCTCTTCAAGTTGAAAATTATTTGCACTGATTTATGCACTTGATGATTTATACAGTGATTAAAATACTTGAGTCTTTGACTTTTATCTAATTTTATCACAAGAAAAATAATGAACAAAGATAAGGATTGAGTTCTTTTTTCAGAAAAATGAGGGTAATGTCATGTTTCTGAAGGTACTATCTGTTGCCCGCGGCTTCGCTTGCATTTGGTCGGAAATTATATAGCCTATGGCACTCGGGGATAATTTAGAAAGAATTTTCAAAATCGGTTCAGTAGATCTAGAGATTACCCCTACACACAAAGTTACAAACTTTACCTCTTTATAATATTAGCATAGATGTACTTATTTAAATGAAAAAAAGAAATGATGGCTGGAGTGTGATGATGTCTAAAAAGGAGGTGACTACTGAGGTGGCAAGCAATAGAATATGGAAGAAGACATGCTGCGCCAACCCCAAATAAATTGGGAGAAGGGCGGGAGATGTCGATGTTTTAACGAACACTAAACAATACCTAAATACTGCACTGTTGGATTTTTAACTCTTGGCACTTAGAAATACAACAACTGATTTTTATTATTATTAGTTTTAGTGAAAACGGACATTAAACAGTAATGATGTGGCGTACAAAAATATTTAAATGAAGCTAAGGAACCAGTCACATTATGACTCAGACATCTATTTAAAATAAAATCTCTTAAACCAAGGTGAGTGAAGGATACATTGTGAAGTTGTTTTTTGTTTGGTATCTTTCACACATAAGAAGTGGGTTAGTAATTAATGCAGCTGCCTGTACTTGCCATAGAGTTTTATTGCCTTGGAATATAATCTGAGGCATTGCACAATAATTTTATTTTATCACGGTACCAACACAGTTGTAAAATATTTATGGAACTGTGCCAATTTTAAATAGTTTTAAACTCGGGAGACAAATTTCTGAACACATTATTATTTTATTCTATTAGGAATGAAATAAAAAGATTGTAATCAATTGCATTCTTTTTCTTTAATTGATGGTATGAAATTTAATTGTCCATGCACAATCTTTTAAGAAACTGAAGCAGCTCAGTTTTTATGTTATTTTTATTAAAAGGGCCTCATATTTTGTGCACATCTCATAAAGGTATTTGATTCATTATTGAACAGAGTACTACATCATAGCAAGTCAATAAAGTTTTTCAAATTACCAATGGAATAGGTACATTACATTCAAAGTAGGTTAAGAATAGTGAACATAATTTTATACCATCATAGGTTAACCCTATGGACTCCGGTCTGAAATAAAAACTTTCTATTCTATTCTATAGGTGAGGGATTTTAAAACATTTCAGAATCATTTATTTCAACAAGAGGCTATTAAAAAACAAAACAGTTAGGAAAGGTTTTAAAGATAAGACTTTAAACAAAGAAGTATACCTGGCTGGCAGCATAGTCATCAGTTGGCATTTTAAATCAAATGCCTCTCTCTCACACTCTTGGAACTGATTCTCAGGGTACGCCTTTTCAATAACATAACAAGCTGAATTAATAAGACCAATAGAACTTTTAACACATAACTGAAATAGACTACAGGGCTGCTTAGGAGGCGACATCGCGAAGCCTGATAATAACAATGGCAATCAAATTCGTTTCGTAGTGTATGAGTACGATAACTGAA
The DNA here is from genome assembly GCA_947578425.1 of Eugnorisma glareosa. Classification (NCBI taxonomy): domain Eukaryota; kingdom Metazoa; phylum Arthropoda; class Insecta; order Lepidoptera; family Noctuidae; genus Eugnorisma; species Eugnorisma glareosa. Next base: position 4,225,966 of record OX387974.1, on the reverse strand, counting down.
TATTTTAATACGGAACAATAGAAATTATTTAACATTATCCAATAAACCTAATTTGTAACTTTATTTTGTTTACTGTGTGCGATATTTTGCCATTGATTTCTTAATTTTTGACAGCTCTGATTTATAGCGTTTGATTAATAGAGAAGCCATACGAATGAAGTGAATCAGCTGCTTTCAAAACATCGTTCATTTTCGTTTTCGTTCAATTTTCTCCACAGGATATATAGGAAAAACTAAAATAAAGTGAAGGGGAACGGGTACCGACAAAATCGATCCCTAACTTCTTCTTCTCAAATTGAATACCCAAATCTTGTCCGACTAGTAAGTAGCGACCAACATATAGCGGTATAGTTTTGTCATTAGCTTCATTAAAGGTCCTGAACGACGGACGGGAGTTATTGTACAGACGCCACTCACATCAAGCTACTGCATACTGTCAAATTTGTTTCAGCTGTCCTGTTAGCCTTCATTATTCTTACCTTTTCCAAACTTGGTTGGGGACGGCTTCCGATTTAATCGTAGATTTTCAAGTCGCTAAAGCATTAGGTTTAAGGTTGATTGGGAAAATTTGTCAGTTTCGGGTCGCTTGATGTGCTGCCTGGTTGCTAGAAAACAATTCATGCGTATGATTTACCAGGCTGTCAAAAATAAGTACAGTATGACGATATGCAGTTCAAGTTAGCGCTAGCGTTGTTTGTCATGAAAAGCATCGATATGTCAAACTTGGTCCATTTATTTTAGTTCTGTGTTTTCCCACTCTCACAGATAAGTTGATTTCAGTTTATTGTGCGTTGTACTTTTTTTGTTTCTGTGCTGGCGTTGTATGATTATTGTTAATTTATTTTTTTGTATGCACGTCACGTCCCTGCGACATTTTTTTTCTTTGTGTGAGTCACGGTTTATTTTTGGGTTCCGTAACTCAGTCGACAAAAACGGAACCCGTATAGGACCACTTTGTCCGTCTGTCAAGACCGAAAACTTCTTTGGAGCGCGTGGAGGTATCAAGCTGAAATTAATTTCAAATACACAGGACGGTGCTTGTGCTACCCCTTGAGGCAGTGACAAAATCAAGCTTGTAAGAGATCAAAGATATAACGATTATGTCGCATATTTTGCGATTTCACCGGGAAGGGAATATTTACCTTTAAGCTACTTCCCGTTGATCTAGAAACATGAAATTTTACAAGAAGCAATGTCTTACAGCACATGTAAAGGAAAAAAATCTGCAAACCGTAAATATGTATTTAAAAAAAAATATACCTACAAGTTTATACGGAACCCTCGGTGCCGAACTCCAACTCCCACTTGGCCGGTTTCTTGTTAGTAAACATTTGTGAAATTGTATCCCCAGCTCTAGGACAAGATGGGTGACTTGTCTTCCTAAAGTAAAGCAACACTCCTCAAGGTATAGAACAAGACGGGTGACCTGTCTCAGAAAAGTTAAGTAACGATCCCCGAGGTACAGATCAAGATGGGTGACCTATCTAAGAAAAGTTAAGCAACACTCCCCTAACTTAAATAGCAGCGGAAGTAGAATCTCATTGTAATAGTAAAAAAACCAGTCTGGTGCGAGGCGGACTCGCATTTTTTTTTTAAGTGCTGTCGATAGGCACCACACACAGCGTAGTTTTTTTTTTCATTCTTCCGTTACATGTATGGAGGGCCACCCCTATTTTTTTAAATTCGTAATTTTACTTTTGTGTAGCGGTTCACAGAAGACACCCTTTTTTTTTTCGGATCGGAAATCATCAAATTACCCCTCCCGCTCTGGGCTGAGCAGGAGGGAGTGTCAGACTTTTACTGACTAAAACCCATCCATGTTCCTTCCTTTGCCCTTTGTGTTCCAGGGCCGCGGTATTTCTTTTTTTTGTTGCCCTGCACCCTGCACCCTCCAAATTTCAACAGTGTGGTGCCAACAGTCTCAGAGTAAAATGGATGTGCCTTACGGACGGACAGAGAGACTGTCTGTCGAAGGGTTCCGCCATTACAAAAAAGTTCTTGGGTATAATTTGTTCGAAACCGAAATGGTGTCCTTTATATTATGGGACTACCGCGCGGGCTTACTATTGTTTCCTTTTGTTTTTACTGCTGGGCAAAGGCCTCCTCCATAGTCTTCCACTCTTCACTCCGTACGGTATTATCCAGTCAATCTCTCACAAACGCCTTTAAGCTGTTACGCCAGCGTTTTCTAGGCGTCCCTCGGCGACGACCCCCTTCGCTCGGCACCTAATGCGTGACGCTACTGGCCCATCTGTTCTGATACATTCTACAGATATGGCCCGCCCAATCCCACTTCAACCCAGTAGTCTTATTGCCCACATCAGCGATTTCAGTTTATGAGCGTATTTGAGCGTGATATTTCGAATTCAAACTCAAACTCAAAGCATTTATTTTAATTAGACCTTAGCAGGCACTTTTGAAAGTCAGAAAAACAAAGGCGAAGCTACAGTCACAGACACAAGGAATAATAACTTGTGAAAGTACTGTAGTTGCCCATTCCAAAGCGTAGATCTCTATGGAGAAGAATGGTTACATCATTCATGTTGAGATTATACGTATATGTGAGAACGATGTAGAAAGACGTGCACATTAAGAGCGTCCAGAGTAAAAGATTATAATTATCAACAATTTAAAAACATAGTATCTAGTTAAAATAAACAGTGGCAGCTAAGAGATGACTAGTTCCAACTGACAACGCCCGTTCATGAACATGACGCATGGATCAGCCCCATTCAGCTTAACCATATTGAAGGGAACTAAACGACCCGACACATCCGCCACTATCAGCGAGACATTTGAGTGAGCCTGAAAATCTCTCAGCCACCAGGGCACATTCGAGTCAATGAAGGATAACTAAATGTAAATGGTAGCTATACAGTACATAATACTCACACATGTGCTATGCAATTATATAATACTAAGAGATTGAATCTATACAATGCAAACATATTTTTACAATCTTCTGCAGCTTCTTAATTATAATGCCTAAATTACTAATTAAGTCTAGATTTTATCTGGATTCTTTGTAATGGTGTGTAGGACTCGAAAGCAACGGTTTGACCGCTGTGATCAGAAGGAAGGTAATTTACAAATGGATTTATCTAAGTAATCGCAGCAACAAAAAACATTATCAATACATGTAGCAGTATTTGTAGTAATTCGAGTTGGTTCCGAAAACACGTTTGACAAATTAAATGATTTAAAAAGATGTATGAATCTACTGCTATTTGCATTTTTGTCTAAAATATTAACATTAAAGTCACCACAGATAACTAGTGATTTGTTAGTTGCAAGTTTTGCTAAAGCATCTTCCATTACTGACTCAAATATAGAGTAGTTTTGATAATTTGGGGGTCTGTAAACGCACACTATTACATGCTTATCCAGCTCAACACAAGACAGCTCAATACTATGTTCAACCGATAGATCGACAATGTCATTACGAGTCTTAAATTTAATACAATTTTTAACTTAAGATTAATGAACCCCCACGAATCTTAGCTTTCTGGTTTAAGCAACTGCCCACACTGTAATTTGCGTAATGAATTAGCTTTTCATATTCTTTTAACCAATGTTCAGTGAAACAAACAATTTCAAACTTTGTTTTTTCTAAAAACAATTCAATTTCTAGTTGCTTTGAAGAGAAACCTTGAATATTTTGATGAAATAACTGCATGGAATTCTGCTGAGTCCCTTTTTTACATTTAGCTATTTGAGAGCAAGAAGGTACATTGTTGTTGTTCGGTGTAACATTAATGTTTCTGGTATCATCTGTAGTCTTACTAACTAGTTTAAATGAGCATCCGGAGTAATCCCCAAGACTCCCATGCCATTACAAGACAATGAGATCCTAGTACTAGTGGACCCCACTCGAAAGTCTTCTACAGTTACACATGGATCCCCGTAATTGTAAAAATAATTATTAGCATTATTACTAATATTAATAGTCGCAGTGTGAATAATATAACTAAACATTGACATACTACTTATGTCTGAGTGAATATTATAAACTAATAGGCTAGCTATTTGTGTCTACAACTAATAGGTAGATACACTTTACCCCGTGTCGACTTAAGTTTACCAACAAAAGTGTTGATATCAAGAAATACAAGCCTGTCACTATAGCGACCTACTAGGAAATGAACATGCTTATTCAACATGTGAATATAATTGTTTTTCCAGTTTGACAATTTCTCAAAGTATGGGAAAGCACACAATATTATTTTACGACAATTCAACTTTAACAACTCTGTTAAACTATCTGTGATGTCTTGTTTTTTAATTTTTGAACTATTTCCTTTAAATATGGTTAAATCAGTATTAACATTATGCACGGTGGAGCACACTGTGCAGGTCTGCTCCGCTTGGGCGGAGCAACGCCGTGTCCTCGTAGCGGCGATCGGCGGCGGCGACCTCTCGCGTCCGGCCCTGGTTCAATCCATGGTCCGGAGCGAGACGGAATGGGACGCCGTCACCTCCTTCTGCGAAGCAGTCATGCTAGCGAAGGAGGTGGCGGGACGTGAGAGGGAGAGAACCTCACGTCCCAGCCGCCGCGGGAGACGCACCGGGCGTCGGGGGCCACCGTAGACGCGGGCCTGTGGACGGTGAGCTATGGGCTAGCTCGCCGTCCGTCCGTCTTATGACGACAGGCCGTGTCGACGGCGCGTTCGTGTTCCACGCGCGCCTCAAAGAGAGTCAGCAAACAGGAAGGGGTCCGTAAGGGCCGACGCCTGCCGGGGTTGCGGGATTGTTCGAAAGAGATACCGTGGCCCCGGAACACAAAGGGCGATGAAGGAACATGGATGGGTTTTAGTCAGTATAAGTCTGACCCTCCTTCGTGCTTAGCCCAGAGCGGGAGGAGTCATTTGATGATTTCCCATATGAAAAAAAAAGGCGCCACAGTGTAGGATTACAGGTTATTACTTACTAATTTACCTACACCTCTTCCTATACCATGTCTGAAAACATTATTCAGTAAGAACATTCATGACTATCATATATCTCAGGCTGTACCACGTACAAATAATCTTGTGTAATACTAGTTATTTCTTGGTTGAGTATAGAGTCCTGAGACAAATTCACAGCCTGGGACGGGTCTTCCATTACCTCAGGCTGGACAGCATCATGGTTCTTAACTATCTGACAACTATATTGACACATTACCAACTCATTTGCCGCAAGAACATGTTCCCTAATTTGGATCTGAGAACTCACATACCTACTAGAAAGGGAACAAAGTGAGTCCTGAAGTACCTGTATTTCAGACTGCAAATGCTGAGTATCAATTTCATAAATTTTTAAACTGTCTTCTAATTTTATTTGGTAATTATTTAACTTATTAACCAAATCAACACGCTCTTTCCTCAGTGGAATATATTTGGAAAAGTGTTTGTGTTGTTTCCTAAATTGATAACATTTTTTAATTATTCTATTCAGTTTGGCATATTTTTTTAATTTCTTGTTGCTAATTGTATATTTCTGTTTCATTACGGAATTCTGTCGCTGAGCTTAATATTCAATAAGCTACGCTCCACCGCCCTTTGACAAATCTTGTGTTTGGAATTTTACGACTTGGTCGGGGACCAGAGGGCTTCCTATACCAAATGAAAAAAGAATCACGTGAATCGGTCCAGTAATCACAGAGTAATCAGAGATTATCGTTCAAAAACATAACCTCCTCCTTTTTAGATTAGAAGTCGGCAGTCGGCAGGAGTTGGTTAAAGGATCACACTCAAACGCAAGCGGGAAAATGGTGGACCTCGACACCAGGGTGCAGGCAATCCAAGGAAGCTATGCCATCCCTGGACACGAAGCTAACCAAGCGCCTTCTGCGCCTGGACAGAGATAGCCTGCGACTGGTGGCGGGGACCATCACTGGACATTGCTCACTGAACAAACACTTCCACACCCTAGGTATCACTGATAGCCCCCTGTGCAGAGCGTGCATGGAGGCGGAGGAAACTGTAGCGCATGTACTCCTCGAGTGCACCGGCGTCACTCAGATCCGTGAGGAGACTCTTGGAACACCGAGATCCTTTGAGGATGTCCTGAGAAGACCGGGAAGTTTGATCTGCTTCTGGAGGGAGGTGGGCTGGTTGGAGTAACGGCCACCATGGCTCACGTACAATGGTCCAATTTAGGGACTAAGTGCGGAAACCAAACTCTTAACATAGAAGTCGGCTGAAAAGAACTAAGGCTTCAAGTGCGCGCGAAGAGAGAGGAAGAGCTCAAAGCCTCCTCGGATAGGTTAGGTTTTATTCTGACCCTTAATTCAGAAATACGGATTACCTGGTTGACTCTAAGCTGCAATACAGGTAACAATAATTGAGAGTTGCTCCCCTTCATAAGTAGGTACAGGATTTAATTCGTCGACTTCTAGAGACAAGTTTAGAATGCAAGTGAAAGTAGGATAAGGTTACAATAGCGAGCAGAGCGAGCTCGACATTTTTCACACCTTGCTTCGACAGCCAATGGCTAAAATTTACGCTTTTGTATTATTCAGCACCCTTTAGCCGAAACTTTATATACCTACGTAGGAGAAAATAACAGTACAAACAAATACAAAATGTAGTTTGTTTGTGTTGCTCCATTCTGTTATTTGGCTTTTATAAGGTATTCTGTTCATACATGAAATCTCTTAAGGGGTCATTGTACTCAACTTTTACTATGGGACCAACCCCAAAATCGCGAAAAAAAAAATCTGCTATTCAGTACATTTTGACGAGTTAATGCGATCATATTGTAGGGAACAGCTGATTTTTTTGCTGATTTTTTTGTTATCAAAAGGGATCGAAAATTTCATTGTGCTTGAGTCGTTTAAAAATAAGAGTATTTTTAAAACGGTAGGCTCAATATTAAACTTCGAGTCGTGAATCGAAGTCTCTTAAAAGAATTAGGGTTCAGGGCTTAAGGAGTCCATGGAATTGCAAACCGTCATAACATAGGCGAGTTCTTTTTAAAAACTAAATAGCCTTGAGTCCTTTCATCACTAACCTCTCCAGGTTGGTTGGTGGCTACCGTATAAAAATGCAAAGTTTGGAAGTAGGGGGTAATCTTCAGAACTACTGATTCGATTTCGAAAATCCTTTCATTTAAGGGAAGCTACATGATCCCCGAGTGTCATATGCTGCATTTAAAACGTTCCCGTAGGATTATTTTCGACCATAACACGAGCGATGTAATATGCAGGCAAAGATATTGCCTGCATATTATGTTACCTAGACCTCAGCAAAGCTTTCGACCGCGTTGACCATGACCTCCTGTGGCAAAAGCTGTCAGACCGTGAAGTTCCTAGCGAGGTGGTGCGGGTACTGAAAAACTGGTACCAGCAGCAGGAAAATCGTGTCCGATGGAAGAACGAGCTATCGATGCCCTCTGGCCTTAACTGCGGATTGAGTCAAGGTGGAAGCATGTCCCCAGCACTTTTCAACGTCTACATGGATGGACTATCGGACAAACTCAACCAAACAGGTGTAGGCTGTTCGATTGACGGGACCCTAGTCAATCATATTTCATATGCAGATGATATGGTTCTTCTAGCTCCGTCGATATCAGCGATGCGCAAACTATTGGCTGCATGTGAAAATTACGCCACAGAGCACAACATGATGTCCAACCCAGACAAGTCAGTGTACATGGTGTTTGAAAGCCCAAACAGCTGGCTGGATTTGCCGCCAGTTCAACTTTACGGCACGGCGCTTGAGCAAGTCCACGAAGTTAAATACTTGGGTTACGTAATAACAGCCGACCTCTCTGACCACGCCGATATAGAAAGACAGCGACGAGCGATATCGGTGCGAGGCAACATGCTGGCTAGGCGGTTTAGCCGCTGCAGTGACGTAGTGAAGGCCCAGCTATTTACCAGCTACTGCACAAGCGTCTACACAGTCGAGTTGTGGACAAACTACACCAAGGCGGCACTGAGCGATATGCGTGTGCAGTATAACGACGCGTGGCGTGCGATGTTTCGACTGCCTCGGTGGTGCAGCGCGAGCGCCATGTTCGCCGCGGGCCGCGCGCCCTGCTGGCAGGCGCTGCTTAGGAGCCGCTCGGCCGCCGCACGCACCGCCATACATCGCTCAACCAATGGTGGCCGCGGTACGAGACTGGTATCATAGTCCCCTACACATAAGGTGGCAGTCCTACCACACACCGATCACCTAATTTGCCGCATTTGGGGTGCATGTGTGTTTAATGTCAACGTGTTTTATTTATTTTTGTGTCTGTTTGTGAACGTTGTATAGATTTTATAACTGGTAAAAATAAATATTTCATATTTCATTTCAAAGATCATTCAATTTTTCTGTGCCTAGATTTTTTATTGAATTATGGGCAGGACAGCAGCATGTGTACGGTTGCGCTGATTCCAAATAGGTACCAGGGGACAAGAGTAGGACGGTGATTATGATGTTGACAACTTCTGTCGGGTACTCGGGTCACTTAATGTTCAAGTAAAAACACAGGTTCATTTTAAATATTTTATTTTCATTTTTTCGTATGAGTTTACACCTAAAACTAATAATTTATGATTAATTAAAAATATACATTCTTCATAATAGAAATCCATCTCATCGAAAATGTGTTCTGCAAAGTTAAATACTTAAATTGTACTTCACGTGAATTCGTATGGAGGTGATATTTGAGATATTATTCATTTTATGAAACAAGGTTTAGATTTTGACATAGTAATGAAATCATGACTATGAATATACATGGACCTGAGTTAGGAATTAGGATACCTTTTATCCTAGCTTAAAATATAATAGGTATTCCTATGTCCCTACTTGGTCTAGCCGGGTGTAACACATAAATCCTTTCAGCTGTTAAGGTAACAAAAGGAGACCGACAAAGTTACTTTCGCAAGCGTGTATATTATTAGCATGGAATTAAGGATTCCACGTTTAACCTTTCGTATGCCGAGTATATAGGGTGACCGATACTTAAACACGTGATTCTACTCATGATAACAAACAACTTTCCCAAAGAAACTTTTTTTTTTAACTCATTCAATTTTATCACAATAACACAACAACCGTATGAAATTCCCGCGCGCGCGCCTCTGAGCCATCAGTTGGTAGCCGCGTGACGCGTCTCATTTCTATCGGACCGTGCAACAATCAAGGGTAAGCAGAGCAACCGCGTGGCTCGCAAGCCCGCTCCGTAAGCGGCGCCCGCGCCACATACTGGCCGCCACGTGACGTTATCGGTGTACTTAAGCAGTGTAGGCTACATGTTTAGGTAGTTGCTAAATTAAAAAATCCAAAGACTGCGTGTTCGACAGTAGTCTTAAGTATTACTAAGTATTCTTTTAAGATGCAACGTATGTTATAACTACAAAATATTTAGGAACGCGCGCGCCCTAACATTAGAAGTAGGCACAAACTATCAGCTGATAGTCTGTCCTCGGGAAGGGGCAAAAATGTACTTGTACTAGTAGCGTATCGCGCTCCCCACCCGCCCGCACCCTTTGCCTCAGTGCAGTAATGACGTAAAAACAGTCACCCCGGAAAGCGCGTCGCAGGTGCATGTTTTGATTTTCTTTGACGCCCATGCGCACTATGCCGTACAATTACACAGCGAGTGAGTACGGAGATACGGTGATGTGTTACTACTCGGCAGGCGGTAATGGCGAAGCAGCAAGGCGATTGTACCAACTACTGTACCCAAGCAGAATAATCCCAACGCCAAGAACATTTTTACGTGCTGCACAGCGATTAAGAGACAGTCAGTACTTCCGATGAACTAAAAAGTAGGATCGAAAACAGTTTCGAAATAGTAAAAAGTGACACTACCGCTCTGCAGCGCGTGCAGACTCACATTATAAAACGTGCTAATAAGTGAGTTGAAGTGCAAGGTGCACACATCCAACAAAATGTGAGTTCCTTAATAAATAATTTAAAAAAAACTTAGTTGCTTAGAATATCTGATTTAGTAATAATTATTATCGTTGAAAATAGCCAAGTTGATTCCAATTTTATAAACACGCCAGTCTATTAAGAAGTTATGGCAACGAGACTCATAATAAAATACCTACATTTTGATTGCCATGCTTCTGATTCAGACTCAAATATTGTTGACAGACTGCTAGTCCAAAGCCTAGATAAGTGTGATGGGAAAACTTGAAATAACTTGAAGGATTCCCGGTGTCGAGAAGTCAGGTGGTAATGTAGCTGTAGCTTTGCCGCTTCTAAACATCGTGTAGGTAACAAAACAAACGCAATTTCCGAAGTTAATTTGTTTAGAAAGATAATGCATTATAAAGTGCCAAAATATTAGATAATTTATTATTTATTTTACTTTCCTCACTGTGTCGTAAACAGAGAAGCTTTATGTAGGTACATAACTGTGTACCTAAATGGCCACGCGGCGGCCGGAGCGTCGCGTCTGCAGCGTAGGCCTACACTCCGTGTCTCATTCTTTGTTGTCATTGGTTATTATTTTTTTAATTTAGCTGCTACCTAAACATGTGGCTAGGTACCTACACTGCTTACGTACACCTATAACGTCACGTGGCGGCCGGCCTGTATGGTGCGGGCGAGGGCGCCGCTTACGGAGCGGTCTTGCGAGCCGCGTGGGTGCTCTGCTTACCCTTTGTTGCACGGTCCGATAGTATTGAGACATAAGGTCGACACGCGGCTACCAGTTGATAGGTGAAAAGCGCGCGCGTGGGAATTTCATACGTCTGTTGTGTTATTGTAATAAAATGAAATGAGTTTAAAAAAAAAAAGTTTCTTTGGGAAAGTTGTTTGTTATTATGAGTAGAATCACGAGTTTAAGAATCGGTCACTAATTACCAGTCACCCTATATAGACACAATTAAAAACCTATTGTGTCTTGCGTAGATCTACGTTCCGGCACACGAAGGGTTAATCGATAATTAAGAATTAAGAGGAAATGCGGGTGGTCTTTTCTCCATACAAACGCTCTCGCCTGTTTTCTTTCTGGTTTATGACTTTAAAGCTATGTTTTTTTACAGTAATATAAATATCTATATATATATATATATATATACATAATCTGTATCAGCACTAGAACCTTTACAAAATGCTTAAAATTGCCTATTTGGACCGCTGTCAATAGAGGCCTAGTGTACAAATTGGACAATTATTAATAAAAAAAGAAAAACATAGGGACACAGTATATATCCTTCTTATTCAGTTTATGAAATATCTCTTAAATTGGTCGAATATTGGAGGAGGAAGTAGTCGAGAGCCAAACCTCGAATTATGACTTTTTACTTGTCGGATCTGTAGTTGTCTTTATCGCACCAATGTCAAAATTTGAAGAATCGCTATCGTTTAATCGTTTCATCAAATACCTACCGTATTTCCTCTTAAGTGCAAATCCAATCCCAATTCGATATCACCAATACACAAATTCACACGTATAACAGTGACATACTCAATTGGTAGATCCTGGCATTGGCATTTTTTATTATTAAACGACGAATATTTTTACGTAGAACTCATTTGTAAGCTTGTGCTACAGTAAAAAAACAATAATATTGGTACACCTACATTATAAAGTGTAAAATTGTACCCAGTTGTTAAATGTTCAGTTTTATTTTAGATTATGTTATTGAAATTCGGATTTCTTATTTTGGTGCGAATTTATTCTGGATAATATATTAAAACTAGGATAGAAATTTATGAAATAATCGCATACTTAGTGTGCCCACACAAATGCCAGAGAAAAAATAAATAATTAATTATTTTTGGGTGACTGGCATTGATACCATTTTTTATATAAAAAATATTGATATAAATATCAAATAGCTCTATTTAAAGTAAACAAAGGTAACAACTCAAGGTCGGCCGGTTATAGTAGAAAATATAACGAATAAAGCTTAGTGCTGGGTAAACTTGCTGGATTAGTACAATGGTTTAACAGCAGCCTTCTGGAACAGGAAAAGGAGTGTGTAACCAATGTCTCGTAAATAAACACACATTATTTTATATATTTATCTGTCATCATTAATAAATGTGTAATATTTGTCTTTTTTCGTCGACTCTATGGTATTGGTAGATACGAGTATTCTATATTATCTTCTATTTGGGTATGAGTCCAATTCTGACGAACTTACTCTGTACCGATATAGTTATCAATCTCTCTAGTTTCTTAATCATTTACAGGTTAAAAATTATAATTTATTTATTTATTATCATTATCTAAATTTATCTTTAATATCATAATTGATACCTATAATATCTAAGTTTAGTATCATTAATTACCTGAAATCTCTGTTGTTATATAATAACATTCTAATTTACAATATTTTTTGAATAAATGATTTATTTAATACATTATTTACAATAATAATAACACCTACATAAATTATTTAATTTAAAAAGAGTCTACTATAAATAGTTTTTTTGGCACTAATATTAAAAACAAACGGACTTTGTTAAAATTAAATATTTCATACAACTACCTATCTACTTAGTATCAAGAGTTCATAAATTAATAGGATTTTTTTTATTAAATGTCATAATATTAATAATTTTATGTTGTGCTAATTTTTGGAAGGTACACAGCAAAGTAAATATAATAACGCTTTTGTTCTCTATAATTATGTCTTATTAGTAGATAACAGTAAATAAAATGTTTTCATAGAATTATCTGTCATTGATTTTTAATGCAGTAGATAACAATATTATAAGGTTTGTATTTAATCGATCCATTGATTTGATTTTTCAAACAAAATAATAGATATTTTAAATAACCAAGAACGACTAAAAAGAGGTGATAATTTTATTATTTATCCATCAGACGATTATTTTCTTAAAAATTATGTCGCTGCAACGTTGCATAGATGTTATGAAATTCACATTAAATATTGTTCAAATAATTTTAACAATACATTGAATATGCTTATTTTTAACGTTTATAATCTTGTAAAAAATAACATATGTATAACAGTAATCAAATGAATTTATATATTATTTTTATTGGTAAAATAAAATAATATTTTAATTTAAAAATAACTAAACAATGACTATTATTACTATACAAAAACTTCGTTATAAGAACCTATTAAAGCATTAAATAATAGAGTTAAATCGGGAGGAACATTTTATAGTACGTTTTTAAACATACTTCAATTACATAAATAGATTGATTTTATTTGTGCACCATAAAACAACAAGACTAGAATGTAAATATTTAAATTATTGAATCCACTAAATAAATGTTAGATACTATTCACTATGCTAGAGGCTAAAGTATCTACAATAGATTTCTAGATAGGTAGGAAAGAACTACGATAAGATTCGCTGAAAATCCCGCGCATAGCTCAGTGCTAGATAATTCTGGAAATCATTTAAAATGAAAGTTAACACAAATATTTGCATCAAGTTATCATGAGAAACTTATAAATTATGCTACTACATTTTGTGGTAAAAATGTAGTTTAGTTTAGTCGCCAAAGAGGACTGACGCAATCAAACCTTTTTGTTTCTTTTGATTTTGCTCACTCTCGTATACTCCAAAATGACCCAGCACCGAGTATAAAAACAGTCATACATTTTCACCCATAACACAACACAGTTCACTTATTGTAGTACTAAGAACACTACATAGTCATATTCATCGTCAAAAAAAATGATGACGATCAGTAATTGACCGCTGACTGACAGCTGATCGAATATGTTCAGATTCGCATTCTCTCGTTCGTTATTATCTTTATTTCTAATCTCTCTATCATTTTGGCTTCCATTCCCCGCAGTCGTTCCTTGATCCATATCATTACCTACACTACGTTCATTTTGATCAAGTGTACGCCTGTTTTGGTCACGTTTACCCCCATTCTGACCACGTTTACCCTCATTCTGATCATTCTTACCCTTGCCTAAATCATTTTGATTTACATCATTATTTACCAGAGAACTTTGAGCCGTATCTCGTATCACATTTCTTTCATTTGGACCTCTATGGAAGGCGTCGGACTGGGCGCGTCCGCTCGGCCAAGCGGATCAGAGTCTCTTGTGGGAGTCGGTGCTAGCGCTCTTGAGGGAGCCGAAGCGTCGCGTGGCGGCGGACGTGGTGGGCGTCGTCTCGCGGTCCAAACTCGCGGCGCGGAGTATCAGGCCCCGGGACTGACGGAGGGAGGATTCTGGTCGCACCTGGTGACCATAAATGATACGCATGAGTATAATGGTAGTTACGGAAGCAACCGGTGCTCTTATTAATCTAATTAAGATGGCTCGATATTCTTTAGCGTAGAATTAAAGGAAGAACATCAGGACGTAGTATGCACGGCGCGAGATCAGACTGTAGTATTTGAAAAATACTTTGGACCAACGTAAACGATTAAAAAATAAATTTACGAGATATTATAATATTTCACATTTAGTCTTTGTTTAGCTAGTACGAATGGAAGAAGATTTTTGAAAAAGTGTAATAACTGTATTCCTTACCGGTTCTCCCACGGATCCAATGCGCCTTTGCCTCGGCTCCCTCCCAGGTCTGCTCGTCTGCTCAGTGAAAGAGGTCTCCAACGACCGCTGAGAGGCATCGCTGATGGACTGGGAGAGCAGGTGCGTGGTGGAGGAAGAGTTCGAATCTTCGATGTTCGAGTACTCGTCGGGACTGTCGTCGCGTTGAGGGGTGTCGGATTCCTGCAGACAAAATTATTAGGAATTAATCTACATGTGAATGGAATCCATTACCAATGTAAGGAAACCCAAGAGGCTGAATCATGTTAAATTGGATGAAGATTTTTTACCATTAGATACCAATCTTTGTTTTTGTTTTTTTACCTGATATGGTTTGTTTTAGGTTCTTGGCCTCTCACATTTTGCCATTTTTCGAAATCTAGAATTATTAACAAATCTTACCTCTTCCAAGTCTCTAAGAGTGGTAGGATAGAGGTGCCGCCTAGCGTCTTCTCTCTCCTTTTCTCTTTCCCTCTTCTCGAGCTCATCTGCTAGCATCATGACCTCCCAATCCCCTCCATTCCCGGGTAACCCTGTAATCAAGAATTGTCCAGAGTTAGCATGGTCCTTTTGAAATGGAAACGTCATGCTTTACTGACTTCTAACATAGCAAGTTTTCAAACCATGTACTTTTTAGTATCCTCGATAATGGATTTGACGACTTATCTAGATTCTGAAAAGTTATCTTGGCAGTATATTGTGAAGCAAAACGCGTAGCGTAGTGTTGGTAAACCGTTTCAAATAAATAAAATAAATATCGCTGGACATTACACACAGCGCCATCTAGGTGCCACACTAAGCAACGAGGCTTGTTTCGTGGACACCAGATAGTTGATAATATACTACATAGATTTTTTTTGTTTGTAAATACATACTTATTATACATATAAACATCCATGACTCGGAAACAAATGTCCATGCTCATCACACAAACGTTTGCTCCTACGGGATTCAGTTTCCCCCAAAAGAGAGATACTGAAAAGCAAGCAGGTGTAGGTACTATTTAATAAATTACCTCTTATTGGCGACGAACTGCCATGGCTTGAGCTGCTTGGTCGTCCTTTTCGGGAGCTACTCTCCACAAATTCTTCAAACATCGGAGTGCGAGGTAACGACTCTGAATCGCTGCTTGATGATGTTGAAGCCCTAGAACAGAATATCGAGCAATTAGGATCTCTGTCGTCAGGAGAAAGAAAGTTAGTTTTTGAAACCTCTGTAATTGCAGTCTAACATGAAATTGCAGTGTAGCTGGCCCAGAATCGACTTGAGTGGCGTTCTATTGGAGTGACTTACGGATCTATCCAGCAGTAAGTAGACTAAAGATGATTAAAAGAACTTTCATGACTTGTCGGTAAAATTAGAATCTAAATCGAATAGACGAACGATTTTTAAATTATAAAAACACGCATTATTATATTCCTAAGCATTGCCTGCGTTCCTTGCGTTAAGTTAGATGCTGCTACTCACGCGTCACTCCAGCTGTAGTCACTTCCCATATCCAGCACGATGTCGTTGCAGTTGTTCGTCGGCTTGTGAGACTGACTGCGATGGAAGAGGGAGCCCAAGCTGAACTTGCGATGTTGGCGTGGACGACCTTCTGGGAAACAGATGCCTGAACATTTCAATTAGAGGCTAGTTTAAGATTATTTGGGTTGTCGTGTAGTCTTTGTATTCTTCAAAGTATTTACTAAGATTGTGATGATTGAAATAATTCGCGATAAAAATTGAAGTTATGTTGGAAAATAAATATGGGCCAAAAGTGAAGTCTATAAAGGGTATAAGGGACGCCAAAAAAGGGGGATCGATACATAACAGCCGGGAAACATGAGTTAAATCTACATCGATGTTCCATTCCACCTCACTAAACAGTTAGCAACCAGTATGGTAACTTCAACTATGTCGTTGATCGTATCACAAAAATCGCAAAAAGAAACTAAGTACGACTGATGACTCCTCTGAACAAAAGACTACACGACAAAGTACTGACTAAATCATTTAACACTCACTCCTCTCATTCTTTCCAGTATGATGCATCCCCGTATCCACTGAAAGAGTCTTCTTGATCTTCGATTTGGTGGTGTCCAGGTGTGATCCGAAGAAGTGGAAGTGTCGCCTACTGGAGCGGAGGCTGGACTGTTCAGGGCTCAGGAGTGAGCGGTCTTCTGAGGTGGTGTGCGGAGATAGTGGCCTGAAAGAGGGATCGCTTCTGTCGCCTGTAGGTTGTAATCTTTTTTGTTGCCAATAATATGTGTAAAATAAACTAGGATGTTGATCTACGCAAGCTGATACTTGCATTTAAAACGATGAGTTAAACGGAATGACTGTTGTTAAAACCAAAATGAGATTCGTTTTTAATTGTTAACAATTACTAGACTAGACAATACAATGGTTGCTAATTTTGTTTCGACCATAACTACAAGCTTGTTACTAATTTGTTGAACTTGAACCTATATTTTCGTTATGATATGTTAAACCAATCTCCTTACCTCGTCAAGTCTTGCATCTCCATACTCTCCTGGTCACTCTGGTCTTCCCAAGACTTCCTTTGCCTTAACTTCGCCGCTCGTTTCCTCGAATACGTTCCAGCTTTTCCATCAAGATTCAGATCCAATCTTTTCGATTTGCTCACAGTCCACTGTTCCCTGCTTGACGAAGTTTTGTCAACTCGCGAAAGCGACACGGCTAAGCTTTGTAGCTCTGCGTATGAAAGCTTTGATAGTTCAATTCCTTCAGTCAATTCTCTAAGGTTTTCTTCAGTGAAGTCTTCGGGTGAAAGTTCCCTTGCGCCTGCGTGTTCGCTTTCTGGTGATCTGTCTTTGTCCGCTTCGTCAGCGCTTGCTGTTGGTGGGGATGTTGCGAATACGGTGTCTAGCGAGTCTCCTCTCTGTAACATCAACAAAGTTAAAGGGAGCCATAGGCTTTTCATTACCATTTATGTTGTTAACAGAATCATATTTTCCCTGCCAAGTAACTTCTTATACTATACTATCGACCCTCGGCTCGGCTTCGCAAGGGTGCAATATTATACATATAAACCTTTCTCTTGAATTACTCTATCTGTTAAAAAACCGCAACAAAATCCGTTGTATAGTTTAAAAGATCTAAGCATACATAGGGACAGACAGCGGGAAGCGACTTTGTTTTTTACTATGTAATGATCATACCTATCAATTCTCTTACCATGAATCCTTCTTCTGCAGCCGAAGCATCTTCACTCCCCGAGCTTCCATTCTTAGATATAGGTAGACTAGTCACTTCTATCGTTTCACCGGCTATCGTGGGGTCCTCTCCCGGTAGTTGAGCGGTCGGACTCATGCCTGCCAGCCCTAGTCTTTCTAACTCTTGAATGCGTTTCTGCAGCTGACTTATTATTTCATCCCGTTTCCGAACTTCATTTTCTAAACTATTGAACCTTGAATGTAGAAGACACATTTCAAAGGGTTTTTCAAACTATGAAATTACTGTGATGATTAAAAGTTATATTTAAATAAATGAGATGAAAAAGAATACTGTAACAATTTACTACCTTTCTTGAAATTTTCCTTGGACATCATGTAGGTGCCCTTGAATAACTTGTTTGATACCTAGTAGTACCTCCCCAAAATATTCCTGTTCTTCAATCGAGCCTGTCAATGAATATAAACCTTAGTCAATTATTGATTGAAGAAGTTTGAATCCAAGCAAATGCTCGTAGATTGTTAGATAAAATAATTACCTCGCAGTAGTTTCTTTTGGTTAGCAACAGCTGATATTAAAGTAAGCTTAGGTTTCTCTGAAGGCACTTTAATTTCTTCAGGTCTTAGTGATTTTAAATCTAATATAGGGTCAATGTTTTGCTGCAGTTGGTACTCTGCTCTTATGTTCAACCCATAGTCTTGTGGTACAGTCTCATCTGCTGGTCTTGCAATTTGATTGTTAGGACATTCAGGTGCAGTTACCTCGACCTCAGGAGGCGGTGCCGGAGAAATCTGTGGTATCGACTCAATAGTTACTTCTGGCATCGTGAAAACGTCATCATTTTGGAAGTCAGCAGGCGCACTGCCAGGAGGTGAGGGTAATGTATGACGATGGAAGGTAACACTCTTGGCAAACTTTGAATGTCGTGCTGCATATCCTTCTAAAGTTGGAGCACGTATTAATCTTTTCAGCTCATTACTGCGCTCAGGACTTTCAGCCGGAGTTACATCTTCTGAGAGTTTCTTTAAAATGGACTTCAGTTCTCTCCTTTCTAGGGTTTCATTAGATTCATGACTTCTGCAAGAATCGATAGATTTCCGTTTGAATTTTCTTTTATCCATAGTGCTACCTTCTGAATGACTCCTAGTTAACGTATCACCAAGTAAATCTTCCGATGAGCTCGTGCAATCTAAACTGGAACTGCGTATTTTTACTACTTTTTCTAGTTCTGCTAATTTTTGACGTTCATTCAAAATTTTTAGCTTTTTAACAAAAGGTAGTCCGCCATATTCAGGCGATAAGTCGTCTATAGACCTATACTTTTTCACTCTGGGCAATACCATCCCTGGTGTATTTATTTGTGTTTTACATTCAGATGGTTTTGAGGCGTTAGAAACTTTTTTCTTTGGAGATAAAGTTAATAAATCTAATGATTTCTCTTGGACGGGTTCCAAAGGGCCTGTTAAGCAAAGCTTAGGTTTATCTTTATCACTATCACTAGCAACTTCAACATTATTATTGTCTATTTTAACAAGCTCTGCCGTGGTAACTATAGGCACACATATATTTACAACTGCCTCCGCTATTCCTTCATCTTTTTTCTCACTACTCGTACTTATACTTTCATCTTTCTTTTCTTCTAAACTAGTTTTGCTTTGGGGTTTTGATTCCCCTAATATAGCTGCCTTTTTAAGTTTCGTCCAAGGTTTTTTACTTTTTGTTTCTTCTTTAACTTCAGCCACTGGCATAGGACTTATTTCTACTGGAGCTTTTTCTGCTGTTACTGGTTTAGTTTTTTCTGGGGCTGGCGTTTCGGCTTCTTTTGGTCCACTTTGTAGCAGTTTTAGTTTATCCCGAAATGTCGAGCCTACTGCTTTTGCTGGGGATTTAATTTTGCTAACAACAGAATGTGGTATCGAAATGAGATTGCTTTCTGTTTTTGGCGTGGGTTCGACCACGGCTGCAGGTTTTTCAGTCGTATCTTTATGGAGTGGTTGACAGACTGCGGTGCCGTCACTTTGCACTTGTAATATTTTATCTCTAAAGCTAACTTTTGGTCGAGAGGCTCCGTCACTTGACCCAGACGAATTTTTTCTCGAAGTTTTTGTTGTTGGACTATGAAGTTTACCTGGAGAGCTTGAATCGGAAGCTTTCCTGATTGGACTTAGCGTTTTTATCGTCGGACTTAGTGGGCTTTTGATGGACGTGGGGCTGATTGTGTCTGAACTAGAAGGTTGATTACTCATTGTCGGTGTTAGTTGGTTTTTGTCCCTCTCTTCTTTTGCTTTTAGTAATAGCAACCTTTGCATGAGCGGAAGACCAGCTCCTATGACTTCAGGTTCTATGTCTGGAGCTGAACTGGTTGAAGGAGTGGGTTGAGGTGTTAGAGATAGTACTGACGATGTGGAATGCCTTTGTTTGGCTACTTTTTCTTCGCGATCCTGAAATAAAGTAATTATAGTAGATTCCATCCAAACCTTTACACGTACGAGTATGTTGATAAAGCCACATAATTCCTACCTGTTTTTCTTTGAGAAGCTTTAATCGTGATAGTAGCGGTAGACCGGCTCCGATTGGTGATATGCATTTTTCGCCGTCTTTGCTACCAGACGTAGTCTCACCATTATTGTCCTGAAATTGCAGAACTTATAAAGAGTGCATCATCAAGTATGAAACAAGTGATGATCAGAGTAACTAAACAGTAGGAACGTAGTATTTTAATTAGGAAGATACATACATTATTACACGAAACTTAAGCATGCTTCATGCGACATTAAGCCATGAGTTTAGTCGGGCTGTCGCATCGAGACAAGTGGTTAACTTGTGCGTATATTTCATAAATTTATTTTACAAAAGGTTTGTTGACAACTCTTATTTCCGTTGGACTGACACAAATACTACGCGTAATTGTGTCAGGCTTGGTTGGGGAACTTTATACTGTGGTATTAATGACTTACTTCTTGATTCTGCGGATGAGCCGAGTCATCACTCTCGACTCTTGGCATTCTTCTCAACATCTTTCCTTCAGAGGCGCCAGCCCTCTCGGCACCAGCTAAAGCAGCTAGTTCCAAAGATTCTCCTGATCTACGCCCCACACGGGATCTGCTGCGGATGGCGTTACGGATGCCCTGGGAATGGTCAGTTTACCATGTAAATCTATTGTAAAGAAGGCAAGTCTTCTCAAGTACAGGCAGTCGAGTCACCTGGATGCGTCAAAGGGGCATATTCTTCCCGTCATACGAAATACTTTCGCTACTAATCTTTATAGCTGATTCTACCTCATACCTAAAAAACCCTGAACAACAATAGACCATTAGACAGACTATTTCGTTTATGTATATTTTTATGATTTTCATAGCAATGGATAAAAATCCATATGAAATAGTTCCCCATGTATTACTAACATAGTTTATAACTTAGTCTAAGTTAAATAAATTTAATTTAATTGAATAGCGAAAGTATGACGGATAGAATCACATCCCTCATCATGTATACAATTATAATTGATTCTTTGTTTCTTTATCGTGTGGTTAGTGCCTAACCTGGTGTCAGAGTTTTTAGGCCGCCCGAGCCCTATAACTTGGCAGTCAGACGGTCACACCACTAAGCTATCACTGCTATAAAGGTTGACAAGACCCTTAACGAAGCCGAAAGCCACTTGTTCTCCCCGTCATTGCAACCATTTTTTTGTTCTAGACCATACTTGGGGAACCTTCTAGTTAAGGAGATATTGGGGGTCAAAGTTACAACTTTTTCACAAGTTTTTTTTGAAATACTCGTTTTTATTGTAAGATTTTTACTTTAAACAACTCCACGATGCCCGTACTATTCAATCCATCCACCAGCACAATGTTTTAAGTCCGTTACATTGAGTCCTACCGTAAAACGTGAATTTTCACCCCAAAAAAAAGTCGTTTCCCAGCAATATTTTTTCCGTAAAGTTATTTAGTTTGATGTACATAATGCTTGGTTGACGGCTTCGTGAAGGGTCTTGTTACACCCTGCATATATAATTGATTGAAGGAATAACCCAAATTATTCATCAAGCGACTGATTAATTTAACTATTTTTTACATACTCTGTAATTGAACAATTGCTACCAACCAACCGTGTCACAGTTAATTTTGTAATTGTCAGTGTAAATTAAACTCAAATGAACTAGCACAAATCTACTGCTATCACGGTTGGGTTTTAGAGCCATTCATTACATAACCACGTTTGTGTCCAAATTATAGCTTACAAATTCTAATCACATGAAATTTAATGTAAACTACGATTTGCGTCAATTTGCCCGAAATTATTTTTCCGTTCATTTACTCATTCGTCGAACTTAATATTGCATCTTCCACTAAATGGAACTATTCTGAGTTTAGGCGAATGCGCCAAGGTAGCTCGTTAAATTGAAAATGTTAAATGTTTTTTTTTTTGCAATTTGCGGGTCAGTATCAGATTATATTATTATGCTCATCAATATGTGATGTACGCTGTGATTCGCGGCTGCAATAAATAGGTCATAACAGAAATTTGAAAATTGTAATCATCAATACATAATTATCTCTATATGTTAAAATTGCCCTTTTGAATGACTATTTCATGAATACATGTCATAATATGAGGCCAATTCTGACTTAGAGGTGATATTTGATGATTCTAATTCTGAAAAAACATAGTTCAGTTAAATAAATTAAATATATAAAAAAAATGCAATTTCATGGGCTATTCCATTAGCTGGACTTTTAACCCTTAAATACTGCTCTTGCTAGTAAATAGATAGCTACTATACTTAAGTGTACTATACAAGCTAGTTTACCTTAACGTCGCTCCGCAGTTTATGTACTATCCTCTTAGATGTACTGTCGTCGCCAGACATCTTGTCTGGACTTATCTCGCCTAGAAAAGACACTTCATTAATATTTCACTTCGAGAATATCGGAAATTAAATTTCTTATTAGCAAATATAAGGCATAAATAAACAAATATTTAGATTTACATAAGGAGATTGTTAAGTTTTTGGGGTTTTTTTATATTATAGGATGCCATTTATGTATAAATCGTCGGTGGAAATTTGAAATGCCAGAAGGCACATTGAGCTCGTGTTCAATTTGCAGCGTTCGGCCCAGCGCCGAAAGTTGTAAATCCAGCACGATCAATACCCCTTACGTCAGCTCATATTCCCACTATCGAAATGTTTGACCTTTTTGTGATGTATATTTAATTCGGCTTCCTCCCACTCGTAATTAGTTCCCGGGTCATCAGAATTGGGAACGTTATTATTACTTCCTGTTTACCTTTGCCTTTTTGCTAACGTATTTAAAGCGTTTTGCCCTTTCGGCATCGAGTTCATTAGGCAATAAAAAATCTTCTAAAGGTACTTTTCCAAAAACGTATGCAATTGTAGAGTGTTGATGTAATTACGTCCCTGTATGGTAGGTAACACAGCAGGTGGGTTATGGATATAGCCCTTGGTGGTACGGTGTCCGTTGTTACATACATGTTTTTAAGGGGGCCCCATAGGCCGCATGAGGAGCGCAGTTTACCTATTTGTGTGAATGTATCTGTGTTTAGCAGAGGCGCTCCCTGCTGAGGATGTTGACCTCCGTCTGTAGATGCTGCCAGGTCAGGTCGGTCCCGCTTCAGACTAAGGATGTGTGCTGGTAATGTATGTTTGTGAGCGGTACTGTGCATGGTAACACCGCTCATTTTAGTAGTGATAGAATTGCAATCCGCAGTAGCAACGTCGAAAACGAAAAGAGGCTGTAACATCGTCATGTAAAGATGTATTTTCATAGGAGTTACGTATAGAATCCAGTCGTATCAGTACGGTCTAACATTGCAATTGGACGACGACGTTGCGCCTGTGGTTTGCGGTTGTAGTGCAGTTGCCTTTGGAAGAGCACCTTAATATTATTTGATTGGTTCTCACCTTTTACTTTCTTCGAGACTGTTTTAGCGTCATGACGGGGCTTCCTTCCTAAAGTTTTTAATAGGTTTTTTTTACAAACTCTACTACCAATTCAGTCTTAAAATTATTTAAATTTTGAGTAAATTGAGATTTAAATTGAATTTCCTCGTACTGAAAATTCGTTTATGGGTCAAGAAAGGGGATCCTTATAAATACATTCATATTTACCTTTTTCTTGGTAGATTTTATATTTACCCTCTGGTTGGCCTTTTGAGTAAGGTCACCGTCGGATATTTGTGTTAAAATGTTAGTCACTGGTTACCTTTGCATCTTTTGGACATATTTTTAGCTTCCTGTAGGCGCTTCCTTCCGAGGGTCTGGAGAATGTCCTGGGCCTCTGGGTAGTCTTTCATTGCTGCCAGTACATCTTCTCGAGATAATGAAAAGAGTTCTGAATATCCTACTGATCGAACATCGGCTGTACGTCTAAAAAGAAGAACAAATAACTTAAATAAAATGAAGATGATTAAGTAAACATACACCCAACCACCAAACCACCTAAGGGTTACGCAAAAATGTGCCTATAGTATACCTACTCGCATTTCACCAGTATGATTGAAGTCCTATATAATAGTGGGTGAGCCTATTGGCATGCACTGGCACTAATTAAGGCTTTGAAATTCTTGATGAAAATACCCAATCACACGTTGACACAGGACCCATCCAGGACCTCATGCAGCAGCGCTTGTGACCACAAGAGCACGGAGGCAGACAAATAGAATATAACTCAAAGAAATACCTAGTGAATAAGTAAGTCGGCCATTCAAATTGGTTATTTCATAAATTGAATACAAATCGCAAACCCTGAATACATTTGAAGGGACTGTAAGGTGCAAATAGTACTTTAATTCAGTTTGATTAAATATTGAAGAGTTCGCAGGAATGTTGTTACATATTCATAAAGCTTTGAATAGCTGACTGTAAACGGACGTGCTATTCAAAAGGTGGATGAAACTATTTTGTAAAATTATTAACACTTTCTTTGCCACCTCTATTTTCACGAATTTTAGCGGGCAACGGATATCGCGACAAACATACTGACATTATTAAAAAAAATAATAGGTAAGTCCCTGAAATCATGTCCAGGCTATCTCAAAAATCACCCATCTGTCGTGAACTGTGATTTTGTATAAGGCATAAAGCTTAATTTACATTTATTTTTGAAAGTATCATAACATCTTAAAAACCATTTATTTGCGCTAAAATAATCAACATAACAAAGCACAAAATGAAAATATGCATCACATCTGCCCAAAACGGCCATCACTCAATGAATGAATTAATGAATTTATTTTATTTCGGACACAAAACGATCCATAGAGATAACGCTGACCAACTAAACATGGATATAAAACGTAAATAATTTGGAAGTGACTCACTTATTCAGTCCATCTAGGTTTAAAATCCCGATCTCGCCGAAGAAGTCCCCTGCTTTCATGGTAGTGAGCACACGACCTTGTTCCGATATCACTTCCAGTATGCCATCGGCTATTATAAACATTTC
This sequence comes from Eugnorisma glareosa, assembly GCA_947578425.1. Taxonomy (NCBI): domain Eukaryota; kingdom Metazoa; phylum Arthropoda; class Insecta; order Lepidoptera; family Noctuidae; genus Eugnorisma; species Eugnorisma glareosa. Next base: position 4,200,892 of record OX387974.1, on the reverse strand, counting down.
ACGGGCGACCTCACCTGAATCGGAGTGGCAATTTAAGTAAAGTATAAAGTATGTCACGAAAAGGCTAAGGTTTAAATATTGTATGTTGCTTCTGTCTGAGTTTGCACCTACTTTACAAGATTACGTCCTCTGCCAATTCAGTACTCTGTGTCTGTAATGAATAGTAGTGGAATGAAAAGGTCGGTCAGTTAAGATGTGAATATAAATTGGCAAAAACCTCAAATTGTAAAAAAAACGCATCCAAATCGGTTCACCCGGTTAAGAGCTACGGTGTTACAGACAGACACCCACACAGAGCGGTCAAACTTATAACACCCCTCTTTTAGCGTCGGGGGTTAACAAATTAAGTCAATCACATAACAATGCTTTCACAAATATTCAAGCTCGTGAAGATAACTCTGCAGCAACCTTTTGAAAATGGAATGAGGATCACTGTCATTTGCACAGACTATAAGAATTATTGTTTTTTTTTTTTGTTTAATTTCAGCAGTGTATTGTGAGGTCAGAGATTAAATAACTGAGAAAGGATTGTACTGATTGTATTTTTGATTTCCATAATACGTTTCTATGAAAAGAAATACGACGGAACGTACGGAACGGACGTTCTGCACGTTTTTACGACTAACCTTTTCTACAAATGGAATCTCCGGGAGTGAATATGTACGCTTTCATTTTCAACACGAGGTCGTGTAGGAATTCTGGCTGGCATTCTTGAAATATTGTCACCTGGAAAATACAATGAAAAGTATCAAGATGGATGGATGGAAATTTTCAGTGATAACGATGATGGATAGGTCAGGTATTGGGCTGATAAGCAACGGAAACGCTTATAGGGAACCTGTTGAAAAATACGATATACTTTGAAAGCGATTTACGCTTTTCTAACGCCTAAGGATTTTTTATTTGTGATGGTTTATGAATGAAAAAAATTCAACTACACAAAATATCTTTCTGGATTATCTGATGATTCAAAGTGAGCAACAAAGGAGGTGAAAATCGGTGACTTAAAAGTGGAGCGAGGCCATAGGTGTCACTATCATATCTCTGCTAGAATAACATAAAACATTAAGTTCGTCGTCCTGAAATTCTGTTTAGTGTAGAGTTAATTCCTGTTCAGTTTGACCGGGTATTGAGTCGAGTACTGTTTGCTCTTATAAGTTGTTAAATTAAGGCCCTTAAAAAACATAAGCACACTTATCTTCAAAGAGTTAATTTAAATAATCAAGATCCAAACCAAAACAAGTGTGACGCTTTAACAAAATTACGAGTAAGCTGGAGAGATTTTATGTGAATTCACAGTTCTATAGCTGACTGGAAATTAAAGAACCGTTGAAAGCGTTCTGACCTTCTGGCGCTATGATGTCAACTGGGGCATATAGGTCATCCCTTGTTCCCTGGTTGCTAGCTATTTGTCTATAATTAGACGTTAAAGGCGGTTACGTCTTTATGTGAGTAAAGATTTAAGGGCAATGAAGCCTTTAATATTATAAGCCATGAAGGCCAAAAACAAACAAAAAAATGGTAGTAAATGAGGGCACTGACTTTAAGATTGACTTAAATTAGAACCTCCTGCTTGTTTGAAGACAGTTAATGAAATACAATTTGGCAATAGCTATTATTAACAGACGAAATATCTACTTTCAGATAACCGGAAGTTTCTCACTGAAGTGAAAAATGGCGTTTAAGTGGCATCATAAAATGATGATTTATGCAGACAAAAATCAAAATTTTAACAAAAAGGAACAGTCGAATTTTAAACTTTTGACACTGAACGGAGCGATGAAAATTTTATAGCTCAATTTAATTAAGGCATTCCTTTAGGTGTCGCTTTACTGAAAATGGGTGTTTTCAACTTAAGCATAACCACGAATGCTTCAGTACAGTACCTTCTTCAGCACACTCAAGTTAACGTGCAACGCGAGCTCCGTCTTCAGCTTATCAGGCAACAGTCCCAGCGCAGTATTAATGTCCCCTCCCCCCTGTATGCGCCCCCTCGACCAGGAGTAATCGTACCATCGCAGGACCCGCCGCTTCATGCCACCTGGCACCTGGTAAATGTATTACAGAGTTATGGGACACGGGATTTTTTGGTCCAGTGCCTTTTGAGTTGCTTGGCGAATTTATTGCTGTAGAGTTGATTTCGTGTGAAGATATTGTTGTCTGGACGCTTAAAGAATTGTGCAGGACCGAGAGCATTGCTAATAACGTGATGATTTCAACTACCCACTATACTAAAAACTAGGCCCTTTGATCAGTAGATTAGAGGGCCTAGATTTTATATTTATTCGATCCCTCTAACGTCAACTTTAATTTGTATTGAAACTGTACTAGCGCCATCTGTTGACACAAAAACAATTTATTCCATACAAATTGATGTTTACAGTAGGTTTTTGGTTTTACCACTGATAGAAACTTGCACTAAGCCCTCTGTTAAGTATTATTAGCCGTTAGTATTGTGTTGGAAAAATGCGATTCAGTCAAATGGGTCAATCTAGCAAGACCGTGTACGTTAAAGACGAGGGTTGCAAAGTTAACTTTAAATAAGCTTATTTTGTAAGAGTGGTTTTTGTTTTAATTTAGCTCTAATTGCTTTTTCTGGATTGACATGTCAATCTAAATATTCGTATCGTCAAATCTATTTATTCGGAGAATGTCGGATTTCTTCTCCTTCTTCGTATCGGGCTGAAATATTACATGCAATGTAATATTTAAGTAACATGGATTCTGCTTTACATATGGTATTGATTGACTCGAGGCTTTTAGGTATCTGAAAGTATATTACTTGCTTTTTCAACGTGCGTAATATTACTTCTTAGACACCAGCCAAAAGTTCCTTGTACACTTACCTTATGATGTCGCATGTAAGTTTTGGCGCCATCCAGAAGTCTCTCAAACTCCAGTCTGTTGGCATTCCTGTTGGTGATGACATTCCCGACTTGTCCCACTATAGTGGCGAATATGAACACGCCAATCAAATAGCTCACTATTGTGAAAATGTACCTGAAGGAGAATGTACACGTTTATGTTTAGTTGTTGCTTGTAATTGTGTTACTTAAAGATAATATTATCGGTTGCATTCTAATCGGTGTTAAAATAAAATAAAAATTGAGGTGTCGATATTAAAAGTCAAACAGTGTTGCTACAGTCAAATAATAACCAAAAAAATATTATTCACCAACAACCAACTACAATGAAGGTTCAAATTAAAACAACAAACTAAAATATAAAACAGTGCAAAGTTTTCGAACAGTTGCGATACAAAACACCCCAAAAGCAATAATAACGGACAAAATAAAGCGACACGTTTCACAAAATGGCGGAATCAGTGAAGGCTGTTCGAAAACTTTCTAAACCCGTTGTACGACATCGATGAGTGATTTAATAAATAAAAGTAACAAATAAAAGAAATACAGTTAATGATGAAGAAACTATTCACATTTATAGTCGTCCGAAGTTTGTCGCTGCGAAGCGAACAGCCTCCAAATTTCTGCCGCCGCCATTTTTATTATTTTTATTATGCTCCACACTGGCTGTTTTCCTCCAACAAAATGTTTGAGACAGTGTTTATGGCGAATTAATGAACGGATCAATTTATATGTATTACAAACCATTTGGTCTTCTAGTGTGTTGCTCGAATGTCTCGCTCAGTTGCCTTCGTATTTTCTGAGACTAAGCGATACTTGTATATTTATTTGTCTTCGTAAAGCCTTAATAAATACGTTTAATCACTAATAAATTTGGTGTGCTTTGCAAATAATTGTGTGCGAAAACTTCAGTAAAATCCCTCCTACCGCAGAGTGGTGAAGCTGTAAAAATCCTTTCCGTGCAATAAAACGCGTTATTGCGTATGTTTAAATGTGCAATATAAGTCGCTATAATGGTTTTACTCCGTCCTTAATGCCTTTAAAATATGGGCTATATTCGCATGCAGTAAACACTGTCAACAAAACATGTGTCGTAAGAAAACAGTTTTAAATATTTATATGAAAATGGTGTAATTGATATAAAGTATTTACGTTTTACGAAAGCCTGCGATTAGTCAGATCATAACGATGTTTATTAAACTGTTTGTTATCATTACATTATCATAACTACCTTGTTATGCGGGCCTTATTGAAATAAATTTGCTAACCAAAGTACGTCGCACACGCACGTGGTGGTGAATCTTCCAAACATTTTCGAGGTTAAGTATATAGGAGTTAAATATTTTAGCCTAAGATTTATTGATACACAAATACAAAATACCTAATTGTTCCGTCTACGAAACGCAAATAACAATTTTCAACGGAATATTTCCAAATAAAGTCTTCCGAATTTTCTGTAAATAAAAAGTACATCCAGCTTTTCCGATATTTTGTATCATCCCAAATTGGTGTCTTTTATCTGTAATACTACACAGATCGAGAGAAGATATCGTTATATTTTCTGAAGACAAAATTAATTGAAAGATTGATCTAAATCGCGGCTCAGTCGCACTTGCAAAAGGATATTACCTTTTGAAGGAACATGAGTAAACAATGAAAACGAATTTTTATACATTTTGGTATAATGGAGTTGTTCTTAGTAAAAAATATAATATCCCTAAGAGTAAGTACTCTATTAACGATTTGAATGGTCTTACAACGAATAACAATAAAAAATTATTTGGAGTAGGGAAATTGGTTAAACTTATACGGTACTTAATTTTAACTTTAACCACTATGAGATATTCTCAATTTCCTCTTTATGTTATTTGAGAATTTGATAATTATGAATACAAAATATTAAACAGTTATTTTGTAAGTATAAATTACAATGAAGAAATGTAGTTCGAGTTCGAACCCAAGGCACGCACCTCTGAATTTTCGGATTCATGTGCGTATTGTATAATTATCAGTTGCTCCGGTGAAGGGAAACATCGTGAGGAAACCAGCATGCCTGAGAGATATCTCTCGACGGCAGGTAAAAACCAAGTCAGAGGCCCATGGGCGGCCTAACAACTCTGACACCAGGTTAGGCACTAATCACACGATAAAGAAAGAACCTAATGTTCTGGCATTAAACTTTTCATTACACTAAATTGAAGCGCACCAGTTACAAATTTAAAATTCCACGAATCAAGACTAAATCGAAATTCAAATCGGTACGTACGGCTACACACGAAAGTTAGCAGAACGTTTCGAAATCGAACTTGATGTGAAATCTCTATGGAAAATTAAACATGCCACAGACTAACGACGTTTGGCGCCTTTCAACCAACTCTAGGACCAACATCCAACACTTAAAAGTATTTTTTAGTACGAAAAGTTTTCATTCAACCTTGGACCCAATGTGTGAGGAATTTTGTCTGTCGGTTGTTGAGAGGTATCTCAGTAATTAAAGCTCGCTTTCTAACGAGACAGAAAGAGAAACACCAGGCAGGCTGTGTTTTGTTTTAGCCATCTACTTACGTCTGCGGAATTCCATTTTAGACGGTTAGGAATGGTCTATGGTTAGTCTGTTGTGTAATCGGCTGTGGTTATCGATTATGTGAGCTGGTAAGACGAAGATTTTAGCTAGATTAATTTATTCTGTTTTGGTCGTAGTCGTAGTTTTGGCTGAAAAGCGCCTTTTGTGTTTCAGGATAACCTTGTGTGTTATCCTCTTCTAAGTAAACTGTTGTTCTTCATTAGAAATTGTGTGAATGTCAACCACTTTCGATAAAACCCGGTTAAAACATATTTTTATTTTTTATCTTCTTATTTTAACGAAACTGCCATAACATTAAACTATGCCTCAAAAACCACACCCCAAACTTGATTAAGACATGCTTTTAGGACAGAAACACTAAATTTTCATGGTCCAAAACATTGACATATTTTCCTATGCAATGAGACGTGACATGGGCTAACTAGTTCGAACTTGTGTCGAATTATGTATCAACTATTGGTGGCGTCGTTAGGTTCAGACTAAGTTCTGACTCAATTTATAAAGATTCGCATCTGCATTTAATACTATTTTCCAAATCATTATGCAGTCATTAATAATTATTAAAAAAAAAAAAAGTTGAATCAAATGAAATATTTTTCTCTTAAATTCTAGTCAGTTGTATCAAAGTTTCAGGTCGTAAACATGGTGAAGTAGATTTTGATAAATTATCTTGGGCATCTAATACGTTCAGTCCGCTCATGTAAAGCTGCCTGAAGCTACTCACGTACAACAAAGCCGTAAATATTGCTCACAAGTTTTCAAGTTTATTAGAAACTATTTCAGCACACAGAAAAAGTTCAAGCCTAATAAGATATATATTTACGTCATATCAAGTCCAATATCTCAAGTATCACTACTATAGATCTAATTTCTGCATTCTTTATCAATACCATAAATATGCCTGTTAAAAATCTCATTTCAAAAGTTCTAAGAGGCGTATTTCACAGCTGAAATCAAGACCGATTCAAAGCTAATATAATATCCATTACGCCTAGACTATTCAGTTTGGCCCCGGTGATATCAACCGAGGCACGGGGGTCTTTTAAGAGCATAAAGAGTTTAATAAAATTCCCTTTGAAAACATACGTGACTTTGGAGGGGCTTAAGGTTTTTGTTCCTGACTTTATTTTAGGAGTAGAAAACGCGTGTTTAAAACACCGAAAACTTAAAGAAAACTGAATATTGAGTTCATGTTCATAAAATTGGGATCGTCTTATACTCGTTCACTAACATTAGGCCTGAACGAATGTCGGAATATTATTCAACTATTACACTTATTACACTTATTACTATGGACTTTTTCATTTTATTAGACATTCGTTGTTTTGTTTGTATGGGCGTATTTATTGTACGAATTGATAACACAGCGTGTCTATCTCTGATTTAATGTTTCTGCGCTTACAAGTTAGTACAATGTAAACAGTAAGTCACAAACGTACCAATACGTTCCAGTACCCACGTATTATATGATGAAGATTTAATTTAACTTTTACTTAGTGTGACAAAGAGATTATGATTGTATTAAAAGAGAAGTTTGAGTTTGCCGTGTTTAAGTTGTGCATAGCAGAAGTTGTTGACATTTTAATACTCGTGTAGCTACGTCAAAATTAAGAACGTCAGCTTAGACATTAGACTGACGAGGGATTATGAATTGACTTTCTTACCGTTCATTAATTTCTCTGAAAATATAAACCATTTCCACTACCGTCTAAAGTTTGTGGCTAGTAATAAGGTATATATTTACTTTCTTGTTAAGGTAAATAGGGTAACCCGCGAAATTCAAATTTTCTTAAGATTCTTCTCAAAGTTCATTTAACCCCATTGAATGACTTTTTCAAGCAAAAGCTGTTGAATGGGGTTAAATGAACTTAGAGGGTTGTATTAATGATTTTAATGATTATAATTCTGTAACTACATACGTTTTATTTACGCGACTCATTTTTCATCAACATACAACCTGACACTGACGTGCTATTTCAAAAAACCCTTCCTCCTTAAGCTTTATCTATGAGACACTCACTGATGTAGCTGGGTAAAAATGTATGGGAGTGGCTGAGGGTAGAATTCAGTGGCTTGTAGTGGTGACTCATAGGTCATATTCCTCTCCAAAATATTAATTTGACGGGAAAATTCCACTCCAGTGACTTAGTAATATCTGCCTCTACTAGGAGTATTCCAGTGCTGGACAAAAGTCAATCAGGTGAAGTGCTGTGTATTGTGAGTTTGCATTATATAGAAAAATCAAAATAACTATAGTATGTCAATCACAGAGTCGAAGAATCATTCAGAATTTATAAGAATAAAAACGTTCGTTTTTGTCTAAAACAATCTTTATTTAATTATATTTATAGGGAGCGCTTGATTAGCTAGACTAGTTTGGAGGAGCTCGTGGCTAAATAATAGCCAGCCGCTCGGGTCGACCTTTAGGTTAAGCCGTGCTTGCCTAGGTTGGGCTGTGGATGGGTGACCACCCATTACATACCGACTTTCCTCCATACCTCGGCAAACACGCTAACTCGGTGATCCCGGTTATAAATTGTCGAAAGTCTTACCAGGGGGTATGGTATTACCCAGTACTACCATTACCAGTACTGGGTTGTGGAGGTCAAATTGGCAGTCGCTCCATGTAATATACTGGTATTCAGCTGCATCCGGTTAGACTGGAAGCCGACCCCAACATAGTTGGGAAAAGCCTAGGCAGATGATGATGATGATTAGCTGGACTATTTTAATCGAAGTGTTTTTTTTTATGTTGAATCAAAACCAGTAACCATCATTTCGAGTACAAAACGATTAAGAAACAAAATTGAGAAGTCGCATAACTCTTCGACCCTACCCATGCGCTTAATGCTTTTCAAAAAGGTGTTTTATAGCCAAATCTAAGGGATGCCCTGGGAGGTCATAAATCAGACATGGAAGGCAGACACTTGGGGCAGTTTGACCTGACGTTATTTATAGAGAGGTTTCTTAGTTTCGACGGATTTATTGATGTCCAGTTGAATTATAACCGCCGATTTAAATTTTGGAGTGCGGCTTTAGTTTTTGACCCTGTTTCGGCATGGAATCTCCAAAAAAGGGACGATAGACATGTATGCCTAGACAAAGTGCCAAAATATGAGCGATTACGAGAAAAAGTTAGAAAATGGGTTAACTTAAGTTACCGAAAAACTTATATTAATGTTGTTAAAAGTAGTTGTAAAAAAACGACACAATTTGTAAGCCCCTCTGCTCCAAAAATCATTTTCTAATGGTTTTAAATATTTGGTGGAGAGTTCAAATTTCGAATTTTATCTTAAGATTGCCATGTCATTAGCACTTAGCACTAAGCGCTTAATTAAATTAAACATAGATTAACAAACTTATGTTTACGATAAAAATTAACTAATTTTGAAAGAAACTGTCTAAGTCCTTGCATAGTAACAAAATGACAAACAAAAGCATTTTGTTTGAGCTGGGTGCTTGAGATAAAAACGCTACACAATTTTCTTCAAGTTAGTGTTAAGTAATATCTTGGTAATTAATCATAGCTTCTTTAGAGACGTCTACGAACAAAAGAGTATTTTATTTTATGCTTTAGATTATTTTAGTACAACACAAAAGTGATACTAGTTTCAGTTTTGCATTGCATATAAGCAAAATCGTAGCATCTCGTAGCACCGTAGCAGATTGCTAAAGTCAGAAATCGAGAGTAATTCTATTCTAAATTTATTTACATGAAATCAGAATCGAATACTGAACGTGTTTTGTCGATTAGCTCCCTGAAATCTTGAACAGACAGATATATGTCACTTGGTTTATTCGCAGACATGTGATTTAAATCGATTTTGTCTGTGGAGTGGCACACAGTATATTAGAGAGGCAGAGATACCCAGATGTTTCTAGAAGGGGAGAAAGTATTCTCATGTTATGTCAATATTTTTACGTGGTGTGGATATAAGAGAGTTTTGCTTTTAACAAAATGGAAGGGATGCATTGTGCAAGTTGAGTTTTCAGTTAAATATTACTTATTATTTCAGAGTAGCGAGTGGTTTGGGATTTGTTAGAAGAACTGAAAATAAACAAAATGTAAAATGCAATGACTTACTTTTCGTATTTTGTTTCGCATATTTATATATTAGTACAGATCTTGATCAAAACTCGATAGTGTGGCTTTCAACTACTATTGACACAGGTTTCTATAACGAGATGGTGACATATTGGTATCCAACCAATAAATCTTTTGACTTCACAAGGATCGTCATTTCATAAAGTTTGTGAAATTCAAAACTAATTACATATAATGATGAAAAAAAAATGACCACTTTTTCAGGCCTTCTGGTCCTTTGTCATTGGTAATACGATAATATTGAGCACTGAGCAAGTTCCCTTGTTAACTTTCAAACGTTAACCCTCAAGGATTACGCAGCATCGTTTGGTAAATATTTTTTGTCCAATCATGAAGTTTTCTGTACTCGTTGTACAGAAGTAGTAACGCAAATACATCACTTTTATTTCACAAGTTTCATCTCACCAATTTTCACAGTTGAGTAAGCAAAGATTCGTTTACATTTCTTTTGGTATTTCGGTAAACCGAATAATATAAAAAAAAAAACATTTGTTTATAGAACGACTGTCTTATTTTTTTGTTTTTTTCAAAATATGAACGTAACTTTTTTTTTGCTTTGGGATCGTGTATTCAAACGTTAGATATATTTAAAAATCGAATAAGTTTTTCTGTGGCTTCTATCAATTCAATATATGTTTCATTTTTCATTAATATTTTTTTTTATTCATAAAATTTCAATAATACTAGAAGTTGCAAAAATCATGTTTTTTCTTCTTCTACCTGCCAATTTTTGAAAGAAAACCATAATTAAAATTTACGTTACCAATAACAGTAAATGTCTAATCAGACACAGCACTATATTTACTACTTTCTTAATCAATTCTGTCTCCTCATACCTTACTACCTTTATTTTTTGCAAAATATACTTCCGTAAACATGTATTCATACTTAAGTTGATCACATAAATATGTCCTTCCTGGGGCACACTCAATCATATTATGGAGCAATATCGACTGGAATTGGGTTATCTTTTTAAGTGCCCATCGTTTACAACGTTATTTTTATCAAACGTTTTAACGTAAAGGTAAGGAAAATGTATAATATTTTGCATAAATCTTAAGACGGTGCATTTTAACGTTGACAACGCCACAAATTGCTTTAAAAACAGTTTTTTGAAACTAAATTAATTTATGATAAATCACTGTCTTATAGTAAGCTGCGTTTAAACCGGTACGGAAAAGTTGCAGTCCGGACCCTGGACACCTGGATATTTTGACAGATTATTTACTGAAGTATCTGTCAAAGTCCGCTGTCCACAGCTAATCCGGTATCCGGTCCGTTTGACTGAACCTTGACAGAGTAATTATGAATGGGTGTTATTTAAATGGTAAGCATAGTATTCGTATTTTTGTTAGCAGAAAAATATAATCAGTGAGCAGAAATAGCTAATGGATCAGCAACTCATGGCCAGCCAACATTCCAAAATCAATCAGCAATTTATGTCATTCTGGATGGCTGTAATTATTTTTGTACAGCATATTAAATAAGCTGCAATGAGCTGCTCCTGTTTAATAAAATTTTGGTAAGCACTCAGAGGGTAAGCAAAAAAAGTAGCAAAAATACTTTACTTGTATAAAAATAGAAATTACGGTGAACATATGGTCGAATCGGGCGTAAATAAAAAAGAAGCTGCCGCCCTATCTCCCGTCAGCCATGTCGTTGGAGCTTCACCGGCCTTCGGCCTACGCTACGCTATGTTTGGGCCCTACCTTATTCCTGGTTTATATTAACGACCTGTGTAATCTAGATATCAAGCACGGCAAGATTATATCATATGCTGACGACACGGCACAAATTTTTTCTGCTAAAAACAGTAGCGAAGTCTTTGAAAACGCTCAACTCGGTTTTAACACTGTGACTAATTGGCTTCAAAGCAATTTACTAACATTAAATGCTGACAAGACAAAATATATTCACTTCTCCATGCGTAATAAGCCTCAATTTAACACTGGTAACTTCCATATATGTGCCCATCAATGTGGTAACCTGTCAGTCAACATGTGCAACTGCCCTTCTATCCTCAAAACCAGTAACATTAAATACCTCGGGGTTATAATAGACGACACACTCTCTTTTAGGCATCATATTGAAGGTCTGGTTAAAAGAGTGCGCAAATTAATATATGTATTTAAAAAAATACGAAACTTTGCAGATTCAAAATTAATCACACAAGTTTATTTCGCCCTAAGTCAATCTATAACTCAATACTGTATCATTTCATGGGGTGGCGCATCAAAAACTATCTTGCTTCCCCTTGAAAGAGCTCAAAGAGCAATTTTAAAGGTAGCAAACTTCCATCCCTTTTTCTTTCCCACAGATCAGCTGTATAAATCCTGCAACGTGCTGACTGTGCGTCAGCTTTTCATTAACCACTTAGTATTAAAACAGCACACCATGCTCACGTACAATGCTGACACTACTAACAAAAGGCGGAATGACATAGTTTGCATTTCTAATATAACCTCCAAACATGTCTTTATCGAAAGATTCTTTTCTTTTTTAGGCCCATTTCTGTACAATAGATTAAATAGAAAACTAAGTATATATAAGTTAAATTATTTTAGCTGTAAAAAATCAATAATTGCATTTTTACAACCAATGTCATATGCACAGACAGAAGATCTACTTGTTGTTTGCAAATAAAGTGCTAACACGCCGTTTTTAATTAATTTTACTTTTATATAAGTTTACTTTACTTTTCTTGTAACGTTAATTTATTTATTTTAAGGTTTTAAGGTTTATGCACCTTGTAGCCTGAAACACAGGTTCAACCTAGTTCAGGCAAATAAGCTAATGTGCTCTATTTTATTGATAAGACATGTTATTGTAAATGTGCCCCTTTTTATAAATAAACGATTATTATTATTATTATTACGCTCCTCATGTCCCAAAATCGAACTTTTGGGACCAATTAGTTATTTTGCTCACCATGTTTTAAATATGCATAACAATCAAATATACTGCTTATAGACATGTTTTCTCTGCTGATCAATCATGCAATCTTGCTGATCAAGTAGTTATTTTGCGGACTCAATGTTTATTATGCAAACTCATGTTATTGTAATCTGCCTATTTATGATTAAATTTTTAACTATTTTCAAAATTATTTGTGGAACAGAGATAGCTGCCTGATTTTTTTAATTGCAAACAAAATCTTTGTATGCCGACAAAATTATTTAAATGCTGTTTTTTTGTGGCTCACCAAATTTTATAATTGCCAAACATTTATTTACTTTCTAATATGAATTACCCCTGTAATTATCATTATTTTCCCGTTTAAAATTACAATTATAAACTTCCCAAAGGTCAATGACTGCAAAGAGTTACCAAAGATATATTCAAGTTAGTTTGATGTCGTAAATGTTTACTCTATTTTGTTTTTGTTTTCTTTTTGCTCATCTCGCAACATCGTCGCCTCAAGTCCGAAAGAAAAATAGCAATAATTAGTTCGTGTCTTAAGAGTAAATTGTGTTGTTTATCTTATTTTCTTCGGTAAATTCATGCAGCTGTGTTTGTGAATTCGAGAAAATATACGCTCTTGGGGCGGTCCGGCCTAATTTGAGGTATTTCATTAGAGAAAATATATTTGAATTTATGAATTCAAACGACCTTCCCTACTCCAGGTTTATCCGAATATTTTCGTGTTATCAGAAACCTAGATTCCCGGAATATTCAGCTGGTTATCATTCAAATGTCCTTTTTCTTATATATTTCCGATCCATCAAATAGATCACACATTTTGTGGGAATAGAAAAGGCTTATACAGCGGGTCCGCTATGTGGAAGTGATGTGATGAGAGTGCAGAAATACGATATACACAGGTTGCTTTTATTGATAATGGGAGCCTGTCACTCAGTGAACGGTTTTGTGTGAAAACAAGATGGCGCTTATCGCTGGTTGAGTGTTGTTGAAGATTTCATATACAAATGCTTGCTTTTGTGCGAGCTACTAAAAATTTCCCAGAGATAAATATATATTTTCTGCAAAAAGGTTTATTATTATTATTCTAAGTATATTTAGAATCAGAAGGAGTGGTTATGTTTAAACAACAATTTGTGTTCTTGTTAAAGTAATCCTTCAAAGTTTTATATCAAAACACAATTTTTTTTCCAAAGATTTCAGCTCGACACAAACTTTGAAAGGCACCTTGTTTGCTACAAAATTTGATAGCACTAAGTGACTACCATTATAAACTTAAAGCGGTAATATTCCAAATTGTGTTTATCAAAGTTTCGACATTATTATAATTTACAGTAAAAGCAGTACAAGTTAGTAAATGTAAGATGTAATCTTAAGTTAGAACAACTCCTGAGTAATATTTGTGAAAAAGTTTTGTTTAACAAATCTGGGATTAATTTTCAGACTCAATCTTGACACGTTGTTTTGGAACACTTTTTTTTAAATATTGTTGTATCTGTTTTATATGTATGAAGTACTTCTACTTTAAAGGATAAATCAAACTGGTCTGGACACATTACCGTCCGGCTGCGGATACCGGACACTGCAGATAATTCAATAAGTATCTGTGTACAAGGTGTAAAATAATAAACACAACACCTCCCGTGTGGTCTTTCGGACCATGAAACTCAACAACAAAAAGAACTGGACTTTCTATGGGAACTGACGCGATCCGCTAATTAACATGTATGGTAAAACTAAGAAAAAGTTATGAATTACCAAAAGTCAAAAAAGTTGTTCAGTTTCATGGTCTTAGATACGACAGGAACTTTCGTTTATTATTTTCCACCCTGTAGAGGTGTTTCAGTCCGCAGTACGCAATATGTCCGTAAGTACCGGTTTGACCGATCGTTAACAAGATCGCGTAAAATTCAAGTCAAGTAACGGAACTTGGACATTGCTTAAAATTGGTTTAAAATATTATATAAAAATTAAGGTTTACGATCTACGTTAGCTGCATATTATACTATTTTGTTTCTTAAAAAAGGAATTACTTCTGATTTTGATAATAAATATAAACGTTAACGTTAAGATACAAACGTTAACATTTAGTCCGTCATTAAAAATAAATTCGACTTTGATCTTAACCCTAAAGTCAAAAGTTTGAAACTCAAATTGAATTTGAGTGCCGATGTTTGTGTCCCACTTCCTAAAACATTGTCCCAAATGAATCTTAAGAGTCCGCATGGTGCTGGTTTGGTGATATTGGGCGATCTAGATCTCGGTATCTATATGACTTAAGAGTTCGCTATTTGGACATCATTAAACTTGGACTAATAATCTTTAAATCTGTTGTGGCGAAAACGCGATTTTATAAAAAAATCTCGATAGAAAAAAAATACAAAAATAACTAGTTTTGCACTTATTTTGTGTTGGATCTCTGAAACTCTAAGGAATTTAATGATGATTTTTAGCCTAATAGATAGGTAATAATATTATCTCAAATCGTGTCGTTTTTGTTTTTAATTTTTCTACGTGAATTTCTCGTAATTAACAATTATGTGATTTGGCGCTTACGTTATTTTATTCTAAGCGAGCACACTCTTTCTGTCTCTCGCGTTCACGCGGTGGTAATAGCGCTATCCTTTTCAATTTGTTCATTCAGTCTGCTGCGGCATCTGTTGCGACGCGAACCTATGTTTGGCGACATTACAGAGAGCGGACTATTTTCTACGTAATTATTTTGAATTATTTATTTTGTTGTAGGCAAAATACTTACCAATATTAAAGTTAAGGGACAGTATTTACTGTAAAAAGGAGTTGAAAACGTTTTGTGTAATTATATAATATACTTAGACCTATCTTTAATTAAAGTGTAAGTACTTAAAGATGGTTAAAAATAAAACTCTCGGAAAAAGGAAACAATTAAAACGTTTGAGGGAACAACTTCGTATTATTAACGATAGAAAAAAAAAGTAAGTATTCTTCGATTTACGTAGCTACTTGATTATTTCGAATTATGTCTAGGGACAAACACGTTACACGAAGGTTCGTTTTGCGAACCACTTTTCGATTTTCAACCTTATTGCTACGAGATAAAGCTCATTTCTAGTGTCACGTCACCCTGCTGCTGGCTGTTGATAAAGTTTCATTTTGTTTGATGAGTCGCGCTTTGCGAATACGCTTTGTAATTATATTGTTACTTTTGTGAATAAGTAGGAACCTAGATGAACAATCGAGGATTCGGGGTATTATGATAGCCTGTGCCAAACGTAGTTTTCGATACCCACGATATAGGGAAAAGGTACTAACTGTGGGGTCAGGAACAAGTATGTGAATGTTGTATGTTATGTCACGTTATTTTATTGTGACTATAAATTTGCAGACAACCAAACATTTCATACATTGAACTTGAGAATGTGACGAATAAACGCGCGCCCACGGTATTAGAGCATGAACTGCACGAAGCCGGATCGGAGGCGCGGGCGGCGCGCGTACCTGTGGCGGCGGCTGGGGGATCCGTGTCTTGGCCGGCGGCGGCGGCTGGGCATTTGGAACAGGAACAGGGAAAGGGGAACTCGCCGCTATCGATAAGCGGTACGGACAAGTCAGTACATAAATAAACACATAAGCGTTACTACTTATTATTTATTCTGTAATATAAATGTATAGTAAAATAGCATTGTAAAATAACCTACCTACTACCTACCTACTACCTACCTACGACCTACCTACTACCTACCTCCTACCTAAGTTTTATTGTTTCAGGAAAGACAAAAATATACCAACACGACAAATCCAAAACGACTACGCGAACGAAGTGAATGACGATGATGAACTCAAATGAGAATCAAAGGTTTTAGGGTTCCGTACCAAAATGGTAAAAAAGGAACTCTTACGGTGCGACGTTGTGTGTCTGTCTGTCACAGCCGCTTATTTCAGAAACTAATAGTGCTGTCGGCTTGAAATTTGGAACAGTTATAAAAAATGCTTTGCCACCTTTATTGCTAATGAGAAAAGTTAAAAATATTTTTATTTTCACTGCAAAAGGCACCGAAGGGCTCGGAATTTTAAAGTAGGGCTACTAGGTCAAGATGCATATTATATGAAAGGGCTTTGGCTATGGGAAATCATTGGAGCTATTCAAATATATACTATATTTCAGAACATTATGTAATAAAATGTATTAACCTTGTAGGTTTCCGGACGAATATGAAGAAATCAATGAAGAATCAGATGAAAGAAGAATCGTAGACCTTAAATATTTTCTGAAAGAATTAAAAACAATTTCTAGCCACTCAACAGCCTTCGGTTGCGGTTTAAATAATTTGGAGTTAATAGGAGAGAATAGGATAGGCTTCATTTCAAAATTAAAATTCAAATGCAATATGTGTAATGTTAAACTTACTATAGATACATCCAAACCTAGTCCAAGCAACAATTTGAATGTAAATACTGCCGTAGTAACAAGTGCAGCTATTACAGGTGTAGGATACACACAATTGCAAGAAATATTTACGGCAATAAATGTTCCGTTTATGACAGAGGTTTTTTATAAGAAAATTGATAACCGAATTAGTGATGAATGGGAAAAGTTAGCAACCACTGAGATGGAAGCTGCGGCTGCTCGTGAGAAGCAAAGTGCATTGGACGAAGGCAGAGTGAATTCAGATGGGATCCCTGTCATAGACGTAATCGTGGACGGTTGCTGGGCCAAGAGGACTTACAAGAAAAACTATTCCTCGTTATCAGGCGCTGCTGCAATCATAGGCAAAAAGTTTGGGGAAGTGCTATATCTCGGCGTAAAGAATAAATACTGCTGCATATGTGTACGCGCCCAGAATAAACAAACTACACCAACAGAGCACATGTGTTTTAAAAATTACACTGGTTCATCTACCAACATGGAGTCGGAAATTTTAGTGGAAGGATTTAAACAATCTATGCACATGTATGGTTTAATTTACGGCAAAATGGTTGCTGACGGAGACGCTTCCACTTATTCAAAAATTTTAGAAGCCCGGCCATATTCAAACTACACTGTTGAAAAAATAGAGTGTAGAAACCATTTATTACGAAACCTGTGTAATAAATTACAAGCGCTTCCCAAAGATACCAAATATAAACTGCAACATAGAAAGTATCTGAATACACAAAGAATCCTGGCAATCAGAAAAGTTATTTGTTCTTCGATAAAACACCTGAAGAAAACAAGTGATACCCGCTCAAAACAAATAAACGATCTATATGTAGCAATTTCCAATTCATACAATCATGCTTTCGGTTGTCATACGAATTGCCAGGATTTTTATTGCCAAAGCAAAAAAACAAGTGAAGATGTCACTGTAAAACTGAAAGATACGGCCTTAGAAAATCAAATAAAATTTATAGTCGGCTCTACTGCAGCCAATGCACGCAGTCTTATTGAAGACGTGGACAGCAATCGTTGTGAACAGTTGAACGCCATAATTGCAAAGTGTATCGGTGGCAAACGCATAAACTTTTGTCTTCGGCGTTCATATCAGACCAGATGCGCTACGGCAGTCGTATCATTTAATACAAATAGACCTTTGTATAAGCTCCAAAAATCTATTCTGGGTGTGAGCCCAATGTCAAAATCGAAACACCTGGAATTGCGAAAACTGAAAAGAAACAGTTCCAACTCTAAAATGCAACCCCGAAAACTTGTTTTTCAACAAAAAGAAAAAAGGACTGAAGACGAAAATTACGGTCAAAATTGTGTGAAGCCTGATTTGCATGCAGAAGATTTAGAAAGAATGAAAAAAACATTTTTAACAAATTTGGAGAAATCTGACGAAGAAATAACGAACATTGAAAGGGAAACAGTCCTCCAGAGTGATTGTAGTAAATGGATGGAAATGCGAAGGAATTTGTTAACAGCTTCCAATTTCGGCAAAATTATAAACAAGAGGAGCACAACGTCAGGTAGTATAGTTAAAAGTTTACTGTATCAAAAAGATCTCTCTGGTGTTACCTCCATCAGACATGGTAAAATTAATGAAAAAATTGCCTTGAGTCAACTGGAGCAGCAAGAAAATATTAAAATTATGCCCTGTGGCCTATTCATCGATAAAAATCATCCTTTTTTAGGAGCAACTCCTGACGGAGTGATAGATGAAAATAGGATTGTAGAAATGAAATGTCCAGTATCAGCCTACAGATCGAATTTGGAAGATGCTGTGAAAAACAAGAAAATTACTTTCTGGAAGTATGACAATGGCCAACTGTTGATCAATAAAAAACACCACTGGTATATCCAAGTGCAAGGACAGTTAAATATTACAGGAAGGAGAGAGTGTCTATTTGCCGTGTGGACTGGTTCAAATGAACGGATAAAAACAGAAATAATACAATGCGACCAAAAACTGTGGAACGATCATATGGTTCCCAAACTAAAGACATTTTACTTGGAGTCTTTATTGCCGGAATTGTTGGATCCGCGAAAAACACGCAATATGCCTTTGAGAAAAATAAGCCCACCGACCATAAGCATAGAAAAAACGAAGAAAAGAAAAGAAAATCCAATAAATTCTCATTTTTCCAAGGTTAATGAAATCAACAATGGATTGCAATGTAAGCAATCCATTGTTGATTTCAATAATATGTAAAATTGACGCGATGGTCCTAGTGGTGGTTGGTTCAAAGAAAAAAAATATCTTGGCAAACAATACCATGTCTAATAGCCTTCTATTTGATTACATCATAAAAAGTATGTTATAGTCGGACAGCTACGGAACCGTATTCATATATATGGACGGCATGCTCTTGGCCGGTTTTTTATTTATGGAAACATTTGTTTATAGTAGTTTTGTGAGTTTAGTTTAGATGGAACATTTCTTTTTGTTTTATTACGGTACTACGATATTTTGTCTTACCTACAAATGTTGCGCGTCGCGTAGGTAATTTGTGAAACCTAAAACGTTATTTATAGTCCTGACAAGTCTGTCTTTTTTATGAGAGTTTTATTGTTTTGTTTTTTAATTTTTTGTTTCTTTAGTTTATTCAGAATTTACATATTAACTGTTTAATAAATAAACATTGATGAATATTTTACATAGAACATTTTATTTCATACCAACTGACCTTTTAGGTTTTTAGATTGAGTACGAGTATACTTACCTACGGACTGAATGATAGATCAATCTAGATAAAGTCTCAAGTCCACGAATAAAAACACGAGCCTCTAAATTTCGAAACTTGTGTCTCGGAATGGAAACGATCAGCTGGGCGGTGCGTGGTTCGCCGCGCTACCGCCGCGCCGCGCTCCATGCCACCGCGAATTATTGCAGAGGGGGCGCGGGCGGGCGGGGCGAGAGGTACGAAATCGCTCGCGTTGGGCTGTAGTGGCGGGCTCTTAAGTGATAAACAATAAATTTTGTTTCTGTCAGGCCTTGGTTTAATTTAGATAACTTTTGAACAAATTCGGGAAACCAAAAAGCGAGACACGGTCGCGATTTATAAAACGTTTCGAATGAGGTATTCGAAAACCAAAATGTTTATACGTAATTTGTGTTTTGAAAATCAAATTATAACCTCGTCTAAATTCAAATACTGGCTCAAAATTAAATAACATTTCTATAATTTAAAACATCCATTCACAACTATAGCGCTCCATGGTTCTTTTGGCGCGTGGCCATAGTTGGAACTATGGCCGCCATCTAGTATTTTTTTTCGATACAATTATATTGGTATTTGTGAAATTACCAGAGATAATTTCACAAATATTTACCAACGACGTTCTTCTGACAATGTCATTCAAGTGCCAAAAGAACCAAGATGCACTATACCTAATGTTCTTGCATCAAATTATAACCTCATTTTAAATTAATATATCTACTTTCTGTCTGTAGATTGTATACTGTCTGTAGATTTAAAAAGTTTTATTTCTCTGGAATGATCTGACCAATCGCGAGGCGTTATAAGACATACCCTCGATTGGACCTGAACTGCAGCAGGCGGGATTTGAGTCCGCGACGCGGCAGAAATTTGGGGCCTCCTTGCGTGCTAGCACACATACAACCTTTGTTAATTCTGTTAGTCCTCAGCGGCAATCATTATACAACCGCTGGCAAGGTACCTTGGCTTTGAAATAAGTGACAGAACAAGAACCTCATAACGATAACTGATATTGATTAAAACATTTGATTTCAGACGTTCCAATAATTATGAGACGGTAACCAGTGCCAACAAAGTGCCTCTTTGCTAGTTATTACTCTTAGTAAGGAACTTGTTTTATGTAAACTTTTAAATTCAAAAGATTATCGTTATAACGCGCAAACATATAGCAAAGGATTATGAAAGTCCATTTAGTCATATCTAGCCCACCATAGCATGCAAATCCATTGGTTCAGTAGCCGCTTGTTTCAAAACCCAGGTTTAACACTACAATGCCGTCCGCTCTTTACTGCGGGAAAGATTGGACGCGGGAAACCTCTCGGAAAGCAATCTCGGGTAATTGTATTTTTACAAGAGCGTTGTTCGCAACAAAACCGGTACTTTTCCCGAGGTAAGTGCGTACGTGAAGGGAGGGTTAATCACGGCAGTATCGCCTTTCGTAATTGAATTACAGACCGTAATGCTCGGTGTAAGTATTTCTCTTTCTTTTATTTATTGTTTTGTACATACGTTTTATGTTAGGTACATTACCTACAAAGTTATTTCTTACAATCGAAAGACAGATAATAAGAAATAAGTTTTGGGCAAAGACATCCGGTAGTTTCGACATAGGTAAATAATTGTATAGAACATTTTACTTTTGTTTGTTTGTATTGAATATGGTTAAAAGCTTGTCAAACAACCTTGTTTTGAGATTTTATAAAAATAGATTTAAAAATTATCCAGGAAAACAGTTTTCTTTTTCAACACCAAAACGACTACCAGGTTTTCTCTTTTAGCTGGAATAACTTATTCACCGAAAAAAAAAGATATTTTTACACCGCAAAATTCTCTCGCAAAAGTCAATAATTTCTGCAAAAATCCAATCTAATCCAATGTTAATTTATTTCTTATTGACCCCCATTTTATTTGAGTCTAGATGAAATTGTTTGAACTTCTACTCGAGGGGGCGTTCTAAATCTGATTGAATATTTTATTCGACTCTCCAAACGAACTCTTTTTATCGAATAAAATGTCGACGTTTCACATTCTATGGCTTGTTACAGACAATTTCTTAATTGTCAAAAAGATTTTCATTAATTTCCTCATTTTAAATTTAAATACTTAATACAGTTACGAATGATTGAATGGAAATGAAAAAAAAGTCGTACCTTTTAATTATCAAACTGTGCAGCCCTTTCCACTTTTTCTAGATTATTTTAAATACATGATTAGCATACGCTTCTCAAGATTGTAATTTATAATGAATGCAATACAATTACACTTACCTACCTATATGTTATTATTTTGATATCAAGTATTCTGACAATAACAATTACCAAACGCAATATCAATAGAATAAGTACTATGTTAGACATGAAAGGGTCCAGACTTGTTAACACTAAAGTCTCCTATAAAAGATAGACTAAAGAATTTTTATAGAAGGCCTTCACACGTCTATTATTAGATTTTTATATAAAAGAATAGGACAGCAGAAATTTATATTTTTATAGGTTATCACACGGTCCAGTTGCGAGCTCAGCATATTATACATTTATTACTTTTCAATACATTAAAGTTCTGTTGCAGGTATTAAACGATTTAATATCCACATAAAGGTTCAGTTAAACTGGTACGGACGAAATTACGGACCATGTGCGGACACCGGACAATGGCAATTACTTCAGTATAATACCTGTTAGTGTCCGGTGTCCAAGGAAGCGTCTGGAATTTGTCAGTATCGGTTCGCCTTAACCGTAATACATACCATGATTTTAAAAGTGGGTTTCAATACATTTAAGTGCATGTCCCACCAACTTCTATTGCCGTTATGCCATAATTTTAAAAGTAGAACGTTACTTTTATGTGTTTCTTTTTCAGTTTGTTTCGGCCAGTAATCTTTCCTCTTGGTACTTATGAAAAGCTAAGTGCTTATCCTTAGGATCGATAGGTATTAAAATGTTGTTAGTAAACAAAATTAATTGCTTTACCGTACCTTACATAAACTACAAACAAGTTTTTGTGAAACTATACATATCTACGGAATGTTCTATTAAAGATCAATTATAATATTTCAGATACGCATTATCTAGTAATGTAAAATTATATTTGCATGCCATAAAAAGGCAAAATATGGTTTGTGCATAAACCACCAATTTAAACAACTGGTAACACCTGTATTTAATACAAATAAATTATTCTTATTCTTATTTGTAAACAATAAATTTCTATCACTTTTCGCCGTAAGAAAGTAATTTGACTCCTACTTCTAATTACTTGTGTACATTCTTCAAGAGTTTTGCTGATTCTTTAAGAACGAAATTCCGGTTTTTAATGATCTAACCCTTCTAATGACTGCGGGAACCAAAATTGGAATTCAGCTCGGTTTAATGGGGCCTTTTTGAGCACCTTCTGCATTAAAACGAAGTCCTTATTGGGTCATTAAACCTTGCTGGTTTATTTTCGAATTAATTAATGTTGTTGTAATTAGAATCCGACGATGTTTTTTTACATAATCTTTAAATGAGTCGGTAATTTGTAATCTTTTCAAAGTATGTTAAGTATATAAAAAGGCTTTTAGTTTAGTACGATTATAACAAGTTAGAAAATCACATTAAAACAACAAGTATTTATACTCAGTTTTTCAGACATACTCGTTTAACTTCTTTTGCAAAATTATTTGTTTTATTCTTGTTATATTCCTGCCGAAAACTCATATAGCTTTAATCAAAATGGCGTCCTTTTATCCAAAAAGATATCATAACATAAACAAAGTAAAAACACAAGTGGCAGGGTAATTGTAAATGTATAAACAAGGGGTCGTCTTGGCCTCATTAATGACGACGAAAAAGAAAAAATAACTTTTTCAACAAGAGTCGTGAAGATCTTTTTTTTAGAAACTGTCACCTCCTTGTCTCTTCGTAATGTTGGTACTTGTTCAAGTTTTTAAGTTTGGTAGAACTGGAGTGAAGTGACAGTTGGTATCACAAAGGTTTTAAGGGAGTGTAAAATGTCCTTTAGGACAAATGGGGTTATTATACTCGCGTTTAGTTGGGGTTGGCTTATGTAAAATACTTGATTTTAAAACTAGATTTTATTACATAGAGCTGAGAACCAAGAAATATTTTTACAATTTCGTTAAGTTGGTTTATCTCTTGCAAAAGATCGCCTGAGATTATCAGATGAGAATATCAATTTCAGGCTTTAATGTTTATTATATAAGTAAAACAGAGGGTATGGGACCCTCCGCCGCGGGAGACGCACCGGGCGTCGGGGTCATCACGTGGCCCCCGGCCACCGTAGGCGCGTCCCTGTGGACGGTGAGCTATGGGCTAGCTCGCCGTCCGTCTTATGACGACAGGCCGTGTCGACGGCGCGTTCGTGTTCCACGCGCGCCTCAAAGAGAGTCAGCAAACAGGAAGGGGTCCGAAAGGACCGATGCCTGCCAGGGTTGCGGGACTGTTCGAAAAAGATACCGCGGCCCTGGAACACAAAGGGCAAAGGAAGGAACATGGATGGGTTTTAGTTAGTAAAAGTCTGACACTCCCTCCTGCTCAACGCAGAGCGGGAGGAGTTATTTGATGATTTCCCGTAGATCTAATTACGGTAAAATATAATCAATTAATACAACAATGTTGTAAAGGAAATATAAAAAGGTTATTAGAAATAACCTAATGAATTTACTTCAAAACAAATATATTTTCAATAGAAGTTAAAAGATTCACGGGCCTATTAAAAACAGATAGAGACTGCCGTCTAACCCTCCCCACACATTTCAGAGACGAAAAGACACGAAAAAATTACTTATGAAATAGATTAGTTATGCCCGTTTTCACAAACAAGCGACATCTAAAATAAATGTCTTAACAGTATCGCTTTCAAATTTCAGTGCTCGGTGTTAAGACGAGAGTCGAAATTCCAACAGTTTGATTATATTAAGGCATTCTTTTAGTTGTCACTAAGTTTTAGTAAAAATAGGCATTAAATATACATTAGTATACTTTTTTATGTAGTATAGCTAACTTATTGCGTCGATATTTTGTCGCTTGTATCAAATACGTATGTTTGTCTAAATCAGTGCGCTTTTTCCAGAGAAGCAACGTGCAGTGTGTTCCTAACTTTAAAGTTGGATACAGACCAGGCTAACGAAGGCTAAATAGATTTAAATAACTTTTGCTGGACATTATTTGATTTCGTGGAAAAACGTAGATTAAAAGATTACACACACAGTTTTCAATTTTCTTAGGGCAACTTTTTCATGACTGACTGCAGATTATCCAAACCATTTTTTTTTACCCACTACCCTCGAAATTTGTTGGCAAGTTATATCTCGACCGTTCACTGTTTGGGATTAGTAAGGCACAATATTAACGAATGCGACTGGTCTTTGTAGCAGCGCTTTCGGTCGACTTCTGAATTGTATCTTTAAGTTATTTAGCTCGCAACAGACTTGTTGACTAAGTTGACTAACTTACAATGAATGTTTACACCAGGCAAGTCGATTGCCGCCATCAACATATGCGAAAAAACTAGGTTAAGTACCGCCATCACGAAACTGACGAACTTTTTCATTTCATTTCATCTTCGTGAAACTGGCCTGCACCCAGCTTTAGAGAAAAACAGTAAAACTTTAACAAACATGCAGCGTACTTACTCAGCGTTGGTCTCAGGAGTCGGCAGGTCTCCAATAGTGGTGAGCGTGAGGGTAGACCAGTACAAGGAGCCGAGGTACTTCCTCGTGAGGGTCGCGTAGTCCCCGGGACGGTGGGGGTACACCCAGTCGCCCTGTACGAGAATAAATAGGTTAATAATGTGATGTGAAAATACTACTAAAACTGTGTTATACCTATACTCCAGCCTCGTAAATGAAATGACTTCTTAGTTTCTTCTTAATTTTGAGCATTGTAGAGCAATAGATTATTATTCTAAGGGTAGAAATAAATGCCAATAAAATGATTTTCATTATTTATTTATTTTATTAAAACTTTATGCACATAATGTACAAAGGCCGACTTAATGCCTTGGGCATTATATTAATTTGATTTCGGTTTATTTATATAAGCTTAAGATCATATATTATCACATCATATATTATATGATCACATATTAAACAATTTCTGAGTTACCTTTCAGTTTTTCGACAGTTCATGAATATAAATAAGATGTCGTGTACTGAAGTATGTTGCGAGATTTTTACAATATAGCGTGCAAAGGAATCTCGCCTTAAAGCCCTGAATAAATTATGGTGTTCGCAGTAATGTTGAATGAGATCATTTTCATTCAAGATTTGTTTATGTTTTACAACTTTTTATTCCACCAGTCTGTAGATGAGTGCCAGGCATTTGACTTTTTATAACATTTTCAGCTTATAATGTCAACTCAGGCTTCCTCAAACGAAGAGGGCCGTGATCCACTATGTTGGCACGGCACCGAAGGCTTACTCAAAGTGACGTTCTATCTAAGACGATGCTGGGAAATTATAAAATGTTTGGGACGGATTTATGCCACCAAAAAGTTTATAGTTAGTATAATTACAGAAAAAGCGATTGCCATTTGCTTGACCCTTAAGTCCACATAGTAACACGACCACCCTAACATTCTGATTGTTTTCACACAGAACGGCAATTATTATTAGTCAACATTTCGCCCTAGATGGTTAGCCAAAACAAAAGAACATCTACGTCGTCTACAGAAAAAAAAACCTTAATTTATCTGTCCCTCAAAATACGAAACACCGATGTAAAAAATCTTCTAAGGGTTTGCAAATCAGCTTAGCCGGGGTCCACAATGGTGCCTCGTCATTACGGAGACCGCTATAAACTTAGTTTTCTACTGTGACTGGACGACCGTACGTTAATTTTGAGACAGAGTGGTAAGTTTAAACTCAATTGTTTAGGAGTTTCGGATCCTGACAACTGTCAGCTAAGGTTTCATTAGTAATGGAATCTCATTCCACGTACTTAGTGACCATGCATTTATTAGTTCTAAATAATCTGACTAGTTAATCATCATCATTTGTCTAGCCTTTTCCCAGCCATATTGGGGTCGGCCACAAACCAAATGCAGATGTACACTAGTATTTTACATGGAGCGACTGCCTATCTGATCTCCACAACCTAGTGAGCAGTAATTATTTTTTTAAACGATCTGGTTGCCATCTTGATGTGGCATCAGTAGCATTATTTAGGCCATTAAAAGTGCAAGTTAATGGGCACTTATATTTTCAGCAATTGCGACTTAGTCTGATTTGAAGCACCGAACTCGCACTTGGTTATGATGGGTCATGTTATAGTAATGCTAACGATACGTGATATGTTCCATCTCTCCAAATTCAAATTCAAGATTGCTTTTAGTTCACCTTCACATCAAAATTATGGCATCCGTTCACAACCGGCCAGTGTCTCCTAAAACACATTATATTTATAACAGCTGTATTGTTACTTGTAGACAGGTAGGCGGCCGCGACGGCCAGCATGCTAACTAATTCCCTTAGTCGCCGTCTACGATGAAGAGGGGATGTGTCCCCTTCGCCATACAGGCACGGCATGGTGTAGTTATTAAATTAGTTTCGACTAAGAGTGAGTTTGACAAGGTAAATGGCAATAAAAGCATTGGGTCCGCCTTATACGATTATTTTTTACTTGTGCATAAAGTGTGAATAAATATAGTTTGTGGGGTTCGAAATATAAGTATTTAGTGGACGGGCCACTGGATACTTATGTTTCGAACCATATGAATACAATGGCCCAAACTGATAAGAAGCTTTTCACGAAGGGCTTTCTGAAATACTCCAATTTATGTTCAGCGATTTATTTATACAATTTAGTAGAAAACTTAGCTTAAAAGGAAAGATTTTGCTCGACAATTCGTTCCTGATTTTCTAACCCAAAGAAATTTCAAGGCAGTAAGATGAAGTCTTCGTATAATTACGCATGAACATAGCATTTGTCATTGATGCTTGGATCAAAATGTTCTGTATGGGATTGATTGACAGTTAAGACAGTATTTACTGTTTACTTTGATACTGATTATTTCTCATTACGTATTGACTTATGTACTGGCAAAGATTTTGACAAAAGAAAAATTTCAAAGCTGTAATTCCAAGCTAAAATAACCCACAGCATATTTTGTGAGTGTTAATACCTAATCCTTAGGTTTTCAACATTGAATCAGACGTTTGATGCTTTCTCATAACAATCAAATTCAGAACAATAACTTTATAGCATTCCCATAAACCAGCTCCACAGAAACCCATCATTAAAAAGAAATAACTTCAAAAGCGCAGTCCATAAACTTGTATTCTTTGAGGATGAAAGAATAAAGTTTAATTTTAAACGGAAATTGTGTCATAATGTTACAGAGAATAGTTTTCTTTCATAGTTCAACCACGCGCTGTTAAGTCTGAGTTCAAACTCGTGGGTAGTAATATACATTTTGTTTGTGCCACTTTTGAATTATATTCTTTTTTTCTTCTTGAATTTTGAAGGCCTTTTTCTGCAGAAAATAGAACGACGTAGGGGTGAACAATATAATATGGTTCAGTTTTGCAAAGGTGTTCTTTATGGTACACTTTTTCACAATGTTCACCAAGTAAAGGTTTAGTCAAACCAGAACGAATGAATTGAACGGACTCCGGGTCCCATCTGAGTGGGACCAGTTGACCCAAAGGCTGCCAGATAATGTACTGAAGTATCTGTGAGTGTCCGGTCGTCCGGTGTCCGTAGCCGGCCCGCGATTCATCCGCGCCAGTTTGGCTGACTGTTAATACGATAGTGGGGTAGGTATCAATTTGCAGAGGCGCTTTATAAGTTGTCACCTATGTAGGAGTAGGTAAGCATCAGCAAAAACGGTACTGTAGCAGTAGACTTGATCAAAGTCCACTGGACTTAAAGTGTAAATATTTATTATTATATTACAATTCCGCGTAATGGGACCGCCTCATTAGTCTATGGTCGAGTGGTCGCTAGCCCGACTGCTGAGCAAGAGGTCCTGGGTTCGAATCCCAGATTATAGGGTTTTTCATCAGGAATTTCTCAGTAGCAGCCACGGGGTCTGGATTTGACCCCGGTTGATGGCAATAAGCTCGTCCCCTTTTTACATGAAACTTTAATATAACTGGCGATATGTTGTTGTTCAATAAAGTACAGTCAAGAGCACCAATATGTAAACACTTAACAACATTTAAAAGTGTTTTTCTCCTACTGTTCTGATTAAAAGGAGATGTTTGATTTTGGACCACCATCACTATGTACACTACATAGATAAATATGAAAAAAAAATAGGGGAATTTCATAAAAATACTAAAAAAATAATTTGAAGAAGGGTACAGTGGTACAAAAATTATCATTGGAAAAGTTTTTTTAATAAAATAACCCTATTTTTAGGGCAGCCATGACAGTTGTGTTTGACGACTTTGACAGTTTTAAGAAGTGACGTTTTTGAGTCTTTCCTTGTTTTGAGTTTGGATCTGTAGTCTTATTTTATCGAAACCGAAAACCAAGATTTTCGAAATTCGTATTGTGATTCTTATCGCAGGTATTACGATGCACGTCAATCAAATGTTATTGTCAAAATTTCGTTTTTCGCATGCTGCTGATCTGATCCACCATGTTTAATTTTATTTTGTGTTGCTCTCCATGGCCAAGTTAATTTGAATTTTCTTTGAAACGAAGTGAAATTAATGAAAATTAAATTAAAAAACTGTTACTGTAATACATAGCGATATTTACATATAGTGTACATAGTGCTGGCCCAGGCTCCATATATTTCTGGAACATCTCCTTTCATGTTGTTATGAACATAGTAGTCTGGAACTCATATTTTTATGAAAAACATCCTATCTCCAAGTCACAATCGTTATTTCTCGCGAAAATTTCTTTTAAATTTAGAGAAATGTACACATATTGGTACTCGTGACTGTACACCTCTGCCTAACCTTTTTGGAATACAAGCGTTCCACGTAACCAAACAAACTATTAAAAGTTCCACAAAATTCTTTCTACGAACGTATACTGTGCAGTCGTACGAGTAGGTAGCGCACCATTAACGAAGCATAAGTACGGTTCTCATGTCGACACGTGTCGTAATGAGAACTGTCGGCTGGTATTAGTTCTGGCTTGCTTCATGACCTGAGTTTTAGTGCTCAGTGTTCTAATTGTAGTTCATGTGTCGTTGTAGTCTTGTATACTAGTGGCTGAATGAATGGTTTGGTATGTCACTGAGCACCTCAAAACGACCAAACACTTTCTTAAAAACACGAGCCTCTAACTATAACAAAAGGTCTGTTCTCATGCACAAAAGCAACGAGTATTTATCTTCACGCTGTTCACAGCATCTTGGCATTTTAGACTATTAAGTCCAGGTTTCCACACGGTGGTATTCTTTAAGTACCAATTTTTCATGCTTACTAGATTGAGTACTTAATATATTATCATACTAACGATACTAACTTCAACTTTGTGTTAAAAAACGTGGTTGTTGTTTATGTATTTTCTAAAAACAAACTTCCTGACCATCATTGTTTGTATTTACATAATTTTGATACGAATCAACAAACACTTAAACTTTTCGAAAAGTTTTGATGTTTTTGATATTATTTTGATTATAAAATTATCGTACTAGTTTGTTAAGTACCTTTTGATTTACAGCCGTTTTTGTTGGCCTACAGTCTATTACTGACAACTCGGGCAGAGTATAAAATGCCGCCGAAAAGCTTTCCCTGTTGACAGATTGGCGAAGGAGATAGAGAAATTATATATAGTTTTAATTTAGTGTATTTCGCTGCGTTAGCATTATCAGACTTTGTAACGTTTCCACAGCACTGAGACACACGCCTTCTTTCTTTGAGGCCATAATTCACAAGTCAGGCCCATTATAGGTTCACGGGGGCAGCCTAAAACAGGGACGCACTTAAAATATATCGTCAGTCCGTCACTCATGTACACATACAAGATTGATGATGACGGATGCCTGTTTGCTCCATACCTTGATTAAATAAATCACTCTGATGGATTTACGTAGGTGAAGAGTATCACATTGATAGGCGGCCATTTTCATTAAGACGGTTAACCGCGTTATAAGATCCGGCTTGTCTGAGGATCGGTAGCTCTCGGTCAGGTCCCTCTATGACCTGACCCTCGTCAACTGAATTGAATGTCCTATATTCAATACTGAAGTGAAGAGGACCTTGACAGGACTCTGAGAGGCTGTATGATATTTGGATATTTGTGTTATAAATCGTAAATCTTATAATATTAGATGTTCTGAATGAATCCTTTGTGTTTTTTTTTGTAGTTCGATCAAGTGATCAGCGAATTTTCTGTCAAATCTTTCATATCCTTTATTCAAGCTGTAAACAAGTATACGCTAATCGAATAATGCCTTCTTTTTATTGAATGATGTATCCACATGGTACATAATGAGGCATGTGTTCTATCGGTGTGAATATTAGAGTCTGAATTTGCAATCGTATTACTTGAAATCGAATTGATCAGAATTTTAAAACTTGACGAGAGAGAGCGAGAGAGAGAGAGAGAGACGACACGTTTTATGTAATTATGACTAGATTAAGGTATCTCGATGTAGATGATGACTTTTCCTTCTGCGCCTACTTATTTCATTCGTCACCAAATGAACAATTTCTTCGTACTATAGTGTACTATATTTGTGTTATTCGAGTCCATTTCTTCTTATTATCTTCAAGAGTCAACTTAGAAACGTCACAGAGGATTGTGAGTATCCATTTGTGCGCTAATAACATTTGTACCGTGGTAATTGTAATGATTATGTCCTCAATATTGGTTGCCGTTAGTGTTTGGTGCTCCCTAGTGGACCACATTAGGAAGCAACGTTGTGTCGAATGATGTTAAGTCGACGACCTCTAATACGATTTTTCCATAGTGTAACTACCAAACTGCTGGTCCCTTCCGGCTATACCATAGAACATTAAAACACCAGTCTTTAAAACTACTAAAAAAGGGTGTATCACTTCTACCCAGGAATGCAATATTATTTACAACATACTTGCATGAAAAGTGGCCCATAATGCACTACTTTAGGTTCACAATGCAGTATGTTGAATACAATAGTGCAGGAATGTACGCCAAAGATAACTGCTACTTCTACTACTTTTATGTAATGGTACCATTTGCACATTTTCATAAAAAATTTGGTACTATTTTGATAATATATTATGAATAATAGTTACCCTGTTAATAATAATTGTTAACTTTGCGTAATCCAGATATCACATCTGAACCATGAATATATAAGAAAACAGCTCCCTTGAAAGACGTTTGAGGGTTAAAATTGTGTGTCAATACAAGTTGTCGCAATATTGCTAATATTCATAAGAGAAAAATAAAATTGGTAACGTGAATATGAGATGACCTACCTTCGTTCTTTTGGGAATCTAATAAGATAATATAAGTAATATAAGCATAACTAATCTAGTCAGAGTAGTGTGAAAATAGATTCTTTATAGCAACTGGCTTTTACTTTTAACATGACATTACAACTATATTTCGCGAAGGGTAAGGCAGAGGTGTACCTATCCATCCATCCACAATTCGCGAGTTATGTTTAAGTCCTGTGGAATAGGGGGCTAGCCTTTTACCATCAACCGGGCACGAATCAGCTGACTCCGGGCTCCTTCTGAACAATTCATGATGGAAAAACCTAATAACACTTTGACCGACCCGAGGGAGTCGAACCAAAGACATCACGCTTAGCATGTACCTAGCAGTAGTGCTTGCGACCATTCGAAGCAGTTCACTAGACCAACGACTTACTTATTTCTCGAAGTATACGTTTTCTGTAAAAATGTGTAGCTAGCGTGAATTTTATTCAAAGGCTCCGAGCTTACCAAGCGTGAAAGTGACTTTGGTGGTACTGAGCTACATTTTTAAACCCATTTCAGAAATGAAAGTATCAGAGCTGGCTTAGAGTGAGTAACATATTTTATTTTCTTATTACGCAGACAGGAATAGACAACCACTTCGGTGTGACATTTATGACTGCTTACGTAGTTACGTATACGTAGTTATTACCTACGTAAAATGTATTCCCGGCTGCGTGATGATTCATTGGAGCATTCGCTTCAAAAGTAACAACAAAAACAACCACCACAAGCTCACCCATTACCATATAGCTAGGAATAAATGAAAAAATAATGTCTAACAGAAACCGTTTGCAGACCACTAAAATAGTATGAAGATGTAATAAGTAAAACAAGGTACTGACTTGAAACCCCTCAGCCTCTGACAGCAAGAAGTAGAAGCAGCCGAACCAGTGCGCCAGGATGAGCAGGATGTGGATGAGGTTGATGACGCGCCAGAAGTTGGGGTACACCGTCCTGGACTCCACTATGTAGTAGAAGTCTACTGCTCTGTACACCTGGAAGAAGGATTCTGTGTGATTTTCAATATACAAATATTGACATTTCTGTGGAAACAAAACCCAGCATACTACATTGAAGTGTTACGTCCCACGTAATAGGGGGCGGGCCTATTGCCATCAACCGGGCACACCTTCGTGGCTACAACTGAGAAATTTCTGATCGAAAAACCCAATAACACTTTAGCCGACCTGGAAATAGAACCCAGGACATCTGCTCAGCAGTCGCGCTTGCGACCACCAGCCCTACTAGGCGGTTTTCGCAATTTTCATTACAGTTGTAAGCCGTGTCAATTGTAACAAAATCAACGGTGTTAATATTGATAATTTTTCATAAAGCGGTTGACCGCACACTTTAAACGGATACTATTAATTAGTTACTACTTTGCTTTGTGAATGAAACTGCTGTAAATTGGTACAGTGTGGCAGGCACGAACGCGTGACATATTGTATCGTACATTCGAACGGTTTTAAAATCGAGAATAATCGTTTTACACATCATATTTTTTAACAATTAAGACGAAAAGTATTATCGGGGATTCGAAAACTTCTTTACATTACGTTTATACTTCGAACGTTCGTGTTAGGGCCTTAGAAATTTATCATTTTCCCACACTTTTACACCATTTTGTTAGCGAGTGTCTTAAAATGGATATACCAGGACATCTAACAATTGGAAAACACTCAGTAACTGTTGATGACCGAACTATCTAATCCCCTTTTATGGTACGTTATGATATTTATTTTTTCTGGTATATTGGGCTATGTTCATTTCTAGTAGGAATTTACCGGCTTTTTTTTTAAATTAAGCCACGCGTATGTAACCCCCACGCATTTTCATGTTTTAAAGTAAGCAACTGCCTTTTTAACCGACTTCAAAAAGGAGGAGGTTCTCAATTCGTCGGAATATTTTTATTTTTTTTATGTATGTTCCCCGATTACTCGAAGATGGCTGGACCGATTTGGTTTTTTTTTTAAATTTGAAAGGGTATACTTCCCAGGTGGTCCCATGATCATCAATTCAGGATCTGGCGATGGGGTATTGGAGAAATAGAGAGGACTCTTCAAATTTTATAGGCACACTTGAAGCGATTTGGGTAGTTTATGGAACAATACTTTCTCGGAGTGGTCCCATTTCAATTTGGTGAAGATCTGATGAAGAACTTCGGAGATAGGCAACGGAACTCCTCAATAAATGATAGCAAATGGATTGGGATTGCTGAAATCTCATGTTTGGCTATTGTTTACACCAGTTCATAACATAACATCACGCCGGTACGCTGTGAAGGGGTAAGCACATGTGAACCACTAAAAAGTGAAAAATAACTTTAGCTTCAGAAGTCGGTGACAAAAAAACAAAAGCAAACTAGCAAAAGTCACCGACTTCTGAAGCTAAAGTTATTTTTTACTTTTTTGTGTTTTTGAAGTCTGTTTAATTTTTTGCAAAAAAAGTGTTTTCGTAGATCCTTTGAGCTCATAATATTTAACAAAAGACACAATAGTTTGTAACTTAAATTCTTTTAAACACGTAATATCTGAAAGAAAGACTAGAATTAACATAGAAACGTTCTGATATAGCGGTCAATTGCGGGTGAAACCGTTCTTACTTCTTTGTAAGACATTCATAGTAATTTAAATAAGTAATGTAGCTTGCCTTTTATAACGGTGCTAGTATATGACGTATTTATCCATTACGGCACCTATTTGTCTTCCTATCAGTATTAATAAATGATAAAAATGTTTCAAAAATATTTTTGATGTTCGATTTCAATATCATCTTTATTCTAGTTACCTAGGTTGGGTAGGATCGGGTTTGGGCGAATTTGAAATAGTTAATATCAATAATGTCAAATCAACCACTTCGAAATAGGTATACCCAGAGGCATTTCGTATTACTGTTTGCACTACTAATAGAAATGCGATAACATGTGCCCCTCGGCTACACTACTCCGATGAAGGAATTCATTAAGTGTGTAATGAGGACACCGTGCAGTATCTGTGAGGCATTTATCACGATTGACACGCCATTATTAACTTTATTGTGAAGCCGTAACCAACCTTTTACATTATATTATAAGCATTTTTAAAATTAAGTGTCTCAAAAAGGTGAAAGGATTATGAGGAAATGGCATGTGCTAGACATCCGGTGACACGCACTGGACCCGCGTGATTGGTTACCTCATTCCCACAGAGAGTTCTTTGTATAGTAAACGTTCTACGCTAGATTCGGTATGCTAAGTGCCTTAATACCCATTAAAGTAATAATATTTTTAATTTTTTTAAACTTGTAACAAGTTGTCTATACCATTGGAATGAATTACCCGTTTGTTTATTCAATTTTTCAAATCATCAGTTGTTTTAATTCTGAGCCATTAATTATTCCATTTAGATAACAAATGCTTAGTAGCAAGTCCAGAAAAAATCGACTTGCGACTTACATACGTACACATACGTCATAGTAAAACTAGTTGAACCTAGCCGCCTGCCTAGAACGCTATCCCATTTGTTGTCAGTACGTAGCGCACTTTCCACCAGCGGCCTTGATCGAAAGCTTTTACCGGTAACACGAGCCGGTTGTGTAGGCTCTATTGGCTTTGTTTTCTATTCTATTGTCTTCTCTATCTACCAATAGACGCGGGTGTCGAGTTGGGTGTACACGATGTTGTTTTATCGTCGCAGTTATTGGTTTTGGAAGGATCTTTTTAGAAGTCAATATACTATACCTGTAACATGAGTTGGACTATTTTATAAGACAGTGAAAGTGAACTGAATAAACACAAATGTCTATTTAGGGGTTTGGTAATTATATAGGTATATTTTTTACTACACGATTTACCTGTAGTTCCATAAAAATATACAAGTAAAATTCTCCAGTATCTAAACTTAAGTATCAAGGAATTTTGAACAAAACATAACATTGGTAATATCTGATCAAAATAATGTTAAGTATCATTCAATTTGATACAGAGGTTACAGATACAGAACTTGGGAACTGCGATTATATCGAGTCTCAAACAGATCTTATAATTAAGATCAACTAGTTGGTATCTCGACTTCAAATCTCAATCAAAGTCGATAAGTCCTCTTAACACAATCTTGAAGTTCCGTATTTCCGTTCACCCGAATGTAATTCGATATGTAGGCTTACGGATAATAAGCATTATTAATAACCAACGTATCGCAACGTATAACAACATATCCTTTAATTATCTTTCAATCATTATGGCCGAAATTCACGAATGAAACTGAAACTGATCAACACATCTAAACCGCGATCAAGTGCTGTCATAATTCCCATGAAATATTTAAATTAAAAGTTCTTTTATGCTGTTTAAGGCTCTGTTCCCACAACAGGTCGGGGGGATATGTAGCGGGGACTGTGTATTGAAACTAACCAATAATATTGCTTCATTTCATTAGTTAGTCATGTTATTGATTAGTTTTATCGCATCCCTGCTTATCTTTAATGAAAACACAGCCTAGATGACTTGTGCTGATCGTATCATTCATAAAATCCACTTACGGCCGTTTTATACATATAACTTACTTAAGTATAACGAATAGTTAATATGCCTTACTCTAGTTGCTATCGGTGTTTCTATAAACAAAGTTAGCAATGAATTGACAGGAATATCCTATCCACGTCACTTATCTGTCTCTCGGAGGGTTGATTGTTGACATTATTTTCTTTTCTTTTTTTAACTGTTTATCTGAGATAGCATCGTTCCGTTATCTGTTAGTAAGTTATTGAAAACGGCCGTTAATAATGCAGACAGAAACCGTAACGTTCCTAACAAAAAGGTTAATAAAGGAGGGCATAATCTTGCAAATTATCATCGAAATTAAACCTTTTCACAGCAGTAAGCGAGCTCTAAAACGTTTTGATTGCAAATACCTCGTTCTTTTATAGGCCTGTTCATGGCCTGTTCCAATGAAACGGGTTTCAGCGAGAACTTAATTACTACTGTATAATGTTTTATTTCTAAATTAAGATTGAAATACACTGAGTTTGGTGCTCAATTTGACGATGTCTTTAATTTCAGTTAGTAAAGCAAGTTTTATGATGTCAGGTAATGAATTAAGTGGGATAACAAGGGAACGATAAAAAGATCTTAGTAATATTGTTATTTAAATAGTCCCATAATGGAAAATTGACTCATGAAAATTAAATTAGAATTATTTTGTTCAATTAAATTATAATTGTTATAAAAACGGCTAGAAATGTTTAAAAACGCAAGACTAGAGACGAGAAATTTTTGCTAAAATGTTCTAAATTTTTGCTATTCGCAGGTCAGTTGTATGTTGTATATTGATGATTGATTGACAAGATATATATATTTGCAGAACTGTGACCAACCATGTGCGAGGTGAGATGATCGCAGTAACGAAGCTAGGACACACCGACCAAGTGAGTTAGGTTAGACATTTTATTTTTGGTCAATTCTTTTTTTTTTTGAATCTACTCTAGTTACGATCACGTTTTCAAGTCGTCGTGAACCTAATTAATTTTACGCCAAGGTGTTGCCACACTTAACTTTAGTTTTATTATCTCATCCTACCTTAGCCATATACTAAGTAAATATTTACTCACTCACCTTACAAAACCTAGGGAAGCGGATGATGGGGTTGGTGCCGAAGTAGAGCTGCAGTAAGTCTAGTGGTACCAGCGACAAAACGTCCAGGAGAAAGTTGCGCGACTTAACATAGTGCTTTGCTAGTTTCTTTGCGTCGTATACCTGGAGACAAAATTGTACTAAGTAGTTAAAATTGTTCACATAAAAACAAGACAATTTATTTAGCATAACTACTCGTAACATAGCAGAGGTGTACCTAACAGTACACCTACATTTTGCCAGTTATGTTTAGGTCTCATGTAATAGGGGGCGAGCCTACTGCCATCAACCGGTCACAGATCCAGACTCCGTGGTTGCTACTGAGAAAGTACTGAAGGAAAAACCCAATATCACTTTGTCCGACCCGGGAATTGGACCCACGACCTCATGCTCAGTAGTCGCTTTTGTGACCACAGACCAACGAGGTAGTCAATTCGACAAGTCAATTTATAAACCGCAAAATAATATATGTATTTTATTATGTAAGAAGAAGAACTTTCACTCCTGGAAATAGTCCTTCGCCACAACGACTGATCCTGTGTCGCTCTCATTCCATGAACTACATTCAGCATGCCATCAGTCAACCTACGGTCTACCCATGCAGTGCCTTGGGTATGGCTGCCACACGAGAACTTAATGCTCTATTCAGCAACGGATGGAAGCCTTCTATATTGATATTGGAAAAATGGAAAATGTATAGGAATTGTAGAATCTCTCTTGGTTTACTTATACAGTTTTTAAAATCCATGTTCACTAACAATATATGGATGTAAACTGATATCCGAAATAAAATAAAAATATATAATCTACCGAAAGTTTTGTCTTGTTGAAAATTGATTTAGAAAAATGAAACTCTCCGAAAGTGGTTGCTACTTTGTCTAGTCTTTCCCGCTGTCTTCAGAATATCATCCACTCATTGACTATTTGTCTACCTGCACATCTAAATAAAAAACAGTAAATGTTTGAATATTAACTTACCATCAGCCCTTGCTCCAAGTAGCCAGTCCTTAGCTGCACGACGAGGTCTAGAGCGAACACCACGTCGCTGATGCCGTCGCACGTCAACCAGAAATAGTGGCACATAATCTGCAGGAAATACCAAACAATTAGCACTTTATAAACCGTTTAACGCTAATATAGCATTTCAAATTCCGAATGGATCTCCAGAAGAAGACCACACGTTGCGGTTATTTTTATAATCATTTATCCTCTTTGTCCACCACCTCAACCTGATTTTCTTGCTTTGAGGTTTTCAGGCCAAGGCAGTTTCTGGCTGGAGCTATTTTGGATAGTGTTATTTCGAACTGGGGCGCATTGCCATCACCTGGAAGAAGTACTCGGCCTACAAAGAGGTAATGAAATCAAACATGAATTTACAATTGAAAAATAAAGTGATGGATTTATGCCTCCTACCCTGCCTTACATACGGTTGCCAAACGTGGATATTTGATTCCACGACCAGCAGAAAAATTGTAACGTACCAATGAGCACTAGAACGTAGTTCCTTAAATATAAAACTAAAAGACAGAGTCCGACACAACTTAATAAGGAAAAAAACTTAAGTCATAGACGCTTTATCGTTCGCTAAAAGTTTAAAACGGAGATGGGCAGGACATGTGGCCCGTTATACAGATGACAGATGGACGAAGACAGTGACAATATGGAGAGGCCCTCACGGTTATAGACGTAGAGGTAGACCGAAAGCGAGATGGAAAGACGAAGAAGGGGCAATCCCAGGAAAAGACTGGGCAGATGTCGCCAAAGATCGAGAAAATTGGCATTCTCTGGAGGAGGCCTTTACCCGAAAAGGGATCCAATTAGCGTAATCACTATTATCATTTACTTATATACAGCGTGTAACAGAAAGGGTATAACCATATGGAATACTGTGGTACGGACCATCAAACTGGACAACTTTCTCTATGGGACCACCATCGAAATCGTAAAAAAATAATCAGCTGTCAAAATTGCAAAATTTCAGTACCTACTCGACCCAAATGTATGGGACAGCTGATATTTTTTTTACGATTTCGATGGTGGTCCCATAGAGAAAGTTGTTCAGTTTGATGGTCCGTACCACAGTATTCCATATGATTATACCCTTTCTATTACACGCTGTATAGTACCATAATTTTCCCTAATATTGTCATGATTTGTATAACTTATAATATTGCATGCTTTTATGAATTCAATATGCATGATTTAATTTCAGTTATTTTGTTGTAAATTTTGAGCTATAACATATTATTTGATATTTCACGAAATTTATTAAAAAATTAATTTAATTTACAATATAATATTTTTGTAAATAAAATCAATTCTAATTTTGCATGACTATGATAAAATTAATTGAAGTTAATATTGTTATGTAATTTTAATAGCTAATGGAATTAAAAGGCTCTTTTTTTTGTTTTTCCAACTGGATTAATTCGGTGTAGAGATTTAATTGTGGCCAAGGGAAATAGAATAACTTTATGAGTCTTGAATGTAGCATACCTATTCAACTGCTTTTAGAGGTAATCATTTCATTGTTTCCAATAAAATTATGAGGGGTGATATGAAAGAGAAAAGAGTAAATGATGCCGTGACGTTTGACAGGGGAGAATGGATAAAGGAAACGTGTTGCGCCGACCCCAAGTAGAATGGGACAAGGCCAGGAAGATGATGACTTCATCGTTTCCAAATCTATTATTTTTGTACAATACTTTACTATCTGTATTATTATATCTAATAGAACAAACCATTTTTATTTTAATAACTGCTCACAAAAATACCCGGCCATGAACTTTTTAAAGCGGTATCTAAATTAAAAGAACATAAACGCCGGCTACAAAACATTTTAATGACCCATACAAATAGATCAAAGGCTGGTTTAGAACACAATTAAACCTTTTTTTAGATCATAATAAAAATATTTTTTATGTTTGTTGAGAAGCAAGTTAGCTCGCTTTGTGAAAGTCAAAGAAAATCTGAAAATATTTGTTGTTTGCTACAAATAAGATCGGGCAGACTACTGTTTTATTCATACACATCTTACCCAAAACAAGATGAAAGACGAAACCGTGAAATCGTCTATGTATGTATAGACGAAATTAGTTTGGTTGATCCGTTTATGTAACCCTTCGATCAGGTCTACTATATACCAGAAATCTACCTAATTTCCACTTTGAAAAGTTTTAAAGTATTTTAATAATTAAAGAAATTAAAGTTACAAAAGTTAAAGTTGTAACAGTTACTTGACTTTTGTCGTTGACCGTACCTAAGTTTTCACGTCTAGCCAATAGTTCGTATTTACTGCTTATTACGAAACTAGCGACCCGCCCCGGCTTCGTACGGGTGCAATGTTGATACTAATGTGGGGCAGTATTCATAATAAACCTTCGTCTTGAATCACTCTATCTATTGCTGAAAACTGCATTAAAATCCGTTGCGTAGATTATAAGATCTAAGTGTACAGACAGCGGGAGCAACTTTGTTTAAGTACCATGTAAAGAGAAAGAATTATCATTCTATTCTATTCGATAAAAAGTTTGATATTAAAAGAAAAAAAACGGAATGAACAATAT
Source organism: Eugnorisma glareosa (assembly GCA_947578425.1). Classification (NCBI taxonomy): domain Eukaryota; kingdom Metazoa; phylum Arthropoda; class Insecta; order Lepidoptera; family Noctuidae; genus Eugnorisma; species Eugnorisma glareosa. The sequence continues at coordinate 4,159,754 of OX387974.1, read as the reverse complement.
AAAAAACTTTTTGCTCAAAGCATTCGAAATAAAATAAAATAAAATAGGTATGTGAAATTAAAATTCCCTCAACATTGGTTTTACGACTTCTCATAAGTTCTGTGCCTAAAGTTTTGCAATCTTTCACTTTTACGTTCTCTGGCGCGTTAATAACAGAAATAATATTTATTGTGGAACTCAGTCAATTCGGGAATGAAAATTAATCTAGGGGAAAAGTCTTTTTTCAGAATAAAACTGCTTTATCATATTAATGTTTCATGTATTTTGTTACAGAGGACCTAACGCATCAGACTTCACAATAGCTTTTGGCAATAGGCTCGCCCCCTATGACATGGGATTTAAAATAACTGACGAAATTCCTGATCACCTCTACCAGATAGATTTTTAATGTTTGACCGACAAAACATCAAACATTAATATATAAAACCTACACAACAGAAATTCTCGCTCAAAAATCGAATCTCAAGGAGGAAAAATATCGAGAATTGGGAGACAAACTCCTTGCAAATGCAATCGATTGTCGTTTTATGATGTGAATGGGGATTAAACCCTTTGTAGGAGAGTTGTCCCAGACTCGTCGCGACCTTTGTTTGCGAAGTAAGTCCCCAGAGGGGAAAGGGTTACCCTGTATTGGGGTAGACCGCTGAAATGGTAGGGTTATACAAATGGTTTTGTTTTTGTCTTGCCCTATGAGTTTTTGTTAAGGTTTTCGTTCTTTGAATCATAGTGATTGGATCGTGTACTTTAGTTTTGTTAAGTAAGTGAATTTGAATAAAGTCTAGAGAAAAGAAAGAGAATATTAGGTTTTCTATTTAATTGTTTGTACGGCCTAACTTTTCAAAAGTCCAGTTTTAATATACTTTCAAAAATATAAAAATACCTTTTGTTTGAATAATTACATTTTTTATGGCGAATATTATGAGTTCGTTCCAGTTTGAGTTAATATAAGTTTTTATGAGTTTTCTAAATTTAGATCTCATAAATCAAATAGCCGTAGTCCCAGGTTCATTTTACGGATTTCATTTAATCGACACTTTCCTGAGAAAAGTAACTGCTGCTCAGTTAATAATAAAGTTCAGGAACTTCTCGCTGAATACAACAGCCAACTCCAAAAGAAGAACAAAAATTCTACAAGTAATCTAAATTCCGACTTACATTGCTGACTATGCCAAAGAAATTTTTAGTTGTCATATATTATGTACTTTCTTAGTAATTACTTAGATGAAGACACTACTGAGTGACGGGAAACAAATACCACACAATTTCGGCGCTTTCAAGGTAAACATATTACGTGACACAACAGGATAGAAGAATTTCTTCCTATTAAGGTCACATAAGTACCAAAAGGTCTGTCTACAGAGAAGAATGTCTAAAATCAGTTGGTCAGTAATTTGTGAAGACTCTACACAAATCACTGACCCACTAATTTTAGACGCGACTGAATAACGGGAAAGGACATCATGAGGAAAACTGCACTAACGTAGAAGTTAATAAGTAGCAAGAAATAAACCGGCCAAGCGCGAGTCGGACTCGCGCATAAAGGGTTCCATACTATCGTAGTGGGGGAGCCCCCTTTAATTTTTTGTTTATTTTTATCATTTGTTGTTAAAGCGGCAACAGAAATACACATTCTGTGAAAATTTCGCTGTCTACCTATTACATCATCATCATTTCAGCCGAAAGGCGTCCACTGCTGGACATAGGCCTCCCCCAAGTGTCGTCACACTGACCGGTCTTGTGCGAATCGCATCCAGCGGATCCCCGCAACCTTCACCAGGTCATCGGTCCACCTAGTGGGAGGCCTTCCAAAGCAACGTCTTCCGGTTCGCGGTCGCCACTCCAGATCTTTTCGGCCCCATCGGTCATCCGTTCTGCGAGCAATGTGCCCTATTACATGTTTCTTCTTAAACAAATAAATTATGATTCATGAGATACAGCCCGCTGACAGATAGACGGACGGACAGCGGAGGCTTAGTAATAGTCCCCTAAACAGTATTTCATATTTTTATTAATATCTCTGATGAAGCGAATGGCCAATGGTGCATACCTACAATTGTGTTCTCCAATTAGGGAGGACAAACAGTATCAATGCACGCTTTCCCAATTTAGCTAACAGGACGTTGATGAATGCTCCGCCATTTTGATTTAAAAATACTCATTCCCTTAAATACACACCAATTACACAAGGCCCTTTCAGATTTAGGATTGTTACATAACATCGCGCCAGTAAGCTTTGAAGGGAGGCAGAGGTGTACTTAATAATTATGTAGTACACTCACATTTAGTCAGTTTTGTTCAAGTCCCATGTAATAGGGGCCGAGCCTATTCCCTTCAACCGAGCACGAATCCAGACTCTGCGGCTGCGACTAAGAAATTCCTGATGGAAAAACCCATTAACAATTTGCCTGACCTGGGAATCGAACCCGGGACCAAGACCAACGAGGCAGTCTATAGGACTGTTAATTGGTATGTATTTCTTCGAATTTTTTAGTAAGCCGTTTTACTGTACAAGCGGTGTTAACCTATAAGTGATTGTTGCACTCACAAATGTATTTCTGGTAATTGCAATGTAAATGCCAAGTGTAAACAATTGTTGGTTAACCTAAATAAATAAATAAATTTTAATCAAGAGTAATAAGTACATGGGTTTTGTAAAATTAATGTATCTGCGAATAGGAACCTATCCATTGTGTTAATAATATTTTTGCGTTGGGTCGCTAACGAAGCTCATGTTACACGTATGATTACCAATTTCTCAGTAATGGATTTTTACTAACGGACATACTCTTGTTATTTTATCTTGAACAGTCGTCATGGGTAGTCAACAGCCTGGGAGAGCCAAGGAATGTCGTACTACCCAGTAAATGATTTGAAGAGGTCAGATAGGCAGTCCCTCCATGTAATTTACTGACTGAAATATAAATAAGCAATAATGTAATTGTTCTGGAAAATGTGGGTTACTCCGAGACAAGAAATTTGCAAAGCAGGTGTCTTCTTTAGAATGGCTGAGATATAGGGGCGGCCAGACATACGGACAGGACAAATCTACAAGTGTTCTGTTTTTGCCATTAGGCAACGAAACCCTAAAAAATTATAAAATGGCTGTTCTAGTAAAGCAGAGTGAAATTAATAAACAAACGTAAACAAACGTCAAACGTATAAAACTTGTACGATATTACACCCCCGCACACGTACAGTTCATGGCTTTATTGATTTCTCAAAGATTATAAGGTGACACGAATAATATAGTCGTAACATTTGCATCAATGTGTGATTTGCTCTCCCATTGCTTAATCGAATTAAGTTTTGCTTGGACGCTGCAGGCGAACGAAGCCGTCAACCAAGTATTCTGTACATCAACGTAAGTAACTTTAGGCGAAAAAAAATGCTGGTAAAAGATTTTTTTTTGGGATGGATAGTCACGTTTAAATTGTATGGGGGTCGTAAAGTAAAAATCTTACATTAAAAACATGTTTTTTTTGTGGTTACTTTTTTTTGTGTGTCTTTTGTTTTCTGCAACCAATCTTACCAAGGGTATCGTATTACCCAGCAACTGGGCTGTGGACGTCAGATAGGTAGTCACCACATGTAAAACATATACAGCATTAGTCTGGAAGCCGACCCCAAAATGTGTAATTGAGAAAAGACAGATGATGAATATTTTTGTTGTATAAATAATAAATATGTAGGTAGCATAGTATTAAGACGTTGCTTCAAATTAAAAATTACGTTAAAAAAGCCATTTACTAAAACGATACTAGTCATGAATCTAGATTTTTAATAAGATAGGTTTAATGCTAATCTCGACTCCCATCTAGTTTTAATGGATTTACAGTCACGGAGGCTGAGCAAATTAAAAAAGAGATTACCCTTAGAAATATGTCTTGAATGTCTGAGCAATATTTTAGTGTTTATTTCTAGTCTACTAAGTGCTCATACAGAACGAGCACGCTTGCTTCAGGAGGATTGAATTGATTGAACTTAAGGTGGTGTTACGATCGCGAATCATATTTTTAACCGTTTATATGTTCGTGGGTATATAAACATACTATCTGCAAATTGCAAAAACCGTAAGAAAATTTGAATTTCGCGGGCTGCCCTGGCGCTTTCACCTACCAATATGCAAACTACAAAACAAAACAATTTGAAACGTTTGACAAAGCATTCTATTGGACAAGTTTACTTTTCGAAATTCAAATACATTCGAAAACAGAACACCAGCGCTTCAACGATACATCTACAAACTAGACTGAACAATAGATTCCTTCGTCGAATGCATTTTTATCCTCAATTTAAAAGTAAAATCGTCCTCGAGCGGGCAATGGTGCGCAATAACAGGCTTTCGATACATTAAACTGCATGGGAGTACATGTGATTGTTTCGTTAGAAATACGTGGAAATATGATATTATTCAGTTTTCCTTTATAGATTTTCTATGATAAAAAGTTAAAGTTACGAGTATAACACTTGGAAAGTTCCGAAATTGGAAATTTTAATTGGCTTTTCCTAGATTAGATAAATATTTTAAATGTGGAACACATAGCCTTGTAGAGGTTTGCTTCGATATTGTGAGTTCGCTGAGATACTGGCAATTATTTTTAAAGATTGTCTTATGTATATGCTCACAGTCACACACAGCCAACAATTTGCAGCTGTTAGAATTCAATATGCACCTCACTTGCGTACTCCATTTCCTGAATTTCATTTGTGTTAAAAATAACACTTCAAAAGAATTATTTATTTCGATAATTACCTTCAAAAGTATTAAATATTCTGTTGCACCACTACTTTCCTTCACAGTGGCACGAAAAGATTATTTTCAACCTAACCATTTCATACCATTTCACTTCCACTTCCAGGCAATTCTACAACTTAATCCCTGGGTATAAGGTATAGATTCCTCTGTAATTGAACCGAACGTTATACTTGAATAATGTAACGACCAATAGAAGACGTGAAGTTATATAGACTGCTGTATTTTCATGACACGATATAACTATTATTTAGGATTCAAACTGTTTAATTATTTATCGTGTTTCTGATACTTTTATTGAGGACGTGTGGGTAGGAATAGGTCAGTTTGATTCATAAATTATTATCATTGATGGGAGGAGGATGGAGGTCAATCAAATCAAAGATATTAATATTTGCTTTGATTTGATTGTTTTGTATAATTGACATTAGGCATGGATTGAATTTTAACTACAACTTTAATCCCTCTTGAAAATTTTCGACACATTGAATTTGTAGATACGTTTCATCACTTACACAAAAACCACGACTATCTTCTTGCCTACGATTGTTGTCAAAAATTGACGATCATAACATGGTCAGTTCTCTTGTAATATTCGACAGAGATTAAATGAGTGAAAACATTTACCTGTAACTCTGGAAAGCTCTGCCTAACGATCAGCGTCCAAAGATTATAAAGCACGAAGACGGTGATCAGCCACAGCCAATAGAAGAAGAAGTTCTCGTCGGGGTTGACCACGGTGCGCGGCGCTCGAAGCTTGCGGCGCCTCTGTCTGTTCAATGCTCTGTGTTCGCCTGTCGCTCCCTCTGACCCGGTGTCTTCTACCTATGGGAAAGTTGTAGCTGTTATTGTACGGGACCTTTATTTTTTTTCTCCTTTGCAGTACTTAGTTAAAAAAAGAAAAATGACTAGTAGAATTTGTGTGTACTGCAAAACATTATTGTGTTTTAAGTATCAAAGCGAATAATAAATAAGCTTGTCATCAATGTAGACTAAATTAAAAAATTGCAAGATATTTTTCAATACACTTTCTCGAAAACTGGTTCTTATCGCACTACGATTAGGTTCAACATGCAATGTATTTCACACGCGTGTTTTTAAAAATATTTTTTCGCACACGTGCGGAAATAAAAAATTCCACAGATAAGTTCAACGACTATAGCTATAATCGGCGGTGATGGTTTTTTTTTAATCTCGCCAAGGAGATATGCGTCTTTACGGCGTAAATATTTTTTGAGTATTTAAATTGTTTATAAATAGAATATCATAGATAAACATGATTATTTATAACAAATATTTACTTATATGAACAAATTAATATTTACTTGTGTTCTAAATTTAAAAATATTTGAATTCTTTCTTTCATAATCTATTGTTTTTTTTCATATTAGGCTGTATAGCGGCATCAGACCTTTGCTTCTTCTTCAACCTGGCGAAAGCAAAGCGCGGAAAAAAAGCAAATTAAATCATAGTTTCCTAATTATTCCTGACAAAAATAATTTCCGTTCTACTATCTTATTTCTTCGAAAGTGTATTGAAAAACGTCGTTTGATACGCGTGGGGATTGACGCGCGGAATTAACACCCTCGCTTACAGCTCGGGTGTTAATTCCGCGCTCGAATGCAATAACAAAGTTTCCCCACTTATATCAAAATGTACTATTCCAACTTTCAATGGTGATATAGGTTTTTGTATGTTCTTAAATGTATCTTATCACATAAATACTGTGTCAGATTGATTAGGCAGTGCCGATTAAAAGGAAAACAGTTATTTCAGAACACGCATTTGGTGATAGTTTATATCTATATCCAATAATGAAAACTAAACGTGTGACATACTTCCAGACTAAAAGGATTAGCATGATATACGAGTATATGTATATTGTATTACAGGCATATATTTACGCGAATTGAAAAAAAAACTTAATATTTTCAGAGTAAAGGCTTTATCCCGTATTATATTCCATACCGTGATCCATCAATCAATTTTAATCTAATAGATATGTTCACGTAAATCCCATTTGTAGGTCACATAACATATCGGATACCATTACTACAACATGATGCGATACGTCAAAATCCAATACCCGAATTTATATTTAAGAATTAAGGTTTCTTCAATTCCGTGTAACTTGATTTGGGATTGACTTTACTTTTTTGAATAAATGACTATGGGCTGTATTTTATATCTCTTTACGTAAGTCTTAAAATCTAGTTTGCGTGGATGTCATGTGACGCATATTTTCCCGTTATTTTTCTTTTTTCTGTTTTCTTAATATGCCACGTTTTACGCAAATAATTGTTATCACTTTCTTTCTTTAGGTTATACTATCGTATTTATATACTAGTTTTACTCGGGACTCAACCGCAATGTTCGTGATTAAAAACATTAAAACTCCTTTCTTTGCAAAACTAGTCGAGCAAATCCGTACATGAGTAAAACCGCAAACAATAATATCTATGCCACTAATTTGAAACCTGAAAAAATACTAATATCGCTTTGTTACTAAACAGGTTACATATTTCGGCGATATGAAACGTATTACGATTTTCTCATGAGCATCATAAACGGTGAAGTGTTATTTGCCCAGCTCTTAAAGTTTAGGGTCACGCACGGTTTTACTTAGTTAATATAGCTTAAAAGTAATTTGAGATGGCACCACTAGCGGACGGCCTTAATCTGAAGTGAGGCTTCAAAATTCAATATTGTTTGCTTGAATGCATGACAGGTAGGCAGGTCAAGTTACCTGATATGGATAGGTTTTGCATGTTAATGATTTCCTGTATTTAACTTTTATAGTATTTACACTATTCATTTGGGTATCCAATCCAATATTCAAACAACATGATAATTTGAAATCTATTGAATGCTGTAGCAGGTAATTACCTGATGGTGCACTTCCTCGATTTGTGAAAGCCAATCAATATAATCTGCTGTATTATGATTTTAGATCTATTTGTAGTTGGTATATAATGTACATAGTAATTGATAATAATCTCTTGTCAATCTTATGTCCAGTCGGTCTTTGTTATTTCTGCCAATCAATCACAAGGAGGTAACAAAAGACTTGATAAACTAGATTAACAATTCATGAGACTTGATTAGCTTTTCAACAACAACGGAGTGTAATTGAAGCTGAATTTATAATATCTTGATCGATACAACTTATTCATGATAGTCTATACTAATATTATAAAGAGGTAAAGTTTGTGAGTTTGTGAGGTTGTAGGCGGTAATCTTTGGATCTACTGAACCGATTTTGAAAATTTAAATATGAAGCTACATTATCCCTGAGTGCCATACGCTATATTTACAATTTTCCCGTGGCAAAATTTCCGACCAAAACGCAAGCGAAGCCACAGGCAACAGCTAGTTTGAAATAAAAACAAAAGAATACTCACAGTTTCTTGCGTTAGAGGTGTCTGCCTAGTGGAAAATCTCTTTAGAAAGGAGTCTTCTCTCTTCAGAGGGGGTTTCTTTTGTATCGCTGAGCTGAGCTGCACCGTCGTTCGTAGCTTCATCCATCTTTGGTTCGATTTTGTTCTGCAGTCATACAAACTAGTCAGTACCGAGCAATTTAGGCAAAACCAAAATAGGGAGTTTAGTAAGCAAAAGTAGCCATGCTCTCAGATAGTTCAAGTATATTAGACAGACAAGAAATTACAGATTACTCAGTTTGTTAAGCACAGATTTCTGGAAGATTCTGTTCATTTATATTCAAGGAAAAATGTTAGTCATATTGGAATATATCTCTATTATTACATTGTTATGTGCGGTGATGCACTAGAACTTCGTGAACAGAAAGATCTCAAACACGTGCAAACAAATACCTCTATTTCGACATGCGGCATGGCAACTCACACTATAGAAACAAAAAGTCCAATTCGATTATATACGATAGTTTGTAGAGTGAAATATCAGTGAATCGAATCTATCTTTTCTAAAACTAATAACTAGGCATCTAAAGTTAGGAGTTCGAAACTATTCTTCTATTGAAACATTAAAAATGCAATTAAACAATGAAATAACATTGAACACGTTTTTATTGTCTCAAGTAACAGTAGGAAAGTAGAATCATTTGGTGAACTAGTAAGACACAATATTCACAAGAAAAACACACATAATCCAGTGAGTAAAAGTACCATTCCCGAAGTTCCTATACACTGACGAAGGTAGCACATTAGTGGGAAATCATAAACAAACAATGAAATATAATAACAATCGACAACGATGCGGCTTTACCGGTGGTCCGATAGTGTTCGAACCTCTTTATTTTCCTGAGTGCCTGGTAGTATGCCATGACAGCTTGGACGTGTCTCCATTTATGGCCGCGTTTGTCTGTGTCTGACTCCACCCTCTCAGTGTCCTGCATGGACTTGCGAGAGCTTGACGAACTCGATGCAATGATCGGTCGCCTATAAAGGGACGTATCTTGTTATACGGAGACAGTGGTGTAGTGTGTGCAATGTTGGTGGAAGCCTCCTGGGACCTTGTGTTGCGCGCTTTGGTGAGCCTCGAACCCTCTTAGATGCTGAATTATCAAGTGCCAAAATCTAGAACTAAAATTCTATAAGTCTACTATCATTCGATACTAAAATTCTAATCAAAACTATCTATAAAAGCTAAGCGGACATCAATATAAGAATGAAACGTAACAGAGGTAGTTCTTCACCACCAAAGCGGACAACACAGGTCGCAGTACACGATACATTGTCAACGAGACTTCACAAAATGATCACATGCATAATGCCTACGATCTCGTTAACGGACAGAACAATGTAATAAGTGTTTATACAATATTTTAGCATTACGTGTAGTCTACACGCCCAGCTGTGCAAGGTCGTGAACTAACTTCAACAGTTATAACTATTGCATTATGCATAAATTATCGTGGTAGGCGTAGGGCGCCAATTACGTATCAGTCGTTCGTTTAGTCGACGATTTAATGTGGCTTTCAAGTGACGTGCGGTATGGCCTTATAAAATCAATCACATCTCAAAGTTTGCTTGTAACATTCATAATTACCATAATCGAAAACGAGGCTTTAAGTGTTTTTTTTTTCTATTGCCATTGCAAACGCCACTGAAAAGCCTCAGCTCTTCTATTGGGCATACGTAATCAGCATTGGTATTGGATCGTGCTCGTTGCTAGGGTCGCAGCTAAGCGTATCCAAAGCGTAATGTGCCATTACATCAGGCCACTTACATATCGTCAGGCCTCGCATTTGGAGTGAATGGAGATAACTTGCTCAACAGCCTGAACAGGTTTAGAAAATTGCTTATCATCAAATTCTATTACATTTCTTATTTCTATTACAGTTGCTATGATATGGAATTGAAGCTTTCGTTTGATTGTAGAGCGATTGATGCGAGAAATTGATGTTTCGTTGATAAGAAACGAATTATTTTAGAGCAGAAACTACAAATAAGATACTTTTCTGCAAAAATATTATCTGCAGTTTTTGCGCTTCAATAAGTTCCTTTCTGCTTTTACATTAAAGCATAATTTAGGAGGTAATGACCGGAATAATACTTATTTTTAATGGTTTACTTAATTAAATATAATACTCGTAATATCTGCAATAATTTGATAAACATAATATACATATTATAAATAAATAATGTCAATGCATGTGTTTCACCTTAATGTTAAATTATAGGATACTTATTTTACAAAATGATTATGATGATGAGATTATGGATGAAAAAAATAAATATACTATACATATTAATATGTGATGATTAGTTCATTTTAATGATGAAATTTTGTACAATGCACAACAGGCAATATCATAGATATCTTTGTACGGGTACATTATGTGCTTGTATGATGTATGTAACTAACTATATTAGTATGTATCTACTACACCTACTAAGCAAGGGACACTGTGTGAAGGCTGTCCTAAACATTATGTCTATGTTGGTCGTGTTCATTTATCTACATAGTTTGATCGTACATAACTCTTTATGGCGTTCTAAGGAGACATCTGACATAAAAATGGCGGTATCAGCTTAATCTTGGCAATTTGGGGCAATATTGCCATAATTACCACCCGTTGGTATGCTGGTTAATGGTGTCGGTGGGATGTTATTTGCTCAACAATCCAATATTCTGCGGTCTATGGTGCCCTGATAGATTTTAGTCAATATTGTAGTAAAGAGAAAAAGCCGATCTGAAAGACGTTGTCCTTACCTAATCGAGTTTACTAAATTTCTAACTACCCCGCCCCTCTTTGCCCCGCAAAACCTAGAAAGTAAATCGTCTGTTCTAAGTCAGGCGAGTGAAATCTTTAGATTTCGACCACAAGTAGCCATGTTACTTATTAGAGTCCAGTACAAGAATCTTTAGGTTAGTAAAGCTACAGAAGAAATAGTAATGAATAACCAATTAGTTAAAAGTTCAGCCAATTAATATTACGTAAGTTATGGGTCCACCACCTAAGAAGTGGTTGAGGTTTGAGGTAAAAAGACGACCAATAAAAACAGGTTTCCTTAAATTGAATTTTCACTCGAAATTAATTTAATTGAACTGGGTAATTGGATTAACCCAAGCAATTAATTACTTTCGGGCCTAAGAAAGTTTGTTAGTGTTGAATTAGCAAAAGGGTCGGATGCGCCTCTATTATCGCCTGTTGGCACCATTTACAGAAAATAAAGGGTAATTTAGGTTTATTTTACTTGGCATCCCTTTTGTTAAAATAGGTGATCGGCATTTGGTGGGGGGTAGTTGAACTGTATAAATGCTTTTCATATTCATGGAAGATTGACCAAAATAAGACAATATGGAGTGAAGAGTGGAAGACCCTGGAGGACACCATTGTCTTGTTATTTTTAAACATTCAAAACAAAAAAATATAATAAAAACTCCTTTTCAAAAGGAAATGGACAGAAAATAATTTACACCAGATGCTTATTCAGAAGTATTTTATTTGTATAGTATTATATTGTTATTCGAATATCTTTATATAAAACGATATTAAATTAAGAACACAAAATTGTGTTGTGTTTATAGCTATGCTAGACCCAATGAAAATAGTCTTAAAAGCGAACGAAGGAATAATTTCGACCAATTTCCAGGTTTCAAATAAAATATCGATTAATTATAAAATATATCGTATATTTTCAAAAATAGAATCTTGAGTTTGCAGATCAGCTAAATGTGTACCAACAGCACAGGATTCAAGTTTTGAATATTTATTTTTAAACTAAAATACTAAATAATTTTGTATATTTTGTTTGAAACAAAAAAGCAGTTTTCTTAAAAACCTGATCTTATAAAATGTTCATCGGGCCTTTTCCCACTAAAAGATCATCGATAAAACCTTTTAAAAAGCCCTAACAGCTGAAGCTGACAGCCACTGAGTTACCACTGTTCTGGCATCGATATCTCGAATACTTCAATGTCATTAAGCGGCTCATATACCAACAAATCGATAAGCGACTCGATGCATAACTCGATTAGACTCGTCGCTGTCGGTGGTTTACCGGTAAGCCATGCTGGGATATAGGTTATAGTGATGTCATTGAATCGCTTTGGGTTTAATTTATTTTGTGAAGTACTTATTCTATCGATAAAAATTTACCGATTATTAAATTATAAAAAAAATTAAAAACAAATGGATTTTGCGTTTCATCTTAATGAGACTGAAAACCAAAAATCGGAATAATTTATAGTTTTAGTATCGAACTTACTATTAACTCGTTTTTCCCGACTAACCGATATTTAAGTACTGGCTAACTGTCGACAGCTAATTGGTAGCCTATCGATCAAAGCTGCACTCAAACGCCTGCCTATGCCTAACCTAGTCAAGCGTTATTAAGGCAACATTTGCAGGTGCATTTGTATAGCATCATCAACACGGTTTCATGAAGTTCTGGTACCTTCATGGAATTCTAGCTTTTCAGTGGTTGGTGCTGTTTTAAATGAGGATATCGTCACCGTCACTATACTATTCGGTGTAGTTTCAATTTGACCATTTTGTATGATAATTTGTATTTTGTATTTTTTATTTTGTATTTTGTATTTTATATTTTTTATTTTGTACTTGAGAAGCAATATGCTTCATAGGTCTTGTAAGAAAAGAGTCGTTCATCCTGCATTGTAGTGATGGTCTTCCCACACTAAACCATGTCAATATTTTTCTTTCTAATTCAAATGAACCTCCTACACATGTATGAGTTCCTGGTAAGTGCGTTCTTTGCATTCAAATGAAGTTGGATAACTAGATCACCATCATGGTGATGCAGTAAACCACAGTGAGACTGAGGCAGTGACAGTCGCAATATTTAATTTAACTTCTACAAAGCGAACCTCTCTAGTTCTATGAGATCCTGGTTCCAACTTAAACTGTGGGTAATTGCACTTCTGAAGCCAAGTTAAAGGTAAGCTTGAAGTTAGTTTGTTATGAGTTTTTGAAAAAGGTCTGTTTAGTAAAAACTATAAAAATAAATCTTCTTCGCTTTTCTCTCTTAACTTTTTCTAAAGATTTCAAGCCAAAACTTGGTATTTTTTTATTTATTTAGCCCATATTGTCAGACTGCTGGGCAAAGGCCTTCCCCGTAGCCTTCCACATACGTGCGGCTTTCTCAGGCCAATCTCTCACAAACGCCTCTAAGTCGTCACTTCAGCGATTTCTCTTCTGGCTTCCACTGAGTGACGACTCTGGCCCATCGGTCCTGATGCATTCTAAGGACATGGCCCACCTACTTCCACTTCAACCTAGTAGTCTTAGTACCCACATCAACGATTCCAGTTTTATTGTTATTTATTTATATTTAGTAAAAATCCAGGACAATTTTGATCAATAATTTAAAAAGAAAATTAAATATGTACATGTGTATGTATAATATATGTACATACATGAACAGCAACGCTTCTACGCAAGTATGTGTTAAATGCAGCGAACTTTATATCTTCCACGACCGTAAGCAACACTTTAAATGCAATATTGCTCCATTTAATGGTTCGCGATGGACGTGCTAAAACAGTGTTAGCACGTAATTTAATGCAACTACATTTTAGATAGAAACTTATCTGAAACGAATGAATGTTTCGCTTTGAGAGCGAAATTAAATCTGTAGGTGTAGTCTGAATTGCGTAATTTTCTTTTATTCGTATGATATAATTTATGGTCTGTGCATTAGAATGTAGTTTATAGACAATTATTGCTAAAGGTCGACTGGTAGACAAAGTCACATTGCATTAAGCACCTACGCTTTATGTACCATCAAATAAAATGTATCATTAAAGAATAAATTAAGAAGTAATAGCCCGAGGCCTAGCCCGAATGCTTGACGTAAATGTAAAGTAAATTCGTACGATTCTGTATTGTAACCATGTAAGCATTTTGGTTTTTTTTTTTGCTTCAAGAATAATCTTATCTTAATCTTAAAAGTTAGAATTATTTGCGAATCGATGAAATCCTTCGACTTTATGTATGTTATGGTAGTGAAAATGAATGATATGTATATTATTATGTAGACATAGAACATAGGTAGAAAATATTAATACTAAATAATATAATTTAGGTACATAAATTATGTGTGTTTAATACATTTTGTGTGCCTATCATACCTTTTGTAATGTGTTAGCAAATTTAAAAGTCCAAGGATTCTTAACTGCCTCCAGAAATATAACTTTTCATAGTGGTGAAACTCCTAAAACAAAACTAAAAAGTCTTGAAAACGGAAATCTTGAAACAAATGAACGAAGACGATTTTCTGGAAGAAATTAAAAATCCAAGAATTTATTAAAAGGTTGAATCTTTTTAATGAACGCATCATTTAACTGCAAAGATTGTTTAGATATTTAACTAGAAACTGTTAAAATTATGTTTATATATTGCTCCTGGTATTTGCAGAATTGTAAAAATATTGAACGCAGTAAATTCATTTGTCGCAATGGAATACACATAATTTCAAATTAATTTAGCACACTACATTGCCAGCTCACAGTACTGACCGCCAGGTTTTCTGAGTAGTAGCTTATATTTCGCTAATTTTCTAATGGCTTTAAATCCGATATAATGTTGAAAATTACCTTACACGTTCGTTGAAACTAGCCTATCATTATGGAAATTCTTTGATGAACTGCACTAATTAAACTGAACGGTGAACGCGACCAAACGGCGGAATTCAAGAGCTGTCAGTATCTCCCTATCTGACAGCTCTAAAACATACCTAAATTTGCAGTGACTTTTATTCTCATTGGCATAAGGTTTAATAATCCAGAGGTAAAATCACTGTGAAAGGACGGCAGCTTAGAAGAGCTCGCATTCAATTTTATTGGTAAAAATTCGCTCTTATTAATCTGTTGAACGATGATCAAAATGCTGAACCTGATGGATGAATGGTTAACATAAAAATAAATTAACAACTTAATCTACTCAGAAAGGGGGCCCCGCAATACTTATTATTGCTTTTATATCATTCCAAGTTTGGATCCACAAACATGAACATGAACAATCAAAATTATTTTATCAAGATTTTTGTGCCTGTTTTTAAAGTAGGTAAATTGATGTACTACGATGATACGAATAGACATATAAAACATTAAACCAATCAGTTGTTCAAAGCTAGTCTTTTTTAATGGTTAAACTATTGTGAAGATGATTTTCGTAATATTTCTGGTCCATTTTACTCTCTGAGATGTTAGCGGTGAGCGGTGTAAACGTAGAGTAAAATAAGAATTTACGTTAGGTTTATACCAGCCAATCGTGCCTCTGGATTATTTTGTATAAATTCTGTTCAAGCCAGAGACTGTTTATCAGGCCATTCATCATATTAAAAAAATGAAATCGTATTATCGTAGTAAACATTTTCAACTTAAACCTATTCTTTATCTTATTCCAAATTCGAATGAATGTTAACGAACCTCTGTCCAGGGCTTTTACTTTCACTGCTAGCATTATTACTGGAATCGTCATCTTCTTCTCTAGATGTGGCAGCAGATAGGACTCGGGATGAACCAGCGTTAACCTCGCTCCCATCATTGTCTTCACCTTCTGATGTTCTGTTTGTGCCTTCTTCTGCCTGCCCAATAAAAAAAAAACATAAATGATTGATGTGTACAAAGGCTGAATTCTTATTCTTAATAATATTCTTTTAATCTGTGGAGACTTTTGACATGCGCTCATGCTGTATTGTTTGATTCTGTATCTGTGTTTTCTCGGTTTTTTAAATATTATAAATGTTCGAGTAGTTTTGTGTTTTGGCGTGAAATAAATTTCTTTTCTTGTTTGGTAAATTGTAGAAATAGGATGTAAAATACGTTTTGCCTTAAGATTTTTTGTTTTAAATACCGTCATTTCATAACTCTTCTGGTACTCAACTTGTTAATTAATATTAATTGAATTCTATCTTACAAAATGGCGAACCCTTCAAGAGTTAATACAATTTTGATAAAAGATAAAACCATTTTGTCCAAGTATTACCAGGAGCCTTGCGGAAATAAGTAAAATCGAATAATTTCCTCCTGGCGCTTTTCTGCATTAGTACCTACTTTTATATCCAAGAGAAATCATTTTGGAACAAAATAGCTCTTTTTGGACCTCTTTCGAATGAGGAAGGGTAATATAAATTATGATTAGGTACTGGGTTGAAGGCAATCAATTAAATTATTCAATTTTGATAAACTAAAAGTCTTTTATTTCAATTATCTTGAATTTGCTTGCTATATGACTAAAGTTGAAAAGCCGAACTGGTTTTACATTTTGACAGATTAATATAAATATCAGTGAAAGGACACGTATCTACTTCATCTGAATGTAAACAACTAAGAACGAATTTCACCATTGAAACTGAACGCGATTATCACGTAAAACGGCGTTCAGAAGATATCAATTCAGCAGCAAGCAGCTCTTAAACGCAGTTTAATTGGTGAAGTTCGCACAGATATACAGGGTGGAATTTTTCAACGCCACCTGGAGGGAAAGTACTCTAAATACTGGAGATAGAAAATTCTACTCAAAGAAAACATTCATTTATTTTTTTAAATAAATAAATCTGCATTTAAAGATTTTTGAAAATTCGCTTGCAACACTCGGGAATCGATCTGGCTAAACTCCAAAAAAATTACATCCTGTACTTTAATGGCATCAATCGATAGAGTGAATCATAAGGATCAAATCTCTGATTTATTCCATTCTAATACCAAAAACTAATACCACTGGTATTTGATTCAACTCTTATTTTTTTTCTATTCCGAACGGATACCACTTTTTAAATAATTTAATTTAATGTACGAACGAATACCAACAACTTGAATTTGGTACAGTTAGCGCAGTCAAACCTAATCAAAGTAAATTTGTTTTTCAATATTTTTATGTAATCGTAATATAATGCTTAAAACTTTCCAAATTCACTTCACTCCAATATTTTTACAAAGGTTAGCATAGGTAAGAGTAGTTTTAGTGAATCATCTTGCTATTTTTTTTACCTGCGAGAAAGGGTGAGTTTGCTCTATTGTTCCAAAATTCGAAACAACCAATCAGAGTCAAGTGTGACTGGAATGTTGTGCTTTGACTCGGAGAGAAATTTTATCTACATAAATTCCTCAGTACATTTCCGTGCGGTGGCGGTGGCGTATTGGTATCAGAGTGACAGTGATTTTTATTTATTAAGTGAGTATATTAATTTGTTCTTTTGTATAATTTACTTCTCTTTATTAAAATTAGTGTTATTTAAAATACCTATTATTTGATTTTTTTATCATAATCCAATCAAATGTAAAAGTTACATACAATATATAATTTTTTTTAGATATGTCTGAGGAAGCTGATAATCAGCCCTCAACATCTTCGGGAAAAACAGGAAGCTTGACTTTCATAACAAGAAATGGTGGCTTGGTTTTAATGAGAGCTGGTTACCAGTACACAAAAAAAAGGGAAAATAAAAATGGATGGACCCATTGGAGATGTGTGAATGTTAAAGAGTGCAGTGGATCTTTACAGATAAAGGTATGTTACCAACTTCTTACATAGAGTTTAACTGGCTTATTTATAATGGATTAGTGGAGCTTTATAAGGCCTTTGTAGGAAGCTTGTTAAAAAAATGGTATTCATAATCGTATTTTAGAGGTAAAAACACTCTTTATTTCTCCATTAAAGTTAATTTGATTTAAAGAAGCCATGACCCTTCTTTAAACGTTCGTTAACAATAAAATGGCCGACATCAATTCTATTCTATTTCTTTAAATGGCAATTAGTACCGATGCCGTTGTCGACAATTCTGCCATTGTCAAAAGTGAATTGGAATAGCAAGAGTAAAAAAAAAACACTAGATAAACAAAAAAAAAAGGGAAACAAATGGCCGACATCGATCAGTTGTTTCGTGTTTGACGTTCGGTTTACAATGTCAGTCAGTTAGTATTAAAATACCTACTTTAAAATCCCTACATAGCATTGTGGTTGTTCGCGTATAAAATTGTATTAGCAGAGATTCGATGCATTTTATCTGGATGACGAAGAATTTCGTAAATGGTACAGTTTTTCCAAAGAAACGGCTGCTTTTATAATTAATTTAGTCGGTGGTGTGGTACTTCACCAGAATTACAAGTATTAACGGCAACGGCCTTTGCCGCTTTTTCCCAGATTGCATGATAACAAATTCAACAAATTGTTCAAAAGACTAGGTAGTTCAAACTATTCCCTCCTTTACCTTGGTGTACGTTTTTTATGACAGTGTTTAAAA
This sequence comes from Eugnorisma glareosa, assembly GCA_947578425.1. Taxonomy (NCBI): domain Eukaryota; kingdom Metazoa; phylum Arthropoda; class Insecta; order Lepidoptera; family Noctuidae; genus Eugnorisma; species Eugnorisma glareosa. The sequence goes on along the minus strand of OX387974.1, from coordinate 4,141,313 downwards.
ATGCATAGACAAATTTTCTGTGACCAGAGGCAAACAACGTTAAAATCGACTAAAATCGCATATTTTTCTACAAAATGGCAACATTGTGTACGATAGTGGCGTTTAGTTATGGGAGCTCTAAGAAACGATTATGAATAAGAATTTTTATCGAACGTTCGGTAGGCTTAAGGTGAATGCTCCAGGGTAGCCCGCGAAATTCAAATTTCCGTACGTTTTTTGCAATTTGCAGCTGAGTATCGGATATTTTATTAATAGAAACTAAATTCGCGGTACTGGCATGTATGTATTTACACAATTATACTTATTAAAACCTTCAATATAATTGTCTAACTTAGAGAAAAGAGAAAATGTGCCATTTTAATAATAACTTTACGTTTAATATAAATTTTAACTTAGTGGGTTACATTGATAAATTTAACTAATATAATGATATAAATACATACATGCCAGTACCGCGAATTTAGTTTCTATTTACCATACTATCCCATACTGAGCTGCAAATTGCAAAAAACTTACGATAATTTGAATTTTGCGGGCCACCCTGGAGCATCCACCTTAAAACATGTTTTAACTAATGAAGGTTTATACCTTCGGTAAGCGTTATATTATGAATAAGACAGTTAGTGTTCCATCTTTCAATATGTATTTTTATCCGAAAACTATTTTGCTAAAGCTATTTTGTTGTCCTCACAGGATGGCAATATTTCCAATGAGAAAAATCATAGCTGCGAGCCCGATGAATTCAAAAATGTAATGGCAAAAAAGCTGGATGATTTAAGAGATAAAGTGATGAAGTCTGATTTCGCCCCAATACCAAACATATATAACAAATTCAAATCACAATTCTGCGCTACTGAATCAGATTTGGTGAGAAATATCCCATCGTTTGCAAACATCAAATCAAAATTGTATTATGCAAGAAACAACGCAGCTGGTGTAAAAAAAATTAAATGTAAATCAATTGATGAAGTAGAAGTTCCATTACAATTTAGAGATTTTTTGTTTTACGATTATAAAGATGAGTCTTCCAATACCCGAATAATAATCTTGGTCAGTCCAAATCAACTAGAGAAAATTCCGAGCATTAAATTTTTTGAAAGCGACGGAACATTCGATTGCACCCCTGAGCCTTTTGTGCAGTTATATACTATCCACGGAGATCTGGGAAGTGACGAAGATCACACTCGTATAGTTCCTCTTATTTATGTTTTACTTAACAAAAAAACAGAAGAAACATACAAAAAATTATTTGAAATTTTGAAACAAAACATTCCTGGGTGGGAACCCGTAAAATTTTTAACAGATTTTGAACTAGCCGCAATGAACGCCATTACAATTGTTTTTCCGTCAGTTGTGATTAAAGGATGCTACTTTCATTATTCCAAAAATGTATGGAAAAAAGCAAAACAGTTGGATCTGACAAAAGATGCTATCACCCAAAGACATGTAAGACTTTCAGCTTTACTGCCTTTACTTCCTCGTAAATTCATATCAGAAGGATGGTGCTACATAATGGAAGACTGTCCTGATACTGACGACATTCAAACATTTAATGACTACATGGTGTCACAATGGCTAGAGAACGAGAGTTTTGTAGACATTTGGTGCGTTCATGGTGAACGCCATCGAACCACAAATGCCGTAGAATCTTGGCATAAGAAATTAAACTCGGCTGTGCCAAAGAATGCTAATTTATATCAGCTTCTGAACGTGCTGAAAGAGGACGCAGATTTACAAACAGTGGTTGTTACTCAATATAAATCAAACGCACCCCTCGCAAAACGATGTGCACAGACAACTATTATGAAAAATTCGTGGATCACATACGTAACTGACCAACTCCTCAAAAACAAAATCTCCGTAGGTCACTGCTTAGAAAAATTAAGGGTTTAGCTACTAATTGTTGAAATATAAGAAATTATTTACACGTCATTTAGCTGATTATACTAATAGTTGATTTTCTGTGATATTTTATAATTCTTAGATTATAAGTGAATTATTCATATATGACGTTTTTGCAAAAAAAAATTGCTGATTCATTGCTATATAGGTGAAGAATGACTGATTTGATTAAACAAAAAGTTGATTTTCTGTGATATTTTATAATTGTTAGATTTAAAGTGAATTTTTCATATTAGATATTATTGCAAAAAAAAATGCTGATTCATTGCTATGTAGGTGATGAATGACTGATTAGATTATACAAAAAGTTGATTTTCTGTGATATTTTACAATTGTTAGATAAAAAGTGATTTATTTTTGTTAAAAATTTACCTGACATAGTTGTTATGAGATAGGTAGACGTGAATAATTACGTACCTGTCTAATAATAACTATGTCAGATAAATTTCAATATAAATTAAGAGTTAATTTTTTGAGATATTTTGTAATTTTTAGATTGTAAGTAAATTCTTCCTGTTTGATGTTTTTGCAAAAAAAATATTATACAGGTATAGAGAGGAACTAAAATTATATTAAAGTTGATTATTTAAGTGATATTTTATCATTGAACAAGACGTTTGCTAACAAAATTTGATTTTTTTGGAGTTATCTGTTTTTTTTTTCAATTAAAGGTCTTATATTTAGATACAAAGCATTTTTACTGACTGTACCTTATATCTTTGAACTTGTTTTGGTATTAGTTTAAACAATGGTATCGGTTCGGAATAGAAAAAAAATATGAGTTGAAACAAATACCAGTGGTATTAGTTTTTGGTATTAGAATGGAATAAATCAAATCTCTGTAACAAACATGAAAAATTAAAGAAAGGAAAACCATGAAAATTTTAATTCTAAATTATTTTAAAACAAAAAAAGGGTAAGCTAACTACAAAATGAGTTGCTCAAAATGAACTCCATTTTGTTGGATATTTATTCTTTTGGAATTCATTTCTAGTAACTTATATTAGCGAGGTGTGATGAATATTGAAAGTCGAAATATTGAAAACCTCAGTTCTCAACTCGTGTATAGTTGCATAAGATTTTTGGTAAATTTGATTTTTAACATACCCTCATTAAAAAATCTAAACAGGTGAGGTCTGGTGATCTCGCAGGCCATCAGATTGTGCCGTTTGTACCAATCCAGGTATTGAAGTGGTTATTAACATAGGCAGTGGTGATTCCGCTGTTATGGGCCGGAGCACCATTCGTCATTTTAATAAATAAATGACGTCAAAGACAATTCTTAATTAGGTATTAACATAAGTAATCGGATGGACCTTTGAGTAAAAGTGCTTTAATTGAATTTACAAGTTAAGATTTTATGGTTTTCCTTTCATTTAATTTATCATGTTTGTTAGAGAGATTTAATCCTTATAATTCACCCTATCGATTGATACCATAAAAGTACAGGGTGTCATTTTTTTGGAATTTCCCGAGCGTGGCAAGCGAATTTTCGAAAATCTTTGAATGCAGATTTATTTCTTTTTAAAAATAAAGGAATGTTTCCTTTGAGTAGAATTTTCTATCTCCAGTATTTAGAGTACTTTCCCTCCAGGTGGCGTTGAGAGTGTAACAGTAGCTTGAGGTGCTGGCTTCTGTACATAGTCACTTTATCCAACTGATTGTTTGACAGTTACCTACCCATACCCGAAGATCCATGATAGCCTGGTAGGTAATGGTGTTATTAATAGTAGTTGATAGTAAAATAACGGTAATTTATCACTCTCGTATATCGTGGCTACGTGTCCATTAAAGACACTGGTGGATACTGACATTATTTTACTTTAAATAAATTTTTACTACAATTGGACTTGACAGTAATTTAATGAGTGTTGCCAGTATCAATTATCAAGCTTTTTATGGCAGTGCCGTCAGGGAAATTAATTGTTAAGCAAATTGTCACACTAATTCAATTTGTCATGTTCTAGCTATTTCGTACAGAATTATAGTTGTGGTGGTAGTCAACTTGCTTGACAGTAATTTTTCTTGACTGTACCTACTGGGAAGGTCTCATGGATAAAATGAATAAATGAGCACTTCCCCTTTGCAGCGTCAAACTTTTGCCGTTGTTAGAGGGACAGTTTGGGACAGGATGAAAGTTATAAATTCAATAAGTTCCTATAGAAAATGGTTTTTAGGGAACTTTTGATCATTTGTGGGTAATCAGAATTGATGGTTTAAGAGATGAAATTGTATTGGATATGGTTTCTGTAACGCAGTCCTATGTTTTTGGCATTACTTACCTATCCTGTGTCATACTGTAATCGGTACTTTTAGTATAAGAAACATTTAAACAAATCATCTTTGTTATAACAAAATATCTATCCGTAAAAGTTGTTGTTCAATCCAAATAAATACTCTTGAAGACGTCAGCTTACAAACCCATAGATAATATTGATTGACTGTCTGTCGTCGAGACGGTCGGTCAAGGTTGAAGTAGTTTCGGAGCTCGCGATCACTTTTGCGGGTCATTCGAACTCATTTCGGCGCCCTTACTCTTGAATTTCGCGTCTCGGAAGAGGTCCATAACCTTGGAATTAGGTTTTTATGCCACTTATCTATATTGGACCTTCCTCAAGGACAAACCCTACAAAGGCCTTAATCTCGACCTCTATGCCACTTGAAAAAGGTAGACAGTAAGAAGGTTCTATTAACATGTTTTTTTTTTTACATTAAGGTTACTTTTTACAACGCTGATACTTGTTACCTCGAAAGCTCAAGATTCAAATATTATTTTTGGTTATACTTACTTGCTCTCATGTAAAAAAAAACATATTTGTTGTTGAAAATATCTCTACTGTTTATTCAAGTTATCGGTCAGGAATTTTGAATTGAATTAATTTAACGTAATATCAATACATATTATTTTGAACATACAACGTTTGCAATATTCGCTTCGATGGTGGCAAACTTTTGATGTATGTTTTACAACAGTAAAGGTATTTTGTACTTTTTACACTATATAGAAATAATTTGTCAATTCAATCGTTTATTATTAAATAATTCCCGTTTCTCACAGCATTAACATCGCTAAAGCTTCACAAGTAACAAGACTCCGCTACCCAAAACTTTACGTTTCGTTTGTATGTCTGACTCCAACTTAATTTCTCTGTCCGTTAAATCTGAGAGGTGTGAGTCAACGTTGGAACTATCTCAACTCTATTGAAACTTCGAGAAACTTGATTCCTACCCGCTTTCGCCAACACTAGATAACACCTTAATGAAAACGCACTGTGGGATTTTCAAGTTTCCGCTCAGCACCAAGATTTGAAATTCCAATGTAATATAGGCATTAATTTAAGCATTACTTCATGTGAGTGGAAACGAGTCTCAGAGGTGTAAAGAAAGCCAACGCTAAAACTATCTCAACTGTCTTGAAACTTCGCGAAACTTTATCTGATTTTATCAGCCTACAGACTAAAATTCTCATCGAGTTCGGACTGAAAAGGTTTAGTAATTATTCACGGTGGCAGGCGCAAAGTAACGAGAAAACGATGCTGATTTATTTTTAGTAAGACAACCAACGTTTTGGTTGTTAGTGAGCATTTTTTAAAAGATTTATGTGGCTAATTTGCGGGGCAATCTTTTTGGGTAAGATGAAGATTGGAATAAAATACATACAATACAAGTATATGTTTACACTACGAAACGAGTAGTGAGTTTTAAAATGGGCTAAAAAAATTGCTGGTAAAATTACTCGAATACTATTTCTTGCAGTGTTTCAAAAAACAAACTGAAGAGTCAAACGTAAATATTTAAAATAGGTGCTAAAAAAACTCAATTAAAATCGGGTGTTCTTTACATGGTTAGCTTAGTATTCGTATTTTTGTGAGCAGAAAAATATAATCTGTGAGTAGAAATAGTTAATTGATCAGCAACTCATGGCCAGCAAACATTCCAAAATCAATCAGCAATTTATATCATTCTGGATGGCTGTAATTATTTTTGTACAGCATATTAATTATATAAGCTGCAATGTGCTGCTCCTGTTTAGTAAAATTTTGGTTAGCACTCAGAGGGTAAGCAAAAAAAATCATTTTGTATATATAAGCAGCTTTGCTTTGCTTTTATATTTTGTGTGCAATAAAGAATAAGAAAGTAGTAAAAATACTTTACTTGTCTAAAAATAGAAATTACGCTGAACAGATGGTCGGATCGGGCGTAAATAAAAAAAAAGCTGCCGCCCTATCTCCCGTCAGCCATGTCGTCGGAGCTCCACCGGCCTTCGGCCTACGCTCCTCATGTCCCAGAATAGGACTTTTGGGACCAATTAGTTATTTTGCTCATCATGTTTTTAATAAGCATACCAATCAAATACACTGCTTATAGACACGTTTTCTCTGCTGATCAATCATGAAATCTTGCTGATCAAGTAGTTATTTTGCGGACTGAATGTTTATTATGCAAACTCATGTTACTGTAAGCTGCCTATTTATAATTTAATTTTTGACCATTATCAAAATTATTTGCGGAACAAGGATTGCTGCCTGATTTTTTTAATTGCAAACAAAATCTTTGTATTGCCGACCAAATTATTTAAATGCTGTTTTTTTGTGGCTCACCAAATTTTATAATTGCTAAACATTTAATTACTTTCTTATAAAATCTGTAAAGTTGCGACCGAACGCCAAAAGAATTAGGTGTCCAGTCACAAAACATGGATTTACCTGAGCATGCAGCTCAGCATTAATTGTAAGTTGTAGTAGGTATTAATCGTCTAAGTTAATACAAATAAGAGATATAGAAAAAATCCCTTTATTTCAGTGTCAAATTCACTAAATTCACGCTTAAAAAATAATATACAAAAATAAGAAAACCAAACATACTTTAAATCTAATAAACCGAGTATTCAAGAGCAATTAAAGTAATTCCAAAATGATGCTAAAACTTGCTAAGAGCGCTCGAATTATATCAATTAAAGTTATTATTTAAAGTATACGAGCCGCATGGATTCGACTACTTAGTTAGGCTGCCCGTCTACTGGAGCGTAACGAAGGTGCATGGAGTATTTCTTGCTTACTATTGAAATGGAGCAGCGCGCAGCGAAGGTGAGAATGCATTGAACAAGCGACAAGGCATTCGAAGCAAAGAAAGCGAGCGGAGCGAATGGATACAGCTTTGCATAATAGTCGCAGAATAATTGGAAAAAGTAATTTTATTTTTTGTGAACGTGTATTGTCTGTTAACGTTATACACTGACGAATACGTTCATCGGTTAATACTGTCACCCAAAGATTTTGGATGGTGAACAGAAGGTATTTTATTAATAAAATACTATTTATCCAATTATCCTGAGACAAACACATTCATAAAAGTGATCGCTCCGTAGTAGCCATGCCGGCCGGAACGTAGCGCGAAAGGAACCGTGAGTTTTGAGGAATGCTTTTACTTAATGTTTTCCTAACTCCAAATCGCTCCAATGGACAAGCAGCCTTAATTCAAACTCACCTGGATCCGTATAAGTGGTATAGTCTCCTCTTTGTACATAATATTTGTGTTTAGAAGTTAAAATCACTTGTTTTCTTTATTAAATTGTATGTATAAAGTACCCAGTGTTGTCTATTTTACAGGAATTTACATAATTGTGTTATGTTTCTAACGAACTATGTGATTTTGTGTTATGGTAATGCTATGTAGTTGAAGCTCTAGGTTTGTCTATTTTTGGTTGATCCAGGGGCTCAAAATTATTGATAGTTTTGGGAACATTTCCAACAGTTACGAGTAGCTAGCATTGATCTTGCAACAACGTAAAAAAAAAGACAAATTCTAGTCATTTTGTCATTTTTTTGCAGTGTTGCAAGATCAATTTTAGTGTTGAGCTCCTGGTCTATAATGAGAGTAATAGTGATGAATGAGGTGGTAACAGTGTGTGAAGGTAACGTAAGTGTACCTATTTTAAACAATGATGGTAGGTAAGAAACAACTAGCCACATTAGATTGTCTACATAGCATTGTGATTGGTGATAAAACTGCACACACACTTAGCACAAACAATAATACTATGCGTGGTAATTATAGCAAATTGTTTCAAAATCTCTCAACGATAAGGCTCGCTTGCACCAGAAATAATTAAATACGTCAAACAGTTCATATAATCAGCATTCAGTCTCCGTCATCTTTAAAAGTTTGACAGAAAACAACACGATGTTTTAAGAATGTTCAGCGTTTAACGTTTCGTGCAAGCGGGCCTAAGGCATCAGTTCACATTACAATATTTTATCATTTTGAAATTGGATTTAATCTACTTAGATATAAGGCTTATTTTCGACTTAGATAATATATTTTATGAGTCGTACTTAGATGAATATTATGAATGAACCTATTACACTATATCTACAAAAATATTACTCCTAACAAGAATTTGATCCCCGAGGCGAGTGTATGCAAATGTACGAAATGAATTTGAATAATACATTAATTCTAGCTCTGTACCGACGAGCCAAAATATGAATATTATGTAGTATTGTGAGATAATATAAATAGTTATATTTGTTCAGTTAATTGAAAAACAATAGAAAATCTAACCTACAGAAAAAACCTTATGAAACTGAGGGCAAATAGAAGTGAATGTTTTGTGGGGCTCAAAATGCTAGGCTTAGAACCACAAAACACAAAACGGGCTAACTATCGTTAGCCCGTTTTGTTTAGTCTAGTTATAAAATATAAATAATTTATTTGATTTAAAAATTGTTATCTTCCAAACGTTGATTTAAAAAGTTAATAGTATTAAAGCAAAATTCTAATAGTAACCTAAGTTTTAACTGTACCTACGAATTTAAAAGTTTTTGCTAATATTTTAAGTATATAAAACGTGCTTTTTGTAGTGAGCGTGATTGAATTCAATGAAAAAATAATTTTATTTTAAATTATTCACAGTATAATTTAAAATCATGCAGTGCAAAATGAAATCAGACGTTTAAAATTCAAAATTATAATAATAATTGTACTTACATACACATTTTAGATTAAGGTGCAGATAAATTGGAACGAATATAAGAACAGATTTAAAGTACAAATAAAACTAACTACGATAGTATGTATATTTGTAAAATACATAAAAATACGGTTGAGTAGAAAGCTTCAAAAATATGTTTGACTTATTTCGCATGCCTTTGAAAATTATTCAGAATAGAATTCTTTAGCAAAAAAAATATATTTTCCACAAAATAATCAAAATCAAGTGATGTTTTTTTACAGAATATTATGATATGCCTAAGTTTACTTAAAAATATAAGCTACCTAACAGCTCTTTTTTCTAACCCATATCTATTACAGCTTAACATAGCCCTTGACCTAATTTCAATATCATGTGTCCATCCCTTGTCCAAATTCCGAGCAATATACGCAAATACAGAGTGTCCGGGCAATGTTTTGTTCAGAAAGGAACTCGATGAAAAACATACCTAATCCAATCGGATTTGTTTGAAGTGGGACGCTGACGGGTGACGGCTGCGATCACTGGCGGTGTTGCCATGTGAGAAATGATTATTAGTTAGAAAGAAAAGTATCGTTGTTATTTTTTAATGTTTGCCAAATATAATTAATGGTACAATGACAAATTGAGAATAAAGAGAGTACGAAAAAACAGGATAGTGATTTATTTATTTAATACTTTATGCACAAGTAAGAAAACTGCAGAAAAGCAGATTGCAATAACACCATTGAATACCTACGTCCTTAAAAAACAAAGACATTTTTATTTTAATAGTTACTCTGTTGTTAGAGAATGCACTGTGCAACTTTGAAGTAACAACTATTTTAAATGAATTATTAAAGAAAGAAAAAACAATTACACTTAATTATGATATACTAGCAACCCTAGTATGTGGTACAGCAAACAGGTTAGATATATGCACAATCCCAGTGCTGACAGATTTCAATCTCTTTTACGTATGAAGCCAAACGTTGGAAATATTGAAGTTTTGACAGGTTTCATTCTGCTATGAAACTTTATTGGCACTGTGTAAATGATTGATTGAGTGAATGATTTGATTAACTTTGTGTTAGAGTTTTGAATGTTTACTTATTGAATTTTAATAGTTTTACTTATGTTTAAAAATGGCTTCAAATAATTAATTTTAAGTTCTTGTTTACCTATTTCTAATTTAAATTTTATCTTTAGCAGTTTGACAAAAAATGTAGCTAGTAAAATGTTAAAATAAGCCAGAGAGGTGATCTGTAACTCAGAACCTTCCTACTTCAGACACCTTTCTCTATACAAGATTGTGCCATATAACAGTGCCTGTAATTTTTGATGTCGAGAAATAAAGATTTATTTATGATTAATTATTGGGAAAATAACCAGGAATTAATGTTATTTTGGAAAACTCTCTAGGATCCGACCCCGCTGGGGTAAGTGCCCAACACAATCACAATCGCAATGTTGATCATCTTGGCATGTCAACAACATTTAAATCCGTTTATGTCGTTTTCGAGCACACAAATTATCCAAACGTAACATTGAGTTGTTTTTTTTATTTTATTTTTGTCAAAATTCATCGTATTGTGACAAAAGTGGTAACTTATGATTATGATATATATTCGTAAGTGTGCTACACAAATAGGACGCTGTTACAGAATCCTTGGCAATGTAAGTCTCATCTTTATATAGTTATACTTTATATAGTTATACTTTATATAGTTATACTTTATATAGTTATACTTAACATCAATTGAAAAAAACATTTTGAAATCTTTTCCTTTTTAGGGTTCCGTACCCGAGGGGTGAAAACGGAACCCTACTACTAAGGCTCCATTGTCCGTCTGTCTGTCTGTCTAGCTATCACAGTTCATCTCATGAACCGTGAAATTTTCACAGATGATGAATTTCTGTTGCCGCTATAACAACAAATACTAAAACAGAATAAAATAAATATTTAAGGCTCCCATACAACAATATTTTTTTTTTTTCTCTGTAATGGTAGCTAGAACTCTTCGTGCGCAAGGCCGACTCGCACTTGCCCGGTTTTTAATTGGTTACCCAACTGTAAGGCGACCATTATTAATCTGCTGACACTTTTCAAGCCTCCTTCATTATTTCGAGTTCTTGACAACCTGTGACACCATCTTGTAATTAGTTTGTTCAAGTGGGCTTTGTGAGAAAATTCAGCCGCATCAAAATTGAACTGAAATTTTAAGGTACACGGGGATCACCATTGCCTCAACTCAAACCGTTTACCTTCTATGAACCTCCATACTGCATAGATACTTCATACGCTCACTTTAAGCATCTTAGTAAACATGAGGTGAGGTGATGCTGCGCGGTGAAGTGCTTATAAGCTTTATGGGTCCCTAATCCCTTCATACAATTGCCAATGCCTTGCTTGACGTTACCGAGGTTAAGACAGATGCAGGTTGTGTGGTGCAACTAATATGTTGGTGTATTTGGATAAAATCTGAACGAAAAGAAATAATTAAAAACTATTTTCGACGTTGCCAATTTTCAGAAAACATAGTAAATCGCCAAAGCATTGTAACTTGCTGCGTTGTTTAACGAGCACCTGGCTTAAAGCCTTCTTTGAGGAGACTAATTGTCAGTAGCCTGCAAACAAGCACAGTCGTTTCGTTAAAATGAAGCATCTGAATAGAAATAGTAAACCATAGGACGAGGAACAATAGATATATTGTATGCCTCCGTGACACGCTGACGGGTCCCGGTGACGGGTAGCGAGCGATGTTTCAGTTTAGTTTTTGTAAAATTGTGATAGTATTGCAAGGGCAAAAAACATTTTGGTATTATTTTAAAAAGTTTATGAAAAAAAAGACATATTTAGTAATATCTTACTAAAAGTAGTACTTGTGTATAAAAAAAGACGGAAAGTTATTTAAACCCAATCTTCAAACATCAGAAATTCACAGGTATTTCTTTGTCCCGCTGTGTCTGTGCCTAAATAAAACACAAGACTTCAATATAAAACAATTCCAATAATTTCTTACAGCACGCTATATTTTCTTTATTACAGACCAACCAAATATTAAAAAAAAACTCTTTTATACTCACTAACCGACCTTCATCAAAATACTAAAAAAATAATAAAAATACAACATCTGGCAACCGTCAAACCGCAAAACTGTTCAAAAAACGAATAAACCAAAAACAAAATATACTGCTGTATTTGAAAGTTCACTTGGTCCTCATCTCATAGACAAGTGCTGACAGGCCGAGCACCGCTCATTATGACCCAGATTTGAACCTCAGTGAGGCTTCATTTTATCATTCATAGAGCTATCAAGATCGTATTTAGAAGCTGTCAGCATTTTTGTTCATTGGTTGTTTTACGTGTTTAAAAGTTACGTTGAATAGTAGTATAACATAGTTGTACAAAGTTATCTTAGTATAGTATTCTTCTCGAGCCTGAGTAGGTAGGTATCTCTAGGTATCTCTAACATGCAGGGCAAGACGGTTTCACAAATTCAGAAAAGGTTATATATTTAATTATTGTTCTCTTAAAAAACAATGGAACGAACAGCTAAGAGAAAAGAATACTTATTTGAAATCTTTAAATTGTTAGTATTAGATTCTAAAAATAACCTCCTACTAACACTGAATGTGACCCAATATGACCCTAAAACCGCTTTAGTGAACAAGAACGACAATTTTATCTTTGATTATACAGCGTGTTACAGAAAGGGTATAGTCATATGGAAGGCTGTGGTACGGCCCATCTAACTGAACAACTTTCTCTATGGGACCACCTTCGTAATCACAAAAAAATAATCAACTGCCCCATACAAAATTTCAATACTTACTCGACCCAAATGTATGGGACAGCTGATTATTTTTTAACGATTAAGATGGTGGTCCGAAAAAACGTGTCAAAAAATATCACCCGACTGTTAGCTTATAAGTTCGCACACAGAGACTCCGGACGGTCGGGGGTCTTCTGTCTATTGTCACTGTGCACCGCGAGCACGCTGCCGCACGCACACATGTTTGAAATTGTTGCCTCGTTTTCTTTGTTTTGATTGTAGGGCGATGTTCCATCTAGACATTATATAATCAAATAATTTTACCACCATTATTTTCTCGCTTCGCCAACGAATTGGTAATCGCAGCTAGTGGCTATGTAAGCAAGTTCGCGTTAATTTATTCAATGGGGCTATCGCGTATGAATTTGCCGCTAGAGGCGCTAGTGTTGCGCGAGGTCACCGAAATGTCAGATGTCATAGAATGTTTTCGCGTTGCTTGCTGTTTTACCATGTATTTTTACTAATATTCACGATTGTGGTCTAGATTGAGCCATTTCTGATTAATTATGACTTGGAAGATTTTAAGTAGCAACTTAGGATCTTATTTGTTAGAACTTGGAGGTAAAATGATTTTTAAATGTTTCATTCTTGCCAATTTTAGGGAGAATCTTATAAATATGTATCTGAAGTTTACACTATGTACGTAACGTATACGTAATAAAATAAACTTTTTATGAATTTATTGGTACTTTAAAGTATATATCAAATCAAATCAAATCAAATCAATTTATTTGTGAAACATAGGTATTGACATTTTAGATGGATCTTAAGAACTAGATAGCGCGCTATGTTTTGTCAATTTTGACATACAAATATTTATAGAAAAAACATGCATGCATGTGTAGTTATGAAAATTATATAATAAGAAATTATTAACATATTGGGATTAAATTAAATACTTAGTTTACATTAAATTACAATACTTTAAATCTTCTTTGGTATTAAATTATTATCATTCAAAAAGTCTTCAATTTTATAGTAACACTTGTCAATTAGTAATAATCTGAGAGCTTTTTTAAATTTTACTAGAGGCATATTTTTGATATTGTCAGGTATTTTATTGTAGATTTTAGGTGCAATGCCAAAAAACTCCTTTGCATTAAAGATGTCTTGCATTTTATATTACACAACTGTGACAAATATTGAGCACGTATTGGCATTCTTTTTATGTCAGACATTTTTTCGAACAAGTGGGGGTTGCTTTTTAGAAATACTGCAGATTCTAAAATATATAATGCTGGTAGTGTTAGTATTTTCAGTGATTTGAAGGATGGTACACAGCTATCAGTAGTCTTTAATCCACACATAGATCTTATACAGCGTTTCTGCATCCTAAATATAAGTTCCCTGTCAGTTGATTGTCCCCAAAAAATAATTCCGTACCTTAGCACTGAAGCCACTAGTCCATGATAAGCTGTCAGTAACGTGCTAATATCTACTTTTTTAGATAGTTGATAGAGTGCGTATGCAGATTTACTCAGTCTGTTACATAGGTGTTCTATTTGTGGTTTCCATGTTAATTTATTGTCTACCATTATACCTAAGAACTTAGCAGTATTTACTGTTTCTATTTTGTAATTTTTATAAGCCAAATTTATAGTGGGATTTGCCCGACGTTGATGGAATTGCATGATTTTAGTTTTATCTAAATTTATTACTAAATTGTTACAATTAAGCCAATCTATTATTTTTGTCAGTGAATCATTAATCTCGTTTTCATAATTATTGAGATTTCTATTATAGCTGTGCTATCATCGGCAAAGAGAACCATTTTTTGTTTTGTTATCTTTGGGAGGTCGTTTATATATATTAAGAAAAATGGCGGTCCAAGCACGCTACCCTGGGGGACGCCATACCTTAGGAGTCTTGGTTTCGATAAGAAAGTGGTTTCTATTTTAGTTTTAGGACATAATCTGGTAATTTCAGTACACTGGTATCTATTGCTTAGGTATGATTCTATGAGGTCGAGGATGACAGTGGAAAGTAAATCATATAGAGCCATATTTATTCCACATTTCTTTCGAAATCCTTTTTGTTCCACACAAAATAAATTATATTTCTCAAAATAAGTGTAAAGCGAATTATAAATAACTTTTTCAAAAACCTTAGAAAATACAGGAATCTTAGCGATCGGTCTATAGTTTTTTGCATCAGTTTTGTCATTTTGTTTAAATAATGGCTTAATTATTACTTTTTTTAGGCTATTTGGATAAATACCGTCACATATACAAATATTGATAATATGTGCCAATGGAGGCGATATGATCTCTTTCACGTATTTTATTACTTTGGTAGACACACCATCATAACCAACAGTATTCGTATTTTTTAAGTCATCGATAATTCTACTTATGTCAAATGCTGAAACGGGAGTCATATACAATGATTGTGATGTCAAGTTTTGAAGCTTAGAATTAGACGGATGTTTGTCAGTTTGAAGGTTATTTTCAATTATGTCAATAAAGTAGTTATTTAATTCGTTAGCAATGTCGTTAGGGCTAGAAAATGTTAAATTGTCTCTATTTATACTCATTATTTGTTCTTGCGGCAAACATGTTTTTGAATTATTAATAATTTTCCACGCAGCTTTGGATTTATTTTGGGAGGTATTAATGTAGTGGTTATTTTGAGCTTTCTGGGTTAGTTTTATGATTTTTCTATAGAGGGTAGAGTATTTTTTTAGCACTAGTTTATTATGCGATGTCGGGTTGTGTCTATACCCCCAAAGTAACTTCCTTTGCTTTTGACTGCATAATTTTATCCCACGGGATATCCATTTAGTTTTCTTATTACTTTTTAGTGTGACTATTTTTTGTGGAAAACATAGATTATATAGCAATAGAAAATCTTCCATAAAACTATCGTAACATTGATTTGCATCATTGGCATTATAAACCTGTTGAAAAGATAAACATTGTAAGTGGGATTTAAATTTATATAAATTGTCAGTAGAAATTTCCTGTTTGTATATTTTCCAACACTTAAGTTTACACGTTCTCTTTGTGGGGACTTTGAGTATTTGTGCCGTGTGGTCTGACAGAGCCAAATCGACTATTTCAGCCTTGCATTCTTTTCTGTAGCTATATGCAAAGTTATCTATACATGTTTTACTACACAATCTTGTAGGTTTATAGAGTGCTAGTTTTAGATTAAATTGTAATAGAAAATTTTCGAATTCTAAAGTGATTTTATTTCTTTTTATGACATCAATATTGAAATCCCCTGCTAATATTATATTTTTGTTTGGATTTCGACAGAGTTTATGAAGTATATTTTCTAGTTTTTCATAAAACAATGCGTGAGTATGTTTGGGTACTCTATATATGCAAATAATAACCAATTTATGGGAAATCAGTTCAACAGCACAACACTCAAAAATACCGGATATTTACTGTTTTGCAACTTCCGGTATTTCCTTGTATTGCAGACCAGCCCTGATTAGAATACAAGTTCCTCCACGTTTTTTATTTCTCGAAAAGAAAGCTGCTGGACAGAAATTTGGTATATGTAATAGACGTTCATAGCCCGTTTCAATAAAATGTTCTGTTAAACATATAACGTCGATACTAGTCCCATTATGAGAAAGTTCCTCCAATTTGATTGTTAAGATATCCGATTTGTTCATCAATCCAGCTATATTTTGATGAAAAATATTAATGCTATTATAGAAAAAACTGGGAATTTGATAGCAGTTCTGGTTGATTTAGTGAGTCAGATTCATTGTTTTGGGCACAATCAACATCGGAGAACACTTTATCTAGGCTACACAATTTTATGACAAATTGTTCCAAAAAAAAAAAGTATATAAAAAATGTAAATAAAAAGTAAAGTATAAAAATAATTATGGTGTGGTGGTGATATGGTGCTGGTGTATAAGTGTGGTATGTAAGTGTATAGAATTATTGACAGGTGAGTTAAAAACCAGAGCCCTCATTGATTCAATTTGAAACATTTACATACTTCAAAAGCTTCTAATTCTGTTCAATATTTTTTCATTTGATCTGTTATCAATATTGGCATTACGTTCTTCATGATTGCTATTACATAATAAACATTACGCCTGTATTCGCTGAAGGGTTAGTTAGGCAGAGAGGTGCCTAATAGTACACCCACATTTCCCTATAGTTATGTTTAAGTCCCGTGTAATAAGGGGCGACCCTATTGCCATCAATGATCAATCAGGCACAAATCCAGAGTGCGTGTCTGCTACTGAGAAAATCCTGATGGATACTTTGTTCCTCTTGTATAAAATATAATAAAATCTAATAACACTTTGCCCGACCTAGGAATCTAACAAACTATCACATGCTCAACATTGACGCTTACGACTACTAGACCAACGCGGCAGTTTCCGTTCTATTGGATCTATTCCCAACATTGGTATTACATTTGTCTTGTTTGCCATTATTACGAGTAGTTCTCCTCTTATGTATTAAAAAAATCCATACGTTTGAATTTCAATGTTGGAACAAATGTTTGTTGCAAGCTGCACACACGACAAACATTTGTGTCATATTGCACTTCCGTAGTGGAGGGTAGAATTGAATTTGTGATTCGAATTTCGAATTCACAATTGGACAGTCTGTTAATATTACTATATTGGCAGTTGTTCTTGCTGGCTGTGTAAGTTGAAGTGTCAATTACCTCTTGCAAGTTGTATTCATTCTATAACTTCGGGAGAAGACTTGGGTTGGTATCGAAAATAGAGGAATTATTTCCATTACGACTTATATTTTTCCTTTAAATTGTTTCAGCAAACTTGGATCTTATTATTATATCCCGGATGTTTACAATGCTATCAAAGCATTGTAAATACAAAACTCACATAATAAAAATAGTCCGCCCTTTGAGAAAATATTTTTTAAATGATTAAACCAACATTATTTCTTGCAATATTTCTTCATATTAATCACATTTCCATCTGAGACACATATCCGTAATCGAATTTATCTATTCCCTAGTCTGGTCCGGGACGGCTGTCCGTATCCGTCAGTGAATAGATCCCAATTACACATGACCGGGGAGGAAGCTGAACAAAAATATCAGATGTAGGCGGATCAAATGTCTGGAAGTTCGAGCATAAAGCTATGTTCAAATCTGCGAGCGTATGAAGGTCGCGTACAATCGTTGTGCGTCGTCGTGACGAACAATCAAGCTACTCGTATGCATAACTAGGATAGTCGGATCTCTCACTCTACGGATAATCTGTACAAAGAGAGGCCATGTTATACTGGATATTATGTATAGCTTGATATGTCGCCCTGTGTACCTATTGAGTCACGGTTTTAAGGTTCCGAACAAAAACAATCGGAACCTCTATAACCTCAATTTCTTGTTTTTTTTTTACCATTTTAGACCATTTATAACTCAGAAGCCGTTTGGTGAACATTTACTTATTTCATGTCATAGACTGTCCGACGAACGTCAATTTTACTTGATAATACATTAGGTATTCTCAAAATGGCAGTTTCTATTTTGCTCTAACGTCAAAACGTTAGAGCTATGATCACTCGTCTCAATATCCCAAAAGGGCTTCATATGCAAATACATTTATTGTTTGTCACAGGTGATATATCAGTTCTTATGATTATTACATATGAGGCGTACAATATTATCGTAGTAGACAGATCTTCTCTCGACTCAATCAAGAGTAGAGTATTACCTAGCCTATCACTCACCATTTAGGCAACGCAACGCTGGTTTGTTGTTACACATCGACATAATCTTTTCTTTAATTTTCTTTATTTAAGGGATTTTTTTTCACAAATGCGACGATGTCAATCCCATCGTACTTTTACAATTAACTATTTATTATTAATTAACTTACTTCCTAAACTAATTCAGCTTATCAAAATAACATAACCGAATGAACTTCTTATTTAATAAAAAAAGAATATAATATTTTTGCTGCTTCAGAGTTTGGCTTAACTAAAATACCATAGGAGAGACCTGTCGCTGCCGACCGTTGTTCGCTCGATGATTGGCAGCGCAGTCCTGGGACGCGGTGATGACCTTTTGCGAAACTGTCATGTCGCAGAAGGAAGCTGCGGAAAGGGAGAGGGAGATAACGACTTCCCGCCGATCCCGTAGCAGACGCACCGGGCGTCGGCAAAGGGCAGACAACGCCCTCTTCCGGCCCCCCTAAATAGGTCCAGGAGCGACGGTTTTGGGGATATCCGTCGCCCCCCCATCACACTGGACCCGAGACAGCGGCGCGTACTCGTAGTGTTCCACGCACGCCTCTTAAACGTAATGGGGTTACGCCGTTAGAGTTTTACACCTCACTCCCCTTCGAGTCGAGGCCCGCAGGTCAAGCGGGCCGGCACTAGTCCGGGGCAGCGGAAGTCGCATCAGATCTTGTTGCCGACCGACGCAAGTTGGCGAGGGAACACCGATATGGTTTTAATCAGTACGAGTCTGACAGACCCTTCCGCTCTCCCAGGGCAAAGGACATCCATTGAGGATTTTCACATCGAAAAAAAAAAGCCAAAGTACCATGGAACACTCCAACATCCATTATTGACAATTTCATCGCGTTGATAACTGCTTTTTTCTTAGTAGTATATCGGACACATTCCACCAACACATGGAGATGCTTGAAGTTGAGTTATGATTAACGTCTGCTCAACCAGATTACATTTGTTGACATTTAAACGGCTCTTAACTTTATGCAACGTTTATAAATCCCTCTATTTATATGAAAAAATTGTAATACAAACTCGAGAAGATGCTTATACGTAGAACAGTTCTGATTGGTTGAATTTTTAATAGATGCGCAATCAGCACGAATCCCGCATCCACGATTGTGTACACACCCCAATACGCATGTGTAATGTGAGTTGTTTATTCAACGGTTGGGGACGAATTCGGGAATCAAAACAGTTCGAGCGGAATACAAGAGCCTGTAAGGAAGTTTGTAGATAATCGGAAATTATGTTCAGGTTATACAACATTGACATTGGCTGTTTGTTGTAGCAGTAAAGGTGGTTTTCGAAGTGCAACTGTATCTGTTTTTTAGAGGACTAGTCTGCTCTGTGTATGTAGTGATTATTTCCTTTTAGCCAGGCTATAGTAAATTAGTAAACATACGCATCCTTCTTTGTTCCTACTGCTGGAACACATGCATTATTTCTGTGATACAGAGTTGGAAGGGGTTGGTAGTGTATAAAAAAATATTTTAGAACTGTTGGTTACTTCAAAATCCGAGGTTGCATAATAACTGCCGGAAAATTGTGTTTGTTTACAGGCAAGCCTTATGTACATATTATGGTGGGTTACAAATAAATTGTACACAACAAATTCAATACCCGCAAAGCTTCCAAACATTGGTGCTATGTAAGGGATCAATGTTGGATCAATCAATGAGCTCATAATTCCTGTCAGCAGTAGGATGGCACGTGTCGAACCCGCTCAGACGGACATGTAAACACGGCTTAAGCCACAATAAGCTGAATTGGTTTTTGAACAAAACCAAAGTGTTACGATTTTATCAACACGGATCAGTTTCTTTTGTAATTATTTATTCTGATTATTAAAACTTGTGTTGAATTTTATGAGCGTTATTACCAAAGACATTCAAAGATACTTATGAAAGACGAGGCAACCGGAATGAAATGGCAACTTATACAAATATATTTTTCTATGGCCCTCTACGTAATACAAAAGATTGAGTTTCCCCCTTGTATTTATTAATGTTTTCAGTTTTTGTGTCTCTTACTAGAAAAATTGCGAAGGCGCCCGGTGCCCCTCCCGCGGTGGCTGGGACGTGAGGTTCTCTCCCTCTCACGTTTCGCCACCTCCTTCGCTAGCATGACTGCTTCGCAGAAGGAGGTGACGTCCCATTCCATCTCGCTCCGGACCATGGATTGAACCAGGGCCGGACGCGAGAGGTCGCCGCCGCCGATCGCCGCTACGAGGACACGGCGTTGCTCCGCCCAAGCGGAGCAGACCTGCACAGTGTGCTCCACCGTGTCCTCCGGTCGATCCTCACAATGGTAGCACCCGGGCGTTTTCTCCCGCTCGATTCGGTGCAGGAACCTCCCAACACAACCGTGTCCGGTGAGGACCTGCGTCAGGCGGAAGGTGAGGGCGCCGTGGCACCTCTCTAGCCACTCCTCAAAGAGGGGACTTATCGCCACTATTGTGGCGTGCCCTGCACGGGGTTGCGACAGTCGCTCCCTCCATGTCGCCATGAGATCGCGCCGGAGGTCTGTCCGCTGAGCGACGATTTGCCGCGGCAGCGGAGTTACCTCCCGGCGTAGTGCCTCTACGCGCCATTCATGCAGGCGCGCGAGGACTATCGCCTCCAGACCCCATGGCGGTTGCCAATAAGCCTGACATTGTGGTGATAGATCGATTGGAGCGTCGCGCAATGACTGTTGATATAACGGTTCCGCATGACGAGAATCTCGTGAAAGCAGAGAGAGATAAACAATTCAAATATCAAGATCTGGCTCGCGAGGTTGTCGACATGTGGGACGTGAGTATACTCGTAGCAATCATTGTGCCGATAGTCGTGTCGGCCAATGACTTAATACCCAATAGCCTCGACGAACATCTGAGGAAGCTCTTGCTAGGCAGCTGGATCAAGTGCTTGATTCAGAAAGCAGTACTTCTGGACACGGCGCTTATTGTTAGGAGGTTCCTCTCTCTAGAACCCGACCATCGGTAGCTTGGACCCTGTTCCCGATGCCGGTGGGCTCCTATTTTTTATATTTTTAAATGTTTTTTATATTAGAATATTTAAAAATGTAAATAATATTTAGTTAAATGAATAAAGGAAATAGCCTATTACTGTCCCACAGCTGGGCGAACATTTCATTATTTTTTGTCTGCATAGAACAGGGTCATTGGCGAAACAAAACATTGTGAGTAAACTTGGACTCATAATATTAAGAGTGTGTCAGTCTGAAAACGCCGATATACTTTGAGCATGCATGGTGAATTGCGAGCCGTACTCACACGCATACAGGGTTCCGTAGCACCAAACAATATAATAAAAATATTTTGAAGGCTCATTAATAATTATGTTGTATTGTTTTACATCAAAAAAAAAAGTTAGAAAAACTAAGTTACTGCTGCAGTTGGATGAAAAAGTACCATATCTCAAAAACTAAACATCAAATCTTATTCTAACCAATTTTGGTTGAAAGTTTTATTTACGTTCTACAATCCTACAATTTTTCTGAATTTTGCTCCTCTTACTTTAGAAATTAGAGGGGACACACACATTTTACCACTTTGGAAGTGTCTATCATTAAAACGATTGACGGTGAGAAAAAATGTTTTTTCAAACCTCAATGTATTTTTTAAAGACCTATTTAAGTATAGACACCCCGTCCGTATTAAGTTTGATGAAAAAAATATTTTTCAGATTCAGTTCCATGTGTCGGGAGCCCCCTTTAATCTTTCATTATTATTTTTTTCGTATTACAATCGTAAAGCGGTTCACATAATACATCTACCTACTGACTTTCAACTGTCTAGTCCTTAGTTTCGGAATAAAGTGGCTGTGACATACACGGACAGACAGACAGATAGATAGACATGGCGAATCTATAAGGGTTCCGTGTTTTGCCATTCGACTACGGAACCCTAAAAAAGGCCCTTCGGGGAATTACTTTCAGGCGAATACTCGCCTCCATCGCCTACATCGTTCATGTTCATATAACAACAAAAGTGTTTGTTTGATTTTCCGCCGATCTTTCTTCATTTTTAGATCCAAGTGAAATTTTGACTGACAGCAGTATTTGGTGGCAACATAACTTGTGGTAAAATAAATAAAGTAAAGATGAAATAGAATATTGTGTCAGCTTATCCAAATCATCCAAAAATAACAACTCTTTACCAGAAATGTTAATTGCGATTTAATTCAACCACGAATCATTCAATTAGGAGGTGAAATAATTATGCCATTAATTAAATAAAATAAAAATAAATTTCATAATTCATTTTGGACCTGCTTCTAACTTAGTAAATCATAAATATCATTAAAACAATGTAGATTAACCCAAAACGACAGTAAAATAAACCATAACATCCAGATTAGAAATGAAAAATCCATCTTCAATATTCCAGCACGGAAAGCCACAGCCATATTCCCCGTTTCAACCAATCAGGAAACTCAACGATGTATACCCACGACTCTTTGTACTGGTGAATATCTATTTCCGTGATCATTCGGCTGCGCTCGGATAGACTCGTGTCATCTCGTGTCTGTGAACCTTTTACGTGTATATCAGGTTGTCAGTGAAACCGGATTGTGTTGTTTACGATAAAATCCTTTTTGTTTCTTTTTTGAGGTAGTTTTTGTTGATTCTATTTATAAAGGTGCTTTGCTTTTTTGTCGACATTTATGCTATTATTGTACACAATCTGTCACACGTATCTGTCTTATTGTTACTGATGTAGACACTTGTGACAAATCGATGAATAGACATACCGACTGGTATACGGGTCGCGTTTTCATTGCCTGTGTATGAAACTCCGAATCATTATGTGCAGGTAGTAATTATACAAAACTATGTTTGCTTGTATGGAAATTATGCCTTAGGAAACATTCTATAGGGTTGAAAAATAACCTTTGACTTAACCCGAGTTATGCTCGCGAAAATGCACGAAAAGGAAACAAATAGACATAATTATTTTCGCCTTTTTAATATTAGTATGGTACACCATTAAGAAGAATTTTTCATTTAACTTAGTAGCTAAGAAAGTAAGAACCAGCTTTACGAACTCAAGGGAAATGAAATTCCCATCAACATTAATTTATTTCGAAAAACAAAAATCCCCTGCCCAAGGCAATACGAGGTTTTTTCCTTGTAATGACACTTCTTAATACGCTGCCATCTTTAATTTTAGAAACATTAACTGCAAGTGACATCAAAGCTGCAAGTTGCTTCAGGCTGTATTTACGTTGGGATGAAAGTAAACGATTTGCTTTAGTTAGCTGCTTTAAGCTGCTGAAAGGGGCATGACAGGTGAAATACTTTGATTTTATTAGCATTGTTTGTTATCAGATTATTCAACCTTACCATTGGCGACATAACAAATGCTAAATATAATTTGCAATGTCTTGAAAAGTTTCGCATACCTCCTAGAGAAATCTTCTTAAAACCCACCTACCTTGCTTACTACCAGCACGCACCTGTTAGTTTTTTTTTAGGCTCTAGAAAGGAATCACTCAAATACATGATGATGTTCTTCAGATAGGTTTTGTTAGTTTTTGTTTCAAAAAACATTGCCCCACATTAGGAATTTCTCCATTAACAAACCTTTAAACTCACACACACAAACAGCCAGACCTGGAACAACTACCGTTAGGCGATACAAATATCTGTTCCGCGTGTAGCCAAATCGAGTGCTCAGCCACTGCGCCAACCGTGCCGTCATGAGCACAAGGAGTATGGAAGATCGTAGCAGTTAACGTTCTGTAGTTCCGGCTTACAGCCATGGAAAAAATAAATGTGTAATTATGTTTAGGTAACACTAATTGATAATTCAATTCCACATGTATCTACACATCGAGGTACAGCCTTTGTTCTCCACTATCAATAACACCAGTACCTAATTTATGAAGTCGTTAGCTGTCATGTATGCCAAGCCAATAGCTCGACTAATGACTAGGTTACTCATATGTCCATTATAACTACGATAAGGAGATTACAAATGGCCATTTGTTTGCGGAACCCTGAAGTATTTGTAAGGAGTTGAGGAGTGATATTAGGTACGTGGTAAATGATGCCTTTAGGTAATTTTCATACTCCAACCATATTTATGTTTTACTTATTTTTTTTATTAACTACTAGTTTTTGCCCACGGCGTTGTTCGCGTTAGATTTTGAATATAATTCTTATGACTTCCGGGGATAATGTAGCTTTCCATTATTAAAAGAATTTTCTTAAATCGGATAAGTGGTTCCGAAGATTACCCGCTACATCCAAACATACAAACTTAACCCCATAATAATATTAGTACAGAATCGCAAATTCAAATTTGCACGTTCTCAAATAAAGAAAATGAAAAATTTCTTTCTCAACTGCCCTCCAATGAGAGAACAGTCTCTTTCAAGAGACTGGCCACTTTTGAAGTTTTTATAAGAGCTTTAGAGGAATTTCTTAAAAGCCCCTAACAATAACTTTTCAAAACTGATGCGCCATTCATGTCATAAAACGGGCGAATTATAGCCTCAGTGATATTGATCCCACTAGATACTAGTTAACACTTCATAACATTTATTTTAATATACACCATTAATAATTAAAACAATAATAGTTAAACAACAGTCGTGAAAGCACATCGAAAGCAGTTTTATTACTTTAGATTGCTTCTCATACTGCGCTGCTCCAAAAGTAATCGTTTTCGAGAAAACATTTGCTCAAAAACGACCTTTTATTCTCTAAAGAGTTCCTTTACAATCGAAGAGAATTTTGTTTTTAAGTTCGATGTGGCCTTTACAACTGGTCAAGCAGAAATCAACTTAGACTACATATACAATAAAGTAAATATTTGATTAACTGGCAATGAGTGTTGCCTGCGGTTACTTTCGTATAGGGGAACGATCTATTTTGCAATACTTATGCAAATGTTGAGTGTCAAAAATCCTCACAAACTTACGCATCAATATTTTTTTTTTTGCTAGAACTAAGCCACGAGTTTGGCGTCTTCAATAGCGGCCACTAAGTACATCAATATAAGTAACTAAGTTCATGTTATCGATTTCACATTTCCACATTTCTCATTAAATCCAAGAATTAGAACTCCTTTAGAATGAAAACACTTTACTTTTTAAAGATAGAACTTTCCTGAAGAAAGTTTAGGGAAATTGCGGTGTGAAGTAATAAATCATTTAATAGTTTAAACCTGTCGAGCGTTTTTCTAAAGTTTGCTTAAAAAGTTTTGATGGGGCGCTACACTAATGAAATAATGAGCTAAACTATGTAGACTATTTGGATTATGGAGTTGATCTAAAGTTCGACCAGGATGAAAAAGTATTTTAAGTTGGCACATAACAGGACAATGCCTAGATTGTGGGTCTGTAGTACCTAACTCTTGCAACAAAAGAGACATAATTTACTTTTATGGTGGCTTTTTTTGGAAAAATAAGGAAGATTAACAATCCTACATTTTAAACAACCCTATTAATATCAAAAGAACGTAGGTGAAAGTTGCACAACCAAAATATAGAAGGAGTAGTAGTAGTAATTTCGTGTTTTTTGGCAAAGGCCTTTGTGCAACGGAGGGCGACGGTAAGCCGGTGGCAGAACGACTACATTGGATATACCTTTATACAGCTGACGGCCTCGACAAAGTGACATTCGATCAGGATAATAATATGATGGACAAGTCAAAACGTATTGGAAAGACATAAGCTAACGGAAAGCTGCTGAATGTCATTTTAGAAATAAGAAACACTTTGAAAAAGACAGAAATAAGAACTGAAAGGTATGTGAGACTGGAAGACCGACACAGTTTGGAATAAGTCACTGCAGATGCTGACGATGATGAATGGACGGTCATTAGAGAAAAGTAATTTTCCTCAGATGACTGTTGAAGTATGTTATTTACAAACGTGTATCTTGCAATTATCTCTTAAAGTACTGTATTACTGTAATACAGTTTAATGTAGCAATTAAAGACGTCATAGCCTTCATAATCGTATTACCCACATCAAGTTTATGGCTTCAAGTAAGCACCTGTATTGGAAGTGGAAATAAACACGAAAAATAACTTTAAATTGCTTTACGGTAATTTGTTATAACACTTAGAAGCCTTCATGGCTGCTAAAGAATTAAGTTTTATTTTAAAGAGACCTTTTTGAGAGAGAGCTTGAGATCATTTTGGACATCATCGGTAAAAAGTATCCCATGATTTAATTTAGGACATTAACAACCCGTGCCTTAGCTATCTATCTATTGTATTTATAATAATAAAATTGTAACAGGCCGATGTCTGTACATTGAAGATATTAAAAAAAAAAAAAATGGAGGGTCTTTATTAGAACAACAGAAGCCAAAAACAATAGTTTCTAGAATGTTTGTCTGTCTGTCTTTCTGTCTGTATGTTTGTACGCGCATCACGCAATAACCACTGCATGGATTTGAAAGCAATTGTCACCGCTCTAATGGTAGACGCTTATTTAAAAATATAGGCTACATTAGATATAGTTTTGGACCCAACAGGTGGCGCCGTGCGAAGCAAGGGCAGGACGCTAGTTTTTAAATAAAATTCGTTCAGCTGTTAAAGTGTGATTGAAAAACAATACGTACAAAATAAACTCTCTCTCTCTTATATTACTCTTTCTTTACATATTTTCATATTACTATTTTCATTCTTATATTACTAGGATAGAAGGATTGCTAAGTTCAAGAAATGTTAGAAGTCATCAGTCACTGTTTATAGTAAGACGTGGCGGACATGGAACTGCTCTAAACTAAGCTGTCTTAGACAGATTTTAAGTAACATCACGTTACACGTAACCTAATCTGTGTGCTGAAATCCTAGTTCAAATACATGGGTCTATGATGTGTTTGATAGCGTTACAAAACGTCAAAAAAGGTTGTATTGTTGCTAATATCCATTTATTTGTCAAGTTACCTTTTTAGGATTGTTTTATTAGCCTGACCTGACCCACTCTTGGGCAAAAACCTCCATAATTTCTTCCACTTCTCAATATCATGCTCCTTCTCGTCAATTCATGAGGAGTTCAATAAACAAATTTCTTTTAATCTCGATCATAAGTATATCGTTTCGAAAAAGCTAGTATAAAGAAAGCTAATATAAAAATAGGCTATAAAGTACGGGTAAAGGCCTGAAATATTTAGTAATCAATCAGTAGCCATTGTAATGTGGCTAACAATACCGATTGTGTGCGCAGCCCGGCTTGAACACACATAGAAACCACGAACCACCAATATTCGTGAATAATGAAAGATTTTTGGTTCGTTACGATAACCGTATTTACTGGTTTCTGGAAACAAACAATTTAAGCTCTTGTCCAATCGTAAGTCAACGTTCGATCGACCGCAAATCATTGGTAAAGCTAGAGCTTTGAGCTCTAGCGTGACACGGAGCTTTGATAGAATAAGAGACCAGATTATACTGGTTTTCGTTAACCCGGTGCGCAACAGACTAGTACACGGCCGTTGATATGGCACATTTCTTTGGATTAACCTAGGTTTCTTTGGGCATCGTCTCTGTTTCTCGACATACTCGTACTTCCTATGTACAGGAATTTCTCAGTAGCAGCCTGTTGTTTGCAAGTCGGCAGAATGACACGCTCGCACCTCAGAAAGCACGTTAAGCCGTTGATCCTGCGCCTAATCTCTTTACGGCCGTGTCGGAATGTCGTCACATCGGACTATGAGAGTGAGTGCACTTTAATATTCCCTGCGTCGTTGACTAAGGCTGCGTTTCCATCAGAGATGAGAAAGGTTGCGTAGCGAGGGATGTGTGTGGAACTAACCAATAAAATCGCTTCTTTATCACTCACATCCCTCGCTATGCATCCTCGCACATCTCTGGTGGAAATGCAGCCACTGAGATAAGCCGCCATTTTGATCGATCAAGAGCAACGGTTCTCGTGATATTTGTCAGGGGATTTTCAGATTAGACTTAATTAGGTATTCAGACCTTAATTTGTTGTTTACTGAATGTCAAAAATTTGTTTTGGATTATCAGGAAGGAACATTGTATCGAAAGTCGGAAAGTGTACCGAGCGTGTGATGAATAATATTACTGAACGAAGAACTTTTATTTACAAAGCGGAGACGACGGATTTTAGAGAAACGGGAAGGCTTTCTTTTTTCGTCAGAATTTTTATATTTCTTAATCTAAGTACGGATTTACCACAATGAGATTATTGACACCCTGATGATATTTCTTTATTTACAAATATTAAAAATTAAAGTTGCTTTTTGTGCCTGTCTGTGTGGCTGCGTTATCATTTAAAGTGCGAAACGTGCGCATGTGTGGGTGATTACTTTAATAAGTAGCAAGAAATGTTTGCGTGAAAGAGTAACAAACAATGTAAATATCCATCTCCACAAAGTTTCGTGTTCATAATGTAAATCGTAGTGAGATAAGTTAGATTCATATGTAACTTATATTATATGTAATAAATCACCATGTTTTGACAGTCTTTTTTTACGGCGTGAAGACTTTCGAGAAACGGGAAGGTTTGGTTTTTCATCTTTATTTATTCTTATATTTTTCCTGATTATAAATAATCTTAGATCCCTGATGAGATTATTAACAGGTGTTAAGTATCTGCTACGGCGACGCCCGAAATTATTCGTCTGATTAATTTTTGGTCATTGGATAAACTTAGTTCTTTCGCCTGTAAATTATGGGTAATTTGAAAGATAATAAGAAAGTAGGGTACAGGGTACTGGATAAATGTTGCTGGCAAACAACATGTTTTCGCATCTGTGTCACCACGTTGTTCTTTATACTAGGCAACCGTTATTCGAAGAATGATTTATTCCATTTGTTGACAGTATAGGTCCCTATACTGTTAAGTGAGTGCTGTGCGAAGCATGGAGGTGTCGCTAGTTTTTAAATAACAAAAAAACTCGTACTTGTAGTTTTCTATTTCTACAGTACCTAGAACCAGTAACCTAAACTGTAATCATAGCCAAAAAAACTTCTCGATTGTTACCAGAATAACACTGTAGGCAGAATGCTCAGGCATATTACTTTCATTGAGGTAATCTAAACTTTCTTCATCTCAATATTGCTATCAAAGCGGCTTAGGCTTTATAACGAATATTGATAGATTTGTTCGAGTGGCTCGAGATAAAGATACTGTACGGGCTACGAACAAGGCTCTCGTCGAGAGATCTATTATGACGGCTTCAAATTATGATTTACAGGAATTAGTGTTATGTGGGTACGCTGAAATGTATTAAACTGGCTTGGAATGTAATAACATAACATCACGCCTGTAATTCCCGAAGGGTTAAGCAGAGGTGTACCTAATAGTAAACCCATATTTCACCAGTTATGATTTAGTCCCATGTAATAGGGGGCGAGCCTATTGCCATCAACCGGCCGAAAATCCAGACTCCGTGGCTGCTACTGAGGAATTCCTGATGGAAAAACCCAATAACACTTTGCCCGACCCAGGAATTGAACCCAGGACCTTATGCTCAGCAGTCTAGCTTCCGGCCACGAGACCAATGAGGCAGGAATGTAACCTTTACATTACTTTACTTTTCCATCGCACATTTTACCCCTTTGGAAGTGTTTA
Source organism: Eugnorisma glareosa (assembly GCA_947578425.1). Lineage (NCBI taxonomy): Eukaryota > Metazoa > Arthropoda > Insecta > Lepidoptera > Noctuidae > Eugnorisma > Eugnorisma glareosa. The sequence goes on along the minus strand of OX387974.1, from coordinate 4,111,375 downwards.
TCTTTCAAATGATTGACTTTGAGAGAAAATGGTTTTAGGAATATCAATGGTATGGTATGGTTATCAATGTCATTTTTAAATACCTATCTATAGACACCCCGCACGTATAGGTTTGATGTTTTTTTTTTTTTTTTCAGTTCCATGTATGGGAGACCCCCTTAATCTTATATATATTTTTATTTTTATATTAAAACGTTATAGCGGTTTACAGAATACATCTACCTACTAAGTTTCAACTGTGTAGTCCTAATAGTTTCGGAGTAAAGTGGCTGTGACATACACGGACAGACAGACAGACATACTTGGCGAATCTATAAGGGTTCCGTTTTTTGCCATTCGGCTACGGAACCCTAAAAATGGCGTCAAAAATCTCCTCCTCAACGCTGTCAAATGGTTATGTACCCAAGAGACTGGCGGCGTTGCCACGTTGTATGGCAATGCTAAGGTTTTGGTCAAGGTAAAAGCCAGCCCTTGGGTGACGGGAAGTGTCAACTAAGCGTTTTGAAATGTCCTTGAATAGGCTGTGAGCACTCGGACTTTACAAATAGTAGTAATAGTAGTAGTAAGTAGACACTTATATTTTACTTACATTACACGTCGCAAAAATCTTAACCCAGAAGCAATTAAGGCATTTGGAATTCAGGTTACTGTGAGTGAAAGCAGTATAATTCACACATTATCATGATAAGTTGTAAATATCAGTACGAATGGACCTAACATAACCTAAATCAGACCTCAAGCATAAACCCAGACTACTCCCAAAGGCACGTAACACACCGCTCAATAGTTCACCTCGGACAAAAAACCTTTTCTTATTGCAGTTCTAATTACATGAACACTTTAGCCGAATAGCCATAAATGTGGCTATATGGGTAAAAGGCTATTTCGATCTACAGAAATCCGATAATTGCGCCCTAATCACACAGTGTGGGTGAACAGTTGAATAATGAATGGAGTGTGGACAATGGGTCTCCGAGGAAGTGTGAACAGAATAAATTGTGGACAAAAGAATATACAGGAGGTATTGGGATGAAATATATTGGTAAGGAAATTCCGATTTGAAAAGGAATTTTTTGGTCAATGGGATTACAATTTTTGGTGAGATGTTAAGGATCATCATAAGTAATAATTAGATTGTCTGTTCCAGAGATGCTTCTTGTGCATTTTTTTTCATTTCCCATTGTACGGTGTCTGGATATGTGCCCCTGTTTAGGGCGTTAGGCTCGCCCTTTATTTGCCTTCGGTATTTAAATAAAACTGGCGAAATGTAGTTGGAATTTAAACCTCTGCCTTTTTTTTCGCGGAGTTTCTACTCCGCACTCTATGTTATGTACGTTTTTAATTTCAAAATACTTTCTTCTAAAACCGCTTTCTTAACCCATCACTCATTATTTGACAGCCAGTTGAATTTCTGACTGACATCGAACTACCCTTTGCGTGAACAATCCACTTCTATCTCTTTCACAATCCAAGCGAGTGAGGGAAACAAAAGACGCATTAAACCGTAAATGTGAGTATAAACCTCGGCGCAGAGATACAAAACAGAAACATTTCTCTTACATTAAGAGTCGAATAAAGCTCTCTTATCGCCGAAGACGAGAAATACGCTGAGATAATGAAACCCTTTGAAATAATTACGATGATATATACTTTGTTACAACCTGTCTTATTGTAAGAGGATTTGGTTTTGTCAGAGGGTGGGTACTTACTTAATTCTTCTAATTAGAAAATTATTGTGGATGGAAGGTTTACAGGAGGAGCTGTTTGTGATAGACTTTAATCTAGATCATCTTCAGCAGATGGGTTGGTTAAATGGTTTTTCTTTTTAACCAAAATATGTAGGCAAGTAATTTTGTAGAAACATTTTTGGCGTTAAATTTTTGATAAAACTACAAAAATAAATATTTTAGTCTATCAGAAACCTTGACCAGTTTTGGCCAGATTTCTATTGCCGGTTTTTGAATTGAGTAATTGATGTTTATGACTTATCAAACTTTAATTAAGCGTTTGATTTTTTAAACTAGTTTCTATTCAAAATTCAAATTAGAAACTGTTGTATGTCTTACAAGTAAAGACCTCAAAGATAAACAGAAATTTAACTTTGGCGCCCAACTTGGGACTCCGAGTCTCACGCTAGGCGCCAATATCGTAGGCATATATTTTACTGTACCGATCAATTTTTTTATCACTACATAGTATAAAACAAAGTTGCTTCCCACTGTCTGTCCCTATGTATGCTTGGATCTTTAAAACTACGCAACGGATTTTGATGCGGTTTTTTTTAATAGATAGAGTGATTCAAGAGGATGGTATAAATGCATGACATTGCCCCCGTGCAAAGCCAGGGTGGGTCGCTAGTATGAACGTAAATAAAATACTGTACAATATAATACAATACAAAATTTGTGATCAAAAGTAATAATAATATAAAAATATAAATATGAAAATGAGTTGATTTGTTTGTTACGTCTTAAAGGCTAACGGATTTCGGTGACATTTGACATACGGTTTAAACATTACCTGGGTTATGACATAGAATACTTTTTTATCTCAGTAAATCACTCCCATGGGATAATGTCCACGTAAGCCATGCCACAGGCAAAAGTTAGTACACACTAAAGGTTACATTTCTTACAAAATTAATTTTGAAAAAACGAACCGCTGCGAAAAAGCTTTAAACTTTTTCAGTTTCAAACACCGCTGATGAAAATGTCTCAGTACTTTGTCCTAACGTTGCATTAAAAAGTTCTTTTTAATATTTTCACCTTCAAAAGCTTACTATAATAAATATCGTCAATTTAAAAGAAAGGGTAGAAGTCGAAAGTAAGTAAATTAAAGCCCCTGGAAAAAGAGTTTCTTCGTTATTAATTTTAATTTGAATTTTATGACCAGGAAATCAGCGATTTCACTTGATCGCTACGTTAAAATAAATATCATAAATACCTTAACTTGTGTAATGTGTACATTATAAAGAGGTTAAATTTGTAAGTTTTGATGTATGGCCAAATCTTCGGAACTACTGATCCGATTCCGAAAATTCTTTCACTAGATACACTATCCCTAGTGCATGTTATTGGCTATACTTAAAACTTTACCGTGGGATTTTTTCCGACCATAACGCGAATGAAGCCAGGGGAATAAACTGGTAATTAATAATTGATTTAATAAGGTACCGACAAATTGCAGATCGACTGCGGACACTGGCAGCTACTTCGGTACATTATCTGTCTAATAATTCTAGCTGATATAGAAGCGTACTTCTTAGATGACATGTGGGCAAAAAAGATCATCGAACTTTACGCAGGTTTAAGGCCCAGCCCACTAAGACGTAGAAATAAAAATATTGTGGGTAATTAGGCCTCTAAGGGTGATTTCATAGTCGCGCTTGCGCCGGCGTGGGTGGTACGCGGCGGGACACGAGATAGATGTGCCTTGTACCGTTTTTAACTTGAAAAATACCTGCGCTTACTACCTGTTTGATTGCAATTCGAATGCGGTTGGTCAACGCTTCTCAACCGCGGAGACATCGCGGCTGTCCGAGGCGGCAAACCGCGTAAAAATAAACTCGTTTCACAGTACCACCCGCGCTGACGGTCAGCTGACTGTAAAACCACCCAAAACGTAATCTTAATACATAATTATTTTCAGTAAACATCTGATTCGGTATGTGTTTAAGAGCTTAAGGTATCTGTTCAAAAGAAGGATTTACGCCTACCGCCGCCCTCTTGGTTGTGTTACGACTTTATATTTCTTGTATAGGTATTTCTGTTTGGCTCGTTCTTATTTAGGAGGATTTTTACATGGCAAAGAACACTTGTGCGAGATTTCAAAAGGGTTTTTCATAAAAAGAACGCAATATTTAAGTTGGGTTTTATGTAAGGTAAAAAACCCTGAACCGTTTACTTTATTTTCAGGTTCGTGGACGGGTAGTTCTAACAAGAGTTTCGTGTTAGTGGTTCGTGAGGCGAATCACATCTGCCTCTACAGAAGTCAGCATGATGACCACGACCACTCAGTCAAGAGTGGTACGACTAAGAAGAAGAGAACAAGAGTTTGTTGTCAATTTTTAAATAAATTTGTATCTCTCTTCGTATAGATTGTCTGATGGTGATGCCTGATGGTGCCTGATGTGCTCAATCACATAACATGATTGTCTTTATCCACCAATTTTAAAACTTTGGTCTTTAAAGTTTGAAAACTCATAGAGTTTTTGATGGTTTTCATTATACTCTAAAGTTCAGTGTGTTTATAACCATCAAAAATTCTATAAGTCATACCCTAGATTTGACGAATTTATTGATACTTGCGAAAGAGATACACAGATTTTCTTTATTTGGCCCTTGCCTATATACTTCTTGTAGAACCAGAAAAAAAGTGACAAAGCGCCCCATACGTTTTCAAAATTTTAGGCATTTAGGTAAATACGACCTTTTATCCTCCGCCGCGCCGGCTGCCTTTGTTGCCACAACACTGTCAAACCCAACCTTCTTTCGTTACTTTTTCCACAAAGTTCATAATAATGCATTTTTAATTGAGTCCACATTGTTAAAAATGTTTGCGTCACTTTACTTTCTTTCCCTTTTGAAGAAATGTGAGAAATGAGCAATGAATGCTCTTTTTACTGGAGACGATACTTTGTGTCGAAACCGAGCTACTTACTGACTAATGAACAAACATTATTTATAATTTTCTTGGCAATCTTGTCAAGCAGCTTAGTAACTAAAATAATAATATTTAAACTTTATTTTTTTGGTAAGGTATCATCACAATACTAGTGGATTGATTAGTGGATTTCATTTCCGAATAAATTCTGTTTTCTGCATAGTCCTTGCGACTATGCCATCATTCATATTATTTTATTTTCCGTGGTGAAAACTATCATGTATTATAAAATCTGTGCGACTCGCACGGGACCGGTCAGTGTGGCGACACTTGGGGGAGGCCTATGTCCAGCAGTGGACGTCTTTCGGTTGAAATGATGATGATGATTATAAAATCCTCAACCATCAAGATCACTGACCCCTCTAAAGAAAATATGACACAAACAACAAAACACTATCAGAACAGCTGTTTCATTCCCGAGCAAGTTGGACGTGTCATCCAGAAAGATTAATAACGTTACAAGTGGAGGGACAGGCCCTCCACTTGTTAGAGCTCCGCTTGTTTAAGAACGCAATATTTAAGTTGGGTTTTATGTAAGGTAAAAAACCCTGAACCGTTTACTTTATTTTCAGGTTCGTGGACGGGTAGTTCTAACAAGAGTTTCGTGTTAGTGGTTCGTGAGGCGAATCACATCTGCCTCTACAGAAGTCAGCATGATGACCACGACCACTCAGTCAAGAGTGGTACGACTAAGAAGAAGAGAACAAGAGTTTGTTGTCAATTTTTAAATAAATTTGTATCTCTCTTCGTATAGATTGTCTGATGGTGATGCCTGATGGTGCCTGATGTGCTCAATCACATAACATGATTGTCTTTATCCACCAATTTTAAAACTTTGGTCTTTAAAGTTTGAAAACTCATAGAGTTTTTGATGGTTTTCATTATACTCTAAAGTTCAGTGTGTTTATAACCATCAAAAATTCTATAAGTCATACCCTAGATTTGACGAATTTATTGATACTTGCGAAAGAGATACACAGATTTTCTTTATTTGGCCCTTGCCTATATACTTCTTGTAGAACCAGAAAAAAAGTGACAAAGCGCCCCATACGTTTTCAAAATTTTAGGCATTTAGGTAAATACGACCTTTTATCCTCCGCCGCGCCGGCTGCCTTTGTTGCCACAACACTGTCAAACCCAACCTTCTTTCGTTACTTTTTCCACAAAGTTCATAATAATGCATTTTTAATTGAGTCCACATTGTTAAAAATGTTTGCGTCACTTTACTTTCTTTCCCTTTTGAAGAAATGTGAGAAATGAGCAATGAATGCTCTTTTTACTGGAGACGATACTTTGTGTCGAAACCGAGCTACTTACTGACTAATGAACAAACATTATTTATAATTTTCTTGGCAATCTTGTCAAGCAGCTTAGTAACTAAAATAATAATATTTAAACTTTATTTTTTTGGTAAGGTATCATCACAATACTAGTGGATTGATTAGTGGATTTCATTTCCGAATAAATTCTGTTTTCTGCATAGTCCTTGCGACTATGCCATCATTCATATTATTTTATTTTCCGTGGTGAAAACTATCATGTATTATAAAATCTGTGCGACTCGCACGGGACCGGTCAGTGTGGCGACACTTGGGGGAGGCCTATGTCCAGCAGTGGACGTCTTTCGGTTGAAATGATGATGATGATTATAAAATCCTCAACCATCAAGATCACTGACCCCTCTAAAGAAAATATGACACAAACAACAAAACACTATCAGAACAGCTGTTTCATTCCCGAGCAAGTTGGACGTGTCATCCAGAAAGATTAATAACGTTACAAGTGGAGGGACAGGCCCTCCACTTGTTAGAGCTCCGCTTGTTTAAGAACGCAATATTTAAGTTGGGTTTTATGTAAGGTAAAAAACCCTGAACCGTTTACTTTATTTTCAGGTTCGTGGACGGGTAGTTCTAACAAGAGTTTCGTGTTAGTGGTTCGTGAGGCGAATCACATCTGCCTCTACAGAAGTCAGCATGATGACCACGACCACTCAGTCAAGAGTGGTACGACTAAGAAGAAGAGAACAAGAGTTTGTTGTCAATTTTTAAATAAATTTGTATCTCTCTTCGTATAGATTGTCTGATGGTGATGCCTGATGGTGCCTGATGTGCTCAATCACATAACATGATTGTCTTTATCCACCAATTTTAAAACTTTGGTCTTTAAAGTTTGAAAACTCATAGAGTTTTTGATGGTTTTCATTATACTCTAAAGTTCAGTGTGTTTATAACCATCAAAAATTCTATAAGTCATACCCTAGATTTGACGAATTTATTGATACTTGCGAAAGAGATACACAGATTTTCTTTATTTGGCCCTTGCCTATATACTTCTTGTAGAACCAGAAAAAAAGTGACAAAGCGCCCCATACGTTTTCAAAATTTTAGGCATTTAGGTAAATACGACCTTTTATCCTCCGCCGCGCCGGCTGCCTTTGTTGCCACAACACTGTCAAACCCAACCTTCTTTCGTTACTTTTTCCACAAAGTTCATAATAATGCATTTTTAATTGAGTCCACATTGTTAAAAATGTTTGCGTCACTTTACTTTCTTTCCCTTTTGAAGAAATGTGAGAAATGAGCAATGAATGCTCTTTTTACTGGAGACGATACTTTGTGTCGAAACCGAGCTACTTACTGACTAATGAACAAACATTATTTATAATTTTCTTGGCAATCTTGTCAAGCAGCTTAGTAACTAAAATAATAATATTTAAACTTTATTTTTTTGGTAAGGTATCATCACAATACTAGTGGATTGATTAGTGGATTTCATTTCCGAATAAATTCTGTTTTCTGCATAGTCCTTGCGACTATGCCATCATTCATATTATTTTATTTTCCGTGGTGAAAACTATCATGTATTATAAAATCTGTGCGACTCGCACGGGACCGGTCAGTGTGGCGACACTTGGGGGAGGCCTATGTCCAGCAGTGGACGTCTTTCGGTTGAAATGATGATGATGATTATAAAATCCTCAACCATCAAGATCACTGACCCCTCTAAAGAAAATATGACACAAACAACAAAACACTATCAGAACAGCTGTTTCATTCCCGAGCAAGTTGGACGTGTCATCCAGAAAGATTAATAACGTTACAAGTGGAGGGCCTGTCACTATTTGTTTAGAGAGACATCCATTTTGTTCACTGGGCACCTATTCAATGAGCGTGCCGGCTTACTCAAGATGTCTTCCTTTATCAGTTGATAAAGTGGGCTATGTTCTTTTGCACGGTAAGCAATATTTTTGGGGAAAGAAGACAGCTGCTGGCAATTTATGATTGTATTAGCTGTAGCTCGTGACTTGGTTCGCGTGAACATTTTGATGCAAAGATGTTTATGTCCTTCCTAAGGATATAATCTATCTCCTTGCTAAATTTCACTAAGATTCGATCAGCCGTTTAGTCGTGAAAAGGTAACAAAGAAACAGAGTTACTTTCGCATTATTAATATTAGAATGGAAGTATGGATTATGACTACAAAAGAATTTAAAATAACCAAGCTGGTACATAATTATATTCTAATCTGAAGATTACCAAAACGAAATCCACATAATCAATACCCCGTTATAATATTATGAATGAGAAAGTAACTGACTGTCTGTCTGTTACCTATTTATTGGCAAAAGGGTAGATCATGACGTGGGTTAGGACAGGATATCTTTTTCTTCCCTTAGTTGGATCCTCAGGAATAACTTTCGATCTCCACGCTGAGAGGCCGCGGGCAAAGGCTAGTCCTATACAGTTATGCCAGCGGCCCAGCATAATAACTAATCTTTGACTTAAAAAGGAAACTATAAAGTCGATCCCCAAAATTGTCCTACATGAGACTTGCAAAGTTATAAGAAGTAATTAAACTAATCTTCAAATAGATTTCTTGCTACAAAACAATGTCGAGTGGCATAAACAATTTGTGTCACTTACAAGCTTTTTAATGAAGTACAAGAACTCGGCAAAGGAACTTAGTTGTTATGCCAATGGATTTCCTAAAACTCTCTGCGCCAAAGAGAAAATTTTGTGGATGATTAGCGAAACCAATTTTGTGAGTTAATTATTAATTATGACTTACTGGCCTTCACACTTATTCGATACTGTTGTTTTGGACCAAAATTCACGTATAGCCTTCGCTCCTCTCATCTTTGGAAACATCCACAGCTTTTAGACAAAGTAGACCAAATTATTAGGAACACTCTAACTTCAATATTTAATGTGGCCCTGGACGACCGAGCCTGGCAGCAAGCCACACTCCCCATTCGCTTGGGTGGTCTCGGCGTCCGCAAAATTACAAGTATAAGTTTACCAGCCTTCCTCTCCTCGGTCTACGGTACCGAAAAATTAACCAGGGACATTTTGTCATCCTCACTGGTTGATTTTGAGTTGCCGTATTTGACCGATGCGTTGAACGCTTGGAAAATGGCTTGTCCCAATACGGATTTGCCCGACAATCTGTCCTCCCAGAGACAGTGGGACGTGCCGCTCTGCAGTATTATACGGTATATGATTCTACGCTTAGGTGCACCTTGTGTTTCTCCGCATCGGTGTCACTGCGGTGAACCTGTCGACAGCCTCGGACACCATGGCCTGTCCTGCTACAGGAGCGCAGGTCGCATTGCACGGCACGCAAGCATTAACGCCATTATTCGTCGAGCCCTTGCCAGCGCCGGCGTACCAGCGGTATTAGAACCAAACGGCTTGGTACGTGACGATGGGAAGAGACCAGATGGCATGACGTTGGTGCCTTGGAAGGTGGGTAGGCCTTTGGTGTGGGACGCAACCTGTGTCGACACCCTTGCGCCATCTCACGTTGCAAGCACGGCGGGCTGTGCGGGCGCTGCTGCTGCGGCTGCTGAAATCCTCAAGCGGCGCAAATACTGTAACCTTATCGGTAACTACAGTTTTGAGCCGTTTGGGGTCGAAACGCTCGGGTCATGGGGCCCGAGTGCACGTCTCCTTTTTAAGGAAATATCTCGCCGACTGGTCGACACTTTGCGTGACCAGAGGGCTGGCTCTTTCTTTGGTCAAAGAATTAGCATTGCCATTCAACGTGGCAATGCTGCCAGTCTTCTGGGCACGTTTCCGGATGACATCGATGGGGAGGAGTTCTTTGACGCCTAAGTGTCCTATTGTCGTCGTTGTATATATGTAGGAACTTAGGTTTAGTCTTCTTTTTAGCATTATTTTAGTTATATTTGTAGTCTGTATATAATGTACATAGTATTCAAACATGATTCGAAAGATATTTTGTTGACTTACTTGTGATATTTAATTTTATCATTCTATGATTTAAATATATTCAGATGTTTTGATGACAAGGGTACGATGGTACTTCAGTTTTATTTAGCTGTTATTTATTTCTGTTAATTAAACCGTTTCGAAATAGGAAGATATTGGCCTGTTTGCCTTTTTTATCTATTCTAATATTATAAAGAGGTAAAGTTTGTAGGAAGTTACACTATCCCTGAGTGCCATAGGTTATATTTGCAACGGCGCGCGTGGGATAATTTCCGACCAAAACGCGATCGAAGTAGCAGGCAACAGCTAGTACGGTATAAAAAACGGAATCTTGTCTGTATTGACTTGAATTGAGGGACATAAATAGTGAGTAGGAAACGATAGAGCATAAAAAAAAAGGTCTTTTTTTTTAAGATCGAAATCTTTATTATTCTACTTAAAACTTGAAGTCAGGAATGAACTGAGTTGACTGACTGAGAAAGCTGGTTAACTGCAATGAAATTATCTTGGCTTCATCATCATCATCATATCAGCCCGGAATCACCCACTGCTGGGTATTAGGCCTCCCCTTTTTACTGCCACACTTCCCGGTTCCGTGCGTCCCTTATCCAGGTGTTTCCCGTGACTTTGACGATGTCGTCGACCCAACGAGCTTTAGGACGGCCCTGGTTTCTATGGCCTAACCTTGGCCACCGCTCGGTCAAAGTTTTGCTCCATCGGCCATATTTTCCTTCATACTTCGTTGAAAACAAACACAAGAATTTCGCCAAGAATCAACCATTTTTTATTCCCTTGTAATTCTGCACAAAACGACAACCATTTTTAGGGTTCCGTAGCCGAATGGCAAAAAACGGAACCCTTAGAGATTCGCCATGTCTGTCTGTCTGTCCGTGTATGGCACAGCCACTTTATTCCGAAACTATTAAAACTACACAGTTGAAACTTAGTAGGTAGATGTATTCTATAAACCGCTTTACAATTTTGATAAAAAAAAGATTAAGATCAAGTTTCAGATCCATGTATGGGGAGCCGGGGAGCCCCCCATACATGGAACTAAAACTAAAAAATATTTTTTTCATCAAACCTATACGTGCGGCATGTTCATAGATAGGTCTTTAAAAATGATATTGAGGTTCGTAAAACTATTTTTTCTCAAAGTCAATCGTTTGAAAGATAGACATTTCCAAAGTGGTAAAATGTGTGTCCCCCTCTAATTTCTAAAGTAAGAGGTGGAAAATTCTGAAAAAATTTAGGATTGTAGAACGTAAAAAAAACACTTTCAACCAAAATTGGTTTGAATAAAATTTGATGTTTAGTTTTTGAGATATGGGACTTTTTCATCAAACTGCAGCAGTAATTTTGTTTTTCATTAACATACTATGAAAAACCAATTTAGTTTTCCTGTTGAATGTACAACCATACAACAAATGAAGGAGCCTTCAAAATATTATTATTATATTGTTTGCTGCTACGGAACCCTGTGTGCGTGTGAGTACGACTCGCACTTGGCCGGTTTTATACCATTTGTTACACCTTCGATGTTCAGACCTTTGCTATACCCAACGCTCCCTAGAGCCTTTCTACTTATGAGAAAAGCCCTGTCACAAATTAGAACATTCTCACGTTCCTGGAATCCTAGTACCATACTATAATATGCACATGTGTATGTAAGTACCTTATTCACTTCTAAAGCGCGTGACGTACATACCTCTGGTAACCTACGTGTACTCCAAAGTGTTACTACGATGCTACCTCATATTAATGTACCCGGTAAAGCGGTGGTCATACCTAAAGCGGAGCGAGTAAGGTCTGAAAATACCCGCTAAATAATATGATATTAACTTAAGATGTGTTCCATAAAATATGTGCTCAAAAGACCCACCACACTATTACATGGAAAACACCTTGAATAGTTCTACTTTAGAAAAAAACTTTTAAAATAAAACAAAACATCAGTTTAAAATACTGTAAACTTCACGCTATTAGAATTCACATATACCTACCAAAAAACATATATCCCGCTTACAGTATGACTCGTTCCCAACGAACTCCCTTGTAACATCAGCGATATTTGGTAGCAGCTATAAATTATGACACGGGCACCCATTCCTTCATACTTACGACGTATAAAAGTAACGTTTGTACCAGTGTGTTACGAGGGAACTAAGTTTATTAGAGAATTTATTGTATCTCTATGTACTTTGGTACTGAGGAATGGAGTAAAAAATAATGTGGGGAGATGTTTTCATATGTCTTCTTGAAAGTTTTTGTTTCTTTTAAGAAGATGTATTTAACGTGGCTAGACTTATTTTCACACATAGTCAGAAGAAAGGAATCTTAGGTTTCCTCAGTATGTTTTTTTTTTTCGTTTGGTAAATTCATTATCATCATCATCATTTCAGCCGAAAGACGTCCACTGCTGGACATAGGTCTCCCCCAAGTGTCGCCACACTGACCGGTCTCGTGCGACTCGCATCCAGCGGATCGCCGCAACCTTCACCACGTCATCGGTCCACCTAGTGGGAGGCCTTCCAACGCAACGTCTTCCGGTTCGCGGCCGCCACTCCAGAACTTTTCGGCCCCATCGGCCATCCGTTCTGCGAGCAATGTGCCCTGCCCACTGCCACTTCAGTTTGGCAATTCTTCGGGCTACGTCGGTAACCTTGGTTCTCTTGCGGAGGTCTTCATTAAAAAAAATATTATAAAATTTGGTAAATTATTGAAATAAAATTTATCTGACCATACAATAAATACGTGTGGAATAAGAAGGTAAGGAAGGTAAGGAAGCAAGAAAGGTAAAGTTAATTAACGAACACACACTCTAGTTTAACTTAAGATCCAGAACATATAAATCAAAGTTAAAGCAGCTGCGTTAAGCAAGTGGTGTTAATTACCTAGAAGCAAAAATTGACTTCGATGCCGATATATTATTCCAAATTTGGCTACCTATAGAGAGATTTTACTGAGGTGCTGCATATTTGCATCAAAGTTGCGCCGTAGAATGAAGGAAGTTATGACCTAAGGTTATAGAATGTTATTAATTATTAACCTATTTCTTTTTAGGACTAGGATTAGCTTTACATAGTAGCTAAAACTTCTTCCCAATATAAGTAATTTTTAGTTGTGAGAACAGGTTTCGTATTAAAACGATTTGTTAAGTAACAGGAATCAGGAATAATTTCGCACTTAAAATAATAATAAATACATGGAGCGAGTTCCTATATGGTTTGGTAGGACTGGTTGTCAGACTTTCGGGTTTCAGACTACCCGCAAGTAACGCCCAGTCAATTCTACAAATGAGAGCCTTACCGTACCAAAATATAAATAAATATCTTCGAGAAGAAATCAAGCGTGAAATGAAACATCCCCTAGTAACGCTTTCTAATTAATCTTATGATTTGTTTTTCCTTGTAATAATTTGTTTTCATCGGTAACTATCTTCTTAATATTGGCTGTAACTTTCCTGTTTATTGAGGCAATATTTAGTTTAGTTATTGCGATAGTGTTTATTGCCGAGTTTTTTGTGCAAATGGGGCAAGTCGTGCTTGTTTGTGGGTGGTTAAATTGACACTGAAAGAGTATGTTAAGAGGTCTAAGATGGAGTTGTTGTTAGTGTTTTGATATTTCTTCTTATAAATACATAAGAAGAAAAAACCTAGTCTTGACATTCTTAGACAGTAATATAAGCAGCCTATGATGTAACAAAAGTATTAGTTAGTCGGTGAAGTAAACAAAACACCTATTAATAAAAAAAACTGTTTTGCAAAAAATTAAACAGACTTCAAAACACAAAAATGTGCAAAAATAACTTTAGCTTCAGAAGTCGGTGACTTTTGTTTGTTCGATTGAGTTTTTTTGCCACCGACTTCTGAAGCTAAAACTATTTTTCTACTTTTTTGTGTTTTTGAAGTCGGTTTTATTTTTTGCAAAACAGTTTTTATTTTTCCTTTTTTAGTTGTAATATTCTACACAAATATATGGTATGCATCCATTTTATCCATTGTTAACAATAGATTTCACGGTAATATAGGCGTATCTCCAATAAAATGTAACTCATCATACCTAACTGTCGAACTTTGAGTGTACTGTAAACATCTGCGTACCCTCTCAGAGCATACAGGCGTTAGGTTATGTTATAATATTGTGTTAACAATAAACATCCAAGCGATTGCAGCAATCATGACAGATTTGCTGTCTATTATTGAAGCGTTCCATTGTATATCTCCGAAGATCAGCATCAGATCCTGACTTGTACCTTTCATCATCAGCTCAGTAAAATCAGATGATGATTACCAGACACAAATATCTGAATTGCTTTAGAAAGTATAAGAAAAATATTGGAAAATTTCAGGGTTGCCCTCGATTTCCCTGGGATCCCATCATCAGATTCTGACTTTGTGACAACCGGACCACCTCAGTAGTTTATGCTTTCGAATAAAAGAATTTTGTCAATCGGTCCACAATTAGCGGAGAAATCGCTGAAAATACAAACAAAAAAAAACGTCGAATTCATAACCTCCTCCTTTTGGAAGTCGGTTAAAAATAATAATTAACATCAACCCAGAGAAGTTTTAAACAAGGCAATAACAGATTAGTTAAAACGAGTTTTCAGCGTAACGAGCTCAAAAATAGCAATGAGAATAAATCAGAAGTATAATAAAATCACGCTTTTCAACTGTTAATTACAGATATCCTATCGAATGCTTCAATAAAAAGAGAAAAAGTTATCAACGTTTCATTGATGTACGGAACACGGGACCCGGGAAAATAAGCTCTGAGAAATATTAAAACTGAGCCCACTTCTTAAAAATCTTCTTCTTAAAAATCAGTAATATGCTCAGAATGATTTTTAGTCGTAAAGCCACGTAGATGATCTCACCATTGAAACTGAACGCGATTATCACATAATCCGGAGCTCAATGAATATCCCATAGCACATAATGACACGGAAAACTGTTAGTCGTTGTTTAGATGTATTGATATTCGCACTTGACGGCAAAATAGCCGATAAACTGTATAACAATAAATCTGGAGCCGACTCCAAAATCGTTGGAGAAAGGCTAGGCAGATGAAGACGAATCGGTAAAATATTGTTCCGTATTGTCATTTGACTTTGGTTATTCTTGAGCCTTAAATAAAATTCTTACACGTGTAGAAATAAACTCTGAACACAGTTTGTATTTTTAGCTAAGAGGGCCTACTCAGCCTTCTTTAGTCTGATGTTACTTAGAGGCTTCATAGTATTACGACTGGGTCTGCCTGTATGTTGGTTTTCGCTATTCACAAGCTCCTACTTGAGGTGCAGTTAATCCAGTATATATAAACGATGGTCCAGTCAAGACTCCAGTGGCTGCGCACAGTGGAATCTTGACAGTTTTTTTGTGACAGTGAGAATTCCGGGGCTGCTTTCACAATTCATCTGTACAGATTTGCTCGATTAAACCATACGCTATATATATATCTCAAAGCAGAAAAAGTTTTCTCATAAACAAATCTGTATCTACTTACCCGCGAATATTAAATAAAATGTAACGCAGACCAATAAACCTCAAGAAAAAGCAGCCGCAAGGAAGCAACAACATTGTTAAAGGGGTGAATATCGTATTTCTTTTTGTACATCATAAAGTGACACCGATCAAAGGTTATATAATTTATAAGCAGCACTGACTTGGCTGGGTTCTTCCGCGCATTAAGCAATCGATACTCGTTTCCGCATCATAGATTCTAGAGATAGGTTGTTTATGAAAACGGCTAACTTATAGACGAGACTCTTCATTATCTGACGTAGAGAATTTGTGCTACCTCATACTTTTATAATTCTAGCTTGATAAACAAAGTAATTACCTCGAATAAACCTAAATTTGCGAATGAGCGACTAGAATCGATTCTACTTCCTTGTAAAGTTTGGTTGTGGTCAATGTGGCAGCACTTGCGGGAGACCTATGTCCAGTCGGAAGTCTCCAGGAAGTCTTTCGGCTGAAATGATGATGATGAAACAGAAACTGTATCCCGCAAGGGAAATTCCTTCGGACCTTTCATTTTTCGAAACCAATTATATTTTCTTGATATATTTGGGAGCTTTTTATTCCAGGTAGATATTAACGTACCAAACTAAATTTACAGTACACAAATGGAGTAAAGTTCAAGAAGAAACTAATAATCTTTTTATTTTATCTTATTTAATACTTTTATTAATAATGTACCATAGCTTTTTTTAAATAGTACTAACAAAGATTATAAAAGTGGATATCACTTTCAAGCCAACTAAAATATTGACACAAGATGGCATACAAGAGAAATGAAAGTGAGAGATCTAGAAATAAAATAGATACAATTTTATTTCATACAGACCGAGTATCGGGGCACGTTGGCTGGATACATCGCGCTTCAAGAGTTCGCTACGATGATTGGCACTTAGTATTGTTGTCCAAGTCGAGGGTCCTATTCATGGCAGGTTTAGATATTTAATGAGGTAAGTACGTGAAAAGGGCAACAAAAACTGATTGTAACGCAGAATGTAGGAACGTGGACGCGGCGAAAGGAGTATGTAGGCAGAAATTCTCGTGGGTTAAAGGCAAAAAAATTATTTACGGAGAGAAACTCTGAATGTTCTTATTAAATGTTTTTCAAGATAACTATTGTGTCTTTTACAACAAGATTATTCTTGACAGTCATTAAAACAATAGAACTTATTTTTTGTTTGGTTTCATTAGATCAAAGAAATAATAACAGACGAAACACAGAACTTTCCATGAATTCTTCACACACGAAAGCGTGAAACTTTTCCACGCTGACAATGTCTACAAAATGTTTGAATACGGCTGTTAAAATGAGTCTAAAATGATGCTAAGTCATTTACAATGTTTCGCCTAAAATAATACCACAGAATAAAAATATTCAGAAGACAGAGGGCATACTGCGAATGTTTTTAAGCACTGACAAAACCTAGTCAATCGGAGTGCTTCCACATGTGGCACTTCAAATCGCCTAAAACGCCCATAAAGCCCATTTTTTTCTGCTAAGATGTGTTTAGTCGCCGAATTGTAAGTAATATCACACTTTTTCCAAAAAAGAAGACGCGGTCGAATCAATCGTGTTAATCTTAACTTCTAATTGTGCAGAGTTGCGGTTCCAATCTCTGTCACCAGACAATGCTAGTTTAGTTTCAGTATAAATTAAAGTTAATGTTAACTCGACACAAATAGGCGCTTTCATAAAGTAGGTACTTCTCTAGAAAAAAATGTTACGTTACAATTTCCACGTGCGAACCACGTGTTTGAGCTCTGAGCGACGACTCGACGAGTGACCTAATCCAATACCAGGTCACGTGTCTTATTACCTAGGTACTAGATAATAGTATTATTATTAGAAAAGAATAAGAAACTACGTTTGCGTGTAATGAATATAACAAAACATTGTTTGTAATTGGGGTTAAAGCAGAAACAGATTGTGACTCTTTTTGGTGTGTTCATGGCAGAATCTTTTCTGGTCTATTGATTTCTTTTTCTTTAAGTTTATATAAAGGTTGCCTGCAAGATATCACATTAAGCATCCATCTGCCGTTTATGACCCTCCAACTTTTTATTTAACATTCTTAATTTACAAAACTATTGTATTTTCATTTATTTCGATAACTGTTGTCAGTCGAAATTATCCTTCTGAAGTTATGTATTTGTATATTATTATGTATAACTTGCGAAGAAAAACAACTTGCCTCCATGACATAAACAAAACTTCGTTGTTCAGTAAAATAATGTTGTTCTACATAAAAAAAAAAACTTGTTACCGTCTTGTTTTTGATGCCTCATTTATGCGTGTCTAATAAATTAAGGAAATAGATAATATTATTACTTATTGAGAACATCTAGATGTATATTTTGGTACATTATTTAATTTATTTAAGTTAATATTATTGCGAATAAGTGAAGTGAATAAAGTGTTATTGTTCGGGCTGTTTTCTTTGCAAACATTTCAGTTATCTTAATATTTATGTTCATCCAAGCTGCAAAAACATTATAAAATAAGTAAAAGCAAACTAGGGCCATTCAAAAGCGTGAAACCACTGCAGGAGTGACTCACGGCGCCTTTATTGGAAAAGTCACAAAGCGCAATCTGAACTTTATGTGGAGCTGTTTATCCGAAAAACACATATTTGTTTACATGTTTGGAAACTAATTAAACTAACACGATTTTTATTGAAGTTTTTTTTTTTCAGTAGGTTCTTCAAGCGTTTCCCATCACGTCCCCAAATGTTTGATACCTCCCCACATACACACATATTAGCCAGCACTCAATCAACATGGCTTCCCAGGCCGCGCGCCGTCACCGCAACAACAACTCGCTATATACGCGTCGCTGGCAATGCGGTGACGCTCAACATCACTCATTTAAGCTTGTGGCTTGTTCGATTAATTTCTAGCACCTATGGCGCTGCCAATTTATCGGTTTGGAAGTTTTATCAAAGGGTAACTATCCTCCTAATTCGTAAACGTAGCGATGGGATATGCTTAAGAAAGGGGTTTGAATATTTTGGCCTGCCTACTCAGCCGCCATTTTAATTTTATTTAAAATTCCAATAGCTTTATATCAATAGCGGGCGTCAATACTAATAAGAATCGTTTTTTAGTTAGCTAAGCCAGGTACCAATCTAAAACATCCAAGCCCCATCCCCATCAAACAACGAAGAAACACATTGAGTTAGTGTAATACCTAGGTATTCTAGTCAGAGGCCATGGGCGGCATAAAAACTCTGACACCAGGTTAGGTTGGTCTTTTGTCTAAGTTCTAAATTTCGAACTTTGACAAAATGACATTCGGTCAACGATAACGGCAATGGAAAAGTCAAAAAAGACTGACATATACACTGACCAACATTGCCATTATTTGTCATAAATGCCATTTATTTTGCACACTTGCCCTGAAGCCAAAAATATTGAAAGGCAAAACGCTTAGAGTCCCCAATATCCTTGACACCGCAATGATGCCCATGATATAAGACATCATTCTGAAAACGACCATCCTTACCACCCGCACCCGGAGACTCGGCGAAAAGGTCTCTTCGTCTCAAACAGATTTCTAAAAAGTCCTAACTCACATACAAAGCAGGCTGTGTTACGTCATTTTAAATCTCATAGTCTTTCAGTACCGTAATATTGAAAATGATCTCGACGCGAGGGTATGTTATTTATTGCAACCATATTGTATTGGACGGGTTGCCGAGACTTCTGAAGTTTGCTCTTTTTTCATATCGTATCAATCACTTGGACTTACATACGATTGGCCGGAGTTTTATTAACTTCTGTTCTGTCGTAACGTGTGGTAGTCAAAATATTTACAGGATGTTATGTGAATTAGAATCGTCATTTGAGCCCGGAATCACTCTTCGCTGGGTTATACCAGTGAAAATGTAGTTTAACATAATTATCTAGGTACTAGTCAGACTAAAATAAACTTAATTTACATTAGTTAACGTCAACAATCAACACAGAAACAGGAATTTGAATATATTTCGTTTTACCAGATAGTATAATATATTTCTTCAGACACATCTAAATATAAAAGAGATTCAAATTTTTTTCGATCACTCAAGTGATAGCGATGGTGGAGCTAAGTGGTTGGGTATAATGGGACTGTGGCACTGTTTGCATATTTATATTTAGTGATACTGTTATCTGCATCTCCCAAAGGTTGACTGGTAAAAAGTAAAAAATGCCTATGGCATTAAGCCCGCATCTGTACTTTGTGCTTGAAGTGTTAAATAAATGGGAACCGAGTACCTATTTACGAATATAATTTTCGACCTCCGGATGACTCACCGGCCAAATTCAAGATACTGGTTCCAATATTTTGTTCAATGCCGCGAAGGAAAATCCTCTTTGTTGCCTTGGGGGCATCTCTAAACCTTGTAATCTGTCTCTTGTTACCACTAACTACGTATGAATGTACGATGGCCAAAGATGAAATGCTCTGCTCTGCCGTCCTCGGTATTTGCTGGCCTTAAGACGGAAGCTGAGCTATTCTGAACGGAGTAACCCGACAGCACCAAGCATTCCTCCGAATTTAACATCTGTAACTAATTCAGCAGCATCTAAGATTGTCAGTTTGCACTAAACCTAGACTTCGCTTAAATTGACACTTAAAACTTGGGCATTTCCTAATTACTGTGTGATGCACTAACTTTGAAAACAGTTTATTTCGTGAATTTGAAGTTGATAGTTACAGTCTCGTCTTAGTAAGGTTTGTTGCCTTTAAAAAAGATTTATTTTATAAAGTCACAGTGTTATATTTGAAGATTTGTTGGCTCTACTTTTGTTTCTGTTTCATTTTACTCTAACCGCACATCAGTGGTAACATTTGTACATCCACGAACACTGATATCACTCGTATTCTAAGACACATCTTAAGTCAATTTCCTAGCTTACCTATAGACTCGCAGACCACTTGGAAGTAATTTCCCGTTGGATATTTCGACAACCAATCGGGTGAAGCCGCGGGGAAAAGCTACTTGATTTGTGTATATATAAAGTTCCCGTAATCATTTCAACTATAAAATAGAATAGTGGGCTAAATATGATATGTCAACTATCATTTTCCATCTCTAACATAATTTTAAAATTTCGATCCCTAGAACAGTATTCTACAAATTAATAAATGGAACCATCCCACCGTGACATATCAGAGCGGCCTATATTCACTTCTCCAGTCACATTGGCCGTAACCGCTTGGCCGTGAGGGCCGTATCATAATCAATACGAAGGATAGTTCGAGCTATATTTATAAGGCAATCTTCCATTCCTGCGACATAATTGAATGCCTACGGGGTGTTTTGCATTGATTTAGAAATTAGATAACCCTCATGATTGACCACATTCTGATGTCTGAATATTTTATTTTATTTTATTCTATTCGGGAAACTTACAGCTAATATAAACAATGTTCATAAACAATCAAATTTGAAAGCCATTTACAAGTTTCCACAGATAAAAATGAATGATATGAACGAAGTGAAGCGATTTGTATACTGCATTCGCGATTTATGTCCCTAGGCAGCGTCACCGCTTCGCATCAGAAGAGTTGTGGCCAAACGCAAGCCTACTTAGCATAAAAATAAAATGATATAACATCACATCTGAGGCAGAGGTGTACCTATACTTCACCCACATTTTGCCAGTTATGTTTAAGTCTCATTTAATAGGGAGACAGACTATTTGCCATCACGGACATATCCAGCGGGCTGCCACTGAGAAATTCCTGGTGGAAAAACCCACTTTTCTAGAAACGATAATGATTTATTTTTTTATTTAAAAATCTCTATCTAATCTTCTTATAACATGGCGACGACTGACTGACACCCTGCATAAATGCCGCGATGTCAACAGAATATCGACATAATACAATAGTACCTAAGACTGTACATTTGTACAAGTGTACCTACGACTGTGATGTCATGTACGAGTGCGGCGGACTGGACTAATCCAATTGTACACTTCTTAAGGTTTCAAGACAATGTTGGATGATCATTCAACACGTATTTAGGTACATTTTATTCGCACCTTTTATTGTTACCTTGCATCGTGCCGCGGTATAACGAAGTTACAGGACTGTGCTAGTAGTAGTAGTGGTAGCTGTGCTGTGCAGAAGAGGTGTCGCCAGTCAGCGAATGTCAACAATGAACTCTCGCAACACCCCTTCCGCACTGCGGTAAACCTCAGACACCAGAAGCTTCTCGCCAGTAGAAGGCTCGTAGCTTGCATGTTGCCCAAAAATTTGAAAAAAAACCGGCCAAGTGCGAGTCGGACTCACGCACGAAGGGTTCCGTAACATTATCTAAAAAAAAAACACCTTTGTTGTCTGGGAGCCCCCCTTAAATAATCATTTTATTCTGTTTTTAGTATCTGTTGTTATAGCGGCCACAGAAATACATCATCTGTGAAAATTTCAACGGTCTAGCTATCACGGTTCATGAGATACAGCCTGGTGACAGACAGCCAGAAAGACAGACAGACAGACAGACGGACAATGGATTCTTAGTAATACGGTTCCGTTTTTACCCCTTGTGTACGGAACCCTAAAACAAAGAAATTGCTTGCTCACTCTAACCAGATTATGTAGTTACTCATTTTGCAAGCCGCTCACCAACCTCTGTCGATGTCTGTCCATAAAATATTTTAGTGAGAATTGGAAAGCGCTACTGCACTATCTTTGCTCTAAATACAGCAAGTTCCCAAACGGTCCAAATCAAATTTCTCATCAATTGTGAATCAAATGCACAGCTCAGAGAAAGCTCAACCGAAATCAGGCTTTAATTAACTCAAGGCTTTTCGCCGAATGCAATTTATTTAGAACTAAGCTTCATTGAACTGGAGCATCAATCCGAACTGACAGTATTTAATGAAGAAAATTTATACGACTACATATAATAAAGCGGAAAAGTTTGTTTGTTTAAACGCGTTAATCTCTGAACCTACCAGTTGGATTGAAAAAAAAAAAACTTTTGCATTTGTTGGACACATTCTCGAGGAAGGTTAAATACCCAATTTAACATCACGTAGAAATAACGTTAAGCGAAAATAACGCGGACGGTTGTTGCGACGCGTTGGGTCAGGGGTTGAAGGCGATTTCTTTAAAATAAAGGGCTGGTGTGTACCGCGGGGCACAGCTTGTCGAGAATAAACTGTCAGTTTGACTTGATTCAGTTCTGCGATTGTAAACCAATGTGATTGATTTTACTTTGAAGTTTAGATTAGAGTGGTTTCTTTTTAGATAAGACTGTACTTTTAGAGTGTTTTTCTTTTCTTGTGTTGTTGTTTACTCTTTTTTCAGTCTGTCTGTTTGTACAGTTGGAACTTCGCAGCCGGTCTCTAAGCTAAGAGTAGAAAGAGGGATCTTTTGCCTTTTTCTGGAAACGAAACGTAGCC
This sequence comes from Eugnorisma glareosa, assembly GCA_947578425.1. Lineage (NCBI taxonomy): Eukaryota > Metazoa > Arthropoda > Insecta > Lepidoptera > Noctuidae > Eugnorisma > Eugnorisma glareosa. The sequence goes on along the minus strand of OX387974.1, from coordinate 4,088,565 downwards.
TGGTTACAAATCAAATAAATTTACTTTATTATTTCACGAAGATCTAGAGGAACAAACAAAAAACCAAGTTAAATTCTCCGTTTTCAAAATTAATTTTAAATAAAATAATGAACTGTATAATAACTTTTGCTCATTAAGAATACAAGTTATTAATAATTTCTAAGATGCACGGCAAAATATTTGTAGAAACTTTCAAGCTCATTAGACTTTGATCCAGTTTGCTCAACTTCGATGTTTGCTTCTCAGTTTTCATACAGATAATTCAATAATTCTAATATATTATTAGTTTCACCACGTAATAAGTATATACAGTGAAATAAAACTGACTGAACTGAAGCCGAAAGGCACTTGTTCTCCTCGTTATTGCGATTTTTTTTTTGTTCGTTTCGCTCGTTCTTTTATTTTCACTCTATATACTTATTATGACCATAACAAAAAAATGATCGCAATGACGAGGAGAACAAGCACCTTTCGGCTTCGTTATGGGTCTTGTTAAACCCTTTATTATGTCCACATATAAATTACAGATATAAAAGTGGTACCTACATACAGTGACACAATGGCCCGACTAATCGCTAAAAGCGATCTTTTAAAGTCAGCCTCTGGATGGTTTACAATAGTGTATGTATGTGGTGAACTATTTACATTTACAAAAACCGCACAATGTTTTAAGCTTTGAAAATGGTTGTAGGTACGAACTTATTTTTAAACTGGAAGCCGGAAGGGCGAAGTTGCCAAGTGTCGCCCAATCGGGCACCGCTTGACATCTGTTGGCCGATATATTTCCTGGCAAAAGACTTATTTGTGAGTTACACGGGTTGCAGGTTTAGTTATGTATAAGAAGAAATGAACAGATATTCGTTCTGACAGTTCTTCTAACAGTTGGTGCTTTATTAACAAGTACAAACGCTAACTATGTTTACCACCCAGAACAATAACTTGTAAACGCAAAAGTAATTCTGTCCATCTGTCTGTTACACATTAACTACTGCACGGACTTCTACTATACCATGACATAATTATGAAACTTTATACCGGTTATATGCTTCCATGAGATAATTTCCATTTCCAACCAGCCGAAGGACCAGGGGAAGCCGAGGAAAAAGCTAGTTTATTATAAATCACGTACCGACTAGGTATCGAGACAGAGATAAAAAATACATTATCACAAAATTGAAACCAATAAGAATACAACAGCCAACCAAAATATAAAAAAATACAAAATATACTCTCTTTTCAACCTATATCTCTAACTTGCGCGGCTTACACAACCTCTGACCGAAACAATAAACCTCTGGAGCCCTAATCCGGTCGTTATTCGGACATTATCCAGCCTGCCATCATAGACGTCGGCCGATGAAATAACAATGATATAATTTTAGAATCAGCTGTGAAGGCTTCAGGAGAAATCTTTACGCGGTGGAATTATCTATTATCTAGGTGTATGTATCATCAGCCCAGAGCGGGAGGGGTTATTTGATGATTTCCCATCGGTAAAAAAAAAAAAAAAAAAAAAAGGTGTATGTATGAATGTTTTTTTTTATAGAGATTATTCAACAGTATAAAGCCTCGTACATCAGAATTAGGCTCACTAGTTAACCGATACATATCGTAATGAATTAAAATTAAATACTACAACATTTATGCATCACAAACCAACAAAATATATAAACAAAATTAACAACTAACTACGAAAAGTCATCGAAAAACTCCTCCTCAACGCTGTCAGCTGGTTATGTGCCCAAGAGACTGGCAGCGTTACCACGTTTGAAGGCGATAGTCCTCGCGCGCCTGCACGAGTGGCGCGTGGAGGCACTACGCCGGGGGGAAACTCCGCTGCCGCGGCAAATTGTCGCTCAGCGGACAGACTTCCGGCGTGATCTCATGGCGACATGGAGAGAGCGACTGTCGCAACCCCGTGCAGGGCACGCCACTATAGTGGCGGTAAGTCCCCTCTTTGAGGAGTGGCTAGAGAGGCGCCACGGCGCCCTCACCTTCCGCCTGACGCAGGTCCTCACCGGACATGGTTGTTTCGGGAGGTTCCTGCACCTAATCGGGCGGGAGGAAACGCCCGGGTGTCACCACTGCGAGGATCGACCGGAGGACACGGTGCAGCACACTGTGCAGGTCTGCTCCGCTTGGGCGGAGCAACGCCGTGTCCTCGTAGCGGCGATCGGCGGCGGCGACCTCTCGCGTCCGGCCCTGGTTCAATCCATGGTCCGGAGCGAGACGGAATGGGACGCCATCACCTCCTTCTGCGAAGCAGTCATGCTAGCGAAGGAGGTGGCGGGACGTGAGAGGGAGAGAACCTCACGTCCCAGCCACCGCGGGAGACGCACCGGGCGTCGGGGGCCACGTGGTGGCCCCCGGCCACCGTAGACGCGGGCCTGTGGACGGTGAGCTATGGGCTAGCTCGCCGTCCGTCCGTCTTATGACGACAGGCCGTGTCGACGGCGCGTTCGTGTTCCACGCGCGCCTCAAAGAGAGTCAGCAAACAGGAAGGGGTCCGTAAGGGCCGACGCCTGCCAGGGTTGCGGGACTGTTCGAAAGAGATACCGCGGCCCTGGAACACAAAGGGCAAAGGAAGGAACATGGATGGGTTTTAGTCAGTAGAAGTCTGACACTCCCTCCTGCTCAGCCCAGAGTGGGAGGGGTTATTTGATGAATTCCCATCGGTAAAAAAAAAAAAAGCGTTACCACGTTGTGTTACATGCGTAAGATTGCCTGTAGTATGTAATCAGCAGCCCAGAAGTCTGAATACCAGTCTAATCCAGTGGTTTCTATCTTATAACCAAGTAACTGGATTGGGGAGGTCAGATATGCAGACACTGAATGCAAAATACTGGTATTCAGTTGCATCCAGTTGGACTGGAAGCCAACACCAAAATAGTTGGGAAAGGTTAAGCAGACGATGAATTGTTTTGGATATCACTCAAGAAGAGACCACATCATGTGGGTGCTTACTATGACGTCTAAAAGCAGGAGTAATTCCAGTGTGGGAAAGAGACAGAGCTGGTTGCCTAGCGCACTCTCGTTCTCACACTAGAATTACTCCTGCTTTAAGACGTCATGGTAGCCACCTGGTGATAGTTTTAAATGCAACGAGTTATTTATCTTAACTCCAATGTAACAAGCTTCTTATTCGGAAACTCCATTTAGGGAAAAACGGTATTAATAATAACTTATTTGTCTTCAAACCACTTTATCTCCAAAAAGTTGTTATTTATCGGACTTGTTGGCGCCGTCCTCTTTTTACTGACCGACCTCTAGGGAGGAACCCAATAGGTATAGTTTTGAGACTAGGACAGCAGAAATATAAAGGAGTTTTTATGTACCTACATACATTTTGTAACCTAAATGTTTAGTGTACTGGAGGATCTTGAAATGCTGAAACTCAGTTGAAACCTTTGTCTTGAAATTAACAGGTCGCCGACCTCATAATGTCTCAATCACCCTGGTCCCTGCTACTTCAACATATGTGGCGACGAAAGACAACTTACGTGTTTTCCGAAAGCTTCTTTCATCATCATCTGCTTAGCCTTTTCCTAACTATGTTAGGGTCGGCTTCCAGTCTAACCAGATGAAGATGAATCCCAGTTATTTTACATGGAGCGTCTGCCTATCTGACCTCCACAACCCACTTACTGTGTAATATGATTCCGATTTTCTTCCAATTTTCGATTTTCTTTGGTAAGACTCTTGGGCTTATGATTACCTGCAACGACTGTCAAGTCTTTTACATTTATTGACTGCCTATCTGACCTCCACGACCCAGATAAGGAAGTAGTACCCTTCCCTTAGTAAGCGTAAATACAACATTGGCTTAACGAAAATATGCGTTTATTGTGTGGAACAACGAAATCTCTTACACGTCTCGATTGAAATGAAGGAGGTAAGCTATGGAGCAAATATGTAAAAGGAAACGAATTTCACAAGCAGTCATATGGAAAAATATGTAAACATTCAAGTATTCAATTTCAGTAAATAAAAATGGAATTTCAAAAAAAGCAAAATCGAAAATTACCTACGTAATTTTTGAATAAGTGAAAATATGGTTTTCTGTAATTAAGCTCATGTACCAAAGCTCACTTTCGGAGAAAACTAAAGCCCGATCTAATTATACTGCCATAACTCCGCGATAATACCGATGGATAAAAAATGGTGTTCTATATGTTGTGCCTATGAATTTATTTGTATTTATATAATAGATAATCCTTTCTGCGGGTAGAGGGTTTTTTTGGACCTCATTTAAAAACAATCTTAACTTTGGACTACAATGGTAGTACTTATTTAATAGCACAACTATTAAAAAATAACCCTAAATAACAGATGAGATAATTCCTTGGTTAGTGATCATAGCATCAAAAACAGTGAGCAAGCGTATTTTTTTCAAAATTTCAAAAATGGCTGATAACTCTTCATTTATTCATCAGTCATGATGTACCCCACCCGCAGGTAAAGGTTACGCCACACCCCGCAAAGTGTAGTCGCAAGGCATATGTATTTCTCGTGAAGACCTTTCGTTTGACAGAAGCAATCGAAGTGATTTTCACAGAGCCTATTTGTAACACCCCTATGCATCGTTCAGTACATTCCTAATCGACATTATAAGTAGGTACCTAATTTGTGTGATGTAACATCAAAACAGATCCTTGATTGATATTATCCTAATTCTTGTGATTATTGGCATTTACACAATTCGATTTAACAGTGTTTATGGCCGGGTGTTTATTTTACCACATAACATAACATTATGTCTATTATCCTCAAAGGGTTAGGATATTTTTCGTAAATAGCATATTAATGTGTTTGTGCACAAATATACGACTTTCACTTCAAAGAACTGGATGGCGTATCATTGATTCCGCACATTTAAAATCCCTCATAACACCACGTTAATCTAAAAATCTGTTATTAGATTGTGCCCCAATAAATATATTTATAGGGCATCACAAGGCAGTTAATTGATTGTTCATTTTGTTAATGTACCTTATAGTAGGAGGTATTATTGTATTGTATTGTATAGCGGGCTGGTGTTCGTTATTATAACTACAGGTGTTTATGCGACGCCAGGAAAAGTTTTTAAATTATGAAATTTTAATATAGCAATAACTTATTTAAAAAAATACAATATATTATGTTTCGGTACGTCTTAAGAACATGGAACCACTATCCAGACATTGGAAATCTATTTTTCCGACTTCTAAAGGGTGGCTGAGACACAAGATTATTTAATACAAAACTTCAGTAGGCACTTTATGAAGAATGTTTGCTTCTATCGAAAACTATTGGTCCTTCGAGTCCGTTTTACGAGCAGACGTCCAAGAGCAAGAAGTTATCAAGTACTAAGACAACATGAACGGATAAGCTGGTTCAGTTCGTTAAAGTCTCTGATATAGTATTTTGTGCGAACCGAAAGTTCTTTCCGAGAGCATAAACTTGAGAAGTAGAATTGGATAATTTCTACGTGCTTTTTGAATCAATACTATGAAATTACGTCGTAGTCAAATACGTATATAAATACACAGCACACACACACAACACATACATGTATAACATGTATATGTCACAACATCACACCCGTTATCCAAGCAGGTTAGGCTGACCTTTAGATAACTAGGTAAAAATTATGTTATGGGCCAACGTTCCCATTAGTTGCGAAACTCAGTAATTTCGATGTTCAGTGTTATATCCTTGGCCATCAACCGCGCTATCGCCCTTTCTAAAATTCTTGAAATTAACTATTGACTTTATTTCTGTACTACAAACTTAATATTTATGTTTTCAACTTTTCAGACACTTCAACTTGTTTGTAGGTTTTCTCAGAACAACAACAAAATGGATACTAAGCGACCAAGGTTATAAGAAGTCATTGGCACAATTTTACCTAACGAATGTTTTAGTTAGGATAAATTTTAAATGAGATTGATTGACTCACAAAAAATTCATAAACCTCAGTGTAAATATTTGCACTCTGTATAACTCTACGAATCTCACGAAATGCACGAAAACGTGTTATTATGATGAATATGTTAGCATATTATTTAATAAACCTCTTCTTAGTGAATACCACAGTAAAGGTACATAGTTATAATGTAAGTGGTCTAGTGGCTCTAGATATATATTGGTACGTAAAATGTTCCCCATAACAAGAATATGGATGTAGGGTGGTGCAGAAGTATGTATATCTACCCACATGGAACTTTACTGTTTTATCCTTCGTGAACGACCCCCTGTTTTGGAGAAAATTTAAAGGATATGAATGGTTAAGGTCACTACATATTGGGCCAGTGTGCAGGCCATTACGGTTTAAGGACCCAAAAAGGAACAAAGACAAAGGTATAAACTTTAGAAAGAAGATTGTTTACGACATTATCAAAGGTCAGGATAGGTATCCGATTTATCTTTTATCTACTTAAATGTTCGATGTCATTATATCTTACTGCATATTGTGATAGGAGCAACTACCAGTCAGGTCAATTTGTAAAATCGCTTTCATAAATTCTCTTCTATCTGAAAAATATATGAGCTTGTCTATCCAGTAGATCAATCTTTCAGGTCAAGTCTTAAATGGGTGACTGCGGTTAGCAATTAGAACCACTCCGTCCCTCGAGCACCACGTTAAGCTGTCACTCCTCTGTCGGATACTGAGACGGTTTTATGAAATTTGAAAGACATTTGGCTTTGACTATCTATTAATTCTAATATATTGTTATTTTAATGTTATTAGTCTCTAAGCTTTCCTAAAATCTAAAAAATAAAATAAAATAAAAATATTTCATTGGAGTAAACGGTCGTTTTGCGTAAGATGGTATTCGGTTGTAATGGGTAAAATTGGAAAAAAAACGTAGCAAAAGATATTAAATCGAGACAAGATCTACTTGTTTCGGTATTAGATATTCTAAGATTGCTTGTATTGAAGAACTAAACTGCCAAAAGCCTACTTAATTGAGCAGTTTGCCCTTAAAAAATTTTATTAGACTGTTTTTAATGTACGAGTATTTCATGCTTAAATCAGAACGAATAAAATAATTATCTTTTTTTTACTGCAAGTAGAAATACCATAATAACATGCTTAGTGAACCTAAATCTCCTGTACATATAAAAGTTCCTGTTGTTCTTACAACCAAATTCACAACGTAAATTATTGTACAAGCACAAACAAGGGAACTTGAAACAAATATAGATCAAGTCTGGGCTAAGTCGAGGCAGCTTGAACAAGCTAATTTTATATCGGATCGATTCGACGAAACCTATTCCCTTGGACCACTTTCTATTTAGTTAAATACTATCTGAGTTAGAACGTGTCTTTTCTTAGGTAAACTTTCTATTTCCAAAACTCATGTGCTCTACATTGGTAGTTAATATTACATGTAACTTATTAATTAAAATAACCTAAAGTAAATAACCTAGCAACAAACTTAAAAAATGGCGTCAAAAACTCCTCCTCAACGCTGTCAACTGGTAATGTACCCAAGAGACTGGCGGCGTTGCCACGTTGTATGGCAACGCTAAGCCTTTGGCCAAGGTAAAAGCCAGCCCTTGGGTCACGGGAAGTGTCAACTAAACGTTTTGAAATATCCTTGAAAAGGCTGTGAGCGCTCGGATCCCACGGTCCCAGAGTTTCAACCCCAAACGGCTCGAAAATATAGTTACCAATGAGGTTACTATATTTACGCCGCTTGAGGTTCTCTGCAGCCGCAGCGGCAGCCCCAGCACACCACGATGAGCTAGGAAGATGGGATGGCGCAAGAGTATCGACACATGTTGCGTCCCACACTAAAGGCATACCCATTTTCAATGGAAACAAAGACATCCCGTTCGGTCTCTTGCCATCGTCGCGTGCCAAGCCATTGGGTTCTAATATAGCTGGAACGCCGACGGTGACAAGAGCTCGTCGGATGATGTCATTTAAATTCGCGTGCCAAGCAAAACGGCCCGCATTTCGGCAGCATGACAGGCCGTGATGTCCGAGGCTGTTGACAACTTCACCACAGTGACAGCGATGAGAACATAATGCGGCACCTAGGCGTAGAGAAGCAGCGAGGCGGAAAGTACTGTCGTCGAGCAACGTACCTGTGTTCGACGACGGTAGTGCGTGAAGCCAAAGACCCGACTCCCACTCACCCACAGCCAGCAGACGAGCGCGCTTTTGAGGAGTTTTTTGACGCCATTTTTTAAGTTTGTTGCTAGGTTATTTACTTTAGGTTATTTTAATTAATAAATGTAAAACTATATAATAAATAAAAAAAAACGCCTCATACTTATTAATAATATCAGAAGGTAGAAGATAAAAATCTGGTGTTCCATTTATTTTGACCGTGTTGGTATTGCATTTTTTTGGAAAATTTCTGTGTTCGAACTACATTGACTGACGAAGAAAAACAAGTGATATTTTACAGGAAAACATTCAGTAAGTTCTGCGAGTAGTAGCCGGGCAGTCAATATTAAACTAATAACAATGAATAAGGCGGGGAGACAATTTTGGAAGATATTGCCTCATAAAAATAGTCACCCCTGATCAGTTGCAACAAACAGAACTTTTATTAGCAACCGTTACTGGCAAGGGGACGTAGGGCTGTCAAAATGAAGAAAAGCAAAAGAAGAGTTTTTGAAGAATGCATTTTTTTAAATAAAGTTTTTGTGATCTCTTTTTTTTCACCAACATTTAGAGAATTTATTCTGGAATATTTATTAATATTAAACGTTCATATAATAAAGATCTCGATCCCGAAAGCGTGCGAAGCAAGGGCGGGTCGCAAGTGTGGAATAAATAAAAAGCAATCATCTTTAGGGTTCCGTATTATTCATAAATCTCTTTTTCTTTCAAAGTTATGAATAATTAACGGTAGACAAGAATCAGTTCACAACTGGGTTAAATGACACACAAGTCAATCACCCATTGAGTATGGGTGATTAGCAGTGATCGGAATAGGTAGAGCTAATGTGCCTAAAGTTCAAGGAACAGAAACGAAAAGTGGAGACTTCTTAAGACATTTTTTTTTTTCAGAATATTGGTGCCGAATGTCGGATAATTACTTAAGTGCTACTAAAATTAATAAAGAAAAACAACAATCAAATTCATTAACTGTTTCTGTTTTAAAAAAGTGCACGATTTTTATTGTTAAAAAAAAAAGGTAATCTCCTTATCTTCGTTTGAACGCCGTAAGTACGGAATCTAATTTAATTTTCATACCAGCATTAACAGTTAGAACTAACAAAAAAGAATTGTAGGTTTTCATACATTTATTCATTTTGTACAATTATTGGAACTAAATGTAAACAGAAATCAACCTCAATAATTAAGATAGTTACTAATCATAAGACTCAGTCAGAATATTATTTCCGTTGATGTTGAAAGTTGTCCCTCTGAATCGGTACAGTTTTCATCAGGGAAGGAGTTTTCTTTGTCATCGCTAGATTTATCTTCTTCCGGAGAATTAAAATAAATAATGAGCAGTTTTTCCATATTATCTATCTTCAAACGATTTATTTTTGCACTTAAAATCCATTTATAGGTAGAGAACCTTTCAACATCAACTGAAGTTGTAGGTACATATTTATAGTACGACAATGATTCATTTTCATGGTCAAGTCCTTTTTCTATAATTCACAAATGTCTCTTAAGGCATCTAGATCGGAATTTCTGTAAATGACGTTTTCTAATTTTATTTTAATTGCTTCAGACGAAGAACAGTTTAGAACAGTTCTTGCTTCGTCAAATATGTGGAAAGATTCCATTAATAATAAGTTAGACTTTTGTAACTCCTTTAAAGAAATTTGAATTATTTTAAAATATTCGTCAATATAATCTAAATCAGCTTTTAAATTTTCTTTTTCCAGTACTGTTTTAGCATGCCTGATAGACAAAGAATCAGAGCTTCTAAGGAGTCTTACAATAGTTTTAATTTGTTCGTAATATTTAGCATAATAGCAGAAGCTGCTTCTAGCCATGTCGAAGTCGGTTAAAAAGGAAAAAATAATGAATTCAATTAGTTTACTGTACTGATTAATAAATAACCATTTTCGAGTTTCAGAAAAAAATATTCGTAATAATATTTTTAGTCGTAAGGAAGTCCCCACTTTTCGTTTCTGTTCCTTGAACTTTAGATACATTAGGTCTACCTATTCCGATGACTGGTGATTAAGTTAGACTCTATCTAGTTTATCTGTATGTATTTCACTACAAGACTTATTATGTAACAGTAACAGCTAGTAACTTGAAATTGAATTCGAATTTGGCGTGTGTCACAAAATGTGGGTGACAATAAACAAACAGTATTTTACGCGCAATTAATTCACAGAAATCACTTTAATCGACCAGTATTATGACATGCATAAACAAGTTATGCCGTCGACACATCAATTTAAAAACAAATTAATTATACTGAAGAGACACTCTAAGCCCATTAACTCCCAAGTACCAGGAACATAGGAGTGTATAGGAGTATACTATGGAAACATTTATATATATCTGATATGACAAAGCGAAAGGTCGACAACAGCTGCGAGCACACGCTTGAGTTTCTCACAATAAATTCCATGCGACGAATTATATGCAAAAGGTTTTGACAGTCTGAACTTTATAGTGGTGTATGAAAGAGGAATGATTTCTTGTTTTCTCTGTGTCTAGTCAAAGTGACATTATATCAGCGATAACGGTGATAAAAACCTAAAACAAGCGTATAGTTAAAAAAACATTTTTTAAAACAAGCTTTTAAATATAGGCGTGGCGTCATTTTTTGTATTCTTCTCAGCAAACCCTTTTAACAATACTAGTCCGCTATCTTCGGGAGTCCGCCATATTGGATTTAGAATTACGTCACTTAGCTAACCATACGATTTTCACCACCGTGTTACTACAATGAAAAAACAATAATTTATCACACGTTTCTTAAATCTTTGCTGTGCCATAGTAGTCCACCAAAATTAAATCGTTTTTCCTTCCTTCAATCGAATTAAGTATTTCCTTTTTGCAAATTGTGACAGTCGTTGATGACCCTATTACTTTAGCAAAAGGCGACGATGCGCAGAAAATAAAACTTTCTCGCCAAAAATACGGAAAACGACGTTTGTCACAGGCGCTACACTTGCACCCGTGTAAATGGACAGGGTGCAGAAACACGCTTGAAGCTTTAGCACTGCGGAACAAGTAACAGATTATTTACACTACTCAGTTACAAATATGGCACATTTCAACAACATATTTTGAACAAGTATTATATTTTGCCATCTTGTAAGACTCTTGTCTAAAATATGTCTTGAATCAAACATGTACCTACAATACATACTGACGTTGTTTAACATGACGTATTGTTCTTAATTATTTTGGTTAGTATTTTTACAGTTGTATACAACTTGTTTTAGTCGTAAACCATAAACGAAGACAGAGGATACATGTAGAATACAAGTTTTATACCATAATTTTTATGTAATTATCATAAGCGAAGGGTGGCAAGCAAGGAGCCCCTCTTGCTGGTAAAAAAAAAATTGTTTATTGGTAGCACAAGTGTAGGTATTAACAAAATTTTGTGATTGGATCCTCCTTTTAGGCAGATACTGTCGTCGCCTCTGAAATCCTAAAACACCAGAAGCATAGAGACTGTTGCCATCCCAGAGACAAGGTTAATGTGTCCCACGTGCCAGTAATTACTCCGGCACCCAAACCCTTCAAATGAGAACACAGCAACGCCGCGTAGCGGTAGTAGCAATACGCCAGACGTGACAAGCTAACTAAACACCGTGTTTAGTTGAACGTATATGCAGTTAGAAGTTTTCCTTAGTCAGTTGAGGGAAGCAAGCGTGAATATTATGTAAGTAACTAACTGTAAACATGAGCTTGTGAAGGGGAATGCATTGTCTAGTAATTGGTGTTCCACGTAACAAAATTACCCAGAGGTTACAACTACACTATAAACAAGTAGTGAGACTTGTTTTCGAAGAGTCCTGTAAAATACTTGTGAAAACGGAATTGACTTTGATTCAACACATATTTCTCAATTAAATTGTTCAACTTTTTGGCCAGTTTTGTGTACTAGTTTTTGTTAAACAAATTGTTTCTATTCATGTTTAAATCTTGGTGTAAACGCAGGGTTAGAAATATTTTCCTATTTTTTTCTGAAATATCTTCTCAACTCAACGCTTGATCAAAACAAGGCATTAGGATACCAAGCTAAACACCCCTAAAACATTTATATACTGGTATGGATTTTTCGTTTGGTATACAACGAACGGTAGGACTTTTTTTTTTGGATTGACAATCATTAAATGACCCCCTCCCACTCTGGGCGGAGCGGAAGGGAGTGTCAGACTTCTACTGACTAAAACCCATTCTTTTGCCCTTTGCGTTCCAGGGCCGCGGTATCTCTTTCGAACAGTCCCGCAGCCCTGGTAGGCATCGGTCCTTTCGGACCCCTACTCATTTGCTGATAACTCTTTGAGGCGCGCGTGGAACACGCGCCGTCGACACGACCTGTCGTCATAAGACAGGCGGACGGCGAGCTACGAACGGTAGGCCTCAAATACGTCAGGTAGAACCAAAATAAACATATGTTAACATCTTAGGGTTAAGAGAGAGTTAGTAAATAAAGTACTGCTATTACCTTTATTATATCAAAAATAGACTCTCTCATTCTCTGAAGAAAAATGATTTATAAAAAGAACCCACGCTTCGCGAAACAAACTACCATCATGGAGGTAGCCACTTTTGCGAAATACCCGTAAAAGATCTCATAGATAATGCACTTGTCAAGCAAGGATAGTGTTACTGGGGAAAAGGGGAGGTAAATGGGGCCACCACAGAGTAAATGAGACATGGAGTGATCTGATTGACTAATGTGACGCGAAAAGTTATTATAAAAACGTGTACATCAGTCGTGTTAGTGAATAGTGAACAGGTCTGAACTAAAAACTCGCAAGTATAAGTACAGTTTGAATTTGGTCACATATGTTCACATTGGAAAATTAATTTAATACTTGTTTTGAGCCGGAAAGTGTCTGAGATAGTTATTGTCAATTAAACGAAGAACATTGAAAAATTCAAATAAAATCGTTCAATGCAGAGGATTCCAAGAGTTTATTAAATTTGCCATTACAAAAGATTGTAGGCGACTACGAATGAGCTTGCAGAATTGCATAGTAGCCATCCATTCACTCTTTACTCCGCGGTTTCTACGAAGTGGTAAGCTTGACGGACGTCGACCTTGTCCGAGCGATGTGTGGAGGTGTGAGTGTTCTGTAGAACTAGGACCGATCTGTTAAATGGATGAACTGTGTTGGTCGGAGATTATACTGATTAATAGATTTAATAACTGCCTGTGGGCTGTTTATACCAGGAAAAGTTATGGTTTACAATGCTTGGTTGATGGTGATTGAATTCACTAGATTAGAATTAGATATAATTCATAATAAGAAGTTTATGAAAAGTTGGTTTCTGTCAAGAAAATAATAATAAGTAATAGACCTTTGCCCAAGACTGTGATCTTGGGCAAAGGTTTTTTAACTTTTGTAACTTTTTAAGCTAAAGTTATGATAAAATCATTAATTTATTTGTCCAATGCTAATAGATTATAACTAATTGAACGTAATAGGTCTTATTTACATTTACCGATAGCAAAAACAAAAAAAAAACTACTAAATTTGTTCCAAAACTTGAGTTAATGCCTTCTAACAGTTGTAACGCTCTCGACTAAGGAACTGGAAACCAAGCCGTTATTCGTACACGCAGCCATTACCGACCTCCTGATTTATTAACGCCGAAGACTTTTCATTATTACTTACAATGTCTTGCAGAAGACAAGGGGGTTGTTTATTATGTAAAAGTAACAAAAATTACGTCAACTACAAGCGCTTTCTTTTATTAAAAATTCTTGCTAACTAGCTCGCATAGGTAGCTCTCCATGTAAGAGAAATTACGTATTCACTTGCACGCACGATGATATTTATCAAACAATATTTTTGTATATTTTATACAAAAATGATCACGCTAGATCGCTAATTGTTTACTGTCATGGCTTACAGATATTCCATTCATTTAGTAAATTATTTTCACAGGGAAAATATCAGACACGTTTTGATGTTTGTATAACATTTTATCGGGTTTGTTTGCTTATTGACATCATGCGAAATAAACAAAACAAAATATTCTGTTATTTGCTGTTTTTGTATGTAATGATATTCCCATTGAATATTATATTTTTGTGAAATTATTATTGCTCTACATATGTAATATATTATTACTGGAATACCGTCAATAACTTATCGAAATGTTAGCTTTACTTTTTTTTTTCAAAGTAATTTGCTCATGGAAGCATGATTTTAATACCTGATTGAAATATTTTATTTGATTCCCAGGTAATCTTAACTCTATTTCTATAATTAATACGGAACATTACTTCCAATTACAATCATAAAATAAAAATACCTTTTTAAACCCTCGCCTAAATCACACCTGTCAGAGCAGAGCACACATTATTAACCCTGTGCTGCCCTCTCGCGTCATGAATAAATTACAATTTTAATATCTACATGATTGCAGAATCCTGGCTTTTGTCATAAAATCCAATTAGTAGACTAAAACCATATAATACATTTTTAAAACATAAAATAAAACATCAACCTGTACACATATCTCATGTACAGGATGTCCCTTTTGAAGAGTAGGTATAGAAATTAATCTATAGAGTTCTATAGAATTTTCCCAATAATGTGGTTTCCATTGTTAACAATGTACCATTTGTGCTGAATTTCATATTATCATTATGAAAATATTTTAATCCGTTATTGAGAATGATACGGGTTCGGATTTCAGAGCCATCTTTTTGGTTTTCAGGAAATGTTAATAAATTTCAATTTGGATAACATTAATTAAAAGTTTTGGTAAGCAAATGTGGGCTTTAATGGTAAATAAAGAAAACCATTGAGATCTTTAGGCTTGAATCTCGTTATTAATATAAATTACTAGGTTATGCCCGCTACTTCGCCCTCGTGGAATTCGGTAATTATCCCACGGGATTATAATACCGGGATAAAAATCCTACATGTTAATCTAGTTATAAACTATCTGTGTGCCAAATTTTATCCAAATCCGCTCAGTCGTTCTGGCGTGATTGAGTAAAAACATCCATCTATCCAAACTTTCGCTGATGATGCCATCTAGCCTTTCGGCCCAGCGACTGCATTCGATGGCTTTCTGGGGTGGTGATCGAGTGCATTGGTGTGCTGTTCTTTTAATATAAGCTATTCAAATCACCCGACACGTCTTAGACCTCAAAAATTAAAAGGCATGAAAGAAAGAAAGAAAGAAAAAATATTTATTTGTCGCAGGGACATGACGTGCATCATACAAAACGATAAAAAAAAAAAATAACAATAAACATACAAGCATAAATTTAAAAAAAACAGACGTTCGTAGCTTGCACGTCGTGACTGCGACAAGCAGGTTACTACTCAGCATGATGCTGTGCTATGGGGGCCCACAGCACAGCGCTGGTTTTCAGTGGTCACCCGTGAAAAAACGTACGGAAGCCAAGACAGCATAAATAAATTTTACATGAATAAGAAAATAAAATAAACAGTACATGGGTTATAATAATAAAACAGCTACCTAGAAATATAATAAACACTACAAAAAATATACAAGTATGTGTGCAGGCTAAACAAAATGCATGCATGAGATATCCACCACACCGCATTGGGCCCGCATGTTGTATTACCAGCTCACTACCTAGAAACTTCGTTTTCCCTGTGTCGGCTGTGTTCCAGCTGAGGGCAGCTGTGGGCGCTGTGGGCTGTGTGGGGTATGGGCTGTTTATGCTACTATACAAATCGACAAACCCATTCTACACTTGATATCCTATAAATGTTCTATCCTATAAATTAAGGTCTTTCACTTCCGTGAATGTCACTGGCCGATTTCAGGTAGCTGCTATCCAATGTCAATCTATTTAAAATACTAAAGACGTGTTATCAGAATAAAAGATGATATTTCTTCTGATAAATTCATGATCTCAATTTTTCATCTCATGAAGAAAAACTGAGATCCTATCTGTCAGTGATGCCAATATAAAAAAAACGTCATATTTAATTGGTAATTTTGACTACACCTTTATCGACATTAATCCGTTGATAATAATTATGCAAAAAGATAAAGATGCATAAATTAGTATGTATTATTAGTTATTTTATAGTATTTATAGTATTTTTATATGTTTGTATTTATAAGTATGTTAGTATATTCTTATATGGTATGAGGAGGTATTATATTTAAATAGGTCTGCTTTATGTTTTGTATTCCATTTTCTTTTCTTCTTTTACACACTGTGTCTACATCTCTTTTTTAAATTCTCCTTTCGCAGGTATGCTGGAAGAGATTTCTTTAGAAATAAGCATCACCTTTGTACTATTTTCTGTTCCTTTTTTCTTTTCTGTATTTAGTGTGTACATAAATTGTTAAATAAATAAATAAGATGTTGTTTTTCTATCCTAAGTTGCAGTATTTAAGTCTTTGAGGTAATAGACTATCCTACATATTATTATTTAAGTTATACCGCTTTTTTGAATATCTTTGTTCGATATTTAAGGAATTAACTCACTTAACAAGGAAACAATCTATACCCACACATCTCTTTCGGTTCACTACCTCTTTGGTTACAAACTATTGTACTTTGTATGTCGACCTGATCATGTTACTAAGTATACAATTAGTATTCACATGTCGTTTTCCTCTCCCCCTCTCATATGTATATATGAGAGGGGGAGAGGAAAACGACATGTATACGCTTCGGGAAAAAGTGTATTGAATGTACTCGTACAATAATTGAATACTTTAGGGTAGAAAGAATAGCTATTTACACTGTGGAATAACAATTTTAACGTGTCTATTTACCTACATTTTCTGAAACTAGACTATTTAGAAATAATAGTTACGATTGTCCATAAACTCTCTTTATGGTATTGACAGGAGCTTGACTTTTTTGTTTTAGGTCCTTCGCGAGTTCATGAACCTAGATAAGTAGACCACCAAAACAGAGTAGTACACCACAAACCACGATCCGTAAAATGTCCTAGCGTGTCCATTTCAACCTTTGTCCTAGAAAGTTCGATAAAATCTAGAAACATTCGGTATTTAAACACATCAGATAACTAGATTAAAAATCATCAAAAAGGTGCATATCATTTTACACAACAATTCCAAATTCAGAAACACCAGTTCTGTAGAATTTCACCAAAAAGGTTGAGGTTCTCCCATATAATTTGTCGCAAATGTTTTCAACTCTACCTGGTCGTGCTAAACCCGTCCACGAAACCATTTAGATTACGTGTTTCTGAAAGGTTAATGCGATTAACCTGGATGGTCAATAGCCTTGATCACTAATAGATATTTCTTTTAGCATACCTTTTTGGGTCACAAACGCTTCTTTTAAGTGTTTTTCTACCAATTTCATATGTAAATTGAAGACCTGAGAGACTAATGGCGGATTTTCCGCATTTTCTACGTATATTGCTCGGATTATGGGTAGGATCTAGAGTTGTAGACGGAATAATAGAAGTTTGGGTAAAAAAATACTGAGAAAATAGATTAAAAAACACCGGAATATTATCGTATGAAGAGAAATTGTATAATAAAATATGTAGACTTATACTTACTGCACTTTCCATATAAATGTTATATCACGTTATTCCAAAAGAAAATTCTATGTCTACATGTTTCGATAAATATTTCGTACTAATAACACTGCAACAATAACTTTTTCAATAAACCAAGAACGTTATTTTCGTTTCACTGAACCAAATAACTTCGTAGATAAAACGCTACATAAAAGAGATCGAGCTAAATTATATAAACAACAAAACAAGCCAAGCTAACTACGTCGGAATCATGTAAAAACCTGTAAACATGCCACTATGTATACACTTTCATTGTATCCTGTGCATCGCATTAAAATCTCAAAATCTTACCACAGACGGCAAACGTACTACATTATTTTTTTTAGTTGCCATCAAGGCAGCATTATTTTTTTAAATTGGCAATTTTTATCACTGTCACATAATAAAAAAAAAAACACGCGCGTATTTTTGACGTTTATTTTTTTAATTTATTTTTTTGTTGTTGACACTAGGGTTGGCACTTATTTGCTTTTGGCTGTAATTGTTTTGTTTGTTGGAGTTTTTATGTTGTCCGCGTTGTTTTCGTGTTGTTTTTGTGGGAGCGTGCGCGGTTGTGACGGAACAACCGCCCGTGTCGTCGCCGACGTTAGACTGAGTCGCGACCACCTATAAACTGTACAGACGAGCGCTGAAGTGAATTGTCTTTTGATGTTTTAATTAGTAACTGAGATTTGTCAAGCTTCGCATGTAGGAACTTTTTGGCTTTGTGTTCAATGGGTTTCATTACCTTTACGGAGATTTCTTCAGCTTTAGAGTAGCTTTAAGATGAAAGTAATAATTTGTCAAAAACAACGATTTTATTTTACAAAATATTTTCTATAAAGGAAAACAAATTTTATCAAAATAACATCGCTTGAAACTTTTGTGCGAAAACGACGGGTGAGTTGTGGTGCAGAAACAGCGAATATGAGCACAAAATAAAACGACAGTAACTTTTATTTGTTACAATCGTAACCTTTTCTACGTCAATAGTTTTGCGTAAATACGACCTTTTCGCTCCTATTGTATTGAGGTCTATGGCGTATATTAATATTTAATGCTTTAATATTGAATGTGGGTAATCCTCCTTTTATCCAATTAGCGAAATTTTAGGCTGTCTGTGGCCGGGTTCATTCTTTGTCTACAGATAAAAGCAGTTTCCATGGAATGCTATCGACAGTAATATATTGGGATGTCGCCTCCCTAATGTTAATCCGAATTGTCCCGAGAAGTTCCGAAATTACACGAAGTGCCGACGATCCCTAGTGTTATTACTATTATCATAGATATGAAGGAGGTTATATCGAAGGTCATAGTGACAATTAATAAGGTACTTAACAGAGATAAATTGAATATAGGATTCTTTAGTTACGAAATGTAATTTTTACCAGCTCTTTGAAATCTTTAGTAGTATTTTATTAGTAGGTTATAATCAGTCTATAATGTTCCCACTGCTGAGACAGGCCATCTCGCTAAGAGAGAGAAGAGAATCCACCACGCGGGCCCAGTGCGGATTGGTAGATGTTACATATTTTCGATTTTTTGGTTCTAGAACATAGCCGATTACCTCTCGTGTTTGCCTTCACAAGAGCAATGGTGATGATAAATTAAATATTCAATATAGAAAATAAGCAACACAAAGTAAATTACCTGCTTGGGTTTGAACCCACAACCTACAATACATAAACTGGGGTTGTTAACGGTTGAGCCACCAGTGCTCTCTACACCGCTTTAGTAAGATTAGATAAATTTAAATGACTCTTCCTTGAAAGCACTTTTTCGTCAACCCTAAAAAAAGACAAAAGAAAAAAACTGAAGTGCCAGCAATCAATAGACCACCGGTTTATTTCCCGTGAGCACCATAAAAGGCGATGGAATGGTCGGGAGATCCTCTTGTGTGTTGTATCAACAACCTTAGATTATTACGTGGTGACTATGTCAGCATTATAGTGGTATTGGAAGGGTTAAATTCAACAGGAGACCTTTGAGGGTCATTTGTGTGATCATTTTAGAGATGTCTTTATAATGTTACGAGTATGATATCAACCTGTAAAGTTTTGGTGAAACTGTTGCGGACAAGTTGGTGATCGGCTGCGAACACCGCACCGATATCTGATAGATTCATAAGTACAATATCCGTCAGAATCCAGAGCCATTCCCGCAAATTGTTCGTACCGGTTTGACAAACCATAATGGTATCGCCCAAGCAAAAGCATCATAATCTCAAACATAGATGTCACGAGCATTGCACCACTTTTTCAAACGTTATGATTTTTAATGCAGTGTCTAATTGCCGCGTGAGGTGTACCCCGTGCACCGGGCCACCGTAGGCGCGGGCCTGTGTACGGTGGGCTATGGGCTAGCTCGCCGTCCGTCCGTCTTACGACGACAGGCCGTGTTGACGGCGCGTTCGTGTTCCACGCGCGCCTCAAAGAGATGTCAGCAAAAGGAAGGGGTCCGCAAGGGCCGATGCCTGCCGGGGCTGCGGGAGTGTTCGAAAGAGATACCGTGGCCCCGGAACACAAAGGGCGATGAAGGAACATGGATGGGTTTTAGTCAGTAAAAGTCTGACACACCCTCCTGCTCCGCCCAGAGCGGGAGGAGTCATCTGATGATTTCCCATCCGAAAAAAAAGTACTCCGTCGCCAGGCGCAGCCGTGGAAAACTTATGACAAGGTCTGTCGCCTTTTCTCCCCCGAACATAAAGAACATACTTCGACAGAAACTGCTAGCGCTAATCTATCACTTTAATCATTTTGTTTCTCATTGTTTTATACCATATTGTCAGTGCTATTATTTTCCTCTTTCTTTGTTTCTTTGTCTTTGCCAAGTACCTATTAAACTTAAGAACGCGAGTCATTTTCCTCTGAGCAACCACTAAGCTAACTCTGCGTTCACACTGGCGACACATTTACTATGAAACATGTTTTCTGATAAAAATAAACATATCAGCTAAGAGGGAAAGAGAACGGAGACTTCAACAGTTATTGACGAACGCCACAGTTATGTAATAACTTCAAAATGAGCAAGTCTCCTTAATGTGTGTGTTGGCGCAGTGGCTGAACGATTGACTGCTGCGTTGCGTGTCGCGGGTTCGAGCAAATATTTGCATGTCTTACAGTTTGTTGTTCCGGGTCTGGCTGTTTGGGTATGTTTGCAAAGGCAACGAAACAGGAGAAATTCCAAGTATGAGGCAAAGTTTGTGTTAACTGATAATCCTACTAATATTATAAATGCGAAAGTTTGTGAGGATGGATTGATGGATGGATGGATGAATGTTTGTCGCTTTCACGCAAAAACTCCTGAACGGAATTGGATGAAATTTTGCACACAGATAGTTTATAGCCTGGATAAACACACGGAATAGTTTTTATCTCTTTAGTATGATTCCGTGGGACAATCATCGAACTTCACGCAAGCGAAGCCGCGGGAATAAGCTAGTAATAAAATATAGCCACGTTTCGAGTCAACAACAAGAACTGTTACATAACAAGACCAAATGCTACAAGGTATCTTTCCGATAAACAATTTATAAATCCCGATTGCCTTTTGATTATAACTTAATATTGTTGACAGAATTCCATTCGTAAATAAATAATACTTCTATCTATATTCCTCTCGGGCGGCGACCGTAATTCATGAAACGCCTACGGCCTAACGTTTCTACCTCAGGTTTATTTGTTTGTATTATTAAATAACTTAGTTTGTTAGCAATCAGTGATACTTTGTTTGGGCACGTGTCTTGATTGCTAGATTTTTTTCCACTATTCTTAAGATTATGAAATCATGAGGTTGATTTCCAGGTCGAGTAAAAGTTTTATTGGGTTTTCCATCAGAAATTTCACAGGTTGATGGCAATAGTCTCGCCCCTTATAACATGGGACTTAAATATAATTGGCGAAATGTGGGTGCACTACTAGGTATACCTTTGCTTAACCCTTTGTCGTTTACAGGCGTGACGTTATGTTATGTTTATTGTCCCTCATATAAAGAGGAGACCTGTGTCCGAGGGTATATCTTTGGCTATTAGACTATGCTTAATGCTAGGTATATGAATGTGCACGCGTGCGATAATTTACAGCAATATAATAAGTATAAAAGTATGTATGTATCGATGGCTGTCTATAGATTCTGGACCCTTAGGAATAACGAATGTGGAAGTTTTTTTACTTCCTTGGTTTAAAAAATCTCTTTCTTCAAAATTATGTACACAAAAAGTGTTTTGACTGAGCTGTCAGTTAAATATCTATCTGTAGCTATACTGATATAAAGAAGGAGGTAGTTTGCTAGTTTGGATTTAAGAGGTTTTTTTCGGAATGACTGATCCCGAAAATTGTTTTACAAATGAGAAGTTACATTATTGTCGAGTGTTTGGCTTTATTTACGACGTCCCCGTGGAATTTTCGTGAGCATAAGGTGAGCGAAGCTGCGGACAAATGCTAGTGTTTTATAAAGCAGCAGCGGCATATATGGTAAAATTATGAAGAAAATATCTACAGCATTATAATTACTGGACATAAATTACAGTAATTATAATGTTGTAGATATATTCCCTTGGTTTTGTCCCCAGATTTAAGTTTAGATATGGTTGAAAAATTAGGCACAATAGGACCTATGCCAGTAAGATAAGTGCTCAATTTATAACCTGTAATTGGAATTTCCAGTCATGTAATAGTTTGGTCGTTACTTGTAACAAAGAGATTTTATCGTTTTCAACGCGTTGTAAAAGATTTATGAATGCCTTTGCTCTTCAGGGCACTCAAAGGAAAATAAAAATAATTTATTGTTGAAAAAATTATGACAATTTGATAGATCTCCTAGAACAACATTATTTTGCTGTCAAAACCGGAGTCACAACAACTTATTCAAAGTCCCTATCAATTCGGAGTTAATATACTTTGTCACCGAGGGCCTTATAGTGTCTATGACTACTTGTGTTTCATAATTTAATAATATGAATGAGAAAAGGGCAATGTTTATAATTGAACCTAGTCCCAACTTATATTTCTGTCTCATTTACGATACAGTACTCTATCTCTTTCGAGTTTGCGAACTGGCCCGAAACGAATTGCCACCAGCTGATTTAATTGTGGCACGATTTCTTTGAAAAGTAGTTAGTACCCAACACATTCGACAGTTTGTAAGTGACTATTAAAGACTATTAGTATCTCATAATGCATATGTAGCTAATCTATACCATGCTCTATCTACGAACTTGGCTTACAGATAAGGATATAGGTACTTATAAAAATCGAGGGAAAATAAATAAACAACTTTAAAACGTCTCGTTTACGACTCAACTTTCTTCGTACAGCCCTAGTATATTTAAAAACTGTGCTTGTACCCTACCTCAACAAAAATAATACATCATCGTTAAATTTTGCCAATTTTTCAACGGTCACACTTTTCCGTTCACCTGTACTGCAAATTGACAACGAAAGATAGAGTGTACACTCGTTAACAAAATTAATTGGCCTGATCAAATTGCTGATTGCTGATTCATTGACAGAGTTTATTTATTGACTTGGTAAATTGATTTTTGTTACCTAGGTAGGAATAGTAGGAAGTAATTTAGTGTGTATCGGGTTTTGTAGGTATTTTAATCGGTGGAAAAGTCCTTTCATAACATGTAAAAGTAGGAAAATTGCATGCTATAAGAATCTTTTGACGCTTGATTGACATTGAAAGAGGGCACTTACTGCTAAACATTTGAGACATAGTTTCGTGAAATTGATTTGAAAAAAGGCAAGATGGCGTCGTTAGTTCCGATGTTGGCCACGCGTCAAGTGATCCTTGTACAAGAAAGATATTCACAGAAACAAAACAATCACTTAACCAAAAATGGCTACACCCAATGTTCCGAAGCATTTATATACGTCAGGGCTACTCAATTAAACCAGACCTCTTAACGCTCGCCCGTTTTTCAATGGCTTTGTTTTCAAGGCTGCGTTACAAAAAGAAAGCTCACACAAAATCCTGAAAAATCTCAAGAGCCTACTCGATTTTCGGGTTTATTAAAGACATTCTCTCGTCCCTTGTGTTGTAAGCCCCCAATATCGGCGCCCTTCCCCTTCGCGTACTACATATATATATCGTATTCTTATACATGTATTTACGCTCCTAAACGAGTAAGTACATACATTGACTGCCCCGTTGGTTCAGTGGTCGCAAAGTTCCGGTTTCAAGTCCCAGGTAGGGCAAAGTGTTATTGGGTTTTTCCAACTATAGCTTAATTAACGAAATGTGTGTTGGTGGTAAGTATTCGGGGTTCCACGGTTTGTCACCTGCCTAACCCTTCGAGAATTACAAGCGTGATGTTATGTTATATCTTTATGAATTAATACTCATGTGATATTCTGATATATAAGCTATATTACTGCAAAGTTTCATCGAAATTCGTCCATTATTTTTTGCGTGAAAGAGTAACAAACATTATATTCGTCCATCCTCCATCAAAATCTTCCGCATACTATAAACATATATTAAGTATAAGTACTCGTATACACATATCTATCATTCCTATACATACATTACCAACGCAGCGTCACCCCTTATCTTATCAGGTAAGTCGTAAACTGCGTTTGAGGAACAGGATCTGCTCATAAATTCTGCGCCATGGAATTTGTCATGGTCTTGCACCTTTACGTGTATTTATTGGAAAATATAAAAATATGCATCGTTCGTCGCGTCGATATGTCCTTGCCTTTGCGGAATGTATTTGAAGATTTGGTCATAGTATCAGGGTATATAAATCTATGCTAAGTCAATCCGTTAACTGTATATTCAAAAGTTTCTTCAATAAAGATAACTTCTTGAATCACAACGTAAATTCTTAAGGGTGCCACAGACAATCAGGGTTGGGTCGGGCTGATTTTGCCGATTCTAATTTTTTACTTTGCACTAACCTGAACATGTGAATAGAATGCTTCCTCAAGAGGAATGTCGCATAAGACATGGAACAAGTACGATGTATTAATATTACCTCGATGAAGCAAAATCAGTGATGGAAATGCTTCAAAATCAGTGATGTGACGTAAGTCAGTTCCTGGTATCATTAACTACAATGGAAATGTTGTCAGCATCGGCATCATCTATACTAGACATTCAGGAGTACTGGGAATACCCAGCTTAGCAGTTAAGGATAATAATGCTTTATACCTGCTGCTGGAAATTCCAATATTCCGAATGTTCTCTGGAGCGGAATTTGGTAGAAGCAAAAGCAGATAAAAATTAAGTTTTATTCAGAACATAGATTGTTTTGATACTATCTCCCCTCGTGAAAACTAATAATCAAGTTGTGATACTTGTTTTCGACTAGTCTTTAACCGACTTTCTTCAAAAAAGAGGAGGTTCTCAATTCGGATGTTTTTTTTTTTGTTTTTATGTTTTGTTTGACTTCCGAAAAAAAAACACTAAAGAAGTCTAAAATAACTTGACTTTCGGAAGTCGGTGGCAAAAAGGATAAAAAAAAGACACCGATTTCCGAAAGTCTTAAGTTATTTTAGACATTTTTAGTGTTTTTTTTTTGGAAGTCGGTTTTGTTTTCGCAGAAAGTTTTTTTTTGTAAATACTTGTCAAAAGATTTTGTATGTAAATCATGTGGTTTATCATGCATTTAGTATTAACGTTGTTTCAGGTACAGGAACATTGTTATTTTTTCCCCTTTTGGTGTTTTCTACAAGTTTTGTATTCAATCAGTCTTAATTCAGTTTTAGGTATAAACGACAATCGATGACTTTTTTTCATTACCGACCCGTTTTTTAAAATAATGTGCACCATTTCTTTATGGCTGTCGTATTAAAGACACGTTGCATTTTTACGTAAAACTAAACGATTTAAAAGTACAAAAAAGTAAAGAAAGTATAACGGACATTTTAATGTCTCGGTAACTCACTTGCTGAACATCCATAAATTCAAGTAAGCTTTTAGAAAGACACGTATACGTCTAATGCGTCATCATCAATCATGGTTGATCTTGGTATAGGCTGTAGTCTTTACGAGCCTAATGCAAATAATGTCAGTATCTAAGGCCCAACAAATAATGTCGTGAAAATGCTTGACTTGCTTAGTTTATCAACGTCAGTAATTATGGTAGTCAGTAATGAAAGCCGATGTGAAATCCTTACATTCACTGACGGACAAGCTACAGCCAAAACCACTGAGTTCAGAAGCTTGAAATTTTGCATTAAAATCTCATAAGGAAATTAAGGATAGAAAATGAAGATTTTTTTAAAGTAATTCGAAACTTTAGAGGATTCTTTCATTCACTCATTTAATTTTCTGTTTATTTTGTTTTGTTGTCTGTCGGCATGAAAGTTTGTATGGAACCGTGTCATTTTTGCCAATAGGGAATGTCACAGAGCTTGCTATAACATACATTCATTTAGGACTTTTATGATCGAAAAATTCCGCTTTGCTTCCACATTTAATGTGCGAACCGAAAGTCTGTGGAATCACTGCCAGCTTCTCTGTTTAGTGATCATTATAATCTGGATCTTTTCACAGTTCAAGTGAATCGGTTTCTCCTAGGCCGCGCTATCATTCCACATCAGACGAGTTGCGGCCAAACGCAAGCCTATTTAGTATTAAAAAATAAATAGTCACCAACTAAAATAAACCGGTCAATTTTTGCACAAATCCGCACACTTCATTTAAAAACTCATTGGTTTGAACCTGATATGGTCTTGACTCCACTCCACTGTAATTGAGTTTTCATTTGATCGCCCAGCTGTGCGGCTATCTTTTATTCAATATTATTTTTCAAATATGGAATGTAATGAGTTACAAATAAGCTTGGAACGGAATATCTGGTGCAATTTAGATACTACACAATGAGGGCTATCGTGTTTTAGCTTACCAGATTGCGCCACTGTCGCTTATGGTCATGTCATTAATTCTATTTATACTGTAGAGTACCAATAACTTCATATAAAGTTCATTTTAATACGTATATCAACATTGTGTAAACTTCAGATCATTTATTTACAATATTCTCCCTAAAATTGGGAGGATGAAAAATTTAAAAATCATTTTACCTCCAAGTTAAAATCTTCAAGTCAATAATTAATCAGGAATAGCTCAGTCTAGACCACAATATTGTGAATATTAGTGAAAATACGTAATAAAAAAAAAACGCAACGCGCGAACTTTCTATGGCATCTGACATTTCGGTACCCTCGCGCTACACTAGCGCCTCTAGCGGTGAATTCACACTGGATAGCCCCCATTATATTATTTTAGTATGCATTAATGTGGATATGCCTGTGGAATCCCAGAAATAACGAGACATAAATATTTCCAGCACAAAAGATGTGGTAGCAAAATTGATTATTTGTATGCAAATATACTTCTCGGAGAAGCCGTCCAGCTTAGCTGAAATTATGCCGCAAAATAAAATAGGCCAAGCTGATCTGAACATGAAACGAACGGGGTTTGTTTATCAGCACGAACCGGATGAAAACCAGCTGTTTGTAGTAAATGCTTCGGGTCAGCTTTTTTAATTTTACATGGGCCTACTCTTGACCTCAGTCTTGTCCTAGTACAGAGATGAGGTTGACGATGGAACGAGCCAACCTAAAAGAAGCCTATTACCTTGCGACTTAAATAGATTCGGGTCATATGAACTTGGAAACACCGGCGCGCGGGCAGGGAATTCCACTCCTTGGCTGTGAGCATACACGGTTAAATACATGCTTTGTTAATTAACAAGTCAAATCAAATCAAAATAAAAATAGCTTTATTAATTCCATACATATTTACAAAAAGTAAACATTAGTAATTACAATCATTAAAATATAATAAAAAAATGTAAATAATCACAAAAATCCTAATTAAAAATAATCAATGCAAAATAAAATAATAAATAATAATAAAATCCATTTTCAGATGCCTTAGATAATTAATTATAGTAAATTAAATAATATAAGTGAAATGGTTAAAAATTGATTATTAGGCAGATTGAAAATAAATAATTAATTCCTATGCATCGACCCTTCTCGGGTAAAAGCCTCCTCCAAAAAGTGCCAAATGTCTATGTCTTTCGCTCTCTCAATCCAATTCTTGCCCGCAATTGCCTTCATTTCATCTTGCCATCAGGAGCATGGTCAACGTCTGCATCTGGTTCCCTGTGGTCCCTTCTATGTTGTAATTGTTAATGTCCATCTGTCGACGGTGAACCTTGCTACATAGCCAGCCCATTTCTATTTTAATCTCTGCGTGAAGATTATTGCGCTATACTTTGGTTCTATTTCGTATGTCAGCGGCTTGTATTCTGTCTCTCAAGGTGATTCCCAGACAACTTCTCTCCATTGCTCTCTGTGTGGCTTGAATTTTCATCTTTGCTTTCTTATCGAATAGCTATGTTTGGCAGCCGAAGGTAGACATGGTAGTATCGCTGAGGAATTACAGTTTTCAAACTAAGCACCTAAGTACGTGATACTTTGATCAGACGGCGCCACCACATAAAAATATATAAACAAAATACTAGACGACAGACAGACTCTAAAAAGGTCTAAACATCTCACTGGCCTCATTTCTTATTTACTAGAAACTCTTTTGTATAGAAGTTTACTACCGCAAAATTAATTACTTCTCAAAGTGCTACGGAGCTACGCTCTGCTACGCCGTAGCCACAAGCGTAGACATTGTGCTACGAATAGAGTTAAAAGTTGCGTGTTGTTAAAAATAACATCACGCCTGTAATTTCCAAAGGGTTGGGTAGAGGAACGTAACAACACCCGCATTTCAACACACATCCCGCATTTCAACACTCATTATGCCATCAATTGGCCAAAATCAAGACCGAGTGGCAGCTACTGAGACATTGCAGATAAAAAATCCTATAATACTTTGCACGACTTAGGAATCGAACCTAGGGTCTCATGCTCATCAGTGGCTCTTCCAACCACTTAACCAACAAAGCAAGGCAGCAGACCAACGAACACGAGAAAATAAAAAGCGTTACTGTTCAGGAAAAACATTTTCTTCCGAGTGTTTTCGTGGAATATTTTGTTTCACTAATCACATTACGTTTTCATTGGTTGTGTTCCGCTTGAGGCGTTTCTTACATATCTCTGGAAAAGCAATTTCCGTTTTCTTTTATTTGTTTTAAATTGAATTTGTTCATGTTTGAGCTTCCTTATTATGTTATGCTTTTAACATATCACAGCATATTATTATAAGCGAACCAAGTAATGGTCGTAATCGTTCTAAACTCTTTTTAATTCAATAAATTAAGTATACGAGGAGAGTTTAAAACTGTTGGTCTAGTGGTCCAAGTGTTATTAATGGGCATGGGTTTTTCCATTAAGATCTCTCAGTAGGAAACTGGTAAAATGTGGGTCTAAAATGGTGTAGTGAAATAAAAACTAGAGTATATAGTCCACGTGCTTGCGGTAACCCTTTTCATCAATATCTGCATAATCATTAACAGGATATTTACCATATTTATTGAGCATGGTAGCTCGGGAGGAGCTCGTGGCAAAATAATAACAGCCGCTCAGGTTGACCTTTAGGTTAAGCCGCGCTTGCCTAGGTTTGTCTGTGGATGGGTGACCGCCCATTACATAATGAGTTTTCTCCATGCCTCGGAAAGCACGTTAAACCGTTAGTCCCGGCTGTCATCTGTAGATCTTTGACAGTCGTGTTAGTCAGTGGCCCAAAAAGTCTGACCAAGGGGTATCGTATTACCGTAAAGTAAAGTAAAGTCCCTCCATGTAAAATAGTAGTATTCAGCTGCATCTGGTTAGACTGGAAGCCGACCCAAACATAGTTAGGGAAAGGCTAAGCAGTTGATAACTGAGCATGGTAGCGGTACTGAGTGCAAAAAACGAACAAGAAAGAGGGTAGACCGATTTGTCTGCTCATAAACACCCACCCGCAATAACTTCAGTTTATCCGTGATCATGGTGCTTGCAACAGCGCCGAAATATCGGGAACTCAAAATCATCAGTAAACATGGTAAATATCGCGTTTCTACTGTTAATGAAAATGTCAGTGAGCATGACAGTTCAAAAACTTATATTATCTACCTAGTCTTTTCACCTACTATTTTCCAGCTTAACCAGTCTAACCAGTTACAGCAACCAGTACCATTATTTTACATGGAGCGGCTGCCTAGCTTACCTTCACAAGTACCCTGGTACTGGGTATTACGATAACACAAAACAGGATTAATAGAATTAATGTACAGTAAATATGGCCCTACAAACTAATATTATTGTACCAAACCACATTTATTAGATTTCCGACGTACTTCGAACAGGCCAAGTTCTCGATAGCTCCGGAATAGTTTGGCTACCGACACTCAATCGGCAACTTTGCCTTTGTAACGAATTAGTTTGCCAAAGAATAATTAATTAATAAGATTTGGTTTCCATTTGGGCTTAGCTATGAATGAATTATTTTGATTATGGTTATTAATCGTATTTCAGTTCTAGTTAAGTTTCTAGTGAAAAGCGTCGTCAGAGGAAGGTTACATAAAATTCCTCGCACGTCAGTTGCAAGCCCCCTCCCCCGACTCTTGCTCGAGCCAGCCCGCGATGCTGAGCTAGTAGTTTTAATCCAGCCTCTAAATAATGTCACTCAGATTCAGCCTTAGATCCTTTTGCTGCCCTAAGCCGAGGCTCGTACCCCACAGGGGGTGCCCTTTTGCGGGACTGTTCGAAAGAGATACCGCGGCCCTGGAACACAAAGGGCAAAGGAAGGAACATGGATGGGTTTTAGTCAGTAAAAGTCTGACACTCCCTCCTGCTCAGCCCAGAGCGGGAGGGGGGTTATTTGATGATTTCCCACCGGTAAAAAAAAAAGGGGGTGCCCTTAGCGCGCGGTTGCTTATTTTATAAGTTTTGTACCCCTGGCTGGAGGCCTTACGTTTAAGGCATCCACAGGATAGTCCGGTTAAGCAGAAGTCAGTCTCATAGGTTGACCTGCGAGATCCTATATTTAAAAAAAAGTGCAATTGCAAGCTTTATTTATGAGACATTTAAACTTTGACTCCGAGGCATATTATTGGGTTGGTTTAGTTTTTGTCATGTATTCTCGATTATAACACAAAATCATGATTACGATTGGTGAAAATTTGAAGCCTACAATTGCCCCATTAATCTCTTCAAAGGAACATTACGCATAACTTTTAGTAACGATCAATTGATGAGATAAACGATTTGTAATTGAAAATGGAAATTGGGCAATAAATTGCTCAAGTTTATATTGTAGGAACAATCATTAATTCATTCTTATATTTTAAATGAAATCTTTAATCAATCCTGAGATGTTAGCCAAAAATTTTAAGTAAAACGTTTTCGTTAAAAACTACAAGAAGTATTCGTGTTAAAATGATAATGGCTCAAGGCCCGTATACTAAGTATTATCTAAGTTTGTAAACGAACTTAAAAGAACTTTAGAATCAATAAGATTTAGATCGATTCGTAAAATATACACTTTCAATTTCTTAAAATGAGTTTCAGAAACTTTGTGTAAGTGTATTTGAGTTGGTTAAAATGTGTGTACTTACTTCTTTTTCTTTATGTGTAGCTTAAATTTGGAGTTTAACCGAGGGCTGTAACACTTCAAAGTTGCAGAGCGTTTTTTCGAGTGACTCCATTTAACTCTTGATTTATTTATTGTACTCGTATGACAATAACACTAAAATATTCACAATGGTCCTTCCTAAATTTTGAGACCGTGTCCAACAAATTAGTAACAACAATTTTCTATTTTTAAACACAGATTTATAACCGTTTCACCTGACATCGTAAATTGTCCCCTTAACATACCAGAATCAATATTTTGAACTTATAAAACATGCTTAATTATAAATGTCAAAACCCCAGTCAGGTCATCCCGAGATTCCCAACCATCATTACAACACCCCTTGAATAGAAGTTACCTAATCAAGCTATTACTTGAATCACTTAATGACCCCTTGAAAGGGTGCCGAACGGCTAGAGAATTAATTTTATGCATAACGGCAAGCCGGGGTTGATAAATCTCTGTTTAAAACCCTTTTTTGTCCAATTTTAACAGAGTTAGGTCAGAGTTGGGCAATCGGTGGGTTTATGCTTGAGTTTTTTTAGGGTTAATAAGTGCCTTTTTTGAATGAAGTTTAGGATTCTTTTCGGTATGTGAATTTGGTTTTTAGTTCTGTTTTTTTTTTTAATTATTTTTAGTTTGTAATTTGTATTATTCGATCGCGGTATTTTATTTCCAATTTATGTTATAGTATTTCTTACCTACCTTTTTTTTTGTTTTCTTTTTTGTTTCAAGTGTTTATCTGTGGAAACTTGTAAATGGCCTTCAAATTTGTATTGTTTATGAACATTGTTTATATTAGCTGTAAGTTTCCCGAATAGAATAAAATAAAATAAAATAAAATAAAATAAAATAAAATAAAATAAAATAAAATAAAATAAAATAAAATAAAATAAAATAAAATAAAATAAAATAAAATAAAATAAAACATACAGATGTGACTGAAGTCAGTACATTTTTCAGACGGTTATTGGATCTCCGCATTCATCATTATCATCATTGTCAGCTTTTTTCACCTAGTGCGAAGAATAGGCGTCTTTCCTTGCTTGCCTGGTCTGTGCGAGTCTTTTCAGCGATGTTGCCCGCGATCATTTGCACCCGCGCCACACAATAAAATCGAATTAATAATAAATTAAAGTCAACATACAATTGCTTTCTTTCAAGCTTTAAAATATATAAATATTTTGTACAAAATAAATACCAGTCACTTTCAACGTGTTTATTTAGAACGAAAACAAGATAGAAACAAAAACTTTGCAAAGTACACAGAAATAGGTTCTAATTTGAATAAAAGGATTCCATCATGGCGACACGATTTAAATAGAGAAAACCTAGCTAGGTTATAGGTTTTACGAGGGTCAATACTTTTTACTTCGGTAAAGTAAGATATAATTCTATTTTAGGTATAAGAAAATAGAAGGTTTATACTTAGAGAGGTAAGGTAAGGTTTTAGACACTTTAAGTTCGCACCAAAATGGTGGATTTCGACAGCTTTGTTCACAGTTACAATATTTTGTTTTTCAATAACTTTCATCCTATTTTAAAGGGCTGAATGTTTTTGAATTGAAAATAGCCTGCCTAACTTCCGCTATTTTATTTTATTTTAAAAACAGCAGCCACGCATTAAAATATACTATTTTTTGCCCGTGGCTCCGCTCCCGTTAATTTAGAATTTGAAAATTAAACTCTTAAGAGGGCCCTTCCCGGCGCGTCTATCGTCAATGCGAGCATGGTCAAAAGCTTGTTGTTTCATCTGGATGAAACAACAAGCTTTTGACCAGTTGAAAGAAATTAGAATTTTCTTTCAACTCCCCCGTCTTAACCCGCCCCGACCCCACACAACTCGTCTCCCGCGCACCTCATACCGCCTAACGCGATGACATTGAACAAAAAATAGTGTTCGAAAATTTCTTAAACTTGTTCCAGGAAATACGTGTTTTTGAATAAGTCTTACAATTGTGTGAAATAACTATTTGTCATTAAGAATCTCCATTACATGTGCAAGGTTTCTATCGAGATGTTTTTTTTACTTTTACAGTTTATGAGTACATTATGAACGGCCAAAGTTTAGTTAAAATTTGTGCAAAACAGCAATTTTTGGAGGCTTATACTGAATTGGTTTCTATAATTTTTTATTTTTTGCTACCATAGAAACCTAGATAATTATAGTGCACAAAATACCTATTAGTTCAAAAAAATCAAAGATAGATGTAGGTATAACAACTGCATAATCACGTACGAGATTTTGTATGAAAAGTATGACGGGTTAGCCGCTCTTAACATACTACTAAAGTTTCTATAATAATATAATTTAATCATGATTCGAAAGACACGTGGCGCCATCTATTATCATAACAACGTTATTGTTGTTTTCCTCGGGAACAGTACTTTATTTTGGGTTGAATAAAAGGTACCCTATGTTCGTTTCTGTACATCTGACAACGTATATATGCAAAATTTCAGGATGATCGGTTCAGTGGTTGAGGCGTGAAAAGGTAACAAACCAACAAACGAACTTACTTTCGCATTTATAATAAAAGTTAGATTTAATCAATACAAAAATATTTTATGAGACAAAAGCGTCATCATCGATATTTCTTGCAAAGCCAAGTCAGAGGCCCATGGGCGGCCTAACAACTCTGACACCAGGTTAGGCACTAACCACACTTTAACTGTATATCACTATCGAAGGACCCGCAAGCGGCTTGCGAGGTAGGTAATAGTCTTGACAGCTGCCATTTCCCATGATCAATTGCATGTCATTTATTTTTCAAAGAAGTCGATTTTCTGACAATCTTTTTGCACCTTCTATGTTATTACACTATTAAGTAATAATAGGACTGACTACTTACTACGTAGCAAGCAGGGAAGTTAAAATAAACACTGTTTTAATTTAAGTGTTCACGGTTCATGACTAAAGTTACACTGTCACTTACGGGCTTACGGAAGATATCTCCTAAGCGATAGTGTAACTGAATTTAATATAGCATTGAATTTGTGGCATCATCTTAATTCAACATAACAAAACCCCTGTAATCCATGAACGGTTTGGTAGAAGTGTGCTTCGGGTTACTACGGAGAAATTCCTGATGGAAAAAAAACCAGTAATACTTCACCCGACCTGGGAACAACCCAAAACCATGAGGTGTCAGGTCGAAATACAAGATCGATTTGCAACAACGTAGTACCTGTCATTTTACTAAACTAAAAAAAAACCGGGGATAAAACAACACAATAAATATAGAAAAAACTAGACATAAATACGAACACTAAATAATTTAAAAATGCCAGGAATATAATTATCTTCTACATTATAAATTAAGACAACTAACATCCCAGTCCTAATTACGACCATATCTTTCAGTTTATCTCCGTCGTAAATCTGCAAGCCTGGTACCTACGCATAGGGACATGTTCCATTCTGTTCACGTACGACATGTACTCGTATGAGGACGAACATGGCGGTGCTGGGAGCCCTATTACATTCTTTTGACTTCCAAATTTATTGTGTAGATATATTTTTGTCCGAGTGGTTTTTTGATGAGGCTGGCACAGGAACGTGGAGATAGGCACAAGTAAAGAGATTCCTATACCCAGCAGTGGGTGAATTCAGGCTTTGGATGATGAGGATGGTTTTTGACAGGGACTACAGGTCGTGATGGTCCAGAGGCCTCACCTTTCATGCACGAGGTTGTGGGGTTCAAACCCGATCAAGTACCTATTTGACGTTTTCAATTTATATGTACTTTCTAAGTTTATCGTGGACATCAACAACGTCGGTGACGGAACACATCGTGAGAAAACCTAGATAAATATAGGTCTGAATTCGCCAACTCGTCTTGAGCAGGCATGGTGATCAATGCTCGTGCCTTCCCTGAATGAGAAGAGGCCTTTGCCCAGCAGTGGGACAGAAATAGGCTGGTAATTATTTATTCACCGCCGTTTACGGTGAGTATCCAGAAGGCTTCTGACAAAAGTCACATTATATTATGAGCTACCAAAAGGTGGAACCTGTTGAAACTAGTTTTAGAAATCAGAAGAGCTAAAAAAAAAAGAAATTTGTCTCTGAGCCCTCCGAAATACATAAGAACCATCATTGCGGGATTTGGTCATAGGAATTACCATTATAAAGATTCATTTAGTGCTATAGTGTCAACATGTTGTAATTAAGTTCTAGGAAAGCATGATGGAGCTATTAGGGCAATTTCCCGTTAGTGAAGCGGCGTTTAGAAGCTCCCGTGATATTAGTATTAAAAATAATGTGTTGTACGTTTATTTTAAAAGCCTTAGATAGTCTCTGAAAGAAGATATGTACACACGGCTACACATCAAGCTATAGATTACCAGTTTATGCTGATCTCGCATTGTATAAGATTTCCGTACAATGCGAGGTCAGCTTATACTGGAAATGTATAGCTTGATGTGTAGCCGTGTGTACTCACATAATTAAGGTACAAACATTATTGTGGTATATGGTGCAAGATGCATATCGTTTGCTGAGCCGTTTCTGAAAAACGTTGAAGTCGGCTTCCAGTCTAACCGGATGCGGATGCTTTCAGATAGACAGTTACTGGGTACTGCGATTCCCTTTGGTAAGATGGACAGGATAGATACAGACCCAAATATTACAAAACAACATTAAATGGGATAACTTAGATCCCATTTTATTATCATTAAAAAAGTTTACCTTTCAGTTATTATCTTGTTCTCGATTTAAGGGCTTAGCATCTCGGTACAACCCATCTATACAACACTTGGGAAGTTATAAAATTATTTACGACAAGCATTCCGTTGAGCGACTCAATTTTTACGACATAATACTCATCACACTAAAATATAAACAAAATGGCTGCCAATATTGCCTATTATTGGATTTGTTTACTACTCGGATCGTAATTGTACTCGAATTAATACTTAAATGGGTTTATGGAATTAAACGAGGAACAGTGATTTGAGTTTTATGTCTTGTTTCTGTTTTAAAAGTACAATCAATTGAAATCCGATTAGAACGTGGAGCATGGAACTGCAATTAAGACAAGAAAACATTGATGTATAGAAAACTTTTCACGAAGATATTAGCGGAATCTTAACGCGACGGCAGTCAATTTAATTGTAATACAAAACAAACGAAGAATCGTTTGTCTGAAAAATGCTACAGATGCATTGAACGCTTAGTACTTATCATCGATTCAGTAAAAACATCGTCAGGAAACCAGCACGCCTGAGAGATATTTCTCGACGGCATGTAAAGCCAAGTCAGAGGCCCTTGGGCGGCATAAAACTCTGACACCAGGTTAGGCATTAACCACATGATAAAGAAGAAGATTGATTCAGTAATTACGATTTTATATTAATCATTATAATTATCTTTTTACGAAGATTAGCCACCGTTCTATATAAAATTCAGTGTAGTTTGGGTCGGAATCTTTATTGTAAGTCCCCGACTCGGTTTAGGCTTGTTTTTTGCAGGATAAGTACTGTTTAACAATCATTTGATTAAAGGTACGTAATGTGAAGCGTGATCTCCACCAGGTTTCAAACTAGCCTAACGTTGACGCTAATATCTCTACACTCTTCAAGCTTCGAGAAACCAACGTAACATTTGTTAACCCTACAGCAAAAACCTCACCCCTTCATCATTCACTCATAAAAATCATTCATCAATTACAAGCAAACAAAAATCTTTAACAATCCTAAACACAACATCAACAAAAAACATCTCTAACTTAAACAATCTTGAACACAGACTAATAAACCCTCTTGAAACAAGCAAGATAGTACAAAACAGACTATAAAGGCGCTCCCCCACCGTGAGAGTTCGCATTCACCCGTAATGTAACAATCTAGATTAGAGCATTACATCAGTGAGTGAGGAGAACCTTTAATGATACAATTTGTAACAACGGCGTGTTTTTGTACAAAATTGCATCTTGGATTGTTACACTAAGTGGCGTCTATTTGTCACGTAATGCTCAAAATCAAATCTTGGAGTTTTCCACTACAGGCGATTGCTCCTGTGAGAGAGCGCCTTACCAAGTCTGCCACAGTACATGTTTGTAACAAAAACAAGTGCACTTTATTATCTGTGTGTCTGTATGGCTCCCTGGAGATAATTATCAGCAGACGCTTAGACTGCACAATGTGTGGCCGTGAAGGCAGCGAGTGTGATAGTATACATTTGTTGAGTGAAAAAAAGAAAACGTTATTTTTCCAGTCGTGATTTGCAACGTTTGGGTAAGGTTGCTTCAACACTATCGTCTTGTTCTGAGTAAGGCTAAGCGTAGGTGCCGCGGCAAATTGTCGCTCAGCGGACAGACTTCCGGCGTGATCTCATGGTGACATGGAGAGAGCGACCCCGTGCAGGGCACGCCACAATAGTGGCGATAAGTCACCTCTTTGAGGAGTGGCTTGAGAGACGCCACGGCGTCCTCACCTTCCGTCTGACGCAGGTCCTCATCGGACACGGTTGTTTTGGGAGGTTCCTGCACCGAATTGGGCGGGAGGAAACGCCCGGGTGTTACCACTGTGGGGATCGACCGGAGGACACGGTGGACCACATGGTGGAGGTCTGCCCCGCGTGGACGGAGCACCGCCGTGTCCTCGTAGCGGTGATCGGCGGCGGTGACCTCTTGCGTCCGGCCTTGGTTCAATCCATGGTCCGGAGCGAGACGGAATGGGACGCCGTCACCTCCTTCTGCGAAGCAGTCATGCTAGCGAAGGAGGTGACGGAACGTGAGAGGGAAAGAACCTCACGTCAAAGCCACCGCGGAAGACGCCCGGCCACCGTAGGCGCGGGCGTCCATGAGCATGGCAGATGCGCTGCAGAAACGTGAATTTATAAGGACAAGTTATGAAAGCGTTTCGTATTTCTACAACGACTTACAAAAGATTGACATAAGCTGTTCAGCAGTGTGTATTAGTTCCGTACAATTTTGACGTTCCCGACATCATTATCGTTTATAGAATGTAACTTTATCTAGGCTCTCAGGAGATCTACAGGGGTAGGTCTCGGCATCCAAGCGGAGTTTTTTGTGCAGCTACGGCCCACCTTTATCTGTGTCGTTACTCAATAATTCATTTCATTCTATACTGTGTGTTTTGGTAGTAAACTTACAAGATCATTATGTAAGCTATGGCAGCTTTTATTATTAGTTAATACCAGGTGGATAGGACACCGACGCGAAAACGGTTACCACGAATTCAGTACATCATTCTGAGCCCCCCCGTACAGAAATTTTTCATCGGTTGTTTCCCTTTCAACCCGTATATATATATATATATGTCGGAGTGTCAAAATGTATTCCGCTAGGCTTCTACATCATGTGGACAGACGATGGGTTTCGTGCTTTGAAAAGATACAGAGCGATATACTGTTTCTAGCAAAACTAACGATTTACTTGAGATTACAACTTAACAAAATAACGCGGGGCACAATGAATCGGGTACAGTTCCAAGAGGTCTGAACTCGGCCGCGATCAGACAGTGACTGTCTGTCGTCCTGGCTCAGAGTTTACCATCTGGGCTCTGTGACAAGTGACGCTGTGGTGTGGGTAGATTTGTAAGTAGATCGCGTGATGTCACCACCGCGTACTTATGATTCATTTTAAGCCCGTACTAATGATCGTCTCCGACATATACATATTTATTTATTATCCCACTGCTGGGCAAAGGCCTCCCCATAGCCTTCAACTCTTCTCTACGTGCTGCTTTACCCCGTATATTATATTAAAAAAAGTTCCGTGCTCAGTTTTGTCCACACAAATTGACAGATTCTTAATTCATCATTCCTGCTGCTGTAACAACCCCGTCCTAATAGTAAGGTGCACACACACGCACCGTTCTGTTCGCGACGGGAGTGCCATGCATCGTCATTACCCGCACAGCCGGGCCGTGTAGACTTGGCACTATAGAACATATTGTTTGTTTAACTCAATAAAGGACATTTTTTTTAAACAGCTTAATTTGATTGCATGGATATCTATTGATCACAAAGAAAGCTATAATTTATGGTGAACAGAAATAGTAGGTGGATCATCCTAGCAGAATTTTGCCGTCTAACTTTGTCAAAGATGTAGTCGACAGGTACATACACAGGTAAATCAAAATACTAGCTGATGCCCGCGACCTTCGTCCGCGTGAAATTATTATAGTAATACTATTTTCTCAGTGTTTTTTTTTTTGCAATATTTTTCATCGATGCCCCGCTTCTTTTGGTTGTAGGTGATGTCTCTCTCGATAAATGGGTTATCCAATATTAAAATATGTTTTCAATTCGAACCAATAGTTCCTGAGATTAGCGCGTTCAACCAAACGAATTCTTAAGCTTTATAATATTATTATAGATTCAAAACAAATGACGAGTTTCTCTCAATGTCTTATCCCTGCTGTTATAGCCCCGTTCGAATAGTAAAGAGTAGTGTACACGCACTTTTCTGTTCGCGACGGGAGCGCGGTCGTCATTATCCTCACAGCCGGAGCCGTGTAGACTTGGCACTATAGAGGATATTGCGTGTATAACTCAATGATGGACGTCTTTTGCTAATGTGGGGTTTTCTTCGATGTGATTTGTTTTGGTAGGGTTGAAGGTTTACTGAAAAAAAAATATGATTGATGATTGGCTGTCACGCAGGACTGGATAATCTCGTTGCAAATCTTTGTTAGAACTCCGGGATACTACGACTCCAATGACTA
Organism: Eugnorisma glareosa; assembly: GCA_947578425.1. Classification (NCBI taxonomy): domain Eukaryota; kingdom Metazoa; phylum Arthropoda; class Insecta; order Lepidoptera; family Noctuidae; genus Eugnorisma; species Eugnorisma glareosa. The sequence goes on along the minus strand of OX387974.1, from coordinate 4,048,698 downwards.
GGGTTATTCTAAAAGTTTTATAAGCACCATGTTTTATTGCCACACATTTTCGATTGTCAACACGATTCAGTGCTAACAATTGTATCAACAAACGTTGACATCTTGAAATTCAGTGAAATATTTAATTAACTTTGTTCATCTTGCAGATTAACCAACTAAGTACTTAGTTTACACTAATAATACCGCTAAAATACCGTCTCTATAATTGCAGTGCCTTACAGCCTAACGCCCCGTTAACGACCTCAGGCAATGCAACTTGCGACGTGGTTTGCGTCAAGAGACATGCGCATATTTCACTGGTTTCCTTCATGTCGCGTCACATGTCCTTTCGCGTCACATGGTCCGTCGCATCACATTTCCCGTCGCGTCACATGTCCCGTCGCGGTGACGCCTGGCATGCTCAACACAATTTCTTTCATTTCCTTACTCCGCAGCCGCTCGCGCTGCGCGCTGCACGAACACGCGTCGCTTGAACGCGTCGTCCGTGGCCAGGCCGTAAGGCTTTTTTTTTTTTTACCCGTGGGAAATCATCAAATATGGGTCCCGCTCTGGGCTGAGCAGGAGGGAGTGTCAGACTTTTACTGACTAAAACCCATCCATGTTCCTTCCTTTGCCCTTTGTGTTCACAACATTCCCGCAAAGGCCGTAAGGCTGGCGTCAGTCTTAATTATAGAGCAGAATCAAGCAGAACAACTAGTGACCGAAATCAAATATTCACCGGAGCCTTGGCATTTCGTTTGTCGCTTTCCTACGACTGTTCGCGTGAATTAGTAAGGAGGTCGACAATTATATAGGGTGACTGGTAATTAGTGACTGATATTTAAACACGTGATTGCACTCATGATAACAAACAACTTTCCCAAAAAAACATGTTTTTTATACTCATTCACTATCACAACAACAAACAGCCATATGAAATTCGCGCGCACGTGCCTGTGACCTTTCAGCTGTTATCCACGTGACGCCGTTCTGTCTCATTACTATCGTACCGTTGCGACCGTGCAACAGTGGGTAGGCAGAGCACCCGCGCGGCGCACGAATGCTATACGGCTGTTGTCATTGTGATAGTGAATGAGTATAAAATAAAAATGTTTCTTTGGGAAAGTTGTTTGTTACCACAAGTACAATCACGTGTTTAAGTATCGGTCACTAATTACCAGTCACCCTATATTTAGGAATTGTGATTATTTGTAGTAGTGTGTTTTTTTTTGTTGTACAATATTAATACTTGATTAATTAAGTCGGCTATTGTGGCGTTGGCATTTTAATTTTAAAAGAATGTGTTTATAAAAGTGAAGGGCTTTCCTTTATTGATTACTCGAGTATTAGTCCTGTTTATGTATTAGAAAAACGTATAAAATGACGATCGTAACATCACACTGTAAGCCCCGACGGGATACGCAGAGGCGTACTTATTAGTACACCCAAACATCTTTTAAAAATAAAATAAAGTCAAATGTAATAGGGACCGACCCTATTGCCATAAACCGGCTGCTACTGAGAGACTCATGATGGCCCAAAAAACCCAATAAAACTTTACCCAACCTAGAAATCGAACCCAGGTCTTCATGCTCAGGAGAGTAGCGCTTAAAACCACTACACGAACGAAGCAGTACAAGATATTTGTGTCTAAATGTTTTGTGTTTGCAAATTATCATCGACCTAATTTGTTTTCACTATGTTTGGACTATCTTGTTACTCATGAACAAGATTACAATAAACTTGCTACATAAATCTTGCATTGTTACATAACACTCTAAGTTCATAAATCTTGCATTGTTAGATAACACTCGCTCATACTATGCCTTAGCCGGAAATCTTCCATAAAAGGAACAGTAACTTGATAAGATCCAAGTTTTTCCTCTTAAACACTATGTATTGAAGAAATAGTGAGGACATTATTATTTTCGATAAAAATAAGGTCACGCGAAGATCAAGGGTGCTTTGTGTCTTTTTAGAGCTTTTTGTAACTACGAGTATATCTACTGTTACATTGAATAAAGGATTTTTTTTGGCTAATTGTCACTGAAATGTCAAATATTTTGTCAGAGATCAATGCTTCTACGTGGTAAGTAGTTGGCGGATGCAAATAGTGGAAAAATACGTTTTATCAGTGCCGAGGGCGTGAGCTATACTTATTTATGCTGTGCACATTTTCACAATAATTTGAGTTTTGGTCCCAAGCACTGCGCTTATCCTAAAGTCCTACGTTTGATTCCTAGGCCAAAGTGATACTAAGCTTTTCGGCAGTACAGAGTCATGATTTGTACTCGGTTGATAGCAATAGGCTCACTTTCTATTGCACACGACAAACAAAACTGGCAAAATAAAGGTGTACAATGGTACACCTCTTTTTACCATGTCTAGATATCTGTAGAACGCGAGAGAGGACATATCAAAATAATCATGTTCTATACCGCTCTGTAATATCAAACTAAAATATCAAACTCATAAATAACTCAATGACAAATGCCGCGTTACCTAAATCATTGCTAACACAATAGTAGGCGGGGACATATAAAATGTACGAGCTGTCCCAGTTGGAAACTCTTAGACGGCAAGGTTCTTCACGTCCTACATAATTGAGCGCTTAGGTCTGTTGTGATTGCCTGGGAGAACTCACAGATGGCGCTGAGAGCACTAACTTGGGAACCTTAGAGCAAACACGCGAGTAAGAGTACACCAGTGAGTCTAGCACGAACGCGTGGACTAAACTTTACATAAATTCGAACAGTGAACTCGTTTCACACTTCATATTCACTTCATTTTATGATTTTATTAATCATATCTATTTGTGACAATAATGTAAATAACGAAAAGCAATCTTGTTGAAAATCATACATACATACTCGCATCAACTCACGCAGAAGCAGGCAGAAACTACAAAACTTTATAGAAAATCATTGTAGAACAATACAAAACAAGCTATATACTTGTTTAGGCCCTTTGGGCCACTGATTCTAAGACTCCATCGGAGCTCTTGATTTTCCAAATGGCAATAAAAATATACCAAACCATTTTATATAATTAAGCGAACATAAAATAGCTCCACCAATTGTCACAAATAACCACAGTATCTGCAAAGACGCAGTAAATGGCCTGAAAGTGATAAATGAGCTCTATTAGTATTTTCTTTTAGCCTAGAATTCGGTTTTATTCCTCTAAGACTTAGGCATTATTGGTAATTGAGAGTAATTGCGAGAAACCGAGATTACTTAGAAACCATTACGTAGCCATATAAATCCCAATTTTTTTGCTTAAACCTAAGTCTGTAGTGTCTAAAATAAGGGCAAAAAATTTACGAAATCTAAAACAATTGAAAATAAGATTGCCTGATCTCGAATTCACAACTTCGTGCTTGCTTTAGAACTGAGCGTTAAATCCCTAGACCACTATTCACCTTATAGAGAATCATGATGGAGTAATTTCGGACTTTCGATTATTCATTAATAGCTTATGCCCGCGGCTTCGCCCGCGTGGGGTTCGATAATTATCCCACGGGACCATACTACCGAGATAAACAGTATCTTATGTGTTAATTCAGGTCATAAACTATCTGCGTGCTTATTGTCATCCAAATCCGTTCAGTAGTTTTTACGTGAAAGAGTAACTAATTCATCCATCCATCCATCCATCAGCCTTACAAACCTTCGCATTTATAATATTAGTAAGATAAGACAAGATTCCTCAAAGTCGAAATGACTTTCAAACAACCTCCTGAAGCGACCAAGATTGCTCAAATTACTAAATAAAAATTGTAAACTGCAACTCTAGATCAGTAGAATAATAAAAAAATCGTTTGAACAACACCAGAATTAATCGAGACTGTCATTAAACCCATTTTAAATGCATCGCCAGACCGTAGCAGAGACTTAAATTACTTCAGTTACTGAAGGCCTAGTACACATAAAGATGTCAATACGGGTTCCTTGATCTCTGTAATGTGTCGGCCGCCTTGAAATTGATGGTACTATAAAGTACAGGGTACAGACCCGCTATGTGTACGGTATAGCTATGGATGTATAGATGGTATATTTTTTGCAGGATCTTTTGGACTCACAGCTTGCGCGGATGGTCAATGTCTGGGATTATTTGATGATAGTTTGAAAATGTTGGAGGGTTTGTAGACTTGATTTAGAAAGAAATATGTACTTGTAATGTGGCGCTGATTTACAACAAACAACAAACAACAAAAAACAACAAATTTATTTTGATATTGATAGCAAAGTCAGACAAAGAGGCATTCGAACACCGATAAATTATATGAGCTACCGAAACGCACGTAGACTTTGTTTACGAAAAAAATTGACAGCTTTTGTCAGAACTTTACTGTAGACCCCCTGAATAGAAGGTTCTTAACAAATGTCAATTAAACTTGACATACAATCATTGTACTATTGATTCAATGTTTTAAAATACCAACTGTCATATTTATGTACACATTATGGAATGCAATGAAGTATTGAGTATTGAGTACTCAGAATTCTTTATTAAGTCTTTTATAGGCAAATGTGCTTTGCTCGCACAATACGCACGCCACATTAGATTTGGCAGTTTGTGTTGCCTGATATAACTGACCGTATGTTCGACGATCGTTAACTCAAAACCCGGGCTGCCTTTTTTGGTGTCTTCGTCTTCACATTGAGAGGAGATTATGTGGGTGCTACAAAATTACTTCTTTCCTTATAAAGCGTATAGTAAACGACGTTTTAATATCCTCTGACATTATCTCTGTAGGTTTTTCTATTGAATTTAGTCTAGATTATGATAGGGTTTTGTTTTATTATATATAATTGGTAATATGCCGTTTGGTAACTTTCCCGATTCGCCAATTAAACAAAAGACTTGCAAAACAAGTGAAAAATGTGTCCTTTCGTAACTATTTTAATATCCATACAACTGTTTTTTGTACAGTACAGTCAGCTCCCATAATTACAACTAAACTCTTTGTTGATGTTGCTATTTTTTGTTTCTCTCTGGCACACAAAGGTTTGTTTCGAGAGGACTCAATTTAGAAATACTAGGAGAACAGAATCATGAAGAAGACCAACGTGGTAGTCACAAGGTACACCTTTGCTTACTCCTTCGGGAATTACAGGCATGATGTTCAATTTTATCCGACCATGCAGAGATGGAGCCCTATTCGCGACGCCTTCTTGCTAAGTCCACATAATAAAAGATAACTTCTTTTTCTTCTTTCACATTCAGGTTTTAATTATTTAGGTTTTATTTATCTTTAATTATATCGAATTAGTCCCTAGCTCCCCACAGCCATTACTTCCAAAGCCACTATATTGAAAACCAATAAATAGCTCACTGAGCACATTTTTTACACCAAATGGGCTCTTTTTCGTTAATTGACAGCTGGAGTCATTAAGCTATCTTCGGCGAGGGATTACGTTACTAATCTAATTTGATTGAACCTTTTTCAGAAGACCTTTGCGGTTAATTGTTATCTTATGTTAGATAGTTGGTCAATTCGAAGATTTAATGATGTGTGTTCATTTTGGAATTGATGAAAATAGTAAAAATGTTGAGTCAGAATGAATGAATAATAGTTATAGAGAAAATGTTCAAAGATTTTTTGAGTTGCGGTTTGATGTCATATTGCTTTGGAGACTTGTGAGGGTTCAAAATATGACCAGAACTAATGTAAACTTTTAAAGTTGTAATGGTGACCAAGAAACACTGCTTCTTTAAAGTAACACCAGGCCAATTTGTCGTGTCTCAACAAAAATAACCTCCATTGATTTTTAACACTAGGCTAAGTGAGGAGAATTGAAAATTCAACGTGCATTAATAAGGCGTGCAATATTAATCTGAAAATGGGTATAAATAACTTGGTACTGCCACCAGTACCATCAGCAACCATGGTGCTCTTTCTCACCTGTATATTTTCTATACAATAAGCGTACATATAACAGGTTCAACCATGATGTTGCTGGTTTAATTTACCAATTTTGTAAATCGTAAAATGTTTGATATCTCGCTGTATGTACAAAACAAAGAGAGACATGAGACCGCAAGATCAAATCATGGCACAGTCATCAAATGACAACAATAGAAAATCAGCAATAACCCCGCATCCATTCTATCGGTACCAGGAGATCATACGAGTATATTCTAAGTAGTAATCGAGCTCGAAGTATCAATCCATCCAGAGTTTATCCGTATAAAGTACGATGTCGTTCGAAATTCGAATGGTTAGGACCGTGGAACGGGGTTACACTTCTATTTCGGGAGAGGCAAAGGTCGTCGGTTGTGAGTCGGAAGGTATGAAGCGTTTTATAGAGGTTTATAGAATGAAGGCTATATGTTGACGTAATGAGAAAGGGTGAAGTGATTTGTGGTGATACTGAGAAATGAGATTGGTGTAGTTTCCAGATTGTTAGTTAGATTAAATATTAAACACAAGTTATGTCAAGGAAAAGTAATCTTGAATTTATGTATGGCCTAAGTTATTAATTGGGTAAATAGACTTGCCGTAATTTTAACTTATGTTTAAATTACTTATAATGACAATAGTATCAAGTTTTTATTCACCGTTCGAAACGTTGATACATTGTGTTTTGTTAACAGTTTTTATAATAAAAATTTCAGGACACATAACCAGAAAATTCAGCAGTAATAAACAGACATAATCTCATCCACGTTTGAAAAAAATGAGCGAATATTCTCGTGACCACCTATTTAATTAATTTATCGTAAACATCAATTGCCACTGGCCATAAACACGCCAAGAGCGGGCGCTGTTAAAGTAAAATATTCCTTTTTCAAATTAGTCTTTTTCCTCGCTGGTTTAGCGTATTTTGGGCGCTAAAGAGGCGTTATATGACAGTATTATGAACGCTTCTGCAATTTTTTTAAGCTTTCTGGTTTTCCTACAAAATTTAGTACTGAGGTTTTTTCTTTTATTTGTGTTAGGTACTTCAGAAGTAAAAGCAGCATGTTTTATAAATAAATTATAAAGTTGATTGCAAAATAACGCTAGCGATATAGATCTACAACGAAAATTAAGAACTTAAAATCCGTGAGATAAGGATATAGAAAGACAAAAATCATTTGTCGCAGGGACATGACGTGCATACAAAATGACATAAATGGCATAACAAATATATAAAAAAAAAACAGGACGAAATAAAAAAAATATACACATCACCTGTCGGACAGTAGCCCACCAGCATTTTAAATGTAGAACTTTACACCTTGTTCCCTATCCCTCTAAATACACATAACATCAAGACTGTTTGCCCCGAAGGGCAGAGGTGGCGTATAATAAAATCACAAGACACTAGATAAGTCTAAGGCCCATTTAATAGCGGGCAAGCCTATTGCAATCTGATAAATGTTATGCGAAAGATAATTAAAAATTGTTTGTAAAAATAAAAAAATAAGTGCGTTTAAACATTTAAAAATTAAAATAATTTACACTCAAAACATAGAACAGAGTTCCTTTAAAATCCTTTCATAATAGAATGGCTGCAGTTGGCTCGAGTCCAGGCAACTACATTCTAACAGCAAGATACATAAATATGACACAATTGGACACAATTTATCTGTAGGTACATTATTGTGAAAAAAAGTTCTTTGTTCTGTATTTTTTTTTTATTTAAGACTAGCTCCAAAATGTATGAAATAAAAAACTCCCTCGCACTGAGTGAAATATTTTATATCTTCTATACATCGGTATTAGGTTGCTTTTCATATTGTCTTTCAGTGCGACCGCTAAGTTCTTCATAACTAGGAACACAATGAATTTTGATGTGATTTCTCCATAATTTATTCACTTAATTATTATAATTATATAAATCTCAATGTTATGTGAAGAAGGAAGGAAAATCTAGTTTGATTATGCTAGCTACGATCAGGGTTTGAACAGGGCCTAGAACGAATTCAGTAAACTTTAATTTGTTTAGGATTGTTAGGTATGATTCTCATTTTTGTCACTAGGGGCGCTAGTTTAGTTTCGGTACAACTTTACGGTTACTTAAACGTCATTAAATGGGTATAAATAAATGCCCCCTCTCCGATCACTATGTTCGGCAAGCCGATCCCTTGGGAGAAGCGAGCCAAGTACTTAGCAGTCATTCTCGACAAACACCTGTCCTTTGCAGCGCATATAAGAGCAGCCCGCGACCGGGCTGCCTTTGCCATGGCTTGGCTCCACTTTATGATCACGGTAAAGAGCAAATTGTCACTCAAGTGCAAGTTACGTCTCTATGCCGCCGTCATCCGTCCCATAATGCATCACCTGCATCGGATGCAGACCCCTCAGAACCGTTATCTCCGTAAGATCACCGGTGCCCCCTATTATGTCCGTAACGACAGTCTCCACGTAGACCTTAGGATCTCCACCTTAGCTCAGTTTATGAAACACCTTTCCAAGCGTTTCTTCGATTCTGCTATCAAGCATAGGAAACCCCTGATCGCATCAGCCGCCCGGTACGAACCCTCGCGTATTAGCATGATTCGCCGTCCGCGACATGCCCTCACCACCCCCGATGACCCCATCACCCTCCTCCAAGAGAGCAATAGGGAAACCAGCACACTTCGTAAACCACACAAACACAGAACGCCGTGTTTCCGTCCTCGCCGTCGAGGCCGTCGCGACGCCACCGTTCAACGAACCCCCCCCCCGACCCTTACCAGAGCCTTACCTTGCTGGAGGCCTTAGATTCATTTTTAAGGAATCCACAGGATTTGCCCGGTTAAGCAGTAGCCAGCCTCAGAGGCTGAACTGCGAGAAGCCATCTCCAAAAAAAAAAAGTATAAATAAAACTCACAAAGTTTGTAAGTTAGTTTGTATGCTTTTTTGCCCTTACACTCAAGGCACCCACTGGATTGTCCGGTAAAGCAGTCAACCACCTCTTAGGTTGAACTGCGAGATGCCATTATCAAAAAAAAAAGTTAAAACTCACACTAAGCACTCTGGCTACCCACCTTTTACCTCAATAAAAGGCAGGTGCATACATAACTCATGTAACTTTTCTCTAATTACAAATAATACTCTCTTTGCCTCACCAACATTCCCACAAAACAATAACAAAAAAACTAAAAGCATCAGGAAAAGCCACTCCCGCCATTTATTCCTATCTTTAATAATATTTAATCCTGCTAATGGGACGCTAATAAAATGGCGTTCATAATGATGGTTAAATAATGGGACACTTCTGGTTCATTGTTTATGGCGTGTTTATGGAAATGTTTTTATTTTGAGACGGTTCTCATTTCTGTGTGGTTTCCTATGAGTGTATGAAACAGTAATTAATTTCAGTATAGAAAAACTAAATATGATAATACCTGAATATTAAAATAGTAAATAAAAGTTGCCTTTTGTCCGTGACCGTCGTCTAAGTAACCGATCCTGTTGTAAAAATTTGCAGATTTTCACCAGTTATTCCGAATAGTTGATATGTTTATTACTTTAATTAATATATTACCTCCATCGACAAGACCGTGGGACAGCTTTGGTCAGTTTAATTTTTCTGCCAGACTATTTAAATCAGATATCTTTATGTTTTGACATTATATCACCAAAGCTGCACCCGTGAGCATGTGGGGTGATTCACCAGTCTAGTTAATAATATTATTCCCATACCGGTTACAAATTTCAAAACCAACATTTAGACTTCAGTTACTATGCTAACCCAATATTATCTTGGACTCCAATTGTGAACCAAGTTCACTCAACTTATTCCTGTTCACATTTCCAAGTGTTACGAATATCAAACTAAGAGTAACTTAGGACTTGCTATGGGCTATGACGGCACGGTTGGCGCAGTGGCTGAGCGATTGACTGTTGGGCTGCGTATCGAGGGTTTGATTCCCGTACGGAACAAATATTTGTATGGTCTTTGTTCCAAGTTTGGCTGTTAGTGCATATGAATTTAAATGTTTGTCAATGCACCCACGATACAAACGAAATTCTTAGTAGAGGGCAAAGTTAGAAAAAAAAATACAATTTTGTGTCTATCTTGAGAACAAATAAACCATAATTTGAGAATTCGACTAGACGAAGTTTGTGAAGCTATGTGATGACACAGGTCTAGGTGGCGTGAATATGCGCGTGTTCGGGTGCCTATTTTTAGACTTTTGAAGAAGTTCCTGTCCTTAACCGCGCACATCTAATGTGTGTAAAGTTACATGGTGTCTAAAGATGGAATGTTCACCATGATGAAAGCGCAAAATATTGTTTTTATCGTACCTATTTTAAAAGTTTACCTTTAACCAATCTATTCATCACATCCTTTACCTAGATAAAAAATAATTCCCTAAAAGCATTGTTTTAGTAAACAGGGGTTGATCGAAGAAAATATTGAAATAACTTATGAGAAAAATAATCATGTTAGATTCGAGCTATCCATCAGTTAGCTTGTCTGGGACTTGGCTTGTCTAGACGGAGTCTAAGTCGAAGTTCGTCTTAGACCAAATCCCGAAATCAGTAGTATGTTATGAAAACCTGAGGCGCACCTGCCGTGAGTGTTTTTTTAACGTAGAAAATAAAGAAGTGAATAAGAATACTAACTGCTAACATTGCTGAAATGGGAAAAAGAAAGCATTGGAAGAAAAAGAAATTGATCAAAAGACTGAAGCTTGTAGTTGATTTCGGCAGAAGCCCAATAGGCTGACTACCAGTCATGCCAATTGGTACACAGGGTGTACCAATTGGTGTTGGTGTACCAACAGGGTGTACCGGCCCTTAACGAAGCCGCCAACCAAGCATTATGTACATCAAACCAAGTAAAAATTATTGCTGGGAAACGACTTTTTTTTTTGAGGTAAAAAATCACGTTTTATCCGCTCGCTTGCTTTCGATTGCAAAAAAACCGTCGAACTTTGCTCATGAAATTTGACACTTACTTACTCACTCGGCGTAACTTGATTTACAATCAATCCGAATGGCCTAGCGTAATTTTGTTTACTGTTTTGTGTTGACGTTACGATAAGAAAAAAAGTAAGGTTTGTTATTTTGACAAAAGTTGTGTGGATAATATTTTATGTGACACCAAATTTAAGGTCGAGCATATTTTTCCGGTTTCAGTAGATTTTTTTCATAATTTCATGTTATTACCTGAAATTGTTAAAAAATTTGCGCGATTGGTATATTGTTTTTCATCATTTTTACACACTAGAATAGTTACTTATACTATTGAACCAGACACAATAACGATTGTGGTAGAAAATCTTCAATAAAGCAATAAAAGAATCCACACGCCATTGCACAATTCATCACTAAAACTAGATGGACCATCATGGCCGACTGAATTCATATAATAATTGTAAAAAAAATTCGTGGTATGATGCTGCAAATTTGCGTCCAAATGTTAGATAATCTATTAGTCTATGGTTTAAAGGCGTTTTGTAAGGACTTTATAGTCTTTAAAATAGAGTTTAGAGTCGTTTAATAAAAAATATTTTTTGGCAACAATCGTTGCCAACAGCAAAGTTCGAGTGTTGGTTTTGGAAACGATTGTTGCCAGAAGCAAGCGAGCGGTTATGGTAGGACTCAATGTAACACACTCAAAACATTGTGCTGATGGATGGATTGATTAGTACGGGGGCCGGTGTTTACAGTAAAACTCTTATGTTAAAAACACATTAAAAAAAAACTTGTCATTAAGTTGGAACTTTGATCCCCAAAATCTAGGTAGGTATGCTCTAGAACAAAAATAATTTCACAATGACGGGGAGAACAAATGCCTTTCAGCTTCGTTAAGGGTCTTGTTACACCCTTTAGTGTTACCCAGCAACTGTATTGTGGAGGTAAGGTAGGCAGTCGCTCCATGTAAAATAACTTTATTCAACTGTATTCAGATAGAATGGAGGCCGACATCATCATAATTGGTCAAATGTTACGATGATGATAAACTAGGTGTATCAGTTTCAAAAATGTGCACTACGAATGATTGTGACTTATTGTAGTTCGAAGGTACCTATCAACAATAGTACCAAACAATACGACACAAGACCAGCATGAATGTACGTTAGAATCAAGAACAGAGCTCGATCAGTCGGAAAGGGACATACAGCTGCAATCTTTACAACAATCTAAACATACGAAGTTGAACGATCCCTATTATTGACTCCAACAAAATAAACAAATATATCAAGTTCGCGCAAAAATGAACAAAGACAAGGGTCATCACCCTAAGGGTTAACGCTGACAGAGCAGCAAAATGTTCGTGAATTTTTTCATTGATCCATAAATTGATCATTTAAAACTGTTCAGTCTATTGGTCGCAAGCGCTCCTGCTGCATAACGTCTTGGGTTCGATTTCCTGCTCGGACAAGGTGTTATTGGGTTTTTTGATCAGGAATGTCTCAGTAGCGGCTCGGAGAGGATTTGTGCTCCGTTGTAAATGAGACTGAAACATAACTGGTGAAATGTTGGTGATTATAGGTCCATTTCTGCCTAACCCCTGTAGGGAACTCAGGAGTAAAATGTTCGTACAGTCAATCTGATTTCAAAATAGCGTGTAAGAGATTCCCTGTCGCTTGCGTGTTTGAAACTATCTATAACTACCACTCACTCAAACCTTGACCGAAAAAAAACTGGTTTGAGGAAATTGCTACTCTGCCAGTGCTAACCCTAAAAAAAAAGGACGGACCTATAGTTCCAATCTCAATAACACTAATTCGGGAATTTATGATTTTAGTTCCGAAGCGATATCGTAACGTTATCTCTCAAAATATTGTTAGTGTTTGTGTTTCTCTTGTATTTTCTACTATTACTCGCAGTTTTGTTTAATTAGTAGAAAAGTTTTGTCGTTTGTCGAGATCGGATGTTTCTCCTTGAGTTCACTTCTTGTTAGTGCGGGTCTGTACCTAAATGCCATTGCAAGGATAAGTTTGCAATATATGATTGCAGTTTTTGATAAAGTCCCAAGGTCAGTGTTTTCTAAATGATATTTAAATGTAATATACACTTAACATCATTTTAGAGAAACACTGGGTTTTTAGTGGCATTTTTTATTGGCTAACGATTTAATTTTTAAATAACTTCCTATGACTGTTAGAGGTTGAGTTAAACAATGCTTTGTAAACAAAAACATTAACCAGATATAGGTACAGATAGATAGATATAATATTCCATTCGGAATGTCTATTAATTCCCGCTGACATCATTGAAGTTTATTTCATTCCTTACTTTTCCTGATCTCGAAGTAGTGAGGCAGGGTAATGGGGCCAACGAAACGACGGTTTTGTGTATTCCCGTTGGCCCCACCAGTGGGGCCACGGCAGTGGGGTCAGCGGGAATACACCTTTATTACGTACACCATACATGTCGATGATTAGAAAACGCATCGAATAAAAAAGGAGCGCGAGTATGACTAGACGTATAAACGTGGAAAAAACGAAATGTGTATTCAAGGATCGCTGCAGATTTAGTGTTTTTCAAAAAAATATAAAAGCGTGTAATTATAAAAATAGAAACAGATCACACTATCAGATAAACATGATTAATCTTGTAAAATTCAAATACAGGGCAGTTTGAAATGGTTATAGCTTATGTAAAACGTGTAAACGTAACCAAAGGTTTTATATAAGCCGTTACCATTTCAAACTCCCCAATGAATCAACAAAAGCCTGGCCCACAATGTTCAGAACACTAAACGGTTTTACAATTCTGAAATATCGAGTAGTTCCTACCTGACTGATGTATTCAGTTGCGGCCATGTTAACAATTGACCGGGCTGTGTCTAGCTAGTTCTAGTACCTATAAATTGGGCCGAAGCGATTTATGTGCGTTGTAGAGTATGGCACGTATGTTTTTTTATGATATTAAAAATGACATCTTACTATGTTCTTTCTTTATCGTATGGTTCGTGCTTAACCTGGTGTCAGAGTTTTTATGCCACCCATGGGCCTCACCCAACCGCACTGGGCCCGCGTGGTTGATTGTAGCCCATTCCCTCACATAGAAAGGAGGCCGTGTGTTCCAGCAGTGGAAACATTATAGGCTTATAATACTAAAAAATGCCATGGGCCTCTGACTTAGTATGGTAGTTTTCTCACTCTGTTTAGGAAACATGATTGATTCTTAAATGGAGCTAAGGTATTTGAAGGTGGAGCTGCTTTTCACGACAATTTTCGTCGATATGTCAAACATAGTACATTTATTTTATTTCTGTGTTTTCCCACCTGCACAGATAAGTTGATTGAAGTGTACAAATATACGAATTGCCACACACTTAATTGTGCTGACCTATGGTGTAAATGTTGATAAAGCTGAAAACTTAAGATTTTTGTCGCTAATGTCAAGATAAAAGATCTCCATATCTACCGAGCCATTAATTTCCAAATCGAATTTGCTTATTTGCAATGTGGTGTTAATACCCTCAAATTAAAAGCAATTATACTTTAATTCAAACTCAGTCAACTCCCGAACTAAAGTCTGTAATGATTGTAGTTTTACATGGTTTTTATACTTGCATTTTTATAATATTAACCTGAAAAAGTAACATTCCTGCTCTTCAGGTAGCTGCATGCTTATTACCTGGAGTCTTAGCATACTTTTTACCTTGTAATTCATATTATTTAAGTTTTTCTGTAGATTTTTATCTCTCTTGAATGTTTGTTTACTTTTCTTATGTCAGGTAATGACAAGCCTACGTTTTTATTTTTAATTCATTGCTGGAGCCTAGTTTTAGGTCGTATAGGTAATCCATATCGACCTCGTTATATTTTTATTTTTATTGTAAGTTCTAGAAATTTCTTCATTCAAAAATTGTAAAATGTCAATTATCTGGAGATGGCTGTGAAGCGGCAGTCTTCGTCCAGAGCTCAAAAGTATCACAAGTCTTCAAATTTATAAGTTTTAAGAGGAAGTCCTCTAAGATTTTATTCATGTCGCATCATTAATAATATCATCGCACAGCGCGTACCCGTGGTTCTTCATCTGTTGCTTGCTACTGATGGAAGACGAAGTCTGATGTCCCTCGGCCTCTACTGCAGCCGAGAGGGCTGCCGTACTCCACGTTCCTTGATCACTTCTGCAGCCGAGAGGGCTGCCGTTCTTCGGCCACTACTGCAGCCGAGAGGGCTGCGGTTCTCCACATCCTTCGGTCATTACTGCGGCAGCTGAGAGGGCCGCCTTCCTCCGAAGACTGAAGCCTGACGTTCCTCGGCCACTGCTACAGCCGAGAGGGCTGTTTTTCTCCACTTCATCATATTTTCTTATTAATTTCCATTTCCCAGCTTCTCTGGTCTAGTGAGGATAGGTATATGGCTAGCTCCAGCTCCAATTAATTCCATCTTTTAAAATAAGTTCTTGTATTTTTTATTAAACTCTGTTATTGTTTCCCATCTTTTCTTTTAACCCGTGCTCTCCTCCAGAATAGGTAGGTGAGTACCTTAATTGTGACCTCACAGTTTCCCTGCTCTAGGAAACTGTAATGTTACAAGTCCTTCTAAAATCAAATAAAACTAAAACCACTCGAACATACATAGTAACTGTGACCAGTCGTCACTCGTTACAGTTTCTAACAATGCCTCGGTGAAGTTGATTTGTCACAAACTCCTCGCACGCTGTAAACGATGCTGGAGCCAATGTTCCAGTTTTAACAAATGTTTGAATTGGTAAAGTTGTTGATCTAATTGGTTGTGAAACTGAGTGTATCAAATTGTATGATATTTTATTTTGTCTTTTGGTTAATTTCTAACAACAATTTATTATGTCGACAAGCTTGTTGTAGCATTACTGCTACGGCGTAGCAACATGTGCTACGGAGACACAATAGTCGAAACCGATTTGCTACGAACACGACCACAAGATTTCATAGTTCATTCAGTTTCGGATTTCACAGTTTCTTGTAAATAAAGTTAATATTTGACGACCAGTGGTCCACATTAGCCCTGACTCTAAACAACGGAAAGTCATGGGGAGATTCTTTTGCCCAGCTGTGGGATGACGCAGGCTAACAGTACCAGTATCAGTATTTTAACGAAATAATCTACATGAAATATTAAAGATTTGATTGATTTTCTCAATACACGGTTTTTTCTTCATATTATAGCGAATTGTAGATTTAAAACTTTCACGTTGGCCATTGTTTCTATAGTAATAATAGTTGTATCATAGAACGATCATTAATAATCTTCGTATTATCTCATAGAATACGTCTCATGTATTCATTCAATAGGTAATGACTAATAACTGTGACTCTTAACTACGCATTGGGAGAAATTTAGACCACAAATTGTTACTAGTGGGCCTAAAATAGAAGCTTTATCAGAATCATAATATGAAGCACGTTAAAAATTTAAAATTATTAAAATGGTCTTTAAGTTTATGACCACAAAGTCCATTTTAAGAGTTTTAAAATTTTAACATGATTTGTATTATGATTCTGATAAAGCGGCGATTTTAGACCCCCAGGAGGTTGCTGCACAATTATGAGAATGAGCGCTTCTCAGAAGTTTAAACTAGTCTTTGCCAAAAACTAAACACACAACTAAGCAAGCTAAACGCTAGATTCAAATATCGACTGTATTCAGACCAAATCAAAACTCGAAAAAGAGAAACAGTATAACCATCACCTAAGCTCTAACCTAATTTCTAAAGTCTAATTACTTAGTTTCATCCAAAACAATGTCTGAGCTCTGTGTGAGTGATGTCTCGAAAACTCACACTACTTTATGGGTAAACTTTGAGGAGCAATTAAAATTGCGGACAGCGCCATCTGTTATCTTGGCCCGGAGTTAATGCAAGTAATTAATTAATGGTCTGTGAAAGTTGCGGGTTCTGTTGGTCTAGTTCAATTTATCTTGGGACGATAGTATCTTAAGAATTAAAAAAGACCAAATTATATTAAGGGACATTTTGGCAAATTCAAAAATTACCGTTATACCATTTGTTACCTTTTAATATTACTAATGGCAGTATTCTTTTATCCAACATTGATTGATTAGCCTGCCAATTAAAATAATGTAATTTTTAATGAGTTTCAGAGGGCTTCACTCTAATAACGATCGTACGTTTAGCTCGCAGTCACACAACCAATTTAATGGTTTTTTATTTATGGTTGAAGTTCGTAACCAACGTGCGTAGATGAAGCTAAAGGAGTATGTAAGGATCGTAACATGTAGCGTTCTGTAGTTTCTGTCTACCCCCATACCGAGAAAGAGGTGTGAATTTATGGTAAAGTAGCGAGCAACATTCGATACATTTAAAAGCTCGCTAACAAATCAAGTGCCATAAACCTCTAAAATCGCAATACAGAAACACAATATTAAATAAAGGTATTTGTATAACCCTCAATACGCCCCTTAACGATGCTCAATTCAATTTTTCGCCCCTCAAAGTAAAGGTAAGACGTTATTCGAGTTTATTTCCAAATGAAATAAATGTAAATGAGATTTGGCTCCATCATTTTTATTCACACCTCTTAATGTCTTTTCCGTTCATTTTTGTTATAAAAAGATCAGTAATGGACTTTTTTTATTAAAAAATCAATCAATGTTATTAAAAACAGAATTTTTTATTGTTTTTTTTTGGCATTACAAAATTCAATAAATAATTTGATTTCTGGAATTTGTTAGATTTGGAAGTGTTCAATGTATGAATTATTATTCTTATTAAAATCTTAAAGTTAGTGGTCCAATAGTGGGAGTAAAGGTCCCTGGTTCAATTTCCAGGTCAAGTAAGATTACTTCTCAGTAAGACCTCGGTTTAGAATAATGATTAATGTTCCCGTCATGGCAATAAATTTGTCAAATTTTCCGTAAGATCAATTTCAACAAAATAGAGTAGCAAAGGTACATGATTGTCTGACTCCCTTGTGAAAAAGATATTGATTGTTGATGACATTATTCTTTGACAGACGGTCCTAGGTTTTCAACATGAAGCCAATTGCACTTACGTCATCACCATCATTATTCCGCCTTCACCCACTGTTGGATAGAGCTTGTGACAAGCTCCACGTTCCTATGTTAACCTGATCTAATGGGTGTAAAAATACCCTTAGAAAAGCCGAAGGGCATTTTCTCCCCGTTCTTGCGATATTTTGTGTTCTAGACCATACCTGGGAACCTTCCAGTTACGGAGATATTGGGGGTCAAAGTAAATCTTTTTCACTTTTTAAATACTAGTTTTTAAAGTTATAATATTCCTTTAAATACCTCCACGACCCCTGTCCTACTCATTGCATTCATCAGCACAATGTTTTAAGTGCGTTACACTGAGTCCTACCATAAAAAGTGATTTTTCACCAAAAAAAAAAGTTTTTTCCCAGCAAAAAAAATGCGTACAGTTACATAGTTTGATGTACAGAATGCTTGTTTGATGGCTTCGTGAAGGGTACGTTTACACCCTGTATAATATAAACGCGATGGCAACAATGCTCATTTCGCCGTACTTACTTAGTTACCCATAAAAAGAAAATACCTATTTTAAAATGTTAACCAACCCATAAAATTAATAAATACCAATACAAATATAATTCTAAAACAATTTAAATACCACAATATAGTTTAATTACTAAAATACTTCCAAGTTGCTGAAAGTCAACACGGCAACCATGTCATTAATCACTCTTTACGTTAACGCGCGCGTTTACGTTAAGCACTTCATGTAAAGTGCTGAGGTGATGTAATTAAACTTGCGTTATGTTGTTATTGTAGTTAGTGAGTTCGGAGATTAAATTAGGGGTTAAGTGTACCTAATAAGTTTTGGGTAAAGTGGTGATGTTTTTATTAGTGCGAGGAAATTTATTAAAAGGTAAATTGTATAACTTTACCCCATCTTAAAAAGAGCTTTTAGATTTTTTTTAACACTAGTGTTGCGAATTATTATGCTTCATTTGTTGACCGATAACCTTGTGAAGACCGCGCAAATCAGCTGGATATCAAAAGCACAGGACACAACGGTATTTGTAGCTACGCCTAGGAAGAATACCTATATCCAGCTGCGGCTGAAATAAAAATAATGATATTATTTATGCTCAATTTACGAAAACACTCAGAGCAACTTAATATTGTTATTAAAATACAAAAGCTTGGCATAATTATGCCAAAAACCTTCCAAATAAACAAGCTTTAATGCAAAAAAAACTATAAACTTGAAATTTCACATTTAAAAGTAGGTATTAGATAACGTGAAAAAGGAACCAACTTTTAAATTGCATTCTAAACACGATACAATACCTACATAGCACTTCCTACAAAGAATATTTCACTTCGTGTCCCAAAGTGTTAATTCCTTAATGCGATCATCCGGTCCGTGTCATACTGGACCGGATCGCAATGGATCGTACCGGCTCCAACCAGATATATCCATCGTGCGTAAAAGCTGCGATGTTTAAGCTTCAGAGTTGCAGTGCGACAAATGTTATAAACCTATTGAATTTCACTTTTATGAGGGAACGATTTTATTATACTCCTTTGTATGTAATAGGTACACGTAAACCAACCCTGAAGGGTTAAGTTAGGCAAGGATGCACCTATAGTACACCCACATACAACGTGTAACAGGACCCTTCACGAAGCCGTCAACCAAGCATTATCATAGCAAAGCAAGGTTCAGACTCATGACCTCGACCTCATCAGTGCAATGCCTCCACTGTGTAACTTTCATCGTTTAACTTATTCCACTCAGTACCATATTAACCAGCACATATACAGTGTAACAAGACCCTTAACGAAGCCGTCAACCAAGCATTCTGTTCATCAAACTATGTAACTTTACGCAGAAATTATTGCTGGGAAACGCCTTTTATTGGGGTAGAAAATCATGTTTTACGGTAGGACTCCATGTAACATATTAAACATATAAAACTTGGTGCTTATGGATGGATTGAGTCCCGGTAGGAGCAAATGTTTGTGTGATGAGCATGGACATTTGTTTCCGAGTCATAGATGTTTATATGTATAATAAGTATGTATTTACAAACAAAAAAGTATCTATGTAGTATTATGAACTATCTGGTGTCCACGACACAAGCCTCGTCGCTTAGTGTGGCACCTAGATGGCGCTGTGTGTAATGTGCAGCGATATTTATTTATTTATTTATTTTACCCCCAATATCTTCATAACTAGAGGATTCCCAGGTATGGTCCAGAACAAAAAAAAATATCACAATAACGGGGAGAACAAGTGCCTTTCGGCTTCGTTAAGGGTCTTGTTACACCCTTTATTGGCATCAATTGGGCACAAATCCAGTAAATATTATCCAATCACACTTTGCCCAACCTGGAAATCAGTGCCCAACGCCTCATGCTCAGCAATAGCGCATTGTAACCACTAGACCAACGAATCATTCAGTTAAACCATAAATCAAATTCAAGTATTATAAGCCTTGTTAACGTTTACTTTCGGATATGGGCCTTTTAACTTAATGATGTCAAAAAAGAAACTTAAAAAGAATAAGCTTAGCGCATATTTTTTTTATTTTTTTGCAATTCTTTGAAATGTAGGTATTCAGGGTGTGCTTAATTCTGCCAAACAGATTTTATTTATTAAACATAGTTAACAATTCAAAATTATATTTTATGTATGATGCAAATTTGGGCGTCAAATGAATCCAATATTAATTAATGAATATTCATTTAATTAAGTTAATCACCTATTTGATGCGATAATTAAGTTACTTTAAAACTTAAATGACACGTTGCAAAGTGGTGATAGTTTGTCACGCCGCAAATTAATATGAGTAGGATGTACAGTGTTTAATATTCAGTCAACAAAAGTCAAATACATATTAAAACGAAGGTATAAAATAAATGAGCGTTGGCTAATGACATTCCTCATTAAAAAATATTGTTAGGAACAAATGAGGTTTTACGTAGTATTAGGAAGAAAAGAGGTCGTACGTTCGAATGTTAGTTCTATGGAAAGGCGTGACAACTTGAAATTGTCGCTGGTCGCGGGAGACTTGTTGGGAATATCGCTCAAAGGGCTATAAGATTTCCTATTTAGGTATTTACACGCTATTTTTCTAAACAAATACGTGTTAATTGTGTTCGTTATGATTTGTGGCGGCTTAAGTTAGTGTCAGTGATTGGTGTTTTGTTCCAATTTACAATAAACGGTTGTATTAATTAATTTGTGTACCTCGTTGTCTTTTTTTAAACATCTTCACTTCTGTTTGCTAAATAATTTCCTTACGATACACACTAAAACAAAACTGTAATCCCTGAAGAATGAAACAGAGGTGTATCTATAGGCCACCCATACTTCCCCAGTTATACCAACCATCAACCGGACACTAAATAAATAAATAAAATCCAGACCGTTGCTACTGAGAATTTTCTGTTGGGAGAAACCCAAAAACACAAGACGACCCACTGACCAACACTTGTTACGTCTATTCAAGTGTCCTGTCCACCTCCAAATCAGAGCTGCTACGACCTGCAGCGACATCGCAGTCTTCGGAGAGCAGATCAACAGAGTCATATGTCAAATTTCTAAGTTATGGATTCGGTCTCGCATAGATTTATATTCTAAGTTCATTTCCAGAAACTTCTATAACATGTTGTATGTGTTAACATGGTTAAAATGGATAGGGCACCATTTAATTAAAATGAAGAATGTAAAAATATTAACTTGACTTTACAATATATTGTAACAATCAACATTATTTTACTACGCTGTTTGCGAGTTTATTCAGTCCACATACAATTAATTGTAATTATGTATGAGAGTGCTATAAAGTTATGTGGTGGAGGCGCTCGTATTTTGGATCGTAATGGTCGTAAAGTTTACGCCAATGATGTTTACACACGGCCACTGTATGTCAGATGAATTATTATTATTGTAGTCCGGAAGTATTTAAATGATTACATAATAAAAGTTCCGTTTGTTTTATGTGTGAACTTTTCGTTTTGCGACTCAAGTTTAATAGCTACTACGATGATTGCCTGAGGTATGTTTAATTTAATTTGGGTAGCAAACAAAGCACATTTATTGCTAATAATACCTTTGGTTGCAAAATACAAGGGAGCAGCGCTGAAACTTTGTCCCGACTTTTTATCGCAATGATCCCAACTGAAGTCAATTTGCAAATTAACTTCCTTTCATTCCGTTATAAGTAATCATAAAAACGTGTCAATCAATCCCTATTTTGTTATTACAAAAAGGTTCTAGCTTCGAAAACATTGACTGAAACCGAAACCGAACGAGTTTAAAAAAGCTCGTTTCAACCAGACATGTGATTTGTATCAGCGCCATCTATAGTTCTACTCCTGTACTCCTACAGCTCACTGTTCTAGGCCTGTAGTTTGCGTTGGTATCGGTAACTTTTCAATAGGAGGCGCGTCCTGTATGTTGATACTTTTAATGAATTGGACGTAACGCGGCAAGGTAACGTGAATTGTGCGACTTACATCGCTACTAATGAAAGAAGGTGTCTGTGTTAAATTTATAAAAAGGTTGCGATGTTTTATTTTCATTGTAAGTTTTAATACGATCTTGTTGTTTTGTGAAAAGAAATATACGTAAACATCTTATAACTCCTTTTTTGGTGTTAAGCTTTCCTAAGGTGATAAGTACAAATCCATGTATGAACAACGTCTTCTTATGGCTAAGGAAAACATAATAAATACACTTAATCGTAAGAAACGCAACATCACGTAATAGGTACCTGATGTTGCCAAGGTCTTAGGATATAGGTCCGACAGATCTGACGAAATATTTCGAATATCATTTCTGACGAAATAGCCAACCATTGCCAGTTCTATTTCCTGAAAAAGAAAAAAAAAACAAACACTTCAGTAAGATATACAATATTCTAGACGAATCGAAGATTCTATAAAATGAAAATATTCCCACAAATAAAGAAGCGAGACATGATGACTATCAGTTCTCTCATATCTTTGGCAATCTTCCAAGATGGACGGAAATATTTCTACAGTTTTATTTACAACGTCAGTTATTTTCTTAAAATATAATATAATAAGGTTTTTAGCAAACAATCGAGGAGAGAAGAGATTGTTTAAAATAATTAATTTGATAATAATACTCAACATGAAACAATTTTTTAAATTTATTTTAAATACATTGCCCCAATCGGAATTTCTCCTGTATCGTGGCTAATTCACGGTTAGGTCAAATCAGCGTGTCGATTGGCGTAATAATTAATAAGACCTGGAATAATAGTAAAATAATTCAAATAGCTTTTAAAAAATATTAAATGAATCAAACAAAGAAAACATGATTTCAAAACCACTATTATTGATTTGCTAAAACACTGTGGCTAGCGGTGTAGCAATATTGAATAAGTCGTAGCAGTACTGGCTACGCCATAGCAATATTGACTACGCCGTAGCAGTAATGTCTACGCCGTAGCAATATTGACTACGCCGTAATAATATTGACTACACCGTAGCAAACACGTAACACTTTCCTCTTAACACTTATAAAGCTGTTACATCTTTCCTATGTCGGTCAATTCCATGAAAAGGTGACTTTAGCGGTGGATTCAGTAAGCGATTACAAGTTTAATATGTTTACACTAAGTTTAACTCCGGAGTTGTTTGTATAGGACTGCTATTTTGTGTGTACACGACCTTGTTCGTTCTATCGCACTGTGGTCGATAGAAATGGGATTTACAGCTTCTATTTTATCAAAATCTTATACTAAACACGCTTTGCTGACATATATTATTCATCACAATACTCGTACAATACAGGCTATTTAAGCAACTTGGTTATTTTTTTATTTACCTGTGTTGTGGACCGACCAACCTTAAGATAAGATCTATTTAGTATTGGCAGTTTGTATTAATTTTACTTTTTTTTAAGAGATATTTGTCAGTTTTTAAAAGAAAATGGAAGTAAAAAAAGCATAATATTATCAAGTCTTTATTTTATTGAGTAATATAAGATCTAGTGGCTTTCCATCCTCCACAACACAACTGAAATAAACAATGAAAATTAGATCCTGTTTATTTTCATAAGAAGAAAGATTTTCCCTTAGGTAGAACAGAAAGATTTTCCTAGAATATCGTAGTAAATGATTGTTTACTTGCAAGCTTTGTATAAGCAAGGCAAGATCGTCCTTTTTAATTTGAAAAGCTACTGCAGAGGGCGTATATTTAATTATGAAAAGGTGGCGTGCAGTTCTTTGTTAATACCTAGACTTCCTTATTTAGTTCTCTGCTACTATAAATGTTTTTATTTTTATTAAATTACTTCTAAAAAAATCGGTAGTGACACACGGACAGACAGACGGACAGACGGACAAGAAAGTGATCTTATAGGGGTTCCTTTTTTAACCTTTTGAGGTACGGAACCCTAATAAGGAGGAAGTAGTGTAATGCACCAACATCTTTCTATTTCGTGTATGTGCACCGATTTCCCAATGATTACTGGTCCGATTTAAGTGGTTCTTTTTTCGTTTGCTATAAGAATCTCACGCGGTGCCCCTATAACTTTTACTTACTTTTTTGGTACTTTATCCTCTAAAATATGCATTTTTATTTCTTCGTCTATGTGGATGATGTGCTAATATTTTTTATTACAATCTAAAATTGATATTTTACAAGGATTTGTGTGAGATACCAAAAATGTTTTTTTTTTTTTTTTTGTAAACCGTTCTGAAATAATCTGGTGGTAAACGCAGATTCATTTATATTTATGGCTAGCACTTTATAACAGTCAATATGAGGAAGTAAGAATGAAAGTGATATTAGGCTTTTGGTTGAAAAAATAATTAATTGATTATAAAGAATTGTGAGTGTCTTTGCTAACGGCGTTTTAGTCATGTTAGTCATATTAGTATCCATATCCGAATTGGGCAACGTAGAATATTAAACAGCCATAATTTAGTAACTGGATAAATTATAAAGTAACTCTCTCTATTTTTAGTTCAAAATTTCTTTAAAAAAAAAAACTAATCCTAACTTAAATCTTTCGGTTGCCCCAAAATAGAAACGATTTCGCTGTAACTTTAACTTGGCAACCCTTAGGCTGTAAACTTTCTTGTAAATATTGTAAGCGTACACCCAATAATGATGAATTTGTAGGATTACATGCTTGTTTACAAATCTTCGATTACCAGGGGTTGAGCGGCAATAGAAGGTAAAGTTTTGTTTAAAGAATGGATCTTTGAAATTATATATGAATGTGATATATCTGTTCATTATTTTATTATGTGGGTAGGCTTTTTACGGCAGTTGATTGCCAGCCAATATACGAGTACAAGTTGAGCTTCGCGTTTAATTTGATATTCCCATAAATACATAACATTTGGCGACGATTTGTTATCCACGTGTATAAATAGTGTGTGTATAAATACGGGAAGTGTTTGCAATGCCGGAGAACAGCATTTCGGGCAGATCAGACCGAGTCAAATCGAGCATGATGGTGTTTGGCGGCAACCTCTCATTTGACCACAGAAGTCAAGAGTGGAGCATTTTCAAGAGTCGGTTTATCCAGTACTGCACGGCGAACGATGTTCAAGACGACACCGATAAGTCAGGAATAAAAAGACGAGCTCTTTTGCTCACTGCATTCGGAGAAGAAACCTACCGCGTGGCGAGAGATTTGGTATTTCCCGACAGTTTAGATACGATCTAGTACTCAAGTTTGTTAGAAAAGTTAAATGTTCATTTTCAATCTAAGAAGAGTACCTTCGCAGAACGTTACAAGTTCTATAAAGCAGAGCAACGGACAGGCGAAGACCTAACCGAATGGGCGGCTCGCGTCCGAAATCTGGCTCAATTCTGCGGGTTTAAGAGTGAACTAGAAACCGCCTTACGGGACAGGTTCGTCCTAGGTTTGGAAAATACCAAGGAAAAGGAAAAATTGTTTGCAGAAAGTATTGAAACTTTGACATTTGGCAAGGCGTTGGAGATGGCTCAGAGCGTGCGCTGTGCGCGCGCCGCGCTGCAGATGGCGCGACCGGCCACGAGCGGCGTGGAGGCGCTGGCGGACGCGTCAGCGCAGCCGGTGTTTGCGTTGCAGCGGCGCGCGGGCCACGGCGGCGCTGGCGCCAGCGGCAGCGGCTCCGCTCCAGGTTCACATGGTGATAGCTCGCGAGTGTTCAAGTGTTGTGAGGTGTGCGGTTACAAAAATCACACGAAAGATCAGTGCCGTTTTGCTAATTACCAATGTAAAAAGTGCAAAAAAAGAGGTCATTTGAAAAGAATGTGTAAGGCTAAGATCAGTGATAATAATTTTATAGAAACGGATGACGATGGCGCTGATGGAGGTATTTATAATTTATTTAACATAAAAAACTCAGTCAGGGACCAACCAATCACACGAAAAATCTTGTTAAATGATAAAGAAATTACATGTGAAATTGATTGTGGTAGTGCTGTCTCTGTCTTGCCCGCCTTTATCTATCAACAGCTGATCGGAGGCGATAACGTAAACTATCAATTAAAGCACGTAAGCTATCAATTATTTAATTAAATGTAATAGTTAAATATAAAAATAAGATAGATGTAATACATAAAAATAGGACAAAGTTATACTGTAAGACTTAGAAAGTAAGTTTAAAAATGTAAAGAGATGAGGAAAAAAAAAAAACAATGTAACTAAGTTTTTTTTTTTACTTTAGGAAGGGTGATGTGGTGTGTCACGTACGTCACGTTTAGATCTTAGTTTAAGTTAAGGTAGATAAGCTATGTCCATAGTTATATTATGATATATGTCACGCACGGACTAGGTATATATTACACTAATAAAGGGAGTCTGGGGTCTTCAGTCTCCAGTTGACTCATGGACAAGTACACGACATGGTATTTACTTAACCCCTCCTTCCCTCCACATCGCATGGCTTGGCATGGTTCAGTGCAACGCAATGCGCGGTCGAGTACGGACGTGTTTGCGCTGCTCGATACGAATATTATATTCACGTGTCGCGCGGCTTTAGCCGTTGCCCGGTTGTCGACGTTATGAGTTCACAACCACTCATAGCCAACGAAGTCTTGGCGTTTATCAAACATGCCATCGACTACATGGACGAAGTCAGCATCTTGCAGATCTGCAAGTCCAGTTTCAAGGAGGAGGAGATCAGCAGTGCCAAGCTGCTGCTGTTCCAGTCGCTTGGCAAAGTCGAGCAGATGCAGTCCCGCCGGAGGGATGGTGGCCAGAAGTGTGTGCAGGACATCATCACGTTGATGAAGAGCACCGACCCGGACGACGTGCCCGCTTTTGTGGCGAAGGAGCTTCATAAGCTGCCCCCCGTCACGTTTGACCACGTCGACGTCACCAGGTTGCTGAAGGACATCACAACTCTCAAGGCAAGCCTGGCCGAGGTGCAGTCCACGTTGGAGATGTCGAATAACACCATTGGTGAGCTACGTGCCGAAGTGGAGTTGTTGCGCAGCGCCGTGTCGGTAAATAGGTCACCTGATGCCACCAACGTGAGCACGCGTCGCGAAGCAAGTAACGCTAGCGTCGGCAGTTTCGAGTCGGCGAGCTCTACTACGTCACCCGCTGCTGATACTGCACGCGTTACAACTTGCGCCGCCGCCGTCGCTGACTCTATGCCGGTCGAAACAGTGACTTGTGTGGGTACGTTGACCCCTAAACGTGCCTACGCTGATATCGTCGCCACGCACAAACCTGTGTCGCAGGCCAAGAAGGGGGAAAAGAAGAGTTGCTGTGAACCTGCCAGGGGTTCGAAACAGCAAGGCCCAGCTACGGGCACGTGTGACAAGGAGGGCTTCGTGAAGGTAGAGAGGAAGAAGAGGAAGAAGCCCCCTAGTCGGAACCAGTGCGGGACCGCACTGGCAGGACCCAATGGGCTGCGTCCGGCAATACCAACGACGCAGCTTTATGTATCCCGGCTACATCACACTACGAAGGTTGAGGAGATCGTGGAGTATGTCCGATCGAAGACCAGCTGGACCTTGAGGGTTGAGAAGTTGGAGTCGCGCCATAACACGAATTTCAAGTCGTTCGTGGTGCGAGTTCCGACTCATCATATTGAGACCTTCCTCAAGGAAGAGTTTTGGCCGAAGGGTGTCATGTATCGACGTTTCCGCGGAAGGCTACGTGACACCACGCAGCGCAACACGATGCCGTCACTTCGTGTACAATAGTTATATTTTCTGGTTTTTATATATATGTATGATAGTCTTTAAGGTATTTATGTTATGGGTCTTTGTAACCTGCAATAAATGATATATTATTATTATTATAAAAATATAAAAAATTGTTGCCCGCCGGTATCGGGAACAGGGTCCAAGCTACCGGTGGTCAGGGCTCCAGAGAGAGAAACCTCCTAACAATACGAGCCGTGTCCAGGAGTACTGCTTTCTGAATCAAGCCCTTGATCCAGCTGCCTAACGAGAGCCTCCTCAGGTATTCATCGAGGCTCTTAGCAATTAAGCCATGGGCTGATACGACTATCGGCACAATGATCGCTGAGTCCACATCCCACATGTCGACAACCTCGCGAGCCAAGTCAAGATATTTTATTTGCTTATCTTTCTCGGCTTTCACGAGGTTCTCATCATGCGGGACCGTTATGTCAACAATCATTGCGCGCCGCTCTGATCGATCCACCACCACTATATCAGGCTTATTGGCTAAAATAGTCCTGTCAGTGATGATGGATCGATCCCAGTACAATGTGATATTGCCATTTTCGAGAACTGGGTCGGGCACATACCTATAGTACGGCACTTCCAATTCCACAAGTCTGTATTTTAGAGCAAGTTGCTGATGGATAATCCTGGCTACAAGGTTGTGTCTATGCAAGTACTCTCCGTTAGCCAAACGAGAACACCCAGAGATAATGTGACGGATTGATTCACCTGGACGGTGGCATGCCCGACATATGTCAACCGTGCCGTCCTTCACAATAAATCTCCGGTAGTTATTCGTCATCATAACTTCGTCCATAATTGCACAGACAAAACCTTCGGTTTCTCCGAAGAGGTCCCCGGAACGTAACCAGGCTACGGACGCTGACAGGTCTACATCGGGCCCGTGGAGGGCCCGGAAAAAGCGTCCGTGAAGCTCCTTACTCTGCCATACCTCCCTGCGGTCGTTAGTGTCAAGCACTACAGGTTTGCGCCAGTTCTCTTTAGCCAAAGAGAGCGGGGTGAGGCCCTTGTCCACCGCGACCACATCTCGATGCATCCCCACGTCGGCTTCTAGGAAATATGCCCTGAGACTGCATATCTCGCGATTGTGGAGAGTCTTAGCGTTTAAAAAGCCTCGACCCCCACACTTCCGCGGGATATACAGTCTCATAACCGAAGAACGTGGGTGATGTATTCGATATGCCGTCAACAATGTACGGATCTTCCTATCCAGGGCGTCTAGTTCTGTTTGAGTCCATTTCAGTATGCCGAAAGAGTACATCAAAACCGGCATGACCCAACCGTTGAAGGCACGCACCTTATTTCCGCCTGCTAAAAGACTATTAAATACTTTTTTCAGGCGGCCAAAGAAGCGCTCCTTCAACGATTGCTTCATGTCAGCAACATTGATGCCCAGCGCTTCCGACATACCCAAATACTTATAGGTTTCGGTTGCTGAGAGGGATCTAAGATTTATGGAATCCGAGAGCTGGGTACCCACAGATTCTATAATCTCCCCTCGTTTTACATGCATGACCGCACATTTGTCCACACCAAATTCCATCCTGATGGCGCTACTGAAAGTTTCAGTTACCTTCAGTAGCTCCATCAGTTGCAAATCGTTGGGGGCAAAGAGTTTCAGGTCATCCATGTAAAGGAGGTGAGATACAACTTGACCACCTCTCCTCAACCGATAGCCTAGACCTGAATCCTCCAGCAGCGTGCTAAGAGGATTCAAGGCTAAGCAGAACCAAAGTGGACTCAAACTGTCGCCCTGAAATATACCTCGCTCTATCCTTATCGGCTCGCTATTCCTCTGGATTTGCCGACATCCTGGATAGCGAAGGACTGTCCTCCATTGTCCCATACACGACATCAGGAAGGTGCGCAGAGTTGCATCTACTTTATACAACTCTAGCACCCTCATGAGCCATGTATGTGGCACGGAGTCATAGGCCTTCTTATAATCTATCCAACATGTCGACAGATCCCTTCGGGAACGGCGAACCTGTTGGCTAATGGCCATATCAATGAGGAGTAGCTCCTTAGTACCGCGGGACCCGTTCCTACATCCATTTTGAGAAGCGGACATGATAGAATTATCATCAATGTGTTTGTTAATTTTAGCTCTCAAAATGGATGTAAGAACTTTATAGACTGTCGGAAGACAGGTAATCGGTCTATAATTTTTAGGCTCCGCAGTACTACCCGATTTATGGAGCAGGTGGGTTATACCTGTTGTCAGGAACTCGGGCAGCGACCCTGACTCTAAGGCTGACTGGAACAGGGTTGCCAGGCGAGCGTGCGACCTTGTGAACCATTTGATCCAGAAGTTGTGCAGCCCATCCGGCCCTGGAGATTTCCAGTTAGGCAACGGACGGACTGCACGAACTACGTCTTGGGGGCAGATGGTGATTGCCCCCATTTCTTGTACTGGATCGCACGCTCGCTCGACCTCCCGGGTCCATTCATCCTCGGTATGGCTAACAGGCACCGACCAGATGCTGCGCCAGAACGAACACATGGCATCATCATCCGGCAGGCGCGTGTCAGCCACACCTTGGTCCGGTCGCTCCCAAGGCCTATAAACCCACCTTTCATCTCTTTGGAATGTGCGATTCTGAGTGTATCGGTCGACCCGCCGTTTATACCTACGAATACGGTTTGCCCATGCATACACTTTCTGCTTCAGGAAGTCGATGCGCTCTGTGACACGGGATATGTAGTCTCGAGGACTGATATCAGTCCCCGAGAACGCCCGCCTCACAAAACGCATCACTCTAGGGCGTGTATTGCCCTCCCTGAAGCAGATCAGTTTGCCGATGAGTGCTCTGGCCCCACCAATACGTCGTTCAATCCTGTACTGCCATGCTGGTACGGCTGGCTTAGGTCGTGTAGCTCTGTCATCAGAAAATTTGACGTGAGCTACACGACATGCCGCTACAGCTGCACAATACAGGATTGAATGAGCATCGATGAGGTCTTCGCAGTTATCAAAATAGTTTGACAACTGCGAATCCAGAACAGCCACCAGCGCCCTATTTTTGTTATGCATGGGCAAACGAGGTATGCGTGGCCTAAGGTCGGCTGGCATGAACCGATATTCCCGAATCGCACCTTCCAAAGCACTCCTCATTTCCTCATTGCACTGGGTACTTACATTAGTAACCATGTCATCACTTACGTCGTTATTGCGATTTGCTATTATGATAGACTGTGGTGGAACCACAGCCTGCGACGGCGTGGCAATGACATGGCTACTCTGCATTTCAGTCCGCAAGCGATCAAGTACGGTGTCATCCAACATACGATTACGCTGGATGACTCGCACCTGATCCGACAGTCGTTGCGCCGACACGTTGACAGCTGGCTCAAGCACCTGAAACAGAGAGAGCATCCGAACACGGTACGCGGTCAGGTTGTTTCCTCCCTCTGTAGCCCCATAATATGCGCGCATGACATTCTCGTTTATGGAAAGAGTCCATCGCATGCGCGACACATTTCCACCGGCAGCGGGGACCCTGTTCGGGGCCGGTTGGCCACGAGGTCCCAAGCCCGCTGGTGGCCGTCCTCTTGCTCGTCGTCGAGGCGATGGTGGTGGTGGTGTCGACGGCGGGGAGAAAAACTCGTCGCTCGAGCTCGACGCAACTGCAGCGACCGGCGACACGATGCTCACGGATGTGGCGCGTCCCGGCGGCTGCGAGGCGGAGCTGAGCGACGAGCCCGGAGATGGTGGGTGTGCCTGTTGTTTGGCTCGGCTTCTGGTCAGCATCTTAATAGTATGACGTTTTATGGCATTGGTTTTCCTTTAGGTATTTTAATTTTTGGTATATTCCGGTAGTTTCATTCATTATCATTTTCATTCGTTTTTATTATTATTATTATTAAAGCCGTGTAAGGAAGTTTTTAACTTTTATACAGGTGTGAGAATTGCCCCGTTAGGATGTTTATCAGTGCCAGTGACATTCGAAGGCTGCTCAAATAACATGGTATTTTTTGTTATCAAAACGAATGAAAAGCGATTACCTCTTTTAGGCCGCGATTTTATGAGATTGTTTAGGTTACATTTATGTAGCAAATTAAATTGTAATAATGTAACTTTAGAATCAACGGACGATATCTCGACCGAGGAAATGTTAATGGATAAATACTCAAGTTTATTTACCGGGGAACTAGGGAAGTTTAACAAATATAAAGTTGGCTTAAAAATAAAACCAGATGCACAGTTAAGATTTTACAAGCCCCGGCCTGTACCTTTAGCTCTAAAGCCTAAAATAGAAGAGGAGTTAGATCGATTATTGGCGGCCGGTATAATAGAAAAAGTTGATTATGCGGACGTCGCCACACCTATTGTACCCGTTCTGAAACCTGATGGCAAGGTTCGAATTTGCGGCGATTTTTCTATAACTTTGAATAAAGCATTGTATTTGGACCACTTTACTCTTCCGCGAATCGAGGACTTGTTTGCGAAGCTCCATGGTGGAGTCGAGTTCAGCAAACTAGATTTGAAGTTAGCGTATCTTCAATTGGAACTCGATGACTCAAGGAAATGGTGTGTAATAAATACACACAGGGGATTGTATAGGTACACACGGTTAAACTTCGGCTTGGCAAATGCACCGTTTATATTTCAACGCACAATGGAACAGCTGTTAGGTGACATTGACGGTGTATGTATATACTTAGACGATATTCTGATAACGGCTCCTAACAGGAAATTGCATTTAGAGAGGCTAGAGCAGGTAATGCAGAGGTTGCAAGATGCCGGATTGCGATTAAAGCACGATAAATGCGAGCTATTTAAAAGATCCGTAGAGTATTTAGGTTATTTAATAGATAAGAATGGTCTCCACAAATCCAATAGCAAAATTGAAGCAATCGTAAATTGTAAACCTCCGAGTAATGTAAATGAATTGAAGTCATTCTTAGGAATGGTAAACTACTATCGGTGTTTTGTTCCTAACACATCATCAGTATTAAGCCCGCTAAATAGCTTACTAAAAAAAGATGAGAAATGGGTTTGGGACAAAATCCATACAGATGCCTTCAAGAAAATAAAACAAGAATTGGCATCGGGTCGCGTGCTGGCGCACTACCACCCCGAGTACGTGACGGTGGTGACGTGCGACGCTGGCCCCGCCGGTCTGGGCGCCGTGCTCGCGCAACGCCAGCCCGACGGCTCCGAGCGTGTAGTGGCGTATGCGTCGCGCTCTCTGACCAAATCTGAGCTTAACTACGCTCAGATCCAGAAGGAAGCCACATCTATTATTTTCGCGATTAAAAAATTTAATCATTATTTGTATGGCCGTACTGTTCCTTTTATTTTGCGCACGGATCATAAGCCACTGTTATCCATTTTTGGAAATAAGAAAGGCGTGCCGGTTCTAGCCGCGAATAGACTACAAAGGTATGCCTTGTTTTTATCGGCATATAATTTCAATATTGAATATGTGAAGAGCGATGACAACGTAGCTGATTATTTGTCTCGTTCCGTGGCCACTCCGTTAAACGAAAGCGAAGAAATAGATCGTTCTTTGTATATAAATTTCGTTGGTGAATCAGTACTTCTGCCAATCACTCTCGAAGATATTCAAGCCGCCACTAGGCGTGATAAAGTATTGCAGCACGTGATAGGCTTCATTAAAAACGGATGGCCAACTAAAATCACGGATCCGGTTCTTCGTCCGTTTCATTTATGCCGAATTGAATTAGCAGTAGAAAACGAATGTGTTTTACGAGGCCACAAAATAGTAATTCCTTCTTGTTTCCGGGAAAGACTGTTAGATGAACTACATAATTCGCATTTTGGGGTAGTCAAAACAAAGTCCGAGGCTAGAACACGCATGTGGTGGCCAAATATAGACAAAAACATCGAAGAAAAAATAGGTTCATGTAGTGTGTGCAACACGTTCCGCAATAATCCGCCAAAAGCGCCGCTGATTCCATGGCCGTACCCCGCGCGCGCATGTGAGCGCGTGCACATAGATATGTTTATGTTGGATGGTAAGCAGTTTCTTATAGCTGTTGACGCTCATTCTAAATGGGTCGAATGTTTTTTAATGCAAAAAACTAATAGTGAATCAGTGATTAGTAAACTGTGCGAAATGTTTAGCAGATTCGGCCTAGTCCACACCTTGGTATCTGATAACGCTACTAATTTTTGTTCTAATGAATTCGAAAGATTTTGTTTATTAAATGGGATACATCACATGACAGGGGCACCCTACCACGCGATGTCAAACGGCCAAGCAGAGAACAGTGTTAAAACAATCAAGAATGGGTTAAAATCAATTTTAAAAAGTAACAGCAACACAAATACAATTCAGAAAGTTTTAAATAAGTTTTTATTTGATTATAGGAACTCCATTCATATGTCAACTGGTTTTTCGCCAGCACAGCTGATGATTGGTCGTCCTTTACGATGCCGACTTGATTTGTTAAAGACCCCATTACAGTCTCAAATAACTTCTCCGCCTTCGTCGTCCGCGGCTAAAGACAATGTAATAACGGCACAAAAGAACCAAATTAAACAGTTTGGTGGGAAAAGATATATATGTTTCTCAGTAGGTGATAGGGTATTGTTAAAATATTTCCAAAACAACGGTACTAAACATACTTGGAAACAGGGGGTAGTAAAAGAATGTTTGGGTTCTCGAATGTTTATTATACACATACCTGATATAAATTTAAATGTAAGAAAACATATAGATCAGTTACTGGCGTACAAAGGGAACTTATCATCGGTCCAAGATGACGATGGGAGTGATTTCGGAGAGTACTCGAGCGAGCCCTCGGCTCCACCTAACGAACCTGAGGTCCGTAGGGCGTTGGAGCCGAGTGTGACGTCACCAGAGCAGACTACGGCCTCCACCACATCTCCTGCGCGAGATGATAGGGGAGAGGAAGTACGGTCTGACACTGATGATGAGTTCCTAGACGCAGGATCACCAGCTGCTGGTAGTGATAAGGAGCAACAGGATCCTTCATCTTTGCGTCGGTTTCCGATTAGGAAAACAAGAAAACAAATTAATTATAAGTATTAGTTAAGCACAATTATGTTTGATTAGTGGTGGAGGGATGTGATATATCTGTTCATTATTTTATTATGTGGGTAGGCTTTTTACGGCAGTTGATTGCCAGCCAATATACGAGTACAAGTTGAGCTTCGCGTTTAATTTGATATTCCCATAAATACATAACAATGAATTATAATGAATGTGCCAGATATGGGCCTAATACTGCTTCGTTAATTTAATAGTGGTAAACGCTATTGTTGAACGCGAGATCTTAAGTTTCTGCTCGATTTATGGCAATGACTTGCTTCCTATTACATGGGAATCCTACTAATATTATACATGCGAAAGTTTGTGAGGATGTATGGATGTCTTTAATAAAAAAAATCAAAGGAATTCAATATAATTGTTCAAATTTTTTTGTTTAAATTTTTGGGTGTTTGTTATTCTTTCACGCAAAAACTACTGACCGGATTTGGATGAAATTTGGCACACAGATAGTTTATAACCTGGATTTTCATATAAGATATTTTTTATTCCGGTAGTACGATCCTGTAAAACGATAAACGAACTCTACGCGGGCATAAGTGAGTTAAATATGGTGGCAAAATATGGTGTGGTGGCAAATGTACACGGCACACCACTGCCGCTGCTGCAGTTACTGGTAAACAAAAAAAAATAACAAAATAGCCGAATAATCATAGTAGTTCTTCTCCGGTAAAGGTTTTAACTAACGGTTGGCCTCTTCTCGCTATAAATCATGATTTACTGTAAAATTATACTTATGAAGGATAGGGTAACTATTGTTATATTTAAATAAATAATAGTTTTTGTAAACAATAGCATGATAACACAAATAGTTATTGTGAACACGTTATTATTAATATTGAGTTCTTGCTAACATTAGGTCCGAAGCTTGCTTGTTCTATGTAGTTAGGTTCGACCCTAGAATAAATTAATGCCTAAATATTTTGTTCTGTTTTCATGAGGTTTCCACAGTCAGTCACAAGTTATGTTGTTCAAATGAGGCTATTAAAGAGCTGATTTTTGTTTTAATCCATGTTTTTCTGTGTTTTTACAATGGATATAAAAGTACTCTTAACGAAGGCAAAAGGCACTTGTTCTCCCCGTTATTGCGATCATTTTTTTGTCTGAGTACATGTTTTTAATGTTATATCTAATTTTACTTTAAATACGTCCAAAACCCCCGTACTGTTCAATGCAACCATCAGCACAATGTTTTGAGTGCGTTAAATTGAGTCCTACCCTAAAACGTGAATTTTCACCCCAAAAAGAAAAGTCGTTTCCCAGTAATATTTTTTACGTAGAGTCACTTAGTTTCATATACAGAATTCTTGTTTGCCGGCGTGGCCTAAATGGCCTAATGCATCTGACATTGTTTAACCAATTTGTATCTTAAATCATTAGGTTTAAATTTCTCGACTACTTAAACATGGAATTGATTGTCTGGTAATTTATTACGGGGAAAGTAAAATATTTAATAGGTACCAAAACCACAGAAAGAATACATAGAACTCCAGTAATATTATAATTGTATCTAATCAATTATTTATGAATGCTTGGTAATTTATTTATATTGAATCGCGATGTAAATGATTTCCACATACTTAGTATTAACTAACTGAAAATGTTGTGTCCAAATACGAGACTTGTTTCATGCGCTGTAGACGGCCATTTTAGCTATCACGATAAGATAAAGGGTAAAAAACTTTTAAAAATATCGAAAAAGTCGAACAATATAATACAAAACAATGCCTTTCTTTTTGCTTCTCGCCCAATTAACTTAATACCTAAAGAATCCTTGTTCCTTAATTATAAAACTTTGCGTAGCTAATTGAACAATGAACCCCTAATACCGGGAGCTCATGAAATTATAAAAGTATTCAAGCGAGAAAATATTATCTTCATTAAAATAACGTTGCGTCACGAACTCCTCACGATTCTGAGAGCCTAGTCAAACAATGCGATGCACTGAATCCCTCGCTCTGCGTTTATTGAAGAAAAGCAATTACTGAGAACCTCTGCTAGAACCTTCGATGTTTCTTTTAAACCTTTTGAAAACATTTGCTTTTGTTCATTACCTTTTCATAATAATATTTGTTGGGTAAGCAAAAAGCAAACGAAGTTCTTAGAAAAATAAGGCGCTTTGATTGTATTTTAAAATGTAGTAGACCCCTCAAAGGCTGGAAAATATATATATATAATATATATAATACCTTTGTCAATCAAATAAGAAAAACAAAAGTTGATCCAAATTACCTACTCAAAAATATCTGAAATCACTTGTACATACATAAACCAGCAGGGCTGCCACATCTTTACCAGCCATAAGTTCCTAACGCGGCCGTCAGATGGCGCTATCGTCGAGTAATTAAAAGCGCAAGTGGGCACTAATCTTTATAGTCAGCTGCTATGAAACGTCATCAAAATAGCGGTAAGGGCGGGAAACTGGTGTTTTATTGGGTTTACTGTTGCTACCGACGCGTTGTATGGATGGAAAGACAATGGGTGGATGGTAGGTGTAGGTAGGGAAAAGTATGGAATGTTTGTTAGAATGAATTGAATAACATAGTTATACGTCATACCCAGAGGTTTAAAGATCTGGTTTAGAATTACGTGGATACTGTTTCAAAACTTAAACTCAAACTCAAACTCAAATTCTTTATTGCATTCATGTGTACATTTAGTTGTTACATAATAAGTAAGTTCCAACATGAAACCCGGTTAGGGCACGGCAACATAATAAATTGGACAAAACAAGCATCCAGTGAGTAGGTATACTGGATCGCAAGTTTGTTATACAAATACAATCATTATCGATATTATTAGGCTATTATTAGGTATTGGGTTTAAGATTATTTTATTAGGTTTATGTAGTAATTTTAATTAATGTCATGAGGTTATAAGATTATTTTATTTACGTGTATTCAATATTCTATTTTATTAATTTGTATTTGTTTCATTAATTTGTATTAATTATTATATTTTATTGATGTATATTATTTATTATATTTAGGTATATTTTGTTAATTTGTGTAAGTATTATTTCAATGACTATTTATAAATTTCTATCTATCTTAGTTACTCTTTTTTATTTTATTTTTTTTGTTCTAAGTATTCTGCGACCGAGTAAAAGCATTTTTGCGTTAGATAATCTTTTAATTTTCTGTTAAATTTATTGAAGTTGGGTTCTTCTTTAATTTGTTCCGGTAATTTATTGAAGATTTTGACTGCTATGTAGTATGGGCTATGGTAAAGCATTTTGATCCGAGAGGGTGGAAGATATAATCTATTTTTATGACGTGTGTTTACGTTATGGAGGTCTTTTGTTTTAGGGAAAATGTTATTATTTTTAAATACAAATATGCAAAGATCATGTATATATAAAGAAGGTAAAGTTAGGAGTTTTAATTTAACAAAAACTTAGCATATCACAAACAAACAAACACAAATACAAACAAATAAACACTTAGCATATCAGTGTAAATTTTCACGAGTTAATCACAACAATCTTTTTCCTATTTTCGTGTGGTTATTGCCTAACCTGGTGTTAGAGTTTTTATATCGCCCATGGGCCTTTGATTTGGCTTTACATGCCATACATGTGATAATTATACAACACGCACATGGATCCAAAGTCAGAGGTCCTCTTAGGTTCCAACTCAAGACCTATGTCTTGGCAGTCCGTAGGTCACGCCACTAGGCTATCACTGCTTCCAATCCAACCCGACAATTATTCTTGACCTATTCATGGTAATTACACGAAAGGTTACTCAAAGCGCTTGAGCGGCTTTGCTGCTGCTGTTTGCTGTTGCGGTCCCATTCGGAATTGTACCTTACATCCATTTATTATACGGGTGTTATTAAGTCTGGGCACTGTTCACTAACTCCTACAATTGCTAAATTGTAAATTGCTATTAACCATATTCTCAAACTACTTAATATTACAACGTAAATACAACTGGCTAAGTGTTTGCAATGGGATCAGCCTTGTTTGCATAATAGGGACACGACTTTGTATCTCCGGGTTTCGGGATCACGGTTGAATGGAATAATTTCAAATGTAACCTCACTATAACTGTATAAAATATGCTGTTATTTATTTGATCCTAGTGAGACATGACCTTGTTTATATTTTATTTGTTTGCAAAAATATTCAACGGGTTTCTTTTCGGACTACATTGAAGAAATCAACTTTCAAACTTTTGTTATGATTTTTTTAAGTAGAAAGCATTATTTTGAATTAATTAACAGTTTTAATTAAATGTTTTTTTAGAGATTTTGAGAGTCCAGATTCTTTAGTAATTCATGTGACAATAGAGCCTAGACAAATGGCAATATACTCAAAGTTTTCCATATTTCGAAACTGACTTTTCACTGTTTTCACTCAGCAAGTTTGTCTAAAAATGCGTCAGATTTTCAGCCCTTGAATCTGTTATGATTACAAAGTCTTACATTGCACAGCAAATTGAATCTTAAACAGACATAAAACACACAAGTAGGTGCTAACTTGGCACGACACAGTGTGACCTTTGAATTCGCTCAAAAAGCTTCAGCGAACGAACGCATCCTATTGTCTTTACAAGTCTTTGCTTAAGCACAGGTACTCGTTTGTTTACTGAATAGTTGAGACAGAAGGTTAAATTCATACTGTAAGCGAAATCACACGCACACATAGACACTCTTCACGTTCGGCATGTGCCAGCGTACTTGCGACTGGCTATCGACTGAAATCGGTAATCTAAGGCCGAGATCTACAACATTCGTTTTTGTTTTCCCTAACTCCGAAATAGGATAAAAGTACCCTTTCGAACAGTTGACTTTTAAGTCTTCTTTTGATAGGCACATATATTAACTTCTTTTCAGATTAAGCGTTAACAAAAACTTATTTTGTAGATCTTGGTCTTAGATTACCTACTAAGAGCAAAGATAAGAAAGAGAGAGATTGATAGAGATGATGTAAGAGATTTTTTTAATTTTATATTTCAAGTAACAATACTAAATGAGATTGTTGGCCCTATAATAAAAACGGCATCAAATCTATTTGATTGATTTATAGTGTCCTTATGCCAATATTACAAATGACAACTGCAGTGTTTCACTAACTAATTTAATCTTACCTTGTAGATCTCGACTTAAGATTGACGTACGTACGCTTCGCAGCTTAGTGTGCGTGCTCCTGTCTCCGGTTGTTGTTTAGAGTAGACCTTCTGTATGTACTATTCTGTGTGTATGTTTAAAGACTACAAAAGTGTGTTCTGGCTGTCTGTACTGGCTCCTTAATGTGCCTCATCAAGGGCTGTCATTCTCGAAAAGATTGATTAAGAAATTCCTAATTTGAGGAGAGAGAATGTTAAATTACCTTACGTGTGTTTGTCTTGTAACTTCGTATAGCTGTTGTATTATAATTGTTTACTTAGTTTATACAAAGAAAATCTGTTTACGACCCAGTTTTCATGCATACGACATATAAATATTTATATTATAATAAACCGAGTAAAACAAGGATACGTGGCGGTTAACCAGTTTCCATAATGAAATATTCAACTGAGTTCCTGGACAACACACATGGGAATCGTAAAAAATACAGTCTAGTTATAGTAGTAGTCATGATTGCCAGTAAAATATTAATTGTGTCGATGTGTTTACCTCGATATGTATCGAGATAAACTCATCGATAGGTAACATTTAAGGTTTCTAAGGGCCCACATATGAAGAGGTTAAGCAGCAATATTATGTAATATCTAAACCATTCAGTAGTGATGACTACGCGGTGACCCGCGACTCCAAACGACTGCTTTTCTACTCAGCCGCTATCACAGACGCGTGTCGTATGAGCTTGTATATTTTGGATACGGCGGGGATGAATCAGAGAACATACCACGGAGATACTAAAAAAAAAACTAATAAAATCGTTCCGCCAAAACGATAGCACGAACCTCTTCTAATTTGCATATAAACCATTTAAAATTAAAACACTCCTCACTTTTAAGTACCTTACATATTGTGCGACAAGGCACAGAGAAATTCCGTTCTTTTTTCCAGTGTAATTAAATTACCTCCATCGCCAGCGAACACCAGCAGTTGAATTTTAGACAGGCTCTTCCATTTTATATCCGTTCCGTCGGCGATTTGTTGGATGAAAACGAGTTTAATCGATATTGATTCCTTTTGTTGTTCAAAGTTGCTGTCTATCAAACTGTAGCGTTTTGGCATTGTTGGAGGAAAAAGAAACATTTTCTGAAAGATTTTTAACAAGAATATCGTTCAGTAGCTCTTTTCCGCGGCTTGGCCGCGTGGGGGACGGAAATTATCTTGAGGGCACGGTCTACCTGTGTGCCTCATCAAAATCCAACGGTGGGCGTAAAAAGGCAACAGACCGATAGACAAATTTACTTTCACATTTATTATATTAGCATGAAGTTTTGTTCATTACTATGTACATTATAAACAAACTACAAATACACCAATTTTAATAATAAAATATTAAGTAAGTACCTAGTATTAGTATGAATAGTTGTAAGTAGTTGTAAATAATGTTATTCACTATCAGTTAACAATAAGTTTTGAATGGTGCACTTATACCGTGGCCACTAAAGAATTTTTACTGTAACATGCAAGCAGTACCACGACAAAAAAAAAATAGTTAATCAGGCTGTCAATTCTAATCATAAAAAACCTCTTTCCACCCCACAAATATCCTAATAAAAACTACAAAATCATGTAGCCAGATTTTTCTCAAACCTCAAACGCAAAATGGTGTCGGTTGAACTTCAAACCCAGAGAGTAGAAGCGAAAGGCCGTAATTACCATGACAATGTGCAGTGCCCGCTTCCGCGAGATTAATGGCCACCGCTGGCAGCCGTCACTCATTAAATTGATGAGCGATGACGCGGACTAAGGAGGGCTGTGAAAACCACGGAGGAAAAAAGTTATTTAGCATGTTTTTTAAAGTATTTTCTGTCCACAGGATATAGTATTTGAGAGGAGAAAAGGGAGGCCTTTGAACAGCAGTGGGGCACTGGAGAGGAAAAAAGTATATTAAAGGATTTTAAACAGATTTTACATAAAACGGATACGTAATAGCGAAACTAGAAAACTCGATGGGATAGTGAAAATGTGAACGTTTCACTTCGATCCGAAATATTGAAATTAATAATTTTGGACGCTTCGTGCATCATCATACCTGATAACAAAAACTATTAGTATTTTTATTCTTTAACCAATCATTTTTATTGTATTATAATATTACATTTTTTATTGTACGTTTGTCTTTTACAATCCGCTGTTTCTCTCGCCTGTAGTTTTGTTCTAGATTGGTTGTGAAGTCATCACGTCTAATGGCGTGAAGCGAACCGGACTGAGCGCAGATTTGGAGGCCCAATCGTTACGCAATGCCAGGAACACTTTTATTCATTATTATTTAACGATGAAGGTGCTTTTAAGTACTTTTAAGGAAAAAAAAACATACACAGCTACATCATCAAAAATAAAGTCTTATCTACAAAGTTTGACCTAACTATTTATTATTTTTGGTACTTCGTATCGACAGTACGACTGATCAAATTCATTGAGCTCAGTAGGTGGCCAGTGTTTAGTCCACTTCAGTCTAGGTGGGAAACTGCACACTATCAAGTGGGCCATGGCCTGGTCTAGTACTGTCGATAATCACCATTTTTTTTTGCAAAAAAGATATGGCGTTTAACTAAGAGACTTATTAGTACTTCGGTGGAAACTTCCTTAACTGTTATGTTGGTCTTGCCATTCATAAAACGTTTGAAGTTATATATAACCACGAAGGGTTACAAAACGCCCGAAATACACACATCAAAAGTGTCTAGGGATCAAGCATTTTTATGTGGATTTCTTGAGATTGAGATGTGGCTTTGTAATAAATTTATGATTTTATAAATTTATATGGATCCTTTTTGGTGCATTTCATAATTTGAATCAGGAACTGTGAATCAAATTCGAGTAAAAGATGAAAATCAGCTGTCAATATTTTCCCTATAAAAACATACAACGCATTGAAGACATTATTAGTGCTACTGTTTCCCTACTACTGATTAAAACCAACGTTATTATGGAGCGGCGACGTCATTTAAGCAGGGAAGAAATGCTCAGAGCCGTGGGAATGATAGAAGCTGGTTCCCGGCAACGTACTGTGGCTTTAGCTCTGAATACAAGTCAGAGTGTTATCAGTCGACTTTGGACACGTTACCGAAGCACT
Source organism: Eugnorisma glareosa (assembly GCA_947578425.1). Lineage (NCBI taxonomy): Eukaryota > Metazoa > Arthropoda > Insecta > Lepidoptera > Noctuidae > Eugnorisma > Eugnorisma glareosa. The sequence goes on along the minus strand of OX387974.1, from coordinate 4,005,456 downwards.
GGTACCGTGGCTGAGCGCCATGGAGGACGGTATCGCTGCACCACACGGAGACAAGACCGATACATTCAAATCTTAACTCGAAGAGCTCCAACAATAACCGCCATGATGTTAGCCGTGAGGCTTCATCACTCTTCAGGGAACTTAATTAACGACCAAACTGTCAGAAACCGCTTGCATGAAGTGAACCTTCATTCCCGAAGACCGCTACGGGTACCACCTATAGCAATGCACAATCGTAGGATACGATATCAATGGGCTCTTGAACACAGAAATTGGGCAGAAGAACAATGGCGTTTCGTGTGCTTTTCTGATGAGTCTCGTTTTGGTATGAGACCGGATACAAGACGTATACGACACTGGAGAACCCCTGGACGCCAACAGCGATTAAAATCCTGCCAGGAAGTCCATCCTTATAGTGGTGGAACCATCATGGTATGGGCGGGTATTTGGATCGGCGGAAGAACTGAGTTGATTTGGATCAGAGGCAACCTCAACGCTCAAGTTTATGCTGAGACGATTGTATCAGACGTCATCGTTCCTCTACAAGTGCAAATCGGTCCCTTATTTCAGTTAATGCATGATAATGCACGACCGCACACCGCAAGAGTTGTAAGACAGACTCTCGCCGCAGCTAACATCAATGTCCTGCCCTGGCCTGCTCAGTTGCCAGACTTGAATCCGATTGAGCATGCATGGGATATGCTACAGAGAAGAGCTCTGCCGAATATGGAGGGTATCCAGTCGCAAGAAGACTTTTTTTTGTTGTTGCAACGAACATGGGCGGCCATTCCACAGCGTGATTTGGATGAACTCATTTTGAGTATGCCAAACCGATGTTCTTGTGTTGTTAGTGTTCGCGGTAGAAACACGGATTATTAATTGTTTAAGTTACCCAATAAAATTTTAAAGAAAACTGTTATTTCAGTCTTTTTTTCGAACTTTTGTGTTAGTGGTTCAAATGTCAAAAATCCCTTTATTAGGAAAATGGCAAATTTCTTTATTAATGCAAAGGTGACTTGGTTTATCGTTACTGTGACAAACGAAAACACTTTATTTGATGAATCCTTAAAGAAAATTTTAATTAATATCAATCAGGAGAAAAGTTATTGCAAAAATATATGTTGATCCCTAGACACTTTTGATGTGTGTATAATATTTCACAACTAATATTATAGATTAAATGTAGTTGCCGTTCAATGATTGCGTCATAAACCCAAAAATGTGAATGTGACAATAAAACCAAGTTTTATTGAGTTAATTCAAGTCATAAGCGATAGCGGGTATATTTTTGGTGTCATATGTTTTGGCATATTTCCCTGACCATCTAATCAGCTCGCAAATGTCGATTCTGAGCATTACCTGCCCAAAAAGTAACAACTTACATCGTTACCGTAATACTGAGACACAGGCTATTTTAGCCGCCAGAAGGAAATTGGATACCGACGCATTAAACTGGAAGTTACTGACATTTTTGTAAAATTGCACCGTTCGAAGATTTTCTGTATGATGAGGCTGACTTGTTTTTGAGGATAACAGCCTCCTATAACAATCAAGAATCAAAAAACAACACAACAGTGAGTGACTGAGAAACTAGATAAATATCCTTTTACCTTTTTTCAACCTGTGAAAAACATAAAGGAATTAATTACCGCTTCAAATTAATGTCACATGTTCTAGAACTGGGAATTGGAGACATGTTATCTACCAACCTGCACTGGGTCCGTGTCGTGGATTTCTATCTTGGATTCCTTTCTAATCCCATAGAGAGGAAGAATGTATTCCAACATTGGAATCTCAACGAAACAATTGCTTGTATTGTAACAATCTCAATTTCGATTTTGAGCATTACGTTACAAATAGACGCTCTCGGTGAGGGAGCATTCGCTTGTATCTTATTTTCAATTTTGTACAGAAACTAGACGCGATTGTTGCTTGGTTCTCCTCACTGATGTAATGTTCGAATCTGAACTGTTATATCACATGTAAATAATGAAGGGTACACTTATACGTTTATTGTGCATATTTAGCGTATGAGAGACTTTTTTTTAAACCCCTCCAAAGTCGCTAATCGCTCACAACTTAGACCTTAGAACATTTACAGCGGCATGTCACCAAAAGTTAGAAGATTATCAAGTTACGTTTTTACGGCATTCTTCGTAAAGTCCTCTCGACACCGGGGATATCGAGGGATACCCCGAAAATGCCATTATATCACCGTGAACTTATATAATAGCTTTTAGTGGATTTGATGGGAAAAAAGTAAAAATATTGACGAAAACAAAAACTTTTGGGGTATTGACTATTTTTGTGAAATATTGAAACATTTAACGCACGGGTTAGGGATGGTAATTGTAAACTAGTTTAACTGTTTTCCTTCGAGGAAGTATTTCCTCGCCGCAGGCCGCCCGCCACCTGCCTATGTACAACAGTACATACATACAACTATTTTCCTTTTAGAAAATGATTATTAATTATTAACTACGTAGTAGAATATAAAGTCTCGTTGTGGGACGACGTTAGTAACTATTTACCTACCTATTATCAAAACGCAATTAGTGAGAACAGCTAGCTTTGTAAGAACTTGCGCGGCATCGGCATGTGAGTTTAATCAGGAATAACACGCTGAGGGCAAAATTCACATATATGCTGTATTTTGACTTTGCCTTGCCAAGAAAGTAAGCGATTCATAATGAACCTTATTGATTTGCAAATAATGTTCTTATTTTTGAACTTAATTATTTTACAAGTAATGTTGAGGTTCAAAAGTTTTCTTTAAAAGCAAATTAATGTATTTAGCCCTGAGTAAGAACATAACGTCACGTCTGTAATCCTCAAAGGGTACGGCACAGGTGTATGTACAGTCCACATTTTGCCGTCCACATTTAAGTCCAATTTAATATCATCAAACTATAATACACATACTACTTCTCATATAAAATTATTAACACATAACTTGCCAAGACAAATTAGTCAAGTCATTTACTTAAGAGACAGTTAAGAGGCAGAATGGCTAAGTGTCAATTAAGTAAGACTTAGGAGACCAGGCGAGCAGGAGTATCGCGGAGGTCTCATCAATATGCATGGTCACACAACCTGACCGGACCGTTGAGAAATTAAATCGTTCGCGGCGAAATGTTTTAGGGAAATTGCTTTTAATAACAAAAATGAATTTTGGAATTGATTGTGTTCTGTCTGTGAAATTGAGAGCCTAATAAAGACTAAAATAGTTACGGTCGGTTTTTTTATATTTCAATCTATTCATGTTAAAAAAAAAACTTTTATAATTACAATTCTTTGAACAAAATACAATTTTAAACTGCCACAGTTCTTAATAATATACTGTTAAAATTTTCAGGCCAGATTTTTCATCGTCCGATAACTATTATCCGCAGGAAAAAAAAAAACTAATCTAGAGAAATCGTCAAACCGTCGCATTTGAAAAATCAGCTCCAAAAAAAATAACGTCGAGTTAATTAACATTTCTGGCAACATATGGCGCTCATAAAGTCATAACACGACAGAAGCTAACTTTATCTTCGTATCAAATGATAAGTCTCAGAATAAGAAAATTGGAAACGTCTTCAAAGCAATTTATTATAGCTTGTTACATAAATATGATTTTAATATGCACAGACATAAAAGAGCAGCTGCAACTGTGTAATTTTTCGTTTGGCGCCGATCCAGAGGCGAAGTTTTTAGTTTTTTTTTTTTGCAATCAGATACTTGCTGGGGCACGAAGTTTAGTGTGTCTGCAGTTTTTTATATAAACAAGTGTTAAGGGGAAGATGAAAATTAAATTTATCTTTTTCTAAAGCGGTCTCCAATAAATGAATTGTCATGCACAAACTTTGTGAAGAAACTTAAATTGTAAAAAGTGAGTCAAGATTATTGATAGTTTTAAACTCAAAAAATGGCGTAAAAAATGCTTTAATGATACTAACGACTTCTGAACCATGAAAAAAAAGATGGCTAAATCCATCGAAGAGAACGAAATAAAAATCTGAGATCACACTCAGATAACCATCTTCCATAATCCTGTGTCTACTTCGAGAAAACTTTCGTAATTATGATGTCAGATCGGTCTCAAAGTCTTCAAGATGTAATCTTCAAAGTCAATGAGCGAACATTTCGTCAATATTTTTGTAAGAAAACACCTAAAAAGGATACGAAAAAATTGATGCCAAATAAAATTATGCTTTAATTCAATGAGACAAGGCTACATCTACGATAAATAATTGGCTACTAAGCATAATTTATTAAAATTGCCCACAGAATTCTCGGTAACTTGCGTCAACGTCAACCTGACGCCCTATAAATGCAAATGCCTTACATAACGGTTCCGAAACTGAAATTATTTTCACGAAATATAGATTGTTTATGCAGTATCAACCAATTTGCAGCTCTTCCGAAAATGTTATCTTTGAGGGAACTTGGGTGTGGTTGTGAGTCTGTTTATGTATGAGTGAAATAATTTGCGCCTCCATAATTGCACTACCTTTGGGGTAAGCAGATAGTACAGAATGCTACATTTATAATAGTTTTTTCACTGTTTTAAACTTTCACGGTTTACAACAAAACATAAAATGTCACTTACGGGATGTCTTCCGTGACAAGACAAGACAATCACGGAAGATATCCCATAAGTGACATTTTATGTTTAGTTTTTTCAGGTCTAGTGGTCGTAACTGCTGACTATCATACCGATGTACTGTATTCATAAAGTTGGTACACCTATGACTTACCATTTGGTGACTACAGGTGTGGTATTATGAGTGTTGTTGTTTGGAAAATATATTAGAGGAACCAAGAAATAAATCTTGGTCAGTTGGTCTTAAGCACAACCGACTACTGGCAAAATCATTTTGAAAATAGGTGAGTAAAGCGTAGCACTACACATGCGCAACCAGCCTTTCTAGTACACTCACTAGAAGAGCAATTCCATGAATATATTGCCATGTTCAAACGTAGATTAGATGCAATATCAATACCTAGAATAATACTCAAGACAAATTGATTCACCCGAAATGCACTGGAGTGGTTTACCTAACATTTCCGGCTAAATCAATTAGCTACAAGCTAGGAGAGGAAATGGGTAAATTAGGGCACACTGTTGCAGTGATCTACGTACTACCAACTTCTTGTGGTATGCGGGTAGATCGAAACTATTCGGAGGGTTCGGTTTTCAAAGAAGATTTGTAGGATTATGTTACTATCCTTCGCTGGCACTTGAGTTAAAGTTTGTGGGTTAGCTGACCACTTCAATGTTGGCAAGTTCAAGCAAGGCATGGCCATGTGAGTTTTCAGTACAGAAACTAGTCGTGGTTCTGCGGTCTGTTATAGCGAACGGGGTGGTTCTGTCTGTGATTGCGAACCTTGAAGAATCTTAAAACAGCGTTAAATGTGTATTATACAAGATATTATGTAAACGAGGGACAAACATCAATAGCGTGTAGAATCAAGAAAAATTAAATCTACAAATGGGACTGTGCTACCATGAAAAAGTGAAAAATAATAGCCACTTCTCTTTACATCTTAGATCACATATTTCGAAAAAATGTAGGGAACCGCTGACCTTTATCCTTCGCTCCTATAAAGTATGTCAAACAATTCACATAACACATGCAAGCGGTAGTGAGGTGTGCTAACTAGCCTTTACTCTACAGCGCTGTGGTGTTTACTCGCAACGTCTCAACATAATATTGTGTTCTTAGAACAAACAAAAACAACGTTTATTCACCGAATCGTTTGAAACGACGAAGTTGGTGATTATGACAAAAGTACCCAATTACGGCACAGACATAGATCAAGCCTAACAGTATATTTTACAGTGTTTATAGTACAAAATATTTATTACTGTAAACTTCACCGAGGTACCAGGAACACAGCTTTAAAAAAAAAGAGAGTTCTTAACTTTCTTTCAACTCCTTTTAAATGAGAGCGCTAAGTCAGGTTTTGTAAAGGCTTTGTTTATTCAAATAAAGTGCATGGTATAATATTCTAGAAATAAAGCACCATTATAATAAATCTCTTTTATTTTGCTGCACAACGTAACTAAATTCTAATATTCCTGGAAACCACGGAATTTTGAAGTGGATATTGCGAGGAGATCCTCGCAATATCAAGCCACAATATAATCTAAGTTGAAATTAATTGTGTGATTCTTGTTACTTATTTCTACAACTAAAGAACATATTTCAACCATCATTTTAATATTTCAAGATTAAATATGCTAGTTAGTATGACATATTTTTATTAGGGATGCAACGGTACCGATGCCGATAATCGTAAACCGCAAGTTATCGTAATTTTTGACAATGATCCGTATCGTAAAAAGTATTACGATTTATAACGATTCTTCAAAACCAGTTTGATGTATTTTTTTTTAATGAAAGAGATTGCAAGACAGAATCGATGTTTACGCTGGCAACAGTAATGACGGCCTTCTTTCATATATTTTGGCATATTTTAGATTCGGAAAGATTGTTCTCCACACCTGGTTTAATTCATACGGATATAAGAAATATACTGAAACCAGATAATACAAAAAAGAAGTTTTCTTAAGGTGGAAGCGCAAGCGTAGCCCGCGAAAGTTCATATAACCCCATTCAATAGCTATTTCATGAAAAAGTCACTCAATAGGATTATATGAACTTGGAGGGTTATATTGATGATTTGGATGATTATAATTCTGTAACTCCATACGTGTTACTGTCCCGATTCATATTTTCATCAATATACAACCTAACACTGGCCTGCAAATTGCAAAAAACGTAAGAAAAATTAAATTTCGCGGGCTACCCTTGCGCATCCACCTTAATAAGAGTTAAAACCAAATTGATTTTAACTAATTAAATTGTCTTTAAAATTTAAATAAATGTTGATTTTACTCAACTGTCTTGTTTTATTAAATGTAAATCAATTAATCGTAATGCATTCGATATCGTATTCGTTATTACGATGCATTCGTCATTCGTATTGGTATCGTAATAGACATATCGTTGCAACCCTAATTTTTATACAAAATTTTTCAACCTGGATTATTTTTTTTATAAGTAAAGGTAATTCGAAATTTAAAAAAATAAACTTTATTATTCGCTGCTTGATATCGATAGAGAAGTGGCCATGCAACAAAATAAAAGGGATACAACTGAATCGAAACGATATGATTTCAATATATCACGTCGTAATCCGCTACATACGTGGATTGACATCATTTTCATTTTGGAGAGAAACCGGGAATCGTTCGATTTATCGAACTATAAAATATCTGAACAACCAGTATAATCTCATGGCATATACGTGGGGATTTCATTCGTGTTGGAAAGAGAAATGCAGTATGGGTATTTATTTTTGAAAATAATATAAAATCTACACTCGCCCAAGGACAAATGAAAAGTGTACAAGTTGTTACATCCCTGCCTTAAGGCCTGGTCAGACCAGATGCGTGGCATGACATACACGTATGCACGCGCGTAGTTACGCGCGTGACAAACCGGGTTACGCATACGTGTACGCTTACGCATACGTGTACGCTTACGCATACGTGTACGCTTACGCATACGTGGTAGGCACGCAACGCACCGGTCCTTTGCGTACCCTGCCGCTGCAGCAACCATATTTTATGTTTGCAACTCTTGTGCACGATGTCTGACGAAGATTGGGTAAATGTACCAAGTAGTTCATCCGATGAAGAAGAAGCAATATTACTGTTATTGTTCCAAAATATTCCTGGTTGTGGAAAAAAACAAAGGGTTCAAGATTTAGATGACATATTTTTTATTCTTTTTTTTTTGTGTTGTACAAACAATTAGTTTTTATTTAATTTCGTTATTCATTTTTAAAACCGAAACAAAACATCACTTACTACCTCTAATATTTGAAAATAAATACAACTGAATGCGTAGGTCACGCGTGTAGTCACGCGCAGCAAAGATACGTGCGTGTTCAAACTTGTTCGGTGTGACGTCCAATACGGAATGTCATTGACTACAACGTCATCACTGCACGCATCAATGCGACGTTGCCGTTCCGCTCTGCGGTAGCCGGTACGCAGCAAGTTTGTCTCATGGGATCTGCAATGCGTAGCGTTACGCATGTAGTCTACGCGCACGTGTACGCCATGCAAGCGGTGTGCCATGTCTCTATAAAGTTCAATATATTACAACGTCATGGTACGTGCACGTGCACGTCTACGTGTACGGATCCGGTGTGATTCGGCCTTTAACCTTGCGGGGATAACTGGCGTGACGTTATGTGATGTTACTTGCAAACAAAGTCAGTTTACAACCTTAATTGTTACTCACCTTGCGCTGCCGAAAATTTAAAAACATGAAAACTGCGCTATAAACTTTAGTATAAAGATTATTGTTTTTTCATAGGAAAATATATTTTATTGCTTTATCAACTTCATGTCGTTTCCACGATTTAAAAGTATAAGAAAAACAATAACGTCATGTAAGGATTGACATAAAATGGCACCCTGTTGGTACTGACTGCAGGTCCATTTCATAAGAATTTGGACATTGAGTATTTTAACCACTATTAAGACCATTGATCGCGCGGTCATTGCAATGCCCCTTTCATCAAACCCTGGCTGAACTAATTGATTTATAGTTTGGTATAGGTGAAGGTAGACCAATACCTGGTTTAAGACATGGGAGGCTTTATATCCAGGTAGTACTATCCCGTGGGATAGTTTATTATTACTCCTCCAAGCGGGTGAAGTCACAAGTAAAAGCTAGTACAAAATAAAGCAACTTCTCTCAGCAATTTCTTTACAGCTTTATGAACCAAACTGTCACTTTACAAGTTTTAATAAAATTTTACACCCGAAACTCGTGTACCGTAAAAATAGAACCGCTTCCGCACATAACTTGCGACAACGGGACGTTTTTACGATAGTCGCACATACCAACTATTTTTACGAGGTGTATCCTTGCGGCAACGAATATGTGAACTTTACTCCGACACTTTAAGGATTAGGAACGAAGCTCCAATCCACACGATCCTCTCTCTTTCTCTCTCTCATTAGGTAACTATTACTTAAAAGCTTAAAGTTATAGACAGACTTCACCAACGCATTACGTTGAATGTAGTTTTCTGCGGGGCCATCAAATTCAAGAGCTCACTAAACAGAGCATTTGGGAGCTACTAATAACCTGATATAAGTCTGAAAATGATAAGGAAATCTAAGTACTGGTAGCTAGGATTCATCATCATCATCATCATTTCAACTGAAAGACGTCCACTGCTGGACATAGGCCTCTCCCAAGTGTCGCCACATTGACCGGTCCCGTACGACTCGCATCCAGCGGATCCCCGCAACCCTCACCAGGTCCACCTAGTGGGATGCCTCCCAACGCAACTTCTTATGTTTGGCTAGAATTATCCACCAGCAACTTGCCTTAAATACAATCTTGTGGGTTCTGAAGTACCATATTACAAATATGTGCCTGACCCAGTTCTCGAGAACGGTCATGCCACATTATATTGGGATCAACCTTTCATCACGGACAAGCAAGACTATTGTAGTAAATAAGCCTGATATTGTGCTGATGGATCGCCGAGAGTGTCATGCAATGATTGTTGTCATCACTGTCCGACCTAACGAGAATCTCGTGAAAGCAGAGAAAGATAAAATATCAAGAATGTCACTTAGCACATGAGGTTGTCGACATGTTGGACATGGACTCTGCAATCATTGTACGGGTCGTCATTACAGTTAATGGACTAATAGTAAAGAGCCTCGACCAACGCCTTAGGAGGTTCTCATTGCGCGGCTAGGTCAAGAGCATGATTCAGAAAGCAGTACTCCTGGACACGGCACGCACAGTGAGTAAGTTCATCTCCCTGGAGCCCTGACCACCGGCAGCCTAGACCTTGTTCCTGATGCTGAGCTACTATTTTTCATATCTTTTATATATCAAAATAAGAAAAAGTATAAAATATGTATAAAGATGAATAAAAGAATAAAATGTAATCCGTTAAATAAATACGGAACGCTTTAAAAGCGATGGTCAGTCGCGTCTAGGCTCTCTGCTCGTGTCAGCTGTGGATAAATCTTTTAAGATTTTATCAGGAACTTTTAGATAGTGAAGTGAACCTTCTCACCATATCCGCATCCTGTTCAATGTTATGCAGGTCTGAGTCAGCGCACATGAACTAGCTCCGAGATAGATGTAATAAACTCCATTCGGTTACTCAGTAAATGCGCTTTTATCTTCAGAGGGAAATCCTGTTCACAGTCCTTATTAGATAAGCAAGATTGTAAACAAACTAGTGACGATATAACCAAACTAAAATAGTGTTGTACAAAACACAATACTATTACAATTACAAATGCGAAATTTTGTGAGGATTGATGGATGTTTCTTACTCTTTCACGCAAAATCTACTGAAAGGATTTGTATGAAATTTAGCACAGATAGTTTATAAGTTAGATTAACATATGCAATACTTTTTATCCCGGTACTATGATCCCGTGGGACAGTACTGAACACCACGAGGGCGGACCGACGAAGCGGCGGGTATAAGCTAGTTGTCTTATAATTAAAACAAAAGGTATCCATGTAGCTCTAAGCAAACGTTTCCGTAGATGACAGTGACATTACTGCCTGCTGGCTTTTTCGTATAGTTACTAATAGACTTTTCGTTTGACTGGTTTTTTGCCGCTTTTTTTGTGGTTACGATGCGAAAATTTTGGATCCGATATGTCGAGTACGGCAAGTGTAATTAATAAAATATAACGTAATTGATAATGTTTAGGTTATCCTTGTCCATACCGCCTTTGATGTCATACCTAGCTATAGAAACCATGATTACTCATTTTTGTGTTAATTTGTTCTCTAAGGGTATTAATAACCCCAAGTTACGAAGTAGAATTTATTTATAACCTAATAAATAATAAGTTTTAATCTTCAACAACATCTAACAACAACATCTACCTTTGATAAATCACGCAATCTCTTCGATAGAGTTAAGCAAATGGTTTTAAAATAAAATAAACAATGGACCAACAAATCCCAAATATTTAGGAACCGCATAATTTTGACAAAGTTATCGAACGATCCAGTTACTCTATTTAAAGTTTAATGTCGTAACCGAAGCCAAAATTGAAGTCAACGTTAAGTTAACTTTGAACTGAGATTAACATTATTAACGGTAACATTATTAAAACTTAAATTTAAGCCATGCATTTAATCTTATAATTTTGATCAATATAAGAGATACTAAGCTGCAAATTGCAATAGGATCTCGTGGGCTACCTTAATAGTTTCCCGATACTATCGGATGTTCATACAAATACGATGAGGATAGGAATCCATCCATCCATCCGATGGAATCTTCAACGTATATAAGGAGGACCTTAAGAAATACATATATTATTATATTCTAACTTTTCTTACCATAAACCTTACATAATTTAAATAAATAAAATATTTGTAGCAAATAAACTTAATTTAATTCTAAAGTTATTAGGAAACTCTTACCATCATCTACTTCACCGGTTGGCTCTTCAGATGAATCTGCTCGGTTCCTCAGGTCATGGAGGCGAGAGAGTACACGGTGGGATGCACATATTCCTTCGCCTGCATGGCCTGAGGAGCTGAGCACCACTGCTCCGGAATCCTCAGCTCAAGTATCTTGTCGTTGGAGTTGATTTTTAATTACCAACACATACATTTAGGTACACAACGCAAGCTAAGATCAAGACACAAATCGTATAAGGGTTCATTTGTCAATAGTTTTTATGTAATTATCAAATAGGTAGTAATTTTTTTTAAAATCTGAATTAAAATTTTTATAAGATGAAATGTAATAGTTCGATAAAATATTTCTATTTAAAATCTTTCAATCTGCAATACTTATTCTCGAGATAAAAGCCATTCCGACTGTTGAACAATTAAAATTAAGTAGTTTATTAGGTTTCCAGAAATGCAAGCACGAAGTTAAGAGTTAAAACACAAGGTAAGGCGATAAAGTACTAGGATAACATGAACTTTAGGCAATATAAAAGTGAGACATGGTCATTAGAATAATCTTACATCAAATCGTAGTCAAGTGGCGCAGTGCCAACACTGGCAACGTAGCTTTATTAATATATGGCTATATGCTATCCTAACTCATTACATTTTGGCTACCAATATGAACTCATTTATTTTATGATTGCCTGGTTATAAAAGGATCGAATGAGAAAGTGGTATATAGTCGGTTATAGTAAGTTATGGCTGAAGTTGGCCACTATTTTATGCCATGTTCATTGATGATTTTAATATAATGGATTTGATATTGATCGTTTGTTCCCAACGAGTCACACTGTGACACGTTACAGTGTGACTCGTTGGGAACAAACGATCAATATGGGGTGTAAACAACCCCTAACGAAGGCGAAAGTTTTTTTTTGTTGTGAGCCATAACGATACCTGGGGAATCTTGTAGTTATGGAGATATTGAAGGTCAAAGATCCAACTTATTTATTTAATGTTTTATCTTTACTTTAAATAGGTACCTCCATGACCCCTGTACTATAATTCAATGCTTTCACCGGTATAACGTTTTGAGTGCGTTTCATTGAGTCTAACCAAAGACTGCAATTTATCACCTCAAGAAAAAATCATTTCCCAGCAATAATGTTATCCTCAATGCTTGGCTTCGTGAAGACTCCGTTTGTACCTTGTGTTATAAATGCAAACTTAAACTGTCTGGTTTATGGCAAAGGATAATTTTTATCCCAGCGGTAAGTTCTCGTGGAATTTTTCCGACCTTCACGTGGGCAAAGCCGCGTGCGATATCTAGTTTCCTTATTGCACATCTAACAATAATAAAAAGCGCATTTATTCATCAAAAACCTACAAGCGCTTACTTAATACTTAGCCCTCCTCTCCCGCACAGAGGATAAGCTTGATAACTTTTTACAACATAAACTCCTTGCCTTATCCATAAATCTTGAGCAAAACACCCCATTCTGAAACAAGTGGGTGTCTTATACTGACAAAATCCTCGATATACGGCCTCATGTAAGTCCCAGAAGAAATGGCCCAATAACAACCCCTCTTCACCCCCGTTTTACCCCCTTTAAAGAGCGTTTTCCGCATAATTCGCTAATCAACCTTAAGCTTAGGATTCGGGGTTATCCTTCTTGTACAATCTCTTCTACTTTTCTTCTAGTGACGTGACGTGTAAATGGCGCGAGCAATTGTATAAGGACGTTCTAGAAGCTCTGTGATGTTTGATGTGATTGTTTAATTTGTGTAAGTTGGAGTTATTTTTTATTAATTTCAGATGTAGTTCCCATGAGTAACACATAGTACTGGCCCAATAGTACATCCCCGACCTACGTGTCGTAGTCATGAGTTCGAAGTATTCAAGCGCTTTACTTGGAGTAATTTATTTCACCAGCACTGCTTTAAAAAAGGTAATAGATGACATAACCTCTCCTCCGAGAACTGAAAACAATTTCAAAGACTAATGATCGCCCTGAGCCCGTGTGTACGTTTCCACTCAGCATTTCCACTGCTGAGACACAGATTACACAAAGTTGTGGAAAGACTGATTATATATAACTTGCATAGCTGGAATACTTGGCTGTTTAGTGAGCACAATAAACATGGTTTTATGTTATATGGTAACCATTAGGCTGTTAGTTTAGATTGTCAATTAATCAATTAATGGTGCCTAGTCCACAGTCAATTATTTTCAAATTGCACATTATTATGATTATTCTATAACTTTTTCTTTTAGAGTATTTTAAATATTAAAACCGTTTGGTTTTAATATTTAAAATACTCTAAAAGAAAAAGTTCAGGTCTGAAATAAAAAATCAACGGTTCTGCAAACATTTACCCTCTTTAACATTCCGGATCGTAATTGACTTAGTTCATTTAATCGTTCGGATAAGCTACTCATTCATTTCTTCGGCAGAATGGCTACCGATTTTTAAATCGACTTACTTTGTAGATTTTTATAAAGTTTGAATATTTAACCGACTCGACTAAACGACCCTCATTGGTCTAGAGGTCAAAGTGTTTCGTATTTCCATAGTCACTTTGAACATGGCTAACATTGCAGTAGTCAAACTCATACATTATGGACTTTTTGACAATAGTTTTTGCTAATAGACCGTCACTTTGATTATCTAGGCCCTCAGGTTTTGGTCTGCAGGTTGGGCAAGCAGTTACTAGCGATATTTCCCCATTACACTCGGAGCCTAGATTTGTGGAAAGTTGATGGTAACAGGCTCGTTACTTATAACGATGCAATAAGCATAACTGGCTTAAGAATGCGTTTTATCCTGCCTTCTATCACTGCTCATTTCTTCGGGAACTACAAGTGTGATGTTATGTCATTTTATTATTTTTAAACGAAACAGCAGTCATACACAGCGTAAGTAGGTACATGATTCTTACAGACACGAAAAAATAGATTTTTTTTCGTGTCTGTAAGAATCATGTTGTTTCATGTAAAAATGCCACACTGACGCGGTCAAAATGTATGGGACGGCTCCAGAAAACAATGCTCATAGGTCTCGGATCATGAGTCCTTTTTAAAAGTTCGTGTCACGATGTATTACTGTTACTAAGCGTTCCCTATAAAGTATACACGGTATACTTTATAGGGAACGCTTAGTAACAGTGAAGTAAGCAGGAAAATCTCCACGCTCAGTAGATGGGAGAGATCGGAACATTTATCAGGGTGAGTAATTGTCTCAAGGTCCGGGGTCCACGTACTGTAACGCGATATTGTGTAGCCCTGACTTTAGTAACGGATTGTAATCCGGTCTACTTGTCTTATAGGTGACGTGTAACGTGAAAGATCAATGGTAATCAATCACAGACTAATTTTGTTGCCTCCATGTACGGAGTGGTATATCATCATCATCATATCAGCCGAAAGACCTCGACTGCTGGACATAGGCCTGTGGCGCCACATTGACCGGTCCCATGCGCTTCGCATCCAGCGAATCCCCGCAACCTTCACCAGGTGATCGGTCCACCTAGTGGGAGCCTTCTAACGCAACGTCTTCCAGTTCGCGATCGCTACTTCTGAATTTTCCGGCCCTATCGACCATCCGTTCTACGGGCAATAATGCCATGCCCACTAAGTTTGGCAATTCTTCGGGGTACGTCGTGAGAGTGGTATATAATATAATAATATAAAATGTTATAATTTCACGCTAAATTTTTGTACCAACTGACAAACGTCGGGAACGCGTTCTCGCAACGGCCAAGGTGTAAATGATCAAACTCTACTTTAACCAAACTTGCCCTTCTGCAGCGTTGCCTTTATTGTGGCACCGAGCTCGCATTCCTTATCTGTTATGATTATTTGCGACCACAGCAATTATTTATTTTGCGGGTGGATGGAAATAAAAATTGTAAGCTGTGTTTTTTAAAGTAAATGTTTTTTGCGTACGAAATATTTTACCATAGACTTTAATTAATTGTTCAGAAAAACATTACATAACTACTTAGTTTATATGTCAAAGTCATTGTAATACTATGTTTAAGTTCCAATATGCTCTCAAGTAAGTGAAATACCTACTGTAATTGCTTATTGAGAAAAAAATTCTTTAACCATAATAATAAGATAAGCCAACAACAAAATATTGTAACTGTAGGTACGCGTATATTTAGTACTTAAATATAACTAGTTTGTAGACGTCTTGGGTTTACCTGTTAAGTTTACAAATGTTTAATAATAAATAAATAAATACAATAATAATTTTATTTCGGATATCATTTTAGATCCATATATTGTTAGTAAACATGAACTTTAAAAACTATGTTAGTATTTATAATGTTTGTTTTTCTTCTTTGAACAAGAAGAGACCAGAGTTGTTGAAAAGCATTATAAACGCGTTTGATGAAAGTCACTGTAGAAGTGCAAAACAGAAAACGCATTGAATGTGTGAAGCGATTCTGGATCCTCAGGGTAAGTAAACATTAACGCTGTTCTGGCGGTTTAAAAGATTTTTATTTCAAGTTTCATGATAATACTTTGGAAAAAACAATCATGACTGAATCTTTATCCTTCTAACAAGATACATAAAACATTTTGTCTCGCGAAAACACTTGAAAGTCAATTCAATGCTTCAAAAACCTTTTACAAAATCCAGTACAAAGAACTGGATAAAAATGTATCATTCGAAGAAAACAAGAAAAAGGCAACGATACGATTATTTAAGAAAACCGTCAGCTCCTAACGACATGTATGGAAATATTAATCAAGGGAGCCGATGTGAATGAAATGAAGATGACAGGGAAAATTGCCGTCTTTTCCGGTTCCCCTTTCTGTAGAACGGTGCCCATAGAAACATGTTTCTTTTTATCATTATTATGTTAATAGCAACGACATTTTTCAAGTGGTTTTTTATATTATGGGTGGCTTTTCATGTAAAGCCATGATTGAGCAATAAGGGAGAATATTCGAAGATTAATATGGCAAGGGATCGAGAGGAATGTGGGAGAGATTCGTCTAGGAGCGGGGGATTGTAGGCTAATAATACAACAATAATTGCTAAGTTAGGAAGCTAAAGTAGCAGTTAAGCAAAACTTATTGCCGTCGGAACAAACGAGTCTTGAAGTGAGGACTACGAATTGCAAGTGTAGTGAGAGACCCCCCCCCCTAAGTGGACCGACAGCCTTAGAAAAGTGGCTGGGAAATACTAGACGGGGAAGACTGAAATTAGTTACGTTTAAGTGTCTTGTAATTGAAATTAGTTACGTTTAAGTGTCTTGTAAAAGGGTTGAGCATTTTTTTTTTGTTTTTTCTGATGGAAAATCATCAAATGACCCCCCCCCCCACTCTGGGAGGAGTGGAAGGGAGTGTCATACTTGTACTGACTAAAACCCATCCATGTTCTTCTTTTGCCCTTTGTGTTCCAGTCAGAACAGTCCCGCAACTCTGGCGGGCATCGATCTTTTCGGACCCCTTCCCTTTTGCTGACATCTCTTTGAGCCGTCGACACGGCCTGTCATCATAAGACGGCCGGACGGCGAGCTAGCCTATTATTCACCGCCCACAGGCCCGCGCCTACGGTGGGCGGGAGCCACCACGTGGCCCCTGACGCCCAGGGCGTCTCCCGTGGTGGCTGGGGCGTGAGGCTACCATCAAAGGTAGACCACTTTATTGAGATTTCAAGAATTACAAAAAAAAAACCTGGCCTGAAGATTCTACCCATGCACTTTTTTAAAAGTTGATATCTGGCTCGCTGGCCAGTTTTAGCGTGGGCGAGATGTCCCTTAACCCATCGAATCGAGAACCCCCTGGTCTGTTGCCTTCAGATGAAGATTGATAACAACATGAATAACCTTCTGATGACACAAGCTTTACCATATTGTCTGATTATTTTAATATTGTCAAACAAAATATTTTACGCAGCTGAGAGGTAACACTGTATATTAAATTAAATCAGCTTTAGTGCATTATTATAGCTGAGAGCTTTCGGCGATGCAATCAATGTGGAGTGCAAAATGATGTTCTCTTGTTCGGTGGGTCCTGTTGTTTTTGCATCGCAAGGCGAAATTATATTACTTTCGTACGTAAAACTTAACTGGTAAAAATACTTTATGTATGTTATGTAAGTAGAGAGAGAGTGTTTCCGCAAAGTATTTATAATTTTTTTCGCGACTAATGTAAAAAACCTGAAATACAGACTTACATGAAACCTATACATTGAAATCATAAAGTTAAATGATACTGTAGTTACAGACCCTGTAGAAATGGCTACTATATTCAACGATCATTATGTAAATGTAACGCATATACCAACGCAACAAAGTGCTGTCCAAAACTCTAGGCAAAATAAATGTGAAAACCCAATGTTTCTAAAACCAATGTTGGAAAATGAGGTGCGACAGGAAATAATGTGTTTATGCAACACCAGATCGGAAGGCTATGTTGAAATAAACACAAAAATCATAAAAGCCTGTTGTAATGAACTGACTGGTATCTTAACTCATCAATTTGTCATCCATTATACATCCTTAAACATATATCCATTATAAAGCCGTTGTTTGGGAAGGCTTCTGATGCACTTTTTTGAGCATTTATAGCTCATAAAAGTGCATCAGAGCAATATGTGGACTTCAACCTGATGACTCATGTCGACCAATGTTCAAAAAGTTTGGTTTGTTACCATTGTCATCTCTGTATGAAATATGTGGTTCCGTAGTTAGGAATATAGAACTATTTAAGACAGGAACGATGTAAATCCTCGGAACAGACCAGATCCTCTTAGGTTAGTATTGAAAATAATTTGTCAAGACTTGCCAAATATAACAAAAACTGCCTAGCAATGTGCGTACGTATTTACAATAAGATACCAAGCCAATTCAAAATATTAAATTCAAAATATCAAATTCAAGAATAAAAATATATGGATTGGCTGTATTCAAATTTATGGATAAAAAATGTTGATGCCTTGTAACATTTTGTTAAACTTTTTAAAAAAAAAACCTTAACTAAAACCTTAGCTATACATGTTTAAACTATTTTAATTTTATTTGACACCATTGTATACCATTTTTTATGTGTGAATCTAAAATTATTGCTGGGAAACGACTTTTTTTTGGGGTGAAAAATCACGTTTTACGGTAGGACTCAATGTAAAGCACTTAAAACATTGTGCTGATGGATCGATTGAATAGTATGGGGGTTGTAAAAACACCAATTTAAAAAAAAAACTTGTGAAAAAGTTGTAACTTTGACCCCCAATATCTCCGTAACTAGAAGGTTCACAGGTATGGTCTAGAACAAAAAAATAATCGCAATTACGGGGAAAATCAATGGCTTTCGGCTTCGTGAAGAGTCTTGTTACACCCTGTATTGTTTGAAAAGTATTTGGGTTTATCCCAAAAAATATCAATCAAACTATAGTATTTAAAAAACTTAATACCAAACCCTTGGTAGTGCCTTTAATAATTGTGGTCTTCCTAAATACTGCAAAACTCAATGTAAGTTTCGCCCTGAAGATTAAACTTAAGGTAACCGCCTTTTAGACCACTTCAATTGGGGACAGAAACCCGTAGTTTTAAGTTTACTTTAAACAATTTTGTTACCAACCAGACCTACATTAGTTCATAAACCTATTTCCAACAGTGCAGCCTTAAACCTCATAGGTTTTGAATTAGTACTGAGCATAATATCCGTCACAATCCGTTTAGTGGTTGCCCCCAGACGAACGGAACAAACAACATGCATTAGTGGCGACACTAAGCCTACAGTACTAACACACAGACTAATAGTGTGCCTATTTGTTTTATGAATTGAATGGAGAATAGGGAATATGCATGTAATTTTTTTTTCACTTATATCAATAATATGCAGTACTATCAACCCAAGAAAATAATTAAAAGTTAATTTCAACTACTGCTTGTCGCAAAAAAAAATATTAAACTCCTACAATTTTCTACGACAGTTCAAACGTCCATGACTATCGCGGCCCTTCAAGTCAGGACTTTGATGTCACTTACCTCTATCTGCCTTGTTTAAATCTAATTTTTTGCCCTAGGTAGATTAGTTTTACTAAAATGTAAGTGCTTTATTTAAGCAAAAATTGCAATAACAATATTATAGTAAAATCTTAGTGAAACTTTAAGTACTTTTCAATTAAAAGTGTTTCTTTGACACATGGATTTTGACGTCACTACCGGAATCGATGCGTTTTGTGTTTGCGTTCCGTTTTACCAAAAACACGCTAAATAAAATATTAAATTGTAAAATAAGTGTTGTATTAGAGAATTAAACAAGTGTACCACAATGTTTTTATGGTCCAATACAAGGCATTTTTAAGAAATAAAAAAAGTTTTGTATATCTTGCATATACCCTATTGTGGCTTCATTATTAGATTTGGGGAAAAAGCATCAAAGATTATTACTGAAAATCACAAAAGGGTTGTGTCGTTCAATTGCGTTGCGCAATTGATCAACTACACTTCAATGTAAGGGTCTTAACTTGGACTTGAAATAAAAGCAGTGGACTGTAAACTGACAACGTATATCCAAAATTATGTACAATAGTAGAAATAAGGCGCGCGTGTATCGTCGGTTGTTCTCGCTAATGAAGTGAGCTGGCTGGGCCCGCGGCCCCCTCTCGTACCCCGCGCAGCCGATCGCGCCGTCGCCCGCGCAGCCACCCGACGCCTGATAGCCGACGATAGCCGACGGCGCCCGAACAAGCAACACTGCATTTCGTTTACGATTGTAATTATTCTACATGTATTTATAGTCTAAAGTTTGATAAATAGTTTTGTTTAAGCCAAATCATAACAATTATATATACATTTATAAATTAAGATAACTAAGTTAATAATAAACTAACACACAGACAGACAGACGGACAACAAAGTGATCCTATAATGGTTCCGTTATGCCGATTGTGGTACGGAACCCTACAAACTAAATAAAAGTTGCATAGTATAGAATATAATTGTTGCCAAAAGTAGTAAAGCAATTATGAAGCCGCCGTTCCTACTAGTACGAGAAAAATATTACGACTTCACCGAAAACAAATTCTAAAACCATTTCTTTAATTAAAACACTAACATAGGTGTTTATAAATCATAGATAAACAGAGAAGCCCACTGCTACAATAGCTAACAAATTAATAATAATAATAATAATAAATATCATTTATTTTCTCTACACAAGTTACTTAATGCTAGGGTTACAGTGGAGCACGAACAAGGAATTAACTTTGTGAGAGACTGGTGCTTGAAGTAGGTCTCTATAGAAACCTGTATTACAAGTCACCAGGGCCCTCCCGCAGCTATTTGCCTGCTAACTTTAATGGAATAGTTTATGCATATTAAGAAGAGTGCAGGAAACTAATTTAAAATACAAACTAAAAACATAAAATAAAAAAAAATAAAAAAAAAATAAAAATTAATTAAATTACCAAACCAATAAAATTTTATAATAATTATTTTCTCTAGACAAATTAATTAATTTATTTATTTATTTATTTAAATAACATGGGAGACTTACAGCTAAAACAAACAGATCAAGGACAGTACATTAATCTGAAAGCCAATTACAGGTCTCCACACAAATACAGACAAAAATGTAAATTCTACGTACATTCACACCAAGTTACTAAGTATATACTACAGCATAATTACTATGTTGCTCACACTGCATAACAAATCGAACTACATGAAAAAGCTTCGACTTAAGCACTTCCTGACTGACGACACACTAGTTTGGAATGGATCAAAATCATACTGTTTACAAAGCTTGTTTAAATTTCTGCTTGCACGCACAATGTACGAATTCTGCCTATAATTAGTTGAAGCAAATGGCACACACAACGGTGGATTATATCGTTTAGACTTCAAGGGAATGTTGAAATAAAATTTTGACAAAATGTCGCTACAGTTTATGGTGTTGTTAAAAATTTTCAACAAACATACACAGTCAGAAATCTCGCGGCGGTTGAATAAAGGTAATATATGATATTGTCTACAAAGGTTATGGTAGTTTGCCGAATGATACGGTACTTTTTGATGGTAACATAGATACCTTATGAACCTTCTTTGGATGCTCTAAATGCGGTCAATGTATTTGTGGTAGCATGGGTTCCATATTTCAGACGCATATTCCAAGTGGCTTCTAACAAAAGTACAGTATAGTATTTTTAAAGTTTTGGCTTGAGTGAAGCACTTGGATAACCGCATTATGAAACCCAGTGATTTTTATGCCTTAGCGACTATTGCATCTACGTGTATTTCAAAACTAAGCTTGGAATCATGATGAACCCCCAGATCACGGATAGAGTTTGATCTAGGTAGAATTTGATCGCCTAAGGTATATGATGTAGCGATGATTGAGCGCTTCCGAGAATATGTAACAACCGAGCATTTAGCGGGATTAAGATCCAGCTTGTTCCTTTGGCAATAGTCCTCCAGGCGACGTAGGTCATTCTGGAGTGCCGTTACGTCCATCTGGGATGATATAGTGGCATAAATTTTCATGTCATCGGCAAAACACAATAGTTTGGATGAAGTCAAGCAAGAGTCGATGTCATTAATGTAGATTATAAAAAGCAAAGGACCAAGTAATAAACCTTGTGGGACTCCACTAGGAACAGGGACCCAGCTAGATATATAATTATTAAGTACCACTGCTTGGGACCGGTTGACAAGGTAGGAAGAAAGCCATCTGAGTAGATCGCCACGAATTCCCATGCTAATTAACTTAGATATCAGAATGCTATGATCGATTCGATCAAAGGCTTTGCTATAGTCCGTATAAACGACATCAATCTGCTTACCGTTGCACATGGCATCAGTTATAAATTCGTTAAGGAGAATCAGGTTCGTGACAGTAGACCTCCCTTTTAGGAAACCGTGTTGGAACGAGCTAAATGAATTTTTCAGAGCAGAATAAACCTGATCATATATTATCCTCTCAAAGACTTTTGCTATGATACACAATTTAGATATCGGCCTGTAATTTGCTATGTCTGTTTTAACACCTTTTTTATGAATAGGCGTTATAAACGCAGATTTCCATATTTGCGGTACAACACAGGTACTCAAAGATTTTCTGAATAAAATTGAAATAGGTTGCGCTATCGAAGGTGCACACCGAACAAGAAGTTTGGATGGGATATTATCAGGACCTGCCGATTTGCATGTATCCAACTTAAGAAGCAAATTAGTAATTTCATCAGTTTCAACGATGATACTACAGATATCAGATGCGAGGTTCGAAGAATCGTTAAAAAGAGAAGGAGAAGAGATTGGATGACTAACACTGGGATTGAGGAAAGTAGAATGGAAGTATTCCGAAAAAGCCTGACATATAGATTCCCCCGTCCGCAAGGTATCGCTGTTATAGTTCAAAGTGCTTGGGACTGCGTTTGAGTTATGACGTTTTTTTACAAAAGTCCAAAAGTATTTTGGGTTATTTTTAATTGAATTTTCTGTAAGATCCAAATAGTTGCGGTAGCATTGAGATTCCATAGTTTTCACCCTTTCACGAAGGAGCTTGAATGTTGATTCATCAGATAAGTTACCATAAGTTTTAAATCTTTTTAAGAATTTATATTTTTCTTTAATTGTTTTAATAAGTGACGGACTATACCATGTTGGGTACTTTTTATTCCGAATCATTTTTTGTGGAATATATTTTATTTGTAGATCAGCAATAAACTGATTAAAGAAGTAAACTGCATCGTCAATTGACCGCACGGAGAACTCAGTTGCCCAGTCAGTAGTACTAATGTCTCTGCTGATAGAAACATAGTCACCTTTATCGTACAAGAATTGAGTACGAGGCGCACATTCAAGCAGAGATGTTACAGATAGGTCCAAATTAATTATTAAAGCTGGGTGATAGGCATCAATAGGCACTAATGGGCTGGAACATTCGGTCACACCCACCTTTTCGTTGGAAAGGACTAGGTCCAGGATTCTACCATATCTATTAGTTACCGTGTTATACTGTCCAAGATCAAGAGTGCATAATTCATCACAAAGCAAAACTTCGTCGTTACTTTTAGGGCTCAATGGAACAAGTGATAGGTTATCAGATGGAACCCAGTTAATACCGCTCATATTAAAGTCTCCTATTACGAGAAAGGTATCAGAAATATTATTAATAACTGTTTGGTTTAGTTTAGCAAGAAAATTAGAAAAACACACATACATAATTCAATTCAATTCCAGTGAGTGTACAAAGTTATTCCCAAACCGTTTTGAATTCAAAGCAGAGAGACTAATTAAAGTCGGCCAAAAAACATTGCTGGGTAATAAATAATGTTGTCGGCAAGTTTTGTCTAACTGAAGTATTTATGCATAATCTGTGTTTATGCTGTGGCTTGTGGGACATTTTGCTTTCTGATTGTCCCACAGGAGATGTTGATTATGTAATTTAAAAAATAGAAAAAAAAAAGATTTTTATTTTATTTTATTTATTAACTCATCATCACTATCATTACAGGAATTTCCTAATTCAATAGTGTGGCCATAATAACAGTTGCACTATTTACCATAACATATTCTGTACATCGTGTTTTTTTTTTGTTTTAGTTTTATCTGAAATTAACCCCATGCTTCTGATTGCTTCTTCTACTTCTCATGACAGATTTTTCTAGAAGTCTTCATAACGTTTCACCGTTTTCTTGGAGCTATAGTTTAAATTCTATAACAGGCCGTCATATTCTGGAAGCTGTTACTACTCGCCCTTATTTTAGCTATGACGACCTAATCGTAGCCATAGAAAAATATTACGTCTTCATTTTCCACCAAAAGATGCCACACTGTTTAAAGTGCCAAATAAACACGTATAAGTACTATTGTTTAATAATAATTTAATCCTTTACGGCACCAAAACGCTTTCTTAAAATAATTCTTAAAAACGTAAATGTGTCACAGAAAATATAACACATTTTTAATCATCTAAAATCCAAGACGCACATTCAGTCGACATATTCCCCGAGTCGCAGCTCTCATCCCAGGCTCACACAATGGCGGCGAGGTACTGGCGCTTCCTGCAATTTGTCACTTCCGTCTCGGCTCCGCCAGACTCTTTATAATTGGATGAATTTAAATTAAGTTTCGAATGTCATTGTGTTTTGATTGGTGAATTTATTTTTGAATATGAAATTGAATTTAAAGAGGTTTAGGGTTTTATGGATTTTATTTTCGTTTTGATGAGTACTGTATAAGCATGTGATTACTTAAAATCTGCAGATGGTCAATTTTATTGCAAGTTGCAAAACATGTTTCGTAATTGAATAGTTATTTTCAGTCAAAATTACGAGCTCTTGATATTTCTTGCAATTTACATATAATATTCACGAACTATTTTTTTAGCTACCTCCCACTTTTACATACTAAGTTAGCTTATTCGAATATATGGTAATATGGCCAGTAGGTATACACACACCACCACACCATGCTACCATACTATCATAAATAGTAGCATGTGACTATTTGTAAAACGCAACATTTACATACACCCTAGGTATATCTTTATATCTCACATTCACCACCAAGATATTCTACAATTAAAATGCACAACCAATTCCAGTTATTTCAAAATTAGAACTTCCACGCAAAAATCGAAATGTTCTAATTTTAATCAGTCAGTCTTCACCAGCCTTATGAAGCAGTTGTCACGCGAGGCGTGTGTGACGAGTCAGTCGTCGTATCATAAATCAGTATTGATCATGTTTCGTTTCACGCTCAGTAAACGTAGCGAGAGGAATAATGTGAGTAGTATTCTTGAAAAGCAATTTGTTAAAGTTAGTTAAAACTTGAATAACAATCGCACGGAATAATTATCGTACGATAAAGACTTACGATAATTTTTGATATGAAATCCATTTATATAATCACTACATGTATAGTATAAAACAAAGTCGCTTCCCGCTATCTGTCCCTATGTATGCCTAGATCTTTAAAACTACGCAACGGATTTTAATGCGGTTTTTTAGAGTGATATAAGAGGAAGGTTTATATGTATAACATTGCACCAGTGCGAAGCCGGGGCGGGTCGCTAGTTTTTTAATATTTGAATAATTGTAGGTTAATAGTCTCAACGCAAAACTAGCAGTTTTTTTTAAGTGACTAATAATAAAACAGGTATATATATTTTTTTTTTCCTTGTACGTGAACACAAATGTACTAAACAGCTGTTTTTACGCCATTTCAGAGAGTTGTTCGTAATAATGAGTACAATCACGTTTTTAGTGTCTGTCAATAATAATTAATTATCAGTAATTCTATATAAAATATACCCCATTTTCTCCTTAAGAAGAGCCAAACATACATATACACATATTCGTTCCTACACATAATAATGGCTGCCAAAAGCAATATTCATTCGTCCCAGTTATGAAGCAGCGTCGACGCGCCTCGCCTCATGACACGGAACGTTTAATTTCAGGCAGACTCATCGGTGCCTGAGAACCAGATGTAAGTTACTGTGGATTTGTTCAAACTTCAGGATTGAGCGCCAATTTCAAATTGTATGAAGATTACATCATCATTATCTGCTTAGCCTTTTCTCAAATATTTTTGGGTCGGCTTCCATTCTAACCGGATACAGATGGATACCAGTAGGTGTTTTCTTGGAACAACTGCTATCTGACGTTACCTTCGCAACCCAGCAGTTACTGGGTTTCATGACCCATTGGTAGGTACCCATTCGTATGGTCGTGACTCTCGGCATTCTGACCACCCGTATACCGCCGACTAAAAATCTACAAATGACAGCCTGGACCAATAATGTTGACTACCTTTCCGTTACAAGCAATATCAATAACTAGCTGTTGCCCGAGGTTTATCCCGCAAAATTATCCCACAGGCACGTTGTAATTATAGCCTATGGCACTCGGGGATATTGTAGCCAATAGTGAACGATTTTTTTTTAAATCGATTCTGTATATCCAGAGATCACCCTCTACAACCTCACAAACTTTATCTCTTTATAATATTAGTATAGATATTTAAAACAATGTCGTTCAATTACAGAAATTGTTAAAAAATTGTGACTAAGAAAACGCGGATGTTTAAAAAATAAGTGAACTCATGGTCAGATCATCAGTCTTTGTACTTGAACCAACTATCATCACCAATTATGCTGGCTGGCAAAGTGTTCTAAGGTTAGCACAAACAAATAATGTAGAATAAAATCGATGACGATGAGCAGTCTGTTGTTATCTGGTGGTGCGGATGGAGCTAATTCCTAACTGGGTATCTTGTGCCATAATCTAGTGGCTAGCAGAATCCTTCCGCTGAACAGACGCCTTCTCTATATCTGTGAACGGCACAGAGTAAAAATATTCAGTAGACCAAGTAGTTACAATAATATAACACAGAAGCGATTGTTACACAAGCGACTAGAGATTATTACATTTATCGCTTTGGGCTTCATTCATATTTCTACCAGTGTTTCTGTATGTTTTAGTTAACTATTTTAGCTTTAATTACAACTCTCATACTTAAATAAAAAACGAGCGTGAATGAAACTAGGCGACACTTTAATGACTGTCTGGATAAAATAACTCAGTTATGTAATATGTTTCCAACACGCGGCTCAGAACCAAGATTTGAAATTCGAACAGTGCTATTATATTTAGGCACTAGAATAGTCCCATAGCTGACCATCAAAAGTTGCAGCAATATTACCGAAAATTGAACACAAAATACGTGACAGGTACACAAACATTTTTTGATACCAAAACTTTCATTGCAAGGACTTGAGCTTGACTCAACCCTGTAAACCATTTCAAGCTGCCTACTCAAAATCGGCTTGCTGTAACCTGCCTTTATCACATAAACTCAGTAGTTTCCCTTAACAAACTTATTTAACAAATTGCTTCACCTTAATAATCTCGAGCCGCTCTCTAAAATAGAGTTCATTAGTCCATCTCCCCGAGGCTAGCGAGATGTTTCCGGTCGCAGACACCGGCGAGATCTATCTATAAACGTCATAGAGTAACCCTGTTGAGTGGGTTCATTTGTATTTTCAATTTTCTGAGCCCAAGTTGGAGTTGAAGTTGTTATAATATTTCTACTGTTGGGTTTACGATAAAATTATTTTTATGTGTCGTTAATAAACTAATAATTACAGTTAAATACTTAACTCCAGGTTAATGTGCTAAACCTAAAGTTGCAAAAACATAACAAGATAATTTTGAAAAAAGAATTATTTTTTTATTTTATTATATTCCCATATTCATTAATTCACTGAAATACAATGCATAACTAAAACTGCTGTGTTACGGAGCATGAAAATTTGGTCGTAACTTATTTTTTTTGTTCACTCTAGTAAAGAGGCTTATAGATAATAGAAACTGAAATTAATTGTGAATCCGGCTCCAACTTAAGGTCGGGTAAGGAAACTTGTTTTCAACAAAAATTGCCACAATCACCAACTTTTTTCATAATTTAGATCAACTTCGCACTAAAATAGTTATCCTACTGTTACATTTACTCTGTGGGTCCGGATGAGAGGCATCGGCGGAAACGTGCAACGGCAACCAGCCGCAGTTAGTTGCTGCTACGTGTAACATGCTGGAAACTATAACTGCTGCCTAATGGCTTATGCTTTATCTCTTTATGTTTATCTTATTTATGTATATTTTTTAGGTAATCAAGTAGATCAACAAATGAAAGCCTGGACTAATAATATTGGTAAAAAATACCTTTCCGTTACGTTTCCATGCCTTGAAAAGCACGTTAAGCACATAATGGGGCTTGGGCACCCGTCCACGAGCCGACCCTGGCAAGCATAGCTTAACCATCGATCGACCTGTCCATTATTAACCTTATCCATTCTCTTTCAAGGTTTCTACTTACATAGTCATCGAGAATCTTGGAAACTTCTTGAAGTATCTACCGTGGGTCAGGTATGCGAATATTCACGAAGTTTACTGAAAGAACATTCCAATGTCTAACTAAAATATATGGTAAAAGTATTTCATGTGAAATTATATTAATTTTGAAGGGTTTAACATGTTATTGTGTAAGTTTTATATTTAGGTGAGTAGGTACTCGTATAATTAATTTACCAATTCGGAACAACTATTTCTGTAGGTATTGTATTTTTCAGGACACTAATACTTAAATGTCCGTAATCGACTATTTACAACTTATTCTATGAAAGTTAATTATGCTAGAAATGTGAGAGTCTTATCAATGCTTTCAGAAAAAAATCTGTTATCTCCCGGAACTTTGGTACATTCAAAAAGCTATGCTCTTCTCCACCTGAAACCACTTATAACCACATTAGAGTTTATTTCGTACATACATGTCTCTTTAATCACTCATAGCATCCAATCATCTGAATTTGATTTATAACTAAAACATACGCAATAAATATCTACCTAGACAGCCGTCAGCCATCAGCCAGCAATAGTTTCCAGCATGTTAAACGTAGCAGGTACTAACTACGGCCGGTTGCCATTGCACGTTTCCGCCGACGCCTCTCATCCGGAGCCACAGAGTAAATGTAACAGTAGGACAACTTTGTTCGGCTCGTACAAGTAGAATTGGGAAAGTTAATCTGAATGATAAAAAAAGTTGGTGATCGTACCAATTTTTGTTGCAAAACAGGTTACTTTTCCCGAACTCAAGTTGAGGCTGACCTGACAATTAACTTCAATTACTACTATCTTGAACCCTCTATAGAGTGCCATTTATGGTGTAAATAAAAAATAAAAAACTAAAGTACCACAAAAAATTCATGTTTCTTGTCCCTGCGGTTTAAGTTATGCTATCTTTAAGTCAATTAATGAATTTAGGAATACGGTTAAAATAAAAGTGTTGTTTGTTTTTCAAAAATTTCTTGTTATTTATTTGGCAACTTTTGTTTTAAATTGCAACTATTAGTTTATTAACGAAATAAAACAACATTTATATCGTAAACCCAACAGTAGAGAAATTATCACAACTTCAACTCCACCCAAAGAGCGTAATCTCACAAACAGTCAACTTCAATTTTCATCTCTTGAGCTCAGAAATTGTAAATTCAAATGAACCCACTCAACAGGGTTACTATATGACATTTATAGTTAGATCTCGCCGGTGTCTGCAACCGGAAACATCTCGCTAGCTTCGAAATTGGGAGATGGACTAATTAACTCTATTTTAGAGTGCGGCTCGAGAATATTAAGGTGAAGCAATTTGGTAAATAGGTTTGTTAAGGGAAACTACTGAGTTTATGTGATAAAGGCAGGTTACAGCAAGCTGGTTTTGAGTAGGCAGCTTGAAATTGTTTACAGGCTTGCGTCAAGCGCAAGTCCTTGCAATGAAAGTTTTAGTATCTAAAACTGTTTGTGTACTTATCTCGTATTTTGTGTTCAATCTTCAGTAGTAATGCTGCAATTTTTTATGTTCAGCTATGGGACCATTTGAATGCCTAAATATTATTACACTATTCGAATTTTAAATCTCGGTTCTGAGCCAAGTGTTGGATACATATCTGTGTGTTTTATTCAGACAGTCATTGAAGTGTCACCTAATTTAATTCAAATTCGTTTTTTATGTAAGTAAAGGTGGTAGCTAAAGGTTTTATGCAAGGTGATAAACGCGACTGCGTTTATCACCTTGTGCATCAATTGCTTCTTTATTTTTATTGTAACTAGTTGGCCTTCTGAATATGTCTACTCTGTGATATAGAGAAGGCGTCTGTTCAGCGGAAGGATTCTGCTAGCCACTAGATATGGCACAAGATACTCAGTTAGGAATTAACTCCATCCGCAATACCAGATAACAACATGCTCATCGTCAGCCATTTTGTTCAATGTTATTTATTGGTGCCAGTTAGAACCGTTTACAGTAGGCATATAGGTATGCTAAGCTGGTGTCATTTTGGTCAAGTGCAAAGAGTGAATACTTTATGGCCTGACGGCAATTTCCGTATTAATAAAAACGTCTGTTTTAATCGAAGTCTCAATTTGTCAAAAATAGACTGGCAGACGACATAGTTGCCATAGGGGTAAAACCTGGATGAGGCTGGCACAGGACTGTGGAGACTGGCACAAGAAAAAACGGCCAATTGCGAGTCGGACTCGGGCACGAAGGGTTCCGTACTATAATCTAAAAAAAAAACACGTTGTTGTATGGGAGCCCCCCTTAATTATTTATTTTATTCTGTTTTTATATTTTTTTACTATCGCGGCTACAGAAATACATAATCTTTTGCTTGCTGCTGCTTGTTTCCCTGATAATTTCACATGCTAATCAATTAGTTTGCTTCTATTGTTGTGAGCAGGACCAGCATTGAGCTAAGCATTTTTATCATCAATACCATCCCCCAACTTATAATATGCATGCATACATAGTTTGCGTTTTATTCAAGATTTAAATTTCATCATTCAGATGCAGTATGTGAGGAGGTATTTTATTGTAACATTTTAGATATAACCACATGATAGACGAGTATAATTTAGCTAGCTTGAAACATGGCTGAACTAATTGGTCGCTATTTGAAGTATTATAGTCGTGTCTTTCACCTCCTTTACTAAATAGATGCTGTCTTTTTCTAGACCTGCCCTTTTTTTTTCGTATGGTAACTCTGCCCTGGAACAATAAAATTGTTTCTTCCCATATTTATTATTTTACCGTTATGACGTTTAGAATACGTACTATCCTGCCTACTTATCCATAAATATCTTTTGTAATTAATACCAACAGAGAGACCAATGACACAAAACAAACAGCCGACTCTAAAACCCTGTCCCAAAACATTTACCGTTACAAACTTATTCATCAAAAACCCTCAAGATTTCGTTCCGACGTCTGCAAACCGAACAATTTGGGAACAGTGATTACAATGTTCAAATACCGTATTATTAACCCTTTGAACGGCCTACCTAATACTGGCCAACAAAATAAATGGACTGCCTTCCAATGTTAGGGTGGACACAGACGGTAATGATTTTATATTGGCGATTAACGTTTATTGATTTAGTTGGTGATCTGCGTTATTGACGAATTAAAAATAGCTTCATAATTTTTAATTATTTTTTAAGAGTGGAGAAGTATTGACCCCAATCCCTTATGAGTTGCACATCGTGAGTTTGAACCACAGATAACCCCATTTTTCGATCCCATACAGCCGCTCTTTTAAATTAATAATTTAGTTGCCTAGAACCATATTACTTCGAAGATATCACTTTAACCCCGCATAGAGCAAGGGGTCTGTACCTATTCCAGCAGTGGCAACCTTATGGGCTGATTCATGCGATCCTTATGCGAAGTTTATCCATGAATTTTTTCATCAAAACCGAAGAAACTGACAAGTGGTTACCCACTTGTCTGTCGATTGATCGTTTACAACCCACCTTTTACCCAAAAATAATGTTGTAATTCTTGTAATTTGTAGAGTACTTATAGAGCCAAGTGGACTGTAATTATACAATTACTTGATTCCTTAACCCTCTGTCTGTTTCCTAGCGGGTTTATTTTGAAATTCGGGAGTTCAACGCGCCGGCTGTTGATGTAAAGTAATTTTGTTAAAAAAAAAATCTAGTGGGATGCCTAACGTTGTTTTATTGTTAACCAATTCGTTTTACTTTTTGACATCGTATTTTTAACTATGTGTGTGCATAAAATTCAATTCTACAAAAATATGACCAGTTATAACTTTTGACTGCCTTGTTTGTCTAATGGTTACAAGCGCGACAGCTGAACAAGAGGTCCTGGGTTTGATTCCCGGGCCGGGCCAAGCGTTATTGAGTTCATCCATCAGGAATTTCTCAGTAGCAGCCACTGAGTCTGATTTGAGCCCGGTTGATGGCAATAAGCTCGCCCCCTATTACATGGGACTTAAATATAACTGGTGAAATATGGGTGCACTATTAGGTACACCTCTACCTAACCCTTCGGCTATAACATTAGTGACGTTATGTTATGTTTTATCTTTTAAAATATTATCGTGCATTTTCTATTGCGAGGAGCTAAAACTTTGTAGTACCACCGTGTGGTACCACAGAAGACTAAAAAATCTCCCAATTTCTTTTAGATCAATTTCCTAAAGAGTTGGTAGAGAACATTTTCGAAATGTCTTTTAAAAAAAAGATACTTGGAAATTTTTGTTTCTATGGAAAATCTAAAATCGGTCTAATTTATCTGTATCACTATTTTTCGTTAATGTTCCTTGTCAATTTTTTAGACCTATTGACTTGCTTATGCGTATAAATCTTTATACGCATAAGCCGATACCGATACCGATTATAATGAATCTTCATTAAAATCGGTTCATTCATATCGAAAACAAATGAGTTCAAAGTTTGAATTAAATGCCGTCAGACGCTCTTAAGTTCAGACTCAAAAACCCCCATGATATCCTTCAAATCCCAGTAATAATTATACCTTCCTGCCCAAAACGATTCTGATAATAGATTTATTATATAGCATATTATATTCTATCACAAAACACCATCGTTCCACCGACTACGTTACAACTACGCAGCACTAACCAATATTGATGTGGAGGCGCAGCTCTACGCGTTGAAAATATAAACGCAATATCAAGAGGTGTGCCGATAGCATCGATGTTTATTGGTATCGAATACGATTTCATATTATTCGATTCCTAGGATTCGATTATTGAGTTGTAGCCAAGCATCATTTTAGTAATTGCTTAGGGATCGAGTTGAGTGGGTATAATTGCTAGTATAGAAATAGACTGGTGGAAATAATAATGTCTAGATATATTGGTAGGTATAGATGTAACTATAGTGCAACAATAATACAATTCAGTCGCTACTTATATTTGTGACTCAAATAATAAAGAACAAGCAAATTGTCAAAAAATCGAATACCTCTGCCTAGCCCTTCTGGGATTACAAGCATATCGAAAGATATGCTTGTAATATTGTATGCTTGTATGCTTGTTGATATGCGAGCCTAAACAGAAGTTGATCGACTATGAATACATCGTAATTAAGAACTAAGTAAGAGACCGAAAATAATTAGGCTTTTCCAAAACAGACAGGGAAAATATTCAGGGTTATATTTAAATGTTTTCGCAGAATTAGAACTAAATAAGTATTTTGCATAACCCCACCCCGCAAACTAACGCCTGATTATAACCTTTTAAACCACAATGTGTTCCAGGGTCAAAATGCATTTTATATGTGCTTCTCCCCAGACCTTACTTGGGACTGTATAATTAGCAATTTATGATTACTTTGTTAGCTCAGGTCTTACCTGTTAAAACTGAATAAATATTTTAATTGTAGTCGGAGTAATTTAATACTAAATTGGGTTAAATTCATTTTGCAATCAAAACCACTGTTTTTATAATTCAGTATTTACCATTTCATGTCATTACAGTTTTCATTCTTCAGCATGTTTAGATGATTACATTTTAATAATTAATGAAATATTAAAGGTCTGTGTTTTAATTTAATAATGTTTATTAAGTTCCAGCAAATTTTGCGGTTAATTTTAAAGTAGGTACTCAGCGCTTACAAACAATGTATTTCTTCTATTTTGTAATAAGTTTAAAAGGAAGATTTAATCTGTTTTGCACCGAGTTTAAGTCCCAAAGGATAATGCAGCTTTTGAGAAACCTCATTGTGCATATTTAAATATTATAAGCTCCTTTGTTTTAAACTCCGCCTCATATAACGGAGCCTTTATATGAGGCGGAGTTTAACAAGCATGCACCAGAAATTAAACATAAGTTGATATATTCCATTTTCAAAAGATATGGCCAGTGTTCAATAAAGTGGTTTAATAAGGACTACTTTTTAAATTCATTAATATTATTAAACTTGTTCTAAGTAACAGTTCCCAAGGAAAAGTTTAACAGTGACACATTAGTTATAACTAACCAAAAGCACTTGTAAAACGTCGACAAAAATGTGCACGGATGGTTCGGATTGGTCGTTTCCTATGGAGAAGAACCGGCAAGAAACCCCATGGTTACTCTTTTCAAATCATTTGGTGTTACAATATTATAATGTTACAGCATTAGTACTTAAGTATGGGGGGACAGCATAGGCCCGACAATAGGTCGTTGCTTACTACACAAAAAATGTAAAACAAGATACAAAGTTAACAAAAGTTAACGAGCATCTGGGAATCTACAAAGCCTATAATGTTCACACATTCACAAACAATCGGTAAAAAAGAATCTATACAAAGGTAAGATGTATGGTAATGTGTGGTATTACAACTTTTTTCCAAAAAACTGATTCATTTACTACCTTGAAAGCTATATTCTAAAAGCAGGATAGGGACATACAACATTATAATGAATAATGTCTCAATGAATCAGGCAATCAACGATACACGTCATACCATGTAATGAAGGGTGAATGTGGGGGGCTTTTTGTATAAAGATTAGCATCCACAGACCGACCAAAAACCGGCGAAGTGCGACTTGGACCCGCGCACCGAGGGTTCCGTACAAAGTTGTAGGTATTTTGCATATTACCATTTTTCGGATTTGTTCCCTTGTTATGTTCTGTAAGACATTGCTTCTTGTCAAATTTCATGATTCTAGGTCAACGGGAAGTACCCTATAGATTTTGATTCCCTTGTGAAATTGCAAAATATGCGACATAAACGGTCATATCTTTTGATCGCGTTGACTAACATGTTTGATTTTCACAGCTAAAAGGGACCGTAACCCGAGTATTTGATATAAATTTTCATTTCATTCAACTTGATACCTCAACGAGTTCCAGAGAAAAAATCAAAAGGTCTTGACAGACAGACATACGGACAACAAAGTGATCCTTTAAGGGTTCCTTTTTCCTTTTGAAGTGCGAATCCTTAAAAATGGCAGTTTAAGTTCACAGACCCTGACCATAACCCTATTATTAAGCCACAAACCTCTTTAAAGGCAGTAATGTTCATAATAACCTCGCAAAAGCAGGGCTAACTTGAATCAAACACAACAATATAACTTAACAAATTTTCTAAGAGCCATCAGATAAAATGTATACAAAGCAATGTTTATCCCCCGGCCATACCAGTGGGGCATACAACTCAATAACTTGGGGAGCCAGGGGGTCAATAAGACCCCCAAGGATTAAGCTAACTGGACCGCCGGCGATAGGGGTGTTAAGTCTCCGTTCATTCAATACAGCGAGCGTTTAACCCTTTCGAAGTCAAGGTTTTATTTTTAGGGTGTTTGTTGCCCATATAATTTTTTGTGAGCTTCTTTATACAGAAGTATGATAATATTATATATTATTTACAGAAGCAAAAGTGAATAGGAATTGATTTTTACATAGGTATTTTGTGAAAGAATATTTCAGTTGTTTGATTGAAGAGTTTTTTTTAAATTACTATATGGGCCTGCTCCTGACCTTGATCACGCCTGATGGAAAGCGATAGATGTGGTCTATGATGGAACGAGCGTGCCCAGAAGATGCCACTCTTGCTTTGAAGGCAGACGGGTTAAATGTGGCAGGGAACACAGAGAGTTCCACACTTTGGCAGTGCGCATAATAAATGTGGAGGAGAAGCGCTGAGTACGACTCGTCGGGATATCAACCAAGTGTGGATGGTACGCCGCAGTACGTCTGTTAGTCCGGTGGTAAAAAGGTGATGGTGGGATCAGGTCGTGGAGCTCCTTCGCACACTCTCCGAAGTACAGTCTGTAGAAGACCGACAGGAAACATTACGCCGGTGAGCCAGGCTGTGAAGCGTAGCTACCAACGTCTCGTCACCTGTAAGCTTTTTAACCGAGTCAAGTGCAGCAAGCTAGTATTTTGCTGACCCATCCCACAAGTGACTGCAATACTCCATACAGGAACGGACCTGTGCTTTATACAAACTTGAAAACTTATAAGTAGATAGTAGAGTGGATAGATCCTTTCCTACACACTCTTTTATCCTTATCTGACCGGGCCATCACTTATCAGAATACAAGCGCAGTCACTTTTTTTTTTAAATGCTACTGCACTAAGCTGAAATGGGGCCTTTGTGACCTCGTACAGGACCAATATAGTTTAATGTCTTATTTTTTTTTTTTTAACTTTTTACTTATATTTGTTTTATAATTAATTGATTTTTTTTTGTTGTCCTGTGCGAGACAAATAAAAACTTTTTCTTCCCTTCTGACTTAGTTATAAAAATAACGATGAGCAGTCACTGCTTTTCAATGCATTTTGATTATTTATTAGCTATTCTTTTATATTCTATATTTTAAAATTAAAGAGTTAGCTGTACTCTGAGTATGGTCGTATAGTTAGGTACTAAAAGAAAAAATAAATGAAGTCACTTTTCACTTTAAAATAACTAAATTAGACATAATGCAAGGCTACGAAATTCTTTCCCAACAATCCGTATATCCTTTCATGTTTAACAAAAGACTACATGAATTAACAAATGAGTAACACAAGCTCGAGCACCGCGACTGTACTTTTTATATTTTAGCAACTGTATCAGTTTTTAAAGTATTCTTGTAAAGCTGTATTACCATGGCAACTGCTGGTTATACAGAAGTGCTCTTCAGTTCATGCCAATCATAACAAGTGTTTACAATTAAAGGTAGCAGAATTTATCTGGGAATAAGGATTTACCTCTTGCCAAGTGATGTTTACTGAGAGCTTACAGATACTGCTACTGTAAGCCTTCGCTATCCCACTGCTGGGCAAAGGACTCATCGCATGACTTCTAGTTGTTTCGATCGAGGGCTAATGTGGACCACTGGTCGTTGGTTTTGGCCATCTTCCACGTGGGCTGCTGCGACGCTTTCTGGCTGTGTCAGAGCTCCAGAAAGTGGTTATTTTGTCCCACAGCTCATTGCCATGCGGAAGACGTATCCAGTCCAGTGCCACCTCAGCATAGCGGCTTTTTAAGCAACGCCAGTAAGGCTTAAAATTCTTATATTAATTCCTAAACATTGCTTCAAATAGGACACACCTTATTGGTGAAGTTTTTCAAAAAAGTTAGGTGCGTAATACTCATGCACTGCACTGCATGTGTGTATGACCAGATTTATTATGAACGTGGACGAGGCGAAAGGTGTATGTAAGGATCGTAGCAGGTGGCGTGCTATACTTTCTGCTTACCCTCATGGGGAAAAACGTAAATGTATGTATGTATCTATTGCCTCATCGCTTTGAAAAAAATCGTCTGCTCAACGGAGTAAATCATCATCATTCTTCTGTCTTTATCTTTATTCTTATGCCCTACGAAGTGCATAAGGCAAAGAATTGTCAAAATGAAAGGTATTGTCATTATGTCGTGTTACGGTTGGATTCGGTTGGATCATTGCAAATTGTACGTTTTATCATGTTGTTCCCTAGTCTCCGCGTAATCTTTAGTGCGAATATTTGTAATTGAAAGGTGAGCACAATTACTGTCTTTAAAAGCCTGTCTAAAGTCATTTATCTTAATTTTATTAAGCACTAACAATACATAACTTTACGTACAATATTAGAACAAAATAAGTTCTGTCAAATTAGATTGTTCTGAAACTTGAAGTTGCTTGGTGTTAAGCCGCTTACGGGACTTAGACGGGATCTTTTAGTTTGAAATCATTTCTTTAGATCATATAAAACACAGAGATACGGTATCAAATTATTATTGTCAGTACAAATTCAGGTGAATCTCTGACTCCCGATGAGCTCGTGGCTCAATAATAACAGCCGCCCGGGTCGATCTTAAGATTAAGCCGTGCTGGCCTAGGTTGTACGTGGATGGGTGACCACCCATTATCCTCCTTCTTCCTTCGTGATTCCGAAAGTTCGTCAAGCCGTTGGTCCCGACTGTCATTTGTAGATCTTTGACAGTCGTTACAGGAAGTCAGTGGCCCGAAAGTCTAACTAACTGGGGTTGTGGGAGTCAGATAGACAGTCGCTCCATGTAAAATACTGGTATTCAGCTGCTTCCGGCTAGGCTGGAAGCCGATCCTAACATAATTGGGAAAAGGCTAGGCACATAATGATGTCTCTGATTGCCATTAAAATCAAATTATGCACAAATGAAGAAAAACCTTTTAGCGGGTGGTCAAAATCAGAACAAAAACGACCATCTTGTTTTTCAAAATATATTTTGACAAAATGTTTACCAAAAGCGCCCTCTGTCAGCGTCATCCGAGCGCCAAAAGATCCTTGTGCTATTGTTCATGTGAAGTGGATAGTCCTCCAAAAGTTTCGTAAGTTAGTCTACTTACATAAGACGGCAGACGACGCTATTCCGTACGAATAAGTTTACGTAACAAAAGGCAAGCCGGCCTTCTTCTCGCTCTGAAAAACTGAAATTATGAGACTCAGAGTATCACGTACTATATTTAGTGTAAATTATTTTCTTTTAAGGGATCATGAGGTGCATACGTAATCGGCACTTTGCGTTTCTTTCTTTGGAGTTTTTATACTTTTAATGTTTATTTTTTTAGGTTTTGAAAAGCTGCTCTGAGTTTTGTCTATACGTAAGATTAAATATAAGATTATTAGGAAGTTTCTATGAAATAATTTCTGATCTTCACTGGGGCCGAAGCCGCGGGCAATTATCATAAATGTGATACTGAAAACTTTGATATTCTAGGCCATGGTCTATCCGTGTGCAACATTTCATCCAAATACATTCATCTATTAAAGCGTGAAAAGATAAACGTAAAACAAACTAATAGAGACAAACAAATATTAGACAGTGAATTTCAGTTCTGTTCCTTATGTAATTTAAGCCTAACTTGGTTATTATCTAAAGATTAATACATAGACGAGGAAGCTTTACAGCTGTAAAACTAGTTTACAAGTTTAACTTCAGAGTGTTTTCAGGCTATTAAACTTAAACTTTTACATATCTTTAGACACTTTAAAATAAAGGCCCTATTCTAAAGTGTCTAAAGAACTGCAAAAGTTTTGGCTGGCGGGCTTAATTTTCTTCTGTCTGTCTTTTATAGATAATTAGGAAAGACTGATTCTTGATTTAGAATAAAATTAAAACCAAATAATATAAAATCAGACTAAATCAAATTCAATCAATTAAAACCAAATAAAATACATCAAATTTAATTAAATCAAAATAAATGGGTATGTGTATACTGTATTGTAAATACTCTAAACATTTTATATAGTAATAAAAGCGTATTTTATTTGATTAATGTCAAAAAGCTAGCCATAAAAGATTTTCTTGACTCAACATAAATGGCGAAATATGGTCTGAAGAAACACTTCTACCCGTTTGAGGAAATATAGGTGCGTTAATGAAGGCTAACTAATCGTGAAGTTTGGATTAGTTTCGGCTAACCCAAACTTACTATTACTATTACTTGAAACTTTTAATAAAGTGAAACCAGAAACGTAAAACCCTAAATAAATTAAATCTCGCAGAATAGTTCATAAAGTCGGGAGCAGACGAGCGGTGCGTGAAGCTCTGTAGTCTGAGTTTTAATTGCGGACACAATGACGCATTTCGCTGACATTAATGTTATATAAAGGCAGGATTACACCGGGTCATTTAAGCGGCAGTTTAAAATTGTTGATGTTTTTGTCTGTGATTTTTTGTTGATATAGTTTTTTACGTTAAGAGTTTAATTTTCTGTAATTCTTCAACTGAGATAAAAATAAAAGTTAACTATCTTACAACATACAAGTACAGTGTCAGCTATTTCTTTTGACTTGTGTTTTGATATTTTCTGAAATAAGAATTCTGTGTAAAACTAAGGAAAAATAAAGATTGACCATTGAGGTAAAAAATAAACTTCAGTGGCTTATACTTCTATGTGTAAACAAATTATCAAAATCTTACTTACCATCAGGTTTAACCTTGTAAGCTAACTTATCAAGTTCTGAACGTTCTAAGAACCCAATTTTCAGTCCTCGCTTTGCCTGCAGTGCAGTATAACAGGCTGATAAAAAGACCACCAACTTATTTTAAGAAACAGAAATATAAGTACTGTGCTACTTTAAATCTCGTAAGATCTAGATCTTCCTAGACCGTTTTAATCTAAACTACTCGAATATATACGTCAGTCTTCATGTCCTACCGTGAACCTCTGTAGTCAATAGCAGAGTGTAAACAAAAGTACGCAATATCCGTAAACCGAACCTCTCGCGTTCCAGCCATGTTTATTGCTCATACACACACACACACACACACACACACATGCAAACACACAATAGACGTTCTGTTTAGTATTTTCGAATGACCTACCTAGTATTCAAATTCAAATATTTTATTTCAGATACAAAATACAGCATTAAATCAAATACGGTATTAAAGCTGAATAGAACGGTATTAAACTGAATAGTTAAAGAAAAAAAGGTTTGATAAAGACCCGAATGAAAAAAAAAAGGCTTTCTTGAGAGAACTCTTTCAAGTTTACTTTTCCCTTCTTAAAATAATAAATTAGGCTAAATCGTTTTTTTTCTTAATCCGTATATTTCTCGTTCATTCTTCTATATCTTTGTTAAAAGAGAGATACTCGGGATCCGTTGGTCTCGCGTTCGCAAGCGCAGCTACTGAGCGTGGAGCCCTGGGTTCAATTCCCCGGTCGGGCAAAAAGTGTTATTGGGTTTTTCCATTAGGGATTTCTCAGGAACAGCTCGGAGCTTGGAAGTTGGCGGTATGATACCCCCGTGCCTCGGAGAGCACGTTATGCTGTTGGTCTGCGCCTGATCTCTCTCCGGTCGTGTCGGATGGTCCCATCGGACTATGAGAATGAGGGAAGTCAGAGTGCGCCTAGGTTCGAATCCTGGTAGGAGCAAATGTTTGTGTGATGAGCATGGCCATTTGTTTCCGAGTCATGAATGTTTATATGTATAATAAGTATGTATTTACAAACAAAAAAGTATCTATGTAGTATTATCAACTATCTGGTGTCCACGACACAAGCCTCGTTGGTTAGTGTGGCACCTAGATGGCGCTGTGTGTAATGTCCAGCGACATTTATTTATTTATATCTCCTGCGTCGATGGCTAATCCCCGCTGATATTGGCCACCGTGATCGAAAACGGTCAGGAGGACTTATATTATTACTAGGAATGTATGCAGCAAGACAATAAAAACGCATGTGCCATGCCGCCTTGAACCCGCTCTTTTAACGACAAGTCCCCACTTGGGAATTTTTGATAGGAAAGGATCTAAGTCAAAAGTGCTTATTTTGAATATGATTGAAAGAAATTTACAGTGGCTGGTTAATAATATATCTACTACTAATATATATTATGTGCTGGTTAATATGGTATTAAGTGGAATAAGTTAAACGATGAAAGTTACATAGGTAGAGGCATTGAACTGGTGAGCTCGAGGTTATGAGTCTGTACCTTGCTTTACCATTGAGAAAAGTTAAAACAATGTAGCGATTGTTACAAGTAAATGTAAATACAACATTAACAATGTAGCCACATGAATGAAATGAACATTAATTGAGTTTTTGTTTTTAATAACAAGTTTAATGTTAGAATTCGAATCAAGTATTTACTTAAACCTCAAAATGTATGGACTAAACCAGGCCTGTTTTGCTATTCTAGTCGAGTCAAGTAATAAGTTAGTGGCTCATTTTTTCACTTGATGCCTATTATGATGTTCCCCCGTTGGCATTTATAGGTTTCTTTGTAAGAAGGAGTGGGCCATGATTCACCACGCAGGCCCAGTGCGGATTGGTGGCAGTCACAGTTCACATGTCTTTGAATTTTTGGATTTAGAATATTCTGTTTACTTCACCATCTTTTCGTGCACTATTTTGAGAGAGTCGAACAGTGCAAGTAAAATAAAAGCTCGGAAAAAGAAAAAAATGTATCTTCCAAAAATCCCTTTGCAACCCCCAAGCATAGATACTTGTCTAGCCTGAAGAGCCAAATCTGAGTGGATCTGTAGTGCCAATATATCATCCGCTTATGTTTCTGCCGCGACTTAAGATGCTTTGTCCTAACATGTTTGACTTTCTCATGTAATTCCTCTTTGGGACACACTTGTTTATACATACTGCTAAGTGGCTCGTACGTCTGTGTTGAATTTAGTGAAGAAATTTAGCGATTTAGCTAGACTAATAATAGATGTCACGTGGTCCAGATATCAAACTTTCAAAAAATTTACGGATGAAAAACCGCTCAGTGATGGCCATAGTTGATTATGGATATCGAAAAATAAGACTTAGGCGCAGCAGTTTTGATTTGATAATTTTTCACAACTTGATCATTTTATAAGCGGGTCGCAGCTATATATTTATATTTGACTAGCTTCTGCCCGTGGCTTCGCTCGCTATAATTTTGAATTTGACAATTAATTTGGGTCGGAGCAAAAGACGTGGTGCCATCTATTATGATAAGAACGTTATTGTTGTTCTCGGGAAAAGTACTTTTTTTCGGAATGAAAGGTACCCTATGTCCGTTTCTGTACACCTAACAACGTATATGGACAATTTCAGGATAATCGGTTCAGTGATATGAGCGTGTAAAGTTAACAAACAAACATACTTTCGGATTTATAATATTAGTTAGGTTACATGGATCTACACCGGCAGCAGTGATATTGATTTAGGATTCACCAGAGGGTGACTAATAGATAAAATGCCATTCTTCAGCAACGACGACCCTGAAAAATTCAAAATTGCATTGTAATCTTGTTCAATTTGTTGTAGAAATACGGGAAGTTTTGAAAAGAGTAGCCTATTCTCTGAGCTCTCAGGAGCAGACTGTGTCTCAGGACTGATGTCCACTTCTGGAACACGGGCCTCCTCTCTGGCACAGGCGTAAGCTTATTTAATTCCATTAGTTTTTAATGCAAACGTACACTCCATTAATAATCCCGGACACCAAAAGGCACCAATCCACACTAGGCTCACAGCCAGCCAAGTTAAGTTAGTAATTAAACATTTCACTAATTACAAAGTTAGTGAACTAAGTTCATTATGCGTTGTCACGGACAGCCTATCCGACGGCTAAGCTTCAAACACCAAATAGCATTGACACCAGGGGGCGCTACTGTGATGTGATCTAATTAAACCTATATAACACTGGGTCCCGCTGATGGATTATCCTGTCGCTTTCAGAGTGGAAAACGTTATAGGCTGACAATTCCTGTGCTTTTATACCCATTTTGAATTGTAACAGCTTTTGTTATTATGTCAATCCAACGGCGTGAGCTTACAGTGCGAGAAAGATTTACAGAACTGATTGGATGAGAAATTTATAAATACGTTACCAACCTCCCAACGGCCAGTACCGGCCATTACCAGTGATGATAAAACAATCAAATAAGTTTAATAGGGGTCCGTACCTCAAAAGGAGAAACGGAACCCCATAAAGGAAGTCATCCTTCATGGCGTTCCGCTTATTCCGCGTGTCTATCTGTCTGTCCGTCTGTCACAGCCAATTTACTCCGAAACTACTGGACCGATAGAGTTGTTTGGTACACATATTATGTAAATCGGTATCCCAAAGACGGACGTGTAACGTAAATGAATAAATATTAAATATGGGGCCACTTTTGGCGGGTAAATTAGAAAATGAAAAAAAAAATGAAGTGGGTGTACCGCAATTTTTTTTTAAAATAATTTTAAGATAAATTGTTTTGAAGTTATTTAAGAAAATAGGCGAAAATTGACCTTTCCCCCCCTTTAATCCGAAACCACAGGGACGAAAATTTTGAAAAAAGTACAAAAAATAATAAAAAAATAAATTAAAAATCAAAGGAAAAAATCAGGGGCCTATTACGATGGTACGGAATCCTTCATATAATATTATACTAAACATTCATAAATTATAATATTATATTTCCATCATCATCATTCTCCTGCGCTTATGCCAACTTATTTAGGGTCGGCGCAGCATGTCTTCTTTTGACATACTTCTCTATTACTCCTTCTATTAATCAATACAAATTGAATAATGTATACCTATTCATCTTTCAATCAAGCGAACATGAACATATATCAATCAACGAAC
The DNA here is from genome assembly GCA_947578425.1 of Eugnorisma glareosa. Classification (NCBI taxonomy): domain Eukaryota; kingdom Metazoa; phylum Arthropoda; class Insecta; order Lepidoptera; family Noctuidae; genus Eugnorisma; species Eugnorisma glareosa. Next base: position 3,961,142 of record OX387974.1, on the reverse strand, counting down.
AAAGGTTTGAAAGTAATCAGGACTGTTCTGGTACGCAGGTATACAGCGTAGTCTGATCGTGTTGTATAAATGCCAGTACTAGGTATACGCCATCAAAAGTTCTCCTGGAATCCGCTCACAAAGGATAATTGAATTAAAAACAAAATGGCGCTGAAAAGAACTGAAATTGTGGGGTACTTCCTATACGTTACAATTGTGTGAGAGTAAATAAATATACTGTATTCTGCCCTTCTAATTATGACAACCGTAACTAGGATTTTTATGAAAAATAAGTTACCTAATACTTGATTAGAAAAAACGTGATGTGAACTCCAATGTTCACTTAGACGTGTTTTTGAAAAAACCTGCTCTAACGGAGATAGTGCTAGTAATAAGATTATAGTGGAGATAGTGCTATTTATAATATTATAGTGTGTGGTGTTATTCTTACGTGGCGTAACTGCCTCCCTTATTGTAGGTTCGTTGATAAGACCGTATGAGCTCTTACGGCGCGTTTCAGCGTGTTTGTTTAAATTTGATAATGCATCGAAAATATATCCCAAAAATAAACACCGAAGTTACTAAACGGTAGTCTGAACTTTAATTAGTTATTCTACGAAATTAATACTAAACATGAAAGCAGTAACTATCACTTACGGTTTTCATAACCAAATGGTATTTTAAAAAGGGAGTTTTGGTCCTCTGGGAAAAGCAAACGTCATACCGTTCGCCTTGTTTGGCATGACACACTTTCGGGTAGAAAGCAGGATGATCTCATTTAATCTGTTCGAGTATTCTTAATCTTTCATCGGGAATTTAGATACGTGGTTAGATAATTGTGCAGATAAAATTCAAAGTGGGCGTTTATGTTCATTGTAAACATTGTGAACGTTATTTTTGATTGGGACATTGAAACTTGCGTTTTTTAGATTCTGCCTAAAAAAGGCAAAAGTTTGAATAGATATGTCTTTATGAATTTATATTTAAAACTATTCCCTACTTTCACTTTGAAAAAAACTTGTCTGAAATCAACAAACACTACTGTGGCATTCAATCTTCAAACAACGGAATTGAGAAATCCTTGGAAGACATCTCAGCGCAAATGAAAGACTTGGACCGGAAGATGGATATGTTGGAGGGTGAGAGGAATAATGCGCGGGCAAAAATTGCTGAGTTGGAAGAAAAGAGTGAGAGTCTGGAAAGATTTGTTAGAAAAACCAGCATTGAGATAAGGGGTGTTCCAAAGAGGAAGAAAGAGAAGAAGGAAGAATTGCTCAGCATGGTTACGAAACTGATAAAAACCACAGGATTAGAGTGCTCTCCCTACGACATTAAAGATGTTTACAGACTTCCCTCGAAAGAGAATGCTAGCACATCCACAATTGTCACCGAATTTTCAAGCACCTTTTTAAAGGAAAAATTCTTAGTCGGCGCCAAAAAATATTACAATGCCCAACAAGGACGACAATTGAATACATCCCACCTGGGTCTTGTCGGGCCTGAAGCAGCCTTATTTATTTCAGAACACCTAACCTCAAAAGCAAAAAGACTTCACTTACTAGCCAGGGAATTCGCTAGAATTGAAAAATTTCAATACTGCTGGATTGCAAATGGACGCGTTTTTCTGCGAAAAAAGGAAGGAGAAAGGTATTCAATTGTCAAAAATGAAAACACCTTTCAGCAACTTCGAGAATCATTCAAAAGTGATTAACGTTAAGTATTTTATACAATCTTTTGTTCTTTCCCTAGTATTAATTTTAGTTGTAACGCAAAATCTTAAATCTAGTACATATTCCTACACTCAAACTCAATACACACCTGTCACCACAAACCACACCAACACCGTGCTCTCAATGTCACATTACATAATAATTAATTTCGCCTTCCCCTTCGCCGTATTGATATATTATGACATATTCCTATTATGCTCGACTAGTCCTAAAAATAAGCTACCAGTCCTCCCCTATAATACTATTAAAAATGGCCAATTGCTATAAACTAATTAAGGACTTGGATGAGACTCACTTATTCATAAGCACGAAGCACAACAACCCCCAACAGTGCATCAACGACATCGGTGATATGAGCACACAACTGACCATTATCAGTCAAAATATACGAAGTATCCAAAAAAACTTTGATAATTTCACTGTTTTCTTATCACGTCTGCACTTCTTGCCCGATTTAATAATCCTGACTGAATGTCGTCTGAGTGATGCCACACCTGTTTATAATCTTGAAAACTATGAGTGCTTCTATTCCAAACGCTACCTTAACCAAAACGACGGCATTGCGGTCTTCTATAAACGTGATCTCCAAGTGGCGATCGAGGAACCACCTTTCACAGAAGCTAACTGTTTGCTTATTCACAATGGTAAAGAGTTTATGATTTGTGCTATCTATAGGTCACCATCATTCCACAACACCAATACTTTTTGTAGTTCGCTTGAGAAAATTATGCAGGTACACGATTCAACAGCTAATTGTGCCATAGTAGGCGACATCAACATAGACATAGGCAGTGGTTCTGCAGACAAACGTGCCAGCGATTATCTGGACATTACTGGGCATTATGGTTATTATCCTGGCCCTCAGTACCCTACACGTGACAGCACTTGTTTAGACCACGTTCTGCTTAAAACCAAAAGAACTGCTAGAGTATCAATATGTGACTCTGGAATAACCGATCATGATACTGTTATCGTCGGAATCTGTAAAGCTGCTACTCCCTGCCTATTGCCTAGCGGCAATAACAGAGTGAAGATAGACTACTCAAACCTATCCAAAGCAATCGCGGATACTGACTGGAGTCATATTTTTAACCACAGTGACGTTGCCGAGGCAGTTACTGACTTCACAGAAATGCTTTGTGAGAAAATACGCGCTTTTACAACAACGGATACTGTACGAAATTCAAAATCCATTAAAAAACCTTGGATTACACAAGGGTTGCTTAAATGTATCCGAAAAAGGGACCTGTTACATATGGAAGCGAAAAAACCAGCTAACAAGGACAATCCGATCATCCAGCAGCGATACAAAAATTATAGAAACACTTGTAATAATATAATACAAAATCTTAAAACAGATAACGAAAGGAAACTATTGGAAGATGCAAACGGAGACAGTAAAAGAACATGGGCAGCTGTTAAAAATATCTGTAACATTAAAAATAAGAGCCCGAGCGGCCTAGATCTACTACACATATACCCAGATCCCATTGAGTCACTAAATAACGTGAACCAATATTTTACTAAAGTTGGTGAGCAGCTAGCTGAAAAGACGTTGCTACGCATCAATAAGACCGAAGTAGAACTCGCCGCTATGAACTCCTTGCAGGATAAAAACCCGTCTAGCAAATCTTTTTTCGCAACGCCAACTGACGACGTAGAGGTTAAAAAGATCATAACAAACCTCAAAGACAACTCGGCACCTGGATGGGATGGTATCACAAACAGGACACTTAAGCTAAGCAAAAATTACCTTGCAGCACCAATCACCTTTTTGTGCAATCTAAGTATCTCAACTGGCAAAGTACCAACGATCATGAAAACAGCGAATGTAAGCCCAATTTTTAAATCAGGTGACAAAACTGTCCCATCGAATTATCGTCCAATTTCCTTACTGACATCTCTGTCCAAAATCTTGGAAAAGATTATCAACAACAGACTCCTCAGCTACCTTGAGAAGAATGGTCTGATATCTCACAATCAATATGGCTTTCGCAAGCATAGGTCAACGGAAGATGCAGTCACTAACCTGGTTGATTTTGTAGTAAACAAAATGGACAATGGCTATAAGTGTACTGGTGTTTTCCTTGATCTGGCAAAGGCTTTTGATACGGTGTCCAGGCGTATTCTTCTTAAAAAGATGGAAGCTATTGGAATTCGAGGTGTAGCTCTCGAGTGGTTCCAGTCCTATCTCACGGACCGCACACAAAGAGTCTGTATGAGTGACAAGGGTAGCAGTTATGCCAATCTCAACTACGGAGTTCCTCAGGGCAGCGTGCTTGGGCCAACCCTTTTCATCCTTTACATAAATAGTCTCTGCACAATGGAACTGGACCGAGCTAAAATATTTGCCTATGCTGACGATACCGCCATAGTTTTCTTTGATAAAACCTGGGAGGGGGTTCAAGAGGCTGCTAACTTGGGTTTAAAACTGGTTTCCAGTTGGCTTACACACAATCTACTGACGCTTAATGTAGATAAAACAAAAGTCGTAAATTTTAGCGTCAGCATAAGAACATCGTGCCCAGGAAATCTATCAGTTAAGCTGCACTCTTGCAATATTAATGCGATAACAAGATGTACCTGCCCAAGCCTTGAGCGAATCAAACAAATTAGATATCTTGGGGTCTACATAGACCAACACCTTAACTGGTCAAAACAAATAGAGCATGTAACTGGAAGGGTCAGAAAGCTTCTTCACATTTTCAAAAAAATGGGTCGTATTGCTAATGCACGTGTTCTGAACATGCTATATTACACACTCTGCCAATCCGTTATCAACTACTGCATCTTATCGTGGGGTGTAGCTCACAAGACGCGTCTCATAAAAGTAGAACGTGCACAACGGTCACTTCTAAAGGTTACCTACAAGAAGCCAATGCGCTTCTCAACTGACACACTGTACCAAGAGTCCGGTGTTTTACGTGTGCGGCAACTGTACATAATGGCTGTGGCACTGAGGTTCCACAAAAATGCCCATAGCGCAATAACCTACCCCAAAGTGCGCTATCTTAGAAACGGAGATAAGCCTCGATGGCAGATTCCTAAATGTAGACTCGCTTTCGGCAACAGATATTTTCATTATATGGGACCCTTTATTTACAGTAAGCTTAATAGGGAAACGGATGTACTGCCGATGACTAGAAATAAATTCAAAACTCACCTCTTAAAATTTCTGGCAGGAATGGACTATGAAAGCACGGAGAAGTTCCTTAACCCATGACTACAACACATACATTCACGACACAAATACATAAAGGAAGAGTCGGACCAAACGTAAGAATTTTCATTCTGTCCCCAATGTGATGGTTTATGTTTTTTTTTTTATTTCGCTTGGTCTCAATCCACCTTAACTCAGTCATTCATCACACACCCATACCTCACTTACACACCACACACATGCACACGACACACTTCTAATTAATCCATACCTTTAATTTAACTTTTACTTATATTTTACTATTGCTCTGGAATTGCATATTTCCTACTGTAGCCTAACTAAGTAATCTTACCTGTACGATGCTACTGTATAGTACGCCATACTTCCTATTTATTTTTTGTAAGACGAAGGAGACTAGTCTCCACGACACAGGGAATCCTAGTGTGGAGGCTAGTGATATTTCAGCTTGTGTAATGCTCTTTTGAACAATAAAGCTTTATTATTATTACTTACTTACTTTACCTTCACTTTATAAACTTTCTTCATCATCATCTGCTTAGACTTTTCCCAAACTATGTTGGGGACGGCTTCCGGTCTCACCGAATACCAGTACCAGAATTTTACATGAAATGACTGTTTATCTGACCTCCACAACCAAGTAGCTGGGTAATACGGTAGCCCTCAGTAAGACTGTAATAATAATAATAAATAATAATAAATATCGCTAGACATTACACACAGCGCCATCTAGGTGCCACACTAAGCAACGAGGCTTGTGTCGTGGACACCAGATAGTTGATATTACTACATAGATACTTTTTGTTTGTAAATACATACTTATTATACATTATACAGACATTGACAGTATGTCAGACATTCGGCTTCTGACTATTCGTAACAAATGTCTAAGATCTACATGACAGCCGAGACCAACGGCTCAACGTGCTTTCCAAAGTACGGCGGAAACCCGGTATGTAATGATGGTCCACAATCCACGGAGCAACCTCGGCAAGCACGGCTTAACCTTGAAAGTCGAACCGTGCGGCTGTTATTATTTAGCCAGCTTTCTTCTACACCCTAAATTCAAAAACATCAATAAGTCGACCCGACCTTGACCTATTTTAAAACGTGCACAGCATTCAAACATTACCCAATGAGCCCGCTGCCAATCCAATCGCCATGCTAATGGGCCCCGCTGTCACTCGGACCTGGCAAACATAGACGGCGGACAAGTGACTTGTTACCGCACTCATGCATTTTGTAAGTACTATTTATAGTAGTGCTGGGGGAGTGTCGTATAGTTATAATGTCGATGTGAAAGAGTAATCTTGTTCGAGGCTCAGTGGAGTTGTCACATTTGGGAATAAGAAACTACTTCAAAAGCTTTGTTTACACTATGGTTATGGTTGGTGCGTTGCGTAGTTTAATCCAACACAATGTTATTATTAAAATGCGGTTAAGAAAAGAGTAGCAGCTACCAACTACAACAATAACTGAATAACGAATATTCTTAATAACTCGTTGGTAGCGATATTGTCATATCTGAACTACGAGTAATTCCCGATACAATCAAGTTCCAGTTACAGAAAAGATACAATTGCTGTTAGGCTGGCCAACTTAATTATACTGTGCACATAAAATGGATGGTAGCTTAGAATGAGAAAACTAAATAGGTGCACAATGTGACAGTAAAACTATCGATAACTGAGCAGTAAACACAACACTGGAAGTAACCTTTGTATGCACTCTTCTGAACTATGTTGATAAAATGTACAATATTTCTCACGTCATAGGATACTAAACCTTATTTAAATTTATTATTTATATCAAAAGTGCAGGAAAAGATTTGTTTTTGATGTCACTATGCATTTTGTTCATACTCTTATGTACTTGAGTTTTACAAAAATCGTTCTAAGAGATTTTATTTTCTGTATTTGTAATGCTCGAGAGGGATTTGTTTGGTTGCTTTAAAAGCACTATGTTTTATCGATAAGTGAAATGTAAAATCTTTTAGCCGATTTTAAGCTGAAAGCAGAGCCGTAGTGCATGTCTGTCTTCATTTAAAGACGTTTAACAAAATCATTGAGAATAATTGCCAGCTATTTGGTTCTTTACGTATCTTGGAGATGACATTAAAATAATATAATACTGTTTTAAACGTTCACGGTTTACAACTACACATAAACTGTCACTTAAGGGATATCTTCCGTGATTGTCTTTAATTTTGAGCTCCCGATATTTCGACGCTGTTGCAAGCGCCATGATCGCGGGTTGGAAATATCGGGAGCTCAATATTAAAAACAATCACGCAAGATATCCCGTAAGTGACAGTTTATGTGTAACAATTTAATAATTTGTAACCGTAAACTAACGTGTGTTACACACGTCGTGTGTGTTGTGTGTGTACTGGAAGCTGACCTCAAAAGTGTTCGGAAAAGGCTTAAAAGATAACGTAAATGGAACAGAAAATAGTTGATCCGTTTCAGTTGATCGGTTTAGTTGATCGGAGTGGAAGACCAGAATGAAAATTATTACCGGTTTCTAGAACGCCGTCTGAAAACAATTCTAAGTGCTGAAAACTCCCTGAATTCATTCCGAGCTTCGTTGAACATCCATTGTATTCCCTGAATTGAACGTTTATCCCAAAAACTCAGACGCATTGACAAAGTGTCTCCTCAGGGGACAGCAATTTAAAAACCTGTTTAAAATCTTTTTCATAGCTGTCTAAAGTTCTTTACTTGTAAATTAAATAAATTTTGACAGTAATTTCAAATATCATTACATGATTAAACTTAAAAGGTATATTTTTTGAAAGTAGATTTATTCAACCAAACCTAGGAATATAAGTTTAATCAATCTCTAAAATTCCACGACGAGGGCCCAGTGTGGGATGGTAGATGTCACACGTCTTCGAAGTTTTGCTTCTAAAACATGTCTATTCCCTCACAATATAATCCTCTATCTAATTATTAGATTCTATTAGGGAGAAATTCCTTCTAGTAGCAGTAGTTCGGTTGTTAGTCCGGTTGACCGAACTACTGAAACTTTCAGTTGCGATAGTTCGGTTCTAACAAAGCACCGACAATTCAGCTTTTCTTTTTTTCGCAGCTTTACATGAATAAAAAAAATTAAACCTAATTTAAACAATGTAAATTGCATCGAAAGAAAATTAAACAATCAGCGTGGTAGTGAATTGTTTCAAAGTATTTTAACCAACACGCAGTGCATTTTAACAACTTTTTAACAAGTAAATAAAGTTAAAAAGTTGCGCTTTGTCACTAAAAGCAGCCTTACAAAGAGGAGAGAATAAAATTCGATGAATAGAATAACTTTACATTTTCTTTTCAGGGTCCCGTACACAAAGGGTGCCAACGAGCCTGTCCTTCCGTCTGTCTGTCCGTCTGTCGCAGGGCTGTATCTTTTGAATCGTAATAGGTAGAGACTTGAAAGTTTCATAAATTTTTGACCGTTAAATCAACAAATTATAAAAACTTAAAAGTTAAATGGGGTCGCCATACAAGACATGTTTTTGCAGTGTGTAGTACGGAACCCTTCGTTCCTACAGAACGCCGGATGGAATTCTTCAACATGAACTTGACTCGGGCCTGTGGACGATGAGTAATGGGCTTGCTCGCCTTCCGGTCCGTCCAACATAAGACGACAGGCCGTGTCGATGGCGCGTTCGTGTTCCACGCGCGCCTCAAAGAGATGTCAGCAAACAGGATGGGGTCCGAAAGGACCAATGCCTGCTAGGGCTGCGGGACTGTTCAAAAGAGATACCGCGGCCCTGGAACACAAAGGGCAAAAGTAGGAACATGGATGGGTTTTAGTCAGTACAAGTCTGACCCCTTCATTTGATGATTTCCCAACCTAAAAAAAAAACTTGGCTGGTTTTGCATCAAAACAGTTGACACACGTAAGCTCCTACTTACTACAATATTTTTAAGTTAACCCCTTTTACAGAACGTTATATTTTTATTTCTTTATTCAATATTTTTGAACCTCTGTCAAACCGATAACACGACATAATTTGACATGTACTCGATTTTACCATTTACTTACAATTTCTGTTCAACATAATAATATATTCATAGCAACAAGGATTTCACTTAAATATGTCGATAAATAAAGCTTTTTGATTTTCTGAATTTTTCGCCTACTTGTGGGGAGGCAACATAGTCTCATTTTTTCATACTAATTCTACTGTGGGTTCACACTGTACGTTTATATTGATTCAAATTCCATACCCAGGAAATTATTTATTTGGATTGGATTTAATAAGACTGTTTCATGATTTCAACGATTTCCTGCAATTGTATATTTTGATAATTTTATTGATGTTTCAAACCATTTCAATAATTGACGAATAGAGGGAGGCCTTAATATTATGTCCAGCTGTGGACTATAAAATAATGATAGCTTTATTGTTTTCCATTAATTGACATAATGTATCAGAAAGAAAGAATTGCGATTAATGGAAAATCTTCTGTTACGCGGACGACACGGCCATTGTTTACTAAGGGGACACGTGGGAAGCCGTCTGCAATAATGCCGAGCAAGGACTGTTATAGATAGATGGCTCAAAGCCAATCTACTAACCCTTAGTGTTCCTAAGACAAACTACATTTGTTTTTCTCCTAGTAGAAGGTCTAAACCAGGCCTTAATTTTAAAATTCAAATCCACGCGTGTACGGAAACTAGGGACCAAAATTGTAATTGTCAAACCATTAAACATGTAACGTCCGCAAGATAGGGAGTTAAAGTTGATGAGTGTTTAACCTGGCATTCGCATATTGAGATTGTTACGTTACGGGTGCAAAAATTGATAAGGATTATTAAAAATCTAAGACATGTGATGCCCCAGAATACATTAAATAGCATCTATATTGCGCTCACGCAATCAGTTATAGCATACTGTTTACCAGTCTGGGGAGGAGCCACTAAAACTAAATTCCTTGAGTTAGAAAGAGCCCAAAGGTCACTCATAAAAGTAATGTACTATAAACCATACAGATACCCTACAGCCGACCTATATAAACTCAGTGGCTTCTTACAGTAAGAAAACTATACTTTTTAATTACGACCCTTTACTTACAAAAATCTATTCCATTTAACCAAGACAGTCAGGAGAAAAGACGAAAAGATATAGTGGAATCCCCAAGTGTCCGAACAGCTTTCGCACGGCCAGTAAAAGCCAGTTTTTCGGTCAGTATGCAACCCAATCAGCCTACATTTATAATAAAATAAATAAAAAGCTAAGGTTCCACCATGAGGTCGCACACGTTTGCATAACGGTAATAACCGAGTGGCTTACAACCTTATCATACGAGGAAACTGAGGAAGTTTTGGTTAGACTTGTTTAGTTCCCACACACACACACACACACATAATAATACAGACCTACCCAAAGAGCTGCTAATTCGTTTATAAGTCATTTATTTTTCCTAAACTTAATTTATAGTCACCTTTTGTAACCATTTGTGCAATAGTCTCAATGTTGTGAGATATCCCCAACACAAGTATGTTCAATTACTTACTTTAATTATAATCCATGTAACTGCTTTTGAGACAAATAAACATTTTTATTTATTTTTTTTCTATGGAAAATTTCAATCTCAACGTAAACTTTATCACGTCAGGATATTTTCTCTCACTTTTTGTTTTACCAATTTTGCACTACACAGCATTTCTCATCGACCAACAGACAAATCCAACAACATTCATTTCAAAATCCAAGCTTCTGAGATTTCGTGATAGCATCAGTTTTCAAATTAAACGAACCGGCGATGTGAAGGAAAAGAACTAAAAAAGTAACAGATAGCGGCTGAAGCTCACTCTTCACTTTGAACCCACACAAAATTGGAGCAATTTAGCGTCATTTCATAAATGCACTCGTTTTCTCTTCGAAAAGCATTCAGATTTCTTCGTTTCGTGTCAACGTTTCTTTTGCTAGACTGGCATACCCAGATCTTCTGTCATTTGTTTTTATTTTACTATTTGCAGTTTAACTATAAGTCACGGGCTTGTGAATAAAAAATAACGGTGCGGATCCATTGAAGGTTCAGCTACGCTTGCTGAGGTTGGGTTGAAGATGGGTGACCTTCCATTCCATACCCAGACCCTTTGTCATTTCTCGATCTTTCGACGGCTACAGGACTACCTGTAGCCGTCGAAAGATGGAGTAAATCAAAATTACCCCTCGGTAATCCAAGAAGTATTGAATTATCAAGTTACTGGGTTGTGGAGATCAGATAAGCAGCCCCTTCATGTTAAATGCAGGCCTACAGCTGTATCCGGTTACACAAGCAGCCGATCCAAACATGATTAAGAAAAGGCTAGGCAGATGATTTTAGTTTAACTAATCTATTTCTGTCACCAGCCACCAAGTTACAGGATGTGAATGGTATCCAATAAGGTACATAGTTCCGTATCAGGTTGAACACCATATGCATAATAAAAAATAAGGAAGAAAAGTAACAGAACTGACGCGTAACGTGAATTCATTCAATTTGCTACGATCGTGTAGCAAGCGTAGCATGGTGCTACGGCGTAGCTGTGTCGTAGCTCCACGCCCACTTGCGTGTTTAATATAATATGCAGCACGTTTTTAATCCTGTCAAGAAGCTATTATTTACCTTAAACCTTAAGGCGAAAACACCAGATTAGATAACGAAAATTTAAATTAGGTACTTTTGTGTAAAATAGCATCACGGAAGTATAATCATTTAAATCATCAATATCTACGTATCTAAGTTTAAATTACTCTATTCAATGACTATTTGAAATAAACTTATGAAGATTGTTTGAGGCGGTTAGACCGGTGAATTTTATGATACTAAATTAAAACATATTATTTGTTACGGTCATGATTCATATTTTAATCAACTTCGAACCATATACTGACCTGAAAATGATGAAAAACAGTCGTAAGAATATTCGTTACTATATCTGTAATACCCTTAGTGTAAAAATAACCCTTTTCACCTATCCTAACTTTCTATCTAACGTCACCTGGGATGTAATCTGAAAGTGGTTTTGTTTACAAAGTGATGTACGGAACAATTTATCTTTCTACTTACGTAAGATTTATCACCGCTGATATCATGATCGCAGGAAAAAACGAAACGATACATCGGTGTGGTATTTGTTTTTTCTTGAAAACATATTACTTACCGAAGTACTGTTTTCTTCTTCTTTATATGTGAAGTTTTATGAATTGTATGCTCATTTTCACGAACTTGGCAACTGCGAAATGAATAACTCAATATTGATTGTACTTTGGTTTGTTTTAAGCATTACATTTAGGTGTTATATAGTGTTTGTGAAACGGGCAGTAGAGTTTAATTAAAGTAATATTTAATAACTATATTGTTTAGGATACTAAGTACAAAAACGCATTGATAACACCAATACATGAATCACAGCACCTATTTTCTCGAAGATTTATCGAGAGCCCGTACCATAGAACGCCCGCCCACTCTCAGAACTATTGAAAAAACCGACCACTGGCAAGTTGGACTCGCGCACGAAGAGTTCCGTACAAATACCTAAAAAATAAAACTCGTTTGTTGCTTAAGAGGCCGGCGACCGATGCGTTTTTCATACAAACGTAATACCAAAATAACTTGTAAATCAAAAACATTCTTAAGGTACTGTCTCTTTATTCCGATTGGAATACAAAATATCTAGGTTCCCAATGAAATATTTTGAAAGGACAATGATATAAAGACGAGATATGAGGAATTTAAAATTTCTATAGAAAACTTATTTTTCTCATAACTCTTGTTTAAATCAGTGTCCATTCAAAATATTTCATTGGGAACCTAGATATTTTGTATTTCGATCGGAATAAAGAGACAGTACCTTAAGAATGTTTTTGATTTACAAGTTATTTTGGTATTACGTTTGTATGAAAAACGCATCGGTCGCCGGCCTCTTAAGAGCCCTCCTTAAATAATTATTCTATTCTGTTTTTAGTATTAATTTGTTGTTATAGCTGCAACAGAAATAAATCATCTGTGAACATTTTAACTGTCTAGCTATTACGGTTCATGAGATACAGCCTGGTGACAGACAACCAGACAGATAGACAGACAGACAGTGGAGTCTTAATAATAGGGTTTTGTTTTTACTCCTTGGGTACGGTGTGGAACTCTCTGCCCCGGCCATCTGTGTTCCCTGCCACATTTAACCCGTCTGCCTTCAAAGCAAGAGTGAACAAGCATCTTCTGGGCACACTCGTTCCATCATAGACCACATCTATCGCTTTCCATCAGGCGTGATCGAGGTCAAGAGCAGGCCCATTTTTTAATAAAAAAACCCTAAAGCCAACTGTGATTTTAACGAATAAAGACACCATTATTGCAGCACACAATTTCTCAAAAACTATCATTATTGTTAAAAGTAAGAAACCATTACGCCCTCAAAGAAACAAACATTCATCAACGCTTTGTCAACTCCAGACAAAACACAAACAAAACATGAACACACAAAGAAAAATAGAATAATTACAAACGTTATTAAGTTACTCTTATAAAGGGCAAGCTAAGTGTTTCACAGGAAATTTGAGTCACCGATCTATCAAACTCTTGCGCCTAAGTGCTCCGCTGAAGGATCGCTGAGAGATGACTGGAAGCTGAAAGCCTACCATTCAATACGGTGAGAATTTCTTCGCTTTTTCATTCAAATATTCTTTGGTAGTTAATGACTTTTATGCACGGTTTTTGAGGCATTCTAACTCGACTTTATTCAGGCGATTGTGCTATTGGTTCGTTGTAAACTCATTGAAATGTTTAGCTATCTAAGTTTATGTAAGGATCTTAGAAACTAGGCATTATAAGGTAGTGTTTTAATAGCAAACGTCACGCGAAAGACATCTCGTTAGTCTAGTGGTCGCACGCACGACTGCTGAGCAAGAGGTCCTAAGTTCGACTCCCGGGTCGGGCAAAGAGCTTATTGGGTTTTCCCATCAGGAAATTCTCAGTAGTCAGGAGTTCGGAATTGCGCCCGGTTGATGGCAATAGGCTCGCCCCTATTACTTGGGACTTGAATATAACTGGTGAAATGTGGGTGTACTATTAGGTACACGTCTGCTTAACCCTTCGGGAATTGCGGGCGTGATGTTATGTTATGTCACATGAAATTGCAGCGTTGCGTTTATGTTGTCCGGCGAACCGGAACGGATGAAGGTGCGTCGTGTGTTCGTATATGATCCTCGTGGACGATAAACCTGAGAGTACATCAATACAATGATGGTACTATTGCAACTTTTCGACTGTTCTGAATAAATTTCACGCGTCCAATTAAAACCACTTAAACTCACTCAAACATCACCTATGTACTCGTAACTCCATCAATCGAGTACAAATAGTAGTTCAAAATCTGTTACACAATACGTAGGGAAATCCAATATCGCACGGGTGTAGTTCAGTGGAGGACAAGACAGGCAAAACTTAAGCCGATGTCACAAGTTACTAGTCGAAACACTTAACAACTTTACTGCGATATTGATAAGTTTTTGCCTATAGATATTCACAGAGTAGAATATGAAATAGTGGAGGAAGTTCATAGTTTTGAAGTGCTGTAACATTTTGTGAATAGAATTGAAATGTTGTAGGGTGGAGTTAACTATTGAGCGAATGAGCGCCATCGGTGACTTATGAAGTCAGCGCAATACTTCTTATTTGAGTTGATTGTGCGATAGCTATTAGACAAAGATTTGGGTGATCCGCTTTCGCCGTTTTGCTCCTCTATCTTTGCCAGCTATACAAAATATTATATCAGCAAGGTATGGTCAAGTTAAAGTGCGTATAGGCAATCAAACTGGACAACTTTTAACATAGGACCAAAGTCGCAATCGCAAAAACATAATCCAAAACTTCAATACCTGCTCGACCTAAATGTAAATGCCAGCAGATTTATTTATGATACAAATTGTATTAGAAAATATTTAAGTTTTGACCACCTTTGCCCTGATATTGTATCGATATTCTTCCGATGCAATGGATTAATACTCGTACGAAACAAACTAGAACGGAATGAAAAAAAAATTGGTCATTTATATGTATTTACGGAAAACTCACTTGTCAAAAAAAATATATACCAACATTTAAAAATAAAGCGAACTTTGTGTAAGACATTTTCCCAGCATTTCTTATGGATTTGGATTTCTCCATATTATTCCACTTAAAAGAATCACTTTTAAGTGGAAATATTAATTAAAGTACACATACAATACTTTTTTATTTTTATTTATTTAGGCACATTTATAATCACAATGCGTATGTCAGTCCCATCGTACCCTAAATACACATTGTTCATATCTGGGCCATGAACCTAAACAGACTCTTCGCATCATCTCCATTTGGTTGAGCCAAGATTTTATGGAATAATGTACCTACTTCAAGTCTGTTCAACCTGAATACCCTACAGGTCATTTGCATACAACCTTATTCAAAAGTACTAAGTGTTTCGGTCAATTAATTACTTTTTACATAAGTTGTGGCAGTTGTGGTGTCATTCGCAAGCTGCAGATGGAATGGGAAATGAAAATAGAAAAAAAATCTCGCTTTTCAGCGGAAATCCTGACGTTTTAAATTAAATATTCCAATGAAAACCTTCCTTTGCATTGAAATACTAAATAGTGGACGATTTCTGATTTATAAAATGGTACTGATTTATTCAGTAGTGTTATAAAAATGTGGCTTGTAAATAAATGTTGGTGATTAATTTCTTGGCAATGCTTTTGGAATATTTTCCCGACTCTGCCTCGATGTAATAACCCCGGAAAATGGGATGTAAATACTCTATGTTTAATTTCTCGAAGTTTGGGGAAGTGTCGGGTTCCATACTGATAGAAATGAAACCGAGGGTATATTAAGTTGGCGTTTAGTTTCGAGGTGCAAACTGTACTTTTCACTTTGAGTGCGAGAAAAATAGTCAATTTAGTACAGAAACATTTAATAAATATTCTTATTCCTCGAGTCCATAAAACTTTTGTAAGTTTTTAGGTAAATCTTCCGCGATTTTGGCGGAAAAAGATTATCTATTACGTCTTTTACTCTTTGCTCGACGTCAAACTCTTCACTGTCGCTGGATATTCTTAATAAATTTATTTAAAACCGAACAAAACACTCGACAAATAAAGAAAGTACCCGTTTAAAAAAAAAACCAGTCAAAGATTAACAATTTAAAACACATGGCGCCACCTTCTTTGCGGAATAACTATGGAACTTAAAACTCTCAACATTTTCGCAATGAAGATGGTCCACACTCCACAGATAATATTATTTTTACTGGCTGTTTGAGTTTGTCTATGTCACATGAAAGAAATTAAATAACTAATTACTTTTTACTCCCTAGAGATTAAAGTGGTCACTTTAGTCCGCTTCGTAGGGCTATATTGGCGTTTGACTTTTAGAGCATGAGAAGTGAAAATAGTTCTTATTTTAAAATATCCGTTTACCTACCGATTTTTTTTTTTTTTGTCTTTGTTTGAAAATTGTAGATAAGTACAGTATTTTTAAAGCTTTCTACAATAATATTATTAAAAAATCTGTAAGAAAAAGTCCTACCCACTAACCTGTGGTGTAAAGTTGGATGGTTGCGGGGGGTTGCAGATAGATGGCACCGTGCTTCCATAGTGTTGCTGGTAAGTCAGGATCTTCTTGTGCGCCGACGCCTGGGCGCGGTATGCGCTCACACTCAACTTCATTATTCAGGTTTCATACAAACAATTTTAAACTTTAACACTTTTTGATTAACGTCGATTTTGAATTGTAGTTTTCTAATAACATAATTATATATTTTCCTTTATATATTCATAGCACTTGTTTTGTTACTGATATTATTGTTACACAGTCATTTGCACGTTCTATTGTAAAATGAATAATATATCAATTGGTTATGAATCTCTACACACAACCGCTGTTTTGAATTGGCCCATGTTCCCATCTGTAACAAGAGAAACAATGTTTTAGATAAATCACCTTAAAATAGCACACAAGGCCGCGTCCTAACCAATGCGAACATCGTGTAAACACATGATCTTCAACTTCATTTTTTTCCCCAAAGTTGAAAGCGTTGCCACACAGACTGATTCTCCACACAAATGAGTGACAAATTAACGATTAACGATCGCTCTGGTTACGACCGACGTGGGGTAACACTCGACACCGAGTTTTTGCAAAAAACTACTGATACCTACTTTATGCAAAGGTTTTAATAAGAAAAAGATGATAATGAATAAAATTTTAAAAATATCATTAGTAAGTACAAATAATTAGAAGTACAATCCAAACTTGATTTAAAATAAAGCCTTTAATTATATAGAGCTGATCGTAACACTTTAACTTTTTAATTTAAATTCCCGAAAACCGAAATTTTCAATTCCAATTTTATTGTCAATCATGCTGACATAATCCCTTGTCCGCTATAAACCCAAGAAGTGGGGTCAACGATTGGCCATCATAAAACGGGGCTTTTTATTATATTTTGAACTGAAGTCCTGAGTAATAAAAAGTTTTATTCCTGTCGTTCTCCCCTCCCGGAGTCGTCATAATGACTGGTGTTAGGGTCTCACTTAACCCTAATACCGGGGAGCTCAATTACAACTAATCACCGAATTTAATGATAAAGTTCTGTTGGAAGATGAGCGAGGTAAAATTAATTTCGATGACAATTAAAAATACCAGTGATAAAAAGAATATTTTTCATTTTATTTTTATCATTAAAGGTACAAGCAGGCAGGGTAAGGTTTCGGGTGGTTCCTGCACCGAAACGGGCGGGAGGAAGCGCCCGGGTGTACAATTGTACATACCATTGCGAGGATTGACCGGAGGACACGGCGGAGCACACGGTGGAGATCTGCCCCACGTGGGCGGAGCTCCGCCGTGTCCTCGTAGCGGCGATCGGCGGCGGCGACCTCTCGCGTCCGGCCTTGGTTCAATCCATGGTCCGGAGCGAGACGGAATGGGACGACGTCACCTCCTTCTGCGAAGCAGTCATGCTAGCGAAAGAGGTGGCGGAACGTGAGAGGGAGAGAGCCTCACGTCACAACTGCCGCGGGAGACGCACCGGGCGTCACCACCGGCATCACCGGGTTCACCGTCAGCTCGCCGCTCGTCCGTCTTATGACGACAAGCCGTGTCGACGGCGCGTTCGTGTTCCACGCGCGCCTCAAAGAGATGTCAGGAATAGGAAGGGGTCCGCAAGAGCCGATGCCTGCCGGGCCTGCGGGGCTGTTCGAAAGAGATACCGTGGCCCGGGAACACAAAGGGTGATGAAGGAACATGGATGGGTTTTAGTCAGTAAAAGTCTGACACTCCCTCCTGCTCCGCCCAGAGCGGGAGGAGTCATTTGATGATATCCCATCAGAAAAAAAAAACAAGGTGCAGGCTGATACTTTTTTGCCCAGTGAATTTAATTAGTATCCATGTTTATTTTTGCTCTGAGAGCTTGTCGAAAAAGTAGACTGAGAATTCTTAAAAAGATCCCTAACACAGAAACGAAATCTTCGCACGATTATGACAAACTCCTCAGCCAATCTAGTTTCTAAGCAAACATTTGCAGCATGTTACCAATGCTTTACAATCAGCCGTATACTCGACGAGCTGGCTCAATCTACTTTATTTTGTTCACTCATTTCTCTCGGCTTTTCTCAGTAGACTCGTAAAATAGATAGCTACAGAAGGTCGTCTTCGTACAAAGAACGAAAATACACGCACACAAAGGCACGATTGACGAACAACAAGTGCAAGCGTTCCACGGCTGGCGATTGTTTGAGGTAAAGTGCTACAGATATTTTGGTATTCGAATGACATTGACCCCTCCGGTTGGAAGAAGTTTTGCATTTATTTGCAAATGATGGCGATGTTAGTCTCGTGACTGTTTAACACCGCTCGCGACCGCGAAGAATCTTTTTCGCGGCCGCTGCTAAAGGTGGAAACTGTT
Source organism: Eugnorisma glareosa (assembly GCA_947578425.1). Classification (NCBI taxonomy): domain Eukaryota; kingdom Metazoa; phylum Arthropoda; class Insecta; order Lepidoptera; family Noctuidae; genus Eugnorisma; species Eugnorisma glareosa. Next base: position 3,942,323 of record OX387974.1, on the reverse strand, counting down.
TTCTCGCACTACAACACAGATGAATAATGGAAGGCTATCCGCGACAGAAGTTGTGTGCTCAACGTACTTGCCTCATCACATATTTAATTAGTACTGCCATCTCCAGACGCCGTAACTTGGGTCAAGCAACACGTGCGTGTAGTGAATTTTTTTCCCGTGATCACGTCATCCCTGTAGTCTCATCGCTTCGCGTTGCGGTGAATCGTGGCAGGGTTTCAACTTCTTGATTTTTTTTCACGGGGGTTGCTTGAGCATGTAGCTCGTGGCCTAGGGGTATGTGTGTTCCCTCGTTACTGGAGAAGAACTTCTGTACCTATCTATAGTGTGATAAAGTGATTGTACGAATATACATCTCGCCTGAACTCGGTAATCCTATTTTATTTGTTCTTGGTTACTAGTCTTCTATGCTTTCTCTCATCGTGTTTGTTGATAGCAGAATATTAGGTTTGTATGAAAAATGCGACCGTAGCCTTTCTTAATTTTTTTTTTGACCTTGTGGGTAAATGTACCTACTAGTTTGTTTTAGTGTGATAACGTAGGTGCAAATTGTGAAAATCTGGTATATGCGAGCAAATGTAAAAGCATCATCACGATGTCTCACTAATATCAAAGTGTTTCATTATTACGTACGTTTAATGACCACAAGCACGACAGCTGAACACAAGTTTCTGATAACTTTCCCAGGTAACGAACACGTCACATACTCAGGAATTATTGCTATGAATGGCGGTGCTCTCGAGGTCGATCGAGAATAAGTTTACCTCGGGAAAACTTTGCAGTTTGGTAAAACTAACTTTGAGAGAGGCTAACCGAACAATTCAGCTGGGCTGGGCAGGGTTTGGGAAGGTTCGTTGAGTCTTCTCGTTGCGTATTCCAAAGAGCGTACAGACTAAGGTCTTCGACTAGGTTCGAGTAAATAAAATAGGCACAATAACGTATTTTTTTTCGCTTCTTTTCCAACCATTTCCTTACATAGATACAATAGTGACTATCAAGCTAAGCGAGATGACCCATTTTATCTGCCTCATCATCTGCCTAGCCTAGATCGGCTTCCAGTCTAACTGGATGCAGCTGAATACTAATATTTTAAACGGAGCAACTGCCTATCTGACCCCCACAACCCAGTTAGTACTAGGTAATACGATATCCCTTGGTAAGACTAGTTGTCAGATTTTTGGTCCACTGACTACACTGTAACTGTCAAAGATCTAAAATGGACAGCCAGGACCAACGGCTTAACGTGCTTTTTGACGGAAGAAACTCGGTATTGATGTCGTCGGCGGTCACCCATCCACAGACCAACCCAGGGAAGCGCGGCTTTACCTAACTATTGATCCCAGCGGTTGTTATTATATAGCCACGATCTCCTCTGAGATAACCCATCAACATAAATGACCCGGCTCCCGGTACTACTTAACCTTGAAGCTTGAGGGTCCATGCCACTGAGAACTCTGCGCAAAATTTAATGACCAAAATTATAAGAGCGTTAAATGCTTATCGCGGAAATAAATTAATTCAGAATTTAATTAAAAGCTTAAATCTTGTGTCTGATGTTAATTGTGTACTAAGTCTTACACTGGCGATAATTTATGTGTATTAGGAATTATATAATGTAATCTTATAATGGGATCGTTGTGAAAATCTCTTGTAAATGTAACATGTTTTAATTATTACAAAAGTATCGTGATAATTGCCGGATTTTTGGTACAGCTTAAAAATTATGTTTCTAATTCGGTTTTGATTTCTTCGTTTTCTTTTAGGATTTATATTATAATTTAGTTATAGGGTTTTAATAATCAAATCTAATCTAAAAGAAAATTGAAAAAATGTTAAATCTGACTCACACCTCAAGCTTTCTTTCTGCTCTTAAACGTAATGTTCTTCTATGAAGAAGATGCAAAAAGCATCATCATAATTATAAACTGAAATAGCTTTACGTGTCTGTCTGTATGATCGCATTGATCATCTAAAGTTCTCCACGGATTTTGATGCGGTGGGATGTTTAACAACATAACAACACGCTTGTAATTCCCGGAAGCCTAGGCAGAGGTGTAATAGGGGGCTGGCCTATTGCCATCAACTGGGCACAAATCCAGTGTCCGTGACTGTTTCTGAGAAATTCCTGACGGAAAAATCCAATAACAATTTGCCCGACCCCGAATCGAACCCTCCCGGGATCGAACCCTCCCGGGATCGATTCCCGGGTCGGGCAAATTGTCATGCTCAGCAGTTCAAGTAGAAGGATGGGATATAATTGTGTATAGTACTAGTACATCTATAATAAACTTCTCTAGAATAAAGAAATCTCAATGTTTTATTAAGTCCTAAAATCCTGGCCAAGTTGGAGCAGCCCGCTGGTTGTTTATAATTGTTATTTAAATTAATCTTATTACAAAGCAAAAAGTGGCTCACAAAAATCTTGAAAAGTACATTAGAAGAAACACCTGGAGCATCCCTTAAGGGCAACATAAGTTAGGAATTTATTACTTAGCGTGTCTTCCTTAAACTCCACAAGGTTAAGGAAAACACCTCGAAAAACCCGAGATCTTCATAATAAATTCTATAACATTTAATGTGCACAAAACGATACGGGTTAAATACCCGAAGAAACTGTTACTCTAAACTAAGCCTTATAGTAGTGACATAAGAGCCACATGAGGAACCATCCTTTGCTTTCATAATTTGTGTATGTACGGGGGGGGAAGGCCAACAGTTTCTTTGAGCAACATTAGAAAAACACATTTCCCCTTAACCTGCTATTAGGTAAGTGTTCAGTCAATATAACATTCGCAAACTGTGCTCCATCTACTCCTGCCCTCTGAGTCCGAAGCTCTGCCACCGAAGAAACTGTAGAAGTGGAGAATTTTTAAGCCAACAAAATATAAAGTACTCATGTACAGGAAGAATAATATTTTAACACCATTGGGTACCAGGGTATGAGGAAATAGTGATAACTTCAAACGCACCCAAGCGCGCCTCTTTTGTTTATTCCAGATTTTTGCAACTCTATGTGCCAAGGCTGCCAGTTTGTCTAAAAGGCAAGATATGGTACCCTTAAAGTTGTTTTACTCTTTGCTATTATGTTTTTTACAGCGGAATCATTCCAAAGTCAGTTTAGCCAACTGAATACCTTCCGGTAAAATAAATGTGTGAAATGGTATACAGTACTGCGTGTTTTTTTTGGGTTTTGAATGACATTGACGCTGTAACGTTGTTAGTAAACTCTTTGTAAAATTCTCTGTGGAAATTGTATTGAAATAACAAGACTACGGTGTTATTTATGATAAAAAAACGCACCCAAAGAATTATGCAGCACTGTAAAAGGAAAGTCGTGTTTCCTGATTCCGTCATTTTGTCATTTGTAAATCATTCGTTTCGGTAGCAAAGTAACCTATAAAATATCCTGTTTGGTACCGAGCCTATTCTTAGCTGGTTATCTAAACGGCCATAAATAACCACTCAGTAATAACTTAGGACAATCTTTATAGGCAATATGTCAGGCTCTGACAGGAAAGTACCCACTAGCAGCCATAACAATGTCTGGTCCCTATTTTGTTGAACAAGTGAAATTCAGGATTCTAGCACCTAGATTTGGGAGTAACATAACATCACTCCTGTATGGGCAATACAGAAAGGTCAATCAGAGGTGTGTCTCATTAGTACAGCCATGTGAGAGTACCTTTAATAAAATCTTACAATGATAAAAATAATCGATCATGATCGTTAAATAAAATGAGAGACGGCGGTCTCTCATTTTATGTTGGTCATGGCTCATGACATCGTGAAGAATCCTGGACCTGACCTGAGGCCTGAGGGGGAGAACTTTAACCTGAAATAAAACACAGACAAATGTTTCTGTCGGCCATTTCTAGCGTTGCGTGCACAGTTCGGCGCAAAGGTGCTCAATGTCCAAACGAGTAGCGTGGCAGGCATTTTGTTTTAAAGACACAATAAGTCCGAAAATCGCTGGACACTATAGTCCTGAAACTACAGGTATAATTTAATCATAGTTTTTATTTTGACGCCTGTTAGGTAGTTATTTTGTGTTCTTTTGTTTTTTGGTGTTCGTTTGTGGTTTTTTATTTTCCTTTAACGAAAACGAAATAGCCTGTTATTTATTTTAAGATAGTTATCCCGTAATTGTTTTCTTAATTTTTATATTTGTTATATCGATATGTTGTAAAAAAAAAACACATCGATTAGAACTTTAATAGTCTCAGATATTAACGAATTCATAGACTTTTAACACGTGTAACTTCATGAGGCAGCTCTTCCTATAATTTTGGGAACTGAGCACGAAAGTAGAATTGGATCTGAATATTTAAGTTCTGCTTACTAACAAATAAATACAAACAAGTAGTTTAAAAGTTTGTATTTCATTTTGTTTTGGTTGGATATTTAGTTACAAATATCTAACCTGATTTAGCATTATATTCGTACACTTTCGTTTGAATGAATATAACAATAAAAATCAATTTTATTTATTACCAATAATTTCAATTGTTAGATTCGCTCTACCACATAAAAACTGTTCTGTTTTATTGAAAATTACATTTTAGTAGTATTATCTCGTCGTACACACATGACATAATGAAAATCGTGAAATCTGAAAGGCACATTATAACAATTTAAATCTTTCTTTATAAGACTTCACAGACATCTTGAATATTAAAATATTCATTTATAACGACTAAACTTTTATTTCGATCTATTTATTCTAAATTCTTGCCATAATTTTCGATTACTCTTCACTATGATCAAATATACAGCCAAAGCTAAAAAAATCAGTATTTCGACTATCATATGCATTATTATGATATATATAATTAAATATTTCTAGTAAATTTATTAGAAATAGAACCTTTCCGAGCACAAATATCAAAGTAGCTATGTAAAAGCGAATCCTTTTGTTAATAGATGTCAGCTTCCTTACCACGGAACAGAGAATATAAAACTGCAATGTACAATATAAAACCAATTACTGCAGGTGTTAATAAACAGATGACCACAAATGGATATGTTATGTTTTCTATCCAAGCATACATATACAAAAACAGTTTAGCAGCTAAGTATATAGCCGATAGTATAAGAGGTAAACCCCAAGAAAATAGGCTACTCTTCAGATACCTTCTGCGAATCTTAAGTTGCAAAAGTTTCACAAAATCAACATAAAAAATATAGCACAACACTAGTAACCAACAATGGCACGACAAGTAAAAGTACAATATTATTGAAATGAGTATAAACCACATTTCTGGATGCTCTGGTATTGCTTCCTCGTAAATAATTGACACTGTTAGTATAACAATATGCAACAACAAACGTCCGGCATTCGCTATGTTCGCATTAAGAAGCACATAGTTTTTGAAAGTTCGGAACTTCTTGACGAGGCACCACGATGTCACTCCGTATATGATTGCAGCTAGAACCAGCACGAACACAATCACCCACACAAACATTACGGTTTTACGTGTTGTTAGATTAGCAGTTTGTGTTGAGTCTTCGCTTATATCGTATTCACAGGTGTTATATGCACTGTCGTTATCGGCCATCGTGAGCGCGGCGTGTGCAGCTCGACACGCGCTCTCTGAAAGTGCTGCCACGCGTCAAAAGAATACAATTACAAAATCGTTGTATGTAGTGTGTTCTCATTGCGTCTAATGCCGTATGCACTAATGTGACTATCGGACATGGTGAGCGTCACGTGCGCAATTTACCAAACACTGGAGAGCACTGCTGCTACCTCCTTGTCCACATAGATACCCGCCGGAAAACGCGTTGAAAAAATAAGTGTTTAAAATAAGTCTGTTGTTGTTACCGTTATAGCTCTCTGTGGCGGTATAGTACCTTCACAGCTTTTACTGCTAGCTTGTAAGTAAGTTTTGTGTAAAAACACTTTTGAAAATGTTCAATCATTCAGACCTCAGGTTAGACGACCATCTTTAGATAGTTTACCTAAAACTATGATAGGACGGCAGATCTGTGAAACTCGTAGAATGTGTTATGTGTCAATTTATAAAAACATCATATGTTTACAAGGTGACATTCCCTTAAAAAAAATGACATGCCATAGCTATCCCACCATAAATAAATATTATAAATTGTTTGTAAGTTTGTATGTAGGGGGTAATCTCTGGATCTATGGATCTACTGAACCAATTTTGGAAATTCTTTCATTAATAGGAAGCTACATTATCCCCGAGCCATAGGCATGCTTACAACGTGCCTGTGGCATAATTGCCGAACAAAATGCGAGCGAAGCCGCAGGCAACAGCTAGTAATAAATACATCGATTTCGTTTTTTTTCTTCCACTTTAAGGTAAAAACACAAACACAACTTAGCGAAGGGGCCAAGTAGGCAACATTAGCAAGATCAATAATGTCACGTCACTGTTGATTTGGGATCGCACCCGTCAAGACCTCCTGTCGACTTCTCGGCGCCTGGTAGGAGGTTGCCAAGAACATCACATGAATGACAGCTTTTTTTCTTCGGAATTCATCCTGACTTGGCAATAAAACAAGCCAAGTTAATTATCAAATAAACTACCGACCAACATGATTCTATCTTTCAAGCTGGAACCAACGTTATGAAGAAAATAAACAAAGTTCAATAGGCACTAATTAATTAAAATATAATTTTTCTTCCTCACTATTATCCTCAAAGATGTAATAGGGTGCGAGCCTATTGCCATCAACCGGGCACAAAACCAGACTCCGTGTTTGCTACTGCGAAATTCCTTATGGAATAAACTAATAACACTTTGCCCGTCCCGGGAATCGAACCCAGGATCCCATGCTCAGTAGTCGCGCTTGCGACCACATCGACCAACGAGGCAGTGTCACACATGACACATCAATATTTCTACGCGAGCGAAGTCGCGGGCAATAGCTAGTATTATATAGTTATCAAAACAAAACACATTTAAGTAATGACGAGACACGTTGGGATCGATACCGTCTTCCCTGTTGAGTCGGTATCGTTCGGCGTCTGAGGCTCCTGTCGACTAGTTGGCGCCAGCCAGAGATGTTACCTATGGCGTTGCTAAAAATATATCGATATTTTGATGATTTTAAGTAAATCAGCAAAATGCTGTCTCTACGACAGCATTTTGCATGGGAAATGTATGAGGTATGTGATGTCGAATTAAATTATACATTGAACAACGTAAAATGGGAATTATAAATAACGGATCAGTCGAAGCTAAATTTACGTAACCACAAAGGGATTGTTAATACGATTTCGTATTAACAATAAAGATACATGAAGATGTTGCAGCCCATATTTTTAATGGTTTTACAGCAGCTCTATGAAAGTATTGGCTTATGAAAACCACACGGAATAATTGAATAAAAAGGTTGTACGTTCTTTCTAACAGTTTAGATGTTTAAAACAATTTTCCCTGAATTTATTTTAATTATCATAGTTTTTAAGAATATCTATAATTAAAATTTAAAATCAATAAATAATGTACAAATGGTAGATAGCTCAACCTTTTAACAAAAATTTAATTGTGTTAACTTTGTTTAATATTTGTACACCGTTGACAGCAAAACATAGAGATCTCTTAATTTTATGTGTACACCTTTTTACACCAATGTTTTGCAAATAAAAAACGTTGACTTTACTTTAATACGATAATATATTTGGCTCGTATAACACGAAATCATACATAAATAGATTATCGATTGCAAATACTTATGTAAGTGTAGTGCCAAATAGAAATAAGTCATGTAAACATCGATAACAAGGTAACACAACACTTGTTCACATCACTAAACGACAAGGTAAAATGAAGTGAAGTCCTTTAGGTTTTTTAATATTCATTTATGTATTTGAGAAGCTTACACTGAGAGTTCAGGAGGGTTCGCTTACACCCCAAAAATAGGTCGAGGTTCGAATCAAGGGTCATTATAACAAAAACAATAGCCTTAATGTTCCTTCTAATTTTTTTTTGTTCTTTTTATCTGTTTTTGTTTAGAAAGTAGTTCCCTAATGGGCTCAACAAAGGATCTATTTTTTTTTGCCAAACAATTTTATGTCCACAAAAAATTAAATATGGATGGTAATAGCACGTGGTGATCTTTCTTACCTCTTAATACCTATTATTTTAAAAGCGAAAGTTTGTGAGGATGGATGGATGTATGGATAGATGGGTCCATGGATTATCGTGATTTTTCTATTTATTTTCGATTCAAATATTTTTTGCTTAGGGTTACATAGTTTGATAAACAGAACGCTTGTTAACGGTATCGTGAAGGATCTGTGACCTTGTATATTAGAGAATACATGCAGGCGGATTGAGAAATGCTCATACCGCAGTTCGCTCCAAAAAGTGTATCGACCCAAGATGAATCTGATTACCTTACGGACTATTTTTGCTTGCAGCATCCGGCCGCTATAGAAACGCTTAATAAAAACTTTCTCTTCCTTGGTTCTCTTCCTTTTTTTGTGTTATTCCTATCAGTCAAAGAAAACCTCAAACATCTGTGATCATTAACAGAGCCTGAGAATTTTCGTAAAACAAAAGATACTGTAAAAAGGTCGCATATTTTTTTTTTGGTTTTACTGCTCTTGGTCCGCACTGTCTTTGTGCGGACCAATAGTAGTAAGGGTGGTGAACAGATGTGGATATCGTGTGCACGGGATTTTGATTGAAAAGTGAGCAGATTCATCTTGGGGTAATGATACCACAAAGAATCTTCAGATTTAAATGATGATGATTTTTAGGTATTGCTTATAACGAAAAAACAAAACACAAATTACGAATGTATCTAGAAATAAATAGGTGTCGAATTTTTATCCTTCATAACTAAATAATATCTAAATTTAATTCAAATTGTCTTTCATACTGTCGGTAGGTATATTAATATGCTCGAATTGTTGTGAATCAATTTCATCTAGAAACTAATATTTAGACTAGTAATAATATTACTATGAGAGACGACCTGCACAAAATAAAGGTTCAATTTGATACATCTGGCATGTTACAAGTAAGCATGTACTGTCATGGTATGCGCATGTGATGAAGAGGGACAAATCGCATGTGACTAAAAGAGTGATGATTATAAATGTTAATGGCGGAGAGGGAGAGGAAGACCATATAAACAATGGATAGATTTAAATAATATCATTCAGATCCGGCCTGTCCCTTTGCTGTCCTCCCTAGCGACGCCCTAAGCCGAGGCTCGTACCCCACAGGGGGTGCCCTTAGCGAGTGGTCGCTTAGTTTTCAAGTATAGTTTGAAGCCCCTGGCTGGAGGCCTTAGATTCATTTTTAAGGCATCCACAGGGATTTGCCCGGTTAAGTAGTAGCCAGCCTCAGAGGCTGAACTGTGAGATTCCATCTACAAAAAAAGTAACTACCCGTAGCAACGGGTCATGGGACAAGGACAGGAAGATGCTGATGACGAACATGTTTATAGTAAGCAAAACTCTTTGTCTTAAACCCATAGAAACTAAGCAGTAACATAACATAACACCACGCCTGCAACCCCCGAAGGGTAGGGCAGAGCTGTACCTAACAGTATACTCACATTTCACCAGTTAAGTAACTGGTACAGTAACTGGGCAATAGTAGTTTTCATTCCACCAGCTTCTACTAAATATTTTCAGCCAGTAACCAAAGCATATTTTTATATACAGTAGCATATTATTACGTAGGTATATTAAAAGCCATTGGCAATGTTGATTGAACTCAGTTCGCCCGTGCCTGGCGCTCCATCTAATTCGTATGGACGTATTCAAACTAGAAACGTGAGCTCGCGTACGTAGTCAAAATCTGATATTTTTGTGCTAAAATATCTTATGTACAGTACGTGTAATGATGGCAATTCTATAGTTTAAGTAGTTTCTGAAAATGAGACTTACAGCTTGGCTACAGGAAGTTCGCTGATTTACGCGTGAGGTAAATTAAGGACACCTTAGGCATTCCCATATCCCATAGGAATATGAATAAGTAAGATAACTCTATTCATTAATTTTTATTCTATTTTAACAAAAAAAATAAGGATCATAATAATCTATTGCAATCTAGCCTAAACAGACTAATAAGCAATTTAACTCTAACTTATATTATATTGTATAATGCTAAGAGTAAGAATAGTGTCAATTTGCTCTTTTACACAGTTCCGTAGCACTTGATTTCTTACCCCCGTACCTATAGCAAAGTTATAGTAATTACTCGAGTTTAAGTTATTACGCAAACATTGTTATGCAATAGACAAGAATTTAAACGAAATAAGAATCGTGAAGCTAAGAATTATAACTTTTGACAGTTCTAATTTCAAGCAACTACAAACCTACAGAATAAAAACCGTATCTTACATAATTAATTTACTCAAGTAATCACTCTTTGACTGATACTAGAAGTAATCATCTTTGACTTTTTTAACGTTTATAGATACGGGTATAAAAATCTGATATGCTAAAAAAACACCGTTATTTTTAGTCGTGGACTGAACTTAAGTGTTACACACCGTAAAAAAGCATTCAACAATAAAAGCAGAAAGCCTTTCACACCTACCTACTTTCCAAACCATTTCCAACATACCTCACTCATGCAAGTCACATTAAAGAATAATACATAACACATTTCTTCTAACTGCCTTCTGACATAAACAGCAATACTTTTACAACACATCATTTATTATGTTTACAGTTACATGACAAGCTTGTTTGCAGCTGGTATGAGACGATGACAGAATATTAATCGTGAAGACAGTGCAATGCTGGGTATAAAATTAGAATTTGGGGGACTGTAAAAAAACATCCTGTGTTTGTGACGAGAATTTTGAGGTGTGACGATAAATTGTAGTTTTTTTTTTAAACTTTGCCCCACACTATGAATTTCTCCTGTATCGTGGGTGCGTTTACAAACATTTAAACTCACATACACAAACAGCCAGACCCGGAACAACTACCTGTAGATCATACAAATATTTGTTCCGTGCAGGGATCGAACCCGCGACATGCAGCGCAGCAGCCAATCGGTCAGCCGCTGCGCCAACCGTGCCGTCGTTTTAACTTGTGACAAGTTTATTTTAAATCAATCAAATAATTTATTAATAGATCATAAAATCCAATTTGTTAGTAATACCTACACATTTTAAACACTAGTGTTAGTAAATAATTATAATTGGTAAATTTTGGTAATAATGACTAATAATGTCAGAATCACCTTTATTACAATAATCAGCAAATAAAAAGAAATCAATAAAGGACAATAATCAAAAATGTGCAATAATTTAAATTAAAATTATTTAAGGCACAATAAAAAACAGCCTTGAAACCTAGCCTTATCGTAGATACTCTTTAGTAAGTATTTTGTAAAACCACGAGTACCACGAGCGCTACCATTTGACTATTAGGTAATTTTTAACTATTAGGTTAATTAAAATAGCAGTAATAGTAAGTAAAGACTGAGATGTACAAATGACAGCCGAGACCAACGGCTTAAAGTGCTTTCCGAGACACGGAGGAAACTCGATATGTAATGGATGGACACCCACCCACAAACCGACCTTGGCAGGCGCGTCTTAACTTTAAAGAAGGACCCGTGAGGCTATCATTTAGTGTTTAAATTTATTTACCCACAAACTGCTCCTCTCTTGCGATGTTATAATTAACTCTGTTAGCTTCCGTTGCTGCTTATATCCAGTAATAAGAAGTGCTATTCTTAGTCAATACCGTGAAAACATCTACTAATAATCTGTAGCTATTTGACCTTTACAAGGAGCGTAGGAAGCAAAGCGGCTTATGTGTTTTTATTGCATTATACTAAGAATAACAAAGCAAAATTAATTTATTTTTGAACTTCTTTGTTGTGTTGTTTGTTCATTTCAAAGCTTTCGAAATGAATATGTCAAGAAGAAGTGGAACAAGTTTGTAGTTAGTTTTTAAGTTGGCTACATGTAACTGTTCTACTGTTACTCGTACCTACAGTTGGAGAACTAAAATTGGCGACAGTTGAAAATAAAATTAAGAATAACAAGAAAAAACCGGCCAAGTGCGAGTCGTACTCACACGCATATAGCACCGTAGCACCAAACAGTATAATAAAAATATTTTGAAGGCATTCGTTCATATTATGTTGTATTGTTTTACTTTCATCAACAAAACGAAATTTGTTTTTCATAGTATGTTAATGAAAAAAAAAGTTGTTGCTGCAGTTTGATGAAAAAGTCCCTTATCTCAAAAAATAAACATCAAAACTTATTCAAACTAATTTTGGTTGAAAGTTTTTTTTTACGTTCTATAATCCTATATTTTTTTCAGATTTCTTCTCCTCTTACTTTAGAAATTAGAGGGGGGCACACACATTTTACCACTTTGGAAGTGTTTATCTTTCAAACGATTGACTTTGAGAAAAAATGGTTTTAGGAACCTCAATGTCATTTTTAAAGACCTATCTATAGGCACGGCCCGCACGTATAGGTTTGATGAAAAAAATATTTTTTAGTTTCAGTTCCATGTATGGGGAGACGCCTCTTATCCTATATTTTTTTAAATTTTTGTATAAAAACCTTATAGCGGCCCAAAGAATACATCTACCTACTAAGTTTCAACTGTGTAGTCCTAATAGTTTCGGAGTAAAGTGGCTGTGACATACACGGACAGACAGACAGACAGACTTGGCGAATCTATAAGGGTTCCGTTTTTTGCCATTCGGCTACAGTATTTTCTTGGTTATTTTGATTCTGATTTTTAGCTAGTGGCTCAGTTCTGGATTCTGGTTCTGTTGATTGCCGACACAATTTAGATTTCCATCGACATGCTTAGAAAAAGATTGGATTACTACCACTCACACGTTGTAAAAATCACAGTTATCTTTTATCTATACTATAATATTTTATGACAGCAGATTTTACAAAATCATGAACGGCATATGAAGAGGCACCGATTAGTTATTAACTCTTACTTAAGACGATTTGGTAATTCTCGACAGGGGATTCCGTGATGCAATTCCTCTTCTCGAAACATATTGCTATGTTGTCCATATGGCGTGGTGAAAGCCAGCTGTCAACTGGCTGTGAAGAAGCCAATATATCTAGCTATCACCTTGTGCCGATGGGTTGTGGAGACAACTAATGGAAGATTAAAGCGTGATTTTAAAATATTCAGCTACACGGTATTTAATCGAACATTGCCCTCGACAACAACGGACTGTAAGATAGCAGCAGCGCCTATCAATGCGTTCCAAGAACCGTATGAAGACAGCTGATATACCGCAATTTACTGAGACTATAAATAGGAACGCGCATAAGCTAAATCGTCTGGCCGACTACGTTTTTAGTGTTCTATGTTTTAATGTAGGGGTTAATTTTCGGTCGAACTACTGACCCAATTCCAAAAATTCTTTCACTAACGAGAAATTACATTATCCCCGAGTGTCACAGGCTACATTTAAAACGTTCTTATGGGTTAATTCCCGTAAATAACGAGAGCAAACCCACGCGATTTGCTCGCAGCTAGTTTTGTAACAATAAGATAAGGTTGCTTCTATCAGAAATCAATGTAAAATAATTGTAAAAGGTATCATTCCAGTCTCAGTATATGAAGCGGTTCCTACATTCGGCTTTGCACATTCACACCCTGATTGGTCAACCTCTCTACGAACTTTGTCGTCCAGCCAATTTTTTTACCACAGTATGAAAGCCGGTGCCAACATAATAAGATATGCCGCCAAAATTCGGCTACCAATGCAACCATACCGCAAAATTAAAATGGCAGTCACGCTGCGTGAAATTAAAAAAAGAATAACAAAATACTTAGAAACAAACACATAAAAACATATGAGTTAAATACAAAACCTATTTATTTTATGTTGTCGGCTCAAAATCTTCCTTTGATTAACTTGAATTTGATTATTTATTAAAACACAAACGTTATAGAAACAGTAAAAAAAGCAATTCTTCCAAATTGAATTAAAGACGGACTCGTTGGTTTTGTGGTCGCAGGCGCTATTGCTGAGGTTCTGGGTTTGATTTCTCAGTCAGGCAAAGCGTTGTTGGGGATCCCCAATATGCCAGCGCGTCGATAATCGTACGGGTATGAAACGCGGATGCTACGGTCACTAAACCTGTTACCCGTGCATGCAGGGTATGAGGCGCTGTTTTTAAGTTCTAGTGGGCGCCGTCATAGCACGGTAATCGTATGGTACAGTGGAGTTGGCAGACCTTAACTGGCAAAATGTGGATAATAGGTAAAGGTTCACCTCCGCCGTTTTTTTTTTTTTTTACCGATGGGAAATCATCAAATAACCCCTCCCGCTCTGGGCTGAGCAGGAGGGAGTCCAGACTTTTACTGACTAAAACCCATCCATGTTCCTTCCTTTGCCCTTTGTGTTCCAGGGCCGCGGTATCTCTTTCGAACAGTCCCGCAACCCTGGCAGGCGTCGGTCCTTACGGACCCCTCCCTGTTTGCTGACTCTCCTTGAGGCGCGCGTGGAACACGAACGCGCCGTCGACACGGCCTGTCGTCATAAGACGGACGGACGGCGAGCTAGCCCATAGCTCACCGTCTACAGGCCCGCGCCTACGGTGGCCGGGGGCCACCACGTGGCCCCCGACGCCCGGTGCGTCTCCCGCGGCGGCTGGGACGTGAGGTTCTCTCCCTCGTTCCCACGTTCCGCCACCTCCTTCGCTAGCATGACTGCCTCGCAGAAGGAGGTGACGGCGTCCCATTCCGTCTCGCTCCGGACCATGGATTGAACCAAGGCCGGAAGCGAGAGGTCGCCGCCGCCGATAGCCGCTACGAGGACACGGCGGTGCTCCGCCCACGCGGGGCAGGTCTCCACCGTGTGCTCCACCGTGTCCTCCGGTCGATCCTCACAATGGTAGCACCCGGGCGTTTCCTCCCGCCCGATTCGGTGCAGGAACCTCCCGAAACAACCGTGTCCGGTGAGGACCTGCGTCAGGCGGAAGGTGAGGGCGCCGTGGCGCCTCTCTAGCCACTCCTCAAAGAGGGGACTTATCGCCACTATTGCAGCGTGCCCTGCACGGGGTTGCGATAGTCTCCATGTCGCCATGAGATCGCGCCGGAGGTCTGTCCGCTGAGCGACAATTTGCCGCGGCAGCGGAGTTACCCCCCGGCGTAGTGCCTCCACGCACCACTCGTGCAGGCGCGCGAGGACTATCGCCTCCAGATCCCATGGCGGCAATCCGGCAAGGAGGCTCGCCGCCTCGCCGGAGATCGTGCGGTATCCCCGGACCAGCCTTACGGCTACCACCTTTTGGGGCGCGTTCAGGTAGTGGGCGGCTCGCCGCCTCAAGGAACGCGCCCACACCGGGGCCCCGTAAAGGGCCATGGATCGCACGACCCCCGCGTAGAGCCTCCGGCAGGAGGCGTTTGGACCCCCCAGGTTGGGCAGGAGCCGCTTGAAGGCAGCCCCGGCCCGTTCCAGTTTGGGGGCCAAACGTCGGAAGTGCTCCACGAAGTTCCACCGGCTGTCGAGGACGAGACCCAGGTACTTCAACGTCGGCTCGACGCCGATGGAAACCCCTCCTACCGTGAGCATGGATCCCGACGGTGGCGCATTCCGAGGCCCATGAAAGCACATGGCCTCGGACTTGTGCAATGCCACCTCGAGACCCAATTGCCGGATCCTCTCCACGACCATCGCAACCCCGCGTGTCATTAGCTCGGCCGCCGCCTCGTGCGACCTCCCTTGTGCCAGCACCAGCGTGTCGTCTGCGTAGCAAACTACGCTGACGCCGTCAGGGAGGTCGGCGCGCAGCACCCAGTCGTACCCGATGTTCCACAAGGGCGGCCCTAGAACCGATCCCTGTGGAACACCGCACGACATCTCTCGCCGGTTCCATTCTCCGCTGTGACCAGGGTAAATGACAAACCTGTCCGACAGGTAGTCCCCGACCACACGACGAAGGTAGGTCGGCACCCGGTGATACCGGAGTGCCTCCCTGATGCAGCTCCAGGGCATGGAGTTGAAGGCGTTGGCGATGTCGAGAGACACCGCCAAGACCAGCCCACCCCGGGACACTGCATCCCCCGTCGTGAGGGCTCTCACGTCAAGCGCCCCCTGCGGAAACCAAACTGGTGTTCCGCAAGATCCGGCCCCATCTCCGCCAGGTGCCCGGCGAGGCGGTTGGTAATGACTCTTTCAAAGAGTTTGCCCACCTCGTCGAGCAACACGCTGGGCCGGTATGCGGACAGGGCAGGGCGCCCCGGCTTCCGTATGAGGACCAGCTTCCCCGTCTTCCAACGAAGCGGGAACTGGCCTCTCTCCAAGCATGCGCTTAGGAGCCCCTCCAGTCGGGGCCCGAGAGCCTCCAAGGCCAGGACCCAGGCTTTGCCAGGTAAGCCATCGGGTCCCGGGGCGGCAGTTTTGGCCTTAAGCCTGCCTACCGCCACTCTCAGGTCTACCCCGGTCACTTCCGGAATGTCGTCATCGTCCTCTGGGTGGTCCGCTTCCAGCACCGCAAGCGGCGGAGCCATAGGCGGGGGAGTGTGCTCCCCTCGCGAAGGGAACAGAGCGCTCACCACGTCCTCCACGAGCTCAGGCCGGAGACTCTGCGTCAGCGGAGGGGCCCTGGTGCGGAGTTTATCCCGCACCATCTTATAAGGGCGCCCCCACGGATCTCTGTCGAGAGTCTCCAGCATCTCCTCGCGGGCCACATCCTTGGCCCGCAGGACAGCCTCTTGGAGGGCGGTCTTCGCCGCTCTGTATCCCTTATATACAGCTCCGCCTCAATGGCCGCCGCATCCGGAGGGCGGATGCGGAGCCTGCGATGCCTGGCGTACAGGTGCCGCGCATCGACGCACGCCTCGCGCAGAGACGTCAGCTCTCGCGACCACCAGTACACTTGACGCCGGGCGCTTTCTGACCGAACCCGGGGCATAGCCACGTCACATATATCGGACATGGCCTCCTGGAACCAACCCGCCTCATTGTTGACGTCGGCAGGCCTGTCCGGTGATGTCACCCAGGCCTGCACGATCGAGGCTTCCAGGAGGGTTCACCTCCGCCTAACCTTACAATGAAAAACCAGATAATGTAATATTCTGCTATGTTAAAATGTTAAATGGCTGTAAAATAATGGCCTATTATAATGAGTTTCTTGGACAAAGTAGCATTGAGCGCTAATCAGAGCGGCCACACGCGCTTGAACGATGAGAAGATAAAACACGAACAGTGATTGCAATCTGTACCCTAACGTAGTTACATTCAGCGACAGAAGTTGCTGATATACAAAATCACTTTTCTTTTGTTTAAAATTATAAATTATCCAGAAAAAAAATATTTTAAAAGTATAAATTTATTGCTGACATGTAATAATAATTAGAACTCACTGTGGCCCGCTGTCTGCTAACCAAAACGTGCCAGAATTGTCGATCATTGACAAAGTAATCAGTAGTTGACATTTTTGGTAATCCTCTAACTGAAAAGCGTCCATGTGGTTTTCTAGAGGCGTGCCACTGACAAGTCATTTGGTAATGTTGGTTTTATGACCTATCATTTTGACATTTATTCCAACCACTGACACGTCTTTAGATACGCATTAACTTTTTAAAATTGTTTTTAATTTAATTGCTTGGAAACTTAACTTAAATGGAGTTGGGCAGAACACCTAGCCAGGTACGGTGATGGCAGCTGGAGTAAAGCGGTGACTGAGTGGCGTTCAAGGAATAAAAAGAAAAGTGATGGTCGTCCGGCAGCAAGATGGGTGGTTACCATTGTTGCCATTGCGGGTAAAACCTGAATGAGGCTGGCTCAGCAGCTTGGAGATCGGCACAAACAAAGAGAAACCTATAACCAGCAGTAGGTGAAGTCGGGATGTGGATGATGAAGTATCTTGCTTCATTTTTATGCTACAATTGATCCAGCGACCATTATGAAATTACGAGAGTAGGAACTTTTGGAAGAATGGATAAGGCATTGTAGCCTGAACACACATACAAACTCACACACACACACACGCACTAATACACACATACATACTCACACACATAAATACACCATACTCATGCACACACACGTAAACAAACACTTGCGCTTTAGTTAAATATTTTCTTTCGTCTGGTTCATTGAGTTTTTTATACATATTATTTTGTATTTTTTTTTCAAAGTAGAAGTTTTCGTTTGTTAGTTTTTTTTTTGTCACTAAACAAATGTATAATTTTATTAGGGGAGGACACTGGCTAGTTTGCTGGCACAGTTTCAACTATCGCAGGAGTCAGAGAATCCAATAAACCGTGTACAATGTTTTTATGTCAATAAATATATTTTGATTTTCATTTTTGATTGTCATGGTAAAGTCGTCATAATGACCAATCATCATTGAAAATATAGCAGACCATAATATCTGCTGCACCAAAACTGAAAATATACATGTACGCACGACGTTATTTTAAACAACATCAAGCACTACATAGTATAAAACAATGTCGCTTCCCGCTATCTGTCCCTATGTATGCTTAGATCTTTAAAACTGCGCAACGGATTTTGATGCGGTTTTTTTTAATAGATAGAGTGATTCAAGAGGAAGGTTTATTTGTAAAACAATGCACCCGCGCGAAGCCGGGGTGGGTCGCTAGTTTATTATATTATACAATCTTACTGTATCACTCTATGAAATCACCCAACCTTTCTCATCTTATACAAAACGTACACCAACATAAGAAAATTAATTCAACCATAAACCACTATGCAATCTTGTATACTTTCTCTGAAACCTTTTCATCAACATTCATCCCTTTTGCCAAGCGGTACGTTTGGCCCAAGATAAGACCGTGCCTACTTAGAACAAGTAGTTTTAAAAGTAAATACATCGGTCAGTCTTTGTGGTGTATTTTATTACTTTGACTTCAAAGAAAGTAGCAGCAAGGAGGTTTTAATCTCAGCAATGTGGAACGAAGTGCTAAGAACTCTGTCGTCAAATCTATACCTAGATCAGTAGTTAGGGCTGTTCCACAAAGATAACCTCGTGATTCTATCAACTCTTAATCTATCAATTATAAATCCCTCTGACTGGTTTTTATCGAGGATTCACACAAACATCTACACACATTACACTTTTGAAGTGTTTATTTGAGAATAAAGCTACAATATAAAATTAGACTTGCCCTGGATTTGTGGCCGGTTGACGGCTGTTGGCTCACTCATGGGATTTAGACGTAACTGGCGAAATATGGATGTAAAATAAACACCTCGCCACTTTGTAGATTACAGGTGAAATGTTTATTTATGTATGTTTGTATAAAACCAACCAACGCCTTCATTATTTGTCAAGATTTTCGCTCTCAAACTTTTTTGTGACTGATAGATTCTTTCCACTATAAAATAACTAAACAATCAATCTTACTTCTTGGAAAGTTAAAATAAGTCCTTAAAAATAAATACGTCTAGACTGGAACTAAATTGCTAACTATTTTCTTTAACATAAACTTTGAAGCAAAATATTGTTATAGTTATACCAATATTTTGTTAATAGTTACAGAAAAGTTGGAAATTCACTGCATTGTCTGTTGCATAAAAAAATACTGCCGATTCTCTAACCTTTGTGCGTTAGTTTATTAAGTTTTTATTGAACATTCAAATCGTATTACATCATTACAAATTACTACAGCTAAAAAAATAAAATTTGGGAAAACTATGAATGAACTAGCTTTTCCCACGAATACACGTAGAGGTCGGAAATTATTTGGGATAGAATTATCTGTGCTAACGCGGATCATGGTCTACATGCGTACTAAACATCCAAATCCGTTCACATTTAAGGAATGAAAGAAGAGGAGCGATATAGATGGATAACTCGATTCCTCAAAAAAAAACACTCCTCCAAAGCAAACCAGTAACGAGTAACCAATACCAGCAATTTCTAGGCAATCTATCGAGTATCGGTAGGCGTCCTATAAATAATATTATTTGTGACAAACACCCGAGGCGGACGCGCCGGGAATACGATACATTTAGACCTAGGGCTAAACGTTAATGCATGTTTGTCAGGAGAACTAAGTATTGGTAGATAATGAAGTTCCTGAACAGTAAATACTACAGAAAATATTGAGAAAATAATAAAACAGCGAAAAACATATAAGTTCAAGTGTAGTTTCGGTGTTCGGGTAGTTGAAAATGTTGTGAGAGGCGATGGATGTAGATGTGCTTTGTGAAAAATGATATGACTAGAACGGGGGGACTTCTGAGATGACGAGTAATAAAGAAATTTGGAAGAAGAAAATATGCTGCGCCGACCCCAAAAAAAATAGGATAAGGGCAGAAGAATGATGATGGTAGTGACTAAGCGTACGGCTATTGCGTTACGGATAGTTGGTTTGATTCCCGTACGGTATTCATTGGATTTTCCGGCTTTGCTATTCGATCACGAATAAACAGTTGAACTGCAGTTGACTTTAGTTAGTTTGATTTTGTTTTTTTTTTGTCACCGTCTTCTAAAGTTATTTTTTACTTTTCTGTGTTTTTGAAGTCGATTTTATTTTTTGCAAAAAAGTTTTTTTTTATTTTTCCATTTTTAGTTGTAACATCCTATACAAATATTTGCTATATATTTATTTTACATTGTTAACAATACATGTCATGGTAATAGGCTTATCCCCAATAAATGGAACTTCATATAAGTACCTAAACTGTCGAAATCTGGGTGTATTGTACATATCTGCGTATCCCTCAGAGATAAAGGCGTGATGTTACGTCATGATGTTGTTTAAACAATAAACATCCAAGCGATTGCAGCAATCACGGCAGATTTGCCGTCTATTTTTGAAGAGTTCCATTGTTTAGCTCCGAAGATCAGTATTAGATCTTCACCAAATTTAAATGGCAACTATTCCGCATCAAACTAAAGAAGAATCACGTAAATCGGATCAAAGGAGGAGAAACGATGCTCGTCCGGCTCGCTCGTGCGCTCGCTAGCTGGCGGTGTGGCCTGCGCTTAAGGTTTGTTCTTGTGTACGTGTTCTTTGGTTGGTTTTGACATGATTAAATCCACCCCTAAGACGACCCACTGACCAATGTTGGGTTTTACTAGTAAAAATATGGATGTCATAAAGAGAAGACACATCACAAAATGTTTTTAACCTTTGACAGTATAGTCAGTATAGTCACAAAATTCAACGTACGAAATTTTTCGTGATCGGCAACCGGACTTTACCCAGTTTAACTTTTTAGGGTTCCGTAGCTGAATGGCAAAAAACGGAACCCTTATAGATTCGTCATGTCTGTCTGTTTGTCCGTGTATGTCACAGCCACTTTATTCTGAAGCTATTAGGACCACAAAGTTGAAACTTAGTTGGTAGACGTCTACCAACTAAGTTTCAAGTAATTGCTGTAAGTTTAAAATTTTTGTATGAAAATTGTAAAGCGGTTCACAGAATACGTTTCTGTGAACCGCTTTACAATTTTCATACAAAAATTTTAAAAAAGATTAAGGGTGACTCCCTATAAAGGGCACTGAAACTAAAAAATATTTTTTTATTAAACCTATACGTGCGGGGTGTCTATAGATAGATCTTTAAAAATGACATTGATAAATTGTTATGTAAAAGATAGACAAGAAAAAGATACACACTCCCAAAGTGGTAAAATGTGTCCCTCCCTCTAATTTCTAAAGTATGAGGAGAAAAATTCTGAAAAAAATTATGATAGTAGAACGTAAATAAAAGTTTCAACCAACATTGGTTTGATTAAGATTTGATGTTTAGATTTCGTGATACTCGTATTATGGGACTTTTTTATCAAACTGCAGCAGTTACTTTGTTTTTCATTAACATACTATGAAAAACTAATTTAAATTAGTTTTGCTGTTGAATGTAAAACAATACAACATATGAATGAGCCTTCAAAATATTTTTACTATAGTGTTTGGTGCTACGGAACCCTATGTGCGTGTAAGTACGACTCGCACTTGTCCGTTTTTTTTTTCAATTAATCTGGTACCAACTTTAAGTACCCCAACGTGCATGAAATCACGATTTTAATCGCCCTGCAGACCTCATTTCGTACAAACTTGGCAAGTTGCAAACTGACTACTTTGAAGCTATTGATTGTATCAAGTGAACATTGTATCTGTATCTTTCTTGTATGTATTGGAAGTTTATGACTTTCATAGGATAAGTTATTTGCGATTGTGACTCTGTTACACTTATGATTTTGAGATTCATATACTTGTATAAAAGACGCAAACATATACATACGCCTTTTTTCCAAGGGGGAGGAAACTATAGAATACCACGTGCTGAGATCCTTGAATACTCTGATAGAAGACAAATTGAAATTAAGTAAGAGATTGAAATTAAGTAATAGACAATATTATACTAACTGCTTGAAATGTTTTGAAAATGCAATGAACTAACTTAAGCTTCGTAGGCTTAATTCATTTTGTACTAGCCCGTTGCCGCGACCTTCATTCGTGTGAAATTATTATAAATTCGCGTATTTTACTTCGCTTTTTTCATGGGAGTTTACTACAATTTCAAGGGTTTTAATTTTTTTTCCCCGGAACCCTAATCATTTTTCTAAAATAAAAATAGCTGTTAGACCAATAATAATTTACTAAAGTAAAGTAACCATACAAGATATACTTAGCTTATTTTGTGTTAAAATAAATAAGGTCAAACGCCAGCCAAGCTTGTGCCTAATCTAATTCGGGAACCTTACCACGGCTGTTTCACTTCCGAGAAAAAGCCGACAATATTGTGAAAGTACTAAGTAACAACTGAAGCGTAAGTTCTAAAACTTTGTTGAAAAGAAAAACTCTCGACTTTCGAAGAAAAGACTTTGAGAAATAAACATAAAAAAAGAAAACTTGTCGGTACTTATTGCTAGTGCGCGATGATTAGGAAATTGGATCGGTCTTGTGTTTTTTCTTGCGATTTGGTTATTATTGAATCATTTAACTATTATTAGACAGGGAGTAAAATTGTACCCAGTAAGTTTAACATTCAGATCTATCCTGTTTTGTTACGTTACTGTTGGCATAACTTCATTCCGTTGTTAATAAGGTGTCATAGTTTTAATTATTGACTGGTGGTGCTAAAACGGAATATTTAGTGATGCGGTTAGTATGTAATTAATAAGAAGATTTAGATTAAATTATTTTTATAATCAGCTGTACCAGTGAAGAGAGGGAAGACCAGCGTCAGACAGCTTCAACTGTCTGGCATGAATGCTGAATTGGCGCAGCCGTGAGGCACACAGTACAGTCATACTATGTATTTTCTCTTTTTTATAACTTTTTTAATATTATTGTGTGTGTGCCTAATGTACTGACGTCGAATAAACATTTTTCTTTCTTTCTTTCTTTCTTTCAGTGCGAGTTGGTTGATTCCACACATAACAGAACATAACAAACGCCTGTAATCCCCGAAGGGTTAGGTGGTTAGGCAGAGGGCACGCCACAATAGTGGCGATAAGTCCCCTCTTTGAGGAGTGGCTAGAGAGGCGCCACGGCGCCCTCACCTTCCGCCTGACGCAGGTCCTCACCGGACACGGTTGTTTCGGGAGGTTTCTGCACCGAATCGGGCGGGAGGAAACGCCCGGGTGCTACCATTGTGAGGATCGACCGGAGGACACGGTGGAGTACACGGTGGAGATCTGCCCCGCGTGGGCGGAGCACCGCCGTGTCCTCGTAGCGGCGATCGGCGGCGGCGACCTCTCGCTTCCGGCCTTGGTTCAATCCATGGTCCGGAGCGAGACAGAATGGGACGCCGTCACCTCCTTCTGCGAAGCAGTCATGCTAGCGAAGGAGGTGGCGGAACGTGAGAGGGAGAGAACCTCACGTCCCAGCCGCCGCGGGAGACGCACCGGGCGTCGGGGGCCACGTGGTGGCCCCCGGCCACCGTAGGCGCGGGCCTGTGGACGGTGAGCTATGGGCTAGCTCGCCGTCCGTCCGTCTTATGACGACAGGCCGTGTCGACGGCGCGTTCGTGTTCCACGCGCGCCTCAAAGAGAGTCAGCAAACAGGGAGGGGTCCGTAAGGACCGACGCCTGCCAGGGTTGCGGGACTGCTCGAAAGAGATACCGCGGCCCTGGAACACAAAGGGCAAAGGAAGGAACATGGATGGGTTTTAGTCAGTATAAGTCTGACACTCCCTCCTGCTCAGCCCAGAGCGGGAGGGATTATTTGATGATTTCCCATCGGTAAAAAAAGGGGGTTAGGCAGAGGTGTCTCCGACTATGATATATTTTTCGCCAGTAAAGTTTAAGTCCCATGTAATACGGGGCGAGCCTATAATGACAATAATTGCCATCAACCGGACACAGACTCCGTGGCTGCTACTGAGAAAATTCGTGATAGAAAGAACCCAATAACACTTTGCCCGATCCATGGATCGAACCCAGGACCTCATGCTTGAGCAACGAGGCATACGTGTATTTTGAATTTTGGGTTCTAAGACATGTAATTTTCTCATTATGCTTCCTTTACTGTTTTGAAAGTAGTTTTCATCGAGCAAACTACATCATCTGCCTAGCTTTTTCCCAAACCATGATGAGGTCAGCTTCCAGTCTAACCGGATTCAACTTTGCAAATTGCATCACATTCATAATGTCAATGTTATCCTCCAAACAATTTCCGCTGCGCCTTGAGATTTGTTATCACACATATTATATCATCACGCCCAGAACGGGAAGGCGGTGACGTATAGCCCCCATAACATTTACTTATGTCTAAGTCCCATGTAATAGGGCGAGCTTATTACCAACAACCGGACACATATCTAGACTTCAGGCTGCTATGTTACTGATAAAATGGTAATGGTTAAACCCAATAACGGTTCCCGAACTAAACTTTGTTAGATTCTGATCAACTGAATCCAGTGGGCGTTATCAAACTGACAAAATGGAAACGATTGTTACTAAGATTGTGAATTATGTTGTCCATCTTTTAGCCTGGCCACGGGAAATGACACGCGTAGCGGCAAGCGGCGGGGCGTGACATGATTAGTACATTTATAATACTTTGGTTTTAGTCGCTAAACGCCGCGCGAATTTTCGCTGCAGCAAATTTCCGAAAGAGAATTAATTACTAAACAAAGAGACTACAAACTGAAATTGACAACAAAAATCACAACTAATCATTCACTTTTGCCTCTATCAGAATACCAGCGCTGTGACATTTAAATGTTACAGCACCATGCTGAGATAGCCTTTTGGCCTATAGTACAGGACCGTATTAGTACAATGAATGTCTTATTGTTTGGATGCTCTTTTTTTTTTTTTTGTCCTGTGCGTTTCAAATATACATACATTTTCTTTTTTTAACGTTGTATGAAATGGTGATGACACCGCAGCAACTAGCGGATTCCTTAGGTAATTTCCTTGACTACATCCTCAGAGAACTTTTATTTATTTATTTATATATTTATTGGATCTCCAACAGAAACTAGACAGTTACATGCAAATATACATAGAACAGGGACAAATACAAGTGTGCGCTTCCAATTATAGGAGACCATATCATACAGTAAATTTGATAAGGTAAAAATCGAAATAAATCCAAATACATTACACGAAGAACATTTATAGGAAGCAAGGTGAATTACGTAAACAATGAACTATAATAATAATGGAAGTTAACAATAAGAAAGAAAATAGATAATGACTTGTTTCCACTTGCAGCGGTAATCTAGATCTGTATCGTATCTGTCAGTCACGCAGCCGCAGATAATGTGCGAATGAAACATTGATCGTTTAATACAACTTAAGTAATTGCTTGTTACACATAAATGACGTTTGAGCTCCACTAGGGGAAGTCATGATTATCATTAATACTGACACACAAGACACCTTTGCTAGATGAATGTATTTATTGTAATCATTAAATGGGTTCAGTGATACACATAAAGAAACAGTCTTACTACTATTACAAATACTAATATTTATTTATTTAAATAAATAAATAAATACGAAAGTAAATGAATATTTGTTACTCACTCAGAGATAGATTATAGTCTGCAATAGCACATAGGATAGGTTTTTTTTCATACATGCATATGCATTATTTGTCAATGACACTAATCTTAAGCAAATTATTACAAAACAGTCTTTATGCCCGTTTTCACTGCTACTAGATGATACCATTAGGAATGCGTAAATATACCTACCGCGTTATGTTTTGTGTTGTATTGAAAATATTGGAATGTTTAAATTATTGTATGTTTAATGTATCGTTTGTCATAACTATTCAATTCTGTATGTTTTAATGAGTCCTCGTAACGTGAATAAATAAATAATTATTATATAACCACGCTGTTGGGTTTTCAGCACTTCGGCTTAGCGCTGGGGTTTAAACTCAAACAGAGCCTTGATATTGTAGGTTAGTAGGTATTGTTGTAAAACGGATTTAATTTTGGAATCAATTTGATTGGGAACGAATAGCTCATAGTACCTATATATATATACAAGGTGCAGTTTTGAACCTGCAAAACATTTCAGGAGGTTGTTATGAGACTCGTAAATAATCATATAACAATACGATACCAAGTCAATAATCAATAATACTTTTTCTTTTCGATTTTTCAGTTTTATTGTTTTTCAGAATAACTCTCTTAATAACCCTCTTCAAAAAATCAGAATCACCCATTGCGATGTATCGCGCGTCATGTCACTGTGTGCGTGAATGCGATGACCAGTGACGTCAGCCTGTACGAGTCTCCGCCCACATTTCTATGAAACGAACGCGGCACGTACGTTAAACTACAATGAAGGTCGTTGCTATGGTTACGGGGAGCCCCCGCGATGCTCGTCATACCGCATTTCGATTAAGACTCAAAAATCTGTTACTGCGCATCGAAGGTTCAACCAACGTGCCGCGATCTGTACAAGTTGTTGTAGCTACAGCAACTTATAGCAAATAATTTTACCTTAGATGTAGTTCGAATTTGAAAATCACAATGTAGGTACCTACATTATTGTTTAAAATTTCGCTAAATAATAACTCATTTTTAAGCATCATTACAATGCCGTGGCCAGTCTGCCGAGCCTGTTCCCAACTATGTTAGGGTCGGCTTTCAGTTTAACTGTATGCAGCTCACTACATGGAGTGCCAGTGAATCACGTAGGGCGACTGCGTATCAGACCTCAACAAACCAGTTACTTGATAACACGATACCCATTTGTTAGACTAATTGTCTGACTTTCTGGCTTTTGACTAGGTACCCGTACCAACGACCATACGGCAGGGCTGTAAGGTCGTTGACCCGTACCGACCCGTGTGGTAGGTACCTAACGACCGTCCGAGAGCTACAAATCAATTCGAACCATGGGCTTTAATTAAGTGCTTACCGAAACACGGGATTTCAATGATGTCCTAGATAAATTTAAAAAGTACTTACATCATTATGAATTAAAAAAATAACACAATGGTACTTGCTCAGTTGCGAACCCGCAACCTCATGCATGAGAGGAGAAAGCCTTAACCACTGGGCTATTACGATAAATAATAATAGTAGGAAGTAGATACAACTGCGGTAAAAAAAGATCACGTTGGCGTCGTTAGTTACCTATCAGCTGATGAATAAAATCAAAATGATAGGCGGAGATAGCACGTAAGCAGATCCTGTTGCACAATTGTGAAACTACGATCGCGAGCGCGTGCGCGGGATTTAGGTAGGCACCTAATAATAATAATAAGGCATGTAGGTACTCGGCGCAGTCGGCGCGCTCTGTAGGTAAATTCAGCCCCAAGGACGGTTTTTATTTGTAGATTAAATTGGTTGATTTAAGATTTTCCTTCCTACTTTTTAACGGGCTAGGGACCGACAGAAATACATCAAGATAATTTGTGCTAGTTAAGTGGGTAGGTACCCATGTGTTAGGGATTTTAGGTGATTCATTTTGTCTGATAGGTATTTTTGGCGTAGTTAAACATTTTAAATCAACTTATTTACACTAATCAAGTTGATTTAGCTAACATCGTATTTACAAATTATTGTCTATGTACAAATAAATAAATAAATTACCTACTTATGTTACCTACCTGGAGATATTGTTCAAAGTTTCCACCGTCACACTCCAGGCACAGTCTAGCACGACGTTGCTGATTTTCCTTCAGCTTACACAAACACATTCGTTTTTATTGTGTCGAAAGCACTGATCACTTTTGCACTTTTGAGATCCTGTACCTTGCGGTAATGAAAAGGATGCTGCATTTCTTTGTGCAGTAGCCGCCACACTGTGGAGTGGTGCACTCCAAACCGTCGACCAGCCTCCCGCGTGCTTGCACGTGGCTCTCGCCGGAAGAATTCCAGGATATCTTCCTGCAAGGCGACAGGCAGGCCTTCGTTGCCACGACCTTCAGCATGCTGGGGAACGTCGAACTGCCGATGATCGCGCAGTCTCTGCGTAGCAGCCAGCATTACCCTGTGTGAGGGACGTTGCCGATTGGGGAATAACTCCGCGAACATTTCGATGGCTCGAGATACATTGTCTCCACTGATGGCATACAAGCGGACTATCTCCACCAACTCTACATTGGAGTATTGGTCCGTCATCTTTACAACTAGGTAGTAGGTACCTATCCCGACCGTTAATCGAAGGCGCACTTGAGGGGCGGAATTTGCAAGCGCATGCACATACCGGCGTCATCAAATACACTAATAAATTGACCCGATTTATGCGTTTGCGATGGCCGCGGGGGCGTGGCGGGGGAGAGGGAGCGGGCGGTGGTTGGTGCTTTGGATTCATGAAAGAAATGTCGGTTGCGTTTGTTTGTGTGTGTGAAAGCGCAGTTTAAGGACACGTACAGATTGGTTGCGTTTTAAAAAGGGGAGTTCACACTTACCGATTTCCGTAAATAAGAATAAAATGAAAAAAAAATACCTGCCCATTTTATTGTTGATTCGGGTCGAGAATCACTAACATAATTACCTCCTAAAATGTTTTGCAGATCCAAAACTGCACCTTGTATATATATTTCTATCGGCTACCTCTTTATATCAAGAAGCATCCATAAAAAAAAACCTCAACTGTTTTTCAGTATCTCCTTATACAAAAAAACAATCAACAGAAAACAACAAACAACTCTTTCACATAAAAGAAACCGCTATTAATTGAATTCCTGTTACTTAATAGAAATAAAAGCTCTAGCAAAACAACCCCTAATGGTTCCAAGGTATTTGTGAAATCTCAATATAAACAACTTTGTCATTATTAAGTGTCCAAATTGTTTTCTTTGAAATAAATACTTTGAGGAAACTGTTTATCGGGCTCTCATTATCCATTAAACTGAAGTTAAATAACTTTTCTCTGAGAGGTTTGACATGGTAGCGTTCCTATAGCTGTAGTATAATCAGCCTGTAACTCCCACTGCTGGGACTCAAGCCTCCCCTCTATCAGATGGAATGGGCTGTAATCCACCACGCGGGCCCATTGCAGGTTGGTAGATGTCACATGTCTTTGAATTTTTAGTTCTAGGATATGCCGGTTTCTTCTCGATGTTTTCCTTCATCGTTTTGAGAGCAGTGGTAGTGAAATAAATTACACTAAGTAATGCGCCTGCCTGGGATCGAACTGCCTACCAAACGTAAATCGGGGCCTTTAATCATTGGGCCACCAATGCTCGCCTGCTTTAGCTGTAGGTATAATATAATTGCATTTTTGTTGTTTTGTCGTTAATATTTTTCATACTTACTTACTGTTTTTGCTAATATTGCTAGAGGAATAAAAGCTTTAATAATTACTTAAAATGATTAATTAGCGAGTAACGTACATGGTATTTTATGCAACGTTCAGTTGTCAGAATCACGTTTCCCTTGTGAGTTATGACACTCTACGGTAAAACTCCGCAAATAAAAGAGGATTTTATTCAGCGGACATTTTGCCTAAAGTTTTAAATGGATTTAAATTGAATATTCATCATAAAATGATGCAAAAGGACCGGCTGTTGTGACGTCAAGAAGTTTAGAGCTGCAATCAGCTAAATTTATTGATTCCTTAAAGGTATCTCGCTATTTCGCTGTTGTATATTTGTTGTATGTTGTTGTTGTATATCTAGCTACTTCGCTGTTGTGTATTTGTCATCCATCAAATTACTAAATTGTTCAACGTACTAATTCTGTGCTAATAACCACTCAGCATCAAATGACACACGTTTGCAACGAACATAATATCCCTGTAGCCGCAACATGAAACATTGCCACAATTACCATTCAATTTTCAAATGAAAATGGCATCGTACCGTCGAATAAACATAACAAAATCATTTACCATCACATTCACACTTCTATCAAAGCTCGAAAAGCTTTATAACTTTTTCCATAAGGCGCTAATTCCAATGAGAGAAATCTGGTAATCAATTTACGGAACGCAAAGTAAAGTTTGCGCGATGTAGATGGTAATTCGTTTTGCCACGTTTCAAGTATACTTGAATTTAGTGGTTGACGCAGAAATCTATTCTTGTTTCTGGTACATACGTCTAAGACAAGTAAAGGTAAGTTACTACATGTTTAAGGGGTGACATGGAAACAATATGTCTATTAGTGCGAAGTGAAAGTATTAATTATCGAGTACTGTGCCAGTTACCTAACTGTTAAGTTAAGATATAAAGTTGAATAGTCATTAGGTTACACGTACATATATCTTCCACCAATAATAACACTTTAACAACAATAATATAATAATTTTAGAAAAGTTACAAAATGTATGTAGGAATGCATGCATAAATAATTTGAATTGCATTGTCTACTGAAAAGCTCATAAATAATCTAAAGCCATTATAAGAATACGAAAGCAATTGCATATTTTCTAGGCTCTCTGGATGTGCATTTGTTATCGTAACTACAAAGAAACACGTGCTTTTTATTTCAAATCAGTAGAATGTAAGTACCTACCTCCCTCAAAAGAGGTGGACAATAATATCGTCTTGCGGCAAGACTTAGTCAATTTTTGTAAACTTTTACTACATTAAATAGTACCTCAATATCAGTTACAATTCCTTGAAGAAATCATAACAAATCCGACGTTATTATAAAATGCATCGATATGCAACGAGTTTTTTATATACAAATAAACGAGTTGGCTCGCGCAGTCGCGCCTTCTACTCAACACTGGCTGTATTTTAACGAGATTAAAACAAAATGAAGTGGCTTTTTAACCTGCATTCGGATAAAGTCGAGAATGGTCCATACATATACATTTATATCGAATGAGGCTCGTTTCATCTTTTTTAATGGGATGGGACGCATATTAAGTGGTTAATTATTTTTATATTTCGGATTATAGATAATGTTTATCAGATTTATGAATTTCTGTGTGATCTAAAAAGTCAGTTAAAATATTCAGAAAACTTCTTTGACACGAAGTCATAACATAACGGTAACTGCATCATTGATTCTTGAACTAATCTATAACGAACATACGAGTAGTTTTACCAAGGAGTATTGTGGTATACCCAGTAAAAGGGTTGTGATCTGGTACTGCCTATCTGATCTCCACAGATAAGATAGGCAGTCGCTCCATGTAAAATACTGGTATTCCACCGGATTAGTTAGACAGGAAGCCGACCACAAAATAATTGGGAAAGGCTACGCTGGACATAGAAGGCCAAAGAGTGAAGGTTGATAAGTGATTTTTTGCGTCCATATCACGTCCTATCATGATAAATAAACCTTGCCACATGGTTCGTTCAGACGAATATAAAAATCTTCAGGTTGGGGATATAGCTTTTGCGGTGCCAGTAAAAGTGACCTAAATTAGTATTTACATAGGCACCTTACATACAAATAATTATGATGACCTACCAGAATTTAATAATTGCGTAAGAGCCATGTTCATAATAGGTTTCGATTTCAGAGATACGTAGCGAGGTCAATTGGTAAAAACTCAGCTTCCGTCTACCCATTTCATTTCTGGGTGGATTCACTGGAATTAGGTCAGGGACGCACCTGTCATCAATCGAGAGCCACCTATACATGCATGGCTTAGCGAGTGGTTAAAATGTTGGGCAATCCAGTTAGAGGTAATTAGGATTAAAACCGATAGAGCCTAACATAATTAAACCTTTTGCCATCGACACCATCGACAGGGCTATTCTCCAAAGAAAGGTCTAAAAGAGGTTCTTCAAAATTAAAATGATCAGGCTAGAAAATGCTTGACTTTGGATTGATCTTGTAAGCCCATTATGAAAAGAAGCTTCATTCTTCTTCTGAGCGTGTCGATGGCAATCTAAATTGAGTCAACCCAGAATATAAGAGTTTGGTACCATCAGTAGCGTCCATCAGTCCCTGTAACTAGCAGACAACAGGACACACAGGACAGTGGAAGTCACTTAATATCATGTTCTGTGTGTCCTGTCGACTGTGGAACAACACCATATTTAAGTTCTCGTTCAGAGTCATCTATGACTGTCCGTTTCCATTATACGGCCAAGTAGGGTCTAAAAAAATTTATTCATTCTATTCAATTTTTTCCATCACGTCTTAAGATTAAGTATAAGAGAAAGCTTCAGCCCTACAGTGAAATAGCTAGCCGTCTCAAATCGCGAGCTTCGGGGCCGTACGACTAATCCGCTTGCTATCTCAGAGACCCGACCTTAAGCTCAATATTATGCTTGGACTGAAGCTTGCAGACATTGGATTCTTATATTTTTCAATTACAAGATAATCTTTATTACTTTGATCATAAGTTTAATAGATTTTAAGTTAATTTGACGGACATAAAATTCACTTTTAAGAGTGGTAAAACTCAAAGACACAGTACAAAAAGTAAAAAAAAAAGTTAAATATGTATCAACAATTTATACACCCATACATAATATTAAATAAGAAACGAGTACATCAGAGGAAGATTGAAAGTGGTGCTGGTGACTGAAAAGTTGTGTGGTAATCGGTTGGCTTGGTTAAAATATGTAAAAAAATAAAATAAAATAAATATCGCTAGACATTACACACAGCGCCATCTAGGTACCACTCTAAGCAACGAGGCTTGTGTCGTGGACACCAGATAGTTGATAATACTACATAGATACTTTTTTGTTTGTAAATACATACTTATTATACATTTAAACATCCATGACTCGGAAACAAATGTCCATGCTCATCACACAAACATTTGTTCCTACCGGGATTCGAACCCGAGACCTTAAGAACGTAAGGCTGCCTCACTACCTTTGCGCCATTCGGGTCGTCATATGTGATGCGGTGAAATGAGGAAAATGTCGTGAGGAAAGTTTTGAGTATGAATTGAATGTGGGTATAACAGTCCACTCCTCAAGTAGAAGTCCAAAGACCCGATGGATGGACTGTGTGAAGGATGACCGCAATAAAGAAGGTGTCTGAGGAGATGGAGAATAATAGAGAAGTATGGAATAAGAAGACATGCTGCGCCGACCCCAAATAAATTGGGTTAAGGGCATGAGACTGATGATGATGCACCCATACTAATATTAAAGCTGCGAAAAAGACTGTTTATCTGTTTGTTACCGAATTCGATAAAATTTGGCACACTAGTACACTCAGTCTACCTAGTGCGCCAAATACTACCGAGATGAAATCTATTTCTATCCTATGTCATACAATTCCGTTAGTTTGTTTCTGCGGCATAATTTCCGACCTACTTGTACTAGGAAGAATGTTAGAAGTGTACTTTAGGACAATATGACCATTAGCCACAGTGTCACAGTTACACCGTTCTCTTATTGCAAAACGCTACACAAACCCTTATGAATAATAATTCAAACCCAATGAACCGTAATTAATTAATCTATTTTCAAGACAAAATTAATTACTAACCCCTCAATGGAATATAAATTCAGGGATCTATTACAATCATTTTGGTAAGTCAACAGTTCGGGGGATCTCGGAGATATTCGTACATATTCGGAATCAGTGATGCTGAACCATGCTGAACTCATAGTTCTCATTAATCATTGCTGATAAAGATGTACCTATTGGATATGGTGTAAGAGAGAGCGAGACAGACATTTAGCAGGATGTGAGAGGAAGCGAGATAGTGATAGTATGTTAGTACAGAAGTTATGGTAGTGACATAGCATTTTTGTGGCAAGATATTTTTTGAATGGCGAAGCTTTTTTATTGATGGATGTTCATGTAGGACGGAACAAACTTGGGTAAAAGATGTTTTAGTGGCTTCGTATGCATTTTATGTGATAGATGAATTTCTACATAAGATCACTACAACCTATTGTGATTTTTTATTATCATTTGTAACTGTTTTTAGGATCTGGTTTATGCCTTTCTTAATTCAAAAAATTTGCGTTTAACCAGCATCCATTCAATTAAGTGTGATGATTATATTTTGGTTGAGTTGCGGGATGAATGCTTGTACACACATCAAAAGTGTCTAGGGATCAAGCATTTTTATGTGGATTTCTTGAGATTGAGATGTGGCTTTGTAATAAATTTATGATTTTATAAATTTATATGGATCCTTTTTGGTGCATTTCATAATTTGAATCAGGAACTGTGAATCAAATTCGAGTAAAAGATGAAAATCAGCTGTCAATATTTTCCCTATAAAAACATACAACGCATTGAAGACATTATTAGTGCTACTGTTTCCCTACTACTGATTAAAACCAACGTTATTATGGAGCGGCGACGTCATTTAAGCAGGGAAGAAATGCTCAGAGCCGTGGGAATGATAGAAGCTGGTTCCCGGCAACGTACTGTGGCTTTAGCTCTGAATACAAGTCAGAGTGTTATCAGTCGACTTTGGACACGTTACCGAAGCACTGGTACCGTGGCTGAGCGCCATGGAGGACGGTATCGCTGCACCACACGGAGACAAGACCGATACATTCAAATCTTAACTCGAAGAGCTCCAACAATAACCGCCATGATGTTAGCCGTGAGGCTTCATCACTCTTCAGGGAACTTAATTAGCGACCAAACAGTCAGAAACCGCTTGCATGAAGTGAACCTTCATTCCCGAAGACCGCTACGGGTACCACCTATAGCAATGCACAATCGTAGGATACGATATCAATGGGCTCTTGAACACAGAAATTGGGCAGAAGAACAATGGCGTTTCGTGTGCTTTTCTGATGAGTCTCGTTTTGGTATGAGACCGGATACAAGACGTATACGACACTGGAGAACCCCTGGACGCCAACAGCGATTAAAATCCTGCCAGGAAGTCCATCCTTATAGTGGTGGAACCATCATGGTATGGGCGGGTATTTGGATCGGCGGAAGAACTGAGTTGATTTGGATCAGAGGCAACCTCAACGCTCAAATTTATGCTGAGACGATTGTATCAGACGTCATCGTTCCTCTACAAGTGCAAATCGGTCCCTTATTTCAGTTAATGCATGATAATGCACGACCGCACACCGCAAGAGTTGTAAGACAGACTCTCGCCGCAGCTAACATCAATGTCCTGCCCTGGCCTGCTCAGTCGCCAGACTTGAATCCGATTGAGCATGCATGGGATATGCTACAGAGAAGAGCTCTGCCGAATATGGAGGGTATCCAGTCGCAAGAAGACCTTTTTTTGTTGTTGCAACGAACATGGGCGGCCATTCCACAGCGTGATTTGGATGAACTCATTTTGAGTATGCCAAACCGATGTTCTTGTGTTGTTAGTGTTCGCGGTAGAAACACGGATTATTAATTGTTTAAGTTACCCAATAAAATTTTAAAGAAAACTGTTATTTCAGTCTTTTTTTCGAACTTTTGTGTTAGTGGTTCAAATGTCAAAAATCCCTTTATTAGGAAAATGGCAAATTTCTTTATTAATGCAAAGGTGACTTGGTTTATCGTTACTGTGACAAACGAAAACACTTTATTTGATGAATCCTTAAAGAAAATTTTAATTAATATCAATCAGGAGAAAAGTTATTGCAAAAATATATGTTGATCCCTAGACACTTTTGATGTGTGTATGTCACTAGTTTAATCAATAAAATGCCATAACTTTAATAAAGGGTGTAACAAGACCCTAACGAAGCCGGAAGGCATTTGTTGTCCCTGTCATTGCAATATTTTTTTTTGTTCAAGGCCATACCTGGGAACCTTCTAGTTACGGAGATGTTGGAGGTCAAAGTTCCAACTTTTTCACAAGTTTTTTTTAAATACATGTTTTTAATGTAAGATTTTTACTTTTTTTGTAAGAGTGATCCTTCTAATTATAGACCTATATCTGTGCTTCCAGCACTGAGTAAAATCTATGAAAAAATTATGCTGGACCAGATGCTATCGCACTTCAACTCTAATGGGATTCTGCATAGTCAGCAGTTTGGTTTCACGAAGGGTAGGTCGACAACGGACGGAACGGACACCACTACGGAATTCGTGGACAAGCTGCTGATCTTGTTCTTTCCTATCTATCAAACAGGCAGCAAAAAGTAAATGTAAATGGGGCGACGTCCTCCAGGTCTCTAGTCAAGATGGGCGTGCCCCAAGGTTCGATTCTCGGTCCTTTCCTATTTCTTGTTTATATTAATGATCTCCCTTATTTGATGGTCAAATTATCGGATATAATTCTATTTGCTGATGACACTTCGCTAATTTTTAAAATAAATAGAAAAGATATCTCTAACTGTTCTCTCAAAATGGTTCGCAGCTAACAATCTTTTACTGAATGCGAACTAAACAAAATGTCTAAAGTTCTCTTTACCGAATGTACCACAACGGGATCTAAATTTAAATCTTGACGGCAAAAAACTTGATGTCATAGCGGAAACTGTATTCTTAGGGATTATTATCGACTCAAAATTGCAGTGGGGCGCGCACATTAGAACTCTTTCGGGTAGGTTAAGCTCAGCTGCATATGCAGTAAGGAAAATGAGGCAGTTAACTGATGTAGCCACAGCTAGGTTAGTATACTATACTTATTTCCACAGTATTATGTCTTATGGCATTCTGCTGTGGGGATCAGCAGCAGACGTTGACTCAATTTTTATTCTACAAAAGGGGGTAGTCCGCGCAATCTATAAAATGGGTCCTCGCGAGTCTCTAAGAGAAAAATTTAAAGAGATCGATATACTGACTCTGCCTTTGCTCTATATCTTAGAATGTATTTTATATGTCCGCAGAAAACGAGGGCTTTTCAAAATTAGAAGCGACTTCCATAATATAAATACACGCAGTAAACACGAAATTGTAATACCTAAATTCAGATTAACTAAAACTAGCAAGTCTTTTCTTATAAACAGTATACGCTTTTATAACAGTAAGTTGCCAAAGTTAGTTATAGAACTGACCGATGGAAAGTTCAAAAATTACATCAAACGTGTCCTTATTAAAAAAGCATATTACAAAATCAAGGACTACGTCGAAGACAAAGAAGTTTGGCTTTAATTCCTTCTGCGCATGCGGCTTCCCTGGTAGCTCATAAACGGCACAAATATGTGGATGTCTCTAACTATTCTCAATCTCATTTTTTCTCATCTATCTAACCAGATTCTTTACGATAGTTTTCAAATCATTTATACATCTTTTGCTCAGAATTGTTACAGCACTGCTGACAATATTTGTGTCACTTGTTTAATTTACTATTTTACAATATTTTCTTACCTTTGTATAGATTCTTTTTTACTGATTGTTTGTGAATGTGTGAACATTATAGGCTTTGAAGATTCCCAGATGCTCGTTAACTTTTGTTAACTTTTCATCTTGTTTTAATTTTTTTGTGTAGTAAGCAACGACCTGTTGTCGGGCCTATGCTGTTCCCCCATTTTTAAGTACTAATGCTGTAACATGATAATATTGTAACACCAAATGATTTGAAAAGAGTAACCATGGAGTTTCTTGCCGGTTCTTCTCCATAGGAAACGACCAGCCCGAACCGTGCACCTTTTTGCCGACGTTTTATAAGCGCCCATCTAGGCCTATGTGAAATAAAAATATTTTGATTTGATTTGACTTATAACACCTCCACGGCCCCCTAATATTCAATCCATCCATTAGCACAATGTTTTGAGGGAGTTACATTGAGTCCTACCGTGAAACGTGATTTTACACCCCAAAAAAAAGTCGTAAGCAATAATTTTTGCATTAAGATACTTAGTTTGATATACATAATGCTTGGTTGACGGCTTCGTGAAGGGTCCTGTTACGCCCTCTATACAATTCGTATGTTAGATTAAGATGTTCTTAGCCCGAAGAACTGCCAAGATAAAGAAAAAATGGACAGGACACTTTGCTCACACAACTCGCCAAAGGGTTCAGAAGTGGTTCGCAATGTGCACCTTTGGAAGGTCTCCTACAAGGTGGACTG
This sequence comes from Eugnorisma glareosa, assembly GCA_947578425.1. Classification (NCBI taxonomy): domain Eukaryota; kingdom Metazoa; phylum Arthropoda; class Insecta; order Lepidoptera; family Noctuidae; genus Eugnorisma; species Eugnorisma glareosa. Next base: position 3,904,173 of record OX387974.1, on the reverse strand, counting down.
GTGATCTGGTAAAGGCAGCAGGAACCCATTGGATGCAAGGAGTACAGGATCGATTGATTTGGCAACGCTTGAGGAAGCTTATGTCCAGCAGAACGTGTCCGGTTGATATGATGATAATTATGCTGTTTTTTTCGGATGGGAAATCATCAAATGACCCCTCCCACTCTGGGCGGAGCGGAAGGGAGTATCAGACTTGTACTGACTAAAACCCATCCATGTTCCTTCTTTTGCCCTTTGTGTTCTAGGGCCGTCGTATCTCTTTCGAACAGTTCCGCAACCCTGGCAGGCGTCGGTCCTTTCAGACCCCTTCCCGTTAGCTGACATATCTTTGTACCTTCGTGTTCCACGGCGCGCGTGGATCACGTTCCAATGTTCGTTTGAAATTCTATATATTCTAGCTAGTTAGTGCTTAATCACAATGCAAATATGTAAATACACAAAAAAACACATACACCCAAATCAGAAGTACCAGAACCAGGTTAAAAAACTACAATACTGATGAACTCAAAAAAACGAGAAACTCATTCAGTTTATCCATGTTTGCAGTACAGCTGCCAAAATTGATCGTGAATATTTTGAATATTCACGAACTAATGTGGCAGACACAATTTGTGGCGACTTTGGGGCTGAATCAATTGCCTGTTTTCACTTACAATTAGCTATAGCGAAATTATATCTAAAAAATTACACTTCAGCTTCAACTCCTGTCCAAAAACACGTGGCCAAAAATTATCAAAAATGCTCTTTTTGTAGGCATTCGTTTTAGTGCCGGATAGTCTTTGTGAAAACAGGCAATACTAGCCATTCACTTAAAATGTGGAGTCTTTAAAAAATATTTACTGTTCTTTTATTGGTGTTTTTTTATGATTCTAACAGCTGCTAGAGTTTGAGACGGAAATGGAGATTTCTTTTTGCGATTTTTAAAGCCAGTGTGGTGCTATTTTAGAATTTTTAGGGCCAGTACGCACAGCGAACAATCAAGCTGTGCACTACCAGTATCTGCTGATCTCTCATTGTAAAGGAAGCTCATACAAAAAGAGGCCAGGTTATACTTGATATATATATAGCATGATGTTTCACCGGTACAACTTTCTTATTACTTGAGTACCTTATTAATTAGCCGACATTGTAAAGGACCAGTCAAATTAACACCGGACACTAACACACACTTTAGTACGTATTTTTATCGAACGCGTCCAGCTGCATTCGCAATTTGTCCATACCGGTTCAACTGAACATTTCAAGATTAGATCAATAGTTTTATTAAAAATCGGCTTCCGCCTGTCCGCTCTGTTATGGATATACTTTGATCATAAGGGAAATAATAAAAAATAATAAAAAAACTGTTTTTTTTCTAATACTTATGACATAACAATCAAATGATAGGAAGAACCTTTTGAGCAAAAAAAATACTTGTATTAGGTACTTCCGCTCTTCCGGTTTACATTAACATTACATAAGTGAGAAATTTAACAGTAAAATCAAATTCAAAATCAATACAATAAAAATTTAAATAAAAAGTAAATCAAACATTAAATTAAAAAGTAAATCAAAAATTAAATTTAAAAGTGGATTATTCGTTAAGAAAGTTGATAAAAATAAAATAAAAAAAGCAACTTGATGCCGTACGTTAATTTGCCATGGTGTAATTATTTCATACAACTGTATGTGAAAATTGTGAAAATTGAGGAGCTCGCTGAGGTTAAATAATAACAGCCACTCGGGTCGATCTTTAGGTTAAGCCGTGCTTGCCTAGGTTGGTCTGTGGGTGGGTGACCGCCCATTACATACCTCGGAAAGCACGTTAAGCCGTTGGTCCCGGCTGTCATCTGTAGATCTATGACAGTCGTAACAGGCAGTCAGTCGCCCAAAAAGTCTGAGAACCAGTCTTGCCAAGGGGTAACTTATTACCCAGTACTAACTAGGTTGTGGAGGTCAGATAGGCAGTCGCTCCATGTAAAATACTGGTATTCAGCTGCATCCGGTTAGACTGGAAGCCGACCCCAACATGGTTAGGAAAAGGCTAGGCAGATGATGATGTATATGAAAATTAAATTTGGTAATCAATAATACACCTTTATTAATTATGTTTCCTAAATTTACTTACTCTTTACAGTTCGTAAAACCAAAATATATTTTTATGCTTTGTTTGTAAATTCAGTTTGAAGAGATTACAATCCTTTGTTGGACCAAGATCATTGACAAACAATTTGATACTTCAAAAGAACATATTTAGAATACAAATTTTATTTACCTGATATGGAAATCATATGAAAATTGCCCAACGTAAAAATTACTAGAGGAAAGTCACACTTTTGTTAGATTATCTAATCTACGTCGTAAATAGAGTATATTAAGGTCCTTTTAGACCTTAGAAGACCTTAAAAAAGGGAAAGCGGAAAATCATTCTATATGAAAGAAAAGTAAGTACCTAGTTCTTACTTTTATTTTGGTAAAACATTTAGGCACAGCATAAGGCTTTGAGAAAACAGTTTATCGTTTGTTTATGGCCTTATTTTTTATGTTTATTACAGTGTTTATTCTGAAACAGGATGAATGGCCCGTACTTAAGTCAAGGGCAAAGATTGTTGATAGCACAGTTTTATTTTTCTAAGGATTACTTTCTTAGCTATACCGTTGATTTAAAAAATAAAGCTTTTTTCGCAATCTCGGATAGGATTTAGGAGAATTCACACTTTTTTCCCAGTACACAAGTAGGTTTTGTTAGGTAAGTCTTATAAGTTTTATTAAAGACAGTTCAAAGCATTCACCGTAGATTTGTCTATATAATCATTAAAAGACGTTGTTGTCGAACAACGCTTTCATATTATAAGAGCGAATTTCACTAACGAAACTCAAAGCGTTCAGCATAACATACCTATCTAAGCCACGTTCATGAGTTATGCCTACAAGGTGTACACTGACCCCTCACGAACCCGTCAACCAAACATTCTGTACATCAAACTGAGTAAACTCTACGTAAAAAAACCAGCCAAGTGCGAGTCGTACTCACACGCACACAGGGTTCCGTAGCACCAAACAATATAATAGAAATATTTTGAAGGCTCATTCATATGTTGTATTGTTTTACATTCATCAACAAAACTAAATTTGTTTTTCATAGTATGTTAATGAAAAACAAAGTTGTTGCTGCAGTTTGATGAAAAAGTCCCATATCTCAAAAAATAAACATCAAATCTTATTCAAACTAATTTTGGTTGAAAGTTTTTTTACGTTCTATAATCCTATACTTTTTAAGAATTTTTCTCCTCTTACTTTAGAAATTAGAGGGGGACACACACATTTTACCACTTTGGAAGTGTTTATCTTTCAAACGATTGACTTTGAGAGAAAATGGTTTTAGGAACCTCAATGTCATTTTTAAAGACCTATCTATAGACACCCCGCACGTATAGGTTTGATGAAAAAAAAATTTTTTAATTTATTTTTGAATTTATTTTTTATGGGGAGACCTCCCTAGATCTTATATTTTTTTTATTTTTGTATAAAAACCTTATAGTGGTTCACAGAATACATCTACCTACTAAGTTTCAACTGTGTAGTCCTAATAGTTTCGGAGTAAAGTGGCTGTGATATACACGGACAGACAAACAGACAGACAGACTTGGCGAATCTATAAGGGTTCCGTTTTTTGCCATTCGGCTACGGAACCCTAAAAAAGATGATTGGCTCAATGTAACGCATTCAAAACATTGTGCTCATGGGTGCATTGAATAGTACAGGGGTCATTTTGCATTTAGCAGCATTGCATAGCATGCAAAGAGATTTAAAAGACTTATATAGCGGACATTGGGAATATTTGCATATAAAAGTGTTGATCCCGAACATTTTCAATTTTGACACACGAATGCTACCTGACAAGCGGGCGTATGACAATTTGTTACTAAGTAATAACAACTATTGGTTTACGATTTTCTTCGTTTTGTCCCGTCTATCTCTCGTTAATATTTAAATGTATTTAATAGCATGTAAGTTTTAACAGTCAAAACTTGTATTAAGAAAAACTTGAGAATAAGTTGGAACGTTGACCTACAATATCTCCGTAACTAGAAGGTTCCCAGCTGTGGTCCAGAACAAAAAAATAACGCAATGACGGGGAGAACAACTGGCTTCCAACTTCGTAATAGGTCTTTTTACACCTATTATTTTAGGGAAATAATTACATGACTGACTTAGTGACCTCATTGTAATTCATTGGGCTTACAACAGGACGCTGCGTTAAGACATCTTTGAAAAAAGAGATACGCCTTATAACTTTTCCACCTTTTTACATCCTATTAACTAACTTCGCCACCATTCCGCTTACGTGTGGAACCTCGCTTGGCTCCCCATAAGATGGTCGGTTACTTCGTTAGGCTCCTGTCTCACCACTGGCGGGTAGCGAGAAGCGAATAGCAACTTCTTCTACTTTTTGTATGAACGTTACTTCCATATTATACAGTTTGGGCCTAGTAAGTAGCCATGTTTATTGCGGCGTCTGAGGCGTTATTCAAAATGAGTTGACGAACAACGAGCAGCGAGTTGCGGGCGGTTACCCGCTGTTATACGTATGTATGTGCCAAGTGAGAATCTCGCAGCGAGTGTCTGACTAACGAGTACTAACTTTGATAGATCTTGCCGCTGTGACAAAAGAGCACTCATCGGCGGTGTGAACAGTCAGCTAACAACGATTACACACGTATGTATCTCTTTTACTTACATGGGACCTACCAACCTTTCGCGACGGTGGGACCTAAAATGGTCGGTCACAACGTTAGGGGCTGTCGCTGCGATAACGTTAATTTACGCCATGGGACCCGCATAATGAAGTGCTGTTTAGAAGTTGATGAGTGCTGCAATTTTTATGAAGGATGTTAGAAGCCTGGTAAGTGATGTTCTCCTGGTTTAAATATTTTAACGTGAACGGATATTTGCAGAAGTTGGATTGTATAGGTATTACTTGTTGTGTTAAAATAAGTTAGGTAAGTAAGTTAACTTAACTTCTTAAGTTAGTAAGTAAGTATCATAAGTTTCGTTTTGTTTGTTCTTACTTTTAACTTGAGTAAAAGGAAGAAGTTTTGTTAGCACACAAAGAAATGATTCCGTAAGATTTTCGAAGTTTGTTTCCCTGGGATATAAGCCCTAAAAATTGATACACGAAAAAGGTTTACCAATATACAACAAATAATTGAGAATGTACAGGAAAGGTTGAAAAAAGGGACAATTTTGAAGAAAATATCTTTTCTTAAATATTTGAACAGAAACTAGGAAAAAAATAAGCGCCTATGTCTTAAGTCTGCCCCAAATTCGCGAAACAGCCTTGTAATACAATGTAAATGTAATCCTGGGACCTGTTGTAACAGCTAGTTGTTATGTACTGATTTAGGTAACGTAGCCACTTGACCAGCGCGTATTTACACAGGTGCTATAAAACCCTTGTGGGATGGAAATGGTCGACAATTTGCCTCAATTTTGGGAATATTTGAGAATATTTTGAAGTGGTAATTGGCTCTTGGATTAAATTTCATGTACTACACTGTGTATTTTCATGGAAAACATTTCAAAATGTATGTACATATACCTTCTAAAACAGAAACTAGCGCCTTTTAGATGCTTGCACAACCCCAAAAAGGATTCGTGATTGTGAAACCGCCCTCAGATGCAAGGGTTATTTCTGTAGAAGGTTTTATGGTTGCCAATTGTCAAAAAAACTGTAAAAAATCCAAACTAAATATACATTGCTCGATCTTCCATATGGCCATCCTGCAAGTACAATCAGTGTCTTATACATACCACTTAATACAAAAAATACGAATGGAAATGAACCATCTCATTAATGCAGGGCACTGACTGTATCTTCATTAGTTCATTGACAATAAAAGTGCAAACAACACAAGCCATTGAATAAAAGACCTATGAAGGGTACCAACCGCAAAACGTTCATTCATCATTCATTCACCACCCACTATCAGTTCATTTCGGTCCACTGCTCTTGATAAAGATGTCACGTCTTCTTAAACCAATAGAGAAGTATGGACCTCGTGTGGAAAAGGTTATTGAAAAAGATAAAAGATTATGACTTAATGAGATCCCTAAGCTTAGTAGGTTACGTACATAACACCACGCCTGTAATAACCGAAGGGTTAGGCAAAGGTGTACATAATAGTACACTCACATTTCGACAGTTATGTTTTGAAGTCCTATGTAATAGAGGGCGAGCCTTTCAACCGGGCACAAGTCCAGGCTCCGTGCTACTGATAACTTCCTGATGGAAAAACCCAGTAATTGGTCGCCTCGGCAATCGAACCAGGACCCCTAACTCAACAGTCGCGCTTGCGACTAGACCAACGAGGCAGTAGGTTTTATAAATAAGTAAGCATGATAGCAATTTAAAACATAGTCAATATAAGCCTCCTTACAGATAGTTGAAATCAACATGGACAATGCTGATATTGAGTTTTCCATGCCTATACAAACCAATAAAACTAGGCCGAAACTGACCTAATATGGTATACAAGTTCTAAGAACTCCACTCATGCAGCTACATTCGAATAAATAATCCTTTCCCTCCAGCCATCCGAAAAATATCTTAGATACCTAGAAATATTTATTTCAAATCGGTACATCTGTTATCTCACATCGAAATAAAACTGATAAACAAAAAACTGCGACGAATTCCCTCAGGCTCATACTCATACACCACTAAGGACGAGTAGCAAATCGTTTTCCATCTATCTCAAAACAAAACACAATCGGAGAAAAAAGTAAGAAAACACGTTTGAACTGTATCGCCCCATTTGGTCTTCAATCCTTTCTGACGTTCGATACCAACTAGTGTTGTCAAGTGTCTGCGGGACGTCCCAATTTCCCGGGATTTATGTCCCGTCGTCCGGCCACCTGGGACGTTAAAATGTGGCTTCTACGTGTGAGCCATTATCGTAGCGTGCATGGTAGCCGATTTGTAAAGTGTCAGGTCACTTAATCGAGAATGGGTACTTTTATGTTATGATCAAAAATATGGGTAAAAGGCTGAATATTTCAATGGATTTTCTCACATCTCAACTTTTATATCATTCTTGGCTGACAACATAATAATTTTAGTTGTAAGATACGATTACGTCTAAAGAGATATCTTATTTGCATTTCATGTATTATTGACCTAAAACCAACAAGTAGAGATGTACTTATACCCTGAACACCAATATTTTGACAGTTATGTTTAAGTCTCAAGTAAAAGGAACTCATTGTTATTTACTACTCTATTATATATAGAAAAACTATCTGGGATCTCCCTCACCGACCGCGAGCATCCGTATGTAATGTAACAAACCAAGATTCAATTTTATATAGAAACAAGTGCATCTGAACTGTTACTGCTACAGGTGAATGTTCCCGTTGAGGCGCCCTTATGTTATAAAAAACTACATGACGCGGAATTTCATGAGTTTTGTGTGGACTCTCAGCTATGAAAACTCGGCTTTCGCTCAGAATCCCGGTACCTTTTACAGTTTTACACGAGGCAACACATCCCTACACAGCAATCTTCTTGGCATGCATGACCCGTTTTTATTCGTGTTACTTGGCACAACGCCTTCGCGCCACTCAACGAACAAATTAATGATTCTAAACATTTCTCCCGATGCGTTTCGGAAATAATCTTACGAAGCAATGACACGGAAAGTTTGGCACACGCTGTCAAGATAGCACGTTTGGTAAAAATGAAAATGGTGTTAAAAGTGGATGGTTGAGTGGTATTTCCACATGTTGAAGAAGGTACAAAATATTTCTTTTATTTTAACCAAGTAAAGGTTTGGTCAAACTGGATGTCAACTCTCTTTCTTTGAAACGAAACTTCATAAACGAACGATTTACCGGAGTTTCGAGTAAGATCCTGCTTTCTTTCGGACGGCACCGATACTTACCTTCTATCTCTATGATGTTTTTTATACTAGATCAGCAGTCGCCAAAGCGTTGCCCCGTGGTAAATGTCCATAGCCGTATATGCCTTCAGTTGTCAAGTTGACGTCATGTGAGCAATTGCTTAGAACTAAAAAAATATAAAAATGGGGAAAATTTTGTACTGAACCAAAAAAAAAAAATACGAAACGAAGTCAAATTTTCAAACATTTTTAATGTCATCAGTGTTACCAGTTAAATCGATTTTGATTTTGCCAGACTGTTGGGAGTTTAGTGAATGACGAAAGTATGTTCCTGTTAGTCTGAATTATTATTACAGTCTGTGGTTTAAACATACTGTAACCCAAACACATTCATGTGTATTTCGAAGGTATACATTTAATTTAATTATCACCATCTTCTTTTATCAAAAAATATTTTATTAGCAATAAAAAAGTGACACGATAAATTCGATGATACACACGATATAATTTAACTTTGCTGTACGAAACAAAACAATCGGTTTATTTTTTGTCGTCGTTACTTTCGAAAGTCAATTATAACAAATTTTAGCCGTGGATTTTTTATCGTTTTGCGGAAGAGTAAGTACAATGTATTTTCTCTTTGCTTTTTTTTTTCTTACTTTTTAATTGGTTTTATTTATTTTTTTTGTATCTTTTTTGTATTAGGTGTGCTTATGGAACTGTCGTCAAAAAAACTTTATTCTTTCTTTTTTCTTTAAGAGGTGTATCAGTAGTATGAAGAAACATATGACTCATTTGTAAGTTTTTATGCCTTGCGACTGGGACTGTAGCTACATTTCATTGTTATATTTGTTTAGAAAGTTCGAAAGTGCCTGTAACTGGCCTACTTGAAATAAATGATTTGATTTTAAATATCATACTTTAAAATTATTTATTTTGTGTACTAATTGTCGTAAACAGAAATAATATCATTCCAGTTTGAACAATAGTTATTTGACACAATCTTAATAGTTTTAAAATAAAATACTTACTTTTACGCATTTCTTTTCTTCCTATATGTACCTAATCCATCATTCCTAATAAATCTGTTTCTTTAATTTTCAATTGAAAGTTGCATGATACAACCTTTCATAGTAATTAATTCGATAAATACCTTCATTCATTCTGGGGAAATTATGTTGATCATTGGCAACTCTGGCCGATCTTCCGATAACAATGTCTTGTCACTTTCCAACGCCATTAGTTTGACGGTAGAAGAAATGAGACAAACATATTATTTTGTCAGATGACATAGTTTATGTATCCGTTTCAAAGCTACGACTTTAAATTCGTAAGTGGCTACGTTTTTCTGAGAGTTGTTAGTATGATAATGCTCCTCTAGTAAAATATAACCTCATTGTTCTATATAATGAGGTTTTTCATTACTTTAAAGCTGCATAATCGTTTTTTGTACAGAACATAAGATGTCGCCACATCCACACAAAATTTTTCCCTTATTTATTTTTTATTCAAAATTAATTACATATTTAAATATTCCATATAAAAAACAATATAAACATTTAAAAATTTAAAAAATTATACTCTTCGCAAAAATTGCTCGTAAATAAACCTGCTAAGGCCAAAATGCTAGTTGACATTGACATTAGTAGACACATGAAATGTTTTCTTAATTATTTGTGGTATAATACACAAAAGATTAATTAGAAGGTTTACAGAAAAGAGTATTTAATCAACATGAAAATGTCTGTATTCAAGTGATAAGCATGTGAAACTTTTAAATCTGCAAAATGTGTTATAAGATGTTGCTCTTAACCAACTTCACGCAGAGCAGCCTCGATTAAAAGCATTCTTGCAGCCATTTTAACCAAATGTCTAACAAAATGATCAGATTATCGGTCCCTAATTGCTCAGAATAATGAAGCAAAACCGAAAATAAATAAATTAAAAACCCAAACCAATATTATAACATAGGTACTTCCACTTCTATTAAAATTAAATCCGTAGAAATTAAAATATCGCTAACCATTTATTCTTCGGCTACACGGAAAAAGGTGCTATTTTGTTACCGTATTTAAGGAAATAGTGTCATATTTGTGGCTCGTATCGTAAAGACATTTTACGGTGATGTGGCCATGGGTTACGTAGCTGTAAAAAAACCATTTTCCTTCATAAATATTAACGTCGAACGCGTAAAGATAAAATTTTACTTAGCTTTTCCTTTTTAGGGTTCCGTATCTCAAAAGGCTCAAAGTCACATACACGGGCAGACAGACAGACACACATGACGAATCTATAAGGGTTCCGTTTTTTGCCATTTGGCTACGGAACCCTAAAAACGGAACCCTGATAGGATCACTCGCGTGTCTGTCTATCCGTCTATCACAGCCTATTGACTCCGAAACGATTGGACCGATTGAGTTGAAATTTGTTACACATTTATGTTCGGTGACCCAAAGACGGACGTGTAACGTAAATTAGAAAATGAAAAAAAAAGAAGTTTTGCAAAGCATATCGTGTTACATATCAAATGAAAAGGCTTATTGTGAGCATTTTAAATATTTTTCTTTTAATTTTAAGATAAATAGTTTTGAAGTTATTTGAGAAAATAGCCGAAAATTGACCATCTCCGAAACTACAGAGCCGAAAATAAAATAAAAAATACCAAAAATAGTTCTTTGTCTTTATGTACATTACAGGAAAACCTATGAAAGCTATAATAACAAATAATTAAAAAAAAGGGTGCTCGCTTTCTACGACGGTACGAAACCCTTCATGCGCGAGTCCGAGTCGCACTTGGCGGTTTATTTTATATTACACGAGATGTTTTTATAACATCCGTGTCAATGCCAGAAGCATAAAATTATGGTGTAAGGGGTAATTCATTTGACATATGAAATTAATTGGATTGTTTGATTTAAAAATAGTGATGTTACTCATGTGATCTAGGTTACACACACACACATTACATAACTCTTATGAAAATGTAACTTTAAGCTGATAGATACCTTCCCTATGGATATACAACGACCGAAGGCCGGGTGGCTTTGTGTTAGTGAAAACGGGTGGATTTTCCAAAAATTCAGGTGTCAAATATTTTGCAACCGCCGCGCGATATAAACGGGCAAAAACAAAAAAGTAACCATGTGATAACGGTACCACCACAAAGTGTCTGGCAGTTCCGAATCTGCCTACTGGGATTGTTCAATTTTGCCTAAAAAATAAAATAAATATCGCTTTTGGATAGATAACACAAGACAAGACAAGATAGAAGAACCATAATATGCGTAAAATAAACCATTCACTTCATTAATTAACCTCGATCCATTCCAAACAGAATGCCAGTGTGGAGTCCCTCTGCAGGATATGGTCCTCCTCCTGTCCTGCCCATCCTGGACCACCTCTTGCACCTTTCAGGACTAACTGAAGCAAATGTTAAAACTATGCAGGTGGCTACATACTGGTCTAACATAATAAGTTTCATTGACGACGAAAGAAGAAGAAGAATACGTATCATCAAAACTAATAAGTAACGAACTCAAACAAAATAAAGCTTGTACCGACAACATGATGTCATCAATGAATGGCTTTTCATATTTTCTCATAGACATATCTTATTCCTTTTATGGGTCCGTAATACACTTAAGTTTTCTCAAGAAAGTTGCGTAATGGAAAATTAAATCTATCCCTTTGTGCAACGTTAAGTTTATAAGAGGTAACGTTCTTTTATGAATTTTCTAGCAGGTTAGATAAAAGGCAGTCATGTAGGATAAACTACGTTGATGGGCACTTTTTGTGGGATTAAATTGTACTAGATAATCTTGATAAACGTAGTACAGTCGCCAGCGCATCGACTGTTACCACAAACAGTCAAATTTTTTCATTAGATTTTGAACTTAAACTTGACCATCAACGTTTCATGGTTTAAAATCATTTGAGACAGTTTTTGGTAACTTGATGTGCTGGGGATTGATGTGAAACTGCTCCAGTTTGCCTGTCAGATTATATGTATAGTTTAGCTTCGAAGCGAGAAACATGAACATGAGTGTACCTTTCTACAAAGTAGAGAGATTAGACCCCGCGACACAGTGTATCCTAGTCTGGAGTCCAGGATATGTGTAAAAATCTAGCGCTTAAGGATCATTGTCTTCTGTTACTAGCTTTTTAATATTGTACCTTGATAAGCGAACTGTAATTTTTCTTTCTTTCTTAACCTGCTCTGTTCCACTCCTGGGCGAAGGCCTCCCTCCACTCTTTCCACTTCTCGCTTATTTTTTATTAATTATTATTTCGTAATAATTAAAAAAATATAAGAAAAATATTACTATAAATTAAGTTTTTTTTTCTATTCAAACTAGTGTTGAGTTGCTGAATGTTCAAAGATAGTGATATCATAGAGGTTTACTTTTTCAATTTATCAGGGGTTTAGTTTACATGCTGCTCTCTATTGAGAAAGAAGTTGCTAGGTATACATTAAGACATTATTTTATTCATCCTTTAGTCTGTCTGCTTGTAGTGTACTATACATTGCGCAATCTTAAGAACTTTTTGAAAATATGGTCTTGGGCTGAAACTTCCTTACCTGCAGTCATACCATTTTTCTTGAAAATAATTCGCACTATAATATAGCACAGATTTCCCTTCTAAATTTGTCTGTCAACAAAATTTACGTCCAAGATGTCACATGTCTCCTAAGATTAATAGCTGCTACTCATTTTCGGGCGACGGCCTTCATAAGGTCCGGTAAAAAGAGGTCTAGTCGGGACCTCTACGAGGATCCTACTCCTTAAAACGGATTACAAGAAGTTTTGTTGACATAATATATTACCTTTTTGTAAGTGGACATAGCAACCGTAAGGTGATAGGAACAGTTGGCAGTTGGTGTAGTAAATCTATACTATGCCCTTAAATGTTTACTATATTATATTCTATTACAAATTCTAAAATAATAATAAATATATGTACGTACAAGTATCAAAATTGGAATAGAACTACTAGGAATCAAATAATTCGTCAACAGCGCTGTCAATAGGAAAATTGCCCAGAAGGCTGACATTGACACGTCGGATGGCAATGCTGATTCTTTGACAAAAAAAAAGTTCAGCCCTCTGGTCACGTAAATAGTCGACCAAATCAAAGAAAAAAAAAAGAAAACTACATTACTAAAGGTGCAGGTTACTAAAGGTGTATAGTAATTGTATTGTGATTTAATTTAATTAAGTATATATGCATAATTTATAATCTGAAGTAAACGTTTAATAAATAAATAAAGGAGACACAAACATAATTTGCGAAATGTGGGTGAGGTGTACTTGTATCGCTTATACAATATGTATACCCATATATGTATGTATGTGTGTGTGTATATGTATACACATTTCTGGGGAGGGTCTACCAACAGGTAAACCTAACTAAGCGGAGGTGCATCTATAAGTACACCCACATTTCATTTTCATCCTATTCTCATCAACAAGGCAGAAATCTAGACTCCAGGCCAAGGAAAAGAACATAACTAACTAACAAAATCGAAGCTTCAAGCTTTCTTACGTAACAAGTTAAAACTCATGAATCAAATTATTTTATCATGACCGACCCATTGCGGCTGGATTAAAGATTTGGCCGTAAGCCAGGCAACGTCCGCGAATTAATATACCGCCCGCTATTGTGACCAGGATAACATAATGTAATAAGAGTGAAAAATTAATGTTGCCGCGTAAGCTCAGTTTTTTTTGGTTAGAAATGTGGATAGATTTGTTTTGTCTTGTTTAGAGTTGTGTGTGTTATTTATGTAGAGAATTTTGGCGATGTTATGTCATAGATTTGTTTAGAACTTATAATTTAACTAGCGACCCGCCCCGGCATCGCACGGGTGCAATGTTATGCATATAAACCTTTTTTTTTTCGTATGGGAAATCATCAAATAACTCCTCCCGCTTTGGGTTGAGCAGGAGGGAGTGTCAGACTTTTACTGACTAAAACCCATCCATGTTCCTTCTTTTGCCGTTTGTGTTCCAGGGCCGCTGTATCTCTTTCGAACAGTCCCGCAACCCTGGCAGGCATCGGTCCTTTTGGACCCCTTCCTGTATGCATATAAACCTTCCTCTTGAATCACTCTATCTATTAAAAAAACCGCATCAAAGATGTTAAAGCGCACAAATGTGTACCACAGACATAGATGGACTCTCTATTTGTTACTCTTGTAATCCCCAATTCATTCTTTTTTGTATTTGGGGTGCATATTTTTCAAGCCTGATTTAGCCTTTTTGGTTTAAAACGATTTAAAACCACACTTAGCGGTTTAATATGGTTTAGAATGTTTTTTTTTTGGAATGCACTGAGGCTTTACACGAAGTTATCTAGACCACACCTCCTTCCTGATTTAGAATATATAAAAGGAAAATAAAATGAAAATGTTTTAAAATAACCTTCATTAACATGACAGACAAACATAAAATCGATCCCTACCTGCCCCATCTCTCCCCGTTGCGATTTTCACAGCAAAGTGAAAAAATAAATGCGGCATTGCCGTTTTATTTTAATAAATACCCAAAACATGATTGTTTTCAGTGTCTAATCCTAAATAGTAGTATAAATATGATATATGACTTCACATATATTAATAAAAATGGTAAATGATTTCAATTAGCCTTTTAAACTATTTTTTTAAGTAATTCGTAATCAATGTAAGGCCCACGTGGTCGTGGTTTTAAACCGTTTTAAACAAATTTAAAACGGGTTTTAAACCACTGATTTTCGTTTAAAACGGTTTATTTACAACTACACGCATGACCAACAGCTCTACGTGCTCTCTGAGACTTATTTATTTATTTAACACTTCAAGCACAAACTACGGAGGCAATGCCATAGGGATATTCTACCAGTCAACCCTTGGGTGATGCAGAGACAAGCAGTGGTAGGTGTCTATCTGAAAATAATTTTAATTAATACTAAGCTAACATGGATATGTAAAAACCTGTAAATATATATAAAATACTTTAAATATAATATTCTATCAAATACTATAAATATATATATCAAAAGGGTGATCGACGTCAATAGTCGACATTTTGAGACATTTGATGAAGGTATTGAGGAGATTAACCGCAGTCTGTTTGCACCCTAAAACAGATGTCTAGTCGTAATATTTGGTTTGATTAGGTCTTGCAGGAAAAACTGATTTTTCTTCAATGTTTTGAAAAACTACTAAAATGTACTCAGCTTGAAGTGAAAATAATCTGTAGTAAGTACCAACGTTCGCTATTTACCGAGTAAACCTTTTTAGGTAAAAGCTAAGAAAACTCATCAGTTAAAGTGAACGTACAGTTTATGTTTAAAAAGTTGAAGTAAATGCAACGAGCACCAGCTTATTTCCTATCGAACTTGTTTGGCACTGCTATAGCTCAAATTCTGGCATTCAAAAATGGAAAACTGTCAAAGTTCATGGGTTCCTAGTTCCTAGTTTACTGCAAAATTGGCTCGATGTCCTGAAATAAAAGATGCGATTACGACTGTGGACAAGAACATTTAGTGTTACAAGTTTTTCTAGAACGAATTTCAACCAGATTGACTAAATCTTTCCTTAGATTATATCAGACCCATGCATTCTAAACCTTTCATCATCGTAAACGCTGATAGAATGGTACTTTGTCTAGACCAGGGATCCCCAAACTATTTTGGACAAGTGACCCCTTTCCCAAAATGAACTGTTACCTCAGACCCCCATGGCCAAATTACCTACTTTTAAGATCAACCCCCTTATTCATAATGGTCCGCTAACTTAAAACAGCTGCTACAGTGTGTTATTTTTCATTCTGACTTAGGTCAATAGAAGAAGACAGAGTGAGAATTAGCAATGTTTTAAGTTAGCAGACTATTATGAATAAGGGGGCCTATCTTTAGTTTTTTCCTATTGACACAAAATACCTAGGTACTAAGGTACCAATTGGAAAACTTTGCACTTGGTTAAGTGAGTAAAATTGACTTCATTTTCGTATCAAAATTTAACAAAATAAAAAGACATACAATTCAGTAAATATCAAGTTTAATTTATAACGATTATTACAAATTAGGTACTTAAAGAATTTTAAGTAGGTAGGAAATTATATTTAAAAAAGTATTAATTCGCAAAGAGAAAATAAAACATTCAGTGTGATGGATGAACCTGGTGACTATCTACCAATCTAGCTACATCCGGTTCAATATTGGTGAGTTGCAGCCTTAAATCTCCACGTTCGTTGATTTTCAAACGGTTTCTTTGTTTCGTCAAAATGTTTGTTACCACACTGAAGCTTTTTTCAACTAGGTATGATGATGGAAAAGCGATAAGGTATTTTTCAGCAATGTTCCACAATGTAGGATACTGTGTTTCAATGTTGCGTTGCAACCAGAACTTCTGATAGCCTTGGTTGAACTTCTGCTTAAGCTCTTCGTCTGTGCTGATGGTAATCAACTCTTCTTGCATTATCACATTGGCTTCTTCTATGGCTGTGGTATTGTACGGATTTATTATCCATTGAGGAATTTGTAAATTTAAAAGATCCTCAAACCTCTCCGTAAAATCCTTGTGTAATGCGTCCAAGTGAGTGACATATAATAAAATGTCATCATCTTGAAGCGTTTCTGGTAATTTTGACAAATGCAGAAACTGCGAATATTCTTTTCTGCCTAAATTTTGTTTATAAAGGATTAGTTTACCCACGAAGGCCGATATTATTGATTTTGTTTTAATCAAGTTAAGATCGTCACCCTGCAGCTGCAAATTAACTTTGTTGAACATTCCAAAGATATCAGTCAAGTAATAAATATCTGTTTTACAATTGTTCAGATTTTCTTTCAAATTCGGATCTTTTTCTTGTAAAAACTCCAACACAGATTAAAAAACGGCTGAAAATCTTTCTAAGCAAGAGCCTCTTGATAGCCAGCGAACTTCAGTGTGAAGAAGTAATCGAGTAAAGACTTCGTCGTTTTCCTCACATAGCTGAGCAAATAACCGAGAGTTCAAAGAATTGCTTCGAATCTTGTTGATAGCATTTATTACATATTGTAAAGACTTATGCAATCTAGGACTCAGCTTTTTTGCTACTAAATGCTGCCTGTGAATCACGCAGTGAATGACCAGTACATCAGGCAGTTGTCGCTTTAAGTGAGCTATAAAACCACGATGACGACCAACCATAGACGGTGCACCATCAGTCGCAACAGAAACAATGTTCTTCCATGGAATAGCTTTGTCAGTAAAAAAATGTTCCACGGCCTGAAAAATTGATTCTCCTCTGGTATCAGTCTCTAAATATGTAGCAAAAAGCAGTTCTTGGCACATATTTTCATCTTTGATATATCGAACATATCCTAACAACAGAGCTTCATTGCCGGGTAATGTAGACTCGTCCAACTGGAGAGAGAATCTGTTGGTCTGTAAGAACTTGCATAAAATGTTTTCCACATCGCGTCCCATCTCGTCTATGCGTCTCTGAACGGTGTTATTGCTCAAAGGTATTCTCTTTAAAATATCATGTGCGGGTTTGTGCAATACATTGTTAAGGACCTCCGCAATGGCTGGTAAGATAAGCTGCTCTCCAATTGTGTGGGGTTTCCCCGACTTCGCTATTAGTAAAGATATATTATAGGACGCTCGTAAACCATCATCGTCTTTAATAGATGATGACGCAAACATCGATCTTATGGATGGCCTTTTGTCTAGTTTTTCTTTAAGTGCTTGAAAAAATGTCAAGGGCTTACTTTTTTTGTCAGCATGTACTCTCGATAAGTGGTCATCCATTTTTGAAGGCTTCATGGCATCGTTACTGAATACTTTTTCACATATGAGACACATCGGCAAGTGTTGATTTGATGGAGATGCAATAAATCCGAACTTCAAGTAGTCCAAACTGTATTGTCTGCATTTTTTTTTCGTGTCCGCCATCATAAAACTCTCAGTAATCCTGCAAATAAAAAAATAAGAAACTAAGTACCTAAATTAAAAACAATACCTAATAAACTGTTAAATTTACTGGTAAATTTTTACAATTGAAACAACTGAGGCAACTGCAAACTGTTGCAAACAATCTACAGATAGCTCAACTGATCACTATCACACAGTGTGCAGTGGGGCAATGCTGATGCGCTGTGCCGGATAAAAACTGTTTGGTACTTACCCTGTTAATTTTTCATAAACTGCAGATATTGTGTGGTTACGCTATTAACTCGCGTAGGGAGCTCAGCATTTTGTAAATTCTTTTTCAGTCACTTTACTTCACTTAATTTAGCTATGTAATAACTTTGTAATCTCTTGAAATAAATGAGTACTTATATTTATTTATTTATTTATTTAAAATTATGTAAATAACACCCTAACAGCTATAACGCCAATGCGATGTTACTACCAAGATAACTGACTTACAAAAAAAACAAAGAGAAAAAGAAAAACAATAACATAGATTAAAATAAAATAAAAACAATAAAAATGTCTACAATGGACGATCATGTCTAAAGATTCTCAATGCACTTCAGTGCTTCTTCTGTGAAATTCATCAGGCTGCAGTGAAAAATATCTACCTCATATGAAATAATATTTAACAGTCTTATGGCGCGTGACAAAGGGGCAAACTTGTTCAGGTTAGTCCTAGAGAACGGCTCCAGTAGCGTAGGCGTGGGGCGACGCGCACCCCCGCAACCCGGTGGCGCGCGCAGCCCCAGCTCCGCTAACAGCTCGGGGTGGTGTAGCCAGCCGCGCAGCACCCGAAACACAAAGCTACACAGAGCCACGTCCCTCCGAACCGCCAGCCTGCTGTACCCTACCATCCCTATTACAAAGAGACTCGGGTACATGAGCGGGAAGAAGGGATAGACACCGTACTGCTTATAAAACAAAAACCTAGTGAATTTGTTCTGGATTCTTTCCACCATGACACTATATTTGGCCTCGTGGGGGTTCCACACGATCGCACTCGTTTCAAGACGGCTCCGTACCAGCGCATTGTACATGATTCTAACCACTGCCGTACTATTAAAGTCTTTGCACTGCCTAAGTATAAATCCAAGATTTCGGAAGGAATATATGAGTATATATGAGTTATTATCGTTCAAGCTCCAACGAATTTCAAAACGCAAATGAACTTTCAACCTAAGTGCAACCTCGTTAAATAGTAAAATATCAGGAACATGTTTGGACTTGCAACTTGATCATGAATTCGTTCGTGTTAAATCGCGCAAGCGTCAAATAGAGAGCAAGTCAAAACGCGCCTGAAAGACGTACGCTCGAACTCATTATCTTGCACAAACTTGTCCACACTGACTTGCCGAGTTTTTCATCTTGTACGAACTTGAGGCTTTATATTACTACAACAATGCTATTTCCTACATAAATATTAATTATTCTTAGTACACGTAACACAACATAAACAATACAGTACCTACCTACCTATCTTGAAAGTTTTAAATAAGAACTTGTGTTAATTTAATAGGGGTCGATTTTTAGACCTCGTCGACCCCCATAATCAGTTTTCGTTTATGTCGACCCCTAGGAAACCGATATCGACCCCAAGGGGTCGATATCGACCACTTTGGGAATCCCTGGTCTAGACCATCTGTATTGTTAACAGGATGTTTCTTTCTACGTATACTGAACCAATTTCCTCATAAAACTTTGTTACTTTTATATAAGGCACACCTTTCAATTATGACAATAATTAATTGCCATATGACTTTTTCCTTCGCCTGTGAAGCTGTTAATGGCAATATTTAAGCTAGTATAAAAATACTTTAATTAAATTAACAAAATACAAATACCCAAATAAATACCAAATGACGAAACATCACGATTCGACTTGCCATTTAACGACTAGAATGATAGCATCCATCCACGTCATTCGTCGGTCAACAAGATACCTAGCCATTCTGTCAGCCTTGTAATCTTATAAACGAGCGACCGTTTCAGACACAATTTTAGGGCACACCTACTAATTTCTCAAGGGAATGTCTCTCACTGACTATTATCTTTTTTATATTTGTTTTGTCTGTGTATATCGGGTTAGTCGTAATAGTCTTAGTCTTTACAAACGATAAGACTATACTTTAGAGATAAGAATGAAGATTATCTATATTCTTCTTTTTATTTATTTTTTTCCGAAAATGTTTTGGCTGTGGATAAAATCCACCAATACATTTACGTGATGCTAAAGTGTATTTAATTTTAAAAGAAATACTTTAATTCATTCCAGTTTTCACATGAGCAGACCTGATGGTACAAGTACTTCGGTTGACGATAATTTGGAAAAATAGGCTTCCACTGTAATACGGCAGGATGGATGGGTATAACGCAATTATAAGGGTATCAGAAAAAGGAGGCGCTTTTATAGCCGTTCCCAGAACCGTAAAAGTCACAAACGTAGAAAGATGTTGTAAAAACGTTACAAAATTATCTATCTAGATGGATTACCTTCAACAGTTCGATGAAGTTAACCTTTAGTTGCTGTAAGAATAGAGGAGACATGACTTGTAATCAACTTTAGTGGAGTTTTAAGGAAATCTTGTAGTTGTACAGAACAAGGTTGAAAATAGTGATGTATTATTTGTTAATATTATTCTTCGAGAAAAAAAATGCTGGTTGCATACAAAAAGCATTAGTCTATCTCACAAATGGCAATACCTACTCTTCAAACATGCCTCTTATTAACACAATTTTCATTCGAAACATAGAATCTATCTCTAAGCTGTTTAAATCCATCTCATCGAAACATATTTCATGGTTTATTTCCGTTGTATTCTACGAAATTGGTGAATTATTCCTTGAAAACCATCGTAAAAAAAACTGAATAAGAAATACATATTTATGTGAAATCTTCAGCTGAATTCAGATGCCTCATTTTGGTGAAAATGATTTATGTCGAGAATCTCTCGGACGGCCCTAGCATTGGTTCTCGATCGAATGCAAACGTTTTAACGATGAATTTACTGTGTAATGTATGTACTGCCTTCTTGAAAAAATAATGGTGATATCTACAATTAAAACCCGCTTGTATCACAGCCAGTAATTTGTCATCATTATACACCTTTAGCGAAAAACATATTTAAATACATAAGAAACGGCGTTTTAAATGCTTAGTGCAAAAAAATGTGAGTTGATGAGATTGATCTGTGGTGCAAGCAGGCATACGTAGTACCAGGATATTAGCAATAAGTAAGAGCTTACCCTATACGATCACGATTTTTAATTTCCCTGAATAAATTCTCTCTTTTCGTCTATCTGTGTAAGTACATACCTGTGCAAAAACGATAAAATCTCATGCATGGGTGTAACAAACGCGTGTTTCTCCAGATTCTTCCCCCACATGACACTTCTAACAGCTTTAAATGCAAATACGGCTCATGCATGAGAACATTTATAACAAATTTAACAAATCTCTGAAAGATATCGTAAAGTACCTTATTTCTGGATGGCGCAGAAAAGATAGAATTTCCTTTATGAAAAATGTACAGACATACATAAGACTATTCAAGGTGAAAGGCACACCGATGCACAACCGGTTACCACTTATTCAGTACAAATAATGAAAATAATTAACCAGTTTTCTTAAATTAAAAACTGACCTACTTTCGATTATTTTTAAATGTTCAAAAATAAAATTCACGTTCATTCATCTTAGTAGGAGCTCTCAATCTGAATAAGTGCGTGAAAACGGTCCACGAATAAAGTATACCAGGGCAAGGAGTGCTTGAGATGTGCCTAAAAATGATGAGAAGTCGACGAGCTCGATTCGGACCGCTCCTTTTTGTAACGTTTTCATAAGTACTGTGTTGTTGGCTCGGGAATGAAGTATGACGGGATGCCAATTGTATTTTTGTGCTACAAATAAAATTTAAGATATCAATGTACTTTGTGTGATCGCTAGTTTTGATTGGACGACTGAACATTCATCATCATCCTCGCATTTTCTCAAGTATGTTGGGGTAGGTTTCCAATCTAACCTGTTGCAGCTGAATACCAGTATTTAAGACGCAGCTGACTGAACTGACTATCTGACATCTACAACCCAGTTATTTGGTAACACGGTACTCCTTGGCAAAACAGGCTGATAGACTTCTTAGTTTATTTTTAGGCTGTGTTTTCCATTGCAATCAATGCAATTCGATAAAGGTATTAAGTAATTTAAGGCGTTTCGATTTCATGTAACCTTGGAAATGTAGTTAACTGTACCTTCCACCCATGGTAAACTATTCCCAAAACGTTCAATGAAAACAGAAAAACGGTTAACAGGGGAGGATGGAAGAAAAATACGTATTGCACCGACACCAAATGACATGGGACAAGGGCAAGAAGATGATGAACGTTGAATAAAAATATAACCTCATACTTAAAAAGCATGTTCACGAATTAAAAAGTCGCTAAAGAATTTTTACCCAGTATAAAAAACGATCAGTAGCAACAAAGTAACGCCCGCAGGGATTTCTACGTAATTTCCCTGCTACCGACATTATGTTCATAAAGTTAGCAACAGAACCAACCGCGGCTTCTTTTGAAACCTTTGCTATCCTAGCATCTCTATTCTATGATAGAAAAAAGAAAGCAATATTTGTATAGCTCTGTTTCTTTCCGAAGAACAGATTTACTTTTAAAATTATTAAAGAGGTTCGAGTTCGACGAACTTAAATATTCTTTTTTCAAATGTATAAAATGTTCTTGGCCAGTTTTGTGAATGAGATTTGATGCTGTGAATTCTATAATTAGATTTGAATTTATTATGATGCTTTGAGTAAAAAGTTTATAGTTTGAAAATACGAAATTTCCATTAGCTTAGTGTAATGGTAGGCATTAGTAATGTTGGTCTCTATTCCCTGATTAAGCACATATTAAGTCTATCTAGCTAGCCAATGTCTCAATCTAGTTATCAAAACAGGTATATCAAAGGGATTGAGTTCTATGGCCATTGAAACAGGACATTCGAGCATACAGAGCTAATTTACTGGTCGAATAATTGCTAAGATGTTAGTAATCATAGGCGGTTAGGCCATCATTGGATCGAATCTAGCACTAGATAATAATTACTACATACATACGTATTAGGTTACGCAACACAATCATTCATATTTAGCGTATACTGACGGAGCTCGCAAGTAATATGAAGTACTAAGTTACCATCAATGCAGTTAGGTGTCGGACCGGTCGATCAACAACATCGGATATTATAACGTGTCACCAGCTC
Source organism: Eugnorisma glareosa (assembly GCA_947578425.1). Classification (NCBI taxonomy): domain Eukaryota; kingdom Metazoa; phylum Arthropoda; class Insecta; order Lepidoptera; family Noctuidae; genus Eugnorisma; species Eugnorisma glareosa. The sequence continues at coordinate 3,881,096 of OX387974.1, read as the reverse complement.
ACCACACTATCTATTATGTGGGGACGCGCCACTTGCAGGGCCAGTGATTGATGTTCCTTGAGTTTATGTTACCCTAGTACATCATGGGCGATGATGTATGACGGTTTGTATTACAGAGCTATGGGGTTTTCTTAAAAATTGATGATGTCGTAAAGTAGACAAATATAATCATCTACTAAATGGATTGCGAAACAAAAACGACCATAGAAACAGTTTATAATAACGCAGGATGTTTTTTTTTTAAAGAAAATGCAATTTAAATCCCATAAAAGAGAGAAGAGTGGTCAAACATAGGCCTTGCAACAAAGCCTTTGTTTTAAGTACACTTAAAATAATAAAATTACCCTTATCCACCCAAAACCAGACCTAAATCCAGTTTAAGTTACGTGACATGCCAAACAAGTTGTGTAAATCAGTTAAAATGGTTCGAACTGTACGCATCCCTGGTTGGAGGGACTGTGGCTTGACCCAATTGTGGTCGGGCGAAACCTTGCGCGACAGAGCAGCAAACGGCGACGTAGTGTTGATGTCTCTGTGTTTTATGATGTCCTGGTACTTGATTGAGGTACAAAATTGCTTGTCTTGTTTTACCGGAATTAAGTTTCGTACTTACTGTAGATACTTGAAATTCTTCAAGGTTGCTACGAATTTAACTTTTTGGTTTACCTGAAAAAAAAATACGGGTATTAAAAAGAGCTGGTAATAGATAGTAGATTGTACATCAAGTGCATAAAACGCACCATTTTACGCGAGACGTTTATGGATATAAAGTAGAGTCTAAAAATGGGTTTTATGGACGAGTTGTACACTCTACTTTTCACTTCGATTGCGATGAAATTAAACAGCAACATGTAAATATTGTAATTTTAAATAAAATTGAAAGTTACATAAGGGCAATGAGAAATATCCTTGCAGTTTTCTTAGAATACTAACGAAACGAATTAAAATAAAGAGGTTATTCTATGAAGTTGAAGTTGTTCGTGTGGCTGTTGGACCGATTGCCTTGGTATTCGACGAAGATTTTACTTTATGCTCTTGAGCATAAAGTAAAATCTATGTCGCCTACGCACGACATAAAGACGCATTTTAAAGCAAGAGAAGTGAAAATAGTTTTACGTACTCACTATTTTTTGTGTAATAAGCATAATTTATTTATTGAATAGTTCAAGTACATACACGTTCAGAGGTGGCCACAATGAAATAGTTATAGGTAACTTAAGGTAAGCATTATTATATCTTCACACAACAATGTTGCTGATAAACAAATCATAATAATAAATGCTTTTGCTATTTTATATTTTTAAACGTGTTTATATTGTTTTTTTCCAACGAATATTTCAAATGTAAAGATTTAAATAATGCTTTTTATTATTATGATTTGTTCTTGTTCTTGATCCCTTCACAATCATCAACAGCTAGTATTATTAATGGCCCATTTGACGTTACCCTATCTTGGAACAATAAACACGTTCTGAAGATAACGTCGCCAATTATACTTAGAAGGAAGCGGACTAGCGAAGCGGAACTAAATCCAAACCATTTATGTCAATTCGGTTTCACTTCCACGTCATACCTAATAATAATATAATTGTAATCTATAATTAGTTTGCATTTGTAACCTAGGCAAACACAATAAACTAGACTAAGGCAGAGATTTCTGTGTGTACAGATTATTAAAACCTAGAAACACACGAGTTTATCCGAAGAAAGTAGGCACAACTTACAGAACGACACTTGCTACTTATGTACCATTCGTACATACTCTGTACGTGTACAGTTGTTATGTAATGCCATGTTTCAAAGTAAATGAGAACGCCTCGTGCCACGATCTTTACAAAATGACTTATTTGCTTCGTCCGCGTTCATCATATGTTTATACACGTGCGTCAGTCACTACATACCTAAGCACATGAGCTTTTCTAACAACATTTCCATAAAACCCAGACCATTTGATGAAAGCGCTCAATATTCCATCCACGTGAATACTTATCTAACTCTTTTTGTCGTACAATTGCCGGGCCTAACAAAAGGTTTTGCGTAACGAACTCTAACGAGTTGGCATAGTCGCGACAGTTAATCTCTGTGAATTTCAACTTATGTTTGAGCTATGTACCTATCTATGTACTACGTACCTTATATACACATGTAGTCTGAACCCAGCTCGGCATATAAATTATGTATTGGGGGTTAAAGTATGAAATTGCCGATTTGCATGGACGATTTCGTGAAAAGTAATATTTCCATACTAACATTATTTTTATTTTTCTTGGAAAGGTCTGAACTGATTATGATGCGATTGCAAACTATAGTTAGAATGAAAAAAGCTGCGCTGCACTGCGTATCTTAAATTCTCGGAACAAAGTCTATGACAAAAATACACCTACTTGAAGTAGTGAAACCGACGCGCGACGCGGCGACGGCACGTTGATACAGGAGTTTTAACACACTATCCTATGAGGTAATATGCAACTACTAGTACAGTTTTTAAACTCTAAAGGGTACGTAATATATAACTATATATACCTATACGTCAAAGTTCAAAACAGAAAAAAAATTAGAAAAAAACGGCAATTTCATAGTTTATGACCTATTATTAACCATAAATTTAAACCGTTGTTAGTCAGTCAGAGATCGGAGTCAAGATTTTCCTAGTTGATAGCCATAGACTACATAACAGTTTCATCTATCTAACCTTTCGAGGTATGCAGACAGTTGTGACTAACACGACTTGTATCTTTATACAAGTCAAAGTGATTACATGAGTAATATTAATACTTAACTTAAAATACGAGTATTAGTGTAGTTATTGCTTGAAATTAGAACTGTCAAAAGTTAGAATTCTTAGCTGTGCTTTCTTAAACTGATCTTCATCATCATCGTCATATCAGCCCGTTGTTGTCCACTGCTGAACAAAGGCCTCCCCAATCGATTTCCAACGTGTCCGGTCCAATGCCACCTGCATCCAGCGACTCCCTGCACCATTAACAAGGTCGTCGGTCCATCTGGCATGTGGCCGTCTCACGCTGCGCTTTCCAATGCGTGGTCTCCACCCCAGTATCCGTTTGCCCCATCGGTCGTCCGATATTCGTGCTATGTGGCCTGCCCATTGCCACTTCAGCTTGCTTATCCGCTGGGCTATATCGACGACCTTGGTTCGTCTACGGATTTCCTCATTTCTGATTCTATCACGTAGAGAAACGCCGAGCATAGCTAAACTGTTCTTTCTTCGGTCAAATTCCTGTACATTGCATCAAAATATTTGTTTAAATAACTAATTAAACTCAAGTAGGTAATAACTTGCTTGACTATAATAGATACGGGTGTAATTTTTTGATTCAATAATGGGCTAGACAGTAGGTACAGGGCGACAGTACAAGGCAGAAACGTGATTATTTTTTGTCGCATTTGAATAGTTAACGTCTCACTTCCTGATACTACATATATCGTCTCTTAAGGCGATCTAGGTGTCTCTATCTTGCGAGTTAACTATTTGATAATGACATATCTGTTAGCTTTAAAGATTTAATGAGGGCGGTAGAAACATCTACAATTCTACATGGTTACTTGAAAACTTCATGTTCTAAAAGACAAAATAGGACGAAAAAATAATAATCTATGGTTACAGTGGAGCCACAGGCTCGTCACTATTTTATAAATCTCAATTATAATTGACGAAATGAAAGAATATAGCTCTGCTGACCTTCCGGGAAACACACGGGACGTAATTTTACGTAACCAGGTTCGAGGCATACCGTACCTACTCTCCGTGATACGAATTTTGTTTATTTATTTGTACATTCATCCATCGGTAAACCGTGGTTAACGTTTAACTACGGATATTTTTTTTCATTGGTTAACGTTTGCAGAACAATCAATTAGTTTCGTTTTATATGACGAGGCACGAGCAACGTTATCCGCTACTAGTAGAGCATAAATTGCTCAATTTAAATAAAAATAGAAAGAAAAAAACTGGCCAAGAGCATATCGAACTCACGCAGTAAATGTTCCGTGCCACCGCACAAGTCATAAAATCTCTATAGATTTGGACGTTTCATTGGCACCCTTTAGGCAAGGAACCCTAAAAATACAAACACAACCTTTCATTTACTACGGCAGTTTGTCACAAAAGCATTTCTAAACTTTCGGTCGACTTCTAGACCGTACATAAAGACCAAACACTCATATTTACTCACATACATCATTTCAGTAACAGAGCAAACATTATATGTAACTCCTAAGAAATTCGCTTCAGCGGTTTTCGTTCTCTCTTCAATAAACACATTCAGCCTAATTCAGGTGTTCCAGCACGCTTGGCTACTGAAATATAAAACTTATTTGTAATGTATTAGTATTTTATTTGAACTTTTTTTTTTCAAATTATACGAATTCAATGGAAGTTTTAGCGGAGTTTGTCGATGAAGAAGTATTAGGGCTACACGTGGCAGAGGAGGTGTACTCGTGCGTTATTTCGAGGACAAAAGAGACTTGTCCCCATTTTCACGACAGACATTTTTTTTAGGTTAATGACATAAATATTATAAGAACTGCTGGAATTTTAACTACGTCTGAGCAAAACGCTGAACATCTAGGTAGGTAGGTATATCATTTAGGTAGGTATTCAATTAGGTGTCTTCTTGAGTTTAATTAAGTATTTTAGTTAGGCTACCCGAGCCACAGGGTAGAGCAGCCTAACTGAAGACTATGAGCGTATCTACTCGGCAAAAATATCTGGTTTAATTAAGGTCCTATTCTACATGAGGTTATAAATATTTAAAAATTAAGTTTACGTCAAATGCTAGTAAATAAATACTAATTTGTGACCCCTGGCTCATTATTCCGAAACGGTAGACATTGATCTATTCCCACTTAAAGTTTGCAATCAATCCACACCGATCACTTTCAAGCAGACCTAAAATCTAAGATAAAATACCCTGACTAAATTACTTCGAGTAACTGATACCCCACAAAAATATACTGCTCGCAAATTGTTCGGGACTCCGAAATAGCGTGAAAAATAAAAGTGAACAGAGCGTTTTTATTTTATTTTACACCGTTATTCCGGGAATTTCCACAAACAATTCTCACGTTGCTTATACCCTGGTACTCCAGTGAAAGCGATATTGCAATTTGATATTTAGATTCTTCATTTTTTCGGGAGATATTTTTGGTGTTGTGGTTATTATGTTATACCTATTTCATTACTCGGCGATACTTGGTTATTAAGAAAACAGCTGTTTCCCACAAAACTGCAACACCTACACAGTTTTTTACGGTTCCGTAGCCAAATGGCAAAAATGGAACCCTTATAGATTCGCCATGTCTGTCGGTATGTCTGTGTGCGTCACAGCCACTTTATTCCGAAACTATTAGGACTACAACTAAACTTAGTAGGTAGATGTATTCTGTGAACCGCTTTACGATTTTTATACAAACATAAAAAAATATTTTTTTCATCAAACCTATATGTGCGCGGTGTTTATAGATACGAGTAGGTCTTTAAAAATGACACTGAAGTTCCTAAAACCATGTTTTCTCAAAGAAATCGTTTGAATGATGGACACTTCCAAATATGTGTGTCCTATTTATAAAGTAAGAGGACAATTCTGAAAAAATGTAAGATGTAGAACGTAAATTAAACTTTCAAGCAAAATTGGTTTGAATAAGATTTGATGTATATGGGACTTTTTCCTCAAACTGCAGCAGGAACTTTGTTTTTCATAAAAATACTATTTAAAACAAGGAGATGTTTCATTTTTGAATGGGAAATAAACCCCTTAATAGAATAAAGTAACATTTTTTACATAATAATTACGGTTTTTAGGCACACAATAAAAATTAAAAATGTTTGACGTTTGTCACGAGTGTTATGACAGCTATGACAGGTTGTAGAGATGACGTTTGCATAACCTAGAAATTGTTATTTGATAAAAATTGTACAAAGCAAAAGTCGTAGGAACAAAACATAAATGAGAGAACGTAAAATAACACCGAAAGCCACGAAAATCGAAACCAAGTCGTGACGAACGAGACTCGACTGAAAGACACTGATGGGGTTTGTCAAAACAAAATATCTTTTTGATTTTTCGTTCAAAAGTAAACTACAGAAAAGTAGTACGTATTATATATTTTTTTAACAATGAAACCATCACTCTTGCTTATAATTAGTCGAAAATGTAACAGTAATGTAGTAAATGTAGATGTGTAATAATTTTTTCCTCTTTTTCATAAATGTACATCTTATGGCCGAAAATGAAACATCTCCTTTAGTTTTGCTGTTGAATGTACAACAATATAACATAATGAACCTTCAAAATATTATTATTATATTGTTTGATGCTACGGAACCCTATGTGCGTGTGAGTACGACTCGCACATGGCAGGTTTTTTTTTAAATTACTGATACATAAATTCTATGGGTGGGGTTCAGAATGCTGTACTGAATACGTGGTGACTGTTTTAGAGTCAGTGTTTGGCCACGCGCCAAATAGACCATGATCCCATATGAGGTGATGATGATATTGATTGACCAAAACTGTCAGATTTCGTACTAAAGTGAAGGAATAAGAGTTGACGGTTAATTTAGAAACCAATGAGAGCTATGTAAATACTGGTCGACTCACATTTTCAGACAAACGCAAATCCGTACTATTTTTTAGATATTAAGTATCTATCAATAAACGAGCAGTTTCTTCATTAAAAATCTGACGAGTCATGGATATTCTTTACACAGGTGAAAAGAAAGTCTCATGACTCGATGTATTCATCATTTGGTTTAGGCTTAGTCTTTAAAAATACTTATTCTACATAAATAGACCCGCATTTGGATTGATTAAATAAAAACAGCACATTTTTGATCTCCTTCTCAATTCAAATGAACTCAAAGCATTTATTCCAATTAAACCAATTAAAGACATTTTTTAACTGTCAAAAAGCTGGACAGTCAGAAAAATAAAGCTAATTCCAAAGAAACTCCTGTTGATTTGCAGTGTTTCTTATATTATAAAATGAGCAATGCGTGTATATTGCTTATTTACAATACACAAATTACATTGAACGTATAATCACGTTTTCGAAAACGGCTCTAAAGATTTCAATTAAATTTGCATTGGGTTAACGGGGGCGAAAAATCGATCTAGCTTATCTCATAAGTAACTAAGTAAGTAAAATTTATTTGTTTAAACATGGTTTACAGACATAATACATAGCAAGCAAGATAATAATGAGATACAGAAAAGTTCTAACCTGTTCAGCCGCATATCGTGGCGTACAAACTGGTAGGAAGAGATGGTGCATAAACCGTACCGTACCGTGGTGCGTACCGCGGTGCATATCTAGGAAAATTCGGTCGTCGTCAATAAGTGGCTAGTGGTATTTTGTGGCAAGAGTGTGGACAAACAAAAACAGATACCGTTATCGTTTTATTTTATTATTTCGATAAAGGTATCGAGCGACGCTTCTTCTGTAGTGAACAGGGCTGGCGTGAAAGTGTCTGGTTTTACTTTGTTTGTAATGAAATTACTCGAAAAAGTATGAATTTGTATGGGTTAGTTTCTTGTTAACTTAAGTTAGTTTTAATTTCTTATTCTTATTCTTTATTGCACACAAAACATAAAAGTAGGACACACAAAATTACAATATATAACTTATGTACAACGGCGAGCTTAACCCAGAATTGGGTTTTCTTTCTTTAAATCATCATAATATTATAATTTAATTTTTTTATTTGATTAATTTATCATCATATTTGTTGATAAATCATTTAAATTGCATATTCATAAAGGTATTAGCCTGAAATTATTTAACAACTAGCGTTTGTTCGCGGCTTTGCTCTCCAAACTTATCCAACGGGAACGTTTTAAATATATCCTACTAGCTGCGCCCGCGGTATCACACGCGGCGAAAAAGTTAGCACACGTTCAGAGTGTTCAGACGCCAGCACATCAAGCTACTGCAATGTGTCAAATTTATTTAATAAATTTTCAACTTTATCGTTATAGCATTAAGTTCAAGGTTGATTGGGATTTGCCAATTTCGGGCAGCTTCATGTGCTGGCGTACAAGAACTGAAACTTGGAAAAAAGAATGACCTCTCAAGAACATTTTTTTAGTGTTCTTGATATTTTGATGCTAAAAGTTGGCAAAAGTATAAGTATATAATATATAAAGCTGTGCCAGGCGGCATGCGTTGCAATGCACCTTTCCAATGCAATGCTACCCTACCTGTGGGGTAGTAATTTCCTACCTACCTAACGAACCTGGGTAGGTTCGTTAGGTAGGTAGGAAATTAAATCAAAATCAAAATCAAAGCATTTATTTCAAGTAGGCCAGTTACAGGCACTTTTGAACTGTCGAAACAAAGATAACAATGAAATGTAGCTACAGTCCCAGTCACAAGGCATAAAAACTGTGAAAGTACTGTAGTTGCCCATTCCCTAGCGTAGATCTCTATGGAGAAGAACGGGCAAGAAACTCCATGGACACTCTTTTAAATCAGCATATTGTTACAAAACCTTGGTTACATCATTCATATTGAGATGGTACATTATGTGAGAACGATGTAGCAAGATGTGCACGTTAAAAGTGTCCATAGTAAACACAAAAAAGACAATTAAAAAAAAAAAACAAATAATTAATTCAAATAAGCCGTGGCAACTAAGAGATGACCAGTCACAACTGACAGCGCCCGTTCACGAACATGACGCATGGATCAGCACCATTCAACTCAACCATTTTGAAGGGAACTAAATGATCCAACACACACGCCACCATCAGCGAGACATTGAGTGAGCATGACATACTCTCAACCGCCAGGGCACATTCAAGTCGGGAAAGGACGTAGGTTTCCAGTGAACGATAGCTCTTTAGTACATAGCACTCACACAATATGGGCTTTATATAATACTAAAGATATTGAATCTATACAATGCAAAGATAGTTGTACAATCTTCAGCAGCTCGAACAATACTATTTAATGTTATCAATTTATGCGTCCCTGTCCTTGTGGAGCAGGACCGGCATTGAGCCAAGCATTTTTGTCAGCGATATAATCGTCCAACTTGTAATATGCTTGCTTACATAGTGTGCGTTTAATGCATGTTTTAAATTTCGTCTCATTGAGTTCAAGAATACTTTGTGGAATTTTATTATAGCATCTCAAACAGTACCCCATGAAAGATGAATCTACTTTAGCGAGTCTGAATTACTGATCTGATTACTACCACTAGGTAGGCAGGTAGGGTTACAACGCTAACAACGCTAACAACGCTTACAACGCTTTGAATTTATGCTGTCCTAGAACTATTGGTCGCCAAAAAGAAAAAAAAAATGACTTATTTGATCATCCCAGGGGAACATCGCATTTTCCGGGATCAAAAGTAGCCTACGTGTCAATCCAGCATATAAGCTATCTTGATATTAAATTTCATCCAAATCTGTTACGCCGTTTGAGCGTGAAGGAGTAACAAACAATATTAAATATAACTAAGTTTCTCCAAAAGACATAGAACCAAATTTGTTCAGTTTCGTGGTCTGAGACACGACACGTCAGGGCTTGTGTTTATTATGTTACACCGTGTATACAAATAATTTTTAAATACTACTTTTTAATCGAACTATCTTTCGGACAGCCCTAAAGACGTTAGCGTGGAAGGGTACCACGCTAACCCATGAAATACTGATAAATGAAAGCAATCCGGAAAATTGGTTTATTTACCTAACCGTTCTCAATTTCCATACTAGGAAAATAGTTCATGTAAGAGCCTACTTAAAGAAATGAGGAGATTATGACACGGAACTTGGTCAATTTTCTTTGGCGTTTCATACAAATTTATATTCAATATGATAGATCGTGTAGCAATTACCTGGCGTGCGCCCGCAGCCGAAATGCGGGCCGTTTAGCACGGCACGCGAACTTAAATGATATCCGACGAGCTCTTGTCACCGTCGGCGTTCCAGCTATATTAGAACCCAATGGCTTGGCACGCGATGATGGCAGGAGACCCGACGGGATGTGTTTGTTTCCATGGAAGATGGGTAGGCCTTTAGTGTGGGTCGCAACATGTGTCGATACTCTTGAGCCATCCCATCTTCCTAGCAGCTGCGGCTGCAGAGGACCTCAAGCGTCGTAAATATTGGTAACTATATTTTCGAGCCATTTGGGGTTGAAACTCTAGGACCGTGGGGTCCAAGTGCTCACAGCCTTTTCAAGGACATTTCAAAACGCTCAGTTGACACTTCCCGTGACCCAAGGGCTGGCTTTTACCTTGGCCAAAGGTTTAGCGTTGCCATACAACGTGGCAACGCCGCGCCGCCAGTCTCTTGGATACATTACCAGTCGACAGCGTTGAGGGGGAGTTTTTGACGCCATTTTTTAAATTTATTGTTAAATAAATAAACTATAAATGAATATAATATTATGCTAATATAAACCACTATAAATTCGTAAAATAAAAAAAATGATAGTCAATTACTCAGCATCTAGGTTGTGAAGGTCAGATAGGCAGTCGGTTATATAAAATGCTGGTAATCAGCGGTATGTGATTAGATTGGAAGCCTACTTCCAAAAAAGAAGAGAAACTTTGCATAACAGTGTTTACAAAATACGCCTATGTTAGTATCAATATCTGTATTTATAGTCTTGTGCACTTAGGTACAAAACTTAGTATTTATAATGCTGTAGCAAAACTTAATCAATTATTAATTTTTTATAAAAACAAATATAACTTCTTGAAGACAAACATTCGGATTAACTCTTTTCTTTTTAAAACAGTTATTTTTGCCAGTAACTGTCAAATCAACCTTTTTTATATTCGACACAAAAATATTACAGTAATTCTTATTAATATTTGGAAATCATGACATTGAGCCATCAGACATAGTGTAGTCTCCTGGCATACATAATAATCAGAAAATGAACATTTTCAAACAAATATTGACAAGTGGGATGTTTTAACTATTGAACAAATAAATAACTTAGTGCCAGTAACACAGAGTTTCACCACACACACATAATGGTCCGAAAAAAATAATTCTTCCCAAGGCATTGACTAGTAACATGACCATTTGCTACGACGTAGCAGCGTAGCCGTGACGTCATATTCTTCAGCTACGTGGTGACTACGCCGTAGCAATCATAGTGAAATCCTCTTAAATTCAAACCCGCTTAGTTTCAAATAAAATATTTTTCATCTAGATTCTTACAGACAGAAGGAAAAACAATGGGTAGCCTTATTCCGTGTAAATATATAGGTCCCGGGGAAGCAATAAATTCAACTTTTTACGTGAGTGTATTCGCTTGAAAAATCTAGTTTATTGTACCTTTTTCACGTGGATGCAGTATTATATACTGTTGTGATTACGAAAGGATTTGCAGAAGTGGAGGGGCCGTTAAAGTACAAAAATGAAAGACATTAAGACCGTAAAACGAGCAAATTATTCCTAGAAAAACGACTTTTATCGTCTTGACGCGCGCTGTCAGTTCTCTTATCGTCACTGCCCTTCAGTGACCTGCGCAATTTACTTCCGGACGGATGTATCGTCGATCTACATTGACAACATTGGAAAAAGAACCAAATTATTGTGATTTTGTGAGTGACTTCTGTGTGTGCGTTTTTTTCAAAATGCTTTATTCAAATGAGGAATATTTTAAGTGTTATCAGTTAAACAGCTGAGTGATATGATCAACACGTGACGAGTTCATGACCTTAGTTAGTGGTACGGTAGTGTGCGGCGCGGCGCGGCGGCACCTTTGTTGAAAAGCATGTTGCTACCTATTTCTATTTGCAGAGATGAGCAATCGGTGTTGCTTTTCAAATATTAATATTAAAATATTTATTCTGCTTTTTTTTTCTTTATTTTTTTTTTAAATTGTTTTACGTAATTACCATCGGATATCGATTCTGAAAACGTCCCTACTTGGAACAACAGAGTTTTTGTTACATACTGTATAATACCAGTAACTTCATATATGATCGCGGAGGTTAAAGGCCTGGTCAGACCAGATGCGTGGCGTGACGTACACGTGTACACGCGCGTGGTGACGCGCGTGAACCCCTGACACATCGGGTTACGCATACGTGTACGTTTACGCTTACGCATACGTGGTACGCACGCAACGCACCGGTCCTTTGCGTACCCAGCAATTCTTGTGCACGATGTCTGAAGAAGATTGGGTAAATGGACCAAGTATGTCATCTGATGAAGAAGAAGCAATATTACTGTTATTGTGACAGAATATTCCTGGGTGTGCCAAAAAACAATGGGTTCAAGTTTTATATGACATATTATTTACTCTTTGTTTTTTGTGTTGTACAAACAATTAGTTTTTCTTTAATTTCATTATTCATAATTAAAACCGAAACAAAACATCACTTACTATCGGTAAAACTTGAAAACAAATACAACTGAATGCGTAAGTCACGCGCGTAGTCACGCGCAGCAAAGATACGTGCGTGCTCAAACTTGTTCGGTGTGACGTCCAATACGGAATGCCATTGACTACAACGTCATTACTGCACGCATCAATGTGACGTTGCTGTTCCGCTCTGCGTAGGTACGCAGCAACTTTGACACATGGGAGCTGCAATGCGTAGCGTTACGCATGTTGTCTACGCGCACGTGTACGTCACGCAAGCGGCGTGCCATGTCTCTATAAAGTTCCATATATTACAACGTCATGGTACGTGCACGTGCACGTGCACGTCTACGTTTACGGATCCGGTGTGTTTCGGCCTTTAATCTCTGAAGTACCTACTTGTCTAAAAAAGCCGGATTTATAAACTGAAAGTCACCGAAAAATCCGATTTGCGAGTAAATGTGCCAACAAAGATCAAACATATGATTACTTATTTCTAACTATAACTATACATTATAAGAATCTAACTAGAGTAAATGAATACATGTGAATGCATAACATATTTTGTGGTATACAAATGTTCAGTGGAACATTCGAGGAATTTCGTCTAGACTTGACAAAATGAGGCGTTTATAAAGATAATATCAAGAATATCTTTCTAGAATTGTAATGAGTACCAATTATTTATAATTGGTTCGCGAGCGTGGAAGGTAATAATTGTCCCACTAGATCGTACTCCCGGGATAAAAGTATCCTGTGTAAATCCAGGTTATAAACTATCTATGTAACAAATATCCAAATCCGTTTTGTAGTTATTGCGTGAGAGAGTAACAAACATCTATTAATCCATCCTCATAAACTTTCGCATTTATTAGTAAGATATTACACTGTGTGAGCTTTCAGTAGCAGCCACGGAATACGGATTTAAATATTACCCACCTACAACAAAAATAAACAAATATTCTATTCTATTATACAGGCTGTGACAAGACCCTCAACGAAGCCGTCAACCAAGCATTATGTACAGACGCCAGCACATTAAGCTACCAGAAACTGTCAATTTTACCCAATCACCCTTGAACCTAACGCTTCAGCGATAAACTTGGAAATCTATTAAAGGAATTTGACGGATTGTAGTAGCTTGATGTGCTGGCGTCTGTACATCAAACTAAGTAACTTTAGGCAAAAATAATATTTATCAAAAACGTTTTTTTTTTTTTGACGAGATAAATCACGCTTATTGGTAGGACTCAATGTAACGCACTCAAAACATTATGCTGGTGGATGGATTGAATAGAACGGGAGTCATAGAGGTGCTTACAGTAAAAATGTTATATTAAAAACAAGTATTTAAAAAAAAAAAAACTTGTGAAAAAGTTGGAACTTTCACCACCAATATCTCCGTAACTAGAAGGTTCCCAGGTATTGTCTAGAACCAAAAAAAATATCGCAATGACGGGGAGAACAAGTACCTTTCGGCTTCGTTAAGGGTCTTGTTACACCCTTTATAACCATCTCTAACATCACAAATATCTGTTTTCCTATAGAAATTTTATCGGAAGTCCTTTGCTCGACTTACCAAGATAGATCGTGCACAAAACTCGTCTTTTCACACTGCAATGCCCCAGCTTTCCAACTAAGGCAGTTTCTAGAAAACCATTAATAAAATAGAGTAGTTTGCAGTATGATCTGCAGTTTTAAGATAGGTTTACACTATGTTGAAAAGCTTGTTTTGAATGTAATTGAAATGTTTGGGTTAGTGGCATTTCAAAGTTTACTTTAGTGTGGTTTCCTACAGCTTTGTTTAAAGTAGGTATTTGTTTGTACGTTTATTTCTGACACATATTTCTAAAATAGTATGAGTAAAATGTCATGAGGATAGTTTTGAGTATGAATGTGGATGGGTATAAGAGTAGAGGAAGACCAAAGTTACGATGGATGGACTGTGTGAAGGATGATATGGCAAGAAAGGAGGTGTCTGATGAGATGACGAGTAACAGAGAAGTATGGAAGAACAAGACACGCTGCGCCGACCCCCATGAATTGGGATAAGGCCAAGAAGATGATGATGATTTGGAAAATAGTATATTATTAGTCAGATATGCCTTCGGGTAAAAGCCGTTCGGCTTAGCTCAAAATGATCCTGCTTAATGATTGATAGCGAACGGAGTTTGCCAATCGACACAAGCCGAATGATTACCGCATTACCAAAAGAGAGTCCATATGACAACGATTAGACACTATCTCATTATTTTAGCTTAAAGTATAACTGCGAAAAACTAGTAGCATAGCTTATAAATAGAAAATAGTATCGTAGTTTAAAAAAACTCATATTATAAGAAGACATTTCTTGTTAGTCATTGTGAAAAATTATAGTTCCTATACATCAAAGCCCTCATTATCACGACATACTTTAAATCTGCAAAGAAATCAAGATGGCGCCTGATGTACGAAGGTTGCCTGCGTAGGCAGGACTTACTCCAGTCCTTGAGAAATGTTTATTTTTCCTGTTATTCTTTAAGTTCGACAATACCTTTGCATATTTAGTTTTTCTTAGTAATTTATTTAGTTATTGGCAACTTACGAGCAAATACTTCAGTTTTCTTTAAAATGGTTCGTAGAAGAATATTTATTTGTATAAAAAGAATTGGATGTTTATATTATTATGTGTACCTTAGAACTATTAATGTGATATTTACTGTGTATTATGTGATAATTACTGTGTCACTTTGTTCAAGGCTCGTCTTGTAAGGGATCATTTTCTTTGAAATACGAGTAATTAAAGTTAACCGTGAAACGAATCATCAAATTCATTGGTAGAATGAAACATATTATAAGATAATTGAATGAGAAATGAGAGGTTGGTTGAGAGGAACCAAATTTGAAAGCTAGCTCACGAAGATGAAGACTTAACGGGGCAAATATAAAGATTCTCGAAAAATAATACTCTACAAATATTATTTTAGCTTGACCCAAAAATAATACATAACAGGGAAACGCACAAACGTTTTTCACTCGAAATAAAACTAACTTCTAAAGACGTACTAAATGCAATTACACTTCAGAAGTGACAGTCGTGTGACTCGACACCGTTTTACTTCAAAAAGGAAACTCCAGACTCACAGAGAAAGATAAATAAACAAACTTGAACCGCTTTTCCTGGAACTTTCCGAGCCATAATAAACAATTTGTATTTAGAGGAGCTCGTGGTTAAATAATAACAACTGCTTGGGTCAATCTTCAGGTTAAGCTGTGCTTGCCTAGGTTGGGCCATGGATGGGTCCCATCCATTACATACTTAGTTTACTCCGAGCCTCAGAAAGCATGTTAACCCGTTGGTCTTGGCTATCATTTGTAGATCTGTGACGACTATCACTGATAGTCGTCACAGCTAGTCAGTGGCCCGATAGTCTGACAACCAGTCTTACCGAGAGGTATCGTATTACCCAGTACTAACTGGGTTGTGGAGGTGAGATAGCCAGTCGCTCCATGTAAAGTACTAGTATTCAGCTGCAACCGGTGAAACTGGTAGCCGACCTATAGTTGGAAAAGGCTAGGCGCATGATGAATAAACAATTTGTATTTAGTCAATTTAAAACACGACATTTCTATTAGTACACTTCGGCTTCTTAGCTTCCTATTAGTGAAAGAATTTTTTAAATCGGTTCAGTAGATCCAGAGATAACCCCCTACATACAAACTTACAAACAAATTTTACCTCTTTATAACATTAGTATAGATTAAGATTTCCAGTGTCTTTTTTTTTTACATTTAAGCATCCAAATAATAAATGTACCTACACACATTTCACTTACCTTTTGCCCACGGCTTCGCGTACCTGGTGATCCCACCGAAACATAGTACCAAGATGAGAAGGTATCCTGAGTCTACACAGGTCAAGGCTAACCCTTGTGCCAGATTACATCGCAATCCGTACAGCCGTTAATTAATAAAAGGTAGGACAGATAGACATAGTCATTAATAATATTGGTTTCGATGAAATGGTTGGAGGTATGAAAATACGATAAATGAGTTATGTTATGAGACATTTAATTTAACGATGACTGCCTCATTGGTCTAGTGGTCGCAAGCGTGATTGCTGAGCATCAAGTCCTGGGTTCGATTCCCGGGTCGGACACCTCTGCCTAACCCTTATGCGATTACAGATGTGATTTACGTTATGTATTTTAACCTGACTTTTCGGGTTTCTTTACCCACTTCTCTTTAACAATTCTAAAGTGAATACAACCTTTTTTCTTTACTTTCTTTTATATTTAAAGAACATATAGGAAGCGACATGTCAGGTGTAAAGCCTTAGATAAAGCGTGGTGGCATGTTGCCAACCCTTCTCTCAGATAACGATAATACAAGTCGGAACAAACACTTTCACTGACGCGGATACGACGATGTTTTCTATCACTTTGTATCTGGACCTATGATTATTTTACTACTGATAGTAAACCTGACCGGAGCTGAAGATGTTATATTTATAGAAAAGTCACAAAAATTATTTCTTCGAGCTGTACTCGTATCCGTAATTCTGAGGAGCATACAGGGTGTAACAAGACCCTTAATGAAGCCGTTGACCAAGCATTGTGTACATAAAACTAAGTAACTTTACGCAAACATTATTGCTGGGAAACAACTTTTTTTTTTTGTGGAAAATCCCGTTTTACGGTAGGACTCAATTTAACGTGCACAAAACATTGTGCTGGTGGGGTATTGAATAGTACGGGGGTCATGGAGTTGTTTAAAGTAAAGTTATACATACAGGGTGTAACAAAACCCTTCACGAAGCCGTCAACCAAGCATTATTTACATCAAACTAAGTAACTTTGCGTAAAAATTATTGCTGGGAAACGACTTTTTTTTTGGGGTCCAAAATCACGTTAGTTAGTTACTTACTAAAAAAATACTTCTGAAAAAGTTGGAACTTTGACCCCCAATATCTCCGTAACTAGAAGGTTCCCAGGTACGGTCTATAAAAAAAAATATTGCAATGACTGGGAGAACCACTGCCTTTCGGCTTCGTTAAAGGTCTTGTTGCACCCTTAAGAGGGCCCTTCCCGGCCCGTCTATCGTCAACGCGAGCATGGTCAAAAAGCTTGTAGTTTCATCCAGAGCCACAGCGGCGGATTTTCTTTCAGCTCCTCCGTCTTACCCCGCCTCGACCCCGCACAACTCGTCTCCCACGCACCTCATACCGCCTAACACGATGACATTGAACGAAAAATAGTGTTCATGACTGCATTTCAAATATCTAAGTACAATTTAGTTCGGCCGTATATATTTAATATAAAAAAAATACTCGTGATCCCTTGCAGGGACTAAGGGACCGGGACAGGCGAAAAAGGTTCGAAAATTTCTTAAACTTGTTCCAGGAAATACGTATTTTTTAATAAGTCTTACAAGTGTGTGTCTTTATGTTTACAGTTTATGAGTACATTATGAACGGCCAAAGTTCAGGTAAAATTTGAGCAAAACACCAATTTTTGGAGGCTTATACTGAATTTGTTTCTACTTTTTGTATTTTTTGCTACCATAGAAACCTAGATATAGTGCACAAAATACCTATTAGTTCAAAAAAATCAAAGATAGATTTGTAACAACGGCATAATCACGTACGAGCGTTTGAATGAAAAGTATGACGGGTTGGCCGCTCTTAATAATAATCAACATCAACACAGCCTCTAACTAACTCTGAGTTTCATGGCTTCCTATTGAAGCAAGCTAGCCAAAATCAGTCTCTCACAAAATCAACAATTAATTCTCTTCTCGATTTAACATAAATATTAAATAATCAAATAACTTTTAAAGGAGTCTGCCCACACATATATACCATAACCGTGCTATGAAAGTATCAGGCACGGAGTGAGACATGACACAGACCAGTATGCCTACTAGAATGTGTCAACAGCGTTTTATACTTGTTTGTAATCGGCTAAGAACGCTCATCATACCCGTTTCTAACAAGTTTAGAACTGTTATCCCACGCGGCTATAACCCCTGTATTATTTGTATTGAGAAGTATGAGACTAGATGAGACTTGACTGACTGATTGACTATGAAACACATGGGCTCATACTTTTCAATACAAAGGATTTTATTTTTGTCTAATACGTTCATAGCACGACCATAGTATGGTACGGTTTAGTGAGCAGACTCCTTTAGAACAATTTATGGTCATTCATCAGTTTTAAATGAATTAAACTTATTCTATTTTAAAACATTGTAAGAAAATTCACTTTTGTTTAGTTATAATTTTGTAGTCAGTTGCAAATAGTGAGCGCTCCATCTTGAAACACAGCGAAAGAGAGACTGTTGAATAAAACATACACTCACTGAACGAAGGCGAAACAAACAAAATAACGAGCATGTATACTGTTACTAGATGGGATAAAACCGATATATTGATATAAAATAACGTCGTTATTTGCCTACCGTTTTCCCATGCTGCTTAAAGATAAATAAAATAAAAGAATAACAGCCACTCGGATCGATCTTTACGTTAAGCCGTGCTTGTCTAAGTTGGTCTGTGGATGGGTGACCGCCCATTACATACCGGGTTTCCTCCGTGCCTCGGAAAGCACGTTAAGCCGTTGGACCCGGCTGTCATCTGTAGATATTTGACAGTCGTTAAAGTAGTCAGTGGCCCAAAAAGTCCTACAACCAGTCTTACCAAGGGGTATCGTATTACCCAGTACTAACTGGGTTGTTGAGGTCAGATAGGCTGTCGCTGCATGTAAAATACGGGTATTCATCTGCATCCGGTTAGACTGGAAGCCGAACCCATCATAGTTGGCAAAAGGCTAGGCAGATGGTGATGACTTAAAGACGAGTCACCACGTTTTTGTTACTTGACATTTCTCTTTCTTTCACATCATTCCTCACACAATTCATTACTTTTTTCTTTGGTTTTCCTCCATCTATTCAAGTCTCTATGTACTACACTAATAAATTATAAAGAGGAAAGATTTGTATTTTTGTGTGTATGTTTGTAATGAATAAACTCAAAAACTACTGCGCCGATTTCAAAAATTCTTTCACCATTAGAAAGCTACATTCACCCTAAGTAACATAGGCACCCATGCGAAGCCAGGACGGGCCGCTAGTGTTGGATATAGATGCTCAAATTACTAAACATTCTGTCAATGTGAATGTTGCTATAATATCCCAACAGCACATCTAATCCTAGAAGTTAATTAGCTAACCTCAGCTTAAAGCCCTATTTCCTCGGAAGTTTAGTCAATTATGTTCAGTAGAACAATCATACTAATAACTCTAACGTCTTACCGGCAATATACCAAGACACCATACAACATAATTTAACCTCCACGCCTTACCTACATTCCTGGTACCGCTACCGTTTCCATTACCCCTAAATCTTGACAAAATAAAGTGCAAACGACCCGCCGACAGAACAAATTGTAGGCGCGAAAAATTCCATCCCCACTTGAGTTTCGCTGTGTTTAAATAAAAACAGCATTATTTTTTATTACATCGTCGGTTTCGAGGGCAATTTTCACAGTTTACAGAATACAGCCCGATTTAGTTACGGTTATTAAACGCAATGGAAAGTGAAAAGATGATGTTATTTCTTTGTTCGAAGTTTGAAGAAAAATTGGTTACCTTATAAATTTAAAATGTAATAAAAGTTATTCAAAATCTAGTCACTTATAATCCTGCTCAAACCGTTTAACTATATTCTGTATCCAAGACCACACAATTCTTTTTAGTTAGTTTATTTTACAAACGAAATACATTAGGAGGAAAAAGTTTCACTACGCACTTATGTAGAATTCATTTAAGCTTAAGCTATTAGGGTATTATTTTCTACATTTTGATGTCAAACGCTACATTTTTCTAGAACTCCCGACTGTGTAAAAAAAGCGTAAGTTTCTTGATGAAACTGCTGAAAATGTTCTGGACATGAGTTGCCATGGCTGGTCGAAGTCGAAAGTCTTTAAATAGACTCCAGACCTAGGTTGATCGCAGCAAGGAAAACCAACTTAGGTGGAGATTGATTAATGACTCTGCCCTGGAGAGTTAACGTAACCCTCCCACGTTTACCTTGGAGGGTAAACGTGGTGCTGTTCTACAAACGATGGGGCACTTAATATGGTGTCTGTGTTTTGTCTGTGCCATAGCTTTGCTTGCTGCTTGCTTGGATTGATCTGTTATATTGTAAATGTTAATAAATAAATAAATAGTGTCCTGCGTGTCCTGTTGTTTGTTCGTTTGAGGAACTGATGGACGCTACCAAAAGCGCCAAACTAGTAGCTCAATTCTGACACAATTTAGATTGCCATCGACACGCTAAGAAGAAGAGTCACCGTAATACATTATCTGATTTAAAAAAGACCGGTATTATATTATTCTTTCAACTATGTAGTATCATCATTAATCACTACAAAACCGATCACAAAGCATGTCTTTTTTGCTTAGAACTTTGGTTCTTTGGTTTGGTGGTGGTTTGGTTTGGAGTTTGGTTCACTGTTTTGACAGTGCAGAAATGTTATATGACATCTCATTGTTGCACAGTTTTTCATTAATGCGCTCTTTTTTATTTTTTATTTAGATATCAATTTACCACAGAGATTTACTGTCTCCCATTAAGTTTACTAAAAAATGTATGCATTTGATTAAAAAGATACTGGCTGAAAATAAAAATCGCCTGAATTAAATCGACTTGGTGAAAAAAAAAATACAAATGGCGCGCATTTTGTACCTTAAATTGTAAAACTTTGATACTTCGAATTTAGCAAGAAAAGTTTTAAAAAAATGGAAACATGGCCACAAAATTCGCGAGATACTTTGTTTTCATAAAGTTCAGTTTTTATTTTGAGTAGCTATATTTTATCACGGTAGGTAGATTGGTAGTTGAAAGAAAAGTAGATTACGCACCTTGCTAAAGTGAGTAATTAATGCACTCGTGTTAATGTTCGTGTTCGTGTGTTAGTGTTCGTGTTAACTCGTGTTCGTGTGTTATTGACTCACTTTGCGCTCGGTGCAACAATCTACTATTAACCACTTGATTAAAACGAGTAAATAAATCTTCTAAGAAATGTACATTGCATTGGACCATAAATAAACCATAATTAATCTCGTCATAGTAGTCATGTATGAAATCTCTCTCTTAGTAAATCTATACTAATGGATGGATGGATAGATGGATGGATGTTTGTTACACAATCACGCCAGAACGATTGAACGGATATGGATGAAATTTCATCAGATGGATTATAGTCTGGATTTGCACATACGATTTTTTTTCTCACACATAACCATCAAAATTTCCAAGCAACAGCTAATATTTACATAAAACATACGCATTTAAACATGAATAAATCTCACAAAGCAATCTTACACTACAATGTACCAAGACAACAATACCGCAGAAGAGATGTAACATTAATGAACTAAAACAATTACATGGAACAGCCCGGTGGGTGAATTAACCAAACAATCCTAATTAGGGAACGAGTTGCGCAGTTTTGAATGCACAAATTAATGTAAAGCAAACTCGAGTTATTAAAATAAACGCTTGTAAATGGCTGTGCAATTGAGAGTAACCATTTTAATAGAAATTGTCTTCTTTATTTTGAACGTTGAAAGACTGGCTGTTTAATATCTTTGCGTTTGGATTTTTCATTAACGAAAAGACTGCTCGATACGTTTTAAGACTAAGCACATTTTTTACGACAGTTTGTATGGATTAATCATAAATTAAAGGACACATTATAATTATAATTCTCATGTTGTCTTTGGGACTAAATGTGAAATTTTGACGAGATTTAATTGGACGTCATTGAACATTATGAGAAAAATCTCAGGAATAATACTATGCCTTACCTCCTAACACCAATACACAAAAACACTATCCCGGTATATACAAATTTTACTGAAGTATTGCCTTAGTAAAGACGTGATTATAACAATGCTATGTTTAACCCCCAATTACTTAAACTATAACAATAAAACAGCTCAATTATGTACCGAAAGACCTTTTCTAAAACCTCCTCACAATCTGGGGGCTCCTAGTAACGACACAGACGTAGTATGAACTATACATAAATGGCTTAGAACGGCCGTTAAAACTTGAGCGTTGTGCTCAATGCTCAGATCTCGGACTTAAGGGGGTGCTCTTGAGGTTTTCTTTATACTGAATTAATATTTGTGAAGAATCTTTACTCTTTTGAATCTTACTTTTATTTTTTAAAGAAAAGTGACATTTTAAGTTTGATTGTCATTGTGTATTAAAAGTATTTATATATTAATGATGGAATATTGCAAAGGCAAGGAACCAAGTTACAATCATGTGGTGATAAATTAAATTTTATAAACATAATATCACGACAGTCTGTCCCACAAATAATGTTGCTAAAAGCATTTTCTTATAACCAAATTCTAAACAACTTATTGTACCGATACAAGCAAAAATTTAAATTAATTACATAAAATATGAAAAAAAAAAACAGCTTTTTTTAAATGGTGTTTAAATATCATGTCATTGATATTTAATGTTAAATAATGATTGGTAGCCATAACAAATTATGCCAGAAAGACGAATTAACAAAACGCTGATATTAAAATGAACAAATGAAGCTATGAGTATGAGAAATATTACTACAAACCGAGAAACATCACTGTAAAAGCGCCCCACGCCAGTTAATAAATCTCAAAGGGATGGAGAGGCCCCTTACAAATTGTAACAGTTACAATCTGGAGCTACACCACACTCAGCGTAGTTAGGGGATAAAGTTCATATTATGGTAATCATAAAGTTAGGGTACAAATGACTAAGTGGGATCTTTGATACAAATGCGAAATATTTTGTTGGTATGCTCACTTGGCTTATTGTTACAGTACCTACATTACATAAATTGTCAAAGATGTAATAGATTTGTGTAGCTTTTATAGAAAGAGAAAGAATCTACAAGGAATCTACATAAAAGAGAAAGAATCTACAAGGATTGGCAAATAACAGCACTGGATAGGAATAAGTAGAAAGAGGGAAGGGAAGCCTTCGCTCTGCAGTGGAACACAAATGTCTGATAATAATCATGAAAAGCGTCGTCCTTAGCTCCATTTATTTAGAGTCTGCTTCCATTTCAGTAGACCCCTTCTAGTTTTGCGCACGCAGTTCAACTTTTGCTTATGGTTTAAGAACTTTATTTCTCAAAAAGAATTACATTCACATAGATGAGAAAAAACTTATTTTTACTTAGAATAAGTAATCCCTTTACCATCCACATTTATTTATTTAGTTAACCAACAATAGTTAGCACAGTACATTTATAAAAACAATGGTTACAGCTACATTTATAAGTGCAACAATTAATGACAGGCTACTAATACCACATGCACTATTTGTGGTTATATATATTATTAAAACAATAATGCATTATTAACACCTAAAAAACAACATAAAACTAAGTTCATCAATAAATAAAATCACATTACAATATACAAGACATTTTTTTTTTCTTAAACAAAGATTGATAGACATTCTTAATAAGGACTTCGTAAAGAAACTTCTATGCAAAGTATTTTAGTAAATGATAATATTTCTAGGAGAAAAAATGGAACAAAAATGTTTAAAATTATACTCAAAATGATTTTACCGATACTTACCAAGAGGTATAAAATAAAGTAACTACAAAAAATAATCTTTAGTCGAGGTCCAAAGGAATAATTAATTTAGAAAATTAGCTCATCGCATGGCTTATCCTAATCCGCTGGACCCATTATCTTTAGGTACGAAATTGGGCCGCGAACGCAAGTTTCTGCTTTTAGTATAAATTTTTCGGCGATGGATAAAACTGGCTTAGGAATTAAATAAATAGGCTTGTGGTAAAGAAATGGAATTTGAATATATCGTAAAAATCGGGAAACAACTGGATGAGGGACGCACAGAACCGGGAAGTGAGGCAGACGAAAGGGGAGGCCTATACCCAGCGGTGGGTGATTCCGGGCTGATACGATGATGATGAAAAAATAAATTCAAATAGTACAAAGC
Organism: Eugnorisma glareosa; assembly: GCA_947578425.1. Lineage (NCBI taxonomy): Eukaryota > Metazoa > Arthropoda > Insecta > Lepidoptera > Noctuidae > Eugnorisma > Eugnorisma glareosa. The sequence goes on along the minus strand of OX387974.1, from coordinate 3,856,726 downwards.
CTAAGATAGGTACTATAAAGAGGTAATCGGAATGAATATCTTAGAAAAAATATGAGCCCATGTCTCGGTGTGGCCATATTGTAAATTCCAAGAAAGAAACTTAACTTCGGTTTTTCCATCAGAAAATTCTCAGTAGCAGCCACGGAGTCTGGATTACGCCCGGTTGATGAAAATAGGCTCGCCCCCTATTACATGGGGCTTTAACATAACTGGCGAAATGTGGGTGTACTATTAGGTATACCTCTGCCTTACCCTTCGGCGATAACAGACGTGATATTATCTAGAAACTTAACAGTTGTACCGTCAGCCACCAGTTGGCTATTTTCGATTTAGTTCACGTTGTCCCTTCTACCGCAAGTGTACGTAGTAAGAAGCAAAGAGCAGCTCTCCGAGCGTGGCCAAAATCGGAACTATAGCTATCTTGTTCTTTTTTATTCTTAAAAAAAAACGTGGTTCCATACTAGGAATTTACTCTGTATCGTGTTGACGTTAACAAACATTTAAACTCACATACCCAAACAGCCAGACCCGGAACAATTATCAGTAGGCCATACAAATATTTATTCCGTGCGGGAATCGCACTCGCAAATCCAATCGCTCAGGCACTGCACCAACCATGCCATCCACGTCCACGTTTTTCAATCAATGTCACAGATTTGTTTAAGAATAATTTATTATCAACAGCGCAACTCTGTCAACGACATAGAGTGAGAGTTCCTTGTTGCATTGCGCAAAACAGTTCTATCGACATAGAACCGAGACTATCTGAACCGTCGTTTAAGTATCGAATAAACAAAACAAAAACATCTCACACATAGAACTCCTACCCTTCTACAACTTATGCTCCACACCTATCGTTTCTCGTTTTATGGGAACCTTTCACACTCTCAGCACTTAAATCGCGTCTAAACTTGAGATTTGAAACAATAGCTGCGTCATAAAGGTATGTACAATGTATGAAACATGGATGTTACGATGTTATGGATGCTACATACTTGTTCGCCGAACAAGTATGCCAAATGTGCCGAACAATGTTCGGCACATTTGGCACGTAATATTTGTTGAACAAAAAAGCCGACCCGAAGCAATTACGACCTAAATTGTGAATGTTTAGGGTATGAAGAAAAGGGTGTAGGTTCCTCATTCTCCGTTGAATAGGGAGGATCCTCCGACCAGATGTATCACGGTTGTAGTCGTTTTACTATAATATGTTCTCAACTCGCGCATAACTCTAGAAAGCGATGCAAGATTTTGATTATAGTTATTCATTTGTTATTTTTCATTTGAGTCATAGATGTCACCAGAGTAGTTTGGTCAATTTGATTACGTCCGCTACATATGTATTCGGTATTCAGTCGGCTCATACCAATAGGCATCTAACCCACTGAATCTGTTTCGGGTCGGTACCATTCTAGCTAAGCCGAGCGACTCCTTCCCGAACGTATTCTGCCGCTCGGCTGAGCCGAACCATGCGATGACGTCACTTTAAGTGCTGGGGTAAAACTAGACGATATGTAAAATGGGCTTGTAAAACACGATTGGTAGTTTTAAATCTATAATCAGATGTACGAACTCGGATATTCCGCTGGTGTTTTTAATTTTCCAAGCTGTTTTTTTTTTATTTTCAAACAATAATAACTAGTGTTAAGTTTGTTAAGGTCGCGGCTAGTCTGTTTCGAGATACATCCTTATCCTTGCATATCGCTTTTTATCGGAGGCAGCATTATAATTCTAAAAACATAACATACCATCACGTCTAGAGGGGTACATACCTACAGTCGCATATTGCCAGTTATTAAGTAACAGGTGAACCTATTGCCCGTCCTGGGAATCAAACTCTTGACCTCTTTCTTGCATAGCAGTAGCGCCTATTCACTAGAGACTAGACCAACGAGGCAGCTTGGAAAAAAATATTAAGTAGCGTAGTTACTACAATATGTGGCAAAATCGCTGATGTGCAGTACGGTCACCAAAGGAGATTAGTAACCAGGGTCGTCGGATATAGTTGAAGTTTAGTATGACACCGATGAATGTTTTCGAATAAAATTTAATTTAGTTAATAGAACACAAACAGTTCATACAAATTAAATTTCATTCGAAAACATCCATCGGTTTCTTATTAAACTTCATCTATATCCTACGACCCTGGTCACTTATCTCCTTTGGTGACTGTACATTAAGTAAGCCAAACCGACAAACCAGGCTTTACATCGGCACATGAGGCAGCAAAAACTAAAAGGGATTGAAGGGATTGAATCACTGGGATTTCCGCAAGCGAAATCCCAGTGATTCCGGTCAAGGAAACTATTTTGTAGGCAAACGAAAGTTCCATTACTTTTAAATGATATCTATATTACTTGAACTCTTTTGGATAAACAAGGTGTTTTTTTATATTCCATAACTCTAGGGTATGAATGAAACCATGTCAAAGAATCAACTGGCATGTGAATTATTTTTCAATTATCTTTTTTTTTTGTTTTCATTTTCATACAAAATAATTCGACAAAGTCACGATTATTAATGTAAAACACCCTTACTTGATACAACCTCGCATTTTCTTAGCTGTAAAGATGGATGATTGGTTTGAATGACAAAAAAAACAGGCGACTTGATAACCTCCTCCTTTTGGAAGTCGGTTAAAAGTGAATTACTTATACTCGTAATTATCAATGAAACTTTGATTGGTTTTTTGACCACATATTCTATGACTTTTTGTATAATTTTTACTTATTGATTATAACCCTAGACATAAGGGATATAAAAAAATCACGTTGTATAGAATTTAACTACCACGTTGGTCGCAAACCATTTTTGCTGAACATGGGGTTCTGGGTTTAGTTTCCAGGTTGGCAAGATTGGGTTTGTCCATAAGGAATTAAAGAAAACAATTAAAGAATTTCTCTGTAGCAGCCTGGAGTCTGGAATTGTGCCCAGTTGATATATATGGGCTTGAAGATAACTAACGAAATGAGGGTGTACTTTAAGTAAATACACACCTACCTAAGACGTCGAGGATAACAGGCAAGAGGATTTGGTGTTTCTGGGAATATAATTGAATTAATTAACGTAAATCACTAACTAATCAGAATTACAAACATAGTTCACACTAATATTATAATACTATTTCAGAATAATCATTTGAAATTGTATTATATTTATACATATAGGTAATATTTTCTGCCAGTCTTCTGTACTTTGACGACTAAAGTGTCCTATTTTTATTTTTTTACTTTAAAAACGTTGGCCCCATACTATGAATGTCTGCTGCATCGTGGGTGTGTTTACAAACATTTACACCCGTATTCCAGAAGCCGACTCAAGTCCATTTTTGAACCTAAGTCGACATTTGTTGTCATGGCAACATGTAAAGAACGCCCACCAAATTGGGCAACAAGATAATTGGACATATGCGCCGAAAGACAATGCGCAAATGTCTTTAGCGCAAGTGTCCTGATACCACCACATTATATTCCTAGAATTTCTTGGCTGCAATTGGCGGATCTTCGAATAAGTACCTCCTCGGTATATATACGTTGCCTCCTACACCAGACATCCTTGTCAAACCTATAGTTGCATTCTGCTTAAATCAATGCTAAAGATGCTATGTAACTGTAATTCATGTTAAATATGTCTATAATGTTGTTCAAGGTTGTCAAAATTTTGTCAAAGATTTTGCAAGAACTATAGACTGATTTATAATTATTATAATATCGACGAATGAAATTAATGATAATTAATCTAACACTGAGCTAGTTTTGATGGTCTATCAAAAGAAGGAGCATCACATATCATAATCAAGAATTGAAGTTACGACATCCAAAACTAATATTTTTTTCGATTGTGAAATGTGAAAAGCTGTGCTTGCAGGAGCGTATTTGCTAGAGGATACACCTTGCACCTAAGTTCAACACTATTCAGCGGCTCATCAGTCAATAGGCTCGCCGTAATTATAGCATAGGCTCGCCTGCCTTTTTTTTTTCGGATGGGAAATCATCAAATAACTCCCGCTCTGGGCTGAGCAGCAGGGAGTGTCAGACTTTTACTGACTAAAACCCATCCATGTTCCTTCCTTTGCCCTTTGTGTTTCAGGGCCGCGGTATCTCTTTCGGACAGTCCCGCAACCCTGGCAGGCATCGGTCCTTTCGGACCCATTCCTGTTTGCTGACTCTCTTTGAGGCGCGCGTGGAACACGAACGCGCCGTCGACACGGCCTGTCGTCATAAGACGGACGGACGGCGAGCTAGCCCGTAGCTCACCGTCCACAGGCCTGCGCCTACGGTGGCCCCCGACGCCCGGTGCGTCTCCCGCGGCGGCTGGGACGTGAGGTTCTCTCCCTCTCACGTTCCGCCACCTCCTTCGCTAGCATGACTGCTTTGCAGAAGGAGGTGACGGCATACCATTCCGTCTCGCTCCGGACCATGGATTGAACCAAGGCCGGAAGCGAGAGGTCGCCGCCGCCGATCGCCGCTACGAGGACACGGCGGTGCTCCGCCCACGCGGGGCAGATCTCCACCGTGTGCTCCACCGTGTCCTCCGGTCGATCCTCACAATGGTAGCACCCGGGCGTTTCCCCGAAGGCTCGCCTGCCTGGACTAGTGAAATGTAAGTACCTATTTACTTACTGGCAGTTTCTAGACATAACTTTGGCGAACTTAAATTCTAGGATTTTTACCGGAGAAGTGGTAGTGATACTAGGCAGGTGGCAGGTTTGCCTGCTCTCACCAATCAATAGAATCCCAAGTAAGCAATACCTATCATATCTGTTTTTTCATAGGTCCCGAATAAATTTCTAATAATAAATTAATCTTGGCTTATCAGCACTCCACCAGACAGTATGTAGAGTTTTAATTCTGGTCAATCTATTCGCATTCTAACGAAAATCGAAAATAATTGTTTCATTGACTAAGTGATATTTGCAGTAACCTAGTTAATTTTGTACTTGGTTTACTGAACCGATTTACATTTTCTTTTAGTGGCTCGTGGCAATGGACTCGAAAGAAAAACTCAGGGCTCGAAAGAAAAAGTCCGGAAGAGTAGATAGTCACTAGTTGGGTTAACTATAGATTTAATTATACATATTATATTGTGAAATGGTTTTATTCTAGCATTGTTAAATATACCGAAAGATTGGGTACAGGGAGTATGTAGGATGAGATGAGCCTATTGCCATTCTTTCTCTTTAGTTTTTATGCCACCCATAGGCCTCTGACTTGGCTTGTCTATTGCCATGGACTTGGGCTTAAATCTAGAATCCCAGCTCATACTGACAGTCACTTGCATAAAATGAAAACTATACGCTCAGCAGTCATGCTTACGACCACTAGACTAATAGGTATGAAAACTACACAATTATGCAACAAATATTATATAACATCATTGTGGGAACAGAGAAAGGGGAATTCCTGCATGGGTCTAGCTTAACACAGATTAAAAATCGTGTTTTTCTCAAAGAAATCACAAAATGACGCATCAATGAAAAATTTTGAAAGCAGGCAAAGAAGCATTCAAGGATTATACAAAATAATCGATTAAATGCATATTAATCGAGAGTGAATAAATCAGTAAAATTTCAGAATATATGGTAATCGAGTTACAGGAACTAATTAATCGATTGAACATTGCGAATAAAGTTCCTTTAAATTATTCCTTAGTACTTATTAGTTCCATGATTATCTTACAGCTGACAACTGTGGTCACCGACTGACAAAATGACAGACAGATACATAATTATAATAAGTCAAAAAATCGGCCAAGTCCGCACCACGTACAGTGAAGGGCTCCTTAGTCGGGACGGGAAGTCGGGCAAGCACTGTATTGATTAAATCCCCGCAAAAAATAGTTTGTGTTTCGTATTACTTTCGGAACAAATTATTAAAACCAAGTAATATCTGCAATTTTAACAGAAAATAATCACACAACTTTTTGAAATGGATAGGGGTTTCGTTTTTACCATTTTGCTATGTGGAATCCTAAACAGCCACACTCGTTCGTTTTCTTTCGTAGTTCTCACTTTTACTATAAACCATATAACTCGTTTCCTGGATTCACCAAACTATTAGTGACGACATGTAATTAAGCCCCCTCTTATATCAGCTTATTTTGATTTAGTTAACACCAGGGCCTAGAGCAAAATAGAGCCGAGCCTCTCCCCTTTCTAAAGAATTATCTGTATCATTGTCTGTATCGGTCACGATAAATAGTAATATGAAGTAGGGTTAATATTTGGGTTGTTTCTAGATGAAATTATAAACTGAATAAATAAGAAAATGAAAAATTTATTCCGTTGTCAACACGTGTTGACATCCTGAGAGTAAAAAGAACCGAGGAACCGAGAAGAATGCATATACCAATAAGTTTTCGTTCTCCATCATCGACACTCCCTACAGAAATTAAACTTATTTTACTAATAGGACTAGCAATTTTTTAAATATATAATTGCTTTTCTCCTTGTGAACTAACTCTGAGTTCTTACAGCTTTGAGCGTCCTGCTTCTAATGGTTGTCGTTCGATTTTCCAACTTGCGTAGTTTCATGTTCCTTCTTCTAACGGATTGTGACCCGTGTGAGACATCATCTTTGCAATTAATTTTTCAGACAGGACCTACATTTTTTTTTTCAGGTTGGTATCGAGGCACTTGCGCGAAAGACACTTGCGCGAATCCATTTTCGCGAAAAGACAAATGCGCGAATGGACTTTTGCGCGATTGGACTTTTGCGCGACTGGACATTTGCGCGACTTAATGGTCAAAGAGGTTTACTCTGTGGAGTAAACGTAACATCACGCGTGTTATTACTTGAAGGCAGTTTTTTTATCTTTCCTTCATGGGTGTCGTTTTCATGGTTTTGGGGTCGCTGATTACGAAAATGAGGTCAAAATGAAAATACAAGATGGCGCCGAGGAAAATTTTGGTTTTTTCATCATGGATGTCGTTTTCATGGTTTTCGGGGTCGCTGATTACGAAAATAAGGTCAAAAAGAAAATCCAAGATAGCGCCGAGGAATATTTTGGATTTTTCATCATGGGTGTCGTTTTTATGGTTTTTGGGTTTTTGGGGTCGCTGATTACGAAAATAGTGTCAAAATGAAAATCAAAGATAGCGTTTTCATCAACACTAGGTGACACCAAACAGAATGCCTAACGCCCGCTTTCACCAACCCTAAGGGATACCTAACTAAATGCCCAATTTCTATTTTCACCAACACTACGTGTCACCTAACTCAATGCCTAATGCCCGCTTTCACCAACCCTAAGGAATACCTAACTGAATGCCAAATTTCTGTTTTCACCAACACTACGTGTCACCTAACTCAATGCCTAATTACTGTTTTCACCAACACTAAGGGATATCTAACTGAATGCCCAATTTCTGTTTTCACCATCACTAGGTGACACCTAACAGAATGCCTAATGCCCGCTTTCACCAACCGTAACGGATATCTAACTGAAGGCCCAATTTCTGTTTTCACCATCACTGGGTGACACCTAACAGAATGCCTAATGCCCGCTTTCACCAACCCTAAGGGATACCTAACTGAATGCCTAATTACTGTTTTCACCAACACTAAGGGATACCTAACTGAATGCCGAATTTCTGTTTTCACCAAAACTAGGTGACACCTAACAGAATGCCTAACGCCCGTTTTCACCAACACTACGTGCCACCTAACTCAATGCCTAATGCCCGCTTTCACCAACACTAAGGGATACCTAACTGAATGCGCAATTTCTGTTTTCACGAACACTAGCTGACACCTAACAGAATGCCTAACGACCATTTTCACCAGGATTACGTGTCACCTAACTCAATGCCTAATGCCCGCTTTCACCAACACTCAGGGATACCTAACTGAATGCCCAATTTCTGTTTTCACCAACACTACGTGTCACCTAACTCAATACCCAATTTCTGTTTTCACTAACAGTACGTGTCACCTAACTCAATGCCCAATTTCTGTTTTCACCAACACTAGGTGACACCTAACAGAATGCCTAGTACCCGTTATCACCAACATTAAGTGACACCTAACTCAATACCCAATTTCTGTTTTCACTAACAGTACGTGTCACCTAACTCAATGCCCAATTTCTGTTTTCACCAACACTAGGTGACACCTAACAGAATGCCTAGTACCCGTTATCACCAACATTAAGTGACACCTAACTCAATGCCCAATTTCTGTTTTCACCAACACTGAGTGACACCTAACAGAATGCCTAACGCCCGTTTTCACCAACACTACGTGTCACCTGGTATCAAGACACTTGCGCGAAAGACATTTGCGCGAAAGACACTTGCGCGAACCCATTTGCGTGAAAAGACAAATGCGCGAACGGACTTTTGCGCGATTGGACATTTGCACGAACAGACATTTGCGCGCCAGGACACATGCGCGAATGGAATTTTGTGCGATTGGACATTTGCGCGAACATACATTTGCGCGCCAGGACACATGCGCGAATGGACTTTTGCGCGAGAGTAAACCTCTTTGACCATTAAGTCGCGCAAATGTCCAGTCGCGCGACATTTGAAAAGTGGCCGTTTATGTCAAATTATAAACAAACTATAGCTGTCAATATGTCTAATGGGGCGGAATGTAGGCGTGTCAAGTCCGACTTAAGTTCAATCCACGACTAAAAATACCGGTGATAAACTCACATACACAAACAGTCGGACCTGGAACAACTACCTGTGGGCCATTCAAATATTTGTTCCGTGCGGGGATCGAACGCGCGACACGCAGCGCAGCAGCCAATTACTCAGCCATTGTGCCACCCGTGCCATATAAATCATGTACACACGGCTACACATCAAGCTATACATTTGCAGTATAAGCTGACCTCGCAATGTACGGAAATCCTATACAATGCGAGATCAGAATAAACTGCAAATGTATAGCTAGATGTGTAGCCGTGTGTACATAAGTGCTTTAGTCTTGATTTAGTCCTTTTTTTTAAGTAAAAATAACTGTTATATAAAGTAGTTAAGTAGATAACTGTGATATTCCTTGCTATCTATACAAATACATAGAAATAAATAAAATTGAAGTGTCTATTTGTAACACCAAAATAACAGGTTTTTACTGAATGCATATGCAAGTAAATACGGTACTTATAACAAAAACACATTTTTTCACCTTTTGTCTGTCTGTTTGTTTCAGCTAATCTCCGAAACGGCTGAATCGATTTTGACGGGAAACCTAGAATCGGAAAACCCTTGAAATTGGTAGCAAAATTCGATTAAAAAGGAAAGTAATATTATCTTATAATAATTTAAGGCCGCTGTCAACAGCTAGTTAATATTGAATATAAAATTCACTTTAGGTATCACTTTGTAGATAATAATAAGTTTGACAGTTGGTCTGTAATACTTCGACTGCCTTGTTAGGATAGCGGTCGCTGCTGTGCTTGAGGTCCTAGTGTGGGCAATGTTATTAAGCATTTCCATCGGGGATTTCTCGGTAATTGTGCCCGGTTGTTGACTACAAGCTGGCTTTACATTATATACTACATGGAACATGACAGGCAAAATGTTTGTGTATTATAAGTAGTCCTCTGTTTAAACCTTCGGAGAAACGGCCGTGATGGTATATTATGTTATTAATTTTTGATATACAGGGTGACTTTTTCAGGTGGGCGTGGATTATTATTTATTTATTTATATTCAAACAATGGTAAGTAAACTTATAAACTAAGGCCCACAAAACCGTAGTAATGGTTAGACTGTGGAGTCGGTAAGTCTCTATACACTCATTCTTATACGTACTTAGAACAAATTATTATTTATAGGTAGCACTTTAACACATAATATCTAAATAACATCTCTTTTTTTTAATTTAACCAAATCCAAACCAAAACCAAATCCAGCCAAACCCTAAACTATAAGGAATAGCGAAAAATACTCAAAGGAGTCTCGAGTCCGATTTTGATGAAAACTTAAACTGCATCATTCGATTTTTGAAAAATGAATATTCCGAGCCAGGAATCGAGATTACGCTCGAGTCTAGAATGTTCCTCTATGGAACTGTCTAGAGAAGATTCGAGAATAATCCTAGAATGTTCCACTACGGAACTGGGAAGAAGGTTCTAGAAAGTTGTGGAACTTTCTCGAAGGAACGGTCGGCATATAAATAGCCGTCGTGTTTTAGACGATACAACAAAGCGAATCGAAATGAACTAGAAGTGCGATACCTCAGTGAATAGTGATCAGTAGTGTATTTGTGATTGAGTTAAGTGTTTTGTGATTAATAAATATATTATGTGTTTAATGGCTAGTGTTTTAATTTATCTCATACCCAGCTCGTAACAATAGTTATTATTTGGGTTAATTATTTCGTATCAAATTAATTGGCTTGGATAACTAGGTTCACATAACCGTTATTACAAATTCCATACTAATTTTGAACAAACATTTTCTTTTCATTTGAAATGTGTAGAACAAATCTTTCGTTATTCAAATGTTCAAGAAAATGTATTTAGCTGACTATTGTTGTAAATGAATACTGGGCGCGGTAATATCAGGTACAAAAGGTTGATTATTGAATAAATAATTTTCAATTTCCCTAGCGAGATCGTAGAAAACAAGATGAACAGACAGGCATTGGAACCAGCATTGTTTTAATATTGCTTGAAGATTTATTATAATGAAATACTTAACTAAAAGTTTGGAACAGAATGCTTTTCTAAGGAGAATCCACACCAACGCACGTACACGAACAGTACGGTTCACCTAAACACCTAACACCTAAGTAAAATTCAATTCATCCGTACTTTAATTGCGCAAGTGTGGATGTTCGTATACGAGTAGAGCATGCGGAACCCGACTTCGGTAATAAAACCCGGGAAAAACCGAGTTTTACTATGGGACCGGAGCTGGGTTCCAAATACCGTACACCTGCACGTTCAATGCATGCGAAGCGTTGCGTGCGCGCTTTGAATGAATGTGACGCGTCAATGACCATTCGAAACGCGTATCCTGCACGGTTAGTACGCGTGCGCAGGTGTTGCCTTCAGACGCCAAATTCTCGAGAGAAAAGGAACTTTTACCTAGTATCGATATAATCAAAGACTAAATCAGATTAGCTAGCTAAACTCTACAGACGGGTTGGTTATCGATATTGAAACATGATAAAACAGGCGAAAAATCATAATATGATGATTTATATTTGGGTCAACGACCGCAAAATATTGTTCATAAGTGAGTTGAGCCAAACAAAAATCGCTATCTAATTAAATTTGACCCTGTATATTTTTATGACTAAGCTACTTGTTTTACGAAATGAGAGCTCTTTCAATGCTACTTAAATCTGTTTTCAAAACTAGAATCAATCATCATTTAGGTTACTTTTATCATGAGCAATTGTATTCACCACATTTACCTCAGTTCTACCCAATAAAAAAACAGACACGATGCTTTACCAAGTCATATTCGAACAGCAAATAGGCAGTTTCAATAAAACTACCATGCTATCGTAACAAAGAATTGACGTAAAACGTAACCGCTTTTAAAAGTCTGGTTGCCTGGTAGTCTGGCTTGCTGCCAGTCAATTTACTTCGCCGCAAAACCTGATGGGTGGTGCGTTGTACCTACCAATGAATACAATATTTTGTAAGTTTGCTTTATAGCTGCTGCAATAATTTAGTTTATATCGAAAAGAAATGTAATTGTGTTGTTTTATTGCAATGTGTAGGTTTTTTATCAATAAACATACATAATACACACTTCTATTAAGTACACGACTATACATAAATGCGAAAGTTTGTTTGTGTGGGCGTTACTATTCCGCGCAAAAACTACTAAACGGATTTTGATTAAACTTTCCCATCAAGCTTATACATAACATAAATTACGCCTGTAATCTCCGAAGGGTGAGGCAGAGGTGTACCCAACAGTACACCCACATTTCGCCAGTTACGTTTAAGTCGCGTGTAATAGGGAGCGAGCTTTTTGCCATCAAACGAGCACAAATCCAAACTCCGTGGCTGCTACTGAAGAATTCCTGATGGAAAAACCCAGTAACACTGCCCGACCCGGGAATCGAACCTAGGACCTCATGCTCAGCAGTAGCGCTACACATATAAACTATAATTTATTAAGATAAGTAGGTATTGGTATTTCAAAAAGAATTTAAGCGGTTGATGCCGCGGCTCGAGAGTAGTTACACTAGAAGAATACTTTCGACATCAAAAAAAGAAGTATCATAGCATCTGCTTGAATACATTTCTCGTTAGCCTGCTACACGAGCTTGGTATACTACATAATCCAGACTATTAGGTACGTATAGAACTGACCAGTGCCGACATAACACTTTGAATTAATCCTGGAGCGAACACCTCCATTGGCAAGACATGGTCTAATCTATAACAGCCATGGTTTCATGTTTCAAAGGCATTGTTACTAAAAGTAAATAAATTCATACTTCTATACTAATATTAGAAAGAGGAAAGATTTTATACATCGATCTGAAGATTTTATATGATACATGTGAGAGTACTTGTCTGTCTGTCTGTCTTATTACGTTTTAACGGCTGAACGAATTTCGATAAAATTACACACAGGTAGACAAATGCCTAGTGTTAGGATAAAGATCTTTTTTAATGTTGCTGTAATTATTTCTGAGTTGGGTGAAACAGCGGGCATAAGTAGATACAGCAGTGCATTAGAAGACTAGCACTTTGTCAGTGACATTGCCTGTCCATACCACTTCCGTTTCGGAATTTCGAAATTCCGTCCTTATCCATACAGAGAACAGGGGGTTACTATGACGTCTTCAATCATTTGTAATTTCAGTGTGGGAAAGAGACAATGTCGTCTTTTTTTTTTTACCTTTGGTATATCATCAAAAAACCCCCGCTCTGGGCTGAGCAGGAGGGAGTGTCAGACTTTTACTGACTAAAACCCATCCATGTTCCTTCCTTTGCCCTTTGTGTTCCAGGGCCGCGGTATCTCTTTCGAACAGTCCCGCAACCCTGGCAGGCATCGGTCCTTACGGACCCCTTCCTGTTTGCTGACTCTCTTTGAGGCGCGCGTGGAACACGAACGCGCCGTCGACACGGCCTGTCGTCATAAAACGGACGGACGGCGAGCTAGCCCATAGCTCACCGTCCACAGGCCCGTGCCTACGGTGGCCCCCGACGCCCGGTGCGTCTCCCGCGACGGCTGAGACGTGAGGCTCTCTCCCTCTCACGTCCCGCCACCTCCTTCGATAGCATGACTGCTTCGCAGAAGGAGGTGACGGCGTCCCATTCCCTCTCGCTCCGGACCATGGATTGAACCAGGGCCGGACGCGAGAGGTCGCCGCCGCCGATTGCTGCTACGAGGACACGGCGGTGCTCCGCCCAAGCGGAGCAGACCTGCACAGTGTGCTCCAGCGTGTCCTCCGGTCGATCCTCGCAGTGGTGACACCCGGGCATACAGGTCGTCTGGAGTCATCTCTTTCTCACAATGGAATTATAACTGCTTTAACGGCCGTTTTCTATAAATTACTTACGTATAACGGTTACTTAATATGCCTTAGTGCTCATTTACGGAGACGCGGGCGCGTCGGACGGTGCATTGCGCGGCGCGTCGTGCGGCGCTTAAAGCGTTTTTTCCGTTTACCGCATTACCGCACGCCTAAACACAAACATATGGCAATGTACGATGTTATTTACGGAGACTCGGCGCGTGGTGCGGTGCGTGAGGAGCAGCGGTGGCCGCCGCGGTGGCCGCCGCGGTGGCCGCCTCGTTGGACGCCGCGTCGCCCGCCGCGGTGCCCGCAACGTCGCCCGCCGCGTCGTCCGCCGCGGTGCCCGCGGTACACGCGCTTATAGTCCGGGAGGTAGCGTTGCAAATGAAAAAGTCATAGTAAGCCGGCTGAAATTGACATCGATAGTTGATCATATATGACTAATAAGAGAACCGACCGTCAGCTGCTCAAGTAGCGGTGGGTTTGGGTGTGGGAGGTTACTCAATGGGTAATGTAGTGTGTGTTATACTTTATCTGTTGTGTATTGAATAAAATATATTTTGTAATACACATTAAAATTCATTACACATTCATTAGTAAATAGGTCACTCTTTGTAGCATTGTAATTAAATAAATAATCGTACGTTTTAAATGAATAAAAATATCCTATAGCGTGCATAAAACAATGTTGATTTTAAATGGTTTTAAGTATTGTAAGAAATTAATCAGTTCTGTTGTGTTTTCCAGCATAAAATTAAACATTACATTTTCACCGTTTACATTTATTTATCCTGTCGAAATACCTTTCAAAATCACTACATAGTATAAAACAAAGTCGCTTTCTCTGTCCCTATGTCCCTTTGTATGCTTAAATCTTTGAAACTACGCAACGGATTTTGATGCGGATTGCGGTTTTTTAATAGATAGAGTGATTCAAGAGGAAGGTTTATATGTATAACATTGACCCGTGCAAAGCCGGGGCGGCTCGCTAGTATTATATATAATACTGAAATCATTAATTCGTCATATCTGGTCCCAAAAAATGGCACGCTTGGTTTTCATGCGGATGCTTGCGTTATCTAGGTATATTGTATCTGTGGTTTCAGGTTTATTTTAAAGTTTGAGTACTATCAAGAGGGCCTGGATAAGTTGAAAGTGGTTTTAAAGCAAATCTTAATTCTTCAGCGGCTTTCAACTGGATTCCTTATGTCAACCCAAAACAACTTTTTGTTTTCCATCAAAATAATTGCGTTGATGCGTGAGTTGCGTTTGATGGACAGAATGCTTGGTTGATGGCTTCGTGAAGGAACCCTCTACACCTCGTAGAATATCATTTGTCCTAGGTCCTAAGGAGTCCGTACCTAGGTAGGTATCTACTCTGAGTGACTATGGCACCCATACCTCATTCTGCATCTTAATTAATACCGCTATTACTTGCTAATCTCAGCGGATTATATGGACAATGGTATCGGAAGCTCCGAAGCCGAACAGCCACCAATCTGATGATTTTAATTGATGGATATAACTATATCCATCAATTAAATAAAGAAATCAATTAAAAAATTAAATAAAATATTAAATAATAATAAATTAATTAAGTAAAGTCGATTGGCGATAGGTGTCCCACAAACTAATTGCGTTACATTCCACACACGTAAATTATGTTAAGAATATAACATAATTATCATGACAGTTCAAAAATATCAGTGCGTTATTAACGTGGTCGAGCAGACCACTTTCTACTGTCGGTGCTGAACCGCGCGTTGAAAATTCCACAGTGCGATTTAATTTAGGGGTCATTTTAGTGTAAGGCATAAGTAGATACATTATGTTATACTGGGATTCAGTATGTGTGTGGGATCGATGTACTGCACAATGCAATGCAGCGATTGCAAGTATGAGATCCTATAAACGAGCATTACATTCTAAGAAACAATACCAAATTAAAAGTAACTCAAACAGATAACCCATTCAAAAACAAGTGAGCTTAATTCTGACTAAAATTAAGTATCTGTAAGTCGACTTAATCCCAAGAATAAGTAGTCGATTACTGTGACCGATTGTTGTAACGATCGATGGTGTCACAGCCCGCTATCGAGATTTGAACGTGATGAAAACTTGAGTTTAATGACGATGGCCGATTTATTCACCGCTTTCCTGGTGATTGCTTATTGTAAAGGTTCAAGGAAGAAAGTATTTTATGATGCACTATCATAAAGATGTTTTAAAAAAAAAACGTTGAAATAGTCACACAAATACAAATTATTAAATTACAAATATTATGTCCCAGTTGAGGCCAACTCAGATGGGACTGGGCAGGAAATGTATGCTGCATGCCGAACAAACTGTGGGCCAAAATAGAACAAGGCTGGTGCCCTGAAACAGTGAGGGGTCGCGAGTGGCCACGAAGGAGTGTTGGGACGAACTCGATAGGGTCCGTCAGTACCGGAAGGAAGACTTTCGCGAGACGTGGAAGGAGTGGAGATGAACCTCTGCCCAGGAGTAGAACAGAGCAGGCTTGGAGAAATAGTCGTACTGGATGTGAAAAAGCATAATCAGCCTACAAGATTCCTACTGCAGGGGTACAGTCACGAGCGCTAATATGTATACGCGCAGTAACTTTTAAATGTGATTTTCTCCTACTTTATTGACGTTTACACGAACGTAGTATTTTGTAGGTACTATTACGAAATAGGTCTCAGGTCAAAGTAGAAACCGTTAGTTTACGAGAAAATCGCTTATGAATTTTGCTTAGTGTGTACGTATTAGTGCGCGTGACTATACAAGCCTCTTCTGTGTAAGAGGGAGTAGGAAATTTTCAAAGTTTTGTTTCCAGGTCATGCAAACATTTGACAGGGTCTGGCACGAGGGCTTTCTTTGCAAGTTAAGAACAAGTCTTCCACACAGCTACTACATTCTGCTGAAATCTTATCTTACAGACAGAATCTTCCAAGTGAAATAATTTGAATCAACCTCCAAATTCTATAGCATATGAGCAGGCGTGCCTCAGGGTTCGGTGTTGGGACCAATTTTGTATACCTTGTACACCTCAGACCTACCACAGGTTGACGGAGTCATGACTGCTACATATGCCGACGACACAGTCATTATGGCAAGTAACAAGCAGCCTGAGGAGCCCACAAAGCAACTACAACAAGGCCTCGACGGCTATTACGAATTGATTAATCGAAACGATTAGAAGAGGAAATACAGACCTCGACAGAAAAATATCAAAAGCGGCTCGAAAATCACCCGAACGTAATTGCGGCGAGACTAACGAAGCGCAGCTTGTAACAAATCTACTAGATCCTGTTAAAAATTAAAGGATAAAAGTAGACTTGTACATTTAAAAATTTAATAGAGATATGGATGGTTTTACAAATGAAATAAAAAATACAAGTGTTTATAAAAAAGACCTATCAAACCCGCACTCTGGAAGTAGTTTTTGAGTATATACACAATTACTAGCACTGTTAATGAAGCACGATCAAACGTTGAGGTGGAGATGTAAGACGATGCACGCAGTTCTTTCAGGTCTGCTCCACAGGAAGGCGGCGTTTCAAAGAACAGGAGTTGAGGTCCTGGTAGATCTTTGAGTTGGATCACCAGCTTTTAGACCCAGGGTAGCTCCGCGAGATTAACAGCAGGGATGGCACAAAGACAGTTAAAATAATAAGATTGGGAGTAGTAGTCCCAGGCGTATCTTTAGATGGATCACCTTGAAGAATTGGTCTTGTCTCCAATTTGAGGAATTCCTTCAGTATCACATTCAAGAAACGCTCTCTCGTCTAGTCTAGTCTCGACCCATCTCCCAGTCGTCTCCTTCCATTTTTCAATCTCAGATTTTCTTCTTGCGGCCATATAATCATCTCATCTGACAAGTGTAGTCGGCCAGGACATAATAGACTTACTTCATAAAACCATGAGTGCGTAAATAATTTATAAATATAATTTAAAATTAAGTTATTAGTAAACAATCATTATTATCTATAAAATACAATATTTCAGCTAAACATTGAAAAATATAATTTAGATTAGATAAACCAAAAAGTATTCATCATAGACTAAGCTAGTAAGAAACTCTATGACAGAAAGAAAAAGTAACTGACAGTTTGGAAAATCTAACGTACATGTCACAACATTGAAAATTATGAAAATTTATATTTTATTTCAGCAAATATTATGAAAACGAATCGTATTTAGATCGATTCGCTGAGTATAAATAAACAAATTAATAAAAAAGGATGATAAATGGTATATGGTATGACAATTGTAAGTATAGTATAAAGTGTAAGTATAGCATAATATACTATAAGCTATCGAAAACGTCTTAAAATAAAAGACATGCTGTAGTGGAAAACCCTTTCTTATATACTATAAGTGAATACTGATTGCAGATCAGCACAGAAAAAAGATCATGCCGGTTTGCTCACGATGTTTTGCCCGTTATGGGAGCAGTGGCGAAGACAACAAAACGTGGTATCAGTCGGGATCGACCCCACTGGACCATCACTCCTCTAAGTCAAAATGCACTTGATTTCCACCTTCTTCTAAAAGGGGTTATTAATTACAAAACACATGGGTGCAGAAGGTATTTTTAGGGTTGCCCTATGCTTATATTTTAAGATGTGGTACATAAAAACCAAAATAACAGTTGCATGAAATAATACCGAGAATCGGATATACCGAGTTTCTAGGTTTTCATCATAGTTTTTTATTTACACTGGGGCTTATAAACCCCTTTCAACTAAAACGATGGGTTTCTGATTGCATTGAAATAGTATGAATCAGCACGCATAGGCTTATAGTTCCATAAAATTCCAGAAAACATGTGAGTGATTTGCTAAGCCGAATCAAAGCATTCGTTCACCCGAATACAGAATCGTAGCTATCATATTCCACTAATATTTTCGATTACGTGTTCGTGTCATGATCGCTTTGGTTAGGGCGCGGAACTGGATCCGATTGGTAAACAATGCTAATTGCAATGTATGTTTTAAAATTTGGTAGCTGTTTGGCCTATCCTAGCAAGTGTTATGTCGTCGTCTGAACACGAAATGGGCCAGAAACACAAAATGTGATACTTCTATGACAATTTATTAGACCTAATCTGTCTCTTGGTTTTCATTCAGCTGAACCTATAAGCATAATCAGCCTTTTAATGTTCCCACTGCTGGGACACTCGGCCTCCTCTCTATGAGAGGGAATGGGCTATAATCCGGCGGGCCCAGTGCGGGTTGGTAGATGTCACATGTCTTCGATTTTTTGATTCTTGGACATACCGGTTTCCTCACGATGTTTTCCTTCACCGTTTGACAGCAGAGGTGATGAAATAAATTACACAAAGTAATGCGCCTACCTGGGTTCGAACCCACGACTTACCGTTCGTAAGTCGGGGCCACCACCACTGGGCCACCGCTGCTCTACCATACTAATTAGTATATTGCACGAAGCGACTGCCCAACAGTCCCCCAGTTCTAGAAACTAATTTAGGTCTAACAGTAAAAAGTCTAAATAATCGTTCCCTGAAGTTCTGTTAACGCAGGTACTGAAAATGTACTGAAATTCCTTACACTGAAATTCCTTCAACACAAGGCAGATTCTCTCCTATTTTTATTGGAAACAAACTGTACATATTTGTGGCCATCCCAATTCCTTGTCAGTTCACGTTTCTAAAGAAAATCGTGCCCCAACACTACTAAAGCCCTATTTAACAGTCCATTGCTCGTTCTCTATAGCGTCAAGAAAGAACGTTAAAATAACAATGCTGCAAGCGGAGTAATGGAACGCTAAAGTTTTAATTTCTCGAGGAATTCGAACTGAGATAGCGACCACAGTCTTGTTTTATTCAGATGTTTACGTAATACTTGTGTACAATGATGTTGAGGAAGCGTTTCGGTAACATATGGCCTACAGATTTTTGTAGTATCTTTACCTTTGTAGCAGTTGTTTGTTTTGGAGTAAAAGATAAAAGGAACGTCATGAACTGTTCGGCAATTCCAAACCAAGTAAATGTTTATATTGTAGGAGTGGAATGGTGGCCTGAATGAGAAAGATGACATAACTGACAATTGTTACCTCACTTTTGAAGAGAAAATAAGCTGTAAAATACACACAAACGCATAAGAAACTTCAATGTATCGATGTCATTGAAATTCCACGTTTACATATTTTTTTACTACCACTAAACTTATTCGAAATGAAAGTCTTATTGATTTTCTTACATCAACATTAGATATTCAGTTCACATTCGAATCGTGTTACAGCAACACCTCGTTATCAATATTTATGTTTTTGGGTTCGTAAGAAGTGAAATATATAGTTTTATTCCATTTTCATTATCATCAATAACAATCAGTAAAAAAGATGTAAGGTGACAACTGTACATCTTTTTGGTCCCTCGAGCCGGATTAGTTTTTTTTTTATGAAATCTAAATACTAAAATCTTCTTTCCTAGAATATTTTGCTAAATTCATGTCACTTTAACAAGCTAATGAAGCGAATTCTTTGTGAATAGATGATTGATTCCTACTATCAAATACTAAAATAGGATCAGAATCAAATAAAATCTGTCTACGCATCCGAGAGGATATTCTTGTAGGGATTCCGAGAGATCGGGCGTATGGTATTACCGTACGTTTCAATTCATTTCTCCTATTGTGTCCGAGATATTATATTTTTGCTGGAGGACTATTGCTTATTTTGTATGTTTTCCTCTGGTGGTCAGTTTACAAAGGGATTGTGTGTGATTGCTAGTAAAATATTTGATTTAAAAGGCATGTTTACCGTTTTAGTTTGACTAATATTTATTAAATCCAAACCAAAAATAGACTTCTTTTACTCTTATTCTAATTTATTCGGGGTCAGCACAGCACGTCTTCTTCTTTCATTGTACACCAATCATGCCACAGCAACCACTTAAGATTCGATCAAAACAGTATGGATTAATTGCTGATCGGCAAGGACACCGGCCTCTGATTGCTCAGTGCATTATCTGTCAGAGTCTGGAGTATAGAACCGCATTTACAATTTGTCAATAGTACACCAGTACTGCAAAACCAAACTTAACTCCTCCTAATAAAGGCAGTTATTTCAAGGAAACATATTAAATATAGCCTATGAAACTCGGGGATAATGTAAATTCACATTAGGGAAAGATTTTTAGAATTAAATTAGAAACTCCGAAGACTACCCACTAACATACACACTTATAAACTTGGCCTTTTTATAATAGACTAGCTTTTGCTCGCGGCTTCGCTCCCGTTATGTGCGGAAATTAACACACAGGAAGTTTTTAGGTGTAGCCTATGACACTCGGGGAAAATATAGCTCTCATTTTTTTTTCCTCCTATCTTTCTCGGTCCCACTCCTGGGCGAAAGCCTCCCTCCACTCCTTCCACGTCTCGTCAGAACTGGTTCTGACGGAACTTATCCAGTTCGTCCCAACACATCCTTCGTAGCCTGCCGCGACCCCACCTCACTGTGACAGGGTACCAGTTCCTTGCTATTTTGGCCCACAGCTTGTCCGGAATGCGGCAGACGTGACTTACCCAGTCCCATTTGAGTTGGGCAGCCTTTTGAGCCAAGTCATCTATATTTGTTTTGGAGTGCAGTATTGTGTTTCGAACACGATCCGTACATTTTTTAAATGAAAGCTTTCCGTTAGTGAAATTATTTTCTGAATCGGATCAGTAGCACCGAAGATTACTCCCTACATACAAACTTTTAGTCTAGACGAGTAGACAGAAAACTTTCATTTAGCACAAACCTATCCCATTCCAAATTAATGCCATTCATTCAACATTCCTCTCCAAAACTAGACGTTTAGTTTCCATTCGTTCACCTCACATGAATACCACTTGAATAAGCTAATATCGTGAGTAATTCAGTAGCATATGTGACTGATCTAACATGCAAATAAGTTTGTTAGACTCAGCGCTAAATGACACGGCTTCATCGAGAGTTCTTTGATGTGTACAGTACAGGATGTATTTTTATTTTGTGGAGTGAGTTTTTGAAACGTGCGCTTTATTTTGGGTTGTTCAACGTTTTGTTGAGTATTGAAAATGCGTTTTGCGACCAGGACTACGGCGAACAAATGACTGAAGTTGACTTGCGGCGCGGCGATATTCACGCAATGGAAACAAGAGACGCCGTTTGGTCGTGTCACTTGTAATTCGCGGTACCAGCCCCATCGCCTGAGGTAGTGGATGGGGTGTTAGACTCCGTGCAAGCTAAACAGGAAGGCTTCATTTAGAGTTCTTTGATGAACAGGATGTGTATTTATTGGCACATGATCAACTCGATTTTGGCAAATAAAGAGCACATGAATAGGTACGTGACTATTATCTAACGCCTATGTATCATTGCTGTCTAAGAAGTTTAAATGAATAAAAATCTTTATGTTATTTATTAAAAAACAGCCTACAGTATTTGCTTAGAAAGCAAAGGCTTTTCTAGTGAAAAACAGAAACAACATATTATTCACCAACTTGCTCTCTGTGTTGAATTACGGTTAAATTTTAATAATCAAAACTAGTACACTACTTTAATCTTTTTCGGCCTAGTATCTTAGACAGTCTCTACAGTTAATCAGAAACCCTAAAAATCCGAACTAAAAGCAAACCAACCAATACTGATAAATATTTTAAGGTCAAACTATAGAATATTGGTAAAGCTTTAGTAATTGGGTTACATAGGTCAGTTAGCTGCTCCATGTACGAAATATTGATATTTAGCCGCATCCGGTTGAACCGGAACTGACCGCCACACAGTTAAGCTGGGCCAACGATATCTAATAATGTTTAGTGTCGTAGTTAGCCGCCTAGGTGCAACATACCGGCTGCAGTGAATGGGTTGTGATCCTAGCTAAGTCCTTTTGTTGCTATCAAAGCAACGAGGATTTGACATCGTCATACGCTACATCACAGGCTCTTCCCAACTATGCTAGGGCGTACAGTCTAACACATTAATTAATTGATTGATTATTAATTTAAATCATTGATCATTGATTTAAATATTATTTATTTGTTTTTTGTTGCCAAAAATTTGTCTATTATTTTATTGTATTTTCTCAATGAATTCTTAATGTATGATTATTTGTGTTTTATGCTCCTTTCAATGTATAGCGATTTTTGTTTTTATTTTTTCTAAATCTGACATGTAATTTTCATAAATATTAATAAATAAACTAAATTAAACTAATTGGATTTAGTGGTGTTCCAAAATTTTAGTGACGGTATTTGACCTCCACAAGCCAGTTCATGGGTATCACGACCCCACTACCCCTCAGTAAGTTTGGTTGACAAACTTACGGGCTTCGGACTACCCGTAACGATCTTAAAATGAAAGTTGTGACTAACAGCTTCAAAATATTTAGTACCACGCTCAAAAAAATCTTAATCGCTCTAAACACAAACACGTAGGAATCCAAACAATATACCTACACACTTTAAATGAATAATAGGAAAATATACACTAAAATCTTTTCAATTTAGGCAAAAATTAACTCCTATCACCTCACTCCAAAAAAGTACTTGGATTAGAGACAAACAACGTGTAACAGAATGTTGTCGTAAATTGAAGGTGCTCCCCACAAACTTGCTTAACGGATAAGAAAGCTTGAGGGCTGACAGATGCGTGACAGTTAGAGAAGTGACACGCCGTAGTGTAACCTCAAATGTACCCGGGTAAGATTAGTGTCGTCATATATTCTCGTGAGAGCTCCTGATGTTCCTACAGCCCTGGTAGATTATTTTGTAAGACGCACTTTATTTAGAACATCATACCGCCATGTTTTATGGTGTTCGATATTACATAAAATTGTATTGCGTTTCGTTTTCGCTAACACTTAACAACATCTAAATTAATGCCTAAGTACATATTATATCACTGCTGGAATTTCAACTTTCAGCGCTAAGCCAAGTATTGAAAATTGTCAACTAAGTATTGTCTAACCTTATTAAATCAATGTTGTGCAAAATAATCTCGAAAGAACAAACTTTAATAATTAAGTAGTAACAAAAAAAAAACCCAAACTCGAGCGGTTTACTAGTAGCCACTGAAGAATATCAGAACTATCCATCTCCTGGCCCCATCATCAGATCAGCTCCAAGTAAACTACAGTATTGTCATCCAAACTACAACTACAAGTCGTCGAAGTTTCATTTCGATACGACAGTTAAAAGTAGGTTAAAATTGACTCCCAAGATTTGATTACATTTCTAGTATGAAATAAGAGCTGTATTAAAAAAAAACTTACTGTGAAAAAAATCGACTTCCAAAAAGACACTAAAAAAGCCTAAATTAAGTTTACTTTCGCAAGTCGGTGACATTATTTGTTCCATTGACCTTTTTCGGAGAAAGTTTTCTATTTTACCCTTTTTAGTTGTAGTTATACCAAACAAATTCTTGTTACGAAACAATGTTTTACATTGTAACTAGCAGTTATTATGGAACCATCATCTAAATAGCCTAAGAAGAAAAAAATGCAAATTCAAGGAAAAAATAAATTATATGAGACCAATTGGAAAGTATTTAAGTAAGTAATTCACATGAAAAAAGATATTTTTCAAATCGGTTCTGTTCAACCATGAACATACCATAGTTACACGCGCCAACAACAGCATCACAGCGTCAGCATTAAGAGCGACATACATTCGGCCCACGCGTCGGCATCACCGGCACACCGTCAGCGCTAAGAAGTGGCCTACTGAGATCTTCGCTTCATCGGCTCAATACACACACGACACACATGTAAATAGGCATCAATGAGTATTTACCACAAAATTTGTATATAATTAAGTTCATTATTGTAATAAAACAGTCATCAAGCTGGAGTCGAGTGTGATTCCTCTCCTATACCTCCTCTCACTGTGGCCAAGACACCTTTCGCCATCATCGATCCCAAGAGTCTGGGAGATCGGCAGTGAGAAAACAATTTCCTGTGTACATTGCACGACGTACACGAAACCCTCTTCCTACCCAAATTCCGTCTGTAACCGTAGGTCTCCTTGTAACAGACTTCCCTCTCGTATTACCAACGTAACTTACGTTTGGTATGGTTTGTATGGTAGGCTAGGGCGTTAGGATAACTTTGACTAGGGAGCTAGGTAGGTAATTACTATAGAGTTAGGATAACTAGGGTGTTTAGTGGTTATTGTAGGGCTAGGTTTGGATTCAGTTGGGACTTAGGTAATTAACCAGGCTCAATTATATCAAACGTAGCCACATCGTACGCACTTGGAATAACGGCCGTACTAAGCTGTAAGTCCCGGTGTATACAGAATCATAAATGACAGAGTTATAAGCGTTCAATCTCAGAAGATCCATTAGCCAGATCCGTGGTGGATCTAGTGACAATTGTTTTTCTCATTGGATCCTGATTTCAAGATGTGGATCTAGAGCAGTGATCGGAATAGGTAGAGCTAATATGCCTAAAGTTCAAGGAACAGAAACGAAAGTGGAGACTTACTTACGACAATTTTTTTTGTTCAGTATGCTTTTTTGAATATCGGACTATTACTAAAGTACAACTAAAATTAATAAAGTAAAACAACTAACGAATTCATAAACTGTTTCTGTTTTAAAAAAAAGTGCAAGATTTTTGTTGTTTAAACAAAACTCAACCTAAAGCATTTATTTCAATTAGACCATAACAGGCACTTTTGAATGTCAGAAAAACAAAGGCGAAGCTACAGTCACAGACACAAGGCATAATAACTTGTGAAAGTACTGTACCTGCCCATTCCAAAGCGTAGATCTCTATGGAGAAGAATGGGCTAAAAACTCCATGGACACCTTTTCATTCAAAATTTTGTTACAAGGTCTTGATTACATCATTCATGTTGAGATTATACATATATGTGAGAACGATGTAGAAAAAAGGTAATCTCCTTATCTTCGTTTGTACGCCGTCATTACGTAAGTGCGGTGCGGAAGCTAATTTAGTTTTCATACCAGCTTTAATAGTTAGAACTAAAAATGTAAAAATAGCAATTCAATTCGTTGGTTTTTATACTATTTATTCATTTTGTACATTTATTGGAACTAAACGTAAACAACTAACCAACGTAACTTTTTGAGAACGTTCTCCTTGTTGCGGTAGTCGGTTAGAACGGAAAAATAATTAATTCAATTAGTTTACTGTACTGATTAATAAATAACATTATTATTAAATGTGCTTAACGGATTCCGAGATATTTCCGAGTTTCAGAAAAAAAAAACGAAAAAAGTTTTTTAGTCCTATGGAACACTTTTCGTTTCTGTTACTTGCTTGAACTTTAGGTACATTAGCTCTACCTATTCCGATGACTGGTTATGAGATGAAAAAACAAAAAAAAATACATATACAGCCGCAACTTTTTGAAGAAAGTCGGTTAAACATGCCATTCAAATAGAACTTCACCAGACTCCGACACAATACCAGATGAATACAAATCATAGGCACAATACCAGATGATACAAATCATTAGCTCAGAACACAGATACAAAACAAAACAACATCACAAACATACGCATCGTGGCGGAAAACTTCGGTGCGTTGCTATAGCAACGGTACTTTCCGTAACCTTCAACATAACATCCTATTGGCGTTCATATCCACATTGATTACGTGTTTATATGTAGGAAAGCAATTATAGCTTTACTTAAGGTTTTGTTTATATCAAGATAGTGCTGCGTAAGTTTACAGTTGCCGTATAAAAATTGTTGTAGGTAGTGTTGAATTATGTAAGGATTCGATTAACCTATATACAGCCCAGATGGCCGGTAACCACCCAAAAGTACTTGTACTGCACATTGACTGCTAACAGTAATGTATTAATTCTTAAAACAGGACGCAATATCCGGTAGTCTTCCTGCGTCAAAAACAAATATTTTATTTTATTGAAACTCGTTTCTCAAAGCTTTGATTTTTATAGTGTACATGGATATCTAAACTTGTATGTTTGATTAGTTTTGTCAACAAAATGTTTGTGTTGTCGATACATTCTCCTGTAGTGGCATCAGTAGAGGCTCGGTCAAACAGCGGATGCAACTCGGACTCTGACTTCTGACTCGAACACGGAAACTGAGAGATACTTCAGTAAGTGTCTGGATGATGGAGGTGTCCGTGTGAGTAGCCTGGTCCGCAATCTGAAGTTTGGACCTCAGAACAGAAGCAAATTTAAAATACTGAAGCTTGTAAGGTTTTCAAAGTGCCTCGTGCTACTTCGCTAACTCGAAAGTGTACTAGTAGTAGTTTATGCAGCTTAACTATAAATCTATTATTATAATTTCAAAATAAATAAAACTGTGAACAAGGTTTGTTCTAGAATGATTGTTCATTCTAAGTTTGGAAGATGAAAACACGCTACGACTCCAGATGAATTTGGGCTACGGGCAGGAGAATAATGATGAATACTGATGTTACTCAGTCAGGCATCAAGAGCTGAACTGATTCTAATGAAACAGATATAAAAATATAACATATCAAATAATTAACTGTAGCTAAATCTTCTTTAGCTTTGAAATCGCTTACAGGTTCAACAACTTTTATACTAAATATAAATTCGTTTAGCATTATTATGAACAGGAGTAACGTCAAACCATCCGTTTACGAAACGCGGCAATAAGTGCTAGTTAAACGCACATTATTACTCCAACCGCTTTCTGTGTTACTACCCGAGTATATAACAACATAACCCCACGCCACGAAAGGCTAGACAGAGGTGTATCTACCTATAGCAGACCCACATAGCAGGTTATGTTTTAGTCTCAAATAAAATGGGACGAGCCTATTTTCTTCAACCTGTCACAAAATCAGCTTTCGGACCACTTCTGCAATACCAATAACACTTTGTCTTAGTTGGGAATCGAATCCATAACCTGTGCTCTGCTATAGCACTTTACGCCAACATGCAGGTTTTTATTCTAAAATATGAAGCTATCTGTATTATTTTGATCAGGAGCAACGTCAAAGTGTTCGTTTACCAAACGCGGCATTATGTGCTAGTTAAACGCACATTATTACTGTGACCGCTGACTGTGATACTAGCTGAGCCACCGGCTACCAATCACGGGGTCAAAGCACATAATAAACAGCACAAGTAGTCAAATTCAGTTTAAATGGTTTTTTTTTTTCTAAACGATTATTTCCCACTTATTATGTAAATAGATACCTTATTCACAATATTACTATACGAGCTGATCTGACTATCGAGAAGGTCCACTAGTGCAACATAAACTATGCTCGTAACATATGAATTTAAAATCAAACGCAGGTATGTATGACCAGATGTATGAACGTGGACGAGGAGAATGTAAGGATCGTAGCAGGTGGCGTTCTGTGGTTTCTGCCTACCCCCATGGGAAAAAGGTGTGAGTTTATGTATGTATGTATTATTAAAGCCCAGCATTACATAATGTTTTCACAGAATCGAATATAAAAAATCAAAATGCAAATCAATTTCATTCATCCATTCAAGCACTTCATTCACCAGACCTTGAACAACAATCTTCCTGTTTCACGATAATGACCCATAAAGACTCCAAAATAAAGGCTTAACTTTCGGAATTCGTGTATTATAAAACAAGAATCGATATGGAATCGTTACGAGTACTCGATTACCGCATCGCAGAGCTTAGCTTCGCGGCCCATTAGCTTCGGAGCAAGATCGGGACGAGTCAAGCGTGAATCGCGCAACACAGCCTGTAAACAATTAATAATCGAGTTGTCGGTTATTTGATTATTCGTTATTGAAACAGGAAGGGTTTCTGTCGTTTGATGTTTGGAACAAAAAATGTCATGCTGTAGCTACTTTTTCACAGTAAAATTTTGAGATAATCATCATCGGATGAAAGACGAAAGGTTCAACAATCATTGCCACAACGGTCCACCGCAACAGTCGTCCAGCTGATAATATTCTGGAAATAAAAGAGGTTAAAATAACAGCTTCGTTGATTATTTTATGGCGCGTAAAGGACCAAAAAAACGACTGCTTCCCCGCCGACCAACTTGATGGCACAACTAGTTGTGCAGACGGGAACGCTATTGTATACCTACATTATTGGCAAATAAATGATTTCTATTTCAATTGCAAAATGCTTCCCCACGGCACGTTTGTGTAGTTTTATATTTTTAATTATAATAAAAATTAGAAATAATGTTTAATTGAGTCCCTTCCGACTAACTACTCGATAAGGAGGTATTCTATTCAGCGCACACAAAAAGTGTGATCACAGTTAGAGTGGTACACATTGAGTATTGAAAAATATCACCATCCAATTCGTCGGTGGGGAAGCAGTCAAAAAAACTCGGGGTCACAAGAGCACATTAATCTGCCGATTCTAATGAATGTCTAAATTACACTAATTCGAATCATGGTCATTCGATTTCATTTAAAACCCGAAGAAATTGAGAATAACTCAGTCGATTAAATATAACAATACAGAGACTGCCTCGTTGGTCCAGGTTGCAGGCGTACTGGTCAACAGTAGGAAGTCCTGTGTTTGATTCCCAGGTCGAATAAAATTATTTTGGGTTTTTCCATCAGGAATTTCTCAGAAGCAGCCCGAAGCCAGGAATTGTGCCTGGTTAAAGGCAATAGGGTATAGGGTCGCCCCCCCTAATACATGTTGCAGCGTTCCCTCTGCATTAAAGCCTCTTTATACCTCTGCCTGACCCTTCGTTGAAAATAGACGTGATTTTATGATATATGTCAAAATCTCAAGCCGTAGTAAAACTTTACTTTACAACCTTAAAATCACGGAACAAAACGTCAAAAGATTGAACATATCCTCTTTTCTTACATCTGATCGTCCATAACGATTTACCATCCCCCATCTCGGTTCAACGTATGCGGTTTGAAGGGGAGGGAGAGAATGTCGACGTTGAATGCTCGACACTTACATACGGCTTTGAAAGCGATCTGCCACACAATTGGTTGCTTCCGGAACGAAAATGTATGGGTATTGAATGGGATTTAAACACTTTATGATTAACTAGTTTTTGCCTGCGGCTTCATAATCATAAATAATCATAAATCTTTATTTTTCTCGACATCAAAAATTACAGGCACTGTTTTGTGACACAATCTTATATAGAGAAAGGTGTTTGAAGTAGGAAGGTCCTGAGTTACAGATCACCTCTCTGGCTTATTATAACATTTTAGTAGCTACATTTTTTGTCAAGATGCTAAAGAAAAAAATTATTTTTTTAAAGAAAAAAATTACGCTTCTCTCGCGTTATGGTTGGAAATTATGCCACAGGACTTTTTTTAGCCTTTGATATTCAAGGATAATCTAGCTTTCCATAAGTAAAAGAATTTTAGGATTCGGATAAAATCAAACTTTACATTTATTGTAATGGGTGTAAAAAGACGCAAGCTGTTAACGAAGTCGAAAGAAACTTATTCTCCTCGTCATTGTGATATTTTTTTTTTGTTTTGTACCATACCTGGGAACCTTCTAGTAACGGATATATTGGGGGTCATAGTTCCAACTTTTTCACTTAGCTCATGTGAAAATCGGAATCTCCAAACTATGAGGTGTGTGGCAAGATAGAGGATGCACAACATGTGTTGGTGGAACGTGCCCGACGTGCCCGTTATACTAATGAGAAACGCAGTTATCAATGCGATGAATTTGTCGGTAATGGATGTTGGAGTGTTCCATGGTATTTTAGCTAAGCCAACTTCTGAAACAGCAAAAATATTATATACTTTTTTACAAGATAAGAAATGAGATTAAGTTCATCCATTTATGTGTTATTTTGATAAGTTAAATTAGTTTAGGAATTAAGTTGAAAAGTACGATGGTATTGAGATCGTGGTAATTGTGCACAAAAATACAAAAAAAAAAACTTAACTCTCAATAAATCCATCAGCACAACGTTTTGAGTGCATCCATCTTTCCTTAAAAAGTGATTTTTCACACAAAAAAAAAAATGTTTTTCAGCAATATTTTTTGCATAGAGATATTTATTTTGATGTACAGAATTCTTAACATCTGTAGAAAAAATCAGCATTACAACAGTTACATTGTATTGCATTCATTGTACATTATTGGAGATTTTTTTTATCGCAAATATATATGTAGATAATCGTTTCTACTCTATTCATTGAACTCACGTATTTTAGTCGTGCTCATGGGTTTAAGCAAAAGCTATTGGACATCACGATCAGTCAGCGCCTGGCATTACTTGACCGCTTTTATAAAGGAGAAGGGGAAGAGCGATTAAATAATACAGGACACTAAATGTAGTATGATTCTTACAACCCCCATTTTCCTTCGTCCATGTCCATACAACTAATCACACACCCGCGAAGGTTTACGTATTTCACATGGAGCGACTGCCTATCTGAGCTCAGTTACTACTGGGTAATGCGATACCCTTTGGTAAGACTGGTTGGCAGAATTTCGGGCCATTGACTACCTGTTACGACTGGCAAAGATCTACAAATGCCAACCAGGACCAACAGTTTAACGTGCTTTTTGAGGCACGGAGGAAACACGGTATGTAATGAGTGGTCACCCATCCACGGATCAACCTAGTCAAGCGCGGCTTAACCTAAAGATCGACCAGAGCAGCGGATTATTTAGCCACGAGCTGCGAAGTTTTACTTAAGAGCGTTATTGTCGTACGGAATTTCATACAAAAATTTCAAGTTATTTTTTTTCGTAAAGACTGAACTGATTTTAATTAAACTTCATAAATTCATAACAAATGTCTTTAAAAAGAAAGAAAGTAATTTCGAAAAAAAAATACTTTAAAGTTTGTATGAAATGCTGTACGACATTAACGCTCTTAATGCAGGTATTTAAAGGTAGAAAACAGAGAAATGTTAAAGGGTGTAACAAGACCCTTAACGAAGTTTTTTTCTAAATACATGTTTATAATATAAGATTTTTACTTAAAACACTTCCACGACCTCCGTACTATTCAATGCATCCATCAGCATAGTGTTTTGAGTGCGTTTTATGAGTCCTACCGTAAAACGTATTATTTGATTATAAAAAAAGTCGTCTCCCAGCAATAATTTTTGCGTAAAGTTACTTAGTTTGATGTACATAATGCTTGGTTGACGGCTTCGTGAAGGGTCCTGTTACACCCTGTATGTATTAATTCACTTACCACAAAACTTGAACACGGAGAAATATTTCCACAAAGTTCAAGTACGTTTAACATAGTATATTGGTACATTTCTTTTTAAAGCCTACTAAACCGAAATGTTTAAGATGTCTGCCGAAATAAGCTTATGGCTAATGGGCCAAAGAAATATAGCCTAGTGCTATGTAAGCTTTCATGCTTAATCATTTATCATATTAAAATAGGCAATTTTATTAATGTTCTTCTTTGGAGGCACTACTTAGACAAATTGGGATATTTTTATAAATTCAACTTTATTAAGACATACTTAACACAACATTATGCCTGTAATAG
The DNA here is from genome assembly GCA_947578425.1 of Eugnorisma glareosa. Classification (NCBI taxonomy): domain Eukaryota; kingdom Metazoa; phylum Arthropoda; class Insecta; order Lepidoptera; family Noctuidae; genus Eugnorisma; species Eugnorisma glareosa. Next base: position 3,824,860 of record OX387974.1, on the reverse strand, counting down.
CCGAGGGTATGGCAGAGGTGGACCTAACACACATACAATACACCCACATTTCGCTATTTATGATAAAATCCAATGTAATCGGCGATTGCATGTAACTTACCGTACAATTACAAACGCAAACCGCAACGGGCCAAAAATATGTAACTCTATTATGAAACAGCAATGTGGCTATTTTCGGAAGCATTTTCATAGACTTGCTTTTCAAGCGGGCATAGCTATAGTATAGCTATGCCCGCTTGAAAAGCTACTATAGCTGCTATAGTGGTTATGCCGCTACGATTCCTGGTTGTGGTCACCTTCAGAATTCAACCCTTTATCTGCAAATCTCAGTATTAGGCGCTGGCACTTCGCAAGAACACAACTTAAACAAGCTTAAATTAAAAAACTACTTTTAAATATTGGGTGTAACGCCATTATTTTTTTCGTATTTTTCTCAGCAAACCCTTTTAATTTAGACCCATATCATTGGGGTTCATAACATAACTAGTCCGCCGTCTTTGGAAGTCCGCCATATTGGATATAGATTGACATCCATACATTGTCATCCAAACGAAACGTGTATATTAAAATTTCATCTCAATCGATTGGGAATACCTGTTTTAAAATTTAGTTGCAAGATTTGACATAAACAAACCAATAAACATTATAAACATTGCTAGTTAAATAAAAGCTTATAAAAAAGAAGAATGACATTTAAAAAACAAAACCGAAGCGGTTTTAAACAATAGAATCTTCGTTGAAATCCGATAAGTCCATTGCTGAAGGCGGGCATTATCTCCAACAGATCCATTTATTGAAAGCTGAAACTCTAGACAGATTGCTTTATTATTTATAAACATCAGCTATTAGTACCATTTCGGAGTTATTGTCGTTTATTTAAAAGTTAAGTAGTTTATTGTTGAAGTTATCTGATTTAAATACATTTTTAATGATTGTTTTTCTTTTTTAATGTATAAAATATGAACATTCGTTCCAAAAACAGGTGAAAACACATCATCACACAGACACATCATGTGTGTCACACATCATGTAACACACATCTCACCTAGCACAGGAGTCAGGGTTTCAAAAGGAAATGTATAACATTTTCCTTGTGGCAATGAAAAATATTTTATTATTATTATAATAGTGCAAACAGTTTTTAAAATAGTGATTTTAAAACTTGCCCACACTGTAGAACTGTGTTATATGGAAGAATGATGTCCGAAAAAACCGTTTTTTTTTTAAACGATTGGACAATTACTAACTAATACAAGTCTTATAAATAAATGAGCATGCTTTACCATTTAAATATGGCGTACAAACGTTTTTGGCTTCAAACAGTGTACTTAGCTAACTTTAATTACAACAGAATTCACAATTAATTGTGAATTAATTTATTACTTAGAAAATATTGAATCTAAACTAATACCCGGGCCCATATACATTGGAATAAGGATGATTACTAGGAATTTCCAATAATCATCATCTGTCTAGCCTTTTCCTAACTATGTTAGGGTCGGCTTCCAGTCTAACCGGATGCAGCTGAATACCAGTATTTTACATGGAGCGACTGCATATAAGGGGTATCGTATCACCCAGTATTAACTGGATTGTGGAGGTCAGGAATTGTCAATATATTTATAAATTAATTATTCCCGGTATTCTTTCCGAGAACAATTAATTCATGTAGGTCTAGCCATACAAATGCAAATACACAAATTAACATTCTGATGTACCTAAGTTCCTTTAGAGGTTTAAAGATGTTTGATTTTGGGCCACCACTATGTACACTACATAGATAAATAGGAAAAAAATAGGGGAATTTCATAAAAATACTAAAAATAATTTGAAGAAGGGTACAGTGGTACAAAAATGATTATTTGAAAAGTTTTTTATTAAAATAACCCTATTCTTAGGGCAACCATGTCAGTTGTATTTAACATGAAGTTTGAGGACTTGCGACAGTTTTAAGAAGTGACGTTTTTGAGACTTTTCTTGCTTTGAGTTTGGACCTGTAGTCTTATTTTATCGAAACCGAAACTCAAGATTGTCGAAATTCGTATTGTTTTTTTTTATCGCAGGTATTACGATACACGTCAATCAAATGTCATTGTCAAAATGTCATTTTTCGCTTGCTGCTGATCTGATCCACCATGTTTAATTTTATGTTGTGTTGCTCTCCTTGGCCAAGTTAATTTGAATGTACTTTGAAACGAAGTGAAATTAAAGAAAATTAACAATAAAAAACGGTTACTGTAATACATAGCGATATTTACATATTTTATAGTATACATAGTGCTGGCCCAGGACCCATACATTTCTGGAACATCTCCTTTAAGTAACAGCCGAAGTCATGATGAGTTAAGAGAAAGAAGGAAAAGGCCTTTGCCCAGCGGTGGGATGACACAGGCTGAGAGTAATCAAAAACTTGTATACTTGTTATTAACAAAAAAAAGTAGTACCTGATAAATAATTTACATCGTAACAATCAACATCTCATAAGAAAATACGTAATATCTTCGAAAGTATTGGCATTATTACTCATGCTAAATATTGCTTTCGTCGCTTATGCCATCTTTTACTACTCCTATATCACAATACTCGATTTGCAGTTACATAACCCCAAAATTTGGCTCCGAACCAGTTTCTATATAATCAGAATAAAGCTCCACAAGGCTGTATAACTTTGTAAAGCATGAGATTAAAATACGCAAGTTATTGAGCAAAAAGATTGTATGCAAGGCGGACGGGCGGACGGTATATTCCCGACGTACTTGAGTCTCCATCCAGAGGAGATTAGAAAGTTTTGTACTTGAAGATTATGCATGCGTATGAGGTATGTTTGATCGTAGGAAGTTCACGAAGTGGTGTACATTTTGAATGAGGTAAATTAATATTTGTGGTAAGACGAAACTTTTAGAATCACTGAGTATCAAGCTTAGGTTACAGAACTTGGCAACAAAAAATAACATGACAGTCAAATTTTCATGGTTACTTTTGACAGTATAACTTACATGTCACATGACTTACATTACCTTTTTAGTATATCGCTATCGCCAGTACCCGTAAATCGTCAACCAAGAAACAAGTTCACAAGCTTCATTTCTCGTTTTAGCTTATATCCGTATCAGCAATAATCATGTCACTACACCTATATATAACATAAATAAGTCCACAATAAAACACTTCATTACTCCCACACAATTCCATCCTACGAAAGAATGCAGACGTCCACAGTGAATCGCGCGGAATCCGCGCGGTTGCGTCACCGCTATTACGAGTACCGCGCGACCGCTTTATCATTATGGTTTCGGTATAAATTGACAGCGTTCAATGGAACACCTCACTTACGAGGAATGTCGGCTGTGCACAAACAATGGGATATTTTTGGTTGTGTTATACGTAAATGCTGTTCGTTTCTGTTGGAAAATAAATGACGTCATATCATTACTGGATTCTTTATATGGCAAAAAACAAATTTATTGTTATTGTCTGTTACGTAAAAGGAACCAATGGTAGACATTGACCCTTTTCAGTAGTGGAGGCCCCGATTTACAGATCGTCGTTTTTCGGGTGGGTTCGGACCCAGCCCAGACATTAAAATTTAAATGAATTATTTCATCACCGTTGCTATCAAAACGGTGACGAAAAACATCGTGAGTCCCACTCACACATACACAACTCCCACTCACCAGAGAAGGCTTTTCGATAAAAGAATGAGCAAAAACATGCAGACAATGAGCTTACTCTTATATTGCACCGTAGTTAATCCTAAAATAAAACCATTATTTCAATTAAAAAAACACTTATCCAAATTCTTCGCATTTCACTTTTTAAATTCTTCAAGAGCTCACCCTTAGGGTAGGAGCACCCATTATCTGCCGTCCACGTCAATATACTGACGCAATAAATTGACGTCACACTGACAGTAGCCTCATTGTGTGCACTGACTTCAGAAGATTTATGGCAGTGCACGATTCGCGGGTACTTTGAAATATTCTTTCTTTTCTTTGAAGAATGAAAAATGGATCTTGGGAATAGTTTGAGAAGTCATTCATTATTTATTAGATATTATGTTGACGGATTGATGAATTGAGATTCATACATAAATTCTCAGATTTTTTCCCATGGGGGTATGCAGAAATTACAGAACGCCACCTGCTACGATCCATAGATACTGCTTTCACCTCGGTAATGAGATGATGATGGAAGATACACAGTTTAATGTACTCATGGGCCCGAATTTTGAAGGTACAGCCTACATTGTTACATTGATCTTTGGTTACAGGTGCAGTCGGTTGCAATTGAAAATCAGGGTCAATCTGTTGGTTATCTCTAACGAATGCTGCCATCTAACGCTATTTCGGTTACTTTTTAACAACATTATTTTTCATAAACTGTCAGTGCAAATTGAAAATAAACAATTAATTATTTCATCGTAGTAACGTCCTGTTGATTGAGAATTCAATAAGAAAACAAGTTGTGTTTTTTTTGCTGAAATCTTAAACAATTGAGATATTCCTAACCTATACAGAAAAAACCCATTTCTCAGCTAATTCTTCATCCTATCTTAAATCATTTTTGCTCCATTGGAGAATACTCAGATAAGGAAACTCGGTCATACGTGGTCTTACTATCTTATGCCTTATGCTTGTCAGTGGCACAGTATATATAGATACAGAAGGTAAGGTCCATACAACTGGTGAAAACAGGCGCCCACACCCATAGTCGAAAACGCACGGTCTCACGACGCATGCCAGACTCAAGTGAGAACAAGCTTGCGTGAAATGTGTCTTACTCAGTGACCACGACCTACAGGCTCAAGACACGGTGACTGTGGAGGAAACAAATAAACGAAGTAGTTTAGAACGTGAGGCTAAAGAAAATTCTCGTGGCTAAAAAAACACAGCCGCACGGGTCGACCTTCAAACTTGCCGCGCTTGCCAAGGACGATCGTAAGATAGGTGATCACCATTACATACCGAGTGTCCTCCGTGCCTCGGAAAGCACGTCAGTCATTTGTAGATCTTTGACAGTGGTTACAGTCAGTGGCTACTGTCTAAGATCTACAAATGGCACTAGATTACCCAGTACTAACTGCGTTCTGGAGGTCAGAAATTCAGTCGCTCTATGTACAATCCAAGTATTCAGCTGCATCCGGTAAGACTGGACGCCAACACCGATAAATTTAAAACGAAACGAAACGGCTTGGCAGATGATGATGATTATAACATGCCACGAGCCAGAGCGACGCGATTTTCTAAGCAACAGTACTCATACGAAGGGCACAAGTGTCGTGCGCGAGTATGTCGCACCATCTGTAGCCGTTAATAGAGCCTAAGTGTGCGTGCGATTTTTGTCTCGTTGTGTGGAGTCTACCTTCTGTCTGTACCTACATATTTAGTGTGTGTTGGTTGGTCATAAATAAATCTCATATACCCAGCATTGCTGTTGCAGTGTGAGATTTATTGAAGAAGTGCGTGATTTTGTGTACAATATGAATTTATTTGTAGGTACGTAGTTCTGTTGCCAAGCTGCCTCTCTCTTAAGCGAGTATTCACATACGAAGATGAAAAGAAACTCTGCTCAATTTACTACAGTTGTGTTTTTTTTTTTACTTAAAAAAGTGCTCTTCTTTATATAAGTAGGATTTAAACAGTTTCCAGTTATTTACTTAGTACCTATACCTAATGTTATGTGTACGTACCAAAACAAATATTTTACAACTTACTTTACAATAGAATATTATTTATTGTTACTACAGGTAATTAATAAGTAAACCTGATCAAAAGTTAAAAAGTGTTTCCGTGTGGGTAGCCTTGTTGTAATATAGACAACATCCTATTGACACAATCCAAAAATCGCCTTTCACGACACCTAAGAACGGAAAAGTACCTTTTTCTGTTTTTCCGGGTAAACGGAAATTAAATTATCGGTAAATTGACAACCCAACTGACTCTTATAGAAACTGGCGCCATAATGTATCGTTTACCTACTAAAATATTAAATTAACAAAAAATATAGCATTAAGAACAATATATTTTTCCAAGGAATAACATTTAAAGCTTTTTTTAGAATACCAGTGCAAAATAAAAATTGTACATGAATCTTTTGCACGTAGCTCGTGGCTATAGTCGATTCTAAAATCGCCATCTTGTTTTTTAAATGCACTTTCACAAAAACAAATGATAATCAACAGGGCCAATATCATTACCCTTAAGTTATCCTTGTAGCGCTGTATAAAACAATAATAAAACCAGCCATAATAAATCAACTAATTACAACACCTCATAACACCTCACTTATGCAAAAAACAGACATAAGAAGATAACTTTAAAGGTTTGTTTACGTCGAGGTAAGGCTGCGGGTACAAGAGATACTCTAGACACGACTCGAGCCTTGTCAGGTACCTTAACACTAATGAACCTTGCCACGGAACCACAGAGAACGCTTCATAAGAGTGGCTGCCTTGCTGATGTGACGATTTTGTGGGCTAAGGATGTTGTTTTTTTATTTCAGTGTGTACTCTGCTTTTTATACTTATATATAGTTTACGAGAGTTCTGTGTTATATGACTGACTAGCGACCCGCCCCAGCTTCGCACGGGTGCATGTTATACATATAAATCTTCCTCTTAAATCACTCTATCTATCAAAACTAAACCGCATCAAAATCCGTTGCGTAGTTTTAAAGATCTAAGCATACATAGGGACAGACAGCGGGAAGCGACTTTGTTTTATACTGTGTAGTGAAGTAGTACTGTAAGAAAGTTTGGTATTGCTCTGAAATAAATTGAGAAATGGGTGGAGGACGATTTATGAGGGAAGAACTACTATCTAATCTTAATACTTACCGAAAGACTGGGACAGACTCTTGCTATCTCAGAAAACTTAAAACGTTGAATAATTACTCGCCAGAAGGCCGAGTTAACCCACTATATAGTACCCTATGGTATGTAGTAGTACACTATGGTAGTACCGTAAGTACCATGGGCAAAAATATTTATCTTAGTTCTACTCGACCTACGTCTAGGGCCAATACAATGTGATCGTTTTATAAAGATGGTCCGATTGATAGAACCACCGAAAAGAAAAATACCCTGGTCCTACTTGTAGAACTACGCGGTCGAATCACGGGCAATAAACGTACCCAGCCTTACTCCTTTGCAGATGCGGGCGCGACGATTTTCAGAGTACACTGCTAGGATGAGGATAATATTTTTTTTATGATTGCATTTGCCCGCAACTGCAACACGCCTGATGTAAAGCAATGATGCGGCTTAGTGTAAAGCACGCTTGCCTAGGTAAAACCGATTCACTAGAACTTTGAAGAGATCCAGATTATAGTGATCGGGTAACAGAGAAGCCGGCAGTGAATTCCACAGACTGGCGGTTCGCACTATAAATGTGGAAGCATAGCGCTTCGTTCGGGTCCGTGAAACTTCAACCATATAACGGTGACGCTTCGCCGTATCTCTGCTCGTCCGATGAAAGAATGGGGAGGGGGAATTAGATTGTGTAATTCCAAAGTACACTCTCCGAAATGTAACCGATAAAAAATCGATAGGCTGGCAACGATGTTTTTGGCTTTGGAGCTTGTCTTTGACAAGGGAGTATCAATTAGCCTCTTGGCACGTCGCGTCGCTCAATAGCTGCTCACACTTGCAGCTGGTACTTGGATGACAGTACTACCTTGCATGATCGAACTTATTTAACGTATATGTATAGTATTAAACAAATAAAATACCTATCAATACCAAAACACTCACAATCACTCCAAACATCAAAATTCAGAAAACTCCAGTACCTGAAAAAAAGACCGAACATTTTATTAAAACATTCATATAAACTTTTGCAACGAGAGATTTTTCAAGTGGTATCATCAATCTTATTTGGGCGTAGACAGGCAGAGACCCTGATTAATTGTCAACACAATTAATCGGTAAAGATGTACTGATACCGGCTTTTGTCACTGTGTCGTCGCCAGATATGATTCTGATAAACTGTTGTTTTGAACCTTTGAAGTACCAGGGGAGCATATTCGTGGAAGGGTCACAAATATAGTGATTTTATTTTGATGAATTTCTCCTAGTATGCATGTATCATTGTATCGTTGAAGGACTTCCTGTTATCATGAGGATAACAATGAAAGCTCGTGTGAGTTACCAGGAAATCCTAATTATTGAGGAGGTGTTCATTATGAGACATCTATCATAACAGCGCCCACACCAGCTACTAGCTTTACCCTATTTAAGAACTTACTTAAAAAATCATGAATTCAATATTGTCCTAGCACTGTGACTGACATTCGTTTGAGAAGCCTTTTTTAATCTTTTTCCTTTGATGGATTTCCGTATAATGTCACGTTTTGCCATATTGTAACAATCGAGGAAACGCGCATAATTGTTTTAAAAGGCATTTAAAGGCCGAAATACACCGGATCCGTACACGTAGACGTGCACGTGCACGTGCACGTACCATGACGTTGTAATATATGGAACTTTATAGAGACATGGCACACCGCTTGCGTGACGTACACGTGCGCGTAGACTACATGCGTAACGCTACGCATTGCAGCTGCCATGTGTCAAACTTACTGCGTACCTACGCAGAGCGGAACCGCAACGTCACATTGATGCGTGCAGTGATGACGTTGTATTCAATGGCATTCCGTATTGGACGTCACACGGAACAAGTTTGAACACGCACGTATCTTTGCTGCGCGTGACTACGCGCGTGACTTACGCATTCAGTTGTATTTGTTTTCAAGTTTTACCGATAGTAAGTGATGTTTTGTTTCGGTTTTAATGATGAATAATGAAATTAAAGAACAACTAATTGTTTGTACGACACAAAAAACAAAGAGTAAAAAATATGTCATATAAAACTTGAAACCATTGTTTTTTGGCACACCCAGGAATATTCTGTCACAATAACAGTAATATTGCTTCTTCTTCATCAGATGAACTACTTGGTCCATTTACCCGATCTTCTTCAGACATCGTGCACAAGAATTGCTGGGTACGCAAAGGACCGGTGCGTTGCGTGCGTACCACGTATGCGTAAGCGTAAGCGTACGCATATGCGTAACCCGGTCTGTCAGGGGTTCACGCGCGTCACCACGCGCGTTTACACGTGTACGTCACGCCACGCATCTGGTCTGACCAGGCCTTAAAGTTCCATTTTCAATTTTGTCAGTTGCCTAATTCATTTTCGAGGCGATTAAAGGTGCTGTCAAATTGGTACGACATATTGCAGACCAACGGCAGATACAAGACTCGGACAAGTACATTATCTGTCAGAGTCCGGAGTCCAGATCTGTGTCCGCAATTTTTCCGCACCAGTTTGACCGATCCAAAATGAAGTAAGAGTATGAAGTCGCGATCACTTATAAAAAAACGTAGCACAAAACTCATTAACCTGCTCGCTCACTATCTCCGGGGACTATCACACACATGACGTCAGCATATACCTTCATAGAATACATATGTACCCCAACACGTACCGAATTTGATATGGGTCGCTACTTCTGATTATTTCGTATCCTGTTTCCCTAATTATTTGTGAAAGAATTAGCTCATTCGGGTATCCGGTTTCCGTCACAGGTAAGAATAAGTAAGAGGCTTTTACGATTCCAAGATATAACTGGCTTGGTAAAGTTTGAAGAATAATTTAATATGATCATTGTCTAAATAAAACCTTGATTAAATCAAGTTAATTCATCAACAAGGTTAGATAAATCATATTGCCAAAATATGAAGACTGTGAACGCAATACATACACCTTTATGCACGTACACAATGGTGAAATGATACGCCTTTTCCAGTACCAACAATTGTATTTATAAACTTGTTCACATACATATAGAATGCAAACTTTGTATTAATATCAGTAGCAGGCTTAATATAATATCTAATAAAATGTAATTAACAAAGATTACTTCCATCAGCAAAGCTTTTGTTCATCCTCTAAAAATAGAATACCTTTTTTTTATTTGGCGGGAACTGATTCAAAAATTTGACCAAAGAGTTTTTATGAACTCTTTGGTCAAATCAAATACTATCAATATGTTATGTTTATTTCTAATAAATCATCACAACAGATCTAATTAATATTTTAAAATCATGACAATAGGGTTATTCTTAGGTGGTGGCTATCACTGACAATCCGTCGAAATTATAATGATCTTTTTTTCACAACAATAAGGTTGTTATTAGGGTAGTAATAAAAGATCCAAAAAAAAATTAGCTAAACCTAACGTCGGGTACCCCAAGTCTCTAGCTTGCTTCTCTCGCTCTTGCATCCTAAGTTATAGAGCTTATGAAAACGATTATTTTAGCAGAACGTGTTTTCGGAAACTGTATTTTTTTTTGTATTTTTATCGAAAACTTGCTGTTGCCCGCGGCTTCGCTCGCGTTTTGGTCGTAAATTATCCCACGGGCACGTTGTAAATATGTGCCTATGGCACTCGGGGATAATGTAGCTTCATTTTAATGAAAGAATTTTCAAAATCGGTTCAGTAGATCCAGAGATTACCCCCTGCATACAAACTTACAAAAAAAAATTGACCTCTTTATAATATTAGTATAGAAGTATAGACATAGATATTAGTATAGATTTAGTTAATTATTTTTCGTAGAATTGTTATGTAACTACGGAAATTATAAGAAATAATTGTATTTTAATAAGCTCATGTTTGTTTGTTAAATATAACAGTTTATGCCGGTTAATTTTTCGGTAAAACATTATAACCAAGTTTATTTTTTTCGGAAGTTTTATATTTCCCGTTGTTATTGGACTACCGAAACTAACAAAATTTTCCCAACCTTGAACCTAATGCTTTAGCAATATAGTTGAAAATCTATTAAATAATTATCATTAACACTAGAAACGGGATATTTACCATGTTTACTGTATTAAAGAAATTTGACAGATTGTAGTAGCTTGTTGAGCTGGTGCCGGTGTCTATACAAGAGAAACACCGTGTGGATGGCAACTCAGAAACAAATGAAAACGTATCGTTTCAAGGTCCACTGTTCCATTATTAAAACGATGAAAACCATACAGTTATACATTGCCATTTTTTTCCTCCACAACTAAAAAGTTTCCTCAACATGACACTTTCAGAGCAAAGAGTAAAAAGTAAATATCAGACGCTCAGTTTAAAATCAGAATCGCGCTGGAAGACGAATATTTTCGATACCAATATCTTCAATATTTATTCCAACGGTTGGATTGAGTTGGTTTCGATTTTCTTTGCTCAAGTAGCCTTTGGAATATATTCTTGGCGATCGAAACCTAACTAGAGGGTTGGATAAAGGTGGATGAGGAATTATATGATGGGCTTTGGATACTTAGTTGGTGGTTGGTTGGCTTATCTGGTGGTTTCCGGTATTTAAAAAAAGTTTAACCGACATTTATTTATCAATATATTTTATCCAATAATCGTTGAACCAAGACAAAACTTAAGTGAAAATGGCGCATTGAGAGAGTATTGGCCTTAGAAACTGACTATCTATATATTTAACCCATTTAAAATGCACCTAAATTCCCAGAAATAAAATAAATATTATTTAAACAGCAATCATTTGTGTACCTTCATGGTAATAAGAATTTACATAAAAATTCAGTGCCTTGGACTGCCTCGTAGATTGATGCAAGCGTGACTGGTGAGCATGAGGTCCTGCGTTTGATTCCCGGGTCGGGCAAAGTGCTATCGGGTTTGTCCATCAGGAATTTCTCAGCAGCCACCACGGAGTCTGGATTTGTGCCCGGTTCATGGCAATAAGCTCGCCTCCAATTGCATGGGACTTAAGCATAACTGATCAAAGGTGGGTGTACTTATTAAGTACACCTGTGCCTAACCCTTCGGAGATGACAAGGCGTGATGTTAAGTTAGTGTTAAAGTCGGTGACCTCTTCCTTGCCTGAACTTTTTCACCGTCTCATTAAGGGCAGATGTCTAAGTTTCCCGCGCATCTGACTATCCAGATCCTTTTTCTTAGGCTACACTCAATGAATGGGGATTAATTCATCATTTATATGAAAATCCCAACTTTTATAAAAAAGAGATTCTTTTTACTCCAACAAGATTTGATTAGTTGTTATACATGGATCAACACAATTTTCTTTGGGAAAATCCTAGTTTTCTCTCACAGATAAACAAGGCACATACAAACCTAACTACATGATCCTACCTAAATTATTTTTGAGTCGGATTACACCAAAAACAAAATATTTACTGTCCGAAAAATTATTTATTAATAACGAGAATATTAAAAATAATTGGTCCTAATTGGACCTTTGTTCCTTGCTTATAAACGAGTATAACAAACTTTTTTTTTAAGATTTTTATGGACAAACACCAAATATGAAATTAAAAATCCTTTATTATAATTATGTTAATTAAATCTTCAATAATAACAGAACACTGTACAATAATTATTATGTAAAATGAATACTGCAATATAAAACCCATAATAATTACACGTAAAAAACCACAGGGTATTAAGCAATTAATGGAGTAATTACAGGTAACGAAAGCGTGTATCTCGACCTTGATTAAAATTGCGCTAAAAGTAGGTAGTACATCATCCGTGCAATTTATTATTCTCTTTATTAATTTAAATACACTATTACACACATATTAAGAAACATTTAAAAATATAAAAAATAGTAGTCCGCCGGTGTCAGGAGCAGAGTTCAAGCCACCGGTGGTTAGAATTCCAGAGACAGGAACCTCCTCACAATGCGAGCCGTATCGAGGAGTACTGCCTTATGGATCAGGCCCTTGATCCAACCGCCTAAGGAGAGCCTCGAAAGATAGTCGTCGAGGCCCTTGGCCATAAGGCCATTGGCCGTCACGACAATCGGCACAATGATAACCGAGTTCACATTCCACATGTCGACAACCTCGTGTGCCAAGTCGAGATATTTTATTTGTTTCTCTTTCTCAGCTCAAACTCAAACTCAAAGCATTTATTTCAATTAGACCATTACAGGCACTTTCGAAAGTCAAACAAAAAAAAAAAAGCTAAGCTACAGTCACAGTCACAAGGCATAATAACTTGAGAAAGTACTGTAGTTGCACATTCCAAAGCGTAGATCTCTATGGAGAAGAATGAGCAAGAAAGTCCATGGACACTCTTTTTAATCAAAATATTGTTACAAAATCTTGGTTACATCATTCACGTTGAGATTATACATATATGTGAGAACGATGTAGAAAGACGTGCACATTAAGAGCGCAGAGTAAAAGATTAAAATAATCAACACTTTCAAAATAAAGTAATTAAAATAAACCGTGGCAGCTAAGAGATGACCACTCCCAACTGACAGCGCCCGTTCACGAACATGACGCATGGCTCGGCGCCATTCAACTCAACCATATTGAAGGGAACCAAATGACCCGACACACGCGCCACCATCAGCGAGAAATTTGAGTGAGCATGACATTCTCTCAGCCACCAGGCTACATTCAAGTCAATGAAAGATAAATAAATGTAAATGGTTGCTTTACAGTACATAATACTCACACATGTGCTATGCAATTATATAATATTATTAAGAGATGGAATCTATATAAAGCAAGGATATTATTACAATCTACTACAGCTACTGCAGCTTCCACAATAACTTAACATGGTAATCAATTAGTTTGCTCCTATGGTTGTGGAGCAGGACCAGCATTGAGCCAAGCATTTTTATCATCAATATAGTCCCCCAACTTATAATATGCTTGCCTACATAGTGTGCGTTTTATACAAGATTTAAATTTCGTCTCATTCAGTTGTAGAATGTGAGGAAGTATTTTATTGTAGCATTTTAAACAGTACCCCATGAAAGATAAGTCTACTTTAGCTAGCCTGAAACCTGGCTGAACTAGTTGGTCCCTATTTCTAGTATTATAGTGGTGTCTGTCACCTCTCTTACTAAATAAATGCAGATTTTTCCTAACGTATATGATGTTTTCATAGATGTATTGACAAGGTACTGTCATGATGTTAATTTCTTTAAACAGTTCTCTCAGAGAATCGCGCCTACGTAGATCATATATGGCTCTGATGGCTCTTTTCTGCAGAATAAATATAGACTCAATGTCTGCAGCCCGTCCCCATAGTAAAATACCGTATGACATAATACTATGAAAATAACTAAAATAGACTAGCCTCGCGGTATCTACATCAGTAAACTGACGGATTTTTCTAACAGCATATGCTGCTGAACTCAGCCGTCCTGCAAGAGATGTTAAATGAGGACCCCATTGTAGCCTTGTGTCGAGCGTAATTCCCAAGAAAACAGTTTTATCGACAAATTCTAGTTTCTCTTGATTCAATATTATGTCACAATCACTACTTTTGACATTTGGCATAGAAAATTTTACGCACTTAGTTTTTTTCCCATTTAGTACTAAGTTATTAGCGGTAAACCAATTATGGACCTGCAGTAGGGCATTATTGATGTCGTCAAGATTAGTGGCACGTCTGTTTATCCTAAATATTAAAGAAGTATCGTCAGCAAACAATACCATTTGCGGTTGGTTGTTAAATAAGTGGGGTAGGTCATTAATGTAAACTAAAAAGAGAAAAGGACCCAATATCGAACCTTGTGGTACGCCCATTTTTACTTTTAAACCCATTGAATTGACACCATTTACCTGTACTTGCTGCTGTCTATCATTCAAATACGATTTTACTAAACTGAGCGCAAGTTTACCTAAACCGTAATGCTCAAGTTTCAAGAGCAGGGTTTCGTGATTTACGCAATCAAAAAGGTCACAGAAGATTCCTATGGCATCTTGTGCCTCTTCCCACGCAGTAAATATGTGTTTTAATAAAGTAACACCGGCGTCAGTTGTACAACGTCCCTTGGTGAAACCATACTGTTGCTCGTGTAAGATTTTATTGGCGTTAAAATGGTTTAGCATTTGATTGAGCATTATCTTTTCAAACACCTTGCTGAAAACCGGCAACACAGATACGGGCCTATAGTTATTGGTGTCTTTACTATCTCCGGATTTAAAAAGCGGTATTACCTTACTGTATTTCATTAGATCCGGGAAGACCCCTTGATCCACGCACAAATTAAATATTGAGGCTAAATACGGTGCTATAGTCTCAATAATTGAGGTACAAGCTTTGATAGACATACCCCATAGATCTTCGGTTAATTTGATCTTGATTTGCTTAAAAGCTTTTATGACTGCTATGGGGTTTATATGCTGAAATTTAAATTCATTTGGACAGGCTGAAACGTTCGCTTTCAATAAATCAATAGAAAGCAAGGGTGAGGAATTTAAGGTTTCTGTAGTTTTAAGTGGAATACTGGTAAAGAAATTTACAAATTCTTGCTCCATTCAGCTTTCACGAGGTTCTCGTAAATCCCTGCAATTTTATCATTACAATACTTTATTTATGAGTTGTATTTTTGTTACGGGATTGTAAGGACGTTCTGATTGACACATGATTAAATAGTGCGATACACTGGTGTGTATGTGTGTGAAAAATCTTTTATTAAAGAAGGTCACAGGTGCGCGTAGTTTTGATGCTTTGTGAAATTGAAAGAATGAAATGAAGAAGAAAGAAACAAAAATACTGTACCACTGAACTACGAAGTTTAAAATACAGATGTACAGAATTCGCCGCTACAGGCGCTAATGTAGTGCGAGGCCACCGATATGTCAGATTTCATAGAAAGTTCACGCGTTGCGTGCTTTTTTATCACGTATTTTTACTAATATTCACAATTGTGGTCTAAGTTGAGCTATTCCTGATTAAATAAGATTTTATGATTTTAAGTAGCAACTTAGGATCTTATTTGTTAGTAATTGGAGGTAAAATGTTTCATGCTTGCTAATTTTAAGGAGAATATTGTAAATACATGTAACTGAAGTTTACACTATGTTGTTATACGTAATAAAATAAACTTTTTATGAAGTTATTGGCGCCATCTGGTGAGCTCAAAAACCCCACATTGAGATCTTATTTCAATTTGTTTATGAAACTTTTTGAAAATAGGTTTGCTGTAAGAAAACCCAATTCTGGTTTAAGATCGCTATTGTACATTAAACTATATTAATGCAATTTGTATGTTTGTATATTTTATTTTATTTGCAACAAAGATTAAGAACACTGTAAAAACCACATGTAAAAAACTATCCACATATCATTATTTTTGTTTTTCAGTTATATTCCATTTCCTCTCTACTCCAGCATGACCGCAATTTCATTCAATCCCCAAAGAGGGTATTGGCGAGAATCGAAGATATTAAACGGTGTTCCGTGACGAAAATTTCTGGGACAATATTATCGATAAAGTAATCAGTGGCTATTATGATTTATTACTACGATTTTTCCTATTTTTTCTGAGACTTGTCCTAGGCTCAGAGTAATAAGTTTGCCGGGAAATCTAAGAATTGTTTTTCCTAAGAAAGTAGCCTGATCGTGGAAAACTGATGTTGTTTGTGAATGTTTCGGTTGTATTTAAGTCATCATAATCATATCAACCCGGAATCACCCACTGCTGGGTATAGGCCTGCCAAGTAAGTCTTATTTATTTATTGTATGTGCAAACAAAAGAGAACACAGGGAAACGTCATAACTTAAGGAGGGATCTAAGGTGCGATCTATATGGTGTGTCGCTATAGCGCAAGTATCGCTCATGCAGGTATGAAGGATGAGACGGGTTATGAACGATGTATGTTGAAAAGGAGACATAGTACCCGAGTGTTCCTGCGATGGTGGATTGGGAGACCTTCGGTTATTTGCGAAGTTGATGGTCATATTTCCAAAGACCAAACACAAAGTGAATGCAAGCACTCAAGCGTGTTTAATTGCTCTTCAGTATCATCCAGGCTGTTGATACGACAATCGGTCTAGAATTGTTAGTTCTAACTAAACCTATTATGAATCGAATCAGAAATGAAGGAATTCCTTAGGAGAATGGTGGAAAATCACACACATTGCTTGCAGAACGGATACCGATGTAGCCGAAAGTTTCTGGAAAGGTGATCGGGTACCGGACGATGTAGTGTTGGAAGTCTGCCACAAGGTGGGCCGATACCACAATGAAGGTCCGTGAAGTTGAGGGAGATGTGAGATGGAGGTCTAGTGCAACAGTGTACGGCATTCGGCTATTTTATGATTACCTTTGATAAGTATGAATGTACATATTCTGTATTGATTGCATAAGTTGTTTTAGTGGCATACCTAAGCGATAGGAATCCCGTCCAGAAGAAAAATGAAGATAGTCTTAAAAACGTAACATAAAAAAGTTAGGCAGAGGTGTTACTAATTCTGGCGAGGCGGCGAGCCTCCTTGCCGGATTGCCGCCATGCCGCATGCCGCATTGCCGATTTGGAGGCGATAGTTCTCGCGCGCCTGCATGAATGGCGCGTGGAGGCACTACGCCAGGGGGTAATTCCGCTGCCGCGGCAAATCGCCGCTCAGCGGACAGACCTCCGGCGCGATCTTATGGCGACATGGAGAGAGCGACTGTCGCAACCCCGTGCAGGGCACGCCACAATAGTGACGATAAGTCCCCTCTTTGAGGAGTGGCTAGAGAGGCGCCACGGTGCCCTCACCTTCCGCCCGACGCAGGTCCTCACCGGACACGGTTTTTTCGGGAGGTTCCTGTACCGAATCGGGCGGGAGGAAACGCCCGGGTGAGGACCATTGTGAGGATCGACCGTAGGACATGGTGTAGCACACGGTGGAGATCTGCCCCGCGTGGGCAGAACACCGCTGTGTCCTCGTAGCAGCGATCGGCGGCGGCGACCTCTCGCGTCCGGCCTTGGTTCAATTCATGGTCCGGAGCGAGACGAAATGGGACGCCGTCACCTCCTTCTGCGAAGCAGTCATGCTAGCGAAGGAGGTGGCGGTACGTGAGAGGGAGAGAACCTCACGTCCCAGCCACCGCGGGAGACGCACCGGGCGTCGGCGTCGGCCACCGTAGGCGCGGGCCTGTGGACGGCGAGCTATGGGCTAGCTCGCCGTCTATCCGTTTTGTTTAGCTGAAAGATAGAGTTGCAAACTTTATTTATAATTTATTTATATAAGTACTCACAAAATACTGAACAGGACATTACATTAAGATAGATGAGCACAAAGGTACTGCTTATTTCATAAGAAATCTCTTCCAGCAGACCTGCGAGAGGAAAGTTGGATTTGAAATGAAAACTTTGTATTGCTTTTATAAAATAGAAATTACGGCAAGGTGCAGAAGGGGCAACTTTGAACCTCTAGTTACTACAACCGGCAATACGTTACTATCACTTTGATATTTTTCATTTTTTTGTTGTTTTTAGCCATTTTGTTTTAGCCTCACACCGCTGTGCCTGGCCTGCCCTCTCTCCTTCCACACCTCTCCCTCTCTCCGAATGCCAACCATTTACGGAAATCTTCAAAAAAAAAACTGTTGTATGGAAATCGTCATTAAGAGGACTGCGATTTTCCGGATTATTCGAATAAATAACATTGTAGAAATTTAAATTATCATGTGCGAGCTGAATAGGGTGAGGGTCTATGACTGGGTCGTGGGGCTTTTGGGACCGGGACCGCGATCCCGGATTACGCCTATAAATATAATAATTATTTTTGAGTAGTGTGTTGGGACCACAAATAAAATAAACAAAGTTATGTCTTGGGAAAGTACAGTCAACCAAAAAATTTAGAAGTTAAACAAATAAAACTATTTTCATAAAATATATATGATAAAATGTTTCGTTAGTTTAAAAAATGGCAGCCTTTTATCCTTCTCCATTTTTTATGACACTTGTGTTAAGTATGCTCACAGTTCTGACAGATTCATCTTATAGTGATGTACTTGAACGTTGCAGTGAAGGGCTAAGGGCCCGGAACACCCCCGGGTGGCAATTAGGCTGCTATTCTGCGCGGCTTATCTTAATTAAGCAGTCACTGGCTGCAATCACGACCCGCTCACACTTTTGTTAGGCCTTCATGAAAATGATGAGAAGATAATTACATTGACAGTCGGTTTTTATTAGGATGATGATAAAATACTGCATCGTTGTGTGTCCCAAGCGCGACTGCTGAGCAAGAAGCCCTGGGTTCTATTCCCGAGTTAGGCAAAGTGTTATTGGATTTTTACATCAAGAATTTAGTAGCAGCCCCGGAGTCTGGATTTGTGCCCGGTTGATGGCAATAGACTCGCCCCCTGTAACATGGGACTTAAAATATAGCTTTTGAAATGAGGGTGTACTATTAGGTACAGCTCTGCCTAACCCTTTAGGATTACAGGCGTGATGGTATGATGATATAAGAAAACGATGATTAGAGTTACAGGATTAACAACTCTGTGAGTGAAGTTTTAATTTGGCTTGTGACAAATTAAAATGTATCATCGTCTGCCTAGCCTATATCATAACCCAACTATGTTGCATCTGCAACTGAATACAGATATTTTACTTGGAACGACCGCCTTTCTGACCTCCACAATCAAGCTAGAAGACACTACACGTCATTTTTTTATAATAAAGCTTTTATAAATGAGCTCTTAGAGTGTGTTACACTACGGATTTATTCACTAAAGGACACTCATCATATTTCTCGCCTTTTCTTTTCCCAACAACTATGGAGGGGCTGGCTTGCAGTCTTACTAGATTTACAAAGAGTGCCTGTCTATCTAACTCCCACAACCCATTTACTTAGTAACACGGATAACCTTTTTCAAGACTGGTACACGAAAAAACACTAACTTTTTATGCTTGTTGTGTGAACACATCCTTACATAATAACAAAGGATTTGTTTCTGGGATAGGACGTCCCTTGAGCGATTTGTGAGCCCTCAATCATAAAAACTGGACATTTCCCCGATGCAGTAAATCTAAGTTATCATTTGTTTTATACATATAGGCTCTATATAAAAAATATTGTGCGGATATGCTTAGTCAGATCGAACCATTTTGAGTTTTATTTTCTTGAAAGACTATAACATATTAAAGGTTTTATATTTATGGACTTCGGTTGAGGCCTAAGTTTCCTATTGTCGTTGTATATATGTAAATTTGTAAGTACTTACTTTAGTCTTCTTTTATCATTATTTTAGTTCTCTTTGTTGTCTGTATACAATGTAGGTACATAATAACCTTTCTTAAATAAAAAAATAACAGATTATTGATCTATTCAAAATACATTCTCACTTTTAAAATTAAAGTACTTTACAACAAAACGATCGTTTAAAATTTTCAACACCTACATGGAGGAAGTTAGCTTTCCAGTAGGTTAAGCAATGTTTGGATTTGTAATACTTACAGTACATCTAAAACAAACAACAAAATCTGAACATAAATGTGATCTAAATATCGAGAACTCAAAATGAACAGTAAACATGGTAATTACCCCGTTTCTACTGTTAATGATAAAATTACAGTACATCTGTCCTGTGTGCCTGGTTGGTCTAGTGGTCGCAATCGCGACAGATGAGCATGAGGTCCTGGGTTAAATTCGATTCCCAGGTCGAGCAAATTATTATTGGGTTTTTCCATCAGGAATTATTCAGTAGCAGCCACGGAGTCTGGATTTGTGCCCAGTGGTTGGCAATAGGCTTGCCTCCTATTACATGGAACTTAAACATAACTGGCAAAATATGGGTGTATTTAGGTACACCACCACCACCACCACCACCTCTGCCTAACCGTTCGGAGATTAGAGGCGTGTTGTTATGTTGTGATACGTGTTAGTCATCATTCATTAGTTCACGTCCATGCAATGTGTAGGCTCAATACCAACACTATGACTCGGTTTCATTTTTGTTCCTAACTGAAAACGCTACACCGAAGACGTAAATCCTATGTGTATAACCAAATCACGTCTTCAATAAAACGGCGTCTATTTCCGGTACCTACAATAACATCCGAGATATGAACGAGAAATAATATTCAATTTTTTTACCTCTTCCTCAAGGCTCGAGAGTAGGGTTCTGATGTTTATTTCCTGGGTCTGTCAGCTCTAATGGTCCGGATGGCATAACTTTAGGCGCAATGATGTTGGTACATTGAAGTCTAGATTGTATTTTCAAATAGACTTGCCATAATGTGTGGAATGAGGGCTATCATTTTTGAGCTTACCAGATGGCGCCACTGTCGCTTATGGGCATGTCAATAATTCTATTTTATACTTTTAAAGTACCAATAACTTCATATAAAGTTTATTTTATTACGTCTAACAACATAGTGTAAACTTCAGACAATATTCTCCCTAAAATTAGCAAGCATGAAAAATTTAAGTATCATTTTATCTCCAAGTACTAACAAATAAGATCCTAAGTTGCATAATTAATCAGGATTAGCTCGATCGAGACCACAATTTTGAATATTAGTTAAATTACAGTGACAAAAAAGCACGCAACGCATGAACTTCCTATGACATCTGACATTTCGGTGCCCTCTAGCGGCGAATTCATAAGCTATAGCCCCCATTACTTTATATGGCAGGTACTATATTCTAATAGCATCCACAAGTGGCAAAACTTATATGTTGGTACATCCAGGTCGCACAGGGGAAAAAACTGTACCACTTAGTTTTATTTAAATACTACCTCGTCAGGAATAACTGTTGTTTTCTGGTCCTAGCTAAAAGTAAACACTATGGTACCATTTTAGAAAGGTAATGATACAGTCGTTCTTGTACAAGTATCTTACATTTATTTTGAGAAAAGTGCCTCGAAAAACTAGGGAAGTTTCTGAACATGAACTTTACGGCGGCGCTTAATTTCCAAAGGTATGTACTTTTTAACAAATTGGTTTTCGAAGAATTTATTCGTTCTTAAGGTATCAGAAAAGTATCATTTTAACATTCGGAATGACGAAGATTTCTCACAATCGGCCGTTTACGGTGGAGAGGTATACAATTTCCAAAAAACGTCCAAAACAACCCATCTTAGACGCCAAGTTTTCGAATGAAAATTGTTACAATTAGTTCTAAATCTATCACGTATTTCAAGGAATGCACCCAATTACCAATCACCCTGTATAAACCGTACCTACTTGGCACAAAAGCGTGGCACACTCCACTAACAGAGACACTTTTTATTATATCGATTGTTAATCTGAATCGTGAGTTGCATAGGAATAGGATAGCAGTGGCGCCGCTCGAACTGATATTACTAATAGTGCTGGCATTCCGCTTTCCGCGTGTCTATACACAAGCATATCAGTTAGCTAGCTATTGTAAAAAAAGTAACAAAGAGTATTAAGTTTCAGAAATGGTCGTTGTTTACTATAATAATCAGCCTATAATTTACACACAGCTGGGATATTCCATCTGGCATGTAGCGAAGTCTTATTGTGGAAATCTACGACATGAATAGTAAAGAATCTTTCTCAAGTTGTTTTTGTGCCTCGGCGGCGCAGAATTACATCGTCAATTTGTGGATGTCCGTTAGTCCGTAGGCTTTCTCTCCGAGAGAGGAAGTTGGCCGTAACCAACCAACCACACAAGCCCTCCTTGCGGGTTTGGTGCCACGCAAGTGTGTCCGATTTTATGGTCTAAGAGTTACCCACCTTCCTCACGATATTTTCCTTCACTGTTTTGAGGACAATGGTGATGAAAAGATACAGAAAGTAAAGTGTCTGTCTGGAATCGAACCAACAACCTCAAATCATAAGCCGCAGCCGTATCCACTTAATCATCATTGCTCACTGGCAGTGGTTTTTCTTGACTGAAATATCTAGTCGAATGGTTGACTGATAGACAAAATAGCAACATGAAACTATGCAGGAGCATTAGATCCGCGTAGCCATTTACAAACTAGGTTGGGTTCGGCTTTCAGTCTAACCAATTGCTTTTGAAAATCTGTATTTTACCTTCATTAACTGCTGCTATTTGACGTTCAACCCAGTTATGTACAGGGCAGTTTTACCGTTATGTTTAGTCAGGGAAATTGACTGTTTGGCTACCAACCTTCCGTCCGGCAAATACTACGTCTATTTAAATCACAAATGTTACCTCTGACAGGCTATAAAACGGTTTGTTTTTTAACCGACTTTCTTCAAAAAGGAGGAGGTTCTCAATTCGGTTGTATTTTTTTTTTTTTTTTTATGTTTGTTAGTCAGAACTCCGTCATTGGATCTGCTTTCATCTGAAAGGATATGCTTCCCGATTGGTCCCATAGAAATTTCATCAAAATCGGTTTAGGAATTTGCTTGTTTTCCTCACGTTAATTGTCACATCACGCGACGTCGCGTGCTGGCGCTCTGATGTACATTACTGCGTGATACTTGCTAGTTAAATTTGACACACTTCCCGATTTCTGATTGAGCTGAAATTTTGCACGCATGTGTCGCGTATCGCGAGACAATGCAATATTATGATGACATGGAGCTGGTCTGATGATGGAGCTGGAAGGTGGCCATAGGAACTCCATTAAAACAACATAACCCCATCGAGTTTGGGTTCGTACAATTCATCTTGTCTCTAGATGGTGCCCAGGGTCTACGGTGACGGAAGGTGGTCACAGGTAGTCCGTAAT
The DNA here is from genome assembly GCA_947578425.1 of Eugnorisma glareosa. Classification (NCBI taxonomy): domain Eukaryota; kingdom Metazoa; phylum Arthropoda; class Insecta; order Lepidoptera; family Noctuidae; genus Eugnorisma; species Eugnorisma glareosa. The sequence continues at coordinate 3,801,393 of OX387974.1, read as the reverse complement.
AAAATGACACAATCCCATCGAGTTTGGGCTCGTATGATTCGTCTTGACGAGTACTTTGGTCCTATACGGTATCCAGTGTCTGATGATGGAGCTGGACGGTGGCCATAGGAACACCGTTATAAAACGACAAAACCTCATCGAGTTTGGGCTCGTATGATTCGTCTTGACGAGTACTGTAACTAACTTCTAGTAACAATGTAAAGATTAATTCATGACAAGAATTTGTGTGGTACTCGTATACTACAACTAAAAAGGGTAAAATAAAAAAACTTTCTTGCGAAAACAAAACCGACTTCTAAAAAAACACTAAAAAAGTCTAAAATAACTTTACTTTCGGAAGTCGGTGGCAAAAAAGATACAAACAAAGACACCGACTTCCGAAAGTAAAGTTATTTTAGACTATTTTAGTGTTTTTTTAGAAGTCGGTTTTTTCATATAGTCAATTTGCCTAAAAACAATTTGTAGAAATTTACATTATTTATCAACGTACTTATACTATATTTTATTATATAGAGCCCCCAACAATACGTTTGTTATTCTTGACACGTCTACTCTGAGAAAAAATACGTCTCCAATAGATTTCTTTTAATACGCAGTATTATCCGATAATACGACATCCAGGAAACGTGGTACATTATCAAAGACGAATCTGGATATCCAGTAACACGGGCTGACAGTCCGTGTCGGGTTTCAAGGTACTAGGGCCGCATAACACTGAGATGATGTGTATGTAATATGTAGTAGTAGTGGCTACAATAGCATCTCGAAAGTCGATAGTCTAAGATTATCCCGTGTACGGTCTCAGCTTCTTACCGAATTTACAACTAACTGTTTTGAACAAACATAAATTGCGAATAGGTGGCCTGCAGGGCTATTGCGTACCTCTGTTGACAGTTCATAGTGATAATCACTTGGCGAGTTTTGATATACAATGACCGTTCTTATTGGTTTCAACTGACACTACCTGAGCAGAACTGTCATTGTATATCAAAACTCGCCAAGTGATGATCACTATGAACTGTCAACAGAGATACGCAATAGCCCTGCTGATGAAATTAAGTCTAGACTACTTAAAGTGTGGCAACTGAGTCTTGATCGATTATTCTTGACAACCTAATATCGTGTTTATAATAAAATTATCTGTATATTAATATGTATTTCATTATGAAAACAGATAAATGTTTACACATAATACTATTTATGCCTGACAACCCTGTACTAGGGACAAAAGGATAGACAACAAAATATTGATTTCGTTTAAAAAACAACTGTTTTAAGAAAAAATCAAGAGTCTAGCTAAGGAAGGCCTCACGCCAAAAGAACCATGCTATTAACGAATCCCGATGTTCAGTTTATATTAATACGGGCTGATAGGCCGTGTCGGGTGTCAAGGTACTAGGGTCGTATAACACCGAGTTGGTGTTTATGTAATACGAAGTAGTTACAATACTATCTCGAAATATAGTACGTATAATCGATTGAGATCATAACGATGTAATGAGAAACTTGCCAATTAAGGTAATGAATGATCCTCGGTTTATGAAAGCCATATCAAATAATTCATTAGCAATCTGCTGTCAAATCATATGACGCGTATGGTCAAGATTGTCAGGTCAAGATATCCACTGAGAAAAATTATAACGCTACCAAACTTGATGCGGGAAATAAACGAGGAGTTATGACGCATCTTGCAAAGGTCCATGTCGAGTGGTGGACTACGAAAATGTAATTAATCCAAGTGAATGAAATCCCGTAATTTGCTGGATTACGGCTCCTGACTGAGCTCCTCAAACCAGTACTGAGTTATCTACAGACGATACTTCGTAAGAATGGTAGTCAGATTTCGCTTCTGAGGACCTGTAAATACTGTCAAAGATCTAGGAGTAACAGATTAGACCAACGGCTAAACGTGCATTCCGAAGGACGGAGTGGTCTTGGTCAGTAAAGATAGATTCACGGACTCACCTTGCCAAGCATAGCCTTACCATGATAGATCGAGTCGAAAAACTAGAATCAATTCTATGTTTCCGTATACCTTACATACCATACCTTATTACATACCTCTTTTTTCCGTTTTTGTTCCTTCTTTGCCCAGTACCTCTTTCGAACAGTCCCGCAGCCCCACCATATTACGTACCTTGACATTCAAATGACTTTTAAAGGCTTAATTGAAATGAACAGATGACTCCGACAGCTGTTAAACACCAATTCTTCATCAAAACAATCAATTTTTCATCAAACTCTTTTAGTTCTAACAGACATCATCAAATTCCTGCCCTTGTCCCATGTTACTTGGGGTCGGCCCAACACGTTTTGTTCTTCCATTCCCCTCTGTTAACCGTCACGCTATCATTTACTGCATTTTCTTTCATATCAATCCTCACACAATCCATCCATCGTTTCCTTGGTCTCCATCCACACACACACACATACATACATTTTTTATTCATATAAGATTCGTCCTTCCTCATCACATGCCCCATACCAAGACAGTCGATTCCCTTTCAACTTTTCTTTTCTTTTTGTACTAGCAGACGAACTATAAAAATCACGCACGACATTTGAGTGACATTGAGGAGACCGGTACATTATTAAAGCAAAACTCCGGCTTCCAGTGACACAGACAGTCGGTGTCGTGTGTCGCGAGTATCACAAGTGTCACGAATGTCAGCATATCTAGTGTCTAGGGTTGCCGGCTTGACAATTTAGTTAAATGTCAAGATGGGAGGATAAAGTATTGTTTGATTTGATATTGAGGAATCTTGAAATGAAATAAACGGTAGAATACTGTCTTAAAATTGGATATTTGCAATGTATATTATATTTTGTTTGCTTTGATAAATACCTCGTTTTAAGCGAGCTAATGATATGTTAGTGACAATGTCAGTTTAAACAATTAAAGGGTAGAATATAAATAATGTGTATAATGCAAGAAGTGCTGGAATGGAGACTCGGGACGGGACGGAGGAAATGTGGTTCGACTAGGTTGACGATCTCATTAAAGTGGCTGGTCCAGTTTCTGGATGACCATGATACATAACCGCCAAAAGTTGGGAGATTCGGAAGAGACCTACACTCAGCATTGGGTTGCCAAAGGTCGATTATGAAGAAGATGTAAGAATTAGTATTTTTTTTTTCATATGCGGTCTCTATCCTTAGTTATTTTTACCTTATGCTGGGCATGCATTGTGAGTTACGGCACACTGCCAAAGGGCAGGGCTTCTTTGTCTAACTTTGCACAGACAAAGAAGAGATCAGGGGGCCACGTGGTGGCCCCCGGCCACCGTAGGCGCGGGCCTGTGGACGGCGAGCTATGGGCTAGCTCGCCGTCCGTCCGTCTTATGACGACAGGCCGTGTCGACGGCGCGTACGTGTTCCACGCGCGCCTCAAAGAGTCAGCAAACAGGAAGGGGTCCGAAAGGACCGATGCCTGCCAGGGTTGTGGGACTGTTCGAAAGAAAGATACCGCGGCCCTGGAACACAAAAGGCAAAGGAAGGAACATGGATGGGTTTTAGTCAGTAAAAGTCTGACACTCCCTCCTGCTCAGCCCAGAGCGGGAGAGGTTATTTGATGGTTTCTAAACCGGAAAAAAAAAGAAGGATGTTCTAAAATGGCCGCTTTAGTACAATCATAATAGGATAATAATATGAATTACGTTTCAATTCGGAAAATGGTCACAAAGTGACAATTCATAACAATAATTGTGTCTACGACCATTTTAAATTTTTAACATGATTCGATCGATCCTAATAAGATTCTGCTAAAGCGGCCATTTTAACACCCCTGTATGTCAGTATTGCCAACATTCTAGGTTGATTATACTTAGTTACCTTTCAAACTTTGCCATCCTTAATCTTTATCTTTAAAAAAAACTACTAACAAACACTCTATTCAAAAAACTCTATATTAGTAAAAAAAGATTTCTTCTAAGCAAAGTCTACACCATTTTTACAACTATCACTTTGCGAACGTTCTTGTTAAAACTTAACAAACTCCAATAAGAATCCAAAAGTTTTAAAATCAATTTCAATATTTGAATTCAAGTAAAATCCTTATTATCTCCTGTCTCCTGGGTCTGCCCTTAACTTAAAACCAAAGTTACCTCATATACTATTTAACTATTTGACAACCCTACCAGACCTTCGTTTATTTTGGTAAATTGAGATGTTATCACACTATATTGTCTCCGTTGTTAATGTAGTATGCCCTTTATTTGTAGAATGTTTGGATAACAACGTATATACGTAGCAAAAAACTTATAAGAGGACAAAATCTGATGATTGTGTCTTGGTGTGTGAATTTGTAGAATATATAGGTTTATAGGTAGGTTAATGTTAATGGTTAATGTTTTTTATTTAGGGAAGGGGTCCCTAAATAAATAGTACTTACATTATTGCAAAGGCCGTGAAATCGGCAATTGCAGGTCGGTGTAATGAGTTTCACTAATACGAGACAGGCAATTGCCATTTTCGCCGAAACATATATAGTGCTTTTCTCAAAAGAATGCAGGGAAATAAAACATACTTTTTTCTCGTTTTCATGAAATTTTCATACACATTCATGTATTTTTCTTTAGACTTTACTGGAAGCGGCCGATATTGCAAATTTGGCTTCTGATCCTAAATCTGGTGGAGTACAATCAATCTTAATTTCACTCTCTGAACCATTAGAACTCATTTCAATTATTACATTTATATTTATTAAGTATTTAAATAAAAAATCAAGACGAATTTTCAGCTTTGCCGCCAATTTTCTATTTATCATCTGTGCCGAAAGGCAAACGCATTTATAGCTATACAGCCACGTGACTGCAATTTTTAATAAGCAAAAAGACTTAGTTTGGTATGCCAAGAATGATAAAAGAGATCCAATCAAAGAGTACGGTATTTAATAACCCCAGCACGCCGTTTCATACAATATTGTAATGTTCCAAATTCAAAAAACGCTCCTGCAATTTATTTGACTTTCTTTGTCCGTAAATTAGATATTTTGCGTGTTCTTTTTTCGAAAATAAAAACATTTTACCAGCCAAGGCTGGCACCCTACCATTGACCATTGATAAAGAGTAAGGCGGTTATTTTTTTAAATAACCAGCATTTTTTGTCGCCATCTCTAACATAAAGCTGAAATAACTCAGATGCCTTAAAACTATCATCAAATTAAGTACCCACTAGAATAAACGAGCTAACGAAGTTTTAAGCTGGGTTTTAGTGCTTTTAATTTTTACTAAATAAACGGTATTTAAAAGTTCCAAAATATATTTTGGTCGCGAACATTTTTACTTTAGTTAATAAACTTTTGGGTACAGATAATCTGTTCATGAATGGCCAAGTGTTTCATGATTAAAAGTTAGAAATAGATGTTTGGAACTTTGTAAGCAAAGCTTACAATAAATTATTCAGCTTAAAATTAAAGGGACGCAGTATCAAAAAAATGTGGAGAAAATTGCGTGTCAAAAGACATGTGACATCTACCAGACTGACAGAGAAGTTCAAGTCCTAACAGGGAAGATATTAAATGAGTCATCATCATGTGCTTGGCCTGATGATTTGGGGGTCGGCTGCCAGTCTAACCAGATATAGCTGAATACCAGTATTTTACATAGAACTACTGCCTATTTGACCTCCAGAAACCAGTCGTCGTTATGTAAGTAAAGGCAGATAAATTAAAGTAAGATGGTGACATCAGGTAAATATTCTTCTTCTAAGAGTGTCGATGGCAATCTAAATAAAGTTGGCTCAGAAATAGAGCACAAGTTCGGTGCCTTCAGAAGCGTCCATAAAGAGCAAACAACAGAACACGTAGTACCTAAGTGGCCCATCGTTTGTGGAACAGCACTACATCTACACACTCGAACAGAGTTATCTATGAATCTCCGCCTGAGCAGGTTTTCCTGACATCAGCCAACCCGAGTCCGGAGTCTTTTTATGACTAAAAAAGCAGGTAAGGTATTGATAATAAGGGAAAGTTTCAAACAAGTAAAAGAAACTACCACCCTTTCCGTTCAATTATCATCTTTATACTCCTCAACTTAAAAACTATTATTAAAAAATGTAACACTCACGTTATCGATAAAAAAAAACAATCAGGCAAGTACTGGGCGTATTAAAAGTTGGGTAAAGCCGGCACAAGTTTGTAATGGAGTTAGCAGAACTACACGACGACGGGAAGCATCACAAATTGCATTATGAGCCTCCGGGGCATCAGTGAGTGAATGTTTGACAAATATGTTGTTATAACGATTCCTGTCTGGACTTTAATGCTGAGATAGGAGCCTTTTTGGCCTCGGACAGTTCTTTTTTTATTATTTAGTTTTAGATTCTTTTTATTTTTTGTTATTTTTGTTGTTAATGTGCTTGTCCCAAATAAATATTTTTCTTTCTTTCTTTCTTCTTTCTTTCTTTTAATGTTTCGCAAATAAATTTTACTTTACTTTCGTAGCTCTACTACATTTAAGGCTGTCTTCAAATTTTTATTAAATTGATTTATTCATAAAACTACCCCGTTGATCTAGTGATCGCAGGCGTGACTGCTGAGCATGAGGTCCTGGGTTCGATTCATGGATCGGGCAAAGTTTTATTGGGTTTTTCCATCAGGAATTTCTCAGTAGCAGCCACAGAGTCTGGAGTTGTGCCCGGTTGATGTCAATAGGCTCGCCCCCTGCCTATCCAAACCAAATTCAAACTATTGTTTCTTTGTTTGTCGAAATAATTCATACGATTGCGATGAACTTGAGGTAAGTTGTGCACACTTGCTAAGGTTTCCAAATGGGTAAAACGATTCCCGTGCGAGCTAAGCTAGTATTGGAATAAAGGAATGCATGACAAAAATATTAGATTACATCGTGGAAAGGAAAACCGTTTAGTTATTTCTTGTTTTTTTTTTTTGTTACAGTGCAGCCAGCACACTTGGCAAGCTATGTTGAAATATTGCCGTGAGGAACACAGTTTCAATATAACAAAATGGAAATAAAATATAATTGGGTTTTTCATTCAGAAATTATTAAGTGGCAGCCCGGAATTTGGATTCTTCCCTGCTTGATGACAATAGGCTCGCCACCTAGCATAACCTGGCACACCTTCCACTTTTTCTGCTTATGTTAAAGTCCCATGTCATGGGGATTAAACATAAACAGAAAAGTGGAATTTCCTGCCGCTGCAGTCTAATTGCCTAGTACATCAACCTTCATAATATGAATTGAAAAGTTGTAAATAAATTTGTCGTGGACATTGATTATACCTCTGCCTAACCTTTCGAGTATTACAGGCGTAATATTATGTTTATGTTGTATCTATTTATGATACATTTTCCCAAACTTTAACACAACAAACAGGAGCAAATAGGCGCAAACCGGTGAGCTGTGAAATAATAACGACTAGTGACGTGTGAAGGCACGTGTCATTCACTTCCATAGACATGTGAGGCGAGGAAGAAATGGATATCAATTATAAGAATTATGTGGAAACTGTGCTTTTCTTTTGTTTCATATTCATTGCAATAGCAATGTTGAAAGCTTATTCTAATTCTTATTAATCTACAAGGTGTAATGCTCGGTCGACCCTTCACGAAGCCGTCAACCAAGCATTTTGTACATTAAGCTAAGTAACTATGCAAAAATTATTGCTTGGAAACAACTTTTTTTTTGGGATGAAAAATTACGTTTTACGGTAGGACTCAATGTAACGCACTCAGAACATTATGCTGATGGATGCATTGGATAGTACGGGGTCCGAAAGGTTTTAGTTCTTCCCGTCATTGAGATCATTTTTTTGTGTGTGGGCCATATCTTCTAGTTATGGTGAGATAAGGGGCCAAAGTTCAAAAATTTTCACTTTTTTTTTATAGGTTCAAATTTTTAATGTTATAGGTACTTTACTTTCAATAAACCTTTTGGCTTCGTTAAGGGTCTTGTTACACCCTTTATACTAATAAAAGAAAGTTGAAGAGTTTGTTTGCTTGAACGCGTTAATCTCTGGAACTACTAGCCAGATTTGAAAAAAAAACGTTTCATTTAATAGCCTGGTTCTTGAGGAATGTCACATTATGCTATTTAAAGTGACGTTACAACCCTTAGGAGCCGAGGGAAAAGGAAACCGTTGGGTGAAATCGCGTGGCACAGTTAGTGAACGGAAAAGAAAAACCCACATTTTCTAAAATCTTATCTTATTCATCTATAAAGTCTGCGGTTTTGAGGAAAATTATAACGCAAGAAAGAAAGAAAAAATATTAATTCGTCGCAGGGACATGACGTGCATCATACAAAATGACAAAAAATAATAACAATAAACAAAAGAAGAAATAAAAACAAAAAAAAAAAAAAAAATGAGAAAAAGAAAAATAAAGAAAAAAGAGAAAGAAGAATAAGAAGACTAAGAAAGAATATCTTGAGAATCAGATCTATACTAACTTGATATAAGTATTGTATTAAGTTCTCTTTGTGAAAACTAAATTCCGCGGTCTATGACTTAATCATTTTCATTTTCGGTTTCAAATTGAATGCTGAACATGAATTAAACAAAGACTCCAAAAAAAAAATAAAAAAAAATATTAATAATCTATAACATCGACACCATTTTTCGCTACACAAACATTTCAAAATGAAAACATTGTAGGAATTTCCGAATCACACCACAGTTCGAGGCCGGATATCAGGCTCCTAAATCCGGGTAAAAAGAAAAAAAAAAGAAGGTTAAAAGCTTAGCAAGTCTCGAACGCGAGCCCGGGAAGGGAGCGGACTATCGGGTGTCCGACCGTCCGGAGGTGTCCGCATGTCCGGGCGTGTTGGGGTGTTCGGACGACCCGCTTTCCGGCCGCGAACCGCAGTTGGAAAACTTCTGCTGAATTTAAGGTGAGAGGCCCCGTTTGCGCTGCAGGTGACGTTGATATTCACTTTGAGTTTTGTTCAGCTTTTTATTTTAAGTGCCTAGTAACATAACATTGCACTCACATCACGTTATTTGCTAAGCTTATTCTAGTTTCTTTTTTAACAGTACTCTAAATAAAAAAAAGTTCTGGATTTTTTTTAATAGAGCAGACTAGATGTTTCCTAGATTTATACTCTCAAAATCCTCACAAGCTGTTCAGAAAATAATTTTACATCACGCCTGTAATACTAGAAGAGTTAGGGAGAGGTGTATGTATAATACTCCCACATTGCGTCAATTATGTTTTAGTCCCATTTAAAAGGGGACGAGCCCTTTGCCATCAAACTAGCTAGATTTTATGTTAAATTTTGGAAACACTGTCAGTCCCGCTCAAAGCTACGTTTCAAAGTTATCAAACCACCTAGGTTAACCCTTTCACCGGTATTAGTTCCGAAAACCGCTGAAACCTATCGGGGTTAATAAACCAATACAAGCGGTTATTTGTTTCCCTTACCGATTCGAAACTTCGGTTTCCATTTTGCCAAAGATAACATTTACTTAACATCGAACTCGTATTTATTCATCTTATTTCTACTATATACTCATCATCATTTCCCTGCCCTTATCCCAATTTATTTGGGGTCGGCGCAGCATGTTTTTTTTCTTCCAAACTCCTATTACTCGTTATCTCATCAAACACCTACTTTTCTGACATATCATCCTTCACACAGTCCATCCATCGTTTCTCCAATCCACATTGATACTCAAAACTTTCCTCACGACATTTTCCTCATTCATCCGCATCACATGCCTATACCAAGCCAACCGATTACAACACAACTTATCAGTCACTGGCGCCATTTCTATCTAGATATTGTTGTATAATATCAGCAACCAGCACTGGGCCCGTGGTCTATTGTGGCCCACATTCGCTTAGAGAGAGGAGGCCTGTGTAGTAGGAACGTTAGGCTAATTATGCTATGGATAGAAAATAAAGCCATCTTCTGTAAACTGAGGTTCAAACAAACAATCAATTGAAGTGTTTTAATGCATTAGCTGGATAATATCCATACATGTAAAGTACAAAAACACTTGTTTTTTTAGTTTCAGCATCCACAAGGAGATAAAAAACATATTATTTAATTGCGTTCTCTCCGTGCTACGGCAAAGGCATGATAATGATTTTATTTTTAAATAATTAAACGAGAACTATAGGACAACAATTAGTCACCCTACAATATTTAAGACTTACAAAACGGCTGAAAAGTTCTTTGTTTTCGGGAATCTATTGTGTTGTACCCGCAAATGTTTTGGATCATCGGGCTAAGTGAAATAAAGTAATAATAACTAATAGTAACTTGGTAGGTACTAATGCTATACGATACCTACTGTAGTGTTTGTATTTCATAAATATGTACACTGTCTTACAGCCACAAGAGTCAGGTAGCTGTCACTAATGACAACTGTACGTCACCACGAATGGCGGGAAGTTGGAAGTTAACAGCGTACCCTGGACTGATGCTTGGTGAGCCTGTGATTTAGTTAGTAAATTGTGTTATCAACCCTCTGCTACAAGCGGATAGTACGCCTACTATTGGAACCACGGATGTACATACCTATGCTTTATGTTAAAAACCACGTGGTGTGGATTAAATTTTACTAGTATTATAAATGTAATGACATCATCATTACATTTATAATCAGTGATTGGATAATCGGATGCATAGTTACCAAAACTGTAGGTGTTGGCTATTATGGAATGCACTTTTGTATCGAAAAAATCCCGGGAATTCGGAATCGACAAATTTAGTTTTTTTACTATAGAATCAAATCTGTAGGAATATTTACTTAGTTTAAGGTGTTGGCTAATATTATGGAATGCACTTTTGTATCGAAAAAATCCCGGGATTTCGGAATCAACAAATTAAATGTTTTTATTATAGAATCAAATTGTGTGTAGGTATGTTTACGTTTATCTTTTATATAAAAAAAAAAACTCTAGAAATAATAACTAAACTCTTATTTTTCCTACAATTTTCAAAACACTTCGCTTAGACGAATAATAAATAAGAAATAAATACAAAGAAAAACCATTCAATCTCTTGATGATTATGAACGTACAACAACATCACCAAAAAACTCCCGCGCTCAACTGAGTCTGACTGACAGTATCGTATTAAACAACTAAGTTGAAAATTTAGGATACAAAGTATCTATGTAACATACTATTCCTCTTACACTCAACATAGTCATAAATTGATAGGGAGCTTAAAATTAACTTCAAGTAAATACACATTAATAATTATGTAATCCCCCTGTTTTTATTTTTAAATGCTAAAGACGACGTTTCCTCGCCATGTTACAGACTAGTTTCGCATTCCCGAATTTTCTGGAATCCCGGGACGAATATTTCAAAAAATATGTTTTATGAAGCCGCTTCCATAATTTCCTAACCAAAAATGAACTTTAGGTTAATATAAATAAATATTGCTGGACATTACACACAGCGCCATCTAGGTGCCACACTAAGCAACGAGGCTTGTGTCGTGGACACCAGATAGTTGATAATACTACATACAGTACCCGGCGATAAATATTACACATCGACCTTTGGAAAGAGACAATCGGCTAATTTCGGCTTCGTAGAGCGTTATCTCTGTCGCACAATACCTATGTGACGTTTTGTCAGTCGCTGTTCAAGTGCGATAGAGTGCGGTCGCGTCCAGTTCAAAATATATATTTATAGTTGTTAACACCCCCACCCCGTTGTACTAGCATCTTTAGGAAAAAGAGGGAAACCTTTACGAGGTCAGTCACGCGAAATTATCTACAATGCTTATAACTGTATATTTTGTAACTGAAGTTGACAGATTAAAAAAAAATGAAAATGTAAGTTGTTATTTTAAGAAGGATCAAGAGCGAGTTGCAAATGCCACTGGAATTTCAAGAAGAACTTTGAACAATATATTAAACGAAGGCAGTACTGAAACACATTTTACTTAAATTAAGTTCAGCACTCCAAGAAAAGGGAGACCAAAAAAGCAATTTCGTTTGGATATGGACGATTTTGATTATGATGTTGTTCGAAGAATGGTGTATGATTTTCACTTACGATTTAATGAACTGCCAACAATAAAATCATTAAAAGCTAAATTATCTGAAGCTATTAATTACAATAAGTCTGAAAAGACGTTGGGAAAAATACTTCACGAGATGGGATTTCGGTTCACTAAAATGGAAGATAATCGAAAAGTTCTAATGGAAAAGCACGATGTAAATCTCAAACGAATGGAATACCTCGATAAAATACGCAAATTTCGCGAATCAGGAAAAAATATCGTCTACATGGATGAGTCTTACATACATACATCCCACACTAAAGGGAAACCTTGGAGTGACGATAAGAAAAAAGGAGTAAAAAAGCCAATTTCAAAAGGCCAACGTTTGATAATAGTCCAAGCGGGAAATGAGGCTTTGTACCCGGTGCCTTTTTAACGTATAAACCCACGGACACTACAGGTGACTATCACAATGAAATGAATAACGATAACTACGAAAAGTGGCTGGTTAATCAATTAATCCCAAATATACCCAGTGATTCTGTTCTAGTTATCGACAACGCAGGGTGCGTTCAATCACAACAAATAATGTTGAAAGACCCCCAACTCAAACACCATTAAACAGGAAATGATCAACCGGTTAAACAGACACGAAATTCCAGTTGATCCAAAATTAACAAAAACCCAGATTTACGCTTTATGTCAGCACAAGGAGAGGTATACAGAGTTTTCCGTGGACAAAGTACTTGCCGAACCTGGGCACACTGTGTTGCGATTGCCACCATGTCATCCGGATTTTAATCCAATTGAAAATATATGGTCTCAACTGAACGGCTATGTAGCCTCTAGAAATGTGGGTATGAATTTAACTACAGTAAAAACATGATTGACTGAAAAAGTAAACATGATCAGGGCTGAAGAGTGGAAAAAGGTTTGCGATCATGCAATCAAATGTGAGAATGAATATAGAAGCATTCAACACGGTTTAGACAATTACACTGATAGACTAGTGATAAATACGACTGACAGTGACAGTGGTATTGACCTCTTTGAGAGCACAGATAGTGAAATGGAAGTAATTGAGAATTAGAATTATTATTATTTGTATTACAATGTCTCATTCTAGCAATAGGTATAGTGGTGTTTATTATTTACACTACAGCTGTAATTTTCCAAAATAATTAAATATTTAAACATAATGTGAACATGTTTTTTTTATTTTATTTTATCCCAGCCATCACTTATAGTAAAATTGGTGTATTTTATACAAAGAATAAAAATAATTATCAAAAGAAGCAAATCTTAATTGTTTTAACAGCTCATAATAGATACCGGACTGTTTGTATTTCGTGCGACAGAGATAACGCTCTACGAAGCCGAAATTAGCCGATTTTCTCTTTCCAAAGGTCGATGTGCAATATTTATCGCCGGGGTACCGTAGATACTTTTTTTTTGTAAATACATACTTTATTTATTTATTTATTTATTCAGTAGTAGGTACATACATTTTATACATTTAAGTTGGTGCCAACATAAACTCATTATTGCTTATTATACATATAAACATCCATGACACGGAAACAAATGTCCATGCTCATCACACAAACATTTGCTCCTACCGGGATTCGAACTACTACCGCTGCGCCATTCGGTTCGTCAAATGCAATATGCATCGGATTATCCGATCACTGTTTATAATACTAGTAAAATTTGAAGATTGTTATAGATACAGAAATTAGTACCTAGATTAACACCGAGTACTTTTTATTCTGGTCCACGCAGACCAAGTTGCGGGTAGAACCTTGAACATAAATATCGAACCCAAGAATCCAAGTTTAGGCCGATTCCTAACCATCATCGCGCGAACGGGCGAGACCGTTGCGTTCGTTTCGTTCGACAAACACGAACGCGTCGTCGCAGTCTGACGTATAAATGAGTGACAAAATATGAAAGCTTCGATCTCATATTTGCGCATTAGTAGGACGCTAAGTTCGGCAGTCGCTAAGGTTGGTTGAATATTGTAGCAACAATCATGGGACACAACTGGCTAAACGTAGGTGTCGTAGCTACATATCTGTATAATCCAGGTCTGTAGAAAACACACACTTAAGTGCTGTGTTATAATTATCTAAACCATCTCGGTCGGTAATAGGTCTTTAATAGGGCCTATCGCGTATGAATTCGCCGCTAGAGGCGCTAGTGTAGCGCGGGGGCACCGAAATGTTAGATGTCATAGAAATTCACGCTCTGCATGCTTTTTAACACGTATTTTTACAAATATTCACGATTGTGGTCTAGATTAAAAAAAATATATATATCGCTGGACATTACACACATCGCCATCTAGGTGCCACACTAAGCAACGAGGCTTGTGTCGTGGACACCAGATAGTTGATAATACTACATAGATACTTTTTGTTTGTAAATACATACTTATTATACATATAAACATCCATGACTCGGAAACAAATGTCCATGCTCATCACACAAACATTTGCTCCTACCGAGATTTGAACCCTAAGAACGTGAGGCAGCCTCACTACCGCTGCGCCATTCGGGTCGTCAAATGATCGTCGTGATGTCGTCGATTGAGCCATTCCTGATTATTTATGACTTGAAGATTTTAAGTAGCAACTTAGAACCTTAATTTTCAGTACTTAGAGATAAAATGATTTTTAAATATTACATGCTTGCTAATTTTATGGAGAATATAGTAAATATATGAACCTGAAGTTTACACTATGTTTTTATACGTAATAAAATAAACTTTTCATTATTATTGGTACTCTAAAGTATAAAATAGAATTTTTGACAGGACCTTAATCGACAGTGGTGCCATCTGGTGAGCATTCCGCACGTTCCAATAAGACAAACATCATCTGCCTAGCCTTTTCCCAACTTTTTTGGGGTCGGCTTCCAGTCTAACCGGATGCAGCTGAATACCAGTATTATACATGGAGCGACTGCCTATCTGACCTCCACAGCCCTGTTACTCCTGGGTAATACGATACGCCTTGATAAAACTAGTTGTCAGACTTTCGGGCCACTGATGCCTGTAACGGCTGTCAAAGATCTACAAATGACTACCGGCACCAACAGCTTAACGTGCCAGCCAAAGCATGGAGGGAACTAGGTATATATTGGGTGGTCTCCCATCCACGGATAAACCTAGGCAAGCACGGCTTAACCTAAAGATCGATCCGAGCGGCTGTTATTATTAAACCACAAGCTCCCTTCACAATCCACGTTACAAAAAGGCAGTCTTCCTACAAATACCTAAAATCATGCCTCTGATCCTACTTATAGTCTGTCCACCCCATGTCGACAGTTACCTATTATGTGATAAGGAAGAGGCTATTGCCAGTATTGCCACCAACCGAGCACAAATCCAGAGAAATCGCAGATCCGCATGTTAATCACATTAACATTTTCCCCGACACGGAAATGGAACTCAGGACTACAATGTGTAATGTTTTGTTTTGTCTAAACAGTCTCGGTAAAAGGTATTTAGATCCGCATGTTCCAAAAAGACCATCTTAAATTATTCAAAAACCTCAAAACGAAATTCTGACAACGGCCTCCAACATATTTGAGAACTAGGCTCGTAAGTCATCAGTGTGGTGGATCGCGGCGACAGCACCAGCTGTACCAACTGCCAGATGTGGTAGATGGCAACTTGGCAAGTTCTGATTTATTGCCACATCTAGGCAGATGCGCTGCTATTGATTAGAGTAGGCTTGAGATGAGGAATTGACGGTAAATTAGAACTTGTAGTGGATTGAGAAACAGTTAAATGAAATATTGATAAAATACATCGTGTTTTGGGTGGACTGACTCTTGTAAATTTTGGCGTTCAAAAAGTGCTGATTTATCAGCCCAAAATTAATGGCTTTTGATTTTGCACATACGTTAGAAAAATATAATACAGATAATTACTATTTATCCACTAAATATATTTTGATTTTGGTGTTTGATATTTCATAAGTCGGCGTAGCAAACCTGTGTGGTGTTTACCTCAATAGATCAGTTCAGGAAAACTTACATGGTCCTCATATGATCTGACTATTACAATGAATTAAATGACTTACTTACTTAACTTACATGAACTTTAACAATGACTTTGACCTCTGAGTTTTTCCGATTTTCTTTTCAGAGAAATCGCCTAGGGACATCTTAATCAAGGTTTAAATATAGCTTTGTTTTCAAATAATTTACAAAATAATGACATTATAAAGGGTGTCGCAAATCTACTTGATCCTATTAAAAATTAAAGGATAAAAGTAGACTTTTACATTTAAAAATTTAATAGAGATATGGATGGTTTTACAAGTGAAATAAAAAATACAAGTGTTTATAAAAAAGACCTATCAAACCCGCACTCTGGAAGTAGTTTTAGAGTATATACACAATTAGTAGCACTGTTAATGAAGCACGATCAAACGTTGAGGTGGAGATGTAGGACGATGCACGCAGTTCTTTCAGGTCTGCCCCACAGGAAGGCGGCGTTTCAAAGAACAGGATTTGAGGCCCTGGTAGATCTTTGAGTTGGATCACCAGCTTTTAGACCCAGGGTAGCTTCGCGAGATTAACAGCAGGGATGGCACAAAGACAGTTAAAATAATAAGATTAGGAGTAGTAGTCCCAGGCGTATCTTTAGTTGGATCACCTTGTAGAATTGGTCTTGTCTCCAATTTGAGGAATTCCTTCAGTATCACATTCAAGAAACGCTCTCTCCTCTGGTCTAGTCTAGTCTCATTTTCCCTCCATTTTTGAATCTCAGATTTTCTTCTTGCGGCCATATAATCATCTCACCTGACAAGTGTAGTCGGCCAGGAGATAACAGACTTACTTCATAAAACCATGAGTGCGTAAAGAATTTATAAATATAATTTAAAATTAAGTTATTAGTAAACAATCTATATTATTATTATCTATAAAATACAATATTTCAGCTAAACATTGAAAAATATAATTTAGATTAGATAAACCAAAAAGTATTCATATAGACTAAGCTAGTAAGAAACTCTATGACAGAAAGAAAAAGTAACTGACAGTTTGGCAAATCTGACGTACATGTCACAACATTGAAAATTTAAGAAACTTTATATTTTATTTCAGCAAATACAATGAAAACGAATCGTATTTAGATCGATTCGCTGAGTATATTATAAGCAAATCAATAAAAAAGCATGATAAATGGTATATGGTATGACAATTGTAAGTATAGTATACTGTGTAAGTATAGCATATACTACACGGGATACCAAACTGAAGATACCAAAGTGAAAATGACTTAAGTAGTTTAATCAGTTTGTCAAGTTTGGAGTTTAGACACATGTTGTATACATAATTTATGCCATCCAATAACATGCTAAAGTTTGTGCTGTATTAACTAGTTTGATGTATCTAAGATGATCTATCTTTGGTAAAGGATATGTATAGTTTGATTTATGTTTGGTTAACATGCCACATGCCATGGATATAATTTGAGTCCATCGACATGCAAAGAAGAAAAATTTGCCATGAAAACGACATTTTCAAAGTGCATACGTATGGCATATTTTCAACTGATGATGATTTGCACATGTTTGAGCCTATTCTCGTAGAAGTAGCAATCGCCTTCAAAGCAATTCGTTTTTCTACAACGGTTTTGGACAGTATTGGCATAAAGCTTTTCGGCTTATGTCAATTGAAAAATTATTGTTGACTTTTCCAACACCTTTAGCACCGATGAAAGTCACTTTGATTAGTCCCTCTAATATCCACATTCACAACTACTGATCCACAAACACCCTGCATCCTTTCATTTACCTCGACCTTAACGCATATAAATGATTCGGACACCTCTTGACACATTCAGGGGTCTGCCTGACCCCGTCAGTATGCGGAACCGTATCTGTTTTGCGTGTCGATGCGGTGTCTTCCGGGTACGATGACTGATAGATAAATAAGTTAGGCATTTGGATTACATTGGAGTACGAGAAACAACATATTTGAGCAAAAAAACTATTCAATAAGTTCTTATAGTATAATAGTTAATATTCGTCTAGTAAGCCAAGAGCATGTTCAATTTTGGGTTATATTTGTTTTACAGGGTTTCCTGTGCAAGTTTTTGCTGCCAAGACCACATGCAGTGTTAAAAGCTTGAAATTGCTTGTAATTATTCGCTCGTATCGATACAACATCGACGCGCCACCGACAAACAATAGGGCTTTGCAAATTGGAAACACAAAACGTGACACTACGCTACGTGTTTTCATTGAGCTTTTATTATTTTCATACATCCCTAGTACTTTGTAGTAGGTATGTTATGTTGATATGAACAAAAATTTATTAATCAATGTTTCAGAATTAAAATGGAATGCCCAAATTAATGTTTACATTTGCCTGCAATGAGGGTAAATGGGCCAAAATACGCAATGATCATAGTGTGGTTGTTTTATTTTATCTTAAACGACAAAATGGTACTATATTTTGTATTCACAACTAAAAAAACAGGAATCTGGCTATGGTTTTTATAGTAATGAGTCGTCTTATCCTGACAGAAACAAACACCAACACACAAAACACAAACAAAACATAGTACCTAAACAGTGTCCTATTCCGAATGAGCCCCTGCCAACTACAGACCTAGACAATGCCTACTCGAAGTCATTGATGAAATAAGATTGACAAAAATGTACCTTTGTCTATAAGCAGATACAATAAAACAAACCTCTTTCCCAAAGTTTGAACAAACTTCCATTAGATATATAACATAAAACAAAGTAATAAAGTACTAAGCACACTTTTCAATAATAAAATAAGTAAATCTAGAAAACATGCTTAAAATTTAAGACGAGGTATATCCATTACAAGACTAATCGACTTAGTTCTCCGAATTTTGAAAATACAATTTACTGCTCTGAAAAATATACCTTTATTTGATAATGTCTCACAACTAAGCCTATAAAATTGTAACACAATGTTTGTTGTTGTATTTGTTGTTGTTATAATTGTATTGTTGTTGTTTGTTTCCGATTACGGTAGAGTTCTTCCAAGTAGATACTTGAAACTACTACTAGAGATACTTGAGTGATAGTTGAAATTGTCAATTTACCGGGCTTATTTGCTGAGTGTGAGTGTATATTTCCAGTAACTATACAGACGTACAGTTACTGTAAATATAAGAAAACAAAACAATTTAAAACAACTGCCGTGAAATAAAGTAAAATAAAACAATAAAAATAAAACTAAGATGACTAAACTTCGAACACCAGCCCGTTATATAGTACGTTAAAAGCCCTATTTTTAACTAGTGTTAAAAAACGTAGCAAAATATTTGAAATCTGTGCTCATCTCCATGTCATTAATTTCATGAGTAAGCAAACTGATTTCTTATTTGATCGAAGCCAGTTTTTTTTGCTTTTAAGACACTACCACTAACATCATAAACACGCAGACCACAACGATCCGGCTCGAAGGACGGACATGGCAAGCCACAGTTATTACTCAAAGTCTTCAATATATTGAAATAACAAGAAACGTAAACCCTAAACCACCTTAGAAACACAACACTATTCGCCTTCCTTCAAGACGATCAAATAGAAACGTGCCTGTCTTTGAGTCTGACATCGGAAACAATCCCAATATACGCAAACAAGTATTGCAGCTTCACTGTACTAAATGAATAAACAGAAATAGATGCGTTTCGAAGATGTTTCAACGAATAATATTGATATTTGATGTAGATTCAAGCGGTGTATTGCGAGCTGTGCTGTGATAGAGAAACGTAAGGTGCTTATGTAGTCACTACTTGCATATGGGAATGATGTATATAATGTACTCATGTATGTGGCCAATTACAGCACGTGGCTTTGTGATGTTATGAAGCGAGAGGAACGTGAGGATATACTTGTATGCAGCTAGAAAGTTGCTTTAGAGTTCCGTTCCGTTTCTACGTCAAAAAACTAATACAGAAACTTGATCTTAAATTACAGGCGTGACACGGTAGATAAAGAGCCCTTCATCAATAATCGATTCTTGCTAAAGGTTCTATAAATTAAAAATATGTAAGTTAAATAAAATGATATGTAAGTTATAAAACTATTTGACATGGATTATTTTTAATTAGTAAGGCAGTCGGATAACAGGACCAGCCTTACCACTAACTGGGTTGTGGGGGTCAGAAAGGCAGGCGCTCCATGTATTTCTGGTATACCGTTGCATCTGATTACTTTTTAATTAGTAAATGTAACTTCACTACCTTCTAGAACACAGGGTTAGACCAACTAAGAAGTTTTAAAGTCACCTTTCCGTTCCAAAAGAATCTGCCAATCCTATTCTTAAATTCTGCAAGAACTCCAGCCTTTTCATCAGTATAAATAATATATCGGTAATCCGAAGTATCCCGGAGTTAGCTTAAACTTTCAAAGAGTCCCCGGCACTAATTAATTGGGTCTATTTATACATCTGATGCCGCGCGACTTCGTGCGAACTTCCTATCGATGTTCGAGACCAGTTTGGCAGACTTTTGTCAATTGCTTTCGTGTTTGTGATGTGTTGAAGTTGAACAGAAGGTTGAAATATCGAGCTTTGAGGCTATGTTTATTAAATTAACTTTTAAATCGAAAATTAAGTATTATGAACCTACGATTATGGAATAATAAATGTGGTTTTTCTCAATCAGTTATGTCTTTTATCTTGTTCATAAGACATGAATAGATATTAAGATGCTTGTTAAATTCGAAGATTTGATACTTGTGTACAAAATCTAATGAACTCTTCTTCTTGAATAAAAGAATAGTTAAACATTTTCCTTCTACAAATTACCTTAATTGTTGTTTTATTTATCCCTAAAAAGTAAGACATTCGCAACATTATAATCCTGAGATACCAGGAAAACAGAGGCTTAAAACACTTGATGTAATAGGAGATAGACTATAAAACCTTATTTAAGCAGCTTAATTTATATGAAATCTAGTAAATATAATATTTTTTTCTTAGGAAATACTTGAAAAGGTAAATGTAGGAATTAAATTATTCAAGTATTTCCCATTTGTTGTACTACTTTACTAAAGATTTTTGAGCAGCTACTAAAAAATAACAAACACGGCTTTTATTTTTACAAAAAAAATGTCATTTGTAGATCTTTGACAGTCATTACAGATAGTCAGTGACCCGATAGTCTGAAACCAGTCTTACCAAGGGGTATCGACCTCCACAACTCCGTAATAACTGGGTTATAGAGGTCAGACAGGTAGTTACTCCATGTAAAATACTGGGTCAGCTGCGGGTGGTAAGACTGGAAGCCGACCCCAACATAGTTGGAAAAATATGCATTGTTTCTGAGATATTTTGATTTTGATTTTTGATGTTGGTGACACTGGCGACCCTTGCTATCAGGTTTTTCTTTAAGCCAATTAACTAAGCAATACATGCAGAAATCATTCATTTCTAATAGAAATTGTATTTTTTTTTTGGTTTAGTGGTCTCAAAGCGCTGGCCTTGGGTTCGATTCAACATGAATTATGTAACCAAGATTTTGTAACAATATTTTGATTTAAAAGTTTTCATGGAGTTTCAATTGAGATCTACCCTTACCCTTACCTTGGATTGGAATGGGCAACTATAGTACTTTAACGAGTTATTATGTCTTGTGACTGGGACTGTAGCTTCATCTTTTTGTTTATTTTTGACGTTCAAAAGTGCCTGTAATAGTATAATTGTAATAAATGCTTAGAGTTTAATATTCTCAGTGTTATTTATTTATTTCGTTTTTAGGAAAACTTGCAGCTAAACCGACAGTGAGTAATAATTTAAACAAAATATGGACAATTACAAGTTTCCGCATGTAGTTTTTAAATATGAAACAGAAACAGAAAATTTAAGATAGACTTTAATTTTATATAACACCAAAGAGAAAAATTACTATTTGCGCTCGAAGAAGCCATTAGATAAAGTTTTCTTAAATTTAGCAATACTTGTATTGAAAATGTCGATCTCAGATTCCTGGCAGGTTGCGTTGTACATACGATTCGCTCGCACCATGTATGAGTTCCGTCTGTGCGTAGTGGTTACCACTGGGGTGTGCAATAAATGAGGTCTGCATAAGAACACAGATGGCACTCGCAGCCCTTCTCAGCAGGAGCTCGGAATTTGGGTTTATGCTCAGTTGATAGCAAAAGACTGGTCCCCTATTACATGACACTGACAAACAGTAACTGGCAACATCTGCGGCCACAGTTCTGCGACGAGAATAACAAATGTGATGTTACACGTAAAACAAATTCATATGTTGTTGCCCTTGCGCTACACCCACAACAGAAAATATTGACAATTATTTATCGTTCTAAAAGCAAATAAACATCAAATACCTGTGGGTAGTCCCGAGAATAGTTAACAACGTGTTAGGGATCGAACGTAACAAGCAACGCCCCACATTTGGTACTGAAATAGAATACTTATTTCTTATAATATTCTATAGAATACTTATTTCTTATATATTATAATATTCTCTGACACATATAAATCCTGTATGAGCAATGGGTGAGAGATTTTCATGAGGCTTAATTTTTATAATAGTCATTTAGTTCTGGGAATTGAACCATAAGTTTATAGGTAGGACGGGAGCTAGAATGAGTGAATGAGAGATGAAAGAGAGTGAGAAATGAGTATTTATTTATTTATTTATTGACACACCAACGACTTATTCACTAAATAATTACATTAAATATATTCTATTTAAGAGCTTTGCGGTGAATGCGTCACTTATAGGTGTGCACAGCACTTACTTATAGGTGTGCACAGCACTTAATAGTATGCAAGGAGCACAGCGTTCTGTGGTTACTGTCTACTCCCATGGGAGTGAGGGAATGTCCTTAAATAAGGAAGGGTTTTTTTTACAAAATTAAAGGGGGTAACAAGACCCTTCACGAAGCCGAAAGGCACTTGTTCTCCTCGTCATTGCTATCATTTTTTTGTTCTAGACCATACCTGGAAACCTTCTAGTTACGGAGAAATTGGGGGTCAAAGTTCCAACTTTTTGACAAGTTTTTTTTTTCAAATACGTGTTTTAAATGTCAAATCAATCCATCAGTACAATGTTTTGAGTGCGTTACATTGAGTACTACCGTAAAAGGTGATTTCTCACTCCAAAAAAAAAGTCGTTTCCCAGCAATAATTTTTGCGTAAAGTTACTTAGTTTGAGGTTCATAATGCTTGGTTGACGGCTTCGTGAAGGATCCTGTTACACCCTCTATATATAAGACCTGTATACTCGTATAAATATAATGTGAAGGGAGCCAAAATACTCAACATGACTTCATGACTTGAACAAAATGTTTTTCTAATCAAGTCTATCTCTTCTTAATCAGTCTATAATGTTCCCACTGCTGGGACACACAACCTCCGCTCTATGAGAGGGAATGGGCTATAATGCACCAAGCGGGCCCAGTGCGGGTTGGTAGATGTCACATGTCTTCGAAATTTTGTTTCTAGGACATGCCGCTTTCCTCACGATGTTCCTTCACCGTTTTGAGAGCAGTGGTGATGAAATAAATACAACAAAGTATAATGTGCTTGCCTGGGTTCGAACCCACGACTTACAGTTTGTAAGTCAGGGCCGCCACCACTGGGCCACTGCTGCACTCCTATCTCTCAAATTCATGAAAACACGGTAACTAACCTACCTTTAAATAGTTTATCAGTGCCTTATCAGGTATCACACAAGGCATGTATTAGTTACGAGCATGCATACAGTACCTGAAATCAAAGAAATAAATAGTTATAACTTATTCACAAAGCGTAGCATAATCGACCTATACTGTTTCTTTCAGATTTGTGGTATATTTAATTACAGAAAAAGAAAACAGACTCTTATTATCTTGCTTTTTAGTTCGTCTATCACCGAAGTTCTTTATAGTTTTGAATGTGCGAAACCAGTGTGTATTTTAGAAACGTAAATGATGTAGAATTTAATAATACATTTAAAATGATAGACCACTAATAGCATGCATGTCTGGCCAAATCTCTACTAATATTGTAAAGAGGTAAAGTTTGTAAGGTTGTAATCTCTGGATCTACTGAACCGATTTTGAAAATTATTTCACTAATATTAAGCTACATTATCCCCGAGTTCCTTAGGCTATATTTACAACGTGGCCGAGGGATAATTTTAGAACCAAAACGCGAGCGAATCCGCGGAAAACAGCAAGTGTATCATAAACAAAGCAAAAGGTGTTTGTGAATTTCGACGGCACGGTTGGCGCAGTGGCTGACCGGCTGGCTGCTACGGTACGTGTAGCAAGTTCGATCCCCGCACGGAACAAGTATTTATATGGCCTACAGGTAGTTGTTCTGTTTGTGTATGTGAGTTCAAATGCACACTCGATACAGGAGGAATTCTAAGTGCGGGGCAACATTTTATGTAAAAGTTTATCATGTAGGATTCTGTAAATCCTACGTGCCCCATGACAAGAACGCGAGAATCAAGTACGTGATACACCACTGACTGGAAACCCACGTTACACTATCTTCAAGTAAACTCTAACTCGCATCACAACTTTCCTTCTTGTCCTAAACGGCAAATAATGGTCATCACATATCGTTTATGACATCCAAGAAATCTTTCAGTGACTAGTGCTTAGTAACCATCATTTGATATACCTAATGTAATTTTCTTTGCGACGATAATCTTATTCGCCGTTAAAAGCAAGCTTACACTGACGACCAACGACGGTAAAGGTTACCCGTATTTAATCGAGATATTTTTTAAATTAGATGAAAAACCCTAGATCAAAGGTTAACCCGTATTATAAGGTTAATCAGCTTATAATAACCGGTTTACGCACAAAGTTCATTTTTGTACATAAAATTATGCAAGATAGTGACGTAGTGAGCCCACGCTCGGTGCTTTGTGTCTTTCATTCTGGTTCATCATCATCTGTTTCGCCTTTTCGGCTTCCTATCTTACCGAATGAAACAGAATACCAGTATTTTACATGGTGCGACAGCCTATCTGATCTTCACAAAACAGTTAGTACTGGTTAATACGATACCCTTTGGTAAGACAGGTTGTCAGACTTTCGGGCCACTGACTACCTGTAACGACTGTCAAAGATCTACAAATGACAGCCGAGACAAACGGCTTAACGTGCTTTCTGAGGCCCGGAGGAAACTAGGTATGTAATGGGTGGTCACCCATCCACGGACCAACCTAGGCAAGCGCGACTTAACCTAAAGATCGACCCGAGCGGCTGTTAATATTTAGTCACGAGCTCTTTTTCACCCTTTTATTCTGGTACATTAACAATATTTAAATGGTTGGCCCATATATAAGTTCATCTGCATCCGGTAAGACTGAAAGTCTACCCCGACATGCTTAAGCTAAGGCTAGGCAGGTTGATTTTTTCTACAATAAAATCTCAGCCATGATTAGACCCAACACATGAGACGTAATTTCAAACCGTTGTGAACGTTCCTTATTTCGGTCACGTAGCAGTCATTGACCTGTTCCTTTATTGTGTTCTCCGCCAATTTCACTCCCTCTTTAAGGGCCCATACATAAAACGTTTGGCAAATAGCACCGTGTAGTTATGTAGTCGTGTCTGTAATTTTGAAAAGAAGTGTGCTCTTGCAAATAATATTCCAAGATAGATATCTTTTATTTATTTTAATTATCGCACGGTTTCGCTTGCGTGGGAAATTTTAACCAGGAGAATAGGCTGTATGTAAAGACTTATAAAGACAATATAATATACATATAAATACTTCGTAGAAAATCGTTTCCTTAAAGAGTGTCAAGTTAATAGACAGATGGACATAGTTACTTTCACATTTATAATATTTGTATGGAAATACAACTCTTTCCTATTCCAGTAAGACAACACCCTAATTGCATTGAAATCGCCAATAATAATTTATCATTCAATGAACAAAAATATCCTTCGAACTATCCACATAACTTGGACTGCATCCAAACTAAAGATTGCCTTCAAAATTACCCGTACTTTTACATCATAAAACACAAAAGGACGTCCGATCGAAAAGCAATCGGGACATTAACTCATTATGCGACTACAGCACAATGGAAACGGAAAAATTATTGAACTACCCGCAAACGGAATTAAATTCTGTTTTCATAATGTCTTGTCTGTTTGCGGAATTCTTACTATCGGAAATTTGATACTATTTGCTTTGTGTTAAAGGATATATTTTAAGTATAAGATTTCAATTAAATAAATCTAATAATCTAGGACTACGAAGATAAAACGCAGACAGCACTTTGTTAATTAGAGAAAAAGATAATAACGTTTTTTTTTAATGATATGTTTTAGAACATGATGAATAAAATATTGAGCATATTTTAAAAATAAGTTGAGAGCTGATATGTCTATATTAGTATGACGGGTGTCTTGGTCTCTGAACGTTACAGAAAGCGATGTATGAATCTAAACACGAAACCGAATTCTGGAATTCGGACACGCTGTGAAGAAGAATGCAATTTTCAATTTTATGGCTATATGTAAGTGTCCAGATAAGTTAACCAGAGGTAGTGAAACTAATATTTACTTACTCTATAAAACTATCAAAAAACCAACAAAATGGTTGTCCATCTTAAAAACCCACCAAGAGCCCTCATGTATTCTAAAGAAACTGATTTATTACATCAAAAACCAAGCTTAATCGGAAAGAAGAAAATATATTCGACAACTTAATGGTAGCGGTGAATCAACATTAACTTTTTGTCGCCGCAGCAAATGATGGAACTTAGAGCGTTATCACACTGACGGATTGCCAGCGTGTCTCTAGCGCGGCGGTTTGTGAACGGGCTCTCCGCAGGTTGGGAAGTGAGCTACCCGTGAATACGCGACGAGTTTGGCGCGATTACAGTATTGTACAGTCGCTTGTCTACTTGCGCACGTAGTACGCAGGCAGCGAGTGAGCCAGTGGACTGGCTGCGGACATCGGACTTCAACAGATATTTCAGTACATTATCTGTCAAAGCCCACAGTCCGCAGTCTGGGCTGCTTTCCAGTCTGTTCGGTTTACGGCATCTTTAAACAGCCACTGCGTTGCAAACACATTTTAAAGCGCCAGTGTGGTAAGGCTCTTACAGACACGCTACCATATTTTGACTCCCTCGGACAAATTGTACCATTTGTCTACCGCATTCGAACTAACATGGATGGCGAAATGTCTGGAAAAACTGAACTAATGCAATTTAGTCGAGTTGAAGTTAGAAATGTGATTTAGTCCAGTTGGAGGAATAATTGTAACTTTTATGTGGACTTAGTTTGAACGCTTTGATTTGCTTTAAAATATGGTAACTTTCTGCTTTTAATATTTATGTGGGAGTAAGATAAATTTCATGAAAATAACAAACAACTCGTGCATGAAATGTATATAATTAAAACTCTCCTGAAATATCCTTGCCATTCAAAATAATATATTCATGCAAAGTTGGAACAATTGCTTCGTAACAGAGGTAGGTACTAGAAAAATCAGGAGTTATTATTACCAGTTTCTGAATTAAGTCATTGAAGTTTAGAACTTGTTTTACTTCTCAATCGCTCTCTCAATGTGAGAATCATGACTCCATTTCAACTTGTCAATAGCATTTCTCCATCAGTCACGATCAGTGGCCAGTAGGAGGGCGGAGCTGTATAGTTATAAAGGTATGTCGAATTGTTTGACTATTCTTCTTCTTCTTCGTGTCGCTGGCACGACAATTTTTATATTTTGTTAGCCCAGAACTTCGCCACTTCCACCGCGTCGTCGGTGGCAGCGCAGAGATCACTTGGGCTACGTGTTTTTGGGCTAAGAGGTCAGGATAGGAGGTGGAGCATTGTTTGTGACACAGTTTGACTATTAGTAATGTGCAAGCTCGCCATCCGTCCGTCTTATGACGGCAGGCCGTGTCGACGGCGCATTCGTGTTCCACGCGCGCCTCAAAGAAATGGCCAAAAGGACCGATGCCTGCCAGAGTTGTGGGACTGTTCAAAAGAGATACCGCGGCCCTGCCAAACAAAGGGCAAAAGAAGGAACATGGATGGATCCCCTTTTAAAACAAAGTACAGTTACACAGTTGAAGGTTACCGATGCATTGAATTGTAAATACGAATAGTTGAATAATTTACATAGTTTACATAAGATGAACAAGTTTACCTTCACATAAAGTGTATCGCTATCAGAGCAGTCTTTAACCTTTCACTATTTTCCCGTTTTTTCATTCCAGAAGAAATTCCTACGCTGGGAAAGAAAATGCAGGGATATCGAAGCAGCTAACGTTTTATGTTAAGAACCGCGTTTCATCGTGGTAATTGCGAGTTTAGAATTGTTATAAATTTTAGCTTGTACGTACCTGTTATCATGGCATATATTGATGAACAATCTATAAAATTAAATTATTATTCAATAAAGAAAGTTAATTAAAACAACGCATTAATATTAGTGGAGGTAGCACGGTACCAATTTTATCGTAGCACGTTACGAGCTACGCCGAAGCACAGAGCGCGCTACCGCGTAGCACTATGCTACGGCGTAGCCGGCTCTGTGCTACGGCGTAAGTTGTGTAGCGAAGCGTTCTAGAGCCACTAGTATTACTTTCTTTCTGAAAATTTGATTTTTGTAGCCACATGAACAATAGCTTTATTTGCTTCTGTTATATAAACCATCTCTTGGTTAATTTAATTTGAAATAATTGTCAACTAGCAGAGAATGGATACTAGATTCTACATTATATAGCCTAACTAATAACAAAGTCGTTCAGAAACTCGTTCAGGACATAAAAGAAAATTGAATGGTACAGCTGAGCCGAGCAGGTGTCCTTGAAAACAACTTGAATAGCATCACAATCTATTCGTTAATTAGAATTGTTACTTTATGTTACAACACTTAAAATCTATTTCAATTTAAGGTTTAATAAATACTGACATTCTAAGTTATAGTACAACTAGAACAGGTCTGGAAGCAATTCTTACCTAGAAAGTGTTAATCAATAAAGAACTTAAGTGAAAGTTACGTATGAATTATGCGGTTGCTGAAATAGCTCGTGGATTTGTAGATCTTTGACAGTAGCATAATAGTCAGCCTTTTATGTTCCCACTGCTGGGACAGTCGGCCTCCTCTCTATTAGAGGGAATGGGCTAAAATCCACCTTGCAGGCTCAGTGCGGGTTGGTAGATGTCACATGTCTTCGAATTTTTGGTTCTAGGACATGCCGGTTTCCTCACGATGTTTTCCTTCACCGTTTTTGAGAGCAGTGGTTATGAAATAAATTACACAAAGTGGTCTCATCTCTGATTTTTGACAGTGGTTACGAGTAATCAGAAGCCCTAAAGTCAGAGAACCAGTCTTACCAAGGGGTGTGTTCTCAGTTACTGGGTTATGCAAGTCAGATAGGCTACAAAAATAAATACTGGTGTTTAGCTGCATCCGGTTAGACTGGAAGCCGATCCCAACATACACACATCAAAAGTGTCTAGGGATCAACATATATTTTTGCAATAACTTTTCTCCTGATTGATATTAATTAAAATTTTCTTTAAGGATTCATCAAATAAAGTGTTTTCGTTTGTCACAGTAACGATAAACCAAGTCACCTTTGCATTAATAAAGAAATTTGCCATTTTCCTAATAAAGGGATTTTTGACATTTGAACCACTAACACAAAAGTTCGAAAAAAAGACTGAAATAACAGTTTTCTTTAAAATTTTATTGGGTAACTTAAACAATTAATAATCCGTGTTTCTACCGCGAACACTAACAACACAAGAACATCGGTTTGGCATACTCAAAATGAGTTCATCCAAATCACGCTGTGGAATGGCCGCCCATGTTCGTTGCAACAACAAAAAAAGGTCTTCTTGCCACTGGATACCCTCCATATTCGGCAGAGCTCTTCTCTGTAGCATATCCCATGCATGCTCAATCGGATTCAAGTCTGGCGACTGAGCAGGCCAGGGCAGGACATTGATGTTAGCTGCGGCGAGAGTCTGTCTTACAACTCTTGCGGTGTGCGGTCGTGCATTATCATGCATTAACTGAAATAAGGGACCGATTTGCACTTGTAGAGGAACGATGACGTCTGATACAATCGTCTCAGCATAAATTTGAGCGTTGAGGTTGCCTCTGATCCAAATCAACTCAGTTCTTCCGCCGATCCAAATACCCGCCCATACCATGATGGTTCCACCACTATAAGGATGGACTTCCTGGCAGGATTTTAATCGCTGTTGGCGTCCAGGGGTTCTCCAGTGTCGTATACGTCTTGTATCCGGTCTCATACCAAAACTTCTTCCCTGCTTAAATGACGTCGCCGCTCCATAATAACGTTGGTTTTAATCAGTAGTAGGGAAACAGTAGCACTAATAATGTCTTCAATGCGTTGTATGTTTTTATAGGGAAAATATTGACAGCTGATTTTCATCTTTTACTCGAATTTGATTCACAGTTCCTGATTCAAATTATGAAATGCACCAAAAAGGATCCATATAAATTTATAAAATCATAAATTTATTACAAAGCCACATCTCAATCTCAAGAAATCCACATAAAAATGCTTGATCCCTAGACACTTTTGATGTGTGTAGTTGAGATAAGGCTCGACAAATGGGGCATACACAACAACGAAATATATCATCAAGAACGTCACATCCACGTATTGTCACATTTTATTAAAAATAGCCTTCCAAGAAGCCTACACAACATGTAGGTTGCTCATTACACGTCTAAACACGTCAATATAACAAGTATTCTTCACGCCGCGTTCAAAGTCAAATAAGTAGGATAAATAAGGAAACGTGAGTGTACGTAGGTGTCACATTTAATACTACTGATGTTGGCACGTGTTCAAGTTCATACCATTTGTGATTGTAATTTCCGGCAAGATCTTCTTCGTAAAGAGTTACATAATAATATCTGCATTAGACATTTCTCCAAATATTTCTCAACGTAAATAAAACCATTCAGAGCATAACAATTATTATTTATAGAGAGAAAGTGTTTTTAGGTAATCGCAATCAATAAAAATCAAAATATTTAATTTCACATAGGCTTACATGGGCATTTATAAAACCTCGAAAATAGTTGCAATAAGAGGTCGTTTTCGATAGCGTTTTGCACAACAGAGCAAATTCACATGCGATGTACATTGAAATCGTAGGTCTCATGAAAAGCAGGTCTGATCGAGTTGGAACAAGTAAACAAAACTGTAAATGATAATGTGTCTCACAAAAGAATTTAAATCACAAAACTCAAGCCAAGTCAAGTCAACCAGTTTCGCAGTCTACCTGGGAATTTCATTCGCAATACTTAGCGTCACCTAAATACGACGTTGACGCTGAAATTCAGTTTATATTCCTCACTCACGGCGACGATCTCATATCGGCTGCCTGCCACCGATATTTGAAATTGTTACCGACTTCCAATATTGAAACGATTTCAAATTATGATTTATAGTATCACACGGTGAGAATTGTCGCTCTGAAATTTCTTGATAATTTGGATATTCCAGGTACAAATTCATGCTCCAAAGACCCTATAATATGGACCATTAGGTATTGAGATGGAGACCCCAGTCTTACCAAGGGATATCATATTACCCAAGACTATATGGTATTCAGCTGCATCCGGTTGGACTGAAAGCCGATCCCAACACACTTGAGATGCATTTTAAAACAAGCAAACATGGCCTACAAAACTTATTACTAATTCTGTTCGAGTATATTCTTCTTTTGTTTGATTTTAGAATTTTGGTTTCGGTATTTTTATAATCGGCTTGAAATTAACACTACACAAGGTCACTACAAAACTACTCAACATTCTAGAATGAAAATACACGTATTTTATACGTATTTTTGGGTAGTTATCGGTCGAACAAGCTATTTAGTATACACGCGGAAATTTTCACAATCCAATGTCGAAGCGTATACTTTTCCAAATTTTATTTAATAAATTTATTTTCATTAATAGACTAATTCTTAATGACATAAGCTTTATAAAATAAAATTGCAAACAGAATTTTCAGAGTACTAGGATTGTAAATATTTCTGTGTGTATACCAAATAGCTCGTTCGTACTACTACGACTCTTTTAACTCAGTGTAGGTTACACCACAACACCTCGCCACAACACCTCGTTCTCCGCCCTCCGCATTTTCTCAGAGACACCTTTTGGAACATCTAATGGAGGTCCCCGGTCTCCACCCCAGGTGTCATTGTCCTCGATATAAATTATTTTAGTTTTAAGCGTCATTTGTTTTTTCCATCAGGAATTTCTCAGTAGCAGCTATGGACTTATATGGTCACTTACGGGATATCTTCCGTGATAGTCCATTATTTTGAGCTCCCGATACACGGAATATATCCCGTAAGTCACAATATAAGTGTAGTTGTAAACCGTGAAAGCTTAAAACAGCAGCTATGGAGTCAGGATTTGTATCCAGTTGATGGCAACAGGCTCGCCCCCTATTGCATGGGACTTCAACATAACTGGCGTACTGTTAGACTTGCCTAACCCTTCGGGGATTAAACGTGATGTTATATTTAAAAATTATTTAGGAAAGTCTTTTTCTCCACTAAATGAACGTATAACATAAAGCTTTGTGACCTCAGAACATTTAATTTCAGGTTTCTACATATAATATTCTCATTAACATACGTGCTTGACTAACCTATAACATGAGAACGCACAGTATAATGATCGAATCAAACTTACGGAGCTTTTAACCTGCAATAAGATACTTATGAACCAGTTTATTTAACCTTGAAACCCGACATCTTCGCAGATTTTTTTTTAGGCCCAATAAAAATCTGAACAAGGAAGAGCTCACAGAACCTACACAGTAAAAATACCGATATATCACACCGCTATGATAAATAACGGTAATGGACACAAAGACGCGTATCCATAGTACAGCGAGTAAAATCAGCGGATCTCGCATCACATCGTTTATCATTCAAACGATCCTGTCACTCAGAGCGATAACACCAAGTCAAGAGAAAAGATTTTCGGTGTGAAATTGATTGTCTAGTTGTTTTTATCTGCTCTTTGTGCGCTATAGGGGGTAATACTGTGGTGGCTTTTTGAACGAACACGGAGGGGCAACAGGGTTGGTTTGGAATGTATTTGCTTTGTTGTCGTTTATGACAATTCTGCAGTGAGGGCCAAAGCAGCCACGGAGTCTGGATTTATTCCCGGTTGATGGCAATAGGCTCGCTCCCTGTTACATGGAACTAAAACGTAACAGGTTAAATGTGGGTGTACTATTAGGTACACTTCTGCCTAACCGCTCGGGGATTACAGGCGTGTTGATTTGTTACTCGTATATATCTAATAAATCACTTCACATAATATTTAAAAATTGTATTGAAAAAAATGACGGAAATTGAAATGTTTTAAGAATTTTCTTATAAATCAGGTGGATTGGATATAAAAAGTGTTTTGTAATTGGGGTGCTGGATGACTATTTTCGGAAGACCCTAATGTGACTCCAGCTAATGCTTTCAACTGGTCTGTCTCTGCAGTCATCAACTTTCTTTATAGCGTGGTTTAGGTTCCCAAAGAGCAAGGAGTCACCGCTCCTGCAGCTTCTACAGTCAGCAGCACCATTAAAGTACTTTGAACTAAAATCGCGTTGAGCGTCTACAGCTGCCTCGGAACATCATTCAAAGCCATCAGTTTCAACACGTTATTTTTTTCGATGAGTGAGTGAACGGTGACATGCTAGGTTTGTACGGAAAATACCGTGTTGATGATACCGTGGCTATCAGCGCACGCCGTGGCGTCTACGTACCTTCTGGTTCTCCCTAAGAATGTGATTCTAAAAGTAAAGTTACACGTCGCTTTCCGTTTAATTTACAAGCGTCGGTAAATATTTACCACCGGTGGTTAAGAAACTTGTGCGGGGCTCTTCCGTGTGCTTCAGAACTTTCAATGTGTACGAGTATGTAAAGTTTGCAAGTTAATTTATTTGTGTGACTCTTTTGGACCTAAATTTATTTATGTTTCAATAAAAATCCTTCTCAACTTGGTGAAATAATTGTAAATCATTATTGTTTTTTTTTGATGTAGTAAATGTAATGAAAATGTTAATGTTAAACACGACATAAAAGTCTTCTATCATTTTTGTTTTCCTGGTACTCTAACATAATTTTGTAAATATAAATGTGTTTTCAGAACTAAGACATCCGGCAAGTGCGAGTCGGAATCGCGCACGAAGGGTTCCGTAGCATTATCTAAAACAAAAATTATTCTTAATTGGCCTCAACTACCTATGTATGAGGACACCCTTTAATTTACAACTTTATTTGTTCTGTAAGGCCTTGCTTTTTGCCAAATTTCATGATTCTATGAGTCCAAAGGGAAGTACCCCTATAGGTTTTGATTCCCTTGTGAAATTGCATAATATGCGACATAAACAGTCCTATCTTTTGATCGCGTTGACTTACAAGTTTGACTTTGTATTGTATTGTATAGCGGGCTGGTGTCCGCTACAAGTTTGACTTTTTCATTGCTCCAAGGGGTAGCAGACTTAAGTATTTGGTATTAATTTCAGCTTGATACCGCCACGCATTCCTGAGAAAAAGGGTCTTGACAGACAGACGGACAACAAAGTGATCCTATAAGGGTTCCGTTTTGCCGATTGAGGTACGGAACCCTAACAAGCAATTGGATTCCATCCATCTAAATATTGAGCGCCCCGCACATTTCTGTGATCCTAGTACTTTGCGATCTTTAGTCTCCTGAAATCTTTGAGTGGAAAAGGAATCTTCGGATTACGAGTTTTATCTATTTACCCTCAATAGATTTGATCAGACAGAATAAAAGCAGTTCTTCTTATTTAATTTTACTTACTTTAGGTTGTGACTAGGCAATAAATATTATGTACACAAAAGCAATATTTTATGTTTAACTAAGGACTCGAACGACTAGTGGTCCACATTGGCCCTGGATCGAATGATTTGGTAGTCACGGCGAGAAGCCTTTGCCTTTGCCCAGCAGTGGGATGACACTGGCTAACAGAAACTGGGCCTACAAAAATGACAATTGCCTTTAAAGTGTTATATGTTTTTACGACGACTTCCAAAGGATTTCCTTAAGAATTTCGGCAGCTTTATGTCAATCCGAAATACGGGTAACTTTTCCAATATCGCTATCACTGACAAAATGTCATTTCGTACCTAGTCAACCGTCGAAAGGCCGAAAGTCAATCATAATTTCCATAACATAATTATGAAACATATTCGTAAACAGTACTATCATCAGCCGTTCCTAAATTAGCATTTTAACTGCCAACTTAACGACGAAAAAGTTCATAAATACGAGAAAATTCACAGATAAAAAATGACAATAGAGCATTTTAAAAGAGCGAGCCCGAAATAATTTATGGTAGCCATTACCGAAAGAGAGTGAATATTAAAAGTCAAGTGGTCGAAGCGGATAATTATGATAAGCCGAT
Source organism: Eugnorisma glareosa (assembly GCA_947578425.1). Classification (NCBI taxonomy): domain Eukaryota; kingdom Metazoa; phylum Arthropoda; class Insecta; order Lepidoptera; family Noctuidae; genus Eugnorisma; species Eugnorisma glareosa. Next base: position 3,766,029 of record OX387974.1, on the reverse strand, counting down.
GTTTTGTTTTCGTATAATGAGGGAGGACTTTTTAGCGGCCTTTTTTTGTTTATATAATCAACATCATTCGGGTTACGGGACAGTGATTCAGTGAGATTGGCATTTTGAAGTGTAATTTATTTGTCAGAATAATTTCATGAATCAGCTGAATGTAGAAATTGGGTATAGAAAGGTACAAATAAGAGAGAATAAGAGTGCTGTTTATGATGTACGGTTTCAATGTGAATTTTAAATATCCAAAACTTATTGTTACACACTTAAACTTTGATTTAACTTTGAAACAACTACTACAACACAATGATATTTAATGTGCCAACAACTTATCGACAGGTGTCTAAAATTGAACCTTACTTATTTTAGTGAATACATAATACAGGCATGCATTGGGTTTGTATGCCTAATATGTCAACAACTGTGAAACGTTATAAATTATTCTCAAAGCTTTTAAGAGAACATTTAAAAGTCACTTAAATCAAATCAATCTGTTCTCAAATTATAAGCGCGTTAACGTACAGACAGACATCGTGTCAGTAGGTATTATGATATGTGTAAGGAAGGAAATAACGCATTTTATCTGCTTATCATCTCGGTTAAGCTATGGAGGCAATTTAAGGAAACAGCCATTTTGAGGGCAGCCAAATGGGGCTAGCAGGATATATAGGAAGTGATTTATTGCTATTTATGTGATATTGCTGTTTTTATGCTCAAATATTGACCTAAATAGCTCAAGCTCAAATAGTAGGAGCTCGAGGCTAAATAATAACTGACGCACGAGTTGCCAAGATCGGCCCGTGGATGGGTGACCAACTGAGTATCCAACATACGGGTTCGAGTACACGTTATTGGGCACGGCCGTCATTTGTAGATCTTTTGGGGTACCTATCAATTACTTATCTGACCTCCGCATTTTATTAATTGGATTACGCAATAGCTTTTAGTTAGACTGGTGTTTAGACTTTCAGGTTTCTGACTGCCCGTAGCAATTATCAAAAAAAAACTTCATTTTAGAACATGGTGTCAAAATAAACCGTTACGATGTTACGATCTAAAAGGCGCAGAAACATGCGAGGTTTTATTACTGACACTCGTGTGAGATAAATCTCATTAAACTTTGTGAGCCATCAAACAGTGTTATGTGAGTTAAACAAACAACATTATGTCTTGTATTCAAGCTTTGTTGTGGAGTCACATTGTGTAACAGTTACACGATATAGAGAGGGCAATGTCTCTTTATCTGTAGGTCACATTTAACACAAAGGCGCTGCACTAGCAACGTTTAGAGTAATAATAATAGTAAAGTTTATTCTTCGTCTTCTTCTCGAATCAGTGACTCAGATTTGGTCCGACCAGTACGTAGCGACCTGGACAGTACTGTCGTTTCCCTTATTCAAGTCCTGGAGGGTATAATTAGTTGTGCACGACGGGCAGGAGAGAAGGAGCCCCACAGTCGCATTATGTACGAGGTGTTCGATTATACCCCATCTAGCCAGCGGCCAAAGTTAGTTAGTTAAAGTTTATTGAAACGTGGTTTTATTACCAGAAGTTGAACATTTGTCTAAGCATCATATTGGTACAAGCGGTGGGCTCCAAACTAGACAACGATCGCTTGTATCTAGTATAGGGAACAGAGACGGTACAGCCAGCAGTACATAGGTATACGTTTCGTGGAAAATATCCAACCCACAAAAGGCCACGTGGTGCGTGGTGGATTAAGGCCCACTGCCTCTCGCTCTCTCTCAGACAGGAGGCATGTGTCATAGCAGTGGGAACATTATAGTCTGATGTAGCTGAAATTAAAGCTGTGCCTCGTTGGTCATGTGGTCGCAAGCACTACTGCTAGCACAAGGTCCTGAGTTCGATTCTGAGGTCGGTCAAAGTGTTATTAGGTTTTTCTATCAGGAATCTTGATTTGTGCCCGGTTGATGGCAATAGGCTGTTACATGGGTTGTAAACATAACTGGCGAATTGTGGGTGTACTATTAGGTACACCTCTGCCTAACCCTTGGGGGATTCCAGGCGTGATGGTGTGTTATTCTAGCACTTTTGATACTACAGCTAGTAATAAAGTTCAAAACTCTTTCACTGGTTATTTTTACTCACTTAATATCCGACCGCACTAAGAAAAAGAAAAAAAATATCATTCATTCGATCATGCAGCGATACTAGCTACTACTCGTACATTCATTCATCGGTTCATTGACTTAGAACATATTATAGTTTTCAAAATACTAATAGAAGTTGTAAGCTATTATAGACATTGTTGCTTTGAAGTGAAAGTTCATTATTGTGTGGGTGTGTCTCTGTAGCCGTTGACCGTTCACATAGGTATATCTGGTTTCATAAAGAGTGTTGAAGAAATTTTAAAGGTTTGGGGAGAAACGTATCATAACTGACTTGAATACCTACAATATTAAAGTTTGATTTGTTTCAGTATTACTCAAAACCAATGCTTCGTTGATCTTCGGTTTAATTCCCAGGTCGTCGCAATGTGTTTTTAGGTTTTTTCCGTTATTTTTATTTTAGCAACATCCCTGAGTCATGCCCGGTTGATGGTAACGGCTCACTCTAACACGGGACTTAAAATTGTGTGAAAAACGCTTGAAGATATACTAATATAAAATATGTTTCTCTTCAGATATAAAAACTCAAAATACGTAATAGCCACAAGTACTTATTAAAAATCTGCTATCACCACTCATTAACAGATGGTTGCTGAACGGAAAACATTAAAGCGAAATTGCCAACTCGTGCTCAAAACTTCCCAAATCGTTATTAAACTTGGTTTCATTACGATTTAAATTAATTTTGTGTTTGATTTTAATGTGTCCACCTTTCGATTTTGCAATTAGTTTGTTGCTGGCCTATTAGTTCCTACTAAATTGATAAAGATGTTGGTACTATAAAATTTTACAAAGAAAAACTTAAAAATGGAACCAACTTCTCTAGTAGAAGTTATAGAACTCGATTTATCAAAACAATCGCGTCAACGCTACGGGGAACACCGAGAACTGCGGGGAATTGTGAAGAAGAATGGCGAATATGAAAAAACTAGGGATCTGTTTTCTAATTGCTTAGTATTTTGGAACAAACGAAAGTATGAGATTTACCTACTTGATAAATGAATGCTTTGATTGTATCAAAAATGTCCATAGTCATAACAAAATCGTTTTTTGAAAATAGTAAACGTGATAGCAAGTTGCGCGTATGGTTACATTTATACCTATATTTATGTTTTACACATATACATATATTAATGTTTTATTTCACGTATTATGTGTATTGTACATAAAATTAATAATTAAATCTTTCAGAGCAATTCTATAATAGATGTAGAAAACCGGATTACATTGCGTTGTGTATCAGAACTAAGTGGTCACGCAAAATAACACGAAAAACGATTTTATCGTTTATTATGTATCGATATATTTTTGAGACGAATACCTCTTGAAAACATCAGGCTATCGCTACAACGTGACACATAAAAACAACCCCTTTAAGCTTTATAAACAGCATACTAAACTTATAATTTAATCTAGCGCAAGTAAAGATAGCTCCGTTTTGATAGGCGCGCGTCACACGTCCCCGGTTTATTACTAACATAACATTTTCTAGCCTGATCAGTATTCAGATGGACACTCCATGTGTGTTGAAGCTTAGATTAGTCATATCTTAAAATCTTCGTAAAATGTTGCAAAGCATATCACGATTATATTCTCCAAAAAGGTAGGCAGAGATGTACAATTATACAGTAAAGCATCGTCCACGACGCTACTCAATGTTTTTGTGTTCCTAGCTCAAATCATCAAGTAGTAGCCAGAATGTTACACACAGTACACTGTGCAATCAATCACTAACTGGTTAATATCACGTTACTAACGTTATTGAATCGCAACATGGACGAATGAGGTTAAATAATATAAAAAAGTAAATCAATAATAAGGAAAAAGTTCTCTCAAAAACTATACAGTGACTCGCAAAGACGACAATCACCTCTTAATTAAATGAACGAAACTTGACAGCGTGACATATAAAAGCTGTAATAAATACCGGCTATTTTGACAAACTTCCGCAAGAAAACGGGCATTTAGACTTAAAACCAGATCCTAAACTTATAATTTTATCTAGCTCTAGTAACAGCTAGCTCCGGCTTGATAAGCGCTCGTGCCACGTCCTCGGGTTATTACTAACATAACCTTTTCTAGCTTGCTCAGTATCCAGATTGACACATCATGCGTGTTGATGATTTGTAAAATGTTGCACAATTTATCATCACACTTCTTCTTTGACAGTATTATATTTTTATTAGCCCAGAACTTCGCCACTTTTACGGCATCATCGGTGTAAATTACGCTAATATCCACCGAAAAGATAGATAGAGATGCACATCTAACAGCTTGCTAACTGGCATTAATTTAGGAGTTAATAGCGAATGAGCCCACAGCTTCTAAAAATTCTTAAAGGGAATATTATAAACTATAACCTCATCAGTTAAATCAAATAATTTAAGAGGACAATACAATACGACTGGTACCTAAAGTAATATTGGTCCCTCACATGTCCTTAAAAAAACCTATAACGAATAGTGTAATAACTAAACAGGTAGCACACGTGTTTCGTATATGAAATGCCCCTACAACGGGAGCCCATATCGTAAAAGCAATTGATCATCTATCTACCCTTTTACTTATATTAGGGGACGAGGCAATTCCTATATATCTTTCTTCTATACATCAGTGACTGTCAAGCAGTCTTACCAAATGTTACCTAGTAACTGAGTTATGCGGGTCAAATAGACAGTCGGACCATGTTAAATACTGGTGTTAAGCTGCATCTGATTTGACTGAAAGCCGACCGACGACGCCGGATAATGATAAGATCGCTATCAGCCATCTTGTCAGGGCTCATTGCCTTAATCTATTTGAATCCTATCAAGCTGCCAAAATACAGGACTTCCCACAAAATTGCTCAAATATTCGCCTTGTATGTGTGATTACTGTTATAGAACTTTCTCCTGTTTATTATTCATTAGAGCATAACCACAAGTTTCCGGACTAAAGAGTCGCTCCCAGAAATGTTCTGAGCAAAACTATGACCAAAATCAATAGTGACAAGTGACATTTTGTGTCGTGATTTGTCAAAGGACAATGACCAAAAGTGATACCAAAAAAGTCTCATGCGTCAAGATCACGATTTTATAGTACTTATTTTCATTTTTTTTTACGACATTACACGTCTAGGATTTAATTTTTGAATAGGGAATTTAATTTAAAGTATAGAAGTATGAATATTGTTTTACTCCCTTTATATGCCGTTCACACAACCGGTCATAGAGATGTAGAATGCAATAGAAACTATTTTGATGAATCGACGAACCAGTCATTCCAATCGTTTCTTTTTATAATAAATAACTATAAAGTTTGCTTCAAAAACATTTTACTAATTATATTTATTACCTTTGCTTTCTTTTGGTTAAATAACAGTAACAGTTAAGTAAAACCAGTACACCAAATGGATTTGTTATTGCAAATTGACACAAAATCGTCAAATTTTCTTATCATCCCTAAATCCCGGCAGGTATATTTCTGACATTTGATCTGACGTTTACATCAGTCTGTGTTTTTAGAGTTGAGATTAATTAATTATTGTACTGTGTGTTGAGAAGTAGGATTTGTTTGTACTTTGAGAATTTGTTTCGTGTCATCGTGCAAATATGTCGAGTCGTGAGGTCAACCAAATGACGCCGTCAGTCACCCGGCAAAACCGATGTATCAATTGTTCATTTTCTAGTTGGCTCGTTGTGAGGTTATTTCGATTTTATAAAATTAATCCGAAACTCGGGTTTCGTTTACAAAAATGGCTTTTGTAGAAGTTAATCATGACAAGTGTAGACTATAAAAAACAAAGTTTGATTTTGATGCAGCATGGCACGAGATTCCATACATTCATGAGCATTGTCCTTTCACTCATTTTGTGAAGAAAAGTCGTTGCATTTGTGCCATGTTACGCCGTGTTTCTCATGGGGTTGGTATCGGCAACGATGAAGAGGTTTAAACATTTTTACTCTGTTTAATCCCTTTACGCAATGTATTTTTAATCAATTATTTTTTCTTTCTTTCGGTTTTTAAGGAACTCTTGAGTAACATTTTATGCTTCAAGACCCAGAGGTTTAAGCTGAGCGTTGCCAGTCAGTGAATTTAAGACTTTTTTATCATGTTAGTGTGTCAACATACTTACAGCCAGTTTATGAATTATATGCCTGAAACGGTAACTGATGCTTAACTAAGCCGTAATAGCGGTCGCTCCATCTTTGATTATTAATACAAGAAAATTTGTAACATAGAGACTTAATGAATTTGAAAAATATCTTAGCTAATGCTCATCCTTATTTTAACGGTATTTAAAAAATGGATGAAAAATTTACAACTTTTCATGAGTACCTAATTAACGATTAGTTTAGATAATATTTATGTTAAAAATTATATAACAAAGATCGAACTTATAGACCCCGAAAGGTTAAGGGCATACTTATAGTATACCCACATTTCAAAAGTTTTGTGTAATAAGGTACAAACCTATTACCATCAACCAGGCTCAAATCCAGACACAGGGCCTCTACTGAAAACTCCAGATAGAAATAAAAAACAAAAACACTTTTCCCGAACTGGGGAATAACTTAAGACTTCATGAAGATCACTGGACTTGCGTACACTAGGCCAACGAGGCTTTTTAACTTTACTTTCAAATACCAAAACAGCTAAAACTACAATTCTTTCATTCACCACTAGCTGTTGCCCACGACTTCGTTCGCAAAATTGACCAAGTTTCATACAAACTTTCAACCCTCGTAACTCCCTAAGGGATAATTATCAAAAATCTCTCTTCTTAGTGCTCAATTACGTTATTTAAGAAACGTTTGTGCACAATTTCATGCTTCTAGATCCAGCGGTTTCAGCTGTGCGTTGATTGATCAGTCAGTGAATCAGTCAGCCAGTCAGTTTCTAACTTTATACACCATGATTTTTTAGTCGGTACTAAATATTCATAAAAATAGGTATTTATGAGATTTGAATAATTTAAAAATAAAAATATTACATATTACATGACGTAGTTGAAACACCCTGTAGCTAATAATGACTCGACTAGTGCGCTGTGTTCTACCGTTTGACACGTAAACATTTTTAACAGGATGTTTCATAATTCTAATGTACCATTTATTTTTCTTTGCACCTATTGTCTAAATGGTTTAATAGACTAGAGGTATTTTATGTCGGATACATTGAGTGGGCCACCTTTGTAAGACGACTAAAAAGTCACGGTGTAAATATAAATTTGAACCAGCCAAGACAGTGAAACTCTTTCCCAACATCCCTACACTGGTGTGCACACATACCTACACACTGAATAGGCAAGCATACATGTTCCTCCCTACTTAATATTTTGTGAAGGTACACTCGCTGTCACAAGCGTATCGCCGCTAATGACGTTATTCAAATAATTACTCTCTATTCACTTCACTTTTATTGTTCACTTTAGGGTTGATAATGAAAATAAATGTTTACTTCTGTAGGTACATTAGTTTGAGGACATTTTTAGATTTCAACGTATTGTCTGATAGATTATATAAAACAGATTGGCGCACTATTTTCTTTATAAGAATATTAAAATTTAAAACAAACCCAAAAATGAGAAATATTCTTAATGTTATTCAGGACTAGCATATTACAGAACATAAAAACACGCCTATAATCCCTGAAAAAATAGATAGAGATGGAGGGCCATATTTCGCCATTTATGTTGCAAATCGTAAGTTACTCGCAATGACCCTATTGCCATCACCAAAACCATAATTTTACATCGTCAAAAATAAAAAATAGCTTAAGTGAAAGACTAAGAACTTAATAATGTCCCTGATTAAACGGTTTTTATCAAAAACTTTCAGACAAAAGACAAAGGCCACTTGTGTAATTTATGTCAAAATCCAATTAATAATTTAATCTGTTCACATGAGGGCACACATCAAGAGTCCTAAACCATAAAGGACCCGTCGTCATAACCTTTGGCTATGGTATAAATTATAGGAGCTAGCGAGTGACATTAAAAATGCGCGGAAAATTGTTAATCCTTTAAAAAAAACTCAATTAATTGACGCTTTGGAGAAATTCAATGGCCAGTGCTCCACACTGGCTCTGGATTGGAAAAACTGGGAGTCATGGAGAGAGGCATTTGCCCAGTATTTGGATGACGGTTAATGAATAAACGATTGGATAATGACTACACACTAGATGCTTGGCGCCAAACGTGTTTAAGCAACATGTAATCTCTGTTAAACGTTTTAAAATGACAATCAGCTTAAAAAGATGTAACAATTTCACATATTTATTATGTTTTATTAGAAACCACAAAAAAGTTTCATAAACGATTCAAATCCCACTCAAAAAACAAACATGAGAGGTAAACATTTTGTCACGCGTCGCTTTCACCTTTACGCCATTTGTCATCTCAAATCGTCCCCCAACGGACGCAAAGGCCTACCAGGGTCACATAACATCGCAGAGATTTTAATTTTCAAAAAATATCTACATAATAAACTGAGCTTCCTGGGTTGTTTGCCAAATATAAATGATGATGAATGTAGGACTGAGGGTTTTTTTTATGGAAACCGCTACGTTGTTATACTAATTTTATAGTACGTCTGTTGAATGATAATGTGTGTCCTTTTATAATCAGGGACGTTACATACATACGTTGGATAAGAATATCTGCTACGAGGATGCTACGGCGGCGTAGCGGTCGCTACGTGGTCGTAGCAGTTCGTCTATTTAGTTATTTTATAAATCTCATTGTGGGAGTTATTTATGATGTATTTTTTACTCTTAGTAGTGGTTATTTGCCACAGTATCCTGCTTCATTTATTGTAGTGTCTCTGACAGTAAAATAATAAAAACACCGAAAACCTTAACCACAATATTCAACAAAACAAGTTAAATAAATAAATCGAATCACACTTTAATTACGCCTCAATTGAAATATTTGAAGTAGAATGGAATTAAATTAGCCTGCCTACTCTTCCAAATGGTTTGTTTTGTTAGTAAATCTCTAAAAGTTTTATCAAAACTGTTAGAGTTTGGTTGGAAACGAGTTTCATTGATACTGTTGTAACTTGTTCTGAAATATTTAATTTTAAGTTCCTTGTAATAATCTAGTAGTTAAACTGTTCTTTAATTTTAATGTATTATGTACCAACCTCAAACTTTTAATTGATGTTTGCTTATAGCATAATTATTTGAAATGTGGCTTGCAGATATTTGTGCCATTAGTACTCTTGTGTGAAGTTCACTTCTAATCTGACCCAAGTGAATTAATTTTGTTTCATTCCAAATCATTTGACGTTTTTAATTTAGGAAATGTTCGCGCCTGTTTGAAAACCATAACTCTTTGAGTTAGTTGGCAGTTAAGTCTTAGCTTTTAGTCATTTTTGTAAGATCTGGTTTAACATTACGGAATGCAAACAATATATGAGTATACTTTTACATATTACAATTACGTCTGGCCAGAGCTTAAGTTACTTTAAGTAGAGTTGGTGTACGTTTCTCATGAATATTAATCTGTAAACGAACACACAGAAAACGAGTTTTGGATAATAAATGTCTAGAAAAAAATAATGTTTCTCGAAGCCTTACTTTCTTTCGTTTTTATTACTCATGTCGTACAACGGTATACGTTTTATACACGAGCTATATTGGCATCCCTTAGATTTATACCTACCTCTAAAAAGAGAGGGACTAGTGATAAATGTCTGTATGGGGAAACACGAAAAGTTTCCACATGGGGTAAAGCTGTGAGTGACTGCAATCGAAACTATTTCACGAACGATTAAATTCATATCGTAAATACATCAACGGTACAAGTCATCATGTGCCTAGCCTTTCCTCAACTATTTTGGGCTCGGAGTCAAACGGATATAGCTGAATGAAGGTAGAGACAAACTGGGCCCACGTACGCAACGTATGCGATGCAATGTGCGATGCGATGATGCAACTTGTCCCGTGTATGCAACGTAAATTGAGAAGGTGATTACGATTACGATTTTGAGGATGATTTATGACGTGCTACGCGTAAGTTCTAGAAACACACTGGTCATACACGTGGGATAGCGTACGAACATCCCCTCCACCTTCCTATGCCGATCTGGACATCGCAGGTCGACGTTGCGTGCGAGGCGTGTGATTGCGTTGCGTACGATAGGTGTGTCTCTATTGCATAGTTTAACATATAAAAATAAGAGTCCAGATATCTTAATGCGTTGCATACGTTGCGTACGTGGGCCCAGTCTGTCTACCCTATACCCTATACATTAACAGTATTTTATATGAAACAACTGCCTATCTGACCTCCACAATTACCATCATCAATATTGAAAATTTGTTTTTATTTAGCAGTCTTTTCAAATCATATTTAGGTCAAAATTAAGCAATTTTATAAGAGAGAGAGAGAGAGAGAACTCTAGTTTTCATAAAACTATTGGGACATTTCTTTTGCAAAAAATTGCAGCATTTTAAAATACAATATTACTGCTATTCCTGATCCCGTGCTCTTTTGAAACTAAATCCTCATACCAACAGATCGCGTTCTACAATACAGCTACCTCTTTAAACTCCACCGCGTTCATAATGCCCTGGTAAATAAGAAAGAACGGAGCTTTGAAAATAGTTTTAAAATGGTTTTCTTTTAATTGAAGCGCGGATAATACGTTAGTAATTAATTCTAGCGCCTTATCTAAAAACAGGCGAGCGTAATTTTGAACGACTCAGGCTAGGTGGAGCGATGATCTCCGCAGGGTGGCTGGTAGCAACTAGATAAGAGCTGCCGAGAATTGAGTTAAACGGCGTGCGATCGAAGAGGCCTATGTCCAGCAGTGGACTGCTGTTAGCTGATCATGGTGACAATTACCGCCACTTTTTGTGTCAGTAAAAATTTTGGATGGATGCACTTGAGATTAAATTCAGACTGTTATAGTGTAGCATGGTCTTTTTGGCGTTTGTACAAGTATGATATTGTCAGGCGGGTGCTGTTTGTGAGCATTTGTGAAAGTTGAATTGAAAAAAGAAGGTAGAGTTAGTATCGACTGTAACCACGTTCCAAAAGACATATGTAGCAATATGATTTTTTTTTCAGCCTTCAATAAAATAATAAACTGGTAAATTCAGTGACCGTAACGCCCAAAAATAACTAGAGACAACATGTAACAGTCGCTAAGCTGCTTCGCTTTGTTAAAACTCAAAAACTTGATGCATTTACAGACACACCCATGTAATGTTATATTTATACGATGACAAGGCACCGACGTGTATTTTTTACCTTCTGCTTTTGAAAAACGCTCCCTAAAATAAATGAATTCACAGAATCTGAGTGATGTTTAGAAAAATTATATAAATAATTTCAAACTGTTAACCCTCAAATTAATCTATACTAATACTAATATACTTATACTGATATACTATACTAATTATTAATATTATAAAGCTGAAGAGTTTGTTTGTTTGTTTGGTTGAACGCGCTAATCTCAGGAACTACTAGGTCGAATTGAAAAATTCTTTTAGTGTTGGCTAGCTCATTTATCGAGGAAGGCTATAGGCTATATATCATCACGCTACAATCAATAGGAGCAGAGCATCAATGAAAAAGGTTGCAAAAACGGGGAGAAATTATTATTTTTGAGAGCTTCCTTTGCGTGCGCTGGTTAAACGGTTAAAGTTGCACAAAAATAATGTATGAGGGAATTATTTCTCTTAAAAGTGTCTAAAAAAAGTCCGCGACAGCACATGCCTATGTTTTAAGGTTGACTAAAAATAACCATTTTTATGATTTTAAAATTTGGTCAAAAATAATGCTTTATTTGCAAAGGTATTTTTACCGACATAGTATTAATCCTTATCGAAATAAATATATTAGTCATCTTTAGCGTTCAATTGTGACCAACATTGCCCATTACACCATTCAATTTAGATGAATATCTTAGGAGATATCACAGTTTTAAAATAACTCCGCATCAAAATAATGACGCGCGCGCTACGAGGCGGGGCTTTCATGTTGTCGGTAAAACCATTGTGATTAGATTCAATGCACAAATATTGTGCGTAACTTAGAGAAGGTTTTAGTTTTGGTTTCATTGTAATCAGTGCTCTCTATCAAAAGATTTATGAATTTAAAGTGTTCAAGAAGAACAGCTTATGATCATTGTGTAATACATGCAACGACATCCATTGCACCAAAATGGCACTAATTAATAAAAATGTGCTTACAAGATAACTTTTAAATCGGCTGACCGGCTTTACAAAAAAGTTCTGATGGCAAAAAGTACTCTAGATTAGTTTACATGACGCTATAACCCTAAAGAGTTTGTGTTCAATCGCTTTCCATGCAGTATATTCTATCGGTCTAACTTGGTGCTCGATAGGTGGCGCTGTTCATTTCACTCAATTTTCTGAATCGCGGTATTTTTCGTGAAAGAATGACCCTCGCCCGTGCAAAATGTCGGAAGCTTGGTTTTTTAACCGACAAAACAAAAAGAGGAGGTTCTCAATTCGACATGTCTATATTTTTTTGTTTTATGTATAACCTGACCACGCATAACTTTTTACAGAGAAGTCCGTTAGGCATGATACTTTTTTTTAAATTGAGAAATCGTGTTTGGGCCTATTTCCTGCACCTTGATGAGAACTTTAGATCTAGCTGGAGTATGACGTCATCGAAGGTCTAGCGATGGAGACGAAAGGCAGTTGCAAGAGGTCCTCAAGAGTTTGCAGCAAGAATAACGTGTTTGGGCTCATTTCATACACCTTGATGAGAACTTTAGGCCTTGCTGAAGTATGACTGTCATCGAAGGTCTGACGATGGAGACGGAAGGCAGTTGCCAGAGGTCCTCAAGAGTTTGCAGCAACAATAACGTGTTTGGGCTCATTTCATGCACCTTGATGAGAACTTTAGGCCTTGCTGGAGTATGACTGTCATCGACGGTCAAACGATAAAGACAAATGGCTGTTGCAAGTGGTCCTAAGCAGTTTGCAGCAGGTATAATGTTATTGGGCTCATTTCATGCACTTTGATGAAAACTTTAAACCTAACTCAGTGTTCCACGCGCCTCAAAGAGAGTCAGCAAACAGGAAGGGGTCCGAAAGGACCGATGCCTGCCAGGGTTGCGGGACTGTTCGAAAGAGATACCGCGGCCCTGGAACACAAAGGGCAAAGGAAGGAACATGGATGGGTTTTAGTCAGTAAAAGTCTGACACTCCCTCCTGCTCAGCCCAGAGCGGTGGGGTTATTTGATGATTTCCCATCGGAAAAAAAAAAAAAGTATGACTTTCATCGAATGTCTGACGATAGAGGCGAATGGTAGTTGCAAGAGGTTCTCAAGAGTTTACAGCATCTATATCGTGTTTGGGCTCATTTCATGCACCTTGATGAGAACTTTAGACCTGCCAGGAGTATGGTCGGTTAAGGTTGTTGAGGGTCGCGGGCCTGTGGACGTTGAGTAATGGGCTAGCTCGCCATCCGTCCGTCTAATAACGACAGGCCGTGTCGACGGCGCATTCGTGTTCCACGCGCGCCTCAAAGAGATGTCAGCAAACGGGAAGGGGTCCGAGAAGACCAAGGCATGCCTGGGTTGCGGGACTGTTCGAAAGAGATACCGCGGCCCTAGATCACAAAGGGCAAAAGAAGGAACATGGATGGGTTTTAGTCAGTACAAGTCTGACACTCCCTTCCGCCTCGCCCAGAGTCCCACTCTCAGGGTCATTTGATTATTTCCCATCGGTAAAAAAAAGGTAGGCCTTATTTGGAAAAACATAAGTAGAATATGTTTGCGATTAATGCAAATATTTCCAATAAATTAAATTGTTAACTACTTGAATCTGTACTAATATTATAAAGCTGAAAGGTTTGTTTGTTTCGTTGATTGAACGCGCTAATGTCAGGAAGTACTGGTATAAATTAGTTTAGTGTTGGATAGCTCATTTATCGAGGAGCGGAACATCAAAGGAAAAATGTTTCAAAAACAGGGATTTATTCCTTTTGACAGCTTCCGTTGTGCGTGAACGGTTAAAAATACGCAATTATCATGTATGTCGGAATTGTCCCTCTTAAAAAGCTCTAAGAAAATGTCCTCACTGGCATATGTCTAACTTTTAAGGTTGACGCACACTCTCTCTAACCCTCTCTTTCTTTTATGTACGCACGCACGCAGACGAAGTTGCGCGGGTCAGCTAGTCATTCATATAATTAAATGCTACTTAACCTCATTTTCTTCACTTAAGAAACGTTTAAATTACACTTTCGCGCCTGGAAAGCGTGTAATTTACAGAATTTTCATCACCTCCAAGTATTTAAGTATTAGCCCTCATAAATTCTGCTTGCCTGGTCTTATTTTCTGGCCGGCGGTGTACAAGACAAGTAGCTATACATAACGTGGCGTCCCTTTGTTTTCTGTGCGCTCTATAATTGCATCCTTCAGTTGTAGTTCCCTGAGCACCGTCTTGAGAGCTCTCTTCGCGTATGGACTCCTAGTACTTTCGCACGAAGATGGAAATTAAGAGGTGATTTACTTAGGTATGCACCGTGTGAATTTTTTTAGGAGGTTGTTTCTTTTAAAAGTGCATTCATAGTTGCAAAATAAACCCCGCCTTTTACAAAAAGTATTTTTATAAAATTATTTTTAACTGAAATTCGTTTTGTAGTATTCGTTTTTGTGTTATCCATTCAATTGAAATCTGCAACACTACAACTTGTTAAAGAGCTAAAGTCAGCTAGATAACTAAGCTCTTTATCAACATGTTCTCCTGGTCACAAGAGAACGTTCAGACATTTAATACCTAAGGCGTTACGCTTCAAGACCCAATTCAGGTCAAGAGTTATGAGAGTTATGACAATGTCTTCCATACAATGAACGCATATTCTGTTACAGGAACCCCTTTTCATTCATGAATGGGACGATGGATCCTTTCATGAAACGGAGGTAATGTAAAATACTGTCCAATAGAATTGAACATTCGATTGTGTTAGTTAGCAAGTAAGTAATTAATTGGTACAGTCACCCAATTAAGCCGATGATTATTTCAATATTATGAAGTTACCTATAGGAGGTGAATGTTACTGTTACCACTGTTAGCCAACATTATAAAAAGATCTGTAACGACTGTCAAAGATCTAATATAAATACGGAACTAATATTTTCATAAAAATTCGCGCGAACGAAGGTCGCGGGCAACAGCTATATTTATAGTACATTCATAGTACATTTACATTTACATTTTTATAGTACATTTATTGTATATTCGAATTTATTATTTTTCAAACTATAACGTAAATTAATCTAGAATAAATAGATAAGTAATTTTTCATGTACAAAACGGAACATTCAACACCAACTTTTATAATTCCAGTAGGTACCTTCTAAGGTCAGAGAGAAAAATCTTTTCTAGACCCCAGAAAATTATGTCTTTAACATTGCTACATCACTGAGGAAATCATTTTTCAATTCGATGGAGCGAATACGTTAGGAAAGAGTTACCTACCTACCCTATTATACTACATTTTATTCTTGTGGCTTCATTATAGTGCTAATGTTTTCTGAAATATTTGAGAATTGACCCTCTAATACCGCTATTTTGAATTGTAATATTGATTTCAGTAGGTTTGGTCCATAAAAGTTTTTATCCAGAACTTTACAGTACTGAGGCAGCCACATGTACCTAAGGTTGTAACGTTACGGTTTCCTAGAACAAGGAAACTGTGAGGTCACAATTAAGGTACTCACCTACCTATTCTGGAGGAGAGCACGGTTTAAAAGAAAAGATGGGAAACAATAACAGAATATAATTAAAAATACACAGACTTATTTTAAAAGATGGAATTAATTGGAGCTGGAGCTAGCTATATACCTATCCTCACTAGACCAGAGAAGCTGGGAAATGGAAATTAATAAGAAAATATGATGAAGTGGAGAAAAGCGGCCCTCTCGGCTGTAGCAGTGGCCGAGGAACGTCAGGTTTCAGTCTTCGGAGGAAGGCGGCCCTCTCAGCTGCAGCAGTAATGGCCGAAGGACGTGGAGAACCGCAGCCCTCTCGGCTGCAGAAGTGGCCGAAGAACGGCAGCCCTCTCGGCTGCAGAAGTGGTCGAGGAACGTGGAGTACGGCAGCCCTCTCGGCTGCAGTAGAGGCCGAGGGACATCAGACTTCGTCTTCCATCAGTAGAAATGGACGGAGAGCGTTAGTACGTCTATAGCTCAAGCAACAGATGAAGAACCACGGGTACGCGCTGTGCGATGATATTTTTAATAATGCGACATGAATAAAATCTTAGAGGACTTCCTCTTAAAACTTATAAATTTGAAGACTTGTGATACTTTTGAGCTCTGGTATATATAAGATGCTCTGCGCTCTGGACGAAGACTGCCGCTTCACAGCCATCTCCAGATAATTGACATTTTACAATTTTTGAATGAAGAAATTTCTAGAACTTACAATAAAAAGAAAAATATAACGAGGTCGACATCGATTATCTATACGACCTAAAACTAGGCTCCAGCAATGAATTAAAAATAAAAACCTAGGCCTGTTATTACCTGACAAAAGAAAAGTGAACAAACATTCAAAAGAGATAAAAATCTACAGAAAAACATAAATAATATGAATTACAAGGTAACAAGCATGCTAAGACTCCAGGTAATGAGCATGCAGCTACCTGAAGAGCAGGAATGTTAATTTTTCAGGTTAATATTATTAAAATACAAGTATAAAAACCATGTAAAAATACAATCATTACAAGGTAAAGCATTTGTACATGTCGCTGCGTCCAAGTGAATTTCTAGTGCGATGAATGATTATGAATAAACTAAAATTTACTTTATGGATTTGTTATGCGCTCGACATTAGATTTTAAGAAGTCTTCTTCATATATTGGCCTATATAATATATATTTGTATAAGTCTCTTGTACGCTCACAAATGGAGTAGGTATGCCGTGTCCGTCTGGAGTCCATATTATAAAAAATACATTGAGGCAATTGAGCCTGTTCAACAGAAATTCCTACGCTTGCTGCATACCTACGCAGAGCGGAACGGCAACGTCGCATTGATGCGTGCAGTAATGACGTTGTAGTCAATGGCATTCCGTATTGGACGTCACACCGGACAAGTTTGAACACGCACGTATCTTTGCTGCGCGTGACTACGCGCGTGACTTACGCATTCAGTTGTATTTGTTTTCAAATTTTACCGGTAGGAAGTGATTTTTTGTTTCGGTTTTAATGATGAATAACTAAATTAAATAAAAACTAATTGTTTGTACAACACAAAAAACAAAGAGTAAAAAATATTCATATAAAACTTGAACCCATTGTTTTTTGCACACCCAGGAATATTCTGGCACAATAACAGTAATTTTGCTTCTTCTTCATCAGATTAACTTGGTCCATTTACCCAAACTTCGTCAGACATCGTGCAAAAGAGTTGCAAACATAAAATATGGTTGCCGCAGCGGTTGGGTACGCAAAGGACCGGTGCGTTGCGTGCCTACCACGTATACGTAAGCGAAAGCATATACGTATGCGTAACCCGCTGTGTCAGGGGTTCACGCTCGTCACTACGCGCGTTTATACATATACGTGCACGTACACATAACATAACATCACATCACGCCTGTAATTCCCGAAGGGTTAAGTAGAGGTGTAACTAATACACCCGCCAGTTGTTTATTTATTTATTTTATTTTATTGTGTTTGTGTAGCTTACAGTTAATAATACAAATGTTTATAGCGAAATAATCGACGACCAGCTATTAGAACAAACCAGTTGGCATTAAATTACAGTTGCAAAAACTAGTAACAGCATAATATCAATATCTAAGCATAATATAGTAACAAAGAATAGGACTCAATTTAATATTGAGTCTTATTCATTGTTTAATAAAATAAAGGAGTTGCACAAGCAGGAATGCAGGCGCAACCACTATTAAAAATCATCAGAAGCAATGCAACTTTTATACAGCGTTTTATTGTTTATGTCCCATAATGTAATAGGGGGCGAGTCTATTGCCAACAACTGGGCTCAATTCCAGACTCCGTGGCTGCCACTGAGGAAGTCCTGAAGGAAAAATGCAATACCAGTTTGCCCGACCTGGGAATTGAACCCAAGACCTCATGCTCAGGTGACCACTAGACCAACGAGGCAGTCTGCTCAGATGTATTCTTCATTATTACTTTTACATTACATTAGACTTATGAAAGAACTTACTCTCCTCTATCGACAGCTAATCACATCTGCTACTTGGGCATAGCCCTATACGGATGAAACATGTAACAAGTCTTAATTTAATTTTGTGAATGAGACGGACCTACATCCTAATACACATAGAACACATGGGATCCTCCCACGGCGAGTCACGTATCTACGGAACCCTTGATAAACTAATGACGATGTGGCGCTTACGGTCACATGGCTAAGCTTATTGATCCCAGAAAAAGGTTAATATTTTTTTACTGTGCTGACTCGCCTTTATCACCCCCCCCCCCCCCCCCCCCCCCCGCCTATCGCCTGTCATATAAGTACCAAGTACCTATGGTACTTATACGATATGGGGGTGTACTTTTACAATTCTGCCATGTTTTTTAGAGACCATAAACGTGGTTTTAATGTAGCAACCAGTCAATTTCTTTTCTATAATACATTTGAAAAGCGATTAAATCAGCAGTTTCATAAGTCAAAAACAAAATGACACGGTTGAAAAGAGAGATTGATTGATGATTTAACTTTAAAGGTTTTCAGTTAAGCATACATCAATCTACTTTTCATTAACCTACTACTAGCACTTCGCCCGCGACTGCGTCCGTGATAGCTCGGCTAATTCGCATGATATAAATAGATTTGTATAGCCTATAGCACACACGAATAAGAGAATCTTTAGAATTCGATCATTAGTTCCGGAGATTACTCATTACATACAAACTTACAAACAAATTTTACGTCTTTATAATATTAGTATAGATCAATTATCTCAACTCGCTAAACTTTTGGTAACCTGCAAATAGTATTTACCCAACAAAATATAAAAATAACAGTGTAGGTGTTATACAAAATTGCCTCCTTTGTAAAAGTTGGTCTCAGCGTTGTCGCCGAGGCAATTCACTGCCAGTCGCCGAAAACCCAGACTATGTGTATATTCATATATGTATACAATGTGTCTGCATACCTGTACGTAATACCAAGATGAAACACTATTAAACTGCAATTTGGTAAAAACTAATTCATTTTGACCATGTTGTTAAGAATAAAAAAATCTCTAAGAATCCTATGTTGGCTCAAAAGCTACTGCTAAGCATGAGAGCCCGGCTTCGATTCCCAGGTCGGGTAGAGTGTTATTAACAGTATTTCCAATAGGAATTACTCGGTAACAACCCGCAGTTTGGATCAGTGTCCTGTCGGCAATAAGCTCGCACCCTATAACATGGAACGTAATAAAAAGCGATGAATGGCTAAGTGTGACTGTAATATATGTTGGTATACCTCTGCTGAACCTTTGGAGATATAAAAGCGTGGTTTTATGTAATGAATTTTAAAGGTCACCTAGAGGTTTAAGCCCGCTTAGTAATCTTTATTCCAAATCTGATAAGCAATGTAAGAAATCATTCCGCAAACTTAACTCTCTGTAACAGTCCTTTCGGCTTTACTGATCCTAAGAACTGCTATTTTTTAAAAGGATAGACGCTGAAATACAAAATCATTCTTGCTCCGTGAATCTTTTATCCCAAACTGAGCGTAGACTTCAAACATAGGCTAAAAACAAATATATTTAGGGTTTAGGTCTCATACATTTTTATTCTATTTTTACTTTTTCTTTTATTTACTTTAGCACACAAGGACGACTTACTTTGTAGTATAGTTCCTGAAAATATAAATATTTATCCTGATATTGAGATCATAAACCTTTTAAAAGTTTAAAAAAGTAAAGCGACTTCTTACCCACGTTACCTTTTTGCGAAAAAAAAAACCAACTTTGCTACCAAAACCTTAATAAGAACCAGAAATATTTTATGTTCAGAAACTTTTCCTGTACTTGGGAATAAATCGAAAAAATTCGCGGAGTAACATAAAGTTTTATGAAACATTCCCTAAAATGTAAGACGATTAATCAAATATACGATACGTATTTTACTACAATGTCATACTCATAACCAATGTATGTAGTAGTGATGTTACTTTGATGAAGTTTTTTTGTATGTTTTTGTTTTCTTATTTTGCTTGCTGTAACCAAATATTATTTATCAGACAGGTATGCATAATATCTGTGGGTATGCCAAGAACTTCGCCCAGCAACAATGTTGGGTCTATGTCTCTTCGTTGAATGGTGATGTGTACAAAATGTGTAGAAAATGGCTAGGTTCTTGTACATCCGGAAATTAGAGATTAATTAAGCCGCTTTTAAAAATACGTCGCGGTGCTACAAACTTTGAAGATTCAGACCCGGTGAGGGACTGACGTAGTTATGGGATAACATAAACCCCGCAAGCATGTACACACTATTTAGTTACATAATTTACGTAAATATACCGTGACTTTTTAGTCGTCTTACAGCGGCTGCCCACTTCAATTATCCAATGACTACTGAACATTTATTACAAAAAAAATAATTGTGTATAATGAATGTTCTCAGGGGTTTCGTTATTTGGGCACGTTAAATGGTAAAAGGTATATAATCAGTGTTAACAATATATAACGTAGGACTTGGAACACAAAGAAAACAGGAGTAAACAGTAAAACGAGCGAATCGCGAATGCCTTTGAACCGCGCGCGTAATCCTAGTCCACTAGCGGTTAGCTTGGCGAGTCGCGGAGTCCTGAACGCCATTGCCAGCTCACAAAAAAAACGTTTAAAAGGCAGTGCTACAATTATTGGTGTTTTGGCGTGGGATGCTCCAGGGTTCCAAAATGAATTATAATCTGACTCCAACTTAATAATTGCGTTTATTCTGATATAATTATGGTAATTTACAATGGCACACAAGGTGTTAGCGCGGTCGTAGATGGCGAACGATTCGAAGAATGAATGCTGACCGAATGGATGTCTAGAGCGAATGAGACCCCAGTCGAGGCGCTCGAACATACTGGGGGGCGTTGGAGTGTCCTGACTCCAATGAATCTGTAGCAGCGTCCAGCAGGGGACACAGATACTTCACAGCCCTTCGATAGGTGCCCGAAGCAGTCTTAATCTCGGCGACCCGAGCCACGCCGTCCTTTCCTGGAAACAGGCATTGAATTCGGCCCAATTTCCATGACATGGGTGGAGTATTTTCTTCCTTGAGCAATACTAAATCGCCAGCTTGAAATGGTCGAGTTGGAATCTTCCACTTCTGCCTCTGCTGCAGCTCAGCTAAGTATTCCAGCTGCCAGCGTCTCCAAAAATCCTGGCGCAGACGTTCTAGGCGCTGAAAACGATCTAGCCTGTTGAAATTTAAGTGTTCCAGACTGGGAGACGGCATCGAAGTTAGCGGTCGCCCGATCAGGAAGTGACCTGGGGTTAAGGACTGAAGGTCATCAGGACATGAGGATAAGGGATATAAAGGGCGGCTGTTGAGGATAGCCTCGATTTGACTGAACAAAGTGGCTAATTCTTCAAATGTCAAATGTGAATTGCCTAAAACTCTTTTTAAATGAAACTTGGCGGATTTTACGCCAGCCTCCCATAAGCCTCCGAAATGGGGCGCATACGCTGGTTGAAATTTAAATTTAATACCCTCCCCAGAAGCAAAGCCTGCAATATCATCAGCATGCCTTGAAATCAATTCCTGAATTTCCTTGTCAGCGGCAACAAAATTACGGCCGTTGTCGCAAAATATTTCATTAGGTTTTCCTCTGCGAGAGATAAAACGTCGCAGCGAAAGAATAAAAGCATCTTTCGAAAGCTCACTCACAGCTTCGAGATGTAAACATTTAAATCGTAGACAGACAAAAATACAAAGGTAGCATTTTGTAATTTTACATCCTCTCCCTTTCCTATCTGTTATCAAAAATGGTCCAGCAAAATCGACACCAGCACTAGCAAATGGAAAATCGGGGTTCACACGCTGCTCGGGTAAGGAACCCATCAAAGGAGCCAACGTATTCCCGCTAGCCTTCCTACAAACAATACACTGCCTAGCGGTAGTTCGTGCAAGATCTCGTCCAGAAATGGGCCAGACGAATTCGCGAATGGATGCAAGTAGTAGCTGTGGACCAGCATGGAGAAGACGTAAATGCTCATACTGAAACAATAACTTCACAAGTCTATGCTTAGCATGTAACACCATTGGATGGCGTTTTTCGAATGAATAACAAGAATATTTCAGACGCCCTCCAACTCTCATAATATTTTTACTATCTAAGAACGGACTCAAAGCTAACAATGGATTTTTAGAACCTAATGGCCTTTGAGAATGAAGTGCTTTCAATTCTGAACTGAAGAGTTCTTGTTGAGCTAGACGCACTAGTCCTTCTAACGAAGCCTTAAGCTCATCAGGCTGTAAAACACCCGTGAATTTATTATTTGAATACTTGCAATTATGCACAAACCGAAGTACATAAGCAAAAGACCGTTGCAATCTAGAAAACTTAGAATATTTATCGAAATTAATTAGCTTAATTTTATCACTATCTATGTTTATACATACATTTGATTTTACCTCAGGTAAATCACTAATATTGTTTATTATTTTATTGTTGGTAGGCCAGAACTTTTCCGACGTAAGTAAATACGAAGGACCGTTCCACCATAGGCCCAAGTTATTTATTTTGTCTGCATCTACTCCTCGTGATGCTAAGTCTGCCGGGTTGAGTGTGGTAGGCACATGACGCCATTCCGAGCCTTCAGTAAGCTCTAAAATACTGCACACTCTGTTAGCAACAAACGTTTTTAATGTATACCTACCTACATACCTAGCCCCTAGCCATGCTAGCGCGATGGATGAGTCAGACCAAAATATCTTTCGAGTGATAACGCATCGCAGTGCGCGACATGCGGCCGCAGCGAGCTGAGCTCCCAACAGACACGCACACAGCTCAAGCCTGGGCACCGTAGTCGGCTTCACAGACGCAACACGAGCTTTAGCACACAGCAATCGCACTGTGACGTCACCTTGACTATTTACCGATCTCAAGTAAACACATGCGGCATAGGCGGTCGTCGACGCATCACAAAAACAATGTAATTCTATTAAAACCGGTTTCTTACATAACACGTGACGGGGAATGAATAGATTACGAATATTAGAAATGTTGTTTATGAAAGATTGCCATGATTTACGTATATCGTTGGGCACTGGTTCGTCCCAGTCTATTTTTTGTACCCATAACTGTTGAATTAATATTTTAGGTTTAATAGTAAGCAAACTTAATAGGCCAAGAGGATCGAAAACCTTACAGGAATCAGATAAGATAGATCTTTTAGTAGGGTTGTCACTTTTATTTTCGTAGTTTGTGGGGAAATGGATATAATCCTTATTAGGGTTCCACCCCACTCCCAGGGTGTGTACTGAAGAACTGATGATTAGATTACGTTGAACACTTTGGGATTCAGTAATTAAGGAACGCGAATTTGATCTATATTTACGTAATGTAAAGCAACCAGCTGACAAAGCATTCTCTATAGCGTTTCTAATCAGTATCAGTTCAGTTTCACTATCGCAACCTGTCAACAAATCATCTACAAGAAAATCATTTTGTATTATGGTTCGTATTTTAGGGTCACTACACTCCTCGCCTAATTGCCATAAACAACGAGTGCTTAAAAAACTTGAACTGGTATACCCGTACGTAACCGTATTTAATCTGAGTGACTTTAATGGCTCATTATCACAATTACGCCATAAAATCAATTGCAAATTGCGATGATCTTCGTGAATCAGTACTTGCCTGTACATTTTTTCTATATCGCCTGACACAACGTAAGCGTATTGACGGAATCTAAGTAAAATATTTAACAATGAATCTTGTATGTTTGGACCGGTTAACTGTAGATCATTAATGGAATATCCTGACGTTGTAGGTGCACTACCATTGAATACGACACGTAATTTTGTCGATTCGCTGGTTGGTTTCAATACTGCATGATGCGGAATAAAATAAGATTGTTCGGGAATCAAAACATTGGATTCCGATAAATGCCCTAGATCAGAATATTCTTGAATGAATTTTGAATACATATCCTTCAGTTCCGGATTTTTGTTAAAACGTTTTTCTAACGCGGAAAATTGCCTTTTAGCCATTATGAATGAATTGCCTAGACAATCGGGTTCTGTATGAAGTGGCAATTTAACTATGAATCTGCCTTCATAACTTCGGGTAGTATTGATAACAAAATGATTCTCACATGCAATCTCCTCCTCAGTTTCAATATTGGTTGAGTGAGGGATTTGTTCCAACTCCCAGAACTTGGTTAGTTGCTTGTCTAGTACTTCATTTGAGCAACTATGATGACAATTTACAGTTTTATTTTGTGACTTGCTAATATCTTGAACATACAATGGGCCTGCCAAAATCCAGCCTAACTTCGACTTACGCATGATAGGTTGGTTGGGACCAAGAGATATTTGCTCACCCTCTATAACCGACCAAAACAAATCAACACCTATTAACATATCAACTTTAGCACATTGGTTAAAGGTGGGATCGGCTAACTTAATATTAGGAGGTAAGTTAACTTGCGAAATATTAAATGTTTTCTTAGGTAAGTCACCTGTTAATTGAGGCAACACTAAACACGACACATTTGATTTAAAATCATTGTGCTTTGATTTAACTTGCACTACACATCTTTGTAGTGAATGAGACGTAGACACATTTCCTATACCTACAATATCGACCTGGATTGGCTGAGGAGTCAACTGAAGCTTATTTTTTAAACTATCAGTGATTAAAGAAGACTGACTCCCGCTGTCTAGCAGAGCTCGAATTGTTGTGTATTGATTTGTAGCTGGATTAAAAACATCAACCAGGGCTGTTGAAAGCAGCACACTATGGTTGGCCTTGACCGACATACTAACTACGTCATCAGTAGCAACATTATCGGCAGAAACTTGCTCGACTGCACTCACAGTTGAGGATGCAGACGTGTGAACATTCGATGTGTTCACAGGTTGAGATGGTTCCTTATGCAGCAGGGTGTTGTGTCGCCTATTACAAGTAGAACATGGACCTAACCTGCATTGGCGCGATGAGTGTCCCTTACGCAAGCAATTGAGACAAAGCCTTAATTTCATCGCCTCCGCGGCTCGATCCGCTGGTGACTTGGCCAAGAAAGACGCACAATCGTACACTCGATGACTACCCTTGCACAGGAGGCACGCGTCAGTAGAAACAGCATTAACATCAGCTGAAACTGCAAAAGACTTAGTGTGAGACTTATCACATTTATGAGAAGAAGTGGTTTCACCTTTCGACTTATTAATTTTAACAGCGTCTAAAACATTAGCTCGACTGTTGAGAAATTTAAAAAGATCCTGTAATGTAGGAGAATTTTCTAATGAGTTGGTATATTCCTCCCACTTGAACTTAGTACCACTGTCGAATTTCGCTGAGGCCAATTCGACAACTAGACCGCCCCACGAGTCTGTGGGCTCACCCAAAGTCTTCAAGGCACGTAAGCCTTTGGAGACATGATCTATTAAATATCGCATAGATTTAGCAGAATCTCGAGTGGTAGGTGGAAAATTACAGAATAAATTATAATGATTCCTTTTCAATTGTTTAACATTGTTGTATCTCTCACAGAGAAGATTCCAGGCATCTTCATAATTCGCAGAACATACTGGCAAGTTGCTAATGACATTGGAAGCCTCCCCCTCAAGGTAAGAGTTCAAGTAATGAAACTTGTGTACAGGTTCAATTCTGTCATTGCTGTGAATTAAAGAAATAAATGTATCACGGAACTCCATCCATTTAAAGAAATCACCATCAAACTTTGCTATTTTAATCAAAGGCAATTTGAAACCCATAGGTTTAATACTACAGCAGTTAGAAGAATCACGTGCAGAATGTAAAGAATCAGCATTACAACTTGGTTTTAAAAGATTAGCATCTATAAATAGTTTCGCCTCTGCAATCAAGGAACTAAAGTCACCTTCTATGGCATCTCTAATGTCGAGTTCACTATCTAACTCAGAGGAATTCAATAATTCTATGTCTGATTGCAGATCTTCAAAATAAATAGACAATTCACGAAACCTTTCGTACCTATTTAATAAAGTATGCATTTGAGCGTCGGTAGGTTTTTCTACAGAAATGACTTCATGTAAAAAGTTCTTAAACTTTGTAATTCGACCCTTAACAGAGCTACGTTTTACAATTAAATCCTTCAAGTCTTTTATTGAATGACTAGCTATAGGAACTTGAAGTTTAACACTTTCAACTGGTGATCTTGAACGCAAATCGCTTGTACTTGTGTGCGACATAATAAAAATTCAGCAATGCAAAATTGAACACACAAAGATAATGAAATAAACAAAGAAATACTTAAATTCACTCCAGAGTATGCGACGATGATTCAACGTCACTATCACAGGTAACGGGGCAAATCAGCTGATGGGACGGCTGGCGATAGATAACGCGCCGAAAGAACAATAGCCGTCAGCTGGTCCGCACGCACCTCGCTCACACACAATATGCACTGGAATGCGTAGTTAAATAAACATTAATAACTTATAAGAAACGTTTGGTTTTACATAAAACCAAGGGAAATTAAATGGATTAGCGATTAGGCAATGTACTAACCTATAAACTGTATGAGATGAAATTTAGCAAAAATATTGAATATTTTATAGTTTGAACGGCAACTACGTGCTAAAGCAATGAAATTCTTTAGAAATATGTGCGATTAAGCTTTGGATTTGCGCATGCGCACGTGGCTGAGAGAAACAATGAGCTGCACGGCTTGCGACTTATTACTGATTTTAGACAGTATTTTAATGAAACAAAGTGATGGATAGCTAACAACCTTGTGTAAAATACCTATAAATAAATGAAATTCGCTTAATAATGATGCGATTTCTGTCAGCTTTTCATCCACCCTATTGACACTTTTTTTTTTACGTACTTAATAGGGAATGAGGATTATGGAAAAACTGGTATAATCTTGCCTTTGGTTTTGCGTTAGCCTCACAATGAAGTAACACTTCCCCCGCAGGCGGATAACTAGTGAAGAAAATTGGCACAACGCTCAGACGAATAGAGGACAGAAATATGGGAGTAATAGGGGAAAATACAGGATGGATCACTTCCCTGGCTTAACCGTGGCTGCGGTGCTCCTCGTTCACAAGTCAGCTGACCGGCGGGCTACAAGCTGTGGTTAAGATGATCTCCTGGCGATGTGGTGTTTCACTCCACTCGTGTTTCCACGTCACTATTATTGTCCGTGTCCACAATTGAGATGTTCAAGCGGTTTCTCCTCTGATTAAAGAAACCAATCTCTAAAATAAAAGATGTAACGATGTTCAACGGCTGGGCAACGTTTTCAAATTAGCGTGCGTCGAGTCCAAAGTCCGCTCGACAATGTAGTACGATGCGACGAATAAAATATGCCGATAGCTGCGTCGAATCACGTCGGGGTCACCATGTTTTGGCGTGGGATGCTCCAGGGTTCCAAAATGAATTATAATCTGACTCCAACTTAATAATTGCGTTTATTCTGATATCATTATGGTAATTTACAATGGCACACAAGGTGTTAGCGCGGTCGTAGATGGCGAACGATTCGAAGAATGAATGCTGACCGAATGGATGTCTAGAGCGAATGAGACCCCAGTCGAGGCGCTCGAACAATTGGTATTAATGAGATTTGAATAATTTTAAAATTAAAATACTATTCTCATTTATTCATTTGTATACATATTCTTTTTTAATTTTTTACATTAAAAAAAAATACATTTAAAAATATAAAAAATAGGTTTTCGCCGGTGTCGGGAGCAGGGTCCAAGCTACCGGTGGTTAGGGCTCCAGAGACAGGAACCTCCTCACAATGCGAGCCGTATCGAGGTATTATTATTACGAATCTTAATACTATTCATTATTATGATACGTAAACATTATTATCAGGATGTTTCATAATTCTAATGTATTTTTTTCTTTGTACATAATTATTATCTTAACAAAAGGTTTAAAAAAACGCGCCTTTGTATGATGACTAAAACGTCACGGAGTATAATGTAGTGGTTTTTAAAGGGTATCAAATGCCACTGCAATCTCCAGTCAACTGAAATATTCTTCAAACATTTATTATCAACGAGAGAACGAAGAAGGCCCAATCCTATACATGACTTAAAAAGACCACATCTGCTGCGCATCTTACTTAAACTAAACATCTTCGAACAAAACACAACAGTTACAGTAGATTAACATTTTCACAAAGCTCTATCTTGCCCATTGTTTATCTTAGGATCAAACTCATTTGTCTCTCGCGTCGCCTGCTACTCTGGTAGCATAGTACCCGACTACCCGTTAAATCTTTGAATAATACCCGCCAGACGTATGTGAATGGAGGTAGGCAAAAAACTTTTGCAAGGGGATTGTGAATTACCATGAAATTCGAATTAGGAATGTTCTATTTGACTTTAAACGTATTGAAGATACGAGTAATATAAAGACGTTTCTAGGTCATTTATGAACATGAAAGGATGCTATGTCAATGTTGATAGCAATTTGATTGCTATTTTATATTTAATTGTTATTTTGATATCTTGGTGAACTTGTAGCATTTAAAAACATAAATAAAACGCTCTACAGTTTAGTTTAACCTACAAATGTACAGTTGTGTCGTACCTATAAAATGTTGTTGGTAAAATGATCATTGCACTGGCTAGAAAACTGTATCACGATCAAGGAAGCACTAAAACTTAGCTAGAAGTATCTAATACTATTATCTTAGTAAATGGTAGTTTAATGCTAGTAGGCAATGTACTAGAAACTTGAGCACTTCCGTAGAGTAGAAATAGCTTTAGTAAGTGATCCGCTCAGTGATCGGAAGAATCAGAATCAAATAGATACAAATACAAAAAAGTACAATTACAGAAAAGTTTATTGATTCATAAAAAGTGTTACAATATTTAGTTATGACACTGGATTACGCACTAGATACCCTGTATCGCAGGATCCAGTCTCTTTCGACAGATAATACGAATTATAAAATAGAAGAACATATTATAACAAATGCAGCGGTTAAAGTATAATTAATTAAAATTAGGACAAAAAGGTAGCCTAGCCAAGTGTATGTGTGCATGGGATGAGTGTGAGTGTGTATGTGATGTGTGTGTGTGCGCATGTGATGAGTGTGAGTGTGTATGTGATGAGTGTGAGTGTGTATGTGATGACTATGAGTGTGTATGTGATGAGTGTGTGTAACAAGAGCTGTGAAGATGGCTATATACTGGTATTATTTCAATCCACCGACACGCAAGGAAGAAGACGAAGACCTTGTGCCACCCGATGGAATTATCTATCGGCAAAAATAATATAAAAAATAATAAAATAATATAAAAAATAATATGCAAACTTTCGTCCCCCAATAAACCTCAAGGGGAGTAATTAGCGGGCCTGTGGACGGTGAGCTATGGACTAGCTCGCCGTCCGTCCGTCTTATGACGACAGGCCGTGTCGACGGCGCGTTCGTGTTCCACGCGCGCCTCAAAGAGAGTCAGCAAACAGGAAGGGGTCCGTAAGGACCGACCGCCTGCCAGGGTTGCGGGACTGTTCGAAAGAGATACCGCGGCCCTGGAACACAAAGGGCAAAGGAAGGAACATGGATGGGTTTTAGTCAGTAAAAGTCTGACACACCCTCCTGCTCAGCCCAGAGCGGGAGGGGTTATTTGATGATTTCCCATCGGTAAAAAAAAAAAGAAAAAAAAGGGGTAATTAGAAAAAATACCCTTACTCATCTTCGTTTTATAAGAAACTCTTGTGCCAAATACCATGCCTTTAGACCCAAAGGTACAGGCTGTGTATTGTAAATAAGTGTATTTATAGAAGCGAAACTGTAGTGTCACACACACACACACTCAAAAACCCACTCGCATACATCAAACAAGTGCGATTCTTTTTGTATTTTCTTTTTATTATATAATTGCATACATTTGTTGGAGTCACCTAACTCTAGCATTTCCTTGGTTAAGAGATAATCTCCAAATCACGAGTTTTACAACTGTATTTATTTGATTAATAAACATTTTGATTTATTTTAATTTAATAATTGTAAAATGGCACCGTACGTCGGCGAAACCACCATTCAGATTCACGCACAGGATTTCCCGGAAAAAATGAGCGTGACCAAAAAAAAACTTAATTTAATCAAAAAACATATTAAATTTAAATTACCAAGCCAAACGAAAAATACACAAACATTCGTTACTGATGCAGTCGCCAACACAATAAAATTATCTGAACCTTTTAGAATACAAATCAACACCATTCAAAATTGTCGCATGAAAATTGAATACTAAGCAGGTCTAACTGCTTCAATACGCAAGGCAAGAGCCAAATTAAACTTAGTCAGGGAAAACCTGCATTGCTAAGTTGCATTTGCAGTTGGTACTACTTACCAAAGATTAAGCAAATATTTATAGAAGCGAAACTTCTGCTCTGAAAGGCTGTAGGTAGTTTTGCAGCCTTTAATTTATACGAGTAGTAAAGATTGTATCCTCACTTGCACCCGACTTTGCGCTCCGTACTTGATCATCGATATAATCATCCTTTATGGGTATAAAGTTCCTCATCCCCCATTGAAAAGGGAGGATCCTCGACGATAACAGTCGGGTTTTGTTTTTTATGTACCCTTTCTTCTCCTCCGGTCGTTTTCGCAACTGTGATTCGCAACCAGTTCTTGTGGAGAACTTTAATATCGCGATGCAGGGTTTTGACTTTAAGTTCTTTATAGATGTCGCTAGCGTAATTTTTGTCAGCTTGATTATTTCCCAATACTATTGGCTTGGACATTTGGTCCCATAGCGAGTAATGATGAGCCGTAGGTAAATACTTTGACAAAAAGGTAGGACCCACAGGAGTGTCGCTTCTTTACGAATTTCTTATTATTTAATAGACACCTAGGATCTGCCGACATAATAATATGCAGTCGGCTTGGCTGGACTTGGAAAGTGGAGTAGGTACTACCAACAGTAAGAGATATTTCAGTACTTATACGACTGAGAGATAAAAAGAGGATTTCAAGTTGAAGTAATTTTAATTTTAGTTGCTGGGTATGTTTTATGTATTCGGAAAGATAATATAATTAATTAATTATACTTTTATGAGTAAATCTTTGACTTTACCAAAAATAAAATGCTTACAGTAATTGAAATGAAGCCATGTTAATGTAACGTATCTATATACAGGGAAATATCAAATGGTTCATATTAAAAATCAATGAGAGCAGCTTCGATGGATGGGGTGCTATTACATTCTAATGTTAGCAATTTGTCTAAATCGGTTCAGCCGTTTAGGTGATGTTAAGCAGTAATGTTTCGGTTCTATGTATGTACAGGGTGGAAACACACGGTTGAACATATGGTTATAACAGAAAATTTACGTTCAATTTTGAGAAAAACCATAAAATAAGTTAAGTCCGTAATAAAAAAAAAATAGAGAGCACAGTTTTTTTTAACTTATCATTTTACTAGCTTTTGCCCGCGGCTTCGCTCGCGTTAATATAGAATATTAGAAAAAATACACGTGGCGCCATCTATTACCATAAGAACGTTATTGTTACTGTACTTTTTTTTTGAGATGACATGTTATGACGTTTCTGTACATCTGACAACGTATATGCAAAATTTCAGGATGATCAGTTCAGTGGTTTAGGCGTGAAAAGGTAGCAAACAAACTTACTTTCACATTTGTAATATTAGTTAGGATAGGATTTGCGCACGTTATTTCTAACGTGACTATTGATCAAAATAGAAATCCAAAGCAGAGGTAACATTTTTTCTTCAAGTTAATACATTTTCCTGAGTTCAGTTCTGTATAATATTCCTAATTCCGTTTAAAATCGCTCACGACTATTCAATTACACTAGGAATACATAATTGCATAGCTCTTCAGCAATTAAATAGACCGACAAAGTCGTCCACTGCTCAAGAGAGATATCTCTGGGAGTGGGAGTGATAACTCCCACTGCTGACAACGCAATCTTCAGCGGGACAGTTTTTTCCAAACACTATTAAATTATATTCCCAATCCTATAAAGGCGGTATGTTGTACAAGTAACGAAATAAAACAAGACAGAATGCCCACCCCATACAAAGTATTTAAAAGGAGATTCACGCATAAATTCTAAGATAACTTCAGCTCATAAGACAATGCTGTCTTCGCATCGATGCCGTTTTTCATTTCTTGGTTATCGAAGATTTGGATAGGAATAATATCTACAAATATTAATTTTCCTGCCAAAATAACAGAACTGCCCTAAGCATACATTATACAGTCTATAGTTCAAATATATAATACGCTAATAATTAGTGTATTCTAATATATTTAACGTATAATTAGTGACTAATTAATATGAGTAATTTAACATGTATTTTTGGTGTAAGCTTTGTTGTTGGTTGGCCTTAAAGAAATAAATAATTGTTAGACTGCCTCGTTGTTCTAGTGGTTGAGAGGCTGAGCACAAGGTTCTGGGTTCGATTCAGAGGTCGGGCAGTTTTCCATCAGGAAGTTTTCAATAAAAGTAAGTTTCGATTTGTGCCCGGTTGATGGCAATAGTATTGCCCCGTGGCGTTGGTGTCCGTTGGTGCCCCACATGGCGAAATGTGGGTGTGCTATTGGATATACCTCTGCCTAACTCTTTGTGGATAACAGGTGCGATGTTATGTTATGTTACGATGACGTCGAATTAATACTTTGTTAAATGGAACGCATAGCATTCATAAGTTGACAACGATTACCCAATCGAAAAGTAAATAATGAAGGAGTCAAAAACGTAATACGAGTACGACACAATAGCATTTGATACCTAGTTTTGTTTAGATGCATGATGTACTCAATACGTGGTAACCGTTTGTGCAACGGTGTATTCCACTCTGTATATATTATAAGGATGGTTGCTGTTCTTATTAGGCAATCAAAAAAAAACCATCTTATTGGTACTCAAAGAATATACAAATATCCAGCAAAGTGCAACCAAATCCCCAACCTCAACAACAGCTGAGCCTTCTATATCTTTTTGTTTGATAAGATCACAGTGCCAACTTGATTGTCCCTGCTACCTAATGAGGTACTTAATCTCGGTCCTCTTGGCAATGCTCCTACTGTTTCCACCGGAATGCCAGTGTTTTTGCAACTATTTTATCATTCACTCGTGTCGTATATTAGGGCTCTTGTGTTATTTGCCACAAATTAGTTATGTGAGTTTTTATGCATAAATACTGTATGTTACTCTGTAATGTAGAAGTACGTTAAGACTTAAGTTTTGATCTTCAAAATAGAATCAGTTTATTTTCTGTTAATCTAGGCGCTCAAGTTATTGAAAATGATTAAGAACAATCAAAACGCTTGCTTACTAAGTGTTAGCGACTTTAGACCACTATTCAGTGGTATACCTATAGGGTGTAACAAGACCCTTAACGAAGCCGTCAACCAAGCAATAAGTACATCAAACTAAGTAACTTCACACGAAAAATATTGCTGGGAAAAGTCTTTTTTTTTGGGGTGAAAAATCACGTTTTACGGTAGGACACAATGTAACGGACTCAAAACATTGTGACGATGGATGGATTGAATAGTACGAAGGTCGTGAAGGTGTTTAATGTAAAAATCTTACATTAAAAACATGAATTAAAAAAAAAATGTGAAAAACTCTTGTTACACCCTTTATACATACTTAATGGGTGTAAAAGAACCCTTAACGAAGCCGAAAGGCATTTATTCTCCCCGTCATTGTGATTTTTTATTTTGTTTTAGAACATACCTGGGAACCGTCTTGTTACGGAGATATTGGGGTCAAAGTATTATAACTTATGTTATACTTTACTTTAAATACCTCCATGACCCCGTACTATTCAATGCACCCATCAGCACAATTTTTTGAGTGCGTCACATCGAGTCCTACCGTAAAATGTGATTTGTCATCCCCAAAAAAAATTTCGTTTCCATGCAATAACTTTTGAGTAGAGTTTGATGTATAGGACGCTTGATTGACGGCTTCGTGAAGAGCCGGTTTACACCCTGTATGTACCTTAACTTGCCCCTTTTTTTCCATGGGGTAGGCAGAAACTATAGACCGCCAAATCACACATCTTTTCACACTCCTTTTGTTTCGTACACGCTCATACATCTGGTCCTAAACGCACGCCGCTTGCTAGTATTCGCTGGTATTATTTATCGTACGTGTTTCATGAGAATGGAGACAAAATCCCAGTACCCAATAAATCTACCGAATCCTTTTGAAAGAAGCCAGGCCTACTTCTGGACAATAAATAATATTCCCGACACCAAACGCTACCCAATAACACGGACTTCCTAAGAGCTCCAACGGAAGAGTAAAAACATTTTTTCACACTGACACGAATGAGAAATCTTTCTCCATTATTCTTCACAAATCACATTTATGAATGACGTAACAATAAAAGTTACAGAGAGTGCTATAAAAGGAGAAAAGACCAATGATTCAAGTTAACTAGAATGTTCTTAATTTCATTTACTTTATTCTCCAGGGAATAATCATGTCCTGTTGACGTTAAAGAATGTTCTGGACATTAGGAATCGGAGCCATTTAGGGACTCCCTAAGGTTGCGGACACATGGACAGGGTCAAATTAAAATTAGTTAATAAAACTCTGCTGGAATGATGAATATCCCTAAAGAAATATGTCATAAAAATGAATTGATGATTGTTGGAGGGCCAACGACCCTATGGTGAGTTTAGAAAGTAATAATAGCTTTTTTTTTCCCCTAGCCTTCTCTGTGCCACTCCTGGGAAAGGCCTCCCTCAACTCCTTCCATTTCTCGCGAACCCAGGCATCCTCCTTCCAGTTCTGATGAAACCTGTCTAGTTTGTCCCACCATCTCCCTCGTGACCTGCCGCGACCCAGCCTCACTGTGTCAGGGCACCAGTTTCCTGCTATTTTGCCCCAGTTAGTCCGGCGGCAGACATGTCGTGCCCAGTCCCATTTGAGTTGGATAGCCTTGAACTTCTAGAAAGACGCGACGAACAAGTTAAACCACGTGCGATTTTCCGCTCCTCCGCGATGACTTGCCATTTTCAAACTGCTGGCAAAACTAGTGTATGTGGTACATTAAATAAACCCGGTAATTCTGTATGTGTATCATTCATTGCTGCACCAGAGACTAAAATTAACGCGCGGTGCAGTCACACGAACCGCTTGGCTTCCACGTTTATACTTGAACTTCAATCAAAGTGGCTCCCTACAGGAGTCTGTGTTCCTGGTAATTACAATCTTAGATCAAAGCATTAGATAATTAACATAGAAGCGCGTGTTACTTAGCTAACTTTGTTGTCACTTAGGGGTAAATGCACCCATTAAATTGAACGCGATCAACACAATATATTATAACTACTTTCCAAAGTCGTCATTGTCTATATTCTGCAACAATGATGACATGGACAGATCTCGAACGCGGTTTAAACTAGTGTTCAATTGTTTTGGTGTAATTACAATAGCCTTTGAGATCAAGATAATTTCAAACCCAAAAAAAAATTACGATACTATTATATATATTATAAGTATAACAAACATTCGTCCCCTAAATACAAAACGGCAATAAGTATCGAAACGAAACGGTAAAAGTAACGGTAATAAGAACCTTCGGCACATATGCACGTGTACGCAACCTAAGGGAACATTACGCAAGGCCGTCCCTACAACACATCCATCATGATGAGGACAGCACTCGGCGGGTATCCCGCCGAAAAAATATTGATAATGTCTCCCGAGACCCGATCGCATTGTCAAGGACATATGACGCCCTGGTACCTACTCGACAACGAAATTGGATAAACTGGCCTTAGGATGTTTGTCGGAGAGATTTTAACATAATTCGGAATTTTTGTTACCGTGCCATACCGTAAAAACATACTTCATGACATTGCTTTAAGGTCATAAATTACGTTACAATTAAGACAAATCTACAGAAATGTAATTTCCAAAGTAAAACAGATTTAAATCTGTGCCAAATTGCATCGTGTTCCTAAAGCGGAACACACTTGAATACTGTTACTGCTGCCGAAAAGTTTGGATTAAAATATATCTCCTGAACTTTCTTAACTCCTAGTCATTGTTCAGACCGCTTCTAGCTGTTACAGCTATTTATTCTCGTAGTGGATAGTAAACTCACTTAAATGGCTGGTAAAGTAACTAAATTCAATTTATTGTTCATACAGCTAGAGCCTGGCCTATTAGATTTGCGAATTGAACTAAATGAATGGAAACTTGAAGCCTAAGTAGTAACAGAAATATTATTAAGCTGCAACGAAATTGGAGAATACTCTGCATATTTATTGTGCGTATATGAATATATGGCGACTACACACTACAAAAACATAAGGCATTCCAAAACAAACACTCATACTTGAAAAACCGCTGAGATCAAGCATGAAGTAGCTTTTCTCGTTTATTTTGCCAAAACGGGGCTTCATAGTAAATGGACTTGGCCTACATTGATATTCCCTCCGTCCATCTTAGCAATAACTCAAAATGAAGGACGAGAAATATCACAGAATGTCCCAAAAAGCCTCATAGGCCGAAATTGTAAGCGCCAAGGACGAATCACATTTAGGCATTCTAATAAACGTAATTTCTACGGAACATACCAATAAAAAGTTTATTGGATGGCCGCTATATTACCGGTATTAACTTTGTAATGTTGTAAATGTTTATTTAATTAATTTTCCGTATAATATCGGCGGGTAAGTCCAATACACGAAAGCAACTCAAATTAATTTAGTGAATAAAGATTGACTCGAAAAGTTATTAAGAGTATGTTATTTTTAGTAAATACGGATATTGACGGAAAAATGTTTTTATAAGACTTCGTGTTGCGTCAGGATTATATTAAGTTGTTCTAAAATTTGTCAAAAATGTCGTGTATCCAACATGACAGTATTGACATTGTTTCTAACATATTTTCCAACACCTTTTTTAAGTTTACCGAAAAGATAAAAGAAATCAGTAGTCACAAAATGTAGAAAACATGGTTTATGCCTTGATGTAGACGCTGAATAAAATATCACAGAACTCTTTAAAAAGCTTTATTACTCCCAAACGTACAGTTATTTAACGCTGAATATCCAAAATTACCATTAAGCTAGTACGAAACGAGCATACTAAAGCAAACAACAGTAACATGAGCACGACAATTTAAGAGAATTCGACTGCATTTGTTTTTAGTTCGCTAATGAACTGGCTGGCATGGAAATGGAGTGAATTTGTACCAAATTAGTGCTTGTGTTACGAACCGAGACTATTGGAATGAAGAGTCGTTTTGTATTGTTATTTTAAACGCTGTATTAAGCTTTCCCAGTTTATAACTAAACTTCACTGTCAATGACGGGATATCTTCCGTGATTTTCAACTATTGTGAGCTCCCGATATTGTTGACTGATCATCCCGCGATCATGGCGCTTGCAACAGCAGCGAAATATCGGAAGCGAATTTCCTAAAATACTCACAAAACATCACAACATTCAAACTTTGAAAACATTTCTAAATAAAGAATAGTTGTGAAAATATGTATAGCTTATACACTTTGTCTTTACTATGTAACATGCAAAGGCTTAAAAAGCTCATCAGAATGAAAAATCCTTTGTCAAATGCAATAAAACAGATAAAAGCTAAAGCTTGCTGCAGTCAAATGACCTAAATCACACGTTCGGTGGAATAAAAAGGACTTGGGTCCACTTCGACCTCATTCAATTTGTAGTCTTGTTCAATAAAAGTCACTAATAATCACTCGAAAATTATTCGCATGTTCAAAAAAAAAATAACTCTTGAAAAATCAAATAACGTAAGGAACGTTTTTTAATTTTATGTTTTGTTGTTTTTTTTTGTCAATTATTTGAAGTTGAATGCAGAATGTTGTTTTAAATACGTTTACCACCAAATTTTGCACTTAAGATATGCTGTGCAGTCGGCTTTAGTTAGTCAACTCCAATAAAATAAAACTTACTAGTATTTTCAGTCGGTCAGGTAGCGGTTCTAACTGCCTAAGTTAATACGTTGGACAGTTATTGGCAGCCCTGTTCCAACCAATCTTGGCCTCCTCCCTTCCATACCATGTTTCCCTGGTTTCCCTGGTCATCGCTATGAAATACGAAAGTCAATACTTAGTAATAAAAGTGGTACACGTTTATGTACTAGACGAAACGTGAAGCGTCAATCGTCACTTTTTGAGTGTCGACTCCTACGTATAATACACGAACTCAATCCAACTTTTATATTGAATTTTTAATAACGAACTTTGAAGGAGGCTCCGCGTCGCGAATCGCGATGGCGAAATATGAAACTGAATACTTTAATTCTTTGATCGTGTTAAATGAGTTTCTACGTGTTTGGGAAACGTTATTTTAATCTCTTTTTTTTGAAAATTTGATTGGTTTTAATTGATAAATGGGATTACCTTCATGTTTTCGATCGAATAGAATGATATTTTGATTGCGCAAGTCTTTTCCGGTTTTGTGCCCAGCGAAAAAGCAATACGTTTGCAGTCTATTAAACATTTTATTCGACGTATCGATGATTCCAGAATACGACGGCAACTTTACCTAGGCCTCGCTAAGGTCTGACTCTGTAAAAGTTGCGTAGTTTAGACTGAAAGACCATCCAGCTACGTTTGACAAAACAGAAATGATTGTACAGTCCTCCGAAAATTTAGTGGAACTGAGGCAGTGCGTGTAGCACTATACGGTGGTTCAAACCCGTGGGAGATTCATAGTACCCTAGTATCGGTGTGCCCTTAATGCAAAACGAAAACAATTTCGGAGAAAAGAACCCTATTCTATAGAACCGTATTCTCCGAAATTGTTGTACTGTGCACAAATACATTTTTGACGTTAAAAGAGCCGCTGGAAAATCCTACATTGGTATCCTTTTAGAATAAATTAGTCCATCGTTATTACAGTTTTGTTTTCTCTTCCAAACACATACCTATCTTTCAAACACACAGGCACACAGTGTGTACCAAACATCCATACCCTAATAACAGTAAAATGTGTTACTTCCACACTTTACTATTATTAGGTATGGATGTATTGCAACCTGTCTCGGCATTGGAGTTGTAAAACAATTGAAATTAATGAATTATATTAGGGGTGCACCCTTAAAGTTGCCGATAAGTACTTGTTCTCCCCATCATCACCGCGATATTTTTTTTTGTTCTGCATCATACCAAACATCTATTTCCGGAGATATTGGAGATCAAAGTTCCAACTTTTTCACAAGTTTATTTTTAAATACTAGCTTTTTAATATTGGTTTTTAGGATATAACAATACCCCCCATGACTCGTTTATTATTCAATGCATCCATGCACAATGTTTTGGGTTTTGGGTGCATTACATGGAGATTTATCGTAAAACGTGATTTTACACCCCAACAAAAAAAATCATTTTGGCGGCTTCGTGAAGGATTCGTATACCACCTGTATATTGTGCTTTGCACGACTAACCCCGTAATACTTACGTTGTGCAACAGTCAATCACCGTACCATCACAACGCTCAATTAGACTCAGGAAGTTATTATGACAACAATGTTTGTTTTTATGGGTCCCATAGTAAACTTCGCAAAGAAACCCCTATGCCTTTACACAGGGGTGATAGGCAATATGTTGTGAAAGCCGATATCAGTGCCATCAATAGCCATTGAGAGTACGATCGAGTATATAATAGTGGGGGCGTATTATGGATTGGTCGTCTGTTTAACCTATACATACTGTGAAAATTTATAGAACAACACTTTTTTTAAGAAACGACACAGAAGTTTAACGCTGGTGGGTCTAGACTTATGTACCTACTACATTCATGGTATCACTTTGCATTCAAGTCAATTTCTTGAGTAAATCTTCCATTTGTTAAATCCCATTATGACTGTACTTCCTGCCTTTATAACACACTAGCTGTGGCCCGCATCTTCGTTCGCGTGGAAATTTTGATGTATAAATGCGTCCAAAAAAGTAAAGTATCATGTGCTATTTCAGACTATACTTAATCTATCTCTGGTCAAATTTCATCCAGATCTGTTCAGCCGCTCTGGCGTGATTAACCCTTCGTGTGCCGGGAACGTGGATCTACGCGAGACACAATAGCTTTTTAATTGTGTCTATATACTCGGCATACGAAAGGTTAAGTAACAAAGATCCATTCATCCATCCAAACTTTCGCATTTATAATATTAGTATAATAAGTAAATAATCATTAAAGAATTAACTTGCTTTATTTGATCCTAATTAACTATAACGTAACGCTAAATCCAAACACCAGGCTATCATAGTTGCTGACAAGTTTCGAGCCTCAATTAGCAGTTCCACATAGTTTAATAGTGACAATAAACGCGCGTAGCCTCTTCATACATAGTGACATCATTATATGTTATGCCCATTGTATTGAGCCTGTAAACGTTTGGTTAGTGTTAAACATAATGTTCTTCTTAATACAACATAGTTTATTTTGAGGTCACTTTTGAAGAACAGATTGGAGTCACAGGATCGCGATCAAGTTTACAAACTTGAACAGGTAATATCAGGATGTAATATGAGTAAGGCAAAACACTACTTGGTATTGGGTGTGAATCATACTTTTCAAAATGGTATATTCCTCGAACAGAGCCACAATCTGGTATAATATGAAATACTCGTAGTATCAAACAATAACAATTTAACGTCACAAGTGACCCGTAAGTCATTATCGCCAATCCAGTAGTCACAATAAACATGGGGACACTGGGACCGAACTTGTAGAAAGTTGTGCCAACAATATGATTCGAGTGATCGACCATACGGATACGAGACCTTTTCCAACAAATCTAATAATAATATGGCTGAAAGGTTGAAGGTCTGATTTGAAATATATCTCTGTGATGTTATGTAAATTATTGTGTTATATGATATTGATTATGTAAGTCAATTCTGATTTTGATGGGTCCACTGCTGGATATATGCCTCTTCAATCGCACGCCACTTAACTCGATTCTCGGCACCTCTCATCCAGTTGCTACCAGCCACCTTGCAAAGATCGTCGATCCAACTAGCCACAGGGCGTCCCACCTTACGGTTACCGATTCGCAGTCTTCACTTAAGTACCGTTCTACGGGAAATATGGCCGGCACATAGGCACTTCAGCTTACTTATTCTGTGATCTATGTCGACAATTTTGGTACTTTGTCGGATCATCTCGTTCTGGATTCGATGATCCTCACAAACTTTCGCATATTTACGAGTATAATACAAGTAGTGAGATTTAAAATCTAAACATCTAGATTATTTAGAAATAACGAACTGCCCTCTCTGATCTTATACTCCAAGGTTTTTTCTCAGAATTGTTGTATTCAAGCTCACAAGATAATTTTGTGAAAAATACTGCAATCTTTTAAGAACCTCTTTTAATATGC
Organism: Eugnorisma glareosa; assembly: GCA_947578425.1. NCBI lineage: Eukaryota > Metazoa > Arthropoda > Insecta > Lepidoptera > Noctuidae > Eugnorisma > Eugnorisma glareosa. Next base: position 3,724,412 of record OX387974.1, on the reverse strand, counting down.
TAAGGGTCACTTAAGTATCTCGTCAAGGGTACAGGTACCAAAGAAACGTCATTAAAGTTGAAAATCAAGTTGACACAATTTGATGGTGGATTGATACTCGTATTATAAAGAATCTGCATTCAATACAACGAACTCAATTCTAAATTTCCTGACTTGGATGTGTTCTTTGGTTCCCTAGCGAAGTTCAAAAGCTTGCTGCGTTCTCATTTGAACCGACATCTAAACGGCTATAATTAGTTTTTATTTTGATATTTTGTCTATTATTGTTATTAGTGCTTTATATCTTTATTGTACTTGTGAATGTTGTGTACACCTGTAATTGGTACCTACATCAGAACCCTAACGTGTATACCTACTTATAGTGTAAAATGTATGTACTGTTGGTGTACCTATTTTAAATAAATAAATAAATACGACCCGAATAGCGCAGCGGTTTTGAGGCTGCCTTACGTTCTTAAGGTCCCGGGTTCGAATCCCGGTAGGAGCAAACGTTTGTGTGATGAGCATGGACATTTGTTTCCGAGTCATGGATGTTTATATGTATAATAAGTATGTATTTACAAACAAAAAAGTATCTATGTAGTAGTATCAACTATCTGGTGTCCACGACACAAGCCTCGTTGCTTAGTGTGGCACCTAGATGGCGCTGTGTGTAATGTCCAGCGATATTTATTTATTTAAATGACTCAATACTCTATATCTTACCTCTAATATAATATGACTTAATACCACTCGCACAGATCAGGAAAGCATGGCTTAAAAGGGAGAATGCCTAGAGTCAGCAACGGGTGGCAATACTTTTTGTTGGGTTATCAATGTATTATTAAAAATACGGTACCACCAGATGACCGAAATGACTTTACTAATTAAAAGCACAGCCATATTTTTTTTTAAGTGTACTCTGCGACAGCTCTGTCGAGGCGAAAAAAAAGAAAAAAAAATCAAAACCAAGAAATATCATGAGTGCCGTAACGGGAATCGACATAGCGGGAATGATCCGTCTTTTGTACCGTAATAACGATATCTTACAAGAATTTTAGTCAAATTAATTACCCCAAACCAATCAATTGAAAGTTACAAACAACATGAACCAATTAAATCCAAGCATTCACATCTTAAACGAAACCTCCTCGCTATCCTACTACCCCAATACTCAGATTCGAAGAAATCGTTAACAGTGCAATCAATACAAGTCGTGCCCTCAAGATGTACTAGCGATGTAGGTCAGGCTGATAACGCACCTTATCTAGCCCATTCCACCGAGGACTGTGATAGAATTAGAACGAACTGATACTAACTGAATTGAATTGTCTTAAGGATTATTCGGGCATTCTAGAGTGGTTTGTTTCCGTGCTGCAAATGAAGGTTTCACTCGATTTTTACTATTTTGTGGAATTTGATTTGCTATGCAGTATGTACCTATAATTGCATAGATACTTGTATTGTATAGCGGGCTGGTGTCCGCAACTCCACGTCTAAGCGCGTATTTTGCGTGCGGAAGGGAAACTATTTATGCCCATTTTTACTAACACTCCCCGTCATCAAGCTAACTACTATCTACTTGAATTTAAGTAGTTACCTACGCAATCGTTTTTATGCAATATACATATAAGCATTTAAACGAAGTAAGAAACGTCAAAGAAAGCAAATTTCTAACTTTTGACAGTCCTAACTTCAAGTATTACTAAACTACCGAATAAAAATCATATCTTAAATAATGACTTATACATAAAGATACGGATGTTAGTGCCACCTCTTCACGATTGCTCAAAGTGTGCCAGTGAAAACACAATTATACCTAAAGTTACCATAATGCAAAATCAGTTTTTCTCGAGTAACAATGGTTGCACCTTTGAGCTGACATCTTATAGGTTCCAAAATACTATATTCGTAAGAATATTGAACAGATACAATCAATACAGTGCGATGTGTGTACAGAGTCACGAGCACTGAAATATTTATACACGCAGTATCTTTTGAAATTGATTTTCTTCTACTGTTCTAAGTATTAATTGTAAGTAAATGTGGTTACGTACATAGTATTTTGGCACACTGTTATGAAATATATCTAGAACCCTATAAAGCCATTGTTGTGGTGGTCATTAGAGCCATGAGAATGCAATTGTATGAGAACGTTTTAAATACAGCATGTATCAGAAAAGTATGGTCTTATCAAGGGCGTAATTCAGACCATCAAACTGAACAACTTCTTCCATGCATCCAACATCGTTATCGCGATAAAATAGTCATCAGCTATCCCATACAAAACTTCAACACCCACTTGATCCTAATTTAAGGGACAGCTGATATATTTTTCTCGATTATGAAGTTGAGAAAATCGATCAGTTATTTGGTCTGAAACACCAAACCATTGAGTTATAATATTACCTTGTATATCTGTCACTGTATAACGAGCTGTCACGATGCAAGCAGACGTCATTACCTGAAACGTAATTATGATAGCTGTAGCGGGATTCAGTTAGAAATCAAGTTATAACACGTAATTCAAGCTGTCAGTGTGTGTGACATCTGCGTTTAAGTTTTGAACAAGTTGTTTGTAACAAACTATTAAGTTAAAGATTACAGAAAGTTTGAATGAATTTGTAATGAACCTGTAGCTGTAGCAACAAAAAAGTTAAGCACATTTGGGGTCGTTCTATCGTGCTTAACATCACGTATAAAATTATAAAAAATGTTCTAAAATGGAAATATTTGTCCATCATTCGAAAAAGTCATGTCTTTAGAAAATTAGTTAAACCTTTTTGTTCTGCCTCTGTAGAACGACATTGATTCATTTTTCAAGCTTAAACATTGTTCTCGAAATTAAGATCCCCCAGTCTTATGCATACTATAAATCCATTTAGATTTAAAGTCACCGTGAAATACCAAAATCCAAGAATTAAAAGCAAGAAAAAAAAAATGCAAATCAAATATCGAACTACTTTAGCTATCCCATACCACACGCAATAATAATTCCAAAATGTTATTCCAGAACGTTCTGGTACTAACAAATGCCTATATAGCATGTTAGGGCAAGCAAAAAAACTAGGCTAAACTATAAAAACAGGGAACAACGGTTTGGGACATGTGTTCAGTAGAATACTAAGTAGCGTTAGCATGAAAGGATCCGCTGTGTTTTTTTTACTAGAATTTGAATAATTTTTCAAGTAGTACCTACTTAGTAGGTTCATAGGAATTTTAGTAAAGTTACTATGCTATCTTTTATAACTTATAAGAGTAGAGGAACACCAAAGAAACGATGGATGGATTATGTGAAAGATGATATGGCACAAAAGGTCGAGTAATAGAGAAGTGTGGAAGAAGAAGACATGCTGCGCCGACCACAAATAAATTGTGTTAAGGGCAAGAGAATTATGACTATGTTTCCTTTAAAAAAACTTAATTTATGGAGTGTAACACAAGAACGTTATATTTATCAATTGGGTTCTATATAAAAGCCCCCATCTGTGTTAAAGCAAGTAGATACGTTTGGCACACCCCTGGGGCAGTTCATCTCTTTACGTCTCCAACGCTCCACTTCTACAATATCCTAGACATAACTATTGTTATTTTCTAATCCCTGCCCAAATAAAGACAATGCCCAATACATTGTATATCTTAAACTGGCTTGAAAGGCTAATATTACTCCGTGGCACGATAATACGGATACTATAGACGTCCCATTCAATTAGGGCTTGAAATTACCTTATATTTCAATACGGTATCGGTTTTATGCCGGAATTCATTAATTATAATAATCAACACAGAAAACACCGTTAATAAATAACAGTGTTAAGTAAACATTAACGCCATGCGTAATGGATGACTTAAAATCTCTGCAGTAGTTATTAATAATAACAGTATATAATAATATATACATATATTTATACAGTAATTTAGTGTTTTCTACAATCTCCTGCAAGCTTCAGATTTCCCTGTACCACGCAGCAAGCGAGTGCATCCCTATAAATAATACTAAACGAACCGTATACTTACTACAAACGACTTCTGAGTCCCATCCCTATCCGTTTGAGTGATGTACTATGTCATCTCGTAATCCGGGACTGATCCCGACGTAGTGCGTAATCACATTACTGCTCTTTTCTGTTATCCTGGTACCCGTATTGGATTATGCTGACCGATTTCTGTTGGATTAATGTTTTTTAGACAAAATGAACCCAGACCATTTAAGGACGAATTTGATTTACAAAGTTTCTATTATATTTCACTAATAATAACCATTAGAGTAATTAGGACAGATTTTTTTCAATTAAGCATAATGCAACTTCTACGACACGGATCAAAAATTATTCAGGACTTTTAAAATGAACTGTGTTGATCTGGAAATAATAGGGAGAAATATTGAGTCTGACAAAAACTTTAAGCTTATCGGTGGGCGTAGATAAACCTCCAACATCATTAAAAGGCAAAATATTTATGCAATATGAAAAAATATGACTATCTGACAAATAAATGCTCTCAAAATAGATTCATCGTATTTTGTTCAAATAGATCTTTGTTGTGGCGTCAATCTGTCTGGCAAGTGGGATGGCGAGGAACGTTTTCTTTGAAGGTGCTATTCAATATACTTAAAGTATTTTTAGAAAGCTTTGCTTCAGTTTCCTTTGATAATTGTCAGCATTTTTTACAAATAGAAAGTTACGTTCAGTTTCTTGAAATGACTTTCAGTGGAGCCACACAGGGGGTTTACTATGACGTCTTAAAGCAGCAGTAATTCCAGTATGGGAAAGATACAGAGCCATACATGTCCTCTAGCGCCATCTCTTTCCTATACTGGAATTACTTCTGCTTTAAGACGTCATGGTAGGCCACCAGTTGTTTTTCTTCGTAATATAGAAATTATTTTAAAATGTGCATCAGTGGCACCAAAAAAACAAAGACCATTCTCACACAGTATCCAATGGTGGTGATAGTTTTAACCAACAAAAATAATTTCCGTATGGTACCAGGCATGCATAAGCTGAGGAGCACATAATAATAAACTTTCAATAACTTGATACGAGGATGCAAGTTCTCTTCATGTTCAGCGTAATAATCTTACAGGGAAAACTGAAAGTTTACTATGCGAAGCTAATATGCCAATGGAAGTCAAACAAAACCGTTGAAGTTTCCCGCACATCTACTTGATGGGTAAAAGATAAAACTGTGTTTAGAGTTGTGTTACATCATTACTAAATGGTCTATTTTTTATGGCGGTATAGATAATGTTATAAATCCTACAGCTAGATTACCATGAATAAATCACACTATCACAAAATTCATAATCGTTTTAATAGTCAGCTAAAAAGGAGGAGGTTATGTATTTGTCCGGTATCATTTTAGGGTTAAGTACCTAAAAAGGAAAAAACGGAACCCGATAAATGTTCACACGCGTATCTGTCTGTCTGTCCGTCCGTCACAGCCAATTTACGCAGAAACTACAGGACCGAAGTGTCTACTAATATCATAAATGTGAAAGTAACTCTGTCTGCCTGTTTCCATTTTTGTGCCTCAACGGCTTACCGAATTTCGATGAAATGTCGCACGTTTAGGTGCTCTACATATGTACCAAGCCCTGGTTTGGACATTGGATTTTGACTTTTTATCCCGGTAATAAAAATCCTGCTAATACAAGTCCAGTATTTGAAGAGATAGAGCTAAACAGATCGTCTAGCGCCATCTCTTTCCCCCAATGGAATTACTCCTGCTTTAAGACGTCATGGTAGACCACCTGGTAGTAGGTACGGCCCCGTGCGATAATTTCGGACATCATTCAACTTATTAAATAAAAATGTATACATAGATGTTAGTTTTTAAATTATCTTCGAGACTAAAATACATACCAATGATTATCAGATTATTATAATATTAGAAGATACTATCAATAAACCTCGATAGATTCTATACTGGAAGCCGTGCTACACGTAATTTTCAGGAGTCAAAACAATACCCAAGAGGGCCTCAAGCACCTGACTTCGATAGTATCTTATATTAATTCCGTTTATCATTGTTTTAGCACATGCGGGCTTCGCACACATAATTAACCGACGCCTGAGGGGTATAATAAATTGACAATGGATCTTGGCAGACAAAATACTGTACCGAGGGGTTAATATGACAGATCAAGCTTTAGAAAGACATCTGTCACATATGTATGAGAAATAAAGAAAAAACTCTACGTTTATCCGTACTTTTTCTCTTTTTTTATGCCATTAATTCGAAATTTTAAAGCGAAAAATGGTTGACTAAGTTCAGCCAGTGTTGCTGAAAGTGAAAGAAGTAATTGGTTCAATTTTTAAATTGTCTCGGGTTGGAACATTATCTAGAATAGTTTTGAATTCAAAAATAGTTTCAACTACATACCTTAATGAAGTGATTTATTAATTATTCAATACTTTTTGTAATACAGTTTTGTTTTTAGCTCAAAGCAACTTGAACATTTCATTGCAATGAGGGCTATCGTTTTTGAGCTCACCAGATGGAGCCACTGTCACGTAAGGTTATGTCAATAATTCTATTATATACTTTACAGTACCAATAACTTCATAAAAAGTTTATTTTATTACGTATAACAAGCAAGTCTTACTATCTAGCTCCTAAAGTAATACATAGTACATCTTCGGCAAATTCCGCCAACATACGAGGACGTGGCGATTGACGCCCTATAGAGCTTAGACGTCGCACTAATAGTTGTAGTAATTGCTCAGGCGCTGTAAAATACTCGTTTAGTTCGTGATCGAAGATAAAGCGTCCCGCTTGGCTTGTTAGATTGTTACGGTGCTACTATTTCCTTGGGATTAAGTACCAGGGAGACATGTGTGGAGAGAATGTTGAAGTTTAATGTTGAAGACCAAAATTAAGTCTTTTATAGGCTAAGAAAATACTCAGCCGTTAATAGTAGAGAAGTTCGGTTATTGAATCTCATTATGACATATTAACGCCCGGTTAATGTCAATACGTTTTTACTGTAATAAGAATCGGGCCATTTGTAAGAAATGGGACAATCACCAAATAACAACTGCCCAGTTATTTTCAAAGCTTTTTCCTCCATTCATCAAAATGAAACGCGAAAGTCACTCTGTGTATCTTTCGTCTTTCGTGTATGTAACTTGGAAAAGGACGAAGTTGCGGAATTATTACGTTTCCATATCTTCCTAAAACACAAGCCCACCTTACCTATAACGCATAGCATACGCACACGTTTCAGCAATTGACGTGTGCTAGTAATCACCGTCCGGATCAATCGTTCGCATTTCGGCACTTGACAGCTAACGTCGCTGCTAATGACGTGAAATATATTGCGCATGAAAAATGTCTACACCCACAGGTTACGACTCTTGAACATTATGAATTCGACGAGAGTGTCTGGAAGTGAACGAAACCTGTGTCAATTGCCGGCTGACGTTATAGAAAATAGCCGTTCAGACGAAGCTTTTGAAAACGCCTAAAGAGACAATCGCTTATCATTTCCAGTTGAATTCTTAAACATAATAAATCATTTAATTCGCTTGACAGCGCTAAACTAAACCGCAGCAGCGCTGCAGCGCCACAAATAACGCTGGGTAGTTGCCAGCGATCGCGATTGCCAATATGAACACAAACTGTGACCTCTTCCATGCATCACTGGTGGTAAGACTACGAGACTAGGAACAGTTGCAAATAAATGGAGCGAAGACAATTTACTAATGTTTTCTACAATTTATTGACTCAATTTTTGCTGGACGCAGTTCAATGGATTTGCATGCTGTCTGGATTTTATTACTTACCTCTTCCAATTTATGTGGCACTGGTACTTTAAGCTGTTTCCCAGAAAAAATAATCAAACGAACTAAAGAACTTAAGAGAAAGCTTCTTTTAAAGTTTTTCATTGCTACTTAAGTGTAGATTAACTTACCACGAAAGTGGTGTAATTATTTTTAAGTGAATCTTTTTTAAGTCCTTGCTCCATAGTAGACCTTTACTTATAAGGGTTCCTAAATAAAATAAAAGTTGTATCTGTGAAATGTTGAATGTTAAAATATTTTTATTGTATTATGGCGATATGTTTGTATTAGGACCGCTTTTAATATTTTCCTCTTTACAAACTGGTATTGCATTTTATTATTCCGTGAATAATTACGTTTGAGGAACGAAGTAGCCTCAATTACAATCAATATGCGTAATATTGAGAATTAAAAAAAATTAAACCACCTAGATCTTCACAAACTAGAGAGAGTGAAGGTATGGGTATAACGATGTAAGAAAAAGAAATAATATAGTAACCAGCGCTCGAGTAAAGTATAGCTTTTATTCAATGCACACTGTTTATCGTTGCGAGAAATACATATTATTATGCCACTTAGAGACGTTTATCAGCAGAAGACTCCAGTCGCACCGCCTTTACGCTAAAATATGTCTTCCTGTGAAGAGATTCAATTACTCCTATTTGTCAATCTCCTTTCCACAGATTGTTTCTAAGTATACTCGTGGCAACCCTAATTTTACCGCCTCGGGCCACATTTGCGTCCCTCTCACATACACGGAAAGTTTTCTGTCTTTCACTTTCGCTTCTGTGTGACTCTTCAATGGTGGTTATCGCGTATGAATTCGCCGCTAGAGGCGCTAGTGTACCGCGAAAGTTCACGCGTTGCGTGCTTTTTTACCACGTATTTTGACTAATATTCATGATTAATTGATAAAATCTTCAAGTCTTAATTAATCAGGAATAGCTCAATCTAGACCTAATAGCAACTTAGGATCTTATTTGTTAGTACTTGGAGGTAAAATGATTTTTAAATGTTTCATGCTTGCTAATTTTAGGGAGAATATTGTAAATAAATGTATCTGAAGTTTACACAATGTTGTTAAAAATGCCAATACCGTTTTCTTATGAAAGAACTTGAGTAAGATTCTAAGAAGTCATATTATTAGTTTGGGATCAACTTTGAAATATATAAAAAAATATCTGCTGACTGAACAGTAGATGTTTTTGTTTCCGTAGCCTTGTTGCAAAAGTTGTTAATTATTCTAGGGATTAGGCGCTCTTAAAGTAAGTTATTTATTTTATCGTGCACACTGTTAAGGAATATGAGATGCACTATTTTGAAAGCAGTATTTTGGCCTTGGGCTCGATTTCCAGGTCTAACAAAGTTTTAAATAACCCATCAAGACATCCCAGAGTGGATTAGTGCCTGGTAGTTAGCAATAGGCTCCCGCTATTAGTTATGACAAAATGTTAGTGTATTGTAGGCACATCTCTGCCTAACCTTTCTGGATTTACAGGCGTGTATATAATGTTGACTGTCATCTACACTCAAACATAGGGTTTATGTCTTACCTATTTCAAACAGATTAGCCTCTGTCTCTGCTCCGCTATGCCCCTTGCTATTATTGTTGAATGAATATGATGGATGAAACGTCAAAATAATTTGTCACTGGCCGAAAAAGGCCAGATTTTTGTAAGTCTTTTATTTTTAAAATAAAAACATCAATTTGTCGTTGGCAAATATAATAACAAATAAAATAATTGATTATTTGATTCGTAAAACTCGGCGTTGATTTATTTTTCTTTGACAAAAATGTGTGTGCATATTTTAAATTCGGAGTTCCAGTTGAAAGTAAACATTTGCTTTTTATATATTCAAAAGTGTTTTTTTTTAAACTCATTTTATTTCTCAGTAGCGTCTGGAAATCAAACCTAGAAAATTTTGTGTAGTGACTGGAAAAAACATAACTAAGAATGTTTTCTTAGAAATTTTCGAAGAAAAACCACATTAAAATGATTATACAAAAATATTCAGTGGGAAATTATGACAATGCTGAATAAAAATATCACAGAAACTTTTGCTGTCGCGTCAATTTAAAAACGGTGTTTATAGCTAGCAATTCATTATTTGGGGTCTCATTACAATAATCATTCATCATCACACGGTTCTTTTGAAAATCAATATTCATGCTAAACAAATCATAAAACTTTTCAACCTCTCCGTCAACACCACTACAGATAAATAGAACAGAACTAGATAATATCCATAGAATAGACTTAATCCAAATTGCCATCGACGCCCCAAAAAAGAAGAGTAGAGATTACAGAAATTATTAACATCCAAAAAGTAAATCAATAGAACCAAAATCGGACTATCCATAAAGCGATCGTCTATTTAAATGCGCCTATAACCAGCGATTACACTGGACATACATCAAAGTAAAACCCTCACGTTCAATTTACTGGGCGCCTGGTATCTCCCGATTTTTAAGCAATCCCCTGGGGAGATTTTTACGCATCACTAAATTAGGTACTTGTTTGAGAACCGTCCTTACGGCAATTAATTATGTTACAGCTATGTGTCGAACTTAGGTGTTGCCTAAATAACTTACAATTTATACCTGTCGGCTGTATAGTCGTATATGGTGATATACGACTAAACAGTCAGACAGGTATAAATTGTTCATTAAAACAGAGCTGAAACCTTTTCTAAGCAGGTGTGCTTAAAAAGGGTTTCAGCTCATTTTCAGTGAAGAATTTTTGTTTTGAATTAATCAGAGAGTAAGGAACTTTTTTACCACCACTAAATCCATAGCTTTACTTTCACGAGAAACCTTACACACCGTATTTTTCTGGGCACCAAAACAAACAAATTTCTCATTAGGAACATACCCAATTTATATGACCGAGAGCTAATGAATGTGGAGGCTCGCAAATTAAAGTAAAAAAAAATGGTTTAAAATTATGTAACAAACGTATACATTATTTAAAATAAAATAAAAAAGTAAAAATAAGTAAATTTAAGTTTTAAAATGTTCGTTTGTGCACATAGGTTTATCCTCATTCGCAAATCTCAATCAAACTAAGTATTGCTGTAAGAAAACCCAATCTGGGTTAAGCTCGCCGTTGTAAATAAGTTATAAATTGTAATTTTGTGTGTCCTACTTTTATATTTTGTGTGCAATTAAGAATAAGAATAAGAAAGAATATTAGAAAATAGTACTTGGATCTAGGGTAACATGGTTGATGGATGATTAAAAAAAATTACTTTCGTTAAGTTTTTAAATCGTACATAGGATAAAAACTTACAAAATAAAGGAAGACACAAAAATAAAGTAGGCTTCTTGTATTCAACCATGTCATATCTTCATAATCATTATTTTTCCCCTTTTCACATTTTGTACCAGGCGCACAGCAAACGATGATGGTAAATGTAATACTCTTTTTATATTGAGTCACAAATAACGGGTCCTCAAAGAGAAGTGGTATTAAGGCACACACAATTTAGGAGCGACACGACGATGAAATGAATGCGAGGACCAAATTAAACCTCTTTCCGGGTCGAAAAAATCTATATTATTATCTCTGCCCAAATTGGCACGAAGCTTTATACTTACGGGAATACGTTATTAAGTCTGTGGTGGTACTCTATTGTTTAGTAGATTGGCCATTGATGCCCATCATTTGTGGACTAGGCCGCCAGAATCTGAAGGCCATTGCTTTCAGTGAGATATTGCTTTGAATGGGGCATTCGCTTGCTATCAACATTGTGGTCGATGAGAATGAGACAATGCAAAGCGGAGTTACTCATCAAATAGATTATTTTTGCAAGTAAGATATTATATTATATTTTTGGCAGAAAAAGGGGAGGCCTACACCCAGCAGTGGGTGATTCCGGACTGATTATGATGATATTGTTATTATATTAATACCTGTTGAAACAAGTGGGACGTTTCCTGCAACTTCATAAATTTGTTACGATATTACATGCAGGGTGTACAACAAGACCCTTCACGCAGCCGTCAACCAATCATTTTGTACATCAAATGTCTGCGTAAAGTTACTTGAACTTTACGCAGACATTTTTGCTGGAAAACGACTTTTTTTTGGGGTACAAAATCATGTTTTACTGTCGGACTCAATGTAACTGACTCAAAACATTATGCTAATGGATGGATTGAATAGTATGGGGATCGTGGAGGTACTGAAAGTAAACGTCTTACATTTAAAACACGTACTAAGAAAAACTTGTGAACAAGTTGGAATAAATATCTTCGTAACTAGAATATCTTCGTAACTAGAAGGTTCCCCGGTATGGTCTAGAAAAAAAAATGATCACAATGACGGGGAGAACAAGTGTCTTTCGGCTTCGTTAAGGGTCTTGTATGTATGTATATTTGATATAATCATTAAATTACAAAAAAAATACATGTATATTCGATATATTCGATCCGTGGGAATATTCGTAGCTTAATTTCAACTTTCAAGTGTATTCTCTCCTTTGTTTCCTCTCCTGCTTATTTGTCTTTAAAAAAAAAGTTGCTCCACACTTGGAATTTCTCCTGTATCGTGGGTGCGTTTACAAAGATTTAAACTTACATACACAAACATCCAAACCCGGAACCACTACTTGTAGGTCATACAAATAATTGTTCCGTGCGGTATCGAACCCGCGACACGCAGCGCAGCAGCCAATGACTCAGCTATTGCTTCCACCATGCCGACAAAGTCGTCAAAGTTTGGAAGCTTAAAACTTTGTTAGTCATAGACAAGTGCACGTAAAATTTACTTAGCATGAGTTGAAAATATCGCCAATAACCATTACACTGTCTACAAAATAAACAGTTACGGGTAATGATCTAAAAGTCGTGGCCTAATTAAGCCGACATCAAGTTTACTGGAAATAATTTATTGCTATTAATTTTGGCGTTAAAAGTCAATTAGTAAGAATGTAGAGTGTGTGTTTTAAAAAGTTATTTGCTCCGACATTTGGCTAATTATTTTGCTTTCAAAAGTAATTAGCTAAGATATTTTATTCATGAAAGATATCTGAATTTGAGTGTACTATACTTTTGTTGTACCTTTCTACTTTTACTTTTAGGGTTCTGTACCTCTAAAGTAAAAAAAAACGGCCAAGTGCGAGTCGGAATCACGCACGAAGGGTTCCGTAACATTATCTAAAAAGAAAAAAAAAATATTAATTGGCGTCAACTATGTATGTATGGGGACAACCTTTAATTTTCAAAGTCTTTTAATTTTTTGGAATTATATTTATTTGTGCTGTAAGGCCTTGCTTTTTACCAAATATTGTGATTCAATGTCAACGGGAACTACCATATAGGTTTTCGACCCAAAACCTATTGGGTACTTCCGGTTGACCTAGAATTTTAAATTTTGATTAAAGCAAGGCCTTACAGTACAAGTAAAGAGAAAATTCCGAAAAAGTTGAAAATTAAGTTATTATAAATAATAATAATAAATATGTTGGAATGTCAGGATTTATTCCGCTAGGCTTCTACATCATGTGGGCAGACGATGGGTTTCGTGCTATAAAAAGACACAGAGCGATACACTGTTTCAAGCAAAACTAACGAATTATATTACTTGATATTACAACTTAACAAAATAACACGGGGCACAATGAATCGGGTACAGTTCCAAAGGTCTTAACTCGTCCGCGATCAGACACTGACTGTCGTCCGGGCTTAGAGTTTGTGACCATCAGGGCTCTGTGACAAGCACGCTGTGGTGTGGGTAGACTTGTAAGTAGGTCGCTTGATGTCACCACTGCGTACTTGTGATTCATTTTAAGCCCGTACTAACGACCGTCTGCGACAAATAGAATATATAAAAAAGTTGAAAATTAAGGTAAAGTTTGGAACTTACAAGTTTTCGTGAAAATCTAAATTTGCCCATATCTTTTTACCGTGTTGACTCAGGACCTTGATTTTTATACACCTAACAGGTATTATAGACCTCAATATCTGGTATAAATGTCAACGTGCTAGGTCCACCCGTTCCTGAGACAATCGGTGGTGACACACGGACAAACGGACAAGAGAGTGATCTTATAAGGGTTTCGTTTTTTCCTTTTGAGGTACGGAACCCTGAAATGGAACCTCTTATTTATAGGAGAACCCTCGTGTCTGTCTGTCTGTCCGTCTGTCATAGCCAATTTACTCCGAAACTACTGGACCGATTGAGTTGAAATTTGGTACACATATGTAAGTTGGTGACCCAAAGACGGACGTTTAGCATAAATTATTGAATTTTAAACAATGGGGCCACTTTTGGGGGTAAAATAGAAAATGAAATAAAATATCGTGTTACATATCAAATGAAAGGGCTCATTGTGAGCATCTCAAATATATATTTTTTTATAATTTTAAGAAAAAATAATTTTGAAGGTATTTAAGAAAATAGGTGAAAATTAACCCTGTGGTTTCGGAACTGCAGGGCCGAAAATTTTGAACAAAAACACAAAACATAGCTCTTTGCTTATGGGTTACAAGGAAACCTATAAGAAATCTATAACAATAAATAATTTTAAAAAACTAAAGGGGGCTCGCCACGATGGTACGGAACCCTTCATTTTCGAGTCCGACTCGCACTTGACCGGTTTTTATATCTCTAAATTATATGGTGTACAAGTGTACATAATAAAGAGTTTAGTAGAGTAAATTAGAATTATTTTCTATTCCACTTACGTTTCATTACTAACTAAGCTTTATAGAATTAAAAAAATCGTATGTCACATTTAAAAATATAAAAAACTGTCCACCGGTATCGGGAACAGCGTCCAAGCTACCGGCGCGGCTGTCAGGGCTACAGAGAGAGGAACCTCCTAACAATACGAACCGTGTCCAGGAGTACCGCTTTCTGAATCAAGCCCTTGATCCAGCTGCCTAACGAGAGCCTCCTCAGGTATTGATCGAGGCACTTATCAATTAAGCCATGGGCTGATACGGCTATCGGCACAATGATCGCTGAGTCCACATCCCACACGACGACAACCTCGCGAGCCAAGTCAAGATATTACATTTATATTTATTTATTTAATCGTATATTTACTGTTATTATAATACTAATTTACCGCAAACAAAAAATGCTAAACGAAATTGTAATCCCGCCAAACATTATATTAGGCACGTGGATATTAATTACAAACACATGCTACCGATAAAAATGTAAACAACCAACTAATTATATTTCAAAGGAAATAATCAAAGGTACATTCAATTGAACAAACTGGATCAGATTACGTAAACATCATGGTTATAGCTATGCTATCAAAAAATAATAGGTATCTAATAAGCTGGTTTCAAGAGAGTATGAATAAGACAAGCTACTGAACAAAGCCGTATATTTCACTCCCTTTTTATCTGTTACCAGCCAAACACAATTTCTGTCTAAACTAGAACCATTGTTTAAATATCAACCACAGATTAATACAAATATCATTCGTTCACCATTCTAACATTCTATTGCAACGTTCCGTGTGCCCAGAAAAGAACACGTTTTGATAATACGCTAAGGATTAGATGATGTTTAGGAGTGTTAAAAATATTGAAACCTGGTTATTTAGTTATTTTGTCGATTGCAGTTTTGTTTAGGTTTAAGCATATTACTTAATGTCGTATTAATTTCTAAAAATAAATCTAAGTAACTACGTGTAACGAAACGTAACATACTCGCACGTTATATGAAACCATAACATTAAACAAAACTATCGCAAGTTAAACAAAGTCCATTTAGCTTTGGAATTTTTATCTTTATTAGAACAATTGCCTCTTTGTTTACTTTATTTAGTCATTTTAACCCTTTATTTGATTATGTCCGCTGGGACGGACATGATTTTCAGCAAAATCTTGCGAGTCACGTTAACATATTTTTTATATTTTTTGAGTGGTAATTATTCGTTTAACCTTTAATAATTTAGTATAAAATATAATCTTACACTGACAATACTGTATCTGTCAGTCGTCGAAAACAAAATGTCATCGAGGAGGAGGTCATCTGTTTTTGACAAGGTAAATAAATTTGTATTATATTGTTTTATGCAATACTATCAAACAGTTTTGGCATTATTTGTTAGAATATATGTTGTTGGTTCTGTTTGCTAACAATTCCTAAATATTTGTGCGTGTTTAATTTTTTTTTTTGCATCCTAACCTCTTTGTCCGTCACAGCGGACATTGCCAATGACTTACAAATATTGTCACAAATGACTTTGTCCGCTGAGGCGGACAATGGCAATGAAAGTATGATTTGTGGTGATGGCTTTTCCTTATTTTTTTTTTGTTTCTCGCATGTTAACAGCATGTACGTGCGACAAGAATATTGGCTTTAGTCCCAAAAGAAAGGGCACCTTCTGATGCAAGTGATAAATCAGATTCTGAGCATGAAATGCACGACGATTGTGCTTCTTCTAACTTTTCTTCGCCGCCACCATCCATTGTATCCTCTCTTGAACGCATTAATATTTCTGAAACTGATGAATAAGTGGAACAACAACCCGATACCGTCACTATCTGCAATTCCTTCACTTCCCTCAACGAGTAACGAGTCAAGTAGTGATTGCTTTATGTTAAAGTATCCACCACAAGCCAGCAATAATATTATATTGTGATAATTTATTTTCTTCTCCGGAATTGTTCTATGTTTTACGAGAAGAATATGAGATTTTCGGTCTGGGTACTATACGGAATAATCGTATCAGAGGTGCAGAAAAAGTTTTACCAGATGAAAAAGCTTTCAAAAAGAAGCTAAGAGGTCACTTTGCTTAGCTGTGACAAGAATTGCTTGGCACTTGTTCGCTGGAACGATAATAAGGTCGTGACATTTATAAGTTCTTTTGTTTCTAGCGAACCTGTGGAAAAGATTGTACGATATTCACAAGATGAGAAGAAGAAAGTAGAAGTACAGTGTCCAAATTGTGCGCCAGTACAATAAACAAATGGGCGGAGTTGATCTCGCGGATATGTTAGTATCGCTGTATAAAACGCCCTTCAAAACAAGAAGGTGGTACATGGGTATTTTTGCACAAATGTTGGACATATGCGTCAACAACGCTTGGCTGATACATCGAAAAAAGAATGAAAACAGTCGGATAATACCACTGACCACTTCAGATATGCTGTTTATGAGAATCTCATATATGAAAATGGAAAACCCAACGGAACAGAAAAACTACGCCAAAAGTTGTCAAACCTCGTGTGGCACGCCCTTCCAGCCCAGTAAAATTTGACAATCTAGGTCATTTCCCATCAACGATGGAAGAAGGACGCTGCAGATATTGCCAAAATAAGACTGTAGTGTTCTGCATAAAATGTCAGTCACGACTATGTTTCGTGACTGGCAAAAATTGTTTCTTAGACTTCCACACAAAAAAAAAGACCTTTTTAGTATTTCTTAATAAGATTTATTTTATTTCCTAATAAAAAATAATAGAAATAATTGGTTTTTATTATTTACCCTCCTTTGATATTGTCCGTCACACCGGACAGTCAAATCTGTAAATCAGTTGTTACTTATATGGCAATGTCCGGTGGGACGGACATGCTGTTTTAGAAAAACTACACATAAGAGATTTTTTTTATTTTTTTTTCACACCTCTTCACACACCACTTTCCAAATATTAAAACCAATAAAATGTTTTTTGACTATTCTTCTCTTGCCAAATTAAGGGAATGTGAAGGACCAACAAAAAAAACGTTCTGAGAATTGGAGTGCCGAGGAAAAGTAAGTAAACATAAATTCAAATTTTAAATATTATTGGTTAAACTACGCGATGATTGCACAATCACGCCATATAATCGATTTTCGAGTTAAAACAACACAACACAGTGAGAAAGATGATATAACTTATTAGATAAATCCAATTTAGTGATTTAGACCATCGTTCAACTAGGGGTCGTCGAGGTTTAGCGTTAGACCATGGTTTAGTCTACGGTTTATCGCAAAACCACGATTTGTAATACCATTTTTTGTTTAGACCATAGTTTATAGAAGTTTAAACCAGGTTTTTTAGTTAAACCGCTTTTTGTAATAAGACCGGAATAAGTTTGTCCTAGGCTAAACCGGTTTACAGGTTTATCGTGGCAAGATATACTAACCCAAACGAAGCAACTACACCGCGACCAACTTTGATGTAGCGCTCGCCGGCCGCTGCGGCCGCATCGCTCACTTAGCTCGCTCGGCTCACGCGTGGTTAGTCATAGTTCTAACAGAATCTAACCCTACCCATTAGATCGTGTTTTTTGTGATGAACTCTAGCCTGGTAACTTTGGCCTCGGACAAACTAGTTTGGTCTGATATCGGGTTAGGCCAGTAACATTGCCACGTTTATACATATTAGTGGTCGTGACTGTATTATATGTGCCCTAATTTCACCGAAATAAAGGTAACAGAACGACAGACAGAGTTACTTATAATATTAAGTACTAGTGAATTTGCAACTTTGCTCAGGTATTATATTTATCTCTCCCGTTTACAATATCATACTCAAGTAAAGAGGTATTATACACACTTTATTGAAATAATAAATAACGTTCATTGTTACCAGGGGAACATAAGAGATTACAGAGTGGAATTTAAATGGTTTAACACGAAAGAGGCAAAATTAATTCCACTACTTAGCAATTCAAGAGGCCATATTTATGATATTCAATTACCAAGCCATTTCTGATCCTGACACTGAAATATTTCAGGTGTATATATGTAAAATAACCAATTTATGCTAATAGCTGTTACTCAAGTTTGTGTAAAAGATACATTTCGTGCAATGTTGTTGTTAATAGTTTGGAAAATAAACCACGGGCGATTTAACAGGTGAAACGTTTCAGGGGGTTCGTTCTGGGGTACGCCATTCATAAACCCGAAGGTCCGACAACCAGTCTCGCAAAGGAGTATCGTTTTCTAGTGGCTGGGTCGTGGAGGTCAGATAAGCAGTCGCTCCGTTTAAAATACTGGTATTCAGCTGCACCCAGTTAGACTGGAAGCCGATTTCAACATTATTGGAAAAAAGCTTCTTCTTCTTTGCGTGTCGATGGACTCAAATAACACCCGACCAGTATATAGCCACCTGCATAATAATAATAATAATAATAATAAAAAACGTTTATTTATCTCCACAAATTACATCGTTGTTAGATATATAGGTTGACAGGTAGTTAGGCAGAAAATTGTAATTTGTGGGAGATCTGGAGTCTAAACTAAGCCTAGGCCTGTATTATAGAACTCCAGGCCCCCCATTACATCATAGATAGTTATTGTCAACGTGGAAATAGTGCGAAATTGGTGACGGTGTGTATACGTGTGTGTGTGTGTGTGTGTGCATACAAGTAAGTGTACATTTATTGCAAAATAAGTATTTTCATGAATATATATATGTAAATATACTTAGAGAATAATATATAATAATATGACTATAATCTTACCTACAATTATATGTATGTAAGTATGGACCGCTAAGCCTACTTACTTAGCTACCTCAAGTAATTTTTCTGTTTCCGTATAGTTTAACTTCAATAACCATTTCATAATTTTATTTTTACATTCAACTTTACTGCAATTTGCTATATTTAAAATTTTATTTAGTTTGTTGTACAATTCACCTCCCCGGAAAGGAAAGAATCTTTGCGCGAAGGAAGTACCAACCGCAGTCGTCCTACATACTGCGAAATTTCTCCTGGAGAGACCTATGCGTTTTCTGCCATCTTCGGGTAGGTTCGAGTGTTGGAGAAGAGCAGTAAGAAAGACGTACAGCTGTCGTACAGATAGCACCTGTGCTTCCTCATAAAGTGCTGAGGTGTTGAAAAGCCGTGGTTTGGATAAGCTTACTTTTATTATCATCCTTTGGGCTCTTTCTACTGTTATCAGTTTTGTTTTACATGCCCCGCCCCATGTGGTAATGCAGTAACCAATGATAGATTGCACCAGAGCCTCGTATACCATCCTCATCGTTTGTTTGTCTGCTACGTCACGGAGTCCTTTAAAAATGTAAGTGAGCTTCCGTATTCTTTTAGATAAAAAGCCAATGTGGTTTCCAAAAGTTAAATTTGCGTCAATTTCGACTCCAAGATATTTAAGACTTTTTGTAGGATTAATAATGGGACAATTACAGTTTGGAGTTGGAGGGAAATTACATTTATGTGCGAGGATATTGTAAGTAGTGAGATTGGCAAGTTCAGTTTGATTACGAATACAGTATAAAATGTATTTGGTTTTATCTTCATTTAAAGTTAGGGAGTTTGAAGATAGCCAGTGACACACAGTGTTAAAACCATTTTGCGCGAGATTAAAAAGCTCCGTCCACGAATCAGCGTAAAAGGTTAGGGCAGTATCGTCTGCGTATGCGGAGATGCGGCAATTTTTAATCTCAAGGGAACAGAGTTCGTTTATATAGATAGCATAGTTCTTTTTTAGTCTTCCTAGAAGACAAAGAAATTCCTGATGGGAATCGTAACGACAATCTGGAATCAAATGCTCAGTCGCAATTTCAGCCACTAGACTCACGAGCCTGTCCTACATGGTTTAATTTAAGAACCTCTTTAGATAACACTAGCTTTTTGCTCGCGAATTCGCTCCCGTTGTGTACGGAAATTAAACCTCCGAAAGTTACAGCAAAATTGTACCTATATACTACATCCACATGTCGCCAGTCCCATGTAATAGGGGACGAGCCTATTACCATCAATCGGGCACAAATCCAGTCTCCTATTCCAATTAAAAACAAAAAGTTGCTTAACCCTTAAAAAGCTAATTAGTCACATTTTAATCGAGTTTTTTTTTTGTTGAAGCCTTTGTTAAATGTAACAAGTTAAAAGTTAAAAACATATTGGTGACGAGCTTAATTATTTAAACCGAACTAAGGTCTGAAGGCTGAACTGTAATTAACAATTCATTCGATGTATTGATTTTTTAAACGTTGTTTCATACTGTGTTATAAACATGTGATTGTGTTTGTTAATTATTATTTGAATATTTAATGCCGCATGTTACTGAAGCACAGTACAAAATAATCAGTCTATGGAGCCTCTGTTTTTACTTGCATATAATGTTCCCACTGCTGAGACACAGGTCTCCTCTCTATGGAGAGAGGGAATAGTAATCCACCACGCGGGCACAGTGCAGGTTGGTAGATGTCACATGTCTTCAAATTTTTGGTTCTAGGACATGCCGGTTTGCTCACGATGTTTTCCTTCAGCGTTTTTGAGACCAGTGGTGATGAAATAAATTACACAAAGTAAGGCGCCTGCCTTGGTTCGAACTCACGACTTACTGCTCGTAAGTCGTGGCCGCCACCGCTGCTCTCGATCTGTTTTTACCTACCCTAAACCTTTTAAGTGCTCATTGGACTTATCATAACGAACAAGTTCTACTATGGGACAATGCTGAGATTCAGAGTCAAACGGCAGACATTTTATTCGCGATTTGTTTTGGCCCGCAGTAAAAGTGGTACATTTATTTATTTATTTAACACTTCAAGCACATAGTACAGAGGCGGACTTAATGCCATAGGCATTTTCTACCAGTCAACCTTTGGGTGATGCAGAGACAAACATTGGTAGGTGTACCTATGAATAAACTACAAGGATATATAAAATACTATAAAATATATCAATATATATATATATATATATATATATGTGTGTGTAAATAGACATTTACACAAATATACTAAAATAAAAAGACAAACAATGGAGAAAACACTAACGTTGTGACGAAACTGCCAGCTTTTTCCGAATGTACTCGCGAACTTTAATTTTAAAAGATAGACGATTGGTTGCCATCCTGATTTCCTGGGGAAACGCATTCCACAGAGAAATAGACTGAACGAAGAATGATCGATGAATGAAGTCAGTGCGGTGACAGGGACATTGCAGAACTCGGTTATGCGATGAGCGCAGACTCTTGTTATGGTTAGTACAAATGTATTGAAAGTGGGGAGCAAGATAACTAGGGGAAGAGGGAGAAACAAGAAAATAAAACAAGGTGGTTAGCGCCCTTTGCTCGCTACGCTGACGTATGGGCAACCACTTAAGAAGAGACCGGTGCTCAGAGACATGATCATATTTACGCAGATTGAAAACGAATGGAATGCAGTAATTTAGAAGACGGTCAAGTTTGTCGAGGAGATCCGCATTCAGGTCAAAGTAGCACACATCACCATAATCGATGATAAGAAAAATTAAGGACTGTACAAGCATTGTTTTCGTATTTGACGGTAAATAGTTTTTCAAATGGTACAGAGCCCGCAACGTACCAGTAACCTTCTGGCTGAGACGAGCGACTTGGGTATGCCATTTCATACTGCTATCAATATGCAAGCCTAGATCCTTTACATCAGCACTAAAAGGAACGACTGTACTGTTAAAAAGAACTGGTGGCAAGGTTGTACCATCCAACTTACTGAGACTGCGAGAACTCCCAATAATGATCGCCTGACATTTATTAGGGTTAACTGAAACACCAAATTTATCGAACCAGGTTTTTGTTGCCATCAGGTCCCTATTTAAACTAGCGATCAGATCTGGTATTTCGTCAACCCTCCCCTGACAGTACAACTGCAAGTCGTCGGCATACAGATGATACGCACACTGAAGTTCAGAAGTTAGAAGATTAATAAAGATAGAAAATAGAAGAGGAGAAAGAATACCGCCTTGAGGAACACCAGTTTCCAAATCGCACCAACTTGATGAGGAATCCCCGACATGAACTGACTGCTGGCGTTCCTGAAGGTAAGAGGAGAACCATTCCAGTGCTCCGGGAGGGACCATAACATGGGATAAAATGGCTAACAGGATGTCGTGACTAACGGTATTAAAGGCATTCGAGAAATCAACCAGCACTAGTAGTTACCTTGGTGGCTTTGCGCCACAGGGAAGGAAATACTCCAGGTAGGAGATCATCCAAAAGAGTAGTTATCATACCACGGGTGATATTATCACAACCCACTGCTTTGGATTTGATAATGATCTTTTAGAGACAATATCCTGAGTGCATACCGTCTGAAAAAAGGCCTGATCTCCACCGACATAGGCATCTCAGGAGCACCCAGGACCATCTACGTCAACGAACACCTAAATCTCCAGAAGAAGCAGTTATTACGTGAAACCCGTGAACTAGCGAAGAAGCATGAGTAAAAATTCGTTTGGATAAAGCATGCTACCATTCTCGTAAAGCGGTCCGAAAATTCCTCCACTATAGCCATAAAATCATCGAAAGATTTATGTAAACTTAGACCACTCTATAATAATAATATTTAAATCAGAACGTCTGTAGGGAATATATCTATTTTTTCGTAATATCTTACATTGAGACTCACAATATGGCTAACATCGAGAACGATTTAAGTATCTACTACCAAAATAGTAGTGGTATACGCACAAAACTAAATACTGTTTACATGAATATTCTCTCTAATTGTTATGATATTATAATTTTAACTGAGACATGGCTAATCCCTTCTGTTAGTAATAGTGAATTTATTGATGATCGTTATGTTGTGTTTCGTTGTGATCGTCATAGATCTGCAACCAACAAATCAGACAGAGGAGGTGTGCTGGTTGCTGTGTTACGGGAATACAATCCCGTCTGTATTCCTCTACCTACGCAGAGTGCTTTTGACAAACATTATGAACACATAGTTGTCGCAATTCCTAGCAGCAACAAGACTTCACTAAGTATCGTTAGCGCAGCCTATATACCTAATAATTCACCGTTTGGGGTCTACAACTTGCATTTCGAAAACATGGACAGTATTATAAACTCAACAAATGTTGATGGGTTGCTGCTGCTAGGAGATTATAACATTCCTTTGGCCCAGTGGACATTTTTTACTTTACTCTCGTTCAATATTAATATAAACTCAATACCTACACAACATATCAAAAGATACAATTTTCGTAAGGCTGACTATCAGTTAATTAACCAAGACCTTAAAGAAATTGACTGGGACTCGGTTTTAGATAGCCATTCTGCGGAAGCAAGTGTGGATATTTTTTAGAACCACGATTATGGCATTGTAAAAACTCGTGTTCCTCTATCGAAGTATAAAAACCCTAACTTTCCTGTTTGGTTCACTAAATCTCTAATTCTTATATTTAATTTAAAAAAGAAAGCCTGGTGTAAGTGAAAAAAGTACGAAAACTTATCTTAGAACTAGACTTAGACTTGAAGTATTTTCTTCATATAGAGCCCGTTTTAAAGACGAATGTAACAAATGTTATCTAACTTACATGAAAACTGTGGAGGACAGTATTCCGCTAAACGCTACTAAACATTTTTGGACATACATAGCTAATCGCCGAGGCATGTTAGGTGTCCCAAGTCGTATGTTTTATAAAAGTGATGTATCTAGTGATCCTAATAAGATATGTAACCTTTTTTTCTGATTTCTTTCAATCAATCTATGAACCGACTAGTCTAACACCTGGCTGGTGTCCGCCATCTGACCAATCTAACGCTAGCCACACCTCCTTCCATAGCTTAAATTTCAGCGATACTTCGGTTCGCAAACAGTTACAGCTTTTGGACATTACTAAAGGTCCAGGGCCTGACGGGATACCTCCATGCTTTCTTCAGTGGACTTCTGATAACATTTCTAAACCTGTAACTATTATTTTTAACAAATGTATTCAGGACGGTATATTTCCCTCAGTCTGGAAAAATGCAAATTTAGTTCCTGTCTTCATAAGCGGCTCTAGGCAAAATGTCGAAAATTATAGATCTATTTCCCTACTTTGTGCTTCAGCTAAACTTTTCGAAAAACTAGTCCATCTCAAAATGTATCCTTTCATTCATCAACAATTGGCTCCTCAACAACACGGTTTTGTCAAAAATAAATCTACTGCTTCTAACTTAATGATATTTACGAATCATCTGTTTAAAAATATGGATGTAAGAGCTCAAACTGACGCCGTGTATACAGACTTTAAAAAAACTTTCGATAGAGTTGACCACGAAATATTAATGAAGAAGATTGCATTCAATGGCATTAGAGGCAATTTGCTGCGCTGGTTTCAGTCTTATATCAGTAACCGCAATCAAACTGTTGTGAGTAATGGGTATCATTCTGACACCTTTCTTGCTACCTCCGGGGTCCCTCAGGGATTAATTCTTGGCCCCTTATTGTTTTTAGTCTACATAAATGACATCGGGTATTGCTTTCGAAATAGTGATTTTTTGCTGTATACTGACGACCTAAAAGTCTTTAGGAAAATCTTAACAATCAATGATTTTCATCTATTACAGGACGATCTGAATAGGTTATCTGACTATTGTAAATTAAATAAACTACAACTAAGTGTAGCTAAGTGTAGGTACATTCATTTCACTAAGAATAAAAACATCGTTCGTTTTAATTATTCTCTATGCAACGAATTACTTCTTAGAGAGACTCAGATCAGTGACCTGGGTATCTTATTGGACTGTAAACTGCACTTAAGCCTACACATTGATAAGATTATTGCCAAAGCATTTCAAATGTATCATCTTGTAATGAGATCAAGATTTCAAGCGACCAGCCACTTTCCTTTATTTATACAATAATTTCTTTAATCCGACCACAAATTGAGCCTGTATGATATGGGACCCTTATTATGATAAATACAAGCTCGCCTTAGAAAAAGTTCAGCGCAAGTTTTTAAGATCAATGCAGTTTAAATGCCGTATGGAACGTAGCTCATACATCGAGTCCTTGGATAGGTTTAATCTTCTCACGTTGGAATCAAGACGCCTTTTGCACAATAAAATTGATTGCTCCGAGATAGTTAATAATTTATTTTATGTTGTACCCAGAACAGTTATACGGCGAGAGGCACGCGTCTACCCGCTCTTTGCTACGACACCTTGTCGTACAAACACGGGTGAAAGGGCGCCTCTCCATAGGATAGTCAAAATTTATAATGGAAATTTTGACAAATTTTAGTCATAACATAAGTTAAGAAATGTACATTTACTTCTTATCTCTTCTTGTCGCTACTTTATTATTACTTTTTCTCATTTATCGTCTCCTTTTTTAAGTATTGTAATTTAAAATACTGTGTCTACACTGTATCTTTTACATAAGTAATATGTGGAAACGTCGTAGATTGTACTTTAGCCTATCTTTATGTCGTAGTATGTACTATAAATTATATTGTACAATTGTTTGTTTTCCCTAAATAAATAAATAAATCTTTTTGATCTCTTCCGGTTCAACTGGAGCGAAGCAAAAGTGGTTAATATGTGGACGCGTTAGACCAGAAATTACGGACGAAGTTTTTTGCTTGGTTATGCGATCCATGGTGGTGGCGCAAGAAAAATGACGGTTAAGCTCGTCCAGGTTGATAGAGTTTGGAAGGTCTAAAGTTCGCGGTTTGCCGATACCTAGAGTTCTAAGAAATTTCCAAGTATCAGCAGAAGAAGAATAAATTATGTTATCCAGATTGTGGCGGCATTTACCGTTGCGTATCATCTGATTGCATCTATTCCTTGCAACCTTGTATAGTGACCAGTTTTCGTCAGTACAATCCCTCTTAAATTTACGGAATGATCGGTCCCTACGTCGCATTGCCATCCGTATCCCTTTTGTCATCCATGGAGCAGGAGGACGTTTCAATTTAACTTTGTTGATAGGAGCGTGGGTATTGTGAGGTTGACCACAACATCATTAAAGATCGCAACCTTATCGTCAACCAAAGGGGCTTCAAACATAGGCTTCCAACATAGGCTCCCAATCAATCAAGGATGCATCCTTCTTAAGCTCCTCAACATTCATCCGCGCAAAACAACGCCTGTACAGAACCTTGGGTTTAGGTTTGGGAGGTTTCAGGATATATGAAAGGAAAATCATGTCGTGATGAGAAAAGCCAGGAGCGTCATGTTGACCGTGGGAGGACACGAGGGAAGGATTCGAGGTGAGGATCAGATCAAGCCAGGTGTCATCACCAGCAGTGTTATGGTGAGAAGGTTGGTGCGGCCACACGTGCAGACTAACCGACACGATAAGATGGAGGAGTTTATGGGAGCGAGGGGCGTTACGGGCAAGTAGATTAGTGTTGAAGTCACCCATAATGATGTGGTGTGCATACTCTGAACCCAAAGATTCAAGTACTGATTCAAATTCAGTGAAGTAATCAATAGTGGGAGGACAGTAAACGACACCAATAACAGTTTTGACTCCTTTGACTCAGACTTCAAGGAAAATAAACTCGGCAGAAGCAGAATGGTGCGATGAGGAAGAAGCAAGTATTTTATACGGAAAGTCACTCCGGAGGTATATGGCCACACCACCCCCTCCCTAACCAACCCTGTCGTTCCGTATAAGAATGAATCCAGTAAGAGGGTAGATAGCGGACAGAAGATGTAGTTTGAGCCATCTTTCGGAGATCAGGATGGCGTGAACGTTGGTGTTGTTAAAGGCGTCGTACAGCTCACTATAGTGGCTCGGAACGCTTTGAGCATTAATATGACACACATTCACCAACCGATTAGACGTATCATTAAATTTGTGTTGCAAAAAATCACCAAGAGTATCATCGAAAGAACAAAAGCTTCCATCGCTTGAAGAAGCAGCAGATTCGTCCGCGGATAAGAAAATTTCATTGCCTGACATAAATATACGTAATACATTTAAATAAGTATATTATATATGTACAGAAAATTACAATTAAGCTATTACTAAAAAACAAAACAATGACTAACTGGTGCACAACTCTGCACCACCCGCCAGCTAATACCAACACTAGCAACAATAAAACAAGCATAAAATATAGCACATATATGTACACAGCAACACAAAAAAGGAAAGTTAAAGCCGTAGTTCCCAGATTTATAAGAGAAAAAATAGAGTAAAAGTTGCAAAAAATAGAGTAAAAGTTAAATAAAGAAAAAGAAGGAGACACACCCAACTGCAAATTATGTGAATACATTGTTGAGTGCAATGAGGTTTACAGTTAACAAAATCTATGCCATTAGATGAGTTCAATTAGCTAAAAAAATCTTTAGTTTGTAGTGGTCGGATTTTCATGGGAATAAAAAAAAGTAACTATGTTCTCTTCACACATCTAGAGAACTCGATAAAAAAATCCAAGAAATTCCGACCATTATACAGGGTGTAAATTTATGCTTCAGAATGTTACGCTTAATCATTATTATGATTAGACAAATTATGCTTTTAAAAAATGTGCGTACGCTGTTATGCGTAAATAATGTAATGCGAAAATATAACAAGGATAAACAAAAGTATGCCAAGTTACATTAGGTCTTAATATTTTATGCAAATGGATAGGGAACCATCCCACGCCATCTCGTTCCCTGAAATCGTATTTATACAAATTACCATCCAAATTGTAACTTTGACGTATCGCGGATTCCAATCTCCTTTCTCATATCCTAAACATGTCGCTACTTCACAAAACACCCACTCTGTGACAAAACACATGTATTGTTCTAAATTTAAACTTGATTCTGTTACTGGCTGGTTATATTTAACATCGCTCGTATTTTCCCCAAATGGTTTAACTATTTATGTCAGTAGACAACTCGGGAAAATGACACACAATATTTGAGTAAATTATACCTCAGCGGTGAACTGATTTTACTAGTCATTTTAGTAGTCAAGTTTTTAAGTCAGATTATTAAAGATGAGCCTATTGCTATCAATTAGGCAAAAATCCATTTTATTGGCCACTACTACTAATGAGAAATTTCTAGTGGAAAAACAAATCCATCTATATTTTAGTTCGACAAAATGACTGAACTGCATTGCATTGCATTTTTATTCACCGCTATGGTTTTTTAGTTTGACCATCTCGGCAACTAATATAGTAACTAAAAGCCCAAACCGCTGGGTCTAGAAACTTAAGATGTTGGACAAGGCTTCCTTTCATTTTCCTTTTTAAGTGCTCATCTTAAGAAGCACTTTTGAAAATTCACATGAAGGGGTTAAGTAAGGGGCAAGTATGGGAATGAAAGTTTTTTGTAAAGGAGTTCTCCATTTTTCGCAACAGGAAATGCAATCGGATACACAGCTTGTTAAATATAAATATCAATAGATATTATCACAGACAACTTCCATGCAATCACTATCTTATGCAAACTGACTTCACCATTAGCCGCCCTAGGCATATACATACGAACTATTACAGAGTAGCTAGTAATCTATCAATGGACACTGAAGTGTGGTCAACATCGTCGCTGTGGATAGACAGACAGGCAGTCTTTGTACAATGGCTCAACAAACTATTACGTAGAGGTGTACTAGGACTTTATAAATCGACGAGTCATAAACGATGTGGTCAAAATAGACTTCCGTATAACCGCAGTCGCCAAGGCACACTATTGCTGAAATAGTTGCGCTTGGTTTTGGTGGATACTGAATGAAACTGACATTCGTTTTACGAATTTGGTGACGTGATGCCACATGACTGAAGTTTTCTACTAAAATTTTACCGAATACAGTTGAATTTGCAAACATTTATTTTAATAATATAACTACAGTGAAAAACTCATAAATTTGATAAAGGCAAAAATCGGCGAAGAATTCAAACTATTAAAAGGTGCCCCTAATGTTTAATTTAGCGTACAATAAAGTATCTATTTATCTAATATTGACTGATCATAATTTTTTTTAAACTTTGCTGTAAATGACAAAGCATCTACTTGCCCAACAGAGGAATCAAACAAACTTAAAGTTATACAGCGACCAAAGAAGCTCATTTAACAAAGACAATTTAAAGAAATAATGAATCCGACTCAGTTGCCAAAGCCTATCGGATAGATTTTGAAAACTTTTTGCATGAAGAGCCCTGCCAAGTCATATAATAAAGCTTGACTTGGAAATGGTTTACCCGCTTCTAAGTTATTACTTGCCACTTTATCAAATACTTGTAAACTATGTGGCATTTTTACCTAGATTATGCAAAATGTGCTTCTGAGGCAAACTGGTTCAAGAGGTCAATTTAATTATTGAGTAACAATCTTATTTCGTCATCATCCTGCTGTCCGTATTCTCTTAAGGTGTAAACGCACCCTGCACGAAGCCGCCGACCAAACATTCTGTATATCAAACTAAGTAACTCTACGCAAAAATGATGGCTAGGAAACGTCTTTTTTGGGGTTAAAAATCACGTTTTACGGTAGGACTCAATTTAACGCACTCAAAACATTGTGCTGATGGATGCATTGAATACTAAGGGGTGGTGGAGGTATTTTAAAATAAAGTAAAAACATTAGAAACTCGTACTTAAAAAAAAAGTGTGTAAATGTTGGAACTATGACAAGTTGGCACTTTGCTTTGACACCCACCAGAAGGTTTCCAGGAATGGTTCAGAACACAAAAAAAAATTTGATGGGGTGAACAAGTGCCTTGCGGCATCGTTAAGGGTACTTTTACAGCCATTATAGTAAGTTGTACATTGATCTTTTAACTCGTGGCTATAATCGGAACTAACACCGCAATCTTGTTTTATTAATATTATAGGTAATTTCTTAAATTATGTTTACCTACACAGCGCTCCTGACAATGTCAATCAAGGGTCAAAAGATGATTATGAGTCGTTATCTCAGTGATCGCATGTGCTAATAAGTCCTCTTTAAGCCGTATACAGACTTTGCGAGGCATGCGCCGCGAACGGCGCACAGCGAATGCCTCGCAAGGTGCGTACCTTTATATTCGTGGCGAGGCATGTGCTACGCACGTGCGAGGGCGAGCCAACGTATGTCGGCAAATGCTTCAAGATCAAAGTGCCACAGTGCGAGCATTACATTAGTTGTGGACGTAGTCGCGCATGCACGTTCGAGGTGGGCACCGCGTACGATATTCACGCACGCCTCGACTGAGAAAATGTTCTGAGAAACGACTAAACGAAAAAACGATTGAGAAAACGCATCTCTTCGTAGCACATGCCTCGCAACAAACATGAAGACAGACAAACGAGGCATCTGCTTCGCACGCGATGGCTCGACCCGAGCATATGTTGGTATATTTTTTCAACACGCACGCCTCAACCAGAGCTATTCGTTGTGCGCCATTCGTGGCGCATGCCTCGCAAAATCTGTATCCACCTTAATGTGTACCTACTGAATATGAATCCCATGTTTAAAGCACCAACTTTTCAACTGTTTCATACCTACGACGTCACAGGTAGTTGCTCACTAAAGAATTTCATTAAACGGGCGCTTTGTATGCCCCACAATGGCGTCTTGTCATCCTGCCACAATACTGATTGGCAAAACCCGATGCCCGCGCTTTTAATGGCTCCATACAGTCTCACATCACATTTTAAAAGGCGTTCCATTTTTTTACTTTTTACTCTTTGAAGTTTATGCGATCCCGGTACCTAATTGAACTTATTTCACTTTTTGTATGGCTTTATTTTGAACTTATCTACAAACTCGTCCCTGTCTTTATGCGATCCTAGTACTCAATTTTCAACGTTCAATTTTTAACAGGAAATTGAAATGAAGCCGGATTTGATAATTCCGCGTCCCAACCCCGACTTTAGTTCTATTTTAATTTTCGCCTTTCATTTTTAGGCTTCCTGACGTTTGAAAAGAAAATTATGTTCTTAATTTTATTTTATCCTATTACGAGCGATAGAAATTCAATTACTTTGTCAGGAACAAATGTTTTTGGTTGAAAATATAATTTACTAGCTGCGCCCGCGGTGAAAAAGTTAGCACACGTCCAGACAGCACATCAAGCTACTAAAATTTGTCAAATTTCTTTAATAGTTTTTCAACTTTATCGTTATAGCATTAAGTTCAAGGTTGATTGGGAAAATTAGTCAAGTTCGGGCAGCTTCATGTGCTGAGTCTGTACATTAACTAGAACCTGGAAAAAATGCGAGAGAGAAGAAATTACATCAAATTTTCCAAACATTTTTTTCATGTTCTTGATAATTTGATGCTAAAATCTGGTAAAAGTAAGTTTCCAACACGAATGCACAACTATTAAACATTAAAAATACGTGTATCTTTAGAAACTCCTTTCACAAATACTTTTGCAAAGGCTCAGGACAAATTAATCTTTGTAGGATAGCTTGGAGACCTGTATTAGAACCGCTGGTTTATTGAAAGTATTGTTAATGGGACGCTGATTGCAGTGGTCTCTTTGTGATCAAACGGTTTATACCGCTAAAGTATCGATTTGATTGGACACCCACTGAGATGAGGGAATTGATATTGTAATATTTTAGTTATGGATTAAATAGCCCTATATTTACCTACCTACTTAGGTAATAAGTAAGAGTAAAGTTGCTTTTTGCGGATTAAATAGGAAACTTAAATTCTACATAAGTGGTGCCAATTTGTCAAAACACTTTGTATAGATAACTACTCTCTAAACAATTGAATAGGCAATTGTTTATAGATGATGTTTGTATCTTTCATGATGATCACGATAACGACAACTTTTGATCTTCAACGAAATCCTTTTTTTATTTTTGTCAATATCTGCCATCAGCCCCAGAGCTTTAATCAGATTTGTTGATATATGTTCTCTTTTCGATTTGCACATCCAGTGATGTGTCATCTCCGATTTTCAAACAATCATCAGATTGAGGCTAATCTTGTCCTTTTCAATCGGAACAGGCAGTTGTTGGTGTTCAACAGTGTTGTGGCCAGATGATTTCTGTGTTGTCTAAGTCTTTGTTTGTATGCCTCACAGGACTTTTCTATGTCTTCTTTGACTGTTGGAGTTTCTAAGTACTCATGTATTTCCGTGTTCCGTATAAACCATGGCGCATTGCTCAGGGTTTTCAATACTTTATTTTGGAAGCGTTGGAGTATTTCTATATTTGAGTGACTTGCTGATCCCCAGAGTTGTATGCCGTATGTCCACACTGGTTTTATAATGCTTTTGTATACGAGAAGCTTATTTTCGAGACTTAGTGACGACTGTCTACCTATTAGCCAATACAACTCACAAAACTTTTTGTTTGCCTGATCCCTTTTGGCCTTTATGTGCTCTCGCCAAGTGAGCCTTCTGTCCAGATGCATACCCAGGTATCTGACTTTAGATTTTTGCGGCAGGGCAGCGTCATCAAGTGTCACAGGTGGACAGTTCAAAGAAATCTAACAGTACAATATTAACAAGATAATATCTAATTATAGCTAATTATAAATTATTAGCTAATTATCTGCTTACGACAGCAGTCTACGGTCATAAAGATATGTGCTAGCAAACAGCCAGATTTTTTTTTAACAAACCCACTCACTTTTCTCAACCAGGTGACCTACCATGACGTCTTATAGCAGGAGTAACTCCAGTGTAGGAGAAAGATGGCGCTAGACGACTTGTATAGCTCTGTCTCTTTCCCACACTGGAATTACTCCTGCTTTAAGACGTCATATTAACCCCACAGGATACCTGCAAGCTAGAACCACCAGAAAAACTATCAATTTATTATCGACGCAACTCGTGGTAGTATGGCGTATAGGATTTAACAAGGAATGGCAGGAATAGACAGACATGGCTCATAGTTTTACGAACTTTGTGAAGGATTCCTTCATAGATAAGAAGGAATCCTTCAAAGTTTCAAAGTTCCTTCAAAGCCCAAAATCCTTAGATTAAGTATCTATAGATATTTTATCTATTTAGAGAGAGTTAGAGACATAAAAAGCGGTATGAATTCTTAATATTGAGTGGAACGTATAGGAATTAAAAGATTATTCATTTGTTTTTGATATCTTTAAACTGTCAATTTACTGACAAGCAACGCACCGCCTATACTGCGGGGGCTAGAACCATGAAACACAAGAGTAAAATACAGGGTGTAACAAGACCCTTCACGAAGCCGTCAACCAAGCTTTCTGTACATCTAACTAAGTAACTTTACGCAAAAAAAATCCTGCGAAACGACTTTTTTTTGGGGTGAAAAATCACGTTTTACGATAGGACTCAATGTAACGCAGACTAAACATTGTGCTGGTGGATGGATTGAATAGTACGGGGATCGTGGAGGTGTTTACAGTAAATATCTTACGTTAAATGGTATTTTTAAAAAAACTTGTTAATAAATGTGAACTTTGACCACCAACAACTCCATAACTAGAAGGTTCCCAGGTATCGTCTAGAACAAAAAAAATATCGCTATGATGGGAAGAACAAGTGCCTTTCGGCTTCGTTAAGGGTCATGTAACACCCTTTATAAATAACTAAAGTGAGCACTAAGAAAGGATATTAGAAAATGCATCCCCTTAAAAGGGATGAATGTTTTTATAGACGTTCGTCATTTTGACTGATAGTAAATACCGTGCGGCACAGAACTTGTGATATTATAATTATGGCAAGTAAAACATATACAATAAAACGCTAAGGACTGATTCAGACAGTCAATCATATTGTATACTGTACCAGGGGCGCAAAGACCACAGTAGTCTGGCCGTTACAGAAAAAAGTCAGATAATACCATTATTGTTGCTCGTGCCACAACCCCGTGTGTCACTGCGGTAATCTAGACATTGTTCACTTTTAAGGATTCAGGTCAGGTGTCATCGTTCGTGGTTGATTGTCATGCAAAACGCGACACAACCTTGTTTTAACGGATTAGCGAATTTAACGAACGTACTGTATACTGTTTGTAATTATTGAGTTCCGTGCTACAGGGCCTTATTTTTTTTTAGGTACCTTAAAAACAGTGCTGGGTCACACTGAATACGGAAGACGGAGGACAGGCTGTGTGGTGTTGTGGTGTAGCTCGGGAATGGCGACCTCCAGCAGTGGATGGCGATAGGCTCGCCAGGTTGATAATTTTTTATCAGATAAACAAAGAACCAAATATCAAAAACACACGACTGCTTTGCTGGCCGAGTGGTTGCAAGCGTGACTGCTTAGCATGAGATCCTGGGTTCGATTCAGAATGTGGGTTTACTATTAGGTACTCTTGTGCCTAACCTTTCGGGCGAGAATAACACAAGAATTACAAAAACTTGCCTAAGGTCGTTTTTTAACACTAAATAGGCTTGCGATTGGCCGCAACTCGCCTGATGTGAAGCGATGATGTAATTGATTTAATTGTAGATTATAATGAAGGAGGGGAACACAGAAGCCGGCAGTGAATGAGGGCCATCGCGAGTGAATTCGCCGCTATAGGCGCAAGTGTAGTGCGAGGCTACCAAAATGTCAGATTTCATAGAAAGTTCACGCGTTGTGTGGTGTGTCTTTATCACGTATTTTTACTAATATTCACGACTGTGGTCTAGATTGAGCTATTCCTGATTAATTAAGACTTGCAGATTTTTAGTAGCAACTTAAGATCTTATTTGTTAGCACTTGGAGGTAAAATGATTTATAAATGTTTCATGCTTGCTAATTTTAGGCCGAATTTTGTAAATAAATGTATCTGAAGTTTACAATATGTTGTTAGACGTAACAAATAAACAATAAAAATAAAGTAATTGGTACTTTAAAGTGTAAAATAGAATTATTGACATAACCTTACGCGACAGTGGCGCCATCTGGTGAGCTCAAAAACGATAACCCTCATTCCACAGACTGACGGTTCGCACAATAAATGTGGAAGCATAGCGCTATGTTCGGGTCCGTGGAACTTCAACCATATGACGGTGACGCTTCGCAGTATCTCAGCTCGTCCGATAATAATATAGGGCCGACTTCAGGGTAACACCACAGATTCCTCAACGAATTCAGCCCTTCCACTAGTTTGGCTCAACGTTCGTTTTTCACAGACTCTTGCCGGATCTGCACGCATGGTAAAGCTGAAAGGTCAAAGGCCTTAAATAGTTCGTCACATTTTAGAACCACTTTTTACAAGGGTTAAATGTCAATGAAGGGACTCTGGCCAGATTTCACGAGAAATCACTTCAGGCAAAGGGTCAAATGCCAGTTCAATGTGTTATATTCTTGCTATTTCAAACCTACCCACACTCTGATAGATTAAACTCTACGTTTATAAAGGCTTTACATATTCTTGCTCCCCTGGTCATTATCATGCCAATCGACTGAGACATATAATAATAACACATTCAATATTGGTTACAGACGTAACCAATATTAAACTGATGTATTTAACTGATGTATAACATCACGCCTGTAATGCCCGGATGGTTAGGCAGAGATTTAAATAATAGTACAACCACATTTCGCCACTTATGTTTAAGTCCCATGTAATAGAGTGCGAGCTTATTGCTATCAACTGGGCACAATTCCAGACTTCGTGGCTACTACTGAGAAATTCCTGATTGAAAACCCAATAACAATTTCCCCGACCCGGGAATCGAACCCAGAACCATATATAGCAGTGACTATTGCGACTAAACCAACGAGGCAGTCAAATGGTTTTGTCCATATGCATCGTCAAAGCAACATAATATTTATATTTCATCAATTTCGTGCCAATATCAACGTTTTAAATTCAAATGCTCGGTAGGCCTCAATGGTAAAGAAACCAGTATAAGCTTACCTCACATACTATTAAAACTAAGCATGCTAGGCCAGCTTAAGGTGATAGTGTGACCGTAGATGCGTAGTCGTCTAGGTATACTCAATACTAAAATAACATTATACCGCATTCCATCAAATATACCAAAAATCCAAAATAATATTTATTTGATATAATTTATAGTGCAATATTTCCCGTTGTACCGTATGCACCATTGACCTGCACCATCAATGGTGCAGAGGAGACTAATTAGTTTCGTTTCGTCTCATCTGCACCATTGAGAATGGTGGAAAATAAACTGCATTGATAGTATTCAGTCAATCCAATGTAATATCATTACTTCCTGAAATTCCAGTTCCTCAATTTACTGCGTGTGTGACCTGCAGTTAATAGTTTCGATCTAAACAGGTTATGGATGTTTCCATGTTTTGTAATATTTTCCTCTGCAAAAGCCGAGTCAGTCCAAATTGGAATAGTATTCTAGAATTAAAACTATATAATACTACTACTTCGCCTGCGACTTCGTCCGAAAAACCTGTGATAGCTCGGCTAATATGCACGATATGAATATAATTTTTTATATAATATAATTTATAGCCTGTAGCACTCACGAATAATGTAGCTTTCTGCCAGTGAAAGAATTTTTAGAATTGGATAATTAGTTCCAGAGATAGCCCCTACATACAAACTAACAAAGTTTTACCTCTTTATAATATTAGTATTGATATATTATCAATAGCGAATTTTCCAACAAATATTGTAACAAAGGCAAGGCAAGTTACTGAAATCAAATGTTCATCTCGAGACCTGAAAATCTAGAGAGGAGCAGCAGTTTTCAGGTCTGTGAAAACTGCTGCTCCTCTAAAAAGCAGAAACTAGCGGTATCGAGACGTCAGAACGGAAACGAGGGGGAATGACGTCTTTTTCGCTTTTATTGCGTGGACATTAAGATTTTTCTGCCCGGCTCAAGCCGATTCGGCGTCGATAAGTGCAGTCACTAAGTACCTACAGACACCAGGAAGGTGGAATAATTATGAATTTATGAATACATTAAATGTAACAAGACAAATATTCGATCCAGCAAATTATTCACCAACATACAATTGCATCTATAAAACAAAATACTACCAAACTTTTCCCTTGATAGTACAAAAATGTAATTTCACCATCTAGTGGCAAAAAGAAGCTATTAGCAACTGAGGCTGTTTGTCCCATTGAGCAGAACGAGCGAAGTTTTTACCATTACATTACATACCGTAACAACGCTGGAATAGGTAGGTATTTCCACTGGTTAATATATATCTCATATTTCCTATGAGTATGATACCGGTATAGTACCGGTATAGTAGTATGAGTTGCAGTACCAAAGCTTGCTTTGACGCAAACTATTTTCTTGGAAACGACCAATTAAATTGAAATCAATATTCAGGAGAATTGGAGAAACCTCTGTTCATTTAACTACGGCTATATGATGTTGATGATATGTGTGTTTATGTCAGACAGACAAATATAGTGGTTAGAAATAATACCTAGAAGTACGGTATGAGAGGTTTTCCAACTCAATTTTACTTTTCCGTCATCTTTTTCGCTGATAGAAGAATGTAATTTTTTATGGGCTCAGAGGTTTGACCAAAAACTCTTGTCACAATGACCTCAGTCGCTATTCCGAGCATTAATAAACTGGGTTAAAAATTAATAAAGTTAAATTATTGCTCAACCCTTCGCATTTCGACGAGCACGTCAACTTTCCCTCCCCTCTCTGAAAAATGAAAGCAAACCTAATTATTTAACAATTTTTTGTTTATCTTATACGCTTGCTAGGGGACTATATTGTAACAGGAAATTAATAATCACCAAGAATTTGAAATTTTTTCACTCTCCAATTTCCGGGAGTAAAAAAATATGGAGACTATTTTATTTTATTTCTTTGGTACCGACTGCATAAACTTATAGAGGTTTACAAATTCACATCGCATACATCGCCCAGATATCGCTAGTCTATTTATAGGCGCAGCGCAGCGTGGCAGCCCATTTCCCTCCTAATCAGCTTATGGAGGAACGGAATTACGTGATTCAACTTACCGTTTTCTTTCATACCTTTTTTGAGAGTCACTTAATTTAATGTTCTCCAATTTCTGTTTGTACACAATTAGATGTAAACTCTATAAAGCATTGATAGGGTATCCATTCGAGTCGAATTTTCCTCCTCCTTAGATATTTTTCTGTGCAATTATGAAATTAATTTGATGTGTAGGAGGTGGATCAATATATCTAACGATATTTTTAACATTAAAGTTAACATTTATCGTTCATCCTATTTTATAATTCATAACCCTATTAAAGCTGAAATTCTTAATAAAATTTATCCGAGTTTCAGTGGTACGAGTTAATCAGTTTAGTAATTAAACGCCGATACGAAGTATGTGCCGGATGGGGCGATGAGTAATGGGCCAAGTCGAGAACTTCTGTAATTTATCGTGCGAACGTGACGGCTCGCGAATTCTTACATCACACTTATAAGGGATGGACCTTCATATAGATAGCTCTTGATAGTCATGTCGTATTGGTAAACATGGGATCAAGAGTGGAACATATTGGATATCTTCCATCTATTTATTAAGGGTTTTTGAAAATACAGAACAGTTTCATCCTTTTCAATTTCTAGTGTACCTAATTCCGATCCCTATGTTTTATCGAAGTCTATCGAAGATTGAAACTATTCTGTATCATTGGGAGTTATATTGCTTTCAAATAATTTCCTCAGCGCCAAGCCAAGACTTCTTTTCCGTAAAATAAGCTAACTTTGGGCAAAATATACCACCTTAAACCAGCGAAAAGGAACATAAGTTCCTGACGCACAATTTTTTGTCAATTTCCTTTTTTTTTATAAATCGCAAAAACAGAAACCGAACAAATTGTTCCAAAGATTTTTCTTTCCTACCAATATTCAAATAAGTTCCCTGAGACGCGCTAGTACTTGACCAAAAGCAATGCATCCGGTTCTTTCCAGTGCCAAGAACTAGGAAATATTTATACTTTTCTGTCATGTATTAAACACGATTCATTGTTATTTCTCTTTAGTGAGAGTTTACAGTCAGAAGTTTGTTGCATTGCTGATTATTTTAGCGCTGGAAGTTAAGCCAAGAAACTGTCAATATTTAAATGTGTATACTGCAGAGAATACTTACTTTTTTCTCTAAAAATTACTCTACGTCTTCTTTCTTCCGGAAAAAAACCCATAAAATGGTACCGATTTTTAGATTGATTTAATTTAATTATGAGACCGATCCTTAATATTTTGCGCGTAATTCATTAAAGAGGTACTGGAAAAAAATATTTGAAAAGCAAATGGCTGCTGCCAAAACTGCTTTTTACATAGTGCCAAAAAAGTAAGAACATTCATCTTCCATTTGCACATACTAAAGAATAACATGACATATACCAGGAGTATATATAACACAAGATAAACATATACATCATGTTCTCTACGTACATCATATACCGTCGCTTCGAGGCACTCACACGCTCGTTTACTTTATTACATTGTATAAAACATACTAAAACAAGTTACAAATCCTATTACGGAACCCTACAGGGCAGGTCGTTTAACCTCACGTTACATGTGGTTTACTATTACACATAATACATCGCATATAAGGATGCTTTTTTTTTTTTTTTTTTTTTTTTATCGATGGGAAATCATCAAATGACCCCTCCCGCTCTGGGCTGAGCAGGAGGGAGTGTCAGACTTGTACTGACTAAAACCCATCCATGTTCCTTCCTTTGCCCTTTATGTTCCAGGGCCGCGGTATCTCTTTCGAACAGTCCCGCAACCCTGGCAGGCATCGGTCCTTTCGGACCCCTTCCTGTTTGCTGACTCTCTTTGAGGCGCGCGTGGAACACAAACGCGCCGTCGACACGGCCTGTCGTCATAAGACGGACGGACGGCGAGCTAGCCCATAGCTCACCGTCCACAGGCCCGCGTCTACGGTGGCCGGGGGCCACCACGTGGCCCCCGACGCCCGGTGCGTCTCCCGCGGCGGCTGGGACGTGAGGTTCTCTCCCTCTCACGTCCCGCATATAAGGATGCTTGCAGCTAAATTAAACCATTCACATGCGCCGATAAAGGCAATAAAATTACTTTGCTCCAGATGATTATAAATATGATATCCTATGGCCTGCTTCCGGGTAATAAATATTATGACGTATGAGGCTTTTACGATAAAATGGGTGTTTATCGTTACCTTCTTGGAGAAATACTACAAGATGAAACCTTATGTCTGCAGAAAACGACATAAGCCGCTTTGATGTCAGAACATACAATAATGGGCCTAGTTAAAAGGTAGGTTATAAAGTACCAGTTACTCTATATTTCCTCAAGATCTTGTGAAAACGATATCAGAAACCGATCCCACCTCTCCAACTTATCAAAATCAAAGTACTAGGTCAACAGAAATCTCTAAGAGCTGGAGAAACGGATCCGTTGTTTATGTCAAGAGAGAAGTAAGTCGTCAATTCAATCAATAGCAAATAATCTATTTCCGTGGTGCAGTCGTCGAGGCAATCTCAGGGGGACGTTGGAAAATGAGAAATTCCGAGCTATCACCGAACTACTGCAGGCTATGCGCCCCTGGTGCTGTAAAGCAAATGATTGATTGTAAAATGGAGTTCTTTAAACGATTCGGTGTATCATCAGTCTTTTTTCGCTTGCCATAAATTAATATTACAAGTTGTTTGCTCAACATTTCTATCAAAGAATTTTAAGATTTTAATTGAGCAGATTGGTATTCCCAAAAACCTTCGATATTCTACAATAACTAGGATTTATTTTCCTACTAGCTTTTGCCCGCGGTTTTACTCGCGTTCATTTACAATATGAAAATCAATTCGGGTTGCATTCCTTTCTTGGTGAAAAAATTGATGCTAAAATCTGATAAAAGTAAGCTGTGTCCAGCATGCATTGTAATGCACCTTTCCGATGCACTTTTTCTACCTACTACCTCCTTAAACTTTTTACTAATCTACTCTATCAGCCCTACCCTACCCTATCCTAGGTTAGGTAGGATAGGGTAGGGCTGATAGGGTTGGTATCTAAGGTGTTGTTATCTACCTACCTACCTGGGGGTAGGTAGGTAGATAACAACACCTTGAATTTATGCTAACTTAGTACTTTTGGCCGTAAAAAAGACGACCTTAAACAAAATTCGGAAAAAAGAAATATTGAGTTTTTTGATCATTGCATTTTCTGGGATCAAAAGTAGCCTAGGTGTTAATCCAGCGTATAAGCTATCTTGATACCAAATTTCATCCAAATCCGTTAAGCCGAACATTCGCCTTTATAATATTTTGTGTGATAAAAAATCACTTACAAACGTCCTATTAACATAAAAAGAGTCCTTTTTCATGTCGTATCTACAAACTGCAAATGAATCAAAGTTGAGCATATTTCCACCTCGTGCGCGGCTCCAACTAAAACTTTGACGTATCGGATAGGGAGACCGACAGAAAATAAACAAAGTTTTATATGCGTAAACAACAGAGCAATCCGTTTTATGAATACGTTATCGCAGTACTAGATTGAGTCCTGGATTTGGTCCACGTTTACTTTCTCTTTTGTTGGGATTAAAAGTACACCGTTGTGATATTGTCCTATAGGCGTATTCAGTATGTATGTATGTACGAGATAAGCTTTTGCACAACTTCTTAATGCCTCTGTTATTCATCAAAGCAAACAAATATGAAAAGTTTTGCAGTTTTGATTTTGTTTATTTGATAAACTATATTTGTTTGTAATACCTAACTAGGTTGACAAACATTTTTACACCTCAAAATAATTTTAAAAAATATATAACGATCAGATTTTGTGAGGTCCATGTAGATTATGCAGTACATACGCAATACGTGGATTTTAAAATATCTTGAACTCAACTCAACTAATTGTTAATACTTATTTCTTTATTTTTTGTCGAAAAACAAACAATATTAGGTATGATTAATTTTAGTCTTCATTACATAATCTATCTCCTGAAGCAACTAATTTATTTTAATAGAGCGATATTTATAAATGAGCTCCGAAAAAACCCCTCATCATCCATATTAATACCTTCCTACTCAATCACATTAATTGTAGCAAGTGGGTGTCAGTAAAGTTGTAGGTAACTTCGATGCCTACTCACTAAAATTCAAAGCTAATTATCTTAAATACCTAGTGGGTAGCAACTGATAAGTATAACGAGGTAGATTCTTATTCATTTGATCGCAGACCTACGCGGAGCTAGTAGTTGCCATGCTCATTTTCATCAAAAGACGTACAAAAATTTTAGAACACATACAAGGTATACACGTACCCTTCACGAAGCCGTCAACAATGCATTATATGTATATTGTATACATCAATCTAAGTAACTTTGCGCAAAAAAAAGTTGCTGGGAAATGACATCTTTTTTGGGGTGAAAAATCACGTTTTACGGTAGGACTCAATGTAACGCACTCAAAACATTGTGCTGATGGATGGATTGAATAGTACGGGGGTCATTAACGCTTTTAAAGTAAAGATAAACTTAAACATAAAAAACTCGTACTTACTAAAAAAACTTCTGAAAAAGGTAGAACTTTGACTCCCAATATCTCCGTAACTAGAAGGTTCCCAGGTATGGTCTAGAATAAAACTATGATCGCAATTACGGGGAGAACTAGTATCTTTCGGCCATGTTACACCCTTTAAAGTACGTGTGCAAGACTTTTAAGTTCATAGAACACTTAAGCCCCGTAACGAATCGCCATCTCATCGCCATATTTATACTAGTTGATCTGAGCCCGATCCGCGGCGATGCCGTTACTTTGCCTGTGCGTTTCAGAATTTACTTTCATGAAGTCATGGAAACATCTCGAACGCCCAAAC
The DNA here is from genome assembly GCA_947578425.1 of Eugnorisma glareosa. Classification (NCBI taxonomy): domain Eukaryota; kingdom Metazoa; phylum Arthropoda; class Insecta; order Lepidoptera; family Noctuidae; genus Eugnorisma; species Eugnorisma glareosa. The sequence goes on along the minus strand of OX387974.1, from coordinate 3,681,376 downwards.
TGATATAGACATACTTAAAAAGCGAGGCATCTTCCAATATTCTCTGCTACAAAAGCAGTAGCAGAAGTGAGTCATTTGTTCAAATTCTAAGTAAAATCTAATATTATTGTTTAAAGTAGCCCAGAATTTTCCGGTAAATTAGTAATGGCTGCCGTATTACTTACGCTATTAATCAATTTTGAGTGTATCGACACCTTTTCACCCGAATGCCCCAGAAAGAGGGTAATGTTTTTATCTTCACCTTTGACGGTCCAAGGCCGTCGTTTTAATAAATTTTCAGACCAACAAAACGTAGACAAACTTTCGTCCAAAAGATGTTCATAATTTTATTTTGACGGATACCTTGCCTCCAGTCGGGAAGAGCCATAACGATTGTTTTATAGCAAAACTTGGTAACAGAAATATAATGTGCTTAAAAATAACCACCGAACCAGAACTTCTGACTTTGTTCATGTGTCTGTCCCGACTTTATTCACACATGAATCAGACGCTAGTCATTATTTTTATGATGGAAAGATATTGAGCACAAAAAGTGATACCTAGTTCTGGTTAACCAGGGCACCAGGAACCAGCTATAGTTTGAAACATTTGGAGACTGCAAGACGGATGGATGATGAGCAGTCAGTCCCACTCACTATCTTGCCAGCGGGCTAATAATTTATTTCAGCTTGCATTTCTGTAAAGGCCAACATGAGGAATCGAGAATAACGTGACCTTTACGATTTAAAGTGCCTAGGTGTGATAAATTATTCAATAGATCAACAATCGTCGATGCATCACGCGATGTACTGAACTGGCCTTACCATAATCATTCAGGGCAGGTCAGGTTAATAGTTTATATTTGGTGCGCATAATATAGTCTAGTCGCAGAGACACACTTCGCTTACCGTCTCGTAACGGCGTACTACAAGAATATGACTAGGTCACGCCAAATAGCTTAGCTTAGCTTCCAGTAATGTACATACTGGTATTCAGTTGCATCCGGTGAGATTACAAGCAGAAGCCGACCCTAACATAGTTGAAAAAAGGCCAGTTTCTTGGGTGTTACCAGTTGACTGCGTTGAGGAGGAGTTTTTTGACGCCATTTTTTTAAGTTTATTCATAAGTTATTTGCTTTAGGTTATTTTAATTTATAAATTTTTATGTATATATGAATAAATTTCTTCCAATTATTTGACAAGGGTAGATATTTATAAAAAGCCCCTGAACAATACTGAGGTCAAAAATACGCATGTTCCATGGACAAAATAAAGAAATAAGAATTTCGTTTAAGATTAAAAATATCTTGACCTCTCTTAACTTACCGTTTTGTTACCTACGCACTTGGAGATTCCTCATAAAATGTGTTATCAAAGGAGCTCCGTTTTCAAGGAGATGGTCCTTACGCACGGACTGTAGGGTCGGAGCTATTTACTTTTAAGTTTCAAAGTCACGAGGTTACCCGTAAAATATCAAATTTTACTACTCCTATTAAACTTTTTCAATTTTATCATAAAATAGGACAAAGTTTGGTTTATTTTAACTCCGTCGTAAACTAAATTGTTATTTTATGTTAGTTTTACTTTAATAGATTACTACAGTAGCCCGTACTGGCCCTGGTAGTTCTAGTTATTAAATGTATGGTACATTTAATAACTAGAACTACTAGGGCCGTATATTACAAAGGAGGTTGCAGCTACGTGTGTATAGTTTACAAGACAATTAATTCTTTTTTTCCAGTTTTTATTAAAGTACTTCCTCCTCTATCTTTCATCTTTAAAAAAAATGCAAAACAAATTGCAAATTGCCTTCACAACGACCAGCAATCACATAAAATTACCAAGAGCACATGTTACGCAAGAGGTTGTAACTCTAACACTGTGTGACAGATTATCAGGCCTATAGCTGCAACGTTGGGTGAATGGTCGTAATTAGAGGCTTGTAGACGCAGTCTGGTGGTAACACGATTAGGCTGAAGCCGTATATGGCGACAATTATCGGCAGGTGCGAGTTCCTTAGACATGAGTTTGTACTATCGATCACGGGTCCATGTTTGTTTCTTGTAAAGCGGATTGTGTGTGTGGGGGAGGGGGTAATTCTGCAATAGTGTTTGTTGCATTTATTTAGTCGTTTTTTTTTTTCGATCAGTCGCTTAGCTTAAACTAAGGTTATCTATGACTACGAGCAAACTTAACTTTTTCTACATATAAACTTGTATATTTAAAAGTTTATGGTCGAATTTTATGTAGGTACGCACTTTCAAAGTAACTACAATGTCAAATAAAAATATTTTTTTGCGTTTTTAAAATATTAGATTTTTTTACTATAATCTTAATTATAAAAATCCCAGTTTGTTAGCTAGAGAATCATAAAAAATCTGAAAAAATCATAAAGGCACAAAGCATCTTGTTTATCCAAGTATTATATTTTAAAAACAAGATAAACTTACGACATCACGTTTCATCTTTATAACTTTGCAGATACAGAACCAATTTTCGTGAAATGAATTTCTTAAGAAAAATACATGGACAGCAAAAGATTTTAGTGACACAGCGTAGGGTTTTAAAACTAGTGGAGGCTTAAAGTGTTTGCATTTTTACTAAGGGCAGCCAAAAATGTTAACAAATAGTTATGTATTATGGTATATGAACAGAACATATTTTCAAAGATTTTATCTGATTTGAAGATTTTTTATTTAGAGGATTACATTTCAATCCGCGCTGGCATTATGTTTCACTGAGTATACCAATACCTCAGGAGGCTCTCGTTAGGCAGCTGGATCAAGGGCTTAATTCAGAAAACGGTACTCCTGGTAGTCGTATTGTTAGGAGGTTCCTTTCTTTGGTGCTCCAGAGAAAGGAATCTCGACTTGACTTGTCTTGACCACCGGTAGCTCGGATACTGTTCCCGATGCTTGCGATGCGATGTTTTTTTTTGTTTTAAGACAAATGTAAAACCATAAAAGAATATGTGTAAAACTGATAAACGAAAGTAAAGTAAAAAAGTTACGTACAAGTTTGGAGTTTTGCTAGCTAATTTTATTTCACCCGGCATATTATTGCAGCCATGACACTTTGAAGCTTTGAAGCGTTGACAAAAAAGATCAGCTTATTTATGGACGTCGTAAAGTGGTCCCGGAATCGCTTGGAGGCCGGTTTGTATCAACATTTTCAATAAAACGAATTATCTCATTCGACAACGTGTTGTTATGATGTGACACAGAGTTAAATAAGTTTCACTGTTGGGCAAATATGTCATAAAACCTTCCACTCTTTTCTGTGTGCGGTTTTCTCTGGCCAATCTCTCGAGTAAAATATTCACTTGGTAAATGGTCCGTTCTACAAAAAAACATTCGGATACTGTTAGCCCGTGTCATCCCACTGCTGGGAAAACACCTCTGTAAACCCCAAATTTCTTGTTATTTCAAACCATGGCCAATGCACTGGTGGTTGCTTTTGTTCAGTTCATCATCTTGTAAGTATAAGATCAGACGCGATGCCTCTTCTATACAAAGACATTATCTATGTAGCGCATTTAGAAAGATTTTATAAAATGATTGGTTAGATGAATTTTAATTGATGTTTTATTAGTTGTTCAGTCAAATATAGATGCGGCTTGATAGGCTGTATTCTAAAATAGGCGGATAACTTCTTTTAAAATTAATTTACAGTCCACTCTTCTATATATATAAATCAAATACCGCAGATATGAACGATCATCACTTGAAAACAACTCGACCGAATCGACTGTTTTTTAGGGTTCCGTAGCCGAATGGCAAAAAACGGAACCCTGATAGATTCGCCATGTCTGTATGTCTGTCCGTGTAAGTAATTACGAAACTATTAGGACTACACAGTTGAAACTTAGTAAGTAGATGTATTCTGTGAACCCCTTTACGATTTTTCTACAAAAATAAAATAATAAAAGATTAAGAAGGGCTACACATGGAATTGGACCTAGAAATTTTTTTTTTTATTAAACCTTTACGTGCGGGGTGTCTATAGATAGGTCTTTAAAAATGTCTATAATGGTCCTCAAACCCTTTTTTCTCAAATCCAATCGTTTGAATGATAGACACTTCCAAAGTGATCAAATGTGTGTCCCCTCTAATTTCTAAAGTAAGAGGAGGAAATTTCTGAAAAAATGTACATTGTAGAAAGTAAATAAAACTTACAATCAAAATTGGTTTGAATAAGATTTGATGTTTAGTTTTTGAGATATGGGACTTTTTCATCCAACTGCAGCAGTCACTTTGTTTTTCATTAACATACTATTAAAAACAAATTTAGTTTTGCTGTTGACTGTAAAACAATACAACATTAGGAATTAACCTTCAAAATATTTTTATTATATTGTTTGGTGCTACGGAACCCTATGTGCGTGTGAGTACGACTCGCACTTGGCCGGTTTTTCTTATGTTGTATTCGTATTTGTTAGGACAGTCTTTTCATTAATAAATTGCTACCGTGCGAAGCCGGGGCGAGTCGCTAGTTTCATATAAAATTAGACATAGTACTACGTTGCGAAGAACATTACGAATAAGGTCAGTGAATCATTATAATAGGTACATGTTAGTTTTATGCTCAGATTACTTAGATATAACATGTTAGTAACTCGAGAAAATCTGTTTCCAATTGAATTGAAATAGCCAAGTAAATTCATTTCAACATCAGACAATCCTTTCGCCTTTTGTTTTACCTTCTGAAATAAACCTTATGTCAACGAGAATAAAGTTCACTGTACTGTGAAATCAGAGATAAAAATTAAAGGAAAGTACACTGTTATACTTTCAAAATTACAGTCGATGTTACCTACTTATTGTTTTTAATCAGCATATTATTTATTTCATGTAAGTAGTTATTGGAAATTTCAAACGGCAAAAAGTCGAGCTTCAGGAAAGTGCGGCATTCAGCCGTACGTGCTTTTGGTATGAAAATAAGAATGATTAAAAATATTGGAATAATAGTTCATGTACCTAAATATATTTTTCAACCGAATCGACACAGAACACTAATTAGTTCAGTCAAACCGGTACGGACGTATTGCGGACGCGTCTCCGGACACAAACATCGGACACCTCCAAATACTGAAGTACTTGTCAGTGTTCGTGGCCTTTGACTGATCTGATCTTTTATATTTTATTGAAGAAACCCTCACTGGCTGCATCAAGCCAAGAAACCAACCAAACAAAAGCACAACGCCATAATTCCGTATTTAAACCAAAAAGGGTGACCCCGAAATAAATTGTCGCGAAACAAATTCTAATCGCGAGAGAAAAAAATATGGGCCGTGGAAATAAAAGGCGAAACGGCGCGAATACCAAGATATTGCTTTTGTAGTTTATAAGTACAGATTGTTATTACTCCTTAAGGATTTCTTGTAGTATTCGAAAGCTTGATTTTCTCATTAGTATTGTGAAAATGTTTATGTCAAAGGGCCGTATTCTCTAACGACCATAAATATCGAGTGAATATCTACCAAAACCTGGTAGGAAAAAAAATCTCTGGATTAAAAACTAAAAAAATAGAACACCTAAGTCTTAATGCCCGCAATAACAGGGCTTCGACTATGACAAGACTCATTATTATTAGTAACAAAAACATAATAATGGATTTAGTTATTATTTTCACTGAAAATCAAAACAAGCAATTTGACCACGTCTCCTGTCTTTTTTAACAAGACAAGACCAATTTAAGCACGACGTTTTTTGAAATCAGAGTCTTCATAAAACCGTTAATAAATCAACAACGTCTTGTAACTCAATACCTAAAAACACAACTCATTGGTAAAGAGAAAAAGAACATTCCCAATTTTTATACCAGTGTCTGATTTAGTGCGCGACCTTTTCCCTAGTGGTCATTTGGGGGTTTAATTAAGCCCCCTTTATGACCCAAGAGTGGAGGATTCAATCTTACGAACAAGCGAACAATGTTTTTAGGCTTAAGATTGCGATCAACTTTGACCTTATATAGATTGGGAAGAGAATGGGCATGCAAATACTTTGGTGACCAAAGTACTTCGATAGATTTTAATCTACCGAAAAATAATGCGTTAAATTGTAAGCAGTTACCGTTCACAATCATTCGACAGTTTACAATCTCACGAGATAGAAACTATGAAAATAGTCCACCTATACTAATAATCTGGCTGGAAAATCTACGATCATCGCATGAAGTGAAAAGACAAGATACTTCTCGGTAAATTCCTAGCAACTGCATCCACTTAAAGGTACTAGGAACTTAGTCGGTGCAGCAGTGGTTAGCAGGTTCGGCCGTACCGCAAGGTTGTCGGCGCGTCGGATTGGCTGACACAACCGCAATACGACTGTCGGATTGAATCACGCGCTTGGATGCTTTCCTTCGTGTCTCAGCTTGCTCTTAATTTTGCAATTTTGGGCTTTTGGTAACTACGGGATTTGAAAAAGACGATTAGGAGTGATTGGCATTTCTTAATGCTTTTTAGATGAACCAGAGAAAAATACAAAGATTGGAATATGTACTAGTTGCTCTATTGTTGTGTCTCATCCTTATTTGTACCTATATTCAAGCAAAATAAATGATTAGATTTGATTTGGAACAAAAAAGTAGAAAGCGACAAAGTGTATGGATTTTCTCCCTATGAATACAAAAAAGGTGAAGGCCGCATGGTAACTTGACGCTTTTCACAGAAATCCTGATTAATTTTCTCTTGATCTCGTCTTCCGTACGTACGACAGGTATATCTACAATGTGTACTAGGCTAACATAAGGGGCTTAGAAGTAACGGAACATAAACCCGCATATTGAAGCCGTTTCGCAATTTAGTGCCACGGATTACATTTTACGGAAGAAGAGAAGTTTCAACTAAAATATTTACCCGGTATCTTCACATGAATACCGTTCGATAGTTTTATTCACAAATCTGTGGGACCAAGCAAAATTCATTCATTCAACGATAGCTTAGTAAGTTCGGAATTTGGTAATTCATTGGTTTGCCGCCGCCTCGTAACAGAAAAGTAATCTGGATAAAATCCTGAAGGTCAGAGTGCTAGGAGAACATAAGTGGGTAGGTCTTCTTATCTCTAACCAAACATTGCTTCGAAGCAGTTTTGTTTTCCCTCAGTTTGTTTCGCGAGCTGTGAGCTAGCACATGTAAAATTTCGGAGATATAAAATATCCCGCGTATTATGGGATTTCTTTATCTTGTGTTTGAGTTTATTTTGTTGAAGTTTAAGCAAAAATGAACGTTTTCTTTTTAGGTTTAGTTAGGTAGGTACAATTACTCATGATGGAGCGTTTTGAATATTAAATCTATTTTAGTTAGGAGGTAGTTAAATTTATTTTATTGAGATTTTAGCTAACCAAAGATTCAAATTAAGCTCAAAATAACTGTATTTTTTCTTTTTAACACTGTCAGTCTGTCTTAGAAAAAGTTTAATTATTCTTCAAGTTTCATTAGGTTTCAATAAATCTTTACGCCTGAGTTACAACGGGCAATTTATTGTTATTTAAAATTAGTTCTTTGAATCTGAACAAGGCAATAAATTCACTTGTGCCACGTCAATATCCCAAATTGTTTTCGACGAGATATTTAATAAAGTTAAAAACTATTTTCGATACGTTAAGAATTTAAATATTTTATCGGTATGTATTCCTTTCCCGGAAATCTGTTTTTTTTTTTAGATACGTTGACCAGGAAACTCTCCCACGATACACGTGGGTGCGTTTACAAACATTTCTGTAATTTTAATCAAGGTGCTGTTGTGAATAGAAATTGAATATACGATACCTATGCAAAAAAGAAAATGTCGAATTTTCTTTTTTTGCATTTCGGACGATTAAGCATTATTTTATTTTGTAAAGTCTGTGTTGAAAGCAAGTTTTAAAGGCAGATCTGTATTAGAATAATTGGATATTATGAGTTCACCCCTTGAGTAATTAAGATTTCATCCCGAGATATTATTATTATGAAAACCCTTTCTTTCATTAATTAAATGAGGTGGAATACACTTTTCACAAGCAGGTTAACTTTGAATATGTCTGACTGTAAAAGACAGCCATATTATATTCATAACCAATATTATTGGTATTTTATGATTATTAAGAAAAAACCAGATGTGTTTGGGAGATTATTTTTTTAGAAATTGACACCAATAGTTTCACTCCGATCAACTACAGCGTAGTTTACGATACCAGGATATCATAAAGCACGCAGATGTGAGCCCAGCCAATAACGCACGTCGGTGATCGCGTAATACGATAAAACACGCTCCTGGAATCCGATATGTTTCTAATGTGAACCGTTTCATTCTGGATTTGAAAGCTTGACACTTGTATCTTATGGATAAAATCATAGGAAAAATACTCACGCATGATATCTGTGAAAATGTTACAAAACCGTTTGGGGTTTTTACAGTTTTGCGACAGCCGAAACTTAATATTTGACCTGGTAAGCTTGAATTGTGCTAATTTTATGGGCTACTTGGCCTACACCAATTACTTATAATTAGACGTCGGATTATATACATTTGTATGTTTGCATAATTTTATATATTTGCATTGTACGTACATAATTACTAATACCTAAAATGTTTTAACCGACTTCAGAAACAGAGAGATGTTACAATACTCAGTCATTTACAATTTCAGATGAATGTTTTCATTCTGTAGAATGTTTAATTATTTCATGTCCTTAAAAAGATTTTTCGAGAAAGACAGTGAAAATCTTCGACTATGTAAATGTTCGTGCTTCTCAATTTCACGTACATTCAGAACGGCTGAGCATCTCGCGATATACGATTATGGATATCGAAGGACTTAGATTGTGATGCCGCAAATTGATACAGATATCCTGTATCGGAAACATTTTATTCATCCCTGCGTTACTTATGTGAGCTTGGTAATCGCTTAGAATGCAACTGAATTTCGAATTCACTTGCTATGGAGCGGTAGTAGTAAGATCATTTCTGTTTTACTTACATTGTTAATCAGATATTTCGGTTAAGCCTAGTGAGTGGTCCTCCGAGTCTAAACAACTTATTTTCTAACACTGTTTTAAACTTTCATAGTTTACACTTACACATAAACTGTCACTTACATCGGGACTCGGGACTCGGACTCGGGATTCGGTCGGGACTTATATCGGGAGCTCAAAATTACAGATAATCACGGAAGATATCCCAAAGGTGACAGTTTATGTGTAACTTATTTTCCGTCGATATCAACATTTACTTTACGAATGCTAAAAACCCGTTCGTTCAATTACAATGTAGGAAAAATCTGTCCACCTAAGTAGCTTTTGGTAAAATATTGTGTTTTTGTGTTATAGGGTAACAAACATCCATACATCCATCCTCACAAACTTTCGCATTTATTAGAAAGATTACCATCATGTGAATGAAGTGGATTAGTATTCAACCTCTTTGGCTGAATGTTCATCGGACGCACCGGCTGGGCCTTGTGTACAGACGCTAGAGCCAACTAGAAAAGGTTGATTATGGAGTACGGCCCAGCAAACACTACGGCCATTCTGTTTGCAAACCTATAGCGTTAGCAAAAGATTTCACTTTTTTTGCCAACGCTACTTTTAAAATTCTTAACATTTTTTCTGTGTACACAAAGTTTATTAACAGAATGTTAACGGTTTTGAATAGCAGATAAAATTAAAATAACATTAATCTTTCTTACATCTTTCGTATTTTTTTAATAACGTATCTAATTGAATTATTTGTAGATTTTTTATATGAAATGTAGCAACCCACAACATTTATATTATAAGAAACTAGTCATGTCTTCTTGAAGTTACTCGAGTCCAATATCGCTTCGCTTCGACTGGTTATCGATAAACATTGCTCTAATGACTTTACAGAAACTCAATAGATCAAATAATATAACATTGACGAAACAAAAGGGCAAACTACGAAAAATTATTAACTGTTTTATATGAAACACGTAATTCAGGATCAAATAATATTATTGTTTTCTTCGAAAACAGTATCGTAATGCACTTAAGATGGTACTTACATAAATATAACATCGGAGAAATGAGTGAAGCCTCAACCGTGCCACGCTCGTTCCAAGAAACGCTATCTTAGCAAAAAACTCTTTAAGATACCTAACGAATTGAATGATTTGCAACCTAAGATTTTATACTTTCTACTATTTTATGTACTTAGCGGTTTCCGACACAACGACGCTTGGATTAAAATACTCTACTTATAGACATATAACGGAAAGGGACTATATTTAGATATATTTTTTCCTTTTTAGAGTATTTTTTTTGGGTCGAGGGTTTCTTTTATTTTTTATATCATGCATTTTAAACTTACATTACTGGTAGACACGCTACCATCGGCTCTATCAAAGAAAGCTGTTTAATAAACCTCATGGTAAATCGGCTTCAGCAGAATTGTAAAAACCAAGAAAGAAGCAGTTCTTCAATACTTTAATTTTGTACTAAGTGTTAAACTGCAATATTTTAAAAATATGTACATTTAGAGTAATCTATTGATTTTTAACCATAATCACCCAGCTTGTATTAACTTGTGCTCGTCAAAACGCATCGTATGAGCCCAAACACAAGGTAGAAGCCGTACACCGTTGAGGAGTTCTTCTGGCAGGTTGGGTACCCTGCATGATGCCTGCGCATCAGGTCAAGGTTAGCATACTTTTGTTAAATCATTGACAAGTGACAGGATTTCAAATCGAGCAGATCTTTGGGAGTTGTTTATACCCTTTTATCAACTAGAAAAGTGATCTTCAAACAGCAAAATTTCTTGAAAAATACAACAGCTAAGAACACTTTCGATTAAAACACCTTTCAAACGAAAAACTTAGTCAAAATCGGTTCAGGAGCTATGATACCGCAGACAGACACACAGAAACACACTTCTATATCACCCCATCTTTTTTGGTGGAGTTAAAAATAATTAACGTTTATGATTTTCCACGGAACAGCAGTTATGAACTGACCATGATCAACCATGGTTGCAAAGAATTTGTAACTAAGGCTGCATGAAATATAAAGGGTACTTGTTCTCCCCATCATTTGAACATTTTTTTGTTCTAGACCATACCTGGGAACCTTCTAGTTACGGAGATATTGAGATTGAGATTTTTACTGTAAAAACGTCCACGACCCCCTTACTTATTCAATTCATCCATCAGCACAATGTTTTGTGCGTTACATTGAGTTTTACCGTAAAACGTGATTTTCAACCCCCAAAAAAAAATTCGTTTCCCAGCAATATTTTTTGCTAAAGATACTTAGTTTGTTGTTCATAATGCCTGTTTGACGGCTTCGTGAAGGGTCTTGTTACATCCTGTATTTTATGATCTATCTTTGTAACCAAATAAATACAAACGTCACAGAAAACAGAGTGTCGTGTCTACCTCACAAACGCGTCCACATTTTTGTAGTGCCTTTTATGCAACGCTTTGCATAACCGTCACGTCATGCAATTCAAATGCAGCACGTTGTTTAGATTTATGGTGCCCTAGTAGCACACGAACGAACTATTTTGAGAGTACATTTTTTTTTATCGATGCTAACTAGATGCCAAAAACATTAATTAAGACAAAATTCCATTTTATTATAGTGTTTGGCTAAAACTTGTGTATTTATGCGCATGTGATGCGGAGAAATGAGCAAAACGTCGTGAGGAAAGTTTTGAGTATGAATGTTAATGGCTAATAGTAGAGGAAGACCAGACGTACGGAGGATGGACGACTGTCTGAAGGATGATATGGCTAGAAAGCAGGTGCCTGACGAGATTACGAGTAATAGAGAAGTATGGAATAAGAAGACATGCTGCGCCGACCCCAAATAAAATGGGAAAAGAGCGAAAGAATGAATCATCATTCTTTCGCTCTTTTCCCATTTTATTTTAGGTTTTAATATTACTCGTCAATCATCAGATTGATGAGTAATATTAAAAACTGTTTTTTTACCATTGCCACTCGAAAAGGGGCATTTTATTCATCGATAACAGTGAATAAAACGCTATTTTACTCACTGATCGAATAAAAACATTTTGAATTTGGATCAAGCACGAATTACGAGTATGAACAAGCAATAAATAAAACGTGCCGGACAAGAACATCTGAATTTCGAAAACTGTTCTAATTTTACTATACATTTTTAATGTTTATATTTATTCCTTTGTTATCTTAATTACCGATTATATAATAAAATGCGATTAATACTTATCTGCTTAGACTTATCCCAACTTTATTGGGGTCGACTTCAAGTCTAATCGGATGCAACTAAATATCAGTATTATACATGGAGCGACTGCCTTTCTGGCCCAGAACACAACCCAGTTAGTACTGGGTGGGTAATACTGAGAACCAGTCTTACCAAGGGGTACCGCCCCTTGGTAAGACTGGTTGTCAGACTTTCGGGCCACTGATTACTTGTAACGACTGTCAAAGAAAAACAAACGACAGCCGGCTCAACGGTTTTACGTACTTTCCGAGGCACGGAGAAAACTCGGTATGTAATGAATCAGTAGTCACCCATCCACAGACCGACCTTGGTATGCCCGGCTTAACCTTGAAGATCGACCCGAGTGGTTGTTATTATTAACCCACGAGAAATATAAATAATATGCTTCTGTTTATTTTCTCGCAGTCAATGGTAAAAAGTAGAGTACACAACTCGTGAATAAAATAATTTATCTCGGTTCTTGTATCCCTCGCTCCGCTCAGGATTCTACTCTAGAATCCTTCGCTGCTCTCGGGATCCAACTTTGTCCCTCGAATTAAATTCCCTTTTTTTTCACTTGTTGTATAATCTACTATTCTAATATTACTAAAGAAGATTTTATAGAGGTATCTTAACTTATCAGTTCTTTTAATCTTTAAAATGCCTCATAAAATAAGAAGTTTCGAAAGACCAATATTAAGGTAACAAACTAACGGCGACTGCAACTTCACACACGTGAGATTGGTTAGCATTCAAGTACTAGGTAAACACGGGCTGAAAGGAGATAACCACTTCACGTTATTACAAAAGTTTAAGACTACACTAACAGTGTCCACGCATGCACTATGTCCTTAAATAAACACCTTTAATATTATGTTAAAATAGCCTCACACGTGGGCTTATATATTATTTAAAGGTGCTATAATGGTGCAATTATTTGAGATTTATGTTGAGTCGGCTTATTGATTGGCAATTTATAAGACATCTATCTTCTTTAAGACTGGCAATTTTAGCCATACCGTTTTATCACACGAAAAACCAATATTTTCATTATTCGTGCGGCAGTTTTGTGAATTCGAATGGGTCAATTTAATTTAAAACGCTCTTTCGTGTAATTTGACAATTCATAATGCTGAATTACAGCAGTCAATGCAAACATTGTAAAACCGTGTGAGTTCTGAGACGCACATGTGTATTATATGCTTGTTTTGTAATGTACAAATAAATAGAAATAAAAAAAGTTTAGCACACGCACGGGACCGGTCAATGTGTCGACACTTGGGGTGGGCCTATGTCCAGCAGTGGACGTCTTTCGGCTGAAATGATGATGACAAAAACTTTATTGCCAAAATGTTTACTAAAAGGTTTTACGTTGACCCCAAAACTAGCAAACCCTGTATCTTGGGGACCAATGCAGATCGACCAATTTAGTATGTAATCTAATAAATACCTAAACGATATTCTCAAAAGAACAGGAACCATTATAGCTTTTAACATTACACCGGAAGTATATGCATGACTGAAATAGAACAGAGATCTAAAAGAAAAACGGAAAAACACCTATATGTATAGGATCATTATTTTCGTATTTCCTGCAGCAATACTATACCTGTAGCGGATGTCAAAAGACTTGTTTTACTTATGTTTGTAAACACACCCACGATCAGGAGAAACTCCCAGAGCGGGGAATTGTATTCAAAAATTAACCTCCCTTAACTAGAGTAATCTATTAAACTTAAGCCATGAGTTTAGACTAAAAATTAATCGCAGCAAGACCCAGGTGATGATTGTTGACCGTGCCAGGAATAATTCGCCTGAAGTGACCCAAATCGCGAATTGCAAGGTGGTCCATTCATATATTTATCTTGGGGCTCTAATTTCAAACAATGGCGGCTGCATCGATGAGATCAAACGACGTATGGGCATCACAAGAACAGCGATGGACAAGATGCGGAAAATATGGAGGAATAGAAACATAACTAAAGCCACAAAGACCAGGCTCGTGAGGACGCTTATATTCCCCATATTTCTTTACGCAGCTGAAACATGGACCTTGCGAGATGTGGAAAGGAAGAAAATAGATGCTCTGGAAATGTGGTGCTGGAGAAGAATGCTTGGGGTTTCGTGCACCGAGTTTCGCACGAACGTCTCGATACTTCAAGAACTCGGTATCAGGCAGCGTCTGTTTTCGATAGTACATTCTCGCATCCTGACATTTTTCGGACATATTTCCCGGCGTGACAATCAGTCCATAGAACGCCTTGTCGTCCAAGGAAAAGTAGAAGGCACTAGACCGCGCGGAAGGTCACCCACGCGTTGGACTGACCAGATCAAGTCTGCCATTGGAGGTTCAGTTAACGAATGCAGCAGGATGACCTTTAGCAGGCAGCGGTGGCGAAATATCGTGAAGTTTATCACATCTGCCCCTTCCAATACTGCTACGAGTACTTAACGATCACGACCGCCGTGTCAAGAGCGTACCGGATAAGAAGATTAAACTTAAACAGCAATTACACTGAAAAATCACAACCAGAAAAAGGCATGCAATATTTATAATAATAGTCAAAGCATCAAAGAATCCAATTGTTTTTATTAGCCCACTTGAAATCGCGGCACAACTTTGAGGTGCCTACTTCTAATCCCAAAGATGGCGGCTTCAGAAGGGTGCTATGTATGACTTTCAACGTGAAAGAAGGGTAGAAGTTATACGTTTCAGCCCCTTTCTTTTGATATAGGAAGTTTTATAACAGATTGTCTCGGGAAAATGGGTCTAGATTTAGGATGCTTTTGTCTGACTTGGGAAATATAACTTGAGATGTTGGTGAAATGTTAATTTTGTGATTCGGAAATCCTCAGTTTTCTCCAAAAAATATTTAAAAATCTGTTCCGGATTTAGAGGACTTACAAATTAGAAATAGTTTGGAAATTTTACTGACATAGGTATTTGGAAAATCGGACGTTATCGTGCTGATGAGTTAAAATGTTCAAAATTGTGCCCAAATTCTTATACTGAAACAGTGATTGGTAGAGTGAACGTGATGTTTGTTTTTTATCCTGGGGTGGGTAATTTTGTCATACGAGGGTATCAGGAAGGTTATTTCATTTAAAGAGTTATCTTATATATTTGGAAGGTCGTAAATATGCGTATTCGGAAAAATGTGCGGATAAAAAAAAAAGTTTATAGAACATAAAAAGAACTTTCGACGAAAAATGGTTTGAATAAGATTTGATATTTAGCTTTTGAGATAGGACTTTTTCTTGAAACTGCAGCAGTAACTTTATTTATCATTAACATACTATGAAAAACTAATTTATTAATACGAGTGAACCATTCTCTCAAGCAAAAATTTTATCATAACTACTGACGAGTTTCTGCACCATATATTTTAAGACCTCTGAAGTCTGTCTGCCCGCAGTGGATTTGTCTTGACAGACGTCTAAATGTGGGTCAAGTGAAATTAAACCTCATGGGGGTCGAGAATATCTCGTGGAAATAGAAAAATCAAACAACGGGTCTTTTTCGTAAAATTATTTTCTGAGAATTGTTCGTCGTGGTTGGTTTTATAGAGGGATATATTCAATAGTCATTAAAGTGATGGCCTCTGACATCTGGGAGTTCCAAATTAAATTACGTTTGAATGAATTTAATTGCCTTCAAAAAAGTGTCGAAATGGAGAATAATTACAAAACTTTCTAATTTATTTAAATTAAATTTATTTTGTATAATAACATTTAAATAGCAGATTTCATACATAGATGGATTGGCTATGGACAATCCGTAAACTGACTGTCACTTCAGTACATAGTATAAAACAAAGTCGCTTCCCGCTGTCTGTCTGTCCCTATGTGTGCTTAGATAATTAAAACTACCGCTATTTTGAATCGAATTTTGTTAAAAATTTCAAGGGTTTTAGTTTTTTTGCATGGAACCCTAATTATTTTTCTAAAATAAAGTAGCCTGTCGTAGACCTTATAACATCAGCTATATCCCAGTTAAAGTCCGTCAAAATCGGTCCAGCCGTTTCGGAGATTAGCCGGAACAAACAGATAGACAGACCGACGGACTAAAATGGAAAAAAAATGTGTTTTGTTATGAGTGCCGTAAATATAATAATTATGCATTCATTAAAAAACTGTCATTTTGATATCACATACAGACACTTCTATATTATTTATTTGTATGTATGTATGTATCGATTAAGAGTGAATGGAAAATGTTTCTTTAAATTAACCTCTGAAGTACGAATTAAAGTATACACATTGAAGTGTGGAAGATGCGCGTTACAACTTGATACTTTGTACGCCTACTTGAACAGGCAGTGACTTCCAAGGTCGGTCGCAGGTTCGAACTACATCAGGCACTTTATATTGTGTTTTTTTTTAACTGCTCCGTTGGTTTCGTGTTCGCAAGCGCGACTGCTGAGCGCGGGGTCCTGGGTTCGACTCCCGGGTGGGGTAAAAAGTGCTATTTAGTTTCTCTCATTAGAAATCTGCAGCTGCATCAGGTTAAACTTGAAGCCGACCCTAGGCAGATGATGATGATAATGCTAGATTGATTGTGCTGTCCTGAAGTAAGTAGTTATTATCACAGCCTGAATTTACCCACAGCTAAGTATAGGCCTCTATTTTCTTGTGCCAATATCTACGTTCTTTTTTTTTTTCGAAATTATTTACAATGCCTCCGCATACCGCAACATCCGGGGAGACGGCTTGGTTATGTGGGGCTTGCTGGGTGCAAGCCCCACATAACCAAGTGGATGAGCCCCGAGAACTGCTACGCATGACGTTCGCGACCCATCCAGCGCAGCCCGCCTCCAGGAACCAAACTCCTTTGGCGTTAAATCTCACGTTCCTATGTCAACCTCTGATGGCAACTATGCCGTCTGCCCATCACGCCGCCGCATGACCCAGATTTCTTTTCCCAGTTGTTGGACGCCACTCGGTGACAGCCAGTCCACCTGCCAGCACTGCGCCTTGCTAGGTATCCAGCCCATCCTCATTTGAGTTCTCTTTGTACGTCTTCGGATTTCGTCGTTAGGAACTCGATCTACCAGCTTTATGCTGAGCATGGAACGCTCCATGGCTCTCAGTGGAACATCAAGTAACTTTATATCCAAAATAAACACAGGCAAAAGTTAATACCGAAGTAATCCGTATCATATTTAATGTAGTGTCATATCATATCGCACTATCGTACGTGCTCTGACTCCGATACTCGCCTCTCGGCCATTGAACGAACTCTCGGATTCTAATCCAACTTACTATCTCTTTGCCGATGAATGGACCGAGATTTTCTTGTGATATTAGAAGTGTTATGTTATGAGATGGGCTGTAATGAAAGTTGCTGGTGTTTGGGGTCACTGATATTGATCCGTCTCGCTGACCCGTTATATTAGAATTTATTGTATAAATTAGGTATGTCAGAATAGTTGACAACCGCACAATCGAAATAAGAATATATATATTATATTCAGCAAATTATGTCTGGAATATTTGCAGAAGACTTTCAACGACTCAACTGCTGAACATGAGGTATTGGGTTCTATTGATTTTGGGTGCAATAAAAGTATTGAGTATTGTATTGAGTATTCCCAGGTCAGGCAGTGTCATTGGATTTTTTCATCAGGAATTTTTCAGTAGCAGCCCCGGAGTCCTGGATTTGTGCCCGGTTGTTGGCAATAGGCTCGCGCCTATTACATGGCACTTAAACATAACTGGCGAAATGTGGGTGTAGTGTTAAGTACACCTCAGCCTCTGGGGATTACTGGCGTAATGTTATGTATGTATATGCAGAAGAAGGCAGTACCGCAGCACTGCTCTTCAAACGGTGAAATAAACTATGGTGAGGAAACCGGCATGCCTTACCACCAAACGAGCAATCTGTCACACGTGGTGGATTATGGCCCACCTCCCCTCATAGAGAGGAGGGACATATCCCAGCAGTGGGCGCGTTATAGGGTGATTATGTGAAATGCAGAGGCGACTCCGAACTACCCAAGATTTAATGCTGATAGACTTCCGAATTTGTCAACTAAACTGATTCTTTCACCGAAACACTATAATTATGTCTAAATGATGAATTAATAATATGACATTAAACACCGAAACACGTGTGAGACCCACGTCCCACAATCAACATTAATCAGTAAGTAGAAAAAAATCGGAAACTACCTTCATCATCTTATATGTTGTAACAAATTAGCGCCGACACCACATAATATTAATGTTTGCCGTAATCAGACGCTCGCTACGTGTTACGTGTGCATAATTTATTTGTGTATCATAAATAAATTATGTACGTGTACCGTGTAGTGAACTGGGGTAGACTATAGTTTCTTTCCGAGTCTTTTACTTAATGTCACTGTTCATCACTACATAGTATAAAACAAAGTCGCCTCCCGCTGTCTGTCTGTCCCTATGTATGCTTAGATCTTTAAAACTACGCAACGGATTTTGATGCGGTTTTTAATAGATAGAGTGATTCAAAAGGAAGGTTTATATGTATAACATTGTACCCGTGCGAAGCCGGGGTGGGTCACTAGTTTACTATATAACTATGTTTAGTAAGCGATATTTACAAAAACCTGAGAATCGTACCCAGGACCTCATGCTTAACAGTAGCGCTTGCGACCACTAGACCAATGAGGCAGTCTAATAATAGGTAACTAGACTGGAAACAACATCTAACTAATATAAAATAAAGTAAAAAAAACTATCTTCTTCTTCTTCGTGTCGCTGGCACGACAATTTTTATATTTTGTTAGCCCAGAACTTCGCCACTTCCACCGCGTCGTCGGTGGCAGCGCAGAGGTCGCTTGGGCTACATGTTTTTGGGCTAAGAGGGCAGGATAGCAGGTGGAGCATAGTTTGTGACAGCTCCACAGCCATACCCCGTTGCTGTTTCATTGCGGTAGCCCCACTTAACGAAGACGGTTCAAGGACTTCCAGGTGGACCACGGAAGGTTAGACCCTGCAGGAAGATGCTCACTTGGTGGTAAGTACTGAGTGGGAGGGGGACAGGTATATTCCCACAGCTTACATCGGGCGTCGGCCGGGTCTCCTAATAGGGGCGCTGCGGTTTTTAAAAAACTGTGCCTGCTTGTAAGCCGTTGTTTAGGCAGTTGGGCGCCGTACAATGGGTGTCTGCTGTCCGACTTCTGTTTGAGTTTCTCCACTTGGAGGTGCTATTCCAGCTGTGGGGTATAGTGCGCTGACTGGGGCCGGTTTAAGGCTGGGGATGCATATACGCCCGCGGAGAAACAGAGTGCTAGGCCAGTTGTTCGAAGTACCTGAGGAGAAGCGCCCCAGGAGGTTGAGGTTAGACGCCTGAGCAGGTTGTTACGGGTGCCTACCTATTTTTTAGTTTTCAGGCAATGGTCCTTAAATGTCAGTGCTCTATCGAGGGTAACTCCCAGGTTGGTAGGGTTACTGCAATGTTGAATGGTATCTTCTTGCCATTTAATATTCAGGGTCCGCCTGGCTGAGTTATTCCGGATGAAAAAAACTATAACTCACTATAAACCCGACTAAATCGGGGTTTTTTTCGGTTTGTAGCCTATGTTACCCGGGGCATAGTAACGAATCGACTGACACCTTATTCATCAAAATTGTATGAATCGTTTAGCCGCTACGGAGGAACATACGTAAATACAAACATACATACATAAACTACTAAAATCATAACCCTTCCTTTTGGCTTCACCGTAGTCGGGTAAAAAAGGTTTCTGTAAACGTTCAGTTACTAACGGCTAGAAAACTCATTAGACTATAATCATCATATTACTAATGATAGTGTTAGTGGGTGTACCAGGATACCATAATAGCACGAATACTATACAGTTAACAAGTCAAATAGCTGTTGTTCTGCTCTAAAATTACAGTACGTTATTATTTCGACCAAACACTTAATTTTGTTAATCATCGGGCTTATTATCGCGTGTAATTACAATATTTTAGCAAATAATACGTTCTGTAATGGAAGGTTTACTAAGGATACGGTTAAAAGCAGCATAATATGATAATATTTATTGAACCCCTCTTGCAGTCAATACGGTCCACAGCCTTAGGTATTATTCTTACTTAACTAACTTATACCAAGGTATTATTCCTTTGACTTCTAGAGAAATATACGAGTTAGGATGGCTAACCATCCTAACTCGTATATCACGTAATTATCCTAACACGTAATTCGAAAAGCAATGACATCATGAATCAATGTAAAGAGTGAGAATTGCCTATCATATAAAAAGTATTTTATGTATTAAATGGTCCTCATGAAAATAATTTATTTTACCCTTTGCACTAAGTCGTTACCAGAAGTCAGTGGCCCGAAAGTATGAAAAGCAGTCTTACCAAGAGGTATTGTATTACTTCATACTAACTGGGTTGTAAAAAAAAACTTTTTTGCAAAAAATAAAACCGACTTCAAAAACAAAAAAAAACGTGGAAACATAACTTTAGCTTCACAAGTCGGTGACATTTGTTTGTTCGATTGAGTTATTTTGCCACCGACTTCTGAAGCTAAAGTTATTTTTCCAGTTTTTGAAGTCGGTTTTTTTTTTGCAAAAAAGTTTTTTATTTTTCCTTTTTAATTTGCAATATTCTACACAAATATTTGCTATACATTTATTTTACATTGTTAACAACAAAATTCATGGTAATAGGCTTCTCTCCAATAGAATGTAACATAAATCGTCCTAACTGTCGGATTCTGTGTGTACTGTACACATCTGCGTACTACCTCTAAGCATACAAGCGTGATATTATGTTATGATGTTGTATAAACAATAAACATCCAAGCGATTGTAGCAATCACGACAGATTTGCCGTCTATTTTTGAAGAGTTCCATAGTATATCTCCGAAGATCAGATTTTCACCAAATTTAAAAGGGACCACCGCGATACAATATTCTACCAAACAAAACAAGAATCATCGAAATCGGATCGGAAGATATCGCTAAACATACACACAAAAAAAAAATCTGAGAACTTGATAACCTCCTCCTTTTGGAAGTCGGTTAAAAATAGGCAGTCGTTCCATGTAAAATACTACTTACTGGATGCAGCTGAGTACCATCAGCCAGTAAGACTGGGAGCCGACCCCAACTTAGTTGGGAAAAGGCTAGGCAGATGATGATGAACCTTTAGCACTTACTGCTGGTCTAAGGCCATTATGTCTGACAAAAGAAACATCTCTGTATTTAAACAACTCTTTATTTAACTTCATACCAACTTATTTGACAAAACAACACAAGTTTTGAATCAAAGCCGCAAAACTCATCACGGGCTTCCTAAATCACATGAAACTTAAAAATTTACACGAAAATAATATATATTCCTTTTCAACAAAAACATTAACTTCAAGCACGAAGTACGAACACACGTACAAAGAGTTATAATAACGAGTTTCATTCAACATGAAGTGACATACTAGGATATCATGACAGTGATTACTATGTATGTGCGTGGAATATTGCATTTCCTCTCTGAATAGTCTCTTGTTTTGAAAAAAATATTTGCTTTTTGCTTTTTTTTTGTCACAATCATGGGTTTTGACGTGTGGACGCGATACTTTGTGAACTGATTTAGATTCGAAATGCATTGGCCGGAAAGCAGCTTTTGCGGGTTAAAAATATACAAATTATAATTATTGCGAAAATTCGGTCTGTAGAAATGGAGCTAGTAAATAATATGGTGAGGAAAGTTGTGTGGTGACCAAAGAAACGATGGATGGATTGTGTAAAAGATGATATGGCACGTAAGGTGGTGTTTGATGAGATGACGAGTAATAGAGAGGTATGGAAGAAGTAGACACACTGCGCCGACCCCAAATTAATTGGGACAAGGGCTCGAGTATGAAGATGGAACATGGAGTTAATAAATGTTTTTCTTAAGCAATGAAGTACTACGGTTTTTGTAATTAGCTTTTTCAATGAACTTTTTAATACCAACGCTAAAAACATTTTAAAGTTTATCAACTTATATTTAGCAGAATACTACACACAGCGCATGCTACGCCGTAGCACAGCGCGTAGCGTATGGCATAGCACCGCCGTAGCTAGGTGCGTAGCGAGAGGTGCGCATACGCAGACCGAATTATTGTTTATTGATAGAGATAGTTTAATTAGTTTAATAATAACTTGTGACGAGTTTCAATTTATTTTTCTTTTACTAAATTCTAAGCAGTTTGTTTGTCTGAAATAAACGTCATTTTATTTATTTATAAATACAATGTGACATGTGCTTTTACTACACCAGACTGAAAACAAAAATAAAACATTATCATTCCTCGCACGTTCACTGCAGCTTTGTTTCGTCTGCCATGTTTAGCGCTGGACGTTTACAAACTGTTGACAGCATTCCCTTGAGATGACTATACACAATGATCTGGACATTCAACAAATCTACTGAAACCAGTGTCCAGAATTCGTTGAATAGGTTAACTAGCAAAATCAAAAAGATATTTATACAGGCTGAGAAAAAACATATATCTGAAAAAAATCAGATATATGATCCCATGTCTCAGTGAGGCCAAACAAATTGGCATAATTGGACAAGTTGCACCCTTTTTTAACTCAATGATGATTAATTTTCCATTTAGTGTAAAATTTGTTTTTATTGGCTTTGTAGTTAATAAATAGTCGAGTCATTGAGTTGGTAAATTAGTGATGTCATAGGTTGCTATTGCTATATAAAATCTACTATGGGGACCTCGTTTTGACACCTCAAAAAAAGTGTGTCAATTGATTGAGGGTACAACTTGGTACAACTACCGTATTGACAAGTTAGACACGTTACACTTGTACCGACAACAACCAGTTGCTTAAATTAACAAATATTTTTTTAGGGTTCCGTGCTCGAAGGGTAACCAACGGGGCCCTATAACTGAGCCTCCGCTGTCTGTTCGTGAAATTTCACAAATGTTACAACACAAATCTCCTGCCAAGCTAATCAACAGTAATCTCGTCATCGACACACTTATTTTCCAGAATTTTTAGAACTTCTTTAAAAAATTTATACAGGGTATAACAGGACCCTTCACGAAGCCGTCAACCAAGCATTATGTACATCAAAGAAAGTAACTTTACGCAAAAATGCTGGGAAACGACTTTTCTTTTGGTGTTAAAAATCACGTTTTAGAGTAGAACTCAATGATCGCACTCAAATCATTGTTCTGAGAGATGGATTTAATAGTACGGGGGTCGTGAAGGTGTTTAAAGTAAAACTCTTACATTAAAACACATATTTAAAAAAAAACCTGTGAGGAAGTTGGAACTTTGACCCCCAATATCTCCGTAACTAGAAGGTTCCCAACCTTCCAATCCATCCACCAGCACAATGTTTTGAGTGCGTGGTGGATGGATAAGATAGTACGGGGGACGTGGAGTAAAAATCTTACATTAAAAACACGTATTTAAAAAAAAAAACCTGTGAAAAAGTTGAAACTTTGAACCCCAATATCTCCGTAACTAGAAGGTTCCCAGGTATGGTCTAGAACAAAAAAAATGATCGCAATGACGGGGAGAACAAATGCCTTTCGACTTCGTGAAGGGTCTTGTTACACCCTTTATAACTAGCAGAAACTATAAAAAAGAACATTACTATTTTGTTCGCGTTGTCCCGGTTATTATATTCAATTATCTTTGGCTGAAAATCAACGTCATTACATAAGACAGTTTCCCAAAATGCTCTACTTCTTGTCTTATGTCTTAGCTGAAGTGGCCCAATAAACTCCCCATCCGTCTGTAAAGTTAGCAGAACCTAGCCTAGCACGTGACAGTGAAATGAATAAAATATTAAGTTGCTTCTTGCTGTCTGATATCGATCTTTTGATATACCGTTATTACTTATACAGGCCAATTTCGACCGTTTCTAAGTATAAGGTAATAGTTCGTTTGTTTTCAAGTGTTACAGATTATTTATTTAAGTTTTTAAGTATTTTTTTAGGGAAGGAGGCATGATCTAGCACCAAATTGGAAAATATTGTGATAACAATCCATTTATTTCAGAGAGGATGCCCGTTTCCCAACAGTGGGAACTGTATAAACTGATTGTATCTTGGTGTCCACGTACAAGAATTTTGGTAAGTGATGTTCGATTTAGTTACTCACTTCTTCAGCTTGAGCTTATCACTACATAGTATAAAACAAAGTCGCTTCCCGCTGTCTGTCCCTGTGTATGCTTAGATCTTTAAAACTACGCAACGGATTTTGCTGTTTTTTTTTTAATAGATAGAGTGATTCAAGAGGAAGGTTTATATGTATAACATTGTACCAGTGCGAAGCCGGGGCGGGTTGCTAGTGGTTTAATATATGTACTGAATACCTGTAAAAGTAATCAATTCTCAGTACAGGGTTATTTAGCGCGTGAATGACATTGACAGGGTTGTCAATCAATAATCAGGTGCTCTATACATCATCATCTGCCTAGCCTTTTCCCAAGCTTATTGGGATCGGCTTCCAGTCTAACCGGATGCAGCTGAATACCAATATTTTAAACGGAGCAACTGCCTATCTGATCTCCACAGTCCCTCCACAGAGTCAATACCACTTGATAAGACTGGTTATCAGGCTTTCGGACCACTGCTTACCTGTTACGACTGTAAAAGATCTACAAATGACAGACGGAGGAAACTCAGTATGTAATGGGTGGTCACCCATCCACGGACCAACCTAGGCAAGCGCGGCTTAACGCGAAGATCGACCCGAGCGGCTGTTATTATATAGCTAGTTGCTCTATACAAAAGAGCTATAAATCTAAATATACCGATCAGCTGTTTTTTTTTTTTTAAACCACTGAGTAACAATTTCATAGCTTGTTAAAATTTGTGTTATGCCTCTTGCACGGTGTATGATTAAAATAAATACTAAATGATGATCTAATAACCATTCATTTTGTCATACACAGGGCAGATCCGACTGGTAAAACATAACGGGTAACTGACAAAGGAGGCTCAAGTTCATTTCCAACTTACTTATTAGTTTCTGGTGGCGTCTCCTTGGAGAGCCGACTTCCAAGTAGGCGGCTGGTCTAGGGAGCTCACTGCTCACTAATGTAGTAAGTGACATAATATTATTGGTATTCCTTATGCGAAGACGTATACTGTTCTATTCTATATAAACTGTTGGGACTATGGTGCGGAGAAATGAGGTGCATGTTGTGGAATTTTTGAATACGGCTTTATGGCTTTATGATTTTTTAATGTTATGGAATCAGGCGCTACTTTAACAAAGTCCTTAACACTAAAATTTTATGGAATAACCTATAGTATTTATTCCGCAAATACTAATTCCATCATGCTTAATTTCGGAATGTAGCACCGCCATGCGCCTAATGCAAGCCGAAAAAAACGATGAATGGATTTAGTGAATAATGATTAGGCCGAAATTTTGCTTTGAATGATATGATGGCTAATGTGAAGAAGACTAAGTTCTTCGCAAACCCTAAACTACCGTACTGCGATTCCCGTCCCTGGACAGCTAGCACTAACGCAGAGTCTAGTTGTCTAATCCTTTCACAACGATGGTTAACTCGATAAGGTCTTTCACCTACTCTAAATAAATTGGGATAAAAGTAATCTCATCATACCGTTGATGAGACTATAAGGCATTATGCAATTTAGCCCAAAAAACAAAAAATGTACTGCAGTAAGGTATCAATTTAAATATCTTTGGTCCTATAACTTGGTCTTACTACAAGCCAGTATTGGTTTTAAACCCACGCAGTTATCAGTTTCTTTGCCAAATCTGAAATTTGTTCCCGTGGCTAAACCACCAAAATGCTTTTCATTCTTCACAAATATTTACAAGAATTGCTTTTAAACAGTTTGTCGTGGATATTTGAATTGGTATTCTTTAGTTTATAGTTAGGGGTCAGTAATTTTATTAAATCCGCGAATTTTACGCTTATAAGTACTGTATTAGAATGTACGTAAGTGGTTTTTACACAAATCCACAGGCAATTCACAACACAGATCCTCAAAAAATCAGTGATATGAATTTAATCAATAACTCTGCTCAACTGGAATACATCGCCACTTAAAAGTAAAATAAAAAAAATAAACTTAAAAAGTTATTCCGATGGAAGCTTCCCAAAAATATTAATTACATTAAATCTGAAAAACTGACAAAGCCTGCACTTGTTAAAGTTTCTGTGAAAACGGTAATTGTTTCGTAGAATTCATAAATTCTTCGTGATGTAAAGTCCACCTTTCACTAGTCGCCTTGTAACGGAAGATGCATTGTCGAAAGTGATTTTAGTTTCGAGAATGGCTTATGAAAATATGACTGTTAAGCTATCTTCTAGACCCTGCCAGGGTTGCGGGACTGTTCGAAAGAGATACCGCGGCCCTGGAATACAAAGGGCAAAAGAAGGAACATGGATGGGTTTTAGTCAGTAAAAGTCTGGCACTCCCTCCTGCTCAGCCCAGAGCGGGAGGAGTTATTTGATGATTACCAATGCGAAAAATAAAAAAAACAAAAAACAGCAATCTTTTATATAAAGTACATATAACATTACAAAACAGCACGCCTGTTACTTATACGATTTAGTAAGATGTGTATCTATAATCTATACTAATATTATAAAGAGGTAAAGTTTGTGAGTTTGTAACGTTTTAGGGGGTAATTTCGGGATCTACTGAACCGCTTTTGAAAATTCTTTCACCAATAGGAAGCCTTATTATCCCCGAGTGCCATAGGCTATATTTACAACGTGCTCGTGTGATAATTTCCGACCAAAACGCGAGCGAAGCCGCGGGCAACAGCTAGTAACAAATATTTAGGATAGAATAGAATAGAATACTCTTTATTATGTACACCATAAAAATTACAGATAAATGTAAAACATTATAAAAGGTGTGACACAATGGGCGGTGGTGGTAGGATAACATTCACCATGTGAAAACAAGTAGGTACGTATAAGTACTTCTGATTAATTATTCGCCTTTTAAGGCGACAATAAAAGTGAGTATCTTCGATACTTTGCGATGAAAGGGAACAAATCTACAAAAAATATAATTGTACAAAAATATCTCGTTACGTATTTTCCCCAACCCAGAGCTTAGAATCTTCAATATTGTCATTGGAACCTAATAAAATAGTATATAAATATAATGGGTGTGCTTATATCCCTATTACACCCACGCGGTGTCAACACCCACCTCTGTCGTGATTCCAGCGGGGAGCAAATTATATTAATGAAGTATCATGAATTTTGTGGCCTCACTGAATTATGTTTAGTTGTGATTGTGGTTAGGATTTATTAGTAATCGGGTATTTGGAATAAATAAGGTTTAAAACGAGGTCGGACCGTGTATGAGTGAAACATAACATAACGCCTGTAATAACCGATGGGTTAAGTAGAAGTGTACCATCCTAGGAGTACACCCACATTTCGTCAATTATTTTTAAGTCCCATGGCACAAACACAAATCCAGACTCCGTGGCTGCTACTGAGAAATTCCTGATGGAAAAATTCAATAACAATTTGAACCTCAAGCTCAGCCACTAGACCATTGAGGCAGTCAATACACACCATAAACAAAAAAAGTTCGTTAATAAGTTGGTACCCGCTATCATTTCAATATTTTGACAGTTACAGGTAAATAATCAAAGCCTAAATGTCTGACAAAAAATCTTGCCAAGGGGTATTGTGTTACTCTGTACCTAACGGGTTGTGGACGTGGGCTGTCAGTCACCTCAAGCAATACTGGACTTTAGCTGAAGCCGATTAGACCCCCACATAATTAGGAAAAGGGAAAACAGATGAAGACGATTTTATAAACAAACTTGGCTACTTGTCAGAACAGACCTATCACGTCAAGCAGGAATGTGAGATAGATTGGTATTTACCATTGATCACCCCGCGAAGTCACGTGTATCGTCCTATGCTAGCCCAGTTCTCTTTTATTCTAGCTGAAGGACAACTTTTCTGTGTCAATTTTAGTCGGTAACTCCGAAAAATGGACGTTAGATCAATGAAAACATTAAAGAAAAAAGAATTACAAAAAAGAAGATTGAAAAATTATCATTTTAATTTCCTCATGAGACGAAAACATAATTAGTCACGCAGACATCTCGAACTTTCATACCTCGCCTTTAGTTGAAAATCTTATAGAATCGCTGAATCAAACTTCAGAGCGGCAGTAAGTAGGTAATGGTAGTATTTCCCCTTAGGGTACCGTTAACTTATACTTGTAGTAACTTCATGTTAGCGATCCGAACGAAAAGTTTTGATGTTATATAATATGCAGTTACTAAAGATCTGTGAAGTGAACTAAGTGAGTTTAATTGAAAATGCACCCAGAGTTAGACACATAAGAGTTAAGTTTTAGTCTGTGCGGAGCTCTTAGCTAAATAATATCAGCCACACGGATCAATCTTCAAGGTTAAGCCGCGTTTGCCTAGGTCGACCTGTGGATTGGTGACCGTCCCTCGGAAGGCATGTTAAGCCGTTGGTCCCGGCTGTCATTTGTAGATCTTCGGCAGTCGCTACAGGTAGTCAGTGGCCCGAAAGTCTGACAACCAGTCTAACCAAAGGGTATTGTATTACCCAATAAGCCAGTACTAACTGGGTTGTGGAGGTCAGATAGGTAGTCGCTCCATGTATAATACTACTGATATTCAGCTGCATCCGGTTAGATGGAAGCCGAGCTCAACAAAATTTGAGAAAGGCAAGTCGTTTTAGTCTGTGGCTTTAGTATGTCGTCAACTTTACAAGACTGGTGACATCTACCGACGCGGCCCACGTGGTGGAGTCGTGTCCACTCCCTCTCAAGGAGGCCTGTCTCCTAGCAGTGATTCCATCCCGGCTGATTATGCTAACGCTTAATGTAGAAATGTTAGGAAAAATACCGAATAAAATATTTGTTAACAGATAGGTATTTCCATTAGTAAATTCTATCCATAGGTTTTGACCGAAAGGTGGCCAGGATTGAGCCTTAGAAACCAGGGCCATCCAAAAGCGCGACTTGACGATATCGTTATTATCGCAGGAAACATATCGATAAGGGACGCAGAAAATAGAGAAGAATGGCAGAACAAAGAGGAGGCAGATACACGACAGTGATGAAGATGATGAAATTCTATCTATTTACTCATTTATGATCGAATTGCATATTTGATCGAAGTGAAAGTGCACTGAATTTATGTTAAGAGGGCCCTTCCCGGCCCGTCTATCGTAAACGCGAGCATGGTCAAAAAGCTTGTTGTTTCATCCAGAGCCACAGCGGCGATTTTCTTTCAACTCCCCCGTCTTACCCCGCCCCGACCCCACACATCTCGTCTCTCGCGCACCTCATACCGCCTAACGCGATGATATTGAACGAAAAATAGTGTTCAAAAATGTCTTAAGCTTGTTCCAGGAAATACGTGTTTTTGAATAATTCTTAGAAGTGTGTGAAATAAATATTTGTCATTAAGAATCTCCATTACATTTGCAAGGTTTCTATTGAGATGTTTTCTTTATTTTTACAGTTTATGAGTACATTATGAACGGCCAAAGTTCAGGTAAAATTTGTGCAAAACAGCAATTTTTGGAGGCTTATGCTGAATTTGTTTCTATTTATTTTTTATTTTTTGCAACCATAGAAACCTAGTTAAAGTGCACAAAATACATATTAGTTTAAAAAAATCAAAGATAGATGTGTATCATCGGCATAATCACGTACGAGCATTTGTATGAAAAGTAAGGGTTGGCCAATCTTAAGTCTGTTGTAGTACAGACGTGGCTGCAAGAAACTGGATTGCCATGACATAAAACCGATAAAAGTGGAGAGATTTGGCAGAGACCTACAGCATTGAGTGGCTCAAGGTTGAAGAAGTAGAAGAAGAAGTACAGAATTCGCATATTTTGTAAAATATGTGTTCAATACATTTCTTCTGATTGCTATTTAACCTAATAATTTATTGTTATCAAAGTCCAAAGCAAGACAAAAGGTCCTCTCAAAATAAATCAGGATTCAGTTTAGTTTTATGCATAATTAAATATCTATACAAAGGGCATAATTAATCCGCATTTTACAACAGTATCAAGTATTCGTTCTCAGTACATACCATAACATTACGCTTGTAATCCCCGAAAAGTTAGACAGAAGTATACATAATATAGTACACCCACATTTCACCAATTTTATTATGTTTAAGTCACATGTTCTCAGTAAATAATTACTGCTCAAATAGCGTCATTATTATTTAAATTGTCCATCGAAGTATTCACATATAACAAATTCATTCAATCATTTTCATCCATTCGTGAATGAGCCATGTGACGTAACACGAATATCTTAGAGCCGTTCTCCAACAAAGTATTTCTCTATGAAAAGGAATGTTTGTAAGAAGCTTTCTAAATTAAATAAGAGGACTTATAAAGATGTTAATGAAGCCTCATGGAGAACGTTTAGATGAGAGCGTAATCCGCGCTTAAGCCAGTGCTTAAAAGTTCGTGAGAGACCGCCAGGTTCTTTACGAAACAGCTTAGAGCGAATTTCATCCAAAAAAGTGAACGAGATCAGTGCATCTAAACAGTGCACATAATTCTTATTGAATGTTGCCACTGACAGTCCCTTAAACGAGATATGCTGACCGCGTTCACTTTCATGTTGCGGAATATTGCTGTAGTCGAAACTATCTCTAGTCCATCATCTGCCTAGTCTTTTCCCAACTAGAACTACAATGGGGTTGGTTTCTAGTCCAACCAAATGCAGCTGAATACCAGTATTGTACATGGAGCGACTGTCTACCTGACCTCCACAACACAGTAACTGGGAGATACGATACTCCTTAGTAAGACTGGTTGCCTTAGTCTAAACTGTTCATGTATTCAATATCCTTCCTATATTTAAGATTGAAAATCG
Organism: Eugnorisma glareosa; assembly: GCA_947578425.1. NCBI lineage: Eukaryota > Metazoa > Arthropoda > Insecta > Lepidoptera > Noctuidae > Eugnorisma > Eugnorisma glareosa. The sequence continues at coordinate 3,650,361 of OX387974.1, read as the reverse complement.
TCAAAATTAGCGCCGTCGTCAATCGCAATCAACCGGATATTATTCCCCGGAATATCCCCAAATAGCGTCAATTTAAATGAAGTGACTGTTAAATGGTTTCATCAATTATTTTCGCTTACAAATTAAACTTAATTATGGGCCGTTTATAGGGAAGTGCTCAATTAAATAGGAGCGTAGGACGTGGGATTAAATTACGAGGTTTTTTATATTTTTTTTATCAATAGGAAAAGTAAGCTGAAATCTTCCCCATTAAAAATCAAATGTCATAATTTTTCCACAAGAAAATAGTTTTTTTTTTTTATTCAATCTTAATTAGGAGCAAAGACCCGCTTTATGTCATCAAAAGTATTTTTTTAAACTTGCCGGTTGTCTATAAAAAGTATATCGAAAACTTAGATACCTAAAGTTCATTAATAATGTAAAGGTTTTTACAGTACTCATGGTTTTTTTTTTTAATTTGTTTGGTTTTGATATATAGAAACCCTAAATATCAAAACCATTTAAATTCAATTTCAGGAGCAGGAAGTCAGAAAGTTTCATAACTTTTCCATAGCCCTAAGAAGCAAGCCTGAAAATAAATCTCGCTTACCTTATGAGAAACTTCCATAACGGCCAAGAAAACACAATTCAGTTCTTTAACAGTAACTTTCACATACTTATTTTGTTTTCTTAACAGAAAAAAAAATCAACCAATCACCGAACAGTTTTTTAAATTGTTCATAAAACTTACACAGCCCTAATCTTACAAGCAAATAAAATATTTTATATTTTTTTTTTAATTTAAACTATTTTTTTTTTTGTTTCTGGCACAGTTTAATTTTTTCTAAAGAATGAAATTTGAATTTTCCTTTGGCGGGCTTGGGTCGCGGAGCGCGCGCTTCAGTCCGCCCGTCCCGAACATTTTATCACACTGAACATTGGTGAAATCTGCCATTAGGGACGTACCGAGATCTCGACTTTTATTGTTTGCAATAATGTTCGCTATCGAAAACAATATCTTACGTTCGCGCGGAACAAATAAACACTGCAATAAACGCCTTGCAGTGTTTTTTACGGATGTAATGTTTTTTATTACGAAAAAAAAGTGTGTAGTAAAATGGAGGGGCTATCTTATGGAGGCGGTTTATGTTTTAGTCATGAATTGGCGAGCGATTTGGCTCGACAACAACAGATTTACGATATTCAGGAATGATTAAGATGGTATTTGTCAGCGGTATTATTCTTTGCAAGAAAAGCTTGTCACGCCAGCGTTATTTCAGTTACGAGTCACCGATCAACTAAGCTTTTCATAGGTCTTGCTAGATAAAATCACTTCACATATTAGACCACAAAACTAATTCAACATTCAGCTACAGCCCACTCCATCCATCTATACCCCTTGACAATTAATAATCACAACCGTTAAAAATCCTTAATTACACAAAATACTGAAAACAAAAAATTATCTTATCAATCATCGACTCGATAGTATCGACAGCGCTCACTTCCCTACAGCGTCTCGAGCGCCCGTCACGCACTGTCCATGCTCGGGAACAACATTGGTCGAGCTGGCGCATGCGCTCTGCCTGTTTTTCTCAACTCAACTTGGATATCAGTTCGTCTGTATTCGGACTATAAATCTTCGGGATGAGGCGAAGCGGCCCATTCGCGAGTGTCACAGGTCTTAGTTGGTAAACATCTACATAAGTTGAGTTGAACGCCCCTGACATTGCATTGCATTGACATTGGTTTTCATCAATGATTTTTTTTTTTTTTTGAGAAAGTTTTCGGACTCAGAATTTAAAGATTTTGATGTTTTATTTTATAATAGTTTGAGGGTAGTATAAAATACCTTATAGAAAACCCTATTAGGTTATTTAAACTTTTAACGTAATTTGATTTTTACGAAAAATGTAAGGAGTTTGAACGGAAATCCACAACTTAAATGTATCCGATGTGCCCTGCAGCAGTCAGCCCTGCTAATTTTGCATACTAGCATATATTTTGATGACGACTTGTTAATTTTCTGGTAACTCTAATTAGTGCAGAAAGATACGAGAAAGATAAGAACAAATATGTCACAAAAACTGCGAGCAATGATTTTCGAAACCGTTTTGTCACAACCTTAAAACATCGAGAATGGGACTCATGGGTAAATCATAACAGCCGCACGGGGCGCAGTTATGCAACGTTTACTGAGGTCGGTCCGTAGATGGGTAATCGTCCCTAATATACCGAAGCACAGTTGGTTCTGATATGCTATCATTCGTATATATTTGACTCTCGTTAAGAGTAATCAGAAGTCAGAGAGTCTGACAACCTGTCTTGTCAGGGGGGATATGGAGGATATGGGGGATGGTTATTCATTTTACACTTTGAAGTGAATATTATTATAATATATAATTTATTAATTAAAATAACAATAATTATTAATTATAATTAATTATGTTACCTGCCTACAGAATATGTGCCATAAACTATATAATATAATAATTTTAGATAAATTGATCTCAATAATTATATATAAATATATTACTATAACATAGCGCTCTGTCCAGATTTATAAATAAATATGTACAATAAAATAATACTATTGATCTCAGTTTTATTTATTATTGATAATTATAATGATGTTACTTTATGGTACTGCTATTTCTATAATTGTTATCGTGTAGTTGTACCAAGTATGTTACTCTGTTATAATTATGTGTTACCCTTCATTTGTAAATAATAAGTAGAAAAGAAATGGTTGTTTATTATTAACTACTTAATATTTTATTTTAATATTGTATATTTGCAGTGCCCTAACAGGGTCCATAAATTGTTCTTAGCTCTAAGCCTTTTGTAACACCTTTTATACATTTATGGAACGCAAAATAAAATGAATATGAATATGATATGGTGTTACCCAGTTGGTGGTTTTGGAATTCAGAAAGCAGTTGCTCCTTGTAAAACATTGCATTCTGCTGCATCCGATTTAACTCCGAATAACGATCCAACATAGTGCGGGTTACCGTCAAGAAAACAAAACAGTCATTTTTGACCCAAACAGAAAACAAACAGGACAAGCGAAATAAACCCGTTCAAAAAGCAAAAAAGATGCCTGAGAGAATTTCATTAGAAAAATTAAAATACCTTTCCCGAAATTGTTTGTTAAAACAGTGTATTTTGTAAGTAAGTACGTAAATTAAAAGCTGCAGTTCCGCGTGTCTTTAATTATTAATGTGCTGTAGTTCTTTGCTCTGCTACCGCTGCGCTGGAGCGAGCGGCCCCGGGCAATTTATTAATAGTCTGTTGCAGGTGAGTAGTACTACTTACTAGACATTATTAAAATTGCGAAAATTGTTTAAGTATATAATAATGTTCAAATCTGGTAATTACTTTTTCATAAATAGCACGACACCTATTTAATTTCTCATGAATGGTTAAGCAGGGTTGTAGTAGACTCATTTATCAAGTTATCTTTAAGTCCTATGTAACAGGAAGCGAGCCTATTGCCATCGACCGGACATAAATCCAATTTCCGGGTTGCTACTTCGAAATTCTTGATGAAAACACCCTATAATTAAATATTTCTTCACGGTTTTGTTTTAAGGCACGGTAATGTTTCTAAGTATTTTTTACATGAAATATAAATATTCAATATTACTTAAAACCACGCGACCACGACCCAAAAGCTCAAAACTCGTAGCCTCGTAGCAGCGTAGGCCGGCGTAGCACGTAGGCCTACGAGCCAATGCCTACGCAGTTATCAGCCAGAAGAACATTATAATTCACTTAGTTTATCAGTTAGTACGAATCCGGGACTAAGAAAAAACCTAAATGGTCCTTAGAAAGTGAATTTATGTCCTGAATTTACATACTGTAATAAGATATTGTAAGTATCTAGTTTTCTATAATAGGCTTTGATTTACTTGAAGTTTGAGGATTTTTTTTTAAGATTGTATAACCTGAATTAGAAGTTAGATAAAAGTATAGTCATTTCAGTTACTTAACCAGCAGCAACCAAACAAAAAGCTTTTTGAAAATAGTAAAGGTCGCAGTAATTTTGACACATTATTTCAGCAACCCACCAGCAACCATAAATATTGTAAGAAAAATAAAAACCTGGCGGCTTAGAAAATCAGGGGCCTAAAGGTTTTGATAAAATGCAAAGTCTGAAGTAAAATAATAGTGAAAATGCTGTATAATACAGTACGTACTGTAACGTAACAACTTCAGTTACTTTGTCCTACTGTATTGACTGTTATTTTGTGTGTAATAAATAAAATAAATAAATAAAAATAATTTATTTCAAATATCTTGATCCACACAGTCCGATTTCAATAAAATGTAATAAAATTAACATTGAAATGAACATCAGAAATTAAAAATAAGTTACCATTAAAATCAATCGTGGTTGTATGTGGTGCCAACTATATTATTCAATAGTATGTGTATTTCTTTTTTAAAGCTGTTACTAAAATAATATTGTGGAACACGAATTATTTTGAAACAGGGGGCAGAGGGCCTTATCTCAAAGCTGCAATCGTTATTTCAGGTAGAAAGAAAATTCACACGGAGTCTAGATTTGTGCCCGGTTGATGGCGATAGGCTTGTTCCCTATTACAATGGGACTTAAACCTAACTAGCGAACTGTGGTTGTACTGTCAGGTTCAACTCCGCCTACCCCGTCGGGGATTACAAGGCGTGGTGTTATACCACTCGTATGCCGAGTACACACAATTAAAAAGCTATTTTGTCTCGCGTAGATCTACGTTCCGGCACACGAAAGGTTAAACTAAACTGAACTTTTGAATTTGACTGGAAATATTTGTGCTCATTACTGCACTAAGTCACACGAGCCACTCACGACCGCGAGTGGTCACCCCGCCGCTAAATATAGGAAAGGAAATTGGTTGTCGTGAACCACTAGGGGTAGTCGCGAGTTCTCCATGTGCGGTTACACGTAGCTTTGCTAGTCAGTTTGAAAGGTAAGTTTATGTTTCCATTAAATAATTGACATCTTTTTGGAATTTAAAACATGTATATTGATGTTGTATAGTGATCATGGTAATGAGGATTGTGACTTCACGAACTCATCATCATCTGTCTAACCTTCCCCCAAATATGTTGGGGTCGGCTTCCAGTCTAACCGGATGCAGCTGAATACCCGTATTTTACATGGAGCGACTGCCTATACTCCACAACCCAGTTAGTTCTGGGTAATACGATACTCCTTGGTAAGATTGGTTGTCAGACTTTTTGGGCAACTGACTACCTATCGACGACCTATTGACGACTGTCAAAGATCTACAAATGACAGCCGAGAGGCTTAAAGTGCTTTCCGATGTACGGAGAAAACTCGATATATAATGGGCGGTCATCATCCACAGACCGCAAGTTTGCTACAAATTATATTAATTAAAGTAAATTAAAACACTAAGTTTACAAGAAGCGTACACGTGAACACGTAAACACGTGATTGTACTCATGCTAACAAACAACTTTCCCAAAGATAATTTTTTTTATACTCATTCGCTGTCACAATAACACAACAGCCGTATGAAATTCGCGCGCGCGCCTGTGACCTATCAGCTGTTAGTCTCGTGACGCCGTTCTGTCTCATTACTATCGTACCGTGCAAGTGAGCAGGCAGAGCAACCGCGCGGCGCGCGAATTTCTGGCTGTTGTGTTATTGTGATAGAGAATGAGTATAAAAAAAATGTATCTTTGGGAAAGTTCTTTGTTATCATGAGTACAATCACATGTTTAAGTATCGGTCACTAATTACCAGTCACCCGTTTCGCACGTGACAATTAACTGGATAAAAACTAGGGAATGGTTCTTAAAAGATTCAAGTTGACGTTTTAGATTTATTTAAATCTGTGTGAACAAAGTATCCTAGGTGGTGGATTCGAACCCAGATAGGCACCTTACATAATTGTGTAAATTATTTCATCACCGCTGTTTCCCAAAAAGTGAAGGAAAACATATCGTGAGGAAATTGTTGAACATGTGCACCATAAATTCCAAGATACCTTTGTAAAATCCACTAACCAATACGCAGACAGGAATCATTATTTCCCGGCAAACAGAACTTTACAAGCTTAAAACTAATGAAGATATTTTTTTCAAAGATACATTAAAGATAATCTTTTGAAATGCCGAACCATAACCCAGACTACGCCTCCCTAAACGCCCCAAAAATTTCACTCACACACAATTATTGTGATCCCGTAAGATCCTGTAACCCAAATATGTCGTCGCTCATAATAATTTCTTCTCCATTATCCGCTGCTTACAGTAAGTGATTGATGACGGCCTATTGGGGCGCATGAAGGTGGATGTTACATGGATTCTGCGCGAATTTGCTTTAGCACATGTAAGGAGATAAGACTATAGGATTTGTGATATCTATAGTCGCGTCATGGGTGTGCAATTAACATGAAATGTACCATACGTTTATGGGTACAAAAGGAATATTATATACTTAGTATAAGCTGGTTTTTTAGATCATTGAAACTCTAGCTAAAATAATTCAAGGTCAAAGTGATGCTATCTATCTGCAGTCGACTACGTCCCAGTTTCTGCTTACGCATAAAAAAAGAGTCATAAGATTTACGTATATGTAGGTAGTGGCTAGTACTTAACCTTGTCTAAGTTCAGCGTCGGTTTTTGTAATAAACATGAGGTATTGGAGCGCATGAAGGTGGACGTAGAAGATGGATCCTGCGCGGATTGGTTTTCGCACGGTATTCAAGAGATAAAACGAATATATGACGTCTTTATTCGATCAGACAGGGCCACGGCCGGTCCGGTGCGTGGTACTCGATTACACTGGCCGGTAGACTGTATTCTGGTGCACGAAATACGATTATTCACAAAACATATACGAAGATAGGTACTACAAACATACGGTATTATTTTCTTTGAATAAATATGAGTCTTGCGAAAAAAATGCCTTTTGGCGCCCTTTTCCTGCCTCTGGCTTGGCATACCTACCTATTGGATTTTTGCATGATCGATCGATAAAATTCGACAGTGGCTGAAATAAATTAGGCGCCCTTTCCAACTAGGCACTAATTGGCAAATAAGGCACAGATTGCCATAAATCGGGCGTGTTGATAGATTGATCATAAATTATATCAAAGCCACCAGAATGTACTCGTACATATGGAGGAATACAAAGAAACGACATTTTGCATATGTTATTTCCTAAGTACATTTATTATAAAGTTTCGTTTGTGAGTGCAGAAAAATACAAAAGCATACATTTTAGTCATTGGTTGTCTCTATAAGTCGAACAAGTAACTCCATTAAGAAACAACTATTCTAACCTGTTAAATATTCTGGTTTACAGACAAAAAAAAGGCAGGAAGTTCTCAAATCGACACCTATATTTTTTGTTGCCTAATTTCATTAGACAATTCACCCATATCTTGTTATCTTGTTCTATCCCTTGGGGAGTGTTGATTAACTTTTCTTAGACAGGTCACCCACCTTGTTTTATACCTTGGGGAATGTTGCTTAACTTTTCTTAGAAAGGTCACCCATCTTGTTCTGTACCTTTGGGAGCATTGCTTAACTTTTTTTAGACAGGTCACCCATCTCGTTCTATACTTTGGGGAGTGTTGCTTAACTTTTGTTAGTCAGGTCACCCATATTCAAACCCGGTTGGTGAAAGTTCGCGTACAAAAACCGAAATTGATTTAAATTGTAACGCCAATTTTCATCGCGGGCCTGTGGACGGTGAGCTATGGGCTAGCTCGCCGTCCGTCCGTCTTATGACGACAGGCCGTGTCGACGGCGCGTTCGTGTTCCACGTGCGCCTCAAAGAGAGTCAGCAAACAGGGAGGGGTCCGAAAGGACCGATGCCTGCCAGGGTTGCGGGACTGTTCGAAAGAGATACCGCGGCCCTGGAACACAAAGGGCAAAGGAAGGAACATGGATGGGTTTTAGTCAGTAAAAGTCCTGCTCAGCCCAGAGCGGGAGGGGTTATTTCATGATTTCCCATCAGAAAAAAAAAAAAGGCCAATTTTCATTCCACGTTTTTGTTTTTATTTTCCAAAACTATGGGAGGAAAATACAACTGAATCGATATGAATTCAATCAGTCAGATTCATTTTTTTTTTGTTTTCGGCTTGTGTTCGCTATCTGGATGTCTAGAAATATCTAGACGAATAGCGAGCCGATAAGGATAGAGCGAGGTAGGTAAATTTCAAGGCGATAATTTGAGTCCTCTTTGGTTCGGCTTAGTCTTGAATCGTCTAATCATACTTCTTTTAGGTATTCAGGTCTAGGCTATCGGTGAGGAGAGGTGGTCAGGTGTTTTACATGGATGATCTGAAACTCTTTACCGGGTGTGCCCCCAACAATAACAACATTAGGAGTCATGAAGGTAACTGAAACTTACAGAACAGCGACAAGGTGCACACCTTCAACGGCTGGGTCATGCCGGAAGACGGGCGCACTCGACCCCGTCCATTCCCGGTGGTTTGTCTAAATGCCATAGACAATCTCATTCGGACTAAGAACAACAAAGTGTAATCGCGCCATTATTCACCAGAAAGTTAAGTAGAGCTATAAACGGATCAATTCTACGGGGTGAAACGGACACCGACACGAAAACTGTTACCACGTATTCAGTACATCAAACCCAAACTCTATTTCAATTAGACCATAACAGGCACTTTTGAATGTCAGAAAAACAAAGGCGAAGCTAAAGTCACAGACACAAGGCATAATAACTTGTGAAAGTACTTTAGTTGCCCATTCCAAAGCGTAGATCTCTATGGAGAAGAAAGGGCAAGATCTCATCGGAAAGGAAAGGAAATTTCTCATCGGTTATTAAAAAAAAAAAACAGCTGTTTCCTACAAATGCAATACAAGACGGTCAACATGTATGAACAGCAGATTTTTTTTAAATAACCGATAAAACATTCAGAAGCTAAGAAAGTCAGAATTACGTACTGAATACGTGGTTACCGTTTTCGCGTCGGTGTACCTTCCACCTTTTATGTTGTTGAATATGAAATATTATTCTGATGTTTTCACGAAGATGTCACTTAATCGAGTTATTCTAACTTAGTGAGTTCCGTTGATGATTCAGTGTGATTCCCTTCCCAGGTTCTCGCAACAATTTCAACATCCTAATGCCCCTACCCCAATTTATTTGTAGTCTGCCCAACACATCTTTTCTATCAGCCCTCATCTCAGATACATCATTTTTCTCACAATCTGACCACTTTTTCTTTTTTGCCTCTTATTGCCATTCACTTTCATAGCTCAACAGTTTCCTTGCAGATGTGTTTTGTGTGTTTCCATGAAGATGGAACAACTTGCTTCTTCCTCCGCTTCAGTTCATTTCACATCAGGCCAAGCACGAACATGCGGAGCGAACACGTCATCTAAATTGAAACAATTTTGGAATTGAACTCGATCCGCCATTATATTGACTTTCTTGCAAGGCATTGTGGATATCTATGGAGGACAAAATCAATTTTTGTGTTTGTCGCTTAATATATAAACCGGAATGCTATAATTAGGTGTATTTTTGTTGGATGTATTTTTTATTCGAAAATATTTGGAATTAACGTTACGATTGCGTCCTGTGTTCGTGCTAGGGCCTGAGTTAATTACCCTTCAGTTTTCAGTCACAGGAGACGTTAATAAGGACCAAAAACACAGTTTTAAAGGCATGTCTTTATTATTGAAAAGATACAAACTACGTGCTACTAAAAGAGGCTGTATTATTATCACAGCGCTGAAATACTACCAAGACATTATTACAAATAAGACATTATTGCTAATACATTCAACGTTGATGCTGAAAACGTGTCTAAACTGCAAACTGAGGTGTAAAATCGCATTAAAACAAGTAATTTCATGACCCATGGCTTCCAATTATTTCGCATAGAAAAAAGTTTGTGACTACTCTTAAATAGAGAGCTACTAAAACTGAGTACATTAATAAAAATAAATCAGATCTTATTGCTTTAACTATTAGGTACAGTCATTTTGAAAAAAGTTAATTTATTTGTTTATATTCACCTGCACGCAGTTCCATAGTTCTACTGGCATGTATGACTGTACGAGGAAACATTATATTAAATATATATAAAAAAAGAAATATCAAACCCTACATTAACTTATTATAAACAAGGCCTTTTTGGGAAGAAAGTAATCATTCATCACAAAAAGTATTAACAACCACCGGCTTATTTAAAAATCTCAATTAAACTTTTTATTGAACTTCGGCATTATACGTCACTAATTTAATGCTTATCAATTTATGGGGTAGAAGCGGCACTGGGTACCACGTATTACGGGTACGACTCGCGCACGAAGGTTTCCGTAAGTACCATTAGATTAAAAAAAAAACGTAGTTATAGTATAATTAGAATTACGGGGCGACATCGTCATTGTTGACCGAGTCCCCTAAAATAAAGATTAAAAACAAAAAAAAAACACTGTTGGACGGAGCCCCCCTTAAATATTTATTTTATTCTGTTTTTAGCATTTGTTCTTATAGCGGCAACAGAAATACATCATCTGTGAAAATGTCAACTGTCTAGCTATCACGGTTCTTGAAAAAACAGACAGCCTGGTGACAGACAGACAGACGGACAGTGGAGTTAGTATTAGAGTCCCGTTTTTATGTGGGGGGCTCTCCAATGATGTACAGGATACCTACGTGGTAGCCGTTTTCACGTCGGTGTCACTTCCACCTCGTATAGCTGTACAAGGATCTTGTTATTTCAATACATTAGTTCATAAAAATACAGGGTTTTTTTAATATCATTCGATCGTCTAAATATCCTTATAGCACGATATTCCGTTGACTGAATTCAATACATCACTTGATGTAGAATATCTTCCCAGCTCATTTCTACAGAGTCTGTGGTGTAATCTTGTTACATCTTAGTCCTAGTAACACGACTAAACTCATGAACAATAGCCGACTTACTTAGATTTACATGCTCGTTTACAATGCGTGCGTGCATATGCGACACAAATGATTCTACATTCACAATCGAACAGTTTTAATAACGCAAAATTAGGTTTAAGTCATACGTCACGGAGTGTGACCCTATTGTCATCAACCGGGCACAAATCCAGACTTCTGATAAATTCCTAAACACGTAAACCCTATTACACTTCGCCTGGCCCAGGTATCGAACCCAGGACCCCTTCAAGGATTATGCTCCTTAAGAGGACCCTTCCCGGCCCGTCTATCGTCAATACGAGCATGGTCGAAAAGCTTGTTGTTTCATCCAGAGCCACAGCGGCGATTTTCTTTCAACTCCCCCGTCTTACCCCACCCAGACCCCGCACAACTCGTCTCCCGCGTACCTCATACCGCCTAACGCGATGACATTGAACGAAAAATTGTGTTCGAAAATTTCTTAAACTTGTTCCAGGAAAAACGAGTTTTTGAATAAGTCGTAAGACTTGTAAGATTCTTAATGACAAATATTTATTTCACTTGTGAAATAAATATTTGTCATTAAGAATCTCCATTACATGTGCAAGGTTTCTATCATAATGTTTTCTTTACTTTTAGAGTTTATAAGTACATTATGAACGGCCAAAGTCCAGATAAAATTTGTGCAAAACAGCCATTTTTGGAGGCTTATACTGAATTTGTTTCTACATTTTTTTATTTTTTTTGCTCCCATACAAACCCAGATATAGTGCACAAAATACCTATTAGTTCAAAAAAATCAAAGATAGAAGTGTAACAACTGCAGAATCACGTACGAGGGTTTGTATGAAAAGAATGACGGGTTGGCCGCTCTTAAACTTAAAGGACCTTTTATCTGCGCTCTGTGATACTCTGTGATTTCAATGCAATTTTACATTCCAAGCGACCTGCCAAATTAGTCAACCGTATAGTAGGTAACTATCATACTGCATGATACTTAAGGCGAATGTCACCAATGAAACTGAACGCGATAACACATCTAAACGGCGTTCAAGCGCTGCCATAGTCAATATTCTACGGACAGCTCGTTAAATTCACTCATTCAATCTTAAACGCGGTCACATTGGCCTGTGGGAAACTTGAAACTTACGTTTGAATATATGCCTCGGGCCTGGTATCTCGCACCTCGTCCACAATAGAGAAGAACTGAAGAAATCAGGGATTGATCTATGTTTTAATTCAGAATCTCAGATAATTATGTAATACATGACTAAGTTCAAATGGCATGCAAACGATTTTAGACTTTAGAAATGGTCAAGCTTAGACTACATAGCGCTAAAGTATAAAATTAGTTTATAAAAGGCAATACATGTTAATTTATCTAAGATTGAGTATTCCAGTGATGCGAGCAAAACTAGTCTTATGTGGAGAAGGTGCTGTAAACTCATGATATAATGGAACGACTACGTATTGAAATCTTACAATTACATGAAGTTTTAAAAATAAAATGATAATAAAGCCGTGTCCACTAGCAAATGTCATGTTGGCAAGATTATTCACACTATTCAATCGGCAAACACTATTAGCGTATAGATAGACTTCGTTTTTCTTTACTTGTTCATAATCTTCTACTTGCGACCTACTCATTTAATGATAAGCAACAATTGACTATTCACTCAGAAATTGAAGGTTAAAACTTCTGTACACCCACGTGAACCAGGCATTTTTTAAATTCAAGAGATGCTGTTGCCGACTAAAAAATTATGATGACAGCAGAATTAAGCCAGTTACAATTGTCAGAAAGCTGTTCAGCAGCAGAAGTTACAGAAAACTAGTAAAAGTAGAAAATATTCATCTGACTTAAAAATCTGCATGCACTGGGCTCGTGTTGTGGAGTACAGCCCATTCCCTATACAGAGAGTAGCCTGTCTCCTAGCACCGGGAACATTATAGGCTGGATATGTTATGATTATGTTACGTAGGGTATAGCAGGAATATAAAAAAAAAACTTTTAACTTATTGTCTATAGCTAGAGGACACAGTAGTTTCTTCCTTGGACGCAGGACGATTAAATCTTTTTCCTTCGCTTTTCCGGAGTAGTTTGGAAGAGGACCTCGTCGGCGCGAATCAGGCGGTTGACGGCGCGACTCAACGACACATCTGTCACCAGAAACAAACATCAACCCATTTAGTCGATTTTCCATTTAGCATGTTTTTGTTTTGAGTATGGCAATACTATGTTTCAGGGTGGTGTTTCTTTTTTTAAAGAACGTGGCTTTGTACGTGGAATATCAGTGGATTCCAATTTTAAAATGAGGAACATTTCATTGTTTAGGCACAGAATATAAATAATTAATTTAGGAATTAAATAAGTATTAATAAAAGAACAGAGCGCACTAATCCACCGACCAAAAAACGAATGTATGAAAATATACTAAACTAAATATTGTAAACATCACTTATAGTTTTTTACATAAATTCTCATTTAAACTATTTACAGGCAAAAAGAAAAAGCAGTTATTACTTATTACATCACATAGTGTTGCCATATTCTAATATTCTAGTAATGGTAAGCAGATTGTGTCAATTGAATCACCCATTGCGAACAAAATATTAGGTTAGTGATGTTAAAAAATGAAACAAAAGTGATTTGGAAAATTCCTCTTTAATGTGATAGAATTTTAACAGTCCACTTACTTTCTTAATAAATTACATGAACATGTAAAAAATAACACGAAAAAATCGTCGCACAAATAAATAATTTAAATTAAATATTCACTTTGTTTTTTGGCAGTGACTGTACTTGGTTGTACTAAATTTTTTCGTGTAAATTTTACTAAAAATCTTAACTATATTGCATCTATTATGAAATTGTACTCATGAAAGGCATCAATACGTTTTCATTAATTATTTGTTAAACAATGTTGTAAATTGTAAAATTAACTAGAAAATACTTGAGATAAAACTGTCACCATGACTTGATAACATATTGACACTGTGACTGCTTTGAGTGAAAGTGTTTTCGTCAGTCTTAAAATATGGAGCAAACTCCGTTAGACACAAGCCTAGCAGTCTGATTTGGGAACACCCTAATTGAGTAATATGAAAATCTTTATCAGTCTTTGCATAAATATGGATAGTAAAGTTGTAGTTCATAGTGTATAATAATATTTTTTCGAAAGACCTAAGAGAATATCATTTCATATCTAATGTATATTTTTATCAATAGTTCAATTTTCTGTTTTAAAGTAGTCAAAGTGTCAGTATGTTTAATACCTCAGTCCATAATTGTAATTATTAATACTTACAACTAATTAAATATTTTAAAACTGATTTGACTGCAACTTGTAAACAAAGTTAGCCTCAGAAACGCGTATTATGTCTAATATATTATTTTTAATATTAAATATTCTGCTTGATTAGCTATTAAATTGTATTTAATTCATCTATTGCTTGCACGCTGTGAATGAAATGGCGAATAGTCACTTCAAAGTTTATCATTATTTTAATTTATTTTAAGATTCTGTGATATTTTATTTTAGTCATTATATTATTATCAAATATAACAACTAAGTTTTTCTAACGAAATTAACTACGCAGCCATTTTATGAATATCGGTAATTCAGCTGCCAATACATTTAAAATCGATTATTTGAATCATTTGACTATTTCACGTACAAATCGACTATTTACTTTATAATGACAAAATCACCTTTTATTGGTATCGCACTAGCAACACTAAATAAATATTTTTAGGAAGACCAGTTTTATTTTTATTAATTTGACTATGGAGGCAGCTCTGTTTATCAAGATTCTTAAACACTAAAGGTGCCTACACACTTGATTAACTTTGACGATCAAATCGAAAACCGAAACAGTTGATGAGCTTTTCTTTCGTTCAATCGGCAAAATCTCTCACTTCTAATAGGTACCTTAACATTGCAAATTGCAGATTTTTTGACGGCGACGGAAAGATTACCGAAAGGTACTATAAAGTAAGCACGTCCACCGAATATAATTCGGTCTATAATAAATAATTAAGCCTCAGTGCCATCTATATAATTGTACGACAAAAAATCCGCAAATAACGACAGTTCTAACTAAACATTATTAAGTACCGTACGAAAACATTTTTTTTTAAATAATAACAACACCTAACTAACAGAAATCCCGTCAAAACGTGTATAAGTATGTATGTATAATTAAAATGATTCCATGCAAATTCTACTAATTTGTTAATAATATAATTATCCTTGTGATAAATATAAAAATGTATAATAACATACTGATTTTCTATATTCTTTGAGTTTTTTACGGGCAAGTGTGGATATGTCGGAACTAAGAAAAGGAGGGATGACTATGCGGCCAATATTTATGATAGCTTAGCTTTTTAGCTTCATTTCAACTTAAAATCCTTTAAAAGAAAGAAACTTAGCTCAATTTAGGCTATTCTTCATTTTATTGATTTAGTTTATACTACTGCTAATATAAAAAGATAGCAATTTTTCTGTCACCATGATTCACAAGTGTGTGGACGTGTATAACACAGAGGAGGCAGGACAGACAATATGTCTAGAAACGAAAGAAAGACAATGAATACTGAGACGAATGAGTATTAAAGAACTATTAGAAAAAGACATGCTGCGCCGACCACAAATAATTAGGATAAGCGCAAGAGAATGATGATGATCTCAAATTTTTATTCTCCACATTATAAGGCTTGTTCATATTTCGAACATATCCACTTTTCCCTCATATATAATTGTAAACTTTATATACTTATAAGTTTGTGTGACTACCTACCCCGGTGTAGTTGTTGCATGCTGTATATTGTATCCTATCACCTATGACTGACTTAAGCTATGGAGCTTCCACACAGTTCAGGGTTAGAGTTTTCCAGTCTTCAGATTGCCTAGTCTTAGTGATTGTGTATATCTTGAATACGGAGGGTCTCGTAAGGCCCCTATATGGGTGATGAATGTCATATAAAATGCATGCAAGCAAAAAATTTACTGTTACTGCAGGACAGTGACCAGGAGCCCAGAAGACTGTAGAGCTCTAACCCTGATATGTGTGCCAAGACCTTTATCCAACATATTTACCCATTCCATACAACTATGCAGAAGTCCTCTGCTTACCCACAGATATAACTGTTGCATTTCACGTCATATGACACTGACATAAAGTTCAAATTCGTGAAATGCAACAATCATTGGCGTCCAGTATATTTTGGTCCTCACAGCGCTGCTTGCAAACACAATTAATATCAAACGCCAAATTCAGTACTATAATTTTAGTATTCTACTTCGCCATATGTCAAGATATACTGGACATATATATTTCTGACTTTAATGGGCAGTATACTTCTGTATATTAGTACAGTGTTGCATGGTACTTTTGGCATGTGGCCATAATCGGAACTAACGCCACTAATCTTCATTTTTGAATATGTGAAAAATGTTTACCAACAGCACACCCTCCTGTCAATGTCATTGAATCGCCAAAAGACCCATGTACCACTGTTTTGCATTTCAGGATGACACATTTGAAAGTGTTTTCGTGAAATACAACTCAACTATAATTTAGACTTATATAGTTGCGTTTGAATTGGGCAAGTAACTTAAACAAGCCACCAAGCTAGTTTAGCTGGCATCAAGTAGTTATTACTCTCTCCCTGAGTGATAATACCTGCACGTCCAACTTACTTGCACAACAAAATTATTTGAGTAGATATCCAACAAATACCAAGCTCTTATCCTGCTGTGACGTTAATATACGAGATATATGGTACTTTATCAAAAGCAGAAAACAAAGAAAATCACAGAAACACTTTTTTTTAAAAGTCAGTCAAGTTTTTTTTATATTTCTTTAGTTACATAGATGTCCACTTTTTGAAGCTAAAGATAATACCATACGCGTGAAATTGACCCCTCTCTACAAAAGCACATAGCCACCCCATTTTCCTACTGCATGGTCCTCACATAATCTGACCAAGAGAATGTCTGAACTACAAAAGAAACTGACCTCTGAGTGTGTTTCAGTATTCTTTTCTTTTCTAGAGTAGTTAGATAGGAAACACTAACTTCATCTATTTTTTTAAGGTCTGTTGGATATCTGCTCAATCACGCAACCTGGCAATAAATCAGTATACGTTCCTAAAAGACTACGTAAGAGCAAGTCTACCAACCGGGCGTAGTGTTGGCGAGACGTCGCATGCGGCGCGTGTTGCGGTCCTGGTCGCGGATCTTCTTCTCCATCTCCGCGTTGGTGAGGGTCTCCAGATGCGGCGCCCACTGTTCGGCTTCTGATGGTTGGCGGTATGGCGTCTAGGGGGGATATGGGAAGTTATAGTAACTAATAATATTGTAAATTTTGAAGTGTTGTATTATGTTTGTTACGTCTCCACATTTTGATGAAAAATTTTAGGGACTGATAGCCTCAGAGGCATATAATCTGTAACGTCCAATGATGAGCTATTCACTGCTCACAGACAGGCAGATGAGGATGAATATTACTAAGGGGCCATCCTTTAATCACGTGAAGTTTTTAGGCCACTTTTATAGCTCCCCTCCTCCTTGGTGACACGTCGTGATGTTTAGGCAACCCCTCCTACCCCCTCCCATCATGCATCATGTGTATTTTTTATTATTGAAAACATCAATAGTTTTTGAAACTGTTTAAACAAAAAAACTAAAAAAAAAACGTTTTTTTTTTAAATAAATATCTGCTTGCTCGGGTTTCTAATTCACTTTTGATAAAACATAACAATTAATTTTCCCTCCTGTTCAAACCCCACGTGATTAAAGGACGACCCCATAAACTGGCATCACTTGGCAAAACGAAAAACTATTCATAGAACATGTAAAACTGATCCTTATTTTCCACATTTTGTGGCTTACCTCCACAACAGGCAATGGTGCCTCACTAAAGGCATAAGTCCTCTGATGCCAGCTCAGTTGTCCTCTCACACTATAAGCGATGCCGGTGACGAACTCGCCTCCTAAGCCCAACTCAGCACACAGCTTCATCGCAAACTGCTCCGGATTGTTCTCCTTCTCTGACATGTCCCATTCCACCTGAGAATTGAAGTGTGATGCTTAGATAAATATTTCGATGAGTTAAGATGTTTTTTCCCAGCTTTATCCTGCCATAATAAATCAAAGTCTTGCACATCTATACTAATATTATAAAGCTGAAGAGTTTGTTTGTTTGTTTGTTTGTTTGTTTGTTTGTTTGAACGCGCTAATCTCAGGAACTACTGGTTCGAATTGAAAAATTCTTTTAGTGTTGGATAGCTCATTTATCGAGGAAGGCTACAGGCTATATATCATCACGCTACAATCAATAGGAGCGGAGCATCAATGAAAAATGTTGCAAAAACGGGGAAAAGTTATTATTTTTGAGAGCTTCCTTTGCGTGCGCTGGTTAAACGGTTAAAGTTGCACAAAAATAATGTATGAGAGAATTATTTCTCTTAAAAATGTCTAAAAAAAAGTCCGCGACAGCACATGCCTATCTTTTAAGGTTGACTAACAATAACCATTTTTATGATTTTAAAATTTGGTCAAAAATAATGCTTTATTTGCAAAGGTATTTTTACCGACATAGTATTAATCCTTATCGAAATAAATATGTTAGTCATCTTTAGAATTCAATTGTGACCAAAATTGCCCTTTACACCATTTAATTTAGATGAATATCTTAGGAGATATCACAGTTTTAAAATAACTCCGCATCAAAATAAAGACGCGCGCGCTGTGAGGCGGGGCGTTTATGTTGTCGGGAAAACCAATGTGATTAGATTCAATGCACAAATATTGTGCGTAACTTAGAGAAGGTTTTAGTTTTGGTTTCATTGTAATCAGTGCTCTCTATCAAAAGATTTATGAATTTAAAGTGTTCAAGAAGAACTTATGATCATTGTGTAAGCTGTAAGATACATGCAACGACATCTATTGCACCAAAATGGTACTAATTAATAAAAATGTGCTCAAAAGATAACTTTTAAATCGGCTGACCGGCTTTACAAAAAAGTTCTGGTGGCACAAAAATACTCTAGATTAGTCTACATGACGCTATAACCCTGTAGAGCAGGGATTCCCAAAGTGGTCGATATCGACCCCTTGGGGTCGATATCGGTTTCCTAGGGGTCGACATAAACGAAAACTGATTATGGGGGTCGACGAGGTCTAAAAATCGACCCCTATTAAATTAACACAAGTTCTTATTTAAAACTTTCAAGATAGGTAGGTAGGTACTGTATTGTTTATGTTGTGTTACGTGTACTAAGAATAATTAATATTTATGTAGGAAATAGCATTGTTGTAGTAATATAAAGCCTCAAGTTCGTACAAGATGAAAAACTCGGCAAGTCAGTGTGGACAAGTTTGTGCAAGATAATGAGTTCGAGCGTACGTCTTTCAGGCGCGTTTTGACTTGCTCTCTATTTGACGCTTGCGCGATTTAACACGAACGAATTCATGATCAAGTTGCAAGTCCAAACATGTTCCTGATATTTTACTATTTAACGAGGTTGCACTTAGGTTGAAACTTCATTTGCGTTTTGAAATTCGTTGGAGCTTGAACGATAATAACTCATATAAGTACTCATTTATTTCAAGAGATTACAAAGTTATTACATAGCTAAATTAAGTGAAGTAAAGTGACTGAAAAAGAATTTACAAAATGCTGAGCTCCCTACGCGAGTTAATAGCGTAACCACACAATATCTGCAGTTTATGAAAAATTAACAGGGTAAGTACCAAACAGTTTTTATCCGGCACAGCGCATCAGCATTGCCCCACTGCACACTGTGTGATAGTGATCAGTTGAGCTATCTGTAGATTGTTTGCAACAGTTTGCAGTTGCCTCAGTTGTTTCAATTGTAAAAATTTACCAGTAAATTTAACAGTTTATTAGGTATTGTTTTTAATTTAGGTACTTAGTTTCTTATTTTTTTATTTGCAGGATTACTGAGAGTTTTATGATGGCGGACACGAAAAAAAAATGCAGACAATACAGTTTGGACTACTTGAAGTTCGGATTTATTGCATCTCCATCAAATCAACACTTGCCGATGTGTCTCATATGTGAAAAAGTATTCAGTAACGATGCCATGAAGCCTTCAAAAATGGATGACCACTTATCGAGAGTACATGCTGACAAAAAAAGTAAGCCCTTGACATTTTTTCAAGCACTTAAAGAAAAACTAGACAAAAGGCCATCCATAAGATCGATGTTTGCGTCATCATCTATTAAAGACGATGATGGTTTACGAGCGTCCTATAATATATCTTTACTAATAGCGAAGTCGGGGAAACCCCACACAATTGGAGAGCAGCTTATCTTACCAGCCATTGCGGAGGTCCTTAACAATGTATTGCACAAACCCGCACATGATATTTTAAAGAGAATACCTTTGAGCAATAACACCGTTCAGAGACGCATAGACGAGATGGGACGCGATGTGGAAAACATTTTATGCAAGTTCTTACAGACCAACAGATTCTCTCTCCAGTTGGACGAGTCTACATTACCCGGCAATGAAGCTCTGTTGTTAGGATATGTTCGATATATCAAAGATGAAAATATGTGCCAAGAACTGCTTTTTGCTACATATTTAGAGACTGATACCAGAGGAGAATCAATTTTTCAGGCCGTGGAACATTATTTACTGACAAAGCTATTCCATGGAAGAACATTGTTTCTGTTGCGACTGATGGTGCACCGTCTATGGTTGGTCGTCATCGTGGTTTTATAGCTCACTTAAAGCGACAACTGCCTGATGTACTGGTCATTCACTGCGTGATTCACAGGCAGCATTTAGTAGCAAAAAAGCTGAGTCCTAGATTGCATAAGTCTTTACAATATGTAATAAATGCTATCAACAAGATTCGAAGCAATTCTTTGAACTCTCGGTTATTTGCTCAGCTATGTGAGGAAAACGACGAAGTCTTTACTCGATTACTTCTTCACACTGAAGTTCGCTGGCTATCAAGAGGCTCTTGCTTAGAAAGATTTTCAGCCGTTTTTGAATCTGTGTTGGAGTTTTTACAAGAAAAAGATCCGAATTTGAAAGAAAATCTGAACAATTGTAAAACAGATATTTATTACTTGACTGATATCTTTGGAATGTTCAACAAAGTTAATTTGCAGCTGCAGGGTGACGATCTTAACTTGATTAAAACAAAATCAATAATATCGGCCTTCGTGGGTAAACTAATCCTTTATAAACAAAATTTAGGCAGAAAAGAATATTCGCAGTTTCTGCATTTGTCAAAATTACCAGAAACGCTTCAAGATGATGACATTTTATTATATGTCACTCACTTGGACGCATTACACAAGGATTTTACGGAGAGGTTTGAGGATCTTTTAAATTTACAAATTCCTCAATGGATAATAAATCCGTACAATACCACAGCCATAGAAGAAGCCAATGTGATAATGCAAGAAGAGTTGATTACCATCAGCACAGACGAAGAGCTTAAGCAGAAGTTCAACCAAGGCTATCAGAAGTTCTGGTTGCAACGCAACATTGAAACACAGTATCCTACATTGTGGAACATTGCTGAAAAATACCTTATCGCTTTTCCATCATCATACCTAGTCGAAAAAAGCTTCAGTGTGGTAACAAACATTTTGACGAAACAAAGAAACCGTTTGAAAATCAACGAACGTGGAGATTTAAGGCTGCAACTCACCAATATTGAACCGGATGTAGCTAGATTGGTAGATAGTCACCAGGTTCATCCATCACACTGAATGTTTTATTTTCTCTTTGCGAATTAATACTTTTTTAAATATAATTTCCTACCTACTTAAAATTCTTTAAGTACCTAATTTGTAATAATCGTTATAAATTAAACTTGATATTTACTGAATTGTATGTCTTTTTATTTTGTTAAATTTTGATACGAAAATGAAGTCAATTTTACTCACTTAACCAAGTGCAAAGTTTTCCAATTGGTACCTTAGTACCTAGGTATTTTGTGTCAATAGGAAAAAACTAAAGATAGGCCCCCTTATTCATAATAGTCTGCTAACTTAAAACATTGCTAATTCTCACTCTGTCTTCTTCTATTGACCTAAGTCAGAATGAAAAATAACACACTGTAGCAGCTGTTTTAAGTTAGCGGACCATTATGAATAAGGGGGTTGATCTTAAAAGTAGGTAATTTGGCCATGGGGGTCTGAGGTAACAGTTCATTTTGGAAAAGGGGTCACTTGTCCAAAATAGTTTGGGGATCCCTGCTGTAGAGTGTGTGTTCAATCGCTTTCCATGCAGTATATTCTATCGGTCTAACTTGATGCTCGATAGGTGGCGCTGTTCATTTCACTCCATTTTCTGAATCGCGGTGTTTTTCGTGAAAGAATGACCCTCGCCCGTGTAACATGTCGGAAGCTTGGTTTTTTAACCGACGAAACAAAAATAGGAGCTTCTCAATTCGACGTTTCTATATTTATTTTATTTTATGTATAACCTGACCACGCATAACTTTTTACAGAGAAGTCCGGTATGCATGATCCTTTTTTTAAATTGAGAAATCGTGTTTAGGCCCATTTCCTGCACCTTGATGAGAACTTTAGATCTAGCTGGAGTATGACGTCATTGAAGTTCTAACGATGGAGACGGAAGGCAGTTGCTAGAGGTCCTCAAGAGTTTGCAGCAAGAATAACGTGTTTGGGCTCATTTCATGCACCTTGATGAGAACTTTAGACATTGCTGAAGTATGACTGTCATCGAAGGTCTGACGATGGAGACGGAAGGCAGTTGCAAGACGTCCTCAAGAGTTTGCAGCAACAATAACGTTTTTGGGCTCATTTTATGCACCTTGATGAGAACTTTATGCCTTGCTGGAGTATGACTGTCATCGACGGTCAAACCATAGAGACAAATGGCAGTTGCAAGCGGTCCTAAACAGTTTGCAGCAGGTATAATATTATTGGGCTCATTTCATGCACTTTGATGAAAAGCTTTAAACCTAACTCAGTATGACTTTCATCGAATGTCTGACGATGGAGGCGAATGGTAGTTGCAAGAGGTTCTCAAGAGTTTACAGCATCTATAACGTGTTTGGGCTCATTTCATGCACCTTGATGAGAACTTTAGACCTGCCTGGAGTATGGTCGGTTAAGGTTGTCGAGGGTCGCGGGCCTGTGGACGTTGAGTAATGGGCTAGCTCGCCATCCGTCCGTCTAATAACGACAGGCCGTGTCGACGGCGCATTCGTGTTCCACGCGCGCCTCAAAGAGATGTCAGCAAACGGGAAGGGGTCCGAGAAGACCGAGGCAGGCCTGGATTGCGGGACTGTTCGAAAGAGATACCGCGGCCCTAGAACACAAAGGGCAAAAGAAGGAACATGGATGGGTTTTAGTCAGTACAAGTCTGACACTCCCTTCGGCTCCGCCCAGAGTGGGAGGGGTCATTTGATTATTTCCCATCGGTAAAAAAAACGTAGGCCTTATTTGGAAAAGTAGAATATGTTTGCGATTAATGCAAATATTTCCGAGAAATTAAATTGTTAACTACTTGAATCTGTACTAATATTATAAAGCTGAAGGGTTTGTTTGTTTCGTTGATTGAACGCGCTAATTTCAGGAAGTGCTGGTATAAATTAGTTAAGTGTTGGATAGCCCATTTATCGAGGAGCGGAACATCAATGAAAAATGTTTCAAAAACAGGGATTTATTCCTTTTGACAGCTTCCGTTGTACGTGAACGGTTAAAAATACGCAATTATCATGCATGTCGGAATTATTTCTCTTAAAAAGCTCTAAAAAAATGTCCACACTGGCATACATTTAACTTTTAAGGTTGAGGCACACTCTCTCTAACCCTCTCTTTCTCTGATGTACGCATGCACGCAGACGAAGTTGCGCGGGTCAGCTAGTGTAATAATATAATAACAACATATGAGGAGGTTCCTCTCTCAAGAGCCCTGACCACCGGTAGCTCGGACCCTATTCCCGATGCTGGTGGGCTACTATATTTTTACTGCGCCAGAAGGAGGGTTATGTTTTTCGAAAGTATGTATGTATGTATGTATAATTGTTTGGCACGCTGTGGCCTGAACGGCTCGATGGATTTAGCTTGAGAGGTGTCGTTAGATTCGTATTTACTGTGAGAGTGACACTAGGTATTTCAAAATATTAAAAATGTAAGTAATATGTGCGAAAACGCATATAATAAATAACTATTATCATTTTTAATATTTTTAAATGATTTTTATTGGCTTTTTTTAATAAATATTTAAAAATGTATAAAAAAGATGGAATGATATAATAATAAAAATATTTATTTAATAAAACAAGAAAACATTGCGCTGTATACATTGCAGGTGTGATGAGTTTGATGACAACACTTTGGTCCAACTCCTTTTGTATCGAAATCAAATCTAACCTAAAGTTTGCCCACATTATTCAGTTTGATGACAACTCTTTTTCCTGCCTTATATAAGGCCCACACAAACGTCGGGGGGGAACATCACGAGTCGAATCCTAACGACTATGGGCTCAGTATTTTCTATGCTTTGACGTGCAACGTCATACGATACGACATCGAGTCATGAATTTTTAAGAAGCAGGTCTGCACGATGTCGCCTCGTGTGCCACGATGCGTCGTAACGTGTTTGACCGTGATACTTTCACTAACCTGATCAACAAGCGAAGTGTTCCCCACATGTATGTTGAGTTTGATGACAACTCTCTGATCCGGCTGCTCTTCTAGTATCGCGGGCGGTTCGCTGGGGTACGCGTCTATTTGCTGCCTGATGGACGAGGCGATGGCTGGGATGAATGTACTGGTGTTCAGTTCTAGGTCATCACATAACACTTCCGCGAACTGCTCTGGTGTTATTATTGACTCTGGAATATTTAAAAAAGATTTGATTAAAAGGGATTGACGACATTTAAAGCCTTGCGCTGGTCAGAAAGAGTTCTAAATCCATGCAATCAAAGCTGATCCGAAACAAGGTGAATGATATTCATTCCGTATGGATATCACATTGGACATAAAGCTGTTTCTAATTGGACAGCTTAATAAATAATTTAATACTTTACGACAAAATATTATGCTACAGAACTTAAAATATTTTATTCTTCAATCACGCGAAATTCATTCTTTCCGATTGATGAAAAAACTCCAAAAAAAAAAATCTGTGGTTACCATTCTTGTTCCAAGTGAATGTATCCCTCAGTTTCTGCCCTTCAATCTCCATATCGAGTCTGATGGGCACCAGGATTTGCTTCTGTGAGGAGTTCTCCAGCATTGCTGTCATGTCCGTATCGTCAAAGCATAGAGGGAATGTGCGGACCTAAAGCATAATAGAATATGGAATGTTAACACTTTTATCTTAGAACATGCAACCGGCGTGGATGGACTGGAGATTGCATCACCAACATGCGCCCTTAGGTTTTGGATTGGGGTATATTGTAATTGCAAAAACCGAAATAGAAAGAAAATCTATTTAATCTAAATACCTTTTTATTATGCACCCTAGTCCTGCTAATCTGCGTGGCTTGCGGTACTGCATCCAAGTGTGAAGAGTTGGGCATGACCGGCAGCCATGACGGGTTATGAGGCTTCTTGCTCTTGCTTTCTCTTGGTGTTGCCAGCTCCTGGCTGACTGACACCGCTTTGTACCTGATTGTGAAGAAATTGTATTAGTTGGACAGTTTTTATAATTGTTGCCATGTTAATGGTGAATAGAATGTTACTGGCTGAAGATGCTAAAGTGGAAACTTGAAGATCATAAGGGCTGTTTGATTTTCAAGTTTAGGCGGTGAGACAAGTATTACTAATCCAACACTGAACTCATGTTCTTTGAGGCATTTCAAATTTCCACTATTGATATGCTGTACACATTGAATGGCCGCTACCACGCACTATTAGTTGGTATGATAAGTGTTTAGTGAAAAAACCAACAAAACCAGAAAATAATATAATATAAACAATAATGATGAAGATCCACAACCTAGAATTTAGATGAATAACAGAAAATGTTTTCGTGTTTAGGAAGAAAAAAGCAGTCATAGTACTGTTGTGCCCAAATTATGTTTTAAAAGAAATATAACCATACCTTTGGCTTAGCCAATCAGTAACTAGAGTGAAGGTTTGAATGATGATGATAAATTGGTAATGAGAGGTGACCATCTCCAATAATCACTTACCAATGTCTCCACAAATACATCATCAAGATATTCATCACTCATATACCTAAAATACAAAATTATTATTGTAAAACGTACACATACTTATCATCGTTGCCCTCAATAATATCTTCCACCTCAGAAGCCTTGAGTAGTGATACCGAACTGGAGAGTACGTGGGCTCCTAAGCCATTGTCAATGAGACGTTTCCTTTCATCATTGGTGAGGGTACGCCGGGCCATGCCTGGGTACTTCTTGTATAGAGACCCACGGAATAACCGTAGGTAGTTGCCAACCTGAATGGGAAAGAAAATCTTATGATGTACTTTAATTACACTTCAGCAGAAAACAGTGTGACTCTGGCTCCCATTTACAAGTGATGCAGTTGCATTGATTTTCTTGATAGATGGTATAATCTATCAAGAAAATCTGCATAGTTTGTGTCATCATGAAAGCTAGGTATTTCTACACCATGTTATCTGGATTTTGTAGTGTGATCATAGGTTTGTTACTTTGAAAAAAAGGGACGATTAACACATGACTTCGGATCAAGTGAGACATAATAATACTTTATTGTTGCTTGTAGAATTTCTAGAAAGCTTCTGAATATAAACAAAATGAATACCAACCTCTGAGCCGACACAATAAAACTCTCCTCCTTCTTCTATTTGGAAACTTATCGGCTTATCGCCGTATGTTCTCAACGCCATTTTTACTGTTTTTCTTAGCTTCCAACTAAAAAGAAACTAAATAATACTGTTTATTTTCATTAAATTGATGAAACCATTTGTTAGGATAACGTTAAGTTGAATGACGTAGATTGAGTGAATGGAATGAATAAATGAAACGCCAAACAATAAATCTGTCAAACCCTGGCGTCATCATTAACAAAAATGTTACAACGAAAAATATTGAAACCGTATTTTCACTTTAGTCGATTTTGATTCCATCGACACTATTTCATGGGAATCCACAACGTTGATGTTGGCAGCACTGACCTAGTTACCCTATTTCCCTCACTGTTTCCCCACGATATTTCAAAACATTTCCCATTTTGAAAATTTCTCAAAATGGGAAATAATTTCTTACATTTTTCTTAACTTGACTCCCTCGCGTAACATGTAAGTAATTTTTAAATTTTTAGGTATTTTCGTAACTTTTCAGAACAACGAGCTACCGGAGGGCTAGGCGGGGGCCCCCAAGCTCAAGGGGCCCCTCGGCCTACATTAACGACGTTAGAAAAAGTTATATAATATCCTGGTTCAAAAAGAATTTTCGACTTGCAACTTTTTAGCCCCTGATCCCGACAAACCTCGAACGGGTCGAACCGGAATCACAAATATCTCACCTCCCACCTCCAAAACATAAACATAGCAGCATCTTCTGCCTAGCCTTTCCCTAACTATGTTGGGGTTGGCTTTTATACTAGCTTCTGCCGGACTTCGTTCTCCTCGCCCTGGTACGAACCAACATTGAAAATTATCCCACGGACAGATTCTTTAATAGGGATAAAAGTATTACACTTGTATACGTCCATCTCCTACTCAGGTCGAGCTCTATCCGTGTGCAATATATCATCTAAGTCCATGGGTATCGCGAGGCAGACCGGCATCAGGATTTTTAAAAGTTATAAGTTTTCCTGCCTGATGCCGCAGATTTACTAAGTACGTAATAAATTGTAGAATCACTCTCAAACTAAAATATTTTTAGTAGATGTCTTTGTTAAAAAACCTGTGCTTCCATACATTTTTGAGCTTATTTCGCTCGCTCTTCTGACTACTTTATTTTGAATCTTGACTTTTGACCAAGTATCTCCTCTAAGAAGGATCGAAACAATTTTAAAACTGTCAAAGGCAAGGCGTCAAAAAATTTTACGGCCTACTGCTCCTCGAATCTTGACTTTGTCTGTGAGTCGACCAAGTACAGTCTGTCTATAAAGTCATGAAAATAATGTTTGAGGAACTAACATTATTCAAAAGTAGGGCAACACTAAATCATAGTACATCGAATGTCATCAGCTGTCAACAACTTATTTTGTAACTCGTTATCTATTGCATTTTTTATTGCTTTTCAAATCTAAGTGGATAAAACTTTGACGAAACGTGTGAACTTAGAGGAAAACAAATTGGAGTGGAGCTCGGGAAAATACTTTTAAAGTGTATCAGTGATGTTTGTTAGAACACCAACCTGGACAAATTATATCAAATTTGGATGATGTATAAGCTTGAACAGCAGCTATGGCAGGTATGTAATCGTGTTACTGTTTGTTTTTTATCTACCAGAAGTTATAAATTTACTAAATATACGATTTTAAGACTAAAATAAAGATTGTTTACATTGCGCACTAATAGGTTAGATTCCAAATCTAAATAAGCCATATTATAGTGCGACTAGAACTTTTGATACTTTTGGGTGATTAAATATACCGCTGATTTTAAATCTGACTATGTTATATCATGTCTGAAACTAAAAATAGTATTTACTGTTAATACTACTTTTTTTTAAATCTTTCTTTCAGGAACCAGAGTAAAGTGAGGCGTATTGTAGATGAAGGCTATAAAAATGATGGCAAATTTGGAAACCCTGGCAAACAGATCAAGATATAGATGAGTAAATAGTCATTCGCCTAGGCTTGGCAAAGATAGCAGCAGCAATGACAGCAGTAGCCAAGACGTTGTTAGTGACGCAGCTGACAGTGAAAATACTTTTTTTAACGTAGAACATTTTTTGTAATCAGATGATGAAAGTGAATTAGTATGTTGTGGGATATTTTTCATTAATAAAAAAAGTTTAAACATGTAATAATAAAAAATATGTATGAACATTTTTCTTTTATTTAAGTACTCATTTTATTTGAATGACAAAGACCATAGATTTGTGCTATCTGATCTTTTATGCAAACTAATGTAGGTATGTCGTGATGGCCCAGAGGTTGCGGCTTCCCCCTTCAGCATGAGGTAGTGGGTTCAAATCCGGGCCTTTTTTGTTTCACCAATGATATGTATGATATAATGATAAATTCCTTCACCAATGTGACTTTCTCAATTCATATGTACTTTCTAAGTTTATCTTGGACATCACAGACATTGGTGAAGGAAAACCTCGTGAGGAAACCTACAGGGCTATTGCGTATCTCTGTTGACAGTTCATAGTGATCATCACTTGGCGAGTTTTGATATACAATGACTGTTTTTGTTGGTTTCAACTGACGCTACCCGTGCAGAACAGTAATTGTATATCAAAATTCGCCAAGTGATGATCACTATGAACTGTCTACAGAGATACGCAATAGCCCTGCTGGACATATAAAAGTCTGAAATCGCCAACCCGTCTTGAGCAAGCGTGGTGATCAATGTTCGTGCCTTCTCTGTTGAGAAGAAGCCTTTGCCCAGCAATGGGACAATAATAGGCTGGTACCTATTATTATTATTTATAATGAAGGTCGCATCTTTGTCTATGGTTTCTGTAGATTTTTTTAATAAGATCTACGGATTTTACATTTTCTATCCAGTTTAAAAAAGCGTCTACGAGTAAAACTTATGTTTTCATTAAAACCAGATTTGCTTCTAATATAAAATAATGTGCTAGTATCAAAATCAATTTAGTCACACTATACAGGGTTGCTATGTGCACGACCGCAGCGCCCTCATTTTTTTTCATGACTTTATAGACAGACTGTAACTCCTGTATGAAGAGTCGAAATAATTCTAACCTATCCAAACCTTAGTACCTTAGTTTCTTTTGGAGGAAGTAGTTTTGCACCCTTAAAGTATTTACTTAAGTTAAAATAGGGCCCTAATTTCATTTTTGCCCCGGGGCCTATGGTTATACATAGCTACGCCACTAGTTTAATCATAAGATTAAATACATCATTAGACATCATAGATTCCTTTATATTCCGCCATTTTACTGACATCAATTTGCCTCAAACCGTGTCGGCACACCAAAAACATGTAAATAAAAAAAAAACAATAATGTAACTTTTACAGCAAAAATGTAACATTACAGGAAACGAAACGTAACTTATGACTCAAGGGACCTGGCAACACTGATTTTCGCATTAGTTTCGAAATAATTGTCAAAGGGGGAAGTCGACGCAGCCGCTGTCGTAGACGACAAAGTGCCTAAAAAGAAATAATAATGTCTAATAGAACAGTAGCATTTAAAAATCCATTCTCTAGGCCATGGATGTCGGAAACTGGCGCGGCGGCTGCGGCTGGCGAGAAAGCAAAGGGTTTGAAAGGTGTTGTGGCCGGCGGAATAACTGGTGGCATTGAAATTTGTATTACATTCCCGACGGAGTACGTGAAAACACAGCTGCAATTAGACGAAAAAGGTCAGTTTACTCTTCTCCTCTTTCAACTATAAACAGTTCATTCACAAATCAATAATCCCGTATCGCCTGATAAAATCTCGCGCACAAATACTGCTCATCGGACGTCATTCGTTATTTTATTTATCGGTTAGTTATCCATTTGTTTCTGGGCGTCAAGTTTGTGTTGAGCACTCTAATTAGATTCTAGTTGGACTAAAACTTATTCAATTATTGTAGGTTATTTGTCACTGGGTCTTTGGAAGTGCTCATTCGCTCGATATCTTTTCACGAAGTGTAGGCAATGTTTTGTACCATTCCAAGAGTTGGAGGTCAGTGGGTCGTCATAGGGGACTTTGATCGGGTACCACTGTTATGTCAGAACACAGACAAATAAAAATATTTTTCAAGGCTTTTTCCTTCGCAGCACTTGATTACCGAGTATCTTACGTGAATGACCACCTAATGAATATTTATTATTATTGTATGAAACGTCTTTTGTTGATTATTCTGTACCTATAGATTGAACTATTATACCTTTATAATCTTAATAATTTGCCTAGCTAAAGTTACACAACACAAAAAAAACAAAATAGACTCAAATGTATATAATACCTATTTAAAACTATTCACACATCCTTTGGTTGTTGTGTAAATAGTCAAGCTGCTTAGTGAATAAGCAAGAATTACTTAAGTTTAAGATTCTAACTAGAAAAAAATTCCTTGGTTTCAATAGTGCAAGCACTTAATTGACCGTAATCGATGAAAGCCATGCACAGTGGTCAGTTCTTGCACTTCTCCATCAGCTGCTTTACTGTGTGGATATGGTTGATGGTCGGTAGTTACCTACTATATATATTATGCAAAAAAAGATGTACTTAACTTTACATGGAAAAAACACAGTTGTTAAGGCAGAATAATATTATAGAAACTTATAAAACAACATGTGATCCTAATCATTTAACATTCACTTGTCAAATTTTGAAGTAGGTTCTACAATTTAAGTTATTAGCATCCTGTTAGCGTTTATCCCAAACAGGCAAGTCCTGCCTGGACAAAATAAGGAAACAACGTGACTACTTAACTAACATTAAAATTATCAAATCATTTTGTCAACCAACTTATTACTAATGCCTATTTAATTTAACTGTCATGACTGGTTGTTGTTATATTTTTTTGAACCAATCACAAATGTTTGTTAAATACTGATCAACTGATCAGAGGCTTGATAAGAACCACAGGTAGTTTATTTACTGAGATGCCGTGGTAAAATAGAAGCCAGCTAAGGTACAGTGTGTGCTATCTATATTATCAACTGATTAGGTACACCAGTATGAGCAGTGATAACAGTTTCTTAGTTGTAATGGTACAACTTGCACTATTTATGAGGCATTGCCAACGTTCATATTTAGAGCTTGGCATATCAGTCCCCTAAACATTATATAGATAGTCAACTCAAAAGTAGCTGATTCATTCAAATGTATTTGTTTAAATTTAACAAAGCTACTCAGACGTGATGGGTATCGATGTGTACCTAAAAATGACAACAATAAAAAACCAGCCAAGTGTGAGGCTTACTCACGCACATAGGGTTCCGTAGTATCAAACAATATAATAAAAATATTTTGATATGTTGTTGGTATTGTATTACATTCAACAGCAAAACTGAATTTGTTTTTCATAGTATGTTAATGAAAAACAAAGTTACTGCTGCAGTTTGATGAAAAAATCCCATATCTCAAAAACTAATCATCAAATTTTATTCAAACCAATTTTGGTTGAAAGTTTTTTTTACGTTTCTGTTCCATTTATGGGGAGAAACCCTTAAACTTCAATTTTTATTTTATATTTTTGTTCAAAAAACGTAAAGCAGGTTTACAGAATACATCTACCTACCAAGTTTCAACTGTGTAGTCCTAATAGTTTCGGAATAACGTGACTGTGACATACATGGGCAGACAGGCGAATCTATAAGGGTTCCGTTTTTTTGCCATTCAGCTACGGAACCCTAAAAATGGTGTTAAAGAGATATGAAGAACAGGTTGTAGAGTTCTTCATCCCTTCTAGAAAAGGAAGGATCCACCGAACAGGCGGCTGTTTTGTCTGATGGACTACTGCCAAACAGTTATTTTCGGGTTTTTGTATAACATTGCGGGTAAAAACAATAGCGCGATCCAGAATCTTGGTATTATTTCTTCATTTGTGTTATTGATGGTGCTGTAGTACATTTTTCGACTATGTTGCTGTAGTACTTTTTGTAATGCCACTAAAGTTTGTAAAAAAAAAAAAATAGGGTTTATAGTGTTTTTGGGCTCAATGTCCGCAGGTAGTGTAATCACAAAGTCGCTTCCCGCTGTCTGGTATGTATGTTTAGATCTTTAGAACTACGCAACGGATGTTGATGCGGTTTTTTTTTATAGATAGAGTGATTCAAGAGTAAGGTTTATATGCATAACATTGCACCCGAGCGAAGCCGGGGGGGGCCGCTAGTAACTATTAAGTATGTAATTTCGTTAAATCTTGTTTTGATATTGTCTCTATCACGTCTGTATAGTTTCTCAGGCCAATTTAATTCGAACCTGTCTAAAAAAAGTCCAAAACAAGAATAATAAAATAAAAGAAAATATTCACTGTGGTCTAAGATAATTTGTCGGTGTTTTCAATACAAGCACCTAAATATACATTCCGTTATCTTTATCAGTCGCTGTCATGTAACGCCGTTATCGATTGGTGATAACATGATCCATGGTATAAATTACCTTATCTGTTTACTTAAACTCAAGGGGGCAAAGGACGGAGAAAATGTGCCTCTATGGTTGACTAGCTCTTGCCCGCGACCTTCGTTCGCGTGAAATTATTATAAAAAAATATTACTTCCCTTTTTGAATCGAATTTTGTTACAAATTATATTTTTTTTGCACGGATCCCTTATTATTTTTGTAGCCTAAGTTAGATCTTTTATAACATCAGCTATCTGCCAGTAAAAGTCCCGTCAAAATCGGACTAGCGGTTTCGGAGATTAGCCGGAACAAACAGACAGCCAGGCAAAAATTAAAAAAAAAAATTGTTTTAGGTGTTTTTTTGTTCAATATTTTCATACGCATTCAGTAAAAAGCTGTTAGTTTGATATTAAAAACAGATTCTTCAATTTTATTTATTTGTCTATGTAGATTACGCATCGCCAGCAACTAAGTTATGATGACATTTATTATAAATGTCATCATAACATTTATGTTAATAAGATAAATCTGACCTAACGATGGTTAGGTCAGATTTATCTATTAACTACCACCTGCAAGCCTGCAACTGTAATATAAATCATCTTTAGTAACTGTAATATAAATCATTTATATTACAGTTGCAGGGTAAGGTAGGTGGTAGTTAATAAGATAAATCTGACCTAACCGTCGTTAAAGTTAACTTAAGGTGGAAGCGCAAGGGTAGCCCGCGAAATTAAAATTTTCTCAAGTTTATTGCAATTTGCAGGTCAGTGTCAAGTTGTATGTTGATGAAAATATGAATCGCGCCAGTAACACGTATGGAGTTACAGAATTATAATCATTCAAATCATCAATACAGCTCTCCAAGTTCATATAATCACATTCAATAGCTATTTCATGAAAAAGTCACTTTTTGAGATTATATGAACTTGGAGGGTTGTATTGATGATTTGAATGATTATAATTCTGTAACTCCATACGTGTTACTGGCGCGATTCATATTTTCATCAACATACAACCTGACACTGACCTGCAAATTGCAATAAACGTAAGAAAATTTAAATTTCGCGGGCTACCCTTGCGCATCCACCTTAAGGATAACCCGTTCGTTAGAAGGCGTTGGCTGCCCAAGTGCTGAGCTTCGGAGGTTAAATAAAACCTATACAAACACCAATAGATTACACTTCTGTAGATTACGTTTCTTCGAAGAAAGTTACCAAGAACCATCTCAATAAACTTCTAAGAATGAGTTAGAATAATTTTATAATGAGAGAATACGGGAGTTATCAATAAATCTGTCAGTAGACATTAAAATATACCGTATTTGGTGTAGTACAACTTGACCCATAAAATTCATGGTCAATGCGACCACGTATTAGCTTTATTACGTAACTAGCTGTTGCCCGCGACCTTGTTTCGCGTTAAATTATTATTAAAAAAATATTACTTTCCTTTTTGAATCGAATTTTGTTACCAATTTCAAGGGTTTTATTTTTTTTGCACGGAACCCTAATTCTTATTCTTAAATAAAATAATAAAATAGCTTTAGTTACTCCTTATGACTAGGCAATAGCTATCTGCCAGTAAAAGACCCGTCAAAATCGGTCCAGCCTTTTCGGAGATTAGACGTTTGAAATGGATTTTGTTAAAATTTCAAGGGTTTAATTTTTTTTTGCGCGGTACCCTAATATTTTAATTAAGTAGTCTATTTTAGACCTTGTATCACACCTATCTGCCAGTAAATGCCAGTAATCCCATCACCTATCTGCCAGTAAAAGTCCCGCCAAAATCGGTTCAGCCGTTGCGGAGATTAGCCGAAACAAAAATGAAAAAATGCGTTTTTGTTCTAAGTACTACTTTCTTTACTTTTGGGCTGTGGCCTATTTAGTCTAGACTTGGCAGAATTATTGCGAGAATATTATGGGATTTCCACAAATAATATTGGTATTTCCTGTAGCATTTTATATCTAGGTAAAGAACCCTGAACTACCCGCGTGCTGTGGTAAAGTTATCAAATCGGCTCGGTGCAATCGACGTCATGAAAACGGAAACAAAAAATAAAATAGCTACACCTCTACATTTTGCCTCCTACGCGTACCTACTTATTTTTAAAGGCAGTCGGTAGTAAAAACCGAAAATATATGCATGCAGCAACTGCAACGTTACTTCTCATTTATGTTGTAAAATTATTTTCGACGCTGATTTTAACCAAAGCAGTGTTATAAAATCTGCGCCCACGCATAACGAGGTCAAATATTCTATTAGAAAAACCTCTTGAGGAAACCTTAGTTAGACATCGTTGTCCAAACCGCCAAAATGGAGTGAGCTAGCGTGGTAAGTGATGCTCAATCATCCTACATACTATTTATAAATGATATTTATTTCACACGTGAGGAGGAGTTTGTGGCAAAATAATAACTGCCCCTCGGGTAGACTTGCCTAGATTGGTCTGTGTTGAGTTTCCTCCGTGCCTCGGAAAGCATGTTAAGCCCAACGGCTTAACGTGCTTTCCGAGGCACGGAGGAAACAGACGGACGACAGCCCGGGACCAACGTCCCGGGCTGTCTGTAGTCTGTAGATCTTTGACAGTCGTTACACGTAGTCAGTGACCCAGAAAGTCTGACAACCAGTCTTACCAAAGGGTATCGTATTACCCAGGACTAAATGGGTTCTTTCTTCTCTTTATCGTATGGTTAGTGCCTAACATGGTGTCAGAGTTGTTAGGCCGCCCATGGGCCTCTGACTTCGCTTGTACATGTCGTCGAGATATATCCCTCAAGCATGCTGGTTTCCTCACGATGTTTCCCTTCACCGGAGCAAGTGATAATTATACAAAACGCACATGAATCCTAAAATTTAGAGGTGCGTGACTTGGGTTCGAACTCGAGACCTATGACTTGGCAGTCCAACGGTCACACCACTCAGCTATTACTGCTACTACTAACTGGGTTGTGGAGGTCAGATAGGCAGCCGCTCCATTTAAAACACTGGTATTCAGCTGCATCCGGTTAGAGTGGAAGCCGACCCCAACATAGTTGGGAAAAGGCTAGGCAGATGATGATGATGATGATTTATTTCATCATCATCTGCATTAAAATAGATTATGTTATATAAAACTAGATAGGGTCGGTGAAAGCCTACACATAATCTTGGTCAAGTCATAAGACATGAGGACCATGCAGATTATTGTCCGGGGCTGGTCTTTGCGTGGTGCTGTCCAGACAGGGTTGCTATCCGTCCAGGTTTCCCTGGATTTGTCCCAGTTTGGAGGCCGTCCGGGCGGGTTTTTAAAAAGTGTCCGGTTAACCTTTAGTCTGCCGGAACGTAGATCATTTCATTTCATTTATTTCAGTAACAAATTGTAAAATTAAAATAATTACAATTCAAATCATTATTATAACAGTAGCCAAAATAAAATAATTAATTAATTCAAATAGCATTATAGAACAAATTAAGATTCCACCATTAAATCAAATAAGGAATATAAAAACAAATTAAATCATATTCATCCATTACGAAATATTAATCAAAAATAATAATGCCTAATTAAAAATATTACTAATTCCCATACAAATGTCAAAAATAAAATCATTGCCTTTAAAATCCGATCACCTTTTGTGTCAGGAAAATCCTGCCCCAGCGCGCTGAAACCGTGTGTGCATGGCTTGTGGCATATTTGGGCGCCTCGAACAGGCGCGATTTCATGCTGCATGCACTTTGTAATACTTTTATTCATGCAAAATCAAGCTCGATTCGCTCACTCTTGCATGCATAACAAACTTTCTTAATTTTCGATCAATTAACCTTTTTTTTTAACCGCACGCGCGAGCCCTCAACACCAAGCCGCAATTTCACCGACCATTTTGTCACATATTTGAGTCGTTTGGCGTACATGGCACGCGCTTGCTTGTCTCGTATGTATATTATGTAAGGCGATCAAAAAAAGTAAGTTATCCGGGACATGGTGCAAACCAGGAAAGCTAGTAATAAAACAAATCTTAGTTAAAAGTTCACCCGTAATTAACGATTAACCGTATCCAAGCCAGCTCTAGTACTGCAAAATAGCTGATGACCAAACGCCTCCCGCCGCGCCCTCAGTTCTTTCTCTCCTTTAACGATGTTTGTTTCTTTTATCGTATTTCGGGATTTTTATTTTTTTCTTCGGTACCATCAGTTTAGGTGATGGCAATCCTATATCCCAATATTGTCAGTAATCGTGTAGCTCAACTCAAAACCCTATAGCCAAACTCCTCTCAATTTTCCAGGAGGTGCCAAGAAGTACACAGGCGTCTTTGACTGCGTGAGGAAGACTGTGAAGTCACATGGAGTGCTCGGTCTATACAGAGGACTCAGCGTTCTTATCTATGGATCCATTCCCAAATCTGCCGTTAGGTAAGTCTTAGCCTGTTGGGTCAAGTTCTCCCCACAAACATGATCTTGATCACATTCGTCACACCACCACGGTCGACTTAATCATACACATAAAATGGTAGAAGATAAATTAGATAAAAGTGTAGTAACTAACTGTGCATCTGTTCTGTTCTACTCTAACGATTACCGACGCGTATCGGAATATATTATACGGGGTGTAAGGGTCACCGTAGCGAAAGCGGTTACCACGTATTCAGTGCCTACGTCATTCTGAATGTGAACCTCCCACATATAAATTTTTCTTCGGTAATTTATTTTAAAAATATAACATATTTAAAAAAAAATCTTACTTTTCTGGCGGTATCACACTACGGCTTACATAATGATACGATCAATAAAGGGCGAGACATCACGTTGCCATGGAGGGAAACATTTTTGAGTAAACTCATTCTATTCAAACAAACGTAAGCCACCTTCGATGAAGCCGCATTTTCGTTTCAACATTTTCATATTCTGGTTATCTTATCTAGAAATGTATGCCATTGCCGTTATATCTTGTTTGTGACTTGTCAAATAATAATGACCAACAGCGATCTGTGGTGTCAACATCACTACCACAGAATAAATAGTACAAGTACCAATACGCTGGTTCCTCGACGTTACCTACTAATTAATGAGATAACGAAACTATTATGATATAATGCCGTTAGCGTAAATTACTTAGGTCTGATTATACGGAAGTATTTAGGGCCCTTTTTACGACAGTTACAAATGTAATAAACGACAGAAAGTTACCGGAGTTATGAAATTGTAGGTCGTGTGTTGGACTCGAGCCACATTAACTCGTATTATTAATTTCACCACCAACCAACTTGGCCTGCGTTATGGTTTCCAACCCACTCCCTCTCATAGACAGAAGACTTTCAATGGTAAAATCATTATACTGATTTTGCTTCTCCAGTAAAAAACAATGAAAGAAACAGTTTAAGCTTATTTTTCGGTCATGTCTGACAAATGGCAGCAGCTTTTATAATCAGGCAATTTAGTCTGATTAAGAAAAGTGTATCTAGGTACTTGCCAAACTCGTGATCTTGCTATTAAATTTAAAGGGTGTAACAATACCCTTCACGAAGCCGAAAGTCCCTTGCTCTACCCGTCATTGCGATCATTGTTTTGGTCTAGACCAATGATAGACCATACCTGAGAACCTTCTAGTTACGGAGATATTGGGGGTCAAAGTTCCAACTTTTTCTCAAGTTTTCTTTTTACTTGTTTTTAACGTGAGATTTTTACTGTGAACACCTCCACGACCCCCATACTATTCAATGCATCCATCAGCACAGTGTTTCGAGTGCGTTACATTGAGTCCTACCATAAAACGTGATAATTCACACCAAAAAAAACTCGTTTCCCAGCAATAACTTTTGCGTAAAGTTACATATTTTGATGTACATAATGCTTGATTGACGGCTTCGTTAAGGGTCTTGTTACACCCTGTAGACCTTAAAAACTAGTAACTACCAGCATATATGTATCATAGCATAGAAATTATAATCAACATATAACGTCCCTATACTGCTGGGAAACAGGTCGCCTCTCTATGTGAACATGCAGCAGGTGATCTTCACACTATTACACTTGTAGCACAGGATAATAGTACAACTTGTAGGCAATTACCTACGCAACTACTGGATATCAAATTGCTGCTGATATTGATACTTATTTATTACCTTGACTTTTTGTTGACTTTGTTAGTACTTTATGTTCTATTTATGACAATGATAATTGTATATTTCCTTAGTACTAAATAGGTTGAAAAATAAAAATCTTTTGATAATATTCTCCGCTGGTCTAGGTTTCGCAGGTTCGATTCGGGCAGTGTGCCCCTTGGCTTGCTTCTCATAAATAGTGGAAATACGGTAGGTAATGAATTCTAAGCATGTTAAAAATTAGAACCGTTTACTTATGAGTGTTTAGTTGCAACTGATTTACATTCGCTGAAAACACGTGACTTGGCGGCGTCCTTGACCATTTTGCAATACCATTGAGACAGTGATTGAGACTAATGACAATCTATCCATTCATGCATATACCCGTGTCTGAAATCCATCAAACTACCAGCCAAGTACCAGGCTTACATAACAGTGTAGTAGTTCTCGCATTTCTCTAGTGTAATCTATCCGAGTAAAGTCGACACATATATCTCACGTTACCACAAAGTGGAGCATTAATTGCTGATAACAACAGTTCATTGAGTCACTTAGCCGAAGGTTGATGCAGATAAAGAGACTCAATGACATTCAGGGCATTGCGTTGGGAGGAGAATATTGAATTTTATCGTCTTTGCACATTCTACTAGATATTTCGTTGCTTCAACTACGTTGGTTTTTTCTTTCGCATCACTCAAAGGGAGGAATAATTATCATTTTGTCCTTCATGGCACGAATCACTAAACGGTCAGAGTAAAATCTCTAAGCTTTGATTCACATGGCCAGCTGAGTACAGAGCTACAAGGTCGGTCCATTTCCCCTTATCATGGACACTAATTATTTATCAATCACTTACCAAATGACCCTAAGTAAAAAGACATCAGTCTAATGATCTAATCGTCAATGTATTTTTATCGTATTTTTACATAAATTATGTACTGATTTTCCGGTAAATGGCAGTTACCGGTGTCTGATTTGTAGAAATATATCAACGTCTAGATTTCTAATTTTTGTAACCGCTCTCTGTCCCAATACATGGGCTGAAGATTGTTACTTAAATTTCTGTCGTTTTGAAAAATGTCCACTTAGGGCCGGTTTTTCAATCGCCAGTTTTCTTTTATCCGACGAATAAGTTTGTCATTTTGACAGTTTTTGTATGGACACTCTGTCAAAACGCCACATTTACTCTTCAGGTAAAAGTTATCTGATGATTGAAAAATCAGCCCTAAATCATATTATTTATTATCAGCGATTGTAAATTGGCAGTTACTTGACTAATTAATTAAGGCTTCAATCTTTCCACAACAAAAGTACCAGGCAAGCATATAGCAAAGGCAGACTAAATATGTGCTGTTAGCTTTGCACAAATAATCAGCAAGCATAAGGTGAACAATCTTTACGCAAGATCACGTGAAACGTGACCGATAAAACCGGATAGGAAAAATTTCGATAATTTTAGTAGCAGTTATAATTAGAACCGTAGCTGGTGGCGCATGGCGGCGTCCGTAACTTTTCAAAATAATATTAAGTATGTAAAAGTCTGTTTTTCAATACAAGTCACGAGCTAACTGGCGGCCGGTGTTTTAAACAAAAACAAACTCAAGGTCAAACAGAATGATATTATTTAAATGAGCTACTATCATGACAGTTACTGACCAACAACGTATTGCATAAGCTAGCCATCGATCCGTCTGGCCCTATTTTAAGGAGTTATATGACCTCAATCTCTACGCTGTGGGACTCACATGGGAGTGTGGAGGGTTTCCCAAATTGGATGAAGCTGCAGTATAACTCTCGTTGTCTACTTTAGTATATTACTAAAGAAATTCTCATGTTCAAAAATTGGTGAGGCTATAATCCAATTTGTTTTTAAACCGCCTCATTTTCTCCTTTGAAACTAAAGAAAAACGAAGTATAACTAATATCAATGTTAGCATGTGTGAAACCTACACGATATTATATCTTACTACAAAATACTATTGTTAAACAACACCTTTTTGTCACTATTATTCAAATTCTGTAGCAGTCGGTGTACTTGTATGAGGAAAATATTATGCAGTCCGCCTATTTTGTCAGACACGGTCGGCAAAATTCGTGACATAATATTATATCTTGTCACGAAAACGATGCTATTACGAGTATGTGCATAGGAGAATCTCCTCGCATAGCATTATGGCACTATTTATGACATTCGCCAGTCTGCTAATTAGAATTGGGAACGAGAGATGTTGTAAAGCGTTGAACGCCCTCTTGCTAGATGAGCTGACAACCTTAAAAGGTGGCTGAATCAGTCTGGATGCGGAGGTGGGTGGTGCAGCTTGGGAGACACATGTCCAGCAGTGGACTGTGATGATTGATGCTCACTGTTCCCGGTTCCGGATGTACAGATTTACCACGATGTATACTTTTCACGTGCCCATACCGATGAACTGCGAGCAATGCAGCTCTGCTGTATTTTCAACAGATATCCATAGTCATATTATAGAAAAAGACGGTAATAGACTGGTAAGGTATATATGGGAGACCCTCCCGCGTTCCTTTGTTATGATAGTTTTAGTAGGGGATCGACATTACCCTTCGTTCTCTACCGATAAATAATGAGAATCATTTCACACAAATAAAAGTCTACAGAAATTGAAATGTCTTGTATGGTTGAGCTGGTGAACTCCTAATCCAAGGCGGGAAAAAATAATTATTCAATCGACTCCATATTAAAAGATATCCAGCTAAAAACTCACCTTCCCCAGATTCGGCGTGTTTGAACAAGCTCGTCTGTACATGGTGAGGGAAGATGGCACACTCTCCACGGCTGGCAAGCTGGCTTGCGGTCTGTCCGCGGGTGTGTCCGAAGCTATATTAGCGGTCACCCCTATGGAGACCGTTAAGGTCAAGTTTATCAATGACTTGAGGCTGGCGAAGCCGAGATTCAAAGGATTCTTCCATGGAGTCAGGACTATTGTTAGGGAAGATGGTGAGTAATACATTTTGGGACCTTAATTTAGCATGTAGAAAGTGGCAGGACGAGCTGGAAGACACCTAGATACCCAGCTAAGTAACTGGCTGCCATAGGGGCAGATGCTTGTCAAACAACAGGAAGCCAAAGGCTGATAGTAACTTTTACATCTGAATAATCTAAGGCTGACACCGAACCGGGGCTGCAGGACTGTTCCAAAGAGATACCGCGGCCCTGGAACACAAAGTGCGAAGAAGGAACATGGATGGGTTTTAGTCTGACACTCCCTTCCGGTCACCCCAGACCGGGAGGGGGTCAATTGATGATTTCCCATCCAAAAAAAAGGCCAGACACCGAAATTCAGAATCACATAATCCATTTAGCAGTACCAAACATTTCTAGAAGGTAGACCTACTACAAATGTCTTATAATGTTCACAAATGTTGGTTGGGTTGCCTCAACAATTTTTTACTAGGAATGCCAGCTGTATTGCACAAATGAACTAAATCCGCTACACAGAATTCGATTATTAAGCCAGTACCTCAATTTGCATGTCAACTAGGATCTCAGTATCACGTCCTTTCCTGTTCCTCAGGTGTCGGCGGCCTATACAAGGGCGTAACAGCGACGGTGATGAAGCAGGGCAGCAACCAAGCCATGCGTTTCTTCGTGATGGAGTCTCTTCGGGACTGGTACAAGGGCGGCGACCGAGACAAGCATGTGCCCAAGTACATTGTGGGGCTGTTCGGTGGCATAGCTGGTAAGATTCGCATGCTTGACAATAACTACCCTAATTGTTATTTCAACTTTAGATGTGAAGAGGCGTCATAGATATAGATAAATCCTGCAGGTTTTACTTATCAAGAATTTGGATACTGTTCACCACCCATCACATTGAAAAAAAACTAGATCAAAATCAACTCTTGTGCAAGCAAAAAATCTCCAAAGTACAGAGACTTATGTATATCGAGTTGAAGGACCAGTGCTGACCATTTTAAAACTCCGTAGTACGTTTTATACTATTTGGAACCATCCTAATAACATCCCTTCCATTCCTTTAAACAGGTGCTGTATCAGTATTCGGCAACACACCGATAGACGTGGTCAAAACTCGAATGCAAGGTCTGGACGCCGCCAAATACAAGAACACCTGGGACTGTTTCATCAAAACCTGGAAGGCGGAAGGTCCCTTCGCTTTCTACAAGGGAACCGTCCCCAGGCTGTCCCGAGTAGTCTTTGACGTAGCTATTACCTTCACTATTTACGACTCAATCATGGATGTTTTTAACTATGTATGGAAGTAGTTAGTTGAGTCAAGCATTTCTTGTTTGTAGGCTTTCATTTTCGAATGAGTCGGTTTTTGTTAGGTCGTGGTGAAAAATAAGGTGCTTATATGACTTACGATACAACAGAAAACCTTGAGAAATTGCATAATAAATACGAGTTCGTGACAAATGTATCTCTCCAGATATAATGATCAATGGACCTAAGAATAAAGAATGCAAGTTTTCTCTTCATGACTTAATGAAAACTGACTCCTCTAGTGTAATAGGCTATGTGGCGGTAGACTATAGAACAGAACTAGTCTTGCATCGCTCGATATACCAAAGTAGCTTAAAAGTGTTTGAGTAACCAACGAATGCGCAAACTCGCGTATACCTCGCATTCTATAATGAGAATTTAATTACCCAAAAGAATGCTAGACTTTGTAACGTCAAACACATTGTGGACTAACAAACGAGCATCAAATTACGATAACTGTGGCTTTTTCGCAGTCATTTGACCTCTGACGGTAAGGCACTAGCAACCTTAAGGCCTCGAAAATAAAGAGCAGTACGAAACGTGTGCGTTATGATTGCTCCGCCAAGTTATCCAAACAGAAAAAGACTTGGCCGCGCGAACGTAACGTGGAGGATTGCGCGGCCATGGAGATCTCAGCAACTACTTGGGTTAGAGATCTAATTCTTTTAGTCAATTCAAGACTGAATTTGTCAACAATGATTGTCGAAAGAAGAATTATAAGCTCTGGATCAATATTTTACGAAATATTCACCTTGGAAGTTATGGCCGCGCAATCCCCCACTTGTTGTTTCTTTAATGTTGATTATTTCTTTAAACTTAAGGCGTCATACAGTCAAACTATTACAAGAAGAAAGGTCTTAATTTGTCGAAACTAACGAAAGCAATAAATACTACAAAAGTTTATTTAAACAGACGAAATCGGTCCAAAACAAAAAATATGTGGCCGCGCGGTCGTAACGTTACTTTGTACGCTGATATCCCATTATCTATAATTGCTAGGATTTCGGTGTGAACATCCATTTATTCGGCATATTAACCTCATTACAATGACATATTATTATCTTTTTACCCTCAGAACAGCTTTCAACGCGTGTAATCTTAAAAATGATGTTGTCTCAT
This sequence comes from Eugnorisma glareosa, assembly GCA_947578425.1. Classification (NCBI taxonomy): domain Eukaryota; kingdom Metazoa; phylum Arthropoda; class Insecta; order Lepidoptera; family Noctuidae; genus Eugnorisma; species Eugnorisma glareosa. The sequence continues at coordinate 3,605,841 of OX387974.1, read as the reverse complement.
ACAATGTTCGAGAAGGGTAACCATAATTTCGATTTGATTTGGGAATACCTCTAACTGGACACTAGCAATTAGTAATATTAGTAATATAATTAGTAATTAATTTTATTAGGTAAATAAAAACTTGTTTATTTTAATAATTAGATATATTTATTCATCACAGCTTGAAAAATTAACAAAAATATAATGATCATAATCAACAAATAAAATAAAGTTCTTTAAAAAAATAATAACCTCTTCAGAATCATTATAAGAAAATGAAAAATCAATAATTAGAACCCAGGGCCTCATGCTCAGCAGTCGCCCTTGCGACCACTAGACTAACAAGGCAGTCAAAATAATAAATGTAAGTCAAAGTAATGTAACATAATCAACTAATCAAATAATACATATAATAATTCTGGTTACACCTCCACAAAACCTTAAGTGAGAAAATGGACGCAAACAGGGTCTTTTGTACTTTAACTGAATTTACTTTGGTTGTCATCGTAGCAAAGCATTCCTGCATTTCTTGTAAAATGACATTTGTAGTGTCCTATTGTTCCAACGATTGGAGAAATATATTCAATAGCAATTAATTATTAATTCGGTTCTCTTGTCTGAACGAGCCCTTACTTTAATGTGAATGCTATAAAAAAAACAACTGTCAATGGAGAGTAGCTCACATCCAAATTAAATCGTTGAATGAGAAAGAAAGGAATATTTTGCAGTGATGACGTCATCAGCCTTAAAACTTTAAAATGTAATATAAATTACCCATTGAGTCTCAAAAATATTCAAATTAATTTCTTAAAAAATACAGGTTCGATTTTTTGGACAATAGCCATTAAAATATACAAGTTTTTTACTTAATAAAATCCATTTTGCAGATTGAGCTAGATGTTGTCCAATTTAATTGCTAGGTAGTCTCCAGTTAGAGGTATTCCCAAATCAATTATAATTAATAGGCGGAGCAATTCTAACGCAACCAGGGGTTAAATAATTGAAGGACTGAAATCGGATTGTGTGCTGAGCTAACTGACGTTACGTCATTCTAAAATTGAAATGTCGAAAAATTATTGCAGGATAATTTACTGCCGCTGTTTAATGCTCATAAGAAAGGCCTATTGAACTTTGGCCTAGTGCTATAAAGAGCCTACTGGCAAAGTGTGCTGACGTTAGCGTCTTCTTTCAATTTTAAATGCGTTTTAGTAGCAATTTTCTAAAAAAATGCGCCCACATCTTTAAATCACTTAGCAAAGTAGATAACACCGTCACATCAACCTGTTATAGACTCATTTATTTAATGTAGATTTACAAATATCGGGCTGCGCCTGCGATCAACAGTGTAATTTGAAGTGCAACTTTTATTTTAAGTGTGTTGACCTGGAGGTTGTCACAGTCAGACCTATAACATTATAATATATGTTTTTAATATAACAAGGACCAAAAATTCGAAGACGAGTTTCGCCAACCAGCTCTGGGTCCTTGTGTCCCAGCAGTGGGTAATATACGGGCTAATCATGCCCACTAAAACGGGAAAAATCCTGTAATTAAATTATGTTCTTCTCAATAGGAAAAGATGCCTTTGGTGGACAAAGGAACAGTTTACAGGTGGATTCCAACATACTAGCTTTGACTGTGACAACTTTAAAGTCAAAAATCTATTAGAGATCGCAAGCGCAGCTTTCGGGGAAGTCCTGAGTTCTGTTCCCGGGTTGGGCACTATCAGCCCGAATTTAATGAATTTGCTATATTTGAGTGTATCTTGACATACCGATGACATTTGTTAAGCTCGCAGGAAAAACTGTTGTTACTACATACAAATGTCGTCGGTGGAATTTTGAAATGTCGTAAGGGTCATTGAGTGTGTTGTTTAATTTTAAACTATCGGTGCTGGGCCGAGCATCGCAAATCTAGCGACGCGTTTGTCCCTTTCCCGAACCAGGGTTTCTTTAATGTATAAAGGGTGTAACAAGACCCTTCACGAAGCCGAAAGGCACTTGTTCTCCACGTCATTGCGATCATTTTTTTGTTCTAGACCATACCTGGGAACCTTCTAGTTACGGAGATATTGGGGGTCAAAGTTGCAACTTTTTCACAGGTGTTTTCTTAAATACTTGTTATTAATGGAATATTTTTACTTTAAACACCTTTACGACCCCCGTACTACTCAATCCATCCATCAGCACTATGTCTTGAGTGCGTTACATTGAGTCCTACCGTAAAACGTATTTTTTCATGCCAAAAAAAAGTCGTTAGGTACCCAGCAATATTTTTTGCGTAAAGTTACTAAGTTTGATGTACATAATGCTTGGTTGACGGCTTCGTGATGGGTACTGTTACACCCTATTAAATTTGTATTTTGTAATATTTACAATTCTAAATACGCGAGAACAGAACCCAGGACTACGAAATAAGCGGGATTATGTATGTGATTTTTATTTAACGGGTTTTATGGCTGTATTATTATTATTGATTATTATGATTTATATTATATTTGTTTGCGATTTTTTGCAATGGCTAAATCTTTCTAGGTGTTAATATGAAGTAGATCCAAAACGTTTTTATAGATTGTTATTGCTGTACAAAGTAGATTTTCTACCATATTTTTATATACTTGATTAACCCAATGTTTGTATGAATTTTCTTCATGAAATGACCACTGTTTATGTAATAACTATTTTGCTATTTATTACTATTTATTTTGTTCCATTTGAAAGAGTCTAGATAACTATATTGATTATCAAATTACACGATTATCATGTTTTATTCAAGAAGCTAGATAGTTTAAAATCACTAGAGTGTTAATAAAACTATTGCCTCGAAACCCGATTTCTATATCATACCAATAGTTATTGGTAATTAACAATCTGCATTTATAGGAATCAGGTTTTCTAACATTTATGTTCCAAATATGCATTTCTCTTTTACTCTTTTTAAGAATTAAGGTCTCTTTTGGAGTAGGCTGTATGGTATTAAGCCTTCGAAACCTTAAGATATCTTAAAAAGACATTCCAGAACTTCCACATTGACGCTAAATATGAGTTTGTTAATTATTTTGTATCATTTCAGTTTTTATTGATGTTGACATGTATTTATTTATATTTTCATTAATAAAATTGTCAGACAATTTGAAGATTTCTTTTGTGTTTGGCTTATTGGTATCCCTTCCTTCGTTCGTCTTAACCAGATCACTTAACTAAAGGAAAATAGACATATTATATAGAAGATAATATTTTTAATATAAAAACTCCAAAAATATAACCAAATAAAATTTTATTCAACAGGAAATATACATCATATTTTTGCATTATGAATATGAAGCATTACAATATTATATATTCCTTACGTATTATTATCACAATTATAGTTACCAAACCTTGATCATTTACCCGTATAAAAACCATGATATTTGACGTCCAGTGACAAACAAACCACTGGGCACGCTATAACAAACCATCACAAAGGTTATTCATCTTTAAAAGGGTAATTTTTCATTCCCTTGAAGGCAGTGGCAGGAACACACCTATGGTTAATATTGAAACTGTCTAATAATGCTATCTCACTGTCTGTCAGTTCAAAGTCGAAGAGGTTCAGGTTCTCAGCAATACGCGATTTGGTGAATGATTTTGGAATCACTGGAATTCCGCGTTGGACCTGAAATTAAATGCATTACGTTTATTAAGTTCTCAGTTAAGAAGTATTACATACAGAAGTCGCCCATCCAGCCAGCATAGATTAAAAGAAGATGTGAATATTGTATCACATCTGACTAGCGGCACCCCCTTCCACGGCAGATACACAAATTGGGCATGTGTTATGTTTGGACTCATCGTAGCCATTTTCTACATTAAAGTCTAGTAAACCGCAGTGCAATCACTGCGAAAACAGCCCTACTGCTACGACATATAGGTCAGTTTAAAATTAATACCAACACAATCCTAACTTCCTAACTATAAAATATAAATGCGAAAGTAAGTTCGTTTGTTACCTTTTCAAGCCTAAACCACTGATCCGATCGTCCTGAAATTTTGCATATACGTTATAAGGTGTACAGAAACGGACATACCCTTTCATCCCGAAAAAAAGTACTGATCCCGAGGTGAACGAGAATGTTTTATAGATCTAACATCATAAGAAAGTTATTTCTTATGATAATAGATAGCGCCACATGTCTTTCGAATCGTGATTGAATTATGACTAAAGAAACTTTAGTAGTGTGTTAAGATTTCAATTGTCAAATTCTAAAAAAACGCGAGCAAAACCGCGGGCAAAATGTAGTAAAAAATATTTCTTTACCAGATATCTCAGTGCAATCTGGGCACGAGTTTTCCCATACTTCTCAGCTAGGGCACCAAGTTTGGGATCAGTTTTGATCACATCCTTCCCTATGAACTCTGGCCGAGCTTCAGATATGAGGCCCAAGGGAGTGTAAGCTACTGGCACCACTGAGTGCTGCTTGCAGAAGTCCACTAGTTTGTGCTGGGTTAGAGTTGGGCTTACCTGCAAAAATAAAAAATAAAAACTTAAAATGGGTTGTTTAGGGTCAGCAAGTGGACTGAATTTAATTTACTTAAGCATAGCATAATCAGCCTTTAATGTTCCCACTGCTGGGACACTCGGCCTCCTCTGGATGAGAGGGAATGGGCTATAATCCACCACGCGGGCCCAGTGCGGGTTGGTAGATGTCTCATGTCTTCGAATTTTTGGTTCTAGGACATGTCGGTTTCCTCACGATGTTTTCCTTCACCGTTTTTGAGAGCAGCGGTGATGAAATAACACAAAGTAATGCGCCTGCCTGGGTTCGAACCCACAACTTACTGGTCGTAAGTCGGGGCCGCCACCACTGGGCCACCGCTGCTCACAGTCGGGGCCGCCACCACTGGGCCACCGCTGATCAGAGTCGGGGCCGCCACCACTGGGCCACCGCTGCATTTACTTAAAGGTCCCCTTAAATTCCGGCATTTATCATATTTTTTTCAAAATACTACATTACCCTTTAGCACAGTGTTTTTCAAACTGTGGGTCGCGACCCACAGGCGGGTCGCGAAGCCTCTATGGGAGGGTCGCAAGAGGTCGCGAAAACTACCTTATTAAAAAAAACAATATAGTTTTAAAATATAGATTTTATAAGAAGATGTAGGATATAAACATAAAATAAAAACGTATGAGTACTCGTCCATCTTAATGCGAAGGTTGCACTTGTTTTTCATTATCTAATTTCTCCCTTCGTGAAACCGTTTTTGCTAAATTGAGAATTAAAACGATATCCAAATTTAAAAAAAAGTGTTAATTATGTATTTATCCGAATGCTAATTATGTAGATGCTTATAATGTTATATGGATTGAATATTTGTAACAAAATAAAGAAAAAAAGATCGAAAAAAAAACAATATTTAAAAACTAGCGAAACATTTATAATTTTTTCATACTATGGGGGTTGTGTCATGAAAAAGATTGAAAAACACTGCTTTAGCATCACGCTAGACATCCCTGGAGGGTTAGGCAGAGGTTTACTTAATACGAGATCCACATTTCCCCAGTTATGTTTAAGTCCCATGTAATTGGCGTCGAACCAATTGCCATCAACCCGGCAGAAATCCAGACTCCGTGGCTACTACTGAGAAATTGATGGGAAAACCCAATATGAATTTGCCCGACCTGGGAATCGAGTCCAGGACCTCATGCTCAGCAGTTGTGATTGCGACCTCTAGACTTCAAGGCAGTCAAGGTATTAGCAACTAATTTGTTCATAATAATAGCTAGCCTACAATGCCTCACTGCTGGATAAAGGCCTCCATCTATTCTTTCAATCTGTCCCACTAGTTTATCATAATTTACTTATTACTTACCTCAAACTGATTAATAACCGGCTTAATAGTGGAATTCTTAAGCAACCTCTCCAGTTGCTCCTCATTAAAGTTGGACACTCCAATGAACTTGGCGAGTCCAAGTTTCACAGTCTGTTCCATGCCTCTCCAGGTTTCCAAGTAATCTATACCAGCATCTTCTCCTTTATCCTACAAATAAAGTTTTTTAACTTAATAGGACCTACTAGGGGCGCATTCTGAAAATAGCTGTGAAAGTAACATATAATTATGTTACTTTTACTGTAAACTCAAAAAAATATTTTACTGATGAGATGACGAGTAATAGAGAAGTATGGAAGAAGAAGACATGCTCCGCCGACCACAAATAAATTGGGAAAAGGGCAACAGAAAGATAAATTGATGATACAGTTCTAGTACAAAGATGTTTTAGAGATGAGTAAGTAGTAGGGTAGCTGTTAGATACTCTTACTGACTTATTTGAAATAAAGCAATAATTGTCCGAACAGAAATTGACCCTCAAAATTAATAGAAACTTACAGTAACTGAGAATGGCCAATGCACAAGGTATAGATCCATATAGTCCAGCTTGAACCTTGCTAATGACTCCTTCAATGATGACACTACCTCCTGTTCAGCATGGCGGTCATTCCAAACCTGGAAAATAATGATTTAGTAACTTTAATTAAACTATTTCGATACTTAAGTTAAACTGAGTACAAAAGTATAGAGAAGTATGCTGAAGCTGGAAGAAGACATGCTGCACCAACCTCAAATAATTCAGAATAAGGTCAACAGAATGTGATATTGGTTACGAAACTAGTTAGATAAACCTGCAGTCATTAAAAAAGATACACTTCCAGCAAGCACAACCATAATAGTAAAAGAAAATAAGGTTACTTCACCAACTATTGCCTAGCACTTATGTTTTGGATTAATAAGGAGATACTGCTATCTGTCACTATCCCTTATAAGATGATAGATGAAAACACATTGTGATGAATTGTTGAGTACGTACATTCTTCTTAAGTTAAAGAATCAACAATTACCTTAGTAGTAACAAACAGTTGATCTCTAGTAACTGAACCATCTTTAATCTTGTTGTTGATTCCTTCTCCGACTTCCTCTTCATTACCGTAGAAAGATGCTGTGTCTATGTGTCTGTAACCTGCCTCGATGCCCCATTCCACGGCCTGTCTGAACTGACCAGGGTCGGCATTTCTCTGAAATCATTTTTTTTTTCATAGATATCTAAGCCTCAGACAGTTGTAATCATATTTATCACGTCAGTGCTACTAGTCTTATGGTAATGAGTGAGTTGTTATTTATCTATTAGTAATTAAGATAATGGATAAATAACAGCTCACTATAATTTACTGATAAAATCTCACTATAATGTACTGATAAAATACTCACAGCATAAGTGCCAAGGCCAACCATGGGCATCTCTCGGCCACTCGATAGTTTAACACTTAGAACTTTTGACACCATCTTTTTAAGGAAATGAAGGATTTTTCAGTATTGAGAACCAAATAGTTTAATATATAACCTTTGAAAGTTACGCCAACTGTAATTTTCTATCACGAACTTAACTTAAAAGATCGAATTCAAGTCAACGAATGACTGGAATGACTTCAATCGTAATATTCGTAATCTTTAACTTCATGCGTCAACGTCAAAACAAGAGAAGTGGAAGTGGTAAAAACCGATAACGCAAAACTGCAGTGTAGAGAATGTCATCTATAAAATGTACATCTCACCTAATCGACTAAAAATATAACTTAGCACAACTCCACAATAAATGAATGAGTGAAATCAATGTCAAAAAAATTAATCAATGTCAAATTGACTGACGTTGGTGACATTATGTAAAATAACAACAAAGTACATGCGTGTAATCACTGGAGATTTGTGATTTATTCATTTTTTAATTGATTCATAAAATAAAAACAAACCCAAAATGTCAGCAGAAGAGACTTTTAACAAAGGAGCCGCTGAAGCAATAGTTGGATTTTTAAAATCCAACATATCAAGATCAGCGCAACAAAATATGAACGCAGAATTGAAAACAGATTTTGTTCTAGCTAAGAAAAAGGGTAAAGGACAGAACAGAAAATCAAGAAAGAAGAAAGTACGTTGTATTACAAGAGTTGAAAAGAAATTTTTAGGTTTTTATGCTATACCGAGGAATGGGGTGAAATACAATGATTTCTTGCCTCTTAACAAAATGTGGCTAAGTTATATAAGTGATGTGCTAGAATTAGATAAACCTGTACCAGATTGTACAAGCAAAGCCTGGGAAACCTTTACTCAAACTCTATTCAAGGCAGACTTTCATGGAAGCATCTTAAATGTAATCAGATCAAAATGCCCGAGCTATGTTGGTAAATCTGGAATTTGTATTATGGATACAAGAAACACTTTTAAAATTGTATCAAAAGATAATGTTACAACCACAATACCTAAAAGAGAGTGTGTGTTTGAAATGTATTTAGGGAAAAGTAAAGTAACTTTGTTTGGTAAACATTTATGTATTCGGCCTGCAGAGAGATCCACTAAGAAAATAAAAGGACATCTTCACCCAGATTTATAAAAATATTTCGTTTTATTTATAACTAGCGCCCCGCCCCGGCTTGGCATGGTTGCAATGTTACACATACAAACCTTCCTCTTGAATCACTCTATCTATAAACACAACCACATCAAAATCTGTTGCGTAGTTTTAAAGATCAAAGCATACGTAAGGACAGACAGACAGCGGGAAGCGACTTTGTTTTATACTATGTAGTTATTTTACAAACTCTTCCTTCCACAGAGCATCTTATATATACTGGTACGTCCTTCCTACAGCCTAGCACAGGATCACCAATCATTCTTTAATTTATAATCACACATACACAACGGGGTTTGAATTTAATGACTGGCCTAACTACGTTTTTTATTGTTTCAAAGTTGCGTCCACACTTAAAACCATATTATACAGGATGTCCCGTAAATAATGGATCAAACATAACGGGTAGGTAGCTTACCTCATTTCCAACAACTAATTTTAACAGTAAAAAAAAAAACCGATAAGGTAACCAAGATATATTTTTTTTCGATTTTTACTATTTTCTGTACCAGCATTCAGTGTTTTTAATGCTGTTGCTGCAAATGGTATCATATTTAGGTGTGACTTTTGTCAAATACGTTCAGCCGTAGCTTCTTTGAATTGGTACGAAAATGTTCCAATCGAAGATATCCTCTGTCGTGGTAATTGGCGCAGACCGAATACTTTTGCCAATTATTATTGTAAACAGATTATAGGTAAAGTTATCACTGCACCAAATCCGAGTAATCTCTCGAATAATTTTGAACCAGTATAAGATAAAATAGATGGTCTCTATGTATTCGTTGTTTAACTGATTGATTCTTATTTTCTAGATTATTACATTATCCTAAATGATAATAAATGTTTTAGAAATAAAAATATTTCTACCTAATTGTACCTAAATTGCATTGTTAAGAGGGCCCTCTATCGTCAACGCGAGCATACTCGAAAACCTTGTTGTTTCCCTGTTCTCATATTATTACATTCGCAAAATATTATATTCTCGAATTATTATATTCTCAAAATATTACACAAAGAACAATCACAGCGAAAAATGTTTTTAATTTGAGGGAAACAATAATAAATATTTGACATCATCACATAGGTTATTCATCACATATATTTGTCTCGGATGGGTTTCATCCAGAGCCACAGCGCGCAGCGGTGATTTTCTTTCAACTCCCCCGTCTTACCTCGCCCCGACCCCGCACAACTCGTCTCCCGCGCACCTCATACCAATGTTACCAGGGCCCTTGAGTCGTAAGTTACGTTTCGTTTCCTGAAATGTTACATTTTTGCTGTAAAAGTTACATTATTGTTTTTTTTAATTTACCTGTTTTTGGGGTTGGAGGTCGGAGGCAAATTGATGTCAGTAAAATGGCGAAATGTAAAGGAATCTATGATGTTTAATGGTGTATATAGGGTCTATCTATCCATACACGAAATCTCTAAAGGGGTCATAATACTCATCCTTATGAACAAATTTTATTACAGGACCAACCTCGAAATCGCGAAAAAAAGTCAGCTGTTCCCTAAAATATGATCGCATTAGTCTTCAAAATGTACTGAACAGCTGATTTTTTTTTCGTGATTTCGGGGTTGGTCCCATAGTGAAAGTTGTTCATAATGATGAGTACAATGACCCCTTAAAAGATTAGACTATACAACATGTAACAGAATAAACGCAAAAACTCTTAAGGGGTCATTGTACTCATCATTATGAACAACTTTTACTATGGGACCAACCCCGAAATCGCGAAAAAAAAAATTGCTGTTCAGTACATTTTGTCGAGTTTTGCGCACAGAAATGTATGGGGCAGTCGATTTTTTTTTCGCGATTTCAGTGTTGGTCCCATAGTGAAAGTTGTTCATAATGATGAGTACAATGACCCCTTAAGAGGTTTTGCGTTTACTCTGTTACATGTTGTATAGTCTTATGATAAAACAGACAGTTTAATTTGTTCGCAGCGCCATCTTCACTGTTGTTACTATCTAGTCTAGCACCTAACTTATTCTATTAAACCAAAACTACGAGGTTGTGCATCTGTTAGTTTTACACTGAACTAACTACTTTAATATTCGATACATAAAGAACCCTCATAACTTACTGTTCTACCAAGTGGTCGTAAATGGGCTCTGTATTAAAGGGCAAGAACGCCTCAATGCAAAAAAGCATTACAAATCTCGTTGTTCTGAAAAGTTACGAAAGTACCCTAATATTTAAAAATTACTTACAACATGTTACGCGAGGGGGTCAAAAGTTACGAAAAATGTAAGAAATGTAACCTTCTGGCAACACTGCCTCATACCGCCTAACGCGATGACATTGAACGAAAAATAGTGTTCGAAAATTTCTTAAACTTGTTCCAGGAATTACGTGTTTTTGAATAAGTCTTACAAGTGAGTGAAATAAATATTTGTCATTAAGAATCTCCATTACATGTTCAAGGTTTCTATCATGATGTTTTCTTTACTTTTAGAGTTTATGAGTACATTATGAACGGCCAAAGTACAGGTAAAATTTGTGCAAAATAGCCATTTTTGGAGGCTTGTACTGAATTTGTTTCTACAATTTTTTATTTTATGCTCCCATAGAAACCTAGATATAATACCTATTAGTTCAAAAAAACAAAGATAGATGTGTAACAACTGCATAATCACGTACGAGCGTTTGTATGAAAAGTATGACGGGTTGGCCGCTCTTAAGCTAGAGGTACCATATTCTGATCTGTATAATAAATAGATGTTGCTATGTAATTAAGGTTTTTTATTTTTCAGTACCAGGAGTTATAAACACGTCTCTCACCGATACTGTGCATCGTCACATGCCGAATAATAGTGCAAGTTTTATATAGAAATAGAGAGATTAATTAATTTAGCACTTTAATTAATTAATTTGAGACGATGCACAGCATCCATTCAAGGTCTCCTGGTGAGAGACTTCTATGAGGTAAAAGTCCGCCACTAGCGAACACGCCACCCTGTGACCACGAGACTACCGAAACCACGTGACTACGAGGGCTGTGATTGACTCACAACTAACGGGAAGTATACAGCTCCCTCTCAGGCTCTCACCGATGCTGTGCATCGTCTCTGCTAAATAATACAAGTTTTATTTTTATGTAAAACTTGCACTATTATCAAGAATAAGTTATCAGCTGATTGAAAAGCGCGCGGGTAAACGGCCGCGTGGCCCGTTGGCGGCGCGGCGCTCACTATCAGTTCGTGGTCGAGTTTTGTTTTTCACAATGGTTAATCTGCCATTTTTTGTTTCTAATATTTTATTTGTTTATATAACGATTGTAATAACAAGACAAAACCATTTCGCTGCGGGAAAACAACCATTAGAATTTCTCGGTGTAGTATTTAAGCGTACTTTAATGGTGTCGTAGATTCTATAGTAGGAACGCCTACATGAAAAAGTGGACAATACTCTATTTTAGAGTACGGGTGGTAACCTTAGCTACGGTAGTTCCCCTTACTGTCCCCGTGAAAGTCCCTGCATAACATAACTCTGATGATGGTGTTTTCACATTTTCGAATAATTATAAATTTTGGAGAAATGGTTGTACGAGTAATTCGGGCCCGAGTTTTAAAATTTAAATAATTTTAAAATTCATTCATGTTTTATTTTATGAATATTTAATTTGGTAATGTGATTGGGCCCACTTCGGATCGGATAGGTTTTTATAACACGTTTTCAAATTGTACAGGACAAAAATAAGAAAACGTGTACACAATACCAGGTTCCAAACTGACACAAAAAAAAAAGAAAACGTCAATTTGACAAGCGTTCCGTTGATGTCAATTGTGAAATGTCAATTAAATTGTCATTCGGAGATTAATCAGCTTACGAATAGCGGAAAAATCGACCTATTCGCGTAAACAAAAATAAAAATCATCTTCCAATCGTATTTCAGATTATTTAAATTACTAAACAATGGCCAACACAAAAGACGAGCCAGTTATTCTCGCGCACGAGTGTTATGTAAAAAAGGATTACACTGGAGCATTACAACACCTCAATGAATTGGAAACTTTGGTTGGCACAAGTAATAAACGAGTACAGCACAACAAAGCAGTGGTTGAGTTCATGATTAGTGACATGAAAAACGTAGATAAGTTAAAGAAAACCATTGCACAGTTAACAGGCCTCGCATTTCCGGACATCGACACAAAAGACCTCAGTTCACCTTTCTTGTTATACAATTATGCAGTGTTATTGTACCATTCGAGATACTACTATCAATGTACTGTGCTCCTAGAGAGATTACTTGGTTGTAAGAATGTCAAAGACAACAAATTATTTCAGCAAATTGTCCTACTGTTGTTAGAGGCTTCACTGTGCAGAAGAACCTATGAGAAAACATTGGACATAGCTAAGACACACGGTGACCCTTTAAAAACCAATAATGAAGTGAGTGACCTGTTTGAAAGACTTGTCAGTAGAGCTCAGTTGTTATTAGGACAGAAAGTAAAGTTAAATCTCAAACCAGACTCAATAGAGAATGTATTTATTATAGCTCAACAGGAATATCTCAATGGTGATGTCAAAGAAGCAGCAACTACATTAGGTCAATACAAAACAATCAAATATAATTATGATTTAAAAACTCAGGGAGAAGACATATGGGCAGCCATCAATAATAACCTCGGAGTCATATATTTATCAATAAAGAAACCGTTTTTAGCATCAAAATATTTCCAACATGCAGTCAAGGAACATTTTAAAGCAATGGAATGTGAGGATAGTGAAAAGTTAATAGCATGCAGAGACAGACCTCTGTATGTGTTTAACTTGGGGCTAGCGTTACTAGCAGCCAACAACTCCGAAGGTGCCTTTGAGTGTTTAGTGGAGGCAGCCCGGCACTACCCCAACAACCCTCGCATTTGGCTGCACTTAGCTGAATGTTGTGTGAAAAAGTGTTGCAGTGAAGAAGCACAACAGTACACTGTGAAGAAACTTGGCAGTGGGCCGCACACGCGCATCTTATTGTCAAAGGAAGGGAAAGACAAATATTCAACATCAGGAGAATCATTCGCCATCCCATCGTTGTCATTAGAATTTGCTGCATTATGTTTAAGAAATGCAATAACGTTACTGCCGAATCAGGAAGCCCCAGCCGATGTTACTGCACCTATTATTCAAGCACCTCCAGGCCCACCAATTAACTGGCAACAGAGGTGTGAACTGAAGAACTCCACATTTGTGCTTCAGAGTTACGTGCTACTACATCTACAGGATCCATTGTCAGCTTTGATGAGTGCAAATGAGTTGTTAAGTCAGACAGAGGCATCTAGTAGCCACAAAGCATGGGCACACATTTATGCAGCTGAAGCTCTTATAAATCTAGACCGAATAGCAGATGCAGTGGAGCATTTACACCCACCTATGATCCACGACCTTGTGTCAGTGTTGCCATATCAAATGAGAGATATGATAGCAGTCAGTGTGTGGGCAAAGGCAGCTGTTTGTCACATTTTGAGAGGTGATTTAGTCACTGCCAGAAAGATACTTTTGCAAATAAATTCACCAAGAGTTTTGCCATTGCAAATGTATTTAGAAATATGTACAGGGAATATAGAGAACTGTCACACGTTACTAAGAAAACTTAGGTTTACTAACTTATCACAGTGAATTGTTAACTTTATAATAAAATGTTTATACAGGGTGAATTTTTGAAGTGGGCGTGGATGGCCAAATCTGAAACTATGTGGAATAGCGAAAAATGCTCAAAGGAGTCTCGAACTCGGTGTTGATGAAAACTTAAACTGCATCATTCGATTTTTGAAAAATCAATATTCCTAGCCAAGAATCGAACCCATTGATTTCGGAAAAAAAAACGCTGTATTATATTACACCATTCGATAGTCTCGCTAATAATTATCATATTCTGGGAAAAAATGTTTTCCAAAAATGCAATGATGCAGTTTTAGTTTTCATCAAAATCGGGCTTGAGTTCTTTTTTTTTTCTGATTGGAAATCTCCAAACACCCCTCCCACTCTGGGCGGAGTGGAAGGGAGTGTCAGACTTGTACTGACTAAAACCCATCCATGTTCCTTCTTTTGCCCTTTGTGTTACAGGGCCGCGGTATCTCGTTCGAACAGTCCCGCAACCCTGGCAGGCATCGGTCCTTTCGGACCCCCTCCCGTTTGCTGACATCTCTTTGGGGCGCGCTTGGAACACGAACGCGCCGTCAACACGGCCTGTCGTCATAAGACGGATTAACGGCGAGCTAGCCCATTGCTCACCGTCCACAGGCCCGCGCCTACGGTGGCCGGGAGCTACCACGTGGCCCCCGACGCCCAGGGCGTCTCCCTCGGCGGTTGGACATCAGGCTCTCTCCCTCTCACGTCCCGCTACCTCCTTCGCTAGCATGACTGCTTCGCAGAAGGACGTGACGGCGTCCCATTCCCTCTCGCTCCGGACCATTGATTGAACCAGTGCCGGACGCGAGAGGCCGCCGCCGCCGATCGCCGCTACGAGGACACGGTGGTGCTCCGCCCAAGCGGAGCAGACCTCCACAGTGTGCTCCACCGTGTCCTCCGGTCTATCCTCGCAGTGGTGACACCCGGGCGCTTCCTCCCGTCCGATTAGGTGCAGGAAACAGACTCGAGACTCCTTTGAGTATTTTTCGCTAATCCTCATAGTTTCGGATTTGGCCATCCACGCCCACTTGAAAAATGCATTCTGTAAACTGAATCAAAAACTGGTTTTGTATTCATAAGTCCCAAAATAAAAATGTTTACACTATTTTGTATTTAATACCTGCTATCTAGTTCTACAGTTGATGTAGCTACACTAGATATCAGTGGCGAAGAGAATTTTGGCACTTCGTGTCAGGGGAAGCCGAAGAAAAAATAAGAAGTGTACTTTTTTTTCGTTTTGTTTTTCTGTTTATTCTGACCTCATTTTCGTCAGCGACCCCGAAAACCATGAGAATGACACCCGTGACGATACAAACAAAAAAAAATGTCGGTGCCTTGAATTTCCATTTTGATCTCATTTTCGTTATCGAACCGATCTCAGCGGGGCTGGGGAATGATGTCGGCTATAGCTAACTACATTTCCACTACTCCGAACATTGACGAGTTTGCCGAGCCGCTCGGTTAGCAGCGTTGCGGTTGGCGGAAATTATTTAAAAAAAACTTCTTTTTGAAACGGATTTTGTTAAAATTTCAAGGGTTTTAATTTTTTGCGCGGAACCCTAATCATTTCTCTAGATGGTGCACAGATAGGCCCTCATTTGTCTGATACGCAGCACGGCTTCCATCCTGGCGCGGTACAACGGGCTACTTGCTTCACCTGATGACACCGTTGGTACCAGCTGTTGACGCTGGGCTTCAGGTTGACGTAGTCTACCGGGACTTTAGGAAGGCGTTCGACACGACATACTCTTGTCAAGGCTGGCGGGTATGGGTTCCACATTTCATACTGTAAAGTTCTTCGCCAGTTATTTTCGAGATAGACGTCAGTATGTGGACTGTGAAGGACACTTCTCGGAGCCCTACTACCAGATCGGGCGTCAGTCAGGGTACTAATTTGGGACCTTTATTATTCATCATTATGGTAAATGATTTACCAAAGGTAGTCAGGTCAACATGCATGCTATTTGCTGACGACCGCGACCCGACCATATGTTGTCTGCAGTAGAGATGCAAAACGAATTTAAAACGTTTTAAACCATTTGGTTTTAAACGGTCTTTTTGGTTTAAAACGATTTAAAACCACACTTAGCGGTTTAATATGGTTTAGAATGTTTTTTTTTTGGAATGCACTGAGGCTTTACACGAAGTTATCTAGACCACACCTCCTTCCTGGTTTAGCATATATAAAAGGAAAATAAAATAAAAATGTTTTAAAATAACCTTCATTAACATGATAGACGAACATAAAATCGATCCCTACCTGCCCCATCTCTCCCCGTTGCGATTTTGGTAGCAAAGTGAAAAATATGAAAAATGCGGCATTGCCGTTTTATTTTAATAAATACCCAAAACATGATTGTTTTCAGTGTGTAATCCTAAATAGTAGTATAAATATGATATATGACTTCACCTATATTAATAAAAATGGTAAATGATTTCAATTAGCCTACTATTTTTTAAAGTAATTCGTAATCAATGTACGGCCTACGTGGTCGTAGTTTTAAACCGTTTTAAACAAATTTAAAACGGGTTTTAAACCACTGATTTTGGTTTAAAACGGTTTATTTACAACTATAAGTGTGTAGGTCCACTCACTCCGAGAAAACACTTTTACACGTCTGTTTTCTAAAAAAAGAGACGTGTAAAAGTGTTTTTAAAAACCTATTTACAAAATAAACATCATTTACCTACCAAGGAAGTCACAAGATCAAAATAAATAGCTGCTGGAAAATAAAGCAAAAGTAAATGAATAATGATTTCTACCATATTTATTATAGTCACAATTTTATTTTCTGTTGGCTACATTTTTAGCGCAAAAATAAAACGCCTGTCAAAATTTTCTGTCAATAGAAAGTTACGAGTTATTTATATTATAGATAAATAACGAGAAGCGGTGCATAGAATACAAAAAAAAAATACAGTAATCAATCTAAATATGTACTACAACTGAGTAAGAAATTAAAAATCTATGAAAGTATCTGCCTATCCCTCCAAAAACAATATGATAACGAAATCAAAACACAAAGTGGGCAGGTGCACAATAATCGCGAAATCATGAATCAAAAAAATGTTTATTCTAAGAAGAATTGAGTTTACATTAGCAGTCATGTCGCGAAGAATGATATTTTTCCTTGCGGCTGCGGTGGTAATGTTATATTTCTCGATAATTCTGTTTGTGTTATCCCCACGAACCATGCAAAGGGTGCATGGTTCGCGGGGTCTTTACTACGCGGGCGGGTACATGAATAACTTCGGCTTTCGTCGTGAGCGTCCTCTAAACTGGTGCAGCGAGCTGCGGTGGCGGTCGCCTCCGGCTTCGGATGTGGTCGCGCTGGTGTCGCACCCCGGGAGTGGCAACACATGGCTGAGATACCTGCTGCAACAAGTTACTGGTAAATATTACATGAAGTTGCGTCACGTGAGTTATCTGTTTGTACAATATATAATTTTAAAAATAATTCTTTATTTTCAATGGCCTAGGGCTTACTATTGTGCTTTAAAGGAACCGCCCCTAAAATGAACCTCCAAATTTTGTTTGTTGGGGAGTTGTTATAACAAATAAATTCAGTTTTACTGTGTTTCAATAAATATTGACAAGTTTGATTTATCTGTTTGCGGGATCCAAATATCTTTTTTAAACAAGCAAGTATTTAATGTATTTATTGCAATTGATGATTCCAATGCATTTCTCATAGCAACAGAATAATTTTAGAAGTTGGTAGTTGTTTGTTTGTTTAGTCTACACTTTTCCCAAACACAGTTTGCCCTATCTACCCAAAATTACTTGGATACTGGTTATGGTGATGGCTTCTCCGTCTTTAATTCTTACAGTGTGTAAAGTTTGAATGATTTTTACACCCTATTAAACATTTCCAGGTGTAGTAACTGGTTCTAAATACATGGATTTTGGCCTAAGATCACATGGCTTCCCTGCAGAGCATGTAACAAATGGCTCAGTGCTAGTTGTCAAGACACATGAAGTCCCTAAGGAGTTCCAATCTGCTATACTACTCATACGGAACCCAAGGGATGCTATATTGGTAAGCAAGGAGGTTTTATGTCACAACTGGAGCATATTTTAGAATTTCTGAACTTATTGCTACCAAATTATTATTATTTTGTCTCTTTTTGCTTATAAACTGTCATTAAGTAATTTCTATGGCGTGTTAGATGGCTTGCTGGGTATGCGTCCTATGACACAACCTCTTACTTATAAAGCATAATGCTAATGTCTGATAAAATCTTGTGGAATTTTGTGTTTTTACTTGCAGATTCCTTTTTTGCAAACCATCTCATGGATAAATGCATGAGATGGTTTGCTAAGATGTTTGGGTGACGAGTTATTCTTTCTATGTATGACTTGATATAGCTTTTTATTTCTTCTTTGACTGGTAGTATCTTCAGATCGTGGTGTTGAGCTTCGTTTGAAACAAACCATAGGGGATTTGTGATTGTTCTAAGAAGCTTGGTCTGAAAGCGCTGTATAATCTCTGTTAGAGTGTGATGCAGTTCCCCATAGCTAGATGCCATAGGTCCAAATAGGCTTGATTATAGCTTTGTATAAAAGGATTTTATTTTCCAGGTACAATTGTGAATTTCGACCAATTAACCAGTGGGACTTTCCATGTGTCAGTCCAAGTTTCTTCCATTTCGTGAAGATGTGTTTTATGATATAACCAAGGTATTTGACGTTCACATGTTCAGCTTGAGGCACTTGTATTCCATTTAACGGTACTGCTGGGCATGTATCCTTTCTCCTAAAAAATGTGACATTTACCCACTTCGTCTCGTTTGCTTTTATCCTCCACTTTTTGAGCCAGAGGACTATGTCGTCCAAACAGCTCTGCAGCATAGCTGCTACTTTATGGTCAGTATGGGATACCAAACACAGCTGTGTCATCCGCGAAGCTTTCTATAGTCGCTAAATTTGATATTGGGAAGTCCGCAGTATGAATCAAATACAAAATTGGTCCGAGCATACTGCCCTGAGGTACCCCAGCAGGGATAGGGTATAGCTTTGATAATGCTAGAGACCTTCCTGTCAAACTCTATCAAATGCTTGAGAGATGTCAAGGAATGCAGCAGCACAATATTCCTTATTTTCGAACGTGTCACCACACGTTCGAAAATAAGGAATTTACTGACGAGCCTGTGAACTTGGTCTATTGTACGATGTCTGAACCCAAATTGATGGTCGGGTATTAAATGTTTTTCTTTAATTATAGGCATAAAGAGGAGCGAAACGTAAACTTATCGGTCGGTATGACTTCGGGTCTTCAAATGGTTTTCCTGGATTTGGGGTTTTAGCTGTTTTCGCCGTTGTTTTAGCGTTAAGCCGTTGGTCCCGGCTGTCAATTGTAGATCTTTGACAGTCGGTACAGGTAGTCAGTGGCCCAAAAAGTCTGACAACCAGTCTTACCAAGGGGTATCGTATTACCCGATACTAACTGGGTTTTGGAGGTCAGATAGGCAGTCGCTCCACGTAAAATACTGGTATTCAGCTGCATCCGGTTGTACTGGAAGCCAACCCCAACATAATTGGGAAAAGGCTAGGCAGATGATGAGGATCTTAGCTGTTTTCCATTGAAGGGGAAAAAAACAAAATGTTGACATAGCGTTGTAGATTGACAACAGGAAGATCAGGCCAGAATCTGGAAGTTGTTGCAAAATTATGCCAGTTATCAGATCGTAGCCAGGGGCTTTTTTAGGTATTACGTGTTTTATCGCTCTAACATTGCGATGGGGCTAGTGGATGAATCACAATCCAGCTGAACTTCTTGCTGGACTTCTTCTTTGTGCTCCAGGGGCCCCTCGTAGGCTGAAATACGTCTTTTAAGTGTTCGGCAAATGTTGTGCATTTTTCTTCGTCATTTCGAGCCCAGCACCCGTTCTCAAGCCGAATTGCAAAAAACGGAACCCTCATAGGTAGATTCGCCATGTCTGTCTGTCTGTCGGTCTGTCTGTCCGTGTATGTCACAGCCACTTTATTCCGAAACTACAGTTGAAAATTAGTAGGTAGATGTATTCTGTGACGGCACAATGTTTTGAGTGCGTTACATTGTCCTAAAACGTGACTTTTCACGCCAAAAATAAAAGTCGTTTTCCAGCAATATTTTTTGCATAAAGTAACTTAGTTTGATGTACATAATGCTTGGTTGACGGTTTCGTGAAGGGTCCTGTTACACCCTGTATAACGTAAGGCCTCGTAAGTTGTAGTTGACTTAAAAAAAACTTGTTTTATGTAAATTATTATGACCTTAACTCAAGGTGTTAGTTATTAGCGGATCAATTGAGAATCTCAAATAAATAAAACTGAAGTTAAACTAAATACTATAAGGTGCTGCAGGCGGGGAAAACCAATACTTTGTTACCTACTGGCTCAGAAAGATCTACCAAAACTACGTTTGTCACCGCATGCGGCACCTAGTTTAACTAATTTGGTGGTTTTACTAGCATGCAGTCATGTTTTTTTAAGATTAAGCTGTTTTGCAAATTTGATTTGTTAATGGATTGGCTTTGTGCCTGATTGGAGGCGTTATGTGATTGTTTAAAGAAGTTTGTCAGGCAAGACCAATTTGATGATTTAACATCCAAAAAACAAAAAGGGCCGTGTCCTAACCAAAAACCTTAACCTCGCGTCTGTTGCATTCATTTTGCTTAACGCCTTCCGTGTTTCCTAACAAATGAGTGACGATCGCGTTTTAGTTCGACTGATTGCTTTGGTTAGAACGCAGGGTACGTGAAATAATGAAAACGACGATCCTACGAGCTGTAGGCTGTACGGCTTACGATAATTGCAAGCCATCTATGGGATGGCTCAATGATGTACTTGCAGTACCTCCTATTGGTTATTTGAAAATTCTTGATCTATCGCAAAACTACCACACATAATAATTTACATAGTTTCTGTTATTCACAATTGCCCCGTTAATATTTTTAAAGCTTTTTTTATGTTTTTGTGTATATTTTCAGTTTGTGTGTTGCTACTGTTTGAATGAAATGCCTTGTTTTTAATCATTTTAGTTGCGCTCACACTCACTCACTCTCACATTGCTTCATGTGCTCTACCAGGTCTACCAGGGCGGCATCGTCAGGACCACAGAAGAGGTTCTTGGTAATGGTAACACTGGTATACAAATTTTGACTTTAAAACCTATTCTGCAAATAAAGTTGCATTTTTTTATTTACTTTTAAGTGCTGAATACGAAAATAATGATTATATATTTTAAAATTAGTTTCCATTTTTCAGAAAAAAAAATATAATGTTTTGCAAAAACTAACAGAATTATTTCGTTCTTTTATTCATTAGCAGAATTGAGACGTGATTTTTTCGCTGCCTCTTGTATTCTGCTTCTCGACAAACGGTCCCGCAATAATCCGCTAACATTGAAACATTCCACTTGACCTGATATCGTTTTTCCATTACGATGTTCTGATGGAAGCGCTCCCCATGTTCATCACAAAAAGCCCCACAGATGTACCTTTTATCACACCAGTTTTTATCCTGGTGTTTAAGCATTTGTGATGTGAACAGCAAGCTCGCATTTGTGATTGTAAGTACATCAGTTTTGTGAATTAAATTAAAAAAAAATAGGTTGTGATATCCACATTATCAAACTGAATGTGGTTAGAATCGTAAAATGCGGAAGATATCATGCAGTGAAAAATCTAATAAATGACTTTTACTAGTCAGCTCGTATTCAGCATGTTTAAAGAAGTATTAATTAGAGCACTGTCGTTTTTTCCCAATCAACCTTGAACTCAATGCTTTAGCGATAAAGTTGAAAATCTATTTAAGAAATTTGACAGATTGTAGTAGCTTGATGTGCTGGCGCCTGTACAATGCCAGTGTACCTATGTGATTATTGTTTTTCATTCATTTTATAAAGGTACCATTTTAATTTCTATTAAAAAAGTAATCCGGTAGAGAAATCTATAAACATCCTTATTAAAATAAGATGAAATATTTTCAGGCTGATTTCCATAGACAGCACAGAGGACATATAGGAACGGCGCCAAAATCTGCATTCAAAAATAAATCTCATGAACACGAATCAGGTACAGTATCTAATCACAAAGTATAAAGCTAATCACAAAGTATAAAGTGTTGATATCGGCATAATATTACGCATTACATACGCATACGCAAGATGACTCCCAATGCATATTTAATAGATCAGATACAAACTTATGACACTACATTCACCCAAAAATAAAAGCGGAAAATATAAATTTATGTATTGTAAACCTTAATGGACGCATCTCAAATCTGCCTAGATGTGTTAATTGATTGATGGCCAAAAACTATTTTTAACATGATTGTTTATAAACTGTTTTTTAAAGCGCCTAGTTCAGGTGAAAATCTTATGAAGAGCGATTTTTGGATGTACTGGCTGCACCTAATATCCAGCGCTATTTAATGGCAATTTTGGTCATAAGACGACTAACATATTTATTTTGATAAGGATTCATTACTAAGTCGGTAGGTCGGTACTCCATCACGAACACCACTGCAAATAATTTAGACCAAATTAAAAAGTTGTTCTAGTTCCTCGTTGGTCTAGTGGTCACAAGCATGACTGATGAGCATGGGGATTCCTGGGTCGGCAAAGTGTTATTCGGTTTTTCCATCAGGAATTTGTCAGTAGCAGCCACGATGTCTGGAGTTGTGCCCGATTGATTGCAATAGGCTCGCCCACCTAATACATAGGACTTAAAAAACAAACATGGTGAAATGTGGGTGTACTACAATAGTGCGTTTCCACCAAATATAGTACCGCACTTTTGTTCGCGAACATTTTGTGCAGCACATACACGCACTGGGCCGCAGAATCGAAAAATACTTTTTAGGAATCTTAATACACGAACAAACATATTGCCAATATGTTTAGGTGGTGTTAGGTTGCCTAAGTATGATCGGTCAAGACCTTGGACGCAATTTATATGTCTTGATGTAATTTCATCAGACAACATGTAAAAATTATTTTTGAGCATTGTCCAAAAATATTTTTTTTTTGTTGTTTTCTGTAAACAGATGAATGAAGGTCGGTCTCTTAGATTACAAATTGTTTCGTGTTCGCTGATGCGAGCCCACCGCTTCTTCGTGTGCGCGAACATTTCGGTGAACACGTGCACATTTTGTTAATTTTCTTGCACTTGAGCGAGTCCACCAAAATAAACATTTATGCGGCACTGTGCCACACACCGGTGGAATCGCACCATTAGGTACACCTCTGCTTGACCCTTCGGGGATTACTGGCGTGATATCTATGGGCGTGATGTTATGTTGAAAAGCATAAACGTGGATATTGAGAGTCAACCCTGAAGGATAGTCATATTATTATGCTGTCGCGAACTTTGTTTTTGAACCTCGTATAAGGAACAATTCAGCGATTCATTATTTTTTAACTATTCACGCTGCGCAAGCCATGGAAGCTATCAAGTTGAAATTTCAATGTTAAAAAATAATACCGCGGTATGCTTAGGGAAGCCGTGTCGGCAGCCTTAACATTGAAATTTCAACTTTATTTCCATACACTTAAGTTTTATTTTTATTCGTCGCCTAAAAATACCTTGCCATGCCGTGCCGCCAATGTGCGCCGGGCCTTACAGGATTCAGCAAAATTTAAACTTCGATTTGGTATGAACGGGTTACAGAGTTAGAAGTGATGTTTATGTGCTAATAATATGATTAAAGTAAATAATACGCCCATGACGCCGTAGTTCGAACGTCAGCTGTTGTTTTAAGGTAACGGTTACCGAAAACTTTATTTACTTGTTCACATAGCAGGAAAACACTTTTGCTAAGTATTTGCATCTAAAATACGATTATACATAAGATTACACCATATTTTAACTTCATTATTAATTTAATTTTAAAGTACGGAACAAAAATTTGCCAGTGGATTGGGCAATCCACGTGTCGCTTCACTTGGAGGCGTGGGAGGAGCTCCACGAGCTATGTCTGACCTCGTTCCCCGGGCCGCTACATATCGTGTTCTATGAGGTCCTGGTACGCGACACCAGACACGTCCTGCAAGGAATACTGGAGTTTTTGAAGTATAATGTTTCTGAGGTTTGTATTTTTTTAAGATGACGTATGAATGAAATTAACATGAATCTGCCCCACATTATAAATATTTTTTCTTTTGTATCCTAAGTAGGTATAGTCCTTTCAAAATGTTTTTTACCTCTGCCAGCAAAAACCCTATTGTAACGAAAATGAAATTTTCATTTTCGTTACAATTAAGTTCACTGTAGTTTCGACAAAGGTTCAACTGTGAAGGTGTGTGTATATTATAATTATACTCCTGAGTCGCGTAGGCGTTCCGATACGGGGAAGGGAAGAATTTGATAAGCTTTCTTCATTGTTTTTAATGTCGGATAAATTTATTCTGTTTACTAGGCTGACATGAACTGTGCGATAGCCAACAAAGAAGGCATCTTCAGGCGAAAGAAAAAGCACCAAGACTTCGAGCCGTTTACAGCCGACATGTACAGAAAATTGGATAAGGTGAGGAACAGGGTGCTCAGTATGGTCATGAACTATAAGGAGAGACATCATGAATCGCTGTCAGTAGGGTAAGAAAGTTCATAAGTAAGTAAATGACACAAAGTAAATAGGTGCAGAAGATTTTTTGGTTGATGATGAGCTCACGTTATAACATTATTCGATTCATAATAAAATTATCCCTAAATTACGAAAGTATTTACTAAGTAAGTTCTACGAACAGAACAATTTTACTAAGCCATTTTAGTACTGGAGTGGCTATCGTTCGTCGCAGTTTCTGGCAACATTGTTGTTAATTTCAAGAGCTTATTAATGTGCAGGGGGCTATTTATTTTTGAAGTTCGCCACTCGTAGTTCGTGTAGAGTAATGTCTTCAGAAATGTCAGAAGTCATAGAGTGTCTGCACGTTGCGCGCTTTTATATCACGTATTTTTACTAATATTGACGATTGTGGTCAAGATTTAGCCATTCCTGATTAATTATGTCTTGAAGATTTCAAGTAGCAAGTTAGGATCTAATTTGTTAGTTCCTACTTGGAGGAAGAATCATTTTTAAATGTTTTATGCTTGCTAATGTTTGGGAGAATATTGTTAATATGTATCTGAAGTTTACACTATGTTGTTGTTACTCGCCAGTGGCGCTGTCTAGTGAGCTGAAAAACGATAGCCCTCATTGTTTTAGAAAAATCTTCTGTCCTATAAATTTTGTGTAGAACTAAGATTACAACTTGATAATATCAGTATTTTTATAATATAGATCAAATTTATGTAGATGAATGGCAAAGGAGTTTAATATAACTAGAGTAATTAGTTGTCCCTCTCTGTAACTGTTATAAATCCTTTAATAAAGCGGCTCAAACTTTAATTATGAAGCTTTTCTAGTTAACTAATTGTGTAGTACGTAAGTTATTATTAAGAATTAAGGCAACGTAGTTTTAACAAAATGTACAAACGTATGGTTCTTTACGTGTTGTGATGTGGTTGGATGTATTTATATCAAGTTGTTGATGTAGGAAATGATCTATACCTACCTATATAATAATTCCGACGGCATTGCGTTTCCTTGACAACATAGTGCAATTTATAAGGATGCCTGACCATTCAAATTAATTATAGAGTTATGAACTTATGACTGTCGTCGTGAGCCAACTTTGTACATGACTGAATGACCTTTAGTTCAGGCAATTCCACTGACTTATGAGGTTGCTGTGGCCTAGCAGGTGATCCTTTAAGAAGGAGGGTGCTTCGCACCACAAAACTTCAACCTGCAGATGCTGAGGATCTACACCTCTGGAAGCAAGATCTGCAGAATTGAGGTTAGAGGAAATATGCCGCCTCTTCGTAAAACCCTGTGTCAAATCATCAATTTCAATTACGCGATGGACTACAAATGCCTTTAAACACACACAGGACAATATCAATTTTTTTTTTTTTTCTTAACCGTGTCTTTTTGACATCATAACTATTTTTGATTATTGACATTATCGTATTTAATTTAATATTGACCTTACCTGACATTACCTAATGCATTTTTATTAAAATTGAAATTGATTTTGCTAATTAAACTTTTACTTTTTTTAAATACTAGTACCTATAGATTAATTTACTTAATTGGCAAAAGTCTTCTTTAAATATATATTTGTACGCCAAATGGCAAAACATAGAGAAACTTTATTATGTATCGTACCATCCTGCACACTGTTGTAACCTGTGTTTACAAATAAAGACTATTGATTGATTGATTAAAAGGTTTGGTTGTGCATTAATCCAGCCAGTACCTCCTACTGTTGAGTCGGTCTAATTATAGTAGTTTATGAGTCGGTCCATATTACCTTTTGTGTTATCCAATGACATCGAATCAAAACAAGTGTTTTTCTGTCACCATTTTTTATATTTCTATGCATCGAATGAACTGGATTACCTTTGTGGACAAACAAGCACAAAGTAGTGCGCCACACAATTCATACCTAATTGTTCCTAATTTAAGGCCTAACTTTTTATTGTACTTATTAGTAAATAATAATGAATACCTAGTCAACACTTTACTCAAGTAAACACTGTACTTATGTTGTTATCTATACTAATATTATAAAGAGGTAAAAAGTTTGTGAGTTTGTGAGGTTGCCCTCTACAACCTCTGTAATCTCTGGATCTACTGACCCGATTTTGAAAATTCTTTCACTAATAGGAAGCTACATTATCCCCGAGTGCCATAGGCTATATTTACAACGTGCCCGTGGGATAATTCCCGACCAAAACGTGGGTGAAGCCGCGGGCAACAGCTATTATAAATATACTAGGATTGTATAATACACAAGAAGGCCTCACAGGCACTTATCTATTTTTAGAACCAAAAGAAATTCAACGAAATTCACATTCAAAGTTCAAAAAAGCCTAATATAATGCACTTGGTTAAATATGCACTGCATACGTTTATAAGGTCCTAGTAGGTACTCTCTAAAGCGAAACTTTTAACTAATGTTGTTTTAGATAATTATTGTTGTTAGAAATCGACATTAGAAATAAACCAATTTTTGCTTAGTAGTAGATCTGTCAAAAAGATTACTTTATAAGCGAAATTATATAATTTCTGGCGAAATGTGTTCACCCTTCGGGGAATACGGGCGTGATGTTAGGTATGATTTTATGTCACATGACTTACAATTTATTTAAAGAGAAATACTTAGCATAATCATTTGTAATATGATTTAAATAATCAAATTAGTTGTTTATTTTTATGTAGAAGAAGTCTATTGCATTTAATTTTTTACGGTAATTTTCTAGTCTGAATATAATGTTATATTTTTTATATCCATACAAAATGCATGGTGTCTAGATATCAAAGATCTGTTTAGTGTTAATTCTACTTATGTTAAATAGCGATATCTAGATGTGTTATTCTATGTCAGCCATATTATTTATTGTTAAACAGTATTTCTATAATGTACCTGGTCTACCTATTCTATACTAGGTATGTACTTATTCTGCTTTGCTAACAACTTGCTTTGTCTACAGTAAGCCATTCGAAATGAAACTCATTCCTTTTTTTCAATTAGGGCGATACTGTATTTTCATTGTATGTTAGATCGACCAAAAAGACATTCAAATATTTATGAGCGATAGATCAAATCTGTTTGATTAGTTGTAAACTTGTAAGCACTACTGAGATGGATATTAATGAATGCTGAGAATAAATGACTTTCCCATAATCTTGTTTTTCATTTCGAAAATCAACACAAGCTAAAGCCAAGCGCGAATTATCGAATTATTTAAAACATTAAGGTCAATTCAAACAGAAAGGGAAAATCACGCGCAGTCGCGAGCCCCTCTGGTTGTGCAACCCTCAAACTCAACAACAGCAATGAAAGCGCAAGGGACTACTGAGTACGCGCGATCGAGTCGCGAACATGCGCGAAGTGAGGGCGACGCTTGATTCAGATGTCCGCGTTGATATTCGTACAATTTTATGGAAATACCGTCCTATTTTCAATGCATTAATTAGGTAGTACGTAATTATTGCGCGAGGATTTGTCCGTTCTGGCTGAAGTGTCTCTTGGGCAGATGATGAAGTGATCGTAGTGGCTATTTGGACTAATTAACATGCGTGACTTTGACCAGTGTTTGATTGGTGTTCCTAACACCGGGTGTAGGGATTGCAATCCAGCGTCATTTCCAATCCGGCCAGATCCGGCCTGTTTTCCCATCGACCCGGCTGGATTCCACCGGATCCGACCGGATTGATCAAATAGGGATAATTTTTCCTTTTCATTTCAAAATGGGCTGTTTAAGAGTTAAAGTCGAGTTAATGTATTAAATATATTTCATGTTTAAACTTTAAAGGAGATTGAAGCAAAATTGATTGGAGGCAAAATTGCCCTAACGTCCAAAAGTGTTAAGATATATAGGTACCAATGGATTTCGTATTGTGGCGACCTCTCTCGATTCAGAGTCAGAGAGGAGCTACAGAGCTCTAAATATGAGAAATTAAGTTAAATTAAATACTGTTATTTCGTCAATTTATTAACTTTCATTGATATTGTACGTTTCAAACATCATATTACAAGCCTTTTTCAAAACATTGACATCTTAACTGCCGTTTTAGGAACAAATCCTTTTAGAATAACAGTAGGTTGGACCGATCGTTAATTCTACCCCAAAGACCAATAGCGATAAGATAGTTATGTATTAATGGATTGTCACCCAGAAAATCTTAACTTCGGTGCTCAAATAGTAGTAAGTATTTAGGTCACTAACTCCGAACCGACAACGAATTGGAGAAAGTCGTGTTACTGGCTAAGATTCTCCTAGAAAAGCTCTATGCAGTGGGTTATGTTATTACTATTGGTTACCAAGAATATCTTAACTTCGTTGTCCAACTAGTTACATAATTAGCTCAATAACTCCGAATGGACTGCGAATTGCCAAAAGTCGTGTTAGTAGCAAAGGTTCTCCTTGAAAAGCTCTTTTCAATTAAGTACGTATATCTTGGGGCTATTGGACCTTGAGGCAGACGCACATACTTCGAGGCCTATTCTCCTTTTACTTAACTTTATAAAATCTACCATAATTTAAATAAAAATAAAAAAAAAGCCGAAAAGGCCCTTCGAGCTTCTTCACTTGTCGGCCTTAAAGTCGGCAATTAATCATGAATACAAGAAACCAAGAGCATGAGCAGACTAGTATTGTCCTTGAACTCCTTCACTTTCTAATGTACGTACTAAATCGTATAGTTTTTAAGTACTCTTTTTCAAAATCTTTTAAGTATGTAGGTACGGTTTAAGACGTCGCTTACTGCTGGATTTGTAGATTAAATAAAATTCTTTCTGTAATGTCAAAATGTTTTTCAGTGATTTTGAATTTAAGTCCTTCTCTACTCTTCGTCCATGTTTCGCCACTATAATTCAGAACTTAATACCGTGTCATGAGTGATCAACTTCTCTAAAACAAATTTTAGTGTTGTTCAGCAGTTAAAAGGATCGAATATCTGCTGCATAGAGCCTCTACAGCCACAACTCAGCGTCGAACGACTTGCACGCACACGCAACAGGCAATTAAAGTACCAAAACATGCAACAGCGCGATAATTTTGCCAAAAATTGCTATCAGATCCGGTATTCCGGATTGCAATCCGTAACCGGGTTATATTTGAACACCATTCGATACGAAATGTTGAAACACGAAGGAAATCAGCTAATATCTGCATCACCCAAAGGTTGACTGGTAGAGAATTAGATTAGATTAATAGAGCCATTGGCATTAAGTTCGTACATAATGTACTGTACTGTATTCTGTATGCTTAAGAAGAGATAGGGTCTGCGAGGATCTGAAAAATATGTATTTGAAGAAACTATTGGCGTCGCGCTGCGTCAAGCCTGCCCCCGTAGAGAGCGATAGGGACAGGTAGGGGACAGCTGCAGCTCAGACCGACAATATCACAAACATTTTGACGAGATCGGATTTTCTTTTTTTTACTCCTCGAAAACAGCTGATTTTTGACCTAGACGTACTCTTTCTTAAAATGTTCATACATTTTAAGAAAGAGTACGTCTAGGTTCCTATCAATTTAATTTATGTTAAAAACTTTTAGAATTTGTCTGGTAGTCCTCTAAATACGGCCGTAAAAATGGGGCATACGGAGGCTCATATTTTCCTTAGGTACTTATTAGTTGATGAAAAAAATGGAATTGACAGGGACGTGTCTACGAAATGAGAGGCATTAGGTATTCAGGAAGAAAAGAGGGGAAGTAACAAACATCTATTTTGTCTAAATTTGTATGGAGAAATTGCAGCCCATGTCCCCTCTTAAAGTATTAATTTATTAAATAAATAAACCAGATTTGTATCACGCAAGTTATATTGGGTCATTGCGTGTTTTTGGAGGGATTGCTATTGCTGTGGTAATACAACCCTTCAAAAAAGGAAATCAGATACTGCAGCTTCCCGCGGTATGCTCAAGAACGATATCAACAAAGTCAGTGTGATAGAAAAAGGAAAATAGTACATTTTGATATAAGTGGGGAAACTTTGTTATTGCATTCGAGCGCGGAATTAACACCCGAGCTGCAAGCGAGGGTGTTATGGAGCCGAGAACTGCAATAACAAATCCCCACGCGTATCAAACGACGTTTTTCAATACACTTTCGAAGAAATAAAATATTAGAACGGAAAGTATTTTTGTCAGGAATTATTAGGAAACTATGATTTAATTTGCTTTTTTTCCGCGCTTTGCTTTCGCCAGGTTGAAGAAGATGCAAAGGTATGATGCTGTATACAGCCTACTATGAAAAAAAGAAAATTCATTTTTTTTTAAATTTAGAACACATTAAGATGTTAATTTGTTCATAAAAATAAATATTTATTTTAAATAATCATTTTTATCTATGATATTCTATTTATAAACACAATTTAAATACTCGAAAAATACCTAATCCGTAAAGACGCATAACTCTTTGCCGGGATTTAAAAAAAAACAATCACCGCCGACTATAGATATAGTCATTGAACCCTTTAGACTTATCTGTGCAAATTTTTATTTCCGCACGTGTGCGGAAAAATATTAAAAATCGCACGCGTGTGAAATACATTGCATGTTGAACCTAATCGTAGTGCGATTAGAACCAGTTTTCGAGAAAGTGTATTGAAAAATCCTTTGTCATGTCATGCAGATGCCGCCTGGTGATGGGGACGATCGTCATCGTCTGCCTAGCCTTTTAACAACTATGTTAGGGTCGGCTTCCAGTCTAACCGGATGCAGCTGAATACCAGTATTTTACATGGAGCGACTGCATAGTCTGACCTTCACAACCCAGTCAGTACTGGGTGATACGAGATACGATAGACTAAGGTAAAACGACTGTCAAGGATCTACAATTACAAGATGGGGGTGATATTAGGAAAAATAAAAGATATCAATTCATAAAACTAAATATGCTTTATTTCACATCGTGTCAATATCATTGGTCACAAACAAGTTTTGCACTTCGACAATACTTACACGTTACTCCGAGCTTTTCCTTTACAATATAAAATATATGCAGTTAACAACAATCCCCTCAGTTTACGAATAAATTACAAAATCATTTTTATTTATATACGAAGCAGTTACGCTGTCGCGCGGCCCTTGGCGACGAGCGGGTCTAACATTATATCCATGTATAAAAAAATGTAATAAGAAAATAACGCCTATGGTAGTAGAATCATTTTTCTATTAATATAATATCTAGAGTAGTCAGTGGATGTGTGTGTCGTTATCAGTAGGGCCGCTCGTCGCGTGTGGAAGCCGGGCCGCGCTACGCACTTGTCGCACTTGAAGCAGGTCTACTCTACCGTTGACACCACATGGACATTCGCTCCTAGTGCTCCCGACAACAGCTAAATCAACGCACCGCGAGGGTTAAAATAATCACCTGTAAAATTTAACTTCTAACAACATGTTATTAAACTCTTAATCATTATACAAAATTATCATCACAATATCACAAATAAAACACAGAACTCTTGACGCTCTACTCTACGAAATTATTACGGTGTGAAAATTTAGTAGACAATATAAATGTATCAACGTAATTATAAAGCTTAGTATGGATTTCATAAATCAATATGTCCAATATAGACATCTATTCTTATCCATAAGCAAATTCAGTCGAATATTTAATAGTACAAAGTAATGTATTTTATACATTTGAAATTAATGGAAAATGTCGAATATACAAATTAAGTCTTATATAAGGTTATTGGTCTCTGTGCAAGAGACCGACGCGCGCGCCGGTCAGTTCACGAGAGACTGCCCAGTGTCTGACCAAGTGTGAAACAAAACCTTACTGTACAAAAATAATAATAGAACAAATGAAACACTATAATACAAAATAAAAAGAAAAAAACAAGTTTATACAAAGTGATACCTACGTGCCTGTATTCACATCAGTTGGGGCCAGTTACAACCATCGCTCTCTCGACTAACAAAAGAAAAGGAAAACAAATCGAAAATAAATACATTTAGTGAATTTATTTATAGAGACCGAAAAAAACAGTCGTAGAAAAAAGTTTAAATATTAATCGTAGAAAGTCAGCCTTCGCGTAACAATTCACTATACCATTTCCTAACTACATAACCGCGACCAGCCAGCCAACATCCAGCATCCGACGCCAAGCAGAAACCACGAAAGACTAGATCCTCTCTAATGTTCACATCCATCTGTTACACGTTATCTTACAGTTCGGTACGGTCGGTCAATGTCGTTAGCACATTTAATATTTGGACAAAAATAATGAAACAATAATGTCATGGTGATATTAATGAAAATAAAGATGACAATCAATTTGAATTCTCATACATAATTCGTAGATAAATAGCGTTTGAAAACATTTCACAAGCTAGTTATCGAAGCGGCATGACTAGTTTTAAACGTAAAACTGTTTAGACGTAACTATATACTTTACAATTGTTTTTATACCTTTATAGGAACGCTAATCTAGTAAGATCGGCCGGTAGGGAAGCGTGGGTCGGTCTAAACAGTTTTCGCACTCGCGCAGAAGTCGGGGCGGGGCGGGGGGGGCGGGCCCGGTGACGTCACCGCAGCGCGCGGCAGCGCCGGCACACGCGCATGGTGCCGCAGTCGCCCCACGAGCTCATCTCGGAGCATGACCCGCAGAATATGCCGCCACACCGTCTGAGACAACGGAACTACTGGTTAATATGATAGTCTACTGTCGCGACACGTGGCTAAGGGGCCTGTCCAACTAAACTCGCCGAGTCATGTGCTCCTGGTAGGTTACCTGCAGTGGTGCCTGCGCCGGGCCAGCCAGAAGTGGTTCCTGCAGTACTGGCAGCGCGGCGCGGCGCTGTCGGGCAGCCACACGACGCCGCGCGCTTCCTCGCCCACCTCTACTTCGGACGCACTGCCGCTGCTGCTGCCGCTGCCTCGCACTGACCCACTGCCACTGCTTGTTTTCTGTACCAGGAAAATATGATTGTTAGACAAGTGCTTAACTATGTTTTGGGAAACAAACTAATTTGCGCCAATTAATGAGTATTCAACCAGGGTAATATGAGCCGTGAGAAGGGTATACTCTGTAGTATGTAGCGGTGTATTACGCGTGTATATGTCGTACTTGCGTGGGTGTGGTCGAGTGCGGGGCGGAGGGCGGGGCGACCGCAGGCGGGGACGACAGGCGCAAGGCCTCCCGTGCCTCGCGCAACTGGCCACTCAGCTCCTCCACTACTTTCTGTAATGAAAATTGCATTTTAAGCGCAAGCTGTGGATAATGATATCAGCATTACGATAGCAATGCACTCGAACCAATGAAGCTTCATTTATTCTGCAGTTTAGTCGAGCAGATAGTAGCAAGTTAGCATACGGACGCCTCGGTGCGCTGACCTTCTGGTAGAGTATGATCTGGTGCAGGCGGGCCTGCAGCGGGTCGAGCGCGGGCGGCAGGCCGTCCAGCGGGTCGGCGCGCGCGGCCGCGGGCGCGCCGCACATGCAGCGCACGCCGCCCTCGCTGCGCACGCCGCACGCGCCGCACTGTCCGCGCTCGCCGCGCACGCCGCACGCGCCGCACTGTCCGCGCTCGCCGCGCACGCCACACGCGCCGCACACGCCACACCAGCACACCTCCGAGCTGCCGCCTGACTCTCCCGACGTTTCGATGCCACCTGCAAATATCACTCAGTTCTAATAATATTCGAGCAGGAGCGTAGCTACCGCCATATCAACCTTTTAATGATACGGGGCCCCCGAGCAACACGGGCCCCTTATCATTACATAAAAATAACATGAAATCTACCTGATTTTTTTATTGATTACTGAATAAGCGTGAGGTGTACGTCACTCAATCAGGAAAGTGGCTCCTAGAGTGATATGAGTCGAACGTATAATTAGTGCGTAATCTGCTGTGAATGTGCGCTACATAAAAAAATTGTGCGCTGTGTCGTTTTGGTGAAGAACGGAAAAAACGATTAGAGTAACGTTCTTCCAGAAGGAAAATTCTAAACAAATGATTGGAGAGAGAAATATGGTGCATGGGCAAAGAGCTTATATTTGTGCAAAAATGTGCACCGAAAATATAATTTGTGCGTCTTCAGGTTTTCGAGATATTGCATGTCCTGGTCGTCGATGTGTACGAATCCGTCGTTTTTTTATAGTCATTCGAATTTGGTCGGATAACCGTTGTTTACATGTTTTGTTTATATCTACCTAATGCAAAACATTCCAAGCTGAATAACATACGTTGCTGCAGTAGCCGAGCGTGAGACACGTCATATTTTTTTCATAAATACAGCAAATACTCCAATAGAGTGCAAATAAAAAAAAAATGTAAATAAAGATAATGTTTGTCAAGTTAATTTACCTTATCAAAAATCAATAGGGAGTTTGTTGTATTTAGCTGTTTTGACTCGACCAGATATAGCATATACTGTCAGTTATTTAAACCAATTTAATAATTCTTACTCATACATTCACTGGCACTATGCTAAAAGAATTAAAAGAAAACAATAAAAGTATTTATTGAAAACAAAGGTTTATTTTTTGAGATATTCCAAAGAAAAGGCAGAACCGTAAGGATTTGTAGACGCGGATCTGGCCAGTGATGCCATTGAAAGAAGGTCATAAAGGTGTAACAAGACCCTTAACGAAGCCGAAAAGCACTTGTTCTCCTCGTCATTGCGATCATATATTTGTTCTAGACCATACCTGGGAACTTTACGGAAATATTAGGAGTCAAAGTTCCAACTTTGTCACAAGTTTTTTTTTTACTGCCTGAAGACCCGTCTCGATAATCAGTGTGTTCTGCCCACCATGACGTACGGTGCTGAGACGTGGAGGCTCTCAAAGGAGGCCGTGTACAGACTCAGAGTAGCACAGAGAGCCATGGAGGATTCCACGCTCGGCATACAATTAATCGATCGGGTTCCAAACGTCGAAATCCGAAGACGTACGAAGGTCTTCGATATTGGAAATCGCGTTATGGAACTTAAATGGAGTTGGGCAGGACACCTAGCAAGGCGCGGTGATGGCAGGTGGAGTAAAGCTTTGACCGAGTGGCTTCCAAGGAATGGAAAGAGAAGTGTTGGTCGTCCGGCGGCGAGATGGGCAGACGACCTTGTTGCTATTGTACGAATAACTCCTGAATAATAGGCTGGCACAAGAACGTGGAGCTTGGCACAAGCAAAGAGGGGCCTATACCCAGCAGTGGGTGAAGTCGGGCTGTGGATGTTGATGATGATGAAAGAAAAGAAATATGGTCTAAGAGGCAACATTTTGAATCTTATTGAATCTTACTTACACACAAAAGCAGATTTTAGAAATAACACGAATATGCATACGCACTGGTTACGAAAGAAGATAACAGCAGCAGCAGTAGGATTATTAAATACGGAGTCCCACAAGGCAGTGTGTTAGAACCTCCACTATTCTTAAATGATCTGCCTAGAGAAATAAAGCATCCGATGGTATTATTTGCCGACTCCAGCACGGTAGTAGTAAAATGTGAAGATCCTAATACATACAAAGCAGAGATAAATTTGACACTGAATAAAAGAATTGCTTGGCTGAATAATAATAATCTTGTCATAAATCTAGAAAAGACTAAACCTTGACATTAACTACTTGGGGACTAAAATAGAGTCGGCAATTATGACTAGATTCCTTTTTTTTTATTAATTAATTTCTGAGTCTATGGTACATACATTGAGGTCTTAATATTAAACAGTTTCACATACACTACCTTTGCCGGTGTAGAAATATTGAAATTGACTTACAAATATTCAAAGTGGCCGAGTTCTAGGCCGCAACAATATAATAGGGAATATGCATGTATTTTTTTTTTCACTTAAACCATTAATATGCAGTACTATCAACCCAAGAAAATAATTAAAAGTTAATTTCAACTACTGCTTGTCGCACAAAAAAAATATTAAACTCCTGCAATTTTCTACGACAGTTCAAACGTCCATGACTATCGCGGCCATTCATGTCAGGACTTTGATGTCACTTACCTCTATCTGCCTTGTTTAAATCTAATTTTTTGCCCTTAGTAGATTAGTTTTACTAAAATGTAAGTGCTGTAATTAAGCAAAAATTGCAATAACAATATTATAGTAAAATCTTAGTGAAACTTTAAGTACTTTTCATTTAAAAGTGTTTCTTTGACACATGGATTTTGACGTCACTACCGGAATCGATGCGTTTTGTGTTTGCTTTCCGTTTCACCAAAAATAAGCTAAATAAAATATTAAATTGTAAAATAAGTGTTGTGTTAGAGAATTAAACAAGTGTACCGCAATGTTTTTATGGTCCAATACAAGGCATTTTAAAGAAATAAAAAATGTTTTCTATTTCTTGCATATACCCTATTATAAATTATTTGAGTTGAAATTAAGTAATTTTTATACAATGTCAACTTTATAAGAACCTTTTTTATTTTTGAATTAAATGTCAAAACGTATTAATTATATATGTCAAAGTTTAAAAAAAAACAAACTCCTTGGTGTTATTATAGATAATAACTTGTCCTGGAAACCTCAAATGGAAGATATTTGTAAAAAAGTTAATAAATTTGCATAAACTGGCTAAAATTGTTAGCCTAGAATCTCTTTTGATGGCTTACCATGGCTATGTTGCATCCACACTAAGTTAAGGTACATTATATTGGGGCAATTCAGTAAATAAGGATTATGTCTTTAAAGCCCAAAAAAGATGCATCAGAGCTATGTGTGTTTTACAAAGTACCGACCGCTGTCAACCTCTATTTAAAAACCTCAAACTCTTAACCTTGCCTTCACTGTACATTTCTATATGAAATAGCTTTCAAAAGCCAATACAGGAAACTACGCGATAGAAATAAGTTAGTACCATTTGCAGTACGGCTTTAATGAGGAAAAGTTTTTTTACCATAAGTTACCTTGCTCATAGTTGTTTTGAAGTTTATGAAAATACTAGTAATTGTATAGAAGTTGTGGAGGATGGAAGCCACTAGATCCTAAATTACTAAATAAATTAAACACTTTTATGATAATATTATGCTTTTACTTTTTTAACGTTTTACATAGTTTGCCTTCCATACATAATCTTCTTCCTTTTTTAAATTGACAAATAAGTATTTAAAAAAAAGTACTCGTAAAAAAATAAAAAATACATACTGCCAATACTAAAATATTATCAAAAGGTTGGTCGGCCCACAACAGAAGTAGACTTATTGGATATAATATGTGGGGGATTGATATAATATGTGGGGGTGTTAGATAGACTATCAAAATGTAGTTTTTTAATGCCATGTAGAATAAGCTATGCACTATTGTTTCTGTATAGTCTATAATGATGAAAATTTAATTTAGTTGTTGGTAATGTCCTCAACTCCTCACGCGTTTTATTTTATTATACCACCTTCGACTTCCTGTTTGTTCCGTGTGCGAGCATGCACATTGCACACGCTACATAATGAGGGCTATCGTTTTTCAGCTCACCAGATGGCGCGACTGTCGATTAAGGTCCTGTCAATGATTTTATTTTTTACTTTAAAGTACCAATAACTTCTTATAAAGGTTATTTTATTACGTATAACAACATAGTGTAAACTTCAGATACATATTTACAATATTCTTCCTATTAATTATCAAGCATGAAACATTTAAAAATCTTTTTACCTCCAAGTACTGTTAGTACTTGGAGGTAAAAAGATTTTAAGTAGCAACTTAGGATCTTATTTGTTAAATAAGATCCTAAGTTGCTACTTAAAATCTTCAAGTCATTATTAATCAGGAATGGCTAATCTAGACCACAATCGTGAATATTATTAAAAATACGTGATAAAAAAGCACGCAACGCGCGAACATTCTATGACATCTGACATTTCGGTGCCCTCGGGCTACACTAGCGCCTCTAGCGGCGAATTCATACGCGATAACCCCCATTATGTGGTGGTGTTCATATTTTCAAGAAGTACTAAGCTGTCATAAATTACCGGGAGTGCTAACTTTACTCCTTGAATGGTAGTGTGAAGCGAACAGCTGAGTTTCTCTTGCCGCGGACATATTTGATTTACATAAAAGTAATAGGCTGTCTATGTCTAGATTCAAAGAGATGGTACTCACTGGTAGTGCTAGCTCTCCTGGAACAATGGCAGCACGGAATACGTCGCGGTGAAGTAGGACACAGTGTGAGTTGGCTGGCGACGCGCGTGCGAGTGTGAGTGTGTGCTGTCCGTCTGGGGTGTGTGTGTGCCTCGCCCTCGCTCTCTGAACTTATACTGCTTGAAGTTGCTCCTCCTGAAACAAAGACAAAGTTTTTTTTTTTAATTATGTTTTCGATTGTATTGATCGTATTAATGAGATCAGTTGAGTTGGTTTTTTTCACTTTATCAGCTAAAAGTGAGGGGCCGAGGTTTTAATTAAAACTCACCACACACTATAATATATTTTAACTATGTATTATACATCATCATCATCTTATGTATCTTACTACTATTATAAATGAGAAAGTTTGTTACTAAATCACGCCAGAACGGCTGAACGGATCTGGATGAAGTTTGGCACAGAGATAAATATAGTCTGGAATATCATACTATTATCTCGGAATCACGATCCCGTAGGCAAGCCCCGAACTACACGCAGGTGAAGCCGCGTGTATAAGCTAGTATATTATGATTGTCTTACCATTTAGGTCGACTTCAAGAAACTTAGTAGCTACATCATCAATCCCATTCATAGTCCCATTAGTCGTCACACCATTTTCTCTTGTATGGCTGTTATCAGTGACCACATTATGGTTGGTCCTATCTTCAGTGGTATGGTTGTCGAGTGGCGAGGACTCGTGGGAAGTGTTTCTGGAAGCTGGTGGTTCTGCTCGACCCTCGTTGATCTCGAAACCAGTGGAAGACTGGTTGCTTGACTCCGATATGGAACGCCATGTTATGCTGATGTTGCGGGTTCGGGCGCATTCTCTTGCGGCCTGTGAGTAAAAAACATAATTTTAACATTTAGCTGGAGAAATATTAATTCTAAAGCTCAACGTTTCTGAAAATGTGGGTAATCATTACATTGTATCTGCATCTGGATTTCAAGTACCAGGCAAACAGAAACTAAAAGGAGTAACCTAAACTCACCTCAGCCATTCCTATAACATCAGTATAAGTATCACAGACGAACACGGGCGGTTCCTCAGGCGTGCCCGGCGAGGCCACGCTGGCGAGCCCGCCGGCCACACTATCGCCCATGGCCGCGGGCAGGTCGTGCGTGTGCTCGATGACCTGGTCGGGGATGCGCTTGTGGCCGAGCGCGCCCAGCTCCAGCTCGCGCTCCAGCGACGACGACCCGCGAGTGAGGTCGCGCGCCACCACGGTGCTGTTCTCGAAGTGGTCGGGGTGGAGGCCGTCGACCTGGGAGGAAAAAGGTAACGTTAGTTTTCTGTTGTCTTGTGGTCGGGCAGCTCTATCTGCTACATCTTTATGTTACCCTAGTATACTGACCGTGTCGGTACAGTTGTCGCTGGCGAGCGGCAGTACGGGCAGCTCGTCAACACAACTGTCGGTGAGCGCTGCACGACACTCGCGACGGTTCTCACACTCGCTGTTGTTTACTACCATTGATAGTTTCCTGCAACGGAAATAATATTTAGTAAACAATCATTGGAACTAAAACCATAAAATTGCGTACTGCATTATACGACCGCACGACACTAATTGCAATTTAAACCTTATGTCAATCGGCATAAAAGCAGCATCACACGCAAAATACGCGCTTTGGACGTGGAGTTGCGATCACCCCGATATACAATACATGCCACGTGTTCGAAATTTGCAACTAAAAATAAGGTGAAGAATTTGATCCTTGCAAAATGACAACCAGTGTTTACATAACCATGGACTCTTCTGGTGGATCAGGACCCACACTCATCTCGTAGAGAAAAAGCAGTAGTGACAACGTTATAAGGCTGATTATGCTATACACAGCTAACTTACATAACATCCGGCGCTAAGCTAGGGTCGCTACACCTTCTCTGCGCCGTTCGCTTCTCGCCTTCACTCAGCAGGTTATCACAAGATCTCGTCTTCGTCATCAGGCCTGGAACAAATTGAAACATGTTTTTATTGATTGAGAAGCCATGACTATTTTAACTTTTCCGAAAAAATTCCATATGAGAGAGAGCTTCCTCCCATTAATAGTGTAAAGAGAAAAGACTAATTAGTATTTCTCTTTGCATTTTTTGGAGTACTTTATGGTCTTGGACTTTGGGTTTGGCATATTCACCAGTGAGTCAGGGAGTTCAGGACCTGGGTTTAGGGTAATTATGTTTTCAGCTGTATCTTATTAGCTGGCTTGACAGTTTACATGGACAGCGATTTGAATATTTCAGTTCATCTTTTCTACGTTTGAATACAAAATATGTCCAGAACCATATCTTGATTTAATATGAAAACAAAGGGGGTAGAAAAACGGAATGTATTTGTTACCGTTATGGTTCTGTGTGCTGTGTAACTGTTGCGCGGGAAGGTCGGGCTTGTGCTCGGAGCGCGGCTCGTCGCGCGGGCTCTGCGCGCAGAACATGCCGCTCCACACGCACATCGTGCGCACCGAGTACTCCGGCCAGATTGCCTGCTGAAATATTTATATGGGAGGTTCGTTTTAGGTCTTTTGTGCTTTTATTCAATGGTAAGAAGGTACTATATTTAACATCATTTGATAATCAATTGGGCTATATTTCATGTAGCATACTCACAATTATTATTCTTTTTGACAGACTCCTTTGCCGCAAAAGGCTAAACTCGGCGCTCGCACGCGCTCGCGGTGTTGCACAGGAACGTGCCGAACATGCACGAGTGTGCCCGAGTGTATGCTACCATATAACAAACCCACCTGTTCGAGCTGGTGCGGCGAGTACAGATGGTTCCTGTAGGCCGGCGCGCGCAGCAGATGCCACACGTGCGGCGTGAGGTCGCCGGCGCGGCACTCGGCGCGCTCGCGGCCCGTGTTGCACAGGAACGTGCCGAACATGCACGAGTGCACGTGTGTGCCCAGCTTTATCTGCGTACATGGTACACGGTCTTATAACATCTCCGTCATCTATGGAGATAGGGATAGAGGTTTAGTGTTCGGTTGGGTTTAGTGATGCCCAAACGGTCGACGGTTGTCTTGATGTTACATTCTGAGGAACTTAAAAAGTTGAAGACTTGCAATCCTGGTGCGAAGAGTGGATTACCAGCTTTCTTGCCATAAATTGCTTCTGTACGGGTTTACTACGATACAACAAAGAAGTAGAGTCAATAAGGTTCATTATCGATAGAAAATATAAAAAATCTACAGCCAAAATAGGACGGTAGAGGGTTAAAAAGAAGTAGAAAGACATACGGAAGAAAAAGATGAATAGTCTTAAAATAGACAAAGGATAAATAAATAAAATAGGATGGTAATGATATTGGTTTCTCCTTACCAAATAAGCCTCATTAAACTCAAAGCTGCATGGAAACTGCAGCATCATTTGGTGGACGACGTCAAGCCATTGAAGGAAGATGGGTGACCGCTCGTTAGGGTCTTCCGGTCCGAACTGATGCCCGCATCGGTCCGCGAACTTGTGCCCAAAGTCCAACCATTCACGCTCGATTAGTATACGGAAGCCCTGAGGAAAGAAATGAATGAATTAATTCATGTTGCTGCATTGCACAGTGCACTACATTCCAGCATTAGTCTGCTACCCTAGAGTAGCCTGAGAATTGATTAAATATTTTATTTTACTTGTGATTGTTGATCTCAAGTTTGATCCATATTAGGGTCACCACTTTCACATCATGTTACCCTAGTACGGCTGTACCATTCACGTCTGTGTTTTGCGAAGGTCTTTATTACTGGAACTGATTGAGACGCTACTGAAGGCGCCAAACTAGTGGCTCAGTTCTGGGCTAAGAAGAAACGCCGTAGCTTTTTTCGCAATGGAACAATGAAGCAAGAGTGTGTGAGAAAGAGAGAGGTGGAGCTTTTAGGGAATAATAGCGCAACGGAACCTAAGCACGCCAAAAAGGCGGTCACTGCAGTGATCTCCTTCTTCAGCTGGCGGAGCGGTATACTACCAACTCAATATGTTATCCTAGTACTTTTTTTATTTCTGAGAGAAACCTTCAAAGGCGCAGCGGTATTAGGGATAAGACCTATCTACACCTATTTCCAAGGTCAACTCACCCCTAACGGTAAGATGCATCCAGTTGAGCTGCGGTCACGATCTGCGGCGAACTATCCTAGCAATCGGAACAGTGCACGAGCATCGGCTGGCCTGCGGCCACTGCGCGCGCCCTACCATATCATTATGCTAGCCTAATACTTTCAAAGATAACAAACCTCTAAAGTTCTGTAATATGGATCTAGTATGAGCTGAGCAGCGGCGACAATCTGTGGCGTCCTGTCCCAGCCATCGGAACAGTGCACGAGCACCGGTCGGCCCGAGGCCACGGCGCGAGCTACGACGCTCGACGCGCGTACCACGCCTGAGACGTACTGCAGCCATAGTGTGCGCTCCAGGTTGCTGTGCCAACTAGGACAACAAAAAGATTACATGAATTATAGAAATTCTTCGAAACATTTTTTTAAATAATATGTATTTACATGCAATCAAAAGTGGTGAATGTGGCGTCACTTGGGGGAGGCCTATATCTAGCAGTGGACGTCTTTCTTTTCGATGATGATGATGACGAAAAAGGAATCATGATATTAAAAAAATCATCGTCATCGCTGGCAACGGAAAAAGTGCCCAGAACGCTTACCAAAGCAATGCCGATTGTATAACCAAAAGCATAAGCCATTCATAAAATGTATCATTCTTATAATATTCTTGTAAATATCGATGAGAACGGGACGTCTTGGATGGCTTCCTCGCAAATTGAAGAGAAGAAGCACTCCATCGTGAGAAGAGGAAGGAATGGGGTTTGCCCAGGAGTAGCAAGACGGGGTAACAAAAAAAAATAATACATTTCGTCCAGCAATGGATATAATATTATAGTAACATAACATCACGCCGAAGTACGCCTTTACTAACCGATACACGTACATTGTAATAGTTAAATGTATTATTAATATGCGAGTCTCGCGTAATGGGGTGACCCAGATACTAAATGGAAAATCCCAATAATATTTTTATCAGCCTCAGCATTCGCATATGTTGTGACCTCTTGACCAAAGTTTAATTACGGATATTGTCATCCGAATGAAGAATCTTTCTTATTAATTAAGATGAGAGAAATTACGGAAATTATATTAAGTCACGTTTCAGGAAAAATATTTTCATTTACTTGCAAAATCACGGGCATTCTTTTAAAAATACGCTTCGTAAAACACATTTGACGGCGCAATGTTTCCGGAAGAGATATTGCGGGTATTTGCGAGCTTGGG
This sequence comes from Eugnorisma glareosa, assembly GCA_947578425.1. Taxonomy (NCBI): domain Eukaryota; kingdom Metazoa; phylum Arthropoda; class Insecta; order Lepidoptera; family Noctuidae; genus Eugnorisma; species Eugnorisma glareosa. Next base: position 3,561,914 of record OX387974.1, on the reverse strand, counting down.
TTCAAAACAATGAGTTCATTCGGGCACAATGCCAACTGACACAAAAAATCCGCTGTAATATTACCTAGGTGTAACAAACATCGTATCGTAAACATTGCCTATTTAGTGCAGGGACACTGCGTCGTTGCTCTAGCGTCGAGCTTGGGGCTTTGGTTTCGATTTCCAAAAGCCCTCAAAATTTCTTATATTAGACGTTGCCACGATTTAAAATTAATGCTTCTGCCTACCATTTCTAATAACATAGGCGTTTTATAGTAGTTGCATTCAATGCCGGAAGCAGTTTAACTGCAGGAAGTGAATTCTAAAGCTAAACTAAACTATTAACTCGATAATCGTCCCAGCTGTATTCCTAAGTGCATTGCGGCTCGCCTTAAATGCGCCGCCCACTTCCATTGACATCCTGGTATCGAGTACCGATTATACTACGCAGTGATCTAGCTACGTCTATAGGTACAAGGCTTTCAGGATCACGGCCTTGACCTCGACCGTACTAACTTCATTCAGAATATTACCTGACTTCAGTTAGTTTGACAGCTAAAACAACACGGCGAGAGATTAATACTACCGATATTAATTTGTTCATTTAGTATTACGAAGCATTAAAGTCTGTCTGTTTATACGCTTTTTCAAGAACCAAATCAGATAGATAATTTTTTTTTGTGAATTTATTACTAACCAATTTTTACTTAAATATTGATCTTGGAGTTTCTTGCCGGTTCCACTCCATAGGAAACCACCAACCCGAACCATGCACCTATGTATGTTTTGACGTTTCATAAGCGCCCATGAATGTAGGTTATTTAAAAAAAAAAACATAAAAGTAGAATTACGTAGTTTAGGACCGCGTTAGTCATTACGACTTACATCTAACGTGAATAGGCGTAAACGAATTGATGACGTATCTGTTATGCGGTAAACCATTACCAAGATATTGTGATAAACTGAATAAGTGGGCGTTAGGTATGTTACCTATAATTTATATAAATATTATTATCACTGAACTTTTTATTGATTCACGCAGCAGATGTAGCGTTGTTGTATTACGTACGGTCAATCGATAACTAACAAAAATTTCAACCGTGTCATATCGCCTTTAAACGACGGGGTTCCTAAAGTCGATTACTATAGGAACCCCCGAGGGTCGACGGGTCGAAGGTCTTTAAAGTTTCAATGGCGAAAATAGAAAACATTACATCACGACACGTTTTCCCCGTTTCACGTTTTTTAAGGGTGATGTTTGCACAAACGCATTTGATGCAAAACCTATTAGTTAAGCTACCAAGAAGAGTACCTTTATAGACGGCGTGCTATCCACTTTCCATCAGATGACCGTTAACTTGTGGTAAACGGGCCGATGACGGTCACCATCATCATCTGCATGGCCTTCCCCAACTTTGTTGGGGTCGGCTTAAAGTCTAACCAGATGATGCAGCTGAATACCAGTATTTTACATAGAGCGACTACCTATCTGACCTCCACAACCCAGTTAGTACTGGGTAATACGATACAGACTGACAGCTTGATTTGACGGTCACCATTAGATTTAAAGTTCACAGTTTTCTACTCACTTGGTTTGGTCACTGGGCTCGGCCGCTAGAGCCCTCATCTGCTGGAAGCTCCTCCGCACGTGGTGTATGTTGGGCAGGCACATGAACTGTATGTCTGCGGCCGGGTAGTACTGCTGGCACTCACATCCGCCGCCGCGCGCTCGGTTGGTTACTGCAGACGCGTACGAACGCGCGTCTACGATTAGCAGCTTTAGTTGCTGTAACAATAGATTGGTAATTTGTCAAGGAAAAAATAATAAATCAGTATTATACGTACGAAACGAACGGCAAATTATATCAGACAACCAAAACCAACCATTCTAGGGAAGAATCACTTCGCTCACCGCACCACGAACCACTAAATGCATTTAACGCTAAACGTATTCAAAACCTTATTTTGTCTCTGTCATCTTCTACCAAAATACGGGAACAGAACGATGTTTTTAATAAGTTTCAACTCTAAACGCATTTAGTAACTTGTGGTGCAAGTTATGTTTGCAGCGAACTGGAACTAGTTATTTATTATGGGAAAATACAAATAACCACAAGCCCTCCAAATGATGCGAATAATATGCGTTTTCCTTCTACAGTTCATTCACATTGTTTGGCGGACTCTGGGGGGATTAAAATGAATTAATACGAGTAAGTAATGGCCATAATGATGATGATAAAGTTATATTATTCGACGGCGACTGTCTTTCATTTCAAATTTTACCTTATTTCACTGACTTATGGTGCAAAATTGTAAGCTAAGTTCTATGTTAATTGAATCTTATGATTACAGCACCATTATAAACTTGTCATAAAGTTTCCTGTATCGTAACTTGTGTGTTACAGGCAGATACTGAGTGGGCAATACGACTAACTAATAAGCTACAAGCTATAAATATCACAAGTAGGTACTTTCTGACATCACGGTTCTGTTTAGAATATTGTCGGAACTGCTTACTGTGTTATAAGCGATTAATATTGATGGGATCAGGGGAGCATAATAACGATCATCGTTAGGAAGTAGGTTAGATAGATTAGTTTACAATGCTAATCTAGCCTGATATTATTTTGTTATTGAAATAGCAATTAGTTTTACAATGGTGTACCGAATGTAATGTTATTATTAAAACTCAGCTTGTGCAACAGCCCTAGCTAGCTGGACGATCAGATAGTGCCCAGTTTTCCAAGTGCCGTGCCTGTCCTGTGCCATCTACTTTAGGCCCTTAGTCGCAAGATTACCATGCTTTTTAAATCTACCCTATTGACATATGTTGTTGGGACTGGGATCCCTGACCTTTGAAGCCGTACGAGGCCGAAACCAATTCGAAGAGAATTCTCTTTGAATGGAATGTGGCATCAACCGACGCTTATCTCTGTATGAACTGTGCCAGTGTACCCAAGGAGATTACATGGCCAGGAGGGTTGGTCTAGGGTCGCCCCCCGACACAAGTGTGCGAGGGAACACCGGTTTGGTTTTAGTCAGTACGAGTCTGACAGACCCCTCCGCTCTCCCCAGGTCGAAGGACATCCATTGAGGATTTTGACGCAGTGAAATAACAAAGAAGAAATATTATAGACCATGAAAACAAAAGAGGAGGAGGGATGATGATGTGGGTATGGATTTGGATACTAGTGGTCAGAAATCCTACCTTATTATTATTAGCCGGCTGCATGCCCCGGTCCTGGTTGCAGGCGCTGACGAAGGCGGCCAGCAGACGCTCGTCCTCGCTGGAGCGCCAGCCCAGCCAGCCCACCTCCGGCTGCGACGAGCGCGCTATCACTGCGCCGTTGGCGCGGTGCCGCCATACCACGGCCGGGACCCGGCGCATGGCACGGAACCTACAGACGAAGCGGATATTGTTACTGAATGTTCAATATGCGGCTAAGCATTGCTCAGAAACTGAGTAAACAGAGGTTGTCACGACGAACGGGCGTTATAGTGACATTAGCTTTAGAGAGCGATCGACGGGGAATCGGCTCGGGCAGTTCAGATGACTATGATAAACGCGCAAAAAGCGTAATTCGCTTAGTTTTGGTTTGTCGGCGCGACTCGACACTGCGCCGAACCAAATGCGACACTTTTGGTGATCGTGATCGGCTCAAGCTTTTTCCGCGTCGACAAGTGTGGCACTCACTATTTAATTGAAGACCAGTAAGTTAAAACCAATTTTAATTAAGTCCACACTTAGTTTTTAGCAGACAGATAGATAGGTCTCCAAATCAACATGTTCAAGAAACTATTTCTACTGGCTGCATTACTTAGATAATCTGGACTTATTCAAAGAACTAAATAAGTACGTAACATCTCAAAATAATCATGTGTTGAAGTCCTTACCTCGCAACTGAGTCGAGGTCTTCGTCACAGATAGACGCGGGCACTACGATGAGGGGAGGGTACGAGGGGCACAACTTGTACTCCGCGTTAGCTGCCGTGACCCGCCACGCGCCCTTCGAAGTGAAGCCTAATCGCTCCACCTGTAGACAAAGCAAAAGGTTAATATGGTGCGAAGGGGGGCAAACAAATGCTGTAAGATGTACATACTTGACGAAATAGCGAGAAGTTATTCTGACTGAAGACTTCATCCCGATTTGAACATCCTGGTATTTTATCGAATATTTCAAAATATAGTCTACTGCCGTACGCAAAATACGTTATACAATACAATATAGTCTACTGAACCACAATTAGTTATAGGAGTTATTCTAAACAAGATTTTATTTTCATTTATTTTCTCAACCTACATAAATTATTCAAAACTGATGAATTATCAATTTTGGCGGACAATTTATTGTATTGTATAACGGGCTGGCAGTGTAATTGAAGAGAGAGAAAGTTATACTCGTAAAAGTACCAGGTAATCAGAAGGCACATGGAGGCACAACGAGATTACATGCACTGAATGGACTAAGTGAAAAGATAACACGCAAACGAGAGAGAAAGTTGTTATCAAAAAGGTACCAGGCAATCAAAAGACACGAAAAGTTTACTTACTTCAGGACCAAACCAATGTCTCTGAGGAGACTGAGACGCCCTCATCAGTGCTCTGTGCACTGACGTGGGCGGCTGTTCCTTGGCCCACGCCGCGTACGCCGCAGCGAAGGTCTCCTGGACGGATCCAATAGGGGCGAGCGCGGTGTTCAACCGCCTCCACCATTCTATACATTGATCCCCAGTGATGAATGAGCATCTAGAACAAAAGGAATAGTTTCATGAGGAAAAATCGTTTTATGCAAATGTTTACACTATCCCAACACGTGAAGAGCTTTTTATGAGAGCGATTAACACCGAAGTTATTCGCTTATTCGGTATCATTATCAGCTATTTATGAAATAAATGTTCTATGTAGTTCAAGAGTAGGTAGCAACTCAGATAATAAACATTAATTTAAACAATCTTTATCTTATTATTGAAGGAAAATTTACATGTCCGCTTTCTTTGGTCGCTATGTGATTATCAGTCAGTACCCTCAATTTGGTGTTACGGTAATCGAAAATTAAATCAAAATTGCTTTCGGCTTTCAATAATATCCGTTCACAAAGTAAATAATGGTGGACTGTACTTGTTTAAACATAGACAAATAAATGACTTCATAGCCAAAATAAAGTGTGAATTTTAAAATTTAAATATTGAATACTTAGCACGTTTTTTGTTCAAACAAGATAATTTTTACATGTTTTTTACCGTGGCATATTTTTACCTATTTGAATATCTCATGACTTTGTATGTAAACACTAGATAAGTTAGTTAAATTATTATCAAATATTTTAAGAACTATCTAATCGACACTTGAACTGTGTTGTATACCCCTAAATAAAATGAGTAGGTTACTAATTTATAAATAGGTAAAACAAAAGTATGCTTGATAGTTAACTAATTGATTATTGACTTAGACAAAAATTAAACACGTAACCAAACACTTTTGTCCGAACAGGGAATCGAACCCAGGGATTGGAAGAAACACCTCGTGCCCAATGCAGGAACAAGTCATTTATTTTAAGATGTAATAGGGTAAGGTTCATTTCGATCGATTCTGGTACCAATACCAGGCCATCATAACATTCATAACACACAAGGATACTAACTTGAGTTGTCTTCCATTTTTGCAGAGCACGATCAAGTGCAGCAGGTCCCGGATCTCTAGTGCGTCGATGAGACGGAGCGGGATGGACGCTCCCGGTCCGTTCCTCCGACGAGGCTGGACGTGCAGACGGTAGTTGGACATTGCGATAGTTCCGCCGTCCGCTGTTCGACCCACCCACTGCCAATAAATAGAAAGGTTAGACAAATGGCACATATTTTGGAAGACGACAATACAGCTGTAGTTGCGCAAATGTTCATTTCACTCATTTCGGTCTTAAATTCATTGGACAAATCTATAACATATATACTCGAAGGAAGTAGGTGATAAGAAGTTCTTTTCTTGATTATTCATACTCAAGAAATGACACATGTATCACGTGCGAGGCACGACAGATTTTGATAACATTTATTCCTGTCATGCCCTAGTTGACATAAGCACATGTCAAAGTACTATTTTCGCAAAGCTGCAGTTTGTACATAAGTGCATGCTTTGGGCTGATAACGCGCAGTCAACGAACTACCAGGAATGCAGAACTAGAACGGAGCTAAACACTATCGGAACGTCATTGCGGTTCGTTCAACCCGATGCATGCGACCTGCTGACCTTTTAGGCCACCAGCCGTATTAGTTACTTAATATGTGCGTGTTTTATCTATTTGTTACTATTTCGCTAATTAATTATTGACATGGACTTTGGACTAGGAAATACGGCTGTTTACAGACGTGCTAGTAGCACATTTGTCATGGAATCATTAAGACGTCATGTGCCACTATTGAAGAGGTTGCGGCAACCGTGTAATTACTTTGGGAAACAATACCGTACACGAGGTATAGTGGTATAGGTACTGACGTTTATGAAGGTAACAAAACGTACTATTAAACTGCGATTACTACAATTTTCATTTTAAATTGCCTAATTCGTAGTTTCCCGTGAACAAGCTGTTATTACCAAAAAAGTGCCTACAAATTGTTGAAATTGTGGTATGATTGAGTGGTTCTGCCGTCATATTGCGACAATGAATGTCTGGCTGCATTCAAGCCGATTATAAAACAATATTCCCCTCTGTAAATACTAAGTACCTATTTGTCATTTTCCATATATATTTATAATGTTATAGTTTATAGCTGTTACGCTCGCGACCTTTGTTCGCGTGAAATTATTATTAAAAAAAATTACTTCCCTATTTGAATCGAATTTTCAAGGTTTTTTTTTTTGCACGGACCCTAATTATTTTTCTAAAATAAAAGTTTGATCTTACAACATAATTCAGCTATCTGTCAGTAGAAGACCCGTCAAAATCAGTCCAGCCGTTTCGGAGATTAGACGGAACAAACAGCACAGACAAAAATGGAAAAAAATGTGTTTTTGTTATATTATGTGCCGCATATATTTTCATGCATTCATCTTCCATTTTATTTTATGTAAAGATTTATTTGAACAACATTTTAGAAAATATCCTCGAATGATGTCTACCAACTAGGTGCATCTAAAGAGAGAAAACGGAGAGCACTTTCGCCTAATCAAGTGAATTATTGTCTTTGGGATCTGAAAATGGAGGAAATTACTTCCCCCGGGATACTTTTACGTTCTGCTGTTTAACAAGTTCGTCAAATATCGCCCGTAATAAGTTTTTTTTTTACGGATGGGAAATGTTCAAATGACCCCTCCCGCTCTGGGCTGAGCAGGAGGGAGTGTCAGACTTTTACTGACTAAAACCCATCCATGTTCTTTCTTTTGCCCTTTGTGTTCCAGGGCCGCGGTATCTCTTTCGAACCGTTCTGCAACCCTGGCAGGCATCGGTCCTTTCGGACCCCTTCCCGTTTGCTGACATCTCTTTGAGGCGCGCGTGGAACACGGACGCGCCGTCGACACGACACGGGCTGTCGTCAAAAGACGGACGGACGGCGAGCTAGCCCATTTCTCACCGTCCACAGGCCCGCGACTACGGTGGCCGGGAGCCATCAAGTGGCCCCCGACGCCCAGGGCGTCCCTCGCGGCGGTTAGAACATCAGGCTCTCTCCCTCTCACGTCCCGCCACCTCCTTCGCTAGCATGACTGCTTCGCAGGAGGTGACGGCGTCCCATTCCCTCTCGCTCCAGACCATGGATTGAACCAGGGCCGGACGCGAGAGGTCGCCGCCGCCGATCGCTGCTGTTTAACAAGTTCGTCAAATATTACCCGTAATCAGGCTTGAGCATGAACAATCATAGTCTTGAATCATCATGCACTCGATTAAAACACATCTCTCTTGATTTATACAATCCTAGTAGCTCACCTGCACAAACTCCCCACATATAGGCGTGAACCCTGCATCCAGGCCGGGCTCATCGTAGTGCGTCCGCAAGCGAGGGTACAGGTCGGCAGCACGAACGCGGTGCGGCGGCGGCTCGGGTTGAGGCGGCGCGCGGTACCGCTCGCGGTCACCCATCTCGCTTGTCGAGGGCACTACTACCTGGGGACAAAGGAGACGGACTGTTAGTTCATGTTTATCCATTCGAAATCGAAATCACACGCACCAGCATCTTCTAGGTTCCAATTTGTGGAAAAAGTATATGCTGCATGCTTCTTCCACACATCTCTTTTAGCTAACATCTCAAAAAGCCGAAATTAATAAGTACATCCAAACGTATACACAATCAAGATGCCAACTATATTTATTTCTGGACAAATTGTCCATAAACACTTCATTACGATTCCAACAGCTCCATTGAACTCATTTCCTGCGATCGCTAACGCTTAGAAAACCCAACAAAAGATTAAAGGCGCCATTATTTTTAGATGCCGTGGCTTTTGGACAAAGTGAAATCCATTACTTTGAAGAAAGCAGTGTTTACAAGGTGAGTAAGAAGATTAAATTTTGAAGTAAAGAAACAATTATTTACTGTCCATCCGCATAATACCTCGAGAAGGCCAGAGATATTGAGACACGTTACATCCGAGTTGGTCACGTACATATTCATATGGACACAGATTTCGACAAACTCTCCAATAATAACGAATCTATTGAACAAATTAATGAACAATCGTTTATAAATTTGTGCACACAATGAGCCTCAAGGTCGAATTAAAATTCAACACGAGAACGAAAAATGTAAACGGAACAATTATTTAATATAATGAATTGATCGGAACGCGTTCACTTTTGTATTCGGTTATTGTCTAACTGTTGCTATAATTTGATAATAACTCCTTCCAGCCAGCAAGATGGTCCCAAGGATACCACAAGTGCGAGTGGGACGGCCAGACAATTTCTCTATCTTTATTTGTGCATTGATACGGTATACGCAAACAGGGACTCTTGTATTACCCAGAACTGTATGTACCTTATCAAGAAATGTTTGTCCGTTGTTGGAATATGTTCAAAGTTCTGTTTTCTACGGAAGAGCAGAGTCGTAGCCGAAGCAAACACAAATTCAGAAATGCAACATACTTAAGATATCACAGGTATGACATCAATAATATTTATTTGAGATACAGGTCCTTATGATTCAGAGGAAGTTGTAATAGTGGGGAATTCAAAACCAAAACACTATATTTACAGTATGTAGATATCTTATGTTGGAAGACTACCACAACATAGGAAAAATACTAGGGTTTGTAAACTTAAATGCTTTGGGACAAAGGTTAAATATTCTGCATAAGCAATGGAGACAGATTTCCACTTCATCGATTTATTTATGCGGCATCTCAATAACTTATCCTTCAGTTGCCTCTTACAACTTACAAAGATAGAAAACTAACTTTGAAAATACATAAGGCCATTATTGATATTTTGCTTTCATTCAGGATCAACTTGGGACCATTTTCTCAGCTTAAATCTTATTCTTGAAAATATAGAGGGAAAATTCTCAAACAACAAACTACATACTTTGAACAATGGTTATTTAAAATCAGGCATGTCTTGCAAAATTAGATTCTTCATAACTTTCGTTACATAATGACATGCACTATTGCGATGCAGAAGAGTTAAATACCTAAGTGCATAACGAATACATAGGCATTATATAAAAGGCGCTGTACGTGAAGTTATGCTGCCTTGGTATCGTTTATCGCCGATATATAATAACTAAAACGCTTAGTTATTGAGGATCATAAATAACGATCTTGCGTGCTTATGATTCACTGGTGGCGCTTCGAATTCTTGGTGGAATGTGGTTATACTTCGTAGGTGTTTAACTTAATAACAAGCGTAAGAAGAAAACCTGCCCCGTTACATAGTTGGCTAATTGGTGAATGTTGTAGCAATTTCGGAGTACTGAATTAAATTGTTAATCGATTACTTTATTGATTTAGCAGAGAAAATGAGGAAAAGTATCAAGGAGGTCGTTGAGTTGAGTCCTGCTGACTTTCGTTATAGTAGGCTGTTCATTCATCAAATAGGATAGTATGACTACTACTACTACGATACTTAATTATTGTTTAATGATCCGGTTTTAAACCATAATCGTCAATATTCAGATATAAAAATGTTGTCCTTCGAGTCGGATATTGAGGAATTACACTGGAAAGCGATTTGAGATTTGACTAATTTACTTTAGAAAAGCTATAAAAAAATCAAAGAATTCGTCATTTAAAACTTGGCCGCTTAAATCGGCCCTTAAAGTACCAAAGAATTCAACATACGTGATGGTAATTTTAAAAGCAAAGAAAACCCACCTTTTCCAGCCATTGCACATACTATAAGGCAATTCACACTCGACTCACGCCCATACTGCATGCCTGTCCCTCGTTGGATACTACAGAACACGTTAGAAAGCGACCTTGCGTTACCTAACTTGCCACTCGTGCGCATTACTTACTTATACGTACTTTTAAATGCTTGTTGGTTCTACAGGATAGGTATCGAGGACGGAATTTAAAGGTTTACCTTTTTTTCATTTATTCATCATTAGAATGCTATGCTACTCGTGCTCCCTTGAAAACATACCAGTGTATTTTTTATAATCTTTTTATTATTTACTTAAGAATTTACGAGGTCATAAAAGAGGCCTTCACAATGCTGTGGAGTTTCATGAATTTGGCTTTGACATTCAGTCTTATCGCCATCAAAGATGTCTTAGGCAGTCCATTTCTTGTTTGATGTAAGTATGTTTGTTTATATTATAGTTTTTCATGTCGTGTCTCCAATTATTGCGTTTGCAAGCAACACGTATTTGTCCGAAAAAGCCACACAGCAGTTGGCTATTAAACATATCCATCTTATGAACGATTCACACATAAGGCATTATGCATAAGATAATGTGAAGTGTTTGTGGTATGTATGAAATACCAAGAGACCAATATCTACTGACATTTTAAAAGGAACTTTTACACAATATTTGATTCGTACACAAACAATGTACTAGGTACTTTGTCATTGGCTCATAAGTTAGGTACAACCAGGTACTTACTACAAGGAAAGCATTATACACAGCAAACTAAACAATTTTGCAAGAAGTGTCATGTTTCTTCTATGAATTCCGACACACACGTTGTTTGGGAAGTACGTTAAGGTCCAAAATGTAAGCCATAGACAAGACGTAACATCATCTTTTGTCAATGTTTAAGTTGGAAAACAGTGCATTTCCCTACTTACATTTCAAGGTTCAAACACATGATGAGCTGAGCTATACACAGCTTACACAATTCTGTCTTAAATTTTTCCACTTTATGGCAAAGGCCTCTTTCATACAGTATAAAACAAAATTTTAAATAATAGGCAATACCGCTCAGTAAAATTCCGTGTTTTTGTTAATTTTAATTGAATAACCAAATACACGTAATTGATAAAGAACACAGTACAGAAGGAAATAATAACGAAAGGTAATTAGTGGTATAACGTATGCTGTGATTGCGATAGCAACAGCGGCAATTGACCTAATTTGACCACAACTATTTTTGTTTAAAAGCAATTAATTTTGACGTCTACAATACAAGAACAATACTATAAATATAATACATACGGAAACAGAGATTACCGCAGCTAACAGTTTGTCATTAATTGATCTATTAAAAACCTCTTAAAATCAGAGATGAAATGTTTCTGTATGATTTGAATTTGATTTATGCAAAAACTGTAAATGCATCAACAACTATACACAACTCTCACACATACACCACAAGTACATACAGTACATACAATAATTCTTACTTCGTTAGATATAAGCTCTACTTTTCATCAGATATAATTGGTGCAGCATTCCATAGTAATGACGTAATCTCCTGCGGCGGTTCACATGAGCTCAGTATAGAACATACACTAACATGGCCTATGACTATGATTCATCTCGAACGATTGCCTATTAAAGCCGATGGGCGATGGATGGGATTTAAGCTCGCATCTTATGTTGCGTACATTGATGACTTACTTATTTTTTGTACTGTGTAAAATGTGTAAATACACAGTTTCATCATCTTCCTGCCCTTGTCCCATTCTACTCGGGGTCGGCGCAGCACGTTTTCTTCTTCCATTCTCCCCTGTCAGACGTCACGGCATCATTTACTGCTTTATTTTTGATATCATTGCTCATACAATCTATCTATCTTTTCTTTGGACTTCCTCTCCGTAAGTCCCTGCCCAATCACCAACATTTATATTCATCTTTGTTAAAGTCACTTGTGTTTCATCCCTCCTCATCACAAGTACATACCTGACAGACGATTGCCTATAAATAGAGAGAGAGAATATGGGATATTTTAAGGCTCCTGAAATCTTGTTGAATTACTTTATACAATGTTGAAGTATAAATATAATTTAATACAATGACTGCATGAAACATTGCCTAATGAGGAGTGGAGACATTAAAATATTAGGTGATTGTGGGTGTGCGTCCCACGGTCTTTTTAGCGCATTCACCCTCCGCAGTTCAATGAACACAAACTTTTGCGCAACAATGGAGACAGGCGTCCAAGAAACTAAAAAGCGTTTTTTGTTAGCACTAACCAAACGTGACCAACTTCGCCATTACAGACTTGCCTGCAGTTACATAAGAAAGAAAATATCGTACATTCTTGCGAGATGAGATAATCAAGTGTGTTGTTGACCGTATGACAATAAAAAAAACTAGATCGAAATCGGAGATATATTTTTGTAGAACAATACGTAACGTTAGACGGTTTATTGTTGCCGTTTACGGTGCTGAGTCAGAATTTCAAACAAAACAGCGATATATCAAAAGGAGAGTATGGATACTTTTTATAAACCGTAGTGTAAATAAACAAAGCTGACTGTTTAAAACAGAAACAAACTCTGCACTAAAGCATGGTCGTAATCATTAAAACAGTCATGAAAGCCGCGCGGGTGGGCGCCTAGTGCTGCTGACTACTACCGAATGACTAACCAACCAACTAGGAATGCCCCCACTGGTTATAAAAATTCCATTGAACGAGGATCCCCACACATATGGTTGGGTTAATAGTTGAATTTGAAGCGTGGGTCGTTCACCTCGTAAGCCGATGGATGGTAAACATTAAAAAAAAAACTCGTCGACTCTGAGGAGCACCAAAATATATTCTAGAACGTCTCAAACAGGTACATAACTACCTTTGATTGAAACAAAACAGGATTTTGCTTAAATGTTTTTCGTTGTGTCCTTGAAGTAATCGCTTTTGTATTTAAACCTAACAACGTAGTACAGAGGTCGATGTCTCCCATAATTTCCTTTTATGTTAAGAAGTTTTTAGGTGTTTACAAAATACCATCAGGGAAATGTATGTTTCTGGCTCTTGTATTTATTTTTAGCATGTTCTTTAACCGTAATTTGGCTAACCAGAACTGCAATAAACCGGGATAACAGGCAATCTGTAATCCTGGTTTTTCACTTGCTATGGCTCGACCTTAGCAAGTGCTTCTAAAATTAAACTATTTTTTTTTTTACGATTCAGACATAATAGTTCATAGTAAGGATGCATCCGATATCGATACCGATATATCGGCGATATTACGAGTTTTCCGTCAAATCGGAATCGGCGATATTAAATTAGCCGTTAGACCGATACTTTTTGACTTTTAAACACAAAAATATTTCAGTTTCCAAAATGAGTTCTGAAATACCTCCTTTACCAACCTCTAGTCCAAACAAATCGACGAAACCGGCTCTTACCGAATAATTTAAAAATGTTGTGTTTCCTGAAAAAAAATCTCATAACTGTGAATTTTAATTATTAAGTTTGGCCTTCTGATCTGTTATCAATTATCATTTCTAAGTAGTACTCGTATCTACGAGTAATTTTGTCTGTTTTAAAGCCAAATCTTTTTATAGCTATCTTTGAACCTTGACTGTCTGTATCGGTATCGGCGATACATTTTTTTATAAATATCGGTATCGTATCGGCCGAAATGCGTATCGATGCGTTCCAAGTTCCGACATTGTAGAAATTTGTATGTCAGCTGGATCTTTTGTTTCTTCAAAAACGAGGGAGCTGAGTGAACTTCTGTGTTCAAGTGTGAGCTTTAAAATACCAGGACAGCATAACAATTAGCTGGTGTGAAAATTATGAATGAACTGTAGGGGCAAGTAGTACTGATGTGTAAATGGGGTTAGCAAGGCAGATAATCTTTGAAACGATATGCCTTTGTTGACAACATTCTAGTAGTTTAATACATATTGCCCAAGACCAATTGATTGCAAAAGTTGTTGAGGTATATTATTTGTCTAAAAAAAAATACCCAGTCTGTTGACTGGGTACTTATTTTTTTGCGTCCGACTATAAAACCGGTTTGTTTTTTTTACATAACATAACGTTTATTCAAATGAAGTAGGTAATTTACAGAATTTTAAACAAAGAATTGAAAATACGTCATTTGAGAAATACATACTCTTGAATACGAAACATTCTCAAAGGGTATTATTATGAATGAACTGTAGGGGCAAGTAGTACTGATGTGTAAATGGGGTTAGCAAGGCAGATAATCTTTGAAACGATATGCCTTTGTTGACAACATTCTAGTAGTTTAATACATATTGCCCAAGACCAATTGATTGCAAAAGTTGTTGAGGTATATTATTTGTCTAAAAAAAAATACCCAGTCTGTTGACTGGGTACTTATTTTTTTGCGTCCGACTATAAAACCGGTTTGTTTTTTTTACATAACATAACGTTTATTCAAATGAAGTAGGTAATTTACAGAATTTTAAACAAAGAATTGAAAATACGTCATTTGAGAAATACATACTCTTGAATACGAAACATTCTCAAAGGGTATTAAACAACAATGGCACATACACATTGAGATTATTTTAATTTCGACACGTTACCTGACTTCTGAGCCTGAGGTAGGCAGATTTAGCGTGACTTGGTAACAAACAAGAGACTCTTTTTAGTTCACAAGGAACGTAGCGAAATAAAATCCATCGCTCCATATATTTGAAAAATTTGTCTGAAAAGATGTAAAAACAACGCTATGAATGTTGTTAAATTATCAAAATTAGTGGCATTTCTATTGTAAGTGTATTACGCTATAACCCCCCTGGATTTAACAGATTGCTGAAGACCTTCCCTTTACAAATAGCACTGCTATACATTTACGAAGATGATTGCATACGTCAGTTCTGCAACAGACGATCCCCGACGCTACCAAAGCTTAGCATTAGGCAACTGATCTGCGGAAGGGGCAAACCTTCGCTTGCATAACGTAAAGCGTGACTAATGCAAACGTAGCGTGCGTCGGAGATAGCATAAGGTCGTTCGAGGTTAACATGTGGACATCATCAGCTAATGTCCGCGTGTTGCAGAACTATACAATCATCACACTACTTGGAGCTATATCTGTAGGAGTATATGCTGCATATTCATATGATATGCCTTGCAGAGACAATTATATCATTAAGTGTAGCTGGATCAGTTTTTGAAACAAAGACGCAACACAAAGACTCATAAAGAGTTAGAATAAAAAGATTTATTACCTAATTCAGAGCACTAAGCTGACTATAAGGGCTCTTTGTTTTAAACGTGTTCGCAACTTCACAACTACGCTGAAATACTCGTAGGTTTTGATACAAATAGTGAATGAATGAAAGGAGCGTTCATTATCCATTCACTCAATCATTCATGTCATTCAACCCTGCTCGAGGCCGTGTGTTGCATTGAAAGGCCCATTCAAGGTTTTGTACTGATATTAAAATTTGTAGGTATGTTATGAATTCCTGGTACACTACACAAACTATTGAAACATGTGAAGGAGATAGAATATGCGTAGCAGCCGCATGAGCCGCAGAGGAGTGATCAGCAGACTTTTGTGTGTCACTCTTCATTGAAACAACAATGGATTAAAAAGCTTCCGGTGTTTGCAAAGTATGGGCTGTATTTTCTGTTTGTGCTCATGTGATCCTGGTTGAATTGCATCTGTGACGTCAATGACGTAATGACTAATTGCTTGGCAAGATGTTCAATAACATTGAAAGTTATGTAGATCTAAAATTAACTACTAGCCGCACGTTTCGTAACACGTAATTATAATATTTTATATCTTTCTCACTCACTGTATCAAATATTCATATTAATGTCTAATGTCTGGCCTATGAATATTATAAATATTAATATTCATAGGACAGACAGTAAAAGATAAAACTTTCAATCGACAGAGGGTTTCAAATTATCACGTATACGTGGTTTCAAATTATCACGTATACGTGGAATCCAGAAGTAACAGCCGGCGTCGTAATATTAAGAACTCCACCAAACTTAGTGATACTGATAATTTGTGTGTTTTGCCGTGACTTTGTGTCGAGTTCCAGTAGTGCGCGTAGCAAAAGACTAAGAAAGAGGGTAGACAGATTTGTCTGCACCTAAGGCGCGTCGCTCACTGGTAAGTCGAGGCGACGACGTCGCGGACACGCGGCCGAGTATAGGTCTCTACGTGGAGTATAGCCTCCACAGCGCCCGTGCCGCGACCCTAGTATGGAGAAAGCCCATTTTCCCTACATCTTTGGGCCTACCTGTTACAGTCACAAAATTGGTGTCATTTTTTAGAGCAATACACCAGGTATAATCTGACTTAATTTCAATGAAATTGGCAATTGCATTTCTGAGATATTTTAATTTGAATTTATAACTAAGTTAGGTTAGAAAATGCATTAAGTGACAAGCAACGATACGATTAAATCAAAGATAAATCTTATTTGGCTGGGTTGTAATGAAAAACTAGTTACAGGCATTTCGTTTTATGTGTGTTTATACCGAAACCTCATATTTTTTGTAGTATCTACCTAGATCATGCTATCTATAATGGAACTGTACAACAAAGTCAATTGTTAATTACCTGTGAACATATTTTTATTAATTAGGTTATTACAAAACTGTACAGACAGTAAATGTATATATATAGCGCCCTAAGCGCTAGACACATACCTACTGGGACTGAAAATAAAAAGGAACTCATTTTTATTTCATTTATTTTGTCATTCATCTTCATAAACAATAAAATATGGTGTCCCCTTGTTTCCGAGACAGAAATTTCATAGAATTTCGTTTCGCCGAAAATGTTTCATATAAGTAATCGATTTGGTTCTTGTATTTTTATATCGAATATTATTGTTTCAACGACTATTTATTTGAATGAAACTTATTTCACAGAAATACAATTCAATGAATTTTATAGTCACATTTTTTTATTTAACAAACTTATCAAACAGTAGAATTATTTTTTAACGAATTTTGCTTGTTCGGTGTGTTTTAGGTTCAAAGAAGCTTGACGTTGAAACGTTCCGTTTACTCCGACCAAATAGGTTAGGTTAGAAGGGTGACCAAATACGCGCGAGCCGAGCGATCGTAGCCAGCGGTGCCGCGGTAGGCGACCGGCGAGCGCTACATCGAAATTGGGCGCAGTAATAGACTTAGGGCACTCCGACAATATTATGAACCGCGAAATAAACACAGTACGTACAGACAGACGCCAGCACATCAAGCTACACGAAACTGTCAAATTTTCCCAATCAACCTTGAACCTAATGCTTTAGCTATATAGTTGACAATCTATTATATAAATTTGACAGATTGTAGTAACTTGATTTGCTGGCGGGCGTCTGTACGTGTATATGAAATCACTAAACAAGAATACCCGCATAGTTTTTGTGAACGCGGTGTTGCAATTTTATAGGAGTAAGGAGGGTATGCATTTTGTCAAAGGTGAGAATTGTAACATTTAGAAACAGTCACTCGATAAAATGTTTTTCTTGGTAGTAAGTTTTATATTAACTAAACAATATGAGTATAAAGAATATGTGAATTCTGTTATTCTATGATATGAATATAGAAACATTAAATTTTATTTGTAACAAAAATCTATGATTTAAATTTTTTCGAAGTAAGTTTTCTGCGTATTGATTATTCTAGAAAATTATAATATGAGAAAAAAATTATATGAAACGAAATTCTATTAAACTTTTGTCTATAAAACAGTGTACAACCAATAAAATATACTATAAAGAAAGTGTGCAGGAGGTGAAATATTGTCTTGATACCTAGCCCAACTTAAATACCATATTGTAGACATAGTGTGTGCACAACACCGTAATGCACGTCTGCCAACAATGCAGTTACAATAGTATTGTAAGATTGCTTGCCTTCTAGTTAGAGAGCTGTACACTAAAATGTAAATAAAATAAATATTTTTGCGTAGAGGCCTTGATTGTATTTTTCCTCTAAGTAACCAAGTAGTGTTAGAAGAAGACAGCTCTCTTATTAGATTATTATCAATCACAGAAAATATCGCAACAGAACACATTCACCGGCGCAAGCACAACCAAGCGAAGCGAATGACATGACGTTTGAGGTTATGTTTGACAAATTATGACATGTGTTTTAAAACCTGACACAATGTCTTTTTATTCTTACTAAACTGGGAGTTGTAAATAAATGCAATAAAATGTGTTTTTCTCAGTTTTGCAATTGTGAATTGGATTTTTTTTTAAACCTGACACAATGTCTTTTTATCCATACTAAACTAACGCCTATTTACCATCCACCCGCATTCTCCAGTCATCCCGCGATCATGGCGCTTGCAACAGCGAGCGTCGAAATATAGGAGACTCAGAAAAATTGATAATCACGGAAGATATCCAAGTGACAGTGTAAGTTTAGTGTAATTAACAGTCTAAATTAGGATATCACACACAACACAACATGTGTTCAACAATGGCAGTAGCGAGGGAACATATTTTAGTAATGAGTCACTACTGTGTCTCATTACTGTGCATCTGACATTGTACCGACCATTACTGCTCATAATTATAACCCCACCATTAGTTTCAATTGATAAATTTCAATTTTGACTGCGTCTTTTAGAGATAAACTTTTATTAAAGACTGATGGGTTGCCGCAGCCAGTATAGATTAACAAACAAACAATGGAAGACACAGTGGGCGTTATTTGATCAAAATGTAAACATAATTTGGAACATTTTTATTTTTAGTGCATGACTTAAGATCAATATTCGTATTGATCGTAAACATGTGATTGTTTTCGGTCGAAATGGAATCATAGTTGTTGTGATCACCTTGACATTATTCTTATTCCTTAGTCATACAACAGACAAGTTGGCCTGGTACTGATAGCTTGCATTATCCTAATGCTGGGCAAAGGCCCCCATGACTTCGATCCAGGGCTTATGAAGACATAAATCAGGTCGTTACTTTTGTCCAGTACGTCCCGCGTTCGCCTAAAAGGATGGACTATTCGTTTAAAAACTAAACTAACTAGCTTAAGCAAGACTCAATCAAAAGAAAAAGGAAACAAAGAAAATTCATAAAGACCCACATCCAACGCCTCTAAAATCCTTTCCCACTCACTCCAGTCTTAATAAAGTACAGGAAAATCATAAATAGAATTCAAGATCTCTTATTTCTACTACGGAAGTTAATTAATTCGAAAAGTTCCAATTACTCAGAGCAAAGCCCTACAAGTAATCATAGGTTGATAGTACTCTCGTCCTTCCTCTCCCCGCTGAATGAACGGACGATAGAGGGGTGTTGGGGGAGGGGGCGCCGACGTATACACAATTATTAGTCTCAAGGTGAAGGACTCGTATAGTATACCGTTACTTTTCCCCGCTTCGTCAATATTTAAACTACCTACCTGCTTTACATCACAAAGTACACGATGTAGCAGTCAGTAATTATTTTCTGAAGTTTTTGCTGTGACGCCCACTGGGAAGTATCGTATCGAATTATTGCAAGACGATATTCCAATGTTATTTTATTTTGTGTATTAATAATTTCTATATTCTTGTGTAACTGTCGGGTCAATGATATGTTTTCACAAACAACAAGTACCTATCGATTACATAGCTGAGAATAATTACAATAAATTGTTATGTAATCCTAACTTATAAATGCAAAACTAAGTTTGTTTGTTACCTTTTCACGCCTAAATCACTGAACCGATCATCTTGAAATTTTGCATATACCTACGTTGTCAGGTGTAGGTACAGAAAAGGACATGTAAGGTACCATAACTTCCTTAAGTTAATATTATGGCACCACATTTCTTTCGAATCATGATTGAATTAATAAGCAGAATACAAACCCAAATTGATTGTCAAATTCTAAATTAACCCGAACGAAGCCGCGGGCAAAACCTAGTTTATGAAAAAAATGGTGTATTTACTATTTCCAGTGGAAGTATAGGTTTACTACAATATTATTGTTTTTCCTTTTGATCTGAATGGTAACTTTTTTACCTAATATCATTAGAAAATTCTCCATAAGAAGGTGGGGGTTTATCTTAGCACAAACCTGTGAGTATTCTGGCGAGGGCGGTCTGGGCGGGTACTTGGACGCCATGCGCGCGCCGGCTCCACAGCCCTGCACGGCCGCAGGCTCATCCTCCGGGTAATACAAATGCACGAAATCCTCCGTGTCCAAAAACGTATTGATCAGCATAATCCACACGATATAAACACTAACTAATAAATAATTTAACGCAGTCTAACAGATCAGACTTTACGACCACTATGCACTAGTTTAAATTTAAATCACTGTAGTAGGAAGCACGCCATCGTAACGCATCGGATTTGTTACGTTCCATGTTTTGAGTCCTCATTGAGTATCTGGATATGTTAAATAATAAATAAGTTAATACATTCACTACACTTGTATAAATATAAATTCACATTTGCACCGTTCAACCGCACACTTATCTGGTAAAAATTTAAATAATTAAAATAAATTATTTGGTTATTTTTATGTTGTCAGACATCGTTTTTGACACTACTGTTATGGTTGTTATCGCAACGAGGCCTTCGGTCGCATTATCGGTGACGACACAGCTGTGTAAAGGCCACCAGCGAATGTAGGGGCGTGAATATTACTTATCTTTGAGATGTGACAAAAATATCTACGAGGATAAGTTTATGATACACCATCGAGCTACTAACACTTGAGATAGCAAGAGTTTGACATGTTACGACTACTCCACGTTGTTTTATTACCCGAACCGAACCTTATCCACAACTAAAACGTTCGTAACACGAGAACATAGAAACACATTTAATATTTGCACTAGCAACATAAGACGTGTTATTATTGAAGTAATGCGATGTAATATGGCGCTCAACGATAATTACAGCAGATAAAACGACATAGTAATGAAATGCACTTTTGATAATATTATATGTAATAATTTAATACGAATGAAGAACACTATGTAATATGGTGATAGTGTTATTGGAAAGGTCAATGATAACCACAGGACTGCGGAATTTTACTGGCCCACAAAATTATACAGCTACCTCCTTTAAAAATAGGATAATTTGAACTGATTAATTATTCATCAGTTCATCACCAAAAGTAAGTTGTCAAGTTGATAAGAAACCTATTACAGTAATGGAAATTGCGGAGTGAATTGACAACTCGTTTGTCTTTAGGTATTCCCTAAGATAAGTAAGTATTCTTGGAAGACAAAGAGTATGTTTTGATTAATCACGAGCCAATAATATGAACTTGGCTTCTTATATAAATTCTCAACTTTATAATTGTTTAAATACAGGGTCACTGACAAATCATTGGCAGTTATTCAGGGGGTGAATGTGTACTTTGTACTTTTTGTCTTTAGTACGGGTGCGACTCTGAAATAAAGATATTTGTTTTGGTTAGAGTTAGTACCATTGTTAATTTTGAGCTGGAAGATTGCCAATGGATTGACCGTTACCTTGTATAATTTTCCTGCAGATGGACTAACTGGGACGAGAAAGAACGCCTAAGTAGTAAGAGCTAATGTTCAAAACAATTTTGTACCAGGGAGACATAATCGATCAAGAGGTCGCCAAATGAAATTCGAATCCAGCCGTGTTTAATGCTAACAGTAGTGTCATAAACATAGTAATTAATAACTGTGTGATAGACACACATATTTTAGGTCATGCGACCGATCGTGCGGGTATGAAGGTTCAATTGACGTCATTCAGAATAATATGGCGCTTGTTTATAGAAAACTGTCTGTGTTGTAATGCGAGATTGTAATTGTGGCTTGGTAAACGAACATAATTAAATAAAACTCTCAGGTGATGGTCTAAGTTTACGTCTTTTGCCGAACCGAGATATTTACTCATCCACGCTAGAAACGATGCTTTTCCAAAAAGGAAACTTAATAAAGATGACTTGATGAAGATATGGAAAATAAACTGAAAGAAATATTTAATGATGCATAATATACCTATTCAAAGTATACCATAATTTGCGATCAATTCAGATACTTCATAAACAATTTTAATATTCGAAACGAAAAGCAGATAGACGCATAAAGAATATTCAAAACATCTAGGTAATAAACATTGCAACAAAGCAGAGACTGACGCCACTGTATGCAGTCATGGTTTCTAAGAAAAGAAACAACTTTATCACCCATTGACCACTTGTAAAGTCGTTACTAATCGTATAGATAGACGATTTAAAGAGCTGACAGACAGAATTCGAGCCGCCTGATTATCTCAAGGCAAAACACTTGCTTTTCTTATTGTTCCAAGTATCTTTTGTTTCTTGTCATTCAATAGTATTTGTTATCGCGAGCAAATAATGCATGCCCTATTGATACAATTCAAAGTCGAATAGGTTTATTGACCTCGACGGATATGGGATCATCCATTTAAACAACTACTTGCATCAATTCTAGAATGGGCATTTTCCACAAACTAGCATTCCAAATATTGGTTTAGGAGTTTGTCACTAGTGTGATAATGTGTTTAGTGATAACATTCTCGACCAGCGAAGAAATGAGAATTTTTTTACAAAATATTGAAATACAAAACCAGGGCGGCAAACGCAAACTGACCACATCAACAACGTGTAGAAAAATTTGAGTATCATCTGAGAAAGGCTATTGTATAATTTCTAATCCGTCTGAGTTTAATGCTGATTTTAATAAAAAGCAAAGGAATAATGCTAGACTAGTACAAGACTAGTACCGTTGAAATAAGCAGCTTGTAGACGTTAGAAAATAACTTGAGGCTTTTTAGGTCCCTCCGCGACCGTGTTCAATAAACACAATTAATTATATCATTTGAAAAACAAGCTCATGGAGACTTTGTTGACAAAACAATTCAAATTCAATTCTATTATTATCATACAATTAAATCTATTTCATTGTGATGTAACTAGATTACGATACATTTCTAAATACATCAATATTCATGAACATGACAGTTTTAACTCTGGACATTTGATTTCCATTCAATAAAGTTAATGGTCACCTTTCCTTTTCTTCTATTGTTGTGAAGTAAATCTGATGAATGACAACGAAGAAGATTATCATTTAAATTGAAAACTGCACAATAACGCTTTCCTTTGCATACATAAAGCCCTTTTCAAATATATGCACTAGGATCCGTGACGATAACGAGAACTGTAGTATTGCAAATCTTATATACGTTGAACGGATGCTTGCTCCACTTTCAATACGCTGCGACGACGCACGACTTAAAGAATGCGGTCACCGGCGCCTACCGAGTGATCGACACATCAGTAAAACTATACTGTCCTGGTACTCGCATTAAAAGTACCGAAGTACGACATAACAATAGCAATTGTTAAAAAGGCAAACAACATGGTTTTATTGAAAAAAGTGTCAATGAAAATGTAAATGACGCTGAACGGCACGAATCTAAGATAATAGATCTCCGTGAATTCAATTAAAAGAACCAAAGTACCTCAGCAAGGCCTTTTGAAAGACTAATAGTAATTATTCCAAGATTAGTTTTTTTACTGAACAATACGAAGTTCTTGCGTGAGTTGCAACATCAAATTGCGTGAATAATTCCACTGAAGAAGTAAGCTTGCGCTGCCAGTAATTACGAAACGCTAAAGTGAGGTCAGTAAAAACATTTATCGACACTTTCCGTATGTAGTAATTAAACAATAATACCGTGATCACAAACGTAGCCAAACCTTCTTGCGCAATTGAGAGGGAAATATTTGGAAACGGCATGCAATTTTGGACACCAGCCATTTAAGAAGGAAATACAGAGATTTACAAAGAGCATTATAATTCAATCAATAGAAAGACGCGAGCTAAGCTCGCGTATCACATTCCTAGACCGCAAGCTAGCGTAGTTGTCGACGCTCGCCAGCATTCTCAAGTTACTTACGGCAAACATGTTTTTACATCCAACAAGTTAAATTTTCGCACGAAATCCAGTCTTCGGTCTTAGAAAACACGGTATTTTAAGTTGGAAAATGTACTTTGATGTATGTTAAGATATTTTTGTTGCGGTTTGTTTTACGGTTGGACGTAACATGATCCACTACATTCGAATTAACATGCAGTTTTGTACTTGCGTAACATGTACATTCTTGCAACCAGGAAAACATTGGAAATTATAAACGATAAACATAAAACGTCTGAGAAGTGAAGGGAACCCATCATTCGACAAACTTTAAGAAACAATGTTAATCAATCCTTGAAATTAAAATACCAAAAAAAAGTAATTCAGTCAGAAAGAAAACAAGGAAGTAGAACGACAAGAAAACGATATGGAATGATAATGTAAATATTTATCATAAGAAAGATATAAGTATAATTATTCGCATTTAGTGGGCCAAGGCTGCTTCCGCTAAAACACGTCGAAGGTATGGAAATAGCGGCAAGACTGAAAACTGTTTGAACAGACTTAAACTGTTGCTGATGATGTCGCGTTTTCCAGGTACGACGTACAGAAATACATGATGAAAACAAACAAATACAAGCGAGGCGGACATCGGACGCTGTTTATATGGCTCGTTGGCGACCTTCTCGCACATTCACACAGTCCGCTGATGGATAATCAAATTGATTGGACCTTTGATTAGACACGGTCCGTGGCAATCGTCCGTCACAACTCACGAACTGTTACAGACATTCCGTACTCTTTGTATCTTTACATTAACACAAGCTCCTTCAAAGTGACTTGCAATATCTATATTTAGATTCACTTGAAATTATGTGGTGGATTTGCTTTGTGCAATGTTTCTGGCTACTTGCGGCGAAGATTTTGCACAACGTTTCAATTCCAACGGCTCAAATATCCAAGTATCGCGTGCTTAAGTGTTAAATTTCAATCAAGTGTCAATTCTGACCAGTCCGGCGCGACTCCCAAGACAAACAAACGGTTATTATTGGCTAAATCGAGTCGAGCCGGTCGACGGTCGTAGAAAAAATGATAAACATCCTTGACAGTTGTTTACCACTGTATGGACTTCTTGTAATGGATTGTTAGTATTATGAAGGATAAGAACCTCTATTTCGCTATAAAAGCACAATATATTACGTACATTACATTTATCTAAATCGAAAGAAGGACTATTACCCAGTCATTACGTCTCAATTTCGAGAGAAATTATGACTTCAATAACTGTTAGACAATCAATAATATTACAATGACCCGTTCCTTGAATTACCTTCGTTTAATTGAATAGACGTCAGCCTCATAGAGCTTTTCGATTGATAAATGGCCAATGTATCAAAAGCTATTAAAGATAATGCAATTCTATTGCTTTGCCAAGAAGTAATAGAAGTGTCAAGTGTTAACACTAGGCGTAAATGGAATGAAACATGAGATCGTTCCGGTACACTGTATTTAAATACATTATCTAGGCAATTAATTTTCCACGGCGAATAGACTAGATGTATGGTCCATTGGATGGTGAATTATCACCATAGCATCCATAATCCTCGTGTCATTTCTCTCGCAGTGGGGTTCTTTTAAGTAAAAGCTTCTCATTATTTGCAACCAGAGATGTAGTTTGCAGTTAGGGCTTTTAAGTTTCCTCATGTAGGTCTAATGGAAGATTTATTTGTTTCTTCAACGTTTAATGCACGATGATCGTGTCTAATGCAGGCTGAATATTCTAAAGATCGCTGCACGTTTATCCCAATTCCATAATATATTTCAATGAAGTTCAGCAATATTTAGTTCTGACTGAACTCTAATCACACAGTCTCCCAGGTGAACGGGAGCTGACTTTCGCGATAGTCTAGGTCATAGCAGCTGACACAGTAAACAACAAGCGTTCGATTGTTTATTTCAATGAAACAAAGAGTAAATCGTTCGGAAAAATATTTGTGCAGCTGTAAGACCTACGGCGATTTACAAGTTAACAATATCGACAATACCGTACAAGAACTAATCAACAATCTTCTTATAACTTACTAACAAGACAGCAGCCGAGCTAGTACTTTTATCGTTAACTTTTCAGTTTAATCCAAACCTACATGACTGGTGTGAAGGTCTGAATTATATCCATTCTGCAACAGAAAGTTGTCGGCTAGAACGACACTTAAATAAACTACCGTTATCGGATAAAGTACAAGAGGAATAAATCAAGGCAATTTTCACCTTAATCTGTCTAAGGACAAAGCACGGACCTTATTCAATGAGGCTATATGTATTATTCACCTTTCCCCAAGTGCTTACGGCTAGAAATCTAGTCTCGGTACAACTAAAAGCTAACCGTAAAATAGTTATTTATGGTTTATTGCAGCATAGACACTAAAAGCTATATAAATTATATCAGGAACTGACACTTTTGTGCATTGTCGCATAGAAACGTCAGTATCTCATAAAGTACCTATTAAGTATTAAAAAGAAGGAACTACGAGTATACTACTATAACTATACAAATGACATTAAAATAAATGTCAAGGGTTTTGACCAGATTAGATCTCCTGAAAAGGAGACACGAATAAAAATAGATTGGAGAAGGTTGTTAGAAAGTTGGAACTACTCGGTTAACGCTTTGCAATTATTAAAGTAGTTTCCAAACAGTATTGCACAAGCTGTGAAAACTGAGGGTAAAGTAAACTTAGAAGATAGCTGTTGTTGACAGATTCTTTAATCTATTGAGGGCGCTAAGAAAGTTTTATAACGTGATCCTGATCAAAACGTTTAGAATACAAGGAAAGACGTGACTGGAATAATGCTTTTCAATTTATTGCCACGTTAAGCTTAACCACTTTAAACTTTTAAGAGGTCCAGGGAACGTGCATAACTTCAATAGGTTCATTACATCCATTTATATTCAAATTAGACACAAAACAAGAAACGATAAAATTTCATACGAAGAAGGAATTCTTGATGGACGAACTAATATTATTAAAAGTTAACCGTTAACGACAATCAGCAAGTTATAATCATTTTCAATGACAAAATACATCCCGAACATCGAGATAACAAACAATGATTCGTCATCGTTGAAAAAGCCGGCGCGGTACAAACATACGGTCATTGTGATTAACCCAAATGTAGATCAGACCACATGACTCAAGTTATAAGAGCAAGGTCTTTCCCAGGCGGCCTATAATGACGACCTTGCCGTACACTTGTCAGATTCAAATGTAACGCAAGCGGAAAAAACATCTGGCTAAGGACCTCTGAAAGTCTTATGCCTTAAATTGTCTATTCTTATTTGTATAAATCTATTTATCTATTTTCAGTACCGTCGTGTTCTATTAACGTGGAAGACTTATCAATGAACAAGCTCTGCACGGTTTCTAGGAATAGAACGGAAATACTGAATGAAAATAATCCACGTTATTGGATTTACGGTTGCGTAAAAAGTGAAACGCTTTGAATAAATTCATTTAAGCAAAAATTGTATACGATTTTATACAATGGACGGTAAGGAAAGCATGACCATATTAAGATACTACGACCAATTGCATATAGCTTGTCACTCGCACTAGGAGCAGAGATACTAGCATTTATGTAACGAGGTTCGTGAAAGCCGACCAATCGCGTTCGAACACGCCGCCGCCGTCGCCGCCGAGCGCGTCGTAACGCGGCACATACAAACAACCAGTCATGTGAGTGCGCCGCGTCCAGGCGCCTCGACCATGACCTTCACCTGTGCACGCCGATGAATCGCTGTAAACGCAATTACTATGTACACAAACCAAACACTAGTAAGCGCAACAAAGGGCTATAAATAAAACGAGTGAGAAAAAATAAAAGATCCTGACGGCATTACGGTGCAATGTATTGTGCAGAAATTTAAATCTTCAGACAATGAGACCAATGACGTTACGGCGGGATTTCAATTTGCAAATAGAGTCATCATTTCAAGTAGGTATATTATGAGGAAAGCACGAATTTAAATGTTTGTGAATGGCAAATGACAGTACAAGGTCTTTAAACTTGGGATATGGATATTTAATGAGATGATAACTTTGAGATGGTAATGCAGAGGATAAAAATAAACGAAGTTAATTATGTGAATCTAGGAAGCAGCAGAATTCTTAATTTATTGTACCTATAAAGAGGTAAAGACTTAAAGAGACGAGGGGCTTCCGCGTTACATACAAACGCTTCCGTGATGCAACAAGATTGTAGATAAGTTCTTACTGAGTTAGCGACTGTGAAAGTTGACTCGCTGTAAATGTCATTAAACGTGTTAATACATGTGGAATTAATTGAACCGGACGTAGAACTGACATTCTCCACTAACGGCAAGGTCGTCTAGACATGGCCGATCAAGGTCGCACTCTCAAAACAAGACAAACTCAAAATCTAAATTTAAATAGAATGAGTACAAACAGTGCCTCAAAGTCAAAGCGTTATGTATGATTGCATTATCTGGTGTGCATTGTCTCCGCATTGAAATAAGTATTTTAAAATCCTTTGTGATGCCAAACTTTCTTCGGCAGATTCCCGGCTATATTTAGCTAGAGTATGGTGGGTACTTGATAGGTGATTTTTTTCAAGTGAACTTGAAATCAATACTCTCAATGTTATTGTTCCTATTCAACTGTTTTTCTACTGTGGAAGTATCACGTAACTAATGGGGATTCCCCAGAAAAAACACTAGAAGTAGTACAATACCAAAACGTTTGACAGAGTTTTACTGTTGTTACTCCCAGTTTACTATGTTGATTATATCTATGGGTTCAGATGCATCGGGAGAGAAAGTCGACTTGGCAAACACAACGATCACAAGCGAAAAGCAAATGCACGAGGTAAATGGAAATAAGTCACGTGAAACTCGATAAAGGTCGGGCTATACACGTATTGGCACTGATACTTATGCAGTTTAATAACAAAGTCTCACGAATATATAAGGGTCATGCTGATGCACTATTCGATGGCATCGAGCGAACAATAACAAAAAAACTTCATGGATCATTAAACAATTTAATAGATGTCTAAGTAAAAGAGAAAGATGGTAATAAAAATCCCTGAAATGAAGCACGCGATGAGTTCGTGGCGACCACGACCTAAAAACATAACGATAAAACGATGAACTTTACGATTGAAGTTGGAAACCAACTTCCAAACGATACTCGAAATAATTAAAAATATTAATTTATGCTTCAGAGTACCTTCGAAGAAGTTCACTTATCTGAAAACTCTACCAAATGATAACAAAAATGAGCTAAAAAAATATACGTCAAAAGTTTATACTTCTTTCTATCCACGGTCCTTTACGATAGTTTCTATAATATCATAGAAAAACTTTAAAGCAAATTAGATTACGGAACGATATTTTTGTACGTTTTAACAAATTAAAAGATGTCAAATCATATCTGTCGTCCAATTGAATTTATAAAACCTTTTATCAATATCAGCGATTAATAATCTCAAGTTTAATTGGAGCACCCATGGGCTTGGGACTGATAAAACTGATTAAGATTCCCAAATATTTCGTATACATAATTCATTTTGTAATCTAATCTATGGAACTACTAATAAAAGTGTAACATATGTTGGAAAGAAAGAAGATAAATAAAAGAAAACAATAACAGTGAGTAAAGCTTGACACCATAACATGGATAGTGTATTAATTGAAGCATTGGATGCAGGTGCAATGAAAATGAAAAGAGAGTTCTTTAAAAAACGCCGTGAGATTTTCGACATACCACGTGACGAAGAAAAGTGGGTGCGTTGGACGATGGTAACGATTTTCTCAGAACACAGCTGAGACGAGGTTGTGGACTTGCGCACTGGAGTCGCCATCCACGTGGCTACTCCATCAATGTTTAATTAGATTTATAACCAGAAAGAAAATTGTTAAAGGATCCCAAAACGTATAGTATATTTATACATATAGTATTTATAACTTGACCGGGACTGCGTCCAAATTTAAAAGTAGGCAATTAAATAAATACTATGAAAGAGAGCAGACCCAATTTCTGAATGAAAAATGCCTTTAATGGGAAAGTAATCAAAAATTAAAACGACTCAAACGACTTTCAGAATGACACTTCATTTTACGCTATGTCTAGAATATAGTTGCAATGTCATGGATCTATCTCCCAGGCATGCGCAGAACGAAGGCTAGTGCCACGTGGCAGTACCCCGTTGCATAACCTTTCCCACATTGCGGTTATGTTTCGTATAACCCCAAAATATATCGAAATTTTTTGGATATCCCAAATTAAGATTAAGACCGACATTGTTGTTTCCAGTTTATAAAGCCTCAATGATACTACCAGAACTCAATTCATGGATCTCAGTGATTAAAATTCTTGGAAACTACCCCAACAATGTCTATGATTCACTTTTTTTCGTACGCAAAATACGCGCTTTGGACGTGGAGTTGCTGACACCAGCCCGTTATACTATACTTCATATTTTTTGTACAATGAAGCATGTGAATGGGCTAACATTTAACAAGTTTCAGATGTCAGTCCACGAAGTGTCAGTCTAGTCGTATCTATTCTAATTAAGTTAATTAGAATGTTTGGCGTGTCATGCATAATTAGCATATAATCGTTATTGCGGGTAAATGAACCTAAGTTTGTTTAGCTTCTATGTATTAAATGAGTCGGACTTCAGAATCTGTTCACACCTTCTGAAAAATGTTTGCACCTTATTTCAACATTTTTAGAGTTTCAGATGAAGCTATTGATGAATATAAGAAAATAATTTGACGCAGCTTGTTAAACGTATAACGATTCTAAGTACCAGGAAATCAGCAATCGGAGAATGTCTCCGACTACGCCTACAGTACCCTATTAGTTAGTAGTAGTACTAAGGCATGTTGCAGCCACGTTACACTGCTGTGACTGTGTGCACACATGCACAGTTTTAAGACCCACACAGGTGCAAGTTCTGCAGAATCACTGCGGAATTCGCCCGCCATTTTAGACAGAATGAAAACTCAAAATTTGGATTGGATGACAAGTGTTTCATAGGATGATATTTGAGGGATACTGTAAAAGCAAGTGACAATTTGAGAAATGAAGTCAGACCAATAAAAGTTAAGTAAGGCTAGAAGCTTGGTATTGGTTGTATTGTATAGATTCCTGCGATTCATTCAGTGGTGCGAAATGATTAGCCAACGTTTTCTTGAGCCAGTGACCTCGGACGAAATCGTACTTTGAAGTCTGAACAAAGCAATAAATGCTGTTTCACTTTGCCTGAAGAATTCTACACACTCATTACAACAAATTCACTTCCACTTTTGAAAACATATTATGTATCAACATCATTGTATTTGTCATATCTCCTTACTGCTTGGCTATTTTTAGTAAAACTTGTAGATGTAAAATATTCTTAAATACAATTATACGTACAATATTGCCAGAAAGCGAAAACCCGCCATAATGTAACGTGGACGCCACGAGTACCTATGCCATGCTGCGACGCAACTAATCCTTGAATGTAATTAAAAGAAGTATTTCTGAATACATCAGACACAATATTTACACTCTCGCTTTACCGCCACACAGACAGTTGTAAATCCTGACGTAATTTCCGCAAGCACCATATTATTATGAAGCCATGTGCCGAACACGTCGTCGCGCTACGGTTTGCCATATTAGATTCCAATGCGGACCTTATAAAACTAATAGTTTCTTGTGGCACTTTACAATATAATCCATTTATATTTGTCGAAGACTTCGCAGAACCAGAAATACGCGAACTGGATGTTGATAAGAACGCGGATTTGCTGTATATCCATATTACGGTAGAGGGATAGCGGGGTCGCATGGAGTATGCGACGGACGCGCGCGGCAGCTGCGGGGCAACTAAGGCGCGCTGACGGGTGTGGTGCTGCGGGGGGAGGCTCGGCGTGCCGGCGCGCGACGTGCAGGGCGAGGGGGGACGGGGGGAGGGCAGGCGGCGTCTGAACCGCGTCTCTAGTTCGCTACTCGCTAGTAAAGGCAGAGGCCCGCCGTGAATTGTGCAACGTCAGCAGGCGCGTGCGTACAGCCGTACCCGACTTCGCAACAAAAACCTCGATACAACACTTGCGTCGGCGATTATGCGAGCATCAAGTTTTCACACAAACTCGTTATACTATGCGCCGATGTTACTTTATAATTATCGTGGGATGCGACTCGCTTCCATTAACATTTTTTTCGTTACTCCAGTCAAGGCTTGCGTTGTTTTTATCACAATAATGATTGGTTAATATTGTCTTGTAAACGTGTTGCACGTTCATGTAAACACAAAGTTATTTGAAGTTTGCGAAATTCTTAGCAAATATGAAACTGAAGACTTGATCAATGTTGGTAATGAAACAAATTCTAAGAATTGTTACCAAGACTATTCTCTGATGTCTACTTGGCTCATGTTGATCGAAGTTATAATCGCAATAGATGAGGAAAAACCAGACATTGCAATAATTTTACGATTCTCATTCATGACAAGGATATGAAATTCAAATTGGATGCTGATGTATCAGTTCAAAGAACACTAATATTTGAATATGTAATTTGAATGGATGATCTAATCATGGCAAGCGGAGGAAAAGGTAAACAAAAATGCATTAGATTCAAACATGAGATTTGCTGTTTGCATGTCGAAGGATGACATTACATCTGAGATGATTATGGATGACGTGTTGCAACTGGAGAGGTGCACGATGAAGTCAAAACAAACATACATAATGATAATAGAGCCCGACTAGAGACTATGAGCAAGACAAATAAAAACAATCTATGACAGATTCTATTTTTGAATTAGAGGCATTATAGAAAACAGAAAAATAATAAGCTATACAAATAAAATCTTGGTCAACAATAGGTAAACATTACCAGTGTCAAGAGCTGGTAGCTAACAATGATAATGTTATAGGCGATAACGATATTGTATTCGTTCCTTTTTTCCATTTTTTTACCAACTGAAAATAAAAACGTGGATCCTTGTTGATGTTAACTTGACCAAGAATACTTTACCAATTTTTATGCAAGTTTCCTTTCCGGTCATAAAACATATTCGTAAGACTAAAAAAGCAGTTTCTTACTGACCAAATCAACATAAACCTTGTAACTAGTGGAAAATTTAAGATTTAACCGAACAATTAATATTACGGTTTATGGGAAACACACAAAGGGTCGTTAATGGCTACTGCCATGATATTTCTAGTTATGGCAAAATTTAAAAGAGATAATCAAGAAATTTCCAGAACGATCAAAGTAAAACATTGGTAACAGTTTTATAGCACCTATGTTCATGTTAAGGTACAAGTAAACGTAGCTTACGGTGACTGTAGAGAATATCAATTAGAGTCGAGTGAAGAATTTAATCAAAGATCTCACGATTCTTTCCACTTTCTTATTTCATTTATTTTAGAATTTTGGTTAAGTTTTTTTAACAATTCATCCAATGACCCTCTTACAGTATCATAATAGATTTATCATAGGTATTAACCCTTCGTCTGCCGGTACGTAGATCTACGCGAGACACAATAGGTTTTTAATTGTGTCTATATACTCGGCATACGAAAGGTTAATAATGAAGCAGTAAATAAAATTGAAGTATTAATCAGAAGAAAGTTGCGTTGCGAACAGGTGCAGAGTGCCAAGGTGAAGTTATACAACACCGAAAGAATGTTAATACAATTAGAAACGAGACGATAAGAATTAGCGTGAAGAAAAATCAATGGCGGACATTTCCTGCGATTGTCGACAGCCTCAGCCACGGGGTTTATTGTTGATTATACCGTATCATGGCTTTCAATACTAGCGTTACTTGGTGGCTATTGGGCAGATGGAAATTTCATGTTCATCATCATACTTTTTGCCCTTATTGTTAATTGTTTGTTGTCGTTTCAACAATCCTATTACTAAAAATATGTGCTCTAATGATAACTATATCCAAATGAATTGGGACAAGGGCAAGAGGATGTAGATGATGATCATGGACTAGACTGAATACAATAAGCAGGTGGTTTTGATCGTGAGGCTTTTGCTCCTATTGTATTCTTATTTATCCTATAAGGATGTAAATCTAAACACCCGCTTTTGAATTCCTTTCAATGGATTTTGCTTTGAATAGGATACCAATTTCCTTTTTCTTCACACTTTCATGGTGGTAACAAGTGTACGAGTAATTTCTTTTCACTTAGCACTAGGTGGCGAATTAGTTCCAACTCACTCACAAACGTCGTCTTAAATTATGGCTATGTTAGTCGTTATCAGGTCTGCAGAAGGTCAAGGAGGTATACACGTGGAACTCTCAGTCGCTATGGGGACTAGTCGCAGCAGTTGCATTGCATAGTACAATGAGTGCGATAACGAAAATATTTTTATTGTTTTCTGCACACACGGTTTTACAACTGCCAATAAAACGATAACGTTACCAGTTACTAGGCTCAATTCGCTAGACATAGTTTACAAACGGTCTAAAGAATCATTTTAATAGTAACCAACGAAAACAAAAAAAAAATAATGAAAAAAAAACAGTAGGTACAAAACAGATGATAATTTTGTTCTGTTATTTTATTACAACTAGTGACACACCTGCTTGATAACAATATAAAATGGCTTCTTCTAAACAAAATGGCAATCGTTAAAACGATATAAGAGCGACACGAAAATAAGCCGAAATCCTTGCGAAGTAGTTGAGCAAGTTTTTAGTCACAATGGTCCAATCCTGGCTTAGGTTCGTTAGTGGCGATAAAAACACCGGACAAACCAGTACCTTGACACAAAACTACAAAACAGACAAACGCCAAAAATAATGGAACAACTCTGTTTTCAATTTCGCACAAGATAGTTTCTCACACAAATACGTGGGACGTGATTCGAGAATCGCTTACTTCAGCACCGAATGCTGCATCTGAGAGTGTAAGACGGACATTAGATGATACAGGAGGAGCAGTGTATGTGGTATACGGCGAAGAGCCAGTTCCTTGTAAACTCCTAGTGTTCTGGCCGGAGGTATGGTGGGCGGTGGTGCAATTCCCGCCCACATAATATTTCGCCCACAGTCGGGAGCCACTGAAATATATTGTGACGTTTTGCATTTGATAATGCCGACATAGTTACTCGTACTATTTTAAGCGACCTCGTTTTCAATGAAACTTGTTTGCAAAGAAAATTTTCCGAAGCATCGGCAGATTAAAATGGCAAAGCGATTCTTATTAATGCGTTACCGTTGACCTCTGAGTTGCAAATTTTTTCTAGCAACAGTGACAAGATTTTTAGAAGAATAGATAATTTGATTATTTGACTCTAAAATCACGGAAGCACGTCAATGCTGAATTATGAACTCTCCAACAGAATAATCAATAATGAGAATTGTGATTTTCAATCTGTGCTTGGCTCTCTAAAAAATTTCACGTGCCGGCCAGGATCTTTTAAGTTTAACAATAAACTGTTGAAGTTATTTTGATTCTGGTTTGAATGTAAACATGCTTGTATCAAGAGGTTTATTTCCAACAACTACTCAGTGGATTGTTTTTGCATAATATGACAAGAGGTTATCTGGTGATATAATTAAGTTTATCCAAATAAATAATCCTATGTTAATTATATGAGACGTATTTATAATTATTATGACACAAATTAATAATTATGCACTTTGTAAATGCGATAGCGTATCTGAATTAAAATCGATATTGATACAATTTCCAAAGAAACCAACTTTGAAATTGAATACAAATTATATCTTAGAAGTTTGTCATAGATTAAAAATAAAATATAGCCTTGAGCCATGTTACAAATCATCACATGTATAAAGTAAATGCCCTAACAACGCCTTACGTACCTAATCTAACTAGGCCTGAAACAACTGTTTAATCAGGAAAATTGCTAGTGTCACAACTTTCCGTGTTCCACGCAATTTAGCTAACCCAATTCCATTATAAGTACGACAATAGCAAATCCAACACGCCCAAACTAGTCTAGACGTACTCGGGAGAGAATTAGGCCACGGAAATCGATAGAACCAGAATCCAGTAAGTGTTCTTCGTTAAACTTGTACTAGAGTTTACTTAACGCTGAAAACAATACTATTGGGAACAAAGTTCACAGGTATTTTCATAATAGGTTTGTGTGTGACCTAATCCTTTACAAAGTTTAGTATTCGGTAGAAAAAGCGCTTTTTTAAAAATAGCATGTTTTCTGATGCCACCGCTGTTACATATTAGGATTGCTTTGACTTGTTTATGGTTTAGATGCAGTAAGATTACTTCAAGGCAGTTATCTTGAATCCTTGTAGTCGCATAATGACTTACAAGGCTCTGGCTTTCATTTTCAGCATGAACAAGGCGACTGCAAGTAAGGAAGAGTTACATACTCATAGTACATCTATTTATTTTTAACCACGTTAGAGTCCGAATAAAACTGGTTAAACATCAATCACAGTTTCACAGAAAAGAATATTACCTACGAGTCTAAAGTCAATAAATAATAACGTATCACAGGTCAGTAAAGAGTTTGGCAATGCAAGTACACAATAACAAACGATTACTTATCGCTTGCGTCAACTTCGGTTACACACGGTTACCTTTACTTGACTCCTACACATTAGCAAAGCGATAACCAAAACAAACATACACTTAAGTTTAAGAAAACTCTTCTGATTAAGTCATTGTATTTACATGTCAAAGCAATATTGTGTTTATTTTCAAAACAACGTTCTCACTGACCCCTCGGTGATTTAAAACAGTGGGGCGACTGGCCTTCCAAATGATCTAGAGTATCTACCGACAGTAATCGCTACTATTCACTTGGCTTCGAGTCTAAAGTCTAAGGTAGCAAGAACAGTTATAAAACTAGCTACTAATCTCAGTATTAACATTGTCTGCTAGGATAGTTAACTCATAAATTCACACACGGCTGATCTTCAAACAGACAATAAAAGGTTTGCGATTATGATGCCGGTTGCTTGCATGTGTTGTATATTAATGAGCTGCGATCAGAGCTTGTACTTATAGTACTGAGCAACACTAACGCAAGGCAGCTGGGCACCTGTCAAAGGCCAGTCGATGCCAACTGCATTTGGTGTCTCGCTCGTCATTTCCGCAGGACTTCCGTAAACACCACAACCTCGCGGTAAATGGGAAAAACGTGATTTACATTCTCGTCTTCGTCATCGTGATCAAACTTTATGGCTTGTCAGTAAGCCGCTTAAGATCGGTCTAGACGATTCCGTCAAGGTGGCCATCGATGACGTGTATTTGTTAGATTAGCTTTTTTAACATCTGTCAGTCATCGCTGGCGTGTTTAGCCTAATGTCCACGGAGCGTGATGGAGTTGACACGCTGAGGCAACGCTATTGTTCTATTTGTTTGTGTTATGAGGTGCTGAGCTTTTTGGAGTTGACTTCCAGGCATTGTTTATCTTAAGTGTTTAGAGAGAATAGGCTTTTCAAAACATTTGTACAGTGCAGAAGTAGGTCGGCGTCGGCAGTCTTAGCGTGCCCAACTAGCACAGGCTCGGAATTGATTACGCTGTGTACATTCTAAAGATAATAGATCCGTAAGTATCCAGTGATTAATGTATATGTTAAGTTTCTTCGACAAGTGCGTACTTGAGCGACCATCAACTTTCCAATTTCCCACACGTAAATACGTGTTACAACTTGTAACGAACTGAACGGATGTCAAGTTAGCTTAGCCGCTTATTTCGTAGGAAGCACGATACAATGTTCCGACACCAGTATCCGATTTATTCTTCATATTACATTTTGGATCTTATGTTGCGGCAATAAGAATGGCCAGCATACATTTAATAATATTTCTCCCATATGAGGCGAATTCCCAGTCACACGCAATGTTTTGCATAAAGGCATTGTTTAAGAAAATGTACACAATATAAAGTTAAAATAACTGAAGTAACATGTTTTTGTGTTTCACAGGAGCAAGCCGTGACAAGTCATTTATCAAAAGTTGCTTACC
The DNA here is from genome assembly GCA_947578425.1 of Eugnorisma glareosa. Classification (NCBI taxonomy): domain Eukaryota; kingdom Metazoa; phylum Arthropoda; class Insecta; order Lepidoptera; family Noctuidae; genus Eugnorisma; species Eugnorisma glareosa. The sequence continues at coordinate 3,523,781 of OX387974.1, read as the reverse complement.
TACGTGAAAATATTCTCGGTCATTAGTAATGAATTTGCATAGATTGGTAATATAGACAACAGTTAAGGCACTATTCAAGTCTAATTTTGTATACGGGACATTATTGCATACAGACAATTCTATCTACCAATGTGAAAAAACTTCTGAACAGACAGCTTGACATCAAAATTCAGATTGACTTGGCAGTGTAACAATATCCAACTACTGAGATGAAAAATGTATGGCATTTAAATGGTAATCAAAATAATAACCATAAATAAAATAAACAACTAAAACTGATGCTTTCGCTTCTTTTTATTAATCACCATAACATTAATTCGAATGACGTAACCAGGAGAACATAGGCAAATAGAAGTTCAAAGAACTCGTCGTATCAATCAACGGCGGAACGGCTCGAGTGACTCCCACAGCAGCTGATTGACCTAAAAAACAACAACCGAGAGAATTCTAGAAAGGGACAGCTAGAGGAATAGAAAAGCGCGTGAAGGGCGTCACGTAGGCAAGCGACAACGAAACAGTAGGGCAAGGTCGTCAATGGAATTTTGTTGATGATTTTGGTAATAGTAGGCTGCGGTTGCGTGTGCACATGTCCTTACTGCCTACGGAAGTGAACATGAGTACTGTAGTAGCGCTAATGAGTATGAAATCAACTTAGTTGATTCGTAACTGCTGAGATTTATTGTGTTTTTAGGTCCTGTAGGTCAGGGTTGTAGATACTCGTAAATAAGGTGAATAGAGGACGTTGTGAATATTATCATGACTTTCTGCTAGAATGTTATTATACTCTCTCCTTGTCCGAGACGGTTTAACAGTGTAGTCTACGACTTATGCTCCGGCGTCGCCACAATATTTAAAGCTCCCGTCAAAACAAAAATCTCAGCGTATTTCCGGACGAACCTGTCAACTTCATTACGGTTTTTGTGCACGGCGCTGTCACTACGCCTCCGCAAGTAAAAATTGTTTTTTTTGTGTAATTAAGTAAGTTTTAGTACTTACAATGATTTTACAGTGATTAAATTAACTTCAACTTTACATCTGTGTGAAGTAGATACAAAAACGCAAAAAAGTGTATATGGTAAGGGGTGACCGTTCGTGTCATCATTACTCTTCCAAGAAAAACAATAGGTAACATTTGTTGGCAATTCCGGTAAGTTATTTAATATGTATAAAAAATGCGAAGGTAAATACTAGATAATTAGGTCTATTATAGAATCAGTTGATGAAACAAGGTTATGTTCATATTTTGATGTTCCTTTACGTTCAAAATCGGAAATTCGGAACCGGATATGCTATCGCGCGTTTTTGGCTGTCAATCAGTTGTCAAAGTGAAAACTTTTCTTTGAAATTTTCAACTCGTAACAGACACGTTTCGACAAGCTTCTTTTTTTCTCTTTTCTCTTCTCGCTTCGTTTCAAATAACGTTAAATCGCGCGTGAAAACTTATATAAAATGGGAAAACGGAAAAATAAAGAAGAAGAAGCTGAAAAAATCAGACGGAAAATGAAGAAATTGCAGAAACGTTTGAAGAAGAATGAAGATGGATGCGTTACACCAACGGATTCCCCTCCTAGAGAGAGGGCTTTCTCCATGGAACCCACAACATCGAATGTGGACGTACCTTTGGCGATTTCAGGTACATAATCATACCTAATATTCAAATAGGTAGCTTTAGCTTCAAACGCATGGGTGGTCGAAATATGGGCATCTATCCACTACACCAAAAATATTGGCCTAAGAGCTACCACTATAGAGGGTAGACATTACTAGAGTCAAATAGTGAGCTATCACATGCAGAGGATAGACATACTATTTTACATTATTTATTGTTACACTTCAGAGCTATCACTTAGAGGATAGACCAACTAACAAAATTGAGCGCTATCACATAGAGGATAGACCTATGTAGTACCTAGTATATTTTACTTTTCATTTTAACAAAAATACATGTATTTAGCTGGAGTCTATTTATTTTTTGGCTTACACTGCTTATTAAACTTCCAGACGATGAAGAAGTGGCTGAAGAACTTCTCCTGGCCTTGGGTCCTGAAGGTGCAGATACCAATGAGACAAGTGAGCCAATACATCCACAGTTAGCATCAAGATGGAAAAACATTATGAGAGAAGGATTAAAAAAGGAAACCAGAGAAGAAATTACTAAAGAGTATCCTGACCCAGAAAATTTCAATACAGCAGCACCTTCCTTAAATCCTGAAATCAAGGCAATCATGTCTGAAATCTCCATAAAAAGAGACAATAGGCTTGTAGTAAGGCAAAAGCAAACTGGAAAAGTTTTAACATCCATAGGAAAAGCTATGACAAGTGTCATGAAGGGAAACTTTAACTCAAAGCAATTAATAGAATACTTCAGTGATGCAGCAAAAATTACTACAGACATATACCACCAAGATTTGATGTCAAGAAGATACTTTGCACTCGCAGGCACTAGTTCACTAGTCAAAGATGCTATTAAAAACGAAAAGCCAGATGAAATGCTATTTGGAAGTGCTTGTGCTGAAAAAATAAAATTGGCTCAAACAATTCAGAGAACTGGAGCTCAGATAAAAGAAAAACAGAAAAACTTCAGAAGCCCGCTGCCGTCTCAACAAAAACCTCGCAGCGGGCAGTACCAGTACCGTCAGCCAGCAAAGCAGTACCCGAGACCATACAAGAAGAGGCAGATACAGCAGAGGAAGCGGTCCCCACCACGCAAACAGCGTCACAATTAGAGGTACATGCAGGCAGAACTAGGTTTTTTAATTTGAACTGGACAAATATTACAAATGATCCAACAATCTTGCAGTGGATTAATGGCTACAAAATACCTTTTGCTTCTGTTCCACCTCCAAATGAAGCCCATGTGCAAAATTGGTCAGCAAATGATAGGCTAGTTATTCAGGAAGAAATTAAGAAACTTTTGTCATTAGGTGCAATTTCGGAATGTTCATATACAAATAATCAATATGTATCCCCAATTTTTGTTGTACCTAAACCAAATGGGACATACAGGTTTATACTTAATTTAAAAGGCCTCAATAAGTATATAAACACCCAACATTTTAAATTAGAGGATTATAGAACAGCTTGCAAGCTAATTTCAAGAAATAGCTACATGACTAAAATTGATTTAAAAGATGCTTATTTCTCTATCCCCATTTCTGACCATTCCAAGAAATATCTTAGATTTAACTTTGAAGGCAAATTATACCAATTCAATTGCTTACCCTTTGGATTATGCACTGCTCCATTAGTATTCACTAAAATTATGAAACCCATTGTTACTTACTTAAGAGACAAAGATATAATAATGACACATTATTTAGATGACAGTTTGTTGTGATAATGTAAATGGTAAAAAGAATATAAAGCAGCAGAATGTTGAATTGACTTTATTAGACCTACAAGTGACAAGAATAAACAGTAGACTCCTAACCATAACTTTTTGTACAAAGAGTATTAATATACAACATGCCCCCTCAAAAAGATAATTCCATGGCACTCATAATACAAAGGCAAAAAATAAAAATAAACAAAACCATTACGATATACCAATCATTTGCAAACAACTGCGATGCTTTGTTGGACCCAAAGGTTTCGTCAAAACATCTGCAGGTAACCTGTCGGTAGGCATATACTTAAGTTCAACGGTTTTGTCGTTCACTTTTTCTCGGACAAAATGAAACTTTACGTCTATGTGTTTTGTCCTATTGTGGTGAACAGGATTCATGGCTATTTTTTGTGCACTCTGACTATCCGTATACAAAACTATGTTAAGCGACGTACCTGTTATATCGGATATTAGTCCTTTTAAAAAGCACGCATCCTTTACTGCTGTAGCCAATGCCATATATTCTGCTTCAGCGGACGACAAAGCTACTGTGGGCTGTTTCTTGGCTTCCCACGAAATAGGGCCGCCTGCAAGCTCAAAATAGAACCCAGTGTATGATCGTCTATCAGTTGAACAATTTGCCCAGTCTGCATCTGAAAACCCCGTCAGAGTTGTAGTATTACCTGCTTGTTTCCTGTATGTAATACCACTATCTTTTGTCGCTTTCAGATAACGTAGGCAACGTTTAGCAATATTCCAATGTGACTGATCAAATTTAGAGTTAAATTGACTCAAATAACTCACTGTGTAGGCTATATCTGGTCTAGTATTCACAGCCAAAAACATTAGACAGCCTATTAATTCTCTGTAAGGATGCCCGCACTCACCTATACCAGGTTCAAGTTGTTTCTTGACGAGTGGGGTAGACACACCCTTACAATCTTGCATGTTAAATTTCTTTAGTAACTTTTCAATATAAGTACTCTGAGATAACTTCATTCCACATTTATCATGATGAATATTTATTCCGGTAAAGAAATTAATTTGTCCAAGATCCTTAGATGAAAAATATTTTACAAATTGACGTCTGAAGTTGTCAAATGTAATTTCATTTTTATACAAAATTAATAGATCGTCGACGTATACAGCCAGAACCAAGGAGTCTGAGTTCGAATTGTTTTTAAAAATACATGGTTCAGATGTAGGCATAAAACCAAGGAGCGACAAAGTTTGTTTTAACTTTGAATTCCAGGCTCTTGGTGCCTGTTTCAACCCATAAAGTGACCGTTTTAATAAACACACTTTCGACTCTTCACCTTCCTTTACAAAACCTTCTGGCTGTGTCATGAAGATTTCTTCTTCTAGATCACCGTTCAGAAAAGCTGTGTCCACATCCATGTGCCAGACCTTATAATCATACTGCACTGCAAGTGCTAACAAAGTTCGCAACGACGAGTTGCGTACAACCGGAGAAAACGTTTCGTGGTAGTCGACACCTTCTTGTTGTCGAAAACCTTTTGCTACTAGGCGCGCTTTATACCTAACAACGCCACCTTTCGCATCTCGCTTCAGCTTGAAGACCCACTTGCTAGGAATACACGTTTTTCCTTTTGGCTTGTCAACCAAAACCCATGTGCCCTTTCTGACTAAAGCATTATACTCGTCTTTCATTGCTAAAAACCAGTTATATTTTTCATCGCTGTTAATCGCAGCCCGATAACTATTAGGATCATCGCAGCCATCGTCTAGTATAGTATTATACGAGAAATAATCCGGTGGTTTGCGAACTCTTGAAGGATATCGCCTTGATTCATTTGAGGAATCTGCAGACTCACCTGATTGCTGATCATCAACATCGTTGACCTCTACATCGTCTGTTTCACTGATTTCAACATCAGCATCCTCAGCATCCAGAAAAGAAGTATCCATGCTAGGAGCATCTACCTCACATCTCCCAGGCGAAGACGAAGGTAGTACTTCTTGTCTTAAAACTGCTGGCGTTGGTGACTGTGACAACAAATTGACAATATCAGAGTTTACAGTATCTACAGGCTCAGTATTTTCCTTCAGTCCGATAAAGTTATTTTCAAAAAATGTAATATCTCTTGACTTTAGTAACCGTCTTGGACTTGTCGCATTCCGGAAATAATAAATACGAGGATCATCTGAATATCCTACAAAAATCTGTTCCTCAGCTTTCATGTCCAATTTACATCTTTGGCTTGATGGAACATGAACCAGCGCTCTGCATCCAAAAACCTTCAGATGTGACAGATCGGGTTTTTTATTAAACCACATTTCAAATGGTGTTTTACCACTAAGCGCGCGGTGTGGTGATCGATTTTTCAAGTAGACACTTGTCTCCACTGCATCCTGCCAATAAGCTTTTGAGAGAGAACCATGTGACAGCAGTGAGCGAGCCTTCTCTACTATGCTACGGTTACACCGTTCACTCACCCCATTTTGCTGAGGGCTGTAAGGTGCTGTCGTTTGCCAATCGATACCCAGTGACTGAACATAATCCATCAGCTCCTTATTAATGAACTCAGTGCCATTATCTGACCGCAAAGCCTTTATTTTTCCACCAAACTGTCTCTCGACAAGTGAATGAAAAGAACAAAACTTATTTTTGACTTCCGTTTTAGAAGATATACAATACACAAAAATAAAGCGTGTATAATCATCTATAAAGATAATAAAATATCTATTACCTTGAAATGAATGAGTAGAAAAAGGTCCACAAACATCGGTATGAATCAATTCAAGCGGCGATGTAGCTTTTCTATATTTTAAGCTTTTGAAGGGCTTTCTAGACTGCTTACCCTCTATGCAGGGTATGCATGGTTTTTTATCAACTTCCGTGTACTCTACGCCGATAGCCTGACCTTTTCTAAGCAGATCCATGCCAATACGACATAAATGTCCTAACCTCTTATGCCAAAGCTGGAAGTTGGAACAATCAGAGTGCACAAGTTTAGCTGAAACATTATTGAACATATTAATTGAACAATCTAAAGTATACAGCCCATTACTTAAAGAACCATACACTAAAACATTATTACTATTTACTAAATCACACTTTGTGTTATAAATAGTACAGCCTTCTTTATCGAAAACTACAGAAAAACCTTTCTTTACTACTGTATTCACTGAAAGTAAACTACAGTTCAAATCAGGAACATGAACTACATTCTCTATTTTGTTCGCCAAGGTATCCGTATCAATGCATACATCACCAATACCAACAGCCGCCACTTTTTGTCCATTAGCCACAGTAATCGTTCCACCTTGTACTGGCCGATAACTGCTGAACCACTCGCGATGCGGAGTCATGTGAATGGTTGCACCGGAATCAATAATCCATCTCCCTTCATTTGGAGTTGGCGCAGAGAGAGCCATTTCCTTCAAGATAGCCTGTTCAACCTCCTTATTATGATGGCAATCTGTTTCTTTGAAAACCTTACCCGACACACTCATAGCCTTCCTATCCTTCTTATTGAGACATGCGGGGCTTTTGTGTCCTGGTTGTCTACATTTAAAGCAGATTATAGGTTTCGTCTTTTTGCTTGTAGAACCTGTCGAACGTAACGCAGCCACCTCGTCCTGGTGAGAGTCCTTAGAAAGCTCGTTTAATAGCTTTGCCTTAACCAACTCACTGGTTACTTCAACATTCGAATTCTCTAAAGCCATGATCAGCGGTTCGTAACGTGATGTCAATCCTCCGAGAATAATCGCAGTCAAAGATCCATCGTCGATCTTCTTACCAATATCTTCAAGATCCTGAGCAGTGCTCATAATGGCGTTGATATATGATTCTATGTCTTGGAAATCGATCAAGGTATATTTATATAGTCTACGCTCTAGAGATAGCCGTCTACCCATACCTTTATCTTCGTATGCCTTTTGTAAAGCACTCCAAGCTTCCTTAGCGGTTTTCGCACTTCTCACATGCGCAATTGCACCTCCGTCTACCGTAAGGCATATTTTTGACAACGCCTTCTGGTCATTACGAGAGCGCACATCCTCCGCCGTTTTATCGGAATCATCGTACCCAGAGATGGTCGTCCATAGCTCCTCATGAATGAGAAGCATTCTCATTTTGAATTTCCATGTTGGGTAACTTTCTCGGTTTCTTAACATTTGTATTCCGTGAAAATTCACATTATTCCCTGCCATTATATTTATTTTTACTTCGTGCTGATAACGTGTTGTGATAATGTAAATGGTAAAAAGAATATAAAGCAGCAGAATGTTGAATTGACTTTATTAGACCTACAAGTGACAAGAATAAACAGTAGACTCCTAACCATAACTTTTTGTACAAAGAGTATTAATATACAACACAGTTTATACATTAATAATTGCAAACATGCATGTGTTCAAAATGTTTACTCAGCGTGCAAATTATTTCAGAACTTAGGATTTGTTGTAAATTATGAAAAAAGTATTTTAAATCCTAGTCAAGTATGTGATTATTTAGGATTTACTCTAGATTCCAAGGATCTATCAATTTCTGTACCTAAAGAAAAACAAATTTCCATTCTTAAAAGGTTGCACAGCTTCAAATTAAAAAGTGTTTGTAAAATCAGAGAATTTTCCCAACTCATAGGTTCCCTAACTTCAGTATGTCCTGCTGTCCCTTACGGCTGGGTATACACAAAGCTGGTAGAAAGAGAAAAGTACTTAGCATTGCAAGATTCCAATGAAAGTTATGATGAAAAAATGTCTTTAATAAAAAATATTTATCCTGAGTTACAATGGTGGATAGAAAATATAAACAAAAAGAACTTAATTAAACAGTACACATTCCAACTGGAAATTCATACTGATGCATCTCGTACTGGCTGGGGTGCTGTCTGTGAAGGAAAAAAGGCTTCTGGGTCTTGGTCTTCCAAAGAGTTGGAGTTTCACATAAACTATTTGGAATTAAAGGCTGCTTTTCTAGGGCTTCAGTGCTTTGCTAAGGATCTTAAAAATTGTGAAATATTACTCAGAGTGGATAATACAACAGCTGTAGCTTATATTAATAAGATGGGGGGTGTTCAGTTTAAACATCTTAATGATATTACAAGAGAGCTGTGGCAATGGTGTGAGAAAAGAAACATTTGGATTTTCGCATCATATATTAATACTAAAGACAATTTCGAAGCAGATGCTGAATCTAGGAAATTCAATATTGAATGGGAGTTATCTGTGACATGTTTTGATAAAATCAGAGAAACCTTAGGGGAGCCTGGAATTGATCTCTTCGCGTCTAGAATAAATAGTAAATGTGAAAGATTCGTTTCATGGAGGAGAGACCCAGAAGCTATAGCAGTTGATGCATTCACTTTGGACTGGAAACATTTTTTCTTTTATGCTTTCCCACCTTTTTCTCTAATCTTAAAATGTGTCAATAAAATAATAACGGATAGAGCTGTAGGCATTTTAGTCTTCCCCTATTGGCCTTCTCAGCCGTGGTTTCCGCTCATTGAACCACTTCTAGTCAAAGATTTACTTATTTTCCCACCTAACAAAATTCTTTTGACTTCCCCTTACAGAGAACCCCATCCCCTGTACAAGCAACTTACCCTGGCTGCAGGGCTGCTATCAGCGAAGCATTTGTAAGGCGTGGAACTCCGAACTCTGCTCTTGAGATAATGTTAAATTCCCTTTCAAACAACACAATCAAACAATACAACTGTTCTCTTAAGTCATGGTGGAAGTTCTGTAACACTCATAACATTGAACCTTATCAAGGATCTATACCTTTTGTATTAAAATTTCTTAGTGAAAACTTTCATAAGGGAATGTCGTATGGTTCATTAAATACTGCTAGATCTGCTCTCTCTATTTTAATGGGACCAAAAATTACTTTAGATGACAGATTGAAAAGGTTTTTTAAAGGGATATTTAGGCTGAAGCCTCCCAACCCGAAATATAGTGTCACTTGGGATCCGGGTATGGTTTTGGATTATTTAGCATCCAAGTATCCAAATGAGAGTCTATCATTAGATATTTTAACAAGAAAATTAGTAACAATTCTGGCATTAACATCAGGGCATAGAGTTCAGACACTATCACTATTAAAAATTAAAAATATTAAATTTTTTACCAACGGAGTACAAATAAAAGTACCTGATAATATTAAAACTTCAAGTAAAGGTTCACTTCAACCCTGTTTACAATTAAAATGCTATACTAGTAAACTTGAAATTTGCCCTGTACAGACAATGAGGTCTTATATAAATGCTACTAAAAATATTAGAAAAGAAGTAGATAACCTAATAATTACATACAAAAAACCATACAATAGGGCCTCTTCTCAATCTCTAAGTAGATGGATCAAAATGACATTGAGTGAGGCAGGTTTAGATACTTCTCTATTTACTGCACACAGCACCAGGCATGCTTCTACTTCAGCGGCAAGTAGGGCTGGCCTTAGCATAGATCTCATTAGAAAGACGGCAGGATGGTCAGGGACATCCTCAACTTTCGCTAGGTTTTATAATAGACCAGTAACAGAAGACGCCCTAGCTTTCAGTAATGCGGTTTGCAATACTGTAAATAGAACCTAGTACCTAATATTATTTTTGTGTGTCATGTATTCATTCTTTAGGATACTTATAAGTAATGTTTGTAATCCCAAATAATAATTATTTTTCTTTGATTACAACAGCCTTTCATTCACAACTTAACTTTAAACATCTACACTGTTAAACCGTCTCGGACAAGGAGAGAGTATAATTATGAGATTAAACGAACTTACCTGTAAGTGAAGTTCTATCTCAATTATACGAAGCTCCTTGTCCGAGACGGGACTCCCTCCCAATGTTATTTATACCCTCCCTAGCATACCTCTGTTGTTCATGAAATGTGCTTTAAACGAAATGAAGTTGACAGGTTCGTCCGGAAATACGCTGAGATTTTTGTTTTGACGGGAGCTTTAAATATTGTGGCGACGCCGGAGCATAAGTCGTAGACTACACTGTTAAACCGTCTCGGACAAGGAGCTTCGTATAATTGAGATAGAACTTCACTTACAGGTAAGTTCGTTTAATCTCATAATTATACTTTGCGTTGCCATACAACGTGGCAACGCCGCCAGTCTCTTGGGTACATTACCAGTTGACAGCGTTGAGGAGGAGTTTTTTGACGCCATTTTTTAAGTTTGTCGCTAGGTTATTTACTTTAGGTTATTTTAATTAATAAATGTAATACTTGATTAGTGTAAATGCCATACTAATAATTGAAGAGGCTGTCTTTAGCAAGAACATAATATTTTTAATATTCTTCCAAAAGTTGGAAAAAAAGCTATACCCGTGTAACATTACAAGGACTTCGCCCTTTAAACGACCTCTTCCACTACTCAGTATAAGTTTATTAACTTATTAAGGTTTTCCGAAACTAATTTATTATTGTACAAGAAACTTCTAAAATCTGACAGCCACAGAGCAGTCACTTTTCAAACATTTAAATGTCAAAGGCGAAAGTTTACCTTCGAACAAGTTTTCCATTTGTACTTGGAGTTTTCTAAACTTTCACGTTTTAAACAACGAAAGACATAAGAAGAAATAATTGAATGAAATAAAAAAAAATAGCATCTTTATGAACTTGTTTATTTGTTTACTGGTTTGTTATCTGGTTGACAAATCGTATGTGGCAAGTGGGTCACTTTGATGTGTGAAGGCAACGGCGACTCGGTAACTATTTTAAAACTGTTTTGTACGTGGTTTCTGACAAATCTACCAGGGCACCATAAAACACAAGTGTTATGTTTCACATTCCACATTTAACACCATTGTAATCTTTTCCCATGCCTTTTGGAATATTCTGTTCCATTCGAATTCCAACCAGGTGCTGCTAAGTCCGAACACCGTTCGGTTGATACAGAATTATTGCAGGCTGACCTCAAAACGTGCAATGGACCAATTTTAAGATTAGATTCGTTGTCAAGACTTCCGGGTTCTGACTGCCCGTGGTGTCGCAAATATTCGCACGAGCGTCCAAAAATATCCCGTCATGCATCTACAGTATCTATTATTTGAAACACAGTATTAGTGCGGAGGTCAGTCTAAAACTGATATTCCAACGACTGCATCATTGTTAGCCAATAGTCTACAAGGTGTAGCAGATGTAACAGTTCCAGGGAATTACGACTGTATGGCTTCGTTACCATCGCGTGCCTATTCATGCGTTGATTTACTCGCCACTTTACGGTATTTAGTGCTTATTGTGTGTTTTATGTCGACGATTGGTTGGTCGGGCGACCATTCGACCAATGGCCGGTAACGTTGTAAATGTTGTAATAAATATGTTTTACTTTTTAGCTTTGTGTTTTAAATGAAAAACCAAACGGTCACGCTATACGTATTCCTAGAACGAGGTATGGGGTTTTAAGGATTTATTTTACCAATAACGATTTTTAGCCCCATTCAATAGACAAGAAGGAATTGGAACGTTTAAAAATAATAAATCTGTGTTAGTTATTTGAAAGCGCCTCACCAGATCGTTATCGATTTTGAAGATAATTTTTCACTTATGAGAAGATATGAGTAATGATGATAGCAATATTCAATAAATTGTAAGCTCACCGTGGCTTTCTCTTATCAGTCATCTGCCATGATTATCACGTAGGCGAAAGCCGCTAGTGCATTGGAAAATAATCAAGGTCACTGTCTCATATAGACCCTCCTCATCTTAGCATATTCATCTTCTTTACATAAGTAGTATACAGCAAATTCGCTCCCGCTGTTTGTACGCTTAGATCTTTTAAACTACACAACGCAATGCAGTTTTCAGTAATAAATAGAGTGATTCAAGAGGAAGGTTTAAATATGTATATTGCACCCGTGCGAAGCCGAAGTTCAGTAAAAGAAAAAGACTCCTACTTATCTAGATTACTTCTCCCTGTTAGCAAAAAGGCAGAAAAGAATTCCGACCGTAAAATAAAGGTATCGAGTACATAAAAGATTGTAAGCTCGACGGCACTTTACTATTGCTCCTAAGGGTGTCGTTGAGAACTTTTACTGGCGGCCACATCCTTTTGTTGTTAAACACCTCACTGAGAATTTATGGATTTGTTTGAACTGGGGAAGCCGGCGCCGGCGCTGGCCTTAAGACCAACGATTGTCCAAACAACGGAAAGTTCTCGACCATGATTTAGGGGTAACGTGTTAAATCTATTATGTCATCATCGGAAATGAATACGAAAATGACATGAATTTATAGCTGGGGCGATCAACAAATAAATTTGCTGAACGACTCTCGCCGTTATGCCACTTACCTTCCATTGTGATGATGTAACTTAATAGAAAACGTTGTTAAGCCATATTTATTCAACTGTGAGCTCAAAAACTAAGTGAAAAAATTGGCTGTACATATTTTGAAATAAACTGCATAATTATTTAAAATCCGCCTGATTATGGAATATTACTTCAGCAGCTGAAAGGTGGATGATTTGTGTTCCAAAATATAAAATAGCTCAAAGTCCACGCCAGACACCCAAAAATAGTAAAAAAAAACCAGTGAGACATTTTTTGTTGTTGACAAAAAAGTGTCTACTTTATTTAATAATGTTAATGCAGCCCAAAAAAGCTTTTAAAGTTTCAAACTCAGTAGACAGCCGCCCTTTTAAAGAGGGTTCACGTCGACGTCATAAAACCATCGAGTCGTCCAAAATGGCGGCGAACGTGACCTTGAATAGTAGGGGAGGGGGACTGTCTGGATCAGATTAAAATTGTATCGATTTTACGCATATTGCTCGTTCGTACTTTCACCCCTGAGTTGCATATCATACGGGCATGAACGTGACAGCCGGTAGTATCGGTTCTTGGAAATTGGTCCGATATTCTCATTGATAAAATAACATTGCACTATAGCTGTTTGCTGTATATGTATTGCTTCGAACTGGAGACTTGTAAGAGTTGCGGAGTGTATAGTAGTAAACCTTAAGAGGGCTCCTCCCGGTCCGTCTATCATCAACGCGAGCATGGTCGAAAAGCTTGTGGTTTCATCCAGAGCCACAGCGGCGATTTTCTTTCAATTCCTCCGACTTATCCCGTCCCGATCCCGCACAACTCGTCTCCCGCGCACCTCATACTGCCTAACGGGATGACATTGAACGAAATAGTGTTCCAAATTTTTTTAAACTTGTTCCAGGAAATACGTGTTTTTGAATAAGTCTTACAAGTGTGTGAAATAAATATTTGTTATTAAAAATCTCCATTACATGAGCAAGGTTTCTATCGAGATGTTTTCTATACTTTTACAGTTTATGAGTACATTATGAACGGCTGTTTAAATTGCTGTTTTGCACAAATTTTAACTGAACTTTGGGTTCAGTTAAAATTTGTGCAAAACAGCAATTTTTGGAGGCTTATACTGAATTTATTTCTATATTTTTTTATTTTTTGCTAGCATAGAAACCTAGATATAGTGCACAAAATACCTATTAGTTCAAAAAAATCAAACATAGATGTGTAACAACTGCATAATCATGTACGAGCGTTTGTATGAAACCTATGACGGGTTGACCGCTCTTAAACACATTTTACCAGAGTTAGTATAAATTGTGGTTAAGGTTTAGTATGACTCCTATTTTGCTCAATTTCATCAAAGGTCCGAAGTCAGTGCCCTGCGAGACGCCGAGCGTCTTGCTCTGTTTATCAACGTTAACTATTGTACATGCTGACTGACAGGCAGCTTCGCAGTGTGTGCCTGTAGCGATAATGTGTTTTGTGCTTAGATAGAATAGATAATTAATTACATGTCTTTCTAAGTAAACCTAGATAAAGATTGGCAAGATCTAAGGCTTTGTTTAACTTTAAATCTATGATCAAATTCTTCTGAGTCCACCTGTGATTTACTATCAGAGCTGGTTATCATTGTGATCTTTATGATGTCTACGTACGCTTATCAATTGTTTTATCTATTTTGCTTGATGGTCATTCCTAACAGATAACACAAATCAGTGGAGATAAGAATATTATTATTTTGAATAGTGACACCAAGACAAAGCAGATTTAGTGATGTAATAAAGAGCTTAAGAATACTTCAATGACAGTCATGTAACCGCAATTACTGGTAATCTTGTACTCTGTCAAAATTCAATTAGCAGTATTACGTAAAGGTCGAAACTTTATCGAATAAATAAAATATATTATTAATTAGTAAAACAGGTTTCTCTACAGTAATTAACATACTTAACGTACGGCATTTGGTAACTTGTAGGTATTTATTTGGCAAGCCCTTGTACCAGAACAATATTCAAAGTTTTGTTTTCGCGGATTAATAATTCAATCTAAATACATTAGCTATCATAAAACAGATAAAATAATAATATCAGTAAAGATGATAAGGTCATTACTTCAAAAGTAGCGAACAGATAGTAGAGAAAAATAACGTTGACATATTGTCCGATAATAAGTTGACATTCGACTCGCATGTCAGGTTGAAAATAGGCTCACGTGTTTCGGAGAAAGACTAGGAGGATGGACATAAGCCCCAAAAGTGAATCTAAGAACTCTTCTACATAAAAAGTGTCAATCTGACACTAATGGATATTAGCTACAAGTCTGAAGAAGTTCTTAAAGCGGAATAATGTTTAATGAATATTAAACCTAGTTATTAATGTGTTTAAACTTCCATTCATTAAATTAAGTGCTAACAAAAGAACAAGGTCGCAATAAATTTCCACATCATAAAAATGTTAAAATCGGAGAGCACAACGGAACATTAAGGAACTAATGCAAAGCCTGCTGTAAAAAAAAACATACCAGGGCAGGGGGATACCTTTTTCATTCTATGACTCACCGCAACGAGTGTGTCGGATTCGTGGGCTTACCTGAAAAAAAAAAACAATGATACAATATGCGATAAGGGATTGGCCTTGGGTTCACATTACGACTCAATGTGGATTTCATTGAGTTAGAAGCAAGTGTAATCGAATGTCAGGCGCAGTGTAATGGGGAAGGCGCACCGTTTTCGGTAGCAGGCAAGTGATTTTGTTGCTCTTAATGAGGTACCAATTGATAGATGTTTACTAACTGCATGTGAATTTATTGAGTAAAATTCAAAATCAAAGCATTTATTTAAAGTAGGCCAGTTACAGGCACTTTTGAACTGCCGAAACAAAGACAACAATGAAATGTAGCTAGTCCCAGTCAAAAGTCATAAAAACTGTGAAAGTACTGTAGTTGCCCATTCCACAGCGTACATCTCTATGGAGAACAACGGGCAAGAAACTACAGCAGTGGTTGACGCAGGTTTCAAAGATACAAGGGAACAATTTCTTGTTGTATGTTCAGGCACATTCAGCACAGTATGTGACCATTAGCTTCAGCCACGAACTTATAATATCTTTTCTCCTGGATGTCACAGGGACTAGTTAACTTTTAAATTGGAATTATTTTAACAATTTGTAATTATGTGCCTGTCCTAGACACATTATTTAAGAAAAATGCGAAAAATGCGTTTAATATAAACGGTTGGGTGATTAGGTGCACTTTATGGCGCCAAACATGATTTACTTAATAAGGTCCAATTTAAAATGCAATTACCCGTATGAAATAGTTTTCCACAACGTATAATAACAATACTAAGTGAACTAGTAAAATCATCAGGAGACATGAAAGACAGATTGCGCTATCAAACATAAAGGGTGTAACAAGACCATTAACGAAGCCGAAAGGCACTTGATCTCCCCGTCATTGCGATATTTTTTGTACTAGAGTGTAGACCATACCTGGGAACTTTCTAGTTACGGAGATATTGGGGGTCAAAGTTCCAAGTTTTTTTTTGTAAATACTTGTTTTTAATGAAAGATTTTTACTTTAATCACCCCCACGATCCCCGTACTATTCAATCCTCCATCAGCACAATGTTTTGAGTCCGTTACATCGAGTCCTACCGTAAAACGTGATTTTTCACAATAAAAAAAAAAGTAATTTCCCAGCAATAATTTTTGCGTAGTTTCTTAGTTTGATGTACATAATGCTTGGTCGACAGTTTCATGAAGGGTCTTTTTACACCCTGTATGACTCAAGTATTGTGTTATTCGAAGATAATAAGTATCTTACGTATTGATATTTTTCATTATTTCACATAATATCAACAGCATACAATGATACATCAGTATTTAATTGACACAAGTGAATATGTCGTCTGCCAAATATTATAAATTGTCAATTGACCCACATAGGTACCTTTATTTCATATTTGAATAAACAAGAAGCACAAGAAGATCTACTATTACAATTGGACGTAGATCAACGGAAAGGATTCAATCTACAAATAATAATGACGGAGCAAATCTGGGTTTAAAGTTTTTATTTTACCCTTTTCATTGTGGTATCTCACACAAATCCTTGTCAAGTATCAAGTTTACATTGTACACTAGAAGTTTTAGCACACCATCCACATAGAAGAAGATGAAAAAAGAATCAATTAAATCACTTTAAAAAAATGCTGGTGGAATTCATTAGCAGTCGGTTAAAAATCAAGCTTAGGGATAAGACTAAACAATAAACACATTCCGTAGATCATGATGAGCCAAAGAGCGTTTTAACCCTTCAATTGTAACTTATCGAAATTAACTGGCATATGATTGCTGGCCATCCTGTTGACAGCAGTAGTCTCATAATCACCTGTACCGACGACTACTCAAGGTGATAAAGTGGTCTTATCTGTTTTCAACACACCAAGGGTTTGCACACCAAGGGTTGCTGATAACTGGTTCTTAATTAGAGTTGAACATGAAATATAATAAAATAAGGCCAAGTGTTAAATGCACTACATGACAAAAAATCTTAAAATATCTTCCGTCCTTTGTAAAATAAAGAAAACGTGATAAAGATAAAGAAGAAGAACAGCGCCCAATTCACTCATTATGTTGTTTACTTCCAAAAACGGGTTAATTGTTTAAATATAAAGAGAACTCCTTTAACACGTGGGCGTTTAAGTTAATAAATATTAAATTCAAAAAGGTCGTCGCACTTTCTGCGAGCGATGAACAAATCTGAATTTAAATTTCAAGGCTGTACATCGTCAGTAAACTGAAAATAATATTAAAACGTAACTGATTGTCCTTGTCCCGTGTTTATTCGACCAAGACATAATGAGTGTGCATATATGACTACTGAAAATTATTTTAAAACAGTTGTTTAATATAAATATACAAATTCCGTGGCGTGGGTCACGTACTCGGGATTTTTCTAAAGAGAGAGATTCTTTAAATGGGAAGATCAATATCATGGATTGTGCTATGAGAACATTTGGATTCGCATGAGGACAAAAAAGACAAAAACATCCGCAATAAAAGAACAAATGTCACTTGATGACATGGCAATATTGCTCCATACACAACCGTTTGTAGTAGCGGTGTGAGAAGCCTCACCATAATCGGTAACGGTGACTATAGATGACACTATGGTATTCTATTTTAACTAGGTAACTGTCCATCATAATATAATTTCTTAGTTATGGTTTCCTTAATACTCCCAAAGAGGTTCTCTCAACTGTGCAATCGGGGATACGAAGCTATTGATTACATACAAAATTTATCTCATTTCTTGAGAAGCAGTGAAAATTCAATCAGCTCTCAGGTCAGGTCTTCCTTGCTCGCGAATCTGCACAGCAAATAAGAAAATTTCGAACGGGATTCACTCGAAAATTCTATCCTTTAATTTCACTTATTCAGCGACCGTCGGATATTTGCCAAGAATCCGAGAGCCTTCAGAGAAAACTAAATAGTCAATAGACGTTCGTATAAAATGTTTGTTCTATATCCTGTCAAAGTGAAACATCAAAGCCCGCATATGCTTGACACCATACACAAGGCTTTAAGAATCAAGTGTCAGTTATGAAAGATCAATCGTAACTGAGGTTCGTGCTCAATAATTAATGTTGTTAATAGCATATTGCAAACAGTATTGGTCAATAGTATAGACTCATCGTTGAGTAAATTATTTGTTGTTGGTAACTACAGCAGTACTGTAGTAGCAGTTATTTAACTGATGAATAAGTTAAAACGTGGTCAAGAAGACATCATTGCTTCAGAGCTAAGCAGCTTTGGGAACATTCCGTATTAACGGCTTTCTGTAGACTAGATGATGATGGGTGCGAAACACAAACAAATCAATAGAAATCAAGAAACAGAATTATGCACAAAAACAAATCAAAACACATGCTTATCGTCGTCAAAGGTTCTGAATGACGTATTTGTTTGATAACAAATACGTCATTCAGAACCTTTGACGACTAGCTAGATCTGAACCAGTTGGAATTATCGCATTACAATGAAAATAACGTCTCATTCAGATATCCAGTGAGTTATATAATCAAAGTAAGTAATAGCAAAACAATATGCCATGTGCCCTTCAAAGCGTGAAGGTCATACGTGTTTATATAAACAGTTGATAAAGATTGATACGCCTTATCTACTAATTTACAGAATAATTTCGCCGCGGAGTTCGTGATAACCGTGATGTGGCAAGCAGTCATATGGCGACTCCGAGCTGAGGCGAGCGACAGTGGAGCTATCACAACTTTAATAACTTGTTTAAAGCGCAGTTACGGTAACAGACCGGTTAAACTAAAAGTAAAAATAACTTGAGACTTAAATCGCCAACATCTCAGTGCGTACGCGCACGGTTTTAATCTAAATGTTAACAGCGGCGAAGAATGATTAATGGAATAAATTAAGTTATAGATGATGTTCATGCAATGCCAGTCGTGAAAGAAAGATGGATAGATCCGATGCACGATGGTTCAAAACAAGAGTTCTGTCTGGTTCTTTGATAAATGCATTATTGAAATGACTGACATTCAAAACAATTTGGCACAAAAGAATGAAAACAATAACAATTCTGTTTTCAAAATGTTGATTGGAATGAAATCATCAGCACACATATGAGACGCGACTGAGTATCAGGTATGCGATGAACGATTGCAATAGTTCATTGGAATGCATTCGATGATAGAGAGAAATGAATCATAATCAACATCAAGTAGTTTGATGCCAGTGATGTAATAATTCCAAAAGCAGGCTCGTTTACGTGCACAACTGGGTCAAACGTAAAATAAAATGCAAGGGCCATATTTGGAGACAGGCGATAGCTTCAATTTGCCGAAGGACTTGGCGTATGACCAAATATTTCAACAGAAGAACATACTACTTTACCTGTTTTTGTAAGGAATTGCCAATAAATGTTTACAAAGGTAAAGATTGGGTAGTAACGCATTGAAACATTTTTACCTGTGCTTGGTGTTGGTGCATAGAAAAACACGATTGGCGACGCTCACGTGACGGAACTCGACAAAAATAGCTCGCATCAGTACGATACGGCATTTTAATATGGCCGCGCAGCGCATGCGTCTTATGGGCAGGGTGCAACTTGTACAGAAGATTTATTGAAAGCAATCCAAAATCGTCTATACTCTATCATATTGAAGGTAAATAATGTTCGACACAAAACTAGCGCCAACTGTAAAGACGATGGTGAAGTATTCCGAATTCAGACAGTCAGTGTGGTTTTAGAAATCATTGATAGAAAATCAAGATACTTAAAAAGGCATTGAACTAGAAACATTTTTTTAAATAACAGAAAAATAAAGAGCTTGCACGAAAGAAAATTCTTTTGAAAATACGAGAAACAGACAAGAGTCTACTGTGCTAAAGCTTGACCGTCCTAATTAACATTAGACATACAACACGAGGATGACCATAATGGTCAGCAACTCATCATTTACGCAATCAATCTAAGACCGCTACCCGCCAGTCCCTTACACCTCGACTCACGCGCATGCATGCTGAGTCAAGGCCAGCCTTGCATCTGCGGGCCAGCGTGCGCGCACCGAGGCCATCCCAAGATATTATTTGTGTACAAAAAAGTTTTATTACACTCTGGGAGACGAGGCGAAGCTCGTTTTAAAACCCAAGACTTTACCTCAACTTATATCATTGTTATGATCACGACAACATCAATTTATGGACACCAGTTTGCTGTAATGCTCCTCTTTGCATGTTTTGTAATAATGTGCCGTATCTTTTATCTGAACTGAATGGAGAGTTGTTTTTGAACCTTGATATGAGTGCACTGTTACGATACATATACATAGACTACACAATACTGAACAATACAAATACAAACTTAGTAACAGAGCGGAAGCTTGTACAGAACTCTCTTTATTAATGACGTGTCTTGAACACAATAGTTTTTAGGGTTCCGTAGCCGAATGGCAAAAAACGGAACCCTTATAGATTCGCCAAGTCTGTCTGTCTGTCCGTGTATGTCACAGCCACTTTATTCCGAAACTATTAGGACTACACAGTTGAAACTTAGTAGGTATATGTATTATGCGAACCGCTTTACGGTTTTTATACAAAAATAAAAAATATATAAGATTAAGAGGGGTCTCCCCATAAATGGAACTGAAACTAAAAACTAATTTTTCATCTAACCTATACGTGCATCCCGCACGTATAGGTTAGATGAAAAATTCAGAAAAGACCTATCTATAGATAGGTCTTTGATGACATTGAGGTTTCTAAAACCATTTTCTCTCAAAGTCAATCGTTTGAAAGATAGATACTTCCAAAGTGGTAAAATGTGTGTCCCCCTCTAATTTCTAATGTAAGAGGAGGAAAATTCTGAAAAAAATGTAGGATTGTAAAACGTAAAAAAACTTACAACCAAAATTGGTTTGAATAAGATTTGATGTTTATTTTTTGAGACATGGGCCTTTTTCATCAATCTGCATCAACAACTTTGTTTTTCATTAACATACTATGAAAATAAATTTAGTTTTGTTGTTGAATGTAAAACAATACAACATATGAATGAGCTTCAAAATATTTTTATTATATTGTTTGGTGCTACGGAACCCTGTGTGCGTTTAGTTACGACTCACACTTGGCCGGCTTTTTTTTTCATGATGCACGATGTGCTATGGATTGTCTGTACAACGGATACGCTAGTCTTGTTGATGCACAATGCACGTGAGATATTTGCATACTGCGTGTAAATACTCTTAAACAGCAATCGTGACTAGGAGGCGTGATGTCGATGTGAAGACGAGATAAACATACGGACAACTAACTTGTTAATCGTTTAATTGTATTAAGGTGTTGGTTAAAACGTAAACAAGATAGTTGCCATGTGAATGCTGTTATCCTCGATCAAGGGCTAGATGTGGATATTGTAAGTGGCTACGATCAGGTTGAAGTTACATGCAGAGGTCAGCTACATGCCATGCTTTAAGCACGTATCCGGAATTACAACCTATGTTTATAAAAGAACTGATTAATCAAATACATTTACGAAGTCTTGATAAAATGATGGTGCCGAAAACAAAATTTTGCTCAACCAGATCCAAAGAGTTCCTCGGGTCCAAAGAGATCTTCTAGTGGAGGAATTTTGACGCATTACTGGCACGTAATTCTTACAATGTATTTTACGCAATATTTTGTATTCTGTAATTGCCTTGTGTTTTGTTATGATGATGAGTATGACTTGAGAGTTAGACATCGCGAAATGTTTCAATAACTATCCATTACATACAGAAAACGTTCACAATATTCAGCTTAATATAATATGAAATTACAATTGAAGCATGAAATAGGCAATTCTGTAAGCGATCCGATGGAAGTCTATGGACATTACGCTCAATCAAATGGCGCGATCAGGCGTGCAGTGGACTTCGACCTCGCGACGCTCAGGGAAAAAATATACCTCATACAGTAAATTAGCTCTGCAAAAAATACAGGTGTTGTTTTTCGTAAACATAATCCTTCCTCAGCCAATTAATGTATTAATTCGTAAATTTTACGAACACCTACTAATGTTTGTGGTGCGTAGGTTTTGAATTTTGTTTTGTTTGCCTTTATTTTTATAACAAACATGTGAAAGCACGTCGAACTAGAAACAAGTTTATTGAACGTAAATTTTGGTGTAATCAAAAACCCTTTAATTGTGGAAAATGAATCTGGAGCCCTTTTTTTTTACTTTTTCTGACAAAGAATGTTTTTTTTAAACAAAAGAGTGAAACTCTTTTATGCCACAGTGAAATCGACACCAGCTTGTGTAGGTACGTACAAAGATACTGCGATTCCGAAATTGTGGTTGCCACCTAATTAAAAAACCTGTTTACAAGGCATAAAGTTTATTTGAATCCTTGATGCGTTTATCTGTCATTATATGAATTGTCTTTCGTAGTTAATGCATGCATACGATTAAGCAAGTCGATTACACTTGGACTTATTATTTTATTGCGGCTTTTTAGAGCTAAATATAGACAGTACTGAAGTTTAAACCAGGGTGTAACAGTTAAACTTTAATGAGCTTAATGTATATAGTAAAAGGTATGCGTTTTGTTGAATCATGCAATCCCTGTAAGCTCAAGTTTAAAATAGATTCAACAAATCAACTGGGGGATCGAGTCCATTTGTAGGCAATTGACGCAGGCGACGAAAGTGCAAAACTGAATCAGTCGTTAGGACTTTGATCTGCATAACTGCGGCTTACGGGCTTGCTCATAATATATTATGACAAATTCATAACATTGACAATCGTAATTGACGGTGTCATATCCTCGTAAGAACTCGTTGGTTAGGTTAGAAAATAGACAGAGGGTGGGGGCGGTTCAACGCACTCTCAGGAACTGCAGTAACATATTTTAAACAGTAACCACAGCAACACGGTGTTTATAAACGCTGTTGTTAGCTGATTGCTTCATTCTCTTTGAGATTTACGGAAAAGATAAAACAATGCAACTTTCATGGTAATTAGCTATAAGTTATGTGCAGTAGATGGCAGCAGTTGCAGTGAATTTTACGACCAATTAGGTCTAGCTGTTTCACTTTTAAAATAGTTTGCTGAAGTGGCATGCTATAAGATACTGCGAATAGATTGACCTGAACTCGTAAATCACTGAAGAAAGACCTAGAGACCACCCAAGGATTGCTGGTATAATATTTCGCAATTAACTAAGACAACACAACAAAATAATTCTAGTCTGAAATCCTCTATTAACTTACCAATAGATACTAGTATTAAATGAACAAGGTTTCCAAACACTTGGTCTCCATTCCACCAGTTCGCAGTACAATATGAGATTTTATTAGCTTTCAATTTCAACAAGAATATTGTTGAACTAAGTTCGAAGTATAAATTGTTGATACAATACACGTTATCCGTTAATTAACATTACTGCACCAAAGACGTTAAAATAATTTAACAGAAATGTAAATACGTTTTAAGTTCTTATATGACTTGAGTCATATAAGACTGTGAACGATACAATGTTATCCTTGTATGAAACGATGATTGCATTACTGCTATAAGCGAGTACTACTAACAAGGCCTGATAAGATCTTCTCATTGAGTATTCTTGGCAATTTAAGAGTAAAGCAATAGCCTAGAATGAAATAGGTACGAACGTCATGTGAATCCCACAAAAGTGGCCAAACAATTTTTGCATTATACCTACCTATTATAATTGAAAATGTTAACTTACGACTGAGAATTCTCAGCGTCCTGCAAATTCAATTTTGGATTCAAATGAATGCTTTATCTTATTAGCCATTACGGCTATGTACGTAAGTAAATGTACGCAAAATTTAATTACAAGGTGAGTAACCGTATTATGTACTAGGTTCCTACATCAAAACTAGACAGGTTTAAATACTACGTCGATGTACCAACAAACATTACTGTGTCACTGTTCCCCCTATATAACAACAATTCTCATTTGCCCATTGTTCCGTTCATCCCGAATAAAAATACTGATGTCGCTACCATATCGTACACTCTGAATAAAATGTGTAGCGACAGAATGTAAACATTTAGGTACATAAATACGTCCAGCGTTTAAAAAAACGGCCTAGGTAGGAGTAAATTGTTCACAGATTGTTCAAATTGTAGCGATTACAGACATAAATATCATAAATGTGGGTGCTTCATTTTACGCTACACAGTTGTCGATAACGATGGAATTTATTACTAGATCATTTCACGGCTCTGACTCCGGTCTACGGCCTGATCTAGATGGTCCATAATCATAACCCATAATAGCTGCAGGGGCTTAGATCTCTTGCAGACTACAAAGAATGGCGGTGAAGACAATAAATCTGGTGGCTTTATAGAGGGCCGTATTTATATCAGATTGCTATTTACTGATAATCTCTCAATACAGTTTGCAAAAGCAGCTGTACTGTGTAAACTAGTGATATATGCTTTAAACTTTAAAGTATTTGTAATTATCACCTGTTATAATTGAATAGCAACTATATGCAGAAGTGCGACTAAAGTCACTCTAAATAGTGTTAATTGTTGCTCAGAAAATTTTCGCACGAATTGAATCCTAAGCCAGTATCTGCGATATTTTCACCGGAAGTTGTCTTAAATATCTCTAGGTCGTAATTTCTCTCCCTGTCGGTTGTATTCAAAAATAAATCAACATTTCGTGATTCAGAACCAGATACGGGTGCCCAATTTTAGTCCCCTTTAATCTTGCCCTCGGGTTTCACTTAGTCTGTGCCGCCTTGTCGACCTCGGTTTTATTTTTAACTTGAACGCTGCTTTCATATCTCTAGACAGACTATAGTAAAACGCTTAAAGTGTAAAAAATTTCAAGCGATAAACTGCAAGGTTCT
Source organism: Eugnorisma glareosa (assembly GCA_947578425.1). Lineage (NCBI taxonomy): Eukaryota > Metazoa > Arthropoda > Insecta > Lepidoptera > Noctuidae > Eugnorisma > Eugnorisma glareosa. Next base: position 3,498,825 of record OX387974.1, on the reverse strand, counting down.
TCTTGCATTTTATCTTCATCTTTCACCCTTGTCCCATATTACTTGGGGTCGGCACAACACGTTTTTTTCTTCCATTCTTCTCTGTCAATCGTCATGCTATCATTTACTCCCTTTTCCTTCATATCGTTTTTCACACAATCCATCCATCTTTCGCTTTCCTTTGGTCTTCCTCTCCCTCTCCATTCATCAACATTTATATTCATCACTCTTTTAGTCACATGCGATTCGTCATCTCGTCGTCGCAGACATGCCCATACCAAGACAGTCGATCTCAGTCAGTCAGTCGTCTTCTTGCATTGTATATCACCCGAAAACCTATCAAGTTAAATTAGTTGTAGTGGAACTAAATTAGGTAGATCATTTTTCACCTCTTCAAAGACGTAGATCCTTTGAAAATGGAAATGATCAAAAGAAATGGAGAGCAATTAAAACATAAATGTCCTTGTTTGATCTTTCTTTTGAACTACAAAATTAAAATTAACAACAGGAATGCCTTGCTACACGTAATTGCTCTACAGAGGATTAAGAAAACACTTCTCTAAGATAAGTGTAACTGCAGTATATAATTTGATAGTAACATGATCTATCTTTACACCGTGTGAGCACACTAATTAGTTAATGCAAGCCGTAGAATTATGGAGCGAGTAGAAAGAACATGCTCATAATTGTTATTGTAGGTCTCAGAAAGACAGCCAGATGGCGGGTTGGTTGGATTCTTGATTAATTTAGTAGAGAATTTTGCTTCATTAAGGTACAGGAAACCGGGGATTTCTTATTGAAAGCCAATAGCCCAAGCTCAAGCCCAACATTTCGGGTCGCTGAAGCAACGGAGTAAGGAAGCATGGAAGGGCTACGCGAAAATACACTTTAGCGTACCACTTTAAGCTTCATACATTGCTGCAAAAAAACTGCGGGAAGACGAACGGATCGTTCCCTACTAAGAGGAGAGATATGGGTTAGCCCAGAGGTACTATATGTTCACATATTTCCATTGTGTTACGAAATATTGGATACTGTATTTGATAAGGACGTGGGTTTAACATTGATTACAGCAAACGAGAACGATTACGCAGTGGCTTAGTGTATTTATGCTACCATATCCTACCATGCCACCCAGATTGTTACAAATGTTGCAGTTTGAACGTCAAATCGAATCAGCTTTATCTAAAAACAGATCGACTTTATTAGACAAGCATACAATATCAGTTTCATATGACCTTTAGGAAAACGGTATGTAGAAACTATATCTTTTATTTTAATGCGGCCATTTTGTTTTTGATAGAGGTGATCTATTTATTCTACTGTTTCGAGTGTTTCGTTTGCTGTTATCTAGTGATTTAATTCTCATTGTAGATTATTTAGTATTTTTTTTTTTTAGCTTTCTAAGTTTCTACCAATATTTTAATATAATTTTATGGGTTCTATTCGTTGATATTTTGTGACATTTACAACTTTTACTGCTGAAATGCGTTCCTAGTATTTTACTCCTACTAGGAATGCATTTCAGTGAAGAGAATTATGACACACTTTTTATTTTATCATTCATCAACTCACGTTTTTTTCACATGGGGGTAGGCAGGAACCACAGAATACAACTGCTACGATCCTAACAACATACTCCTTTCGCCTCGTTTACGTGTATACTCTGGTCATACACGCACGCCGCCGGATGTGAGTACTACGCACCTGACCTTTCTGAAGAACCTCATCAATAAAGTCAGGTTTCGAGCAGGCCCTCTTCTTCGTGGCGTGTGTCATTATCGACTTCCCCAAGGTCTTCAAATTAATTTAAAAAAAATACGTATACTCACCTAACCTAGCCAGTGTTGCCCTAATATCAAAACTTCCGTGTACTGTTATCGTAACGATGTCTGTTTCAGTAATATAACGAGATATGAGAGGGTATCGTCAAAGCAAATCAAAATTCAAAGCAAATTCTAAATTTATGGAGTTAGGTACTAATAGCTTTAGACCGCAGTTTCGCCGCGTGTTGTTCGGAAATTATCCCATGATAACGTACTACCGAGATGAAACGGTGAAAAATGCCTCCGCATACCACACTATCCGGGGAGACGGCTTGGTTATGTGGGGCTTGCACCGCCGTTAAGCCGTGAAAACGTAACAGTCACAGACATACATACTTTCGCATTTAGTATGGAGTCGAGTGCGTGGGCGAGTGTTCCTATGAAATATTGTTTTAGTGCGATAGTAAGAACTAGACGTAAGTACTTTATCCAGTTAACGACAAGATAAAGATCTAAAAAGGAAAAGTTCTCTTTTTTGTGACGATTAAAGTTGAAGAAACTACCCAAAGAGCTAGCTAACTAGGCTGATCTGATTTAAACTGTCTGAATTTGATTTGGCTTAGGCTACCACCAGGGGTATGGCCAGTGGTATGGTGGGTCCGCAATGACATTATCTGGAGTCTTTTGTGATCATCTTGATTTCTTACTATAAAACGTGAATTCAGCCTTTCAGTTTGCAAAACCGTCCGTTGAATGCGTACAATGCTATCTAAATTGTCTTTCAGTCTTTCTGCTTTCCACGGGCATTGTAAAGCTTTTAAAAATAATACCATTTAAGAAAACAAAAGGCAGTTCATCCAGCGTACAAACAACGTCGAGGCAAGGGTGAGTTTTACTCTCGTTTCGTTTCAAAGGAAAGCGTAGTGGAAATTCATACAATTCGCTTCAATAACATTCACTGTTTTCCCAGAACTGTAGGCGAAAGGGGTTTATAGTAGTCAGTGGAGCATTGAGGGGGTTGAGCGAGCCGTGAGGGAAGGAGGAACGGGGGGATCTAGACGTCCTAAATTTGCGCCCTTGTCCCCGTCTCGGTAGGTAGGTACCGCCAACGCAAATGCTGCGGGTTTAGTTAAAACGTGGGTTTGGGATGGCCCCTTAGAGATCATAGTTGAATGTAATACATACCTTGTGTCATGTAATGAGACTCAATTCAGTGTCTAATGAAATCGCGCTTAAATAGTTTGTTTGATTTCGAACTTTAAAGATAACATTAGTGGCAAATAGTATAGCTCTCCCGATAACCTTCTAGAACTCCAATTCTGGAAGAACTCGAGAAAAAAAAATCAAGATAGAGGCAGGAAGTTACGAGACATCTCAATGAAATCACAGCAATGGGCATGTAGACTGAACTGGTAGTTCAATGCCTGGAGCAGACAAATAGATAACAATCCAAAAAAAAACACAAAAAGCCGAGCAGAATGTTACTAATGGATACTAATACTATTAGTTCCGTGCCACAAAATCGATTAGTAATTCATTAGCTGTCACAACATCACACCTAATTCTTTCACCATCACAACAAGCAACGCCATCTATGCAATAACTCGAGAACTAACTGAGTCTGATATTTGAACAGCTATCAACAAAAAGGTTAAATACATGGTCAGGTCAATAAGCACATTAAACAAACAAGTTCATTAGCAGTCAACCACTTTTCAACCTTATTACTTAGAACATAAGGGTGAAAAGTGGCAGACCATCAATGAACTTGGTAGTACAAGAGGCCACAAGGCATTTACATAAAATAACAATATTTATTACAATGTAATTCATGAATCGATGAATTGGATGTGACCAAAAAAAAGATGAATACATGTTTCTATGAATGGAGAGCGAAAGGGAGACCAGCGACAAAATGGATTAATTGTGTGAGGAATGAAGAAAGAGTAAATGAATGTGTGATGGTTGGCAAAGAAAAATGGAAGAAGAAAAAGTGTTGCACTGACCCCAGGTAAAATACAACAAGGGCAGGAAAGAAAGACAAAGTACTTATTAGTCCCGCACAGGACAACAAAAATATGGTTAAATTAACAAATAAAACAAAATTATATAATAAAGTAAACATGAAAAGGAACAAGATCATTTCAATCAGCTATTAGTTAGTGAGTTGCCATGCCCTGATTTGTAAGATTTTTGACTGGTACATACAATAGTAGCCAATTAGAGCAGCATTGGTATTGGCCGTGACTAACTAGTTTTTGTTAAGACTTAGTTGTGGGATCAAAGCTGGAACTCTGTGTTATGTATTTTATCAAAACTGCTCTAAAATGGTGAGGAAAAACATTGTGTGGAAACCAGCATGACCTAGAGTACCTAGAATTAAAAATTAAAAAGAACATCGATTATGCCATGCCTTGTCTACAAATATGCACTGGAACTGCCCACCCTGTTTCACAGAAAGGTTATGATGAACTTATGCTAGTATTTTAATGAAGGTCTACCAGTTTACTTGTCACTAATAAGTACATTGCTAATCTCTGAGTTACCCAACCAATTTCAATGAAATTTTGTGAATTTGTTTGGTTGGTTCTAGATTTAAAAGGTGGCATTGTGCAAAGCAGGTGCGGGTCGCTCAGAAAATATATATTGTCCAGAAAAGCTGTCACTTCAAGTTGACATAATTTGATGCCATAACAATATTACAGAAGTATTTCTATTGTGGGCAGTGGGCAGGAACACCTTTTGACAGCTAATTACATCCTGTTACATAATCTCTTATTGATCTTTGTGTTTCTAGTACTTACATCACTTAGTTTGCTCTCTAAAGATTTTATGAAATCACTGTTATCTCTTCTTAATAGACAGTATGTTTGACTTCCAAAATGTTTACTTTACATATGGTATTGATATGATATCACTGGCTTACCTCACTGGCGTATCAACAGCCAACCTTGTAATATAACCCATGTTTAAACAAAAAACAAAATATGTTTTACAGATAAATTATCATGTAAAACATGCATATTTTTTAACAATTAATACAAGTCCTTGAACATTTTGTACAAGGTACCTCCTTTAGGAATTGCTTTAAGGTTCTAAGTAAGGTAAAATTTGGTTTTGTTGAATTATACAGCCTTCTTAGATAAAGTCCTTAGCTGAGTTGATTACATGAATAGTGAATAACATGGAAAAATTGTGGTCATTAGCAGTGAAAGTCATTGGACATCATTTCAAAACGTATTTGGGGCAAGAGGCTACCAAGGATCATTCCATTAGGAAATCAAATTGATTGCACATACTACTTGAACAAAGAAAATAGCACCAAACTGGTATTTCATTGCTTCAAGGTTGTCAAAAAGATATTAAAGTACCAACAGTACAAAACACGGTTGTCACTTCAGCAAGAAAAATTGTGCGTAGTTTACTTACCTGGTCAGATAATCTTGCTGCTAGGAACTAAACACCGAAATCCAAGCTTTGTGTATACAGTCCACGAATTCTAATCACGGGATATAACTACTGATAAGGATAAGCTGCAAAACACTGAAAAATGCAAGACCATCGGGACGGAACAACAAGCGAAAACATACCGAACGACCAAGAAAGAAACGTGAAACAAGGACGGACAGATTGACATGTCAATATGAGGAAGGCTTGGGAAGGCTACAGTTTGAGCCTGATATATTTTTTACCTCTATCGTTTAACACACGAGTAAAAGAGAAAAATCATAATTTGATTCGAATAAATTCACACATTATGATGCCGTGAGCATGAAAGGGACAAAAACTGGGCGACATAGAGTAAAATCAGCTGGCGACAGCTGTTGACAAGAGATGAATGTGTGGATTTGTAGAATTTATACTTTGACTTTATTTTATGTTTGTTGTGTTTTTTGCATGGGGAAACAAATTACCAATATTTTTCATTCAGTTTTTGAATATTCTTTCACTTGGCTCAACTTTATCTCCGAAAATTATACACGAATTCTATATCTTTTTAATGTATTCTGTACCTTTATTTAATCAAGTAATAACACAAGGGCCGCATTCCGAATTACGCTGTAATCGCTTTGAGCGTCCATAAACCCGTTCCGTATTACCGTGAGCGCGATATTGACGTCCCTTGAATCGTCATAGATGACGTCATGACATGCGCCATCTTGCGATTACACCGACCATGCCCCAAATAAATATCACCGTGAGCGCTGTCAAAAATGACAGTTCTGTTCACAGGTTGTGTTGTTTAATTGTTTTGCTAAGGTGGAAGCGCAAGAGTTGCCCGCGAAATTTAAATTTTCTTACGATTTGCAGATCAGAGTGAAGTTGTACGTTGCTGAAAATAACAATCGCACCAGTAACACGTATGAAGTTACAGAATTATAATCATTCAAATCATCAATACAACCCTCCAAGTTCATTTAACCCCATTGAGTGACTTTTTCATGAAATAGTTATTGTATGGGGTTAATTGAACTTGGAGGGTTGTATGTGCAGCAGAGTCAACCAACATATCGTCCATTTTCAAAAATAGGTCTTGTCAAAGGTTTTGGTTTGGGGTTATGTTCACTGTGAACGCGTTCACGAGCGTTCCAAATTGATGACAGCTCTCAGCTGTCATAATCGTGATATCTAAAACGGAACGCAAAATATAGATGTGAGCGCTGTGAGTGATTATTTTGTAATTCGGAATGCAGCCAAGATAATCGATGGTTCTGTTTTCAGTAAGGCTTATGGGCTTAAGGTGGATGGGCAAGGGTAGCCCGCGAAATTTAAATTTTCTTATGTTTATTGTAATTTGCAGTTCAGTGTCAGGTTGTATGTTGATGAAAATATGAATCGCACCAGTAACACTTATGGAGTTACAGAATTATAATCATTCAAATCATCAGTACAACCCTCCAAGTTCATATAATCTCAAAGAGTGACTTTTTCATGAAATAGCTATTGAATGTGATTATATGAACTTGTAGAGCAATATTCATGATCACCTTAAGGTGGATGCGCAAGGGTGGCCCGCGAAATTTAAATTTTCTTACGATTATTGCAATTTGCAGGTCAGTGTCAGGTTGTATGTTGATGAAAATATGAATCGCGCCAGTAACACGTATGGAATTACAGAATTATAATAATTCAAATCATCAATACAACCCTCCAAGTTCATATAATCTCAAAGAGTGACTTTTTCATGAAATAGCTATTGAATGTGATTATATGAACTTGGAGAGCTGTATTGATGATTTGAATGATTATAATTCTGTAATTCCATACGTGTTACTGGCGCGATTCATATTTTCATCAACATACAACCTGACACTGACCTGCAAATTGCAATAAACTTGAGAAAATTTAAATTTCGCGGTCTACCCTTGCGCTTCCACCTTAACGCACAAAGATATTTTGCCACCAAAGACAAGCCAAATACTCGGTCGAGTTTAATCTATGGAATTTATAGGCATTTCACTTTTCAGACATCATTTCTCTGTCATTGTCATTTTGTGACTGACAGGTAGAGCTGTTCACAATTTTGTGATTTTATGTATATTGATACGTTTATTGATATTTTTTCTGAGTTTATTGGCTTCAATCCAAACTTACAATATATTATAGTATATGTACTTTACATAAAGTTACTAACCTAGTGTTCTAATCGCTATTATTTGAGTTTTTAACATCAAGCAAGTGGAAGCTGAAGAAGTGTTCTGTCAGTTGTTCACTTCACAACAATAACCTTTCGTCATTGTGGATAGGCTAATTACGTATAATTAGTATACGAAAATATAATAACAGCGACAGTGAACGCGATGGCAAAGGAGGAAGACGACGACAACTTGCCCGATAAAGATGCGGCTAAAGAATTCTATGCACGATATGAGCCGAAAGAAATAATAGGCAGGTGAGAAAATAATTGTGGTGTTCACAAGTGTGTCGTGATTTGTGATAAGTTGCGTTGGTGCCAATTTTTAAGGAACTAGAGAATTATTTAAAGCGACTGGGCATTATTACAAGTATTGTTACTCATAAGTCTTCTGAGTGACCTTGAAGATGAAACCGTTAACTTCCTTTGATAAATCAATTTAACGGCAGTGAATATAAAGAGATCGGATTCTTAGAATTTGACCTCTTTATTCGGCCTTCATTATTTGATTTTTTTTTGGGTAAACAAGTATGTTTAATATAATTTTTTATCAGCCTTATATTTAAAGCATTCTATGCTTTTAGATTGCAGGTAAATATTAGCATTCCAAGTCTCATAAATTTTATTTTGATTATTTGCAATTCTTTAAACATAAAGCAGAAATCGTAATTATGCATTTCATCTATAATTTTTCCCACACAGAGGCATAAGCTCAACAGTCCGAAGATGTATAGAGAAAGAAACAGGAAGAGAATATGCAGCCAAGATCATAGATCTCAGTCAGGAGTCCCAGGATGGGGTGGACACGCACACCATGAGGGATGCCACACGGCAGGAGATCCACATCCTGAGGATGGTAGCCGGACACCCTTATATTAGTGAGTGAGTTGTTGGCTCTATATTGCTTGAATGGCTCATTGACTACTACCATGGAGGCATGGATTGATCATTAAAGTCCAGTGCTTTATATGCTACTAATCTCATGCCATAATTCCATAGGGGTAGGTAGAGATTTTAGAATACCACCTGTTATTATATATGTATAGTTATTAGTTAATAGAGGCTAGCACTGCTGGCTGCCTATTAATAATAATTTTAATGTTGTTGTCATTCAAGTCTACCATCAAGTGAAAATGGTTTGTGATTTTTAATAACTTCCTGTAATAATTAGGTACATGAGAATGAATTAGAAAAAAAAACTTTTTTGCTAAAAGTAAAACTGACTTCAAAAACACAAAAACGTGAAAAATAACTTTAGCTTCAGAAGTCGGTGACTTTTGTTTGTTTGATTCAGTCTTTTTGTTACCGACGGTTTTTGAAGTCTGTTTTATGTTTTACAAAAAAGTTTTTTATTTTTCCTTTTTTAGTTGTAATATCCTATACAAATATTTGCTATGCATTTCTTTTACATTGCTAACGTATATGTCATGGTAATAGCTTATCCCCAATAAAATGAAACTTAACTAAACATACCTAACTGTCGAAATGTGGGTGTACTGTGTCCACATCTGTGTACCCCCTCAGAGCATAAAGGCGTGATGTTTTATTATGGTGTTTTGTCCAGTTTTGTAAACAATAAACATCCAAGTGATTGCAGCATTCACAACTGATTTGCAGTCTATTACTGAAGAGTTCTATTCCATATCTCTGAAGTCCATAATCAGATCATGACAATATTTCTATGCAACCAAATTTGGAGTATACTCTTTCAAAGAAAAAATCAATTTTCAAAATCAATCCACAATTGAACGAGAAATTGGTGAAGATACATAAAAAAAAGCAGCCCAACATAGAACCTCCTCCTTTTTTAAAGACGATTAAAAATAGGCAAAGTCATATTCCAACCTAAGTTTTAATTTTCATGACTATCCAGAACAAATCACCTGAAGTAGTATAATTTGTTACAGTTGAGCTGCAGGATGTGTTTGAGTCGGAGACATTCATATTCTTAGTGTTTGAACTATGCAAGAATGGAGAGCTCTTTGACTACCTCACGTCTGTGGTCACACTGTCCGAGAAGAAGACTAGGTATATTATGAGGTATGTTGACAACTTTCATCTATTTGTTTTTGTAGCTAGTACTCGTAGAAATATAATGACAAATAAGTATAATGTCATGGTACTGTGGAGTATTAAATGATATCATGAAATCTTTTGGTTTAAGCATTTTGTCAATGTGAGCTTTTGTGGTTTTTGGCCTCAAAATGCAAAATCATTATCGTCATTCCCTATGCTTCAATCATCACTTTTAGCGACAAGACTGCCCATGGTATCACCCTATGAATAGTTTCTACATTTATATCTGTTAATTATGCAGTGCTCTATCAGAATTTCGACATATTCTACTACTTTAAACATTTTCTGAAAAATAATAAAGCTTGTGCCCAAAACGCAGTAAACTTTACAACCTTTCTCAGTCATCATAACTTTCCATGGTTAAGATTTTAAGAAGCTCAAATAAAACATTAATGTGATGTAACACTCACGTGTAAATCACAATAGAGTAATATTAGAAAGGCCTTAACGTGCAAATACGGACGTTTATTTGCCTATTGTGTACGCAACAAAGATCTATTCGTTATCAATCTGCGTACGACTCGCGTATCTTAGAGAGTGTTCGCAGTAATTCGCAGCATGCTCTTGTTACTTTATCTCAATTAATTTGATGCATCTGTGACTGTAAAGGTTTCCTCACACGGATGTGATTCGTGATTCCTTCATGAGTCGCAGGTATGAACCTGCGACTAATGCATATGAATGCACATGGGTTTGCACGCAAATTCTCAGAAAAAGGTATAATGATATTTTTTTTGTTACTTGGTTAAAATTAAACATCTTTATACCATAAGCTTTTTATTTAAGTTTCGTAGCTGACTACTTCGAAACGAAATATCGACACAAACTCAAGAGATCGAAGTTTGAAGTCAACAGAGACGTTGACGTTTGTCGTTTGTTGCAATCATCATCATCATATTTATTCATAAAACAATTTACATTGTATTCGAATTTTACAAAATAATTACAATTTAAATCTTAACCGAAACAATAAGTAATCAAATATAACAAAAAAAAAAACAAAATAAATAAAAAATATTAGTATGTCATCAATTAAAAACCGTTTACATGTCAGACCACAAAAAACACAAAAAGCAAATGTCAATTAGATTACTGTTTGTCCAACCATAACAAACACAGGCACAACCATGTCCATTCAACGTTAGGTAAACTTTAAGAGAATTAAATGAAAATTAAATGCCAGTTAAATGTAAATTAAAAGTCAATCAAATTCAAAATTAAATGTCAACTAAATTTAATTAAATGAAAACAGACAGCCAAATAGATATCAATTAAATGCCAATTCAATCACCATTTACCTATTTATCCAACCACAGCCGAAAACAAACATGTCTTTTCCATGTTGCGTAAATTAAAAGAGAATTAAATGTCAGTTAAAGGTCAATTTAAATGTAAATTCAATGTCAGTTAAAATTCATTAAAAGTCAATTAAATGCAAACTAAATGTCAATTAAATGCAAATTAAATGTTAATCAAAAACAAATTAAATGTCAATCAAATTAAATGTCAACTAAATGGTCAGATCATAACATGAAGTGGGTGACTGGTCTGAGATGGTCTCTTGAGCACCACATAGGTTTGAGTGGACCTATCCGGACAGTGGATGCGTGTGTCAGTTATCGTATAGCTATCGCAGTAACTTGTGTCGTGCCTATATGAAAGAGCCTTATATGCCCTTTTCTCGTGCATCCTTTGCCCGTTATGACGTGAAACCAATCTGCATAATTCGCTCATTGTTCTACAATGTAGTTTATAGATAGATAATGCTTAAGTAGGCCGTTTAGTACAATATTTTGTACCGAAATAGCGCGTGATATTTACGTAGCCCGGTTGGCAGATATTTCAAGGATAATCTATTTAATTGTGCATTGTAGCTTGAGGTACGGGTCATTAGGCATGAGCCGTTCTAATCTCTAAATGTCTAAGGTCATGATATTAATTCAAATTAACCGGGCATTGAAAAAGGTCGCCCACCCCCCTAACTTATCTTTCTGCTAAAAAACTCTTTGATTAAGAATACATTTTCTCTAAAAATTGTTCAGTTATACACGCAGTTAGTAATGTAAGCTATTGCTGTAATACTGAACTTTCGAAGACTAGATATAAATGAAGTCTAATCCTTATAATATTATATTACAAACTTTAATATCTCCTTTAATTGCACAACAATCGAGTAATGACGCATTCATAACTAATATTTACTAAGTTGTTGCAATGGTTTGATTTTGAAAATCGTAATGGTTTGAATTGGAATAGTTTCCGAGGTAGTGTAGTGACAGAAGACCGAAGAGTATAATCTCCCTCTCTGCTTAGCGTTTGTGGACTACGAGAAAGCTTTCGATTCGATCGAGACTTGTGCTGTACTGTAATTTCTCCAACGGTGCTAAATCGACTAGGTATCGGTACATTGAGGTGTTGAAGTGTTTGTACAAAAACGCCACCATGTCTGTCCGACTTCAGGACCAGACCTCGGAACCTATCCTTCTGCAGCGAGGTGTGAGACAGGGAGACGTCATATCTCCAAAACTGTTCACCGCTGCACTGGAGGATGTCTTCAAGGTTCTGGACTGGAGAGGGCTAGGCATCAACGTCAATGGCGAGTACATCACTCACCTTCGGTTTGCCAACGATATAGAGGTCATGGCTGAGACCATGGGGGACCTCAGTAAAATGCTCGATGACCTCAGTAGAGGGAGGTAGAGCTTCGGAAAGAGTGGGTCTTAAAATGAATGGATATGGGCAAACCAAGGCTATGTTTAATGCCCATGTAACACCCACTCCTATCAAGATCGGAGACTCCAACCTCGAAGTCGTAGACGATTGTGTCTACCTGGGACAAACGCTCCAGTTAGGTAGGTCTAACTTCGAGAAAGAGGTCAATCGTCGAACCCGACTCGGCTGGGCAGCATTCGGGAAGTTTCGCGGTATCTTCGAAAGTCTATGACCAGTGTGTGTTGCTAATGATTACATACGGGACCGAAACGTGGTCGCTCACAATGGGCCTCATCAGAAGGCTTAAAGTCACCCAAAGGGCAATGGAGATAGCTATGCACGGAGTTACCTTGCGTGATCGAATCAGAAATGAAGACATCCGCAAGAGAACCAAGGTTACCGACGTAGCGTGAAGAAATGGGGCCGATAAGTTCTGGAGGGGCGACCGCGAACTGGAAAACGTTGCGTTGGAAGGCCTCCTACTAGGTGGTCCGTAACCTGGTGAAGGTTGCGGGGATCCGCACGGGACCGGTCAATGTGGCGACATTTGGGGGAGGCCTATGTCCAGTAGTGGAAGTCTTTCGGCTGAAATGATGATGACGAGGTAGTGTAACAAAGAAGTCGAACTACTCGTAATAGGAGTAGGAACTATGTCCTTTTGTATTTGTATTTTACTTGGTAATACAATTTCCGGTATACTAGAATAGATTATAGGGTCGGTCTTGGCCTGCCATGAAAGTAGGGCTTGTTTAGGCAGCACTTAGGAAAAGGATAATATTTGACAGCTTTAGGAGCCTTAGCTTTTACATTTTTAGCAGATCAATGATGAACCTCACCTGGCAGCACATAATCGCACTTTTCCATGCAGCTATCCTTTTCTGTCAGTCAGAACCGCCATTTGTTAGTGCGAAAGGTTAGAAATGGAAAAGTTCGACGTGACGTTGCCAATTTTCTGAATGAACCCTCTGGATACTATAAATAGCTTATCGACCAAGAACAGGGTGCGGAGCCGCCGAGTTGTGCTCGGTCTGGAGAAAAGGTTGCAATAAAAATAACAGCGTGTCACAAAACCATTTCGTGCCCTTTATGGATCTATTCGCTGACCTTTCATAGGTAAAATGAAGGCGCTAACCACCTTGTTTTCTTTTCTTGTTTCTCCCTCTTCCCCTAGTTACCTTGCTCCCCACTTTCAATACATTTGTGCCAACCATGACAGGAGTCTGCGCTCATCGCATAACCGAGTTCTGCAATGTCCCTCTCACCGCACTGACTTCATTCATCGATCATTCTTCGTTCAGTCTATTTCTCTGTGGAATGCTCTTCCCCAGGAAATCAGGATGGCAACCAATCGTCTATCTTTTAAAATCAAAGTTCGCGAGTACATTCGGAAAAAGCTGGCAGTTTCGTCACAACGTTAATGTTTTCTCCATTGTTTGTCTTTTTATTTTAGTTTATTTGTGTAAATGTCTATTTACACATGTATGTATTTTTTTATATATATGTATAGTATTTTGATATATTTTATAGTATTTTATATATCCTTGTAGTTTATTCATAGGTACACCTACCAATGTTTGTCTCTGCATCACCCAAAGGTTGACTGGTAGAAAATGCCTATGGCATTAAGTCCGCATCTGTACTAAGTGCTTGAAGTGTTAAATAAATAAATAAAATAAAGAACACAAGAATAAAATGTACCTAGATAAAAACGATTTATGTAGTTTATAACACATTTGCCCGTAAAGGAAACTCTTATTTCACCAATTTCAATATCGTATTGTATCTCATTACGGACTTGTGCGGTAATGTAATGTAAATCGCTCGGTTTAACAAGATGCTCCGTAAAACGAACGGTTTTTTTTTAAATCTTAGCAAAGAGTTTTTATGTCAGAAAAGTGGTCAACATTTTATGAATAAAATTAACTTTGGGAGATAAAATAAAATAAATAAACATTTAATTCTTTAATTTAATTAATTTTGACAATAAATTACAACCATTTATCTGTAACAAAAACACAAAAATATTAATTTACTTAAAAAGAAGCGCTGATGCGCGCGCATCGCTAATTTGTGAACTAGGGATGTGAAATTGAGGGGAAAAAATCGATTACTTAAAAATCGATTTTTCTCTTTTTAATCTAAATCGATTTGTGAAAAATCGATTTTTGATAGAATAAGTAATCGATTTTTGTAGAAAATTCGTTTAAAGATAAATACAAAAAAAAAACAAATGTCTCTTTAAACTTTCGTTTAAACAATAAGGAAACTAAATAGAATTATTGCTACAAATTTTCAGTAGGTACCATTTAACATTTTATTAGAATCAAATAAAATGAAGTGTCTCAATAGCTATAAACAAAACAAATCATTTTTTTAAACTATTTAAACAATAAAAAAAAAACTAATAAAATAATTGCCACAAATACTCAGTACCATTTAACAGTGGCGTGCAGTGCTTCCCGAAGGCGGGCAGGCCAAGCAAAAAAAAAAAAACTCGCAACATCACAGCGTCGCTCTACTTAGGATGACCCTCAAAGTAGTCACATCTATTGATATATTCACTAACCCTCCCAGGCCCCCGCATCTGTCTTCTAGTCTTCTTCATCGTCTTTTTAGTAAGCAACAACAACGTCAATGAGAAACAACGCCATCTAGCTTAAATATAAGGAATTTCAATGGTATTCTGTCAATACAAGAACGAAGGATGTCGCTTCGTTACAAAAAAACCTAAAAAATAAAACAGAGGGCGCTGTAAACAAAAAAAAATAGTTTAGTTTTCGTTCCGTACCCAATTTTGAGCGTCTGACCGGAATATTTGAAAAACAAACATTGAAAATAAGCCTGTAAAAACCAAAGTTATAAATACAAGAACTCACCACATTAATCAAGGTTCAAATCACGATTTTCTGACAATGCAAACAGAAGAAAGATTCATTTGAAATACCGAGTACGAGATGAATTTTGGGTTAATTCTCGTAATTCGGGTATCTACACATTTTCCTTTAGACACAACTTGAATCTTAACATCAAACAATCGTGAATACTTATTGTTTTTAACTTCTGACAAACACATTATCAGCGCAAACTTCACAACAGAACACCATTTTTAAGTAAATAAACAAATACAACAAATAATATTTACACTACTGTACGTTTCAAAACGAATTACAACCGTCAGATATTATAATAATCAAAACATTCAAGATCACGAAATAAATTTTGCTTGTCACATGAAACAAATATGGCTTCTAAGAAAAATACAATTGTTATTTTGTCAATGAAAAAAACACTCCCAAATATAATTGCATTACCGCATACCGTTTTAGCCGGATAATACTTTGTGGGGCAGCCAATCAGTGGCCAGCTAGCCAGCTACACTCGCAGGAGTTTACGCCCCTATTTACTATGTGTGCCGTTCGTATTTCCGTGTATATACACGAAAATACTTATCAGTGTGCTTAAATTTATCAATGGAAATTAGGCCGGCTGGGGCCTTGCCTAGACTCGTAATATTATTACCAGTTACGTCACACGGCCGCGACAAGTTGCTTTAAGTATTATAACAGGCGTTTTATTTTTTTATTTTTGATTAATATAGTTATAATAAATGCATTTGTTGCGTTATTGGTAGGAATGGTAGGGTAGGCTAGGCCTAATTGCCTCTATGGACGGCACGCCCCTGCCATTTAACATTTGACTAAAATTGAAATAAAATGAATATAATCGATTTATTAAAAATCGATTAAAATTAAAAAAAAATCCATTATTAAAAATCGATTATACGTTAAACATAATCGATTAATATAAAAATCGATAATTTTTTCACATCCCTATTGTGAACAAGTAAAAATTATTCCGCGCGCTTTTTCTTTTCGCTGTATTCCATTTAATATTTTATTAGAATCAAATAAAATGAAGTGACTCAATAGCTATAAATAAAACAAATCATTTTTTTTAAATATTTAAACAATAAAAAAAAACTAATAAAATAATTGCCACAAATACTCAGTACCATTTAACATTTGACTAAAATTGAAATAAAATGTATATAATCGATTTATTAAAAATCGACTAAAATTAAAAAAAAAATCCATTATTAAAAATCGATTATACGTTAAACATAATCGATTAATATAAAAATCGATTATTTTTTCACATCCCTATTGTGAACAAGTAAAAATTATTCCGCGCGCTTTTTCTTTTCGCTGTATTGTTTTTATTTGAAAATGTCGTCAAGTAATGATGAATGTATTAATTCGATCCGCCAGAAGTCTCAGAGGCAGTTTTATTTATTTCCTCGCAAATATGTTATAAAACTTCGTATGGCATACGTGCGCTTTGATAATTGCAAATTTGTAATTTTCAACTTACCGCACTTATATCATAATCTACTACCTATTATTTTTACATAATCTGTACAGAGTATAAAAAAAAGTCGCTCCCGCTGTTTTACACTACGCAACGGATTTGAATGCAGTTTTCATCAATAGATAGTGATTCAAGAGGAAGGTTTAAATGTATATACATTGCACCCGTGCGAAGCCGGGGCGGGTCGCTAGTGTTTTATAAGTAAACCTTAACTTCTGTCTCAAATCTGTTATTTAACGCCTTTGGCCCAATTGGTTCCAGTTTTTCTCGTAATCTCCACAATCTGAATCTGTACAAAATTAAATTAATGTAGTGGATTCGGATAATGCTTGAAATAATCTTCTTAGTTTTTTTTTGGGTGGTGCCATAGGTAAAACTGATGGTTGGACTTAGTTTGAGACATAGTGGTAAATGGAAAAGTCAGCAAGACCCTGCTTTACCGAGTGCTAGCTGTCCAGGGTGAGCCGGGCGTTTGGTATCACAATTTCGATGAACGTCGCCGCTCAGGGAGGCTCTTTTCATGCACAACAAAATTGATGGTTAGCACTTAGCAAGAACTTAGAGCTTTAATTAAGCTTTAAGTTACCCTTAGTGACAAGTCTAGAAACAATAGGATTCGCCCAACTTTTTGGTTTGTAAATTTACTATCGCACTTAGCTCTGCTTTCTCTTTTAAAACGTCGAACAAATTATAAATATATTTAGTACTCGAAAAAAGGAGGTTACTCAATGATAAACAGCATTTTATAACAAAACATCTATCGCAATTCCACATTGAAGAACGTTATAAGAGATCGTTGAGACGCCTACGCAACTTTTTATCGCTTTCTCAGTGCGCGTGCGACATTATGCCAGGGATTAATGTGAGCGAATGATGAAACGATGCTCTCGCAATTCCATTCCATCGTAGACACTTTATCTGTTTGAAAATGTAAATATTTACCAGTATTGTACTAGAATAAGAGCAGGAGGATGATGGTGTCTTCTACGGAAAAAAGTTCCCCCCTATAGCGTTCTGATCTTCCTCGTATATACGATTTATGGCCTAACTTCCGATGAATTTTAGTATACTTACGGCCGTTTTCAATGATTTACTAACAGTTAACGGTCAGATAAACAGTTAAAGAAACATCAACTGTCAACCCTCCGAGAGACAGATAAGTGACGTGGATAGGATATTCCTGTCAATTCATTGCTAACTTTGTTTGTAGGAACACCGATAGCTACTGGAGTAAGGCATATTAACTAACCGTTATTCGTAACTAAGTTATAGAAAACTTTCGGGCTTCTGCTGTCAAAATGACTAACGGTATTTAGGCAGATGATGATGATAATTTTTTAAAAGAGGCAGATCCAGGCGATAAAAGCGCGTATAATTACTGGGAACTCATCGAGTATTTCTGCTCAGATTTGTCACTAGCCTTATAATCATTATTATTCGTGAGGCGGATAATTATAGCAAGCGTTGTTTGTAGGTGGTATGCGGGTGTGGTGGTAATGAGAATCGTGACCTACTTTACTAAATAGCTCTACAATTGTCAATAGCTACTTTTTTCCTGTTATTTGTTAAAAATGTTTGTTTTTTCTCTATATAGATAATATAGTGTGGTGAAAGCATTTTAATTTGGCATGGATTTATTGTGTTAGAAACACAAAAAATATTTATATTGTCATCACTGGCATTTTACCAAGTACTTGATTAAGCCAAGTCTATGCAGCTGGTGGGTAAACATTTGTATTGTAACTTGGCTCAAAGACTGTCAAAGATTGAAAGGGTATGTGAATGTATGAACGGGTCATGTGTAGTTACACATTATTTTGTCGTTGGATACATTTTCTTCCACGAGCCCCTTAACAACTGCTATCGTTTTAAAAAGGTCGAGGTGTCAGTGTTAGCCAAATAATATAATTTATCTGGCAAAAACAGTTATTTATTATCTTACATGAGAAAATTGACCTCATGAAGTAACATTTTTATTAATTTCTAATAAGTGATTGTTCTCACTCACTCACTGCCCTAAATGGGACGGGGCTAGTACAATTACGTATCTCCACACCTGCTTTGTTCTATTAGCGCCTAGTAAAAAAATCGCATAGTTAGAATAAATGATAAATCTAGCATACATTGACCCTCTAATAAAGTCCGGCTATAGAAACTTGTAGATAACACGCACATACAGCGTCATTCTAATTATTTTATCTGTGTGTGAGTCGTGTGCACAGATAAACGCTGGGATTCGCGCAAATTATACGTTGTACGGATAACCCAGTGTTGACTTAACTTCTGCGCTGATATAGTCTCCTGGTACTTCACTGCAGTGTCTTATTGTTTTTTAAATACTTTTTTAATTCAGTTTTTTCTTAAAATGGCTTTGGTTGTGTTCTTCAAGTTTGAGATTGAGGAGAAATTCCTGAACCAGCAGGAATCTATCGCGTGTGTTGAGTTTGTTGTTAATTATTACAATGTAGTTTTAGAAGTTTTAGTTAGTAAATATTTGAGGTAAAGTTATCGTTTCTTTTTTCCAAATTTTACTTGTATTCTGTGGACACTTGATTTCATTTGTTGTCATTTGTTTTATTTTCCTGCATTGTTATATTTTGAGTGTTTCTGTAATTTGTTGTTATACAGGGTGTAACAGGACCCTTCACGAAGCCGTTAACCAAGCATTATGTACATCAAACTAAGTAACTTTACGCAAAAATTATTGCTGAGTAACGACTTTTTTTTGGGGTGAAAATTCACGTCTTACGGTAGGGCTCAATGTAACGCTCTCAAAAAATTGTGCTGATGTATGGATTGAATAGTGCGGGGGTCGTGAAAGTGTTTAAAAATCTTACAGTAAAAACAAGTATTTACAAAAAAAAAATGTGAAAAAGTTGGAACTTTAGCCCCCAATATCTCCGTAACTAGAAGGTTCCCAGGTATGATCTAGAACAAAAAAATGATCGCAATGACGGTGCCTTTCGTTTCGTGAAGGGTCTTGTTACACCCTTTATTTATTTGTCCAGCTTGATAAATTAAATAACACTCTTTTCCTGTTTTTAACTATTCTTTCACCTTACCGATTAATTAGTGGTAAATATCTTCGTGAGCTATTTCATAAAAATATATATATGCAACTAGCACTCATGGCTATATAGATTTTTGAAACCCCTCCAAAAACATCTGGAAAGCTACCGTTTTATTTAAAAAATAATAATTGATTAATTAAAGACAGTACCTAATTTCATTTTCATAACCCAAATACCTGATCGACAACTACCAGGAAAGCATAAATGTAAAGATTTTCTCGTTAATTCTTTGCAGACAAGTCTTGGAAGGAGTCCGGCACGTGCATAGCAAGTGCATTGTGCACCGAGATCTGAAGCCCGAGAACATTCTGCTGGACGACCAGCTCAACGTCAAGATTACAGACTTCGGATTCGCTAAGGTGCTCAAAGATGGCGAGAAATTGTTTGGTAAGTGACGTCGTTGTGCCTCGATGTACGTGTTGTGTTGTTTGGGAAGTGGTTATTTTATTGAGCTTTAAGAAAAGTAGTTACCACTAACAGCTAATAAAAAAAGAAACTTCGTACGCTGTAAGTCGTGGGTTCGAACCCATTCAGGCACTTTGTGTAATTTATTATATCACGAAATGTTCTCAAGGAAGTGAAGAAAATCATCGTGAGGAAATCAGCTTGTCTCAGAACCAAAATTCGAAGACATGTGACATCTACCAACTCGCACTGGATCCGCGTGGTGGATTACGTACGAGTATATCCCACTTCCTCTCATTGAGAGGAGGGTTGTGCCCCAGTAGTGGGAAACTTTACAGGCTGATTATGCTTGCTAAAATAGGCATGGCTATTATTCTTAGGTAATGATTTGAAGAAATTGATCAGAATGAAGCTAACCTGTAGAAAGAAGTATACATTTTCGTGATAAACCGCTGAATCCATTGGCCTTATACTTGCTAGTAGTCTTTTAATAATATAGAAAAAAAAGACAAAAAGTCGTATAGCAACTGCATACAGACAGATGCAACTCATAGGTACGGGTTGCTACTCGTGGGTCACGCTCTACGACCGCGCCGCATCTAGTCTTACATCTGGTTCTAAGACAATACCGATAGTTTCACCTGCGGAACAAAAGCTATTGTTTGCGTTTATGCTATCCTAGTACTCTCATAAACTACATTTGTATATCTTTCGATATATTAGTCCTGTCTATTTTTGATGAGTCAACCTTTTGAATCGGTCATTTGCTATTGTGTCGAATAAATCTCATAAAGTAGTCGTACTTCTGATGAATTAGCACCTTATTTGAACGAATTAGCACACTAGTAACACCTCTTTATTAACACAATTAGTTTGGTTGCTGTAACCTACGTCAGCTAAAGTTTTGTGGCTCTGTTGCAATTAAAGTACAGAAATATACTGGTATTCACTTCATTAGGCTGGAAGTCGACCCCAACATAATTAGGAATAGGCTCGACGGATGATGATGATTCAAACGCAATAGAACCATCATTACTAGCCGAAATCATCGACTAATGCCAGCTGCGAGTCCATTGGCGTTTGGTTTCGTTTAAATGAAACGCCATCCATCCCATCTTTACTTCTTGGTCTATACTAATATTATAAAGAGGTAAAATTTGTTTATATGTTTGTATGTAGGGGGTAATCTCTGGATCTACTGAACCGATTTTGAAAATTCTTTCACTAATAGGAAGCTACCTTATCCCCGAGTGCTATATGCTATATCTACAACGTGCCCGTGGATGAATTTCCGAGCAAAACGCGAGCGTAGCCACGGGCAACAGCTAGTAAAAGATAATCAGAAATCATATCGTAGGGTTAATATCAGCCTGCCGGGGCTGCGGGACTGTTCGAAAGAGATACCGTGGCCCCGGAACACAAAGGGCGATGAAGGAACATGGATGGGTTTTAGTCAGTAAAAGTCTGACACTCCCTCCTGCTCAGCCCAGAGCGGGAGGAGTCATTTGATGATTTCCCATCCAAAGGGTTAATATCAGCATCCAATTAAAAAAAGCTTTGCTATTACGGCTACATACTTTAATTGAAATATAAATTATGTTTTTCTTATGTTCCAGAACTGTGTGGTACTCCGGGCTACTTGGCTCCAGAGACACTTAAAGCCAATATGTTTGACGACGCACCTGGCTACGGCAGGGAAGTTGACATGTAAGTTACAATCATATATTCTTTATATTCTATCACCGCATGGCTGCTATGCCCGCATCCAGCGCTTTCTGATGACCTTACACTTAATCTAAATACGCAATTTGTAGGACTATAGCTTTCCAATCAGTCTGCCTCGTGACTGCTGCCATGAACACCTTCAAGGGTTAAGGGTTCGATGCCTAGGTCGGGAGAAGTGTTATTGAGGAATTTCTCACTGGCTCGCCGTAATTACATGAAACACAACTGGCGAAATGTGGGTGTTCTAATAGGAACCTACACCCTTGCCTAACCCTTTGGGATTAAAGACGTGAGGATAATAATACCAGCCTATTACTGTCCCACTGCTGGGCAAAGGCCTCTTCTCAACAGAGAAGGCACGAGCATTGAACACCACGCTTGCTCAAGACGGGTTGGCGATTTTAGACTTTTATAAGTCCAGGTTTTCTTACAATGTTTTCCTTCATCAATGTTCAAGGTAAATTTAAAAAGTACATATGAATTGAAAAAGTCACATTGGTACGTGTCCGGATTTGAACCCACAACCTCATGCATGAAAGGCGAGGCCTTAAGCTCTGGGCCATCACGACATCTCAGGGCCATCACGACATAGACGTGAGATTATTTTATGGTAACTCTCCAATCAAGTAATGTTGATGGTTGATGTTACAACTTAAAAACGAAAAACTTAAATGGAGGCAGAATTACAGTTTGGTGCCGTTAATAGCACTAAATGATTTAAATTGTTTGTAACTGGAAATCTCTGTCGTTTTTATAATTGATTGTTCCTCATATAAAAAATAATTACTGGAACAAATTGTAGTATCACTTTATTGTTCCAGTAATTATTTTTATATGAGGAATGCAACAGATATCTATGTTTAGCAATTTGACCTAGATGTTCCGTTTCAATTTATGTGCACGCGTGTTAAATTGCAAACATTCGATTAACTAAAATCTGAGACTCATGAATCGAGAGGAAATGACTCTCTGAATCAAGAGTCAGTTTGATATGTTTTATTTCTAAATTACTGAATCGATTTTGATGAGTCTTTGCAATAGCGTACAGCAAGAACGTTATGGCAATTAAATTAAACTCTACACACGCGCTATAAATGTTAGCAACTGTATAATAAATAACAGTTTTGTCTCGAAATTATTTAAAGACATTATTTGACCCTCTAGTTACATAATAATATCTAGTTATCATTTATTGATAAGAGGCAATTTTGTTCATATCTTAAATGTTGCGTGAAACTCATACAATAGATCGTTATCAATGTTGTTAAAGTTCGGATAAAATCACAATAGTTGTTATGCCCGCATTGTTTACATACGTCACGGTATTATTTGCTTTACTCATTTTATTTCTCTGAATTTGTTCAACAACTAAATCGGTTGGTTTTTTGATGATTATACTATATCTTTGACTAGATAACTGCGACATAATATCACGCCTATAATGACGCCCGAAGGTATATGCCATTTATGTTTGAAGACCCATGAACTAGGGGTACGAGTATTTTTATCATAAACATTCCTGACTCGAGGTTGCCATAGAGAAATTCAAATGTTATGGAAAAAGCCAAGATCACCCGACCTCATGCTCAACAGAAGCGGTTGCGGCCACTGAAACAGTAACAACGAGGCAGTAGCTAACAATAAAATAGAAAATATCTATAAATAGAAATTAATAAAATTTAAGTATCTGTTTGTAATATCAAAATAACAGCTTTTTACTGAATGCATATGAAAATAACAAAAATACATTTCTTTTAATTTTGTCTGTCTGTCTGTTTCGGCTAATCTCCGAAACGGCTGGTCCCATTTTGACGGGACTTTTACTGACAGAGAGCCAATGTTATAAGGTCTAACATAGGCTACTTTTATTTTAGGAAAATTATTAGAGTTACGAGCAAAAAAAGAAAACCCTTGAAATTGTAAATAAAATCCGATTCAAGCGGCTAATATCCGAAACGACTGGACCGATTTTGACGGGACTTTTACTGGCCGATGGCTGATGTTATTAGGAGTTACTTATGACCTACTTTTATTTTAGAAAATGGATTAGGGTTCCGTGCAAAAAAAAGAACACCCATGAAATAACTATTTGCAAGAAATACAAAACTTTTTTAATTTCTTAAAAATGCCTTGTATTGGCCCATAAAAACATTGTGGTACACTTGTTTAATTCTCTAATACAACACGTTTTTTTTACAATTTAATATTTAAGTAGCGTGTTTTTGTTGAAACGGAACGCAAACACAAAACGCATCGATTCCGGTAGTGACGTCAAATGCTATGTGTCAAAGAATCACTTTTAGTTGAAAAAAAACTGGAGAAAAAGTTGGAACTTTGACCCCCAATAATCCCTGACTTAGAAGCTTCCCACTTCCCAGGTATGGTCTAGGTCTCGCAATGACGGCGAGAACAAGTGCCTTTCGGTTTCTTTAAGGGTCCATTATATGGGACGACTTCATTGGTCTAATGATCCAAAAGCGGTATTGCTGAGCATTAAATATTGAGTTCAATTTTCTGGTCGAGCAAAATGTATCTGACATTCAAGAGTGCCTGTTATGGTCTAATTGAAATAAATGCTTTGACTTTGAGTTTGTAAATGGGGTGTTCCATCAGGATTGTCTCAGTAACATCCTGGAGTTTGCAATAGAACATATTTGGCGGGTGTGCTATTGGTAGGTACTACCAAGTCCATTGACGGTCTGCCACTTTTCTACCTTATGCTCTAAGTAATAAGGTTGAAAAGTGGTCGACTTTAGAGAGCGAGGTAGTACATCTCTGCCGAACTTTACGAGGAATCACAGGCGTGATTTGTGTTATGTATATTATATTTATTTACTGATATGATTGATTAACGGCAATTTGTTTTATCTTTCCAGATGGGCTTGTGGAGTCATCATGTTTACCTTGTAAGTTTATTTTTTTGTTTACTATTCTGTCTGATTTGTCGAAACCTGACACAGATTGATAGACGTAAGACCCTTATCCGAGCATATGGTACGCCGAGAACTGCGTTTCTACGCGATAAAATGTGTTTTGATGCAGATACTATATTCCCGGAAAACTGATAGATAGCGCTATTTCGGTTGTCTGTTGTCGATAAATAATTGATATCCCATTTGTTTGTTCTGTAACTAATAATGTATTAAGTGCCCGGTTGATGGTAACAGGCTCGCCCCCTATTACATAGGACTTAAACATAACTGGCAAAATTTGGACATTACAGGCATTATGTTATGATAAGATACTTAAAAATTTGCTTGTAATTTTAATCAAAGTGATATTTTATCGTCCTTGCTCTCTTAATACCAGACGACATTTGCACATACTCGTATTCTTCAGCAGAGGCAGACACTACCTTTTAAATTTTCTAGAACGGTTTCGAAACTTGAATCTTGCGAAAACAACGTTTACGAAACACCTAGAAATATTTGCGTTGACAATAAAGTTGTTGAAGTTCCTATTATTTATTGTTCCGTATACAAACGTGTAAAGAGGCCTTTTATGTTACTTATCCATTAGCAGTTAGTTCTTCCGATTAGTAAAGACATATAAGTATGTGCGAAGTTGCCGACAATGTCTTAAATACTAAGGTTAGGGTCCTCTAGTAATATTAAGATAGTGGTGCTAATGTTACTGTACAAGACTAGTTGAAAAAAGTATGGTAAGGTGTTTTTTTAGTTTAAACCACAAAATGTCATTGTAGATGATGATAATGCGAGCTAGCCGATTTCGGTTGCTCTTATGTGACTGGCATTTCCAATTTCGGCAATAGAAATCAAAATATTAAATACTGAGCATGCACGGGCTTAACCTCGCGTCTCCCATCGTCAGAGCCGTAAGCAGGGAGAGGGTAGTAATCCTCCATAGATAAACCAATATCCGAGGTGGAAAGCAAAAATTCTAGCGCACGCTTCACTTGCTCGTACTCCTATTCTGATTTCTGTATGTATTATAGTACATTAGATGTCTGAGCGCACTCGAATATATGTATTAGGAAATTCTCTGATAAATCATATATACATGAACAACAATAACTATAATAACGGTTGTAAGATTTCCTTTATAAATCCTTTATAAGTCCAAAAGAAACCTATCAAATTCGAAGTTCAAGCTCGCTACGCTACTCTAGAATCTTATATTTTCGATTCATGGGCTTTTCTGTATAGATACTCCTTAAATCTAACATATCCAAGGGAGGTGGAGTGCAAATAAAAATTGAGCTGTTTTCATGGAACTGAAGGCGCACCTCCCTGGAAAAAATCCTGCACCCATAGAATTAACCTTTGGGACCTAAGATAGATCACGAGTTGCATCTATATTTTGATTTCGTTCATAAACTTTGACTTTGACAAATGAGTGTGCGGTCACGTGAGCGAAGTAAGGCATCCGGAACCGGGTTTCGGTCCCCTAGTAAAACCGGTTTTTCCCGGGTTTTACTATGGGATCGAAACCGGGTTTCGCGTAGATCGAAGCCGCGAGCTACGCGCTTTGGACGTGGAGTGGCTGGCACCAGCCTGTTATACAATACAAGATCCGCTTTAGCGTATTTTAGAATATTTATTTACATTACTTAAAGAAAATTCGACAATATTCATATACTTATCTCACAGAATTCCAAACATCATGACATGACCGACTTCCCTTTGTTCGCAAGAACATTACAGTCAGGCTTACAATTTTTTATCTTATTCAGATAAATAACTAGCTTCAAATGCATCCATCTTTTGAAAATAATTAGTTAAGTGATCAATATCTATGTTTGTTTACAGACTGGTCGGTTGTCCTCCGTTCTGGCATCGTAAACAGATGGTGATGCTGAGGAATATCATGGAGGGAAAGTACTCCTTCACCAGTCCTGAGTGGGTGGATATCTCTGGTGAGTTTATCTTGAATTATGACCAGTTCATTTGTTTACTTACCTGGTTATGTCTAGAGCGCTAGAGGAGCTAATCGTCTTCATCCGCAGCCTTACTTCATCCACAGCTGGGTGTATGGTGTCTCTTTTCCCTTGTGCCAATCACCAGGCTCATGTACCAGCCCCATCCTGGATTTACCCGCGACGGCAACAATGTCGTCTTCCTGAGAGACAAGAACATTTCGTACAAATGACTTCTCTTGGTCAAAGATTTTAATGCCCGCATTTTCACTTACATCCTAAGAAACCTACTTTTTAAACTTTTTGTCACGATAAAAAGTATTCAATGTGTTAAGCCAAGACATTTTCTTTTTGTGTGTAATATTTCATCCAAATCCATTAAGCTGTTTTAAAATAGCCTTACAAATTCGAGATGATATTGATAATAGCTTCGTGTACGATAATTATGCCATAACTGCAAACAAGTAAGCCATTGTCAACAACACCATAATTAAATTTGATCGACCTAGCCTACTTTGATTGCAACATAAAAACCAGTAACTTAACCGCATAATGATTACAGATGATCCAAAAGATCTAATTAGGCGGCTCCTAGTGGTGGAGCCGAGCGAAAGGCTTGACATCATCCAGGCGCTTAACCATCCCTTCTTCAACACTATGGTGAGTGCTGATACAATTTATGTTATCCTGGTAGCTAGCAAAGCGGTGTACTGATTTATAATTTTCAAATGGAAGAGCCAGATTAGCTCGCGCATATCAAATTTGCTAAGGTTTTTTGATATTAACAGGGGCCCAGTAGAGCAAATGGTCAAAAAGTGATAATTCATTTTTAACTGCGTCTGGTACTATTTTACAAATTGTAACGTAATTCATATTATTGTCCTATTACAAATCTATTATAGCGACCGTGAAGGATATTCACCTACAGAATTATAATCATCAATACGATTAATATCTATGTTAGTGTTGGCCTCAAATGTTTTCATGAAATTTTCGTTATACAACCTGATACAGGCCTGCAAATTACAAACAAAACAAAGAATTAATAATTTCGCGGGCTACTCTGGCGCTTTAACCTTAAAAACAACGCGAGTATGTAGTTTTTTTTTATTCCAGTCGAATAAATATGATACGATAAATCGACTATTTCGCCTCTGATTTCTTTTGCTTCATCGCACTTTTTAAAAAGCTTATTTGACTAATAGAACATCTGAATACAGCAGATGTTAATATTTTTGTTGTAAGCATTGACTTCGATGTGCACTAAAACAGTGCATGATGCACTGTAGAGCTTATTCTTTTATTTGCTTCTTTTATGTGTTCCTAGTTATTCAAAATGTAAAATCCATTATTTAATTACAAATTGAGTTGACAATAACCAAAAATAAAGCCTGCTTGCACTATATTATACTTTTAGCGTTATACGTTTTTGAAACATCCATAGATTTCTGTCAATCGTTTAAAATTAACAGGTACAGAATAATACTTGGCGCAAACGGCAAAATGCATTTAGTGTCATTGTGCTAGCAGGCTAAAATTCTTTGCTTATTTTCCTAACTTCTGGAGCACGTAACTAGGATCACATAACTCAAAGCGATTATGTTGAAACACAATACAAGTGGTACATATTTCTGCGTCCCTGGTAGTTATGGGATCAAGACATGACGCCGCTCAAGAAGTCCTTGTCCAGTAGCAGCCGTCGGATGTCTAGGATCGACCAGTTGACTATGGTAATGTCATTGTGACTAATTTATAACATTGGGTAATAATAGATATGACGAGATTCTTTTTTGGGAAAATGGCATGCTTATAACAAGGTGTTTTCATTACTTGTATCCTTTTCGAAGGTAACAATCCATTTTTGTATGTGGTGTAAATATTTCCCTATTTATTATGTACATACAATAGACTATCATGTTATTAAAATATGATATTGTTTCGAGAACTTATGTAACAAAAAACTGGCTTATAAAGCTTATAAGTTCTGAGTACCTAATGACAGACCAAAGTAGTTTGTACTACTATATGATAATCTACAAAGTAGTGTATTTGCGTCATGCCTATTAATTGTTGCAACATTTTGTGTGAACTATAATGATTTTCCTAATTACTTTGTTTAAACCAAATTAATAAAGCCAGTCCCTTAGATTAGTTTCCAGTTATTAACTTAGAAAGTTATCATTAACCGGGTGAAAACTATCTTTTTATCATTGAAACTTTCTCTGTATATGTCCAAAAATGGGAATTTGTTTGTGAACCTTTATTTTTAAATGTTCTTTAAGCTTCGGGTACCTATAAACACTCATACACATTTACAGACACGCACAGCACTCGTACATTTTTACATAATTACACTCACACGAACAAAAATATATTCAAATTAATGCTTATTTTGCAACCACTTTCTTTTGCATGTTAGCATGACTTTTCCTGTGTTGTCTCAATATTTCAATGTTTCTTTACTACATAATATGACTACTGTTTTTCCTTACTACTGTCTTGTCTTCATCAATTTGTTTTTTTTTTGTCTACTTTCCCTAATTTTAACGTCCGTCAGCTTAAGTAATGGTGTCACTCATCGGTTGTGGAAAACATAATTATTATAGAGCTCTCCTTATGTCCATTTAAACTTAAATTACAAGTTGGTAAGAATATTTCATCGCAGGATCGATTTGGTTTTGATTTAATCAAAATCTTAAAAACGAAAACTGAATGTCTGGCGGTCGCCTCACAGTTGGTAAGCCATAGGCTCAGGACTGCTACTTCACTCATTCTATAATTTTTAGACAAGCCACGTGAACGACGACGTGGCTACGAGGGCTTTTTGGGCTTCGATGGCACCATTCACCTTTCCACATTCAATGTTCCATGAACTCCTGGTACACATGTATTAACATAAAACCGTACACTCCAGGCTATAAAGAGCGGCGGGTTCAACGCACGCGCCAAGCTGCGCGTGGGGCTGGTGGCCGTGCGCGCGGCCGTGCGCCTGCGCCGCCTGCCGCACACCGCCACGCGCGCGCTGCCGCTCGGCGACGCGCTCAGGGACCCCTATACCATGCGCGTGCTCAGGAAGGTAGGATACACTCTTGGCTGTTCATAATATGCTTATACCCATTTTGCGCAAAAAAAACATTTTTAGATTCTCATCTGGTATTGGCACAGTGCAAGTGGGTAAGGCACGGTGTGGAACATATTCGCAGTGCAGAAGCTACGCAAACTTTAAGTTTACGCTGCACCAATGCTACGTCACAAAAACCAATGACAACTACACGACGCTGACGCACCGTATGCATTTCTATTTTTTTTTTTCTGTATGGCAATACGGGCCGATGTGGACAATTCAGCCAATGACAGATGTGTTGTGAGACCATGTGTGGCAAAAAAACCAAAATGC
This sequence comes from Eugnorisma glareosa, assembly GCA_947578425.1. Lineage (NCBI taxonomy): Eukaryota > Metazoa > Arthropoda > Insecta > Lepidoptera > Noctuidae > Eugnorisma > Eugnorisma glareosa. The sequence continues at coordinate 3,468,815 of OX387974.1, read as the reverse complement.
ATTAAATGTTTTAAACTCGACTTAATGGGAATCAAGTACGCTGAAACAAATAAACGCAGTGTTCACGCGGCGTCACCGCCTCCTGTTGAGGCCTACAGGTGTGTTGCTCTCCCGCATGACTCGGGTAACACCGGCAACGGCATCCATATCCTTTTAACCAGAACGAGGCAACGGTTCTTTGCGGCCAAGGAAGAACGACTGCTAAATAGTTTTCTCATACATATACTATGTCGTCAATTCCAGGTGATAGACGGATGTGCTTTCCGCGTCTACGGACATTGGGTGAAGAAGGGCGAGGGTCAGAACCGTGCCGCTCTGTTCGAGAACACGCCCAAGACCGAACTAAAGAGCCTGTACGTCAGCAACCTCAGTCGATAGCCGCCCCGACTGCTATGTCGGGAGACATCCTTGCCGTTGCTGCGAACCTGGTATCTTGGTGAGTGTCGTCTAGTTAGCTGAAAGGGAAACAGATAAAAATGTTTCGAAGTAAAAGAACGAGAAGGATAGATAGCACCATCCCCTTTTCGCACCATGAATACTGGAAAAAGCTGCTCTTTCCTTTTCTGGGGTCTTGGTGGATTATGATTGAAGTACTATCAGTTTTTGTGGGACAGAGATATCGCACTTCATCGTATCAAAGAATTATTGGAAAACCTCTGTTCTTCGATGTACTTGTTGACCTATCGGCCGGCGAAACTCTCAAAAGTGCCAAAACAGAGTCATTATGTATTATACTGACGGTATTATATTTTTACATAACTCCTCAACTTTGTAGAAGGAATCGATAGGGCTAGTTCATCAAAAAAGCTCTCGTATTCATTCATTTTAACAAGACTACTGGATCAGTAAGATTACAGCTACCGGGCCTACTCGTTGTTGATCAAGTGCAACTTTCGAAAAATATACCTTGATCTTGACATACACAATTGATGTCAAGGTTTTAGAGATCCGGTAATCGTACTTATTTATAATAAATTGAACTACTGCTTGAACTGTTTTAAATAAATAATAAGTCTTGCTCTTATGTTGCGGGAGAAGTGCCATTGTAGCACGCGAACTTCAATTTTTCTTAAGTTTTTTATGCAATTTGCCCGTCTATAAGTTGAGCAAAAGATTCGCGGCCGTTATACGTATGTATTTACAGAATAATAATCATTAAAATCATCAATACAACCCATTGTATGACTGTTTCATGAAAAAAAATCATTCAATGGTATTAAAAGAACTTAGAAGGTTAAGGTTATATTGATGATTTTAATGATTATAACTCAGTACCGCCATATTTGTTACGGTCGAGAATCATATTTTAGTCAATATACCTACAACCTGACACTGACCTGCAATTTGCAATAAAAAAACATAACAAAATTTGAATTTCGCGAGCTACCCTGGCTCTCTCACCACACGCTAATATTTATTGCGTTAATTTTCTATTTTATTTTTGTGTTTTCTCCAGGAGCTCTTCACGTACCAGGGTAGCAGAATATTCGAAGACGTGTACTTCGGCCACCCAAACAAGCCCGAAGCCACGTGTTCAACGAGTGATGTAGGTTAGTCGTAGTTCAGTGAGTAGTATATACACGTACTACATCGGTACACTAGTTCAATTGTCTACCTGTATTATTGAATGGCTGCAGTTGACTTTATACACCATAGTCAAATAAATAGTGTAAATTACATTTCGAAATTAAATATAGTACAAGAATTAAAGATAAAGCAATAACTGTTGCTGTGATGACGAATTATAATGTTGTTTTCTTGTGTTAGTCGTTAATTGTTTTCTCACTACTTTTAGGTCCACATTAGTAATAATTTAGTATTACTGAAGTCCTGTATAAATATTGTATTGATCAAATTAGTTTATCGTTTAATAGTGAAGTTGTGATCATACCGTTCGATTAATACGGCGTAGTACGTACAAAATGTGTTAAACATAGCAATATTGTGTCTATATGTTTAAACGACACAAACAAGTGATCTATTTAAATATCACAATAAGGTGCCTTCTGTGTTTTGGTGCAAGAATTTATATCGTTTTAATATTATTTAATTTGAAAACGTTTGGTGTGTTAGTAAGAAATAGTGTAAAATTAGTGCGGGCCTTCCGTTTTTTTTATAATATTTAGTTTCGAATCGGGTTTTTTGACGATAGATACATAAGGCTAATGAATACTGACAAATGTGAGATAAAAATATATATATTGAACCAAAATCAAGGAGATATTTTATTAAAACAATTTATGAAGGAAAAATATTATTTATACTTGATACTTTACAAACAGTACATTGCTAGATAACTCATTTAAAGTCCTAGAACGGATTAATACCTACTTTACTTTATACTTTACATACAATACTCAAATTTGAGGCTACACCCTGTGACAACACTATATATTTAATTATAAACCACACACAAGACTTATATGATCACGTTTCTTACCGTTTTTGCCTTACCGTGACATTTTGACATAGTGACAAGAACCTTGGTATCAAAATCATTTATGAAAACTACACATCCATACTAATATTTTAATGAGAAAGTAACTCCGTCTGTCTGCCTGTCTGCTGACTTTTCACGCGTTTACGGATACGCATGATATTTGGTACACAGGTTAACCATATCCTGTATTGCGACATGGGATATTTTTGATCCCAGTAGTATGTTCTCGTGGGATAATTTTCGACCTAGCGAAATTGCGGACCACGGCCAATGCTAGTAATTCATAAAGACAGGATATTATGTTTTAAAAATAAACCATATTAGTTGAAGTTATATAACTTACTTCACCTTCAGACATGTTATTATAAGTATAAAATGAACGTTCGAATCTAAAAACTAGAAAACAAAGACAAACTTGTTTATTTTTTGTAATCTATCGAACTTTTTTCTATCTCGGTCCAAACAGGATACAAATTATTATCTCCTTACTGGAATGCTATATTTAAATTATATTATACCAACATACGATGTCTGTATTTATTTATATTATGTAAGTCTTATATTATTGTATTTGTATCGCCTTAGTCATCATATTTTTATGTATAAGATCCGACATAAGCACCAAGAATATAGTTTTATCTATATAATTATGTAATGTAACTGATTCTAGATATTAGAAAAAGTAAATATATATTTTTTGTACTGAAAGTAAATATCCTCCTTAGAAAAAGATAATATTTATAGAATTTCCATTTTTTGTTGTTTAATGTAAACAGGCTTTTCTAGTGAATTTTTAATTTAAACATTTGTACTTTTTTCACTCAAAGGAAAGTAGTTTCCTTATCCAAACACAGCTACTTATGATTAAGACTAGATTTCTGTAAACGTTTTCGTGGAATATGAATGTTATTTTGTGATAAGATGTGCCACATCAAAGACAGCTTCTTAGTTATCACAATTCATGTTATTATCCCTTTTAGAAGAATAAATTTATTTAAAACTATGTGTCATGAAGTTTTGTACTTCCCCTCATATGTTCATTGACCTATCCTGCTTTGATAAAGTTCTGAGTATCCTTATAATTACAATTTTATGAAGACTAAAATGGGATATTTTCAGCTGCTATCAGTTTGAGTATGGAAAAAAAAGTTTTTATTATGTATCCAAATGAAATAAGTATATAATTATTTTAACTCATGAACAACATAAACATGCTGCATAACACACCACATAATTGATATAATGCGTGTTATAAAAATACAACTTTCCTGGATTTGTTCCAAAAAATGACGAATATTTTCCTTCAGCGCGTTGCAATAATTTCTCCCTTCCCTCTCAACGTAACTCGCGCAAGTCACGTAATTGTGCGCTTGTTTACAACTCACAACTTTTATGAGTACCGTTTTGGATCCATAGCTAACTGTATAGAGTTCATTTCACCTTTCAACAAAAAAGTTCTTTGTTAGACGAAATAGTGAATGAATAGGTTCCGTGAGCTTTGTCCCTTCCGACCACACTTTTATTTTATTGCACCTTGTTCAACTTCTATAAAAATGTAGTCAAAAGTTACAAAACTACGTTCTTCTTGAAAACCTGAGAGCGTCTTAGCGTCAGAAGGTTGTTCCTAAAAATTCAATGAACCTAGCAACTGGCGAAGTCCGCGCTAACTGAGGAAGTGAAAGTCGGCCGGAGTTACGCACGTGCGCGACTCGGAGAGCGCTCTAAGTAGGCGACGGAGTTATGCAGCCGCAACTTTAATTATAACAAATAACGTTCAGATCAATTTTTATCAGGAACCAGCGACGAATACACAGGAAAAGTATTAGATAAACAAAGCTAGAGCATGCCGCGTCACCGGCTGGCGGGCGGGGGCATGCATTCGATCGCTGCAATGGCATCGATCGCGCACGCCCCGCGCCGCCGGGCCGCGGGCCGCGCGCCCATTGGTCCGCGCCGCCGGCCACGTGACGCGCGCGCCGCGCTCCCATTGGTCGGCGCCGGCCGCGGCCACGTGAGCGGCGCGCGGCGCGCGTGGCCAGTCGCGGCGTGACAGCGGGCGCGCTTGTACCGCGCGCGTCGGCCGCGTGTCGACATGAGCCTGCTCGACACGCTCCTCGAGGCGGCGCGCTTCATCGAGCTGCAGGAGCGGCGCCTCCAGGCCGGTGAGTAGCGACCTGCCGACCTCGGCCGCCCGGCGCGCACGTGCGGGCCCGGCCGGCGCCGCCCGCGTCCAGTCGCCGGCGCGCCGGTGCAGCGAGCCGACGCCCGACGCTCTTGACCTTGAATAGCACGCAGCCCCCCCCCTCCCCTGCCGGCTCCACGCGCTCCCGGCCGGCCTCGCCCCACGTAAACAAAGGAAGCCTGAAATTTACTCGTCGGACGCCACGCACCGCACGTCCACCTCCGTTTACGATTACTGCCTGTTTCGTTTACGATACCCCGATGCCAGCCGTTATCGGTCCTGTTCGGTTATGTTCGTAATATCGTACGAGTGCACGCACTCCCAAATGTTTTTATTCGTGCTCACAAAAACAAGTCAAAAAAAGCTACACGTACAAAACAATCTGTCACAGCGAGTGGGAGTGGGTGGTAGGTAAGCGGTCTGTGCAGTGTATACGTGGAGCGAGTTAGTCAACATAACGCATGACGCATTGCTTTGGACGAGGCAGGCAGGGGGCGCTCGAGAGTTCGGTCAGCTGATCGACGCGTGTGCCGGGCCAGCGCGGGGGAGGGGTAGAGGGGGCGACGTGTGCACACGCATCGCAAGGCACGGCCAATGCGCTTCACTATATGCATTTTAAAGTAATTTTAACTCCACATCCTCTCAAAGTGTAGACACAGGTTTTCGAATGTTTACCTCAAGAAAAACTAGCACAAGGCACGGTTGCGTAACGGTGCGTGCTAGTATCTACCTCAGACACTATTGTTCTTACTACGCGATGAACGCATTGTGTTATTGTGCATTATCGAATCTGCTGGTAAACGCCTCCGACTGCGCTAAATAAACTGCACCATTATTTGCCACGCTCTCGTCGAAATGATTTCACGTCAATCTTTGCTGCAAGACAGCTTCTGCCAGCAACGACTTCAAAATCCCTTTAAGGATACGAATTGGTCCTTTAAAAGCCTAGAAAAAAAAACATAAAACCTGTTTTCACTAGAGAACTAACATAATACCATGATGTAAACAAACATCTATCTTATCAGTTAATTAGCACGTTGCGAAACTCGATTAAAACACACCAAAACATTGTTATGTTGTATGGAAAAATAATCTTTTGTATCCTCACTTAGCAACGTGTTACGTTCTACACTTCCGCAATACTTCTTTGTGATGCAAAGCAAAAAATCTTCAATGCACAACTACGCCGCGTCGAAAATAGGGTCACTAATGTTATTTGATCGTAAAAAGTTTCTATTATACTAAAAAGAGAGGTTTGATATATTTCCGGGCATATATAAGGGATATTAGATATAGAATTTACAATTTCTACACAGGAAGAGACGTCGAGACACATATTTTTATCATGGATTCGCAGATCTTTTGGAAGAAATTTCTTAATGAAAAAAGCAGTATCTTTGTGACTTTTTATCATTATTAAAAATGATTCTAGAGCCAGCCAAACCATTGTCAGTAATAAAAAAAACATCAGCTGTTTCATTCATTTTGACCATGTAGCAGGCACTTTTGTGTCGAACAGCTGATTCTTTTTAAACAACCGACGAAAAATTCCAACGGTAGGGGTTCTAGAAACGTGTATTATCCATGGTAAAAGTTTTTATAACGATAGTGGTTCCACCGTGTATACCAAATGATGTTGAAGGCATTTTAGTAGACACGATAAAGCTTTGAAATTGCCGTCTGGTAATATTATTAAATGAAAGTAGACTAAATGGTCTGGCGTTTATTGCAAGACCTATAAAAATAAATGAAGAACGAAGACTTTATAATCAGAACGAAACGAAAATAAGTTCCATAACTTATAAATCACAATTTTAACAGAAAGCTAACAGAAGAAACTTTAGTCCGTAACATAAATGTTATAGAAGAAAGTAATTAAAATGCTTGGCTACCTAAAAACTATGTGACGTCAGAATTTTTCAAGTAAATATCTAGAGATAGCTGAACAGTGAACTGAATAAGAATTTACGTCACTAATGAAAGTAGAGAAAATTTTCTAGTACTTACTTTCTTTGTAGTTCTATACAAATAGTAAAGCGTTGAAGACCCATCTACGACTGTGAAATGTAGGCTAGATATATGCTTTTCGCAAAGAAATGTACAATAATACAGTGTTCAACAAATTATTGTAAACTCACAAAGTAATAAACGTGAAGCCGGGAGTAAGAGAAGAAATTCAGTTGAGCCACAAGGCCGGTAATACGTTGGTCTGCAAACCGCGTTATCATGTTTGCCCGACACTTATCAGTGGACGCCGCTAGCCGATACCTATGTATAGTCGCATGGCTTTAGTACCGTTCGCCGACGTGACTAGAGGCGAATCACGATACCCTATCTACAATCAAAGCTTCACACTCCAACATTATTCTAATGACGTTGGATTTTGACTTTCCTTTCACACCAATCGACCCTTTCGTTTTAATTTCAACACGTATTTAAATATCTTTCATGCTATTAATATGTATTGTTTTATATCAGTGCTGTTTATTGCGACTTAACGTTTATGAGCGCGCACGCTCCTATAGGTTCCAGCGATTGCTATGGTCGATTCATTGCATCACACAGGTTTCGAACTGCCACTAGTAACATTTGTAATCTATTCCGTCATGTAATAGACACTTATCGTGTACCTTTGTGTTATGTAACTTTCTGTTACATTATTGTTTCAAAATAAAAGTCCCTTGGTTTTGCAGTTGCTTGCATTAAACGGAGGAGAGCGAAAAAATCTGTTCAATTCACTTTGAGTGAACAATTATTGTATTCATGAGCGGGATGTACCTACAAAGCCAGAGTTGTGAACACCTTCAATCGAGCTAACTCCGAAGAGTAATGTTCTAAATGTCTTTTAATGCACCGAACTGAGATGATTATTCTAGCAACTTCTTCAATATCTAGCAGAAACTGCACATATATCGAATCCAAAACGCTGTAGCCAAATCTAGCGTGTCTGCAATGAAGTCACGGTTGGTCGACGATATTCTACTGTTCATAATAATACTTTTACGCCGCTTCTAATTAGTGGGCCCCTCGGTGCTGGCGGTTAAGTAGGCGCGGCAAACAATCGTATCATCAAGGCTCGCGTAAGGTCGACGCCGCGACGGTACCGGGCGGGCAGAATGGTGAAAGGGATCGCGTGACCTCGCCATCTGCGACTGGTCTGTGAGGACGCGTACGTTCGACGCGTAGTATATTGAACTTCGGAGGAAACGTCGAGCTGCCGCAGCGGGCAGCGACGCACGCCGTTGCAGACATTAGTCACACAAACGACTGCCTGTGTTTCTACTTGCAGAAAGCCGATAAGATAATCTGAGTGCTTCTACTCGTGGCAAATATGTCTATGCCTATCGCATTATTCGCTCAAGTAAATGAAAGACTTCAACTAAACAAATTGAATTTGTTGCACAAGAAATTGAAACAAATTGAATAAGTTTTCACAGATTCAATGCCCGCTTTTCCCAGTGGTCCTAACTCCTAGTTAAATATCCATTAGACTTGTTAATATTTAGCCAGGATCCTGAATAGAGAGAGTGTATAACATTATCTAAATATTGCTTATGTATTAGAATCTGACAACGGTAACTTCAGCCAGATACCGTTAGTTTTTTAAAATTTCCAATGATTTGGAATATCTACATTTAGAGTGATATTATTAGAAATGTAACAACATTCTCGCTCGTGGTATTTAGGAGCGATTTAATAATTAGCTCAAGACGATGAGACGAACAATATTTAAACGTTATATACGAAGATATAAACCATCTTTTTGCTGTCCTCTTTGACAGAGTATCGCGCAAAAAGTAATCTGCCACTTGATTCATATGAAACATTAATCAATTCGTGTCTTGTCTCCGTTCATTTGCTGTATATAATATTTATCTTTTCTATTAAAGTATTATAAGTTTTGGGACTTTGAAAATTGATATTGTATGCTCTACTTATCGGCAAAATCAATTGCATAAATCAGGGAGTTTTCGCGCGACGCAGACGGCTCATATCTCGACATCCGGCGGGTGGCTCCCCCTTTCCCAGTGTTTCCACTTCGACTCACATGTCGTTAGTGTCATTAATGTTGTTATTGATTGTTCAAATAAGATCTTTTTCTTTTTTCTGTTCAGAGCTACAGGAATGTTCACTGGCTGGTGCTAATTGTATGTTGCCGACTTACACAGATGGGTCGTGTTTAATTTTGAAGACAGCTTATGAATTGACATCTGCATACATTAGATCAGTTTTTGCAGCCCATCGAACGATGCGTGAGAGAATACCATTGTTGTCTTTTTCATTATTGAATTAATTGGTGGCTTGATACTTGAAGCACTTGATTTAATGGGGACTCTAGCTTCCAGAAATAGAATCTAGGCACGGTGCTAGGTCGCGTTGCAACAACCTGCTAAACCGGCAGGTGTGGTTGCAAAAGGTATAAGAAGAGCGAGGGAGGTATTTGTGCGGCGGCGTGGTGTTCCCCGGGCGCGGGCGGGCGGCCCCCGGGGGCGGGGGAGGGGGGCTGGTGCCGGGCTGCACGCTGCACCGCACCAAGGTCAGCCGCCGCACGCATGCGCGTCCCTCCCCCTACCTGCCACCTTATCGGAACTCGGAACCTGCACCCGTGCCACTTATGCGTTCCTGTGAGTTGCACTCCAAGTAATGTCCGCACAGTCGCGCGAGGAGCTTCAGCTTGTGGAATCTTTTATGGCTTTTATTACTGTATACCCAGGGATGGATTTGCAGGATAGTTTGAAATGCTACTTTTCTGCAAAATATAACTTTTATGTTCATGCTAGTGCTTGTGTACTCTTATTAGAAACAGTTCTGCTGATACTATTACTGTTGTGCGCCCAGGATGTTCATTATCTCTCTAGTGTTTTCAGACTCGTCTTAATTGAGCAACCTTAAACTAAGTTTGGGTTTTGAATACAATTCTAATCCTATCAAAAACTTGTTCTGCTCTTCAATCGTTTCCGCATAAGATTTTGCAGTTCACGTCTGCAGTAAAATGGCTTGACTTGTTTTTTCCGCTTCCGCAAACCGACCAGGGTTCGGGGTTCCGCAACACTTATATGTATTAAACTATTCTTGGCGTGATAGGCGATAGCTAGACTGTATCTCGAATGTAAGATAAATAAACATGATCATAGGTTGTACGTACGTGGAGATAACACGTGCCACTCGCGGCTCGCGCCGACGTAACAACGTAGCACCGAATACTGAACGTTCTGTCGTAAACTTGGAGAAATCCTATTATGAAGATTAGTACTTCTGACGTAAGTGCTTCGCTTAATTTACATGATCATGCGTACACAGTAATCCATATCATGTACTACCTTTAGGATTTTACTCTATACTTTCCAGTCTTCGTTCCTTTAACCATGAACAGTCGACGACATGTTCGATATAGCGACTGGTCCTTCGAGCCGGATGCTCATAACTGTCCTGACTTTACAGTAATTCTAGATTCATCTGGGTCAAACTTGTAAGGTTGTAGTTTTCTGCTAAAGTATGTTGGTGTATAAGGGGAAGTCTGACAATACTGGCTGCGTCGGCCACGTATCATTAGAAAGCTATTCGCCATTGTGGCTCGTGCATAAGGAGCGGCGCGTCGCAGCTACACGACTGCCGACTCCTACGTTACTTCGCACAGTTGCGCCGCTCGATTCGGTTGCAATGTTCCATTCACCTTATTCGTCGACGACGAGGTTCAGTGACTCCGCCGGCGACCGACTAACTCCTCGGAACACGTCATCTGCGTGCTAATGCCGCCGCTGTTTCATCACCTACGGCCGATCGCCACAACGTTGTTTAAATTCTGTAGGTGTCCCGCGGTGCGGCCGTCGGGGCGACCTCTTTTCGCGGGCGACAAGCGAATGCGTCTCGCGCCGTCCATGCAGCGTTATGTAAAGTTGAGAGCGGTGCAGCGGTGTGCGTTGCGCTCGACCGCGTGCGCGCCCCCCGCTCCCCCCCTGCCCCTCGCGATTTCGTTCGCCGTCGGTTTCACTCGCGGCTGGCGCGGGGCTCCGGAGGTCGCGCACCCCGCCTCCTCCGCCGCCCGAGACGGAGCCGGTCCGCGGTCCGCAGCGGCCACTCAGTCGTCGAGCGGATTGCGTCGGCGGCGGTCGGCTCCGCGCCTCGGCTGTCGCTGTCTAGTCTGATGACCCGCTATCGCGACATGCCGACTCTGACTCGTCTCGAGTGAATTGCACCGCCCGCGACGTCGCGCTTGCAGTATACCACCGGTCGCGCTTCCGTTTCGGGAGTCTTTAGTGATTTCGCGGCTGCGTTTGCGACGGTCACGAACACGCTCGAGCTGACGACGTCGTGTCGAAAATAGCGTGCGTTATCATCGCGACCTCGAACGGCGAGACGAGATAGCGCGAGGTCGGCGGCACCTGCCCGCGCCGCGCCCCACGTGCCACCACGAGCTGCAGCCACTAGCGGCAATTAGCGAGTGTCCGACACCCCGCGACGCACCGCCAGCGCCCAGCGCCTGGCGCCCGGCGCCGACTCCTCGCGCTGTCTCCTCTCGTTCTCGGCGCTCGTGCAGTACATCCCTTGGATTTTTGCAATTGACGTTCGGAGATAACTAAGCTAGATTGTAGTATCAATCCTCAACTGGATGGCTTTCCAGAATATCATCCAACCGACTTCAGACGTGGGCGCTTACCTGAGAAGTTCGATTCAGGCAAATATCTTATCCACCAAGCAAACTAAATCCTTATAGGCAGTATCTTCGTAACGATGCGATGATTAGTAGTGTGTACTTGACTGTAATGTTATTGTAATAATTCCTTACGTAACGTAGTAACAATATTACCGATATGGATATTACAATGGTATCTTTATCGCTACTTGGTATAGGTATGATCAAGCACTTCGGCACATATTCTGTATAATTTAAAAACTTCACAATCTCATTTCGGTCAGTACTTACAAATATCAGGAGGCATATTCAGTGGTTGTCGCGTAAAATCTTGTGTCATTGAAATTTCGTCCATGTCTAATGTTATTGAATTACATTCATAAATTGTTCGTCCGGTGTGAAAATCTTGATGTGGATATATAACATTGTATTGTTACGGCCAATCATTATTATTGTTAACCCGAAACGACTGCAAAGTCTTTCAGTTGTCATTCATTCAGAATTGGGTCATCGTGCAATACATTTGTTTCTGAGTATTCTGTCGAGTCCTTTCGATCTTCCATTGTTGTTTCTTACTCCCAATATATTTTCTACCAATCGTAACAGTCTTGCGAAAATTTCGGAGCAACATTTTCCTTCAAAGGGCGTTTTCTTACGCCACGATAGTGGTGATATTTTCGTTGGCTCGCCTTTACGAGATGTTATTTATGAAACAAAAATTTCTGCTTTGTCAAAGTTTTGATTGCCGTAAATAAATGTCACGTTAAAAAACAATAAAGTTGTTGTATCGGATGAGATACTCCCGAATTTACGACAAACAACGATAACCGTGATAGCTAATGAGTCGATCTATAAACGCCAAGAAGACGAAATTGAGGATGTCCCTAATAATATAATCTTCGTAAACAAGAATATTATAGGTACATCTCTTTCCAGAAAACATTATTGTAAGCTGTAGGTACAGTTATTTATATAAGTTTTTATGCCGATCAATAGTCATCATTCAATGAAAACAAAGCAGTTAATGTCGTAGATAGCGAAAACGTAAGTCGGGAACTAACAATGTTACAATTACAAGTTAATGGAATCAATAAGAAAGTTTAATACCAAGCTGATTACCCGATAAGAGGAACATGTATGGAGGCAATAATCTTAATGAAAGAGTACATATTTGCTGAGCATACAAACAAGCTACAGTGGCAGATTTCCTTTGTTTATTCAGCTAATACAAATACTATGCTTTTATATTTGTGATGTGATTAATAAAAGCTCTATTATGAGGCTTAGGCCGTTACGGGAACGGGCGTTTACATAGATATAATATTAATTTTATTGTTATTGCACAAGTAATAATCGCTCTTCTTCTATGGACTATTAGCAGTTGCGCAATTTGTAAAAAATGCACGCTTGCATCGTCTGTCCTACATGTCGGGTAGCTATGCCACTGAGCTGACGCGTTGCTTTTGTAGTCTTTGAATTGTTTCATTGTTATTACTAGAATTGAGGTAGGACAGTATAGACATAATTGAAAATTAGATATCACAAGTTAATTTTGCTTATGTTTAGGCTCTGCACTATTTTTCGGCGAGCAATTATCTCTGGACCCGGTTGTCGGTGAGACGTTTGTGACGTCATAAATGCGTCGATTATTTACGAATTTTCCTCGTATCATACGCTTTTATGTCTTCGGATCTATAGAAAATTAACAATAGCTATAACCTTTATAGAATTCAGAGAATAGTGTTCATGCGTTTAGTAATAGAAGACTTGAATTCCACATGAAAATAAACGTTCTATGAATACATTAATCATCTAGAACATAACGCTACAACAATTAGATAATGCTGTAGACAATGTTAAATAATATGAAACTTAAATGCCAGATATGAAATAGGTCAATAGATATCCACAACAAGAGATGTATGGCAATCATCATAACAGTGTAATTTTACTCCATTCAAGTTTTTCTGAACGGTTGTAACGTTAAAAAGTCGCGGAGGACTTCAAGATCATGTGATAGAAAAATATTTCATCCTACTACAATCCAATCATCACATAGCAGTAGAAATAGTAATAAACATAGATTAGGCATGTATATGTAGCTAGCGTTGCGCCGGTAGGTAAGCGTAGTTACATAATATAAACACGGACACGTGTCGTCGTATGTATCGTTTATATAACCCGCGCGTGTGTACGCTCGCTTACGTTCGCCTCTCTATGACTGAGCCCTTACTTGAAATTGGCGTGGAAATTTATCCTGACCTACGTCTTGTTCATGATATCCTGGTTCAGTTCCGTTTATATTGTATACGTTTATATTTCATTTAGAAATAACTTGATCAATCAATCAACTTTACTCTGTTATTGTATTTTTATATCTGTGTAATAATATCAAATGGAACATTACTCTTATCTCAAATACATTTCAGTGTTGATAACAGTTCTGAAAACACAAAATTATCTATCCCCACCAATTTTTCATGATCTAGACTTTTCTGCACCGGCGTTTGTTGTTGCATAAACTCTGGTTTGTTATTGCTTTTCCACGATAACAGTACGCTTTCTGGGCACGTGTACATACATGTACACGGAGCGTTGTGACCAATCCGATAACGTATCTCACTTCATTTTACGAAAAGTTCAACACCTGTTCGCTTTTCTTTATTTTGTCATGCCCTAATGGTTATTCGCCTCTTAGCTTCCATTCAGTCTTGGTCTGCGTCATCTAGCCAAAAACACTATTCGATTCGCTTTTTAAAAGTTTCAGTGATGAGGATGACGAAATTCTGTCAACATTTCTTATCTAATATTTTTGACTTATATTATACCAGCTGTTTCTAGCGGCTTCGCTCGCGTTTTTGTCGGAAATTATCCCACGGGCACGTTGTAAATACAGCCTATGTCACTCAGGGATAATGTACCTTCCTATTAGTGAAAGAATTTTCAAAATCGGTTCAGTAAAATCCAGAGATTACCCCCTACATACAAACTTACAAATTTTACCTCTTTAAAATATTAGTAAAGATAACATGGTTTTATTGCATACAGGGCGGAAAATCCGTTATCACGCCTGAATAACATTTAGTGTACCTAACCAACCTGTCGAAAAAAAGAGCATCCATTGCAATATACATTTTACAAACTCAATTTGGTTACCTACATCCGTAAAAAAACTAACTTTTCATTTGTATTGTAGTCTTTTCGCACCAAAACACATTTCCGCACGTTCTTTTGTTTGCCGGTGGAAATCCACTATGTCTGCCAATTCGGTCGGCCGCAGTACCAGGGCCGCATGGTGTGGGAGGAGGTACAACTAGCTGTCAATGTCTGTCGGAGGCAGGCGCGGGTTGCGGGGAGGGCGCGGCGAGTGCACGTGCCCGGCGGGTCGTGCCATGCGTTCGACGCCCTCCCCGCACTTGTTGAGCGCCGCGTCGCAGCCGCGCGCTCCGCTGCCGCCGGCAGCACCTAGGTCGCTCGCACTTACAACACCCATTCTAACTAGCACCTTGACTTGCTCATGCATGCGCCATCTCATTCTTGCGAACTTCATTCCGCTTAAGAATTGAGTCTATTGATTTCACTTTGTATTTCCTAATATGCAGGGTTGCCCAAATTTTAGAGCCTTAATCTTATTGTTTCTTGGTTATTGTATGGTAAAAAAATTATCGTTGAATTTTAGGGTATGAAATTAAGCTGAACTAGGTAACTGAGCACTTAGTGCTCAGTTAAAATTTAAATGAAATTCTTTATAATTAAGACAAAGAAAACTTGGAAATTTTAAGAACGACTCTCCTTTCAGAAGGCATAGGTACATTTGGACTTTACATCACAACGGAGAGTTTTTCATTGTTTTGTGCTGAAACTTTCTCATTTTTAGGGTACCGTAGTCAATAAGGAACCCTTATAGTTTCGCCGTGTCCGTCTGTCTGTCTGTCCGAAACTTAGCTTAAATACTTAGTACTAGAAAGCTGTAATTTAGCATGAATATACAGACTAGTTACGCAGACAAAGTAGTAAAATAAAATCTCGAAGTATTTTATTAGGGTATATCTCCTGTAAACGTAAAGTGGTTTTTTTTTCTCGCGTACCCCATAGTTTGGGATGTCAGGTTGATGTAGATTCAAGTGTCCCCCTCTACCAGCTAAACGGTTGTGTGAAAAAATTCATGGTGTATATAATTATAGCGAAGTTAAAAGAAAAAACTATCACAACTAATTAGCCTTTACGAGTTTACGAGTAAAAGTCGACCAACTTATAAAATGTACTTTGATAACATATTTTCCACAAATGTAAGTTTGTTTTTTATTATAACAATAAAAATCATCGTACGGAGGCCAATCGGACCGTAGGAAGTGGATTAAATTATCGTTGTAAGACTACGGAACCCTATATTGTGCGTGGCCCGACACGATTTTGGCCGATTTTTCAATAAACTGGTTACGCAAACGGTTACCCTACGACGCAACACTTCAAAGAAGCCCTACGTTTTGAATCACTTAATTTTTTGTATAAAGCCTTCGAATTTCTTAATCGTTTCACAAACTTATAACAATACGCTCTGAACGTCAATTGACTTATACAATCCTTTTACTATACAGTATTTGTTTGGTTTCTTCAGAAAACTTCTGCAGTATATAAGCAATGAATAAGTGAACAAATTATTAATAAGTAATCAAGCGACTGTACAGTTAATGAACTTAAGAATGAATAGGACGAAAGTGAGTCTATGACAATGAGGACTGGTAGTCGTAGTTAGTTAATATAGTGGCCCATTGTAGAATGGGTATACTTATGGAAACCACCGAAGCGAAACTGGGCACTGCCGGCTACCGGAGACGTCGCGTGCAGCCAGAACTGTTCGGCGCGATGGGAGCCCCCGGGGAGTATTACACCGACACGCTCCACACCATCGCGATCAACACCAGTGAGACAGAATTCGGCAGCATCGTCGAGCCGATACCAATAACGCTCAAAGCATACAAACAGCTGCAAGCACACGGGCACGCCTTCAACGGCTATGGGCAACAGATGATAACATCGTTGGTGGCTGCTTCTCGTGTCCCCGAAGTTGAAAGGCCCTCCACAAGCCAGAACTTCGTCCCGAGTCCCGTGAAAGCTGTTAAAGAAGCTCAAATCCGACCACCCCCTAAGAAGAAGTGGATTAAAGAGTATTTAGGTGAGTTGTAGATAAATAGCTACTTTCCCGTAACACGTAATTTTTTACTGGAGATAACTTTCCCAATTTTGTCAAGGTCGTCATCGCGGGCATATTTTTTTTTGTAAAAAGAAATTCTCGATATGGAAGGTATTCAAAATGCTGATAAAGTGAATGAACTCCGTAGTCCGCAGTTTAACTACTTGCTGAATACACTGCAAATATTATTTAAAGCATTTTATCTAACAAATTGAATGCTGCCTCTGAAACTCTTCAGGCCATTCGACGTGTCAACAATTCAATTGTAATGCTATAATTTGAAAGTGATTCAATAGGTCAAATTGTCCACACGAGTGCATTATATGACCTTGCCGTGTAACCTCGTCTTGATTTTGATCAACAGAATCCAAGAGCACGACTAATACGCACATTTATAATACTTTAGTACATAAAGCGTTGTCAATAATATTTGTTTTCGATGCTCTTTCATTATAAAATTTATATTAGAAAATTATTTGATAGTCTTCTTTTATCCGTTGAAGTTAGTCACCCTTTCAATGTTCTTCAAAGGCTATTTTGTTTTCTCTAAATATGTGTTAAATCTATTTCGATCAGTAGGTGTTGTTCTATTAAATTCTGCGTAGTAAGCCTTGCCATTGTTACTATTATCACAATTTACATCTCTTTTATCCCTTTCATTTGTATAAGGTACTTACTCAGCTATATTATCGAATGGAGTTAAATACAATGTATGCATTAGTAAAGGTTATTTGTGATTCTTGGCACTTAAGAGAAAACATTGTATTGTTGAAAACGGGTCACTCTAGTATGTTGCCCGTAGTAATCTATGACCTAGCAAGTATTACTGCTACACTGTTTGGATCTAAGCAGCTTACAGCGGAGATTGTAGCTTGTAGTGCGGGAAAACCACAAACAATGATTGCTTACGTTCAATCATTGGTCATATAGCAAAGTTATTCTGTACTTCGTTTTTTGTTCACGTTTGAATTTTGCTTCAAGTAAAGCGTTTGTTTGAATACTAAACTAACCTTACTCGCAATTTTGTAAATTGCGTAAAGTATTTTCGCACCTGTTGACAAAAATGATTGAATACTTTACAAACAAAAAGAAATAAGTTAAATTGAATGTGCTAAAAAGGATCTTATTAACTGTAAAGGATATATTACCAACGGTATTGTATTAAGGCAGCATAAAATACGAGGAAGAGAAGCCACAAACCAAAACACCGAGGTATTGCGTGCGTACTAGTCAGCGTGTTGCCGTCAAGGCGTTCTTCTTCCCAAGGTCGTAAATATCGTAGCGTATGTGATGTTGTGTCCATATGTCGGTCTTGTATAGACATGCGTGTTCCAAACTCGCTTTCCCTCGTGACCTTAGGTCTATAAAATATTTTCCTCGAGTCGCTATTACGCCTGTTTTATTATTGGGACGAGAAAACATCTCATCCTGCTCCAAAATGGTCATGCATCTTATAATGTGTTTTTACAGTGCTAAAAAGGTAGGTCCTTTGAATCGAAGCCGTCGAATTTTAAGCTGAAATCGAAATAAGTAATGCTATCAATATTATTCAAGAATCCAGACAATTTCTGTCACTCGTTTTCACAAAAGAAGTCGTAGATGTTATTGAAATAATAGCGAGCTTAGTAATGTGGGACGTTATCAAGTACATAACTGATACTTTATCTATTATTTTTGTAAGAGTTGCAGTTTTTTACTACCTTCAACTGGCATGATTCTAATTTATGTACATAGTGTTTTATTATTTCGAATATTGCATATTTTCCAACGGTCGAATAGTTTGAGTATGTTAACAGATAAGAGGATTGAGCAGCTTCGGTTTATATTAATCCTCTATTTTTTACGAAACCACAAACCGTCAAATTTTTTGGCTGATGTGGATGAGAATGATTGATCTTTCTAAAAACTGTGGTAAACTTGAGGAAGATACAATAACAACGTATATCTCTGCAATAAGCCAATAAAATTAGAGGAAAATAATAGCAATATTTTACGTAATAACCAGCGGATGTCGCACACAATGAAAGTCGTAATCCAATAAAGATGGCCGGCGTGTGTCAGCGTGACGTGGGGCGGGCACGGTTGCGTAACAGACATAATTACATAGTTTTATAAGATTAACTACTTAATCAGGTGTATGCAGAGGTTCGCGACCCCCACTGCCTCCGCGCTTTGTGTCAAGGCTTCACCACTTCACACCAAAATCCTAAATACAACTACTAGCGTCGTCCAGTAAATAAAAATTGTTACATTTTGATGTTCTCGTTATTAAGGCTTCTTGTTGTTTGGCACTTATGATAATGAAGCCATGTATTGTTATTCTGTCGCTAACCTCATCGTAACCATATTATTTGTTTTCATGAAGATTATCTTATCGGAGTTTCTTTTGTTTCACTCTTTCCATACAGTTAGCTCTGGTCGGCACGTCACAAGCGCGTAATGAGTATCATTTCATTAGATTGTGTGCTCTTTGTGTTTTGTAATAACGCCCATATTGTGGTCTTCTGTATTTACTGTACGCAAATTTATCATCGACGAGATATGCGCTTGACGCTACCTATCTTTGTTCTAGAACCAACTTAATTACGGGGTGACCTCTACTATTAATGGTTTATCGATTTAAGTTCTGAATTTTTCTGTTATTCTGGCGAATACGTAATCCGAAAGCGATGATTGATAAGAGGTATTCTTTGTATAACACATAGGTAGCAGTTGAATGTGCTCATAGAAGTCATGGAGCATCACGGATTCGTCATTACCTTCTAACTGGTAATGCCCAGTTGAGATTGCCAAGGCAAATCTAATTGTTATCGAGTGCGCTACACGTGTCGTGCGCTTGTCGCGTAATGGAGCGTTGTAAAAATGTGGAGCGAGCCGCCGCGTATTTGCGAGGTTATTGACATTGAGATAAAATATATATCACACCCCGAAATTGTAACACTTGGTTCAGTTTGGACGCTAGCCGTAAGTGTTCGCTTTCGTTGACGTCTAAAGTGTTAGTCCTTTCAGTCTGGTCCTTTGATCCTTCTAAGTTTATTTTTTGAGTATCGTAGTCTGTCAAGTTTAATGAACTACGATCTTATTGCTAATAAAGGTCCCTTGTCAACTTATTTGTTGGAAAATCTAAAGTTTTAAATTTTAATGACTCAGCGCCCTAGAAACACTCAGTGCATGTTAATAACTCTCCAGAGTTGCAGAGTTACAAAAGAGTTAATTTTACTGTCCCAGTCTGGTGTAGGTACTTGGAGGCAAGGTGTGAGTGTGTATGTGCATGTGCTAGGTATTGTATACCCTACCCCCCTCGACTTGAGAGCGTTGCAGCGGCGGCGGCGATGCGTTCGGGTGAGTTCGTGCCGCGTGACGGCTTGTCACGTGCCGATGCCGAGCACACCTCTTCCCCCTCGCTAGCCTGCCCCTCTCCCCCCCGCGCTGGCCCGCCGCCCCGCTTATCACTTCCAGACCCGGAGGCTCCCGCAGCCCCCACTGCACTCCCTCCTCACTGAACTAGTGGCCCTCTCACTACTCTATATTCAATTTATTACACGTAACGCTTTTGTTCGGTAGAAAACCTTTTCTACTTATACCGACGTAGTATACATTCTCACATTATGTCTAAATGTGTGCGTACCCGGGTACATCGCAATGACTACCTTCGGGTAAGTTGCAATAATTATATTTCTCTAAAGTTGGGTTTCTAATAAAATATAAAAATAATCTGGGTTTTAATGTCCTAATCCGGCTCCAGGCGGGATTTATTACAACTTTTCCTTTTTTCTAAGGACCCAATATAGATATTTAATGAAAAATTTAATTAGGTACATAAAAGATACTTATCCGAGTAAGTACAGAAACAGAAATCTAGGTCCTGTTCCTAAAAAATATTTAAATTTTCGTGGACATGCATAGAACTACAAACACTGGGGATCTGCAAATCGGGACCTTGATCAAAATCTCGGTCATGTATAATATGATATAGGTCAAATGGCAATATATTGAACGCAAAATGTTGAGATTTTTGCTCTTAGAAACTGAGTTAACAAAACATCGTTTTTTATAACTTTTGAACCAAAAAGAAAATTTGTAAGACTGCGAAATCCACGGATCCGACTAAAGAAACAATTCGGGCATTATTTCAAAGTTACTCAAAACAGTTTAAAAGCAGTACAGAATGAAATCCAAGCCACACTTTTTACCATTGTTTTAAAGTTCGCACTTTTATGTTTTTAAAGCTCTGAAGAAGGTAAAGTATCGTATCACTTATATAACGTCGTGACTCAAGGGGCACGTGCTGTTTTCATTGTCCTGTGATTTTTTGGAATTTTGTGAGACTCAAAACACTAAACTTCGAAAGATAAAACATTTTGTAAGTTCACTGAAATTTCAGGTGTTAAAGTCTTTTTCATATTTGATGATTTAGTGTAGTAACTAATCGATAAGCAGGAAAATAACCACCGTTTAAGTTGATAGTTAGGTTCGTCAAATTTTGATGAATTCAGTTAAAAAAATCGTGGGCTTTTAAATTATTTGCCTGATGAAACAGATCGTTTATTTCCAACTGATGCAAAAGAGTATAATATCAGAGGCTTCGCAGAAATTGATCACCGTTTTGCAAGCCACGTTCTCATACAACCACCGCCTATTTGGTGCTGGTATTTTAAATACCGGTCTCAGCTCAGATCAGCAACAGATGCACATAACAACGATACCGGTTCAGTAGTGTCTGGAATCACAGTTTCACTTGTACGTGTGGGTGTCCGCGAGTCCGCGACGTGGGAGATGGTCGGTGTTTGCGTGTTCGTTGCTTGTAGGCGCGCGCCCGCCATGCGCAATTGTACCAGGCGAGCATAATCCAACAAGAGGTGTTTTGTTTCTGCGTACTACCTGTGGATTAATGCTGTTCGTATGGTAATGCTTTCTCTATGAATTTTATGGGGGTTTTGGCACTTTAGGATTATTTTTTAACTTTAATTTAAAATTGATCAATCAATGCGATTGTCGATCAAGCCGTCCAAACTTCGCGCAAAAAGTTTACGAACTTCAATTTTTTTTTAAACTGAAAGCGAATGTAAGTCAAGTTTAGTCAAGTAAGTAAGTATGTCATTAATTTATGCAGAAACATTTATTGTTCATGTAACTTCAATCTACTTAATCAAGCTATTAAAATACTTTGATGAATACTTAGTCAGAAAATGAAGACTTACAGGATATTATACCTCACCGACTATATTTTTAAATGATATAAGTTTTCAAATTATATTTGCACAAGATGTTATCGTTATTGCGCGGGTCATACATAATAAATAGTCTTGTTATTTTACGTCACCTCACGAACACAACCTCGCTTTCCTATCCAGTTTTCAAAGGTTCTCAAGGACGAATCTCAGCGACTACATAACAACCCCCTGTGAGGTTCCTAGAAGGCCAATGACGCACGTTACTGCTGCCCCTCCCCGGGCACTACCTACGCGCTCATTCTGCCCTGGTACTGCCTGCAGTTGACAGCCAATAAGCCTACATCATTTTTTAATTTGTTGGCACGACAGGACAGCTCGTCGAAATGTTTGCTTGTCCATGAATAAAATATTTAAAAAATCTCGTATCAAAGGTACATTACGAAAAAACTCGAGTGTTAAGGCTGTTGATTTCAACGATTATATTGTATTTCCTTAAATCTAATTGAGTTGAATGAATAAGTAAATGATCACCATAAAACTACTGTTTTCAACTTTTTGTTCCCTGATTCTAATGCAATGAAGTCAGTTTCTACCAGAATACTGAATTATTTACTGCTGGTATGTTTCTCAAGCGTATTGAAATAGTCAAGTTCAACATCCGTATAAGTGATTCTACTTAATATTTATAGCGCAATTCGGTATTTTCTCCATAATATTCTAATCCTTGGTCATTGTCCTTTTCTACTCCAAGAATTATTTTTCAGATACAAAATGTCGGGGTTTTGCTACCAATGATAAATAATTTATCTTGAAGTAAACATACTCGATAAAGATATAAATATGTGAACTTTGCAAAAGGTGACCTACATAAAAACCAAGTTAGATTGTACACCTAATAATTTTTGGGTACAAATACACGTCCAAGAATATTTAGTCAAATTGAGACCTTAAAACCTGTTTCTGCTGTCTAACATGATTTAGGTCAGATTATGTCTAAGAAGAAGTGGACTTTTCTTATGGATTTATCCTAACCAGTGACACCAAAACACTGTTTTTCGTGCTTGATAACAACCACGATTATTTCTAAAGGATAGACAAAATGTTTAGAAAACATTACGCAAACTTCATTGACTCAAGTTATATTTAAATTTTAGTTTTGGGCCATTACGAGTATCTCTCTTATTTTGTTCTAGTTCCTTATTTATGCACACGATTTGTGATCGACATCATCTCAGGTCTCAATCATCTTGGCCTATTATTTTTAGATGGCTTCATATAATTGGCGAAGTTTATTAATTTCAGGTCTACTACGATGATGAAACGTCATCACACATTATAAAAACGTTTGCTTTCTTAATAATTGTAACTTTGTATTGTGAAAAATGTGTCCCTAAGATTTTGCTCAACCAAATGTAGTTATTTTTTTTAAATCAATCTACAATAATCAACTTACAGAGGGCACATTTACATTTTCATCGTTTTCTTGCGTTTCTGTGTTTTAATTTTCTACTCATAATATCTATCCTCAATTGGGTTTTTATTTTCGTTTGTTGTTGAGGTCACACTAGGATTGTTTATTATCTGTTGTTTGTGATAGTTCCTGGTTTATAAAGAAAATGTCTTTGAATTTTTGAAGGTAGAAGTTAATGCACATTGTAAAATATCATTTTTTTTCAGCTATCCGTCATAAGTATCGTATCGACTATCTACTATAAATTATAAAATTACCAAACAATTGTACATGGAAATGTATGAAATGCTTCTAATTCGTTGAATACCTATTGTGAAACTGACTGCGTAGACTCTCCAAGTCGGCTTACAATATTAATAATTCACTGATGCTGTTTTCAAAAGAACAGCAAAAATAGGAAGAGATTTGTCTAAGGCATTTGACTTCACTAACACTAACTGAGAATTCGCTTTTTGAAGTTGAAGACTCGTGGGTTGATGTTAATAACCTCTTATTTACGGTTAAGGTGTAAGTTGAAGCCTCATTGATCTGTTTATTCTTGAATGGCGGCTATATGTGTAAAGTCGGGATGTTTGTCAAAGTCACGAGTGCAAACTCCTAGGCCCCGTCTGGGACACGCTTAAACAATTGTAATTCATTTTGAATACGATTGAATAAATCGGTCATTAACCACCCACCGTTTATGTTTTCCTATTATTTAGCTCGAGGCTCATGTAGTTTGTTTCATTGTAGAAGTGAACGTATTAGCTCATCTTTGTGTTGAGTGTTGATTAACATCATTCTTGGGGGTTTTATTTTCATTCTAAAATTCTTTAACCTATTCATATTTTGGACTTGGTTCAAGGTTATGAACCTTTGTTTTGTTGGAATTACCCATTCTTACAAAATACAGCACATTGCTGTTGCTAGAGATGTGTCTATTACACGTGTGCTGATTTCTATAAATATCTTCATTCACATCAATAAGTTAACAAAGATCACGCAATCCGAGGAGGTAGCTACGTTTCAGTTATTATGTTTATATGTTCTATTGTACTCGTACTTTGCAACTGTAAATGGTTTTTCTACTTACCAGCCAACGTTAACGACATTCTATTATCCATTAATGGTTTACTAATTTCATTAATAGATGATGATGAATTAAATAATATGAATGAAATGAAGGATGGTGAAGTGTTGGAAGAAGCATTAATATTGTCATTATAATGACTAATACAAAGAATCTAGAACGTGACGATGCTCGTTACTTAGGTCGCAATAATTAGTCATTCAATCGACATTTTATAGTGTATGGAACTCGGACAAGAAATAACATACGTAGCCAGGTACAGCGTAGTCACTGTAAGATAAGAAGTCAATCATTATTGTTCGGATTGCGTTACTGAAGTTTAATATGCAGCGTAAAGCCGGTACCGCAAAGCAAAAAGCTAGGCCTTACAAAATATAAATAGCAGAGCTCTTCATACATTATGTATCTTCGTTACGTAAAATACTTTTCTAGTAGGTATATTGAATAGGTATTCTAGATGGCATGTAGTCTTTAGCTAAACGAAAACAACTTTGTTATGTATATCTCTCGGACGTGATATAATAAACGTCTGTGATATGTACCTATCTGTTATTAATAGTGATTCGTCGTATGTTCTCGATAATATTTTTTTATCAGTAAAATACATGTTTTTTACCTACTACGTGGACAAGATCTATAAAACCGTAGAGTTGGCTCGACGCTCAACAAAACAAGCCCACCCAATCTAGTAGTAGCAGACGCCAGTCATTTTACGGGCTGGTTACGACGCGACTTGTTTTTTCTGGCACCTCGCTGAGCAGCTGATTTTCGGCGTGGCAACTGTTAACGCCAAACAAACCGAAAGCACGCGCGCAACCACATGTGCTGACGTAATTGTATCGTCAGACCACGCCCCCGCTTCCGTCTCTTTTACTACACTTGGCCCTATCCTCTGTCTCACTCGGCATTGCAGCGTGACTGATTATCTTTAGTTTTACTCTACTATAAACTTTATTGCATCTGCGTAAAGTTCACTATCGGGTACTGTTACTATCTGAAAGTAAAGTGGGGTGATGCTGTCTCATTCGCTCCGATGTGGTTGTTTCATTCACACGGCTCGATTGAACGCTTGCGGAATATGTTCGCCTGGTAGTTTACCGCCACGGACTGCAGCCGTCGACGAGCGGTTGACACGAGTTTGACAAGACAAGTGTTGACCGACCTAGGATCGCTCGCTCATTTCTAATAGGACCCTAATACTGACTGATGAAAATATTTTCGTAATCATAATTGGGTCCAAGATACTATGTTGCGTTGTCAAGTGTGTAGCTCCTTCTGACGTATCACCTTTGTTTACAGAGGAGGAGCCGAAGTCGCCGGTGTCGGTGCGAGTGGTGACAGGGCTGCCGGTGACGCCGCGCATCAACGGTGTGGTGCGGCCGACGTCGCCGGTGCCGGTGGTGCCCCCCTGCGCCCCCACGCCCTCCAGCGTTGCGCTCGAGCCGGTCCCTGCGGCGACCGCCCCTCCTCCCGCGCCCCTCCTCGACTTCGCACAAGAACATTCCAGGCCGCGAACGACGAGTAACAGTCATGGGTATGTTCTCCTAGTAGCAGCGGTGTCTGAAACAGCTGGAGATTCGCACGACGCGCGGCTGTCGTTGTTTGTTGTTGCACCTATCGGAATGTTTTTATTAATTATCAACTGTTTTTTTTTGTACTAAAACAAACTCGAGTTTTAGAACTAGGCATAACTATTGTTCCTCTTCCTTATCATTATCATAACTTACTTTAAGTGCACAACTTTTTTTCGTTAGAAATATATTCAACTAGTCTTCTTTTCTGCCTTCGGAGATAAAACTTGTGTTGTTATATTATGAAGCTCGTTTGCTACTGTATGGAGCTAATTGAGAATACTAAAATATATTAAATTGCAAAAATTTTAGGATGGTTTTGTAGATAATTTAATGAAATATCTATTAGTACCAGCCAATTAAATAATTGTAGTTTCTACTTCAAATCCTCAAGCGGCGCAAATATTGTAACCTTATCGGTAACTTACAGTTTTGAGCCGTTTGGGGTCGAAACGCTCGGGTCATGGGGCCCGAGTGCACGTCTCAGGAAACATCTCGCCGACTGGTCGACACTTTGCGTGACCAGAGGGCTGGCTCTTTCTTTGGTCAAAGAATTAGCATCGCCATTCAATGTTGCCAGTCTTCTGGGCACGTTTCCGGATGACATCAATGGGGAGGAGCACTTTGACGCCTAAGTGTCCTATTGTCGTCGTTGTATATATGTAGGAACTTAGTTTTAGTCTTCTTTTTAGCATTATTTTAGTTCTATTTGTAGTCTGTATATAATGTACATAGTAGATTAAATAAATATTCATATCTTTATTTTGCATAAAGTGTGGTGCACAATAAATACTAGTTTATCTCAATTCTTGACAAGTGAAATAGAAGTTTCAGCGTAAACAACGAACATCTTTAATTTTATTAAGTGAGCTCGCGCCATAAATGGAAATCTTCCAAAATGGTAGATTTTAAAATGACAGAATATGTAAATAAGTTTGAACTAAACAAACTTTGAAGCCAACCCCAGCATAATTGGGAAAATGCTAGGCAGATGATAGTGATGGTTTGATAGAACCGAGCTACTACCACTGCTAATGCTGTGTCGTTAAATCTCGATTTTGGTTTCAGACACTAAAATGTTAAAAAAAAAAAAAACATTGCAATAATGCAAAATCAGCAATCAGTATTACTGAGCCATGTGATTGATTTGATAAAAATTAAATGACATACGACACTGACACACAAAGCGAAGGAGGAAAACTAATGTACACGACATCAAGCGGTCCATTTAACAAGTTTATTATAAAAAATGAGGACACCTGTTTATGCACTGCTATCTCTTCTTACACTTCTCGCGTAATTTACAATGCACTGATGAATTAATAAAGCAGATCTAGAACGTTCCCATCATAGAAATACAATGAAATGTAAACAGGACATAAAGGAAATTATAATTTTCATCCTGGCGTGTCATCCTTGCAATGTTATGCTGTCCTAGTATAAGCGCGTATGGTGCTTCTATTTTTCTTTTTCAGTCGATTGTTGTCAAGGTTTGGTAATAACAACCATGAATTGAATATCTAATCAAACAACTAGGTTTTGTATTCATCAGGGAATAGTCCTTGTCAGTATCATTATTTGTATGCATCATCCATTCGAAGGTACGAGTATATATACTCGTACCTTCGAATGTACGAATCCATTCTCGTACACAGTCTCATATACACGAGACTGTGTTCCTAAATGCGTATGGACCATGTGCCGTGTCATTTACATCTATTTTTTAGTCTCAATCATTAAGAAAAACATTGCTGATCTATGAATAAATAGAAAGTGCATCCGGTAGATACACAATAGTGAACAATGATTTATTGTTAAGTCAGAGGTAATCATAAACGTTAGTTGAAAGCATTTTTATTTTTAGTATCGAATGATAACCTGCTACCTGTGAATACAATTTTTGTCCACAAATTCAAAGAGAGCAATTTGAAATACAACGTTCTCAATTTCCAACGTATATTTGTCGGCGGCCGTTGGGAAAAACTTGACACGATTCTAATAAAAATGTTATACATAAATTTGACCTTTTCTGAATGTAATTATAACTTATTCATTGGTATCCTGTTTTTTACGTTGCGTGTATAATTATTTTTTTATTTTAAATAATTTGTATGTTGCAAATATTAAGTTACTAAAAAGTCAAGGTCTCATCTTTACCACAATGTAAGACAAGACGCTCTAAAATTAAATGAACAATTGACGGACAAAGATAATGCAATATATTTAATTAAAACAGTTACTGTCTGGTATGAAATAATGGAATAATCCAGACATAGTTATGTCTATGGAAATCATAATAATACGCAATTATCAACAAAGCTATGACACGCGCTAGCGTTGTCTAGTTTCCTTATTCTCTGAGTTAGTTGTATTTTAATATATATATATATATATATAAATCATTGACGATGCTCTCTGAAGAAATCATTAGTAGGTATACGTCATTTGATTAAACTTGATATAGAATTAGATGGAATTAAATGGAAAACAGACAAAATTGGCGTAAAGGATACCAGTTTAAATACTTCCAAAGATCTACTTAGAGCATCACATGAGAGAGAATGAAACAAATGAAAACAACAAGAGTACTGCGCACGTAAAACGGGTGAGTAGGAGATTGCGCAAAAATGGTTACATAAAACACAAACAAAATTGTTATGATTGCATTACGTGCGTTATAGGCTATAACGCAGGTGACGATATCGCGAGATTCAAAATCGAAGGATTTGGATTTGATTTGATATTTTATTAATGCTAAATATTATTTGGATGAAAAATCAAAAGTCTAAAGTTTCTTCCAAAAGTAACATGCATGTGGAATCAATTGGGCCTATTGATGAGTTAATTAATTAATTGTCAACAGGCCACCCCCCATCCCTTCCCCACCATCGGTTAGCAGTAACGGCAGTGGCAGCGGTTGCAGCAACGGCAGCGGCAGTGGGGGCAGCAGTGGCAGTGCCCCTCGCGCCGGCACCAGAGAGGTTCACAACAAACTGGAGAAGAACCGGCGGGCACACCTCAAGGAGTGCTTCGAACTACTCAAGAGACAGCTCCCCGCCACACCTGATGACAAGAAAACCTCCAACCTTTCTATACTCGGCTCCGCTATTAGGTATATTCAGGTTAGTATCAATCAAATAACTCTTTGCAGCTCTGCTTTCCTGGTAGTCAACGCCTTTGAAACAAATGTCGATGGCCTTCACGCTTCCCCAATTTGTTTTATTAACATCATTATGCCGTTCAAAACATTTACTTTACAAACTAATATTTTAGTTAAGCCACTTACTGTTCTACTATAATTGATTATTTATTACTAGGCAATTATGAACGGCAAATTAGAGCGTTCTTTGTAGTATCATCATAGTACCTACATTATCATTAATACGAAATGATAAACTAAAGATCTGATTTTTTTTTAAGTTCTTGACGTGTTTGACTATCAATTTTGCACAACAAATGACAAATTATCTTAATTAAAAGGTCGCGAAATTCCTCTTCGATTATTATTAAATCTGTAAACATCAGACTGATTAGATTAAATTGATTTTGTAACAAAAAATTGCTATTACAGAAATCATGTCGCTTCTTGGAAAAGTTATATGAATAATTTTCATTTACAATATAATTTATCATTCGTCATACTTTAATCACCAATGCTGTATCTGCGCAAAGTGACCTCAATTCGCGACGAGAGCAGTAAATTTTAATTTTATCTAAAAAAATATTCCACTTCTCCCAGGAGTGCGACAAGACAGGCTAGGGAAAAAAAAACTAAATAAATCTAGATGATACTGGTTTAATCTAGTTAACGCATGTTCTTTTATTATACATGCATGCGGTATATATGAACCTACGCAAGGTTTGCATCCCATTGATTCTAACTAGCTATTAAGTATATCGTGCTTGACGACGGTACCTGCTTTTTACGCCATCATGTTGTATTTCTAGTTTATTCATAGATTACTGATCTTTTCGATATTTAAGAAACGTAAGTATTTTCATTCTACTCGTGAACTTATAAACGTATTGAAGTCACGCTAAACTCAGAACCTACCAAGAATTAATTACATAGTAGTATCGGGAAAATTCTGTGAAGCTCAAATGGCATTATGCTACATTTTGAATATAATTTTCCTTTGCTTTTTGTTTATACTAAACGTTTCTTGGAATCACCTCAATAGCCGGTTAAATGAGCGACTAGATTTCGCAATTCAATTAAAAACTACGGCTTCGCTCCTATTCGCAAATTGTTTCCATAAGTTCAACACTTTTTCAAATTTTGAGAATTGTCTAGGATTCTTTATCCTCATTTCAATAAAACCTTAGACTGATAAGTTTCCTCAACTCCTTTTAAAGTTCGTTGATGGGAAAATTAATAAAATAATTTGTATTATGTATAAACTGTATGTATGAGTATAAACTACAATAATATTCGTAGACCTTCACCAATATGATGGTTTCACTGAAAGTGAGCTTCTTTTGAATTATGATATCCTGGTATTTTGTCCGCAGGTTCTTCGACGTAAGGAACGCGACTGTGAGCACGAAATGGAACGGCTGGCCCGTGAGAAGATCGCGGCGCAACAGAAGCTCTCCGCCTTGAAAAGAGAGATCTCGGTCCGAACAACTGTTCGCCCTCTGAGTATTGGTGCGTTAACCTCCTATCTTGTTATGCGCGCCTGGTACATTTGGTCGAGATTATTTAATATTTGGCTTCGATGCAATTTTTTTACTATTTATTGATTGATGAACATGTTTTAAATTAAAGGCTGTTTTATGTCGTAATAAAATTCATACTTTTTGATAAGTTATTAACAAAAAAAAGTGAACAAATACAGACATCATGGACCTTAGTTATAAGTTATCATTAATTTTATTGAGACGTGTTTAGCTATTATATAAATAATTAATAATACTGGAATTATTATCTGTAATTAATATTTTTGCTAATTTTTAATTTTGTTTTGTTAGATGCTGTCATAGAAGACAAAGTTGTAGAAGACCCTGTGAATGGGCAAGTTTTAGGAATCCCTTTAAGTGTAAGTACATATTATTAAGATTCTAATTTTATTAAGAACCTTTTGATTAATAATTTGTCTCGATCGATTAAGTAATCATGTTGTTTACTAATAAAATATTGAGACACAATTCTTAAACTGCAAGGTCAACTAAATAAACTGTCCCAATTTCAGATATCAGCGTCGCCACCGCGGTCCGTATCACGAATGGAGACGTCTCCTCCCCGCACTCTAAACCTAAGCACGAAGTTGCGTACGCTGCCTATACAAATCACTCCCACCACCTCACAGGTATGCTGGCCTAGTACAATGTTAGAAATTAGAGCTGACCTAATCTTGGATTAGGATTTTGTTTAACAAAATGTTAATCCGAAAATTAATGAATATTGTAATTTAGGTGATTTTGAACGTTGATGTAAATTGTGAATTTTGTTGATGTTTTAGGTTGTGCGGGCGCCGTACGGTGCGAGAAACTCTACTCTCACGCTGACTACGCTTGCGCCAGCAGAACCTTCCACTCAAGTTAGTATTTTTTAGCCAGTTTTAACGTACTCGTTTCTTTTTTGTTATCAATTAAATAAACAAATTGTAGTGTTAAACTATGTTTTCGGTAAAAAAGCAGTTCTAGTATCTCAGTAAAATACCATAAAATACTAACTAAGATTCACTAAACAAATTTGCTTGACGTTTTTAATTAAAACAACCCAAAGTATGATAATTAGAGCACCGGATATTTTAATGATGTAGTGTTGAATCAGAACCTCAGTATAAATATGGAATATGTAAACACAACTTTTAAAAGTGTTTTACTCCTACTATTGTGATTAAAATTTCATGTTGTTACGAATAAAGGGTGTAACAAGACCCTAAACGAAGCCGAAAGGCACTTGTTTTCCTCGTCATTGCAATTAGTTTTTTGTTCTATACCATACCTGGGAACCTTCTAGTTACGAGATATTGTCGAGATATTGGGGGTCAAAGTTTGAACTTTTTCACAAGTTTTTTTTTTTAAATACGTGTTTTTCATGTAAGATTTTTACTAAACACCTCCACGACCCCCATACTATTCAATGCATCCATCAGCACTATGTCTTGAGTGCGTTACATCGAGTCCTATAGTAACACGTTATTTTTCACCCCAAAAAAAAAGTCGTTTGCCAGCAAAATTTTTTGCGTAAAGATACTTAGTTTGATGTACATAATGCTTGGTTGACGGCTTCGTGAAGGGTCCTGTTACACCAGGTATAGTACTCTGGAACTCATATTTTTATGAAAATATTCCTATCTCCATGTTGCAATCGTTATTCCTCGCGAATTGCAATTGGAAAGTGTTTACATATTTTGGTGCTCGTGACTGTACTTATGTCCAAGCCTGAAAAAAAAATTACGCCAATTTATTACAACTTGTTGTAGAACTCATGTTTTACGTTAATGCACTTTGAGTGAGATTAGTTTGAAAAATATTGAATATAAAGTACCTCATAAAAGTAACGTGAAATACGCATATAGTGCTAAACCGAATAGAAAATGCGTGATAATTTTAGACACGAATTTCACGAGTTACAAATGTCAAATGAATCAGTCTCGAATTACTGGCATACGTACATACACACAAAGGTACGAATTTAAACTCTTGTGAACGATATCTGTCATAAAACAATGAAGTCTAGTCTATTTTTAAGTGACACAAAAACACATGGGTATTGTTTTCATGATACAAATCATAAGATATTATGTAACATTGAGCGTGTATTTTTCCGTCTCGTTTCAAGCTAAAAAAAATATTAAGGCCAGGGTTTAAGAGCACTATGATTTAACGTCACCTTGGTGTAATCTACTGGATCTTGTGAAAGTTCACGACGGTGCATTAGCATCACTAACAGAATATTAGGTAGTAATAGTAATGAATGCGTCTGACGCATCTGTTTAGTGAATGACGTATAAAGATTCTGCTAAAAATATTATTTCCGCAATTTTATGGACCCGAAATGTGGGACGTGAACAAAAAGACTAAAAGATGACGCATTTTAGACTTAAATCGATTATTGGTTTTCCTGGTAATTTCAATAGGAGATGTGGCTGTTAACAAGGATGAGACAAAGATCTAGGAAAGTGTGGAATACTACAAAAATATTATTTTAATATGTAGTATGTTTTGTTTTGTTCCAGAATGGGCAGACGGTAGAAAACGGTGTGACGAATGCGCTCAGCACCTTAGTACATCCAGCTCAATTACATCTCCCCATATCGCAGGTGAGGCAGTTCTGTGTCATTTGTTTATGGACATCGCATCACTCCTGTAACTCCCGGGGGGTTAGGCAGAGTTGCCTCTGAAGTACACCCACCTATCGCTAGTTATATTTCAGTCCAATGTTCTAGTACATTTTAATACAGTACCTAAATAATAAGCGCTAGTCATAATCGGTTGAAATGACCGACTTAGATTTTTCTAAACGAGGGGCGTATAAGTAAAACTTGTGCGAAATAGCCTGTAGAGAATATCATGAATGTGTTAAATCAATAAAATCTAAAACTGAGTATTATAATATATTATATTACATACTTTGCCAGTTTTAATGACATTCAACCGTTAAATAAATACATATTAAGCTTGTTTGTAACGGGGCTTTAATACGGTAAATTATCATGGCTTATCGATATTAAGTTAGGGACATTGGACGCGGTATGTATACAAAAATATGTAAACTTATGACTTTTTAGTATGAGGGTGCAAAAACTACAAAACGCTGCATTGTAAGCGTGCGATACGGCGTTTATAGTTTTTATATACAGGATGTCACAAGACCCATAACGAAGCCATCAATCAAGCATTAGGTACATCAAACTAAGTAAGTTTACGCAAAAGTTATTGCTTGGAAACGCCTTTTTTTTTTGGGTGAAAAGTCACCAGCTACTGTAGGACTCAATGTAACGCACCCAAAACATTGTGGTGATGGCTGGATTGAATAATACAGGGGTCGTGAAGGTGTTTACAGTAAAAATCTTTCGTTAAAAACATGTATTTAAAAAAAAAACTTGGAACAATTTGGAACTTTGACCCCCCAACATCTCCATAACTAGAAGATTCCCAGGTATGGCCTAGAACAATAAACATATCGCAATAACGGGGAAGACAAGTACATTATGGCTTCGTTAAGGGTCTTGTTACACCCTTTGTGTAGCGACATATCTCAAGAATGTAGAAAAATAATTATAAGCATAGTGAAGACCGCTTATTAGTAAAAAGTTAAAACTAAATTAATCTATTACTTCTCGTTACTGTCGGTCGCTTGGATAGGCGATGTTTTGTAATTGGGGCAGATTTTATGCCCTAGTAGAGCAGCGGTGGCCCAGTGGTGGCGGCCCCGACTTACGAACAGTAAGTCGTGGGTTCGAACCCAGGCAGGCGGATTACTTTGTGTAATTTATTTCATCACCACTGCTCTCAAAACGGTGAAGGAAAACATTGTGAGGAAACCGGCATGTCCTAGAACCAAAAATTCGAAGACATGTGACATCTACCAACCCGCACTGGGCCCGCGTGGTGGATTATAGCCCATTCCCTCTCATGGAGAGGAGGCCGTGTGTCCCAGCAGCGGGAACATTATAGGCTGATTATGCTTGTGCCTTATTCCGAGTTTTTTGTTATTAAATATCGATAGACTTTTTGATTTCTCATGCGAAAAACCATGACGCATCTGTTTTCGTACAATATTGAGAGTCATATCCTGTATTTAATTAACCTTTGCTTTTAATTATCTTAGGTGGTCGGTAGCAGCGGGCTCGTAGTGGGCTCAGCAGCGCTGCAGCTGTTGTCAACTAGCAGCGGCCTGCGAGTGTTGCAGGCGCCTGTACATACCAACGGTGGGTTATGACATCCTGATACTTGATGCGCAGTAATTGTGTTACTTAACGAGGAAAACAGATCTGCGTTTGTTTATATTGTAGTTTTTAAATAATGAGAACAGACAGACAGACGGACAACGAAGTGATCCCATAAGAGTTCCGTTTGTTTCCATTTGATGTACGGAACCCTAAAAAATGGGCAAGTTTTCAAATACTTAGGTTTTTTGAAACATCAAAAATAATCACTATAATTAATTCAAAATTAAGTCTTCTTTACTAAAAATGGTGTTTCACAGGGGTTTATTTTCGGTCCTTTATTGACCATTACTTTTTATCGCAAACCAAAAATACCTAGTTGGCATCTAGAGTTTTTTAAAATGTGGAAATCTCGTTTGAACTAAAACAAACGTATGTTTTGTTCTCAGGTGTAACAACAACTACCGTTGAAAGTAGGATAACTAAAGAAAACGGAATTGTATCTCCGACGCCTGTTTCCACGACTGCAGGTATGCCTTTAGCCTTACCTATTTAGTTTCTCCATCATCATTTTCCTATCTTCATCCCATGTTACTTGGGGTGGGCGCAATTTTTATTATTTAGACAATTAGAATTGGATCATTAGTTCCGGAGATTACCCCCTACATAAAAACTTACAAACAAATTTTATATCTTTATAATATTAGTATAGATAAAAATCAGAAAATAAACCCGAATAAGATACCGCGAACTATAATATTGCATAAGCCCAAAAGTAACCTTCAATTTCTGCAAACATTAGGTATTCAAATCGGCATAATGTAAAATGTTGTGATTGCTCGCCCAAAATAACGCTCCAGTCAATTTCATTTGACATTTGATTTGAAAACAGAATAAATTGAGTTGGGTTTTAGAAATCGCATATTTTCGCCCATAAACTGCCTTGACGCTATTCACGTGTACATTGGGTATAAGTGTTATTAAAAAAAATAAAAAAAAATAATGGTGTTGAGTTTTGAGTTCTATTATAGATAGTTGTATTATACAAACATGAAAAATGCTCTTTTTTTCGACATTCATCAAATTATTACTTAAAATAACGCTCAATTTTTTTGAGATAAGATTATGTGCGCTATCGATTGAGATTTAAGTGTTATTCGCACACTCACAGGTCTTTGGTAGTGGACATGTAGGCCCCACTCCCATTCTAAAGTTCTCTCCAATTCATTTTCAACGGTAAAGTAGTAAGTTTGTAGAGAATTTTTGTTTTCAAAGTTTTTGGCTATTTCTTTAGGCATAATATCGTGCTGCATAGGTACATAATATTTTAGATCAGAAAGTTATCACTAGTATTTCGTAGTCTGGAGTCTGGATTAGGGACTATACAGAGTGGAAACTTTAAGCGGGGCAGTAAGGGGAACTTCCTTAACCGTTGTAGATAGACGAAAATGGTTTTAGGAGACCATCTGTATTTTTTCGTGAAATTTTGATACCCATTCACAGATTTTCAAAAAAGTTATAGTTAGCAAGAAAATGGCCATTTTACACATTTTTTTTATTGATGCCTATTTATATGCATATATGTATATGGACCAACCCAGGCTGGAGTACTAAAAAATCAAATTGCAAAAAAGCTTTTCCCATAGGAACATTTTGTATGAAAATTTTACACATTTTTTTTAAATGTTAATCGATCCTTTTTCTAGTACTGATCAAAAACTTCTATTGGTCCAACTATCGTTAGAGTACTAAAAAGTCAGAATCGTAATCGAAAGAAAAAGATAACATCGTAACGTTAGGTTGTGATCATAAAAATTATTTCTAGTTTTATTTTCATATTTTTGATAAGAAGTAATATTACATACCGATTACGTGATTATTTGCCTTTTATTTTTATCACTTAATAACAGAAATAAGATGCAACTTTTTGAGTACAGACGTTTATGTGACGAATACTTGTACTATATTGACATTGACACATATCGTAAAGACTGTGGGGGGTCATCGTGCAGTGATCAAGAGTGCTATGATTTAATTGATAAATACTATCATGATTTAGTACAGGCCATTACAAATGCAGCTAGTAATTCGCACTCGCAGGCGAGGATCTCAAAAAACTGTAAAACCATTGTAGGTTGGAATAATCACGTGAAATCATTGCATGCAACTGCTCGACATGCTTTTCATACTTGGCCGCTGCACGGTAGGCCGACGCACGGGCTCGTATTCGAGAACATGCATAATAGCAGGAAAATATTTAAGAATAAGTTGCGATGGTGCCAACAACACCAAGAGCAATTAAAAATGGACGTTATTGCGCAACAAAGAGCCTCTCGTGATTTTAAACAATTTTGGAAATCAACAAATAAATTATCACACAAACAAAGTCGCGCGTTAAGTGTAAATGAAATTGAGGAGCCAAAACAAATCGCAGAGGAGTTTGTCGCGCAATTTAAAACAGGTTTCGTTAATGAACCGTGTGATACATGTGTCGGCTATTGTGCGCCGGCGGTGAATCAGCTGCGTGTCGCGGTAACACCCGATATGGTGTGGGATTGTGTGCGTGGAATGAAACGTGGTAAGTCGCCGGGGCATGATGGTCTGACGCTGGATCACATTATTCAAGGAGGTCCTCAGTTAGCTGAAAAACTATCTGTGCTGTACGACTTATTTCTTAGGCATAGTTACTTGCCGAAAAGTTTTATGAAAACTGTAGTAATGCCACTCGTTAAAGATAAAAAAGGTAACATATCGGATATTAATAACTATAGACCTATTTCATTAGCAACTGTGTTATCTAAAATATTTGAAAGGTTATTGCACCCTCATCTATCGAAAAACATAAAGTTACACAATGCACAATTTGGTTTTCGTCCAAATCTTTCGACTGATACCGCCATATTCTCGTTAAAGAAAACGGTCCAGTACTATTTGGATAGAAAAACAAATATTTATGCCTGTTTTCTTGATTTAAGTCGTGCTTTTGATTCTGTAAATTACAATGTCCTGTGGAATAAGATGTACAATGCAGGTATACCATCTGAAGTTATTAATGTCATGAAATATTGGTATGAGGGTCAAACGAATGTTGTAAAGTGGGGAGAAAGTTTATCCGGTGAATACACCCTCAATTCCGGAGTGAGACAGGGTGGTTTGACATCCCCTACAATATTTAATTTATACGTTAACGACTTGATAGAGGAGCTGAGCAGAGCCGGTGTCGGCTGTTCTATTGATAACGTGTCTGTAAATAATCTTAGTTACGCGGACGATATGGTTTTGCTCGGTCCCTCTGTCAAGGCGTTGCAAAAGCTACTGAACATCTGTGAAGTGTACGCTAGTAAGCATGGTCTCAAATACAACGTTAAGAAAACGGAATTGATGGTATTCAGATATGATAACAGTCCATTACCTACGCCTGATATATCGTTATGTAACACTAAACTAAAAGTTGTTAAGAGTTTTAAATATCTTGGTCACATTATAACGGATAAACTGCGAGACGATGAGGATTTAGAAAGACAGAGGAGAATGTTAGCTGCGAAAAGTAATATGCTTGCTCGGCGATTCGCTAAATGTACCAATCAAGTTAAAGTTACTCTGTTCAATGCGTACTGTCGGTCGCTTTACACTGGACACCTCTGGTACAAGCACACAAAACGCGCTTATAACACCCTACGTGTGCAATATAACAACGCATTTAGGTGTATATTTGGGCTACCGTGGAGGTGTAGTGCGTCCGGCATGTTTGCGGAGAACAGAGTAGATGATTTCTATGCTGTACTACGAAAAGCGAGGGCCTCTTTTATGAGCCGTGTACACACGGCTACACATCAAGCTATAAATTTCCAGTTTATGCTGATCTCGCATTGTATAGGATTTCCGTACAATGCGAGGTCAGCTTATACTGGAAATGTATAGCTTGATGTGTAGCCGTGTGTACACGAGTCTGACAATGGAATATTGAGAGCCATCTATGAAGCTAATTATTTCTTTGTATATGGCTGTCAATATTCCTGCTAACAATTTTAATTAATATTTATATTTTATTTTATTTTATTTCTTAATCATTTTGAATCTAATTGTAATTACTAAATTTTAATGAATAATAATAATGCAATAATGTAATTGATTGATTTTATTTTCTTTTTTCTGAAAGGAAATTATTTTGGAATTTTGGAATTGTATTTGGAACCGTATCTTCTGTATTTTCTGTATGGGCTTCGTGCCTGAAATAAATGATTTTTTATTTTATTTATTTATTTTATTTGTTGTATTCCAGTTTTACACATTCTTTGGACCTGCAATGATTTCCTACGAAATGTACGAGAAAAGTAATTTTTTTTAGTAGGTACACCAATTGGTCCAATAGGAGTTTTTTATCAGTACTCGAACAGCATCGATTGGAATCATTAAAAAAAATAAAAAGTGTAATATAGCCATTTTCTAAAAATATGGATAGTCGCCTCGTGTAGCTACAATGGTTAAGGTAGTTCCCCTACTGGCTGAAAGATTCCATCCTGTATACTCGCCTTTTTTCACATAACCTTCATAGTCTGAACGTGACCTGTACATTACATCAATAGGTACGTCTACACTGTGGGCATGTACAGTCGCGAGCACCAATATGTAAACACTAACCACAACTTTTAAAAGTGTTTTTCACCTACTGTAAATCATATTTTTATGAAAAAGATCCTATCTCCAAGTTCTCGTGAAAATTTCTTTTAAACAAATTTAGGAAAGTGTATACATATAAACAAATACACACGGCTTGATTGTATTAGTATGCTGTAACAAACATAGTATTTTGAAAATTAAGAACCAATACTATTACGAAATACACGCTCATTTCTTATCTCAAAGTTTAATTTGATATTTCACGAGAATATTGCTTTAGAATTTTGCTAGCTCACTGTATACTTTTATTTGATCATAACTGTATATTACATTTTGGACTATCACTTTGGGATTTAGTCTTAATGTTATATTTATGTATGTTTTGTCCTTCCAGATGGCAGCGTGGTCGTGAGCGGACTGACCCCTCTGGTAGTATCGCACCCGCAACCCGCCACGCATTTGTTACAAACGCACACTCTCACGCATAAGGTAAACATTCTATTGTTACTACTGACGTACTTGCGTAAGCCTTTCTTATCAAACTGTTTCACGTCTAAACATGGCCTCCCAATCACTGAGTGACAGGTCCGATATGGTGGAAAATATTTTTATTTAATATCTTGGCCTTGCTGCAGTTGAGCATGAGGTCTTGGGTTCGATTCCTAGATCGTGTAAAATTATCCCATCGACATTTTTCCGTAGCAGCTGGAATCGTGCCCGCGTTCCGTTGAGGGCAATAGGCTCGCCCTCTCTTACATGGGAATTAAACAAATTTGACGAGATGTTTGAAGTACTACTTACTGGTACACCTCTGTCTCACCTTTTGGAGATTCCAGCCGTGATTTTATGTTTAGATGTGTATCTTTACTTACGTCTGTCTCATCATCCTTAGCGAGATGATGATTCCAGCTTGATCGTCAGTGTTTCAAGTCTGTGTTTGACTTGGGGTGTAATGGAAGATTAGATTTTTTGAGCAAAGATAATGTGTGCATGAATTGTGTTATTATTTACTGAGACAACTGCTATTCAACCTTTGCTACCTAGTTAAGTCGACTGATATTCGAAATGAAGCCAGTCTTCAGATGTGGGATTGCCTGTAACTTTTGGCGTATTCAGCTGACAGCTGGTTTACCAACACCGATCCCAAAATGTGTGTTCCTCAGTGTTTGGTACAAGGGATGAGGTGTCCATTTTAGTTCGGTAAATCCGAGTCAAGTGGTACAGTCAAAACCAGAACAATTAAGTTATATGTAAGCCCATTGCTTTCACTCTCTACCAAAACTAACACATTTAACCATGCTCTTGATGTTCTGGCATGAATGTTGATTTATATTCATAATTTGGCATCGTTCTAGTCTTTATACAAGGTGTTTGATAAATGACTGTAAACCTAAAGTGGTACTGCAAACTCAACTCTTTAAAAGTCGCGACTGGTCCTAAAAACCCAGTTGTCCACTGTATCTATCTGAAAGTTGCCGTGTTCTTATAAGGAGAAGACGTGTAGAGAGTCGCGAGTGCTGCGCGCGGGCCGGGCGGGCCCCCACCCCTACGTGCGGCCCGCGCCCCCCCCCGCGCTCCCCGCGCACCCCGCGCACCCCGCCCTGCATGCCGCCTCTCCGAGACACATTGATAACTCGTATATTAATTTCCTAGAGGTAAATAGTAAAATCAATTTCAATATTATTCGTTTTAGTGACACACAACGTCATTTCTAGATCTTTGATACTCGGTATGGGGAAGTTTGAAGATCGACAGTCTGACAACCAGTCTTACCAAGAGGGGTATCGTACGTCTTAACAAATAACGGTTGTGGAGGTCAGATAGGCAGTAGGTGCATGTAAACTGCTGGTATGCACATTCAGCTGCATCCGAAAAAAATATATAAATGGCAGACATGTCGTGAGTCTTATTCTTATCCGATGAGACTGATTTAAACATAGTTGGGGAAAGGCTAATTGGTAGACGATGATGATGACGACACGACGTGGATCATAGGTGCGGCGAGGCTGGCGTCAGCATGACGTGTGTCACACGTGATGTAGTAGGTTTTGCGTAAGCGGCGTTGTAATTTCAAGGAGTGTGTTCGTACATCTTTCTTTTGAGTGAACTACGCAAAAAGATTTTTGCAGTCGTACGTACATCCGAAATTCCAGAGGGGTAGGGAGGGACAGTTGGAGAGTTCTATACAATACAGTTACAAGATTATGTTATTCGAAGTCGAGACTGTCGCATGTCGCGACATGTAACGTATTTGTGTGTTAAAGTTTGTACCGCATCTTTAAAGGTTTGCAGTTGTTTAACAAAGACCCAAGATTGTTACTCCCAGAATCTATACATATCGAATTTATGAATGTTTTTTTATTTTTTATTTAGTTGTTGTAGAAATATGAACGTACTGGTTTTGCAGATGGTGGAGACACAAATGGTGAAGGGTACGGTGGCGCCGCTGACGGTGTCGGCGCAGTACCTCAGCGCCACCACCATCGTGAAGCCCGTGGTGGTGGTGTCGGCGCCCCCCCCGCACCCCTCGTGAGGGCGCACTAGCGGAGCCGCCCCGCTCTGTCCGCACTACACAACACAACACGACTGTGCTTTAAGACGAACATGTCAAAAGACTCCTGAGGTGTGCTAGCGAAACCCGACCTCCAAGATCGAAGAATGATGTTCCACGGAAGACAGCAGGTTCGGTGACCTACAAGGAGCGAAATATTAAAAAGAAAACCTTTCGCTAGCCCACGCTATTGATGGCCAAGATTGCCATACACTGCCAAAGTAAATTTCGAGCAATAATAAAATACGTATACTTTAATGCCCCAGAAGGGATCACCGAGCTTAGGAACACGGAAGTACTTCAGTGTCAAGTCAGTACGTCTACCTCACCTGGATGTGACGACAACCATTCCTTGTGAAACATAAGACGGGTGGACGGTGGGATGTCGGTAGCGACGTCCTTGTCTCACTACGAGTTGTAATGATGTGTGCGAAAGAGATGAGTAGCCGCCGATGAGTGTCAGGAACGCGGATCGCGCGTCTTATGTTAAGACCGCGCGAATGTTTCAAATGATGTATTTATGCAATGCCTACTAGTGAGTGGTGGTTTATTTCAAAGACGGTGATAGCAAAGTGACAAATAGTGATGGACAATAGTGGATGTCAACAACAGAATGATCCGCGTCATATTTTTCTACTAGTTAACGTTTTCGCATTGTGATCGAATTGAACAATAACTTGAATGGATGTAAAAATTATTTATTAACTTTTATTTATTGTTTAAAGTCAATATAAGAAGCAAGTTTGTGTAGAATCGAGATGTGAACTGGAGCGGATGCCTTCGAGAGAGTGGCAGGAATAGTGCGGCACGTTTTATATCAGTTAGCTTAGCGAAATGCGTCCATGTGTTGTTAATCATGTCTTATTATGTATACATATTAGAATATATTTACTGTACGTTCTGGGTCAGTAAGCGCTGAAGCCAAGCTTGTCTACATCAACAGGAACCCCAGTCTATACGATAGTGAGTAACTCTGGTTTAATATACGATGTAAAAGATTCCCTCTTTGTGAAATATAGAATTAGGCTAAAGTGTACTTGTTATGTATAGAACTAACAGGAATAAAGTTTATTTTTTCTATATCTGTGATGTGTGCAGTTAGGTACCGTAGTTATGGAAGCTCTGTACAAAGACCTCTTTAGGTGTTGTCAATTTCTAACAGTTGTGTATAATGTCAATAATGGACATATTGGAATTAATTAGCTAATAAATAAATATGTGGCTTATATTTGTCGCGTAATGCAATATGTACTTTAACACCTTTTGTGATAAAAGTGGGCATTGCACCCGGAGACCTGAAGTTCAGAGCAACTTGTAGAACACTTAGGTTATCGTGCTGTCCTGCTCAAACGTTTTATTTACAGTACCGAGTGATGAAATAGCACTATTTGTTACTTCATTTTAGTTAGTTCGTTGGCGTGCGACCAGCTCTTGTTGTTGCTGTGGCCCTGGTCGCCTGGTCGCCTGGTGTCGGAAGCAGGTCTCTTCGGGTTGCGCGGGCCTCGGGCCGTCCTCACTGTGTGCCTACTAACTGATGTAAGGGAGTTGTTATAGTAAATTGTCGAATCGCAAAGTGAACTTATAAGTCTGTTCTACTCAATGTTATGTACAAAATTCAACCCTTTGTTACTACAGATAATGTTGACAGCTAGATACATTCGCGATCTTAATATTTATGGATCCATCAACTAGGCTTTGGCTTTTTCATGGCAATGTTGAAATATGGAAAATAGTAATCGCAATATTTAGTTTATTTATCCAGTTATTTGGTGAATTGACATAAGTTTTATTAATAAGACGTATTGAGATCGCGAATACTATACAATAATATTGTTACTGCAGTTTTAATGTTTACTTTTACATAATGGACAATAGTGTCGGAATATGGCGGTAGATGGATCACGATTATCCTGTTGACCTTGTGCCAACATTAGCTGTTATTGTTAAAAACTGTAGCTGCAGTTAATTTATTTATTGTCACTAGGACAGCATAATATGTTAAAAGGTTGACGAGGGCGTAATTAGGGACAGAGTGTAATATTCTGCTTTTAGTCTGTTCAGACTTTAATTTGTAATTCATATCTAATTTATGAATGCCTAGTAACGTTATGTAGCATTCATGTTTATCAAGCATTTAATTTTCCTCACTTTGTTTCTGTCTTTGTTACGACTACTTATTTACGCCCTAAGCTAAATCGTAAATTATAAGAAACTGTTTTGTAAAATAGGTACATACATGTTATCACGAATCGAGCTTTAAAAACCCAATTACTTATAGTGCAATATCAAAATTTTGCTAATTGAAATATTTTTGCATAAAATATTTTTAATTTTTTGACTGTACCTAC
The DNA here is from genome assembly GCA_947578425.1 of Eugnorisma glareosa. Lineage (NCBI taxonomy): Eukaryota > Metazoa > Arthropoda > Insecta > Lepidoptera > Noctuidae > Eugnorisma > Eugnorisma glareosa. The sequence continues at coordinate 3,424,721 of OX387974.1, read as the reverse complement.
ATGTCGATCTTTCTAATAATTAACAAAAACTGGGCCAATTCTTTTACTAAGTAGTTATAAAATTTTAAAGATCTTCCTTTGAACTAAAATAACGGTACCTGTAAGGATTACAAAAAAATATTTCCTTTATTGATCAAAACTTAAAATCCAAAAAGTATTTGTAATTCTACTTGCCCATCTCTATTTCATAATAAGGATAAGAGTCGGCAGTAGAATTACAAATATTTTTAGGTAAATATAATTAATTATAACATTTAGAGGAGATTAAATATTCTAAAACATTTCGGAAATGGTTATGATTGGCTGTGATGTTTAATCCTCAAACAAAATACGTTTTGGACAGTTTCCGCTAGTCTTGACATAAATAATATAAAGATTATTCATACATTGTAAGCTCTAAATCTATTTCTCGTGATTTGTTCTTTGTTCTATCTCGCGTATGCCTTTGAGAGCGCCATCTATGTCGCTCAACTGTAAACCAGGGCCCGCTCCTATGTAGATTCTATTTTTAAAATATAAAAAAAACAGTATTTTTTTCTAATGCTTTTTGATATGCGAGAAGTTTTGTCACTTTGCCTAAGAATAGGTGAAATATAAAATGTATAAATAATATAAATAAAGAGAGAAAATTATTTTAATTGTAATAATATTGTGAAGCGATAATGCTCATGTAAATAATGAAGTAGTGTATAAAACTAATATGTTAGAAATACACAGGAAATTACATATAAAATGCTTTGTTTTATTGTTTCCTTCATTTTACGATGCCCTAAACCCGAATTTGTCTGACTTTCTATAGTGGAGTTATTCGTAAAAGTGATAAAAACTAATGCAGACCTGCAAAATCTACTTTAACGGCAGACAATCCTATGAACCTTGCCTACCATAGCAGCAGAAGCTACTTAGTCATTTTGCAGGAATGGTAGCACACAATACATTCTCTCTTAAAAGTAAGGACCTTACTGCTTCTAGGTAGAACTTTTGTAGCAAGATTTAGAACATTATGACGGGGCTGATAGATAGGCACTCGAACACAATAGGTACAAGACAAAAAAATATGTCCACCCGCACAAAGTATTTGCTTCGAAAATTTTATTATTTATTTATTTATCAGACTACAAAGAGGTCCACAGTGTTAGTAACAATATGACTTAGCCTATAACAGATTGAGTGCGATTAGTTAGCGCCCACTCTAGCGGGCTATCTGCCCGGGCGGCTATTGATTGCAGGATAGTGTTGGGACTGCCACGCAGCCTGTGGAGTAGCGAGGCAGATTTCTTACGCCACAATGCGTCAATACTCTCAGTGCGTGTGTGCGAAAAGCCAGCAGTTCAGGTCCAGAGGACATAACAATTCTAGCTTGTCTCACACGGTCACAGATCCAGACGTGGCTGCTACAGAGAAGTTCCGGGAGGAAAAACCCATAACCTATCGCCTTTGTTTGCCGACCCCGGAATCGAACTCTGGACCTCATGCTCAATGTTACTTTATCGTGTGGTTAAACTGGTGTCAGAGTTTTTATGCCGCCCATGGGCCTTTGACTTGGCTTTACATGTCGATGCTGTCGAGAAATATCTCTCAGGGATGCTGGTTTCATCACGATGTTTATCTTCACCGAAGCAAGTGATAATTATACAATACTCACATTCATCCAAAAGCCAGTCTTGGGTTCGAACTCGAGAATCAGGCTCAATGAAGAACAACGATAATTTTTTAAAAAATACAGTTGAATTTAATAGTAGGTATTTATATGATATCCTATTAGAAGATTGTTGGAGGTAATACGGGACCCCTATTTCTTTTCAGAACCTCCATGAGTATTGACTGTGTCTATAAATTACTCTGTTTTATGGCATTATCAATTAAGTGACAATTAAAAGTTACTTGACCCGCCTCTATTTTTAATGCCTGATTAAACCTGTATTTACAGCAGGTAACAGTCGGAAAAATACCTTTTGTTATCTAGGTATGCAGGATTAACACTTCTATGATGTCATAGTTTGTATGAAAACCGTTGCAAAACAAAACTTCCTTTGGTAAAAAAATAACCAACTTCCAAAAAGAAAAACATTAATTATCTTAGTTCCGGAGGTCGGTGACAGTTGTATGTTTCATTATCTTTTTTGCCACTGATTTCCGGAAGTTATTTTACACTTTTTAGTGTCGGTTTTTTTTTGTAAAATAGTTTTTATTTCAGCGGTTTTTTAGCTGTGGTGATGGTGTCTCACATTTCTTGTCGAGTATAAATTTTCAATTGTTATTAAAAAGTCATTAGCATATCATCCACATACAGGGTGGAAGGGCCACCGATGCTAACACAGTTACCACGTATTCAATATACATCATTCTAAACCCACAAAGAAAATTTTCGTCGGTTATTAAAAAAAAACCGGCTGTTTCCTACAAAACTGCAGATTGTTCTTTTTTTAAATCAGTTGTTGATTTGATTTGAACCTCCTCCACGAATTGAGAACCTCCTCCTTTTTAGAAGTCGGTCTAAAAAGCGCAGGGAATGAGAATAATATTTTAAATATTAACGGAATCATGTAGTAAAATTGAAATTGAATCCATACTAAGATTTTTTATGCGAAAGTATATCTGTTTGTTACCTTTTCACCTTAACGGATGTCGATGAACTTTGGCACCATGCGGGCGGAACCGCGGGCAAAAGCTAGTTTAGTGCAAATAAAATAAGCAGCAAAAAGTGATTGAGACCAACTTACACACTACACCAAAATTAAGCCAGGTGATCAGACATCCTCCCCAGTAGTCCTCAGCTCGCCACTGATGTTCGTTTGTATGTCTATCTTCCGCTGAACCCCTCATCACATTCGTTTCCTCATGTCCGCCCCCGCACTTCCACGAACACGTGACCACGAGGCGACCTCAACCAAGGACTATCGTCTTATGAATCAGTCACCAAATTAGGCATAACCAGTATAACTAATGTGTCTATTAAGTCGACGTTTCCGCGGTCGGTTCCGATTTCTCGGCGCCCTGTGGTTTTTGTGTATACGTCATCTGTTTGTTTTGTTTACATTGTGCAAAATTGTTTAGGTAAATAAATAACTGGCGGCAAATATGAAACTCTCAATCATTGCCAAAAGAAAATGTCACAACCTCCACCCTTCTATCGCTGACCACAGCTGTTGCTGTCTGGAAAACAGCACGTGTTTATAACATGATAAGGTTGGTATTCTGCCAGGGTTGCGGGTCTGTTCGAAAGAGATACCGCGGCCCTGGAACAAAAAGGGCAAAGGTAGGAACATGGATGAGTTTTAGTCAGTAAAAGTCTGACACTCTCTCCTCCGGTACGAAAAAAAAAAAACCTTGGTATTTTCAGAGAGAAAGACGTTTCTCTGCCTGTCATATTTCTTACTGACTCCTTTTTCTGGTAATCCTCTTGGATGTGGAAGGGGACTGTTACAGACACCAGTGATTTTAGTCAATACAGTAAGAATTACCAATTCTTGCATCACGCGGTGGTCGTCCAATTTCTACCTACCTTTTGCACAGTGAGTGCAAAATCGAAATCATCGGAGCCTCCGCTGTAGTCTATGGAAACGTAAGAAACAGCTAGAAACGTTGAATAACTGAAGCAAAAAAGGACTGAGTATTTACTATTCTAGTTAATGGTTTTTCAGGCTTTAGTTACGTACTTATGAGTGTTTTTCCAAATCAGAACAGAATTTGATTTGCCCAGAAAGATTGACAACCACTCTTACCAATGGCTATCGTATTACCCAGTACTAACTGTGTTGTGGAAGAAAATACTGGTATTCAGCTACATCTGGTTAGACTCGAGACGACCCCAACATAGTTTAGAAAAGGCTAGCCAGATGATGATGAGAAACATGAGTCTGGAGAATCTGAATAACGATGTCTCAATGGAACTTTACCGGAACTTTACAATGTGGTAAAGTACCTACTGTTGACACAAGCGGAAATTCATCGAAAAATAAAACCATCTTATGTTTATTTATGAAATCACCACTAAAAACGTTAACATTAACAAGGAAAAACATATTACTTATGTCACACCCATGCAAGGCATTATTATTTTTAGATAAATATCCAAGAATTGTTTAACAACGATGATGCGACATGACTCAAGAGTCAAAATAACACGATAAGTTAACGATAATGTTTCCTGAACACATTATACGGTGGAGGTTGTTCCTATCAACGAGAAATCCTTCCGTTTACTCGCAGATAGCGAGGCCTTGTGTGTCAACGAACTGAGTTTGGGCATCATAATGTGACACATTTGCTATTGTGACGCAACATGATCTCTCTCTAGGTCAGAACAATAGTTATGTCAAGGCAGATGCTGTGTTTCGATCAGAATTATTCGTAATTGGTTAAATTCTGGTAAAGCAAAAGGCCGGCGTGGGAAACTGACTCATTAACTGAAGATGTTTTAAACTTTCCATGCGACCTTACCAGACTCTAGTCATGCTAACTTCGTTATAAACAATCATCATAGATGAATAAGAGTGAAAGATGACTGGCTAAAGCTTTGACTTAAAGTCAAAGTTCGATATTAGAAGAAAAAGAAACCCGCTGAAGAATCCTTTTTTTTTTAAACTAAACAACATCAAAAGGGTAGAGAACAGACGAGTCTTCCGGTCTACTATTACCTTCCTTACTTTTCCGACAGGCCCTGAGAGCCAAGGTAACGTGAATGTTCGGACTACGACAATGATTCTCGCTCCATGGAGGATCTTGGAGCCATAACCAACTTAACATAGGTCATCTTCTTCTTCTTGGGAATCTACGCTGACGTCCATCGCAGCAAGTTTATGCAAAAAACGCAGGTTTCTCTCTCTTGTTTTATTTGCTACCTTTGGAGCTTTATCTTACCTTTAGCCTCGTCCACATTCATACATCTGGTCATACAAGCACACCGGTTGCGAGTATTACGCACCTGACCTTTCTGAAGAGGGTTCCCTCTATCTGGCAGAATCTTGATGCTCTGAAATTTGTTTGGCATAATCTTCTTTAAACGAATGTTTTTAAGGCATAAAAAATATTCAGTATATTTGTTTTTTGGCCAAATGTTGTCCGAATTTACAATGGCATACTTTTAAGATGGCAGAATTTTATTTGGCATAATTAACTGGCAAAGTTAAAATTTCGCATAATTTCGTGTGGCATATCATTTATTCAGAGCGACGCTTGTTCGGTAGAATTTCATTTGGCATACCATCTTCATGATGGCAAAATTGAATTTGGAATAAATCAGGCATATTGTCATTTCTAAAGGGTGTAACAAGACCCTTCACAAAGCCGAAAGACACTTGTTCTCCCCGTCATTGCAATTTTTTTTTGTTCTAGACCATACCTGGGAACCTTCTAGTTACAGAGATATTGGGGGTCAAAATTCCAACTTTATCACAAGTTTTTTTTATAATACATTTTTAATTTATGATTTGCACTTTGAACACCTTCACGACTCTCGTACTATTCAAACCACCCATCAGCACAATGTTTTAAGTGCGAAAAATTGAGTCCTACCGTAAAACGTAATTTTTCACCTCAAAAAAATGTAATTTTCCAGCAAACATTTTTGCGTAGAGTTACTTAGTTTGATGTACAGAATGCTTTGTTGACGGCTTCGTGCAGATTCTGTTTTCACTCTGTATAAATAAGCATTTTTAACCTTAAATTAAAATTAAAATATCTTCTTAAAAAGTCAATACGTTGTGCTACAAAAGTTAGTGACAGAAACGAATCGCTGCAAAACCGACTCCACGTAGTCTTGTCTGCCCTACCCCTAGAGTATAATATTTGAGCCTGGGCAGGCGCGGAGGGCCGAAGCGGTCTAACCGGTCGAACCATCTGCGACGATAAGTTTGCGTAGAACCGCCGGAGCCCCGCAGCGCCGGAGCCATGACAAAAACCATGCCTGCTGCATGTTGCATGCTCGCTTGCATGCTGAATGGTTGCTTGCATGCATGGTGTATGCTTATTTGCATGCTTCTTATGCCTACAGATGATTCTGACTTACAAAATAATGAGTTTTGAATGTATGCTAAATGAGTTTCTGCCAAACGATTTTCTGCGAAATGAAGTATATGCAAAATAATATTATGACATGAAAAGTTCTGCTACAAAGGGTAGACCCTTCTGAAGAACCTCACCAATAAGGTCAAAATAATAGTAAGAAATACAAAATTATTCCAACTATAAATTTTCTGTAATGTGATAGATGAGTCTTTCAATTATTATGGATATGAAAGGTATGCCAAAAGATGGTTCTTACTATAAACTTTCTGTGATATGATAGTTCTGCCTTTTAATTACTATCGATATGAAATGTATGCCAAAAGACGATTCTAACTGTGAACTTTCTGCTATGTGATGGTTCTACTTTTTAATTCTTATGGATATGAAATTTATGCCTACAGATGATTCTGACTTACAAAATTATGAGTTTTGAATGTAAGCTAAATGAGTTTCTGCCAAACGATTTTCTGCGAAATGAAGTTTATGCAAAATAATATTATGACATAAAAAGTTCTGCTATAAAGGGCCTTGACCCTTCTGAAGAACCTCACCAATAAGGTCAAATAATATTACGTCCTTGTAGCTACGACGTCCCCTCCCGGCGTTGCCCCACACATCTGCGTTGTAAATAACTTGTTATTCGCCTCTCACTCATCCTCTCCACATGACCAAGCTATCTAAGCAAGCTCTTTTAAATTTTTGTTACTACCTCTTCTTCTAAACCGCAACGTTCTCGAATAAGCTCATTCCTCAATTTATCATTCACTTTATGACACCACACATGCTTCGCAAGGAATGCATTTCCACAGCATTAATTCTACTTTCAGTCCTCGTTTGCAACACCCAACATTCACTTCCATACATGAGCGCGAAAGTCGCCCCTTTATTGCACGGATGACACCATTCGCTTTACTTCCCGCATAGATTACATTCCTTTACACGTCTGTACCAATCCTTCCATCATCTGCGTATTTTCTAAACTATTCTGAGGTCGGCTTCCAGTCTAACCGAATGCAGCTCAGTGCCAGTATTTTACATGACTGAATATGTGACGTCCACAACCCAGTTAATACTGGGTAATACGATATCTCTTGGTAAGACTGGTCGTCGGACTTTCCGGCTACTGACTACCTGTAACGACTGTCAAAAATCTAAAAATGACAGCCGGGATCAACTTGACGTCAATCTTTCCGTCTATTGTAAATAAACTGCCCAAATATACAAACTCATTCACTTGCTCTACACTCTTATCATTTATTTTCACATCACACACCGATACATTACTCTTCTCTTTCAAACACCATAACCTTCGTCTTGTTCACATTTACATGTATCCCATGCTTAATTAATTACAGTTACCATAACTTGCAACTGTACCGCTGACAATGCTAGAAGAACTTGATCATCTTCTAATAAGACCATTTACGTACAATTTTAGTCATAACATATGTCGTGTAATAAACAAACATGTAAGAAATCATTTGGTTCTTTCTGTTTCTGTAGAAACTGATTGAACAATTTGAACATACCATACAACCCTTCGTCTATCCTAGTTTGAACTACCTGTGTTACCATGAGAATTTCCAAAACATGCCGTTAAATATAAAATGAACTATAATTGCTATCGTAGCATAGAAAAATGCATCAAAAGGACCCGCTTTGTTTTCCTCGTTTCAGTGTTTCAGACAGTTCTTTGTATGAAACGGAAACGGATGTTTTAGATAAAAAATGCAAGCCGTGACAGAAATACTCTTTATGAGCATCAATAAAAGATAAAACAGGTTTTATAAATCTTTATTTAATTGACAGAAGTCGCAAAATCTGCCTTACATAGAATAGACGAATAGCTACAATTTGTAACGGTTCCAAATATAAAGTTTAAACATTATGAAATACTTATTAGTCTTAAACAATTTGTTTTCACAGGAAACCGTGAAAGATTACACAGAATTCATAACCAAAACATGCAAAATATAGGAAATGTAAATCAAAAAACATTCAAGGCTGCTCTTATCGATTAGTTTACATATTTTCGTTCGCATCCTTTATCAGGAAGTAAGGAGTAACGAACCTTGTCGACATTTTGTTCGTTTGTGTTTACCCTATGACAGGCTTCGCGACACCTTTATAAAACCGCGCGCCACACCAATTTACTTCACATACCTATTGCTGTTTTCTGATCGCCTAGTCCTTTTCCTTAAAACAAGTTTATATTTTTAAAATAAAAATAATTTAAAAAATAGCTTGAAGCTTGTGTAAAAATAGAACAAAATAAACAAGCTTATTTTATCCAAAATGAGTTCTATAATTTATTTATTTTTAATAGTTTTTATTAGTAGAAATAACGCTTTGCCAGCAGGCGAGGGCTATTACAATTTAATAGATTTTTTATATGACGACGTTGAAGAGAACAGCATAGATGGGAGTCAGACTATAGACGTGTCGAGCTTGGGACCTGAAGCTTATGGACTACCGAAAAATGAGAGCGGTGAGTCATGACAATTTTAATTATATTTCGAGAATATCATAATGGTATTTTAAGCCCGAAGGCATTTCCATTGGCTAAAATAGACGAATTTCCATACAAACTTTCAGGGAAGGTAGGGCTGAATTTTCAAAAATTCATCCTTGGTGCTCATGTAGTCATGTTAATTATAAAGAAATTTTAGTGCGTGCACTAATGTAATGTGAGCACCAAGGAAGAATTTATTAAATTAAAGTGTTTTTGTCATAATTTTTATAGTTGCATGAATTTAACTTTTAATAAGAAGATGTCCTACAAAACATCTTTCGCAGGGCTTTGGCTAAAAGCCTGGCAGAATTGACTTCAAAAGGTGTCTTAGTCCTAACTTCCTAAGCTCAGCATCAAATTGGTAAAATTTGCTACAATGTTTTTAAATTAATAAAAAATTAATTAATAAAAAATACTAACCATTTTTAAACTTTAATTTCTATTTCTGCATTGAGGAGACCCAAGTGATTTTTTTTCATTCGGCAGAAACAATTATTTGTATTGTTGGGATATTTCTGGAAATACTTCTATTTCTACAAAAGTACTAATAATAAACCGTGGTAAAGTTAGTGAGACGTGACATTAAAAGAAAATTCCAAAACATCTAGAAAATTCAAAATAAAATCTACTTAGTAATAGGTATAATGCATAGTTACCAATTATATTAAAGCTCATGTATGTAACAAAATAATCATTATCTAATTTAATTATGTCAGTAATTAAACTACAGTTTCCTTTATCATCAATTTGCATTTTAGTTTTGTCATTACGGTTGATATCGGGTGAGTAAAAATCGCGTAAACACAAACTTTTAGTACTAACGTCCTGTCTGCTGGTATCTAAGTAGGTGCTTAATTTGATACTTATATACTTACTCAATTACTTTGATTTCTTTGATAACAGAATAATACTGAAATTTATAACAAATCTTCAAATCTTCGATTTACGATTTGAAGATTTGTTACAACTTTCTAGCTTTATGAGCTAACACAGCATCTTCAATACAGGGAATGGTAATAGAAAATTAAAATTGTATACCATTACACAAGTATTTTACCACTACAGGCTTGAACTTTTTCTTTACTTTTAGCTTGAGACTTTGCTATCGAGAAACAATGTTCTGAATGAATGCTCAGGCAATATAATTTTTATCGCTTTGGATTCTGTATTAAAGATTTACATATCTTCCCTGGCTATTAGTAGCCAAGCTGTGTAACAAGCCACCACACTTACATCAAACATTAAAAAAGAAAAGGAAATTAAGTACTAGGAAATTATGAATAATGAATACATGCAGATCGACACAGGTCGAGATGCATCGGCTGTCATGTTTACACGATAAACACGACAGCGGGCGTGTCAACCTCATCCGATAATAAAATAACGAAAACTCACCAGGCGCCAAGTTGACAGCCCACTTCCTCAACTTCATGATATCCTAATCGTGTTATGTGACACATTACAACGCAGCTTAACTTTTTCGATAACTTTTTATCTTCTTCATTCATGCTTTTCCCGGTTCCGGTGTAAAAGGAAATTGACTGGGTGGCATCATCGGTGCTGGTTGAGAAATCTTTAACCGTACCTGATAAGACATAGGAAAGAAACAAAATTTAGGTACCTGGTTCATATCGATTTTTAGAAAGAAATTATCGACTTTTTTCAATAGTTCCCTTCGTTTCTTAAACCAACCACTTGGAGACCAAAGAGTAAACTCCGAGCTAGTTATTCGACTTGAAGAACCACTTTGAGTCGTGTTAATCTTTGTTCGGTCAGGTCCAACCATTCTACTTCGTCTTTAACATCCAAAATAATTACGGTAAGAAACGATTTCAGTTAATTCAGTTTCAAATACGATATCATAGACAAGTTCGTTGTGAAAACTCTTTTGGGTACAGATCGCAGGATCAAGCATACCTAAGCTGGAAGGTTTCGTCATAGGTTCTTCACATTCACATACATGACACATCCATCCGAAGCTCCAGAATATCTTGCTGTTCTTATTACTTTGTAATTCCAGGCGATGCGTTGGCGAGTTGGTCGGAGTCTTCCCTCATGAACCCTGAGGAGGTAGGCGAATACGCAGAGGGAGACATACTCATGCCACCGCAGCAGGGGAGAAACGGCGTCAGGGAAGAGGTCCTGCGCTGGCCACAGGGACACATCCCCTATGTTATTGAGGGATATTTCAGTACGTATTATAAGATAGCTCAGTATAATTTTATATGTGGAAAGGTTTTGCGTGATTTTGTGTAGAGAAAGCTTTTCTCCCAATGTTGCAGGACCTGTTAAGCTATGTAGGACATTATGACCCATACTGTGGCATAAGCCCTATAATAACTTAATCTAGCTTATAAATTATCAACCTTCATAATCCTATTTCAACGGTGCGGTTGGTGCGAGTCTCAAGTTCCAGACTTTTTTGAGTAAAATTGAATGTTTATGGGTAAACATCGCCAGAATAAACCTTTTCGGTTTGTTCAAAACTCTTTCATTTCGTAAGATTTACAAACATATGACAACAATTTACAACATATGCACAAATCAAAACTTGTGTTAAGAAGAAACAAATACTGTGTACCTTTTATGAATAACATGATTGTATCTTTTCTCAGGCTCCACGGAACGCGAAACTATAATGAAGGCGATAGCAGACTACCACAGACTGACGTGCTTGCGGTTCATCCCGTACAAAGGACAGAAGGATTACATCACCATCCAGAGCAAGAGTACTGGCTGCTGGTCCAGCGTTGGCAGACTTGGTGAGCATTTGAACGAACGCTTAAAATGGCGTAACTTAATAACCAATTGTATACCCTCTTTCTTTATCGTCCTTAAGCTGGTGTCAAAGTTTTTGTGCTGCCATGGGCCTCTGACTTTGTTTCACATGCCGTCAAGAAATATCTCTCAGGCACGCTGGTTTCCTCGCGATGTTTTCCTTCACCGAAGCAAGTGTTAATTATACAATGGGTTCGAACTTCAGACCTATGACTTGTATGAAATGTGTACTGAAATACTTAGTTGGTTCCATGTCCATTTTCCTATGCTTTGCTAAGTTGAAAGTAAATGATTTTGGAGGCAACTTTGCAGTTTGGACACACAGTGCATAATACAGCATTTACTAGATTAGGAAAGCTGGATTAATCAGAATGACATTACTTCAGTGACATTTTTGACTTTTCAAAAATGTATGCGACTGACATAAGCTACCGAAAAGTTTACGTCTTTACACTCGTAGAATAACGCTTTGAAAGCATTTGCAATTTGTCTAGGCACTATACTCTTATTTGCTACATAGAAATTAGTCTACGTGGGTCGTAATTTCGTAAAACATTCTAACTTTAGTTTTGACTGCACCGTTGGTCTAGTGGTCGCAAGTGCGACTGCTGAGCATGAGGTCCTGGGTTCGATTCCCAGGTCGGGTAAAGTGTTATTGGATTTTTCCATCAGGAATTTCTCTGTAGCAGCCCGGTTGACAGGCTCGTCCTCTATTACATGGAACTTAAATATATTAAAACATATGGTGAAATGTGGGTGCACTATTAGGACACGTCTGCCTAACCCTTCGGGAATTACAGGCGTGATGTTATGTTATTCTAACTTATGGATATATCCAGGTGGTCGTCAAGAAGTAAACCTGCAGACTCCCGGCTGCGTGTCCAAGAAAGGCACAGTCCTGCACGAGCTACTCCATGCTGTTGGCTTCATGCACGAGCAGAGTCGCCCCGAACGTGACGACTTCGTCTGGGTGCGCTATGGCAACATCAGACCAGGTGACGCATGTGACAGTTCTTACTCATAGTTTTTAATCAAGTGTCATGCTTATTTTTTAATAAATAATGTTTTTGTTGGTGTGGTAATTAGTTTACCAAAAGCAGACGATCAATTTGTTGCGTAATCTTTTCCTAATTGGAGATTGTTTGGTAACCGCACTGGGACCAACCCTTGGATTATAGCCCATTCCCTCTCATAGATAGGAGGCCGTTTATCAAAGCAGTGGGAACATTATAGGCTGATTATGCTTGGTGAAACGCTAAGATTATAGCTATCAGCTAATGGTTGGCAGATCTTATGACCAAATCTTGCTAATTGCTTTCCAGTGTCAAAAGTAATCCTTCAAAGGTATCTACCGTAATACTCAATACTAACAAGTTTTGAAAATTAGACCGGCAGTCGCTACAATCTCCATGTAAAATACGAGTGTTCAGCTGCATCCAGTTGGAATAGATTAAGCTGTTATTAAAACTTTCTTACCTGGCTTAGCTTGTTTTTGACACTTGAGCCACTTGAGGTTCATCAACAGTGAGCTTAGTAAGCGCTGCGGTACCTATTATTTAGACGACTTACCGTCTCAAACGTGTGCAGGTGCCGAGACAAACTTCAGGAAGGCCAGCACAAAAGCGACGAACGACTTCAGCATTCCCTATGACTACAACAGCGTCATGCACTACTCCGAGTACGCCTTCTCGAAGAATCAGGGGAAGACCGTTGAACCTAAGGTACTTTAAACGTTACTGTTAGCCTACAGCTGCAGGCCAAGCTGGGCAAAGACTGTCTCTCCACATGACTTCCGGCTCTAACGATCTAACACTGCACTTTTAAAGTACAAACTATAAAAATACAGTATTCATATTTAAATAAACGTCTGTTTTTTTAGTAAGACTGTTTGACATCAGACGTTAGAAGAACGTTTTGATGACAAACACCAGCGGTTTCCAGTCGGTGTTTATTTTATTAAATACAGGATTTTTGTCTTAATATGAGAAGATCCAAATCTTTTGTGTGGTTTTATGAAAGAGCCTGTGCCTAGTGAAAGATTCCAGGCTGATATGATGATATTGATGAAAGAGCAATGTCCAGTATACCAATACTTTAACTTTTCTATATTTGACTTTTTAGGTTGGAGGTGTGAAACTCGGACAGAGGGAAGGACTGAGTCGTGGTGATGTCAAGAAGGTTAACTACATGTACAACTGCAAGAAAGAGTGAGTTGTAGATTACATTTGGAGCATAACATTATGCACAGTGTAAAAAAATTCCCCACGACTACGAAAAAACTAAAAAAAAACTGCAAGCATACGCTCATTATCGTTTGGTGTAGCCCCACTTCAGCGAGAGAAGCGGTGGCCCAGTGGTGGCAGACCCGACTTACGAGCAGTAAGTCGCGGGTTCGAACCCAGGCAGGCGCATTACTTTGTGTAATTTATTTCATCACCGCTGCTTTCAAAACGGTGAAGGAAAACATCGTGAGGAAACCGGCATGTCTTAGAACCAAAAATTTTAAGACATGTGACCACCAACCCGCACTGGGCCCGCCTGGTGAATTAAAGCTCATTATCTCCCATAGAGAGGAGGCCGTGTGTCCCAGCAGTGGGAACATTATAAGCTGATTACGCATGTATGCTGCATGATTATTTTTTCTTGAGACTTCAAAACACGATTTATTTTCCACATGTGCATCTACTTATTTTAATACTTAGATCTTAATTCCTAGGGAGCCACAAACGGGCTGGATGGGAGGAGTGTTCCAGAACCTCTTCGGCGCCAAGTCTCGTTAATTTAATAGTTTGTTTTCACTTGTCTGTATTTAAATCACAAAGATCTGATAGCTGTAAGTTTTCTAGTCTTCACGTTTGTTTGAAATAAAATTTAATATTATTTATTTTTGTTTTTTAATTACCTCATGAAATTACTCTGTAAATATTATTTCTTATTTAGTCCATTTTACGCGGATTATGATTATGCAGCAGATTGATAATAACATCGTGAGGAAACCATCATGCCTGAGAGAAATTTCTCGACGGCATGTAAAGCCAAGTCAGAGGCCCATGGGCGGCATAAAAACTCTGACACCAGGTTAGGCACTAACCACACGATAAAGAAGGATTATATTTGATGACAATAGAACATGGGACTTAAATGTGCACTTCTGACTAACCCTTTGGTTATTACAGGCGCGACGTGATGTATGTTTCAAGGAAACATAATATTTTGCAAATAATAAAACACACAAATTATCAACCTGTTTTCCAATAAATACTGTTTATTCAAACTAAAATAGTATCTACATTACTCACAAGCATAGTTAGAATATGTGTCATAAGTGCCAGTGATGGCGACCTGGTACTCCACCAGGTCGCCATCAGTAATGAAGAGGTATCAAATTCAACTTTTAGGACTTTTCATATCTCTCTATCTCCATCGACATCAGACATCTCAGGAACTGGTAAGATCTGTCGCAGGGGCAAGTTTCCACTGAAAACAAACATTTTTTTTTTTTCACTTATTATATTTGTTTTGAACAATGTACATTATATGCAGACTACAAATAGAACTAAAATAATGATAACTAAATCGAAAGACTAAAACTAAATCGAACTCAGCCACGCGCATTACTTTGTGTCATTTATTACATCGCGACTGCTCTCAAAACGGCAAAGGAATACATCGTGAGGAAATCGGCATGACCTAGAACCAAAAATTCGAAGACATGACACCTACCAACCCGCACTGGGCCCGCGTGGTGTGGATTTGACGAGAACTGTATCCCAGCAATGGTAATTTACAAGTACAAGGTAACGTAACGCTTGCGTTATCTACGACGCAAGTGAAGAACTAACTTCAAAATCATGAATCGCGGTATAGGAGTTTATTTATTTACTTATTTAGCGATAAAAACAGCAGTACAAAAACATGTTATACACTATAAATAAACTTAAAATAATGGCACTTATTGCACTACCAACACCAGAGTTATCTGCGAGTTAAGAACATTTATAAAAAACCCGACTATAACCATCGGGCAATAGCCCATCAGACTCAACACTCGTCTAATCGGAGGGTCCTCCCCTTTTCGATGGAGTATTGGGGAACTTTGCACCCTGTTCCTCATACCTCCCGAGAACTACAAGCTATAAAAACTAGGATTTCATAAACTTACGTCTATCAGCAGCGCAAAGGGCAGCCATATCTCCGATGTCATCCATAGGCTTTCCATTTCGTTCGCCGGCAAATATGAACGCTGCCCGCGCTGGATTGAATTGGCGACCATCTTCCGATACTATGCCTACGTTCTCGAACACGCAACGGATGAAACACTATAATAAGAAAAACTATAATTAAGATCCATGACAGGATACTATACAATTTGAGAATATACAATCTATTATAGGTATATAGCCAAAAGGCATCACGGCAGACCTCGTCGAAGATAAGGACAAGACCAGCGACCAGTGGTCCACATTGGCTTTGGATCGAAACACCTGGAAGTCATGGGGAGAGACCTTTGCTCAGCATTGGGATGATGCAGGCTAACAGTAACTACCAGTATACGTCCATTGGCCCGGTGAAAAAAGAGAAATTGCCAATAATTCATAAATAAGACAGCTGAGGATAACAATACGAAGAGTACAGTAACCCGTAAATTCTTGTACCAACATTTCTTACTATTCTAATGGCCGTTTATACTAACAAAAGCCAGCAAATGTCTAAGTTTTTTACTCTTGGTGTTGAGCGGGACGTTAAAAATCGATCAGGTGCTTTTTTATCTAGACGCTCATTTAATTTTCATCTATTGTCAGTGAAAATGAGCATATCATCATCAGCCTAGCCTTTTCCCAAGGTTTCGGCTTCCAGTCTAACCGGATGCAGCTGATTACCAGTATTTTACATGGAGCGACTGCCTATCTGACCTCCACAATCAAGTGAGTAATACTGGGTAATAACCCCTTGGTAAGACTGGTTGTAAGACTTTCGGGCCACTGACTACCTGTAACGACTGTCAAAGATGAAAATGAGCATTTGTGCAACATAATTATCTCGGATCTTAAAGGGAACTTGGCCAGTTGGGTTCCATATTTATCACAATCTTGTCCATCTTTTGCGATCTTTTGCACTTACCTTAGGTGTCTTATCAGTTTCGTCTACAAAGCTGCCGCTTTCATTCAGTGCTTGTATATAGGCTACAATGGAAATCAAACATTAGTATCGATAGCAATTTACTTTTACTCTTCTTATAACAGAAGCTTTTAAATGCTTAATTTAGATGAAAGACTACAGAGGAACGGAGAATACTAATGAGACGTTGTATCAATTTTGTGATGGATATTTTAATGTTCATTTTTTTTGGCTTTAAAGGAAGTGAATGGCCGGTAGAGATGTATGGAAAGGAACGCAAAAAGCATGCTTCGTGAAATAAAAGAGGAATAAAGTCGGACTTTTGAAATACGTACTCCTTTAGCAAACATAAAAACTTACACATTTCAATCCTGTAACTGTCATTGCAGACGTTCATGACAGCTATAACATCCACATCGATGCTATTGATGCTGCTCTCCTGGCTAGCCGCAGTGGTCGTCGTCATGGCGTCCTTCGTCATTGCATCTTTCGTTTGCGTATTCGCCGACATCGTTAGCGCGATTGTGATCGTTGTCAGAACTACGGCTAGTAGAAGTTTCGTCATTTTGTCTATGTGTCATGTGGCACTGCTGATACTGAATATGGTCATTTTGTCATTTCGCTTTATAGGTAGAGTGAGTAATTGATTGATGCAGAGGTTGAGAACATTTTGTTCCAAATTTGAGACTTTGATTTAGCATAAAAGGTATAATTAGCTACCTACATGATGTTACACTTTAAGTAAGGCTAGGCAGATGGTTTTCTTAGGTCTATAATATGTTTCATCATTTTATAAAAAAAAATTTAGTCTCGATTTGAACATTTGAATTGACAATAAAATGTACAAGAGATGTATATAAACAGTTTGTATTTTT
This sequence comes from Eugnorisma glareosa, assembly GCA_947578425.1. Taxonomy (NCBI): domain Eukaryota; kingdom Metazoa; phylum Arthropoda; class Insecta; order Lepidoptera; family Noctuidae; genus Eugnorisma; species Eugnorisma glareosa. The sequence goes on along the minus strand of OX387974.1, from coordinate 3,407,429 downwards.
CAAGTGGGCGTGGATGGCCAAATTCGAAACTATGAAGAATATCCAAAATGCTCAAAGGAGTCTCAAGTTTTTTCTCTATTCCTCATAATTTCGGATTTTGCCATCCACGCCCACTTGGAAAATTCACCCTGTTTAAATAAATCTGTTCTACAGATTATTCATGTTAGAGATGGAAATCACAAACAAATCGCAAATCTCACAATCAAACTAAGGTTTACTGTAAGAAAACCCAATTCTGGGTTAAGCTCGCCGTTGTACATAAGTTATATTGTAATTTTGTGTGTCCTACTTTTATATTTTGTGTGCAATAAAGAATAAGGAATAAGAATAAGAAATCGGCATGTATTCTTTCTCGTGACTCCTGCTTGCCTAGTCACACATCACATGCCTGATTACGTTTTTTTTTCATTCTTACAAATTCAAGAGTTTTTTTGGAAGCCACGTGTCTATAATGTTTATTAATAATAATAATAAATCATTTATTTCAGATTCATCCAATGATTACTTCCATATTTGTTAGTCAAATCGAGCTTAAAAACTAGTGTTAGTAATAAATAACGAATTTAATAATAATAAAGTGGCAGGTCCGGGTGGACTTCCCGATAATGGCGACAAATCACTAAACGACTGCGTGCAGCCGTATCCAGCGCGCCAGTATCGGAGAGTCCCACCGGTCCGCCAGCGCGCGCAGGATGGTGTTGGGACTGTCGCGCGTGCGGCGCATGATAGATGCACACCGTTTGCGCATGATGGCCGCAAAGCCGTCTGTGTCAGCCGCCGCGAACATCGCGTAGGCGCTGCAGTGGCGCGGCAGCCCCGTCAGCACCCGGAACGCGTTATTGTATTGAACGCGCAGATCGCTGTATGTCCGCTGTGTATAGTTAACCCACAGGCTAGGCAGGTTATTAATGAAATTATGATTTTTATACCATTCTCAAAAAAAAATTCATGTCAAAAGTAACTTTTAAATTTGGATTAGTATTAAAATGTTTAATACATCTGCGTCAATGATAACATTGATTACCTAGGAGCGATTACAGCCAAATACGTAGTGATTTCTATTTTTGACAGATCATCACTAACTATAAACATGCGTAACATATTTTATTTTATTTAACTTGCAATGTTTTTATGATTGTTTAGGTCAAATCTTGCAACTGAATTTTAAAACAATTATCCCCTACCGATTGCGCTAAAACTTTGCATACACGTTTAGTTTGGATGACAATGCATGGTTAGGTTAGGTTCGTCATTCTAAATCCAATATGGCGGACTTCCAAAGATGGCGGACTAGTAATTTATAAACATCCCCATGGGTATCAATTAAAAGGGATTAACTGAGAAGAATTCGAAAAAAAATGACCTCAAACCTGTATGGACGTATAAGCGTATATTTAAAATGTTTTTATTACTAAAAGCTTGTTATATACTGAGCATGACTATTGTTCGTCCACATTTCCAGAACGGTTACGCGTCAATATAATCCGTATAATTTTCAGTAAACCACTGTAATCTAGAAGCAGTAATTGCCACAAATTGAGCGAGGTCACCAGATAATGTGCCATCAATATAATCGGAGCAATTTGTAATCATTGCCTTTGAAAACCTGTTTATTGAACGTGAGAACTTGTATCCTGTATTTTTCATTTCAATTGTTCAGTTTAGCATCTACGTTTCAGTTTTTAGTGTTTGTCTTTCGGTGCAAACTTCACGATGTGTTTTTGGTTTTAAACAGAGGAAGGAGATACCTTCAATCTAGCGTTTCCCGGTATGTTCATCAGTACCTAATACGCAAGGAAAATTATGATCTCTGGAATCAAGCTGTTTTCTTCATGGTTCATCTAGCTAGATCTAGTATCTTGTAAATCATTTATTTTAATTTTCTGACTTTTTAGCATAGTTTACCATCAGAATCATTCGATCGCATTATGTCTTCTTCTGCAATATTTATCTGTTAGTCGTCATCTTGGAAGTCACCCAATTTCTAGCCATATCATCACAGAGTTTTTGTGGTCTTCCCTTGGTCTTATTACTTACATGGATGACTATCCTATTTTAATTAGGTAATGTCACTCAGTTGAACTGAATAAATTATTATAAATGATTAAATTATTATAAAAATGATATCCATAGAACCTAGTACATCCGAATACTTTAATACTACTTTTCAGTCTCCGATGTCACTTTCCGACTACCTTCTACCATAGTTAATAAAGCGTTATTTCACTCAGTTATATCTCTGCTATTCGAAGTCACCAATAAATCAAGAGTGCATTCCAACGAATCTCACATAAACCATTCTGTATCCGTTCAGATTTACTAAATCCTTCACAAAATACACATTACTTGTTCCAGTTGCTACATTTCTGAATATCAAGGTTTATAATAGTGATACCGGTGGTGTCTTTAATTTGTCATTTTGTTTCTGAAATATAGTCAAGTTAGCATTCAGTATCAGCGTTGAGGAATATATAGGGTGACTGGTAATTAGTGACCGATAATGGATAAGCACGGAAGATATCCCGTAAGTGACAGTGACAATCTAGTATTTTATCCATCATTCTTAGTAGTTTATTTTTATTCATGTGTGGTAACAATTAGTTCCTGTTCTTTCTCGTTTGGCTGAAACCAACAATCCTTTACAAACTATTTGTTCAAGAGAACACCACGGCGATGGCGTCTCGGAAAACGAAAAACAACAGTTGTTTATTTGGCAGGCTGCAACATACACGAGTCAAGTCAAGAACCACTAAATCTCCGAAATGTAAACAGTTTTAGCTGAACAAATAATGTAATATTAATTTATAGCACTAGTTTGAGTGATGTGTGACTATACACGTGGTTATGAATGATGTCCATGCCCTTTTAATGTACGCTTTGGAGATTTGGAGAAAGCACACAGTACACAGTTGACACAGACACAGATTGACAAAGTTTCATCATGCAGCCTTTGAAATTCACACTGCTGTACTCAGAGATTCTCTTCGAATGCTAATAGAGTCTGCCAGGCCCCTTTGCCTTCTTCAGGACGAAGGACATCCATGACGGATTCCCAAACGAAAAAAAAAATAGATAACACTTTCTATCATAATGATATCCTTCCCAAGTAATATACCTTCTTCAATTCTATCATGTGTTCGATTATTTCTTCTAGGACATGATGTATACCTTAAGCTCATAGCACACATATCAACTCGGAAAGGGATCGTTACTGTATCACCTTTCGCCTCGACGTCAAACAGGCGTTAACCTAACGTAAGCACGTAACCAAAGCGGATCAGCAGCTCCGATACGTCGAATTGGCTACGGATAGATGACGCCGCGCTTATAGCTCGCCGACCGCTGGTTGACCTGGCTGGCCAGATCAGTTTGAATCCAAACGTGAAGTGTAGCGCACGGTTATGTCTTGGTTCCTAATACGCGAGATGGCTATCGTTGCCATATCACTGGACGAAGAGGAAAAAGAACATAGAAGAGACGTAAGCGCGGGGACGACGATCCGTAAGCGGAGGAACTGCGAGTTGACCACGCACCGCATCACGGTTTGTGAGGTTGTACCGTGGCGTGGCGATTACGTTACGATTTCGATTAGTGTGCGTTGCAGTAGGGAGTTTCATACAAATAATACTGAATGGCTCGACTTGATACGGTGACGATCCCTTTTCGAGCTGACGTCAGTCGCCATTCACCTATTTATACCTCGAAAGTTTCAATATCATCGATCAAGTTTCCAAGGTATTTTTCATGTGATTTTGGAGCAGAAAGTTACTTCAACTTTAGTACTACTCTAACCAATGGTTACTTAGAAGAGAAAAACTATCAAATAATTTTAGAAGCTCAAAACAGTATTCATTTATCAAGGTAATCGCTTCCTGCTCAATATTAGCGTATGAATAAATACATTATTCATCTTATCCATATTCGCTATATTCTGCACTAAAAATAAACAACTACACACTTAAATCTGTTTATGGATACAAGAATTTGTAATGATTCTGGGAACTATTTTTTATTTATTCTGATTTTTGGTCTGTTCTTTTTAAAAGCGTCAGCATAAATAATTTCAAATGAATAATGGATCTGTGTCGGAACGATATTGTTTTTATTTTGGGTTCAATTTTCTTCCGTCTTTTAGAGTTTTTGTGTTTTGGTAGCATAGATATAGAGAAAGTGAGCCTATTCTATTTAGAATTATATTTTAATCTACGGGACTCGATTTTAGACAAGCAACATAAATGGAAAAGACAAAAGAGTGGGTATTGGATTGACATAAGCTCCCGAAAAGCTAAATGAAATGCGGAACGTTATGAAAGCGATTCCCACTCGGTTAGGCCCTCACAGCTATATATATTGATAACTTCTATGGCCTATAGATCTACTGGTGAACTGTTGCCATGCCATGTCCCGATAGGTAGTTATGAGGATATTCGTACATATTTCTGATGGCGTTTGTCAGTAATTGCAAGTAAATGGCCTCTTCACCGGGTTTTAATTAAAAATTGATAAATTTTGTAGTATCTTGCGACAGGGACGTATTAAAACACCCGACTTCGCATGTCATGTCCTGCTAATTTAGTAAGTATGAGTTGCGTACCTTATTATCGGTTTTGAAACTGGGTTAACCCGTAGTCTGCTACAGTCAAATGTTTGTTTAAATTTTCATCGTTTTGTGACCAACACCGGCCCCCAGAAATTGTTATCACAAACTGTCAGATTCCTTCAATTTAATGGTCCTTGCAAAGTTTACAAAATGGCTACATCCTGACGCCAACAGTGGGTGTCGTAAAAAGGTAAAACCGTTTGGTTGCTATTGGTCATTTACTTAGAAATGTGGACTGAATGTGATTGAATTGTAGATATTTCAGCAGAGTTCGACTGACGTGTTAAAATATCTTGTTACTAAATATCAAGAAATCACAGATTCATACATTCAGAAATAGCAGTGTCATATATTTGTTTCATTTAGAACCCACGAATATTCAGAACGAACGACAAAATCCTATAATCTTGTACTTTATCCTAGTTAAAAATTGTTTTACGATGGCTTTTACACCTCGTATTATATACGCTCTAAGTATAATTTCTAGATTAGTTTATGGTTTCCATCGCTACCGACAAGTACAGAAGGGCCCTTCTTCATTGGGCCTGTTGAATTTGTAAGCAGCCCTTTATCTTATCTTGACAAATTACGACCTGTTCGGGCTTCCACTGTTTTTGTGCAGTAATCCATACGAATAGGCCACAACTGGTCGTAGTGAAATAAATAATGGAGGGTAACCGATATCAAATAATATTTGTTGTGGTGCTGTTGAACTTTAATATATTGGGAGTAGTAAGCGAAGGCGACGGTGAGTTTTTATAGTCTTGAATTTTTCTTCTCGAGACTTTTATGTCTGTCACAATTTTATTCAGTGTCTCAATGTAGAATACTGAAATTCAGCTGCATGCGGTTACCCAGACATGCGAAAAGGCTAGGCAGATGATCAATTTTAGCCAGTGGTGGCAGACAATTTTAGGTAGTCAGTGGCCGAAAGTCTGGGGGTATTACCCAGTACTAACTGGGTTGTGAAGGTCAGATAGGCAGTCGCTGTATGTAATATACTGGTATTCAGCTGCATCCAGTTAGACTGGAAGCGACCCCAACATAGTTGGGAAAAGGCTAGGCAGATGAAGACGATGACGGTGACAGGCAATTTTAAACCTACACGCAATGAAAATCTGTATCCTAAATGTTGAAATACATTTTTCAGAATCAAACGAAGAAGCGCAACCAAGTTATGATTACATACAAATATTTAAAAGTATACCAGCTTTGTTTGAATATCTACTAGATGCATTAGAAGACAGACCAGAAATATTGGAGAAGAATGATGTTACCATGTTTAAGAGAAACATTGATGCTGGGGAAACAGAGGAGTGTGAACATTCTGATAGTGAAAATAAAATTGACAAACGGGATACTGATTGTGATACCACTAAAGTACAGGATGAAAACGGTGACACAAACAAAATTAACAAACGAGACACCAGTTCTACAAAATATGTAACAGAAACAACTGTAGTCTACGAATATGGAAACAGTAACGTAGTCATGAAAGGTTTAGATGAAATAGAAGAAGAAGATACTGATAATTTTAACAATTTCGCTGGCAAGGAAGGAGTCAAAAGAGAGTTACTAAAGAGAGAAGATAGAATTAGTCGTAAAAAGAGAAGTGTGCTGTCTAAATTGGATGATGATATAGATGACTTGTATCGGAGTTATGGAGAAATGTTCTTTGGATTTGAACATTTATTTGGTTTAGATCTGAAGCCTGAAGAAATTGAAGAACGCATACTAACTGCTGAGAAACTATTGGAAGAACACAATAATAAGAAGGAAGAAAGATAAGTCGTAGGAAGTTTGATGGAACAAAGAATAATAATTTACTTTTTAGTTGGTACCATTAATTAGTCATCTGTTGCTGCTTTCCAATTAAATTAAAAGTGATGATTTTTACGTTTATTTTTTAATTAATAAACGAAACAACACAACACAACTGTTTAAATCGTATGTCAAACCTTGCCCGGCTTTGCAATAAAACAATAGTTGATCATCTATCAAATATAATAATGTTTTAAGACTCTAGGGTATTATCTTTGGTTTTAAAAATAAATCTTATAGCTGTACGATGACCACCAAATACGTAGTAATACTTCCGAGAATCTGCAACGAAAAACGTTTTCGTTTCCTAAAAATGTCATTAATCAAAAAAACAAGCAAACCAGTAAGCAGTCAATTTGTTTACTACAACAATCGGTAAGATTTGATCAACTCTACAACAATCGGCAAGATTTGAACGTTTCCGTATTTCATGTAAAAAACTATAAATCCGTCTAGGACTCTTGGTTGTAAATATTTGTATATTACCGTTGTAATAAGTGTCCTATTCAGGGGGAACATCTTCAGCGGCTGGTATGACACTTCATTCAGTATCAGATGCTGGTAGAACATCTGTAGCTCCAATAACAGGTCGCTGTCCTCTAAGGGCGTGTACCGCATCATCTGGCTGACCAGGTGACGTGTCAGCTCCATCTAGAAGTTCGTTATTCTGAAGACTATCACTGTGCAACATGGATCAAAAAATCGTAGTGAAATAAAGGACGTCGGGAAAGAGTTCTGATAGGTAGTTGCTTCTTGTAAAATACAGGTAGAAGGTTAGAAGTAGAGTTTATTTTGCTTTTATATCTTTGTTTTTTTACCGGTTTTTGAATGAAGTATATGAAAATAAGAACTTAAACACTGTTTTAAGCTATCACGGTTTATAACTAAATTTACACTGTTACTTACGGGATATCTTCCGTGATTTTCAATTATTCTGAGCTCCGATATTTCGACGCGCTTTTGCAGGTGGGATTGCGGGATGTCATCCATCAATCATGGAATATATCCCGTAAGTGACAGTGTAGAACTTAGTAGAGTTTGACTAGTTCTTTTCAAATTAAAACATCAAAACTGGGAGTTGGTTTTCAAATAATGCTTACCTCATCATGTGTCCGATGGCAAGGCTCAATTATTAGCAACAAATTCACAAAATGTAACACAACCCAGTTTAACTGCAGTAGTGGGCTTGACCGATCAGATCTAGACTTGTTGACTGTAATAAGGCATTGAAATTAGAATACCTCAAAAGCAACAACTTACTGGCTTTTGTGCTGACGGCATTAACCTTTTTCACATTAAATATCCCCAGATTAGGAAACAGACAGAAGATAATTTGTAACCCAAAGTACTAGCAGCGCATAAACTCTAAGAGGTAACACACTACACATTCAACCTACAGATATTGGTGATGACATGGTACGGCGTGATGACCAAATGTAGAAGTAAGCACAGAAGTAAAGCTACAAGGACCGTCCCATGACTGTCATTGACTTGGCGTAGCACGTCGCATATAGAACAGTATAACAAAGCCAGACGACGGACTGTGGTCGGGATCGACTTCAGAGGAGGTTTTTGTTGTCCTGTAAAGTATTTTAAAAGATTAATTAGGTCTTTTTAGTGCTAACCAAACCATAATTGTGCCAGCTGTTTGGAAATTAGCTTTTATATCACCCATCCATAAAAAGGGTGCTAAAGATAAAATTGAAAATTATAGGCCAATCTCAAAACTTTGTCTACTAGCTAAAGTATTGGAGCGCATAGTCTATAATCAGTTGTACAGCAGTGTGGTTTCTAGCTTGAGTCCTCAACAACACGGGTTTCTGAAAGGAAGGTCTACAGTATCCAATCTGGTCCTGTTCACAGATTTTATTACTGAGCATATGGATAATGGATCCCAGGTCGATGCAATCATGCATCTACACCGACTACAGCAAGGCATTCGATAGAATAGATCATGACATTCTGCTGAGGAAGCTTTTCAACTTGGGCATTAGGGGCGACCTATACAGATGGTTCTCGTCTTATGTGCAAAATAGGACTCAAGCAGTGGTCCTCAGTGGCTTTATATCCTCCTGGTCAACCATCCCCTCTGGTGTGCCACAGGGTTCCCTATTGGGGCCATTATTATTTGTTCTCTTTATTAATGACATCGGCGAGTGTTTCAAACATTCTAAACACTTAATGTTTGCAGATGACATGAAAATCTTTATATCAGTTAAGAGTCCAAATGACGCTATGCTTTTGCAGGCAGACATATCTAGATTAGTTAACTATTGTAGAATAAATAAATTAGATCTTAATATATCTAAATGCTTGGTTATTACCTTTGCCCGGAAGAACCAATCAATAATATTAAATTACTCAATTGCAAATGAGCCTTTATCTCGAACTCATGTCACCAGAGATCTTGGTATTTTTCTGGACAGTAAGCTCACCTTTGAGTGTCATGTTGACCATATTGCCAAAAAAGCGTCCAAAGCCCTGGGATTCATTATCCGTAATGCCAGTTCGTTTAAGCGAATGAAAACCTTGAAAATCCTGTATTGTGCTTACGTCCGCAGTCACCTCGAATATGGTAGTCAAATTTGGAATCCAAATTATGCAGTGCATTCTGACAGATTGGAACGAATACAAAGGAAATTCACGAGATACTTAGGTTACAAATTTAAAATCTCTTACCAGAGTTACAAGGATCGATGCGTTCGATTTCACTTACTTCCACTTGTCACTCGGAGAAAAATATCCGACATACGGTTCCTAGTTAAAATAGCACAATCAAGAATCGTATGTCCTGAACTTCTTTCGAAGCTGTCCCTGAATGTTCCATCTCGACATTCTCGCTTGAGAAATCTTCTCCGTGCTCCTTTCGCTCGCACAGTTTACCGTAGCAGTTCTTTTTTTCTCCGCTCAATCAAAATATTTAACCAAGTTGTAATAAACGAACACCCCTCAATTGATTTGTTTGCAAGCAGCCTAGCGGCAATTAGTTCTGCCTTGTCTAAAAGCTGTGTTGCTTCTTATGATCTTTAATAGTGGTTACGCATGCTTGCCTGCTTGTGCAGGTATTTAATTTAATTTAGTATTATATTTAGTCATATTCTTTGTTATTACATTATGCTTAGTTATTCATATTATGCTTAGATATTTATTATGTTCTTAGTTATTAGTTTGTGCAACAATAGTTTATTGCTAACTGCGGAGGCTTGTTAATGGCTTGTCGTTGAATGCCTCACTATACATTTTTGTATTGTTAGCTGTAAGCCACCCAAACACAATAAAATAAAATTAAAATAAAATAAATAATGTGTAGTGTCCAAAGTGCCCAAACATCTGTACTTGTAAGGACCTAAACACGCGACCGATGCCGCCGCGATTGCCGTAGCCTGCTACTGGGCCCGACTCATTTAATATACCTCATAATGGTTTTGTCATCGATTTGAAAAGAAGAAGTTTACCTATACATGTACATACCCGTATAATTACTAGCGACTCTCCCCTGTTTGGCATGGCGCCAGTAACTAGGGCCTAAATCTATTATATTTTTCAAGCTGGAACCATCAATACACATTCACAAATTTCATTGAAATGGGTTGGGAGCGATTAACGAAGATTAACGTGTACGAACATGTGACACGTGATTTTTATATATTTAGATACAGCAGTATGCAAGTATCTGTTGAATATAGGCCGAAGATCGATCAAAAGGAAATTATAATGCTCGTGTTTTGCTCGGGTGAATTAGCGATAGCAATTTGTTTTATTAGCAAACAGATATCGAGTTACTGCGAACCCCCTTAAGGTTTCAAATTATACAGGGTAGAAAGAACATCGAGGCACAAACAGCTACCACGTGTTCAGCACATCATTCCGAATATGGAAAATGCAATACCTATACTGTCAAAATGCATGGAACAGCAACTTACTCTTCTATATCGTGTAGTTAGTAGATAAAGATGTACTGAATGCGTGGTAAACGTTTGTACGTCGATGTTCCTTCCATCCTGTGTGTTAGGCCCTACCCGTATGTTGTCTATTTTTATCAAAGAGCCGTCATACCTCTATACAGGGACATGGTATCAACGATGCTGTTGATAGATTTGTTGGTAACATTAATGTACATGTCTACTCGGCACTCCCTGTCTAGCCTTGAACTTTTTGCTTCAGGTGCTGCAAAAAAATATTACACATGAAAAATTACAAAATGATTAGTTTACAATAATTACTGCTGTATAAAACTTAATTCTTCTGAGTTTAAACTTAATTACATTCATCCTTCGCATGCGTCATAGCGAGGGATCTGACATTCACTTGGAAGTTGGAAAATAATTTGATGTTTATGAAGTAAGTATAGAATAGTCAGGATCGTCATCATTATCTTCCCCTTTTCCCAAATTATTCGGTGCCGGCGTAATATCTCTTGTTCTTGACTTCTTCTACGAGTCACCATCTAATGAGACATACCATTTTACTTCTTCCAATAGCAAACCTTTTTGTCAGCGGAGATTGACATAGTGATAATATTCCTGTGGAGGAACTGAACTTGTTTCTGAACTCAAATACTATTAATAAAACAATCAAACTTACATTTATGCAGTATTTCTTGAAGGATGTCCCTCAAACAGTTGTTCAAATTTTGTAAAGAGGTAAGCACAGAGGTCGCAGTCTCGAAGAACGTAAGGAGGATTATTTGCTGTACCGCGGATGATATGTTGTAGAATATATACATGCAAGATGTCACCACTGAAAGAGGTGATGATCAGATTAGGCAATACAGGGAGGAATGGAGGAAGTAAGGGACAAACGCACAAAACGTCACCATGTATTCAGTACATAGCGATCGCAACGTTCTGAACCCTATCGATATTTTACATTGGTAATAAAAAAAACTGTTGTTTCCTGCAAAAGCTTAAAATTAAATGACCGATGAATAAATAAAATTTGTTGAGTAGATACTGGACTATTTGCATTTGATTGGTCTAGGGTTGCCATACGTCTGGAATTTGATCTTTATGTCCGGAATGCGGGGGACTTATAAAACGTCAGAAATTTTCAGAAATGAGAAAATTACAAATAGTTCATACTAAGTATTTTTAATATATATAAATATAAAAAAAAACTGATTCATCCAGTTAAATAGTAATACAAAATTAAAAAAAGAAAGTATTTACGGAATTTTCTTTAAAAGTCCAGAATTTCTTTCGGAAAAATTATTCATAGATTTAGGAAATCTAGATTAGACCTGCTTTTAAGAAGAAGTTTAAGTCGCTGCTGCATGACTTGTATTAATACACACCTTTTCCATTGTATGTCACGACTTGGTATATGAAGATACCGAAATCTAGCATTATGGTAGAGCATGTAAATATCATAGAGCTTATAACTATTAGCATTCTTCTGCCCTCATTTGATGGTTCTTCGCGGTACAAACTCAATCTTAAGTTAATCTGAAAAGAACGACATTATAACAGTGTTCATGTCTTTCTATTTATGTTAAACAAAATAAAATAAAACTGAGGTGTACCTGCAGTACATTCACAGTTCGCCGGATATGTGTAAGCTCCGTATAAACCTTGTTTGAAATTAGATTATCAAGCAGATCGTGAACGGGCGCTGTCAGTTGGGACTGGTCATCTCTTAGCTGCCACGATTTATTTTAATTACTGTTTTTAAATTGTTGATAATTATAATCTTTTACTCTGGACGCTCTTAATGTGCACGTCTTTCTACATCGTTCTCACAAATATGTATAATCTCAACATGAATGATGTAACCAAGATCTTGTAACAATATTTTGATTGAAAAGAGTGTCCATGGAGTTTCCTGCCAATTCTTCTCCATAGAGATTTACGCTTTGGAATGGGCAACTACAGTACTTTTACAAGTTATTATGCCGTGTGTCTGTGGCTGTAGTTTCGCCTTTGTTTTTCTGACTTTCAAAAGTGCCTGCTAAGGTCTAATTGAAATAAATGCTGTGTTTTTTTTTGAGTTTTGAGATATTAGTCCATTGGTTGCAGTTGACCAAATTGTGACTTAGGTACGTGAGACTCAAGTTAACCTTTTCTCAATACATCGACAATCATGCAGTTGGATACCATTTATGGCGCGCTTCCACGAGAACCGACGAATTTAGTCCACATTCAGCACTCGTTTATTTCGCTACGTTGATGCAGACGTAGGTATTATTTTTACAACTAATTCAGGTTAACAAGAAAAGAAAGAGGCAACAGATTGGCTGACCAGAATTTTGATCAGACATTGAAAGCTGACATACATAAACCGTTATCTATAGATGTGCTAGGAAAATAGCTGATTCCGTTGTTTTGTGTTAGTAAAGTAGATAAAGAGTGTCCCACCAACCTCCTGCAGCTTCAGCAAGTAGACCGTCAGCCACTTCATCCGCATCAGGCCAGTGAAGGCCGCGGTACATACCACCAGCCCGACGGTACCTATATCCGCCACCCACACAATGCGGGTTGAGTTAGTGCGGGTCCGGTACGACCGCTCAGGCTCGATCAGTATGTCCAGTGCTATGGTTAGTGTTGAAAAGAACCCTGGGGAAGATTGTGATCATCATGCCATAATTATCATTTTAGCCGAAAGTGGTCAACCGCTAAGCCAAGGTCTTTCCTATGTGACGCCACACCAAGATTTTCGCCTTCCGCATTCAAAGTCTGTTTTGACCAGCTAACCAGCAGTTCTGGTCCATCTAGCTAAGATGTGCTGTACTTGTTTGGTGTTTTTTTCACAAAAGGCAGCTGGAACAGCCTAGATGTGGAAGATGGAGAGCCGAGTGATGCGACGCTACTTGAAAGAAGCCTTTGTCCAGTATTGGTCAGATTTGATGATTTTGAAACAATTGAGCGCAGTACTTGATTAAGACGGAACATTGTTACACATTTTTGACCTCTCAAGCTTAACATAACATTACGCCTAAAGTCCCTCAATGGTTTTTTTTTTGGGACAAGCCCGCCACACTATTCCCAAAGCATTGCAACTCCTGAGAGCCAGAACCAACAGTGGCGACCACCAGAAAAGCACGGATACAATGAAGCTCGACGAATTCCCTGAGAAACAATTTAAGTGTCTTGGATCCCGCAACGAAATTAACCAGAAAAGAAGAAAGCAGAGGTGTACCAAATAGAACACCCATATTTCACATGGTATGTTTTGAGTCCCATGTGTAGGGGGCGACTCTACTTTTTTATTTTTTATTATTGCAAAATGGCCATCAACCGGGCACAAATTCAAACTCCGTGGCTGTTGCTGATAAATTCTTGATTGAAAAATCCAATAACACTTTGCCCGTCCCGGGAATTAAAGCCAGGACCTCATGTTCAGCAGTCGCGCTTGCAACCACTAGACCTTTCAAACTTACACAGAATAAAGGAAAGTGTCTTCCCGTAGAAGTTGGCGGCCTTTGATACGCGGACACACCAGCCGGCGTGCGTGCGCCTGAACCTGAGAGGAGCCACCCCGGCGATCTGTGACATCCGCAGCATCAAGCACAGTGTGCCTGTCACCACGCACTCCGTCTGAGGGGGCGGCGAGTGCATCTTACGAAGGTTCCTAGGGAAAAAAAGCATTTATCTGCTATTTCCCTCCTTATAATTGCATAATGTTTAGCCTAAACTAGAAAATGGTAGACCTCAATTGTATCACGTTTCAAACTCCTCTGCTGCTCTAGGTGTAAGTACTACTTGTTCCAAGCCAGTTTATTGAAACACGTTTGATGCTCGTGAGTCTTTAACATTGCACTCTCGGCTCCATTACGACCTCGCCCTTGGGTCCGGGTCCGACGAACTAGCATCAAAATGTACCATTAAGTCCCAAACCAATAACTGATCTTCTTATTCTTATCTACACTTTATGAAATTCTTCTCTTTTTTTTTAATGTCTCACTTACCTAATCCTTATTTTTCTGAATAAGTCTGTGTAGTCTTGCTTCTACAGTTGAAGTAAACCATTAGATTCTACTATTGAGGCGCTGTCTTCACAACAAACAGTAAAAACATTTGTAGACGTATGAAAAATGAATTAAAACTAATCTTAAGTTTTATCAGAGTCAAAATATTGGTATATCTTTACCAAACATTACGGATTCTAAAATTATGGATAAGAAATCAGAAGTTCCATGTGTAACATTAACATAAGGTAAGCACTGCATGGATATCCTAAACTTAATGATTACTTATTATTAGAAAATTCTGTCAAAATCGGAAAAGTAAAAAAACGTATAACTAGATGATGATGATTTTCATAGCGAACACAATACTGAACCCGGTTTAAATAATTGACAAAGGTTAAGATCAAAACTAAGCTAAGCTAAGCTTTAGGCTAAGATCTATAAAGGGTACATGTCGAACATTAAAATACCTATGGGTAAAATATCAACGTTCAAAACATCGAAAATTTAAATATCGATTTTGTATCGTAATATTATCTATGTTAATACGATTTAATTTTGATATAGGAAAAAATGTATAATGAAACCATGCCTGCTATCTAGCAGGCATGGTTTCTGTCACGGCCCCGGCGCTACGGGGCTCCGGCGGTCCCACGCGTGCTTATCGTTTTCGATGATTTCAACGCTCACCACCGCAGCTTCGGCTTGCTCGCCGGCTTCACCGGCCTCCTCAGCTCGTGGGCCGCCTCGCGCCTCAGCGCTTACGCGGGCTTAAATTACACTCGAGTCAAGATTAGGCCCATTAGGTATGGCTCCTTCCTTCTCAACGAAGGATGTCTGGGCAAAGTCCCTTACGGACCTCCTTAAGAGGCTCCTTAAGGGGTAGGGCAGACAAAACCACGTAGAATCGGTTTTGCAGTGATTCGTTGCTGTCACTAACTTTTGTGGCACAACATGTAAATAAATATTGATATTTAGGACATTCGATACTCTGTACTACGATATTTAGGTCATTAGATACTCTTACCATACTTCGATACTGAAGCCTTTCGATGTCACGTTTGTCTATAATTAGATTTTAGATATATTGGACGTAGGTTATCTAACCATTCGACAATATAAACTTACGTTATTTTAATTTTCGGTTTTATCGCCGTTCGATATTTATTTTTTCGATGTTTTGAACGTTGACATTTTACCCGTAGGTGTTTTTTTTGTTCGACATTCAAATATGTACCCTAAACTGTACCTAGCACTTACTTTATTCTTATCACTGTCACATAATTATCAAAAATACAAGATAGAGACTGGAACTGCTACATGTCTGAGTTAAACCGCCTGCTAAGAAACGTAAAGATTTCGGCACTTGTGTCTTTAGACCATTCTTGTAATGTTATTTTTAGTAGGAAAGAATATTAATGTTATTCTTTGTTTGACATAGTGACCGTTTAAGTATTTATTTAATTCTGTTATTTCTCGGAACACGTTTGTTCTTGTAAATAACCAATGTAAATATCTTAATAGTGAATAAGCTTCATGAAAATAATTTTGATCATATCTCTGAAGTTGGATCATTAGTTGGCGAGTGGCATAATTTTAAGTTAAAACAAATTTTACTAATTATAAATAATTATAGTATCAATCAGAGAGCAGCGGTGGCCCAGTGGTGGCGCCCCCGACTTACGAACAGTAAGTCGTGGGTTCGAACCCAGGCAGGCGCATTACTTTGTGTAATTTATTTCATCACCACTGCTCTCAAAAACGCTGAAGGAAAACATCGTGAGAAAACCGGCATGTCCTAGAACCAAAAATTTGAAGACATGTGACATCTACCAACCTGTACTGTGCCCGCGTGGTGGATTATAGGCCATTCCCTCTCATGGAGAGGAGACCGAGTGTCCCAGCAGTGGGAACATTAAAGGCTGATTATGCTATAGTATCAATAGTATATATTTTTTTTAGTTTCACAAAAAAATCAAAGACATGTGTCCTCGAACAACCAGCTCCGGACCCGTGTGTTTGATTAAGCTAAGTTAAAGGCCCATAGGAGGCGTGAAAACTCTCGACACCAGGTTAGGCACTAACCACACGATAAAGAATTACAGCCCACTCTCTCACTGTCCTTTTTTTGTATAAGAGTAGAGGAAGACCAAAGAAACGGTGGATGGACTGTGTGAAGGATGCTATGACTTGAAAGGGGGTGTGACGAGTAATAGAGAAGTATGGAAGAAGAAGACACGCTGCGCCGACCACAAATGAATTGGGATAAGGGTATGAGAATGACGATGACTTGACTGACACGGAAATGAGAGTGATTGCCTTCACCCAATGTATTGGTATTTGTGGAGTGACTTATGTCTTGGATGGAAAAAATCTATGAATGACATAACAGTACCCCTGATTCACTCAAAGAGGCAGAGGTGCCCTAATCGAACAAAACCCAGTCACCCATATTTCAACAATATTGTGTTTTATGTCCCACATAATTTGGGCGAAACCGGGCACGTATATAACCTCCGGGTAGCTTTGAGAGGCTTCTAGTGGAAAACCCAATAACTCTTAGCCCAAATTGAACCCAGGACCATGCTCTGCCGTAGAGCTTACGTTTACTATACCAATGAGGTATTGCTGTGGATGATGATGACCCCTGAAATAAAATAAATGAAGCCCTGAGATAAAATTAATTAAATTTATTTTCCTGAGTAAACTTCTATGAAAGAAAGTCCCTTATTGCGTTCACAAATCCCCGCTTTCATAACTGACAAAAAAAAACACAATCAAATTGGAAATGTTTTATTTTAAAATAGTTTTGCATTCGTTGTCTTCTGCTTTATTTACTTTCACTTTTTCCTTTTTAGTATTGTTTTTAAAATCGTGGAAAGTTGGTGAATTATTTGAAAGAAAAATATAAAATAACTATACTTAAATCTTACTTCACACAACCACATAAAACACACAACCTTAAGATACAAGGGCTGCGATTCTCCAAAATGTATTCCCCTTTTTTCTTTACAGAAATCGTTTTTTTTTTTTCATAAAATCAAGGTCTGCTGCAGACACGACCCTCTCATTTCCTTTTTTTAGCAACTCTTGAGTAAAGAAAATATGACCCTCCAAAAACGACAATAATCCTTCATTTTTACGGCCGTGGTTAGGGGACTACCAGTCATATTCAAAAAGTTTTTAATATAAAAGAAATTAATAGAAACCTAGACATAATCTTTCTTAAAATTATAATGTCAAAAATAATTGAATCGGCTCAGTTTTCGAGAAGACAAAAGGGGAATACGAACTGCCCCTAACGCACTCTACGGACGCAACGCGACGGCATAGTTTCTTCAAATATCTATCTTCAAATACCTCGTAGGCCCTGTTCCCTCTTAACCGCTAAGTCTAGAGTCCTTATAGTATTCCTTCAGCGGTTAAATCGGGACGACAGTTGGTATCTATGTAATTACGTCATTGTCGATGGGCAATTTCACCCGGTGCATGGCTTGTAATCATTATTTTAATTCTAGTATAAAACTTAAATTGATACAAATTAAACTACACTAATATTTGTTTGGTTTATTTTCAAATCCCGTACACCACATACATACTCGTAGATTTAAATATTAAAATATCATAATTCTGTTTATTATTACTATTCCCCAGTTAACTATTCTTCATCCAAAGCTCGGTAACTTCATAGGTCTCATCACTGCTTGAAAGGTACCCATAAACATCTGAGTATCACCATCGCCTGTTGGTATAGGTAGAGGACTCTCACCTTCAGCCTGTCTTTTTGTCTTCCCAGATTTGTACTCGGAATCCGAGTTATTATCCAGTTCTAAGGAATTACTATTACCGTAATTTAGAAGGTTTTCTTCGCTCAACATGATTGAAGAGTACTTGTTTGATTCGCTTTTGTTTAAAGCTTTGTTGTCATCATAATTCTCTTCTTCTCTTTCTTCTTCTTCTATTTCACTTTTTATTTCATGCTCTTGCGTTTTATCAGCTTCGTTTGGTAACCTCTTAGTCAAGTATTTGGATAGTTCAAAGTTATTTAGACTGACTGGAATATCTTTAGTTGTATGACTGCCTGGTATAGCATGTTTGGATTTCATTCCATCTTGAACCTTTTCATCATTTACTTTACTTTGTAAATCGGTTCTAGATGTTGTTGCATATTGGAAAGGAGATAGATTTTTAACAATATTATAATTCGTTAATTTCGTATTAGAATTTTCTTCATCTTGTATCCGATACATAGTATTTTCACGTTCCCAATTTAGTATAAGTTTTAGATTGTCAGTTGTCACAATTAGATTTTGAATCAAAATGTCTTTAAAAACTTCATATTCCTTTGTATGTCGCTGATTTATTGTAAAAACTTTTATCGGAAACGATTCTGCTTTAAAAATTGTCAAGGCAAGTAGGAGTAATAGTTCTACACCCATATTTCCTTCGATGTTCTAGCAAAGAATAGTTTGTGTTATGGATGACGATCATGAATATTAATGAGCTATGATAAGGATCTAAAACTAGTTGTAGTTAATTTAGGCCGATAGTGTTTAAGGGTGTAACGCAATAATATCGGCTTGCATAATTATAGAAGTGTCGACAACTATAGTGTGTGAACTGAAACATGTATTTGAAGTGCAGTTTGACTTGGATTCGATTCCCTTCCATTCATTTGTCTTTTACAAAGAACTTAGAGTTATCAAAATTATTGTTTTGAGCCCGTCTGAATGTTTTTAACTATAAAAAACCAGTCAAGTGCGATTTAGACTCGTGCATCGAGGGTTCGAGGGTATTAACTTTTAGTTATTTTGTTATTGAACTACATATTTAAAGTTTTCAGTTTTGTTCCTTTACATGTGCTGTAACAGATGTATGGGGTCTGGGCCCACCCCTCAATAGTAACATGTGTTATACCGTTGGATAGGGCTTTTTAAGTGGAATATTAGTTACAATAAAACTATGGTCAAATGTTAGTACTTTCGGAGATACGATGTCCTAAAGTCATCTCAGTCTAACATTTTCTTTATGGATATTTATAATATTGTGTTATCGCGCTTCTTCCAACTTGGTTTCGATCAATTAATATATAGCAATAGTCAGCAACGTAGTTATATGTATAACAGGTTGTCTACTTAGAGTCTTTCATTTATTAAGTTCAGAAAAACATTTGCTTCTCTGTGGTCTGCTATAGGTATATGAAAGTGATTTATAATTGAAGATGCAATTTTAAAATCGACAATCATATTGTCTACGGATTTATTAAAATAATTTTGGCGTATGAGCTTGAAATCACGCTTGAAGTGACCATTGACAACTTCTACCACCCAACGGCATATAGTCACCAACCGCGATTTATTAGCTTGGTTGGTGGTTAGTTGAGTTGCCCGTGGATCTTTGGATGGTGGCATATGGGCTTCATAACCACATGATTGCAGGTTTCCTATACAGTCCCGAAAGCCTCTGTCCAATATGAAGACATCGTTCTCTAAAAACCAATGTAACGGATGTTCCTTCCACTCTTTTGGCAACATTGCTCATAATTGTAGCGTCCGATTCGGTTGCTGCATACGGTCCCAAAACATCCGAAATGTATCCATCTGTGCAGACAATTATGAATGGCTTCAAAATATTCCTGAATTTGTGTAAACTGTGTGATTGCCTTTGGAAGAGGAAGTTAAAACTCTTCTGTATGTTTATATTTATATGGTTAGGGGCCTGGACTGTCGTTATGGTGGTCCCTTTTCCAATCCTGGCATGTACGAATGAATTCACACTTAGCTGATTTATGTACAGCTTATAAAGAGTATCACTGACTCGAAACGATAAAAGAAAACATCATGAAGAAACCTGCATTCATTGGAGATTCGAAAGCGTATGTGAAGTCTACTGATGTTTGTATGATGAATACAAGCATTTTTACCCCAGTCATTGATGTTTATGTATTTATTTACTTATGTTTATCCGTTATTTAGTTGACATAGTACAGGTTTTCCTAGTTTAGGACTAAATCATTCGTGTGTTATTTTATGTATACTACTCTATATCTCTCGAATGAAACAACAAACCATTTAAAATTCGTTTCAATCAAACAAAATAACGAATATAAGTCTATTTTGCGCCTCGTAAACTGTTTTTTTTATATCTTTCTATATTATATTAATTCAATTGATGTTAAGTATCTACCTACAGCACAGTATAGATAATATATTATCTCTCGTTACTAACTTCTAATAATTCATTTTGTTGTAGAAGTCTTGCAAACTCCGGTCGTATTTGCGGAAGATCTTCAGTTAAAATATGACGGTGATATCTATTGTGATATAACCCGCGTCTGCACACAGAGGTGGGCCCACCATTACTCATTGTCCTTTCATGATTCTAGTAGAAATTTTGATTCCCTTGTGAAATCGCAACATATCTTTTGATCGCGTTGACTTACAATTTTTTCACTGCTCCAAGGGGTAGCAAACCCGAGTATTTGATATTACAAATATACATACAAGCAGACAAACTTACTTCTTTATAATATTAGTGTGATACCTATTGTTCTGACCTTTAGACTCCGACAAAAGGAAAGGACTTCAAACCAGCTGTCTGTGTTTGCATTTGAATAACGAATGTCGTTGCGGACTGTCTCCATGTGGACGAATACCGGCTAGCCTTGAGCTATTGGTTTTGTCTAGTGAGTTGCTGGGTAAATTGGCAGCCGAAACAAGGAAAATACGGATACAATCGTAGATGGTAACGAGATTTTCGGGCTTAGCCGAAGTTAGTTCTATTAAAATTAACGATGATACAAAATTTAAAAATGATGACGTGTTAGATTGACATTAGCTGTCGAAAACCTTGTGCTGATCCTGTTTAAAGTTGGTGTTGCGTATATCACGGAACGACCAGGAACACATATTGCAGAAGTGCTACTAGGATGTTATTAGTTTATACATTACTTACAGCAATACAGCTGATTTACAATCTCTTCTGTTTGGTAATGTCGGTACCAGGATACCACGATCGGCAGTCGCTACATGGCTTAAGCGCTTAATTCGCATATAATAGTGGCATCATGAATCCATGTTCCGGACCATACAAACATCTTATGTATGCTACTAGAACTGTTGAATAAAAGCCATAGGGAGAAAAAAAGAACAATATTTTACTTATCTGTTGCAAGCAAGTTCTAAAAAAAAAAAAAACACACTTTGGAAAATATAGGTCGATTTTTTTGTCGATGAGTTTGATGGACATTTTAGAATATATTTTTATTGATTTTCAGCCAAGTTTATTTTAGGCCATTCATTTACACAAATCAAGTAGATACATACGATATCAAATTATTCTGCTTATCGCGTACCCTAGCAAAAGCCGTCTCTGGGAATTGCTCAGTTTGTTAGGTTGATCTGGCTAAGTGTGGACAAGATAATTATCAATAAAAGACTTGCATTTTAAAAACTACTAATCTATAGGTAAGCTAATATTATAATAAAGTTGTAGCAAGATGCAAGAATATGCTTAAACTGGCATGTGAAAAATTGGAAAGTTTTTTTTTTTTTCGCTCTGGGCTGAGCAGGAGGGAGTGTCAGACTTTTACTGACTAAAGCCCATCCATGTTCCGTCCTTTGCCCTTTGTGTTCCAGGGCCGCGGTATCTCTTTCGAACAGTCCCGCAACCATGGCAGGCTTTCGGACCCCTTCCTGTTTGCTGACTCTCTTTGAGGCGCGCGTGGAACACGAACGCGCCGTCGACACGGCCTGTCGTCATAAGACGGACGGACGGCGAGCTGCCGACGCCCGGTGCGTCTCCCGTGGCGGCTGGAACATGAGGTTCTCTCCCTCTCACGTTCCGCCACCTCCTTCGCTAGCATGACTGCTTCGCAGAAGGTGGTGACGGCGTCCCATTCCGTTTCGCTCCGGACCATGGATTGAACCAAGGCCGGAAGCGAGAGGTCGCCGCCGCCGATCGCCGCTACGAGGACACGGCGGTGCTCCGCCCACGTGGGGCAGATCTCCACCGTGTCCTCCGGTCGATCCTCACAATGGTAGCACCCGGGCGTTTCCTCCCGCCCGATTCGGTGCAGAAACCTCCCGAAACAACTGTGTCAGGTGAGGACCTGCGTCAGGCGGAAGGTGAGGGCGCCGTCGCGCCTCTCTAGCCACTCCTCAAAGAGGGGACTAATCGCCACTATAGTGGCGTGCCCTGCACGGGGTTGCGACAGTCGCTCTCTCCATGTCGCCATGAGATCGCGCTGGAGGTCTGTCCGCTGAGCGATAATTTGCCGCGGCAGCGGAGTTACCCCCCGGCGTAGTGCCTCTACGCGCCATTCGTGCTGGCGCGCGAGAACTATCACCTCCAGATCCCATGGCGGCAATCCGGCAAGGAGGCTCACCGCCTCGCCGGAGATCGTGCGGTATCCCCGGACCAGCCTTACGGCTACCACCTTTTGGGGCGCGTTCAGGTAGTGGGCGGCTCGCCGCCGCCTTAAGGAACGCGCCCACACCGGTGCGGGTAAAGGGCAAAAATTGGAACCTTGCCGGGTAAAATCTTTTCAACACTCTTGCTCGTAAAGTGAGCCTTATTACATCGTTCTTAGGGCCATAAAAATTATCCCTACAAAGTTAAGTTAGTACCACTGCAAATTATATGCGAGTAAACAGAGCATTTTCAATTTAACCGGGTAATACAGTCATGTCGCTGAAAATCCATTTACGTTTTTGGAATAAATAAATGTGTACCTAATTATGACGAAAAAACATTTATTATTATCAAATTATTTTTAATTGACAATAATTTGTTATAAAATATTTGCATTTAATCGCTAAAATTATAATTATGAAGTAGGCTGTATGGCTATATGTAATCAATCACCTTACATGTGGCGCGTGCAACAAAAAAAAAATCATTTCCCATAATTTTCATATTTTGTTTGTCTCGCATTTGTTGCTATGTGGTAAATAATTGTAAAAATGACAAGTTTTAGTACAGAAGATGAACAATTGATAGATTTAACCCCGCCAGAAATACTAAATGCAGCACAAAATGCAAACAAAAGCTGCAAAGTCTAGATTCGTTGCAATTTTTAGATCTCTAGATTTTGCAGGTATTGCAAAATCTAGAGATCTAAAAGAAAATTACTTAGCTGCTTACGATAGTTTTCTACAATGGAAGAGCAACAAGAAAACCCAGTCATTTTCTGTAAGATATGTTTTTGGCGTATTTCTCTGAAGTCGCCAATACATACAAACCCAGCTCCCTGTGGTGCAACTATTCCATGTTAAGAAGCGTAGTTAAGCTCAAACATAGTGTTGATATCAAAACTTACTGTAACCTGATGTTGTTTTGAAGAGACGCTCGGATGGATATATTGGTCGGAAATCTAAAGTTTTGTCACCAGCCGACGTTGAAAAGATTTTGAATGAGGCTCCTGATAGTCAGTATCTAGCAACAACGGTACGTTTAATATTTTTAATCGAAACGTATCTACAATATATAAGTGCGTAACCTTAGCATAACTTCATAGAACTAATTAATTGATTTCTTTGCCGGTTGCCGTAATATTTGGTGTTACTGGTGCTTGTAGACGACCAGAGCCGATATAATGTTACAACAAAAGATGTAGAAACCCACGGAGATATGCTTCTTGTCAAAATTACCCAGACTAAAACAAGATTCCACGATCTTTTACAATCCATGGAACGTTTTGTGAAATAGTGAAAAAATACCAAGATCTCCGTTCAACAAAAAACAAAGAACGCTTTTTCCAAAATTTCAGAAAAAAATGACAAACAATCGGTATTAACAAATTTGGCAATGTGCCAAGAGAAATAGCGAAGTTGCGCGTTGTTGGAGTTGGTTTGCCTGACTCCGATTTTTACACTGGACACAGTTTCAGAAGAACGTCGGCTACAATGTTGGCTGATATCCTAACTTTAAAGCGGCATGGCGGATGGCGTTCTGACGCAGTCGCTGAATCGTACATAGAAGACTCAATTCATAACAAAGCAAAAATCTGTGATAAAATAACGCAAGCCATGCATTTGGAGCCAAAGGCAAAAAAGTTTTGCCCCGAACCACAACCATGGACATCTCGTAGCATGAGTTATTTGGTGCCTTCTTCTTCCAGTAATTTGTATGATTTACCTTTGTCGCCGACATTTACACAAGAAGTAAATGAAGTTACTAAAGAAGTGGCAAGTACCAATGTAACACAAACTGTGAGATTGACATAAAAAAATATCAAATATCGTTTTATAAATTGTACATTCACCAATTGTTTTAATAATTAAACGATTTATGCAATACCTACATGTTTGTTTTTTCCTCTCAAGTGTGTTCAAAAAGTGAGTATGAAACTCGTGAGCATCTTGCTCACTAGACACTCGACTGATTTACGCCCTCGCCTACGGCTCGGGCTGCAACCCACAGCCTCGTGTATAATGAGCAACTTAGCTCACTTGTATCATAATACTTGTATGTAATACTATTCTCCATCTACGTATTTTTATCTCGTTTTACTTTGCATATTTTGTGTTTTTTATTATTATATTTTATTCTTGGAAATTTTCTGTAACATTGCACCTACTATATTTTCTCTCTACATCATCCTAAAGTAGACTGGTAGAAAATGTCCAAGTCATTAGGTCCGCCTTTGTACGGTATTTTTTTACATTATGTGCATAAAGTTGAGTAAATAATAATAAAATGTTGTCATTTGAAATTGTTATGTACAAACAATTCAATATTTATTGTCTATTAAATAAACAACTACACGTAAATTATTGTGGTGTATTTAATAAACATTCAAAGTAATGTTCCGAGGATAGCCGTGGCCACACCACATATATGCCACTTTACCTATTATGCGAATGTATTGTTTGGTTAGGGTAAGTGGATGGTGGAGACCACCATCAAGACGCTTCCAACGAAACCCCATTTGCCAAATTATGATAAGTAGTTAAGAAGTTATGAGGGAAAAGATAAACATAGGTACATATTATATGAACTATGCGACTACTCATCCGAACTTGCGGATGATTCGTCGACATACTATTTTAAAAGGGTAACGTTTCATTCGCGGATGAAATATTTTGCGGATGAGTAGTTTCTTAAGTCACATAACCACGTCCCACATAAATACAAAGCGGTCAAAATCATAACCCTTCTTTTTGCTTCGCGGTAGTCGGGAAAAAAGATAAGCATACAAAGCGATTGTGCATTGTGCATTTTGTGTAATTATATCAACAGTGACAACCAGTCTATACTATTTACGTCAGCAATAACTGATTTTCGTGATTATTCAATATTCGCATATTAATTCATAATTAATTTTAATACTTGAATAAACAATTTAATGAAGTCTCAGTCTTTCCATAATGCCACATTGAGCAGTCATCATCTGCCTAGCCTTTTCCCAGTTATGTTGGGGACGGCTTCCAGTCTAACCGGATGCAGCTGAATACCAGTATTTTAATTGGAGCGACTACCTATCTGACCTCCACAACCCTAACTGGTAGGTACTGGGTACTACAATACGCCTTAGTAAGACTGGTTGTCAGACCTTTGGGCCACCTGTAAGACGACTGTAAAAGATCTACAAAAAACAGCCGGGACCAAACTCGGCATGTAATGGGTGGTCAGTTGATCACCCATCCACGGACCAACCTAGGCAAGCACTGCTTAACCTAAAGATCGACCCGAGCGGCTGTTATTATTTAGCTACGAGTATACAGATATTTACCAGTATTCATAATTATAATTAATGTTACATGGTTCGAAAACATATTGTATTGTATTGTATAATGGGCTGGTGTCCACAACTCCACGTTCTAGCGCGTATTTTGAATGCGGTCGAAACGATATAAAAATACAGGCTGTCGTTTTGCATCCAGGGGCCTTAGTCTGCTATTGCAATAGTGTCAGAATGGTCTATCATTGATTTAATAAGGCCCCGCGCAGACGAATTACCCTTTGTACGCACGTCAAACGAGTTTCGAACGCGCATACGACGTGGACTAGAGGCCTTATTAAATCAATTATAGACCATTCTGACACTATTGCAATAGCAGACTAAGGCCCCTGGTCAAATTCAAGGAGGTATCTATACTAACGTTTCTCTACTCGAATCGATACTAAAAAGAGTAGTTTTTTTTTACGGAAATTGATAAGCGTAAACCACCCCTAGTTTCCATACTGTCCATAATTATACTGTGGAATAAACGTTTGCGTTTGTGAGTCTGATGGTGCGTTTATTGGACTAGTAACAGACGGGCTGCGTTTTAATACGGGTGATTTACGCTTACCGTAAAACGGTAAAAAAAAACTACCCTATTTATTTTCGATTCGGGTCGAAAATCGTTAGTATAGATATCTCCTTGAATTTGACCAGGATGCAGAACGACAGCCTGTATATCCAAGAATTGATGTTGATCGAACCGGAAAATCACGTCATTAGGATTAGGTATTTTCTTAAATGGTTTTGAAGTGGTATGGTAGAAAGAGACGAGGAAAATCATTCGATCGTATTCCTCTCATAGCAGTTGAGTAGTGTGAACCATTTGTTAACATGAGGCTCTTCACCACATTCTTCGTGATCGTTTTACTCTCCGCGCTGTGTTCGGCGCAACCAGTGGACAGTTCACCACCGGAGCAACCTCTTAAATCGTAGTTCTCTTCGGCATTTGTCGAAGAGAACTACGATTTAAGAGAGCACATTTTTCATTAAGGGGCGGTTGTATTGCACATACACATAATATAGGTTATTGCTGCGTGCCTGGTGATGACTAAGTAAGGCGAACAAGTGAAGACAACATTATGAGAAATACCCAGGATGGAAAGAAGTCTGAAGAATTTAACTCAAGATATCATCAGCATATAGCAGTCTACTGCTGGACATTGGCCTCTCCATCGCACGCTATTCAACTCGTTCCGCGGCAATTCTCGTCAAGCTGCTATCAGCCACCCTGCGAAGATCGTCGCTCCATATAGCCTGAGGTTGGTTCGCGAGTCTGAGAGCCGACAACTTTCACCTTGTTCCGAATTCGACCTCTCAGAGAGAGCTTGACATCTCCAAGCAAAGCTTGTTCCATAGCACACTGAGTGATCTTGAACTTATGGATTGAAGAGCATTTCTTCAGTCTTAGCTCTCCAGACTCTTCACTCTGGGGTAAAACGTGACGAGAGTACTCAACAAAACTTTCCAAACGCTGCCCTACTCAGTTGCATTTTAACTTGTAGGATATGATACTAAATAAAGTGATCAAAGAAACTTAAAAAAACAACACTGTAATGTACAATATCAATTAGACACTATAATGTATACTTACATTCATTGCAGTTTTCTCATATTGATAACGAAACCAACGTGAACATCTACGGCAATGTATAGACTTTTCGAAGAAATCACAGCGTAACCCCACCGAACGGGCTGGCTGCTCTCAAGCTATGATTCGGTTTAGTCCTCGCCCCGCCCGCCCAACATCTCCACGCGTTTCTGGGACCCTAGTACTTTGCTCACGATATTTCACACGGTTGTTACAAGATTATATAGTTTTGCTAAAGTATGGTGTTGTTAAATCATGTAAATGGGTGAAAAAGTTCATTGAACTCTGTGGTTTGTCATCGATGGGTACGTAATATATGAATTTATTCAATGAAAAAAAAAACACGATTAATGATAAAGACGGAACTTTGATGTAACAATAAATAATTATGAACTTATTCGTAATTTTTTTCATTAACTGACGATTATATCAAACATTAAATCGGTTTATTATAATTAAATCGGTTAGGAAGAGCTTTTATCTTGTATTTGAATAGACATAAAATCGTGAAGACAGACACAATGTTTATGTTTTCAAACGTCGAATACAGTGTGCCTAATGGATATTGAATGCTTTTCTGATACTAACACTGATAATTTTAACTGCCAATATTCGATAACATTTCGTGTTGTTTACATTTAATAGTTCTTTGAACTATGAGTTCTTTACCTACACCTTTTTTATTAGACTGCGCCATTTGACTTTACAATGTCAGTCAGAGCAAATAATTATGAGAAAAACCCAAACAGTGTATTGTCTATTTTTCACTGTGAAATGGCCAAAGACAAGCACCTTATCCACACATTTTCACTGAGTAAGTATTTTATAATTTGAATCAGTCAACCGTGCTTCTTTTCCTTTATTTCGTGGGTCCTCTCAAAGATTGCCAATCAATTCAAAGTAGTGTCCGACCGAAGGTGCAATTCTGGCCGAAGCCGAAGCCGATTAATCGGTATTCACCAACACCTTCGGCCGAAGCCGAAGCCGAAGCCGAAGCCGAAGGTGTCATTGACCTTGAGAAATACGATAGTTACTTTGATCTCAGAATATACTAGATACATATTGTGAGAGCTTTAGAGATTTAGCCCAATAACGAGCCGAGTGACCAACATATACAAGTAGGTAATAAAATATTGTCTAAAATAAAAGTTTCAAATATACACTCCGTCTCCGTTATATACTCCGTCTCGCTCTAGCATCGTTCAGTAAATTTCAAATTTTGACAACTAGCAAACCTTCGGCTTCGGCCAAACCTTCGGCAAATTTTTGGCCGAAGCCGAAGATTTGGCCGAAGGTGCTTTTTTGGCCGAAGGTGGCCGAAGCCGAAGCCGAAGCCGAAGCTTCGGTCGGACACTAATTCAAAGTCAACCTGTATTTGTAAACTACTACTGGTTTGCATTTCCAGTTAATTTAAATAAGGTTTGTAGCGATAATTGTATGCAAATCTTCGGGGTGATACTTACAATGGCAATATCTTTCATTTTGTCAACAGCATTAATTGCGTTATTGTCGTTGTCGTACAGACCAATTTTTCTAACAAATGAAGCAGTGGATCAAAAATTGCATACAAGCTCTTTCATATTGATACAATTGGGGTGCAGGGTTATCCAGGGCTTGTTGGCCCCACTAACAGTCTTGTTGGTGGTTTAACGTTTACCCAATACATGACCTTTTCTCGTTCAGCTCACTATACAAGACATAATAAGAACAGAATCATCACCAGGTTTTCAATTTAAATTATTACTCTAATATAAACTCGATTAGAGCAATAATTGAATTCCCGAGCGGAGTGAATTGTATGGTGTTACGGAGTAATGTCCCGGCTGAACATTTGTTATTTCAAAGCGAAATAAAACACTATAATAAGAAAAAAACTTTTTTTAAATTGCAAAATGGGTCTGCTCTTGACCTCGATCACAACTGATGGAAGCGATGGATGAGGAGCATAATGGAACGAGCGTGCCCAGAAGATGCCTGTTCACTCCTGCTTTGAAGGCGGGAGGCAAAACAGAGAGTTTGACACTTTGGCTGTGGGCATAATAAACGAGAAGCGCGCTGAGTATTTACGAAGTGTGGATGACATCCCGACTTACGTAATTGGGATTCCTGACTTTTTAGTACTCCAACGATGGTTGGTCAAATATAAGTTTTTGATCAGTATTAGAAACAGGATAGATTGGCATAAAAAAAAATGTTTTGTGTAAAATGGTCATTTTCTTGCTAACTTTTTTTGAAAATCTGTGAATTGTGATCAAAGTTTCAAGAAAAATTATAGATAGTAAGTACCTAAGACCATTTTCGTGTAGTTGCAATGGTTAAGGTAGTTCCTTTACTGACCCGTTGAACATATCCATCCTGTATATTTTTTAAACCAACAGTGCTTATTTAATCGGTTTCCAAACAAAATGGTAACATGCAAGCATGCACATGATTATGATATATTTATTACAATCTTTATAAATATTGTTTACATTGGAGTGATGGCGACTGTATAGCTGTTTTAATTGCTTGGGGCACGTCACCAAATTAGCCCTAGAAGGTTATTGTGCAAATAATGGAGACATGCTAGTTTTGTTTAGTTCACGATTTTGTACTGTTTGAAACGGTTTTCAGTTACGCGGTTAAAAGGACCAAGATTTTACCTGTTCTGGAGCAGATATTATTATGGTTATTCTTTAGTAGCGAAGATGAATATTACGTACGCATCGTAATATTCGTAGCTAGTAGTACCTATTTTATTATCACTTGTAAACTAATGCATAGAAAAACAAGCTATTATAAAATTTAAGAACGGTTTAATCGAGCACCCGTCTTTTCTTATAAAAATAATAAATTGAATTTTAATTATGAACATTTTAAGGTTACTTAAAGAAATACCGTGATGATGTAGTGTCTTAAATAAACTGTGATTTGTGTACTTAGACATTCGCCATGTTGTGGATAGAAACACGTCACTATATTAGTACAGTCGGTACGTATTACAAACTTTAAGCTTCTGTTTACCTATGAAACCCTAGTACCATGTTTGTTTATCTATGAGAATCGATGGCGTACTTACTTCTTATTTGATGTTATGACTTTCTCCCTAAATAAACATTCATGCAGTACTGTTTTGACAGCTCTTGGATTTATCATATTCAGGCAAGTGTGAATTTGTAAAGCTAGATATTTGCAGCACATGTGTATTAATGTAGCCGACTCATCAATCATCATCTTCCTGCCCTGGTCCCATTCTACTTGGCGTCGGCGCAACACGTTTTCTTCTACCATTGGCCTCTGTCAGCCGTCACGGCATGATTTCCTTTTTCTCTTTCATAATTATCATTCCTCACACAATCCTTCATATTTTCTTTGGTCTGCCTCTCCCTCTTCCTCTCTCTACTACTGAAGCCAACTCATTAAACGCAGTATGTAAATTTTACCTTCGACTCGAAAATAAGAAGTAATGCAATGTCTTGTTAAGTGTTTTGTCTGTAAATAATAAGAAGCAACACATATTATGTACATTAGAAAAACGAATCTTCGGCCCTCTCACATTACATAAAACACAATTAATGTCTCACTGTCTAGCTGTCTATGAGCCGTGTGCTTATAACTTCACAACAACATGCTGTCTGATACTAAAGGTTTAACCGAAGCTTTAAAAGAAGCAAACAAATCTAAATTGAAGCTACACAAAATCTCCACCTGGTAAAGTAAGGTGGTCTTTTTTAAAATTAGGTTTTACCTTTAAAATATGTTACTTCAAAAGCCTGCGACATGACATTTAATCACTTTTCAATCTGTGATACAAAGCTTTGTGTCAGATGAGATGGCGTGAGATAACAGCTTTCCTCGCCTGTGTGTGACTATGTTACTACATGATATTATGCGGCAAAGTTTCACTTCGACGCATAATCCTACTTCTGCTATGCAGACGGCAGATTAAATTGGTTTTGCAGAGTGTAGCTCATACATTACTTATGTATGATGTACAGAAATATCCATGACTTTATGTGTGTTACATGAACTCATTTTTTTGAGAACAAGGTGAGTTCATGTAGTTGCGGAACAGTACCTGCTATGATCCTTAGACACTCCTTTTAAGTGTTTCACATTCATGCATGGACAAGTTGCGAGCACTATACACCTGACCTGCCCTTTGAAGAGTTATTTTGAGTTAATATAATTAAATTCTGATCATATTATATTTAAAATAAAGAATACAATTACACATGAAACCTAATAATAACATAATTGTTTGACATAAAACTAATGGAAATTATATAAAACAAGCACTATTATTTAGTCAAATTACTGATTAAAGCGGTATATTATATGTAAACGGAGAAGTATGTAATCCGTCATTGTATACAATTCCTAGGAAATGTGTACAATTCCTAAAATGGTAGGAAATCTATGAAATATTTTGTAATAAGCACTTTTCCTAGGAAATCTATACATTTCCTAAATAGCGATCGGAAATGTATTACTCGTACATTCTTGATGTTCTTAAGGGGGAAAATATAATGACCACCAAAAATAACTTTGTGACCACTAACATCTATCACCATGAGCACCAAATTTTAATGAGGTGGCTGATGACAAACTAGTTTTGCCTAGGCCGACTTGGGGCACCTCGACACGGATAGATTAAGTTAGAAGGGTATGTGTGTATGTGGTAAGTGTTAATTTTTTTTATAAACCATTCAGAAGTAGACCGGGACTTCCTCGACTCGTTTTAATATATTTCCTAGTATCATCTCGGAATTGCATACAATTCCTAGGAAATATATACATTTCACAGATAATGTGTGTCTTAAAGAATCGTTGAAACATTATTTTACACATTTCTTAAGTAGGCTCGGAATTGTATATATTTCCTAGGCATTTTGTACAATTCCTAGGTTTCATATATTTCCGGTAACATAAACACACCTCTAAAAGTTAAAAGCTTTAGCAATAAGTTCCAAGACAAAAGCCCAAAAAATACAAGATAAAAATATTTAGTTACAATACAATACATGTTATTAATATTATAACTTTACTTTAAATAACTCCATGACCCTTTAAGTATTCAATGCATTCATCAGCACAATGTTTTGAGTGCGGTAACATTGAGTTGTATCGTAAAACGTAATATTTCATCTAAAAAAAAGTAGAGTAGTGTTGCGTAGAGTTACTTAGTTTGATGTCCGGTCCGTTTACCAATACTCAATACTTTATTGCATTCCACATATAGGTTTCTTAGGTGGTAAACTTATAGTTAGATCATATGGACCCTGTCGGGCACAGCAAAATAAGTGAGTTAGGAGAGAGGTAGCATTTGTAAATTATATAACATTTCTCAGCAAACTACTTTGGTATATTATTAACGCACACAATAGTAATAATGCAAACACCTTGTATTAACACCTGTTGCAGGTGAAAATTGCGATTTTAACTACCTAGCTTCTCTCAGCTATGCTTGTGAAAAGACTGGCGGTTAAAAACTGATCGAATATAAAGCTTTGTAATAATACAAGTAAAGTATTATAGTATCTATATGGTACATACATTGGAATGGTGAGACGGTATTCGTCAAAAATAATGTTCTACTAAGTATAAGTGTCGATTGATTGATTGAGGCAGATTTATATATAAACAAGATTTATTCCTAAATATAATTTAAGTGCCTAACCAGTTAAGAAGAATAATTCATATAGTAGAGTGCTTTTCAAAAAGTTTTTTTATTGTAACGAAAGAAAATCATAATTCGAAGCTTTAATTATATAATGTCTAGATCGAGCATCGAATGTGCGACAACGTGTTAAAAAATATCAGCCGACTGTTAGCTTATAAGTTCGCACACAAAGACAGACGCACCGCGAGCACGCTGCCGCACGCACACATGTTTGAAATTGTGCCTCGTTGTCTTTGTTTTGATTGTAGGGCGACGCTCCATCTAGTCTAGACCTTATATATAATCAATGATTCGAAGTTAGAAAGTTTTTTTTTTGTGTATCTGTGAACAAAAGAGGTGGTGACCTCCATGCCTTTTATTTGAGAAATCCCATTTTATAAATAGATATATATTATATATAGATCATAATCAGGACCACAATTGTCGTACTTTCTGAAAAGGTTTTTGATTCTTTTCACGTCGTCTGTAACACAAAAGACACTGAAGCTTTTGAAATACTTACAAGCAAGACGTGGTTTTCTGAAGAAATGATTTTGTACGTTATAAACATGCTATAATGAACTTACGGTTTAGTGTTCTATTTTGTGTAGCCCCGGGCAGTCAGACATGGTTAGCCACATAGAAGCTTATATCCGTATCTATAATCAAGTTAAAGTAATTATTTGTGCAAACATTGTTATGCAATAGACAAAAATTTAAACAAAGTAAGAACGGTCAAGGAAAACAAGAATTCTAAGTTTTGACAGTTCTAACTTCAAGCAATTACGAAACTATAGAATAAAAATCGGTTACAAGCAGTGCAGCAATTTCAAGTTAGCCTTTGGCTACGTATGCACGACGGCCAATCAAGCTGTACAAAACCAGTTTATGCGGATCTCTCATTGTATAGGAAACATATACAAAGCGAGGCTAAGTTATACTGGAAATATACAGCTTCATGTGCCGCCGTGTGTACTACTCTTGCTTACGTATTTTTCGGGGGCTTCTGTGCGCGTCGCCGACCATGATTACTTGCCGCATAAGCACACGTTCATTGCGTTGTTGTGTCAAGTTTGAACGGCATTTTGAATGAATCTTATTGCTCTAAAGTCTAAGGTTTACCTCTGTTTCGAAAAATAAAAATGATCTTATCAATTTAACCTTGATCATGAAATTCACAAACTCGTGGGCCAGACTAAGTAAGTGATTTATTGTGACCTTTTATCAAGTAAGTAAGTTTTTTATTTTATTTAAGTAAGTAAATCTCAAATTCTCAATATCGACGAGTGATTCGTAGAAAATCAAAACCAACAAAGTCCACTGATATGAATGAAAACTTTCCTTCATAAAATTAATACGCCATACTCCCACGTTTGTACAATAAGTCAATATTTACTAAAAAGGTACAGTCATAGAATTTTGTCAATAGACAGCCACGTCATCAGACACACCTCAATTTACTGTTAATGTGTAATAAAAGGCTTATGTCGGAAAAGTAGAGTTTGAAATTGAATGACAATAGCTACGTTTCAATTCGATGAAACGTAGTATGAATTCAATAATTACGTCAGTCGTTTTACTATTGTTTAAGTAGTAGTTTATAAGAACTACTTTCAGCCAAACTGTCATTTTATATAACGACTAGCTGTTGCCCGCTTCGCTCGCGTTTTTTTGGAAATTATCCCACGGGCACGTTGTAAATATAACCTATGGCACTTGGGGATAATGTAGCTTCCTATTAGTGAAAGAATTTTCTAAATCGGTTCAGTAGATCCAGAGATTACCCCCATTACAAACTTACGAACAAATTTTACCTCTTTATAATATTAGTATAGATAAGTTTTTCAAACAATATTACGAACTTCTGAGTTATGAAAACCAGAACAATGCAATGAAGCCCATTCTTTTCCATTCTTCTCCATAGAGATCTACGCTTTGGAAGGTGCAACTACAGTACGTTCTCAAGTTATTATGTCTTGTGACTGTGACTGTAGCTTAGCTTTTTTTTTTGTTTGACTTTCAATAGTGCCTGTAATGGTCCAATTGAAATAAATGCTTTGAGTTTGAAGCATGAACGCGGTAAGCATGGAAGATCCACACAGCTAAATAACTAAAAGGAGGTTTATACTGAACTTATTTCAGGGTACATCCAATTTCTACCACTCTAGTACCAAATTTTTCTCAAAAATACGTTCTGCAATCAAGTACGCGCATTAGTGTTCAGTTCAACGTTTGATCCCACTCGCGGATGAATGTATCCGGAGCGATCACAAGGCAAACAGCGCTCATGAATGATTAATGTTAGGATTATGCCAATGTGATAGATTCGACGACAGTGACTGTCGAGATGTGAATATTAATCTAGTTTCAGCTACTGGTTACTCCCATGGCTTCACTCGCGTGGAGAACCGGGATAAAACGTATCCTATATCCTATGCTAACCTATGGCATGGTCTCCCTGGGTGAAAGAATTTGATCAAAATCCGGTCAACCATTGTGTAAAAAGCTAACAGAGATAGATTCGTGTTCATGAATATGGATTACTAGCTTATGCCCGCGGCTGCTGGCTCGTGCGGGATCATACTACCAGGATAAAAAGTAGTCTAGGTGCTATTTCAGAGGTGGATACCTCTGTGTCAAATTTCATCCAGATCCGTCCTGCCGTTCGGGCGTGAGTGAGTAACAAACATAGATAGATAAATTGCACGTGTTGCCGTCGGTTTCTTGCAAAATAAATAACATACGGTCCAGTACTTTAGCAGTACAGCCGCATCTAAGTAGTTGGGCGAACAACCGGCTCGTGCTAAATTTGTACAGACTTCAGAAACTTTAATTCTAAATGGCAAATGCTAACTAATGGAGACCACTACTAAAAGGAAAGCGATAGCCGTCTGCATGATAAACAATCCTCACGACCATTTCAATCATGGCGACCAATGTCAGCGGAGACAGCCAGTAGGATGCCGATGCAGGCAATATTACAGTGCACAATGTATGTGTGCCAAAACACTACGCTCTCTCTTCGCTCACACTCATAGCCCAATGGGACGACAATCCGACTAGACCGGGAAGAGATCAAGCGCCACCGCTGGACCAACGGCTTAACGTGATTTCCAAGGCACGGGGTACAATACTGCCAACTTCCGTACATTAAGCAAGTGAGCGCCACGGAAACACTCAGGACCACTTCTGCGACCCTGGTAGTAGCGACCAACGTTTTCCCAATATAATGTGAAACGTGGTGTGGTCATCAAGTGCACCAGGCCTAAATGTCGTAAGACGAGCCCCTTCGACAGTACTGTGCCATTGTCATTATTTACGTAGGTGTGTCTGTACTACGACGATAAATAAAATAGACGGGAGTGACAAATGGTAGTGTTTTGGTAATAAATTGCTTCGTTATTTATTCAAGGGGTGCACGCCCTCATCTAGAGCACTGATTGACCCGCGATTTAACTGAGCACGTGTTTTTTAATATAATTTACTATATTTTTTATTTTGTTGGTCCACCAACAATTGTCTACGCTGGTTTAATGCTAAAGGTATCATTGAAAAACTGAATATACTTCAGTGCAACAATCACTTACAAGTAAACAGCTCATGCTGGAAGTTGTATTGAACCCTAAAAAAAACGAATCTTCATATACATATAGTTTTAAAATACATAACTAAAATTATATACAATGTGTAAAAGAATAAACGCACAACCTCTTAAGGGGTCATTGTACTCATCATTATGAACAACTTTCACTATGGGACTAACCCCGAAACGCGAAAAAAAAAAAAACAGCTGTTCAGTACATTTTGTCGAATTATGCGCACAGAAATGTATGGGGCAGTCGATTTTTTTTCGCGATTTCAGTTTTGGTCCCATAGTGAAAGTTGTTCATAATGATGAGTACAATGACCCCTTAAGAGGTTGTGCGTTAATTCTGTTACACATTGTATATGTATATACCTACAACATTATTTTTTTAATGGGAACACATTTTCTTTCAAGCGCTATGTCAAGGAGAGGTTATCAAGGGACATATTTACAAATATTGGTTATTACACGTGTGACATACTTACCTTAACTTATGCAGGACGGGATATCACACAAATACCTAAAACTACTTTTTCTCACCAAATTGGTCATGGCCTTTATAGCCCAAACGTGGTTGCCGATTCTATTACAAACGGCCAAATACCGTCAACGCCAAATAAAACCAAATTATAAGTAAAAATTACACCAAATACTATTAGTACATCTTCATCATTTGACATGATATTATTTATTTATTTTTACATCCTGTCCAAAAAATGGTCTACAGACATAATAAAATTTCGTGCTTGCTAGTTATGATAGCAAGTAGACGTCAGTTACCGGTATGTTTACGGGCTAGTATTTGTTTAGAGTGTCGTCGAAGCCGACAGCCGACTACATATTTTTCTTACCAATAGCTGCCAGTTCACAGCATTTGGTATGCGGACGAAAGGTCAGTAGTGTTATTGTTCAGAAATCATGTCGAATTTTGAACGAAGTTGAGGTGTAAATCTTTCGTCTTTGCTTTAACCTTTCGTGTGCCGGAACGTAGATCTACGCGAGACACAATAGTTTTTTAATTGTGTGTATATACTCGGGATACGAGTGGTTAAAAATAAGTAATTGTTATGGAAAATATTTAGTTTTAATTCCGCGAAAAAGATTCAGGCCTGAATGCAGGATGCAGCATCCTGCCCGCATAAATATGCACATGCAGGAAAACCAATACTAATTAGCATGCCATGCACCCAAACCTCGATACGTGTTTCACTCTTCCACGAGAAGAAGAATTTTCTCTTTCTATCTTCAGGAGATGTTGACTTGACGAAGACGAGAAAAAAATAATTGAAATTTCGCTTTTCCTGCATGTGCATATTTTCGCGGGCGGGAGGCGGTGCTGCAACCTACATTCAGGTCTGGATCTATTTCGCGGAATTAAAACAAAACATTTTGCATAACAATTAATGTCATGAATTCCCGCAGAGTAACGCCTGATTCGATAACTTATCTAATAAAAATAAGTGTTGATGATGATGATTTATAGAACGTATGCTTAGGAAAGTAGTGCAGTGGTAGCTCAGTTACGACTTACGTAACGTAATTCGTGGGTTCGGACCCAGACAGGCACATTTATGAATGTAATTTATTTCATCATCACTGCTGTGAAAACGGTGAACGAAAACATCGTGAGACAACCAGCTCAAGAATCAAACATCAAAAGACAACGCGTACTGGGTCTGCGGGTCGATTAGGGCGCACTCTCTCCCGCAGAGTGGAGGATTAGTAGTTTTGAATAAGTATATCTCAATAACAGTTTATGATATGTCATTGGAAAATAGGGCTCATGTTAAAGTTTTTGAGACAATACACATATTTCTGTCGCCATGGACCATGTTTGGTTTCGGGATTGAAAGGTTTGTGTACCGGATAAATATCAACTTAGATCTGGTTTTCTTCAACATCACGCCTGTTATACCCGACGTGTTAGACAGATGCGTAGCTATAGTCCCACCCACATTTCGCCAGCTATATTAAGTCCCATGTTAAGTTATGTAAACCCTATAATCAATCGTACACTTAATTTTCATGAAATATGCCATTAGAAAGCGATTTTATATTTACCAAAGAAAACGACGCTTGAAACAAAACCAATGAGTACTAATCCAAACAAATGTAAATCACTTTAACGAGTTTACCAACAAAACAACACAAATTACTAGTTCCGTAGGCATTTCCAATTCCATGACCCCATGATCTTGAACACGTACACATTACCACAGTACAAAGATAATCAGTAAACCAATTAGGTCCTTTTTGTGAAATCAAGCAAAGGTATTAGGATTGACCACCAAACTGTTTGTTATGTTGCACTACACATACAAGGTGTAAAAGGACTTAACGAAGCCGTCAACCAAGCATTCTGTACATCAACCAAAAAAAAAAAGAAGTTGAAATATCATTTTATTTGGTAGGACTCAATGTAATGCACTTTAGAAAAAAGAAACAAAGAAAAATGTTTATTCGACGTCAGTACATTAGGCACACACACAATAATATTAAAAAAGTCACAAAAAAGAGAAAATACATAGTATGACTGTACTGTGTGCCTCACGGCTGCGCCAAAAAGGTCCATTTCAGCATTCATGCCAGACAGGTGAGGCTGTCTGACGCTGGTCTTTAAACATTGTGCTGGTGAATAGTACGGGAGTCCCGGTCGTGGAGCCATTTCAAGTAAAGTTATAACACTATAAACCTGTATTTCAAAAAAAAACCTTGTGAAAATTTTGAAACTTTGACCCCTAATATCTGCGTAACTAGAAGGTTCTCAGGTCATGGTCTACGAGGAACCTGAAGCATGATAAGAATTCGCGGAAACGTTTAGCACATGTTTGCCACTTTGTCCCTAGTTGAAATACTGTTTGTTAAAACTAATATGTATGTCTACTGTGTGATATTATACTTATGTACGTACCTACTTGTTTTGACGTCAAATAGATTTGATTCATTTTGAAGGTGATAAAGAGATTATAAACAACTTATTGGGGACAATATTATTTAAACTATCATTTCTGGACATTAGAGTGACATACGGCTGTTTTGTTTAGAAAGCACTGAATAGTAGGACCAAAATTACGGTGTCATGTACATATATTTTGGTTCTATCGCCCTAGTTTTAATTGTTTATGTTTATGAGTTTCCCATATACAAGAAACTTTGAGCCACTGAGGCTCTTGTCACAGCAGATGTTTCTTTATGAATATGTTGTTAAAACAAGTAATTTTTTCTAAGATAAACGTTTTTTTCTTTCTTTCATTCTGTTATTTTTTTCTTTTTTTCTTTCCGTTCTTTCTTTCTTTTATTACACGCTATCATTTACTCCTTTTTTTTTCATATCATTCCACACAAAATCTTCCTCTCCCTCTCCATCCATCAAAATTTATATTCATTACTCTTTTGGTCACATGAGATTCGTCCCTCCTCATTCATGTCCATTCCAAGACAGTCGTTTCCCTTTTAACTTTTGAATTGAGTCTCTTTACCTAATAATCTAATAACTTCGTAGACCTACGCCGTAGCAGAGGGCGCCTACGTCGTAGCAAAGGGGCCCTTTCGACGTACGTAGCAACTACGGCAAAATTTTAAACAAAACAATTTTGATTTCATTCAGAACAAAGTACCAGGCTAGATTTGATAGTTTAGTTTGACGCATTTTTTGCTCCTGAAACCTATTTAAGTGAATACCTTAATGTTGTTTTAATTTCGTTTTCACTTAGGTGAAACTTATAATGTAGTCACTTTGAGAATGAATTTTATTATTAGTGTTGAACCTCAGAGAAGATTGTTTGGTTGTCGGCCCGCAATCGTGTTCTTATTATATTTGTTATTTTTT
The DNA here is from genome assembly GCA_947578425.1 of Eugnorisma glareosa. Taxonomy (NCBI): domain Eukaryota; kingdom Metazoa; phylum Arthropoda; class Insecta; order Lepidoptera; family Noctuidae; genus Eugnorisma; species Eugnorisma glareosa. The sequence continues at coordinate 3,366,733 of OX387974.1, read as the reverse complement.
AATTAAGCCAAAAATAGCAATTTCAGGCAACCGTAGTATTAGGACACTTCGCTATTTAATCACGGAGAAGTATTTCATAACATACTTACCAACCCTTTTAACTTTTCATAATTGATTCGAACATAGGGCTTTTTCACAAAATATATTTAAGTAATCCTTGCGTTAGTAAGTTAGGTCTTTGAGAATATAATTAACTGTATCAAGTAACTGTTAACTGTAATAACATTAAAATAACACCATTTAATGTGGTCTTCAATTGTTAAGTATGTTAAAAAAAAACTTTAATTATTACCATTTAGTCCTATAAATCTCATCTACCAATATAAGTTTTTATACTGTCATAGTTACTAACATTATCATTAACACTAGAAACGGGATATTTACAAAGTTTATTGTTTGTTTTTGAGTTCCCGATATAAACCGTAAGCATGGTAAGTATCTCGTTTCTAGTGTTAATGATAATCTCATTTACCGTCTATATAATCTACTCATATTTGCAACTTCTTACTATGAATGGCCATGACCGCGATTCAATTGTTTCCACTATTTCTGTACTATGAATAGGACACGAAAACAGATAATTTTGCTTCCGTCAATAACAAATAATACAGTGCAACTTGCGCTCACTCGTGCGATACTCGCTCAGTAGCGCAACGTGAAAAACCTACAAGTCTAAAGTGATCAATCAAATGTTTGCTGAAAAAAATATGTTGGTGTCTGCTCCATGGATTTTTAAATTGTTTTGCTTTTTAATTACTTATTTGGAAGTGCTGTTTTGTGAATATTGAGACTTTTGGCAGGAAATTGAGTTTTGTTTTTTTAATTATTGAATTAATAATGTTTTTGTACAAAAGCAGGAGGACGTCAATTTTGTTGCAACCGTATTTTTTTAGAAATACTTGATATTAAATACAGGAATAGTGACATTACAAAGTGTGTGTTAGAAATAATATAAACAAATATGATACGTTCTACTTGGACTCCTCACAATAATTACGCTTTAGGTGTAACTCCCGTAGGAAGAGTGATATTTGGTATGTATGAGTTCATATTTTATTACTCAGGATATCTATGCATGTTTTAACGTAATAGTGATATGTTGTATAAGCTTTATTATGAAATCTATGTTGAATACTCTAAATTCTGTAAAATCACAACCATAAAAACTAGGTGAATATTACCACAGAAAATATGTGTTTTGTCTATTGGCAATTATCGTTGTTTGGACTTGACTGATTACTAAAATGTTTTTGCAATAATAAAAAGTTACAAATATTGAGCGATATAATATCAATTTCTGGTAAGACACGGCGTGTTTTATAAAGCTGATTCTGTGTTCTAAAATGCTTTTAGTATCGAATATAGATTTAAAACTATTCAATATTTACAAACTACAATTTGTATATTATATAATAAACATATATACAATGTGTATGTGTGTGTGTTAATGTAACCATTTTTTTACGTCTTGTTACTCAACCATTTTTTTTTGTCTACAATAAATACTTTTTTTTCTTTCTCTTTACAAGTATCAAAAGGGGAAAAGAATTACAGCTGTAATTCTGTAATTCCAAGTAACACATCAAAGCAGTATAACGGCCGACTTACAGCATTTCTGTATCGTTTTCGCATTTTGAGTTAGTTCTATAGTAGCATTACAAACGTTTATACGGCTACTGTAATGCTTATTTGGGCACAAATTATACGGCTTTAGATCCTAAATATGTTCACAATAGTTGTTTAGTTGCATTACAGGCGCATTATATTAGCATTATTGTGGCCAAAGAACGTACCAATGGCATTACAGAAGCATTATACTAGCAATATTATTGATAATGAAGATGTTGTTTGCATTACAAAAGCATTAGACTAGCATTTGAATGTAGTAAAAGAATGATTGGAGCTTTTTAAGTGTTCACAGTTAGAACTTAAATAAACCCTACATCATTGCAAAAACATCTCTAATACCACGGCACAAATGTCATAATACAATTAACGTGGAATATAATATGGACGAACACTGTCAAAACTGAGTGAGTGCCACCATATTTGTTTGCATCAAAACAAATTTACTGGGTAAGTTTTTGACTCTTTTGTTACTTCATGCCTTCAAATATTATTCGCAATGTAGTTTACTGTAAATGTCTATATAAGTTTCATTGAACATTTTCACGCGCCTTCGATATTTTGTGGTTTTGATAGAAAATGTCATATTAAAATATGTGTGAAATCATCAATACAATTGTGTATTCCTAGTATAGAACGAATTTTGCTTAATTAAAATAATAGTATTGGTTGGGCAGTATTAAATCAAGTTATATCATGATGTTAAAGATCTTTTGCTTTCATAAATAGGTCCGAATGAAATTTTTTTTGGTTATAAAATATTTACAAAATGGTGTCGGGGAATAGCAAGCCGGTGAGCCTTTAACAAGGCTAATTAATGCTGCCAGCTGTATAAATACTCACACGTGAACTATTATTAAGCCAGAGGCAAGAGAGAAGGCTTTTGATGAACCACTGTAGTGGCATTGTCTATAAAGTAGGTCTATATGGGTTCACCGGTATACCAGTAGTTTTGATGTAGACTGAAGTAGTGCCATTACTTGAACGCAATTTTGGGGATCCTTGAGCAAAACAATAAAACCCATTTCAGAATTTATACAATTTGATTCGTTTGCCAAGTTGATAAAAAGGCGTCATTAAGATATTTTTCCGTAACTATTTTATAGAAAGGACCGTTATTTATTTCATACCCGGTGTAGTGTAGTACGTAGTCAGGTACAGTAGCCATCAAATATACCTGTACACTTTAAAATGGCCAAACTTTTCAGAAAACGCAATAATATATTTTTTATGGGTGATGCTTTTAAAAAATATTGTTTTCTTATTTTCAGTGATTTTTATACCAACCATACAATGCCGTACAAAATGGAACAGACGATAGAGAGAAAGGAAAAACAATACGAGGTAGTCTTTGTGGGAAGAAAATGGTAAATTGTGATGGCCGCCTAAAAAGACACAGTACAAATTAATGAAAGATGAGCAATCCAAGCCCGATAAAAAGAATGGACACTATAGGAGTGCTATTTTAAAATGAACAATATTTGAACATATGAGCTTGCCGAAGCTGAATTATCAATCATGGAAGAACATTCAGACACAGACGCGAATGACACAGGCACGTTTGCACCCTGGACGACAATAGTTCAAAATCAAGAAGTAATGAAAATAAAAATCAACCATAAAAATTGCTGTTGTTTTATTGATCATTTAATATGTGCTTTTTCCCAATATGTCCGACAAAAGGTTCTACGATTACAGTAAAATGAATGTATAAACAGTTTTACGCATTACAATAACTCACGTATATTTGATTAAAGAGCTGCTAGCTGTACCACACAGCTAAGTTGATCTTAAAAAACGCAAGCATTACATTGATTCACGTTTATGCTGTTCAACAATACTAGGCTTTTACTTACCACTCAAAAGTGCTATTAAACAACAAAGGGCACTTAAGACAGCTCAAAGTTGTATAACGGTTTTACGGAGCATTATAACGGTAAAAGTTTAAGCTTTTAAACAGCATTAGGCATTATCTTACTACTTAAAAATGCTATTGTAGAACCTAAGGCACTAAAAACAGCTGAAAGTTGTATAGCGGATTTACGTGGCATTATAATGGTTCATATTTGTGCTGTTAAACGGCATTAAGCATTTATTTACTACTTAAAATGCTATTGTAATTCCAAATGCACTAAAAACTGCTGAAAGCCGTTCAGCTGCGTTGTGGTTTGCTGCACTAAAACTAAAGGGTTTACAAAAGCATTTTGATATGCTATTATCCAACCGTTGTACAGTGTAAAGCATCATAATGGTTTTGAAATACCAATATAAACCGTCAAGATACTCGGTGAACTTATTTATGAGTTTATAAGGACCTTAAGTTCTACACCAGTTTGGTATTCGTTTGTTAGAATGCTTTCTGGGTTACTTGGGAGGTCGTCAAAAAATTCGATCACATCGCTGTCAATAGGAAATGTGCCCAGAAGACTGGCAGCATTGCCACGTTGGATTGCAGCAGATTACAGCATTGCCATGGCAATGCTGATTCTTTGGACAAAAAATAGGCCAGCCCTCTGGTTACGTGAAGTGTCGAACAACCGCTTGGCGGTTTCCCGAAATACTGGGTGGACACTCGGACCCCCATGGCCCTATTGTTTCAACCCCAAAGGGCTCAAACACAGAACTACCAATTTTAAACAAACTATGAAATAATAATAATATCATAAAACTGCTTTTATCCCAGTTTATTAGGCAAGAGGATGGTGATAAGGTTAATTATATATGTTAGAAATCTCTATTCATATCCAGCTTTACATCGAGATAAAATGATTGTGTACATTGAGTAACGATCTTGAATAAGGCCTAGATACAATATTTTCTGTCTAACCGCAGTCAGTAAATATTGTTATGGAAACTTTATGATGTTGTTCGAATTTTATCAATGGCGTCATGTGTCGGCGGCGTTTTTGACACATATTGTTATGCTATGTTATTAGATTTATTGATAAACGCCCTCCCACGAGCAATATGTTTTTATCAACATTGGAACTTTGGAACTTATTCGCTCAGCGATAGACTTCGAGATATTGAGTTGCTGACGAAGTAGGAGAAGTGGACCACTCAGTGTATTTTTGGTCTTTTGATGCGCTAGAGCAGAAAATACCAGCAGTGCCTCTAGTAGCGACCTCTCTATAATTCTTTCTAGTTTTATTTATTATTATTTGTACGAGTACACACCGTCCGGCTGCAAACGCAGCAACCTACTTTTCTCTTTCGTATTTTTGAAAATGTTTTGTATATTTTAAGATCGTTGACAAATTACATACTTACGCGAACACCGCGGATTAGCATCCAACCTACTCTTACTTTTTGCTATCGGACATCTAGTAAACTTTCTGTGTGTCTTTACGTCAACTCACATAACTTAAAATACTTACTTACTTGCCACTTCTAATTTAAACTGCAAGTGTGAGGCGCCAACTACTACGGGTCCTTACAATAATTGTTATTGTTAAATATAATTTAGTTATGACAGCGACTTGGTAAAACAATTACGGGAAATATCAGATCAACCTACATTTTGTAATTGCACCTGCACCTCTTTTTTGAAGGTTTTGCTGGAGATGATGTGTGTGCAACCGTCTTTTTTGGGGATGTGGTGGAAGTCTCAAACCTGTTGATCTCATTTACTACCAATAATTTTCCTGCAACAAGTTTGTCATAATTATGAACTAAAGGCAATCAAATAAACATGAACTCTCGGAAAAATACGCACGATGTACGTGTACCAATATAATTGAAGTTGTATCTCATTGAAATACGATTACTTACACATTACCAGCATCTGGAGTGTTTTCAAGAGTGGTAATTAAAAAGTTGTATTATCGACAGCTGTAAAGATAGATAGGGCAGTTTAATGAGCTGCCGGCACTTGAACAGAGCGAGCTTCACCTAGTTGGTTTTAGAACGAGGAAGAAAATCACGCCTGGTCGTTTTGCTATCAAGCTCTATAGTAGTAAAAGCCTAGGGTTATTTTTAAATTGAGTTTGTCAAGTACAAATCATTACAAAATGGGTTAGATTTGAGCTCTATTATAAACTTTTCGTTATTTAAGAAAATAATGAGTCATTTTTTATTTTTTCTGATTGGAATATTAGTGACGTGCTCAGTGATTCTTAGTATTTTTAAATCGTAGAGTTTTATTGAACTACATTGTGTTGTGCCATTTGTATCTAAGTTGCAATATAACTGATTATCTGGATAATTAATTTTGATTACATCTCTCCTAGCCCCTCGTAAAAAAGCATAGTTAAAATTTTGCCATCTCTCAAAACATTCCTTTGGGCCGTTCTTTGTCTGCAACGGATAGCGTATATTGCGTAATATTGTAATGCTAGTACTATCATCAAAGGCTACTTAATTTATATAGACCTATGCAAGGTATGTTGCAGTTGGATTTACATAATAAACTTGTATTTTGTTCTCAGGCGTGGAGTCAGCGAAGGTGGAGGAAGTCACAGCTTCGCCAGTCCCGACCGAGTCGGGGGCACGGTCCAACCGGCCCACTCACTGCGTGGTCGGCGGTGCACATGCCTTCATACTCAGGGTGAGACCTTCCACAGTCTTTGTAGCCCTGATAACTGCTGCACCAATCCCATCTGAGTTGTGGTCACGCCCTAACATACACTGAGCCGGGAGGCTCGACCGGAGCTCACCAGCTTTATTTCATGTAGCCCTAGTACAATCTGCACCAGTGGCTCTAACTGGGATTCTAAAGGGCACGCCGCAGTTACCAATGTTAAGATGTTAAGCTTATTATTTCATTTTCTGAAAGATACCGCAAAAATGACAATAACTGAATATTTTAAAGACTTTGAATTTATTTACTTCCAGATCTCAAGTTTCTTCGGACTAGCCCCCCTGCGCTTCGAGTCCCGCAGCAATGGGTTCACGGTCAGCATATCGGGTGCCATGTGTGTGTACAGCTACATTCTAGTCACTGTGCTTGGTGAGCAGCTTAGTGTTTGTGTGTATTTGTTTAACTCTCAAATAGTGAAGTGAATAGAGGATTCATACTGCGGCGATTTCAAATTCGAACTTTGAGGCACATAATATGTTAGGAGAGCGAATTCTAAAGAAAAACTAAGATACCAAACGTGCTTTGTGAAACATTCGCAGGTTACCTGCAAGTTTTCAATATTACGGTGGATGACATAATTTCAAAAGCTATATTTAGGATGACTTCTCTTGCAGTTTATGTAGCCCTAATACTCATTTCACCCGTTCCGCGGAGTTGGATTAGGGGGACACGCCCCATGTCTTTTTACCCGACTACGGCGAAGCCAAAAAGGAAGGGTTATGATTTTAGCAGTCTATGTATGTATGTTTGTATTTACGTATAACGTTCTTCCGTAGCTCCTAAACTGTTCATCCGATTTTGATGAATAAGGTGTCAATCGATTCGTTATTACGGCTCGGGTAACATAGGCTACAAACCGAAAAAAAAATCCCGATTTTAATTAGAGCGTGATTTTTCAGTAATTTTTATTGGTAGTTTACCACACAAATTCTTGCTTACGTTGTTGTAGTTTATATTTATAATAACTTTATTTTTTGATGAACCACGTTGATTATTTCTAGCTTGAAACCGTGCATGAATTTACTTCTATTTCTTACTAATGCGCTTTTTCTGTCCACGTTCCAGTAATATGTACAATCTTCGGCCTGGTAGCAGAGATCAACGTAGGCGTGGAGCTGTCCGTGCGCATGTCCTCGCGCATGTCCCAGGTGGTGTCCACATGCGACGTGCTGGTTGTGGTGGCCACGGCCGGCGCCGGCGTATACGGTGCGCCCCGGCGGATGAGGAACATGCTCAAGTTCATGGAGAATATCGCTTCGGTAAGGTGAACATGAAAGTTCCTTTTGTCTTGCCCTCATTGCCGCATAATATGCAGTCGAAGTTACCTCTACCGCGGACACGCCGTCGAAGAGAGCTTTGGGCCATCAAAATTTAAAATACAAACATGTCAAGAATATAAAAGTTACACTGAATTTGTGGTCGGCTTTCGAATTAGGCGAGTTTGAACCACAACCTCATGCATGAGAGGCGAGGCCTTAACCTCTGGGCCATCACGACATTTACATTTTACGAGTTTTCCATTAGTACCTAAGAGATAAATACCATTACTATTTTATTGCATTGCGAAATTGTGATAATTATGAAACTAAATATGTCAGCACCATTTTAGACACTGAACTTTAATATTTTCTTATTAGATCTATGTAATCAACTTTCTTACTCGCTGCTTCCAGGTAGACACCAGCATAGGTGGCCAGTACTCGCTGGTGACGGAACGGAAGCTATGCGGCATCATTTTGGGGATTCTCATTTTCTTCTCCATACTCATCGCCGATGACTTCACCTTCTACGCACTGCAGGCCAAGAAGTTGGACAGAGAATGTAAAGAAATATGAATTATTTATGATTGAGTTACATGAATATTAAATGGTGGATTGAGATCTAGGACCGATATTAGTCACATCAGAACCATTATCATAATGCCAACAGACGTTTACTGCTGAATTAAATCCACAAGCTTAACCACCACATGGTCAAAGCCACATAGATATCTTTTTTTCTTTAGCCTAGAATGCCTATATTGTTAGCAAAAGCTACCCCATAGCCTTTCCCTCTTCTCTCCATGCGGTTTTCTCCAGCCAACCCTTTAACGGCCGTTTTCTATAACTTACTCACGTATAACGGTTAGTTAATATGCTACTCTAGTAGCTATCGGTGTTTTATAAACAAAGTTAGCAAAGAATTGACAGGTATTTCCTATCCACGTCTCTCGGAGGGTTGACAGTTGATGTTTCTTTAACTGTTTATCTGAGATAATAACGTTCTGTTAACTGTTAGTAAGTTATTGAAAACGGCCGTTAGTCGTCACGCCAGCGTTTTCTAGGCCTCCCTCGGCGACGACGCCCGTCTTCTGGCACTCACTGCATGACGACTCTGGCCCATAGATAGATATTAATGCAATAAAATAAAATATAGGCATATCTGTTGAGTGATCCCTAATCATAGCCACACCTTAATTTACTTAATTAACCCTTTATATTCTAGGGGACGTGGTGACGAATTACCTCGGGTTCTACATGCTGTGGTTCGTGGTGTTGATCCTGGAGCTTCAGTTCGCGTTCACGGCGCTGTCGGTGCGCGCACGCTTCTCTGCCGTCAACGACGCGCTCGCGCTCACCGCTCGACAAGTCTCTATACCTGGTACATACGCATATATATTTTTTTTATACTTATTAATACATAGACGAGTGGCTTTTTTAAATTTAATTGTTGGTCGAATAGTGGTCACAAGCGCGACTGCTGTGCATGAGGTTCTGGGTTCGATTCCCGGGTTGGGCATAGTGTTATTGGGTTTCTCCATCAATAATATTTCAGTAGCCGCTACGGAGTCTGGATTTGTGCCCGGTTGATGGCAAAAGGCTTGCCTCTATTACCTGGAACTTAAAAATGAGTGCCTTCATCTTCATCGTGCGGTTAGTGCCTAAACTGGTGTCAGAGTTTTTATGCCGGCCAGGCCTCTGACTGCCAAAATGTGGGTTGTACTATTTAGGTACACCTTTGCCTAACCCTTTGAGGATTACAGGCGTGATATTACATTCTGTGTTTAAAGGTATTTTCGACAGGTTTAATCCACATTAGAATGCGACCGTTCTTAAAAATACGCGACTCTGATATAAATTATATGGAAGTTTATTAGAGGGGAAAAAATTTAGATCAAGGAAATCTTGTTCTTAAACATTCAAATAAAATGGGGCATTGAATAACACATTTTCTTTATTTTGCCAGTGGAGAAACCCAAGAGCGCATCGCCTCTGAACATCTATGCCATCCGGGTAGCGCCGGCTGGCAACCAGCGGTCCGCAAATGTTAGCCTGCTGGTGGACTCAATGACTGGCAGGGAACATGTCGTCATCATCAAGAGAACTGGTAAGATTATCAGCTTAACATTTATGCTATCCTGGTAAAGTCGTCTGAAGCTGACTTACAGCAGTTTGATAACGTAAGCCTGCTAGTTCCATGACTGTTGATCTGGGAACATGATTGTTGTCATTACCAAGAGAACAGAAGAGGTCCGCCACCAAGGACCAAAGTTAAGAAAGTCGGAAAACGCGGCTCTGACCAAAAGAGTTTTGACACTCTTTATCGCTATTGGGTCGTTTTTATCATCTATCTCTTTCTATCGCATTAGTTGAGCTAAACTACTTGACTTCCTTTGGTGGCCCGGACTTGGCGGAACGAACACTGCTTAAGATTATCTTCTGAACATTATGCTATTCTGGTAGCACCTCCGGTTGTCTCCACGTGGTGTGCTGTTGCTTCGGCTTATTTTTTTATTCAATAAAAAAGAGAAAAGATTACAATAATACTGTCATAACCCGTGGTGGCACGACACCAGGAGTTCAGAAAAGCCAGCCTATACCCGCAACAGTGTCTCTAATTTCAGCGAGCGGTGAGCCCCGTCTCATAGTGTCCCCGTGCGACGCGGTGCGGCGGCTTGCGGCGCTCCACGGCACGCTCTGCGACGTCGTCAACAGCATCGACGATAGCTACGGACTACCGCTCATTGTGATACTGATATCCACGCTGCTGCATCTGATTGTGACGCCGTACTTCCTGATTATGGAGATTAGTGAGTGAATTTGTTGAATAGGTTTTAAAGAGCTTCCTAGGTTGAGGGGGTGGGTGGCTAAGTATAATAATACTCCACGGGTTGATCTAAGGTTAAATCATAAACATTCATTACATACCGAGATCCCTGCATGCCTTAAAAAGCATGTTTAATCCTGGTCGAAAGTCAGACTGCAAGTCTTAATCAGTTAAGTCTCCATTGGATATCGTATTACCCAGTAAATGGGTGGTGAAGGTTATAGATACTAATTTCATGTAAAATACTGGCATTAATTTTCAGACACAAAAGTTTATTTTATACAGCTGCATTTTGTATGACTGATGAAAAGACGATAAAGACCATGACGCAGTTCTGGAGAGATTAAATCGAAACTTCTGCAGTGTCTGCAGTTTTATGACCCCACCCATTTTTTTTTAAGAAACACCTGAAAGTAGCCATAGCGGTATTTTCAACCAGCTCCAAAAATAAATACACATTCACTCAGTTTATTAACAAACTATTTTGTTTGCAGTTGTGTCCACGAACCGCGTGCACTTCCTAGTACTCCAGTTCCTGTGGTGTGTGACGCACATGCTGCGCATGATCGTGGTCGTTGAGCCTGGACATTATACTATAGCGGAGGTAAGAGTTTTTTAAACTTACTTCCCGTTCAATAGGGCCGTGCTGTGAAAGTTTGGATACGAAATTCTTAGACGGTTTGAAAATGAAAGATCTGTACCAACTCAGCGGATTTAAAGTTCAATAAGAATAAAAAACCGAACTATAGGCTGTTTACTTGGTGATTTACGATTATCTGTACATTTATTCACTGACGTCAGTTAAATTTAATAAAAACGGTTTGAAACTTAGCTGAAGTTGGCTACCGTTTTAAACTTAGTTGAAGTTGGGTTCCTTTTTTTTTACTTCCAATTTATATGTACCAGGGCAAAAGAACAGAGGGACTAGTATGCCGCTTGATGACCTCAGCGCCATCTACTGGCGTGCTGCCCTCGCGGCTGGAGATCTTCTCGCGACAACTGATGCTGCAGTCTGTCAGCTACGCGCCCATGGGCATGTGCACGTTGCATAGGCCGCTGATTGCTTCTGTGAGTATATAATAAATGCTAATTTTGATAAGACTGCGTGGCTTGACTTACCTGCTACGTGTAGGAGCGAAGAGATAAAAATGTCAGACAGCAGAAAGATTTTTATGGAGCGATGTCAAAAATGAAACGAGGAATTGACACATTTCATAGAGTGCTACGCTGCTGGTGGAGAACTTGCTTCCCAATCAACAGTATTTACCAAAACAGAATTTACATTTAACGTTACCTGTAATAATTCCCAAAATATATTGATTTAATAGTTCATAAGATGATGACCATGTACCACAATCATCATGTATGGGCTCCTAATTTGGGAAACCTGAAAGTCTAGACAAAGTGATGCCTAATCAGCGATAACTTCGAAGGCAACCTCAAAAATGTATTGAAAACTTATGATAATCCTGTTGAAAGTCGTTGTATAACTACGAAACATATGAAAGCGATTGCCACTGGCTCCTAAGCCAGAGAGCCTACTCTCTGGAATAAACAAATGCCATATATACAAAACATGCCATTCTTTCTACAGGTGATAGGAGCAGTGACGACTTACCTGGTGATCCTCATACAATTCCAAAGATATGACAATTGAACGTGATGACTTAGAAGATAAGATAATGGGTCTAGTCACTTATGGGTTCCTAGTACTTGTACTTTTACAAGATGTATTTTATAAAATGAAACGAAAGGAAAATGGAGGATTTTGTATATAAATGAGTAGGAAATATTGTGTATGTTTAAGTACAAATAAAGTTCTTATAAAATTATGGTGTTTTATTGTAAATTTTTATTTTTAAAGAAAACAAATAAAAATCGTTCTCGCTCATCTTCATTTGCCTAGCCTTTTCCGAACTATGTTGAGTTTTGCTTCCAGTCTAACCAGATGCAGCTTAATATTAGTATTTTACATGGAGTGACTGTCTGTGTATGTGTGCTCCACAACCCAGATACACCTTGGAAAGACTGCATGGTTGTCAGGCTTTCGGGCCACTGACTAAAACCAAGCCATCCTAAACCCAGCTAGTACTGGGTAATACGATACCCCTTGGTAAGACTGAATAAGATCAGACTTTCAGATCATCATCATCATCATTCGCCCTGACAGCCGGGACCAACGGCTTAACGTGTAATTGCTTGCTTGCTTGTATTATTGCCTTATGCCACTAAGTCCGCCTATATACCACTATTGTACATGAAGTTTAAATAAATGAATAATTAGCCGCCAGATCCTCATTATTCTCATCTGCACATTCTATACTAAATAGAGCAGAACAGAGTGGAATTTTTCAAGGCCACCTTTTTGATCCTTATGATTGACCCTCTCTATTGATGCCAGAAAAGTACAGGGTTCTACTTTATGGAATTTAGCTGGTTCGATTCCCGAGTGTAGCAAGCGAATTTTCGAAAATATTTGAATGCAGATTTGTCCTTTTTAAAAATAAAGGAATGTTTCCTTTGAGAATATTTTCTATCTCCTCGATATTTAGAGTACTTTTCCTCCAGGTGGCGTTGAAAAATTCCATCCTGTATACTATAGGAAATTGAAATATTATCTTTGGAAAATAGCAGTTTGAAACTAAGTAATGAAGATTTATCTAGGAAAAATAATTTATACAAACAAATTGCTAGTTCTCCAGTCAAACACAAGTCAACAACACCCAAGAAGACTCAGTCAAGACAAACGAAACAAACTCAAACACTTTTAAATATTGAGAATACTACTTCTTTGAATCAAGACAGAAAAACTGGAAGCAAAGATATCACTCGTACTTCTTCTCTTAATAATAGAGTATCGAGCAATGTTATTACACCTAATCCACAACAGGCGCCTGTAAAGCATAAAATATGCATCATCAGTAGTGAAAATACCAGTAGAATACGTAAAATAATGGATAACACTAGTCTACCAAATAGTCATGAAATCTGTCACTATCGTAAGCCGAATTGTAATTTAGAACTAATACCAGACAACATTGAAAATAAAGTTCAGAACTTTACCCAAACGGATTTCTGTATTATCTATATAGGTGAAGAAGATTTCAAAAGAACTCAAAATTACATAGAACTTGTTGTACTTATTCGTAAAAAAATATTACCTCTGAATCACACTAATTTTATAATATGTCTGCCAACTTTTAAATATATGAATAATAAATATAATGTTCAACAGCCGAGTTGAGACTTTTAATAATCTAATCTATATGGATGTAGAAACATGTAAGTATGCATACGTTTTAGATTCTAACCTTAATTTACCATACACTTATGATACATACAGCCCACATTACGGGACACTCAATAACAGAGGTTTACAAATTATTATATTAGATTTAATGGACATGATCTCATACTGTAGCACCATGACAGCCACTACTACTAATAGCTCAGAATTTGATTGTTCCCAAAAAACACAAAAAGAAATAACAGGTGCAGACTCACAAAATAATTCACAGTTTTTTCTGTAAATACATAAATATACTTCACCAAAATATAGCGGGACTGATGAACAAATCAGATGCACTAACAGTCAAAATAGAAGAGCTTCACTATGCAGGAACTAATATTGATGTAATTTGTATGACTGAACATTTTATTGAAACGGGTTATGAAGATTTGTTGCATATACCGAATTTTTTACCAGCAGCTTTCTTTTCTAGAAAGGCTAAGCGCGGGGGTACGTGCATTCTTGTTAGAACCGGACTTAAATTTAGAGAAATATCAGACGTAGCAAAACAGTCCGTGTCTGGTGTCTTTGAATCCTGTGCAATAGAACTAATACATCATAACATTATTATTATTTGTATATATCGCATACCTAAGCACAATTACAATATATTTTATGAAAAATTAGAGGATATATTAAGAAAATATTGTTCACTCTCTAATAAAAAAATAATTCTAACGGGCGATTTTAACATTGACATCTTAAAAAGAAATAAAATTACACTAGAATTTGAAAATTTTCTTGCACAATTTAATCTTGACTTAGCTCTTCACAAGCCTACTAGATTAAGCAGCAACACCTGCATAGACAACTTTGCACACACTTACAAAAAAGACTGTAAAGCACAAATAATTGACCTAATTCTATCAGACCATACATCTCAAATACTTAGTGTGCCTATTAATAAATCATGTAAACTTAAATATTGGAAAACTCAAAAGCAAGACGTATGCCCAGAAAACTTAAAGAAGTTTAAAAATTATTTGAGCAAGTTATCTTTCACACAAGTTTATAACACTAATGATGTGAATGACTCGTATGATTTTTTTGCAGATGATTTTTTGGTGCTATATAATCTATGTTTTCCAACAAAATATGTAACTATAAAAACAAATACTAAAATTAAATGGATATCGCGTGGAATAAAAATCTGTAGTCAAAAGCAGAGAAAATTACTTTGGTCGTACAGATTTAAACCTGACTGTAAAAATAAACTTGATTTTAAGAATTATACCAAGATTTACAAAAAAGTTATGCGACTAACACAGAAAACTCAAAATATCCACTTCATAAATACTTCTCAAAACAAAGCAAAAGCTGCATGGCAAGTAATTAATAAAGCCAAATTTCGTCTACCACAACATCTAATACCGTCCATAAAGAGAGGTAATTCCACTATCACACATCCCACGAATATCGCAAACGAATTTAATAACTTTTTTGTAGATGTAATTGAAAAAAAAAAATAGTAACGTTACTTCGACTAGTAAAAATTCTTATAATAACTTATCTTCACAATCATTATATATGCAACCTGTTTTACCTATTGACCTAATAAAAATAATTAATAATCTTAAAAATACATATACTGTTGGCTACGATGGAATATGCACTCAAGTTGTAAAATATGTCAAAGAAATTATAGCACCACCACTAACACACATTATTAATGTATGCATAACAAATGGTGTTTTTCCTAATAGTCTAAAAAAAGTAATTATTAAGCCCTTATTTAAAAGAGAGGATAAATTAGATGTTAAAAATTATAGACCCATCGCTAAAATTCCTATTTTTTCAAAAGTTATCGAAAAAGTAATTTACAATTGCATTTATAATTATTTTGAAAAAAATAACTTATTTTGCAACGAACAAAAAGGGTTTCGAAAAAATACTAATATCAATATGGCATTGTTCGACCTACTTTCTTATATTATGACATCTGTCGATGAAAGAGCTCCGGTATGTGCTATATATACCGATATGACGAAAGCGTTTGATTATGTGGATCACAAGATTTTGTTAAACAAACTATATGGCTACGGAATCCGAGGTAATGTTTTAAAACTTTTGGAATCATATCTGGATAATAGATCCCAGTGCACAGAAATATCACAACTATGCCAAAAAAGTAATTTAGTAACCATTAACATATCTCAACCAAGAGCTATAAAATACGGTGTTCCTCAAGGTAGCGTGCTAGGGCCGTTACTTTTTTTAATATATATAAATGATCTCCCAAAATTAATTTCTCAAAATATGGTTCTTTTCGCCGATGACAGTACAGCTGTTGTAAAGTGTAATAATCCTGTCAATTACGAGAATGATATAAATGATTGTCTCAAAAAAATAATTAACTGGCTTAATAGTAATAACCTAGTGATTAATTTAAGCAAAACAAAAGTGATGCACTTTCATCAAAGGTGTGAAAAACCTCCAGTTCATGTCACTTATGATAAGTGCCAAATAGAAGACACAAACAAGGCAAAATTTTTGGGTATCATGCTTGATAATAAACTAACATGGAAACCTCATATCGAAGAAATTTGTCTGAAATTAAATAAATCTGCATATGCTCTGTTTCAGCTGTCGAAAAAAGTTAATACACAAACACTTTTAATAGCGTATCACGGATTGGTTGCATCAGTTCTGAGGTTTGGTATTCTTTTTTGGGGGCAATCTACTGATCGAGAGACTGTTTTTAAAGCGCAAAAACGATGTATTCGGTCCATGTGTGGCTTAAAAACTACTGAAACTTGTAAACCTCATTTTAAAACATTAAAATTACTGACTATGCCAGCTATATGTAGATTTACGAGACTGCTTTGTTTGTTAAAATCAATTTACACCTGTTTAAAAAACTATCCGATGTAAAAAAGACTCCAATGCGTTCTCAATATATGAATAAGCTGTGCGACAGAAAATGTAGAACCGCTTTAGTGAAAAAGAGTTTTTTTGTCATAGCTCCGAAAATATATAATAAAATACCCAATAGCATAAAAAAATTGCCCTTATTAAAGTTTAAGAAAAGTTTGTCCTCGCTATTAATTAAAAAATGTTATTATACTGTAGAAGATTTTATAAATGAAAATTTTTAATATTTCGTGTGCAATAAACATTCGATTTAATTTTTGTTTAAATATTTTTAAGAAGTTTGTTTCTCTTTTTAAGTAATATTTATTTTTATTGTTTGTTAGCGTGTAATTTTTCTTTATTTTGCTTTTTCTATTAGTTTTATTTATGTTTTACTTTTAGTTTCTATAATATTTGTACGCCTTCACGGCAAAACATAGCGCTCATTATAATTAACCCAAGACCTTTATGTAAATACCTATGTTTCACAAATAAATATTCTGATTCTGATTATAATATTGTAAAGAGGTAAAGTTTGTGAGGTTGTATATAGGGGGTAATATCTGGATCTACAGAGCCGATTTTGAAAATTCTTTCACTAATAGGAAGCTACATTATCCCCGAGTGTCATAGGCTTATTTACAACGTGCCCGTGGGATAATTTCCGAACAAAACGCGAGCGAAAACGCGGGCAACAGCTAGTTGTTTATAAATAATTCTCGTTCACTAAACGATTAAAATACTCTCTTTATTCCGATCATTCCAAATTCAATAAAGTAGTTCATAATTATTTAAAGATAAATTTAACATAACACTACTTATTTAATGTTCCACCACTGTTATATTTCGCTTCCCTGCTTATGTAAAATCGCAATTTTCCTCTCTGAACCGAAATTACGTGTTGAATTTCCTTGAAAACATCGTTTTAAGTAAAATAACAAGAGCAACGACACACCACTTTGTGGCTGGTTTGAAGATATGAAAACATGTTGCACATTACCGCAACGAGGCGAATATTAAAGTTTGAGGTAACACTAAAACGCATGAGTACCGGTAGCTTTTAGAAATTACAATTTCTTAGTAGGTGTTTGCAAGAGTGATGAAATTATGCCACCGCTTGTTTACGGAATAGCCAAGTTTGGAAAGATGGTGATAAGGTGGAAGCTCAAGGGTAGCCCGCGAAATTTAAAATTTCTTACATTTTTTCTCAATTTGCAGGTCAGTGTCAGGTTGTATGTTGATGAAAATATGAATCGCGCCAATAACACGTATGGACTTACAGAATTATAATCATTAAAACCATCAACACAACCCTCCAAGCTCATTTAACCCCATTGAGTGACTTTTTCATGAAATAGCTATTAAATGGGGTTATACGAACCTGCAAATTATAATAAACGTAAGAAAAATTAAATTTCGCGGGCTACTCTTGCGCACCCACTTTTTTTTTTCTTATGGGAAATCATCAAATAACTCCTCCCGCTCTGGGCTGAGCAGGAGGATTAAGTAAGTTTGTGGTATGTGCTTTACCGTCTAACTTATATCGAGATCCAATTTTTAATTAGGTCAAATAATCAATGACGAGCCTTTCACCTTGTATACATGTAGACAAATAAAAATATGTTTTATCATTAACACTAGAAACGGGATATTTTTACCATGTGTGTGTGCGTGTGTTAATGATATTGTTTGTGACGATGACAGCTTAAAAACTGTTTTTTTTTTTGTCTCCCTGACTATTTATTCCGGCTAATCTCGGAAACAGCTAGACCGATTTTGATGGGACTGTTACTGGTAAATAGCTGATGCTATAAGGAGCACCAGGGCTTTTATTAGTATAAGAATTAGAGTTCCGTGCAAACAAATTAAAACCCTTCAAATTGGTAACAAAATACGACTAAAAAAGGGAAGTAATCTTTTTTAAATAATAATTTCACGCGAACGAAGGTCACGGGTAACAGCTAGTATAAAATAAATGTTTGTTTGTTCGTATTTTAATATTAATAGTAATTAATATTGTGGTATTAAATCTTGTACTGTCGTTTTTTGACATTGATTTCAAGACTCAATCATAAAGAAAAGTTACCAAGCGCTATTCTCCATCAATTAAATTCCAATCCCGCAATTCCTGTTTCGAAATAACACTGTCCAAATTAACCAAGTTAGTTACCTCTAAACTTCTGAAATACGAGGTTAACTAACCACCAAACAATTTCTCGATTTGTAACGTTAATTCAATCTCTTCCCGCTCACCTTGCCACAACGTTCGTTCGTGAATGAATAAACGAGAGACATAGCTTTCCATTTAACGTTGAACATACATTAAAAGTTACTCTGTGCTGCATCTCAACTTTACTGTAAGGGTTAGGCTACTTAGAAAGCGGTAGCGGGGTGGAAACTCTGTTTGTTTAGGCTACGGACGCTACGCTACTTGCTAAATACTACATCAGACCGACACGTCGCATCATTGCCAGCCTTATTCCACCGACTGCTGAGTCTAGGCTTTCCAGCTTTTGTGGCATGCTTGGCTGGTCTGTACAATTAATCCAAGTTTCTATGTCTCTCATGCATATTATGCTTTTAGCAATTTCTTGGAACATGGAATATTAATATTTTGTAGGTACATTAATTTGAAGGTAGTTTTAGCAATTTCAGTTGTAAACGCGTCCCTTTGTGCATAGCTCTGTTATGCTGACCTGCTTGTTATGCTATTAATGCTATGTTTTTTTTCTGGTTATTTAGATGCAGGATTTATTTTGGCTCTGAAGGACGGTGAAGATTGCAAAGACATAATTTCGGGCCTTGTTGAACCTAATTTCTTCGCTTTTCTCATGGGCATTAATAAAATAAGAAAAGTCTTTTATCTCCATTATCTTTTAAAATGAAAAATTGCAAAAAACAAAATTTAACTTCAGATGGACATTACTGAAAAAAAAACTCGGGGTTTCAGTGAATGAGAATAGTGTAGTGGATTTGTACCAATAAAGAAAGGGAGGTTATGTTGCCTCTGTATTTCTGTCTGGGCTTATTTGGCGCGGCCGTGAGGCACACAGGCAATTTTTTTTTTTATGCTTTGGGCACTTGTGGCATGTGCCAAATAAATGTATTTTCTTTCTTCTTCTTTCAAATAAAGCTTCCTACCCGCTTTCGATGGGACATAATCTTAACATTTTGCATAGTTTCAGCAGCGGCTACTAAATAGTACCGTTATGCTTTTATTCTCTCGTGAGCTAAGTACAGTTTAGTTGGAAGATATAATTTTGAAGGGAAGCGTAGTACTCGTATGTTGTAGTTTATTTTTGGATGCGTTGAAGTTAGGAGTAGTTTTGGATTAATAGTTGAGTGGTAAAATGGAAGAGGTGGGATATAACGTAGCAAAAATAGGTATATCCTTTACAAACCATAGACGTATACCAATTTATTATCCTCCTTAGAACAACGGATCCACCGAACAGCCGGGGTGTAAACCAAACTTTAAAAAGGATTTAAGAAGTACGTTCTTCTAGGACTGCCTCATTGTTCGAGTAGTCGCAAGTGCGACTGCTAAGCATGAGGTCCAGGATTTGATTCCTGGGCAGGGCAAAGTGTTATTGGGTTTTTCCATCAGAAATATCTTATTAGCAGCCACAGAGTCTGGATTTGTGCCCGGTTGATGGCCATAGGCTCGCCGCCTATTACATGGGACTTGAAAAAAAAAACATAACTGGCCAAGTATGGGTGTACTATAGGTACACGTCTGCCTAACCCTTCGGGGACTACAGGCGTAATGTTATGTTATATGTGTTATGTTATGATACTAGAACCAGCTGTTCGTCAGTGTAGGCGGATTAGTCAAAATGGGAGTTTAAAGATTCTTCTAACTCAGTGTGAGTGCTATTCTCCCGCGGATCACTTTCCTCGCAAGATGTTGGGTTTGCGTGGTACGTATTGATACGTTGTTCGTCAATGGCATTACGATACGTTAAAAGGTTTAAAACAGATCTATCTTATGGTTAAAAAATATTAAAACGTCTCTTTGTCTGTTTTTGAGTTCACATAACTCGGAATCTGATACGAACACTGTATATACAGCGTGTAACAGAAAGGGTATAATCATATGGAATACTGTGGTACGGACCATCAAAGTGAACAACTTTCTCTATGGGACCACCATCGAAATCTTAATAAAATAATCAGCTGTCGTATACAAAATTTCAATACCTACTCGACCCAAATGTATGGGACAGCTGATTATTTTTTTACGATTTCGATGGTGGTCCCATAGAGAAAGTTGTTCAGTTTGATGGTCCGTACCGCAGTATTCCATATGATTATACCCTTTCTGTTACACGCTGTATAACATGTTTCATTGTAATATTCATATTCATCAGCACAATATGTTCATGAATATTCATATATTTATTTGCATAATAACTAGCTTTTTCCCGTGGCTTTGCTCGCGTTAATTTAGAAATTGACAATTAAACTCATAAAAACACACTTCTAAAGTTTCTGATTCGAAAGACACGTGGCGCCATCTATTATTACGGGAAAGTTATTGTTGTTTTCCTCGGGAACAGTACTTTTTTTCGGGACGAAAAGTACCCAATGTCAGCTTCTGTCTGTCTGACAACGTATTTCTAGTTCTTTTCGTGTCGCCAAAATACGATTTTAGTCAAAATTCGGAATAAAATATTCGAGTTATTTGATTAACCCACCGGAACACTGCATTTTACCGGGATTAAAAATACCCTATGTGTTAATCCAGCATATAAGCTATCTTGATACCAAATTTCATCCAGAACCGTTTAGCCGTTCTGGCGTGATTGAGTAACAAACATCCATCCATCCAAACTTCCGCATTTTGAATAGTAGTAAGATTATGTTCGTTGTCTCTCTCGATGGGATCCGCTAGTTAGCTAGAAATAAAACAATCGCACCAGGAGGAACTATAACGATACGGTGATGGTAGTTCTTCCCAGGATATTCCTCTTAGAGGCGCTTCTAATAAAACCATGCTAATATTGTAAATGCGAAAGTAACTCTGTTTGTCTGTTCCCTTTTCACGCCTAAACTGCTGAACAGATTTCGATGACATGCGGCACATATATAGGGTCTATCTATTCATACACGAAATCTCTTAAGGGGTCATTTTACTCATCATTATGAACAACTTTTACTGTGGGATCAACCTCGAAATCGCGAAAAAAAGCAGCATTCCCTACAATATGTTCGCATTAACTCGTCAACATGTACTGAACAGCCGATTTTTTTTTCGCGATTTCGTGGTTGGTCCCATAGTAAAAGTTGTTCATAATGATGAGTACAAAGACCCCTTAAGAGATTTCGTGTATGAATAGATAGATCTTATATAGCTAGTTGGATGACCTCGGTAAGGACATGGTCTACCTACTAGACATACTTTTAAACGGGTGTAAAAAGACCCTTAACGACTCTGAAAGGCACTTGTTCTCCACGTCATTGTGATATTTTTTGTTCTGGACCACACCTGGGAAACTTACACACTTTTATAAATACAAGTTTTAAATGTTATATTATAACTGTACTTTAAATAAAGGAAAAAAAGAAACAAAGAAAAGGTATTTATTAGCCCGCACAGGACAAAACACACAAAAAAGAATGGTTACATTACAACAACAATTGGTAGGTACAACAAAATTAGTCCCGTACGAAGCCAAAAGGTATCTCGTATCTCAGCATGGTGCTGTAACATTGAAAAAAAAAAAACGTCACAGCGCTGGTATACATCCACCAAAAGAAAAAAAAACCCGTTGTAAATACCTCCATGAGCTACATCCATCGGCACAATGTTGTTACATTGAGTCCTTCCATAAACCGAGATACTTCACCCAAAAAAAAGTAGTATTTTGGCAAGATTGTTTGCGTAGAGTTACTTAGTTTAATGTGCACAATGCTTGGTTGACGGCTTCGAAAAGGGTTCTTTTACACCTTGTATAACGATATAATTTCCAGCCTCAGCGCAGGCTAAAGCTAATTGCAATAAGGACCTGTTTCACCATCAGCGATTAAGTTCCCGTTAACTTACTTGGCAGATAATTTCATACAAATTCTTTTCCATTTTTGAATTTATTCGGTAAGTAGTGGCTATTCGGATTAATGTACAAAATTCTTCGGTGTGACGTCCAATACGGAATGCCATTGACTACAACGTCATTACTGCACGCATCAATGTGACGTTGCTGTTCCGCTCTGCGTAGGTACCCAGCAAGTTTGACACATGGGGGCTGCAATGCGTAGCGTTACGCATGTAGTCTACGCGCACGTGTACGTCACGCAAGCGGTGTGCCATGTCTCTATAAAGTTCCATATATTACAACGTCATGGTATACGTGCACGTGGACGTCTACGCGTACGGACCCGGTGTTTTTCGGCCTTAAATAGGCCCTAAGCCAGATAACTAGGCCATCCAAGTATCATAATATTATCTCCAGTCAGATGTTTGAGCAGCTGACAAAGCTGCACCATGTTATCGCCAATCTCGATAAGTTTCAGTTGATATCGCTGGACAATACTGAAACAGATACCGATACTAACTTAGCAGGTCATTGTTCTAGTTTTGATAGCTCTATGAAATTATTAATTTTATGAATATTTCGGAAAAACCCTGTGACCTATTAGCTGTTGGCCGCGTGACACGGTTCTGTCTCATTACTATCGTACCGTGCAACAGTGGGTATACAAAGCACCCGCGCGCGAATATCATACGGCTGTTGTGTTATTGTGATTGTGAACGAGTATTCGGTTACTAATTATCAATCATCCTGTATATCGCATGTTACGTTGTAATACTTCGTTCTACCATCCATTACTCCCATATTTCCTCAGAATGTACGAAAATAGCACTCACATATTTCAGCAAGTTTTTTAATAAAGCATTCACATACGATTGGCATAAAGCCTGGGATGCTGCATGTCTCATCTCTTGAATGTGAGGCAAACATGCTGACGTGGAAACTTTCCTACAACTACCCTTTTATGTATTTTCGCCCGTTGAGCACTTGTTGGTATTTCAATGAAAACTACGTGTTTTCGTTTCAATTTTGGATTTTGGTACGCGGGTGAGAGCATGGTTGAATGATTGTATTGTAGAATGGAATGGTTGGGAAGAATTATACATATATTGTAAGCTTTAGAGTGATTAACTATACAATTCTTAGGTAATAACATAACATTGCGATGGTATTCGCCGAAAATGTAGGAAGAGGCCAAGTGTCACAGAGAGGCGAGCCTATTATACTCCTGGTTGCTCTCTAACACTTTGCCCTGCCTGGGAATTGAACCTAGGGCCTTAGGACCTAGGACAGTAGCGTTTGCAGTCTCTGTGACTGAATCACCGAGGCAGTCTACTAAAGTTAATTTCGCCTAAATTTCAGAGAGCATTTTTGATCAGGAAAAATGAAAATAACAAAGCCCGCGAGAAATGCACCGTGAAAAACTGACCCGTACTTCAAAACAGTCTCAAAATAGTTTCATGTGCAAGTATATTTTTAGGTTCGTTTCGAATCGGAAAACCATTGGACGTATCGTTTACTTCACTCGAACAAATTGAACAGTGAATACGGAAAACGTTTTGCTGGGCGCAGCGTTTAACTAGCTATGAACTCTTTGTTTGTATTGTAGTTATTTTTGAGTTGTTAGAGAACCTACTTTTCTAAGTAGAAAACTACTGGAAAACTTGAAAATTATCACGTAGGTAGCCAAAGAAGATGTCAAATTATGTTTCTAGCTGCAACGATAAAAGATTTCAAATACATACAGAAAGATAAAAGATTTCAAATTCCTATTTGAAATCTCTCTTTCATATTTGATTACTATTCATTTATTAATCGCTGTTAGTGTTGTTGGAAAATTTATAAACCAAACCAAGACCTGCATGACACTAGCACATACCAGGGAAGTATGACACAGAAGGAGGTGGCTTTTATGCGGCAGTGTGGGAGGGAATGGGTTCAAGTGATCATGATGGATTAGTTACTGGACTATCTGCGAAAACTGACAGTAAACGTAGTTTTTATTACTCGACTAGGGCGAAGCAAAAAGGAGGATGATTTTGACCTGTATATATATATATATTGTAAGTCAGAACAAATATCCATAGCGATCTCTTCTTAGCGTGTCGATGGCAATCTAAATGGCCCAGAATTGAGGTACTAGTTTGGCGCTTTCGGTAGCGTCCATCAGTTCCTGTAGTGAACAAACGACAGGACACGCAGGACACGATGGTAAGTGCCCCATCTTTTGTGGAACAGCACCACATTTACACGCCAGAGCCGAGTCATTAATGAAAGTCCACCTAAGCAGGTTTTCCTTGCTGCGACCAACCTGGGTCCGGAGTCTATTTAAAGTCTTCCAGGTCAGTCATGGCAAGTCATGTCCAGGTGGGAGATTTTCAGCAGGTGGAACGAATAGGTTAGGTAAGGATGCACTACCTCGCCACAGCTTTAGTCTTTCCGTAGACCGCGCGCCAGTGAGTGGGGTGACACGCTTTAAAAAACTGTTTCGGTTCCATAGTGATGTTCATAGGATACTCGTGGCCGAATGCCACCTACCCTAGAAAACAATACATTCTAACAGTAGTCAGGGATCATAAACTTTAGGGCAAAGTGGCATACGACCTCGGCTATCCTCTGAACATCACTTTGCAATACATTAAAATATATAACTTGCAAGTTGTTTATTTAATGTACGATACATATTGAATTGTTTTGTAGTGACATAACAATTCCAGACGAGAATATTTTCTTATTTTATACTTTTTAGAACGTGATTTTTCCGTAGTAGGGTTTTAGTTAATGAATTTGTTTTTTACAAAGCTTTTGGCCCAAACACAAATACCTCACCCTGCAGCCGACGTATGTGCATCTATTAATTACAGGCAATTTCGTAAATATATCATGTACATAATACGTAGTTTAGGAACAATCGGTAATGGGCATAAATTAGTAGGCTGCAAACAAAGGAAGCCGGCGGCTTTCAAACTTTCACTACAGCCTCTCGATGCAAGTTTAATACCCGTGACACACACACCGGTGTTACATACAACTTCTGAGCTGTTCCTGGGTACTCACTTGGAGCAAACTGAAGTCAATATGAGATCTAAGAAGGAATGCATGCTAGAGAGCGTATACCGTGAAATATAGGGTGTAACAAAACCCTTAACGAAGCCATCAACCAAGCATTCTGTACATCAAACTAAGTAATTTTACGCAAAAAATTTTGCTGGGAAACGACTTTTTTTTTGGGGTGAAAAATCACGCTTTTCGGTCGGACTCAATGTAACGCACTCAAAACATTATGCTGATGGATGCATTGAATAGTACGGGGTCGTGGTGGTGTTTAAAGTAAAAATGTTATATTAAAAACCTGTATTAAAAAAAAAAAAACTTGACAAAAGTTGAAACTTTGACCCCCAATATCTCCGTAACTCGAAGGTTCCCAGGTATGGTCTAGAACAAAACAAATATCGCAATGACGGGAAAAACAAGGATCTTTCGGCTTCGTAAAGGGTCTTGTTACATCCTTCAAGTATGAACAACAATACACTATCGACGTACCTTCTGATTAAAAGAAACTTTGCGAACCTTAATTTGGCAACAGAATGACGTAGCTATTCGTAATATTTTCGTTCGCTGTCCAACTTCACCTACTGCTGGGTATTGGGCTCTCTTTGTTCGTGCCAATCTCCCCCTCCTGTGCCTGCCTCATCCAAGGTTCAATCTGTTTTACAAACATAAATTAACCAATGAATTTACATGTGAGAAAAAGAGGGGGTATATAGACTGACAAATGCACTGCAAGAAGTTACTTAAGAGTTGATGTTATATTTATTTATTTGCTCTAATGCACATCATTGATGTTCGAATTTTTTACTTGAATCTTCTTAAGGCAGCTTAGACTTAATACAATTGAGTTACAAAAGTGATAAAATATACATAGTACGTCTGTAACTACTTGATTACAATTAAGAATTCACAAAGATCCCTGCCCATTCCGGCAGTGTGTATTCATATGCAATGCATCTTCTATTCGGCGCAGTAAAGTAGCGGATGTAATGCACTCGAGAGTTCTGGTTCAAGTCTCTCACGTTTAAGATCTGGATCAGTTAAACTGCGCGTTAAACTCGGGTAAGTGTTCTACAATAGAACTTGGGAGGTTCTACTAAGTACCTGTACTGTAGTTTGGAGATAGTTGTAGATAAAGCAGGCTTGAAGAGGTATAAATTATAACGAATTTTCGTGGCTGAAATTGACAGAAATGAAGTCCCGAAAAAAATTGAATTAAACCATTCATGATAAACATAACGTCAATTACTTTTATCTACCAGTATTAATATACTATTTTAATTATGTATCTTCACCACGTAGTCGATAAAACGAAATCTACGATATAGAAATTCTGCTATCTTTCTTTAATATGCCATTCTTATTAAGTGTTTTATAAATGCCATTTCGTTTATTTACTGCAAAACTTTACTATCCACAAACAGGCTTCATTCACCTCACATGTTTTTGATGTTTTACAATAATTGTTAAAAGAAGCGGAGTGAACCATATGATTACGATGGAGTTTAGTAATACTTGATGAGAAACTTAACCGTCTTATCGTCAAAAGAAATACCGCCTGCTCACACGAACACACATTGCAATGTCGGCGCGTAACAATAAAAATCTGATGTAAAGCCTAATACATACGAGTTGCGGTCGCCTTTATTAGCAGTAGGGGTTGTAAGGGTGACTTGTCAACATAAGCTATGCTGCGAAGTGTGTTGTGCATTGCAATAACGGTTGGCGCAGTGGCTGAGCGATTAGCTGCAACGCGATCCCCGCTCGGAACAAAAATATTTGTACGACTTCCAGATAGTTGTTCCGGATCTGGCCGTTTTTGTTTGTGTGTTTGAATGTTTGTAAACGCTCTCATGATACAGGAGAAAATCCAAGTGTGGGGAAACTTTTTTTTTTAAAGAAAATAAAAGTAGATAGAGCGATTGAGAAGCAAAGATATAAAACATTGCCTCGGTAACGTAGGTACGTTTTGATTGTTTCTTCATTCTTTCTAATCTACATGCGCGGAACTTGAAGTTAAGTCACGTGTTAAATTGCATGCCATTGTGAGATACTGTATTTAATCTAAACAAAAGTTTTGATAGTAGTGTAAGTTACTTAATATACAATTGTGTATTCTAGGTTTCAAATTATAATGAACAAACAATCAAAACATGGTGCATGACCATGGCAATGCTGTACATTTTATCTTCTCCCTCGCTCCGTTTTCTATCTATCAACATTACTTAGTAGCATTCATATTTGAGCACGTCACTGATATGTGTAGGTATTCCTACCTTATGATGAGCTAATTACGTTAATTAAGTACCTGGGCGACCAAGGTCTAATCGGGCTTGGATGAAGAAAGAAAAATCGAATTTTCCCAGATATGAGACCCAGCTAGATCGATTTTTCGCCCCCGTAAACGCCAAAATTGCAACTTTCATCGAAATCGTTAGAGCCGTTTTCGAGAACAGGATTACAAATATTGCTCATAGTATAGGATTATAGCATTACGCAGCACACCATAGAGTCTCTTGATGTTCATGCCAGCCTAGTACATAGGTTCGACCTGTGGTCGCTTATATTAGCCGTAGTCAGCCTTGCTTATAGCTGTAGGTGTTGTAAATCGGGTCGTTGCATGCAAAGTCACCGTCTTACTCGTGTTACGTCGTAAAATCCTTATGCAAACGATACTACGAGTATGTAGTAGTGTTGGGGAAAACTTTTGTTGTAGAATTGTAAATTGTGCTTGTTGTGGGAAAAGTTTTGCTTTGGAAAGTAGTTGGTAGTGTGGACTGGGGTTTATATTATCATCAGGTAATAAGGAACAATTATTGACTGCTGAATATGTATGAATATTTATTTATTTATTTATTTACTATCTCTAAACATACAAATATCCTTACAGGCTAGACCCAATGCGATATTGTAGCACACTTAAAATTTAAATAGTTCAACTATTTTTAACATAGCAAATTCTATATGTAGCTGTTCTTGTAAATTCACCCAAAGCAATATGCTATGGGCTAGCTCGCCGTCCGTCCGTCTTATCACAACAGGCCGTGTCGATGGCGCGTTCGTGTTCCACGCGCGCCTCAAAGAGATGTCATTAAACAGGAAGGGGTCCGAAAGGACCGATGCCTGCCAGGGTTGCGGACTGTTCGAAAGAGATACCGCGGCCCTGGAACACAAAGGGCAAAAGAAGGAACATGGATGGGTTTTAGTCAGTAAAAGTCTGACACTCCCGCCTGCTCAGCCCAGAACGGGAGGAGTTATTTAATGATTTCCCTTACAAAAAAAAAGAGCCAGTCTTAGGTAAAGTTAAAATCCAGCATCAGGCTCGACTGGTCGATCTGATGTTCTAGCTGAAACCATATTGTTTGCAGTGTTTTTTGCACTAGCTGCGTGTGCACGGTGCAACCTAATGGATAAAAATCACTTGTTTTTACAAGTGTTCACTTGTTTGTCAATAGCGCTCCTCCTTCGACATGACTCGAGCACCGAAGGATCCTTCGAACATCTGCAAATAATGCTTACGATCGTCACTTGTACCATTAAAGCCAAACCATATTCAGTCGATTAAAAACCTAAAGATGGAGGCAATAAACTTTAACATTTATTTTCACCTAACCACCTTTCTTTGATCCCTCGTCATCTCCGTTCTATTTACCAACACCGGTGGTGTTCACTCACAAATCCACGCCGTAATCAGTAGTGTTAATTGCCTAGCAATAATTAAACGCGTGTACTAAGCCGCACATCGCTAGGATTAGACAGGGATTACTACGTTTGATGTATAGTTTGTAAATTGTAGTAGTAATCATGGTTTATGAAATGGATTATTGCTACAGATAATTTTGTACTAAAAATAGGGCATAGATATCAGTAGCGAAGATAGGAATCGAGATGTATGGAACCTTCGCCACTGATACATATTACTGCTTTTCAATTTAGTATTTTATTATGCAGGTAGCCTTTAGTCGGTTAAACGTGGAAACGAGGTTTTTTATAGATCAAATGGTAAAAAAAAAACAACATCCTGGTGAAATCTGAACTTCATCATAAGCCCACAACAGTCCACTGCTGGACATAGGACTCTTCAATCGCACGCCACTAAACTCGATTATCAGCAAATCTCATCCAGTTGCTACCAGCCACCCTGCGAAGATTGTCGCTTCACCGAGCCAGAGGGCGTCCCACCTTACGGAAATCTGAACTTGGCTAGGTATAATTAAATTGGCACGGAGCGTATTAATTCTCACTCCATAAATATTTGTACTACATATTAAAACTGCTGAGTTTTATCCTGGTTTCACTGCAATACAACTAGATAAAAGTCGGTCGGCTATGCATTTTTGTTAGACTACGAAACCCTATGAGCGCGTAACCAAGGGACAAGTATTACGAGAAGCGTAGCAAAGGGACAGGCGCTACGAAAACGTAGCACACGGCTACGAACGTAGCCCTTGCTACGAAAATTACAAAATTTGTCCATACGATTCTCCAAAATTAAGTATTTTACAAAAATAAGGTTCACAAATATTCTTATCTTACTTAAACAAGTTAAAATAACCTCTCAAGCACAATGGCTGTGTACAGGGTGGTGGTAACGACGTATTATTCTGTCAAATTACTGTCAAACGTCTACAGGGCTTTTAAGGTCCCTTTTGTGTTAATAAAATCTGATGTCTAGACACCGTCTGATAGTGGAACATTGGCCTTTGTAAATTCATTAACATCGCCTTAGTGGTTGTTTTTAAGTCAATGTAGAGGAGGTATTGTTTGATAATATTTAATAGAACTACGACTACTCGATTTTTTTATTTCGTCCAGTTTGGTGATTGAAACCAACTGCTATCATTTATCCGTCTGTATGGTTATGGCACTTTTTTCTGCTGATTATTTACTGAGGCGGTCATTTTCAGACCCTATGCAGCAATCCCAGTTTTGACATTAAAATGTATGCTTGTGCCTAAAAATAAACCACGATAATGTCACCAACTTCGATTTCATGGGAGCATATTTTAGCAAAATTTTCCTGAAAACCAATCCAGCTGTATTTTGAATGAAATCAGCCACATTGCCACTGCATCAGTCCACTCTTTAAACTTAACGTATTTTAATTCAATCTCTTCACTACATAGTATGTATAAAACAAAGTCGCTTCCCGCTGTCTGTCCCTATGTATGCTTAGATCTTTAAAACTACGCAACGGATTTTGATGCGGTTTTTTTTTAATAGATGGAGTGATTCAAGCGAAAGGTTTATATCTATAACATTGCACCCGTGCAAAGCCGGGGCGGGTCGCTAGTAAAGTAATAACTATACAAAACACTAAAACATAACTTATCTCCATGCCCCAGCACTTTTATGCATCACTTTTATCGATAAACCCTGAGTAATACCGCCACGTGTCTCATCACTAGCGCTGTAAAGTGTTTACCTTCATATTTGCAAAATGGCGGCGTTACGACTTGCTACACTTGCAGGAGGGGTAAGCACATAAGTAGATGCCACCTGTAAACCCCCGCTGTAGATAATTTATTTAAATAATTTTAGTAAGCACTAAATGTGCAGATTTTTGTTTATTTAATCTGTTTTAGTTTTTTAAGTTGGACATAAGTAAAGCGTCGTTGTTGCCAAGTTTCTTGCTCATTCGTTTTGAACAATCCATTTCTTCAATTAGAAGGTGAACGCGTATACAAAGTTGGATGCCCGTGCAATTAATGAGGAGACGATCCTGGCTGCAGGATCAGGCCATGATAGAAATCAATCAGGATCTCTGGGAATATTGGATCAATCAGGATATTTGATATTTTATTAACATAATACTATAAAAGATAATAAATATGTATTAATTTTACCATCTTATTTGAATTAGTAAGTCTTGATCAGTAATAAATTGAAATAACTTAAGCTTCTTTGAGCAGTATAAATGGGGATATAAAAATTAACTCAATTTATACAATAAAATTCCCATTCTGAATAAAGTATTCTGTAGAAGACATTAAATAAAGTCGAAAGGAAGACTTGATCGTCGAAAGTCAAATTAGTTCCTCTAATGAATTAATCATCATTCTAGGAATTGTTCCTCCCAAGTTCCTACTCACTGTATCTTATAGTATTTAGAGGTTCATACCTGGAAAGACTTTGTATTTCATAGTACAGGGTTCATCGACCAGATAGGTCTTGTGTCTGGTGTGCTACTATCCCGCGGTTGGTAGTACAATCCTGTGTAATGTTAACAGCGCGGATAACTTTAAAATTGCGATGTAGATTAAGCCTGCACTCACTATAATTCGTATAACACAACAAGTCAAAGAGATTAATAATCACTTTATTTGTCTTCAGGTACCCCTGACATTAACGTTGCAAATTTTCTTTCTCGTATTCCCATTTTCTTTAGTAGTTAAAAAAATAAAAACCTTAATCCCCAAGTCGATATTCGCAAGACACAGCCAGATTGTACCCCGCACATACCAGACACATGAATCTTTACTTAGACGTCCAAAGTTTCATAAAAAGATCCTGAAGATCCGCGCCTTGGGAGTTCAGGGAATAAGTGAGCGAGTAAAGTCGTTAGCTGACTCCCGCGGGACATTGTCTGACTTGCGGCGGTGTGACCACTCTATGTGTGTCTTCCAAGTGTGTGGTCCAAGGCTTATGCTCTTAGGTTCCAGCGGGTTATGTTATCCTGGTACCTTTGAAAAAGTGGACTAGTTAGATCCAGGCTTGTTGTTTTGTTTTATTTTAAATACACTAACTACACAGGGTGTTATGGGAATCTGTTCTCTAAAATATTTATACGATAAGAAACAACAGTTTCACATTGAACATGTGAATCCGGACTATTGCAGTGTGTGTGACTCTATTATGTAACAAAATAACAACTTTTATTTGTGACATATGAGTTTAAATTAGAAAACTTTATGGAAAACGAAAGAAAAAATAATGTACCGTATGTGTATATCTAAAAATGTCAGCGTATTGCAAATTCATTGTATTATTCCTACTATGGAAGATGAAGAAATGCTGCGCCGACCCCAAATAAATTCGGGTACGGGCAAGAGAATGATGATACTGCTTTTCGCGCTCCGAAACTAGCTCGACTCGATATGACATGTGTTTGTAATAATGTAAAATTGGTTTGAAAAGATGTTAAATTGCAGTCATTGGAATCATAGCCAAGAGCGAATAAGCTACGGATTGTTTCCCAATTGTTATTGCTAGATCACTACCATTCTTTATTAGAATTTATCGAAAAATACGCTTGCTTCCTTAACATGAGCCCCAAAACTTTATCATGTCACGGTGCATGTATGTGTGTACTTCGTGGGTAGTCTTTCGATTCTGAGAACCCATATTTACCAGGCAAACATAATTACGTAAGATATTCAGATTAAGTTGGACTTGTATACAACTTGAACGGGGGAACTTTGGGGTACAAAATGTACAGTCTATAGGGGACAAGCTTGAGTAGGAGGGAGTTGATGCTTCTTCTAATATTTGTGGAAGGAAAAAACAGTGCAAAGGTAAGTATTTTTTCCAGTCAGTGTTTAAATCCGACGAAATAAGAAAGTGATTGTTGCTACACTGTATGAAAATAAGATTTTGCACTGTAAACGGCTAGTTTACTATGGCACTGTTAAAAATCTATACATAATATTGTGCTTTAAACTAAATATAAATCCACTTCAGCTCACTGCAATCCACTCGCTACCACTTTAAAAACCAATCAATAAATAAGTGAAGCACGTGACCAGACTATGAACTGACATTTTGTATTGGCGTTTTCTGGATAGTACCAGGCCTGTAGAATTAAGGGGAGGTTAGAGCTAGAGGTGAAAAGCGTGGCATTCAACCTTTGAAGTGACATTACGTTCGTTGTAATAAGTGCAAATGTGTTATGTTATGAAAGGGTTAATTCAAGGTTCACGCCCCCATTAACCTTTCCTATTTGTTTCTCTTATTTATTCTAGCAACAACCTTTCACACAAAACAAACACCCAAATCCTTAACAATCCTGCTTTTAAAGCGAAACAAAAGACCTTACTCGAAATTACAAACAAAGAATTACTGAAACGTAAAAAAAAACTTTTATTTCATTACATTTACACAAAAAGGTGTCTGGGCTCTCCCCTTTCGCCCCCTCACACACCGCATGGTCCTAACGTTGCTCCCGAAACTTGAGGCAAACGTTAAACGCTAAAGAAACGAACTTTATTAATCAAACTTAACTAATACAGATTTAATGTTACTGCCGCCCTGGTAGGGTCAGCTAGGCCTCTAGGGTTTAATCACTAGATTAAACTCAGTTAAATTGTGTGAGCGACGTCGGGACCCTAGAACAGCTGTTATGGTGTTGTACTCGGGTATTATGGAAAGTACAGGCCATTGAACCACAATCTTCAAAACTGGTACAAGTAGAGGATTTTTAATTCGAGTGTACCAACAAGTGTAGTCAACCATACAAAAGATTTCCTTTAAACTTCAATTTTTATAGCCCTGCCTGAGAAAGTTTCCTATTTGAACTTCTTTCAAATTAGATACAAACTAGCTGTTACCCGCGGCTTCGTCCGAGTGAAGTTCGGACTGTCCCTCGGGATCATCTAGGTTATAAACTATCTATTTGAAAAATTTCATCCAGATCCGTTAAGTATTCGCGTGAAAGAGTAACAAACCTCCATCCATCCTCAGAAACTTTCGCATTTATAACATTAGTAGGATTACCATTACCAGAGCTACATAAACGTATCGAAAGTCAATTGCTGATGAATAACAGCCGAAGTTAGGTTACCCCTGAAGGCAAAACTATAATAATATTATTTTCACTTCTCATGCTCTAAAAGTTCGTCTTTATGTCGTCGTGACATAAAGTCGCTTTTTATGCTCTAGAGCATAAAGTAAAATCTTCGTCGAAGACCAAGGCAATCGGTACAACAGCCACACGAACAACTTCAACTTCGTAGAATAACCCCTTTATTTTAATTCGTTCGTTAGTATTCTAAGAACAAGGCAAGGATACCAACACCCAAAGTACATAATAAAACTACATGGATTAAACTTATATTTTTGATTTCGTCCATTTATTATTTCTCATTGCCCTAATGTAACTAAATTTACAATATTTACATGTTGCTGTTTCATTTCGTCGCAATCGAAGTGAAAAGTAGAGTGTACAACTGGTCCATAAAACTCATTTTACACTCGCCTCGCGTAAAATGGTGCGTTTTATGCACTTCATGTATTACTCAGTGAATACGACCCTACTTCCACTTGGAGACGGAATAAGTGGAAATTGCAAATAAATCGAAGAAAAACAAATAAGAATGAAAAGCAAATATAAAAGTACCTACTGATATCAAGTTTTGTTCAGCAATTTCGTCCAGCTGAAAACAATCACGATTACCGTTTTAGGTAAACAATATCAACTCAACTCGCAGTACCAGGAAAGCATGGCCCAAAAGGAACTCGGCAGGGGGTGGAACAAGGCTGCCAATGAAGATGATAAAGCAATGAG
This sequence comes from Eugnorisma glareosa, assembly GCA_947578425.1. Lineage (NCBI taxonomy): Eukaryota > Metazoa > Arthropoda > Insecta > Lepidoptera > Noctuidae > Eugnorisma > Eugnorisma glareosa. The sequence continues at coordinate 3,331,718 of OX387974.1, read as the reverse complement.
AACTTGCTACTATTATTTTAACCATACCTACAGTTGAAAAACAAATACAAATGATAAATTCTCGCACCTCTATACAAATTGTTGGCAGTAACTTTATATAAGTATATACAGCTATACAAAACAAATGCTATTAGCCTCATCAGTTTGAAAAAAAAAACACCAACAAAAAATGTTTAATTAGTCCCTAATGTTAAGAAAATTTATTTTCAAAGTGCGATGCTCGTTGACCTGGAAAACAGAGACTTGTAGTGTTAGGGACTGTGTACACGAAGACTTTTTTTGTTATTAATTGTTGACCATTTTAGTCGTGCGACTACAACGCAGCAGTAAAAATGTATTTTAAAAATAAAATGGAGAAGATTCTTTATAACGCTTTTTGTAAAAGCCTCATTAGTGGAGATTCTTAGATTATGTCATACCTACTATCTTATGTTCGCAGCTTCGTCGGTGTGCATTGAAATGCCATTGCAAGGCTTACGATGTTATTAGCTAATGCTAACGACGAATAGTTGCATAGAACTAAAGGCACCTAATATTGTATATGGAGCTACACCTGCCGACAAACTGCTTTACAGTTTGGCAGAAGTAACATTTTTTATAATGTCTAGGATTTCACCACGAATAAACGCTTTTTTTTTTTTAGTATTTCACTATACTGATGTGCCTACTTATAAATTACTGATAATGATAAACAGATTAATGGTCCATGTTCCCGATACCGATGGGCTAATTTTTTAATTTTTTTTCATATAAGTTTGTACTGGAAAATTTCAAAATGTGATCAATGTAGAAATCAATAAAGGATAATAGAAGCATGTATTAAATGGCAGCTTTAATTCTGTTAGACAAATTGTAATATAACTCGTTGGTAATCCTAAATAAATAGTTAGATAAACTGACGAGCTTTTGACCGCGTGGATGTCGGATCTTATCCCAGAAGAATTTACTGCTGGGAGAAAAAGTATGCGATGTGCCCAACCTAGGTCACGGTCTAACTGTGTGTATTCCATCCAATTGTTAAGGTTTAATTAGCTCTCAATCAGAGATCCATCCGCCTTACAATAGAGAAAATAGATCTGTTTTCATCCAGCTGTTCTCAGCTAACAATAATAACAAAATCTCTTATAAGTTAATGCAAAACGGTTCCGTATTGTGACAATTATTCAACTAGTGAATCGAGTCTGTGTTATATATATGTAAATGTTTTCGGCCAAACCCGATGTAGGGCCAAACTAGTTTGTCCTAGGCCAAACCGGTTTACTGGTTTACCCCGACTAATAGGTTAGGTTAGGCTGGTGGCCACATCTAAGATGGGCGCATTGTAATTGCTTTGTTTGGTTTAGACACGATAAACCAGTAAACCGGTTTGGCCTAGGACAAACTAGTTTGGCCTGAAATCGGGTTTGGCCGGTAACATATATAACGATAGGATGATTAATATATTATCTTGAAATCTTTTTAGGCTTATGTCTGTCTGTCTTACACAGTTAGACAGTTTCACTACAAATTCGAGGTTTAAATAGCCCCTTAGTCGAGCGGCCAGACGAGCGGAAGTAATGGCTTTATCCTATAAAAACATTTCAGCCTCAGGACCCAACGTTTTACACTCATTAAATATTTGACGCTTGATTTTTTTTTTTAGATATTTTAGAAGAGTGTTTTCATTTATTTAAAAGTACGGAAGCAAATACTGTGGGAACAATCCTGATGATACTGAGATATTCTTGTTTGCCTATTTACTTAATTAGTCCTTTATACAATGTGTAACAGAATAAACGCACAACCTCTTACGGGGTCATTGTACTCATCATTATGAATAACTTTCACTATGGGACCAACACTGAAATCACGGAAAAAAAGTCGACTGCCCTATACATTTCTGTGCGCATAATTCGACAAAATGTACTGAACAGCTGTTTTTTTTTTCGCGATTTCGGGATTGGTCCCATAGTAAAAGTTGTTCATAATGATGAGTACAATGACCCCTTAAGAGGTTGTGCGTTTATTCTGTTACACATTGTATAAGGTCCCATTAAACTAGATGGACAAAACACCGTTCACTACGTCTAACCAATGATATCCAAGCAAAAAAAACACCGATTAAAGTGATTTTATTTTGACCTAATGTATGTGTTTATTCTAGAGTGCCGCTGGCAATTTATTATTTTAGGTCAAAATAAAATCACTTTAAACAGTGTTTTTTTTGCTTGGATATCATTGGTTAGACGTACTGAACGCTGTGTTAAAATTTGTCTATTAATATGTCTATTTTAATGGGACCTTATATATTGATGTGAGTGGCAACGCCGCGCCGGGGCGTTGCCGTTCTTGCCGAAGGACATACACTGACCTTATTGGTGAGGCTCTTCAGTAAGGTCAGGTGCGGAGTACTCGTAACCGGCGTCAGTGAATGACCAGATGTATGAACGTGGACGAGGCAAAAGGGAATGTAAAGGATCATAGCAGGTCTTCTCTGATTTCTGCCTACCCCCCATGGGGAAAAGGCGTGAGTTTATTTATGAATGTATATTTAAGTCTAACAAGCAGGGGTACAGGATGTTATTTGTTACCCAGTAATTGGTTATTGGTCACTAGGCAGTTTCCTCCCGTTAGATTGGCAGCCAACAGCAACATGGATGGTAAAAAGCTAGGCAAATGATAATGAACTATAAGCCAAAGATGTTGATAATTATTAATTTAATTTGTAGGAACCTAATCAGAGGCTGCCCTAAATATAAACTGGAAAAAGGAAACGGTTTTTTTAAACAGTAGCCACAAATACATCTTTTGCTATAATATGGCCATTTGTGGTTACGGTCTTCGCAAATGTTGCATTTTACATCATACACCTCGAGGGGTTAGGCAGAGATGTACTTAATATTACACCCACCCTTCGCCAGTTATGTTTAAGTCCCATGTAATAGGGGGCGAGCTTATTGCCAACAACCAGACATAAATCCAGACTCCGTGCTTGCTTCTGAGAAGCGCCAAACATTTTGTCCGCCCTGGTATTCGAACCCAGGACTTCATGCTCAGCAGTCGCGCTTGCAACCACTAGACCAACGCGGCGGGCATTTGATTTCATACTACGTTCGTTACTATCAAAATATGGATAATATGATATGGGGAACCCAGTAACAAAATGTGGATACACCCTAATAAAATGTTTTTTTTATTTATTTATTTGTCTTTTTCAAGGAATTACGCATTGCCTACTTACCTAATTATGTAGGTACACTTGGGAACGGGCAACTAACTCAAATGTTCAACTGCTATAAATTGTAAAAGTGCCCAGAAAATGGTCTAATTGAAACAAATTATGCTCTGACGTCTTTCTACTTTACCTATCTGAATTACCAGTTTTAGTACCTACTTGGTACTTAATATTTTAAATTAGTCTCAGAAAATTGGCTCAAGTCAGCTGTCACAAACGAGCTTGAACATGGGGTACTGACTTTAATTTCAAAACTCCTTTGAATTTATTACGTCCTGGTACTCGTATTTGATTTTTAGTACAAAAATGAAATATGCATGTATTTATTGCCATTTTATTTTTAAAATTCAAATAAATGAGTGACAATGACGCCATCTGACACCGATGAAGAAAAAAAAAATCTATAATCTTGGCTATGTAAGAACAAAAATAGAAATCTATTTACCTCATGAGGAGCTGGTGGCTAAATAATATCAGCCGCTCGGGTCGATCTCCAGGTTAAGCCGCGCTTCCTCTGGGCTGGTCCGTGGATGGGACCACCCATTACATGCCGATCTTCCTCCGTGCCTCGGAAAGCACGTTAAGCCGTTGATCCCGGCTGTCATTTGTAGATCTTTGACAGTCATTACAGGAAGACTGTGACCCGAAAGTCTGACAACCAGTCTTACCAAGGAGATCAGGTACGCAGTCGTTCCATGTAAAATATTGGTTTTCAGCTGCTTTCGGTTAGACTAGCAGACGACCCCAACATAGTTTGGAAAAGGCTAGGCAGATGATGCTGAATTACCTCATGAGAACAATAAGCCTATCTATACATAGAAATCGACCTGACACGTTACCCAATATGGGTGTACCAATAATTGGTATAACCGTGGGTATAACGGACGATCGCTTTTGACAGGCGATTGGCAATCTCGGTATAACCACATTAGGTCCATGGCAACTACTGGCAAGCCACGGGTGGATTCTGTGTAACGATAGTCTAAAATTGATCTCCTGAGAGTAGAACCTCATCTTATACACCTATGGAAAACGTATTTACTACTTAACAGGTGAACCGATATATTTGAGATACTAGGCAAGCAGGCAAGCCATAGCGCTCTTTTCATAAAGAGAAGGAACAAAAATTGATTAACCCTATAACACTCATCCTAACTTTCCCGGATCGTAAATGTTTTCTAGGCTTACAATAAAAATCTATGAGATAACGACTTTAAAGTGACTGCTAGTCACAGACAGTCGTCCTTTATAGGGTTAACACAATCTTGAGCTGCGTTTTGGACGATTCCAAAACATTAAATTTTCCCACAAACATTTGTATAAAATCACGGAATGAAGTACCTACATAAACAAACAACATATAAGTTTGTCGTTTCTATGTATAAGCACTTATGCAAAGCAGTTACCGAAATACGTATTATTCCCTATCTGACAACAAACTATTCAGTTATGTACCTACCTACATAATAACTGGCATTATTAACGTAATCGTCTAATTTCCACACGACGGGTGTTACTCTCGCAGTCCGTAGTTAGACACAATATAACAAGGACAATACCTCAGTGCAAAATGCTAGACCCCAGTGAATCAGCACCAGCCGTATATGACACATAAGTCACAAAAGATAAACATCCGACGAACAGAAATACACCTTATAGTAAAAGAAAATAAGTAGCATTTTGTAGGATCCAATCTCAACCTACTAAATAACTAAAACGATCTGAATCAAGACGAAGAAGGTCAAAACTGCGACGGAAATTAGACGAATAGGTCTTTATTGCCACAGTACGAAGAGTACGTACATGCAGACGCGCTGCACCGGGGGGTTGAAACAACCCTCCGACTTCCTAAAACGTTCAGTCTACGCCAGTCCGGAGGGCCGAACGGACGCTTCGCGCGCGCTCCCCAATTTTCCGAACTTTCAATTCATAGAGAAAAAAAAGTGTTCTTTTTTATTCCGAGGACGATCGCCAGTGGTATTCAGGTAAGTGCAGTTTAATATCCATAATTCTCCAAAGAGGATGTGTTCGAACAATCAAACGATTCCTTTTTTCTTGTTTTACGACGAAACTTCCGTAGTTAATCCAACGGTTTTCCGTCGGGAGGGCTTATTAAAAAAGTTGAAGTTTAGGCGGTGTATTTAAAAAGTCATTGGAGAGTATTTAAAACGGTTTGGCCAGGAGAATTCTTAATTTTATGGTTCGACAGTATTTTAATTTTGCAGGGACATCATTAGCCTGTATTGTTTTACTTTACATTTGACTTTGGTAACTAATAAATTAATGTGTTTTTACGTTCTCTTCTTAGTCAATTAGCAAATACTTATGATATAACAATATTTGACTTCTTAATATCAAGTACCGATTTTCTTTTAGAAGATCAGCTACAAAAAAACGTACTAGTCTATAACTGTCCCACACTGGAGACCAAATTATTTTTATTAGAGAAAGAGCAATTTATTTATCACCTCTATTGCACTCTGCGTCTTTAAGACTTAAGATGATTAAATCCAGGTTTCCTTGCGGTGTTTTATTTCATCATTAGTCGCATTCAAAATCAACTTGGAATGAACTTCTCGCATTTCTACTTGCCTGGTAGGTGGCAAAAATTTAGGAAACCATCTTTTCAAAAAGGTTTTCATCCAAATTCATCAAACGTAATTACTCGAAAGTAATATATCTGCCTAATACCAGCAATTTATACGGCTGACACATTTCGCACCTAATTTGTATTAAGATAACTAATGTGGTATCACCGCAAATAAATTAAATAACGATTTGCAATCTACGCACGCGGATAATTGGGTACTTCACCCTAATAACCGTGGCAACTGACAGTCTCGCTGTAGCCTGAAATATTGCTTACAGATAAGGATTCCAGGCTTTAATTGCTCTTATAAATAATAATTATGTATTACTAACTATCTACGGTATGATTAAATATTAGATGTTCGTATTTTATGTCCTCCTAAACGGCTTGACAGATTTTGATGTTTTTTTTTTGGTTTGGGTTCATCTGAATCTTTCTTAGCTATAGTTGGATCCAGCAGGTGGCGCTGTTATTGACATCCAGAAAAGGATAGGACAACATCTATCAGGTCAGCTAGTTTTTTAAAAGTTATAGACAAAGTGACAGGTATTCAAATCATTTTGAATCGTATACAGGATGGAACGAGACCCTTCACGAACCCGTCAACCAAGCATTCTGTACATACTAAACTAAGCAATAATCTTTGCGTAAACGCAAAGATTATTGCTGGGAAACGACTTTTTTTTGGGGTGAAAAATCACAGGGTGAAATTTTACGGTAAGACTCAATGTAACGCACTCAAAACATTGCAGTGATGATGGATGCATTGCATAGTACGGGAATCATGGAGGTGTTTAAAGTAAAAATCTTACATTAAAAACATGTATTTAAGAAAAAACTTGTGAAAAATTTGGAACTTTGACCCCCAATATTTCCGTAACCAGAAGGTTCCCAAGTACGGTCTAGAACAAACAAATGATCGCAATGACGGGGAGAACAAGTACCTTTCAGCTTCGGTAAAGGTCTTGTTACACCCTTTATAGTTACGATGTTTGGTGCATTCGGTAACCATAAGTTAGCAGAGTGAACATTACTATTTATGTTCTACATCTGCATTCTGCATCCATAAGCTACTATTCGAAAAGTGGCGTTTAAGCCGATTCCCATACGACTTCTCTCATCCGCGCGGTCGGGTGGAGGTGGCAATGATTTTGTCGGCGCGGCGGTGCGCTGCTCACGCTCGTCCGCGCGGTCTAGCGGTGTACACACGGCTACACATCAAGCTATACTTCCAGTATAAGCTGACCTCGCACTGTACGGAAATTGTATACAATGAGAGATCAACATAAACTGGAAATGTATAGCTTGATGTGTAGCCGTGGGTACGTTGTGTTAGGCAACAACGGACCTTCGTGTCTTGTGAGAATCGCCCAAGAGGCGACTAACTTATGATACAATATTTATTTTACGATACCTAAGGTACATCTGAGAGATTGGCAAATACATTGGTGATCCTGATCAGAGTTTATTTATAGTGTCAATCGAAAGACTCTGTATAAATAAAAAACGGGGCAATAAACTAAACAAACAGCTGAAGGAGATTTCTTGTACACACAGAGGGAAGATTATGACTACGTAAAGACGCGTCCACACCAAACGTATGTAGGGGTCCTGGGCTCGATTCCCAGGTCCAGCATAGTGTTATTAGGTTTTCCATCAGGAATTTCTCAGTAGCAGCCAGGCTTGATTTGTGCCCGGTCGATGGCAATAGGCTCCTCCCTCGTTACATGGGACTTAAACATAACTGGCCAAATGTACTATAGGTACATCTCTATCGTACCCTTTGGCGATTACTGGCGTTATGTTATGTTATGTTTAATGTTAGAACTAACTGAAGTCTTTTCACAGCTATTGAGCCTGCTGACTGGACTGTAGCTTCATATATTTGTAACTAAATAAATAAATTGAAGTCTGTTTGTAATATCAAAATACGAGTATCAGATTTTTACTAAATGCATATGAGAATAAACACAGCACTAATAACAAAAACACATTTTGTTTAAACTTTTGTCTGTCTGTCTATTTGTTCCAGCTAATCTCCGAAACAGCTGAACCGATGTTGACCGGAGTTTTACTTGCAGATAGCTGATGTTATAACGAGTAACTTGGGTTCTTATTTTAGAAAAATAATTAGGGATCCGTGCAAAAAAATTAAAACCCTTGAAATTGGTAACAAAATTCAAAGTCAAGTCATTTTTTTTAAATATATTCACGCGAACGAAGGTCGCGGGCAACAGCTAGTTTGGATTAAATGGTTTGAGTTTATTATAGATCTCTCCAACACAAAGTAACAAAGGCATATAATATTCTATTCCTTCTCCCTTGAGGAACACTTAATCTTAAGAAAGAGCCTCCTTTGATACAGTCGCGTCGTGATTGAGTCGTAAAAAACTTAAGTTTATTATGCCAGACTAGTTTCTGTCAGCGTATTTGCTCAGGTGGGATTTGAGTCTGATTATGTCGAAAAAAGGCTCGGTAGGTAATCGTGGAACTTTCCTAAGGGGACACTTTACTCTTTGAAACGGCTGTAGCTCAAAGATTACGAGTATACAACAGATGTTTTTATATAACTAACGAAAAAATTCTTACGATGGGGATTTAAAATCGTGTACTTTTTGACAGTATTCTTGGCAATAGTATATGTGTAGTTTATATCTCAAAGTTTAACCAGTCTCACCAAGGAGTATTGTATTATCTAGTACTTACTGGGTTGTGGAGTTCAGATAGGCAGGCGCTCCATATAAAATACTGGTATTCTGCTGCATCCGGTTAGACTGGAACCTGGGGTCGGCTTCAAATTTTACAAGGTGTAATGAGAGGCAGTTGCTCAAAGGTTATCTTGCAACATAGCGAGTGAACCGTCGTGAGTTCGAGCGTGAGTTTGGGGAGTGAGCTAAAAAATATTCAGCAGAGTAAGTATCATTAAAACTCATTCTGAAGTATGTAGCTAGAAATTATTTCTGTCCATTTTTAAATAAATATTCAGATCCTTTCCATCTACACTGATATTATAAAGAGGAAAAATTTGTATTTTTGTGTGTATGTTTGTAATGAATAAACTCAAAAACTACTGCGCCGATTTCAAAAATTCTTTCACCTTTAGAAATCTACATTCACCCTAAGTAACATAGGCACCCGTGCGAAGCCGGGACGGGCCGCTAGTTTTTAATAAAGCAGAAGGTCAAAAGATCATTTGTTATTTTTTTACGTTAATGTCTTGTTTATTCTTCATAGTTTAGTTTTACTATAATGTGTGGTACACGTCTACCAACCCAAAAGTAGGTCAACCCGTCTCTACCTATGGGGTCCACTTTCAGCCGAACAAAGGGTTTGGTCAGGTGGAAGGGTTAAGGCACCTAGATGGGACACATATGACAGCATTCAAAGATAGGCTACACAAAAGCTTATCTGATGGGATGTAAAATCAGGGTTTTTTGATCTATTAGGGACTATAACTACACTCATATTAAGCTCATTTTAGCTTTCGTCTGTAGAAAAATCTGAATAAGTATACAAGTTGTAAAAGGACCCTGCACTAAGCCATCAACCAAGCATTCTGTACACCAAACTGAGTAACTGTACGCAAAAAATATTGCTGGGAAACGACCTTTTTTTTTGGGTGAAAAATCACGTTTTACGGTAGGTCTCCATGTAACGTACTCAAAAACATTGTGCTGATGCATGCACAGGGGCCTTAGTCTGCTATTGCAATAGTGTCAAATGGTCTATAATTGATTTAATAAGGCCCCTAGCCCACGGCGTATTGAAGCGCGTTCGAAACTCGTTTGACGTGCGTCCAAAAGGTAATTCGTCTGCGCGGGGCCTTATTAAATCAATGATAGACCATTCTGACACTATTGCAATAGCAGACTAAGGCCCCTGAACGGGCGTCGGAGAGGTATTTATAGTATACAGGGTGTAACAGGACCCTTCAAAAGTTGTACAAAAAATAATCGCAATGACGGGCGGGGAGAACAAGTACCTTTGGGCTTCGCTATCGGGTACTTTTACACCCATTATCTAAATGTGCCTAATAATGTAAACTAATAGGAATTTCTCACCAATAAATGACTATGTCTATAAATACATGAAAAAATAAGTGTGATTTTCTGTTACTAAATAAACTTATAGGTATGAATGAACTACACATTATTATCAGCTGGTCCTCGCCTGGCAAATTGCGAGTCTAGTCACCTCGTGGGTAGTCGAGCAATTTGTCAATATTCTAGCGCTAAGTATAGCCCAACCGTGTTGTTATAGCGAATAGGGACGCGCTTAGTTAGGACTCATTTGAAACGTCTTTGTCCTCGTTTTTACGTAGAGTAGTCTACACATAGTTAAATGCCTTTATATTATTGAACTATATGCCTTTATACTATTGGATTTTTAAGGCCTAGAGTTGAAAATCTCAACAGTACAATAATATACTAGCATTAAAAGGAGCTAGCATGAGCGCGTAACGTAAATAACTCGGTTTTTGAATCGAAAATACAATAATTCGATAGCATTTTAGTTAAATTGTTTACCACAAGCACAAATAGTATCGTCCATAGATATGAATAAATTTTTAAAATTATGAAATACTAGCTACCCGCCCCGGCTTCGCACGGGTGTAATGTTATACCTTCCTCTTGAATCACTTTATCTATTGCTGAAAAGTGCATTAAAATCCGTTGCGTAGTTTAAAAGATCTAACCGTACAAACAGCGGGAGAGACTTTGTTTTATGAAAAGATTATACAGGGTGTAACAATACCCATAACGAAGCCGTCAACCAAGCATTATGTACATCAAACTAAGAAACTTTACGCAAAAATTATTGCTGGGAAACGTGATTTTTCATCCCAAAAGAAGTCGTTTCCCAGCAATATTTTTTGCGTTAAGTTACTTAGTTTGAGGTAAATAATGCTTGGTTTACGGCTTCGTTAAAGGTCTTGTTACACCCTGTATATCTAGTCCAGACGGATCTGGTCACAAACTTTATTTTGGTTATCACAGACAAACAAGCAGAGAGCAGTGTATGATAGGTAGCCATGGAGGTGGCTTGAGGAGCGTCCTCAAGATTGTAGTGCTATTAGTTATTAGGGTCAAAATACACAACATAACGGGTGTAAAAAACCCTTAACGAAGCTGAAAGGCACTTGTTCTCCCCGTCTTTGCGATATTTTTTTTGTTCTGAACTATACCTGGGAACCTTCTATTCAGTTCTCATTGGACGTCAAAGTAACAACTTTTTACAAGTTAATTAAATGCAATACTAATAGTTTTTAATATTATAACTTTATTTTAAATACCTCCACCACCCCCGTACTATTCAATACATCCATCAGCACAGTGTTTTGAGTGCGTTACATTGAGTCCTACCGTAAAATTTGATTTTTAACCCCAAAAAACAAAGTCGTTTCCCAGAGAAAAAACAAATACGTAGAGTAGTTTGATGTACAGAAAGCTTGGTTGGCGGCTTCGTGAAGGATTCCTTTATTCCTTGTCTGTATCGTTTTAAGATTTTTATTGAGTTTCGAGCGCTTTGCCGTCATCAAAACTCCACTGTCAGCCGTCACGGCCTGACTCAATATATATGATGCTCTGCGGCTTGTCTGTATGCTTTTTCCTATTCTAAATATGAACTAGTCTTTATCACCAAAAAACCATAAACTTATACAATATTCATGGAGGTCGCTTTACAAGGCCTTACAAGCAGAGGCTTTACAGTGGCTAAAACTGTTATAGTCTAAAGCCAGCCTCCAGTCTTGTCAGAATTTCCTGTCACGCTTGGTTGATATTCCAAAGGGTGGCACTATGTCCTTGTAACACGTTGTCCGGAGTTTGTAGATGACAAGCAAAGACTACACACATCCTTTGTAGCGACGGGCGAGGTGGCCAAAAAAAACATGCTAAGCCGACTCCAAATAAATTGGGATAAGGGCAATGATGATCTTTTTTAGTACAAAATTCAGACATGCATGTATTTCTTGCCGTTTTATTTTAATAATTCAGATGAATTAGTGATAATGACTCCATCTGATGTAAGAGAGAGAGAGCTATAAAGGACGCCTAACTGGCGTTAAGCGTCCTTTATAGCTCGTTTTCGCAGTCTCGTTTCACTCTGGAATAAGATTATGACAATACTGCTTTAAAAAGTCAAGGTAAGTCACCTGAAAGTGTGTTTTTAGCAGGGCAACCAATCATATAATTTCATGTATAGTGTTTTTTTTTTACTGTCATTTTCTAATATCAATCCCAGAATTGTATTATGTATTTTTCGTAATTACTCAGCCGATATCCAAAGAAAGAAAGAAAAAGTATTTATTAGACTCACACAGGACAATACAAAAAATGGTTGAAATAACATTAAAACAAAATTATATAAAAAGTAAACATTGATAAAAAGAAAAACAAGTGCAATAGGTCCTGTGCCATAACTTAAAGCGCTGGTATTCTGATCGGGCCCAAAGTGGTCACGGTCACGAATATAAATTTAAATAAAAAATAGAGTGTACAATGAATAAACCATCCGCTTAAGTATTCATAATTTGCTTCCAGAAGACCTCTTTGCAGCAAAGAAAACACGTTTTACAAAAATATGATTACCTATACCTGTACCTAGTATCAAACACAAGGTAAAAGATCTGAAACATATTTTTGAAGATACCTGCCTCCCGATCTCTTTCGCAATCTCCTTAACCAAAAACCGATATTCTGAATCATAAAGCAAAAAACGCGAATCTAAGTTAGTTAAGGATGGAAGCCAGACAGATAAACCAGTTATCCAATGAGTCTAGATTGCGGGATCCTTCCTGCCTACCTGCTTTTACGTGATATTAATACTGAACATCTAAGAGTTTTTGCATAGCTTCACATTTTTATAGAACAAAATTATTACCGTATTCTTCTTGAACGTTGTGAAAAAGTTACTTTTTCTAATTTTCGAGAAATAATAGGTAAATCGTGGCGGGCTGCATGAACACACGGCTGTCGCGTTTATATTGTTTGGCAAACAAAAGAGTGACATAAAGCAATGCTCATCGCTTTGGTTAGGACATTATGGTAACAAATATTAAAGAAACTTGTCATGTTGACTGTGAAAGTCTTTGTTATATTCGAACTCCAAACTGTCCTTCATCCAAGTACGATTATCTTCCTCCATCAACCAAAATCAACCAAATTTTACTATATTTGTTTATCAACAACCTTTTGCTATGTATTTAATCTACATAATCTACAACGAATTTCGCATTCAGATCGCCTAAATAATACGTGTTCATAATTAAACAATTATAAATTCAACTTTTATCTATCCTCTATATTATCCCTAGGGGTTTGATAAGGTGGATGAGGCGTCCAGAATATTAAACGTGGGTTACGTTCGGTATATTAAATATCATCGATTTAAATTACGCCATTTTGTAGTACGTTTTAGTAGTAAATAAGTAAGTAGGCTTCTTTATCTTTCGATTCGGCAACCTGTTCGATTATCCAACTTGTGTTATCTATACTATATTCTATAATATTATAAAGAGGTAAAGTTTGTGAGTTTGTAGGAGGTAATCTCTGAATCTACTGAACCGACTTTGAAAATTCTTTCACTAATAGGAAGCTACATTATCCCCGAGTACTAGGCTATATTTACAACGTATCCGTGGGATAATTTCCGACCAAAGCGCAAGCCAAACCCCAGGCAACAGTTGTAAAATATTTTTTTGCACTAGCAACTAGTAAGCAGTGCGATGTTTTAAATATTTTTTATTATTAATAAATACCTGGGCGACCGAGCTCTACTCGGGAAAAATGAAAATAGAGAAAACGATTTTGCCAGATAATTATGAGACCTAGCTAGATCGTTTTGCAAACCCCTATATTGCAACTTTCATCGAAATCGTTAGATCTATTTTCGAGAACGTGATTACAAATATAATATTTATATATTGCTCATTTTATAGTATAGGATGTGGGGGAGATGTTCAAGTCACCAATTAGCACCAGAAATCAGTTTTGTTATCATTTAAACCTCGAGAAATATTGACATACATCTCCAAGTTACCAGGAGCTTAGGCTTCTAAAGAGATGCGTCATACATACCCAGCAGTATTAACTCAAGTCCTCAACACCAAAATATACACCAATTAATCACCTTAAAATGTATACCTTCGTCTGCAAGGTACCGGGAGCCTAGACTTCTGAAGAGAGCACCATCTGCTATTATACCTTCCTATTATATTTTACTTATCCAACAGTGTTCCAAATTTTAATTTCGCTACCAATCTATGGTTGCTATAAAGATCCAGCCACTGGTAGACAGATTCTAATATTCAAAATGTTTATTTTACAAATTGACGCTCACACTTCAACAAGTCCTCTACACCAAACCAAATATGAATCGATCTTAAATTAATCGAAAGCCGAGCAGTCGAATGTTCATTTCAAATTGATTCGATATTCAAAACATTAGCACATTGATTGAAAAGCAAACGCGGTTTATTTACATGTCGAAATGACGGCTAGAGTTTTCGTTATCGTTTTTCATTTCAAAAGACTTTTGGGTAAAAATGTTCATAAGCATTTGGTTCTTAGATGATGTCCAAGCTGTTATCTTACTGCATACTTAAAAGATATCCTAATGTTATTAGGTTTTTCATCTAGAAATTCTCCTATTTCGGCCGTGGTCCCTTCTCGTAGTCCCTGGAATCGACCACGGAGCTTTTTTCTTTGTGGTCCCTATAATACTGGAAAATTCCGTGGTCCCTTTTCTTATTCGGGACCACGGAGGTTTTTTCTTCGTGTACCCTAAAGATATAGGTACACGGGCCAAAGAAGATAAGTAACCAGCACGCACACTAAAAAACTATATCGCTACTGTTAAAACGATTCATTACGTACGTTGTGCTCACAATGACAGCCACGCACACATAGCATTCATCGAGTGAGTGCGCTAACGTCTTCTAAGTGATACTAATACATAGAGCCTTTTTTTTTTTTTTTTGACCGATGTGAAAATAACCCCTCCCCGCTCTGGGCTGAGCAGGAGGGAGTGTCATACTTTTACTGACTAAAACCCATCCATGTCCCTTCCTTTGCCCTTTATGTTCCAGGGCCGCGGTATCTCTTTCGAACAGTCCCGCAACCCTGGCAGGCGTCGGTCCTTACGGACCCCTCCCTGTTTGCTGACTCTCCTTGAGGCGCGCGTGGAACACGAACGCGCCGTCGACACGGCCTGTCGTTATAAGACGGACGGACGGCAAGCTAGCCCATAGCTCACCGTCCACAGGCCCGCGCCTACGGTGGCCGGGGGCCACCACGTGGCCCCCGACGCCCGGTGCGTCTCCCGCGGCGGCTGGGACGTGAGGTTCTCTCCCTCTCACGTTCCGCCACCTCCTTCGCTAGCATGACTGCTTCGCAGAAGGAGGTGACGGCGTCCCATTCCCTCTCGCTCCGGACCATGGATTGAACCAAGGCCGGAAGCGAGAGGTCGCCGCCGCCGATCGCCGCTACGAGGACACGGCGGTGCTCCGCCCACGCGGGGCAGATCTCCACCGTGTCCTCCGGTCGATCCTCACAATGGTAGCACCCGGGCGTTTCCTCTCGCCCGATTCGGTGCAGAAACCTCCCGAAACAACCATGTCCGGTGAGGACCTGCGTCAGGCGGAAGGTGAGGGCGCCGTGGCGCCTCTCTAGCCACTCCTCAAAGAGGGGACTTATCGCCACTATTGTGGCGTGCCCTGCACGGGGTTGCGACAGTCGCTCTCTCCATGTCGCCATGAGATCGCGCCGGAGGTCTGTCCGCTGAGCGACAATTTGCCGCGGCAGCGGAGTTACCCCCCGGCGTAGTGCCTCCACGCGCCATTAGTGCAGGCGCGCGAGGACTATCGCCTCCAGATCCCATGGCGGCAATCCGGCAAGGAGGCTCGCCGCCTCGCCGGAGATCGTGCGGTATCCCCGGACCAGCCTTACGGAATACATAGAGCCTGGAGTATGAATTTTTGCACGGTTGATGTCAATTGGCTCGCTCCACTTGGGACTATAACAATGTAGGTGTTCTCTAGGATCACCTTGCCCAACTGACTGCAGTCGTGATGTTTTGTTAGTTTCAACCATTTTTTATTTTATTTTTATGTATTTATTATATTAGGTCTACCAACAATTGTTCACACTGGATACAGCGACATAATTCATTCTTAAAATTAAGTTACAGCGCAACAATTATCTACATATAAGTAAACACCACATGCACAAAACAATAAATTAGGAAAATAAGATTAGTAAGTACTAAGCGCCAATATTCAATATAATAAAATTAAAATTGGAAACAGCGAAAAACAAATTTAAAAAAATTGATTACAAATAAATTTTATTTTATTTTATAAAATTGATTAATCTTTGATAATAACAACATTGGTAAATACACACATCAAAAGTGTCTAGGGATCAACATATATTTTTGCAATAACTTTTCTCCTGATTGATATTAATTAAAATTTTCTTTAAGGATTCATCAAATAAAGTGTTTTCGTTTGTCACAGTAACGATAAACCAAGTCACCTTTGCATTAATAAAGAAATTTGCCATTTTCCTAATAAAGGGATTTTTGACATTTGAACCACTAACACAAAAGTTCGAAAAAAAGACTGAAATAACAGTTTTCTTTAAAATTTTATTGGGTAACTTAAACAATTAATAATCCGTGTTTCTACCGCGAACACTAACAACACAAGAACATCGGTTTGGCATACTCAAAATGAGTTCATCCAAATCACGCTGTGGAATGGCCGCCCATGTTCGTTGCAACAACAAAAAAAGGTCTTCTTGCGACTGGATACCCTCCATATTCGGCAGAGCTCTTCTCTGTAGCATATCCCATGCATGCTCAATCGGATTCAAGTCTGGCGACTGAGCAGGCCAGGGCAGGACATTGATGTTAGCTGCGGCGAGAGTCTGTCTTACAACTCTTGCGGTGTGCGGTCGTGCATTATCATGCATTAACTGAAATAAGGGACCGATTTGCACTTGTAGAGGAACGATGACGTCTGATACAATCGTCTCAGCATAAATTTGAGCGTTGAGGTTGCCTCTGATCCAAATCAACTCAGTTCTTCCGCCGATCCAAATACCCGCCCATACCATGATGGTTCCACCACTATAAGGATGGACTTCCTGGCAGGATTTTAATCGCTGTTGGCGTCCAGGGGTTCTCCAGTGTCGTATACGTCTTGTATCCGGTCTCATACCAAAACGAGACTCATCAGAAAAGCACACGAAACGCCATTGTTCTTCTGCCCAATTTCTGTGTTCAAGAGCCCATTGATATCGTATCCTACGATTGTGCATTGCTATAGGTGGTACCCGTAGCGGTCTTCGGGAATGAAGGTTCACTTCATGCAAGCGGTTTCTGACTGTTTGGTCGCTAATTAAGTTCCCTGAAGAGTGATGAAGCCTCACGGCTAACATCATGGCGGTTATTGTTGGAGCTCTTCGAGTTAAGATTTGAATGTATCGGTCTTGTCTCCGTGTGGCGCTCAGCCACGGTACCAGTGCTTCGGTAACGTGTCCAAAGTCGACTGATAACACTCTGACTTGTATTCAGAGCTAAAGCCACAGTACGTTGCCGGGAACCAGCTTCTATCATTCCCACGGCTCTGAGCATTTCTTCCCTGCTTAAATGACGTCGCCGCTCCATAATAACGTTGGTTTTAATCAGTAGTAGGGAAACAGTAGCACTAATAATGTCTTCAATGCGTTGTATGTTTTTATAGGGAAAATATTGACAGCTGATTTTCATCTTTTACTCGAATTTGATTCACAATTCCTGATTCAAATTATGAAATGCACCAAAAAGGATCCATATAAATTTATAAAATCATAAATTTATTACAAAGCCACATCTCAATCTCAAGAAATCCACATAAAAATGCTTGATCCCTAGACACTTTTGATGTGTGTAGATTAAAAAATATATATATTACATTGGTGAATTGATAAATTATAAATAAAGTCCGACATAAAACTGCGACTACGACTGTAACTATTAAGTGTCAACTCAACAAATCTCACCATCGGCATCTGCCCAACTTTTCCCGACTATGCTGGGATCGGCTTCCAGGCACAGCTTCAGCTGAAAGGCTAAATTCTAGCATTTTACAGGAAGCGACCTAGCCTAGCGTATCTGACCAATTAGAGCAACTCATTTACCGAGTAATACGATATCCCTAGGTAAGAGTGACAACCCTACAAGTCTAATTGATTGAATGCCAGCGCGTCTGCATTCAAAGTGTTTGTCACCGCCTCACCGCTGACCAATTAGAGCTGCTACAGCGTTTATTAGGAGTCCAGAACCAATTAGCAGAGTTATACGAAGTTCGGTCACAATTGTAGCGACGCAGTGCATTTTCTGAACTAGTAACCTAGTTTAAAACAAGAGATAATAATTATTAATAGTTTGTACTAAATGCTGTGCAGTTTCCGGCTTCGAAGATCTAAGGTTTTTGGTGAGAGTGCTATTAAAGAAACTAATAGAGTATACTTGAGATGTTTTTTTTGAAACGTGGTGTTTATGACCTAATTTTCATTTGACTGTTCGATATGGTCTAAAGTTCGTAGGTAAATGTATAATTTACCTGTAAGGTCTCATCGCTGTGGTACGGGCGTCGTCTTCTTGGGAGGGAGTGAACCCAGATCCACCTCACAGGTCCAGTGCGGGTTGGTAGACGTCAGATTTCAAATATTCGGCCCTAGGACTTTAGTTTCCTAACGATGTTTTCCTTTAACGTTCGCCGAAGTAAATATTACGTAGACGACGATAATACAAACCTTATCGTCCTCGTTCCTAGAAAGGGTCTAAGATAGCATGTTTTTCGGAGGCACACGTTGTTGATAGACATATTTATGCCTATAAACTAGTCTTCTTTACTGCTTACAGAGTTTGAGTTTGTGTGCGCACATAATATTTTTTCTCATGATAGTAGCTGGTTTCAAGTTCTTTTCCATGAACATAAATAATATGCTGTCTGTTTCCCTTAGGTTTCTTTTGAGTTTTGTTTTGCCAGTTGGTACAGAAGATAGATTTGGAGGCTGTATTCTACTTTAAATAAAGGGGCTTTCAGCGAATTTAGCTATATATTTTATATAATGGACCACACTTCCACAAGGATAAAATTCAACACACTTCCGTGCAAAGACAAAATATGTTATTTTCCTAAATTATTTTTATTTCAAACTCCTTTAAGAATTCGAATGCAGCCATACGCAGCCTGCCTCATTGAAGGTTGGTTGTAAGTAGGTACCTGGGTGGTCTGAAAAGTTTCCGACCTCAACGTGAAGATAGCAGCACTCTTCAATAAATGCTAGTGAATGTAGTTGTGCATCTGAGACTTACTCACCATCTGAGACTTACTCACCAAAATTTCAGCCATTCTGGACGCGTAGTTGTTATTTGACAGTCGTAAGTCGATGTGATGTTTTTGTGAAAATGCAAAAAAAAATATGTATCGAGCTGTCATTAATTTTTTGCTTTTGAAAGGCAATACGCGTACGCAAATCAGAGATGAGTTGGGCTCTGTGTATGGGGACTACCATAATTTACTACTGTGAAATTTTGGGCAGCTGAATAACGTGGCCGTGAGAGCTTGGGAGACGATGACCGTTCGTGACGTCCAAAAACTGCAACTACTGATGATAACATCGCCAAAGTTCACCAAATGGTGCTAGACGACCGCCGAATTAAAGTGAGAGAGATAGCAGAGGCTAAGACAATGTCCAAAAAACGTGTTTCGAACATATTAAATGAAGATTTAGGTATGAGAAAGCTGTCAGCGCGTTGGGTGCCGCGTTTGCTCACGTTATACCAAAAACGTGTTCGAATGAACATTTCCAACGCTCTGTTGGCGCAGTTTAGGCGAAATAAATCCGAGTTTTGGCGCCAATTAATAACTATAGATCAAACTTAATTTAAAAATAAAAATAAATTTTAAGAAAAAAATCTTGTATCTCGGTCACCATAACTGTAAGACATTACAAGAAATTATTATTCAATTACCTTTATTAGATTCAACACCTTTTGAACGTTAGAATTACATTGGGCAATCCTCCATGACGCCAGCCTTTCGCTACTTTCCAATTTCTTAGATGCAAATCATGCAAAGAAAATGTGGTGGAACAAACTCCCCAGCAACTTAATATATAAATCCACTTTTAATGATAACCACAAATGCTAAAATATACTCAAAATATCCACAGAAGCTTTAGGGACCTTTGGTTGTCTCACTGTCAATGGATAACGATAACAAATGGATGGATCCATTCGCAATCTATAGGGCCTTCATGTACCAGGAAATCAGAAAACAATAGAAGGTATCAGCTGTTTATCTTCCGCAGATCGTAACAATAAGTGATAAGGGTCAGGGCAGACGGGTTGGCAAAACGTCGGTACTTAATGTCTTCGAACGAACGATGTATGGATTCGGCCTGTGGGGGTGAGGAAGCTTTTTCACACGTTAGAGTAGGATAGCTATAGTATAGGTATGACCAGCTCATCAATTAAACGGATTTGGGGATTTTGGTCATTAGTGATTCGCTTTATGGTTTTTATATTTATCTTTATTTATCGAAGGTTGCTGTTTACCGAAGAGTTTTTAGTCTGCTGAGTGAATCCAGACTTTTCATTTTTAGAAGATTATTAAGATTGAAATCAGATATTCTTCTTATAAAACAATTTTGGCTAAAACCAGACTTTGAATATCTACAATTCAGCGAAGCTTGTATTTTCAATTCGAGCTTTCAATTATGTATAAACATTGCGACCTATTTCAATACAACTACGGGTACCTCTAATAAATATTCTAATTCCAATACTTCGAATCTAGGATAAGGTCGACATTTGGGTACTGAACTAATCCCTCACGTTACTTAGGCCGGCCTATCAAAAACATCGAGTGAGGTGACAATGACATTAATCGGGGTCTAGCTATGATACCCTGGTATTATGTTGAAGCCCTCAAGGCAACCCACTCAGAATATCTAATAGAGAATTGATGAACAAAAAGCCGCATAGAAAATTACATTTTGATTTAATGTTGATATAGGCAGCAAATTGAGCTCTAGTACATCTTCTTCTGCTTTCCTCTTCGGAGCATAGAGGCGTAAAGGTAAGTCACAGCACGATTCCGTATTGCGTTCCTATCAGTCTAAAGATAAACGGGGTTAGTAAATAGTCTTCATTATAATCTGCCTAGCAATTATCGCAACTTTCCTGGGGTCTAGCCGGCTTCCAGTCTAACTTGATGCAGCTGGACACCATAATATCACATGGAGCGGCTGTCTATCCGCCCACTCAACCCAATTGCTGGGTGACATGATAAAGGGGTCAATGTTCTTAAGCCCATCCTTTTATTGTTCTTGACTGAAACCATGAATTTCATAATACTTACTCGCTTATAGCAAAAGCGTTCCTTTGTTCATCACATGATGTGAATCGAAAGGCCATTCAAAAGTTCCACAATTGCCTCTCTGCATACGTTTGCGAGATTTTTAGAGCATAAAGTAAGCCACTGTGACAAAAGGCTTTAGCTTTTATGTACTCCTAGTACTTATATTTAATGTTCGTACTTCTTGAGAGATCGATGAGAGCAGGTGCAGGTATTATGGCGTCCTAGTTAAAAGAATTTGAGAAAAAAGGTTTTCTGTAAAATAATGATGTTGAATTTCGGCACTCGGCCTTTCTTTCTCTCATCTATCTACTCGAAAAATTAAATGAAAGGAGGAAACGAACTTTTATTATAATGTATTTTTCGTCGTAAACGTGGAATGAAACAAAAATGAGCAAGTCACTCGAGTGAACCGTAGGTACACTCGAGTGAAGCGTTTTATATCGGCTTGACAGACTGTGTTATTCCTTGTTTCTGTCAGTCATATAATCAGCAACATTATTAGTTGCTCTGCTAGTAATGACGACGACCACGTCCTGTGATCTGTAGGTTCAGGTAGGATCAGTTGACCGACTGAAGCTGACCATGTGTTCTATATCTATAGGCTTTTAGCATCAGCTACAGCCTACATCTTCACCACTGCTAGGTTTCTTTGTTTGCATTACCTTCACCCGCAATAGCTATGTCTTTTGCCTATCTCGCCTTTGCTTGATACAGTTTTCAGCACCAACTTGAGATTTTTTTCCGGAAGTTTAAGAAAACACATCTCCCTATTAATCTCGATATTTGAAGTCCTAAAAAAACATGAGAAGCAGGGGCAGTTTGCTAGTTTCGTATAATGAGAGGTCAGGTTTTACCAGGACTGTATATCTCAAAATGTCCTGTAGGTACAGATTACCGCTTGTTATTTCATTGCCGGCGGTCATTTGTTCATTACAGAGACGCGTCATCTCTTGTCTAAAGTCGGATTTTTACGTTATTTCTCAGAACAACTTGTTTGAAACAATGTGTTTAATTAAATAAGACCTTGGGGGTATTATTTGGAGGATGAATTTCAGTAGAACTCTGTTGTTTTTATATTGAATGTATAACTTCTAAAAACATGTATTTTTTTAATTAGTTTTGTCTCTTCCATTGTGCTTAACAGACAACGATCTCTAATGATCTAATGTCAGCATTGTAAAAGTAAAATATAACGAAGCTATACTAGGACATGAGAAATTCAAGCTGGTTGCAATCTTCGGGATTGTTCTTCACATGAAAATAGTGCGGCCAAAAAGGAGCCAACTTTTGTAGAACTTTAAACTCTGCTCCTTTCAAGCGACACAAGCGGTCGTCTGGCCACAATCTTACACATAAATAAACCTTGATAGACTCTTCCATCTCTCTCGTGATAAGCATGCGAGGGACGTCTGGCATCGTCTGTCTCTTTCTAGCAATCTTCGCCAAGTCATAACTCGCAAGTAATAATTTCTTCAGTCGAGGTTTCTATAACATACTCAGATAAACTTTTCAAAGAAGTTAACTTTGTTGCCTCCGTCCGGCGGAACAGAGTAAGTTTTGTACTCATACTGAAAATATGAAGAGAGAATTTCATCATTAAAAAGCAAATATTACATAGCTTTTCTCATCACCAATATTTATATTCATAGGTTTTTAATATTCAATCTCACTACTAAAAACGTGCCCGAATTACCCGATAAACAGCAAAGTCGTTTTTCACGTAACATATTAATCGCATTTTCCGCACAGTCGACTTTATAAGCTTTATTAATGTTTTTCGATACAAAGTGGAATTCAACACTCGATTTATGGATGACTAAACGTATTTGCGAGCAGGTTTTACATTATGTGTTAATATCGGTAATATAAAGGGCCCCCAACAATGCATCAATATGTTGTATTAAATGAAAACACGCTGGCGGAACGCTCACACTCAAAGCAAATTGCATCCAAGCGTTAAATGGTTCCGTAGATTCGCGTTTTCACAAGAAAATATTTTTTTACAAAAAGCTCAACGCCGTTTTTTTTTTTCAAAAGAATAATCTTCACGAGATACAAATTCTTTAGAATGTTTATTCTTTTGTAGGGGCTCGAAGTTAACACTCGTTTGTGTTAAACTAGTTTAGCTTTCGACTTTCGCAACTAGGATAAGGCCTACATGATCCTAAAATATCGTGAAACACTCTTTGTTGTGGCTTTTTCCTGAAAAGTAGATGGATTTCGTGGACCCGAAATAAATTATACGATGCCGTTACTGGTCATATTACCTATAAGCATAAGTAGAAACAGACCGGTAGTAGGGTCGGAAAAATATGGTATTATGTCACATTGAGACCCGAAAACCTTATTTTCCTTCCCCTACGTGTTAACTACAATCTATGTAAGGGATCGCCGAAAATAATATTTTCAAAGCAAACACAATGAGGCCTTTGTCAGAGGAGGATGAGGTCTTTGTAAGGAACATGTACGTTGAGCTGTTGTGCGAAAATACTTGTGTGGCCGTGCATGCTCCAATTCCATTAATAGAAAGCTCCTATTCCGTTATACAGCCCTGGTACCTCGTGATGGATACGAAGTCTTGCATTTAATTACGTGATACTCTGAGGTAGACAGATTCAAAGCTATCTCGTAGGGGAAGCCGCGCCGCATTTCTTTAATTGACACCGCCCCAGGTCTCAGGTGTTTGTATAAAATTGAAATGTAATAAATGGATCTGTGTCTACGTTTGTGTACTAAGTTGTCTCTGGCTCGGCGAACAATGGATGAATATGTATTCAGAGCGGTATGAAGCTCTCATTGTTAGTCAATCCGTACTTTGCTGAATCAATAATGTAGCAAGTTCTGTGGAGTCTCGAGTAATTTCGCTCTGTTTTGGATGACTGAACCCTTCGTTCGTTGTAGATTGGGATAGAAGATTACTTACGTATCGGTAAAAATATTCAGCTGATGTTTTATCTATATTCAGTGGGATGATTCTTCGGGATAAGTCAGGAACATAATAACAATTGCCATCCTTCAAACATTAAATATGATAATATATTAAATAACGGTTTATTTGGCCGAGTGGTCGTAAGCGCGACTGCTGAGCTTGGTCCTAGATTTCTCGGGTCGGGCACTGGATTTATTGGATTTTTCCATCACGGATTTCTCAGTAGCAAACTGGATTTTTGCCCGGTTTATGGCAATAGGCTCGCCCCCTATTCCATGGGACTACAACATAACTGGTGAAATATGGGTGTACTATCAGGTACACCTCTGCCTCACCCTTCGGGGACTACAGGCGTTATGTTGTGTTATGTAAATAAAGGTATAAAAATAAACAATCATACCATAAAAATTATTAGAAGAAATAAAATCACTCGAACAAAAAGAATGAAACAAGAAAAGTCACGTAGTAGTACGTAGAGCCGATCAATCTTCTCTGAGGCAGTACTTTCTATTCACTCCTCAAACTAATGGTAAACTGGTGTTTGTTTGATTTCCATTTCAAGACATTATAAATGGAACGTGTTTTATTTTGGGTACCTACTTAGTTTTTCTTTCCAATATCCAGTAGCAAGGAGTGTGTTCCATAAATACTTCTACACTAATATTATAAAGATCTCCGGAACTATTGATCCAATTCTAAAAACTCTTTCACTGTCAGATAGCTACATTATTCGTGAGTGCTATAAAGTATATTTTCCATCATGCCTATTAGCCGACCTATCACAATTTTTGCGGACGAAGTGGCAGACGAGGTGCTAGTAACATTATATGCGAAAAAGTGTCCCATTGTAGGATATGTTGTAATCCTGTAAATAGTTACCAAAAGTCGTAACTGCCTCGTTGGTCGGGTGGTCGCAAGCGCGACTGCTGAGTCCTGGGTTCGATTCCCGAGTCGGGCAAAATTTTATTGGGTTTTTCCATCAGGAATTTCCTCAGTAGCAGCCACGGGGTCCAGTTTTGTTCCCGGTTAATGGCAATAGGGTCACCCCCTATTACATGCGACTTAAAACAAAACTGGCGAAATGTGGGTGTGAGCACCTCTTAGATTTATATCTAACCGACGAATTTGGACGTACAATTATGTCCTCTGACTAACTCTTCGGGGAAATACAGACGAGGCGTCATGTATATAAAAGTGTCATCTCACCCCCGATACCATAAAACAAGGAAGCGAAAAATTTCCCTAAAGTAATAAAAAGATATAACAATAACTATCACCCTTTATCGCTGTAGTTATTTTGGCGGGAACAGTTTGGATAACACTATAAACGGTTTTTATATTTTATACAGTTTTCCGAAGCGTTACTCTAGACAATATCTCTATGGGCGAATAGAGATGGGCCAAAGGCTATTCGGTATCGCGTGACATCACTATATGACATAGCGGCCATATTGCCGAATGATTTATGTTAACCACACCCAATAGGTTATAGAGATATCAAAGGAAAGTTGTCTCTCAAACAAAAAATATTTATTAAACGTGTTTGAAATATGTCCGACGAGATAAAAAATATTTCACCAATGTGGATTATCTTTATTTCGGCTTTGTTTTGTGAAAAAACTGACAGTTCATTGTAAAATGTTATACTAGATAAAACTTGTGATGACTAATTGCTAATTCTTCAAACATTGTGTAACGTTTCATTTCATTTGACAACTCATTTTCAATTTCATAGAAATCTTCGTAAAAAATAACAGAATTCAATGGGGGCTATCACGTATGAATTCGCCGCTAGAGGCGCTAGTGTAGCGCGGGGGCACCGAAATGTCAGATCATCAGATGTCATAGAAAGTTCACTCTTTGCGTGCTTTTTTAACACGTATTTTTACAAATTTTCACAATTGTGATCTAGATTGGACCATTCCTGATTAATTAAGACTGGAAGATTTTATGTAGCAACTTAGAATCTTAATTTTCAGTACTTGGAGATAAAATGATTTTTAAATGTTTAATGCTTGCTAATATTATGAAGAATATTGTAAATATATGAATCTGAAGTTTATACTATGATTTTATACGTTATAAAATGAACTTTTTATGAAGTTAATGGAACTTTAAAGAATAAAATAGAATTTTTGACAGAACCTTAATCGATAGTGGTGCCATCTGGTGAGCTCAAAAACGATAGCCCTCATTGAATACTGTCGATTAAAACATCATCATGTAGAATTAATTGCGGAAATGTTGCAGTGTTCGTTATTTCTCAACAATCGACACGAATACAAAAAAAAAACATCCATCTCTATCGCGATACCTACCAGGAAAATATAAGTGCGAAGAGAAAATCCGATAATATCGAGGCTCGTATTGTCTACCGCTTATTGTCTTTCGGCCCGCATTCGAATCTTTTGTTATTCTTCCCTACAGCTCTCTAAGCTATCTGTAATCAACATTTTTCAGGTTTTTGGGCTAATAGTTTCATTAGGATCTTCTTTGTTATTGAATTGAGCAATATTTTTAGAATACAAGACAATTCTTTATTCAAATTGAATGGTTGGATTTTCTCCTACCGGAGGGCATTAGTCGCAGCTTTTAAAATAAGTCTCTTGTAAAAGCGTAAAAGCGTATATATTCACAGAATAAAATTGCCTTTTAAAAACCTATCTATTCCAAAGAGGTTATATGTGCTTTAGTCTTATCTTTATAATTCAAAATTGTTTTATGATAAACATAACGTGAAAAAAACCGAAAGTAAAACAATAAGAACTTGAATTGGAACTGCAATTGTTTTTTTTTTTTGTTGCTGCGTTGGAACAGGTTAGGTAAGTGGATCAGGTTGGAACTCTCGATTGAGCTCGCTGGAAAATTCATCAAATAAAAACTGTCGTCCGTATATAACTCACAACGGGCACGTTTAACACTCGGTGTACTAGGTGCACATACTTTCAAAGTTATTTTTCATGTAAACGAGAGGCGGCATAAACCGTATAAAGGTGCCTATATTTCATGCGGGCCGGGTGTTTTTCGCTCGGGACAATAGTGTAAAAAGATAAAAACCTGTGAACGACCGGCACATGTTTATATGTTAAAAGGATTTTTTTTAATACACACACGAAATAAACGGATCCGCGAATATACGGGGCTATTTCATGTTCCTATTTCTTGTTGAATGAGGTTTATGAATGTTGTTCATATTTAATTCTTTGAAACTCGCTTGCGTCTGACCGGGATAGAGCTTTTATATATTTTAGAATGCTTATGTTGAATTCTTCATTCATGATGTGGATCTCCATCATGAATGAAGAATTCAACATAAGCGTTCTTTACTTTTTTTCAGTCGGTGGTTTATGAAATACGAAATTTATAACCCACTAGCGACCTGTCCCGCACGGATGTAATGTTATCAAATTTTCTTTCATACAAACCCAGTGCTGACAAATTACGAACACAACAAATAAAAGTATCATCCAAATCGGTCTAGCCGTTCTCAAGTGATGCTTCGTTATACATGTGGTCATTGATTTTAATTTATATAGATTTAGTACGAGTAGTAACGAAACTAGCATGAAAACAATTAGTATTAGGGCCTGAATCGTTTGAAGTCGACTCAGAAAATAAAAACAATTTATAGTAGAAACATGCGCAACCTTAGCGTGACTAGCCTAAACCAATATTTATGATCGTGATATTTTTCGGCTTAGGTTTAAACGGTATTTCTATTAATAGCCAGGTTTCGTAAAGTTACATAATTTTCCTTTCATAAGCCCTTGTGCGACATCTAAATGCGACGAATGCTTAATATTCCGTTTGCTTCAATATTGGCGCAAGCAAAACTAATTTTTGTTTTTCTCCAACTTATTTTATGATCATCTTAGAAAAGCCCTGTCCTGACTAAACTACATATGTACGTCAATAAGACGTCCTACTTTATGGTCCACGACTTTTGCCGGATATATTGGAGTAGAGATATGTGTTTAACAAATGAGTATGTCCCAAGTTTTGAAATGCTGAAAGTTTAGTTTTCAGTTCCTTTTTCCTATTTCAGCAGTTTTCTCTTGACCCTTTAGGTTTCCTTTGTCCTGAATACTGATGCGAGCCGTCAGTCCTGTTTACCCTTTGAATCGTAATCTCCTCTCTCATTATGTTGTCCTGCGACATTCTATCCACACATCCGACCCACATTGCCCTTCCGTTTATCTTTATACTGGCTGACCTTTTCTTTAAACCGCGCGTGACGTCGCGCATTTTTTTGAGTGCCCGCTCGTATTTTGAACGCGTTAATTTAATTTTTATTACCTTTTAGACACCCATGTCTTCCTGGTACTGTTATGTTTGGTGGTTGGTTGGTCCGTTTTTCTTAGGTGTTTAGAGTCAGACTTTAAACGCCAATGAAGTTATTCGGTAGCAAAAGTGAATCCCTTTCGACTATATCGACGAATTGTTAATTTCTTTAAATTTGTTGAGTATCATGATCTTTGAAAATGCTTAGACGACACCCACAGCGTCTCGTAACTAACCTCAAAAAATCTCGTCGTAAAATCCTACAACCACAATTTTAATCAAAATCTGCACTAAGAACTTCCACACAAGAACTGTATTGTGTAATATGCAGAAATGTGCCTCTGGGTGGTTAACCATTTGAGCGCTAAGTGGATGCATTGCGGGAGGTGAACGACGCAAATTACGCCATTGTCACTATTTACTTGAAGACTAAGACAATAGTGGCGTGTCGAAGGAAATTCGGCTTCGGCCCGATCGATCGGGGAACTGCACACAAACAGACAGACAGAGTCGATATAGTTAATAGATGATATGTAAAAATTAAAACACAGCTCTTTTACAATATTGTTGATGAGGGACTTTTAGTGTGCGGAATGCGTGTATGCCACAGATAAAGATATAACTACATAAATAACGCAAGAGCACCTACTTCGCGTGCCCGGCTTAAGCAAGCGTGGCTACTGTCGCAGCAAGCTAATTTGTTTAGTACAACAACGTTACAACTCAAGAACTTAATTCTAGACTTATAAAAAACATAAGCGATGTCGATTTTGTATAGTATCTTGTTTGTATAGTAACAGAATAGTGCTTATGACGTCATAGTAGGTACTCAAAAAATGCCACGCTTGGTTTTCATAAGAATCGTGATACTTTCGTTATGTAAGCTTATATTCTGTGGTGTGTGCTGATATGTTGCTTTATAGTATATGCGTTTTCGTAATGCTTATCATTTCATAACATCACGGTTATATTTGCGGAAAGGTAAGAGGTACACCGTCCACTCACATGTCGTCAGTTATGTTTCGGAGATTTCGGTCCAAAAGGTGATTACGAAGCAAGGCTATTCTGGCTATTAGTGCCGCGACTGCAACGTTAGCAATAAAACTGATGTCGCACTAAAAAGTCGCGGCGTTTACAACCGCCCTAATGCCGTGCGGAATATATGGCGCGGTTAATTCGTACGAATATATTTTATAGAAACATGGCCTACGCATGTCGGTTTTATTTTGCTACATTTGCTGTTGTTTGTAGCTCATTGTCGGCTGTTAATGATCTGAGCTAGTATTCTGTATTTTGTCATAAACCACTTAAAATATTAATACTTTTATACTGTACGCGAGCAGGGATATGACATCTTACGGGAGGAGTAATTCCAGTGTGGGAAAGAGATGGCGCTAGACGACTTTTATAGCTCTGTCTCTTTCCCCCACTGGAATTACTCCTGCTTTATGACGTTATGGTAACCCCCCAGATTTGGACACGTTCTTGGGAAAAACCTTTATTTAAAAACCACATACTAAGCCTATAACCCTAGATACGAGTATTGTCATATTTCGCCAGATATGTCGGAGTCTCATGAAATAGGGGCGAGGCTACTATTACAAAAAAACTGCTAAAGAACACTTGAAACCTCATCCAGCAAGCTCTGCACTGAGTGTTGTTCCCGTGACAAATCGCTACTTTTACGCATGTCTAACACGGTACCAAATAAAATGCCGTGAAATATAATACTCCACACAACCCCGCATTGCGCATCACCCACAGGCCCACAGAGCACAAACTCGACGATTTTCAACAAAAAATCGAAAAAAAAATATAAAATACATACGCAAGGCAAAGTTCTCCCTTCGCGGCATTAAAATTCACGTACCTATTCATTGTGTGGTGAAGCCAAATCGAGCATAAAATTGTTGTTCGGAATTTATTAGCTATTGCCACAATATACGGTTCATTTCTTTGATTATATAGCGTGTACTTTTTGACAGGTTTTCGCTTTAGCTTCATTCGTGCGTCGGACGTCGTTTGGTTAATGTGGAAATTGCGTCTGTACATAATCACACCTGTAATCCAAAAAGGGTTAGACAGAGGTGTACCTAATAGTATACCCACAATTTGCCAGTTAACTTTAAGTCCCGCGTAATAGAGAGCGAGAGCCTATCGCCTATTGTATCGTTACATAGTATCTTTACCTAAGCACAATAAAAAAAATGGATTCATTTGCGTATTGCAAATGTTTTACTTTCTAATTAATTTATTTGGTAACTGTTAAAATAGTGATTATTTCTATTGTAACTCTTTATAATTTAATGTAAAATTTCGATACGATATAATATTTTCTTTATAATATTTTATTAATAATATTTTATTTATAATATTTTATTTGTCATGAGCTTAAAACTAAATTCTTAATCTCGTGCGATGCATAAAGACGGAATGCAGTGCTCCGTATATGAAATCTGCACGATGAACGACGCGATTACGTCACAAGCACGCGTTTCGTGAGGAAGCATTCCCTCGCCCCATCTGTGTAACCCCTTAGCTCTTTACCCTCCTAGTATTTGAAGGTAATATCGCACCTAGCCTAGATTACATTTACAAATTCAATTCGGTCCAGAAGAAAACGAAAACAGCTTTGTAAATATTTAAAGTATTCGTTGAAAGAAAAATTCTGACTTAACAATCTTTTTCTGGATATAACCTTAAATGTAAAAATAAGGTATTATAAGGGTAGTCTGCCAGGGTTGCGGGACTGTTCGAAAGAGATACCGCGGCCCTGGAACACAAAGGGCAAAGGAAGGAACATGGATGGGTTTTAGTCAGTACAAGTCTGACACTCCCTCCTGCTCAGCCCAGAGCGGGAGGGGTCATTTGATGATTTCCCATCGATAAAAAAATAAAAAAAGGGTAGTATATCAAGCTGTAACGATCTAATATTTATTCTGGAACAATTTTCTCTCAGACAAATAGAAATCCAATATAAATTCTGTTTCCAAACAACGTTTCTTTACGGAACCATTTCTTAATCCGAGACCCGAATAACTTTAGCCGACGTCACATTAAAGGGCCCTCGCCTAGCGGGCCTTTTTGTAGCGATACAGTAGCGGTGCTAACGCAAATCGGCCGCGATACAGTCGCGATGCGGTCGCTGGCAGTGTACCTTTGCCCATCTAGTCATGATTCTGTATCGCTACTATCGCGCCCCGCTTCAGTCGCAATGATGCCGCGACTTAAACGCGCGGCTCCCTACGTTTGTCACTCTTCATTTCTCCGACGTCGTCAGAAACAGTTTGAGTTTGAGTCATCGAGGTAGCTACATACTGGTCTAACACCATTTGAGTTTCATCGACACGTAAAGAAGAAGAAATCAGAAACAGTCATGCGTTTGTAACAATTCAGTAGCGATTAAAACGTGGATTTCATCGCTTTTGCCGCGCGTTGCATGCGTCTACATCGCTAAAGAAGGCCGTCGGCGTCGTCGTGGGCGAGCGCCCTTAGGATTAATAAAAGAGTAAATAAAGTGTGCCTGTTTCAATTTTACTAAATGAAGTCTGAGCTGGAAGATAACGAGATCCAGGCAATAGTGGAAGCCGCAGTACTTGTTTAATTATTAAATCTCTTTTAATTAAATGTGGTTCGCAATCGTTTCGATTGCATCTTTGGTTTAAATGAGTTTAATGTTTATGTAGCGGGGTTGATGTTTATTTGTCTATGGTTGGACTTTAAAATTATTTGTTTAAGTTGTTTTTGGTAAAGAATAGGTGCCCTAGAATTTTTTTCTGACTGTTTCATGACAGGAATCGGTACTAGGGTTGGCTTGTTTATGAATAAGGTTTATTTTCCTTCGAAGAGTTTTGAACCAGGGGGTTTCTATGACGTCCTATGGTAGGAGTAATTCCAGTATGAGAAATAGACAGAGCTATATAGGTCGTCTAGCGCCATCTCTTTCTTATCACACTGGAGTTACTCCTGCTTTAAGACGTCATGGACCAGTACTCAATTGTTGACCCATATACACTAGTCTTACCAAGAGTTATCGTTCCGCCTAGTATAGTCCTTCTGACCGTTTTCGGCCACGGCGGCCGATCTTAGCGGAGATCAGCTTTCGGCGCGGGAGATGTAGAGTAGTAGAGTAGAGTAGGGACTCCATTTTCCGCACTTAGACTCTCATATATGGTCCGTTATGCGTAGGTGTCCGGTTAAGTTAGCCAGCATAGCTCCGCCCAGAAGCACAGAAGTTTCCTGGGAGCTTCACAGGCTTCGCGGAGCGACCTCACTGTTCCGAGAACGGAATTGTGAGAAAGGTAAGGGAAGGAGTGGGTACGGGCCTAGCACTGCCATCTCGGAACCTCTCTTAGCAAGTTCGTCTGCAGCGTCATTGCCTAGGGATCCATTGTGCCCCTTTATCCACTGGAGGGTGATTCTGTTAGACAGCGATATACTCTCCAGGGCGTGGTGACATTCAAATATTAATTTACTGTTAGTTTGTTTGTTTTCTAGGGCTTTAAGCACAGCTAGGCTATCAGATACAAATCTGATTGCGTAGTTGTGAATGCCTAGACGCTTTACGGCTGTTGCAGCTTGTGTTAGGGCGACACACTCGCATTGGAATATCGAGCTGTGTTCGCCTAGTGGTAGGTGAAAGTTGATATTGAGGTCGAGGGAGTGTACCCCAGCCCCTGAGCCGTTTTGAGTTTTAGACCCATCCGTGTAGATGCGTACTTAATTGACTCCTGACAGATACAGCCCGTGATAACGGAACAGGCCAGCCTTTGGAACGGCGCGGGAGATATGCACAAGATGATGTGCACAAGTGACTCTCTTCCATTACTCTCATAGTCCGATGGAACGGCAAACCGTCACGACTGAAGAGAGATCAGGCGCAGGACCAAAGGATTAATGCGCTTTCCGAGGCACGGGGGTATCAAACCGCCAACTTCCAAACTCCGGGCTACTACTGAGAAATTTGTAATTGAAAAACCCAATAGCACTTTTTGCCCGATCCGGGAATCGAACCCAGGACCCCACGTTCAGCAGTCGCGCTTGCTACCTCGGGACCAACGGGGCAGTCCGCCAAGTAAGAGTTGTGGAAGTCAGATAGGCAGTCGCTCCATATATCCAGCTCAGCTGCATCCGGTTAGACTGGAAGCCGGCCCTAGTATAGTCGGAAAAAGAAAAGGCAGACGAAGAATCACTTTCGATGATAATAAATGGATTTCTTTCTTTCTTTAGAAGAAACTAGCAAACATTTGTAATTTTATCTCGCACGACTAATAAAATTGAAAGTAACATCATTTATCAAAAGAATTAATAACCCACTTGCAGTAAATAATAACCCACATTGAATGAGGCAGAAGAAATTCCGTGAAACTTATAAAGTGCAATAACTGTGAGCAATTACAACTTCCCAGCTATTCGGACTTATTTATTTCCGCAGTATATCCTTTCACGATCATAATGCTTTATTTTACTTTCTTTTCTCGGTATATTTTGTTTCTTTTTGAATGAAATAAAAAGAAACGTCGTATCATCTGTTTATCGTCTCGCGTAAAAGATTACTGCGGGAAACAT
Organism: Eugnorisma glareosa; assembly: GCA_947578425.1. Lineage (NCBI taxonomy): Eukaryota > Metazoa > Arthropoda > Insecta > Lepidoptera > Noctuidae > Eugnorisma > Eugnorisma glareosa. The sequence continues at coordinate 3,297,721 of OX387974.1, read as the reverse complement.
ATCGTGAAAAAGATAACTCAGTAGCTTGGGGAGCTGGCTAGTGTCATGTTTTTTTTATGATTTTGGAAAATATTACTTACTAGCAGCATATGCGGTCCTGGTACTTACTTTGGGGTTTCTTGTAAGTTCACTTTGCATTAAACTTCAAGTCGCTTGAAAAATCTGAAAAAAAAGAACATCTGGTAATTATGACAGGTACTTTAAACAAACGGACTGCCTTCGTTGGTCTAGTCTCTATTGGCAGCAAGCGCTTCTGTTGAACGTGTGGTCCTGGGTTCAATTCTTGGGTCGGGCAAAAAGCGCTATTGGGTTGATTGAGGTCCTAGGTTCAAATTATTGGATGGGCAAAGAATTATTGGGTTTTTCTATTTAACAGTCGGAGTCTAGATTTTTGGCCGGCTGATGGGAAAAGGCTCGCCCTCTATTATATATGAGACTAAGGGCCTATTTCACATGTTCCTGCACCGAATCGGGCGGGGGGAAACGCCCGGGTGCTACCATTGTGAGGATCGACCGGAGGACACGGTGGAGCACACGGTGGAGATCTGCCCCGCGTGGGCGGAGCCCCGCCGTGTCCTCGTAGCGGCGATCGGCGGCGGCGACCTCTCGCGTCCAGCCGTGGTTCAATCCATGGTCCGGAGCGAGACGGAATGGGACGCCGTCACCTCCTGCGAAGCAGTCATGCTAGCGAAGGAGGTGGCGGAACGTGAGAGGGAGAGAACCTCACGTCCCAGACGCCGCGGGAGACGCACCGGGCATCGGGGCCACGTGGTGGCCCCCGGCCACCGTAGGCGCGGGCCTGTGGACGGTGAGCTATGGACTAGCTCGCCGTCCGTACGTCTTATAACGACAGGCCGTGTCCACGGCGCGTTCGTGTTCCACGCGCGCCTCAAAGAGATGTCAGCAAACAGGAAGGGGTCCGAAAGGACCGATGCCTGCCAGGGTTGCGGGACTGTTCGAAAGAGATATCGCGGCCCTGGAAGACAAAGGGCAAAAGAAGAAACATGGATGGGTTTTAGTCAGTAAAAGTCTGACACTCCCTCCTGCTCAGCCCAGAGCGGGAGGAGTTATTTGATGATTTCCCATCCGAATAAAAAAGGGCATATTTCACGATGTCCGAATAGCCACTACTTACCGAATAAATTCAAAAATGGAACAGAATTTGTATGAAATTATTTGCCAAATAAGTTAACGGAAACTTAATCGGAGGCCACACAGGCCCTTGGGTACACCTGCGCCTAACCTATCGAAGAAACCGGCATGACATTATGTTGTGACAAGGGGTTAATTAGAAAATTTCATTTATTTTAGTAAAATTACATGCTGAATAAATTATTAATCAATACGTATCTTAGGTATTCTATAAAAATGTACGTAAGTTAAATTTCATTCGACCAAAATAAAATCCAATCCAAACACAAAAGACTGCAAATAAGTATAATAAACACCCACAGTCCCACACCTATCTGGTCTCAATATTCAACGAGTGGTCGCAGCAATAACAATGTCAAATATCGTCGGTAGGGGTCGGTCACCGCTGGCCGAGGTCCAATTGCTAAGACCCTCGTCTTCCTCTGCTCTCCTGGTAGTTTCATTACTGATGTCGGGTTAGCTCAGTTTTATTGCGATGTTTTAAAGGCGGGAATTATTGTACAGTTCTTAATGACTTTAGTTTACAGGTTGGGGAGTTGGATATGGAAAGATTTGACGATTCAATCGAGAGACAAAGAATTGACGAATCGTTTACCTTAAAAACTTTTACATATCTTTGGTTACTATGTAACTTTTGCGTCGTTGTAAGGCTTGTGTTGTTCTACAGCTGTCTACTTTTAGGTTTTTAGCAGATTAAAACTAATCCCCAAAATACAATATCAACTACCTAATTGAAAAAGTTATTACAAACAAGTTGGTAGCGTCCGTCAAAATCGTCTGGCTACGTTGTAACTTTTGATGGCAAGCTATTGTTTCTATCAGAATTTTAATAGATAATTAACGAGATCAATTTCAGCAAGCGCCACCATAATATTGCCAACAAGCAATAAATGTTCATAAACATACAGAAAACATCTGAATTAACATTCACAAATCCAAACACATGTTCAAAAACATAGTTTAAAACGCAATAGTCATTAATTCGACAAAACACATTAAAATGGACGCGCAGTAACTTTATTCGCAATAAAACAGTTTGGTGTCGTATGCAGCATCAGTACCGGGACAATTGGGTCGGTGAACAACGCTCAATGCTTGGCGGCCGTTCATTACGGCTGAGACATGCAGGAAAGATTATTTGCTTGGCAATTTAGAGTTATTTGGCAGCAGTAATTTTGGTTAAAGAATTTTTTAGTTAATTACTTCTAGTCTGATATGCGGTCCTGCAGGGCTATTGCGTATCTCTGTTGACAGTTCATAGTGACCATCAGTTGGTGAGTTTTGATATACAATGACAGTTCTGTACGGGGAGCATCAGTTGAAACCAACAAAAACCGTCATTGTATATCAAAACTCGCCAAGTGATGATCACTATGAACTGTCAACAGAGATACGCAATAGCTCTGCTGGTAGGTACTAATTTAAGGGTTCCTTATAAGTTTACTTTGCAAAATAACTTCATTTTGCTTGGAAAATTTGGAAAAAAAAACATGCTCAGTTGTTTAACACAACCATAAAAGCACAAGTATTGAAAAAACATTTAAAAAAAATGCCTTTGTTTGTTTGATTGGCTATTAATTGAATGAATTTTCCTTTATTTAATTCTATAAACAGCCATCGAAATACAAATAAACCATTGTAATTTTTTGTAATACGATCAAGATAATGATGATGAAGGAAGGTGTGCTTCACACATGGGTATATGCTAGAAATACAAAACTTTTTTTATTTCTTACAAAATGCCTTGTAATGGACCATAAAAACATTGTGGTACACTTGTTTAATTCTCTAATACAACGCTCATTTTACAATCTAATACTTTATGTAGCGTGTTTTTGGTGAAACGGAACGCAAACACAAAACGCATCGATTCCGGTAGTGACGTCAAATGATATGTGTCAAAGAAACACTTTTAAAAAGTACTTAAGGTGGAAGCGCAAGGGTAGCCCGCGAAATTTAAATTTTCTCAAGTTTATTACAATTTGCAGATCAGTGTCAAGTTGTATGTTGATGAAAATATGAATCGCGCCAGTAAAACGTATGGAGTTACAGAACTATAATCATTCAAACCATCAATACAACCCTCCAAGTTCATATAATCAAATTCAATAGCTGTTTCATGAAAAAGTCACTCTTTGAGATTATATGAACTTGGAGGGTTGTATTGATGGTTTGAATGATTATAGTTCTGTAACTCCATACGTGTTACTGGCGCGATTCATATTTTCATCAACATACAACCTGACACTGACCTGCAAATTGCAATAAACATGAGAAAATTTAAATTTCGCGGGCTACCCTTGCGCATCCACCTTAAAGTTTCACAAAGATTTTACTATAATATTGTTATTGCAATTTTTGCTTAAATAAAGCACTTACATTATAGTAAAACTATTCTACTAAGGGCAAAAAATTAGATTTAAACAAGGCAGATAGAGGTAAGTGACAACAAATGCTATGACGTGAACGGCCGCGATAGTCATAGACGTTTGAACTGTCGTAGAAAATTGTAGGAGTATAATATTTTTTTTGTGCGACAAGCAGTATTTGAAATTAACTTTTAATTATTTTCTTGGGTTGATAGTTCTGCATATAATTGATTTAAGTGAAAAAAAAATTACATGCTTCTTCCCTATTGCCCATGCTTCAATGCACTTCAATCACTATTTTCATTCATTTACTTCCATCAACTCTACTGCGGCAAAGTGCTAAGCTATTTTGCCAAAGCACTGTAGAAATAACAATTTTCCTAATAGTCTTGCATTCTTTGATTTTTTTGTACTGCACAGAAAGGAGACGAAGCGATGCGGTTTCTGCAATCGTTTTGTACCTTGCCTTGTTCGCTATTTTATTGTGCCGCCTTTTCTGCTATGCTTGTCCAATTAAAATGTAGTGCTCTGTAGGTTATAGAGGATTAGAATTTCCCTTGATTCTTAATTTCGGAAGAAGAAATCTGATTTTTTAATTCAAATCAAATCAAATCAATCAAATCAAAATATTTTTATTTCACATAGGCCTAGATGGGCACTTATAAAACGTCGACAAAAAGGTGTACGGTTCGGGTTGGTCGTTTCCTATGGAGAAGAACCGGCAAGAAACTCCATGGTTACTCTTTTCAAATCATTTGGTGTTACAATATTATCTATAATTAGATCTAGACTCTGAAGATATTTTTAAAAGAATATTTATATTTCTAAAGCAAATATTACTCTGCGTTTGTCACATAGCGATTCAAAGACTGTAAGAAGTATGTATTTTAAAACCCCTTTTTACAAGATTTTATTTAACTTGCACTGTTCGTCCAAGTAAGTACATTTGTATATAAGTTGTCCGCTTCAAAATTTGCAAATGATATTTTGACCGCTTGTTGGTATCCGATTGAGCTGCTATTTTGCACACACCTTTGGTTCTGGTGACAATACGTTTTCATGACAGACATGACTTGATCCTCAACCAGGATCGCCTCCTCACGGGAGAACTCCTCAACAGTTAATAGCACGGACACGAAACTTTGTATATACGTACAATGTTGATAGATAAAAAAAAACTTCTTTTAGTTTCATTAAAAACTACTGAAAAATCACGTCCTAATTAGAATCGGGTTTTTCTTTTATTTTCGTTTTGTAGCTTAACTTACCCGTGCCATAATAACGAATAAATTGACACCTTATTCATCAAAATCGGATGAATAGTTTAGGCGCCTACGGAGGAATATACGTAAATACAAAACATACATATACATAGACTGCTAAAATCATAACCCTTCCTCTTGACTTCGCTGTAGTCACCCATCGTATCACGCTTATTACGGTTAACCAAGCAGCGCTACTAGGCGCACATAGCTCAAAGAAGTTTACTATAAAGTATGAACAGAACTTTCCCCGATGCTTCTTAGGAAGCGGATATTGCACCCTCTAGCGGGCGGCATCCGGTTTGAAACCGGTACACCACTTCCAACCGGCACTTTGAACCCGGTTCACTACCGGGACAACAGAGGTTATGAAGTGTGCACTTTCTTTGTTTACGGATGTTTTGTTGGAAAAAATCTTAGGGAAGAATCCCAAAGGAAAATGGCATTATTATCAGTATTTTGAAAAGTTGGTATTTTACCAAATTCTTTAAATGTCTTTTTTTATTGATACCCTACGAGAAAAAGCTAATTGGCTGCTAATATTATAATATAACACACTATATAAGCACCTAACCTAATGTATATAAATGTAAAAAAAACGGCCAAGTGCGAGTCGGGTTCCGTACAATTATCTAAAAAAAAAAGACTGTTTTAAACTTTCACGGTTTATAACTACACATAAACTGTCACTGTAACTGTCAGAAAGAGATTAGACAGATTTGTCTGCTCTTAACAATTTATTTTCCATCCACCCGCATTCTCCAGTCAACCCGCGACCATGGCGCTTGCAACAGCGTCGAAATATCGGGAGCTCAAAATAAAAAACAATCACGGAAGATATCCCGTAAGTGACAGTTTATGTGTAACAAAAAGTCGTTTATTCTATGGGAGCCCCCTAATATATTTATTTTATTCTGTTTTTAGAAAAATAAATACATCACCTGTGAAAATTTCAACTGTCTAGCTATCACGGTTCATGAGATACATCCAGAGGAATAAAACAGACAGACGGACAGTGGAGTCTTAGTAATAGGGTTGCGTTTCTACCCCTTGGTTACGGAACCCTAAAAAGGACGTTCAATAATCCATGCATCCGAGTTGAATATAATTTCATGTTAACTGGAGGAGATATGAAATAATGAGGTACCTAAAAGTAAGATTATCCAAAGATCTATTCAGTAATAATACTTTCTCCTTTTTTACTGCATGGAAGAACGTTTGAATAGCTTAAAATATCCTGCGAAAAGTAAATGAATTTATTGTATGCATAAATGTAACAGATTGAAAACAATAAAAATAAATGCTGTTTCATAAGTGCGTCTATCGGAATCTCTCAATCTATTTATTATTTTATTCATTCGCACGTCAAATAAAAAGCTTTTAAAGCATTAAATAGCATTTAGTGCTAAAAGCTCGTATAAGTGAGTTATCAGACCGTGTGGCCGAACCAACCATCGCGTTGGGTTTAGTGCTTGTACTCATCATGGTTGCTGACTGATTGTTCGTATGATTTGACTGCAAATTACACCCCGGCTACATGCTCATTAAAATAATATCGTTACGGGATATGTTAAAAGGGATTTTGGTATTTAGAAAGAAAGAAAGAAAGAAAGAAAAATCATTTATTTTGCACCGACTAGAAACGCGCAATAATAAAACATAACCATAAAAAAATTGAAAAAGAACGTCAAAGCAAAAAACAAATAAAATGAAATCTAATATTACCTTCGCAGAGAATACTATTCTACATCTACGATTCTGTCTTGAGATCCCCTATGGTCACACCATAGAGAACCCTAGAAAGTGCATGTCTTTGGCTTTGGTGACACCATAGACAAGCACTTTCGACGCGACATTTTGACACAACGTTGACATAAGGAGATCCCAAAACAAAAACATTCACATCACATCAGTACATGTACAAAACTAAATTTAAAACGTTACAATAAATATGAAGGCAAGATAACTATGTGAAACATAAATGAAACTGCGCGTCCCATCCGTGCAAAAATGGTCGATGCTCAGCTAAATGCTGTGGCTTCGGACGGACCGTAAGTCCTCAGCGCTGATTTTCAGCAAAGACCAAAAGAGTGACATATTGACGCCGCCATGGTGTGTGCTATGGTGTTTCAGTCATTATTTATACACTAATAAGAATAATGGTAAGTACTAATATTAAATGTATGTATATTTGGAAAATAAATATATAAACATAATGATTGTGAGTTGTAACACGAATATCATATTTGCAAGTGTACAGAATATTTTGAAACAAAATAAAAATACATGCTTTATGTTATGCCAACATACAAAAACCAACACAAAGCTAAGATTGAAAGATGCTCAACAACTAACATTAACTAATTATTAAAATCTGAAATTAAATATCCATTTAATCTCCAGGCACTGATCACAGCATGAAAATAAATTTTCAACAATGGACAAAACACTTACTTATTTTTTACTTACTACTTTTCATTTACTTACTTACTCGGAATATATAGGGAATAGAATAAATTTTGATTGCCTCGTTGGTATATTGGTCGCTAGCGCGACTGCTGAGCATGAAGTCCTTGGTTCGTTTCCCAGGTCCGGCAAAGTGTTATTGGGTGTTTCAATCAGGAATTTCTCAGTAACAGCCACGGAGTCTGGATTTGCGCCCGGTTGATGGCAATAGGCTCGCGTCCTATACCTACAGGGGACTTGAACATAACTGGTGAAATGTGGTTGTACTATTAGGTACACCTCTGCCTAGCCCTTCGGGGATTACAGGCGTTATGTAATGTAATGTTATATTTTAACAATCACGAGGTGCTCCGCTATTCTACATTCTTCATTATTAAGTATTTAATTGTTTGTAGTTTTATTTTCTAGTGGTTCGCAAATGTGAGCTTCCTGTCCCACGTTCGATGCCCAGGTCAGATAGCGTTATTAGGTTCTTCCGTCAGGAATTTCACAATTATTTCTTTATTTGACAATGGCAGCCATGAAACCTGTTATTGTGCCTAGATGAAGGCAATAGGTTTGGCCGCAAAAAGGCGTGGAATTTAAAATAACTGTCAAAATGTGGGTGTAATATGCATACACTTATGCCTTCGGAGATAAACCAGTGTGACGTCATTTTTGAAAAGTAAAGGCTACTGTGCTTGCTAATCACCCTCGCAAAAAATCCAATAAATTAAAAATCATCCAAGATCAATCAACCAGAAAATTACAAGTTGTTTTTTTACCACCAACACACAAAACAGAATAAAGTATAATTTATCAACCGCGTCTGTATTTGTCGATCTGTCGGTACACTAATAGATGGTCACCGCAAGTCATTTGTCTTGTCTCCGCCTAGCGCCTGAGCGATTATTTGGGACCCCGCAGATCTGTGCGTTCGTGATGATATAGAGGAGCCTGATTTACTGTTTACGTGGAGATTTAAGATGTAATTGATCGATGGTACGGCGGTTAATTGCGTTTAAGAGCTTTTTGTGGGCGAAGTTACCACTCCAATTACGTTCCACACGATTTTAAAATAAATCCTGTTCATAATGTTTGAAAAATTCGTCTGCTTTTTAAGATTCTTTCACTAATAGGAAGCTACATCTATATTCCCTCGGGCCATGGGCTATATTATAAAAATTCTGACACCAGGTTAGGCATTAACCACATGAAAAAGAAGAAGATAGGCTCTAAATAAAACGTTACTTTGGCAGCAGAGTCTTAAATAAATCAATAAATACTTAAATAAATAGTTATCATAGCCGTCTTCAACACTACACAGCCAACAATGAACAGTCGCAGCAATATCGCCATTACAATGAACGACACTTATTGGCAGCACCACACTAGCTCAATGTCCTGTTACCTCTTGCAGCTGCAGTCCAACACCAACCTTATTGTTACAAAAACAAAGACCATTAACTGAATATCATGAATCACGGCCGGGTCTCCCCACTAAGCCCACATTAGCTGCGACACATCATCTGCCTAGCCTTTTCCCAACTATATTGGGGTCGGCTTCCAGTCTAACCAGATGCAGCTGAATACCAGTATTTTACATGGAGCGACTGCCTATCTGACCTCCAAAACCCAGTTAGTACTGAGTATTACGATACCCCTTGGTAATCCTAACACTCAGTACTATAAAAATACGCACTTAGACGTGAAGTTGCGGACAACAGTCCGTTATACAATACAATACCTCTTGGTAAGACTGGTTGTCAGACTTTCGGGCCGCTGACTGTAACGACTCTCAAAGATCTACATTAGCTGCGATATTACCTTATATTCTATAAGAGTATACATGATAGCTATTTATATGTTGGCATTATGTTTTTTATTGTTACAGTTACATGAAAATATTAACAACAGCGCAGATTTCAGAAATTGTACTAGGAGAGCAGAAAAGCCGTGACAGTGTCATTGTTCCGATTACTAAAAGACGAGACTTGGGCGAATTTTATCAATGAATCTGAACACGATCTGCATCCAAAGTTGAGATGAGCTGTCAATATCAATATTTTAAAACAATGATGAAACTGACAGGTCTTTTTTTTTTTTTTTTACCGGTGGGGAATCATCAAATAACCCCTCCCGCTCTGGGTTGAGCAGGAGGGAGTGTCAGACTTTTACTGACTAAAACCCATCCATGTTCCTTCCTTTGCCCTTTGTGTTCCAGGGCCGCGGTATCTCTTTCGAACAGTCCCGCAACCCTGGCAGGAACTGACAGGTCTATAATTTGGTTTATATCCAAAGAGATTTCAAAGAAGAATAGAGCGGACATCGCGAGTAAAGATTGAAGATCATTTTTGTTATTGACACACGAATTCTAGCTGACAAGCGGGCGTGTCACACTGGACCTTGGGCAGACTGATTTGTTACGAAAGTAACCAAGTTAGTAAAGGAAAAAAAGTATTGGGTTACGATATTCTTCGCCATAACTCGTCTATTGCTCGTAAATATTTAAAAGTCTTTGTTTATTTCGCTGTCTTATCGTTTTCTTGCATAATCATAGCCGTCTTCAACAGTACCTAGACGACAATGAACAGTCTCAGCAATATCCCCATTACCGTGACACTTGGCAGTACCACACAAGCTGTATACCCTCGTAAACCATGAATCACGGCCGGGTCTCCCCACTGAGGCCACATTAGTGCGACACATTACCTTATATTCTTTGCGAGTGCACTTGATAGCTATTAAGTGCCTGAATACGAAGAATGGTTATTGTTAGTAGTACTATTTTTCAGGGTAGCTGGCTTTATGTTTGTTTAATGTTACAGTTAAATAAAAACAAATGGCCACCTACAGATACTCGATATTAGTAGATTTTTGCAATGCAACCTGGAATGGGGACGCATCAAAATGGTGACGCTTGTGTAACACCACTACAAAAAGTACTACAGCGACATAGGACAAAAAGTATAACAGCGCCATCTATGACAGAAAAAAAGAATTAACATCAAAATCCTAAATGACGCAGTTTAATTTATCCGCAACTTAAGAATATTAGAAAAATCCGACAGCAACTATCGGACAATAGCCCACGAGGCCTTACCTTTTTTCTGCCACACTTCCCGGTTCTGCGCGTCCCATATCTTCTTTCTCACTCATGCACAATTATCTGCAAATTACAAGAGATTTAGACAAGACGAATAAAAGAGCTATCCAGCAAGTTACTGGTCGGAAACAATTTGAGTGCCTCGTTAGAAGAAGTAATTAGTGTTCTTGACTGTGGGTGAGATTCTTCTTCAAAATTGCTCAATGGCTATCTCAAAACTGCTGGTTTAAATACTTTGTTCGTAATCATTTCTGTTTGTTCCTTTGTGTCTACAATAGAAATTGTTGTAACCAATGACTGTCTGTCTATCCCAGTTAATAAGGCACTCTGTCTTCCCGAGGGGATCTGCAGACGCTGGGGATTACAGGCGAGTAAGCTGCAGCTACAACATTGTATTGATCGAAGAATGGAGGATATTTATGCCTAAACTATAGATAGAAACTACATTATAAATACTGTTATTCAAAAGCGTCCGGTAAGGCTGGAAGCCGGCCCCAATATAGATGGGAAAAAGCTAGGCTCATAATGATAGAGCAGACTTCTTAAATATTTAAGAGTTTTGATCATCAAAAATACACCTTTTCGGAGGACTCAAAGGAAACCGAACTTTCCGAAACTTCTATTGCGGCCTTCGAAGTGTTAACATTATTAGACTAATACCTACGAACAAGTCAAAGTGATTACTTGAGTAAAAGTAATAAATTAAGATACGATTTCTATTCTGTAGTTTAGTAATTGCTTGAAGTTAGAACTGTCAAAAGTTAGAATTATTAGCTTTGGTTTTTTAGACGGTTCTTCGTTCAAATCTTTGTCTATTGCATAGGTAATAATGGTGGTCAATAATAATCAGTCAGTCAATAGGTCAGGTAATAATTGCTAAACTTAAGTGGCAGTGGGCAGGGCACATTGCTCGCAGGACGGATGGCCGATGGCGCCGAAAAATTCTGGAGTGGCGCCCGCGAACCGGTAGACGTTGCGTTGGAAGACTAGGTGGACCGATGAGCTGGTGAAGGTTGCGGGGATCCACTGGATGCGAGTCGCACGGGACCGGTCAATGTGGCGACACTTGGGGAAGGCCTATATCCAGCAGTGGACGTCTTTCAACTGAAATGATGATGATGATAAATAATGGTGGTTGGTGGTTAAACTTGAATAAATAGATACCAGTTTCTCAAGAGTCCGGATATCTACTGGTCCACTTGCATCACAAGGACCTAAATATTTATACAAGGAGCGTTAAACATATTATAACATAATTCTGTCTCTGTTATCTTTAAACATTTGACAGAATAAGGATGATGGCTTTGGTTGGACATAATTATATGAATGATAATTAGTTAAGAACTCAATTTTTGCAAACGAGGTTTAGTTTGTATCAGATTGAACCAAAAATGGAATAGAACTTGTATAAAATTACTAGCTTAGTTTTAGTTCCTGTATATGTTTAACTATGCGAGCAAAAGCACGTGGCAGTAATTTACGTGAAGATACATGCCAAACTTAATTAGATTTCATATTCCAAGAAACCGAAGCTTCTAATATTGCCAAGTAAATTTGAATTAATGATACTAATGTATTTTTGGATATAAATATGTACGCGTGTATTTGCAAGCAACCCCAAATCACCCCATTTGTAGACATTAGAGTAAATAGTACTATTTGGGTCACAATTCAAATGAATTTGTAATTACATCAGCTTGGTGGTATGATATCCTGGTGGCTTTAATCGTGTAATTATTATTAATGCATTCAACGTGTGGAGTTTAACTTGTATATTGTTACTGCGAAAGTGGGATGGACAATAATGGACATACGGTTTTTTGTTTTGGACGGGCGCGCTATACAAACATTACATTTAATATATTTGAATTATCGTTATATTTCGCACGTTTAGCTTTTTACTGAATGCATATGAATATAAAACAAAATCAAAGAAACATTTTTTAAATGTTTGTCGTCTTTTTATTCCGTCTTTGTAACGTCTGGGCCGATTTTGACGGGACTTTGCTGGCAGATAGCTGATTGATTTAAAAAAATATATATTATGATTCCGTGAAAAAAAATTTAAACTAATATTTTTATAATAAATTCAAGCGGACGAAGCATTCTAGTCTACAATGTTGAATTTGCAAAATGTTGAATTCCCAAAATGTTGAAAGGTCGCGCGCAACAGCTACTTTTGAATATAAGTCGATCTAGTAAATAATAGTAACCACATGAAGATGATTATTTACGAGATAAGGTATGATTAAATACTTTGACATCCTCTCTTCCGCAACTGTATACATCATAAACCCAATATTTGATTCTCCCTAAATTGTCACATAACCAGTCTACGTGTACCAGAATTAATGTTATTCCAAATAACATTGCTTACACCAGCGTGCGTCGGAGCTGATCAAAGTGCGTCATTTGAACCTGGCCTGAGGCGCCCCCTAATGTGTTTATATGAGAGCCGAGTATGTTTCTAGAGGAGAAAACACAATATTATGTAAGAAAACAAGTTATCAATAGATAGAAGCTAAGACTAGGAGTGTGACACTAAGGTATTCTTTGTGCTATATAATAGATTCATGCTCGTTTCCAGTTTTATTGTCAAAGAAAACCGGCTTAAGACCTAAAATGATGTCATTTTGAGTACTATGTCTCTGTTATAGCAAGGAAGCTAGAAACATAAATTTTTCATCAGTAATATTTTTAAAATTTGCTGTTTCCGTTTCAATAAATAAACCAATACCAACACGCAATACCTACACGGTCAAAATGTACGGAACAGGTTTTTTTTTTAAAATTAGTGATGATGGGGTTCAGAATGATGTACTGGTTACATTCGCGTCGGTGTCCCTTCCATCCTGTATGTTGTTAGGCGCTCAATTTCCGCAAATGGGCTTTAGTATGTAACAGATTAAACCAAAAATGGCATGAAACTTGTATAAAATTACTGGCTTAGTTTTAGTACCTTATGTTTCACTATGCGAGCAAAAGCACGTGGCAGTAATTGACATGAAGATACATGCCAAACTTAATTCGATATCTTATTCTAAGAAACCGAAGCTTACCTAAGTAGTTTACAAACACAATTCGTTTCAGGAATCTCTCAAAGATATTGGTTTATTACATAATATTTTAATCGTCCTTTTGTAGTTAAAAGATAATGATGAGCTTTGCAAAGATCATGACGGACGGCGATTATAATCTTCAAGAAGCTATTAATGCCAATCTGTGTCATTTCCATAAGTGAACTGTGAGAAAAGTAAGGTCTATATTTCTATCCATACATCGTAGCGGCCAATAAGGATACTAAACATTTTCGGGTATTTCCCTTCAGTGTAAATTCAACCCTCAAAATTCAAACGTTTGAATTGAAAACCGCAGCGGGCACAGACAAAATATAATCCCGTAAAGCACACTATTCATGAGATTAACCATTTATCTGACCCCGGGGCCGCGTCACTCGTTGTCCGTTACAAATTATGTATTATGTAATCTTGCTGCGCTATTTTCAACCGTATTTGAAAGCTATACGAGTGTTTTGGTTCTGTAAAATATTAGATTGCGAATCTTGCCTTAATTCAATCCTTATTTAGTATTTAAAGGTTCCATGATGCCTTAGTTAGCATTAATTGACGTTGAGACGCGGACATGAATGAGTGAGGCTGAATATTTCGGATCTCATGAATGGGCAGATAACATACAGTCATTATACATAGGCCGCTTTAGGTTTAAGCTGTCTAGTGATGTTATGTGATGGGTGAATTTAATTACATTTTACATAATGTGCTCGTGTTGGAGTTGCTTGGCAAAGATGTAATTAGTAGGGAGAGGGAGGGTCGGTCCTTGCACTAAATAAATATTTTGGATGGCATGTAGATAGATGTGGTGTAGTCAGGAGGTGACTCGACTCGAGTCGATGAGTAATAGAGAAGTATGGAAGAAGAAGACATGCTGCGCCGATCTCATTGGGAAAAGAGCAAGAGAATGATTATATGTACAGATACGAACGAAATGTATAGATACGAACAACGTTTGGCTTTCTTTCAAATTGAGTCGCTTCGAAACCGTCGCACTCTCCATGACTTAGCTTTTCCCCATAAGATTGTCAATAGTCAAATTGAATGCGAACAGTTGCTAGAACGTGTCATGTTGTCAGTCCCACATAATCATCCTAGACAGCCAATTTCTAGACTTTTCAACCGCCAGCCAGTAGAAGCAACATCGGGAGACACTCACCAGTATCAAGAATCTGCATTCAATACAACGAACTCAATTCTAAATTGCCTGACTTGGATGTGTTCTTTGGTTCCCTAGCGAAGTTCAAAAGCTTGTTGCATTCTCATTTGAATCGATATCTAAACGGCTATAGTTAGTTGTTATTTTGATATTTTGTCTATTATTGTTATTAGTGCTTTAAAGCTTTATTGTACTTGTGAATGTTGTGTACACCTGTAATTGGTACCTACATCAGAACCCTAACGTGTATACTTATAGTGTAAAATGTATGTACTGTTGGTGTACCTATTTTAAATAAATAAATAGATAGATGTTATTCCTAATCTGGGTGTTAGTGTATCTGTATTTGCTTTCTGTATATATTTGCTGAAGCTTTGTAATGTCCTAATATAATTCAATATTTTAGTTGAATATTAATAATATAATCAATCAACAGTAATCGATCCACAGGACTATAAGCTAGTAAGATCATTGTGGTAAAGGAATTATTTAAATAGGTAACTTTTTGATGTTGCACAGTTCCAAAGAAACAACAGAATTAGTAGTTCTAACTGAAACTTTGTTATTTTGAACATTAAATTCCATTTTAGCCGACCCGACGGGATTGTGTCATATTAAAAGAGGTTTCTATTGAATGTACTATGATGCATAATCAGCCTATAATGTTCCTACTGCTGGGACACACAGCCTCCTCTCTATGACAGAGAATAGGCTATAATCGACCACGCGGGCCCTGTGCGGGTTGGTAGATGTCACACACATGTTGGTAGATGTCGATGTCACATGTGTATCTTCGAATTTTTGGTTCTAGTACATGCCGGTTTCCTCACGATGTTTTCCTTCACCGTTTTTGAGAGCAGTGGTGATGAAATAAATTACAGTAATGCGCCGAACCCTTTTTTTTTTCGGATGGGAAATCATCAAATAACCCCTCCTGCTCTGGGCTGATCAGGAGGGAGTGTCAGACTTTTATTGACTAAAACCCATTCATGTTCCTTCCTTTGCCCTTTGTGTTCCAGGGCCGCAGTATCTCTTTCGAACAGTACCGCAACCCTGGCAGGCGTCGGTCCTTTCGGACCCCTTCCTGTTTGCTGACTCTCTTTGAGACGCGCGTGGAACACGAACGCGCCGTCGCACGGCCTGTCGTCATATGACGGACGGACGGCGAGCGAGCCCATAGCTCACCGTCCACAGGCCCGCGCCTACGGTGGCCGACGCCCGGTGCGTCTCCCGCGGCAGGCTCTCCCTCTCACGTTCCGCCACCTCCTTCGCTAGCATGACTGCTTCGCAGAAGGAGGTGACGGCGTCCCATTCCGTCTCGCTCCGGACCATGGATTGAACCAAGGCCGGACGCCAGAGGTCGCCGCCGCCGATCGCCGCTACGAGGACACGGCGGTGCTCCGCCCACGCGGGGCAGATCTCCACCATGTGCTCCACCGTGTCCTCCGGTCGATCCTCACAATGGTAGCACCCGGGCGTTTCCTCCCGCCCGATTCGGTGCAGGAACCTCCCGAAACAACCGTGTCCGGTGAGGACCTGCGTCAGGCGGAAGGTCAGGGCGCCGTGGCGCCTCTCTAGCCACTCCTCAAAGAGGGGACTTATCGCCACTATTGTGGCGTGCCCTATGCGCCGAACCCTGACTTACTGTTCGTAAGTCAGGGCCACTAGGCCACCGCTGCTCTCTAAAATATCTTCTAAACTACCTTCTCGAAAATACCTTAGCTTTTTAAAATTGTGAACATCGTCTTATTTTCGAGATAGTCAATGTAAATGAAATTCGTATTTACTTACGTAAAACATTGTACATTTTCCTTTACAAAAACGCCAACAAACGTTTAGCGGACGAAGCCGACGAATTTGGCGAAAGAACTTTTTTAATTTGGAAAATTATGCGGGTATCTAAGTTCTTGCGTAAATAATATAGCACTGTTTAATTTATTTAGAGGTCGGGGACGTGGTCTAATTGCTGTTTAACTTTGAAACAGGCCAGTCTTTGTAAAATTGACAACTAGTGGTAAAAAGGCGGGTATTTTGATGAAAATCATTTTTTTTTGGTAATTCGTAACATAACATTACGACACGCCTGTAATCTTCGAAGGGTTAGGCAGAGGTGTCTCTAATTAGTACACCCACTATTCGAGACACCCCTGTGCCGCAGTACGCCAGTTATGTTTGTAAGTCCCATGCAATAGGGAGCGAGCCTATTGCCATCGATCGGGCATAAATCCAGACTCGTGGCTTCTACTTAGAATTTTTGATGAAAAAATCCAATTACACTTTGTTCGACCTGGGAATCGAACCCAAGACCTCATTCATGCTCAGCAGTGGCTCGATTATGATTAAACTCGCTACCAAAGATTCGAATCGACAGACATTTTTTTTTAATTTTGGTTACATATTGTTAGCAAAGGAAAAGGAGGAAACAGGAAAATTTTTATGAAAATTAAATAAAAACCTACACATCCCGGATCCAATATTATTTTTGCACGACAAAGTAAAATTCTTGCCGCGGCACTACCAGGCGCACAGAAAGTTGTAGGATGTTCACACAAAGTAAGCGGTTTAACGCCGCTTTGCCGGGATTAGCTGTTTATCTGGACGGGTAGACACACTGGTCCAACGGACTTACACTACCCACTGTTAAGCCGAAATCGATAGCAAACATCGAATATGATTTCCTGATTCTTTCTGCTCTGATTTGTGGATACTTTGGACATATTTATTCGGACTTGTTGATAAATAAATTAGTTTTACGACTTTCAGGTACCATATCTAAGGCCGAACGTTATGAGCTTCTGATATGAGGTTATAATAATAATTTAGTTGACAGCAATACGTAAACGAAAAGGATTAAACACCCTCGGGTGACGAAAAACGTTTTGCACATAAAGGGTGTAATAAGACCCTTAACGAAGCCGAAAGGCACTAAGACTTGTTCTCCCCGTCATTGCGATAACTTTTTTGTTCTAGACCATACGTTCACCTTCTAGTTACGGAGATATTGGGGGTCAAAGTTCTAACTTTTTCCACAAGTTTTTTTTTTAAATCCATGTTTTTAACATAGGATATTTACTGTAAACACTTCCACGACCCCCGTACTATTCAATCCATCCATCAGCACAATGTTTTGTGTGCGTTACATTGAGTCCTACCGTAAAACGTGATTTTTTACCCCAAAAAAAAAGTCGTTTCCCAGCAATAATTTTTCCTTAGAGTTAGATACTTAGTTTGTTGTACATAATGCTTGGTTGACGGCTTCGCTAAGGGTCCTGTTACACCCTATATGTTATCTGCTTTTTAGTGACGTTATTATACGGACCTGTGAAGTTTATTTAACGATGTTTTCTCAATAAAAAACGAAGCAAAATAGTCTTTATGTGATCGGGTAGAACCTAAACATTTCTCTGTGGTCATACGCTAAAGTGTTAGACGACAGTAAGCAATATAAGCAACAATGCAAATGCCAATAATGAGTTGGTCGAAGGGCTGTGCAGCGTTTAGCAAGGGCCCGGTTAGCTTCGGCTTAGTTCTGCTGCCACAGGATTAGCTGTTTATCTCACCGGGGCTGCGGTGGCATTGTCCGCTGCGCATTTTTAAAGACAATTTATGTGGTGTAAGCGATTGCTTTTGGATTTTTGATGTGAAACATCTATAGGCCCGCCTTGGCAGTTAAACTGACTCATATGCCGTGACGGGAAATGGCATGACGCTATCATGGCGGGATACCTCTTCGACTCCCTTCTAAAATCAACCTTTTCCCATTAAAATAAAGTTTGTTTTGGATCGATTGTTTCTCTATTTAGTTAACATGGTTATCGGGGTCGGTGATAACGAAAACGAAGCCAAAATGAAAATCTAAGATGGCGCCAAAGAAAATTTTCGGTGTTTATCGAAACTCAATTTTTTCTTTATTTTTTTTTGATTTCGTTACAGGTTTTTATTAATTATATATTCTAATATTAACATGGATGTTTCACATCTGCCGGGCGTCCTATGTGACGGCCATAATCTTATATTCTATACTAATATTATAAAGGTTGTTTGTAAGTAGGGGTAATCTATGGATCTACTGATCCGATTCCGAATATTCTTTCACTAACCGTAAGCTACATAATCCCCGAGTGTCATAGGCTACATTTATAACGATCCCGTGGATTATTTTCCGTACATAGGTAACGGGAGCGAAACCCGCGAAGAAAAGCTAGTCCCTTATATTACTTTAAGTATCAAACTGTCAGTCGTCTACAGGGAATCTCAGTCACGGCTGCAATAGCTTTGTAAAATTATACGCGATACTCCATTCATTTGCTCCCGGCTCCACTTTGAGAACATTATGCAAGTTATACACCGCTGAATTAACTTAATAAGTTTATGAATTATTATTTGCCAACTTCCAAGCGTGGTAGAATGTGGAAATGCAATTTGGAAATACGAACTTAAAGTGCCGTGTCAGTAGTGCCCTGGGTGCAATTAGTCAGAAAAGTCCTCAAAACTAGATATGGGTTCTGGGACAACATTAATCCCATGTTCCTGAAATAGCCAGAAGGAGGTACGAAACCCTAAATAATTATAATTAAAAAAGCGACGCCTTCGGAGTACAAAACGCCCAATTTGCATTCAAAGCGGTTCAGATTTTCTCAAGAAAAATGTTAACAGACGTCCAGGACACCCGTGCCTAACTTTTTTTAATTTTTCCGTTTCAAAATGATGAAATGACTACTGTATTCTGTATTTTTTAACTTCAAAGTTTTGGCTCTTAACACGTCTCTTCTTTTAAATGTACTTTAAAGGTAGACGCGGTTCAGATTTGCGTATTTTCGGCGCGTATAAGCTCGTTTTTGAAGCCCACGTACGCGCATATTGTTTCACGCATGAGCCGCGAGAGACGTCCACGCGCGAGTACGCGCTTTATATTTTTTGAAGCCCGTCATTTGCCGCGCGAGTACGCACGTAAGCCGGCTACAAAATACATTAGTTTGAAACCGATCTAACTCTAACGATTGTTATTTTAAATACGAATGTTACTACGTATGTTATCTTTTCTCGCCTAAACTGTTGAATGGACTGTCGATAACCATGAGCACTCAGGTAAACCGACTAGTAGGTGAGGACATAGGATACTTCTTACCCAGGAGTACGTTCCCGTGGGATAACTCGCCACGTGGGTGAAGCTGCGGGCAGAAGCTAGAACCGTATAAAATATATGTGCTTAAAAGATTTGAATGGTATTGAATACGTGGCGCGGTTTAGAAGTCATTTGGTGCCGTCGAACGCTTATTGTGAACCATCTATTGTTTGAACCTCTTGAGACGTACCGTACATATTGTGGGTACAGATAGAAGAAAAAGCAGTACCACGTAGGTTTTGTTGTTTATTTATCCTACTAATATTATAAATGCGAAAAGTTGTGAGTATGGATAGATGTTTGTTACCCTTTCACGCAAAAACTACTGAGCGGATTTTGATGAAATTTAGCACACAGATAGTTTATAACCTGGATTAACACATAGGAAACTTTTATCCCAGTATTATGATCCCGTGGGACAATTATCGAACTCCACGCGGGCGAAGCCGCGGGCATAAGTAGTTCTTATTATGACGATGATGAGGTGTTAAGCCTAACAGACAGATGTGTTGCTAGGGAGTTTTGTCCACCACTTCATATTCCCAACTAAAACAATATGAAATGGCGAAGGGCGGCCGTTTTGGGGGACAAAAAATAAGGGCAAAAATGAGTACTAGCACAGTATCAGCCTGTTATGTTCAAGCCTTTTAATTTAAAGAACTCTTCTGATTTCGTCTAACAAGACGATTCAGTGGTTTTTGGTGACACGAAATTATCATATTATAATTTGTATTATTCTGAGTTGAAATCCAAGAAGGGGGTTTTCAAGAAGCTCCATCAAACCCCTCTATGTTTTCAAACATTAACATCTTCTGAGAAAGTTCAAGAGTGCTCAGCCTTTGGTGTCGGTTACTCCCAAGGGGCTGAGGGGTGAGGGGGTGAAACTAGATCGTGCTTAATTAACCAAAGGGTTAAAAGTCAATTCTCCCGATACTGTAAAGTTGCAGAAATTTATGCTAATTAATAATTAGTGAGTTTATTGTGGAGGGACGGCCGCCATCAGTGCTGTGGTTCGAGAGAGAAAACGTCTGGAAAGTTGGATACTATTTATAAATTCGTTACAGAGTTTTGCTGCTTGGGAATGCAGTGTGGCGTATTATAAATCAGCATAATATGACGGCACTAAAAATAAGCTTTTGAAAAGAAGATGGGAGAATCTGCAATCTCTAAGTACATAGTGGGCAAATAAGATACTGAACCACACAAAATTAAATATGAATCCGTCTAGTCATAATTATACTACGGAGCACAAACTTCTGAGTTTGATGGAAATCGAACTCAGGAGTTTGTGCTCAGCCTGGCGAAGTGCTCAGTCGGGCGAAGTTTTATGGGGCTTTTCCATCATGAATTTCTCAATAGCAGCCACGGAGTCTGAATTTGTGCCCGATTGATGGCAATAGGCCCGCCCCCTATTACATGGGACTTGAACATAACTGGTGAAATGTGGGTGTACTATCACGTACACCTTTGCCTAACCCTGCGGGGATTACAGGCGTTATGTTATTTTATGTCATGTAAAATAATTTGCATAAAACTATTCGCAGTAGGAATCTTGAAGTACCACTGTATCACCGGAAAGTTTATCTTCATAATAGTTCACAAAACGACATTCATGACATCATTATTTGCACAGTGCCTGTAGACAGGGTTGAAACCATTGAGACACGTACATTTTTAACCATCGACCGAACTGTTTGACTGAATCGATAGGACCAGAATAAAGCCTAGTTCCGAATAGCGGCTAACTAAAACACTAACGGTTCGAGCTTTCGACGAGTTTGGTATTTGCATTTGATACCTGTATGCGAAAGTATATATGGTACAAGTGTTCGCAGTTTCGCACTATAAAAAATCGATTGCACGGAACATTCTCTAAATTCAACTAGGAAATGTAACAAAAATTTGAATCAACCAATTTGGTCGTGGGTTCGTTTGAACATGTGTCTAGTTATTTATGTAAATATCCCGTTTCTAGTGTTAATAATAATGTTAGTGACCATGACAGTTTAAAAACTTATACTTATGTAGTTATTTTGTACTTTACCATAATCTTGCCTTATTTAACCCAAAGGTTGATAATGCTTTGTGACATTAAGTCCGCCTACGTACCACTATTGTACAGACGCTAGTACATCTAGCTACTACAATCTGTCAAATTTATTTAATAGATTTTCAACTTTATCACTAAAATATACGGTTCAAGGTTTCTTGGGAACATTTGACAGTTTACACTAAACTAAGTTTAATTAAATAAATCCCAATTATTGCTTTTTCGATAATAACATAAATTAGAGAGGAACAGCCATACTTTTTGAATGCACGTATCGTTTCTCCTTCATTTAGCCATACAAAGGGTTTCAGAATAACGATAAAATTGAAAAAATTGTTAAATAGGCAGACGTGAACCTGATAGTACACCCACAATTCGTCAGTTATGTTCAAGTCCTATGTAGTAGGGGGCGTGCCTATTGCCTTCAACCGGGCGCAAATCCAGGCTCCGTGGCTGCGACTGAGTAACACAATAACACTTTGCCCGACCTGGGAATCAAATTATCAATCCCAGGACTTTATGCTCAGCAGTCGCGCTTGCGACCACTAGACTAACGAGGCAAATATTTCAGTACATTATGTATCAAAGTCTGGTGTACGTATTCTGGAGTCCAACCCGCTCGGTATCAACTCACCTTTAAAAAAAATATATCTTCTTTTTCTATGTTCGACCGTATTAAACACAAGGTGGTCTATCCTGCTGTCATTTAAGTCCATTTGCCGTTAATCCGCGGCATTAAGTGAGTTAGAGTGCTGCAGTAATTGAGAAAGACTGTACGTCTGTTGCCGTGGTCATTAATTGACGCTGCGTTAACAAGGCGGCTACTGGCCGAATGAGGCAGACAGATTCTATTCGCCTTTGCAAGAAAAAAAAGATGTTTGGGCGTAGACATTCTCGTGATAACAAAAAAGGTTAAGTTTAGAAGTCGACCTACATTCTCTTTAAAATGTTCTGTTTAGTCAGAATTCAATTTAATTTTCGCTAAAGGCAGGTGTTATTTAGATGGGACTGTAAATTTTTGCCCTTAATTAATTTAGTTTCTTTAATTTCATACGCAACCTTTCCGAGATAATTAAATATGATTCTGGGTTATCACACCGTAATTTCGTAACCTGGAACCCTAAAAGGTTCCATTTGCATAAAATTTTAAATATCTTGTGCTTGTGCAGAGGGTGGTGTATCGATTTACTGTAGCGCAATGGGTGAAAAGCCCGATGACCTGACTGCATGCAGTTAGTTATTAACCTACATGGTTTTACGTTTAAGTTCCGGCCTAGATTAGAAATAAACCTATGCTAGCTTCTATTGGATCAACATTCAGTTTTATTGATAGAAAAATTTACCAATACTCAATTGCCTCTCAGTTGTATGAAAATTACCAAGCAAGCAT
Organism: Eugnorisma glareosa; assembly: GCA_947578425.1. NCBI lineage: Eukaryota > Metazoa > Arthropoda > Insecta > Lepidoptera > Noctuidae > Eugnorisma > Eugnorisma glareosa. The sequence continues at coordinate 3,274,592 of OX387974.1, read as the reverse complement.
GACCTGGCAGAAGTAATTGAAGCAAATGAGTATTATTCTATCATTGCTGACAATATTATCTGGCAACATTAATCAATTCAAGCATGATTACTTCCGCTATAATAAGTAACAATGGCAGCTCAGAGCAGCCAATCAAAAAACTAAATAAGCTCGTTGGGGATATACGTGATTTTAGCAGCGCGGCGCAATTGCTTTAGGTCCTCGCGAGACGCCAATTGTGTCGAGCAGCTGAATCGTCCCCGCCGCCATCTTTACCGACTATTTTATCCTGTTGCCGCAAATTCGCGTTTTGTCTCACTCCTTAGTATGCTACCGGTACACGAAGGTACCTCCATGATTTTAAAATTGTTAGCTTATACCTACTGTTGGAAATTACGTGCCAGCCTTTATTTTAAGCATAAATAGGAACTCGATATTTTTTGTATAAATGGATACTACTTCTTTATCTCAGGTTACAATTTAAATAAAATTCAAAAATTGCTTCAACCCACGTAAAATGAAGCGCAATGTTGAAAGATTTTAAATTCCCACTTTCAGTGCCGTTATAAAGTTTTTTTCTACCAACGCTACCTGTTTAGTCACCCCATGAATGCATAAGTCGCTGGCATTGTGCCAAGCGTCCCGTATCTCTGATTCACTAATAGATAAATCGCGACTCCGTCTGTCGGTTGCACTACATACTAAAACTACAGCCAGTGCAGTCTCGAGGGAATATCGTTTGTTTACATTTTACTTTCATATTTTCCTGCTGTTTTATTAGCCGTGTGCTCTTTAAGTTCCTGCTAGCCTAGTACTTCGTATATATTGCACGTAAGGTAAACATGTGGAATGAGCTGAAATAAAAAGACCAAACATATTCTTAAATGTGCGCGTGCAATATGTAAATTACTAGGCACGAATATAAAAATCACCAATTACTTGCTTTTAAGTATTTCAATTCTCTTTAAAAGTTTTACAATCATATCAAATTATTACCAGTAATAGCAAACCTCTTTCCAAGATATGAACCCTTTCAACAAAATAATATTCAAATTGTAATCTCCAAGCGAACCCAAAATAGGCAGGTAAATAAGTTTTATGCTAAATCCAATAACGCCTTATAAAAACTTTTATACGACCAATCAAAGTCTAGCAAAAGTAACTATATTCGTACAAGGTCGGAGAATATTTGTTTTTGTTCAAAACTAAGCAGTAGGCTCGTGGAGGGTATGTACTCAAACCTCTAAGAAGATTAGAGGTAATACATAATACAGATTGCGCAGACCCCGGATTTTACGGAAATAATCGCAACAAAGGGTCAGCACTAAGCTTATTTAAAGTTTACAAAACCTTATTTAGAAGTTTAGAATGTTTTGGACATAACTGTTTCGAATTGGCTCGTATTTTGTAAAATGTATTTTGAATTACAGTTTGTGCTTCACATTCGGAATCGGGCTTTGAACCACTATTAAGTTAGTATGGAGATGGGATACGGCAAAATTTGTACAAATTATTGACTGCCTCGAAGCCTTGTTACAAAGTTGATTGGAGCAACGCATCGCACGTCAAATATTTGAACCTAGAACTTGGTTATGTTGACTGACGTTAATTTCAAAATGGCGGTGTTCCAAACTTTCGGAATTAGAGCACGCAAATGGAGAACTCCAATTCATGATTTCAAAATGAATGGGTTTCATTTGAATTAGTGTTCTAATGGATAATTACTTTCTGTGTTGAGCATTGAACTCAACAGAAAGTTCAAGGTATTAATAAAATAAACTTTTTTTAATCTAAGTTTTACTTCTTTCACGCTATACATATAATCCCACAAAGTTTCGCGTCTGTGTTATTAACCGTTGAGGTTTTCTCGTGGGGAGACGATTCTGGCTGCAGGATCAGGTCCGTCCTAAAAATGTGTTGTCACCAGAACCAAAGGTGTGTGCAAAATTTCAGCTCAACCGGCTGGGGGGAACTGGCTTGAAATACAGTTGCAAGAAACGACCAATATACATACTAACAAAGCAAGTAAAATAAAAGCTAAGTTTAAAAATAAGAAAATAGAAAAGGGTTTCATCAAATTAAGTTAGTATTACTCATCAAGTTATTGAATAACACATCAATTGAATTTTTGCAAAAGCTCTCTTTTGAATTTTGTTTGAAGAGAAATCAATCAACTTTAATGGACATCCGATGTCCGAATGTCGACCACTGTGTACACGAATAATATAGTATTTTTTTAAATATTCGTTAATGTAGGCAGGCAGGCAAAGGTCTTAAAACCGTCCATCCTTGAAAGGTTCGACAAGTATAAAGTTCTTTTTTAACGCAAACGCATAAAATTGTTCGGCCTATATTCGTTTGGCAGTTTATATCTGTTCATTTTATATTCTATTTTCGTGGGTGCCAGTATCTGTGAATTCGCCGCGACTTTTAAGTGGGGTGGGATGTATATTGGCAGGCAGCAGGCAGGTGAATCCGTTACCTGTTTTATGTGGCTCGTAATGATCGGGTTTCGGGTGCTTTAATGAATAGCAATTAATTAGGGAGTTAACTTAGCGGGATGTTGTCGACATGATATAAGTTTGCGATGAACCTTTTATGTTCAATGAAGGGAATTTTTCGTGTTTATAGTCTTGCTTTTATTGATATTTATTACCTATATACTGCAACTAACCGAAAATGGTATCTATTAAGTGTCCTCAAAATTGAAAACTCGATAGCCAGCTATCAGTTTAACCACACTTACGATCGATTGGTCTAAATATAGAACACCGAGTTATGTGAACAATTTATGTCTAACCTAGTTAAAATTCAGATGTGCTAAACTCGATTTTACGGTAAAGCAGGTATCTTTACCTACATCTTTTTATTTTTGACTGATCGAAAATACACACAATGGAAATGAAACACTTGAAAGTCAAGTAAATACTTACGGTTCTTAAAATTGTCAGATGTTTAAGATCGAGATAAAGTCAGATAAGCCAGGTGAAGAGATACCTGAGTAGGTATTGACATGACCGAAGTACAAAGATATTAAATTCCCCCAAAAACCGTACCTATCTGAATTTCAAGTTTGATTAAATATTGTCTGTACTCAGCTAAAAAAAAACCTTTTTCCCACATATTTCAAGAACTTATTTGGGTCGCGACACAACATTCATTTGCGATATGTAGCACAATGTAGAACGTTGACTCATCATAATAAATTCAAAAAGCAAATATTAAAATGTGAGACGAAAATAAACGAGACATAACTTCTCGCTTGTCGGCCATTAAACCAGTTAGTTAAGCAAGTTGCCTGGTCCACGTGACGGTGTCAAATGAGGGAAATACTGCTAAAACTATGCATTTTTGATAACATCCGTGTCGTGTATGGGGCGCGGTCGGCGGGGCGAGTCATTTTGACACATTTTAATTTTTCCGGCCATGAAATATGGCCGCTGCTGGCAGTGCTATCGCAGGATTTAACGCCGCGTCGCCGTAAACGTGTGTATGAGAGTAATATTTATGTTAGTTGCTGTCGCGCTCGCTCTCGCGTTTGCACTGAAAAATTCATATTTAGAATTTGTTTGGAGTATGTATGAACATATTTTCTGTATTTCGCGATTTTCATTGCCTATGCTCAGTTATTAGCTCATCCAACAACAAAATAATCGAGTTTAAATTGCCTGATTATTATGGTTTTTGAACCACTCCTATTGTAAAATACCGAGTGTTACAATCAGCTGGATGTTAACGTAGATACCGATTAGAATGCCCCTAAAACTAATTATGTTCAGCCATGTGAGTTTTTATTGTAATTATGATTCATTTTACGCACGGATAGATTGTTACATCGTGCAATTGAGGGGGCCTATGCCCAACAGTAGACTGGTTTAAGCTGATGATGATAAGATTGTAATATTAGGATACGTGATTGCAATAAATAATTCATTCGATAACTGGCAGTAAGTGAAAACTTAAATGACGGTCTTTATACCGTCTTAAGAGAGACATCTTTTTCATCTGGTGAATATGATTGTGTACTAGGCCGACCGTAGCTCCGACCCTAAATAAATAAAGATAGGATAATGACCACGCATTTAAGGACTTTACAAACCATAAATCAATTTAAATCGTCCAATAATATTTAATCATTTGCGCCTATCAACGTGGTTCACGAGCTCGCCGAAACCGCAGTACCGCTGTTACACACTAAGTACTAGGCTGTCATAAGCCTAGCAGCGTAACATCACTAAAACGTCAGAGCAGCGTGTCGTCCGGACGGAACTGCGTTATCAATATTTATTGCGGCGCGCGCGTGTGACGTCATTAATTGAGAATAGGTGACATGCTGACTGCATGTTTGGAAGATGAAAACGTGAAAAAGTTTGTATTAGAACTAAAGCGGTACCTTTTGGGTTTACTTAATATGTAGTTAACCAACCATTCGGTAGCTTCTAATCCACGGTGTAGGTGTAAAACACAATTAAGAAATAATAAGTATTACTTAGAGTTACGAGAAAAAAAAAAGTAAAACTGAGTTAGAGGCTATTTTCTTTTTTAATGTCTTATTATTTTGTATTTTTTTATTTGAATTCGGTATGTACGTTACAAATATATATATATGTATTGTTACAAACTACAAATAGATCTAAAATAATAACAAAACACGTACAAGTAACAAAATGGGAAAATAACTACAGGTGTCACAAAATTTGTCCTCATCATTTATTGCATAATTATTTTTTCAATACACTTTCTCGAAAACTGGTTCTTATCGCACTACGATTAGGTTCAACATGCAATGTATTTCACACACGTGGATTTTTAATATTTTTCCGCACACGTGCGGAAATAAAAAATTCCACCGATAAGTCCAAATGTGTTCAATGACTATACTAGACTATACTATAGCTATAGTCGGCGGTGATTGTTTTTTTTTTAATCTCGGCAAAGAGAAATGCGTCTTTACGGCGTAAATTTTTGTTGAGTATTAAATTTTGTTTTTAAATAGAATATCATAGATAAACATGATTATTTAAAACAAATATTTACTTTTATTAACAGATTAACATTTATTTGTGTTCTAAATTTAAAAATATTTGTATTATCTTTTTTTCATATAAGGCTGTATAGCGGCATCATACCTTTGCTTCTTCTTCAACCTGGCGAAAACAAAGCGCGGAAAAAAACGAATTAAATAATAGTTTCTTATTAATTCTTGACAAAGATCATACTTTCCGTTCTAATAGTTTATTTCTTCGAAAGTGTATTGAAAAACGTCATTTGATACGCGTGGGGATTTGTTACTGCAGTTCTCGGCCCCATAACACCCTCGCCTGCAGCTCGGGTGTTAATTCCGCGCTCAAATGCAATAACAAAGTTTCCCTACTTATATCAAAATGTACTATTTTAATATTTCATTCATATTTGTAAAAAAGCCTGTCTCACTTACATTATCCAATATGTTTTAAACATGTCTCAGTAATAACTGTCGCAAAACCTTGATTAATTTACAAACTTTATTTATTTAACAATTTATGTACACACTAAACATAGAAAAGAAAACAGGAACAGAAAATAGTACAAAGGATGCTTATTTCTTAAGAAATCTCTTCCAGCATACCTGCGAAAGGAGATATAAAACAGAGATGACTTTCACGACCATCTAAAATAAACAACGTATTTTGAATCGTAGCAAAATAGCTTCACTTGGTACATTTCTATTTGACACTTGCTACGCGGTGCTACGAATCTCGTAGCACAACTTGCGCTTTCACTAAGCTGGTCCTTCTAAATCGCCATTCACTCACTCACTTTTAACTTCCCAAACTGACATTAACACAACACACACACACACACATACACACAGTAACATACACACACACTAACAGACACTACACACACACACATCACACGAACATTATCATTAACACTGAAAACAGGATATTTACCATGTTGTTTACATTATTTTGAGTTCCCGTTATTTCGGCGCTGTTACAAGCACCATGATCACGGATAAATTGAAGTTATTGAGGGGGTATTGCTGGTTAAAAACATGGTAAATAGGTATATTTACCATGTTCATGTTTCAGTGTTAATGATAACTTCCCGTGTGTAAAAGTTTATAGTCAACTCTTTTATACCTATTTTAATACTAGTGTTTGTTTGTACCTAAAATCTAACAAACTTTTTTTTCCAAATATTCTGTATTTTTTCCATGACATGATTATCTTCGGGCCTTCGAAGCCCTATGGGAAATAAGGCTATCGCATGTTTCTGTCAATACCGACGCGCTGCCGCCGCCGACGGGAAACAGCGGTCACTAACAGCCTGGCCTTTATTGAAGCTATGAATATAATATATAAAGTAAATAAAAAATATGATAAAGTTGGCTTGTAAATATTATTTTTCAATACACTTTTTCGAAAACTGGTTCTAATCGCACTACGATTAGGTTCAACATGCAATGTATTTCACACGCGTGCGATTTTAAATATTTTTCCGCACACGTGCGGAAATAAAAATTTGCACAGATAAGTCTAAAGGGTTCAATGACTATATCTATAGTCGGCGGTGATTGTTTTTTTTAATCCCGGCAAAGAGATATGCGTCTTTACGGATTAAGTATTTTTCGAGTATTTAAATTGTGTTTATAAATAGAATATCATAGATAAAAATGATTATTGAAAACAAATATTTATTTTTATGAACAAATTAACATCGTAAGGTGTTCTAAATAAAAAATTGAATTTTCTTTTTTTCATAGTAGGCTGTATACAGCATCATACCTTTGCATCTTCTTCAACCTGGCGAAAGCAAAGCGCGGAAAAAAAAAAAATTAAATCATAGTTTCCTAATAATTCCTGACAAAAATACTTTCTGTTCTAATTTTTTATTTCTTCGAAAGTGTATTGAAAAACGTCGTTTGATACGCGTGGGGATTTGTTATTGCAGTTCTCGGCTCCTTAACACCCTCGCTTGCAGCTCGGGTGTTAATTCCGCGCTCGAATGCAATAACAAAGTTTCCCCACTTATATCAAAATGTACTATTTCAATACACTTTCTCGAAAACTGGTTCTTACCGCACTACGATTAGGTTCAACATGCAATGTTCACACGCCTGGATTTTAATATTTTCCGCACATGTCCGGAAATAAAAAAATCCACATATAAGTCCAAATGGGTTCAATGACTGTAGTTATAGTCGGCGGTGATTGTTTTTTAATCTCGGCAAAGAGTTAAGCGTCTTTACGGCATACATATTTATTTGTGTTCTAAATATTTGAATTTTCTGTTTTCCTTATTAGAATGTTTAGCGGCATCATAATCTTTGCTTCTTCTTTAACTTGGCGAAAGCAAAGCGCGGAAAAAAAAACCAATTAAATCATAGTTTCCTAATAATTCCCGACAAAAATACTTTCCGTTCTAATAATAATATTTTTTTTCTTCGAATTCAAATATTAGAACAGTTCTTAGCTCCATAACACCCACGCCTACGGCCTTAATTCCGCCTCCAATGCAATAAAAAAGTTTCCCCAAAATCAAAATGTAGGTACTATATTATAATTACTTTTAAAAAGGTTTGCTTGCCCTTTTTATTACCAGTGTGTCACCATAGAAACACGTGTGAAGCTTAACTAGCCGAACTCTGTGGGCATGTTTGGGCATAATTCCCATTTCTAGAGCTTTATAACTGTAACTTATCTAGAATAGTCTTCTACCTCAATACAGAACTAGCCATATTTTTCATGAGCACTTTAACACGATTTGTTGGCTATTCCAGACGGAAGTTTTTGCTCTACGATAGTAATTTACCTTTTGTACGAAAAATTGGAGAAATGAAATGTCCGTAACATAACTTCTTGCAGATATTTCGAAAGGAGAACTTTTGTCAAAAGATAATACATGAGTATTATGTCATGGTCTACTTATAAATCCGTAATGAGATCACTAATATGTCGGAGTGGGCGGTGGCACGTGAATACCGAATTCGTTTCGACTTTGTTTCAGTATTATAATGATGTTGGTAACATAAAACATTTGACGTCTGACTGTGAACTCAATTTATATATCATATCTTGTCACAGTGAATAAACTTTTTCATAAGTATGTATTATGCGCAACTTATGCAAAGATAAAAATATAGTTATCATAGTAACTCATTGTAATTTGTAACACACGAAATGTTGGAAAAGTAACTTGAGAATTTTTGTTTAACAAAATATTGTAAAGAAAAATCAATTTAATTCACAAACCACACATACCAAGATACCAGAACGGCAGAGGAGCTTGTAGTAATATTTCACATTGGACTTCGAAAATTGAAAACGTGGTGAAAATTGAATTAATACTGGCTGGTACAATGTATTGTACAATTTCAGGGTTAATTTACGAACGCCGCTCGGGGATTTAAGGCTCGTGTCACGTTAATCCGTGGCTGAGAGTCGGATTAATTGTAATGTTGCTCTCAGTTGGTCTGTACTCCTAGTACCGGCTGCGAGGCAGTGTATCTCAATTTAAAATAACTTAATTTGTTCCGCGAAGTTTCTTGATTTTCGCGAGCACGTATTTCCTTGTACACACATGCTGTAATGCCTCTTTCTAGGTAAACAACTTGAAGCTTTTCGAGTGAAATGTATTGTTTTACAACACGTTATTAAACTGCATTGTGTTAGTACAATTTAACATAAACCACACCCAAGCGAACGCATAATATTGAAACTGTTTATTTTCTTTACAGAATAATATCCACTCGAAGAGGCAACGTTTTGGTAAGTAATTCCCCTTTTACTTGGGTCGTATAGGCCTCTGTTATGATACTTTATCTTACACTCCCGGCCACAAAGTTCGGGTACAAAAGACCGCGGGTACAAAATATCCCAGGTTATTAATTTCGGAAGTGTAATTACGGGAAAGAATATATTATAAGGTACGCCTTTAAAGGTGAGATTAAAATTTTATTGTAATATCGTAAAGAATTGCTATTATGCGAATAGCAAGTTTAGGAGGCGTTTTGATGCCGTTATTGAGGTAAAAGTTAAGTGAATGCTTTTAATAAAGATTGTATTGTTAGGGCAGAATAAAATAAAACGTTAATAGGACTGTGTTACCACGGTACACGTATAATTATGTAAACGTAATGAGCAGTAAATTGTGTTTGCAGCTGTTCTCGTTCTTAAATGGGCTAATTTTGTAGCATAGTTTGAATTACGATAGCTACTGAATTAAAAAATATATGCCTGTTTACTAATACATCACAAAATTGATCCTAAGTTCCACAGAAGAGCAATTTTCACGCTGAAAATGCATCTTTTAAAACAGGGATCCCCAAACTATTTTGGACAAGTGACCCCTTTTCCAAAATGAACTGTTACCTCAGACCCCCATGGCCAAATTACCTACTTTTAAGATCAACCCCCTTATTCATAATGGTCCGCTAACTTAAAACAGCTGCTACAGTGTGTTATTTTTCATTCTGACTTAGGTCAATAGAAGAAGACAGAGTGAGAATTAGCAATGCTTTAAGTTAGCAGACTATTATGAATAAGGGGGCCTATCTTTAGTTTTTTCCTATTGACACAAAATACCTAGGTACTAAGGTACCAATTGGAAAACTTTGCACTTGGTTAAGTGAGTAAAATTGACTTCATTTTCGTATCAAAATTTAACAAAATAAAAAGACATACAATTCAGTAAATATCAAGTTTAATTTATAACGATTATTACAAATTAGGTACTTAAAGAATTTTAAGTAGGTAGGAAATTATATTTAAAAAAGTATTAATTCGCAAAGAGAAAATAAAACATTCAGTGTGATGGATGAACCTGGTGACTATCTACCAATCTAGCTACATCCGGTTCAATATTGGTGAGTTGCAGCCTTAAATCTCCACGTTCGTTGATTTTCAAACGGTTTCTTTGTTTCGTCAAAATGTTTGTTACCACACTGAAGCTTTTTTCAACTAGGTATGATGATGGAAAAGCGATAAGGTATTTTTCAGCAATGTTCCACAATGTAGGATACTGTGTTTCAATGTTGCGTTGCAACCAGAACTTCTGATAGCCTTGGTTGAACTTCTGCTTAAGCTCTTCGTCTGTGCTGATGGTACCTCACTTTAATAAACTCAAGATATTACCCCTGCCGAGTATGTACATTTTTGAAGTTTGTGTGTTCGTAAGGTCCAATCCTAATCTATTTGTAAGAGCTCGTGATATTTATACACGGGATAATGTCTACCCTCGTAACTCCAGACATGGTCAGCGACTAGTGTTAGATTTTGCACCAAAGACTGCGGTGTTCAAAAAAAATTGCTCAGCTATGTGCGTTAAAATTTATAATAGGTTACAAACAGACATTCAAAATCTCCCCCTACCAAAATTTAAGAAAAAGCTTAAAGAGCTACTGCTTAAAAAAATGATTTACTCGGTAAATGAATGGCTACAGGAATAAGGAAAATATTCTATATTCTTTTTTAAATAATGTGTGTTGTGTATTATTAATTCAACGTAGAAATGACTGAGTTTTATTGGCATTTGACAATGTATTTTACCAGGCACATAATTATTTTATTGACATTATATAAGACTATGAATTTCGGAGACACGTATTGGCTAAGACCTCGGGCTAAGACTAACCATTATTTATATTTCTTTATTCCTTTTTACTTCTAAGAAAACGATTCACATGCCATACCACAGGCTAAATAGAATTATAAGACCAAATAATGTAACATGGAAACCACCGATTGTATTTACTCTATTTATACGTGAATAAATGAATTTGAATTTGAATTTGAATTTGAATCAACTCTTCTTGCATTATCACATTGGCTTCTTCTATGGCTGTGGTATTGTACGGATTTATTATCCATTGAGGAATTTGTAAATTTAAAAGATCCTCAAACCTCTCCGTAAAATCCTTGTGTAATGCGTCCAAGTGAGTGACATATAATAAAATGTCATCATCTTGAAGCGTTTCTGGTAATTTTGACAAATGCAGAAACTGCGAATATTCTTTTCTGCCTAAATTTTGTTTATAAAGGATTAGTTTACCCACGAAGGCCGATATTATTGATTTTGTTTTAATCAAGTTAAGATCGTCACCCTGCAGCTGCAAATTAACTTTGTTGAACATTCCAAAGATATCAGTCAAGTAATAAATATCTGTTTTACAATTGTTCAGATTTTCTTTCAAATTCGGATCTTTTTCTTGTAAAAACTCCAACACAGATTCAAAAACGGCTGAAAATCTTTCTAAGCAAGAGCCTCTTGATAGCCAGCGAACTTCAGTGTGAAGAAGTAATCGAGTAAAGACTTCGTCGTTTTCCTCACATAGCTGAGCAAATAACCGAGAGTTCAAAGAATTGCTTCGAATCTTGTTGATAGCATTTATTACATATTGTAAAGACTTATGCAATCTAGGACTCAGCTTTTTTGCTACTAAATGCTGCCTGTGAATCACGCAGTGAATGACCAGTACATCAGGCAGTTGTCGCTTTAAGTGAGCTATAAAACCACGATGACGACCAACCATAGACGGTGCACCATCAGTCGCAACAGAAACAATGTTCTTCCATGGAATAGCTTTGTCAGTAAAAAAATGTTCCACGGCCTGAAAAATTGATTCTCCTCTGGTATCAGTCTCTAAATATGTAGCAAAAAGCAGTTCTTGGCACATATTTTCATCTTTGATATATCGAACATATCCTAACAACAGAGCTTCATTGCCGGGTAATGTAGACTCGTCCAACTGGAGAGAGAATCTGTTGGTCTGTAAGAACTTGCATAAAATGTTTTCCACATCGCGTCCCATCTCGTCTATGCGTCTCTGAACGGTGTTATTGCTCAAAGGTATTCTCTTTAAAATATCATGTGCGGGTTTGTGCAATACATTGTTAAGGACCTCCGCAATGGCTGGTAAGATAAGCTGCTCTCCAATTGTGTGGGGTTTCCCCGACTTCGCTATTAGTAAAGATATATTATAGGACGCTCGTAAACCATCATCGTCTTTAATAGATGATGACGCAAACATCGATCTTATGGATGGCCTTTTGTCTAGTTTTTCTTTAAGTGCTTGAAAAAATGTCAAGGGCTTACTTTTTTTGTCAGCATGTACTCTCGATAAGTGGTCATCCATGTGGGGATGACAGTATTGAGTGAATGAGAGCGAGGGTGTGTGAAAGAGAAAGAGTACGAGTAGGGAGTGTGGAGTTTTTGACAGAAGACGTAAAGACGAAAAGATTATTGTAAAGACGATATAAATTGAAATAAAATAGTTAAACGTTTTAAAGTGTTTGATTTCCCACATTTTCACGCCCACAAAAGTGGAATAACTGGGAAATCTTTAAAAGACGGGCTTTTATGTCGAAAACTGAAAAAAAATTGACGAAAAAATTTCAGTTTTGAAGGCGGCCATTTTTGGTCATCAGACGCAACGGGTTTGAATTATAGTCACCCAGAAGACGAAATGGCGAAGGCTGGGACAAGCCAGAACCCTATCATGCAAGGGTATTTTGCTGATGATATGGTAAAAAAATTCAGTGGCCAGGATAAAACATACACGGTATTGAAATGGATCCAAGAAATAGACGACAACTCGGAGATTTTTATGTGGACGCCGTTACAGCAGCTCATTATAGCTCGTAGATCCCTGGTGGGAACAGCGGCTTTGTGGCTCCAGTCTGAGCGCCCATTTAGGTCGTGGCATGAGCTGAAGGTAGCGATCGCCAAGGAGTTTCCTGACGTTTTAGACCAAAAGACAGCCCACGAAGTAATGTCCAGCAGAAAGAAACAAGGTGATGAAAGCTGTATGGACTACTTATTAGTAATGCGTGAGCTAGGCAAAAGGGGAAAGATGCCAGATTATGTCGCTATAAAATACATCGTAGAAGGGATTGAGGACGAAGAAACACATAAAATAATGTTATACGGAGTTACCACGTATCCAGATTTAAAAGAAAAAATGAAAATTTACGAAACTCTGAAAGAAAAAATCAAAGAGTCGAAGATCCTTTACCGATTATTGATGATCATATTGATAGACTTGCAGAAGCTAAGATTTTCAGTACGATTGATTTAAAAAATGCGTATTTTCATTTGCCAGTACATGAAGACTCTATTAAGTATACTGCTTTTGTCACGCATAATGGACAATATGAGTTTTTAAAGGCGCCATTTGGTTTGACGGTCTGCCCTAAAGTATTTACAAGATTTATAACGACTATTTTCCATGAATTGATTTCTAGACGTATTGTTTTGATTTTTATAGACGATTTACTAATTACAGCTCAGAATGAACTAGAAGCTGTAGAAAGATTGAAAGAAGTGTTAGACGTAGCGTCACAATACGGGTTGGAGATCAACTGGAAGAAATCACAACTTCTGGTAAGACGAGTGGAGTATTTAGGCCACATCATAGAGAATGGTCAAGTAAAACCTTCACCTGAGAAGAGTGATGCTGTCAAAAGGTTCCCAGAACCTAGGAACACCAAGCAACTGCAAAGTTTCATTGGCCTCACGTCATATTTTCGTAAGTATATCCAAAATGTTTCACTGATTGCGAAGCCATTGACCGATTTATTGAAAAAAGATAGTATTTTTAAGTTCAATCAAGAACAAATGATTGCATTCGAGACTTTGAAGGACAAACTGGCAAATAATCCAGTACTTAAGATTTATAATGCTAAGTCGTATACTGAACTACACACAGATGCCTCAGCAGTTGCGTATGCTGCTATTCTGATGCAACGAAGTAACGATGATGGAAGTTTGCATCCGATTTACTATATGAGTAGGAAGACGTCAGAGGCAGAAAGTCGGTATTCTAGTTATGAGTTAGAGGCACTGGCTGTAATAGAAGGGATTAAAAAGTTTAGGAAATATTTATTCGGTAAAAAATTTAAGATAGTAACGGATTGCCAAGCGTTTCAGATGACGTTGGAGAAGAAAGACATGGCTATTTCACCAAGAGTTGCCCGGTGGATAATTTTACTGCAAGAATACGACTTCACTGTCGAGCACAGGAGTGGAAGCCAGATGCGACATGCCGATGCATTGAGTAGATACCCATATGTAGCTCAAATCACATCAGACTTTTACGAGAAATTAAAAGATAATCAAGCTAAAGATACTGCTTTGAAGGCGATAATTGAAATTTTGAAGGACAAGCCCTATGACGACTTTTGGCTAGAAAACGAAATTTTATTCAAGGGTCCTGAGAAACATTTGGTGGTACCAAAGAATATGGAGATGGAGTTGATTCGTAGCGCTCATGAGAATGGACATTTTGGTAAGAAAAAGACTATGGAATTGCTAAGAAAAGATTACTACATTAAGAGTATAGACAGAAAGGTTGAAGATTACATTCAAACATGCATACCATGTTTATTGGCAAGTCGTAAAGCAGGAAAGCAAGAAGGATTTTTGTCTCCAATTGAAAAAGGTGAATTACCATTGGATACATTACATCTAGATCACATTGGACCTATGACTGCAACGAAAAAACAATACAATCATATATTGACGGTGATTGATGCATTCACAAAGTTTACATGGATATTTCCTACAAAAAGCACAACAAGCCGAGAAGTATTAGCAAAACTACAGATTCACCAACAAGTTTTTGGTAATCCCAGACGCATTATTACTGACAGAGGAACTGCTTTTACCAGTGGAGAGTTCACAGGTTATTGCAAAGACGAGAAGATTGAACATATTACTATTACGACGGGTATTCCCAGAGCAAATGGGCAAGTGGAGAGGATTCATAGAGTGATGATTTCTGTACTAACAAAACTGTGTATAGAGCAACCAGGTAACTGGTACAAACATGTTAGTCGTTTGCAACAAGCACTGAACAGCAGTTTTCAGAGAAGTGTCAATGCTGCACCATATGAGTTACTCATTGGCACAAGGATGAGACGGCAAGCAGATCCTGAGATTTTAGATTTAATTCAACAGGAAAATCAAAACATTTTTATGAATAATCGAGAAGAACTGCGTATGAAGGCGAAAGAGCAGATTTTAAAAGTTCAAAACGAGAATAGGCGTGATTTTAATAAAGCAAGGAAGAAAAGTCGAGTCTATAAAGTTGGAGATGTTGTGGCTATACGACGCACGCAATTTGGAGTAGGTATGAAACTCAGACCGAAGTACCTAGGTCCTTATCGGGTTACCAACGTGAAGGGTGCCGATAGATATGATGTAGCTAAGCTGGATTCTGAAACTGAAGGGCCGAATAAGACGAGCAGTGCGGCGGATTCTATGAAGCCATGGCCTAGTGTGTAGGAAAACGATATTGATACTAGAGATGACTGAGGTTAGCGCACAGGTTTAGAATTCAATTTTATTTTAATTTTTCAGTTAAGACGATTAAAACATTACGTTTCCTAATGCCTTGAATTATAAGATTTGTTTTCGTTTATGTCGTAGTTAGTTAGTTATGTTTTAATGTGATGTTGTGTAATGGTTGTAAGTTTAAGATGTTTGTTGTTTCGATTTTATTTTTACGGTTTACAGCTTTTATATGTTTTCTTAAAGATTTCTTATTTGTATTAGTCTAGGGACAGACTAATTGCAGGACGGCCGAATGTGGGGATGACAGTATTGAGTGAATGAGAGCGAGGGTGTGTGAAAGAGAAAGAGTACGAGTAGGGAGTGTGGAGTTTTTGACAGAAGACGTAAAGACGAAAAGATTATTGTAAAGACGATATAAATTGAAATAAAATAGTTAAACGTTTTAAAGTGTTTGATTTCCCACATCCATTTTTGAAGGCTTCATGGCATCGTTACTGAATACTTTTTCACATATGAGACACATCGGCAAGTGTTGATTTGATGGAGATGCAATAAATCCGAACTTCAAGTAGTCCAAACTGTATTGTCTGCATTTTTTTTTCGTGTCCGCCATCATAAAACTCTCAGTAATCCTGCAAATAAAAAAATAAGAAACTAAGTACCTAAATTAAAAACAATACCTAATAAACTGTTAAATTTACTGGTAAATTTTTACAATTGAAACAACTGAGGCAACTGCAAACTGTTGCAAACAATCTACAGATAGCTCAACTGATCACTATCACACAGTGTGCAGTGGGGCAATGCTGATGCGCTGTGCCGGATAAAAACTGTTTGGTACTTACCCTGTTAATTTTTCATAAACTGCAGATATTGTGTGGTTACGCTATTAACTCGCGTAGGGAGCTCAGCATTTTGTAAATTCTTTTTCAGTCACTTTACTTCACTTAATTTAGCTATGTAATAACTTTGTAATCTCTTGAAATAAATGAGTACTTATATGAGTTATTATCGTTCAAGCTCCAACGAATTTCAAAACGCAAATGAACTTTCAACCTAAGTGCAACCTCGTTAAATAGTAAAATATCAGGAACATGTTTGGACTTGCAACTTGATCATGAATTCGTTCGTGTTAAATCGCGCAAGCGTCAAATAGAGAGCAAGTCAAAACGCGCCTGAAAGACGTACGCTCGAACTCATTATCTTGCACAAACTTGTCCACACTGACTTGCCGAGTTTTTCATCTTGTACGAACTTGAGGCTTTATATTACTACAACAATGCTATTTCCTACATAAATATTAATTATTCTTAGTACACGTAACACAACATAAACAATACAGTACCTACCTACCTATCTTGAAAGTTTTAAATAAGAACTTGTGTTAATTTAATAGGGGTCGATTTTTAGACCTCGTCGACCCCCATAATCAGTTTTCGTTTATGTCGACCCCTAGGAAACCGATATCGACCCCAAGGGGTCGATATCGACCACTTTGGGAATCCCTGTTTTAAAACATCTAGCAAAATCAAAAACAAATATTGACGTTAGGTGTAAAAGAGAAAAGTAAACAAAGGTGAACTCTATTATGTTCCTTATTTACTTTCCTAAAGCGCATTCTTCTAAGCAACTCAATTTAATATTTCTTTCCGACCACTAACTAGTTATGAACAAACACCTGGCTAAAAAGATAAGCACCCTTAAGCCACCTAAGCACACATAGTTTTCAAACATGATACATCTTCCTTGGTGTTGCCAGTACGAATGATGATAAATGTTGCCAGCAACGCGTCGAAATAGGTAATTTCGTACGTGGTAAATGCACTTTCAAGATGGCGACTTATGAAGATTTATGTATGTGTACCACACAAGGAAGAATATTTTCAGGTTATGGATGGCGACGGTCCTTTGCCATTTTAAATTACGTTAGCCACTCTTTTTTTATTTCTACGGGCGAAGTTTTATTTTTGAAGTTCAATTTTATCGTTGAGGAAAATGGCGGGCTTTTTTTTGTTGAATGCGAAGGTAATGTAGTATTTTTTTCATTTATTTCGACAAATGGAGGATTAAAACTTTTAGGAAAATTCTGGTGGGAAAGAAAATATATTGGATGAAACATAAAACAATCGTCTATGTAAGCGCAGGTATCCAGAGAGTCAGATATTTAGGCTAATTGCAAGAGCATTCTGCTTGTGAGATATTAGAAAATAAGTTTGCAAAAAATAGTCATAATTAAGAACAATTTTATGAGTAAAGCAGGTTCTCCTTTCAACATCAAAAGTACCAATAACAAAAAGCAAAAACATTTCAATTCGCCCAGAACTCACTCAACATTTCAGCATAGACCCAGAACCTCCCCCTGGTATGTGCATAAAATTAGGCTCACATAAAATGGCTGCCGCAATTCAGAGGGGTATTGTCCTGCACTGAATTGTTATACCTGTCAGTCTGTCTGTCCTGCTATAGCATTCCGGACACGTGCGCAACAAAACGATGAAAAAACTAAAAAAAACTTCTCCTGTCTGCATTCGACGCGCGACTTTGAGTTTGGATATGC
Source organism: Eugnorisma glareosa (assembly GCA_947578425.1). Taxonomy (NCBI): domain Eukaryota; kingdom Metazoa; phylum Arthropoda; class Insecta; order Lepidoptera; family Noctuidae; genus Eugnorisma; species Eugnorisma glareosa. Next base: position 3,256,777 of record OX387974.1, on the reverse strand, counting down.
ATTGTTGAACGTATTTGTTTACGTGCTATCAATAATATATTGTACGCCTTTCAGCGGCTTTGGAAACCTGTAAATTGTATAGGAATCCGAGTGTTTCAAAGTACTTTTTCTAAATAAATTTTGGCGGACTCTTGGACACCGTACAGAAAACAAGGAAACCAAATCTGAAAACATATATCAAGTTTAGTCGTTGGTTTTTATTTAGATCAGGTTTTGTATTTATAAGTATAATAATAGACATAGATAACTAGCTAATCTAAAAACACCATATTTACATCCACGTAATGCTAACTTAAAAACACAGATCGTAGATAGCAATCAATTAGTGCATTTGCAGTAAACCTCATTAAACTTCTGATGTATTAGTTTTCTTTGTTTCACTACTTCCGCTGTGAAATCAGTGGGGAATTTAAATTACTCTGACTCCGGCACTATTAAGTACAAGAGACGGACTTTGGCAATAGAATCGAGCAAGTCAGGAACTCGGTAAACTCCGTAATTAATGACTAGAAACCTATTAGATATGCATCATCAGATATGTAGCTTGTGTATGTCTTTAATGACCGAGATCGGGAGATCAGTGGAATTTCAAGAAGTGCCGTTAGTATTCTCTTATTGAATATGTTCTGAACTGTGTATAACGTCGTGGTTTTGGCGTTCTTTAGTCTTGCAGTTTAAAGGAATCACGACAATTTGGAAACAACCTGTATTTAAAATTTTGATACAAGAAATTGAAAACTCACCTTTTATTGCCTTTTCTTTGCAAGTCTCAAATAATGGTGGTCCTATCTACATTTTTTTTTCAAGGATAAACTTTTAATGTCAATGAATTGGGCTTTTAGAAAAATTCTTGTTGGTCTCTGTCATTCGTTTTCGTCCCAGTTTCCATTGTAGAAACTTTTTCGTCATGCCTTCGATTCGACGTCCGAAATATTTCGTTTGTCATTTTTACTCAGACCGACCTCTTTCGACCCCTTTACACTTTGGCTGAGCATGAGTCCGCATATTTTTGTGAAAGCATTTCATCCTTTAATTTAGTTTTTATGCTCTTTGTAATACTCTGCTTCCCCGTGGATGGTAGTGGTGTCGAGTTATCAATTTTAAAATCATTGCAATAGAGTAGGTAATGCTTCTCAGTGGGTTGACTCATTTCCAGGGACGCGATGTTAGCTCAGCGTTATACCACAACACAATGCGCCTTAAGCCACAACACCCCAGACTAAATTATGCAAACATTTTGTGAGCCACAAGTTGTGGCCCACAACTCTGAGTTTTTAGTAGGTACGGTCAGCAACAGAAGTAGCTTAACATATCGGTATTTTAATTATTTGATGTACAGGAATCCAGCTATAATTTTTAATGTTTCAGAAGATTATTTTTTTAAATATTCCTTACTCTTCAATATCTTGTTAGTAACGACTGATATCTAAAAAGTTTTTATTAAAAAACCTACTTTTAAACTTTGAGTAGTGTTAATCTACTTCTGATGCTGACTGTAACACCTACCTACATACGGCAATTTTAACAAAAGGTTACCTTTCCTTATAAATTACACCTTGTTGTAAATTAGCAGGTACAGTTACTAGGGGAGGACATTACTGAAAGAGCTTTAAAAACACCTCATTAGCATTGCCACAGAATAAATTTTTCGAGCAACCAAAACGGTACTGGAGCTTAATATCCAGGGAGCGGTCGAGTTAATCTATTCCTTCGTTTCTCTGCCCTCCTAGTACTTTACTACTGAATTTATTTAAATTTTAAAGTTGTCCCCGCTAACTGAGTGTGACTTAATTAAACTTTTATGAATACAAATTGATCTCCGTATTTTATTTTACTAAAATGTTTCATGAAATAAATGAAATTCTGCTTCGTAATATTAGGTACCTAAACACTTCTTTGGAATATATTTGAAATGAATAGTTACCTACATATTACTAACTAATTAAGAAAAGCACAGTAATTTACATGAACAACATTAATCAAAAACATTAATTATCCTGCTGACCTATTACACTTTTAGAATAATAATACCTTATTTAGATAAGTAATTGTTACCGCAAAATGTACAGTCCACAATGTGATGTACGCATACGCGCACACGCATTATCACAAAACAAAGGATATAAAATAATAAATGCTATGTTCTTCTGTTCAAAACATGCTAACAAGAAAGGCCTCAAAAGAAACTTTATTATAAGTGAACGTTATCTACATGTCTACATAAACTCATTAGTCTTCACAAAGTAAACATTGTGAAGCAAGTATGCCAAAAACGAAGTACAAACAGGCACTCGTTATTAGTTGTTATATAACTTAAAAAGTACCCCAGTTTATCGATACGTGGACATCGATTTGTAGATAATAATATAAATAAATAATAATACATACATTTATTTCAGTTAACTGTACAAACTTTTACAATAATTAGTTACCTATGTATACAGGCTGTCGTTTTGCAGCCTGGTCAAATTTAAGGAGGTATCTATACTAGTGACTCTACACCCGAAGCGATAATAAAAGGGGTAGGTTTTTTTTATGTTTTACGGAAATCGGTAAGCGTAAACCACCCCCTAGTTTCCATACTGTCCATAATTATACTGTGGAATAAACGTTGGCGTTTGTGTTTGTGACGGTGCGTTTATTGGGCTAGGAACAGACGGGCTGTGTTTTAATACGGGTGATTTATACTTACCGATATCCGTAAAAAAAAAAATGAAAAATCTGCCCTTTTTCCTGTCGATTCGGGTCGAGAATCATTAGTATAGATATCTCCTTGAATTTGACCAGGATGCAAAACGACAGCCTGTATTTCTTGATATTAAGGTTTAAATAAAACTCGTTGGTTTATCATTAAGTTGAAATAAAAACTGGGCATTGAACGACAAAAAAAGACATAATCGTAAAGAACATTTAATTTTACTGTTGAGTATTTCAGATAAAAACACTTAATGAAAAAGGACACTTGATTTATGGTTACGTTTAGATTGACACACTAGCGTGTAAAACTACTCTACTCCACATCTTAACAGTGCACCATTATCGATGTTAAAGTTTCCGCCAGTGATACTCTTCGCCTTGCTACTCGCTAGGAACAGGATCAAGTCCGCTACTTCGTCCGGGTAAGCCGCTTTGCCGAGAGGCGTGTACTTACCCCACTCTTCCCACATATCAGGTATACCGGCCGTTTCCAAAATATCAGTAACAACTGGCCCCGGACTCACTATGTTGACTCTTACACCAGATGGTGCTAATTCCAAAGCAGCAGTCTTAGAGAAATGTTCCAAACCAGCTTTTGATATGCAGTATGCCAACATCCATGGGCTGGCTTGTGTTCCTAATGTGCTTGAGATGTTGATAACATTTCCTCCGGTTTTAACAAGATACGGCGCTGCCAAGGTCGTGAGACTCACGACTGCTCTTAAGTTCGTGTTCATAATTGTATCGTAGGTCTTCAGAATTCCTCCATCAAGTATTCCTCCCGTAAACACAATACCTGCGTTGTTGACTAGAACGTCGAGTTTTCCGTACTTATCGATGGTTTGTTTGATGATGTCTGTTGCTGCATCTTCTTGAGAAACGTCTGCTTTTATGACGAGGGGTGTGTCTCCATGTTCTTGACATTGTTCAGAGACAGCTTTTAGCCTAGCTTCATTCCGCCCCACGATAGCAACGGAAGCTCCTTCTTTAGCAAATAATACTGCTGTAGCAGCACCGATGCCCGAACTCCCTCCAGTCACAATCACTACTTTATTTTCGAAACTCATGTTGTGAACGTCCAACAAACTACGCGCCTGCGCGTCGACTCGTGAGTGACTTGTGTAACATAGTGTTGATAATACGAAAACTGGTTATCGCAAAGATAATAATGAGTGTGCTTGAATTTTTTTTTTCGTATTATTGTCGTAACCTTGATGATATAATGTTACAGTCAGCTGTTTAGTGCATCAATATTGTTAATTGTATGTATACATGTGTTTGTGAGTACAAATACGTAGTTCTATGGATAACTTTTCATACAAATAAAAAATCAAAACTACAACTATTTTCTGTGCTTTATCTAAGTTAAATGTAATATTAATGTATAGACGCCAGCTCATCAAGCTACTCGAAACTGTCAAAATTTCCCAGTCAACCTTGAACGTAATGCTTATTAAGCCGTAAAGTTGAAAATCTATTAAATACATTTGACAGATTGTAGTAGCTTGATGTGCTGACGTCTGTTCTTCACTTTCCGAAATAAATAATGTTATTAAGTTTTTTAAATGTCATCATTAGACATGGTAAATATCCAAGTGCCCGCGACTTCGTCCGCGTGGATCTTTCTCAGCCTGGGCTATTTGAAAGAAATGCTTTGAGTTGGAATCAAGTCTATAACCTGCACAATCCAACCAAGTGTTTATTACGTTAAAACCATGGTGTAAATTGTCATACTAACGAACAGACAAAGTCATGTTGCCTTTTATAATAACAGGCTGAGAAAGATCTAAGTCCACGCGGACGAAGTCGCGGGCCCAGCTAGTAATATATAAGTTCTATCTGTTCATACGCGAAATCTCATATGGGGTCATTGTACTTATCATTATGAACAACTTTTACTATGGGACCAACACAGAAATCGCAAAAAAAAAATCGACAGCCCCATACATTTTTCTGCGCATAACTCGACAAAATGTACTGAACAGCTGATTTTTTTTTCGCGATTTCGGGGTTGGTTAAAGTTGTTCATAATGATGAGTACAATGACCCCTAAGAGATTTCGTGTATGAATAGATAGACCTTATATAGGATACAGGTTACGTGCCTAAATGTTATCTTACAAAACAAATCAGTACTGTGGCGTCGAAGTACCAGGAGAACAGTAATTAATGGTAGCAGCTGATCTGCTGACCATTAGCGGTGAACCCTCGAACTGTGGAGTATTTGTGTTTCTTGTTTGGATTGATGTCGTCGCCCGGGCCGCTACTGAATAAATAAACGTCCTGAATACGTCGATAGATGGTTCTAGACGTTTTGGACATGCTCTACATTGTTTTACCGAATATGGATGGTTTGCAAACATGTGAAAGTGTAATAAGATAAGATAAGATAATATTTATTTGCTACATGCGTCATACATACAAGAAAATGCATGCATGCTAGATGGTAACAAGAACAACGTTATTAGGTACAGGCATGTTTGCCACATGATGTGACGTGCAAATGTCCAGAAATATTACTAATTAAAACATTCTCATAAAAGAACAATAAATTAAATAATTAAAAAATAATAATAAATTTAAAATAACAAAAATGAAACAGAACATTAAAAACAAAAATAAGTTATTAAGACTAATATACAATAATCATTTGTCAACAATAAAAATAAAAGTAATACTTTTAGATTCAGGGTTTATGAAATAAAAAATAACTTATTGTTTGTTGACTTAATATTAAATTAACACCTGCAAGTTATAATCTAGTCTACATAGCAATCACATAATTTGATCACTATCAGATTTTCGCACAATGTTATCACTTCGTACCTCCACATTCTCCAAAGTAAACCAAAATCGAGTATTTTGATATAGAAATATTCAGCGAAAAAAACCTATCAAAAAACAAAGTATTGGTGACGTTTTTCTGACGAAACTAAAACCTCATCTAAAAAACCTCGTTTGTTAAAACCTAAGAGGCTCCATTATTTTAATATAACAAAATATTAATTTAAAATAGCTATCATAGAACTTAACCGACGATTTGGAGTGGAATAGGTTCTTACTTCAAATTGTTAGAGAGCTCATTACCAGGGCACTATACTGAATAAGGAAGACTAAAGTGGAGAGGTTTTTTATTAGACTTTGCCAGTTCGCTCCGATGTTGAACTTCACAATACTGCAATGCTGTTGGTTACGGAAAGAAAATTAAGTGAATATTGAAATAGGTTTTCAGTTCATTACATTACTTGGAGTAGGTATTTGGACGATATTCTATGAAACACTTTTTGTGTTTCAATATTAACACACACACACACACTTCACTATTAATCTGACTGATACTAAATGTTTTTTTTTCAATTCAAGTTTGTTTCTTTACTTGCCTGCTGAGGCCTTCCATTCAGTGACCCCATTAGCCAGGCCTCCATGCAGGCAAAAAAATGCTGGGATTATGCATGATACTAATTCTAGACAAGAGGATTTTAGCTACCTAATCACCTACCTAAAGTATGTATTTCTAAAGTAAGTAGCAAAATGTAATTTTGTTGGGGATTGAAACAATAAAGAAAATAAATTGTATTAAAACATTATTTTCCTCATTCCAACAGAGTGCAAGTACAGCTAGTAGGCATAATAAACTTTTAATCCATCAAATACTCGTTGTGAATTCATTCATATTTGCCAACTGGCAACACTACTGACAAATTAATGGCTAATGGAATTACTATTGTGATCCATCGACATGTTAGCTAAATAAAGGTAAATTCATATTTGAACAGTCGCTGTTCAATTAAATTGAATGGTTACTGTTCAATTAAATTGAATTGGCCGTTTAGTTATTAATTAATCATTCGTTAATATAAGATAGTTTCAATGGGAATTTGATTTGTGGTTCATTGGTTTTAAAACTATTATTTAGGGTCTGTTATAGTCGCAGTTTCCCTATATTCGTGAGTTAATTGAAACTGCAGTAAGGTGGATATTAGCTATCAGTATCAAACTAATTATAGCAAAAAAATACCTTGATGGTTTATGCCGTGCAATACTTACCATTACATATTCAGCCATATTACTGGAGTACCTACTTTAAAAGGCAAGCTCAAGCTAAAATCTGAATCCCTAGTCATCAATGTTTCAATTTGACACGCGAAGAAGAAGAAGAAATAAGAATATTAATTCGCCTATAATCCCTTCTTTAAAAATACCATAAAACCACCCTTCCGCAGTAAATTCAAATCAAACTTCAAAAGCATATTACCACAGTGCTGAATAAACAAGAAGGGGTACCAGGGCTCCATACATGGCAGACGGTCGCGTCTGAATCACTAGGCAAGCCCGATCTGTCAGTGACAGCCGCTAGGGGGCGCCTGGGAAATTGCACATCTCGACAAATTGCTAGAAAAAGAGCATATCGACGAGATGTAGGGAAATGACGTGACCAATGATATTGCGGGGTATGGGAATTTGGCATAAGACTTGTACTTAAACCATTCGTAATAGGATTCAAATGTTTTGCTGAGTTACTATTAAGTACGGTTTAACTTTCAAGGAACTTTTTAAAGAACCATTATACTATGTCCTGCTAGCTGTCGCATGCGACCATCGTGCGCGTCATATTATTATTAAAATAGGTATTACTTCCCTATCTGAAACGGATTTTGTTAACAATTTCAAGAGAGTCTATTTTTTTGCACGAAACCGTAATTGTTTTTATAAAAAAAAAGTAAGTTAAGTTATTCCTTATACCATCAGCAATATGCCAGCCAGTTAAAGTTCCGTCAAAATCGGCCCAGCCGTTTCGGAGATTCGTTGGAACAAACAGACACAGAGACAAAAATAAAAATGTTTTTTTGTTAATAACTACCTTAGGTATATACTTTCATATGCATTCATTAAAAAGCTCTTATTTTAAAATTACAAACAGACACTCAATTTTATTTCAACACCACTTCAATTAATCTGCAAATACTCTTGTAATAATTAATAATAGCAATACTTTATGAAGGAATGGGGTGCTTTCGTTGCCCAGGAGTGGGACAGTTCAGGCTGATAAAAATTAATACTCTAGTAGCTGAAATAATAATTACATCCCATCAAAAGGCCAATAAATAAAATGAAAACTTTTAAAACAGTGCTATTCTGCAATGTTCCTTTCTAGAACTAAGTGACGCATTTTGTTTTTAAATAAATCTTCTGTTTCACAATCCGAAACTGCACAAAACTGCGTCATATCAATGGTTTTACCTCTTGATACATATCACCATTGCTCATCAGCCACAGATTGCAGATACTAATTGATATCAAGACATGTTCTGCCTATGCATCTGCACAATTCGTCCAGATTATTGGCAATCAACGTTGAAACTGATTGAAATTTGCATTCATGATGATATCTACCAACGCAGCATACATATCACGCGATGCAGATTGTATCTTTATTGATACAGGCATTAATATCACGGTGAATTAATGGTGGAATGAAAATGGATGGAAATTTTTGTTTTTTTTTTTTTAAATTAATATGTTTTCTAGAGCCGTTTCTTGTAGGTTCTTGGTTTATATGAGATGTTCCTGTAGACACCTTTATATTTATAAAAATACGCGAAGTTCGTATTTTGATCGGCTGTATTTAATCATTTTAGTACAAAATGGCCGCTGTACATATTGTTAAGCTCTTTTCTTTCGTATAATTAGGTAATTCTCTAAAATACGATGCTAAAATAGATTAAACAAAAAAATAATTAAATAAGTTACGCAAAAGTAAAGTAAATAATAATTTATTACAAACCTCATTTTAATTAAAACTGCAAACATTCATCAGCCAAACTTTCAGAATTTTAAATTCATGACTCCACGTACGAAACTGTAGGACATGAAGCGTTTCAGAAACTTATAAACTTCGTAGAAACACGACAACAATACGACTCACGGCGTACTGAGCAAAATTGTCGTAGTGTTCGTAGTATTTTTACTTGAGAGGCTGACTTGTAAAAGTACGAGACTTGCAATTTGTAGGACTTGCATGCTTGCATAGCTTTTATTTAAAAGTTCGGATCTGCATGGTTACGTTAAGCGGTCTCGTATTTTATACTTTAAAACGAGTTTTGAAGATTCCTGTTGGCGGTCGGTATTTGATGGGTTCTTCATTCGTATCAAAAGCTCACAGTTAATGTATTTACCTACTATGTTACATAACCAGCCATGATTGTAGCAAAAAAATACGAAATATCATTTTGATTATAGACGGCTTCTCTATAAATATGTAAATTAATATCCATTGGCTATGGATCGCAAGCTCGTGAATTGTGATTGATGACATTTTTCTGATTGATCACTTTAGCGATCGGAATATCGGAATCAAATTCGTCTGCTTCCACGAAATAAAATAAATGGCAGTGCCTAGTAGTTGAAAACAAAACTGTGTCAAAAGTAAAAATAATATCAACAACCTAACAAGTACAATAGTACATTTTGATATAAGTGGGGAAACTTTGTTATTGCATTCGGCAGCTCGGGTGTTATGGAGCCGAGAACTGCAATAATAAGTCCCCACGCGTATCAAACGACGTTTTTCAATACACTTTCGAAGAAATAAAATATTAAAACAGAAAGTATTTTTGTCAGGAATTACTATGAAACTATGATTTAATTTGCTTTTTTTCCGCGCTTTGCTTTCGCCAGGCTGAAGAAGAAGCAAAGGTGTGATGCCGCTATACAGCCCAATATGAAAAGAAGAAAAATCTAATATTTTTGCAAATAAATGTTAATTTGTTCATAAAAGTAAATATTTGTTTTAAATAATCATGTATATCTATGATATTCTATTTATAAACACAATTTACTAAAAAAATATTTACTCCGTATAGACGCATATCTCTTTGCCGAGATTAAAAAAAAACAATCACCACCGATTAAAGCTATAGTCATTGAACCCATTTGGACTTATCTGTGGAAATTTTTATTTCCGCACGTGTGCGGAAAAATATTAAAAAATCCACGGGTGTGAAATACATTGCATGTTGAACGTAATCGTAGTGCGATAAGAACCAGTTTTCGAGAAAGTGTATTGAAAATTACTTTATTCAATCCACCCTAGCCATTTATTAATTACCGTGATTCATGAAAACCGCTGCTATGTAATTACTGTCATGTTTTCTTTTTCCAAACGTACCAGGCTGTTAGAAAATAAAAGGAGTTACTTCAATTATCCCGGCATATCCGCTGTCGCCAGTGAAAGAGGCGACAATTTAATTACATTGATGACATGCGAATATTTGGAGCAATTTAGACAAACATTTTTGTATTCCCCTGTTTGCCCTGTACCCGTACCCTTTTACGGGACGGCGGTCAGTCCAGGTGAGGTTATATTGGCACTGGAATGAACACCTGTGGAAATATTATGTAATCCTAGTACTTGGTTCGCTGATTTAGTTGCTGTTTCGGTAATATTTCAGGAGTTCCAGGCATTTTTTAATACTTTTATCTCTTAAGTTAATTTTATTGGGCATTGTTTTTGTTATCGAATTCATCTAATATTTTGGTTAAAAGGTATAGGTACTTACTGTCCATGAAACCATTTGGTGGCCTACCATGACGTCTTAAAGCAGGAGTAATTCCAGTGCAGGAAAGAGATGGCGCTAGACGACCTGTATAGCACTGTCTCTTTCCCACACTGGAATTACTCCTACAGTAAGACGTCGTAGTAACCCCCTGATCTACACTGCCCCAGACATACCTCCGCATAACTATTTTGAATTTTAACTGACCAGCTGCCGTTGATCTTGTACGAACTTTAAATTAAGTAAATACTAAAACTTAATTAGTTCTTCGATATGGCTACACACAACTTTGTTCTAGATTTTCCAACCAATTATAACTTGCTCAATATTTTCCATTTACTTTCCAACAGTTTGATTTTCTTTATTGCTATTTAAAACAGGATTAAATCTTTAAATTTCCTTATTCAAATAATTACGTTACCATACGCACTTTACCTTGTATAAATATAACCGGAGGTATAAAGGCGTGCGCTCACCGGCGGTTATCACGCATGAGCGCTGATCAAACGCGATTATCTGGCGAAGCGTGCGCGGGACACCTCAGCGAACAGAGACCGTCATCGCTTTTTAATGTGTGCACACGCCTTTAGTTTTTGTTTTTATTTTTATTTTGTGAGTGAAGCACTGGTAGTGTTCAAAGACTGCCAAGTTTTTATTTGAGTTACCTAATTAGCTTGGGAATATTTTATGCTTTTCCACAGCTCGGAATATTCTATGAATCTTTTAAAGGAGAAAGCTTTTATTTCGGAGTAAAGCATTGAAAATAGAACTATTACTTATTTCATTATTCAATACTATATATATTTATATAATTTTGCCACGATTGGTTGCCATTTTCTTTCAGTAAACTTCCAACTTTTCCACCACGTAATTTTCACATCCTTATCCTTATTTCCTAACTAATATATGCGAAAGTAAGTTTGTTTGTTTGTTACCTTTTCACGCCTAAACCACTGAACCGATCATCCTGTAATTTTGCATATACGTTGTCAGGTGTACAGGAACGGACATAGGGTACCTTTCACCCAGAAAAAAAGTACTGTTCCCGAGGAAAACAGCAATAACGTTCTTATGATAATAGATGGCGCCACGTGTCTTTCGAATCACGATGGAATTATAATTATAACTACCTACCTACAACTCGAATTGACTGTCTAATTCTAAATTAACGCGAGCGAAGCCGTGGGCAAAAGCTAGTGGTATTTAGATTCAAAGGAGGATTTAAAACGATTGCTACACGTAATCATAAGGACACTTGGCAACACAATTTCGAGTCTCATCAAATCGTATTGAATTTTACACATCCTGAGGACGGAGCTACCGGCTGGCTCAATGAAAATGGCATACCTGGCGGATTCGGTCTTTGATATATTTTGTACACATCAAGGAAATTAATAATTTAACTTACAAAATGTAGATTATTATACTTCCTTGATAAAAACTGCAATATTATTATTTCGGTTATTATCGTGTTAGGTCGTCTAATATAATTGAATACTTCAAATATTATTGATACCCATTGTAATAAATAAATGTTTTCAGTAGATGTCTAGAAGTAATGCACTTGTAAATTTATTAGATAGTATTTAATGGTTTTAATGTTTTACTAATTAATCTGTATAAATAATCGTGTAATATTAACTCATTAATGATTTAAGTTTGTCAAAGTATTTCAACTGATTAATTCATTCTTTGTTGGTCACTAATTAACTAAAGGTTCCCCACTGTGAGTCGTGGGGCCAGGCAAATTGCTATGATATCGCTTCGTCCGCAATTGCGGGCAGTCCCCCCCGACCCTTGCCAGAGCCAGCCCGCGATGCTGAGCCGGTAGTTTTAAATCAGCCCCTAAATAATATCACTCAGATCCAGCCTGTCCCTTTGCTGTCCTCCCCAGCGACGCCCTAAGCGGAGGCTCGTACCCCACAGGGGGTGCGGTGCCCTTAGCGAGTGGTCGCTTGGCTTTTAAGTATTTTAAGCCCCTGCCTGGAGGCCTTACATTCTAAGGCATCCACAGGATTTGCCCGGTTAAGCAGTAGATTTTTTTTTTTGGCTTTTTGAGATGCAAAAGCCAAAAAAAAAGAAAATGCCGGCAGTCGTTGTGGAACACTGAGTGAAGAAACAAGTGTAAATTGTACTGTGGTTTATTAATAAACGTTGTTTTGTGATTTCTTTACGTATTTTATTCCTGGCCAATAATCGAATGACATAATTGGAAACATTACGTTGGGAAATTCATCATGACAATATAAAACGATAATATGTTTTTTACCATTGCCACTCGAAAAGGGACATTTTATTCATCGATAGCAGTGAATAAAACGCTCTTTTACTCACTGAGTGAAAAAAGAAACATTTTGAATTTGGAACAAGCACGAATTATGAACAAAAAATAAATAAAACGTGCAAGAATATCTGAATTTCGAAAACTGTCCTAATTTTACTATAAATTTTTAATGTTTATATTTAATCCTTTGTTTTCTTATTATATTACCGATTATTATAATAAAATGTGATAAATACTCATCTGCGATGTCTCAGTCTAAACTTATGCCATATTTATTACCCACGACGGATCAGAGACGGAAAAAAACCCAAGAATAGTCGTCGGGGGCTGAACATTGCAAAAATAGTTCATTTCATCGCAGCTCCCGACGGATATTCTTGGGTTTTTATTTTTTTATTTTTGTGTCGGGTGTTTTTAATTTATTTTATTCTTTTCAATTACTTTTTAAGCGTCGTGGGTTTTTTCAAAAATTTTAATTTTTGGGGTCGGCTTCCAGTCTAATCGGATGCAGCTGAATATCAGTATTTTACATGGAGCGACTGCCTGTCTGACCCAGAACACAACCCAGTTAGTACTGGGTGGGTAATAAGGTACCCCTTGGTAAGACTGGTTGTCAGACTTTCGGGCCACTGATTACCTGTAACAACTGTCAAAGAAATACAAATGACAGCCGGCTCAACGGCTTTACGTACTTTCCGAGGCACGGAGGAAACTCTGTTTGTAATGAATTAGTGGTCACTCATCCACAGACCGACCTTGGTATGCCCGGCTTAACCTTGATGATCGACCCGAGTGGTTGTTATTATTAATCCACGAGAAATATAAATAATATACTTCTGTTTATTTTCTCGCAGTCAATGGTAAAAAGTAGAGTACACAACTCGTGAAAAAAATAATTATCTCGGTTATTGTATCCCGCACTCCACTCAGGATTCTACTCTAGAATCCCTTGCTACGCTCGAGATTCTATTCTAGAATCCTTCGCTGCTCTCGGGATACAACTTAGTCCCTCGAATTAAATTCCCTTTTTTTCACTTGTTGTATAATCTACTATTTCTTTCAACTAGGTAGTAGTTAAGCGATCACAAAGAACGTCTTTTTTGCTTAGAACCAAAACAACCGGAAATCTCATTGTTGCACAGTTTTTCATTAATGCACTGTTCTTTTATTTTTTATTTAGATATTATTTTACTACAAAGATTTACTGTCTCCCATTAAGTTTACTAAAAAATGTATGTATTTGATCAAAAAGATAAGGGTTTAAAATAAAAATTGGCTGAATAAAATCCACTTGGTGAAAAAAAAAATACAAATGGCGCGCATCCTATCTATCCATCTATACAAGACTAATGTGGATGCGGCCGACGAACCAAGAAGTCCTCGATTGCAATATATTGCGATGGATAAATGAGCTTGTTCTAAAAGATAATTAATCAATAATTTGACAGTACTGTATTTACATATTATTTAACTTAAACAAAGTTGATACGATCGAGGGGCTTTCCTTTGAACTGCCTATACTATGTACCATTTTCAAGCTCTGTACCAAAAATCAATTAAATAGGAGCAGTAGTTTAGTTTTTGCCCCCTTTGAACACGAGGTGTCTTTCCTAACAGCTGATTTTTTCTATACGCTTAGGTCATGCACCTTATAACGATAAATCTTGCCGCTGTGACGCAAATCACAAGTACAACCAAATATTTTCGCTAAAAAGATGCCAATTCAAACAAGGAAGCAATAAATACACACTGTCACTTTAATTACGAAAGTGACAATCATAGCAAAACATCCCGCGCGTAAAAGAAATAGAAATAGGTGTGTGTGTTGCTAATGTTGCTATTGCATCCTAGATCCTTGCGATCGGGAAGTGGGGTGGGGCCTCTAATAAACTTGTTTTTTTCAGTGCGCCGCCGACGCTATCCTTTTGGAACGTACTTGTGTTACGTAACACGGAAGCTCCTGCGCCGCTTTTGTTTTATCGTACTCGCGCGCTGACAATTATGATTTTCTTTTGTTATTGTGATATTTGTGATAGGACACTAAATAAGTTTAAGACAGTATTCAGTATTAACAGTATACATAATTCAGTATTCAGCTTTTAGAACCTCCGTTATTATATCCCATGATACCAGGAACGCATAATTGCCAAGATAAGGCGTTTTATGTTAATTATACACATTACATGTTAACGATATCGATAGTCCTATCGTAATTAGACATAAATCTAAAGTACCTGTCAGTGTGGTGTTAATGATTACTTCGATATCAAGACAAGATTAAAATGTTTTACAAAATTAGCTTATAAATATAAGTGCATGTGACTAAAATGTCGATATGTCGTCGTGGTTTTTAGTGGAAACTAACAGAGCATTTAACAAATTGGCAGTTATCTTACGGCTCCAAGGATAACGAAGGTAAAGTTTAATTAAGTTGCGTATTATTGTGAAACAGGCTGGTGTCCGCAACTCCACGTGTAAAGCGCGAGTTTTGCGTAAAAATACTCTCTAACAAAGCCGACAGGCACTTGTTCATGATGGGTATCATTGCGATTATTATATATATTTGTTTTGGGCCATACCTGCGAACCATTTAGTTACGGAGACATTGACAACAAGTTTTAAATGTTATAACTTTCCTTACAAAAAAACCTTACGTTTTGAGTGCGTTAGATTGAGCAATATTGTAAACCGTGATTTTTCAAATCAAGAAAGAAAGTTGTTTTTCACCAATAAATAGTTTTTGGTTTTACTTAGTTTGATGTACAGAATGCTTGTTTGACGGCTTTGTGATGGGTCCTTTTACGTACCGTTGAGTAAGTACATTGTTTACATTTTTGTACCAGCAAAAATGCTTTATTCTTGTTTACAGAAAAATTAGTTTGGTGAAGTGGGTATAGAATGAGCATTCTTTTGGCCTACACCAATCTCATTTAGTACACAAAAGAATTCTGAATGATTTTACACGGGTACCCATTATAACCTTTTTGAATTACTTAAGCCCAAAAACTCTCATTTGTTATTCAAAAAGTCAAAACAAACGTTTTATTGTAATGATGTTTATAATTGGTTCACGGCGTAATAGGAGTTCAACAATGTGAGAGCGTGTCCGACCGTTCATGAAAATACGTTAGCTATGCAAATGAATACCAGTCCGTTTTCATGTCACCCTGGTAATTCTACCATTCTACGGAATGGTGTTATACGTAACATGACACATTCTGCTACCTGGATAACAAACATTGAAATTACCGCAATTTACATAAAGAGGTGTTATTATTGTCTAATTCGTGTTCATAAATACGAAATTATTTTATGTAAATTAGATAAAATTACGCCTAATCACGTACGTTTTATTTTGACAATGTGTTGCATTATTATCAGGTTGTTATCTACAGGAACAGTTCAGCAACCAGTGAAAAATAAAAATATAGCCACCCATTTCACATAATTCCATAAATGTAGAAAAAGTTTCTTGAAAGTTAAGAAATAAGGCTGCAGCAAATAGTTTTCAGTTGCACCGCGTTTTCAGTTAATTTTGCTGACCGTTTTAAAGTTCACAAAGCAGTAAAATCTATATTTTACTTCTGCGATAAAATTACTTTGCCCGAAGTTTCTTTTCTACTTCATTATTTGTACAGGACTTTTCCGATTTGACCTAGAAGTACGCACAATTTTGACCTTTAAATATTTCCACAACCAACCAGAGCGCCTATACATACAAGTATGTGACCATCGCTCCCAAAGCGTTTCGTATTTCTGCAACGACTGTCGACAGAATTCACTTGAACTTTTCGGCAGCATAAGTCAATTCAGTACATTTTTGACTGTTGCATCATCGAGACCGTTGATAGAATGTCAGTTTGTCTAGACACGTTGAACATTTTCAGTAGGATAATAATATTATCAAATAATGCGAAAGTTTGTGA
The DNA here is from genome assembly GCA_947578425.1 of Eugnorisma glareosa. Taxonomy (NCBI): domain Eukaryota; kingdom Metazoa; phylum Arthropoda; class Insecta; order Lepidoptera; family Noctuidae; genus Eugnorisma; species Eugnorisma glareosa. Next base: position 3,240,315 of record OX387974.1, on the reverse strand, counting down.
GGATGTATGGATGGATTTTTGTTATTCTTTCACGCAAAAACTACCGAAAGGATTTGGATGAAATTTAGCACATAGATAGTTTATAACCTGCATTAACATATAGGATACTTTTTATCCCGGTACTTCGACCCTGTGGGACAGTACCGAATACCATGCGGGTGAAACCGCGGGCATGAGCGAGTGCGAGTAAGTTAGATTAGGTGATTATCTCAAATGGGTGACAGAGAAAACGTGACACTACAAACTTTCTTAAAACTCGACATGCCAAGCCTGCTTAAGTTTTGTTTCAACTGTACTTACCGAATTCATACGATTATTTTTCTTGAACACACAAAAGTACAGACCGGATTAATCAATTATTCATGCACGCTACTAGCTTAACATATCCACGAAGTTTCTAGTACCTACGGACTGAGACACCTTTATTATGTTAATACACTTGCAGATTCTGCAATGCACTCCGTTCTCCATTCGTATCAGAGTGCTTACCTATGTAACGTTCAAGTGAATTTCTACTCTGAACAATTATGAGTGCCTAGTACCTCAAGTTTATTTACGGGGGGTCTTGTGTGGGATTTTGTAAAGTTATATCATGTCTTAGTTTAATTAGTACATGAAACACGGGGTTTGCATGTTTTTGGTATATGTTTGATTACCTAATTGTTTGATTAACTTTTTTTTTTTTCTTTTTTTTGCAGGTAAGTGGAGCTCATTGTTAGGTGGACATAAGATATTCACACGCCAGATGGTAAGTCGAGCTAACAAGAAAATAAAACCGTCGGTTGGACTACATGTAGCAATTGGATTTGCAATTTTATTTTTATAACCCTTATCGACTAATATGGAATACCCTAACCAGGAGCCAATAAATATAAGAAACTCAAAACAAAAACATATTCAAAAGCAATCTATGTATAAACATCGTTCTTTTTAATCTATAAACTCGTTCAGTATACATAGAAGACCTTAGGGACGGTTCCAATTTGCGGATACCAATCATGTGCTATCAACCGAATCGTTTTGGATACACGCACAGACTCGTAAACTGAACCTACCACAGATAATATGTAAACCGTTATTATACGCGGGAGACTTACTGCTTAGATGCATGGTGTATTCGGGACTTCGGTTTTTTCATAATTTCTATGCCAATTCCATTGAAATCTGCCTTGGGTACCAGCATCAGTTAACGTCCAATCCCATGATTAACTAATCATCAGCTATCTAGCCTTATCAAAATTAAAATCAAAGCATTATTTCAAGTTGGCCAGTTACAGGCACTTTTGAATTGTGGAAACAAAGACAACAAAAAAATCAGTCTCAGTCACAAGGCATAACTGTGAAAGTACTACAGTTGCCCATCCCGTTTCCAACTACCTAACGGTATACAGGCTGTCGTTTTGCATCCTGGTCAATTTCAAGGAGGTATCTATACTAATGATTCTCGACCCGAATGATAATAAATAGGGTAGTTTTTTTTAATTTTTTTTATATTTTTCTGAAATCGGTAAGTGTAAATCACCCGTATTAAAACGCAGCCCGTCTGTTCCTAGCCCAATAAACGCGCCGTCACACACACAAACGCAAACGTTTATTCCACAGTATAATTATGGACAGTATGGAAACTAAGGGGTGGATTACGCTTACCGATTTCCGTAAAACATAAAAATAAACACCTACCCTTTTTATTATCGATTGGGGGTCGAGGATCACTAAAAATACCTCCTTGAATTTGAACAGGATGCAAAGCGACAGCCTGTATAGGGGTCGGCTCCCAGTCTGACCAAATGCAGCTGAATACCAGTATTTTAACTTGAAGCGAGTAGCTGCCTAACTTACCTGTTCAACCCTAAATCTAGGCGACGATTAGATAATTTAGTAATTAGCTTTAAGTTAATGGAACTAGAAACATAGTAACATAATCATAATCTTTATTTTGCCAAAAAAATAACAACTTTACAAAAAATTAACACTAGTCCTTATTTTCAATGAAGCTAAAAGATTAGATACTCAAATAATAACTCAGTACACAATAATAAATTCTGGTTGTTACGAAACCGATTTAGGCTGACCCCCGTAATAGTTATAAACTGTATTAAGGTGGGACAGGTTTCCTCGTTCTTAGTTAACAATATTATAAAAAGCCGATTTGAGAGAAAATACTAATTTTTTTTTCAATAATATAAAGCAAAACTGCGGGTAAAATGTATCAAACATTCAATATGTTGTTCATGTAGTTTTTTTTTAATTGTTTATTATTTAGTAGCGTATAAATTCAGTATATTATTATGGATTTTTTTATGTTAAGTTTGTTATCAAATATTTGCATTGTTTTCTTTTTACTTTAAATAAGACAAAAAAGACTGATTTAAAAAATAATAAAAAACAATTATTTTTTTAACTAGAACAAAAATTAAAAATAGGTAAAATGAATAAAAAATACACAAACAAGGCCAATTTATACAATCCCTATAGATTTTTCCAGTTGTTCGTTTGCGGCAATTGGAAAAATCAATGGAATAAATAGGGTGAAAAGGAACTCCGCCGGTAAAACGGTACCATGTATTCAGTACATAATCCTGAACCCCCCCCCCCCCCCCTCACATAGAAATTGGATGGGTCCGAATGATGTACTAAATACGTGGTAATTGTTTTATAACCGCAAATAAAGTACAGAATATAGTGTAGAAAAAAGTACCTAAAAAATATTTATTTGATACAGGTAAAATGTTAAAACCGAAAGAAACTGAACGCTGAAAGTTTAAAAAATATTTTCATGACATAGGTACCTATGTTGGTTGGGTTTCAGGTCGGCACAGATGCTGAAACCACATTGTTTTATACATTGCGTGCTTGCGTAAATCAAAACGAATTTTATGAACATATATTTGGGAAGCTTAGGGTTTTTCCTAAAAGTATATTGCAATTTTGATCCTATTTTTCTGGATTCCAAAAATATAACTAACAACAGCATTGCGATTCTGTCTGTGATTACTCTGTACAATTGAAATAGAATATTGAAGAATAGTCATGCAAACCGGTCATATAATAAGTACAAACTCAGGCATTTTTTTTTTTGTTTTAAATAAAAATCTTTATTTATACAAAAACCTTCAACATTGATTTAAAACTATTATGACACATAAATTTCGGTGAAATAAAGGTAATACAGATAGAGTAACCCTGACTCCCAATCTAGGAGATCCTGTGACTTAGGAGTCAGATTGTCTGTCGGGGTAGGCAGAAACTACGATGCTGGCATGCTAGGTACTTTGGCTTCGTCCAAGTTCATACATCGGGTCATACACTTGTTTATATATCTCTTGTTTTAAAACTCTTTAATTATTTCTTTCTATACTTATTTGACAGTCGTTACAAATAATCAGTGGCCCGAATGTCTGACAACCGGTATTATCCAGTACTAACTGGGTTGTGGAGGTCAGACTGGAGGCCCACCTCAACATAGTTAGCGAAAAGCTAGGCAGATAATGAACATTTCGTTTAATAGAGGAACAACTTATAATTCGAATAATAGGAATAACCTATAATCTATTGCATTTCGAGTTTCAAGCCCCAAACTCCGACTTTTCCGTGCTTTCACGATATTTCTCGCCATTCCCCGTCACGCGTTCTAACAGTAAAATTTATAGTAATAAAGCAGTTGGTTCACCTCGTATAATGCCCTCATTTAAGCACGTACCTCTTTCCATTCTAATACTAATATTTTACATGCAAAAGTATCTGACTGTCTATTTCCTTTTCACGGATGAATGAAATTTGACACACAGTGGACCATGACCTGAATTATTAGGTCATAGGATACATGTTTGTCCCGGTAGTTCGTTTCCGTGGGATCATTATCGACCTCAACGTGGGCGAAGCCGCGAGCAGAGGCTAGTGACTCCATATACCTACTTAGTGAAGCTTCTGCAAGCTATTCATTGTTCACATGCCATGTGTTGTTAAACTGCAGAACCACTTTCTCTGAACTTGTGGCGTCTGAGTTTGGGACTACAGAACTATTAGATGAAATCCTGTGGTACTTTGTTGAGGCGTTGAGCAACTAAATAGGCTTCATAATATAATAACTTATCTTGTGTCCTATTACATTTATATCTCTTTCCATTTTAAAGAATTCTTAAATTCATTTGTTTTTTTATCGTGTGGTTAGTGCCTAACCTGGTGTCAGAGTTTTTATCGTTTAGTTAGTAGGCCTAACCGGATCTGGGACTTTTGCGCGAAAGACACTTGCGCGAACCCATTTGCGCGAAAAGATTAATGCGCAATTGGACATTTGCGCGAACAGACATTTGCGCGCCAGGACACATGCGCGAATGGACTTTAGCGCAATTGGACATTTGCGCGAACAGACATTTGCGAGCCAGGACATATGCGCGAATGAACTTTTGCGCGACTGGACATTTGCGCGACTTAATGGTCAAAGAGGTTTACTCTGTGGAGTAAACATATCATCACGCCTGTTATTACTTGAAGGCAGTTTTTTTTTTCTTTCCGTCATGGGTGTCGTTTTCATGGTTTTCGGGGTCACTGATTACGAAAATGGGGTCAAAAAGAAAATCTAAGATGCCCCTTTTTCGTAATCAGCAACCCCAAAAACCATGAAAACGACACCCATGACGGAAAAACCAAAAAAAAACCAGGGCACCATCTTGGATTTTCTTTTTGACCCCATTTTCGTAATCAGCGACCCCAAAAACCATGAAAACGACACCCATGACGGAAAAACCTAATATTTTCCAGGGCGCCATCTTAGATTTTTTTTTTAACCTTATTATCGTAATCAGCGACCCCGAAAACCATGAAAACGACATCCATGATGAAAAAAACCAAAATTTTCCTCGGCGCCATCTTCTATATCATTTTGACCTCATTTTCGTAATCAGCGACCCCAAAAGCCATGAAAACGCCCCCATGACGGAAAGAAAAAAAAACTGCCTACTGCAAGTAATAACAGGCGTGATGTTATGTTTACTCCACAGAGTAAACCTCTTTGACCATTAAGTCGCGCAAATGTCCAGTCGCGCAAAAGTCCATTCGCTCATGTGTCCTGGCTCGCAAATGTCCGTTTGCGCAAAAGTCCATTCGCGCATGTGTCCTGGCACGCAAATGTCTGTTCGCGCAAATGTCCATCGCGCAAAAGTCCATTCGCGCATTTGTCTTTTCGCGCAAATGGCTTCGCGTAAATGTCTTTCGCGCAAGTGTCTTGATACCGGCCTAACCTGGTGTCAGAGTTTTTATCATGTGGTTAGTGCCTAACCTGGTGTCAGAGTTTTTATCGTGTGGTTAGTGCCTAACCTGGTATCAGGGTTTTTATGACGCCCATGGGACTCTGTCTAGCCTTTAAATTCACTTACAGACCAATAACGCACAAACTGCGCCGCTGGGTCTGGAAGCATGAAATGCTGCCTGATGTAATGAAAGTCCTGCCGGGGTTGCGGGACTGTTCGAAAGAGATACCGCGGCCCTGGAACACAAAGGGCAAAGGAAGGAACATGAATGGGTTTTAGTCAGTAAAAATCTGACACTCCCTCCTGCTCAGCCAAGAGCGGGAGGGGTTATTTGATGATTTCCCATCGGTTAAAAAAAAAAATGTAATGAAAGTGTATTTTTAAGGAAAATATGGAAGTTGGTTCCTAATTTTTGCCGAAGAGTAATCCAGTTGGGCACTTGGCATGTAGTGGCTTATAAATATGTAGTTTGAATGGAGGGACATAAATAGATTCTTGAATGCAAAATAGTAAGCCATATTTACTCACAAAAACTATTTTGCATTCTCTTTCTTTCTTTGTTTCTATTCATTATCTTCTGGTCTGAAACGGAGAGCTCGATTTCAGGAACCCGACTAGCCTTCAATTTTCGCAATTAGCGAGTATCCCATTTTCCAAGTAAAATCTACGACTATATTGCCCCGAAAAACCTTCAACTTTAAAACCTGAAAAGCTTATAAAAACTGCAATCATCTGACATACTTCTGTCATCTGATATGATTCAGAATTTATCACATTTCGGCACATCGACATCGGTATGATTTCCGAGCCACTGGCCGTAAAAACGATAACGGTTTTTATTTCCCTTCATTCCTACGTTTACACATATTTTTTTATAATGCTGCTTACTGATTTATCGGGTTTTATATCAATATTGCGAACCAGTTTGATACTTTTGCCAATCATCACCATTAAAGTACATTTACCAGTAGTAATTTTTTCCTAAGTTGTATTTGATGTAAGTCGTATTTTATTTATTTCATTATATCTGCAACGGAGGCAACGTCTTATTGAAAACACGGTATTTCAGTAAAAACGCTAAATTACGTAATAGTAGATTAAACAACAAGTGAAAAAAAGGGAATTTAAGTTGGATCCCGAGAGCAGTGAAGGATTCTAGAGTAGAATCCCGAGCGTAGCAAAGGATTCTAGAGAAGAATAGAAACAGAACTACTATCTAACTATTTCTTTCACGAGTTGTGTACCCAATTTTTTACCATTGACTGCGAGAAAATAAATGGAAGTGTAGTATTTATATTTCTTGTGGGTTAATAATAACAGTTACTCGGGTCGATCTTCAAGGTTAAGCCGGGCTTACCAAGGTCGGTCTGTGGATGGGTGACCACTAATTCATTACATACCGAGTTTTTTTCCGTGCTGCGGGAAGTACGTAAAGCCGTTGAGCCGGCTGTCATTTGTAGTTCTTTGACAGTCTTTAGGCTGCTTTTCCACCAAAGGTATGCTATGCAACGTTGCTATGGATGCGTTTGGTATCCACCAGTCATATTCATTGGACCACATAGCATAGCACTGGAGGAAACTAATTCAACTAAGCCTCGTTTTTTATATGGAAGAATGCGTGCTATGGGTGCGAGCTATCGATGCGTGCTATGGATGCGAGCTATGGATGCATGCTTTGAAACAAGCAAAGCCCGTGCCTTCTCTATTACTGATACGTAGCATAACTCGAGCTGCGCATCTTCCCTGCACAGATGTCTTGCGGAGGCGCATTTTCGTAACACATCTTACTCGCTCCGCTACATAGCTTAGAATCAGTGGAAACGGTCACGTAGTTTCGTAGCTTAGCTTTTACATTCTCGCAGCATAGCTGCATAGCACATCTCTGGTGGAAAGGCGGGTGCCTTTCCACCAGAGATGTACAGATTTACAGGAAGTCAGTGGCCCGAAAGTCTGACAACCAGTCTTACCAAGGGGTACCGTATTACCCACCCAGTACTAACTGTGTTGTGTTCTGGGTCAGATAGGCAGTCGCTCCATGTAATTAATTCAGCTGCATGCGATCAGACTGGAGACCGACCCATTCCGACCCGAGAGACCCGAGTTCATTATACTATAATCGGTAACATAATAAGAGAACAAAGGATTAATATAACATTAAAAATTTGTAGTGAAATTAGACTTGTTGGCGGCACGTTTTATTATTTTTTTGTTCTTATTTCGTACTTTTTCCAAATTCAAAATGTTTTTATTCACTCAGTGAGTAAAAGAGCGTTTTATTCACTGTTATCACACTAATATTATTATAAAGTTTGTATGTGTGTTTATGTGTATGTTTGTTACTCCTGTCGCGAAAGATGAAATCGCGATGTTCCAAACCTATAAATGTAAATATATAATTGCACAGCACTAATGAGATGACAACACTAAATCAGTATGAACAACTTGACGCCACCAAACCTAAGCCGCTCTCACAGAGCATCATAATATTGCCGCTCTTTTCAATACCGCCATGACAGGTTTGGATAAAAGTTAATTTGAGTAAATTCAGTGCAAGAAGATTATAAGGAGAAGTATAATTCTTGTCACTCGTGAGGCGTCGCCACCTGGATAGCTAAGTATTAACTTTCTGTTTATGTAAAGATTAGAGATTTGGTATGTTTAATATTGATGTTATACGAAAGTATTTTTGCTTGCTTGAATAATTTGGTACACCTAATCTGTTGGAAGTGATGGTCGTGTCTTCAGCTGCGGCTTTGGTTCAATGAGATGCTTCCATGATCGCAGCTAAAGGTATAACGACGACCCTCACGCGCTACTAGTCCGGACATTCGAGCGCTGGGGTTTGTGAGAAGGGTCGTGGGCCAACCTCTCTCGCAGACCTTCTAGTATATTCCCCATGGGGGCCCAATGGTAGGCACTGACGGGTGCGGACGTCGACGGACGTCATATATACATATATATTATAATGTATAATAATAAGGGGAGCATTCCAGGTGAAGAGGCAATGGCCGAAGTCAAACTGGAATGCGTGCTCTTGCAGAGGCGGATAAAATCCAGAATCTGATTAGCACAGAGGTGTCACAAATGTTGATGATAAAATAAAACTAATGAGAAAGCAAAATAGATTTATTAATCATGAACAGATAGGTAATACTAAACCCAGAGATTCATGGGTACTTTAACTTACAGATGTCCTAGTCGCGCCTGAGGAAATGAATAAACTGATGGTTGACCTGATGATAGCCACTTCGGTGCCTTTGAGGACCGAAGCATAAGAGACTGGATTGAGAGACACTCCGTATCGGTGTGTGATCCGTAACGGTGAGTGTTTCTGACATTTCGTGAGGCGGGGGTTTCTCTTTATATCAAAAGCGAAGCAGATAAATCCTATATTATTACTATAGAACAAATTACATTGTAGACCTGGGGATAACTAGCATATAACAAGAATAAAGAGAGACGCACGCCGTCGCGACATGGTGGAGATGCTGGGATATGAAAGCATTTCAAAAAGGATCCCAAGGCATAAAATCAATCCAGACTCTTATTTTTAAAATTTGAGAAATTGTTGTTTGGTTGTTGTTGGAATCAGGTTGTTAGCGACATCTATATAATCCGATTGGAACTAACGTTCAATAAGCGGATGGGCATGAACATTAATCTGAAGGCGCCAAAATTCGAACGTCACTGTGGTGATGAGTGGTCGGTCATTTATCTGAGTATAATGACATAAACGGCAGGCTGAGATGAAAGATTCTCGAAGTTACTGCAAATTGAATAAGTATTTAACATGTGTACATGTAATGTGCAATGTTATGAGCTAGTCAAATATTCTACTTTGAATTTGGCGCGGATTTGATAATACTGTCATGGCGGCAACTTAGCAAGTTCGACGAAATGACTAACGCAAACGCTCTCTTTAACCGGAAGCTCGAATTAATTATATTATCCTACTTTTAACGAGTTAAAACTTATAAGTCTACTATACAAATCAAGTAAAATTCAAAACTAAGTTACTGAATAATATAATTATCACTTTTACACTTGACGATTGACAAAATTCCAGTATTCACGAATTACGAAATTCGACCGGGAAAATTTTCTCTACGTTCAAAAATGGCGAACAAACCGGTGGCGTTTCATGTTTTCATACTGAACATCGAAAAGTAAAACTTAGTTCATTACGTTCGTTTACAGGAATAAAACCTTACATGTTGTGTATCGAGTAAAAGTAATTCGATCGGCTGTGAAAAGGTGCTCCTATCATTATTAAGAAGTTCACAATTTGTTTTGGTTGTAAAAATCCCAAAGTTATACCCACCTCTAAAGTGCAGGAAGCGAAGCATATCATAACTTAAGAGTGATTAAGAAGATCATCAGGTAAAATATTTTATGATTTACAAGCTTTATCATGCTCTTAGAGAAGAAATTACCTTATATGTACCTTTGTAAAAACTACATACGCATGTTACCAGCCGTTCCCAAACGGGAACAGAACGTTGTTATTTGTTGTATTGTTGTCTGTAAATAAGGGGATCTACAAGTTAACCCTTGTAGGTTGTAATATGCCTGCGTAGCATGACCACCGTTGAAACAGGATTTGTCGACGAAGAGTCGTATTGAATTGTAATAGACAAACGCCGTGTTGTATTGTTGTTGTTGTGTTGTATAAGACAGATTGTGGAAAGATTTCTATCGTCGCAAGCATGGCGATGTTAGAAATGTATGAAATGAATGACAAGACATGTCAAGTTGTATAGAAAGAGCTTTGTCGAGTCTTGGTAGACTATTGCCATGCCTATAGGGCAGGGGTTAAAATTTACATATAGACAGCATTACTATGCATGAGTTCGCATAAAACTTTATTTATACCTAATACTCTCCAACCAGATAAACAAATGAAGGTAGATGAGTACCGCTCATGCTGCATACCTCACATCTTATGTGTAGATCACTACTACAAAAATACATAAATACATCTTATGTGTAGATCACTACTAAAACAAAAGTACATAGTTACTTTGAAGAACTGAGCATAAAATTTATATATTCTCATAAAACTAATAAGATGCTGGCGGAGGATATTGGATTGTAGAATTTAACTTGTGTCTGAACTTCTGTCATGTTATACATGTCATCCCTAACTGACTGCATTGTTTCATCTTAGGTATTAAAGTGTACTATGTTAGTGTATGTGAAACTAGGTACCTAGTTGCACATACAAGGTGCAGTTTTGGATCTGCAAAACATTTTAGGAGGTAATTATGTTAGTGATTCTCGACCCGAATCAACAATAAAATGGGCAGGTATTTTTTTTTCATTTTATTCTTATTTACGGAAATCGGTAAGTGTGAACTCCCCTTTTTAAAACGCAACCAATCTGTACGTGTCTTTAAACTGCGCTTTCACACACACAAACAAACGCAACCGACATTTCTTTCATGAATCCAAAGCACCAACCACCGCCCGCTCCTTCTCCCCCGCCACGCCCCCGCGGCCATCGCAAACGCATAAATCGGGTCAATTTATTAGTGTATTTGATGACGCCGGTATGTGCATACGCTTGCAAATTCCGCCCCTCAAGTGCGCCTTCGATTAACGGTCGGGATAGGTACCTACTACCTAGTTGTAAAGATGACGGACCAATACTCCAATGTAGAGTTGGTGGAGATGGTCCGCTTGTATGCCATCAGTGGAGACAATGTATCTCGAGCCATCGAAATGTTCGCGGAGTTATTCCCCAATCGGCAACGTCCCTCACACAGGGTAATGCTGGCTGCTACGCAGAGACTGCGCGATCATCGGCAGTTCGACGTTCCCCAGCATGCTGAAGGTCGCGGCAACGAAGGCCTGCCTGTCGCCTTGCAGGAAGATATCCTGGAATTCTTCCGGCGAGAGCCACGTGCAAGCACGCGGGAGGCTGGTCGACGGTTTGGAGTGCACCACTCCACAGTGTGGCGGCTACTGCACAAAGAAATGCAGCATCCTTTTCATTACCGCAAGGTACAGGATCTCAAAAGTGCAAAAGTGATCAGTGCTTTCGACACAATAAAAACGAATGTGTTTGTGTAAGCTGAACGAAAATCAGCAACGTCGTGCTAGACTGTGCCTGGAGTGTTACGGTGGAAACTTTGAACAATATCTCCAGGTAACATAAGTAGGTAATTTATTTATTTATTTGTACATAGACAATAATTTGTAAATACGATGTTAGCTAAATGAACTTGATTAGTGTAAATAAGTTGATTTAATATGTTTAACTACGCCAAAAATACCTATCAGACAAAATGAATCACCTAAAATCCCTAACACATGGGTACCTACCCACTTAACTAGCACAAATTATCTTGATGTATTTCTGTCGGTCCTCAGCCCGTTAAAAAGTAGGAAGGAAAATCTTAAATCAACCAATTTAATCTACAAATAAAAACCGTCCTTGGGGCTGAATTTACCTACAGAGCGCGCCGACTGCGCCGAGTACCTACATGCCTTATTATTATTATTAGGTGCCTACCTAAATCCCGCGCACGCGCTCGCGATCGTAGTTTCACAATTGTGCAACAGGATCTGCTTACGTGCTTTGTAAGGTTTATTTATCTCCGCCTATCATTTTATTCATCAACTGATAGGTAACTAACGACGCCAACGTGATCTTTTTTTGCCGCAGTTGTATCTACTTCCTACTATTATTATTTATCGTAATAGCCCAGTGGTTAAGGCTTTCTCCTCTCATGCATGAGGTTGCGGGTTCGCAACTGAGCAAGTACCATTGTGTTATTTTTTTAATTCATAATGATGTAAGTACTTTTTAAATGTATCTAGGACATCATTGAAATCCCGTGTTTCGGTAAGCACTTAATTAAAGCCCATGGTTCGAATTGATTTGTAGCTCTCGGACGGTCTTTAGGTACCACACGGGTCGGTACGGGTCAACGACCTTACAGCCCTGCTGTATGGTCGTTGGTACGGCTAGTCAAAAGCCAGAAAGTCCGACAATTAGTCTAACAAATGGGTATCGTGTTATCAAGTAACTGGTTTGTTGAGGTCTGATAAGCAGTCGCCCTACGTGATTCACTGGCACTCCATGTAGTGAGCTGCATGCAGTTAAACTGAAAGCCGACCCTAACATAGTTGGGAACAGGCTCGGCAGATGGGCCACGGCATTGTAATGATGCTTAAAAATGAGTTATTAGGTATTTAGCGAAATATTAAACAATAATGTAGGTACCTACATTGTGATTTTCAAATTCGAACTACATCTCAGGTAAAATTATTTGCTATAAGTTGCTGTAGCTACAACAACTTGTACAGATCGCGGCACGTTGGTTGAACCTTCGATGCGCAGTAACAGATTTTCGAGTCTTAATCGAAATGCGGTATGACGAGCATCGCGGGGGCTCCCCGTAACCATAGCAACGACCTTCATTGTAGTTTAACGTACGTGCCGCGTTCGTTTCATAGAAATGTGGGCGGAGACTCGTACAGGCTGACGTCACTGGTCATCGCATTCACGCACACAGTGACATGACGCGCGATACATCGCAATGGGTGATTCTGTTTTTTTGAAGAGGGTTATTAAGAGAGTTATTCTGAAAAACAATAAAATTGAAAAATCGAAAAGAAAAAGTATTATTGATTATTGACTTGGTATCGTATTGTTATATGATTATTTACGAGTCTCATAACAACCTCCTGAAATGTTTTGCAGGTTCAAAACTGCACCTTGTATAAGTTGGTGTAGGTAAAACTTAATATCATTTGTGGATGCATACACAAACGGTGTTGGTACCTCACTTGTTTATGAATAAGTCATGAAACAGCATAAGAATCTTTAATAAAGTTTTATTAGGGGTCAGGAGGGGATAATTGGATAACATAGAAGTTTTAAATAAAACTCTGGAAATTTTAAACTAATGAAACAAACCAGTTTTACCCGTCAGTCAGTAATGGTAATATTTGGTAACGTTAAAAATAAATCTGAATAAATTCTGAGTTAATACTAAAACCTCATAAGTACAAAAGAATTTTCCATGCACATATAATTCTAGTTATACTATACAGGTGCCAATAAAAACTTTTTTATTTTATACAGGGTGTTAATAAAATATCATTCTACTATATGCCAGATATTAGAAAAGTTCTTTATACATACGAAAAAATAGAAAACTTTTGGTCATACAGGGTGTTAACAAAATTTTTATATAAAAAAAAAAAAAAATTTTTGTTGCTTATACTGCGTAACGTGGACATTTTACGATATACTTGATGTCAATCCTTAACGTATGATATACAGGGTATAAAACTATGAAATATTATTTCAAAATTCCAAAATGGAACAAATTCTTATAAGACGACTTGAGTCTATATCAAGTGCTATCTCTAAATTAACTGAAGAAGCTCTCACCTATAAGGATAATGTTAATAAAGAAAATTCTGAAAATTTAGAAATAGTGCTAGGTAAGCTAAATGTAGCAGTGAAAAGGTTCGGAACTGAGTTGAACAATAGCCTATCAATAAACGAAATGCAATCTTTCGTGGAAGAGTTCACTTCCTTTAGTGAAGTACAGCTACGCGGTGAAGAGGTTCTAGCGGAAATGGATATCAAACTGAAAAGGATAAAAGAAAACTCTGCACCAACTGTATTACCGGGTAGGAATACTGCACTAATGGGGAAATTACCCAAGTTAAGTTTGCCAGAATTTTCCGGAGACATTCTGGAATGGCGTCAATTTTGGGACCAATTCTGCTCCAATGTAGTAAATAGAGACCTATCAGAGGTAGACAAACTTTTATACCTTAAAGGTTCTTTGAAAGGTGAAGCAAAGAAGGTCATCGAGGGGCTCGAGACCACTAATAAGAACTATGAAATAGCTGGTTCTATAATGAAAAATAGATATGGTAAAGAAAATCATATCATAGACGCGCACTACGCTGCGTTATACAAAGTGCCGAAAGCCTCCAAAGGCAATATAACGGAAGCAAGAAACACATTTGGTCAAATAGAAAGACATTTAAGAATCCTAAAATCGCTGAATCAAAACGTTGATCACGATCATCTCAGATTCATGATCCTAGAAAAAATGCCTTCGGACATTGTGTATGAACTAAAAATAAAAGCAAAAACCGAGTCAATAGAAGAAATCCGTCAACATTTGGAAACCATAATAGCTGCGAGGGAAGATGCAAATAGGATCACTTCCGAAAATCTGGAAGAGTATACCACTCAGACGTTACACACAAGTTCATGCAACAGGAAGGAAAATTTCGTAAAACGTAATAAAAATTACAAGAACTTTGATAAACACAATCTAATTCAAACCCGCCAAGGAAATAGGAAAGAAGAGAAGTCCAATGAGAAAAGGCCATTCCATAAGAACATTAACTACAATAGCCAGTCCACAAGAAGAAAACCTCAAGAACAGGGAAGTAACAGAGACATGCCCATGAAAAAGAAAAGGAGGATTCAATGTATTTTTTGCCAAGGATCGCACTTCAATGATCAATGCAATGTTGTTAAAACTGTGAAAGAAAGGAAAGAGAAATTAAAAAATCATTGCTTTGCCTGCCTAAGAATAGGTCATCGAGTAAAAGATTGTAAAATTTCAATTCAATGTGTATACTGTAACAAAATTGGCAATCATAACAGAGCACTTTGTTATAATAATTGCATGAATAAAACCGAGGATGTTAAGACGCTTCATGTCAACTCTATAAGCTCCACCGTATTACAAACGGCTATAGTTAAGGCTCAACGTAAAGACGATGATTCCGATGAAAAGGTCTGTCGAGTACTGTTGGACTCGGGTAGTCAACGTACTTATATAACGCGAGAAGTAGCTTCAAAATTGAACCTTCCTATCGAAGAGGAAAGCATTTTATCAGTTTTCACGTTTGGATCGAAAACTCCCCAAGTAATAGAAAGCCCCATAGTCAGGTTACAGATACGAACAAGGACAAATGATATTTTACAAATAGAAGCAAATGTTGTTCCTCATATTTCACATGGAGTTCCTTTCTCTGGTATAGACATAGGTAAACATAAAGATGATCTGATTTTGGCTGACGACGGCTCATTGTCACCCAAAATAGACATATTGATCGGCAATGACTTCTACTTTTCATTCATCCTTGAGGACAAAATTCAACTGGAAAGTAACTTATTCTTGATTGACTCTAAATTCGGTTACATACTGACTGGAAGAACTAACACGAAATCCACGGACACGTTGTCAGTAATAACTTACTTTCAAGGAATAGAAAACAAATTGACAGCACCGGATCTTCCGTTACACAATGGAAACCTCAAATGCTTATGGGAACTAGAATCCATTGGAATATGCGATTCGCCAAAATTGACTAGGGACGAAGAAGTAATCAACCAATTCAATGATACCATAGAACTGGTAAATGATAGGTACACTGTTAGTTGGCCATGGATAGATTACCCACCTAATTTAGAGACTAATTACGGTCTAGCCAAAGGCAGACTAGTCAACCTACTCAAACGATTAGATTCCGATTCGCTAACAGCGTACGATACTGCATTGAAAGAACAATTAGCAAAAGAAATAATTGAAAGTGTACCAGACAATGAAAGGAGAATCGAAGATGTAGATCATCCTATACACTACCTGCCGCATCACGGTGTTAGTCATCCAGGCAAGCCAACTCGCATAGTCTACGACGCTTCGGCAAAGACCAAACATAGCAAAAGTTTAAATGAATGTTTACATTGTGGTCCACTTATGCTAGAAGACTTAACTGGAATGTTGTTAAGGTTTAGGTCGCATCAGATAGGAATAACAGCAGACGTAGAAAAGGCTTTTCTACAGATAGCATTGCATGAAAAGGACAAAGACGTAACTCGATTCTTATGGTTGAAAGACATAAAAAGGACGGCCACGGAAGATAACATTCTGCACTTACGATTCTGTCGCGTACCGTTTGGAGTGATATCAAGTCCATTTCTTCTAAATGCTACTTTGAAACATCATCTACTGCGTTCCAATGAGGAAAGTCTAAAAAGCATAGTGAATGACATCTACGTCGATAACCTTGTCACAGGAGCAGAATCTGTACAAGAAGCAACAGCGATGTATGACTCGTGTAAAATCACATTTGAAGAGATTTCAATGAATCTTCGAGAATGGAGTTCGAATTCCAAACAATTCTCCGAAAGCATTTCTTCATCGGATGTCTGCAGAGATGTAGAAGTTAAAGTATTAGGTCTGAATTGGAACACAGAAGAAGATACGATCAGATTGAGACCGAGAAAGACTACAGAGGCCACAACCAAGAGAGAAATACTAAAAAACATAGCGTCAGTTTACGATCCATGTGGATATGCTGCACCAGATTTATTACCAGCAAAACTTTTACTACAAAATCTGTGGATACATAAATTCAAATGGGATACCCCATTACCAGAAGAATTGACCAATGAATGGCAAATCATTAGAGAACAGCTAGAAGACACAAAAAACATTATTTTACCAAGGAAATATTTCGAACGAGCTGGTGATGACAATATTCAACTGCACGTTTTCACGGATGCTTCAACCAAAGCATATGCTGCAGTTGTATACATTTCTAATGGAAAAGAATTGAAATTTGTAATAGGAAAATCTCGGCTAGTACCCATCAAGGATCAGGACAATTTGAAAATTCCAAGACTTGAATTATTAGGTGTTTTAATAGGTAGTCGGTTGCTGAAGTACGTAACCAACTTCCTAGATTTTGAATTTAGAGGAAACACTATATGGACAGATAGTCAAATAGTGATTGATTGGTATTACAGCAACAAACTACTACCACCATTCGTTACAAGGAGGATAGAAGAAATAAAGGGAAATACACCAGCAACAATAACATATGTTCCAACAGAATTAAATCCAGCAGACGTGGCTACTAGACCCACAAGTACTATGGAAGACAAGCAGAAATGGCTATCCGGACCAAGTTTTCTACTGGAAGACTCCAGAACTTGGCCGAAAGGTTGTAGAGCCGAAATTTCTTTACTTAATGAAACTGAAGTCGCTGTAAATCCCACATGTTCTTCTGCTGAACATGAATTTTCTTTTCCTATTGGGGAGGATCTCACGAGTGGAGAAAAGGTCTCAAAAGAGCAGGAACGGAGAAATGAATTAGATTGAGGAATCACGAAACAGCTCCACAGAGAACTGTGAGGACAATACACTATCACATGTTCAAAAGATCAAAACGATTCAAAAGGAACATTTCCCCGAGGAAGTAGAGGGTAAAGATACTAACTTACAACGAAACTTAGGCGTATTTACCGATATAGACGGTATCCTACGTTGCAAAGGAAGATTACAAAACGCTGATTGGTCTTACGATAAAAGATATCCAATATTAATTCCAAAGGATTGTGACTTCACTAACACAATGATCCTAGAAACACATAAGAAAAACTATCATGTAGGGGTCAACCACACTTTAAGTTTGATCAGATTATCGTACTGGATTCCCCAAGGAAGAAGCCAGGTAAAGAAAATACTAGGAAAATGCATAAATTGTGTTAAACATGGAGGAGGTCCATTCAAATTACCAACTACTCCAGCGCTTCCTAAGGAAAGAGTAAACTATAGTTCACCTTTTACATATACCGGAATAGATTATTTGGGTCCTCTTCAAGTAAAGACAAATAATAAATCAGAAAAAAGATGGATATGTCTGTATACATGTCTAGCAGTACGGGCTATACACTTGGAAGTCGTTAAGGATCTTACGGCTGAGGAATGTCTATTAGCACTACGAAGATTTATATCTTGCAGAGGAATACCAACACGAATAGTTTCAGATAACGCACTACAATTTAAATTAACTGCAGAAATACTGTCAAGCAACTATTGCATCACTAATAAAATAGAATGGAAATTCATTCCACAGTTAGCACCGTGGCATGGAGGATTTTATGAACGACTTGTCGGACTAGTTAAACACTGTCTCAAGAGAACTCTGACGAAAAGTTTACTGTCAGATAATCAACTAAGTACAATCATAAAAGAAATAGAAACAGTATTAAACACACGCCCACTGACGTGTGTAGGTTCTGACCTAGAGGATATTCTCAAACCCTCGGATTTTCTAACCTTGAGTAAATGCATCGTGACAACACCTTCAGATGCAGAATTTCCACAAGAAGGCACAGTAACAAAACAGAATCTAGTGGAAAGTTGGAAACGTGGACAGAACATGTTGAAAGAGTTTAAAAGAATGTTCGTCGATCAGTATCTACCAAGTCTAAGGGAGAGATACCGACATTCTCTTAAAGAACCACGGATAACAAAATTAGAAATTCCGAAATTGGGAGATATCGTCCAGATTAAAGGAGATAAGTCGAACCGAGAGAACTGGAAAGTTGGAAAAATTATATCTTTGTTGAAAGGAGCCGACGGTCAATGCAGAGTGGCACGAGTAAAGGTGAATGATACGGAATTCACTCGTTCCATCGCACATCTTTATCCGTTGGAGGTTGAAGAAGATATACCGGGAAAAGAAAAGGTTATGTTTGAGTTTGAAAGAGAAGATGTTACACCAACAGTGGATAACTTATCTCTGCTAGAAGAACTCGACTCGGCTATTCTTACCGAAGAAATATCTACAACTCCACAAACCGCTGTAGAACCCGTTGACAAACCTGAAACAGAAAAACATATAAATATAGGAGAAATAGAAAAGAAAACAACTCAGAGAATACTTACCACAGAAAATGATGAACCAACAGTTCTTGATGAAGAACACGATAATGATAGCATACCTAAAAGCACTGATGAGGTAACCCAAACTCCTGAAGTAAGAGACGTGAGAGACGCGTCCCTGAAGGCTCGAGAGAAGATACGAGGGTGGACGCGAGACTTTATGGAACACATATAGCTTCTGTCGTTGTCGGGAGTGTCGCGAAAGATGAAATCGCGATGTTCCAAACCTATAAATGTAAATATATAATTGCACAGCACTAATGAGACGACAACACTAAATCAGTATGAACAACTTGACGCCACCAAACCTAAGCCGCTCTCACAGAGCATCATAATATTGCCGCTCTTTTCAATACCGCCATGACAGGTTTGGATAAAAGTTAATTTGAGTAAATTCAGTGCAAGAAGATTATAAGGAGAAGTATAATTCTTGTCACTCGTGAGGCGTCGCCACCTGGATAGCTAAGTATTAACTTTCTGTTTATGTAAAGATTAGAGATTTGGTATGTTTAATATTGATGTTATACGAAAGTATTTTTGCTTGCTTGAATAATTTGGTACACCTAATCTGTTGGAAGTGATGGTCGTGTCTTCAGCTGCGGCTTTGGTTCAATGAGATGCTTCCATGATCGCAGCTAAAGGTATAACGACGACCCTCACGCGCTACTAGTCCGGACATTCGAGCGCTGGGGTTTGTGAGAAGGGTCGTGGGCCAACCTCTCTCGCAGACCTTCTAGTATATTCCCCATGGGGGCCCAATGGTAGGCACTGACGGGTGCGGACGTCGACGGACGTCATATATACATATATATTATAATGTATAATAATAAGGGGAGCATTCCAGGTGAAGAGGCAATGGCCGAAGTCAAACTGGAATGCGTGCTCTTGCAGAGGCGGATAAAATCCAGAATCTGATTAGCACAGAGGTGTCACAAATGTTGATGATAAAATAAAACTAATGAGAAAGCAAAATAGATTTATTAATCATGAACAGATAGGTAATACTAAACCCAGAGATTCATGGGTACTTTAACTTACAGATGTCCTAGTCGCGCCTGAGGAAATGAATAAACTGATGGTTGACCTGATGATAGCCACTTCGGTGCCTTTGAGGACCGAAGCATAAGAGACTGGATTGAGAGACACTCCGTATCGGTGTGTGATCCGTAACGGTGAGTGTTTCTGACATTTCGTGAGGCGGGGGTTTCTCTTTATATCAAAAGCGAAGCAGATAAATCCTATATTATTACTATAGAACAAATTACATTGTAGACCTGGGGATAACTAGCATATAACAAGAATAAAGAGAGACGCACGCCGTCGCGACAACTCCTTCACGCTCAAACGGCTTACCGGATTTGGTATCAAGATAGCTTATGTGCCGGATTAACATCTAGGCTACTTTTGATCCCGGAAAAATTTGATGTTCCCGTGGGATAATCAAATTACTCAAATTTTTTTTTAATGAATTTTGACCAAAATATTGGACGATCAAAAGTACTAGGTCAGCATAAATTCAAGGTGTTGTTTATTCAAACAAGGTAGGTAGGACAGGTAAGTAGGCAGGTAGGATAGGTAAGTAGGCAGGTAAGGTAGGTACGTTAGGTAGGTAGATAGGGTAGGCAGGTAGGTAGGGTAGGTAGATAGGAAGTTAGGTAGGTAGGGTAGGGTAGAGTAGGCAGTAAAAAGTACAAGGAGGTAGTAGGTAGGAAAAGTGTATTGGAAAGGTGCATTGCAATGCATAAAAAAAAACATGAAAAAAAGTTCTTAAAAATTTGATGTCATTCTTTTTTCCAAGTTTTAGTTCGTGTACAGAACTATAAAAGAAGATAAAGTTTAAAATCTATTAAAGAAATTTGACATCTGGACGTATGCTAACTTTTTCACCGCGGGTACAGCTAGTCGATGTATAAAATGTCCTCTTTCGAGTGGCAATGGTAAAAAATATTTTAGTTTAGTTTTGTTTGGTAAAAACAAAAGTATGGCATCATTTCACCAGGGCACCATAAGTACTAAGAGCAAAAAATGCTAAAATAATGACACTTAGAGTTCGGGCTAGTTGGCTGTTATTTAATCTTCTTTTTTATTCTTAGTTCGTGGAACCTCATTCCGTCTTATTTTGACTACCTATCTCTGCTCCTGCATTTTTATTAACATCACACAAATATAAACCTTAAATTGCGAAACACAAAAAAGAAAAACAATGAACATTTTCTAATTATACATTACAAAACATTTCACAATCTATACACATGTATCAGTGACAATCATTAATGAATCCATGTAAGTATTTAATTTATGATTGAATAATTATGTCAGGTCTGTATCAATGAACATTGTTTATCTGTAATTGTGATTGGTGCTCGCTTTTTACACCGAATGATCGAACTATCCTGGTTCATAGAGATACCTAGATCTTTTTACAGAAAAAAAATTAATCGGTTTCTTAAGGATCTTTGTCAAAAGAATGGACGGATTTATTTAGAGTTTTAGCCCAATAATGATAATCCAGAGTCGTCTCACAATTGGTGTAAGAAGACAGGCGTCGCCGCCGAGGAAGGCCTAGATAACGCTGACGTGACGACTTAGAGGCGTTTGGTCGAGATTGGCCGAAGAAAACCGCACGACGAGAAGAGTGGAAGGCGGGGCTTTGCCCAGCAGTGGGAAAATAAAGGCTAAAGATTTAAAAAAAACATAATCTACGAAGTAGGACCGGTAAATGTTGCTTAGGGGAAGCCACAAATCCAGTAGTAGACGCCACTTGATTGAAAATATAATGATGATAAATTATAAATATCACAAAGAATGTTACTTCATACTTCAAAGTTGACTTTTTTCTTGATTAAAATCAAAAAAATAACAGAGCGGAAGCTTCGTGTAACACTTTTGTATTAATTTTCTTTTATTTCACGGCACCGCCCGTATATGACGACTCGTTATTAGCAATGTTTAACGAACAAACAACTCCCCGTAATTAACATTTAACAATCGGGGCCTTTTTTGTCATTTTGTGTTTTTTACTCTTCTTTTTCAGCCCTTATTTATTTTAGCTGCAAACAGAAATGGCAACAACACCTAGTTTTTTTTAAACTTTTTTTTTTTCTATCGGAGTTTTTATGTAGCGAAAACTTTTCAACATGGAAGTCGAGTCAGTATTATAACCACATACTACTTTTATAGTTTGAATTATAATTCATAACCAGACGGCAGGCGACGAAACGATCTCCATAAAATATTATTTCCAGTATTCCCAGACCTTTCAAGTCTTCGAACATATAAGATATAAATAAAGGTCTAGCTTTTCCATCCGAACTCATTAATCACTCAAAGTGCCTCTCACAGAAGGCTGACTACTGACTATAAGACAAATGCGTACATTTTTCTCTCAAGTGGTAATGTTGCCCTAGTACTCCCGCATTGTTTCCTGAACTAGCATGATAATTAATTTTCTTCCTGTTTAGTTCTTCAAAGACAGACTGATCTTTGTTTAGCCATTTGTATTGGCGTCGAAAGTTTACCATTATATTTTGGAGAAAAGATCTTATGTGCAAGTTCCTAAGAGCTTTTATTAAAGCAACTTTTCAATAAATTTTTGGTTGAAAAAAAAGTGTTAGACTTGCTACCCATTTTTACTAAATAGTGTGATTAATGCCATTTTATTAATTGTTATTAGTTCTATAGCAAAGATATAATTAAAATTGTCTTCGTATTCCAATCATCTGGCACGATTGTACGTTTCCACACTACAACTATAGGTAGGCTACGTTAGTTAGTTCAGGTTTACATACATTTACAGACAAACACGAATGCAGGCAGGATTGTCCGTATCGCCTGTTGTTCGGCTGGGACAACAAGCCTTATTTATTGCTCGCATGTGCTATCGTGTACCGAACAATCCAGCCGATTATTGTTTCTGATTGCCTGGTATCTGCTAATCCGTAACCGCTGCAATTAATTACCAAAATAGACAGCGGGCGGACAAAATAAAACCGTTTTCCGTTAACAATGTTTTATTAATTCGTTTCATAATAAACCAACAAAAAACTCTACAAAAAACGTGAATTCATAATCCTTCCGCCGTGTCCGGAAACTCGCAAGGTCAATGTAAAAGCTGGACCATAAAATATTTCAGTGTGTATCCGAATTTTTTTCGTCACAAACGTAGGTAATGAGAGAGCTACCGCCCGCCATGCCGCTATCTCTGGCATTTCCCAACGGAAATGAAATCGGCGGCATTGCGCGGTAACGCACCCTTTCGGTGGTTAGCCAACGGGTTGCGAAAAATACTGAGGTTTGGGAATAAAAAGTTAGCCTACTGTTTAATGTTGGTGTGTGCGTTGCTTTTTTAAATTTTTGCGTTATTTTCCTTTATAAACGAGGTCTTTGTTGACTTTGACATACAATTGTAAGTTAGTAGATCATCAACTACACAAAACCACAAACAAACACAATACAATTACAAAAATATAATATACACACATCAAAAGTGTCTAGGGATCAAGCATTTTTATGTGGATTTCTTGAGATTGAGATGTGGCTTTGTAATAAATTTATGATTTTATAAATTTATATGGATCCTTTTTGGTGCATTTCATAATTTGAATCAGGAACTGTGAATCAAATTCGAGTAAAAGATGAAAATCAGCTGTCAATATTTTCCCTATAAAAACATACAACGCATTGAAGACATTATTAGTGCTACTGTTTCCCTACTACTGATTAAAACCAACGTTATTATGGAGCGGCGACGTCATTTAAGCAGGGAAGAAATGCTCAGAGCCGTGGGAATGATAGAAGCTGGTTCCCGGCAACGTACTGTGGCTTTAGCTCTGAATACAAGTCAGAGTGTTATCAGTCGACTTTGGACACGTTACCGAAGCACTGGTACCGTGGCTGAGCGCCATGGAGGACGGTATCGCTGCACCACACGGAGACAAGACCGATACATTCAAATCTTAACTCGAAGAGCTCCAACAATAACCGCCATGATGTTAGCCGTGAGGCTTCATCACTCTTCAGGGAACTTAATTAGCGACCAAACAGTCAGAAACCGCTTGCATGAAGTGAACCTTCATTCCCGAAGACCGCTACGGGTACCACCTATAGCAATGCACAATCGTAGGATACGATATCAATGGGCTCTTGACTACGACACAGAAATTGGGCAGAAGAACAATGGCGTTTCGTGTGCTTTTCTGATGAGTCTCGTTTTGGTATGAGACCGGATACAAGACGTATACGACACTGGAGAACCCCTGGACGCCAACAGCGATTAAAATCCTGCCAGGAAGTCCATCCTTATAGTGGTGGAACCATCATGGTATTGGCGGGTATTTGGATCGGCGGAAGAACTGAGTTGATTTGGATCAGAGGCAACCTCAACGCTCAAATTTATGCTGAGACGATTGTATCAGACGTCATCGTTCCTCTACAAGTGCAAATCGGTCCCTTATTTCAGTTAATGCATGATAATGCACGACCGCACACCGCAAGAGTTGTAAGACAGACTCTCGCCGCAGCTAACATCAATGTCCTGCCCTGGCCTGCTCAGTCGCCAGACTTGAATCCGATTGAGCATGCATGGGATATGCTACAGAGAAGAGCTCTGCCGAATATGGAGGGTATCCAGTCGCAAGAAGACCTTTTTTTGTTGTTGCAACGAACATGGGCGGCCATTCCACAGCGTGATTTGGATGAACTCATTTTGAGTATGCCAAACCGATGTTCTTGTGTTGTTAGTGTTCGCGGTAGAAACACGGATTATTAATTGTTTAAGTTACCCAATAAAATTTTAAAGAAAACTGTTATTTCAGTCTTTTTTTCGAACTTTTGTGTTAGTGGTTCAAATGTCAAAAATCCCTTTATTAGGAAAATGGCAAATTTCTTTATTAATGCAAAGGTGACTTGGTTTATCGTTACTGTGACAAACGAAAACACTTTATTTGATGAATCCTTAAAGAAAATTTTAATTAATATCAATCAGGAGAAAAGTTATTGCAAAAATATATGTTGATCCCTAGACACTTTTGATGTGTGTATGTACAAATCACAATTGTTAGTTTTTAGTTGGTGGTTAGAAGATTTTCTTTATGCATTAGAGGACTCTTATTTAGGAGAGTTTTTTTTAAATCTGGTAAGAAATCGTCAACTAAACATATGACCAAAATAGTCCTTAATTAATGCAATGGCTAATCAACAATCGAATCTTCGTTTAGGTAGTCATATTTCCACTGTTCCAAATTGTGTCCTGTGGTTTACGTGCCGAGATATCTTACAACCAAGGCCCCGCAAACATGCACCCCTGGTAGTTGTGTGCATGTTAGCCGCATATCGATACAAATTAAAAATTATACATGCGACAGTGCATAACTAGGTAATACCTAGTAGTTTTAGCAGGCAGTGAGCCATCATAGTTTAGTGTTTACCAGGATATATCGCCTGGAAATCTAGGTAAGCTATAAAACTAGCAGACCTTAAGGCATGTTTTTATGACGAATAAACTGAGTTAGAAATATTAGAAGTTAATCCTTAAAAAAACGAGCTATTTAAAAGGACATCCACAAATATTTTCTTAATATTAAAATCAAATATAACTTATTATTAATATTAAATTAATATTAACGAATATAAATATTAAAAAATCTAATTTGTGGATGTGCTTTTAAATGTAAGTAAAAGAGCTTACAATGGCCAATTTGGATTTCGATTAAAATATTTCTTCCAATTGTCAACTAACGAACAATTTTATTGAACGCCATAACAACTAGCATGCATACACTTGATTGTGCAAATTAAAGCTAGCGTAACGTCAAATGCATAAATTTGAGCTACTTAAGAACAACACTAGACTCTTATCAAACTGCAAGTGAACTTCCATTGTTGGAATTGGTTTAGCTTGCAAGCTGTGCGGATGCCTCATGAAACCATGTGTAGAACTAGATGCAAACACCCCTACTCTGGTTCTTAAAAAATACTCCTTAGGTTTCTAATTTAAAGTTCTAAGATATTTAATCCTCATTTTCATTCTCTTGCCTTTATCTCAAAAGCTGCTGCGCCGACCTCAAATGTATTGACATTTGAGGTCGGCGCAGCATGTCTTCTTCTTCCATACTTCTCTATTACTCGTCATCTCATCAGACACCTCATTTCGTGTCAGTTCTAGATAAATATTTGAACGAAATAAAATTACCTTCAAAAGTCAGAAGCCGTCAGGTTTCAAACTAGCGGATAATTTATATAAAAGTTATATTATTTCTCACTATTCCATCTATCATCCTGAATTTGTTATAACTCGTGGACTACTTTGAATGACAGTTCATTTCTCTAACCGATATCTCATATAAAATTAATTGGCAGTGGAATATTCCAAAAATATTCACGTTTAGGAATATTCCACTTGGAAAATTTAGACTAATTTTAGATTCACTTGTCTGAGTAATATTGGGGATGTCCAGACAATTTAAAGAGATGCCTACATTGTTAAAAAAAAAAATATTAATAAAAAAAAAATTGTAGACCATGCCTTATAATTTTCCAGCTTTTGAATGGTTTTGAAAACTTAACTTTAGCTTTAGAATAATGAGATACAGCGTGTGGTAGTGGTACCTTACCGACTACCACACAAAAATAGGTGATTGAATAAACTAAACATAAACATAAAATGGATAAGGGTTATGAAATGGAATCAGTTTATACCTATTCTTGTTGGGTCACCAAGATACAGGCTGTGCCTAGTTTGGGACCCGCTGTTAAACCTATCTCAAATACTTAGATATGTAAATAAATAAATAAATAAAATAAAAAAATAAATTCTATGTGACTTTGTTGTAGGAAACTATAGTTCCTATTTTCCATGAAAAACGATTTACATTTAACAAATATATCAGATACCAGACCGATTTGCAATACAATGCAATAAATTTATGCAGCACATCCACCACTGACAACGTGACAACCAATCAAAAACCAAACTACGTAACACTCAATATTCCACAATATTATTTCACAATATTTCAACAATAGCCGTTAAAATAACAAAACAAACCTATAATTACACTTCCTATCCTAGTTATTTAAAAACAAAAGTAACAATTGAAAAATAAACTATCTGTGGACTGGCCTGGCCGCTGTACCGCACCATCGTCCATAAATTTTACGGTTGCAGCCACAGTTCTGCGTTGCATCTATAGCGTTTTGCCGCCGTAACGAGCTGCGGTACTATCGGATAGAATTTCGATGGATACTCACTTGAATATGAGGTTTTTACTCACTTGAAAATATTTGCTTTTTTTCCCTAGATAAACTCAGTACCAGAGACCGATTGCTCATGGTTCAACTGCCTCATGGTTAGCGACGATTGAAATATTAATCACTTTTTGAGCTGGTTTGACCAGTCTATAAAGCAACAAAACTTAAACATCACAATAAACATGAGATTAATAATAACCCTCTAAGTTCTGTCGATATTTATAAGTCATTCTGTTTTATAATAATGAGTACACGTAAAAAAAATATCCACGTGAACATCTGCCTAGCCTTTTCCAAACTATGTTAGGGTCGGCTTCCAGTCTAACCGGATGCAGCTGAATACCAGTATTTTACATGGAGCGACTGCCTATCTGACCTCCACAACTAGTTAATACTGGGTAATACGATAGCCCTTGGTAAGACTGGTTGTCCGACTTTTTGGGCCACTGACTACCTGTAACGACTGTCAAAGATCTACAATTGACAGCTGGGACCAACGGCTTAACGAGCTTTCCGAGGCACGGAGAAAACTCGGTATGTAATGGGCGGTCACCCATCCACAGACCAACCTAGGCATGCGCGGCTTAACCTAAAGATGTACACGCTGTTATTATTTTGCCACGAGCTCCTCGACGTGTACCTAAGTAGAATTTCTCGGAAAGAAAAACTCACATTCGAAACACACAAATCTACATTTCCGCGTGTTTTCCTCGAGTTTCTCACCACAACAATGGTAGCCCAACTGAATCTATGTCGAGTGGGCACCACTCCTGCCGTTCCCCCGCTCTCGAGCTGCGATACTATTCGAATGGCCGACCAAAGAGCGCGCAGCTTTGTTCCCGCGTTTTTTGCAACCGTTATATTTTTTGAATTTTTAGAACGTAGAACAAGGTTGGTTTGTTATTTTAAAACATTTTTTTGTTTTTTTTTTCGGGTACTGACTTCGTCCTAGAGCTCCACTGCTTGACTTTTCAGCCAGCCTGATTTCATATTTTTAATAGGCAGAATATACCAGCCATGTCTGCCTTTGTATATTTGTGTGCTTAAAGTATGAAATAATTAATCCATACTAATATTTTTCATAAATACTTCCTTCTACGCTAGTCGTGGGTAGAAGCTAGTAATAAATTAATACCGACCTTTATCGAAGAAATTTAATTGACGTTTCTCAGATAACAGTAACACAATACGCAACAAACAATTATTATCCTTTTCTTAGAATTAATGATGGCTTCCAAAAAGTAATAATTAAATATAGGTATAAGTTACTTCAGA
This sequence comes from Eugnorisma glareosa, assembly GCA_947578425.1. Classification (NCBI taxonomy): domain Eukaryota; kingdom Metazoa; phylum Arthropoda; class Insecta; order Lepidoptera; family Noctuidae; genus Eugnorisma; species Eugnorisma glareosa. Next base: position 3,211,823 of record OX387974.1, on the reverse strand, counting down.
CCGCATTGATTCTAGGTAAACCGACTTGAGAAGTAAAAATGCTTGCATTGACAAGTTCAAATTTTTTCTATGAATTCTGTAAAATGCAGATCTAATCTGAAGTATTTCAAACAATCAAATAATTCAAACCAAATTCGTAATATAACAAAAATAAAATTCAAAGTTGCTCCGTACATCCTGCTAAGTAAATGCAGAGGGTAGTTTCGTCCGCCCGTCCGGCTGTCCGTCCGCCCGGCACCGGACATTGCTCCCGACGGCCTACTTCGAGCTAGACTACAACACTCCGACACTACAGCAGGAAATTGCACTTTTGCAATAACTCTACAGTCTATGGAAAGATGTTTAGACAATAGTATTGTGATTTAGGAGTTTTGTTCTTGGGTTTGAATTCGAACTGTTATTCCCGTAAAAATGATATCTCTAGAGACCTTCGATTTTTGAAGAGCGATGGATCCCAATCAGGACAAAGGATCTAAAAGTTTACCACGAAATAAATAACACATTAGGTGCTGTGCTACTTATATTGTGCTAGCAATGGACAACCACCCCATATGACACACCTAAATCCATTGTTTTTATAGGTTTACAATGGATAACAGTGTTATTAAAGAAAACTATACAAATAACAGTAAAACACCATCTACTAACAATAAAAATTATTGTTATTAATATTTGTGGTACACAAAATTGTTACAAACCTTATCTATTCTAGCACGTGTGTACCAGGAGTATATAAGCTTATTTAGCTTAATATATAAGCTTACACATAAGAAGCCCTAAGCCCCCAGAAATAGAAACAATAGGGTATTACTGCCATACTGTTTATTATTGTTTCTGTGCCATTTTCATAATATTCACGGAGCAGAATTTCATCTCGGTGGATATGCTTTCTTTTCTAAAATATCTGTGGAAAAATTCAAAGATGCGACTTAGATTTTGTCGTGTTGGTCGATTATGACTTTGTGATACACTTGTTCAACCTTTTTCTAACGCGTATGACTCTCAGCACGTGTCTTCAAGTCTAGCTTAAGTTGTAGTAGCTTCAAGTTTAGCTACGTCATCAGCCTACTGCAGTCCACTGCTGGACATAGGCCTCCCCAATCGCACGCCACTCAACTCGAATCTCAGCAGCTCTCATCCAGTTGCTACCAGCCACATTGCGAAGATCGTCGCTCCACCGAGCCTGAGGGCGTCCCACCTTACGTTGACCGACTTGCGATCTCCACTCAAGAACACGTCTACTCCAACGGTCATCGGTCCTACGGCTAATATGACGGTTTAGCTACGGTTCAGCTCAATAAATAAGTAGCTTCTTCCGATTAAGTCTATGGGGTAGTAAATGATCCTTAACTATGGGATCTCTATGGGTTTCCTAAAGGCCGTACGGACAAATTGTACCGGATGCGTAGGGACGACCATGGTCAATGAAGTGTCAAATCTGCATCCACCCGTAACAAATCCTAGCGTTTGCGTACAATATCTACATTGATGTTTCAGACTATCCGTATTGTTTTAAAAGTGGAAATGTTCAGTCTGTTTTAATGTCGTTTGAGATTGAACTTTGTGGCAGACAAACAGTTCCCGCAACCCGATAAAATGGTAGAAATCGTTTAGCCTCCTCCAAGGAAAAAACTCGCCAACCAACACTGTTATGATATAAAGGATGTAACAAGACCCTTACCGACGCCGAAAGGCACTTGTTCTTCACGTTACTGCGATATTTTTTGTTCTAGATCATACCGGGAACCTTCTAGTTACGGAGATATTGGAGGTCAAGGTTCCAACATTTGCACAAGTTTTTTTTTTAAACACAGGTTTTAATAAAGATTTTCACATTGAACACCTCCACGACCCCCGTATTATTCAATTCATCCATCAGCACAATATTTTGAGTGCGTTACATTGAGTGCTACCGTAAAACGTGATTTTTTTACCCCATAAAAAAGTCGTTTTCAGCAATGTTGCGTAAAGTTATTTAGTTTGATTTGTACAGAATGCTTGGTTGACGGCTTCGTTAAGGGTCTTGTTACATCCTGTATTTCACAAAAAAAAAATAGAATAGAAATACTTGTGGCGGCAAAAATTGGACGGAATTCTTAGTGGGCACTCCGACTTCGTGAGGCATGATCAAGTTCCATTTCTGAGTATTAATCAGCCGTGGAAGTTGAAGAGCCAATTCACATATTACGAGTAACCTATCACTTTGGACACATTCAGTAATGTAGAGGTTCGGCAGGTACTAGGAAAACATAGTTTAACAAGAGGTATTCTGGTTTGGGTAGTTTAATCTTCAATGTAGTGTTGTTTGGTACATCGTCATCATTGACAGTCAGTCTGAGGTTTCGTATGAGGATCTTAACTTAAGATCTTCATTAGTCATTACATCAGGACTTCAGAAGTCCAGGATTATCAAGCAAAGAAATGTGAGTATCGTTACTGTCTTAGAATTCCTTAACTATTAGAATATTGATATTCAGCCGTTGTTAGACGTAGCTAGACTAGAACCCAATTCCACCGTAGCTTGAAAAGGCCAAAAGGAAAGATATTTAACTCTCCGCAGCATAAATATTAAATATCGTATCGCCGTGGTTGGGTCCGAAATACGCTGACTCGATTTATAATCGAATATTGATTTGGAAGCCATATTTTATTGAAGACGCGATTATACTCATATTTTGATGGCTTCGTGTTTAAATAGTACTTACATAAATTATGTTTAAGTATTTTCTTCCTTGCGCAGTGCATTTATTACTATTTTATCTTTTCCATCATCCATATTCGTTAGACTTTACTCAATAATGAAATAAAAGAGACGTCTTTACAATTTAAAAAAATACCCACAGTTTTAATGTACACACTGCATGCGGCTGCAGATCAAGCTATACATTTGCAGTTTATGCTGATCTCGCATTGTATAGGATTTCCATACAATGCGAGGTCAGCTTATACTGGAAATGATGTGTTGCCGTGTGTACCTACATTTCTCGTTAATTTTATCACCGTATTGGTTCAGCATCACATATTAGCTATCTATGCTCTTTGCCCTACTGCCCTTTTGGTGCCAAGTAAAGAAAAACTATTTTCAACTTTTCTTACGATCATGAATATTTATTTTTAACCCTCGCATTGCCTTGACCCAATAAAGTTTGATATGAATAAATAACCGTTCATCGATTTTCATACGTTCAGTTCGGTCCATAACATGCGCCTCCCCGAGAGATTGATGCTTCATTCTATAGTCTGTTGACTGGTTGATCATACGTAATCCGATCATTATTTAACCTATACAGGTTACCACCATGAACCCTGCTTAAATATAGATACCTATATGCAGGGTTCATGGTGGTATCTGATTATGACTTTGAAGCTTGGATTAATTAATGGTTACCAGTTTTTGTGCTTAAAGCATACAATTATTATTCCTCTTTCTTTAGTTAGTACTCAGGCCTTAACTGGCCTTGCTACAGTTCTTACCATGCTTCATGTTCTTACCTGTGTTTTGGAGAACTTATTCAGCATATCTACGTCAGCAGATGCTTTGAACACAGACGTCGTTCCACTACTAGTATAACATCAATCGGAGGCATCATTTGAATAAATGGAAGAAGATTCAAATGCCTCTCGGTTAGAATTTACTTCGACTGCAAAATTCAATTCGGAAATATTTTTAAAAGTCGCCTATCGCATGCATGACCGTCCACAAATGCGACCAATTGAATGAAATTTTAGTTTTATTTTATTTCTTTCAACAAAATATTGCAGAAGATCACACAGTCCCAATATTTGTACTAGAAGAGCATATTCCCAAAGCGCTTTCAAAATATAAACAAGCCAACTTTAGCATGTTATAGCCTGATATGTTTTGTACGTGCATCCCGAACTTCGCGATAGTTTCTTAAATAAGAGTAACTTGTAATGTAGATGTGCCAATATCCATTATTATGAGGTATATTTAGTATCAAAACGCGACGACTCCATGATTGTTCGGATTGGAATCGAAATTATCAACTTCCATTGAATGTTAAGGTTCGAAATCGATAAAGTTTCAAGGCAGGTTTAATTTGACGTCTAACTGACGTTTACCTTCTTTTGTTTTCCTTTTTAGAACAAACTACTGTCATCTTAGACCTTAGATAGAGTGTTCATTTATTTTCTTAGGCATACAATGTTTGTAGAGTATGCACAGATGTAGATCATGAACTTAGTACAAACGCTGGAGTAGTAAGTTCTTCGTCTAAAACAAAGTACCTATCCCTACCCAAAAATCAAATTATAAAGAGATCTGCTTTACGTCTAATTTAATAAATAAACATTGGTACCATTTTTCGTCCGTATTCAATACGTGTTTGGAATTTTCTGTTCAATTTATTTCTTTACGTGTCAGTTTTCTTTTCTGTCATCAAATCGAAAATTAAATGCGTAACGTATAAAGCTTTATTTTTTTTCTTACGTCCTGTTTGCCGAAGGACATTGATTGATCGGCGCGCGAATGGATTCTTTTTAATCGGTCATGGTGAAACGATTCCTTTTTTGAAGTGTCGTCGTAAATAATCTTTTGAACGGATTCTTCTTTTTATCATTACTTTTGCACAGAATAAATATTTACTAAACGAGTTCTGGTTTAACTTTTGTCTGTAATTAAATAAGAATAGTACTGGGTGATTTTCACGTCATTTTTGCCAGTGGAAAATACAATAATATATGTGTTTTCTAACATGAAATACGTCTGCATACGACATAAATTCTGGTAAAACGCCCACGGCTGGATCAAAGCTAGTGCGATATTATCATCGTAAAGGAAAACAAACTAACTAATGGGATGGCGCAGGGATCCATCACGCTAGGACAGATTGTATCCCAGCAGTACACACGGACTATGTTCCAATTCCAATGTTTAGCTTAACACGTTATTTTAGCCTCTATTTGTATGTAGGTTAGGTTGCAGTTGCTTCAAGCAATTGTATGAAGCCTGTCACTTTCCTCGATGGAAAGTTTACTAAAGAGAAACAATGAACTTCATCATCCGCAATCATTCCCCCGCTGCTAAGTTTAAACGTCCTATCTTTCTGTCATGGTACCCTGGTAAGCGTAATGAATATCAACATGCGTTAATTTTCACAAACACCAGAGAAATAAGGAAGTTGGTAGCGTACTTCCCTGGCCAAACAGTTCCATAAGGAGCTCTTACTTGAATTACCCAAGTTAACCAGATGAATTAACCGAATGAATAACCCCATATAACTCAATATTTCTCTAAACAAACGATAGAATATGAACTTATATACAGCCTTTTCTGGCGTTAAATACTTTGTTCTGACTGTGCTTGTTGCGAACAATTTATACTAAAAAAAGTAAATATATGTATTTTCGATTCATAAATCGACGTATTTACGCTACGTTTATAACGAGCGCTAGGGCCTGTGGCGTGTGACGATTGTTTACCGTACCTGCGTCGTAAACTGGGCGTCATCCGAACTTGTAGGAAACTCCATTAAAAGTTGACTCGCTCACACACACCCACGGCGGAGTCTTTGAAATTCTTTGTACGGAGTCGTTACGTTAGTGTATTGTTCACTTACCTACTTGCTTGAGTGACTTTTTCCTTGCTGAAATGTTTGTACCCTACTGCTTTGTATCCCAGAGTCATTTTGAACGATATTGCTGTTCGTCTGGGTTTCAAAATAAACATCTCAGGTTTCCTGTGGTACCAAAACTTTAATGAATAAATAGCAATTCAGTCAAGCAATGAGACGCCAAACTGAAGATGTTATTTATATGTGACGAAACTGGCATAAAGCTCAAAAGCTTTTAAAACGTGTACCGTCTGCAAAAACAAACTTACATGAGGCAAAATGAAGGAGCTGTCCAGTGACCAGATACGGTCCTAGTTATTCTTCTCCAGTTTGTCTTATTCGCTATTACCATTCCTGTCAGAGTTAACTTCCCTCTTAGCGCTATTATCTTTTGCCCACCTATACCTACCTATTATCTTTGATCCGGTCTCCTCACTCCTCATCTTTTCTGATATGACAAAACCAAAAAATGAGTGTAGTTATCCTATTATTGACGTATTCCAACTTCTTGCATCTTTTATAACTTTCCATCCGTTCGAGAAGAAACGATTTGTTTACTCACAATATTGAAGTTTATTTCTCACGTTGTTTGTTGCCATCAAACTTTGCTCTACTTTTATTATGTTAGCTTTCGCTTTGAATAAATATACGTTTGGTGTCGTGTCATCATAATATCAGTCAGTTATTTATTATTCCATTACACTGTTATGTTATGGGACGGTGAATTGCCGGTAACCAGTAAAAATAACAGCAAAAGTTTTATTTACGTTGATTTTATGCTGGCTCATGTAGGAGTTCTAGAGGATTGATATCCTTATTTACAGTGAAAACTTATCATTAACACTAGAAACGGGATATTTTTATTACCATGTTTACTGTTCATTTTGAGTGTCCGATATAAACTTATGTTACACAAAAAAAAAATCCTACGTCAAGTGAGAACGTCCCTCAAAATTAGAAACTGCTGGTCCTAGTCCTCCATAATCAAATTATGGGTTAACTAAAAATAATCGCTGTTAATATATCGGGGTGTGTCGGGAAACCCTTGGCTATATGGAGTGCCCTGAGTGCCCTGTATAATATATATTCACTAACCGAAAAACCTCTACTGCTGTTCATGAACCTCCCAAAGATTGCTAAAATTATATCTGTTTATGACAGATCGTGAAACCAAGAATTATATTTAAGACTCTAAACCTGTGTATATTAGTTAAGAAACCTACCCTATACAGCGTGTACCAGAAAAGTGTGGTCATATTTCAGGGTGTGATTCAGATCATTAAACTGAACAACTTTGTCCATGGGACCACCATCGAAATCGCCAAAAAAATCAGCTGTCCAGTACACGTCAAAAAAATCAGCTGTCCAGTACACGTCAAAAAAATCAACTGTCCTATAAAGGGTCGAGTCATCATCTTCCTGCCCTTGCCCCATGTGGGTTGCCACTGGGGGTCGGCGCAACACGTTTTTTTCGTCCATTCTCCTCTGTCAACCTTCACGCTATCATTTACTCCTTTATCTTTCATATCATTCCCCACACAATCCATCCATCGTTTCTTTGGTCTTCCTCTCCCTCTCCATCCATCAACATTTATATTAGTCACATGCGGTTCGACCCTCCTTATTACATGTTCATATTAAGACAGGTCGAGTTCTCGACCCAAATGGAACAGTTGTTTTTTGTCGCAATTTCGATGGTGGTCCCATGGAGAAAGTTCAGTTTTATGGTTTCAGACCATAAGACTGAACTTTCACACTGAAATATGACCTATACGCTGTGTACACGGTGTACGTAGTTAAATAATAACTGTTGTTTATAGAGAACTAAGTAAGCCATTTATGGTAAGGTACTCGGTACGTGAGAAAGCATTTACGTGACGTATATGTTAATGTATTTATGAAGTTTCCGAGTAGACGGGTTGTCGTATTTCTAGGCTAAACTATGGACTGAAAGTTTCAGTTCTGTTCTACCTACCTAGTTTGTAAAGGCCATTTTGAAGATCTTGTTATTGAAGTTTATGTTTTTGTTATTCAGAATTTTATTGGTAGGTAAACTAATTTGATTGTGTGGGATATTCTTACCGAGAAAAAGACGTTTTTTTTGGAGAAGTCCTTTCAATCTCTTCTCCCGAAAACTTGGTGGTTTATTGTCGGTACTACCAATTTTATCATAAGTTTAGATAATGTTTATGATAATAGGTATATTTTAGAGAACCTATACAAACATTACCTTTAGCTAAACATACATCATATTTCTCAGCTTTTCTCTTACAACACACGCCCGCAGAAAAAATAACAAACGAACAAAAAAAAATAAAGCAAGACCATAAACAACAGACAATAGTGTTGTCTATTCTCAGTTGATGACGTTTCATTTCGTTCCCCGCCACAATCCATAGACTTGTTGAGGTCTCCACACACTGCAATAACAAAATAAAAATAAACAAGAGGTTTTTTTTTCTCACAAAATGGCGCAGGACGGCCGCAGGCTTATCTCGATTTATTTTTTCCTTTTTTTTTCTGAGATACGGTTTAAATAGCGCCCTTGTTTGCTTATCAAAATTGGAAGACATAAACACTATGAATATGTGAATACACACATGGATGTTTATAGTAGGTACTTTTGTAATATTGTTGATAAGAAAAATGGTTTGGTATGGAAATGAAAGTATTACCAAATGTTTACGACTTACTTAATTCTAAATAAGTAGACTTAGAAATAGCCTATATGGGATGGTAACGTTCGAAGTAGGTACATGTACTAATTAAAGGCAAACATTTTTTAATATATTTTTATTTTATTGAAATTTCACAAATGATACAACACATTTCTCCTGCCAAACTGCAGAATAGTTTGTTGGAAGTATTCTCGTGGACACTTATTTTGCAGAATAAATTGTAGAACTTATTTATACATAATAAAGTAACTATTGGCTATAAAAAGAAACCTTTGTAAAGTTGCAAACCCTAACAACTACTTGCCAAACTAGGTATATAGGCTTTTTTAAACAAATACTCGTATGTCAGGCACTCATTGTTTTTTTCATGCCAACATGCGCAGTGTCACACGAAGGTATACAATACAGCACCGTCCCACGTCGAAAGGCAAAACTATATTTACGCACGTCACACAGCCCTCCTGACACGAGACAGGTAAAAGCATAGGTTCATCTCGACGCTGCAAGAGCATTAACACTTAAGCGCCAATCCTTACAATGTTGCCAATAATTTAAAAAAAAAATCCTCGAAATAAAGTAGCGAACCTTGAGCAGCACTCGCATGTCAGCTAGTTCGGCAGACCCGCTTCGATCTTATGCTAGAGGCATAGACTCAGATAATGTTTCCATGGGTTGCTTATTATAATAAAAGAAAATCACTATAGTGATTTTCTATAGAGACCTTTGCAACCGTCACATCACACATAATTATGACCGTCTATTAAATCAAGCAGTGATTAATAAACACTAAAAAACCTTGATAGAAACATATAGCATATCAAAAATGAATGACGTCACAAAGCTGACAAAAATAAACATACCTTTTTAGCACTGAGACATAAGATCCAGTAGTTTTTTCCGATTATTTCTGTCCAAGCTTGCAGTCCAATGGACAGGCGCCTTTAGAACCCTTTTTGCGAGACAATTTTATGACGCTCGCAGATAAGCTATGGGACATCACTATTCCGCCCTATTTGGGACATAAACTTGTGCTAACACTACTGTATGTTTTTATTCTGTGTGGACGGTTTTACGAGTATGATAGTTTTTTTTTATGATTTACTATGGAATATAAATAAAAAAGAATAATAAATAATTTCAGCCACCTTTTAATAATATTATACGCAATCAAAAGTTTGTTATTATAGAAAAATGATGGTTTGTCCGAAAAATATGAAATATTGAGAACCACAAGATTTAATTTCTACTTTCCGATTACGATTTACAAATAGACTTCTTACTTTTTAAAAATAATTTATGTATATTTACGTAAAAGCAAAAAGAAACGGTGTTCCTTTAGCCAGCAGCGATAAAGTTACGATAAAATTCGTCTGCGGCCGTTACAACCTTCGTTTTTTATCAATTTCCCGAAATCCAATCGTATGTACAGACAGCACAACTGATATATAATTCAGCCACTTCCACAAAATAAATCATTCCAAATTTCAAATTCAGTGATCTAGTACGTGTGGTCTACGTACGAAACGACAAGTTCTTTAACCGTTGTAATCTTAGATTATGTATTACTTTAAAAAAAACAGGAGACGTATATATAATACCATAGGAGTATGATGCCAGTATATGTGCAATATAAATGTCAGAGCCCGCAGGGTAATTGGCACACCGTGTTTATTAGGCACTCGGCAATGAAGTTTTTTTGATATTTTTTTGCTAAAATCCTTACGTCACGTCTCAGCTCGTATAATGATTTGGTTTTCAATAATCAGAAAAACAAAATCTTCAACTATCTTTCGACGTTTCAGTACTTGATGTGTAGTATTTTTTATTGAGTTGATATTGATAGACGGTGTGTGGTTTGACCTATTCATAGTGTTAGGTACTTAGATCTAGATAAAAAAAAACTGGATGAAATAACATTCGTACAACAAAAAAAACTCAGTATATTCCACCGCATACCAAGTTACCCTGGGCGGTCCATATGTAATTTAGTGGAGTACAGACAACACACGATTTATAGGCATTAGTTTAATCTGATGATCGGGCGGAGTGAGCGGTGGAATACTAAATTCGAAACAGATATTCTTTTTATCGTTTTATAAACGTGTGTGCGGTAAATTCGTCTAGATTCGTAGAAACTCGAATTGGGATTCCTAAAACCGTCGGAATTGAAATCAGTTATTTGAGATTGGTGAAATTATTTTATTGAGATATAAAACAATTTAAAAAAAATGGTGGTGTATCATTTAGCTTTATATTGTTTTATAATAATTTCATTTTTTTGTAAAATACATTACAAAACTGTTGTTTGGAGTGACCTTTGGTTAATTATAGGTCTCTATGGTATGTTAATTAAAAAATGTCGTCATCGAGCTTACACCATCCAGGCAGCAGTTAGACCCACCACATCACAGAACACAATCACAAAGGATCAAACTGCTAATATTTTACAACCCCATAATGTTAATAATCACGGACGAGATTGTTTTAAGTACACAAGAAATAAATCGGGTATTAAAACGAAAGAGGTTCCATCAAGAAAATTCATATTTTGCAGGAATCGTGAAGCATACTATGATGGGTGAATTTAAAAGTGGTTGATGAGAGAATTTTTGTTACAGACCAAAATAGACCCAAACTCTGAAATAACTTGTTTTTTTTTAATACCTACCATATTCAGTTCGAAAATCATTAAACACAGTTTTTCCATAAAGCGAAACATTCTGTACTAGTGTCTGAGTTTCCTAAAGGTGATACAGATCGATCGCCCTAAAAGTTGTTTCGAGATACATAGAATACATTTAACTTTATTCCTACAGTACGAAAAGCCCACACGTCATGAGTCACTCAAATTCCCCAACGAGGCAAAAATATGACACACTAGGCATTTTATTGACCGCCTAACACCTTTCTTTGAATAAAACATAATGTTATGAGAAACAACTACCTACATAGTTAGATAGTCGCTTTGGCAGGTGATATCTCTTTTATTAGGAAAGTTTTGGGAGCGTGAGATATTGGCTGGTTACCAGGCGAGCAGAGCAGGTAGGAAGTTATGTAACGTTATTGAGGTGAGAAATAACGTTCTTACGTGGAAATGGCGGAGAATTTGCTTCAAAGCGATTTATTTGGCTTTAAAAAACTACAATCTACATTTCATTTTCTGAAGTTGGAAAAGCCTATGATGTTTTCATCGTGTTAAAAAAGTTTTATCTCCATCGACATAATCTGTTTCATTTTTCTCCATTTGGGAGACGGACAAGGATTTGAACGAAGTAAAAAACGTCAAAGAAAGCAAAGCTAATAATTCTCACTTTAGACAGTTCGAACTTCAAGCAATAACTAGACTACAGAATAATTATCGTATCTCAAGTAATCACTTTGACTTGTAAGATACGGCAGTTAAAGTGCAACAGTGTCAGTAGAGTAATTCCAAAATATTTTTTACATTAGCAACATTTAAATAAGTGTCAACCCGTAAATAAAGCTGCGTTCACATGGGAGTAAAAAGCGCAGGCTACAGCCAATTTTCATTAGAGGTGTCATCCCCGCCGAAAGTCATTGTCGCCGTACGAGCTAGGCATTTCCCCCGGGCGTTACTCGCGACGTATTTCTGCCGTAATATCAAACAGTAATACCGCAAAAATAGGTACTATGTAAATTCACTGACTACTCACTTTTTAAATCGTTGTGGTTTGTTTAAAAAGTTGAGATTATTGATACTTTTATCCTTGCTTGAGGGCTGCGAGGCTAAATAATAAAAGCCACATATTAAGAGTTAGCTTGTCGAGGTTATTCGTAGATAATTGACAGTTGCATCCGGCAACTGATGCCAACCCCAACATCGCTATGAGAAGGCTAGACAGAATTCTTATCCTTGCTCTATCAGGCTCTGATTCTTAGTTACATATCATCATTGCACTAATGCTTAAAAAAGTGCTAGTTCATAACGTTACAATATTTGATTTTTATGACAGCTGTGCCCATTAAGTACTCAGAGATAGTTTCAAAGAGCAGACGTAAATACGAAGCTACTTAATTATGCTTTTTTTATCTAGTGGCGTACTAAGAGGATTAAGAAAAAACCGGTAAAAAAGTTTTTCTCCTACTTTTACGACCCGATTAGTAGTCAGATATGATCAGATCGATGGTAACAGCATCCACTTAGTATTCTAATGACAAACCTATTAAGCTCACCGACCTGCCCGATAACACTCGCGATAATTGCTGTAGTTTGCACGAAAATGTTCTGATTTCACAGTTTTAGAGAGTATACTTAGTGTTTGTAATGGACTATTCGCTATTAGGGCTTCAGCATCATGTGAATAGGCATGTTTGTACCTACTGGAATTAAAAGTAATATCGAAGTTGGCAAGAAAATCGTACCTTACACTATTGGTTTACTGGCTCATAGCAAAAGGATTTTTTATTAGCCTTTTTCGTATCGCACTGATGGACGAAGGCCTCCCTTTTCTCCTTCCATACCTCTTTATCTTTATTAAACAGGCTAACTTGGCAGGCAGGTTAGGTTATGGCAGGATATCTATCTGCACGAGAAAAAACAAAAAAATGATGATCTGATGTCAATTTTCGGAGTCGTCGACCTCAAGTAACCCATCGCGTTTGCAGAGTTTAGCTAACTATTTTAAAGATATTGACAGGAACACTACCCTAGAACCTAACCTACTTATCAACGAAGCCCTTCATAAGTCCATCAAGCTGCGTATCCCAGCCTTAACATTAATCGCAAAATTGAAACTGTATCATCTTCATAAATCCTGAACTCCTAGTACATAGATAGTAATTTGTACGAGTAATAAATCAAACAACTAACAAATAATTGTTTTAGTTAGATATGAACCTACTTTGTTCAGCAGTATCAGTTATTAGGGGACGACCCGTTATTAGTTACGATCATATCTGTCTAGGCCGAAAGTTAGGCGCTATTATTCATATGCCTGATTACGCAGATCTGGTGACAAAATCTCACTCCATGTTCGCTCATATTTTATCACGTTGTGAAAACTTGGCATCTAAAGACACTTTATTTATATCCTTGACATGGATGGAATTACAAGGTTGAAGGGACACCGGTAATTTAATCAGCTGTTCCGTACATTTTGACTGACGATTTTTTTAATATCCGAAGAAACATTTATATGTCGGTTCAGAATGAAAAACTGAAAACATGGTAACCGTTTTGGCAACGGTGTGCCTTCCACCCTATACATTAATTCCATGGGTTTAGGTACCTACTGCCTTTCATAGACATTTTCATAGCTCCATATGTTAATATTAATAACACCGTTTCAGCTGTCAAATTCTAATAAATAATGTAAACTGAATTATTTATTATCAAGCGAGACTTCTCAGCAATACTATAAAAGGTAAGAGGATTATAGATAGGTATAAGAACGAACACATGTCTGAGACAGATTTTATATCTTTTTATATATTTTCATTGTATGCTTTCCTATAGTACTTCCTGAATGCAGGATAAGCAGCTTTCCTTCACTTTAAAGGAAATATGGGAAAGGAGTTTTATGTATTTCCTTTCATATTCAGGATTAGAGCCTCAGCAAACACGGCAAGATGTGCGCGTAACAAGGGTAGGGGAGCGAAGTAAAAATGTAAATTGTTCCTCGCATTTGAAAGCTCGGCCGACGCTGCTCTTATGCATATTTTACATATCATATCATGTGTCGATAAGCAAATTTGCATGTGTTAACGTTAGAGGGTAGATCTTTATCCTTATGGGAGCCTGGTAGAAATTTTAAAGAAACGTTGAATTAACAAAAGTTGTCTCGTTAAGCGGTTAAACGCCTTTTCGTATTAAAGGTTATGGGGGGAGGTTTGAATTATAATAGCTACCTATTACCAGGTTTAAGGAATGGATCTCGTTTATGTTTATGGCGCTCATGAATTGATAGGTGTTGGATAATGTTTTACTGAAAATAAATGGAGCTGTTTAGAAACGTTTTGCATTAATAAAGATAAAAATATTGAAGCGTCGTTTCATCCTTCACACAGTCCATCCACAGTTTCTTTGGTCTTCCTCTACTCTTATACCCATCGACATTCATACTCAAAACTTTCCTCACGACATTTTTCGCATTCAAACATTCAACCCTCTAGTTCGATATTTATTTATTCGGAAATTGTTTTGAATACTTCGATCATGGGACAAACATATAGGGTAAGACATTTACCATTGCCTTAGTGACATATCAGCGTACTGGAATCATTATGCAAGTCCCCACTTCGCCTTATAAAACATTAATTCAATTTTCTAATTTTAAAACATCATGTCGTGCCGCTCACAATATTGTTTTAGTAATTTATAACAGGATACCTCTTCCCAAATTCTGATCTCCTGTCAGGCCGTAACCTAGATAAGTTTAAATATTTTAGCGTCCATCCCAGTGTCTATGCTTTAAGAAGAAAAGTTATAAATGGTACACATTTCTCATTTTAATTGCCACTTTGAATGCTATTAGTTTTGATGAAAATCTTCCCTTAAAATCACGTAAATTAACGTTGAAGGTCTAATGGCTGCGACTTTTGAAACAAAATTCTGGCGGCATAGTTTCTGGTGAGCGAAATTTTAACACTAAACTGAAATGACGATAGTGGTTTAATAGAAAATACTTTAAATTTAAGAGTCTCTCGAGTATTGTAGGGGTTACAAAAGACTACCAGACTAGAAACCAGACCGAGAAAGCGAATGTAATGCCTGTTTCCCTAATAGCTGTTTCGTTATCTAAATAAATACTTACATTAAAGCTTTGTTGTTGTATTTTCAATGCTCGGCTTAACGCTGAGAATTGATATTTCAACAGTGTAATAATACCTAGGCGTAAATTTACACGTCTATTTGTGTTTGCGAAAATAGGCTTGAAAATAAGATTTTCGTATATCGTCTCTATTATCAGAAGTTGTATATGGAAGTGCGTAGTACTCGCAACCGGCGTGCGTGTATGACCAGATATATGAACGTGGACGAGGCAAAAGGAATATGTTAGGATCGTAGTAGGTGACGTTCTGTGGTTTCTGCCTACCTCCATAGGAAAAAAAGCGTGAGTTTATGTATGTATCAGAAGTTTCTTCACCCATGACTTATCTAAACCCAACTTCTAAACTCAAACAACCCCCTTTTTCAGGGTTCCGTACCCAAGGGGTAAAAACAGAACCCTATCATTAAGTCTCCACTGTCCGTCTGTCTGGCTGTCTGTCACCAGGCTGTATCTCAGGAACCGAGACAGCTAGACAGTTGAAATGTTCACAGATGATGGATTTCAGTTGCCGCTATAACAACAAATACTAAAAATAGAATAAAATAAATATTTAAGGGGGGCTCCCATAAATACAACATTCGTGTTTTTTTAGATATGGTACGGAACCCATCGTGCGCGAGTCCGAATCTCGCTTGGCCGGTTTTTTTTTGTTTTTTTTTCCGATGGGTAATCATCTAGTGATCCGTCCCAGTCTGAGCGCAGTGGAAAGGAATGTCAGACTTGTACTGACTAAAACCCATCCATGTTCCTTCCTTTGCCCTTTGCGCTCCAGGACCGCGGTATCTCTTTCGAACAGTCCCGCAGCCCAACGTAAACAACCCCCTTACTGTATCACTTTCCATAAATAAGCAGTTATTTGTGACCCCACGTCAGTAATAATACAGGTGAATGTGACCAATCCTCTGATGAAGGTAATCCTTTAGTCCTCTTGTGTCACGGCCGGCAGGGTCCGGGTACGGCTATTTTTAAATTTGGGACGACATGTATTCGTACCCTCATAGATCCGTAATGGTGAGATTTTCGCTGCCTTTTTCTTTAACCTGTTGAGATCAGCTTTTCTACTATTGATTCAAGATTATAGTTGTTTTCATTGTAAGTACTTTGAAATACTTTATTTTGTTTAAGATATTGTTGAAAGTTGCGTCAGCTCCAGAAAAGTCAAGGAATCGACTCTCATGGTGTGGGCATGTGATGAAAAGGGACGACTCGCAAGTGACTAAAATAGTGATGAATATAAATGTTGATGTATGGAGAGGGAGAGGAAGACCAAGAAAACGATGGATGGATTGTCTGAGGAATGATATGAAAGATAAAGGAGTAAATGATAGCGTGACAGTTGACAAAAGAGAATGGTAAAAAAACGAGTTGCATTAGATGACGACGATATTGTTGAAAGTGCATTCAAATTCCGATTAAACAAACATGGGCACGGTTCAAATGGGTAATTTCCAATGGAGAAGCACCGGCAAGCAATCCAACGGTTACTCTTTTAAAACTTTTGAAATCTTTCACAATGAGTGTCAAACCTTCAGAATGAGAGGACAGTGGAGGCCTGTCGAAAATATATTTTCTAAAGGTAGCAGCATCAGCAGTTTTTTTGGTGCCATACTGTTTTGCAAATCAACAAAATGTCATACAAATCTAACTTTAAATTACATTTATTTCATCGATACCTACCCATATCATTTACCATAAATTTTGTATTAAAAGCGAAGCGATCAACATAACATTATCTACGTATGTAAATGCGTACGGAGGTGATAAAGTAATGGTATGAATACTTATGTGAACAAAAGTAATTTATCTTGTGTAAAGTGGGAGTATGAATGTAACTTTATAGGATGGTAATCTATTTATTTATTATATGTATTTAGTATATACCCATTATTGGTAAATTCTGTTGTCCTATCACTCTGTGGTCTCACAGAACTGCAAACATTCTAACATTATCGTCTTCCATTCATCAGCAAACACGTCCAAACCAGGGTAGGTCTCCAGCATCGTGAACAGATGCGGAGGTGGTTTCATCTACTTCTTCTTATTTGTACTAATCATCAATCTGAACTGACACCTCAAACACGGCAACATTACATATAAATGGTTTGATTGGATTTTCCCTGATTGGTTTCTAAAGGTAAAAATTCAGCAAGAATAAATAGATCAATAAAAAAAATCGTAGGTAGGCTAATTACACATGTCATGTTTAAATTAGCATCCGATATACAAAGCAAGACTTTCTTAAACCTACTCTCAGATAATTTCCCTCAGGGAAACTTCTCTAGCGAAAAAATCGCAATCCAAACTTCAAACGTAAAAAAAATCCCTACCAAAACGTTGTAAAAGCCGGCAATGGGCCCTTAGTCGACTTTCTACGACTCTACGCCAAAACGGCCGCCAAGCATAAAATTAAGCGCGCAAATATAACAACATATAGTAAGCACGGCGCGAGCGTTTACGAGCCGCTGCGTGGACGCCTCTTCAATTAGTGCAGCAGACGGAAAATTAGCTCTCGTCACCTAAATGCACACCTGTGACGCTTCTGCGCGACTAACCGAAATAAACAACCTTCCACATATTTATCATGTCACTAAGAGTCAATTTCGCTAAGCACACTTAAACTGCGTTCATAATATCACGCCTGTAATCCCCGAAGGGTTCGGCAGAGATGTACCTAATTCATTTCGCCGGTTGTGTATAAGTCCTAAGTAAGTAAGTATTTTATAGGGGCGCGAGTATTTTACCCTCAACCGTGCACAAATCCAGACTGTGACTGCTAATCAGAAATTCCTGATAGAAAACCCCAATAAGACTTTGCCCGACCCGGGAATCGAGAACCCAGGACCATCATGCTCAGCAGTAGCGCTTGCGACCGCTAGACCACCGAGGCAGTCAACTTCTGAACTTGAGTCTCAATATTCAGAAAAAAATAATGTATAAAATGTGCTAATCGCGTTCAGTATCTTAGGTAAAAAACAGTCTCCACCTCAATTTAGTTTACCTCATAAAAAATTAGGCACACACTTCCGACAAACTTCTAGCGTTGAACTTCAGAAAAATTAAGGGGCCGCCTAACTTATACGTTAATTACGTTACGTGGGATGTTTCTTTTTCTTTCTTAGGTAATGCAATTAACACCTACAGGGATTTCCTTAAGACTCAAATCAAAATGAATTGTTCTCTTAAGCATGAGGAGATTGGTTGGTGTACTTTAGTCAACCAATCACAACTATTGAAGTCAATTTTAAGTGATTATAACTTTTAATTAGGTATTCAGAAACAGAAGTCTATATCATGTTTAAATTAAACACTAACAAATTCTCTTGTCACAAAAATACCTTTCATTATTCAAATATTCTTCTCCAAGTGAGAGAAAAAGATCTACAGTATCCATTCTTCATCTCTCGAGGTACCAGGATCGCAGCACTTCTCAGAAGGTCCATCAATCACGCGTCAGATCAGACACGGATCGTTGCGCGGCGTACTGTAGATAAATTGTCTCAGTAACATACACAAATATTAAAGGAGTTGAGTTATATTATGGGCTCGAAGGTTTGAAACAAACGATTTCGTTTTGTTTCTTGATATATGAAGAAAGCGCGAATGTGATATACAGGGTCAACGAATTGAGCTGGAAAAACTTCACAGAGGTGACAATATCCGTATCAAAAGCATGATTTTAATGACTACTCTATAAACACGAAAGAAGTCAAATAAAAAGGCTAGTTACCAACCCACTATCCTAATAAATCAACTGCCAACCAACACATTGCACTGATCATTTTATAGTACAAACCATGAAACAAATGACATTTATTTTTCAAAAACAAACATTATGCGCTCTCACAATCTCTGGGATGAGTTACTGTGTGGTTTTAACAAAACTCAAAGCGCATACAACCCCCATTTCACCCTCATAGGGGTTGAATTTCGAAAAACCCTTTCTTAGTGGACACCTACTCTTCACAAAGAATACACCCTTCAAATTTCATGACTCTAGGACCAGCGGTTTGGGCAGTCAGGGCTTTGAGATTTATAAGAACCTGGCGGTAACCGCGGTATCGCAACATTTTACCAACGCTTTATCAGGGTCTTACAGGAAGGCACCCATTACATCAAACTGCTTCATTTCCCTAAAAAGTCCATCCGAACTCATTAAAACCACCATAAGACATCAACCTGTAGTATTCTCATGATCTCCTGGTACATAAACACGGGTAAATGATGTGCGTGCTCATACATATTCAGTGGCATCACACGATCACACTCACCTTATCCACGCCTCGCCAAACGCCGCCATCTTACCTTTTATCTTGTTTATTTTCACGTATTTCTGATATCTTATACCCGTACTTGTGTTTTAAGAAAGAACCTACTTGTGGCGCTATGATTCGTTTGTTGGGAATGCTTTTAAAGGCGGTCGTAAATATTAAAACATGAGTTTATTTATTGAAACCCATTAAAATAGGAGCTTTCTTTATCTATCACGTCCTAGGTAATGGATGTATTCTACGTTAGACTTAGGCATTAGGACTCTCCAATTATATACATAATTAATATACATACCACACAACATAATTAAAGTACTTTCGAAATGAAAAGACATAATAATCATAGGCTGTTTACTAACAAAAAAAATGTTGTATCAAATAAGCATTTTCCGTTATTGATGTTGTTCATCATCATCTCCTAGCTTTTTCCCGACTATGTTGGGGCAGGCTTCCACTCTAACCAGATGCAGCTGAATACCAGTATTGTACATGGAGCGACTGCCTATCTGACCTTCACAATCCAGTTATTACTGGATAATACGATATCCCTTGGTAAGACTGGTTGTCAGACTTTTGATCCACTGACAACCTGTGTCGATTGTTAAAAATCTACAAATGACGGCCGGGACCAACGGCTTAACGTGCTTTCTGAGGCACGGAGGAATCTCGGTATGTATTGGCTGGTCACCCATTCACAAACCAACCTTCGCAAGCACGGCTTAACCTGAAGATTGATCCGAGCGGCTGTTATTCGCCTTGTCTATTGATGTTGTTGTATTGGCCTAAAATGATCTTCTTCAGACTCTAGTGAAACATTTATTGGATTTTCGACATAGAATAATGCCTAACACAGCATTTACTTCAGCCAAGCCCTATACCTATTATATTTGCTGCTGCGCCACACGTCTGTCTCAATTTTCATGACAACACAATTTCGAATCAATCTCGTCTGATAATATTCCTAATTTCAATATTCGCTCCCTAAAGCACATACAAAACGAATCCTCTTAAAAGTGTATTTATTTATCTTCGAGCACTTTCTATCACAAAGATGGCTCTATCGATTTCATATTACCCTGGTACAAAATAAGCTTTGCAGAATAAATCATGCAGGGAAATAACAATTTGTTAAAATGTAGGCGCCGACGGGAAATATTGCCCGGTCATCTAGCTATGTTGTTTATGTTTGTACTTTGTGTATTGGTTATCGAGACTCCGAGCAATTTAGAGTTTTATCGATTTTCAAGATATTTTTTCTTTGAAAGGAAAATTAATCAGTGAGGTTAGATTGGACTGAGTTTTTTATCGATTGTTAAAGATTGTTTTTGCTTTGAAAATTAAATTGTGAGATTGGTCTTTGAAGATAGATTTCACGTTTAATCATCAAAGTTTAGGTCTAGTTTCAATGCTTAGAATCATTTGCTCATTAGAAATGAATAGACATCGTATTACATACATACATAACATTAAGGCAGAGGCGTACGTAATAGTATACCACATTTCGCCAGTTAAATTTAAGTCCTATGTAATACCCCGGGATTGCCATCAACCAGGCACAAATCCAGACTCCGTGGCTGCTACTGAGAAATACCAGATGAAAAACCCCAATAACACTTTGTCCGACGTAGGAATCGAACCCACGACCTCATGATCAGCAGGCGCGCTTGCGACCACTAGACCAAAGAGGCAGTACGTAAAATATAGCATCTTAGCATATATGAAATGTATAAAACAAGATTTATCCAGTTCCGTACCAATCATTAAGCATTAGCTATCGTTCGCTGGAAACCTACGTCCTTTCTTGACTTGAATGTGCCCTGGCGGTTGAGACTATGTCATGCTCACTCAAATGTCTCGCTGATGGTGGCGCGTGTGTCGGATCATTTAGTTCCCTTCAAAATGGTTGAGTTGAATGGTGCTGATCCATGTGTCGTGTTCGTGAACGGACGCTGTCAGTTGGGACTGGTCATCTCTTAGTTGCCACGGCTTATTTGTTTTTTTTTTTATTTTCTTTTTTGTTTTTAGGTACTATGGACACTTTTAATGTGCACATCTTGCTACATCGTTTACACATAGTGTACCATCTCAGCATGATTGATGTAACCAAGGTTTTGTAACAATATGCTGATTTAAAAGAGTGTCCATGGAGTTTCTTGCCCGTTCTTCTCCATAGAGATCTACGCTAGGGAATGGGCAACTACAGCACTTTCACAGTTTTTATGTCTTGTGCAATGACTGGGACTGTAGCTACATTTCAGTATTATCTTTGTTTCGACAGTTCAAAAGTGCCTGTAACTGGTCTAATTGAAATAAATGCTTTGATTTTGAATTTAAGTCGGTTTTGCACGAAGTCCCATTTTCATGTAATTAATAAGTTAACCATATTATACATGGGGATGTTTTAACCGTCTGATATTTTTATCAGACGGTCAAAACATCCTCATATAATAACGACAGCAGTGAACATGTATTCAAACTTACGATTTCATAAAGTTTCTGAATTCAATAACATTGCAAACTGCTTGCACGGCCAAGCCTCAGCGGGCGACTTCAATTTGAATATGAAATAAATATATTGCTCCTCCTTGGAAACTCTACACTTTACATATGAGTTGAGAATGTTATACTTAACAATTATAAAGATAGAGTTTCTACAGAGATCCGTCAGTAATTGTTGGTTTGCATAATAACTCTTGCGAACAAAAAAATGCTGTATAGATTTCAGCCTGAAAAACCGGCCAAATGCATGTCGGGCCACGCACAATGTAGGGTTCCGTAGTCTTACAACGTTAATGTAATCCACTTCCTACGTTCCGACTTGCATCCGAACGATGATTTTTATTGTAATAATAATAAAAAAACAAACTTACATTTGTAGGCGAAAAACCTGTGCTCCCATACATTATGTTTAGGAAAATATGTTATCCAAGTACATTTACAAATCCAACTTATAAGTTGGTCAACTATTACTCGTAAACTTGTAAAGCCTGCTTAGCTGTGATAGTGTGTTTACTTTTAACTTCTTTAAATATACTACCACCGTGAATTTTTTCACACACCCAAACGTAACCTTTTAGCTGGTAGAGGGACCCGGACACTTGAATCTAACAAAAATTAGCACTTTAAAGCTTAATATTTCACAAACGAATCCTATCGACATCCCACACTATGAGGTACGCGAGAAAAAGAATCCCCACTTTACGTGTACAGAAGGTACCTTAAAAAAACGACATTTTATTTTACTACTTTGTCGGCGTAACTAATCTGTATATTCATGCCAAATTACAGCTTTGTTGTGCTAAGAGTCTTGCGGATAGACAGACGGACATGGAGAAACTATAGGAAACCTATAAAATAAGGAACCCTTCCTTGTTGACTACGGAACCCTAAAAATATATTTATCAAATCTATAACACTACTACTAACTACCTTGCCTTGCCTGGACTTTACTGTCTGTAATTAATGATTTTGGTTCTGGGCCGACACAAGTTAGATTGCCATCGTCACGCTAAAAAGAAAAATGTTTTTTTTTCTCAATACAATTTATTCGCACTGGAAAAGCTCTAATTAAAGTATCCTGAGTATTTAATACATAGTTGGGGTATATATTCCGTAAGGCAGGCTATGTATAAGAAAGCGCTTTAAGAAGTGTGAGCGGACATAATATTATACAGCGTGTAACAGAAAGGGTATAATCATATGGAATACTGTGGTACGGACCATCAAACTGAATTACTTTCTCTATGGGACCACCTCATACATTTGCCTCATACTGTGGTACGGACCATCAAACTGAATTACTTTTTCTATGGGACCACCTCATACATTTGGGTCGAGTAGGTATTGAAATTTTGTATAGGACAGCTGATTATTTTTTTACGATTTCCATGGTGGTCCCATAGAGAAAGTTGTTCAATTTGATGATCCGTACCACAATATTCCATATGATTATACCCTTTCTGTTACACGCTGTATAAGATCCCATTAAAATAGATGGACAAATTTTAACACAGCGTTCAGTACGTCTAACCCATGATATCCAAGCAAAAAAAACACTGATTAAAGTGATTTTATTTTGACCTAAAATAATAAATTGCCTCCGGCACTCTAGAATAAACACATCCATTAGGTCGTTTCCCAGCAATAATTTTTGCGTAAAGTTACTTAGTTTGATGTACACTTCTGGACACATCTATTGGCCCACCTTAGAGTTTAGGTTTCGATGGCCCCTACCGAAATATGATTGCTAGATTGAACAAAAACTGTTGATGCAGTTTTAAACCTGATACATTTTACCATCTTTTTCGATCGTATTGTTTTAAATTTAAATTCAGAATACCATACGACATGGAGCTACGCCTAACAAGTCAGATATGCGCCTTGTTAAAGGCAATTGATTTTTTAATAAAAAACATGTTTTATCAAATAAAGGTTTAATTTAATAACGCGTGTTGCCTCCATGGGCATCTACCACAGCTCTCATACGATTAGGCATAGAGTTTATCAACCGCTCTATGAAATTTTGAGGGATCATCTCCCATTCCTCTTCTATGGCAGTTTTCAACTCCTGCATCGTCTGGGCAACTGGCTGACGAGCCCTAACACGTCTTTTTAGCTCGTCCCACATGTGCTCAATGGGGTTCATGTCTGGGCTTCTGGCTGGCCAGTCCATAACTGTGATGTTCACATCCCGAAGATATTCCCTGACGATGCCGGCCGCATGGGCTCTTGCATTATCATGAATAAAAAGGAAATTTGGGCCCACATAGTCCGCGTATGGTATCACGTGAGGTTCTAAGCACTCACGAATGTATCTTTCAGCATTTAATGTTGGCAGCCGTGGTCCTGTAACAACCTCAAGTTGAGTTTTGCCGCTCGCGGATATACCGCCCCAGACAGTCCATGAGCCACCGCCATAAGCAACCCTCTCTTCAAAGCAGCATTGTGCGAAACGCTCTCCCTTACGTCGATAGACCTTCTTCCTTCCATCATTGCCATGTAACACAATTTTAGACTCATCAGAAAAGAGTACACGGCTCCAATCTTGCTGTGTCCAATTTAAATGACTGCGTGCGAAATGAAGGCGCGCTGTTCGGTGGGCTCGCGTTAGTTTGGACCCATTAGCCGGTTTGTGTGGTACCATATCGCGTTCTTTTAACCTTCTCCGAACAGTTCGAGCGCTCACAGATACTCCGTGGAAGTCGCGAAGTTGGTTTTGTATCTCAATGGAGGTAAGGTGACGATTTCTCAAGCTGGTCGTCACGATGAATCGATCCTGCCTTTCAGTTGTGACCCGAGATCGTGGCCTTCCTTGGCGACGAACAAAGCCGCCAGTCTCTAGGTACCTCCGATAAACATTTCGGACCGCAGATCAACTTAAATTAAGTTGAGCACTCACGTTTGTTTGGCTGTGTCCGGCCTGAATAAGTGCCACAGCTTGGGCGGCGACTTCAGGTGAAGTATCCATAGATTATTGATAGAACCTCACCTTAATGTTAAGAATAAGTAATATTTGTTGCAAAACCAAAGATATCAATCACTTTTTCAAGAATTAAATCCAAGTAAACCAATAAAACCAAGTTTTCTTAGTATTCGATTGTTTGATATCAACAAACAGGCTCCAAATTGTCTTTTGTTTCTTTAAATTCTGTGTTCGAAATTCAAAAAAAGACTATTGAATGAAATTGTGAATGTGCCAGGTTCAAAACTGCATAAAAACTTTTTGCTCGACCTAATCTAAAATTTTAGCTAGGACCAAACGAAACTGAAAATACAAGGTGGGCCAATAGATGTGTCCAGAAGTGTATATAAAATGCTTGGTTGACGGCTTCGTGAAAAGTCCTGTTACACCCTGTATATGTAGCTCAATGTCGCCACTACGCTACGGCTCGTAGACGCGTAGAAGCGTAGGCCTGTCGTAGCAGAGAGCCGTAGTTTCTATGCGCTTTAAATACTCGTATTTTGTGCTTGATTAAAGGATACCGTGAGATTCAAATTTTCTTACGATACTTTGTAATTAACAGGTAATCAATTACAATCAGG
This sequence comes from Eugnorisma glareosa, assembly GCA_947578425.1. Classification (NCBI taxonomy): domain Eukaryota; kingdom Metazoa; phylum Arthropoda; class Insecta; order Lepidoptera; family Noctuidae; genus Eugnorisma; species Eugnorisma glareosa. The sequence continues at coordinate 3,186,471 of OX387974.1, read as the reverse complement.
TTATATGCAGCTTAGAATATAATTTGCGACCAAAACAAAACATGTAATTAATACAACAAATTATCTATACAACTTTTTAAGTAACAATTCAGTAAAGTTTTAAACTTTAATTTAAACTTGCATACAATAGAACAATGATTTATACATAAGTTGTCTTGATATTTTTCGATAATGATGATAAATGAGTAATTCCAACGCCAAACTGCTGATCTGATTACTCTGCCTACTCCATCTCCTGATTGCTGCGTTATCATAGCGGTAAGATTGGCTACGTGTCTTATCTGACGACAGTGCTGCCATCTAAAGTGGCTCTCAATCACTACATTTTACAACAATTGCGTACGATGGATATGAAAAATAGGTATGCCTTTAAAGTTCGCGAAACCCGAACTGTGCACCTTTCCTCGACGTTTTATAAGTGCCCACAAAGTCAAAATAAGTATTTTGACTTTGATTGTATTGCCAACAAAAAAAACTCTGACTATGTTAAGTACAATACTCTCCCACAATTTAGTCTGTTAGTACATTTTTCCTGATAGTTTATTTTCTTTGGTTTCAGATCTCCACCATGGGCCAGCGTTACTTAATAACTCTATGTGCTTTGATGTTCGTCGCGGCGGGCTCCTGCCAAACTGGTAAGTTTAACTTAGATAACAATGTAAGTACAAGTAAGTTGTGAACTCATCAGTCTCTCCCATCGTTATCTGCTTAGCCTTTCCCCAACTATGTTGAGGTCGGCCCCCAGTCTAACCGGATGCAGCTGAATACCAGTATTTTACGTGAAGCGACTTCCTATCTAACCTCCACCACCCAGTTAGTACTGGGTAATGCAATACGCCTTGGTAAGACTGGTTGTCAGACTTTTTGGGCTACTGACTACTTGTAACGACTGTCAAAGATCTACAGATGACAGCGCGGACCAACGGCTTAACGTGCTTTCCGAGGCACGGAGAAAGCTCGGTATGTAATGGGCGGTCACCCATCCTCAGACCAACCTAGGCAAGCGCGGCTTAGATCGACCCGAGCGGCTGTTATTATTTTGCCTCGAGCTCCTTATCTCCCAATAAACTAAAATTGAAAACCTACAATACCAACATTTTCTTTTAGAAACGGAGCCCCCAACAACAGCCACCACCAAAGCTCCTGCCACCACCACCGTGATGACTACCACCACCACCACGGCTTGGGAGACGGAGACCCTGAACGAGGGGCAGGCGATACAGAAGGCGCTGCAGTATCTGTTACAGCACCGCCAGCCTGACTGGGGGTGGGGCAACGACACACACCATGTTATGCTGACTTTGCAGGTAAATGGAAGGGGTTCTGGTTGATGAGGCTGTCTGTTCAAGTACTACCAACATTTAGGTATTTCCGCCGCATTTTAACTAGGAGAAACTCAGCAGATGTGCTGGGTATCGGTTTTGGTAGTGTAGTTGAAGTATATGAGTTGAGAAAATCTATATTTTTACATTCATTGTTGCTAATGCACCGACCCCTGGTGATGTAAGTGCCTGTACTAAGTGGAGGCTCTTCTATTTATCCGTTTTTTTTTTGTTTATCAAACATTATCTAGGATCAAGAAGCCATGCAGAAATCTCACTCTATATTTCGCATTTCGTTATTTCTCTAGCAAATTCGCCGGTAGGTAGGTATGTTTGTTACCAACAAAGGATCAAGTAGATCTAAGATTGGCTCAAGTCTCCTTCGCATTTTGGACACAACAATTATCATGAATGCGACCTATCATGACCAATATCATCATTTGGCGACAAACCAACTAGCATGCAACTAGGTCAGGTAGCCGAAGCCGTCTTCAGACGTATTTCCGATACATCTCGGTCGCGTATTGGCATCTGTCTTAATCCACGGATTACCGCGTCTGTTTATCGGATTATCTATATGCATTTAGGTACGGGTGGGGAAAGCTAACACAGCATACCTAGGAAATACCTAGGAGATACGACTATTTTTCAAGTGGTATAATGGAAGTAAACCAAACTAGATTGATCGATAACTTTATTCAGCTCTTTAAATCTATGGGTCCAACTATTCCTTTTAAAATAGGTTTTTCGTGAATTGCACATCATTTTTAATCATGCTAACCTTTTCTACTCAGCAAAAAAAGAAAGAATACAGTAAAGCAACGTGGCGGCTCACTCTAAACTAAAGTTACCTCACGTCTACTTGGAAGCGGAACGATAGTGAACGATAGGGATAGTGTCCCACCCAGTACAATACAGGCCTTAAGAGATATCTTGTCAAAATGTTTACAGTTGGCCAACAACACTGGCAAGGAGATCGAGCAACAAGGCCTGGAGATGCAGCTATCCGCCAAGCAGATGGAAATCGAGATACTGCTCATGATGTCGAAGTGAGTAGGCCATTTTATTTTTATTGTCATAGTTCAGTGGCTTACTATTTCTAAACGCAACGCAACTGTTAAAATACTGAATTTGCCATTTTTATTTTCACGATAAAGATGGCAATGAAATCGTATCAAAATTGAAGGTTAGAATTGAAGATTTTATGAAATCTTCAGTCAGTCGTCAGGCCTAGTTATTCAGCGATGTAATTGTAAACATTAAAATAAGAATATCTAACCGTATTCGAATGGCACCCAATCGAAAACAAATAAATATAAGTCTTCTTGACCAATTCCGGTCATCGCTACCAATTTCAGTGAAGACTAGCCCCATTGACGTGGGAGATAATAATTATAGTGTTGAAGTCTGTGTGCGAATACAGGTGCACGACCAACGAATAAATAAATATTATGAAAGTTAATAACATCACCATCTATTATTTTCCCAGACACCACGAGTCTCCCCCACCCCTGGGACGTCTGGCGGCCTACACCCTCGCACTGGGAGCCCTGTGCAAGGACCCACGCTCCTTCCACGGCCGCGACCTGGTAGCTGCCCTCCTGCACCGGGAGCCTCCTCATGACTTAGAGTTCGCCTATGCGACCCTGGCTGCCTGCTCCTCAGCAGCTCATGTGAGGCGCCGGCATATCAGGAGGCTTCTGGATATTGCTAATGCTGCGTCTGATCATAGTCTTGGTAAGTGCTTCATTTATTCACACTTGTGTCGATCGATCAATATAAGCCCCTAAACCAGCAATCCTTCTGGTGCTTTTTAATATGGAGACCACTAATCCACGGAACCCTCTACTTTTAGACACGATCTCGATGGTGATCCTAGCGCTGCGCTGCGTGGTGCAGGACCACCGTCACCGCAGCCTAATCCATTTTGTGCGCCGCCCAATGGCCGGCCTGGCCAGGCAGCAGCACTCTGATGGCAGCTTCGGTACTCTCACCACCACCGCACTGGCTATCCAGGTGAACCTTTAATTTGGTTAGACTATGTAACCACCGCCACTGCACTTGTTTCTACCCTCATGATTATGATGATGATGACTCGTTCCTACCCCCAGGCTTTGGAAGACTCCGAGTCCGGGCCAGGCGCGCACCAGCACTGGAGCTTCCCGGCGGCGCGCAAGTGGCTGGTGGAGCGCCAGCGCGCGGACGGCGGCTGGGGCGACGTGGCCAACACCGCGGCGGCCGTGGCGGCGCTCACGCCCGCCTCGCTGGCGGCCGTGCGCCCGCCGCACTGCTCCGACAAGCTGCTCGACAACCGACATGAACCATTGGGTGAGGGGAACGCAACTTGACACTTTAAGTAGACCAACACACACACACTTTGCTAAAATCTTTCTACGGCCAATCTATGAAAAATAAAACTCCAGTGACACCGAATCTGCCAAATTAAAGCGTTTTGATAGCAAGACGGCCTGCAACACTAATGAATCACAAACGGGAGATCTACGTAGGTAGACCCAGCCAGGGCGAGACACAAAATCGTAAAAAGTGTTCATACAAAGAGATCTTAGGTTTACGATGATTATCTTCACATTCCAGACAGCAACGGCGGTGATGGTACCCTCAAGCTGGCCTACCAATCAGGCAGCACCAGCAACGACTCCGACGCACGCAACGTCTCCTTCACGTACACGCTCTGGGTCGGCACCAACGTCACCGAGAACTACACACTGCACATGGTCGCTCCTAGGTAAGAAAAAAATACTAGGATAACAGGGTCAGTAACGAACTACCCCCCTGGATTTACCCATACAAAACGATCATGGGCGCTAACAGTGACTGATTTATTTCGGGAGCATCTTCAGCTCCACGAGAAGCGCAAAAACTTTGCGCAATTCACCTCGGATTATGTCAGATTTTCGTTTGTACATCCATACAAGGGGTAACTTTATCGGTTCAGATAGAAAACCCAAAAAAAAAATAGGATTCAGAAGCAAGCGTAGTGAGCTCGAATTTCACCAGGGTAGGTAGGTACTACTTGGTAGACATAATTTGATAGGTTTTCATGTCTAAAATTACAGAAATAAGACTTAAATTATCAATTCATACAAAAAAGCTAAAAAAAGAGCTACATTGCTGACATTACTTTTTTGCCCCTCGGACCGCGCCTGACTATAGATTCATCTTTTTGTTTTTAGAAGTGCAAATGTGCCTGTAGCTTGTCTATTTGAAATTAATACTTTGAGATTGAGCTGGTATTGCTTGCAATCGTCAACAACCAATGAACTACCTCAAATCGGTATGGTAGTAAGGTAGGCTTGGAGTTGTGAAAATGGGCATTAGGCATTCAGTTAGATGCCGCTTAGTGTTTGTGAAAACGGGCACTAGGCATTCAGTTAGATGCCGCTTAGTGTTGGTGAAAACAAGCTTTAGGCATTCAGTTAGATGCCGGTTGGTGTTGGTGGAAACGGCCATTAGGCATTCAGTTAGATATCGCTTAGTGTTGGTGAAAACGGCCATTAGGCATTCAGTTAGATATCGCTTATTGTTGGTGAAAACGGCCATTAGGCATTCAGTTAGGTGACGCTTAGTGTTGGTGGAAACGGGCACTAGGCATTCAGTTAGGTGACGCTTAGTGTTGGTAGAAACGGGCATTAGGCATACAGTTACATATCGCTTATTATTGGTGAAAACGGCCATTAGGCATTCAGTTAGATATCGCTTAGTGTTGGTGAAAACGGCCATTAGGCATTCAGTTAGGTGACGCTTAGTGTTGGTGGAAACGGGCACTAGGCATTCAGTTAGGAGACGCTTGGTGTTGGTGGAAACGGGCACTAGGCATTGAGTTAGATGCCGCTTAGTGTTGGTGAAAATGGGCACTAGGCATTCAGTTAGGTGACGCTTAGTGTAGGTGGAAACGGGCACTAGGCATTCAGTTAGATGACGCTTAGTGTTGGTGGAAACGGGCACTAGACATTCTTTAGGTGACGCTTAGTGTTGGTGGAAACGGGCACTAGGCATTCAGTTAGATGACGCTTAGTGTTGGTGGAAACGGGCACTAGGCATTCACTTAGGTGACGCTTAGTGTTGGTGGAAACGTGCACTAGGCATTCAGTTAGATGACGCTTAGTGTTGGTGGAAACGGGCACTAGGCATTCAGTTAGGTGACGCTTAGTGTTGGTGGAAACGTGCACTAGGCATTCACTTAGGTGACGCTTAGTGTTGGTGGAAACGTGCACTAGGCATTCAGTTAGATGACGCTTAGTGTTGGTGGAAACGGGCACTAGGCATTCAGTTAGGTGACGCTTAGTGTTGAAAACGGGTATTAGGCATTCAGTTAGATATCGCTTAGTGTTGACGAAAACGGGCTATAGGCATTGAGTTAGGTGACGCTTAGTGTTGGTTGAAACGGGCACTAGGCATTTAGTTAGATGACGCTTAGTGTTGGCGAAAACGGGCTATAGGCATTGAGTTAGATGACGCTTAGTGTTGGTGGAAACGGGCACTAGGCATTCAGTTAGATGACGCTTAGTGTTGGTGAAAACGGCCATTAGGCATTCAGTTAGATATCGCTTAGTGTTGGTGAAAACGGCCATTAGGCATTCAGTTAGATATCGCTTATTGTTGGTGAAAACGGCCATTAGGCATTCAGTTAGGTGACACTTAGTGTTGGTGAAAACGGGCACTAGGCATTCAGTTAGATGACGCTTAGTGTTGGTGGAAACGGGCACTAGGCATTCACTTAGGTGACGCTTAGTGTTGGTGGAAACGTGCACTAGGCATTCAGTTAGATGACGCTTAGTGTTGGTGGAAACGGGCACTAGGCATTCAGTTAGGTGACGCTTAGTGTTGGTGGAAACGTGCACTAGGCATTCACTTAGGTGACGCTTAGTGTTGGTGGAAACGTGCACTAGGCATTCAGTTAGATGACGCTTAGTGTTGGTGGAAACGGGCACTAGGCATTCAGTTAGGTGACGCTTAGTGTTGGTGGAAACGTGCACTAGGCATTCACTTAAGTGACGCTTAGTGTTGGTGGAAACGTGCACTAGGCATTCAGTTAGATGACGCTTAGTGTTGGTGGAAACGGGCACTAGGCATTCAGTTAGGTGACGCTTAGTGTTGAAAACGGGTATTAGGCATTCAGTTAGATATCGCTTAGTGTTGACGAAAACGGGCTATAGGCATTGAGTTAGGTGACGCTTAGTGTTGGTTGAAACGGGCACTAGGCATTTAGTTAGATGACGCTTAGTGTTGGCGAAAACGGGCTATAGGCATTGAGTTAGATGACGCTTAGTGTTGGTGGAAACGGGCACTAGGCATTCAGTTAGATGACGCTTAGTGTTGGTGAAAACGGCCATTAGGCATTCAGTTAGATATCGCTTAGTGTTGGTGAAAACGGCCATTAGGCATTCAGTTAGATATCGCTTATTGTTGGTGAAAACGGCCATTAGGCATTCAGTTAGGTGACACTTAGTGTTGGTGAAAACGGGCACTAGGCATTCAGTTAGGTGACGCTTAGTGTTGGTGGAAACGGCCATTAGGCATTCAGTTAAATATCGCTTATTGTTGGTGAAAACGGGCATTAGTCATTCAGTTAAATGCCGCTTAGTGTTGGTGAAAACGGGCACTAGGCATTCAGTTAGATGCCGCTTAGTGTTGGTGAAAACGGGCTATAGGCATTGAGTTAGATGACGCTTAGTGTTGGTGGAAATGGGCACTAGGCATTCAGTTAGATGACGCTTAGTATTGGTGGAAACGGCCATTAGGCATTCAGTTAGATATCGCTTATTGTTGGTGAAAACGGGCATTAGTCATTCAGTTAAATGCCGCTTAGTGTTGATGAAAACGGGCTATTGGCATTGAGTTAGATGACGCTTAGTGTTGGTGAAAACGGGCACTAAGCATTCAGTTAGATGCCGCTCAGTGTTGGTGAAAACGGGCATTAGGCATTCAGTTAAATGCCGCTTAGTGTTGGTGAAAACGGCCATTAGGCATTCAGTTAGGTGACGCTTAGTGTTGGTGAAAACGGGCATTAGGCATTCAGTTAGGTGACGCTTAGTGTTGGTGAAAACGGCCATTAGGCATACAGTTAGATATCGCTTATTATTGGTGAAAACGGCCATTAGGCATTCAGTTAGGTGACGCTTAGTGTTGGTGGAAACGGGCACTAGGCATTCAGTTAGGTGACGCTTAGTGTTGGTGAAAACGGGCACTAGGCATTCTTTAGGTGACGCTTAGTGTTGGTGGAAACGGGCACTAGGCATTCAGTTAGATGACGCTTAATGTTGGTGGAAACCGGCACTAGGCATTCACTTAGGTGACGCTTAGTGTTGGTGGAAACGTGCACTAGGCATTCAGTTAGATGACGCTTAGTGTTGGTGGAAACGGGCACTAGGCATTCAGTTAGGTGACGCTTAGTGTTGGTGAAAACGGGCATTAGGCATTCAGTTAGATATCGCTTATTGTTGGTGAAAACGGCCATTAGGCATTCAGTTAGATATCGCTTAGTGTTTGTGAAAACAGGCACTAGGCATTTAGTTAGATGACGCTTATTATTGCTGAAAACGGCCATTAGGCATTCAGTTAGATGACGCTTAGTGTTGGTGGAAACGGCCATTAGGCATTCAGTTAGATATCGCTTATTGTTGGTGAAAACGGGCATTAGTCATTCAGTTAAATGCCGCTTAGTGTTGGTGAAAACGGGCACTAGGCATTCAGTTAGATGCCGCTTAGTGTTGGTGAAAACGGGCTATAGGCATTGAGTTAGATGACGCTTAGTGTTGGTGGAAATGGGCACTAGGCATTCAGTTAGATGACGCTTAGTGTTGGTGGAAACGGCCATTAGGCATTCAGTTAGATATCGCTTATTGTTGGTGAAAACGGGCATTAGTCATTCAGTTAAATGCCGCTTAGTGTTGATGAAAACGGGCTATTGGCATTGAGTTAGATGACGCTTAGTGTTGGTGAAAACGGGCACTAAGCATTCAGTTAGATGCCGCTCAGTGTTGGTGAAAACGGGCATTAGGCATTCAGTTAAATGCCGCTTAGTGTTGGTGAAAACGGCCATTAGGCATTCAGTTAGGTGACGCTTAGTGTTGGTGAAAACGGGCATTAGGCATTCAGTTAGGTGACGCTTAGTGTTGGTGAAAACGGCCATTAGGCATACAGTTAGATATCGCTTATTATTGGTGAAAACGGCCATTAGGCATTCAGTTAGGTGACGCTTAGTGTTGGTGGAAACGGGCACTAGGCATTCAGTTAGGTGACGCTTAGTGTTGGTGAAAACGGGCACTAGGCATTCTTTAGGTGACGCTTAGTGTTGGTGGAAACGGGCACTAGGCATTCAGTTAGATGACGCTTAATGTTGGTGGAAACCGGCACTAGGCATTCACTTAGGTGACGCTTAGTGTTGGTGGAAACGTGCACTAGGCATTCAGTTAGATGACGCTTAGTATTGGTGGAAACGGGCACTAGGCATTCAGTTAGGTGACGCTTAGTGTTGGTGAAAACGGGCATTAGGCATTCAGTTAGATATCGCTTATTGTTGGTGAAAACGGCCATTAGGCATTCAGTTAGATATCGCTTAGTGTTTGTGAAAACAGGCACTAGGCATTTAGTTAGATGACGCTTATTATTGGTGAAAACGGCCATTAGGCATTCAGTTAGATGACGCTTAGTGTTGGTGGAAACGGCCATTAGGCATTCAGTTAGATATCGCTTATTGTTGGTGAAAACGGGCATTAGTCATTCAGTTAAATGCCGCTTAGTGTTGGTGAAAACGGGCACTAGGCATTCAGTTAGATGCCGCTTTGTGTTGGTGAAAACGGGCTATAGGCATTGAGTTAGATGACGCTTAGTGTTGGTGGAAATGGGCACTAGGCATTCAGTTAGATGACGCTTAGTGTTGGTGGAAACGGCCATTAGGCATTCAGTTAGATATCGCTTGGTGTTGGTGAAAACGGGCACTAGGCATTCAGTTAAATGCCGCTTACTGTTTCAGTTGTTACTCAGTTAGATGACGATGAAAATCAAAATAACACATATTATATTATGTCTAGATGGAGCATCGAAGGTACAAAAAATATCATTTAACTGTTGGCTTATAAATTCGCACACAGAGACATACTCGTAGACACATAGTGTTTACTTATAGTCCAGAGATTCTGCATTAATGGGCTTTCCCAAATCCTTGATTTTTCAAAAATTTCAGGAACATATCATTCTTCCACGTGATGCAAATTGCTGCGGAAATGCACCCCAAGTTCAAGTTCGAGGCTAGCGAGTGGCCCAACGGTCACTACGTGCACACCATCGCCGGCCACAAGGAGGAGCCGATGGGCTATCACTACTGGTTGCTGTACCGCTTGCCTGAGAAACCCGACCCTGCTAGCCCGCCCGGCAACCAGCTTGTCGCTCCCGTCGGTAAGGACCATTATCGACCTATTTTTTTCTTTGACGTTCTCTTACCCAAGAGTTTAGGTAAACCCCACGTATGCTTTTCCAAAAACATTTAAAAAAATCGAGTTTACGTTCAAAAATATTGCTCGATTTAATGAGATCAGTTTATTATAGATATTATCCTGATCAGACGAATCTGCGCCACATGGGTCTGTTAAACGAAATTTGATCAAGTCACCGTGTGGGGAAGAGATGGCGCTAGACGAGGTCGTCTAGCGCCATCTCAGCTATAAAGGTAACTCTGTCTCTTTCCCACACTGGAATTACTCCTGCTTTATGACGTCATAGAAACCCCCGAATCAAATATCTCTGGACATCTATCGATGTAACAAATCCCCAGATTCAGCTACATTATTTATAGTCTTCGTTAAGCATAACTTTCTGTTCCAGGTGTGGACGACTTATTAGTCGAAGATGGAGAACACTACCTGTTCTGGTATAAGAAGCTGTAATTCTTCCGTCAATCACCAACCAGCAACTTTCCGTTACCAAGTTTATTGTATCAACATCCAAAGATCCTTATTTCATAAACCACGACCGAATTTTTCGAAACCCTGGTTCCGTTAGCACGGTATAAAAACCGCAACTTAGAATTAAGATTCGCATTCATATTATCGTATGTATTTCAATAGAATTAATAGGGTTTAGGAACATATTTATCAAATAACGTAAAGTAATGAATTCAATCTGACTACCCACTTGAACTTTTCATGGAGCATGGATTAGCTGTGTCAATTTCTAACGTTACTGTAGAACATTTCTATGAATTGAAGACAATGTAATAGTGCTATCTCCTTTTCAAAATGAATGTTTGCTGAATCTGCTGTGAAAGATTTCAAAGATCTATGTTTTCCACGCCCAGAAGGAGTGATTTTGATGTAAATATTTCCAAGATGGTTCAACTTGAGATAATTATGACTTAGGCCAAAAATATATGACTTATAGTAACAAGAATACATTAACCAGCTATAAATAGTGCCAGTCCTATGATTGAGCCTTATGGAACATCTTAACTGTGACAGATCAAATACTAGTTGGATTTTGAAATAAATTCCGAAATGTGTACTAAATGGTTCAATTTTACTTCGCAGCAATTCTATTAGCTCCATAGAATTTTAATCTGAAGCCTTGATAAATATCTCAAGCTAAAACACAAATTGTAGGTTCTATAACTGACGAACAATTACTTCAGTGTTTACTTAATAATGCATTATATTTTAAAGGTGCAATAATTCTGTATTTGTACCTACTCGTCAATAATATTTTCAGAGAATTGTCCTATCAAGACGATTTCCGGTTTTCTGAAGACGATAATGACACTATTTTTATCTGCAATATCCTTGCATGCGTTAGTTGAGCATGTATAATAGCAATTAGATCAATGTTAAGATTCATGTTAAAGTAAGCGATTCTCAATTTAAAACATTTTTAATCCATTCATCGAGTTTATGGAAGATGGAAATGTAAAAGAAAGATTGTCAATGTTTTTTAAGACATAGACTAGGCAGACTACGTACGATTCCTTAATCGTTATGTGCTAAGCTAGATGAATGAGTAAAACACTTTGTATAGTAAATGGTTCAAGACGCGGTGTTTTTATAATAAGTTGTGAATACGTTTTAACTTCATGACACTTCGTGTTTTACATAAGTACGTTTGAAAGAACAGTAATCTAAACATGAAAATTAGCGGCATACTACACGAACCCTCGTAAACCTCACCAACACGGTTATGTGCAAATAATTTGTGTTTTTCTAATTCTTCACGGATATAAGCTTGTCTTATAAGACCTGTTTATCTAATACCTACTCTACAAAATAGAAATATTATTTCATTACTAACCATTGTTTCCATAAACTCGATGTTTGTTATAATATTCTAGTTATTATATACCTACTGTGTATCTCGGAAACAATAGATTTTAAAACTAATCATTTTAGACGAGACTGAACGCAGCGTTATCTGATTGAAGTGCGTTAGACTAACATTTTTATTGTACCTATTGAATGGTTCTTAATAAAGTATGAAAATTCAGTAACTCTTTTGAAGTTTGATTGCCATCTACGGGTTGACCTTTAATTTATAAAGTAGAAGGAAGGACACCTACTCATGGATGTCAGCATTATTACGGGATTAGCCCAGAAATTATTATCAAAAACAAAAATCTAATGCTTAACAAATGTCACGCCTGTAATCGCCGAAGGGTTAGGCAGAGGTGTACCTAGAACCTGGACCTGAACGCCTCTAAGGCCGAAGCCAGCCTAGCCGAATCCGGCAAGGATATGCTCACTGTGGAGCCCCGAGAGTCGGGAGGCTCTAAACAATGTGACTTTACTAGTCGCGCTTCACCACGTGAGGTGCGACATCGAAGCCCATTTGGATCGCGGAGATCGATGCTGTCCGTTTAACGCGTGCATCACGGCTCCGAAGGTCCGAATTTACCTCAGTTCGATGTCGGGGCTCGGAATAGTCTGTAGACGACTTCCGTTCCTGGCGGGGTGTTGTGCTCGGTAGAGCAGCGTCGTGCTGCGATCTGTTGAGACTCAGCCCTACGCCAGGTGATAAGGCAATCAACGTAACTGGCGTCAATCGTATTGCCAAGTCAGAGGCCCATGGGTAGCATAAAAACTGACCCTAGCCCCCGTCGCATGACCAGTGCAGAAACGGGGTTTGTCGACGGAAGAATCGACAAAATGATAGATCAACAAAAGAAATCTGTCATTTTGTCATGTCATGCTACGGGGGCTGGTTAGGCACTAACCACACAATAAAGAAAGTAGGCCCAATTATAGCACACCAACATTTCGCCAATTACGTTTAAGTCCCATGTAATAGGGGCGGTCCTATTGCTTTCAACCCCGGTTGGCCCGCCAAAAACCCAGACTCTGTCGCTGTTATTGAGAAAATTCCTTATGAAAAACCCAATAACACTTAGCCTGACGCCTGGAGTCGAAACTAGGACCTCATGCTCTGCAGTCGTGCTTGCGACCGCGTCAGTCAAAGATGCAGTTTAAAAAAAACGAATACACATAAGTGTTATTGAAGATTGCTTGTCTACCACTGGGCAAAGGTGATACACGATGGGTGCCTGAGGATGGACGGCGCCGCCGAGGCCGGCAGAAAGAGGTGGCGAGATGATCTAGACGCGCATCTCGAGGGCTGGTTCGAGGAGGCGCAGGAGAAAAGTACCTGGAAGGATATGGGGGAGCCCTTTGCCCAGCAGTGGGACATAAAAGTGTGACATAACTACAAAAAAAATGTTGAATATTAAGTGTCACAGTACAAAATAAAAAAATATGTTTATGGCTATTAGTACTTCTTCCAACAACAACAACAACAACAATATTAACAAATTCAGAACCAGCTGGTACTAACGACATAAGTGATTTCACAGATATCTATTAGCATATCCGTTTATATCAAGCCTCGAGGGCACTTCAATTAATTCCCTAACAAAAGTACATTTTTGGATTTTCAAAGCTCGGCTCAACGCCGACAGTCGACATTCCCAGTGCTTTAATACTTATTCATATTCAGGCACTTTTTTGATGCCACTTATTTCACAAAAATCGTACATCATCGTGCTCGAGGTTTTTTTTTTTTTTGAAGGGACCACTCGCAGCGCAACAACTCTCGGAGGTTGATGCTGCTTAACCGGACTATCCTGTGGTGGCCAAAAATTACTTTAAGGCCCCCAGCCAGGGCTTACAAACTAAGGATATTACACATTAAATGAACAGTCACTAAGGGCGCCCACCCCCTGCGGAGTTCGGGCCTAGGCTTAGTGCGTCATTGAGGGGAGGGCAACTAGAGGTTGGCTGGGTCGGATTATTCGTGCTCGAGGATACGCGACCGCCCAATTTTATACTTTAACCTCTCGTATGTCGAGTATATAGACACAATTAAAAACCTATTGTGTCTCGCGTAGATCTACGTTATACGTATACGAAGGGTTAAGGCAATACTAATAGTCTTTTATTCAGAGAAAGCTAAACAGTGCGCGAGGATTTTTGCACTTGGTGGAAACTGACCCTTAGTGTGTCTGATTAGAGAAAATAATTAATTTATCAAATCATAGTCCATTGTAGTGTGGAAGAAGACGACATGCTGCGCCGACCCCAAACAGGGGGGACCCTAAATAGGGAAAAGGGCAAGAGAATGATGATGATGGTCCATTGAAGTAATAAAAGCCAACGATAAGATCCAACATTTATTAAATTTGTACAATTTACATATAACACCAATATGACCACGTCGGCTAGGTATCGTACCTACACAGTGCAGCTACTAAATGCCCCTTAAATAGCTTACAAAAAAGAAAATAATCTTCTCATAAAAATAGCATTTGAATATACTTTTATTTGAAAGTGCTTACCATATGAACTTACATAATAAGTTATTAAATAACTTAAATCATACATACAACCTTCATTTATAATAGGTACATAAAATAATAATGCATTTTCATGTCAGAACATAACTTTTTAAATTAAATCTACCTGAACATCCATTCTCATTTTCACGGATAACATAAAATTAAGCTATCATTTATTTTTTCTTATGGTAAAAGCGCAAGGGTAGCCCGCGAAATTAAAATTTTCTTAAGTCTATTGCAATTTCAAGTCAGTGTCAGGTTGTATGTTGATGAAAATATGAATCGCGCCAGTAACATTTATGAAGTTACAGAATTATAATCATTCAAATCATCAATACAGCCCGCCAAATTCATATAACCCCATTCCATAGCTATTTCTTGAAAAAGTCACTCAATGGGATTAAATGAACTTGGAGGGTTGTATTGATGATTTGAATGATTATAATTCTGTAACTCCATACGTGTTACTGGCGCGATTCTTATTTTCAACAACATACAACCTGACACTAACCTGCAAATTGCAATAAACGTAAGAATCTTTAAATTTCGCGGGCTACCCTTGCGCATCCACTTTAATGGTTACCATTTGCACTTCACAAACTTTAGAGTGTCTCATTAATGCTAATATTCAATTGTCGGGGTTCCGACTCAAAAGATGTCGAAAATTTCGTTCACTTTACGTTTAAAAAGACAATATTTTCTTAGGTTTGTTTAAATAGCTTATGAACATAACTAAACACAACAATACTTAAATGTGCAACGTCTTCTTTGGAAGTCGTCACAGGCATGTTTTCCAACTTTATTGTGGACATACAAGCATCACGGCAACTTGCACCACAAATCAATAATTTGTTTAAACACCGTTGTCTTTGTCATCTACAAACGATACGATTAACAGAAATAGAACAACGTTTTAAATACGTTTAGCACTAAACTGATTAAGATTTGTGGTGTCAGCGGGCCTTTAATATTAAACTTAGGGAATTATTCCATTATAAAAAGAAAATTAATTGTATTCTTGCAGCTTCTTATGCAATAAAATTCATTCTAATAGAGACAAATAAAATGAGCAATAATATTATTAAATAATAATTACATTGTGCATAAATATAAATAATTGTGTCAGTATAATATAATTAATGTGCAATCACAGCTTATCTTGTCTATAAGTTAAAGATTTATGGAAACTTAGACAAAGAAAGGTATAGTCACGAAAACGAGACAAAATAATGATAGTGTCTACAGTCACCAGCACCAATATGTATACACTTTCCTAAATTTAAGAGGGCCCTTCCCGGCCCGTCTATCGTCAACGCGAGCATAGTCAAAAAGCTTGTTGTTTCATCCAGAGCCACAGCGGTGATTTTCTTTCAACTCACATCGACATTGAAGGAAAAATAGTGTTCGAAAATTTCTTATACTTGTTCCAGGAAATACGTGTTTTTTAATAAGTCTTACAAGTGTGTGAAATAAATATTTGTCGTTAAGAATCTCCATTACATGTCAAGGTTTACATATTGGTGCTCGTGACTGTACATTGTTATCGATTTTATAGGACGAATTTAAAAGAAACTGACTGACGATCTGCCCATCAGAACCGCGATCAGACACAGTCACACTCTTGAACACAGTTTTTAATGTGTTGATCGTGTTCGTCGTCTAAGTGCATCTCTTTCAGCATCAGCAAAACTTTCATACATTTTCCCTACAGTGTGGTTAGTGCCTAACCTGGAGTCGAGAGTTTTAAGGCGCCCATGGGCCTCTGACTTGGCTTTATATGCCTGAAATATCTCTCATGCTGGTTTCTTCACGATGTTTAACTGACTATTATACTGAAATTATCTTATACCCGTATTTCTGGAATAAATTCACAGTACACAACCAACAAAACTAATTTGATCAACCAATGTTATTAATGTTAATGTTTCTCTAATGTCGTGACATTTTAACTTTCTTTGACTAAGCTTATAACTGTTTACGCGTTGTGAACGATTGGATCTATACTTTTCTTATACGTAGAAAATATTCAAGTCTATGTATAAAGGTATATACATATCTTTGAGTAGCTAGTAAACGCAGTACACACCGAAACTTAAACTTTTGTGTGGTCCTTTACATACAATTTATATATGCGTGTCGTACCGGCTCTGTCTGCAAATACGCTACAGTCTTCAGGGACACTGGCGCTGGTCAAGCCGGCACGCAAAACTACCAGACTGATTAGGTCGTATTTTCTTCATTGGAGGCTTAAAATTAATTCCGAAAGGTTCCGTAGATGCGTTGGCCCCCCAGGGTCGCACAACTTAATATAATTATGTCTCATTAGGCAAGGCTTGATAAGTTAAGGCGTTTACCATCAAAAATGTATCTTTAGGTAGGGCAAGAGTTTGCTTTTTGATTGAAATGCCACGCAACGAAGTGCTACACACAACAAAGAAGTGCTGCTGAGAAATTTGCTACCCCATTTTAGACTCTATGAAGCGGTGAAGGTTTTTTTCACAAAAGGTGCTTTTGCTTATTTAGTTTTTTTTTTAATCTGAATAACTGTTGTTTCAGTGCATATTACGCCTCAGTCATAAGACATATAAATTCGAACATTTTCTAACTGGCAACAATTTTACAACGTACATCCTAAGCTCACGTTCTAACCAAAGCGAGCGTTAGAATACACAATCACCGCATACTTACAATATGTCACTCATTTGTTCGGGAAACCGGTAAGTGTACCGTTACTACGCCTTCAGGTTCGCCGAACAAAATTATCGCTTTAGTTATAACACGGCCTTAACAATGCACGTCGAAGTATTGCTTTATTGAAAATATAAATATCAGCTTTCAGCGAAATATTATTTACAAATACAGTGGAATAGAGATGAAACAATAAAATATAATTATAAGATACATATAGTTTATATCACATATAGTACCGAAGAGGTAATGGTTTCAGGTCAAATCACTTTAATAAGTTAAGATTAGTACGGACTGGGTCGGAACGAACTCGCGTGCAAGTCTTCTAAAATAGTTACATCCCTGTATAATATGCGTACGATATTCTATTTATAAAACCAAGTGTAAAAAAGGTTACACAGTCACACGATAAAATCATAGTAATGGAAATTCAAAATAATCAATTGGTGCAAGCCTTAAAATTGAGGTGCTCAAGTTATACGGGGTTGAACCGACGCTTAAACGATTGCCACATATTCAGTACATCATTATGTGACCCCCCCCCCCCCCATATAGAACTTATTCATCGATAATTTAAAAAATCTATCGGTAAATCGTCGAATCCGACTCGGCTGGGCAGCGTTCGGGAAGTTTCGCGGTATCTTCTCGTCCAACTTACCGCAGTGTCTCAAGACAAAGGTCTCTATGCCCAGTGTGTGTTGCCAGTGATTACATACGGGACCGAAAAGTGGTCGCTAACAATGGATCACATTAGAAGGCTTAAAGTCACCCAAAGGGCAATGGAGAGGGCTATGCTCGGAGTTTCATTGCGTGATCAATTCACAAATGAGGACATCCGCAAGAGAAACAGGGTTACCGACGTAGCCCGAAGAATTGACAAACTTAAGTGGCAGTGGGCAGGGCGCATTGCTCGCAGAACGGATGGCCGATGGGGCCGAAAAGTTCTGGAGTGGCGACCGCGAACCGGTAGACGTTGCGTTGGAAGGCCTCCCACTAGGTGGACCGATGACCTGGTGAAGGTTGCGGGGATCCGCTGCATGCGAGTCGCACGGGACCGGTCAGTGTGGCGACACTTGGGGGAGGCTTATGCAGGAGTGGACGTCTTTCGGCTGAAGTATGATGATTGTAGGAAACTGCTGTTTTTTTAAACCGAAAAAAAGTACGGTAAAGAATGATGTACTGAATACGAAGTAACCGTTAAAGCGTCGGTATCCCTCCACCTTGTAAATGTACAAATAAACGGTGTAACAAGACCCTTAACGAAGCCGAAAGGCACTTGTTTCCCCGTTATTGCGATCATTTTTTTGTTCTAGACCATACCTGGGAAACCTTCTAGTTACGGAGATATTGGGAGTCAAAGTTCCAACTTTTTCACAAGTTTTTTTTCTAAATACATGTTTTTAATGTGAGATTTTTACTTTAAACGCATCCACGACCCCCGTACTATTCAATCCATTAATGAACACAATGTTTTGAACGCCCAATGCAATGTTTTGTTTTGCATTGAGCCCTACCGTAAAACGTGATTTTTCTTCGTTTTTTTTTTCGTGTTTTTTTTCTGAAATGTCGTTTCCCAGCAATATTTTTTGTGTAAAGTTACTTAGTTTGAAGGGTCCTGTTACACCCTGTATGTACATTTTTAAATACTTATTGCTGATAGCAATAATATTATCATATGCTCTGATTAGGATCAGTTTAGACCAAACGATTGCTCATTCTATGTTCTGCTCATGCATGTTCGTTATACTAAATTATTTTGGCTCGATTCATATTAAAATGTCCAGAATATCAAGAAATAATGCTCTTGTTCAACATTCATTTGGTCTAAGCCTATCATAACACGACAACATTTTATACGGTGATAGCAAACGTATTAATTTCGGAAAGGCCCGAGTATTTTCGAGTTCGAAAGGACTTAACTCATAACACTGCAGGTTGTCGAATCAAATCGCCTCCAATCAATCTCTATGCTAGACCGTTATTCAGGAAATAAATACATTATAGATCAGCCATACATCATCGTCAAAATTATCTTTGAAAAAAATGCAAAATACTGACATGCCTTTTATTCAGACACTGACTTACGCACACATATATAGCATTTCTAAGCTCGCTTCGACCCAGTCCTATAGCAAAACCACTACACGATAGCAGGGCGTAAATATAACACATTGAGCTTGATGTAATAACTACCATACTTAACGACGCGGAATCCGCTCGAGCAGTTCATAAAGAGCTTTATTTCAATGCTCTAAAAGCGAAAATGACTTCATCGGCCCCGTTTCGGTTTAAACGAAACGTTGACACCGCGTCGGACTATTCGCTTTTATTATAAGGTAATAAAGCCAGACCGGTTTATGCCAATTCCGCGTCGATGAGTGTGATACATTTTTGAGACAGCGATTGCCACATAGTAATGAGCACGAGTAGAAATCGGAATAGTTCTTCCTTAATTTAGGTAAATAAACTATTATTTACCTAAATTAAGGAAGTTACATGTGGATAACATTTCTAAATAAAATCCAGGAATGATTTTTAAATTCCGATATAGCATAATCAGCCTATAATGCTCCCACTGCTGTGACACACGGCCTCCTCTCTATGAGAGGGAATGGGCCTTATCCCACAACGCGGGCGCGGTGCGGGTTGGTAGATGTCACATGTCTTCGAACTTTTCGGTTCTAGGACATGCCGGTTTCCTCACAATGTTTTCCTTCACCCTTTTGAGAGAAGTGGTGATGAAATAATTTAATGCGCCTGCCTGGGTTTGAAACCTCGGCTTACTGTTCGTAAGTCGGGGCCGCCACCACTGGGCCACCGCTACTCTCAGTCTCAATTCCAATATAAGGCTGTTAAATTAGAAGGAGGTAACAGGTAATTTCCTAAACTTCTATGAAGTTAGTAACCTATGAAAGGTTACTAACTTCATAGAAGTTTAGGAAATTAAACTCTCACTATTCCAATGTCTGGCTAAAAGTTACACCTGAACTATATTTAATAACGGAATGTGCTGTATCTACGGCCGGTTACCTTCTGTTCTGCTACTGATCTTAACTTCCACTGGTGACGTCACGGCGTTGACGTCAAGTTATTAAGACGCGGTGACAATGCGGTTCATGACGGTCGTGTACGCGAGCCCTAACGCCCATGAGACTTCGTGTCCGTTCACTTTCTTGAACAACTGGAATTGAGATTATTTTGTTAGTTTTGTTTTTTTTTGTTATTAATATTTTGTAAGTTTATTTGAATGGTGAGATTTCGAGAAGTATGGAAGACGAAGGCATACTGCTCAAGCATTTGTTACAATGAGACCATTTCAGGCACTTTTGAATGCCGGGGCTGCGGGACTGTTCGAAAGTGATACCGTGGCCCCGGAACACAAAGGGCGATGAAGGAACATGGATGGATTTAAGTCAGTAAAAGTCTGACACTCCCTCCTGCTCAGCCCAGAGCGGGAGGAGATATTTAATGATTTTCCATCCGAAAAAAAAAGCAATAAAAGGCACTTTTGAATGTCAGTAAAACAAAAAAAAAAAACGAAGCTACAGTTCCAGTCAAGTCAACTTGTGAAAGTACTGTAGTTGCCCATTCCAAAGTGTAGATCTCTATGGAGAAGAATGGGCAAGAAACTCCATGGATACTCTTTTAAATCAAAATATTGTTCCAACGTCGCGTATTAAGATAACGGCAGGAAAATGAACATGTTGGGCCTTGTTGGTTAGAAGTTATGATACGTACGCTGATGGGCTTTTTGTTGTCGATCTTGTAGGCGTCCTGCAGCAGAGCGACGACGTACACGAGGTCGATGCAGGCCCACGGCTGGTCCACGTTGGCCGACGAGCAGGCGGCCTTGGCGGCCGAGCGGTACGCGTCCACCGACACCGTGCCGCCTGTCATCACGTCTGCAACGTGACACGTTCAGTTACAGGGCTGTTCATGTTAACAGGTTATTCACTTTACTTGTTGATTGTTGTTATAAAAAGTCGCCCGGTTTTTTAATTTAAGTATTTGAAGTTGTAAAGCAAGATCCCAAGGCCGCCAGACGGTGAGATCTTGGATAATGGTCCAAGATCTCACCGTCTGGCGGCCTTAACTTGGCGTGAACTTATCAAACTCAAAATTTGCATTTAATTTTGAATTTCTCCTACTAACTACTGAATAAGTAAAATTTGACACAAATTCTCAATTCGAAAAGCGACTGTGAGACGTGATGTGAGGTAAAGTTGCGGCTACACGCCGCGGAGAGACACGGGTAGACGCGGAGAGACGCGGGTAGACGCTAAGAGACGCGGGTACACGCGGAAAGACGCGGGGAGATGCGGGGAGACGTGCGGAGACGCGGGGAGACGTGAAGAGACACGGTGAGACGCGGGGAGACGCGGAGATACGCTGGGAGACGCGGAGACGCGAGGGCAGATATGGAGAGACGCGGGGAGACGCGGAGAGACGCAGGAGAAATGGAGACAAGCGAGATATGGAGAGACACGGGGAGATATGGAGAGACGCGGGGAGATATGGAGAGACGCGGGGCGACGTGGAGAGACGCGGAGTGATATGGAGAGACGCGGGGAGATATGGAGAGACGCGGGGAGATATGGAGACAAGCGGGGAGACGCGGAGAGACGCGGGGAGACGTGGAGAGATGTAAAGAGACACGGTGAGACACGGGGAGACGCGGAAGTACGCTGGGAGACGCGGAGAGACGAGGGCAGATATGGAGAGACGCGGGGAGATATGGAGAGACGCGGAGCGACGCTGAGAGATATGGCGAGACGCGGGGCGACGCGGAGAGACGCGGTGAGATATGGAAACAAGCGGGGAGATATGGCGAGACGAGGGGAGACGCGGAGAGATGCAGGAGATATGGAGACAAGCGAGATATGGAGAGACACGAGGAGATATGGAGAGACGCGGAGCGACGCTGAGAGATATGGAGAGACGCGGGGCGACGCGGAGAGACGCGGGGAGACGCGGAGAGATGCAGGAGATATGGAAACAAGCTAGATATGAAGAGACACGAGGAGATATGGAGAGACGCGGGGAGAAGCGTAGAGGCGTGGGGAGATATGGATAGACGCGGAGAGGTATGGAGAGACGCGGGAGATATGGAGAGACGCGGGGCGACGTGGAGAGATATGGAGAGACGCGGGGAGATATGGAGAGACACGGGAGATATGGAGACAAGCGGGGAGACGCGGGGAGATATGAAGAGACGCGGGGCTACGCGGACAGATATGGAGAGACGCGGGGCGACGCGGAGAGATATGGAGAGACGCGGGGAGAAATTGAGACAAGCGGGGAGACACGGAGAGATATGGAGAGACGCGGGGAGATATGGAGAGACGCGGGAAGATATGGAGAGACGCGGAGAGATATGGAGAGACCCGGGGAGATATGGAGACAAGCGGAGAGACGCGAGTAGACGCGGAGAGACGCGGGGAGATATGGAGAGACACGGGGAGATATGGACAGACGCGGGAGATATGGAGAGACGCGGGGCGACGTGAAGAGACGCGGAGAGATATGGAGAGACGCGGGGAGATATGGAGACAAGCGGGGAGACGCGGAGAGATATGTAGAGACGCGGGGAGATATGGAGAAACGCGAGAGATATGGAGAAATGCGGGGAGATATGGAGAGACGCGGGCAGATATGGAGAGAGGCGGGGAGACATGGACAGACGCGGGGAGACGCGTAGAGATGCGGTGAGACGCGTAGAGACGCGGGGAGACGCGGTGAGACGCGGTGAGACACGGGGAGACGCCCGGCCTCGGAACAATCAGCGTAGCTTGGCAAAGCTCGCACGAGCACGAGCATTCAGATTAAGCCGAGTATCGCATCGCATGCACACGGACGTCGGCGGCTAGTGAGGGATCGTGCGCGCGCAACGGTGCGCGCTAATTTGAAGAACTATGGAACTTATTTACAACTGTAAAGTTAAGCAAGCACCATGCATTTCAGTGCAAACACGAAACACAACTAGATCTTGCGTTGTAGACCCATCCAGTAGCTTTTGGTTACCATTTTTCGGTTTAATTTATTTAATTAGTGAAACTTCTCCGGTATGATGGCGTGAAATCACATGTAAAAAACCTGCGATTTTTTAAAAGTTGTAGTATAGTAGTCACCAATGATCCCGGCGTCGGCGGCGACGTCGTAGAAGTAGCTCATGGCGGCCACGCTGCCCAGCGGCGGGCGCTGCGGCTCCCAGTCCAGCGTGGCCAGCACGTAGCGCCGCACGGCCGCGTGGCACGCCTGGTACACGCTCGCCGGCTTGCTGCCGCCCTCGCGCGCAGACCCGCTGCGGACCGACACAGAACAATATTTCAAAAAATTAATTGTGACTGGCACATAAAATCAAACTAAATGAAAATCGCGGTGCTGTCACGAACCCCATTTAAAACGAAGTCGCACGAAGCGATGACACAGCATGTTTCTACTCTTTAAATCACAATGCGACACTACTACGACTACACGCTCGCGAACAATCAAAATCGAAGTATTTATTTCAAGTAGGCCAGTTACAGGCACTTATGAATTGTCGAAACAAAGATAAAAATGAAATGTAGCTACAGTCCCGGTCACAAGGCATAAAAAATGTGAAAGTACTGTAGTTGCCCATTCCCTAGCGTAGATCTCTATGGAGAAGAACGGGCAAGAAACTCCATGGACACTCTTTTAAATCAGCATATTGTTACAAAACCTTGGTTACATCACTCATGTTGAGATGGTATACTATGTGAGAACCATGTAGCAAGATGTGCACATTAAAAGTGTCCACAGTAAAAACAAAAAAGACAATTCAAAAACTAAAAATAATTAACTCAAATAAGCCGTGGCAACTAGGAGATGACCAGTCACACTGACAGCGCCCGTTCACGAACATGAAGCATAGATCAGCACCATTTAACTCAACCATTTTGAAGGGAAATAAATGATCCGACACATGCGCCACCATCAGCGAGACATTTGAGTTAGAACACTTAAAGAGCTGGCAGGCTCGTATCAAAATTAAATTGATATTAGTTTTTCCTCATCTATGTATTTTGATCTCTCTTTATTTCGTTTGTATGCATCTTTACATTTTATTTGTAAATGTTTTCTTGAATTTTGTCTGTTATGTTGCACTTGCTCATGTTTTCTCTGTGCATCACCTTACAGTAGACTTGTAGAAAATGTCCATGGCATTAAGTCCACCTTTGTACAGTGTTTTATTTATACATGTGCATATAGTTTCAATTTTTATGAAAAGTGAAAATGTGACACTCAAGGGCCTCATGGCCCTGGGCAGTCTGCCCGTCCTGCCTCCTTAGTGTTGCGCCATGCCCATACGTTCCAGTCGCTAATAAGAATAAGAAACTTTTATTTGTAAACATAGTTAATTACACGGTGTGTGAGATGTTACAATATAGTTTAGATTCTCTATGTTTTGCCGTGAAGCGTACAAATATCTGTAATAGTTTAAAAACAATTTATCAGGAAGTTGTTCCATGCAATTATTATTATTATCTTATGAATTTATTATAATTATAAGAACTGGAATTTTAGATTTCTATAAAATATTCATTACAGTTTAGAGTAACAATAAATGTAAACATGAAATGACAATTATTTAAATTATAAAAATCTAGAAACAATAACAATAAATTTATCAATTCATTAGCAAGAGTTAATATAATTCAAGATTAGATGTCATGTAATAAAGAAAACAACAGATGTCAGTAAAATAATAATATCAAAACAATTAAACAGATCAGTCAATCATAAAAAAAAAAAAATATAGTAATTGTTTTTCCTTCAGAAGATCATTTACATTATAATAGGATCTACTGACCAGAAAGTTCTTTAAAGGTCTTTTAAATAAGTGGATATTTAATATTTTAATTGATTCGGGTATATGGTCATAAATAGTTGGTGCCATACAAAAAACACTATTATGCATCAGAGCTGTTTTGGACTGTCTCGAGCACAACATATTGACGTGTCGTCGACTCCGGTTATTTCTGTTAGATAGCTTGGGAAATAAATTCGGGTTGGTTTTAACGAATACTGCAACTTCGTTTATGTACATACAGGGTAGTGTCAGTATTTTATATTTAATAAAAAAAGGTTTACATGTATCTGTACATTTTAACCCAAACATTGCCCTGATGCACTTTTTTTGGGCTTTAAATATAACTTCCCTATTGGATGAGTTTCCCCAAAAAATAACTCCATATCTTAGTATTGAACTAGCCATGCCATGGTATGCTGTAACAATAGCGTCCGTTCCTATGACTGGCGCAAGTTTATATAAAGCATTTTTTGCGTTGGGTAAATGTCATTAATTTGGTTTTGTCAATATTTATCTTAAGGTTATTGTTATTAAGCCATTTTATTATTGATTGTATAGTATTAGTAACGTCATTTTCATATTTTTGTTTGTCATATATTAATTTATCTTTACAGTCAATAGTAACTGTGCTGTCATCTGCAAATAGAGTCATGTGATGTTCCGTTACTTTTGGGAGGTCATTTATGTAAAGTATAAATAGAGGGGGGCCAAGCACACTCCCCTGCAGCACACCGTATTTGATTGTTCTAGCACGCGACCGATAGACTCTTTCGTTCCTTCTTTTTTGATCCATTTGTGTAATTTCCACATATTGTTTTCGATTTTTTAGATATGACTCGATAAGTTGTAGGATATTGCCTCTTATTCCGTACGCGTCTAATTTATTAAGTAATATATTGTGTTCTACGTAGTCAAAGGCTTGAGTCATATCACAGTAAATTGAACATACCGGTATATTTCCGTCAACATTTTCGATTACATTATTTAAAAAGTCATATATGACCATATTAATGGTTTTATTTTTCCTAAAACCTTTTTTTTCTTCAGCCAAAATGTCTTGCTGTACTAAATATTTTATGAATTTGTTCATATATGTATTTTTCGAATATCTTTGAAAATATAGGAACAAGTGCGATCGGCCTGTATGATTCCGTTTTCTCTCGATCGCTTTTTTGTAAAGTGGTTTAACAATAGCAGTCTTTAGTTTGGTCGGAAATATAACTCGCGATATGCATAAATTAATGATGTGACTTAAATGACCGCTAATGCTGTCTGACACATTTTTTATTGTTTCGGTGGATATACCCCGTCAAGTCCTACGCTCCTAGTATTTTTTAAAGATTTGATTATTTGTTTTATATCGTCCTCGTGGCTAGATGCCATAAACATCGAGTTGTTTGATTGGGTTATATTTTAAGTGGGATGTATTCCGTTATTAAGGACAGGTTTAATCTTGTCAATGAAAAAATCATTGAAAACATTAGCTATTTCACGGGGATCTGTTATATTTTTATTCCCAGATGTAATGTTTGAAATTGTGTTTTTGGGTAATTTTGATTTTGCCTCATTTATGATCTCCCATGTCGCTTTTGATTTATTAACTGCAGATTTTATTTTATAAGTATTTTGTTCACGTTTAGTTTATTTAACTATTCGCTTGTAGGTATTAGTATAAGCATTAAGTTTTCTTTTATTTGCCTCATTTCGGTTTAGATTGTAACTCCACAAAAGTGTTCTCTTCTTTTTACTACAGCGAAGGGGCGAAGGGTCAATTTTTGTAAAAGGTAAGCCGAAGTCACACGACTACACATCAACTTATACATTTCCAATATAAGCTAACCTCGCATTGTACGGAAATCCTATACAAAATCGCAAGATCAGCAAAAACTGGAAATGGCTTGATGTGTAGCCGTGTGTACATATCTTAAATGTGATTTTATTATTTGTCTATAAAATACTGACTGTGCCATTTTTCAAAGGGAAGCCGGTAGGAATCGAGTTGTAAGGAACCTTCGCCACCATAGAAATATAAAAAAACAGGAGAAGTGGCAAGGGGGCGTGTCGGTGTCGCCACGAAGGGCCCATGTTTAGCATGTCATAGGCAAATTGCCGCCTCCGCGATCGTGCCAATTTATAAGAATGCCGTGTTGTTCAGTAGTTTCTTGTAAAAACCGAAACATAAACCAAAACTCTGTAAATCATAGAATCACTTTCTACAAGTATTTCACTATATTTGTCTTTAAAACCATGAAAAAGATCTTACTATGTTATTTTTGTTTTCTAATATCACAGCGCCTGTACTATTTTTGCAACAAATACATTGCTTCTTAACCACTACCAAAGTTTATCGCTTAGTGACTGGGCAAGCAATGTAAAAAGAACAAAACGATAATCATAATACTAGAATATTTTTTAAGCAGTGCGCAAAAGAATGTGGTGGTTCAGTATCAGTAATAGAACAAACACATTTCCATTATTGTTCAAAACCTTTTTATATTTTTTTATCCGACTTTAAATCAGCAAAATATGGACACTATCTATTCTATCAACGGGCGCGCGCCATGCGGCGCACGCGCCGGTGTTGCGCAGCGGGGGTGAAATCCCTTCCCGAGCGGCAGGGGCGGGGCCGACGCCTGCGGCCCGACAGTCGCTCATCGCATGCGCTGTCGTGACGTCGCGTCCAACCTTTCCCGCGGAGCTCCTGCGCCACACGTGTGTCGTACTCGTACCTACAGGTAACGATGTCGGGCTTATATAACCGCGAGTTTTATGAAATGGTGTGGGTGTATTTATTAAATGGTGAAAGTTTACGAGCAGCTCGCAGAATGTATGCAGCGGAGAGCATACCCCGAATGCGAGCCCAAAGTATCCTTAACCCTGCAGCCCTAAATAATGAACTGACCATTTAAGCAGTCACTCAAAGGCTGCTTGATCACGGTATGCTTTATTTTCTGCATTTTGATGGCCCTAAGCCCACGAAAGTATGAAGGAAAAATTGGAATTACTCTTCAAATAACTTCAGATCACGGCCAAATCTTAAAAAAGTCTAGTTGAAACCAAATAAAATCGGCGATCAGTACATTGTAACCCACGTAAATGATGCCTGTGCATGATAAACAAACGAGCGTGGAGCGCTGCCGCCCGCGAATTGGTGGCCATAAAATCAATTTCAAAGTAAACATTTTTCGTTAAGGATAATTTTATTTTTTTGTACTAAGACTAATCAAAATAAAAAAAAAATTGGTATTTAATAAAACTCATTTAAGTTTAATTTGTCAAAGTTTGCGCACTGAATAAAAATTTATCCTGTATATTATGCCTTAACCTCGTGCTATTTCCTTACTTTTTATGTTTGTTTTTTTTTTTTTATTTTACTTTCTATTTCCTTACAACAAATAAAGAACAGAATGATAATTTTGTGATATAAAGTTTGAATTAAGTAATCAATATTAGATTAAGATTGTGGTGAAAGAATATTTATAGTCAATGTTTTAAATTTGTTACTAGAAAGAGAGAAGATATCTATGTCCATGAAGTGTGTGTTATAGGTTTCCACAAGTTGACGAAGAGGCACTCGTGCACCTGCGTTGGTCCTGCATGAATCCACGTGGAACAACCGGGGCACGCGGGTCGCCCGTCTGATAACAGTTCTAGGTACTGTATAGCGTAACTTATTTGTGATTTCAATACAGTCAAATCTATTGTTACACAAACCATGAAGCATCATGGCCGCCAGAAGTAAACGCCGAGACTACAAGCATAAAACATTATATTGCTGTAATAATTGTGTGTACGGAATCTTCGAATGGTAACATTATAGTTCACAGTACGTAAAAACTTTTTCTGAACTAATTCTAACTTGTTTTTATATTTGAGGTAGAACGGATTCCAAATAGGAATCGCGTATTCTAATTGAGATCTTATCAACGTTTTATATAATAGTAAAAAAGTATAGGGCTGCACGAAGTCTTTCGAAGATCTCATGACAAAACCGTGGACATCTGAAAGGCTTTATTTATTATATTTTCAATATGCAAGTCAAAATGCAAATGCGAATCAATGGTCACACCAAGGTCGCGCACGGATTCTACTACATTTAATTGTTGGCTGTTCAACGTGTATGTAAAATTAAGTATATTTTTGTATTTGTAAAAGATATACTATGACATTTAGAAAGACTAAGAAAGATTTTGTTCTCTTTACAGCAGGTATCAAGTCTATGTAGATCTTCTTGGAGCAATAGGCAGTCATCGAGTTTTTGGTAGGCTTTGTAGATTTTTATATCATCAGCATACATCAGGAAACTTGCATTAACAAAACAATGTTTTATGTCATTAATAAACAGGATAAAAAGCAAAGGGCCTAAGATAGACCGTTGAGGAACACCGGACTTGACAGTTACAATCTCAGATTCAAATCCATTAATAACGACTTTTTGTGTCCTGTTATGAATGTATGACGCAAACCATCGAAGTAAATTGCCGCGGATACCATTAAAGGCAACCTTTTCCAAAAGAATTGTGTGATCCACCTTGTCAAAAGCTTTCCGAAAGTCAGTATACAAGGCGTCTACCTGGACTCTCCTGTCCATATTTTCAAAAAGAAAGTTAGTGAATATCATTAGATTAGTAGCAGTCGAACGCCGTTTAACGAACCCATGTTGTTCGGGTATAATAAGGCCATGTAATTGAAGATAAAGCGCGCCGTGTACAAGTCTCTTAAAAAGCTTCGACAAGGTGGAAATAATAGATATATGACGATAATTTTCCACATTGTCTTTGTCTCCACTTTTATAAACAGGTGTAATAAATGCTCGCTTCAACACCGTGGGAAAGACACTCTCATGTAGACATTTATTGAAAAGTAAATACAACGCAGTATATTTATTATCGGCTGTTTTTATAAAGAAGACATGTGGAAGACCATCGGGGCCAGCTCCCTTAGATGGGTCCAGTGATTTCACTGCTCGGTGTACTACTTTCGTAATTTAACATTTTTTTACTAACTAGGGTATTCTATAACAAAAATCTATTACCCGCGTAGTGATTGCGCAACACAGTTATAACAGTAGGAATCGATTTCATTATGTCAGTACAACAACATTCATTGATTTACATATTTACTTTGTTGCTCAGACCAATTTTTCGAACACATGAAGATTCGATAACTTTCCGATTTAGTGAATCACTAGCGTAGGTATTAAATTAAATTGCTTTTGCACAGCACAATGATAGCGACCGATGCGAGTGCGTGCGCGACTGCATGTGTAGTAGTTGCCGCGAGGTAGGGGCTAACATAACACAGAAGGTATCGATACATTTTCGTCTAACGGGCATATCTCCTTGTTTTATATATCTATGTTCGCCACTGATACGTTCACAAAGTACCCTCACCTGACTAGATAGTTGTTGTTGGCGTAGGTCCAGGGCTCGCGCTGTATGATGGGGTCGACGCAGACGGAGCTGAGCTCGTGCGAGCTGTTGGCGCCGCTCTCGCTGCGGAATACGCCGTACCGCGCCGCCAGTAAGCCCAGGTTCAGGTAGCTGTAACAAATTAGAAAATCTTAAAAAGGCTGCCGTTTACTCAAATATGTATTTTAGAGTTATGTAGTCTAAGTTGATTTTTGTATGACCATTTGATCAAGAAAGGTAATGAAAATACGAGTTTGTTTTTATGTAAAAACTTCTATGGAAGCGGATTTAGTCACCCCATTGACATTTTGGTTTTTTATGGCAGTAGCGACGCTGCTTAAGGGTGAAAAGTTTTCATACAAAATGGCGTTAGACAGCCTTTTGTTTACAATGGAATCTGAACTTTGTCATGTATGACATTGAGATTGTTGTTCCATAACTTGATCTACAAAATGTTATTGAAATCTACAAAATGGTATTTTTTCTACAAAATGGTACTTGATCTACAAAATGGTATTTTTTCTACAAAATGGTACTTGATCTACAAAATGGTATTTTTCCCCCTTTATTACCCTAATAAGGCGAAGAAATATCGGAATTGTTTTGCACGGAACCCTAATACTTTTTCTATAATAAAAGTAGCCTATGTTACTCCATATATCATCAGCTATCCAGTAAATGTCCCCTCAAAATCGATAAAGCCATTCTGGAGATTAACCGGAACAAACAGACAGATAGACAGACTAAAATTTAAAAGATTTATATACCGTTTACAGGATGAATTTTTCAAGTGGGCCAAATCTGAAATTGTGAGGAATATCGAAAAATGCTCAAAGGAGTCTCGAGCTCGATTTTGATAAAAACTAAAACCTCATAATTGAATTTTTGAAAAATCAATATTCCTGGCCAGGAATAGAACTTGTTGGTTTAGCAAAAAAAAAACACACTTTATTATTACACCATTCGATAGCGTCACCATTAATAATCAAATTCTGGGAAGTAGAGATGACACATGACAAACTAAAGGAAGAGTTAATTCTTGATAAAATACCTAGCAGTTACTAGTATTAACGAAACCCCGAACAAAATCACTATTGGCGCCAAATCACTTGTAAGTTCTAATTTCAATTGTTTACATTTTTAATTTTTAGATTGAGGCCTTCAACCACGAAGAGTTAAAAAAAATGAAATAAGAACATATTGTTTTGAAGATGACTCCGGTGCGGGTGCCGTCAATCAAGGACATTAATTTAAAATATGATAAAACATAAAAAAATTCCTTAGATTTGCATATCATTACTTCCCAGAATTTGATCTTTATTAGCTACACTATCGAATGGTGTAAAAATACAGTGTGTTTTATTTTCAAAACCAACAGGTTCGGTTCCTTGCCAGGAATATTGATTTTTCAAAAATCCAATGATGCAGTTTTAGTTTTTATCAAAATCGAACTGGAGACTCCTTTAAGCATTTTTCGATTGTCCTCACAGTTTCGGATTTCGCCATCCATGCCCACTTGGAAAATTCACCCTGTATAATTTCATATGCATTAAGTAAAAAGCTGTTATTTTGAAATTACAGACAGGGGGCCTAAAATGGCCCCTTTATTAGAACCATAATATTAATCACGTAAAAAATTTAAAATTCTTAAAATGGTCTTAATTGTTATGACCACAAAGTCCATTTTAAGAGTTTTAAATTTTTAACGTGATTCGTATTATGATTCTGATAAAGCAGCCATTTTAGGCCCCCAGAAACTTAAATTTAATTTATTTGTATAGATGTATAGATAATGGGCTGACCTGTGCGTGTAGAGCGTGATGTTGTTCCCGGCCGGCACCACGTACTGGTCGCTGGCGGGGTAGCCGCCCGCCTGGCCGGCGCCCAGCTGGTACGTCACCTGCGTGGAGCCGCCGCCCAGGTCCAGCGCTGCCATCGTGTCGCCTTCTATCAGGTCTGCAAGCGGAGGGACATTTGTGTAGTTTCATTTCAGAATGTAACGTAACTAATGCTACACGTACAGAAATCTGTATTTACAACATAATACTAAACTGAGTTTTTTTTAGATGAGACTAGGTATTGTAAAAACTACGATAAAACGGTGGTATAAAGAAAGGGAACACAGCTACACATGCCAGATTTAAATGGCAAAATTAATATATTACTGTATTTTTGTAAAGTGATAGCCGATCTTTTGTTATCTTTATTTAATTTTTTTCCCACTGATCTAGTCTCAACTATCTCTTTTTGTATGCATTATTTCACTTTCGTGTCAAGTTTTAGCTTTAAGAGAAGCAGTATTGAAAACTTACTGTGCAGAAGATTGATGGTGTACCAGATGAAGATGCCCTCATCAGAGCCGTCCATGATCTTCACTCCATCGGATGCAACGTCATAGCCCAGTCTGGAAACAAACATTACTGTGTGTGAATAAATCAGTCTTGTGTCACAAGACAGTGATAGCCAAGTGGTGTGACCGTCGGACTGCCTGGTTCAGGTTCGAACCCAGGACACAGACACGCACCTCTGATTTTCGGATTCATAAGCGTATTATACTATCACTTGCTTCGGTGAAGGAAAACATCGTAAGGAAACCAGCATGCCTGAGACATATTTCTCGACAGCATCGGCATGTAAAGCCAAGTCAGAGGCCCATGGGCGGCATAAAAACTCTGTCACTAGGCTAGGCACTAACCACACGATACAGAAGAAGAATCAGTCTTGTTTGTATTTAGTTTACAATTATCCATTCGCCATCTCCTCTGTAGTCTGAAGAGACTACAGAGGAGATGGCGGATGACTCATGTCTTCCTGAAGCGGCGCAGAACTGGCATCGATGGATGGAATGGAATAATTCCGACGCGAAGTAACATAACTCAATTCCTCTTTCTTGCTTTATTGTTCTGTTGTTTACTTTCACTTACTCGTTTATAGCTTCAGAGACATGGTCTATGAGTCGTAGCGCCTTCTCCTCGGGCAGTAGTCGCAGGCCGGCTGTAGCGCGGACTATCAGAGGCGTCGTCTTCCTTTTTTCTGGTGGCGTTAAGAATTCAGCTTTCTT
Source organism: Eugnorisma glareosa (assembly GCA_947578425.1). Lineage (NCBI taxonomy): Eukaryota > Metazoa > Arthropoda > Insecta > Lepidoptera > Noctuidae > Eugnorisma > Eugnorisma glareosa. The sequence goes on along the minus strand of OX387974.1, from coordinate 3,153,326 downwards.
TATGAGTTGCACTATTGTGTCCGCGCCCTGAAAGTGTAAAGGACAGAACATTCAAATCTAAGTCAGCTTATATACATCACAAAACACTAAAACATTAAGAAGACGGAGTGCAGATCCTTCGAACAAAAACAAAGGATTGAAAATCACAGTTTGCGAGTGTGCACAGTGACATAGTGCACAAGAGAAGTGTTACTAACATAAGTTTTAAGGTTCTATTTATTAACACAATTTGTATTTATCCACAGAACTCTTAATAATAAGATTTCTGTCATTGTATCATATATATGTTAGTCTGTAAAGTATAAGGGGTAGAAGGAACATCGACGCGAAAACGGAAACCACGTATTCAGTACAGCATTATGAGCCCCTTTATAAGAAAATGTTCATCGGTTAGTTTTCAGCTATTCCATATATTTTGACCGTGCAGGTATTGCACTCTTGTAGGAAACAGCAGTTTTTTTTTTAATATCCGATGAAAAATTTGTATAGGGAGGGGCTCATAATGATGTACTGAATACGTGGTTGCCGTTTTCGCGTCAATGTTCCTTCAACCCCTTATACTTTAAAGATTAACATGATATGATACGATGTTACTTCGGCTCTTCCACCCCGTATAAAGGGTGTAAGAAGACCCTTAACGAAGCCGAAAGGTACTTGTTCTCCCCGTCATTGCGATCTTTTTTTTGTTTTAGACCACACCTGGGAACCTTCAAGTTACGGAGATATTGGGGGTCAAAGTTCCAACTTTTTCACAAGTTTTTATCTAAATACATGTTTTTAATGTAAGATTTTTACTTTAAGCACCTCCACGACCCCCAAACTATTTAATCCATCCATCAGTACAATTTTTTGAGTGCGTTACATTGAGTCCTACCGTAAAACGTGAATTTTCACCCCAAAAAAAAAGTCGTTTCCCAGCAATTATTTTGCATAAAGTTACTTAGTTTGATGTACAGAATGCTTGGTTGACGGCTTCGTTAAGGGACTTGTTACACCCTGTTTCTATGAGTCAAAGTTGCCTTAAAATAAATTGTTAACACTTTTAGTGGTGTTTACACACCGCTCGTGTCTGTCGGGAATGGAAAAGCCCTTTAAGGACTTTATGAAAATAGAGCTGGCTATGAAAGGGTTAACATTTCGACATTGACAATGCAGCGTTTAGATAATGGCACGCTATAGGAGATAGTTGTTCGAACGAAGTACGGCAAGGATCGGAACAGCTTTTAACGTTCTGAGTTCTCACTGGCTGCAAGTCAGGGCTCTCAGTGCGACGAGGTGCGCTGTAATTCACTGCGCGCAGGTCCAATACCAAGCCAACATAAAATACTCGGAATCAACATCTGCCTAGCCTTTGTGTGGGTCACTTTCCAGTCTAACCGGATGCAGCTGAATATTTTACATGGAGCGACTGCATATCTGACCTCCACAACCCAGTTAATATGACACTATGTTAATATGAAAAAAGTTAATAATGATACCCCTTGGTAAGACTGGTCGTCAGGTTTTCGGGCCCATAACGAGTTAACGACTGTCAAAGATTTACAAATGACAGCCGAGATCAACAGCTCATAGTACTTTTCGAGGTACGGAAGAGAGTCGGTATGTAATGGATGGTCACCCATCCAACGACCAACCTAGGCAAGCGTGGCTTAACCTGAACATTGGTCCGAGCGACTGTTATGATTTACCCACGAGTCGTATGTGTAAAAAGATAGTTAAATAAAAACAGTATCTTACCTTTGCGGGGTCATCGGCATAAGATGACAACCCGGGCTTGGATTGTTCAAAATATTCATCTACTAAGTCCAAGTTGCCTTGGCCGAATACTGAAACAAGGTTGTAGACTCAATGTTAATGTCACGTTTGAGTGTGCTAAACAAACAAACATACATGGACACACGCCTTATTCCCATGGGGGTAGGCAGAAACACAGTGTAAGGTACATCGTGACATGGATTCAGTACACAGATATAGAAAAAAACTGTTTACAACTAAAACTCACGCACGTTTTAAATATACACAATAGTAATAGGCCTCGCACTTGACATAAACATTAATACTAAAAAAACCGGTCAAGTGCGTGTCGGGCCACGCACAATGTAAGATTCCGCAGTAGCCCATCAAACGATTCGCCTCCGAACGATGTTTTTTATTGTAATAATAAAAAAGCAAACTTACCGTCAAACCGTACCTTTGCCCAGATTTCTTGCGATTTTTGATTTCTCTTTAAATATTTAAAAAAATAATATTACTTTTAAATGTATTGTTCTTTACATTAAATGTTATAATATCAAGAAAATGTATGTTTATGTGCTAATAGTGTCAATTAAGACACCGGGACAAATGCCCGCAATGCAAATAGCTCTTTTTAAAAGTTTGCCCATTATGCAGAAACTTTCGTATTTTCTACCTTAGTAACATAACATTTAGGGATCATTTTAGAAAATTTATCAATCAATCATAGGACCTTTATAATAAGCGTTTAAACGTTAATATTACCTGTCACATTTGAGTGGGCAAAGTCACGTTCTTTTTTAAATTTTTCATTCAAATGAAAGGAAATACCAGGGTTGTCACTTTTAACCGACTTCTAAAAAAGGAGGAGGTTATATATTCCACCAGCATATTTTTTTATTGTACACCAGTTCGGTGTACGCAAGTACGTTACGATCACGTAGTTCGCTCTTAAGATAAATCTAAAAATATTAGAAATATCATGAAATTTGCAGTATTTTAAAACAATGATAAGTTAAGATTACTATCAAGTTATAATATAATTACATTCCTGGTATATTATGATATTTCTGTATGCTCTCGATCCAAATGTTCTTTTTTTTCTTGTAACTCTGTTGCTCATTTTTAGTCACCCTTAATTACTTCGCAATACGTTCAATGTACTTTTTACATCAAAATTTACATTTTTATCACGTATATGTTGATTATTTATCGTAATACTTAGTAGACTCCTATTTATCAACATTACAGTAGTTAACAAATGTAAATCTAAGTCCCTGCTTATCTCAAATGTAATTTGACATTGAGGTAACAACCCGAACGGTAATATTTTAGTGGGCAAAGACGTAAAAACTACTTCTGTAAAGCTAATTTGACATTGCCCACCATCATATTTTCGAATTTGAAAAAAAAAACGCTTTGTATATTCGATCTTTCTTGCGTATTTATTATAAATTAACAGTGGTTTCAAACTTACTTACCTGCTGTAATTACAAATCGAGTTCTTATGAAAGTTTGTCACGCGAGTCCAAAACTCGTGTGAAAATGTTTCATTAAAACTCGATTACCCGAAAATTATACCACCACGGTTTTACAGCCGACTTAAGTGACATTAGGAAGATTCCGTCACGTAGTGTTGCCAGAGACTTATTAAAAAGTCGTCCTAACATTAAATAATAGGCGCAACTAAAGAATGTAGCCGGATTTTTAAATATATTTGTGAAAAGTACCGTGCTGGGCAAACTCAGTTTGGCAGCTTATGGCTCCATGTTTCAAATACATGTTAAAACGATTATAGAAATGTCAAAGAGTTGTTGGGCAATCTTGTAAGGTTTGACGGTACATTTGCAGTTGAGAAACCTGTGCTCCCATACATTATATTTAGGAAAATATGTTATCCAAGTACATTTTATAAGTTGGTCGACTACTCGTAAACTTATTAAGCCTACTTTTTTGTGATAGTTTTCCTTTTAACTTCGTTATATATGATCCCATTAAAATAGTTGGACAAATTCACACACAATTCAATTCACAGCGTTCAGTACGTTAAAATAAATTCACATTAATCAGTGTTTTTTTTTTGCTTGGATATCTTTGGTTAGACGTACTGTGTGTGACTGTGTGTCTGTGTTAAAATTTGTTTCCTGACCTTCTACCACCGTGAATTTTTTCTCACACCCAAAAACCACCGTTTAGCTGGTAGAGGGGGGGGCACATGAGTCTAACAAAAAATAGTACTTTAAAGCTTAATATTTCACAAACAAATCAATATTTGAACTACTTATAAATTGCAATATTTTTTAAAGACCTTCAACAACATCCCACACTATGAGGTATGTGAGAAGAAAAACTGCTTATGAAAAAATTGAAAATTTGTATTAAGGGCCCGTTCCGGAGTCGCGCCGCGCGAAGTTTAGGTTTTTAGCGATACTCTCACAACGATCGAGGTTCGTGCACCGCACACGCACACATGTACGTAAGCACAGTGGGTCGTCGGACTTTCACTCGCCAACTAAATTGTAAATTTATTTTCACTGATTTTGACATGTTGTCAAATACCGGTGTAGCGTGATTAGTAGTGTACATTGTACTTACATATTAGTACATAGTAATACAAGGGGTTAAAATGACCCGTTATATACGAGATAGTTTTACTACCGTGCTTTAGCGAGGTAGTAAATAGAAGCCGAGTTATAATGGGATTTTTCGTTTCTCATGCTCTAAAAGTACGCCAATATAGCCCTACGAAGCGGGACTAAAGTGACCCTTTTAGTCTCTAGGGAGTGAAAAGTAATTAGTTTTTTACTTCACGTGACCTTGAACAAACTCCAAACGGAAAAAGGGGCCCTATTACTAAGACTCCGCTGTCACTCTGTCTGTTCGTCTTTCAGTCCATCTGTCTGTCTATCCGTCTGTCTGTTCATCTGTCTGTCTGTCCATCTGTCTGTCTATCCGTCTGTATGTCTGTCCCTCGTCTGTTCGTCTGTCTGTCTGTTCGTCTTTCTGTCCATCTGTCTGTGTATCCTTCTGTATGTCCGTCTGTCTGTTCATCTGTCTGTCCATCTGTCTGTCTATCCGTCTGTCTGTCCATCTGTCTGTCTATCCGTCTGTATGTCAGTCTGTCTGTTCGTAAATCTGTCTGTCTGTCCGTCTGTCTGTCCGTCTGTACTCTACTTTATATCCATTTTAGCTCGCAAGCTCAACGTCTCGCGTAAAATGGGTTTTATGGACGAGTTGCACACTCTTACTTTTCACTTCGATTGCGAGGAAATGAAACAGCAACATGTAAATATTGTTTTTATATCTATTATAACATAGTTAGAGTTTAAATTATTGATTAAATAATATAAAAAAAACTAATTTTAAAAATAATAAATGGACGAAATGAAATATAGAGTGGAGTCAAATATACATATGATCCTGAGCATGAGTTTGTATAAATCAGAATAGACATTTACCTTGGTGATTACATTAAAAAATTGGACTCTAAATCACTTACGGACATCCTGTTATTTAGAGTCGATTTAATCAGCCAGTCAATTAGTTTTAATCTATATTATATATGTACCCTTTTTCTACAGGCGAATTCACCTCTGTACTTTTTGTACTCATTTTGGCTTAACTGTACTTTATTTCCCGCTGAGTTGACAGTCAGTAATTTTTCTGGCCTGATGGAAGTCTTCCTGTTAATCCCGCGGGATCCAAATGAGTGGGATCAATTTACTAAAGAGCCAAAATTTCGAGCTGCGGAGATAAATAGTAATATGTTTTTATCTTTATTATTACGAAACGAAATGTAATGTCAAATCAGAGACGCACACAATAAACACGCACAATAAAAAACATACGAGTACATTGCCTACTATCTAATTTAATATAATGCATATTCACAATAATAAAAGAATTATACTTATTCAATTTCAAAACAAATAACGTATCACAAAAGTTTGTAACGAGAACACTGTGCACTGATTTTGTGTAAGTACACGGTTCGATCGCGATCTGTCAATGCGGCGCAAACCGACGTGCTCTCACTTCAGAGGCGCGTGGCCGACTGAACCGCGAGCGCACTCGGTCGGCTCGGCGGAGCTTGCTAAAACAGCGCGCCGGCGCCGGCGCATAGTGATTTGTATGAAGATTTTGAGCAAAAAACATGGGGAAGTTTGCGATTTTTTTACACAAAATAAGAATATGTTTATTAAAAAATGAAGATTTCATCAACTAATTTATAGTTTTAACTTTATTATTTGATAAAATTCATTTAAAAATTCTTGATAATTACGACTCAGTTGTTACATTATGGGAGTGCGATTTACACGTTTTTAGTGATTTTCTGATTTTTTTTCACATTTATCCATAGGCATTATCTTAAATTCGAATGTTTCTCAAACAAGTTACATTCATTGGCTAGCTGTGTGATTTATTTCAAGGTTGTGGAGCATCGTTTTCTATCTAATTTTATGACATTCCCGACCTTCGATTGGCGGAACGGACCCTTAAACACTAGTACAAATTTCGATGTTTTTAAGTACTTAATTCTTTGTGAAATATTTTTCCTCTCGACCGCCACCCCAAATTGTCAGTTATCTGCCAACCGATATAATACCCTCCAAAAGCGCCATGAAATTCATTTCATGCAGTAACGTTTAGTAAAAAGACGCCGACCATGAAAAACACATGAACATTATAGGTACTAGTTACTATACACACGTACTCTCATAGAAGTACCTTACATAACGCCGTTAACTAGTTTACCGTCGCAAGGTAAACGGTACGTAACTGATAACACAGTTCGTTTCATGTACAATTGAAAAGCAGTAATGGAAATTATGTGTAATCATGATCACGATTTTCATATTTCCACGACTCATGGTGATCAAAGATCATTATCATTCTCTTGCCCTTATCCCGATTCATTTGCGGTCGGCGCAGCATGTCTTCTTCTTCCATACTTCTCTATTACTTGTCATCTCATCAGACACCTCATTTCTTGCCATCATCCTTTACACAGTCCATCGATGGTTACTTTGGTCTTCCTCTACTCGTACGTATCCACATGGTGTAGAAAGATATTTCCCCCAAACAAAGGTTATTATTCGAATGGCAATACAGATATTTAATAATATACCGAAGGTTATTAGAGAACTGCGAACCAACTAATTTCAAAAGCATCTCAAAGCATAGCTTATCGAAAACTGTTTTTATAGTGTTAGGGAATTTATGAACTTTGGGACAAATGGGAAAGTTGCATGACATGAAAAATAAATTTGAGATTTTTATTTTTTTATTTAATTGCTTCGGTTGTAATTTTTAAGTTGATATTTAGACTATACGTAATTTAATTATTCTTCTTTGACATCTGTAAAATTTGATAATGTAGACAATTCTTGATTTTGTACTTTTTTGACATTGGAAATTAATTAATCTTGTTTAAATTAGAATCATTGTTAATGTCGCAAAATTTGCATGCCGAACTTAGTAGGCGGAATATGAAGATCTATTGTGAATGCGTTATAAAATCTGTAAAATACCATATTTCAGGCAAATAAATGAATCTATCTATCTATTAACACAAAGCATTTGATCACTACCACGCTACCACGACTGTTATCCGCGAACGGTTAGGCAGAGGCCACCCATTTTGCCAGTTATACTTAAGTCCCGTTGTAGGGGCGAGGGTATTGCCATCAACCGGGCACCGATCCGTAGGTGTGCTAAGAAAAGCTTTCTGGAAAGACTCAATTACATTTTGCCCGACACGTGACCTCGTGCTCTGCAATACTTTATTTTTGAATTGTTTTTTTTTTTTGTCTTTACTAAGGACACTTTTAACGTGCACATCTTGCTACGTCGTTTTCACATTATGTACACAGTACTTTCAATGTTTATGCCTTGTGACTGGGACTGTAGCTACATTTTATTGTTGTCTTTGTTCCAATTCCAAAGTGCCTATAATTGGCCTACTTGCAATAAATGCTTTGATTTTGATAGCGACAAAACATTTATTACAATTAAACCATTTACAGGCTCTTCAGAATTATCACGGAGTAAGTCAGTTAGTCAGAAAGTAAAGAAGAACGGGCAATAAAGGTCCAGACACTCTTTTCAACGAAGTTAGTTGAGGCCATTTTTTCGGATTGGAAATCATTCCGTTAGGTTTCCTTAAACTTAACAGGGTTGGTAACAGTCGTGGAACCAAATCCGTAAGCAACAAGATACACGTATCTACATGTATTTGCAATTTTGCATCAATATTTTTAAATTATAACCGTGGACCACGATTATTAGAAGTTTAAAATGAAATCTTTGTATGGGAAGCTATTTTCGCTTTTTAACCGACAAAAAAAAGGAGGAGGTTCTCAATTCGACATGAATATTTTTTTATAAGTATGTAAATTGCAGAATTATATCTTTCAGTTTATTATAATATGAAATATTCTAGACTAAACACAGAATCGTTTATTTTAAGACTTGAATGCAGTCATGACATAAGTAGGAAATAACTTAACTGGTTATTATTGTTATCAGTTTTATCTTATCAACAATAATGATGAGGAACCTAATCAACAACACAACTGACTTTATCATTAACTAAATATTTATTAGTCTACCAATTGTGTTTCGCAATTAGTACAGTGGGCTACATCAATTGGGTACCCTACTTGTATTAAAGCTTTTATACAATCAAAAGCAATTAATGTTGCCAACCGTACCGAATTAATACCTACATACAGGGTTAGTTTCCAAAGTCCAGCCAAATTCTCAGATATGATGCAGTACATCATTCTGAGCCCCCCCCCCACATAGAAATTATTCATCGATTCTTTAAAAAAAACAGCTGTTCCATACATTTTGACTGTGTGCGTGTATTGACACTTTTATAGGAAACAACAGTTTTTTTTTTTTTTAAATAACCTATGAATTTTTTTTATGTGCAAACACAGAATTTTTTTGGCTCAGAATGACGTGCTGCATCATAACTGAGAATTTGGCTGATCATTGGAAACTAATGCTGTATACAGGGACATCGGCGCGCGAAGGCGTTACCACGTATTCGGTACATCAGTGCCGTTTGACCGTGTAGGTATTGCATTTTAAATTATTATGAAAAAATTCTATGTAGGGGCGTTGAGAATTATGTACTAAATGCGTGGTAATGATTTGTGCATCGATAACTCTTCCAACCTGTCTTTCCATAAAGCCAGAATCTACAGGGTCTCAACAGACTCTACAGACGAAAAGACGATTTTTCTAAACTTGTACTTAAAAGTACTTGTACTTGTACTTCTAAAGTGACTGCAAAGAGGCTATCATCAAATCATAATTATAATTTTTTACCGTGTTTAGATATCAAAGTCACTCATCCAAGTCTGTCGAGTCGAGTGTTATAGCTAATTAAAATTGTCTTTGTTGAATTGCGAACAGTATTTCATTCAACAGCCTAGGAAAGTACAACATAAAATATTAAGATTACAGAAATAGAAACAAGTCACCTTTCAAACAAATAAAACTAAATCATATATAATCGGTTCATGCGTTTTCGAGCTACGATGCCACAGACAGACACACAGATACACAAAATACAAATAGACACGTTTAACCTATAATAACTTGTTCGGTCGGGGGTTAAAAAAAGATAAAAGACACTCACCTGTAAAAGGTATTCTAAACTTATAAGCGAGCACTCTGGAGCCCGAGGAGCCGGCATCGATGATGACCGCGTGATGGAACACGCTCTCGTATCCCAGGCTCTTGGCGAGGCCGTCCAACCACTGCGACTGGCCCGCAAACATACCTGCGACATAAAACCTTATGGTGAACTTGACGAACACTGACACTACCTTTGCCGACATCATCGTAACTTTAAAAAAAAGTTCTGTCAAAATTTCCCCGCGCTGGCAAAACTTTTCGCGGATTTTAAGCTGTCAAATTGTTTTATTTTTCTCAAGAAATTGGACAGTTGTGTGTTATATGGTCAGTATGATCTTAAACTAATGAACTTGGCCTATGTAATAATGATAACCAAATCATTCGTCCTAGTGTAATACTAGAGGGGATAAGTTAAATATCATTATTATAATTAATCACGTCACATGTTTGACCTGGATTGAACTTTGCACTATACGATACTTCTAGTCTAGGTTATTTGTATGATTGTTACCGGCCAAACCCAATTTCAGGCCAAATTAATGTGTGGATCATCATTAAAGGACAATCAAAGAGCACCCCGATAAAATGGGTTAGGTTAGATTAGAATTGGTGACCAACCACGTGCGAGCCGAGCGAGCGCAGCGAGCGGTGGCGTTGCCGCGGCAGCGGCCGTCGAGCGCCACATCCAAGATGAGCGCATTGTAATTGCTTTGTTTGGTTTAGACACGATAAACCAGTAAACCGGTTCGCCCTAGGAAAAACTATTTTTGGCCGAAAATCGGGATGGCCGGTAACATATACACAAATAAAAAATAACTACCATTACTTTGACAATCGCTATTTTACTAAATTATTTAAAATATATTTTTACATAAAAAAATATTTTTACGTAAAAGATAATACTACAAACTAAATTAACCTGATCTTCGATAGAAATGTGTTTTGTTTCGAATGCAAGTTATTTGATCAGTTAATATCATCGATCACTAATAAAGTTGTTTTATGCACATTGCACGTAAGAAATGTGTATTGACATAGGTGCCGTTACAAATATTTAAGAACACAGCAATATTATGTTATTTTACTCTTTTGTAAGTAAATATTAGAAAGGTGCCTTTAAAATGCTATGCTGCTATTTTTTTACTGCAGTGCATTTAGGTATCTTCTAGTTACATACTTAAATCATGTTGTTACGACTTGACACCACATCGAGGTTTATTAAATTAACTAAAATAATTTACACAATATTATACCATAAAACTACATTGAAATCAGTTGTGTACTTTAGAAGAGCAACTTATTCACACAGACAGACACATTTTTAATTTAAAATATCAACTTTCACTACGGGACAAACACTGAAATGGCGAAAAAAAAAATCGACAGCCCCATACATTTCCGTGCGCATAACTCGACAAAATGTACTGAACAGATGATTTTTTTCGCGATTTCGGGGTTGGTCCCATAGTGAGTTGTTCATAATGACGAGTACAATGACCCCATAAGAGGTTTTGCGTTTATTCTGTTACACGTTGTAGAGCTATAGATTAAGACGCGCAGAAATTACTTTAAATGGATTTACCGGAAATAATCGATAAAAAGTAATATAAAAATATATTCCATAACATCCGTACGTAGCGTCACTCTGAACAATGAGATGATTTCGAGATATAGAAATGACCAATTACTTTGTGCCTACTCACAAAGTATAAATATGGCTCCAAAACCCTTTGAATTAGCAACATTTTTTTTTTCCAGTATTATAATCTTAGGAAGCGAGATCACGGAGCATAAGCAGAGTTTCTTTTAAGGATAAGATCCGAAAAGAACTGACGTTACCGCTATAGCTTGCAGAGTAAGGAAGCTAAAGTGGCAATAGACTGGCCATGTTTGTCGAAGAACCTTTGGCCGAGGGCACTACGATTCTTGACGAGTGGAGACCCCGTTTCGGCAAGCGTTGTATATGAAGTCTCCCAGCTAGATAGATGGACCGACCTCCTTAAAAACGGTGATTGGACCAGATTAGATGCGCAAGGCGGAGGAGTGGGTCTTGTGGCGCTGTTTGAGAGAACCTACGTTCAGTACTGGACTGCGATAAACAGCATTAAAAAAAAACATAATCCTCCTTCTGACACAGTCGGTTAAATAGCTGTGCTGCCGAATTAATGAATACTTGTAATAGATTGCTGTGAAATTCGACAATTGAAATTTGATAGTGTTGAAATTCGATGTCTGTGAAGTTTTGCCAAATAATGAAGAATAGTTCCTGTAGGTTTATCTCCCTTTTTTTTGGCTGTTGTAATAATGGAATATAATTACTAGAGCCAAGGCTACACTGGTGATCGTCAGTGTCCAAAAATAAATTATGTTCATTTGTTAAGGTATAATTTTAATACTAGCTGACCCGACATACGTTGTCCTGTCCAAATGGAGTTAGATAATTTCCGGCCAAATCCGATTTTTCTTTTTGTAAAAACCTTATTCGGACTAAAAAACAACATTTTAAAAAATAACCAGTGCCAGGTTCAGCCGTTCAATAAGTAAGTGACCATGAACTTATACTTGCTTTTAAAATGTAAATATGTATAAAAAAATATGTAGTCTTAAAATTGTGTGTATTTTGTTGTTCAGTACTCCTTTTCTGTTTAAGAAAATACTTTTTAAATAAATAAAAAAAAAAATACAACTTCGTCTGATTTGCGCGATATTATTTTTTTTTTATTAATTTATAAGAGTTTGGAATCTATACAACTTTTTTTTAATACGTCGATAAGCTCTTGGTCTGGATTTAAGTGCTTGAGAAAATATTTATAGTCCACACAATGCGGGAAGAATTTCGCGCGATGTTTCAACAAAAATACAACACACATTACACGAGTGAGTTTAAATAAAATGGACTGCTATTTACATAATTATCTAAAATTACATTTACAATCTATCAACTTCTTACTCCGGTACACCTAAACTATAATCTAAGGTAAAATACCTGTTAAAGTAATAACTGTACGCACTATAGTTTCCGTCCCATTCGTCATTTTTCACTTTGTTTTCTTCACAATAAGCAGATATGTATATATCTACGAAACAAACTAAACTGTAAGTGACATGTATCGGAAACCGTATTATATCCAACGAGAAAATACGTTATACATAGACGTAACCCCCTCATTAAATAATTATAGTCTTTACAGCTTTTAAATTAGAGTTGGTTTTCGCAAAATCAATTGAATAAATGTGACATTGAAAAAAATATCGCTACGTTGACGAAACTCAGCGTTGAAACTTGTTCTAAGGCTGTGTGTAGTCAATAATATTGTTTTTATGAGTATTGGTGGTATTGGTGTGCAAACGTAATAATAGGCCGGTATGGTCGCAGCGGCCGCGGCCATGCGATTCTTCAGTGTGGCAGCTAATAATTCCCAGTTGACTTAGTGCGATGCAATCCGCAGCGAAGCGTATCTCTGTTGACAGTTCATAGTGGTCATAACTTGGTGAGATTTGATATACAATGACCGTTCTTGTTGGTTCTAACTCACGCTACCCGTGCAGAACTGTCGTTGGACATCAAAACTCGCCAAGTGATGATCACTATGCACTATCAACAGAAATACGCAATAGCCCTACCGGTCACCACGCCTCCTGAGCACGCACTGGCCATATAAAAAAAATCTGATTTCCCAAATGTTTCGGTCGAGTACTTCAAGTAGGTATGAAAGTTCTGTATTACATGGAACAGCTGATATTTCTTTTCGCGTTTACGATGTTGGTCCCATGGAGAAAGTTCCTCAGTTTGATGGTCTGATCCACACCCTTCAATATGACCAAGCATTTCTAATACACGCTGTATACATATGTCTTTAATTGTTTTTTTACGTGTTTCAATTGCAAAACAAAAAAAAACTAAATCTGTTATTCATAGTACGTTAATGAAAAACAAAGGTACTGGTGCAGTTTGATGAAAAAGTCCCATATCTCAAAAACTAAACATCAAATCTTATTCAAACCAATTTTGGTTGAAAGTTTTATTTACGTTATACAATTCTAATTTTTTTTTCAGAATTTTCCTCCTCTTACTTTAGAAATTAGAGGGGGGGACACACATTTTAACACTTTGTTAGTGTCTATCTTTCAAACGATTGACTTTGAGAGAAATGGTTGTAGGAAGTTCTTAATGGTTTCGGAATAAAGTGGCTGTGACATACCCGGACAGTCAGACAGACAGACAGACATGGCGAATCTATAAGGGTACCGTTTTTTGCCATTCGGCTACGGAACCCTAAAAAGGATCCAAAATGTTAATTAGTTAAAACATGCCGTCTACAATGCCCATTTAGTTACTTACTGCATTATTATTAATTAACGAATTGCCAGCTGTTCCTGATCTGATAACATTTTGGTTCGTAAAAAATTTAAGTTCGAATTTAGCAAGTGCCGAAGTATTTTTATTTGCAAAATGTGGTAAATACTAAGGATGTTTCAGATATTCTTATTGCGGGACACATCCCGGCGATGAATAGCAGAATAATTTCCGCTATTTATTTAAGGAGAATAAATTATTATATATTTTCTTCTTTAGGATGATGCACACCTCGCTTTAGACGGTATTATCGTTATGACGTTCACATAATTGCAACGTCAATCGTTGTATTGACGTATACATATAACATACCTATGTGTAATGTGTTACGTTTGATATCGTCTAAGTCATTATTCTGTACGAACCTTAGTTCAAAAATTCGCTAGCGCTAACTCGGATAGTGCCAACAAGCGAACCATTTTTTAATACTTATAACAAAAAAAAACCTAGCCTTCTCTATCCCAAAATATATGAAAAAGTAAAAAAAAAGAAAACATCGAAACAAATAGAGGAAGGGATGGATAATTAGTAAAGAAATTAGTATTATTTCCCAGGGAGTAAACAGGGGAATACTGTATACATTGATTTTGGAAAAATGGTCTTACTTTAAGAGTGAGATAACAGACTTTACAAAGACCCATCCCAGATTATATGCTGCTTCCTATTCTAATTCATGTCTATTGGCACTTAACCCTCATGAACATGATTCAATGACCTGGCGTAATGAACGCATTATCTGAGGCTCGAGCGCGATGTAAACGTAACGTAAATACGCCATTTTTTGAATCGAAAATACAATTATTATCCTATAGAATTGTAGTTAAATTGTTTTCAACAAGCACAATCGGTATCATCCTAGATATAAAGGGTGTAACAAGACCCTTAACGAAGCCGAAACGCACTTGTTCTCCCCGTTATTGCGATCATTTTTTTAACCGACTTTCTTCAAAAATGAGGAGGTTCTCAATTCGGTTGTATTTTTTTTTATGTTTGTTACCTCATAAAACGATTTGAAAAATTATTTTTTCATCTGAAAGGATATGCTTTCCGATTGGTCCCATGGAACTTTCATCACAATCGGTTTAGGAATTTGGTTGTTTTCGTCACGTTAATTGTCACATCACGCGACGACGCGTGAAGGCGCTTTGTTGTACATCACGCGACGTCGCGTGATACTTGCTAGTTAAATTTGATTTCTGATTAAGCCGAAATTTTACACGCATGTGTATATCGCGAGACAATGCAATATTATGATGACATGGAGCTGATCTGATGATGGAGCTGGAAGGTGGCCTTACGAACTCTGTAATAAAACGACGCAACGCCGTCGAGTTTGGACTCGTTTGGTTTGTCTTGACAAGTACTTTAGTCCTAAATGGTAACCAGGGTCTGATGATGGAGCTGGAAGGTGGCCATAGGAACTCTGTTATAAAACGACATAACCCCATCGAGTTTGGGTTCGTATAATTCATCTTGTATAGTACTTTGTCTCTAGATGGTACCCAGGGTCTGGTGATGGAGCTGGAAGGTGGTCACAGGTAGTCCGTAATAAAATGACACAATCCCATCTAGTTTGGGCTCGTATGATTCGACTTGACGAGTACTTTGGTCCTAAATGGTATCCAGTGTCAGATGATGGAGCTGGACGGTGGCTATAGGAACTCCGTTATAAAACGACAAAACCTCAACGAGTTTGGGTTCGTATGATTCATCTTGACGAGTACTTTAACTAACTTCTAGTTACAGTGTAAAAATTAAATTAATTCATGACAAGAATTTGTGTGTTTTATGGAATTTGTGTACAACTAAAAAGGGCAAAATAAAAAAAAAAACTTTCTGCAAAAAAGTCTAAAATAACTTGACTTTCGGAAGTCGGTGTCTTTGTTTGTATAATTGACTTTTTTGCCACCGACTTCCGAAATTCAAGTTATTTTAGACTATTTTAGTGTTTTTATGAAAGTCGGTTTTGGAAAGAAGTAGTTTCCCAGCAATAATTTTTGCGTAAAGTTAATTAGTTTGATGTACAGAATGCTTGGTTGACGGCTTCGTGAAGGGTATTGTTACACCCTGAAGATATTTTTAATTTTAAAATCGATTTTTAATTCCGCGCCCTCGTTAGCTGCTAGGGCCAGCTGGGGGCCTTAAATGGCCACTTTATTAGAATCATAATACGAATCACGTTAAAAATTTAAAACTCTTAAAATGGACTTTATGTTCATAACCATAAAGACCATTTTAAGAATTTTAAATTTTTAACGTGATTCATATTATGATTCTGATAAAGCTTCCATTTTAGACCTCTTGGGCACAGTGGGCACCGAATAATAGCGACGACTGGGCAACTAACCAACTATTTTTTGTTTTTTTTTTTTTCTGTCGGCGTGTTTTACTTTCACGTGACCTTTCATACTTGTACATGGATTCGAAAATCCCGTGTAAGCAACCTAATCACCTCTATTGACCTCTATTCACGGTCATACTGGACAAGTCCTATCCGTAACCACGCCAAGAGGTGGAAATGTCGTGAAAACTGGGATAAGGTACCACCGTATTATTTGGGCAGGACCTACTTATTAAATGGTGTGCTACTTTATTTTTGGGCACAAATTTTCCGGTAAGAATGTATCCTGTTTTTTTTGTACACCTTAAGCATTTAAAAGTTATGAAAAATATTACTTTTGTTAAGGTACTTATCAACTTATTTATTTATTTAAACTTCATGTACAATAGTGGTACGTAGGCGGACTTAATGCCATAAGGCATACTCTACCAGTCAACCTTTGGGTTAAATAAGAAAACATTGTGTTAGGGTACAAGACATACATTTCTAAAAAACGGACGGGTTACGTACCATCATCTAAAAACAAATATCTTAATTGATATGTATATATTTTTTGGAATATTTCCTTTATTTGTGCTGTAAGGCCTTGCTTTTTGCCAAATTTCATGATTCTAGGTCAAAGGGAAGTACCCTATAGGTTTTGATTCCCTTGTGAAATTGCATGATATGCGACATAAACAGTCATATCTTTTGATCGCGTTGACTTACAAGTTTGTTTTTTTTTTCATTGCTCCAAGGGGTAGCAAGGGGTAGCTGAGTATTTGGTATTAATTTCAGCTTGATACCAGCCACACATTCCTGAGGAAAAGGGACTTGACAGACGGACAACAAAGTAATCCTGTAAGGGTTCAGTTTTGCCGATTGAGGTACGGAACACTTTTTTTATCGGTTGGGGCATAATAACTCCTCCCGCTCTGGGCGGAGCAGGAGGGAGTGTCAGACTGTTACTGACTTCCATATGCATGCAAACCAGGATAATATTTGCAGTTGTTTTCTGAAAAGCAGAAATAGAAGCAGAAATTTGGAAACCAGGGTTTGCCAATTGAAGTAGCCTGATAATAAAATGATTGATTGATTATATGAGTTGCGTGGCACATAAAATCATGTCTCTATTTCAACAGGGGTTAGGCAGAGATGTATCTACATATGTATAGTAACCCCACATTTCGCCTGTTATGGGCGGGTTTATTGCCATCAACCGAGCACAATCCCAGACTACGGGTTATTTTGTGCTACAGATTGCCAGACTACCACTGAATTTCATTGCATGCAGATTATACAACCATAAGAAAAATGTACAAGGGAACAGGGCAAACTCCGAGCTGCAGCCTGACATTATATAATTGAAGAGTCGCACGCTCTATCCCCCTTAAGTGTTCCTGCTTCCAGACTGACCAGATTCTGGTGAAATAAAGCAGAGTCACGGTGATATCTCAATTCGGAAATAATCGAAGCTTAAATAAGCTAATTAATTATTAATTAAAGAAAACGCTGACTCATTTCTATCATAACGTAAATTGAAGTCATTCAATTCACGATAAAACAAAGTTTGTAATTTATATAAAATCGTGTTTTCTTTACACGAGAAAAGACTAATTTCCAGGTTGGTATGGTGTGCAGTACAGACGATTTTTATATGGTTTATTTTAGGAGTATTTGCTATATGTTCTTTTCTATAGGCTTCTTTCTTTTTATAGGATGGCGGACTTAGCATGCATGCACTGCATCGGGCCGCAGGTGTTTTAAGTACAAAAGGCACCCACTTTCAGAAAGTGATGTAGGAGGATTTTGATAAGGATGACCGACGCTTATATTCACTGAAACCTCTTACCGTATTTTTGGACTTTCATCGAATTTACTCGTAAAGATAAATATGTAACATTTTTCCCACATTTTACAAACTCAATCACCAGAAAATGAAGGATAAGACCTTGCACAATTTTCTTCATAACTATGAGTCTTCAAAGAAGAATGTATTCAAAGTATAAGTAATTAGGTAGGTATAGGCACTTACCAGCACACCGAATTACATACTTTAAATTAGCGTGAAATGAATGCTTAATTTTACGTTTCCCAAACGCAGATATTGTTTAACATAGCAAGGCAGGTGTTTATGCATTCATATGTTAGCAATGTGAAGCGACTCATCCGGTGCTGGCAACATGGAATGAGATAACTGGAGTCTGTGCATTATTCTAATTAAAATGTATTATTCCTTTATTGATATATAATCGTGTAGTATATTTTAGGGAAACATGCTGCACGGCACCCAAATAATGTTGTGACAGAGGCAGGCGATGAAAATGATGATGACGAAATTTAGAGGTTTTTGATTATTTTTAACTGAGATTAAGCTGAAGGAACCTGTTTTCAGGATCTAAATTGCTTAAAGGAACCTAAATCAACACCACGCGCGCCATCGTAGTACCTATCTATCTCTGATCTGTTTAACCATAGTCGAAGGGTTGAGCGAACGGTAAAGAAATTGGATTAGGTCACTAGGTCTGAAACAGTAGGGCGCACCCCACTCGATAGGGTGACAAGGGGAAGGTGCGGCGGATCTAAAAATAAACTACATCATTTTACCAATAACCCTGAGGTAAATCTTCATGGGAGCGTCAGACTTCTACTGACTAAAACCTATCCATGTTCCTTCTATTGCCCTTTGTGTTCCAGGGCCGCGGTTTCTCTTTCGAACAGTCCCGCAGCCCTGGCAGGCATCGGTCCTTTCGGACCCCTTCCCGTTTGCTGACATCTCTATGAGGCGCGCGTGGAACACGAACGCGCCTTCAACACGGCCTGTCGTCATAAGACGGAAGGACGGCGAGCACAGCGGCTGGGACGTGAGGCTTTCTCCCTCTCACGCCCGCCAAGTCCTTCACTCGCATGACTGCTTCGCAGAAGGAGGCAACGGCGTCCCATTCCCTCTCGCGCCAGACCATGGATTGAACCAGGCCGAACATGAATATCAAGCCACTTGACGTTATCATTGAGCACATTCAGCACAACAACTTGAGACGGGACCCTATTAATAAGCCTCCGCTGTCCGTCCGTCTGTCTGTCAGCGGGCTGTATCTCATGATCCGTAATAGGTAGACAATTGAAATTTTCACAGAATGTGTATTTCTGTTGTCGCTATAACGAATAATAAAAATTAAAGGGGGGCTTCCTTACTACGATGGTACAGAAGCTCCTTCGTGGGCAAGTCCGAATCGCTCTTGGATGGTTTTTTTTCGGTAACATTAGTAAAATCGGATAGTTAATAATACTACATAAATACTTTTTGTTTGTAAATACATACTTATTATACATATAAACATCCATGACTCGGAAACAAATGTCCAAGCTCATCACACCGGGTGCTTTTTTTTGCTCCTACCGGGATTCGAACCTAAGAACGTAAGGCAGCCTCACCTCGCTGCGCCATTCGGGTCGTCATTTCAAGTGCATTGGTCTTATGTATCGGAAAATGAAATTACAATAATAATGAGGACTTATTATTAAAATAATACAGGATTTGAGTTAATGATGTAGGTAATTCTTTATGATTCTCCCAAGGTTTGATGGGTAAATAATACTTGAGAGCAACCATACTATCAACTGTCATAGTACCTACGCAATTGTATTCATGTAGGTCTGAATTGCAGTTTGTGTTTTATGATAATGTTGACATAATAGCACAGTAATATAGTATAGTATTGTATGGATTAATCAAGTCTTTGGTACAACAGTTCTGTTTTGAATAAACATAAGTAGTCGAGATTCCAACCTGTTGGATTCTTTCCAAAGTCATTATCTCAGACTGAGTAATACTAGCAAATCTTTTTCTTAATTCCTTAAAAATAAATCCCAACCTCACATCCAGTGATTTTACTAGATGTTACCGAAAAAACCGGGTTGGAGGGCTATGCTCGGAGTTTCCTTGCGTGATCGAATGAGAAATGAAGACAGGCAAGAGAACCAAGGTTACCGACGTAGCCCGAAGAATTGCCAAACTGAAGTGACAGTGGGCAGGGCACATTGCTCGCAGAACGGATGGCCGATGGGGCCGAAAAGTTCTGGAGTGGCGACCGCGAACCGGAAGACGTTGCGTTGGAAGGCCTCCCACTAGGTGGACCGATGACCTGGTGAAGGTTGCGGGGATCCGCTGGATGCGAGTCGCACGGGACCGGTCAGTGTGGCGACACTTGGGGGAGGCCTATGTCCAGCAGTGGACGTCTTTCGGCTGAAATGTTGCTGATGATGATGAAGTAGCTTCCGTTCCATCTTAGTAAGGCACACATTCTGTGAAAATTTCAACTGAAAACTGCTTTAAAATCTTTCACACCAGAGATTGATCTTTCTGAGATCAATCTCTGACGTCTAATATTGTGTAAAAGTAAGTAAATTTGTTAATGTGATCTCAGTGTTATCTATTGTGGAACCTAAATCTTAATGGTGCTGAATGGGGAAATATTTTTTTCATTTTGAGCACGACAACAGATTTTTTGAAGAAAATAAACAAGTATTTAGTCTTCTTTCTAAATAATTATTATTTTTAAAAATCAATTTATTTTTCCTAATTTCAAGGTTTTTTGATAAATACATATATTTGAAATGTGTTTTACTTTATTTATTTTAGCTAGTTTACATCCCATAATGCCCGAGAGTCCAATAGAACGAACAATTTCCGGTTACAATGTTTGTCTAATAAGACGGAAAGTCCTTTTTATTGGACATTTGCTACGTCAAAGCTAAATACATCAAAAAATAGTTTTAAAAAAACACTAAACCTTTTCTTCTGATAAAAATCATGGTATGCTATGGTAACCCTGTAATTATGTCAGGACTTAGGGTCTTCTCCCATTTTGTCCGTTAATAAGGACAACCGGTCTTTCTAACATCTTTTGGTATAAATATGGCGGACTCATGAGGTTATATACATAAAGTATGTATATATATAAAGTATGTAGTCTAGTCAGTCTAATCGTATTATTGACCTAATACTACTTTAAAAGTAGTAGTAGGTCAATACACCCTTTAATTTTAAATTTATTTTTATTATTTTTTGTTATAGCGGCAACAGAAATACACATTTGTAAAATTTTAATCTGTCTACCTATTATAGTCAAGGGATAAGGGCAAGAGAATGATGTTGATGAGATACGGCCCGCTGACAGACAGACGGTCGGACGGATAGCGGAGGCTTAGTAATAGCGTCTCATTGGTTACCCTTCGGGTACGGAACCCCGAAACCGGCATGATATTCTCAACCGCTTGATACCGAGGCTTAGAAGGCGTTACTAATTATCTTTTCAACAACAGCATTAGTGGTTTTCTTTTCCGGGCAGCAATCTTAACTCAATCTACAGTTTTCATTATCAGTTATTAATTTAACCAAATTGTAAAATTTATCTTTTCATCTTTTACATTACAGTCTGATAAAGTTGGTTTCCACAATAGTAGTAAAAACATTTCCTGTCACAAGTGATATTATATAAATATTGTTAGTATTAAACGAAATGGAGTTAAGTAAGGACACCAGCAAATGCTACAACTAAAAATCGAAAACATCTGACATCCACCAATTGGGCCCGGAAGATGGATTATGGCCCACTCTGTCTCATAGAATGGAGACCTTTGACCCAGCAGTGAACACTGTAGGCTAATTCACCTCTACCAACCCATATTGGACCATCTATAAATTCTTGTGTATGTCGATTTTATAGGAGGTGCCAAGGTGGTATCCATGACAACATTGAAAAAATAAAACTAAGTACCATTTTATAGGATGCATACGTTAGTGGCATTTGTCACGAATCTTAGACTTAGCTGGTTTTATGCATGTTTACTAACCCAAGTGACAGCTCATAAATGCCTAAATAAAACTGTACTGCTGGATTTTCAACTTTCAGCCTAAAACTCAGTGTTGAAAATCCGACCGCGTGCTTTTATTTATGCATGCGGGTTGTCTAGCGAAAACTGCTATATTATTTATTTTTATGACTTATTCATGAATAACAGCCACAGCATACCTTCAATATCATGATAACACTCTCTTATCAATCTTCTACCATTTTCAACATAATAAAATACATTGAGTAATATTCTAATACTTCACTTTCAAAACAAATGTTTTGGTTCTTATAGTAAAACACATGCAGTGAACAGCTGGTAAATAAAATATTTACATTAGTATCGGCTCACTAGGCAGCTCTTTTGTATGTAATGGAGCAAGACTTCTGTAATGACTATGTTAATTTCTTTTGTATATCACCCACCCATTTACGACGTCATGAAAAATATTTGTGAAAAACATTTAATATATTATTGTACTTACATAGGTACTATTATTATTGTATACTACTTTTATACAATAATAATAATTAGTCTTTACCAATTGTATGATACAAACAATTTAAAAACCTCTGTATAAACACAAGATGAGTAGCTAGAGTGTTTTGCTTCACATTTACCATGATCCTTTGAAGGTTAACATAAACACCCCTTAATATCAATATTCAGATAGCCTGATCAACTTTGCTCTGTAAATTGACTGTCATAATATGACTAATAATGATTATGTAATTTTAACTGACAGGATACCCAAACAAATAACTCTACTAACTAGAATCAGACGAACACTAACACAAATAATACGTATTTCATTTAAAAAGCAGTACTTAATATAAAAATTGTAAATATTGTGAGATAAGAAATAAAAAGGCTTATTATTATATTAACTGAGAGGATTGCTTGATTAAAATAGTTAGCAAACAATCTTAGATGAAACTAGCTGTTGTCTGAGATCTTCGTCCGCATGAAATTGTTATAAGATATTACTTCCCTATTTGAATAAAATTTTGTTAACAATTTCACAGGTTTGAATTTTTTTCCCCTAATAGTCCCGGCAAAATCTAATCGGAGATTTGCCAAAACAAACAGACAGACATAAAGAAAAACAGACAAAATTAAAAAAAAATAATGGCTGTAACATCACCCTTAACGAAGCCGAAAGCTACTTGTTCTCCCCGTAATTGTGTATACCGTTTAACGATTGAGATAAGGAACTACTGTTACTAGTAATAGGTTATTTTTTCGATGAAACTGATTGTAATAATAATATCTTCTAGAAGTAGACAACGCATAGTACCAGTCTAAAAAATTGGTTTTCTTTTTGTTTTACGTTTCATGATAAATTTGCCGGCCGGATAGAAGAAAAGCGATATGAAATTAAAGATGTAACATACAGAAGACAACAAAGAATACTTACTGTGAAATTACTGTCACCAAACTCCACACAATAAAAAAAAACATCGTAACACTTTATGAAGTGGTTTCTTCTTGGTCAATGGTCGTTCTATAGAAAAGTTTTTGACAAGCAAAGTTGTTTTTTTTTTCTTTCGCCCTGTTCGGGTAGGCTAAGGTCTCAGACCATACTGCCTCGTCTCCAGTGAACAAAGTTCAAAGTTGACATTTGTTTATCAGAACTTCTGTAAAAACGTCAAACCTTCTTAAAG
Source organism: Eugnorisma glareosa (assembly GCA_947578425.1). Taxonomy (NCBI): domain Eukaryota; kingdom Metazoa; phylum Arthropoda; class Insecta; order Lepidoptera; family Noctuidae; genus Eugnorisma; species Eugnorisma glareosa. Next base: position 3,129,745 of record OX387974.1, on the reverse strand, counting down.
CCAATGATGCAGATTTTTAACCCTATGAAACTAACAGAATTATTTAAGCTCAGTGAATTGAAGTAAGTTGTTTATACAGAAAAAAATAACAGGTGGCGCTTGATCCGTGGTAAAATTACAGCCTAGTAAATTGACAAAAACGACTGTAGTGTGGTGTGGAATCACCTTTACAAGTGGCGTAATAAAGATAAAATTATTTTATGACCGTCATAAAACACGAAAATGTTCAAACGCACATAAGCGTCGTGCCGCACTTGGGCAAAGTATTGAACGACGCACTAATGCGTCCAGCCGCACTGGGTAGACTTTCTTCAAACGCACATACGCGTTCATAGCACCACACGAAATATTTATTGAACGCGCATGTGCGTTTGCCGCACCGGGCTAGTGAGCTATTTACTTAGCGTCTGCAATTATGTTGCAATTAATTCAGCAGGTAACGCGTTAACATATGCATTCAGTAAAAACCTGTTATTTTGAAATTAAAAACAGAACTTTTATTAGGTAAGTATAGTCTTTTCTATTAGGTATATTTATTTGTATAGATGTGAACTTTTAAAACGGAACAGGCTTGCAAAATTGAAAGCTAATGCTTTAGGCGATTAAGGTGGAAGCACCAGGGAACCACCATGAAATCGTTATCATTAGATAACGATTTCATGAAAAAGTCCAAGTGTTTTACCCCATTAGGGATTAAATGAACTTAGAGGGTTGTATTAAAGATTTTATTGATTACTAGCTGTGCCCGCGACTTCGTTCGCGAGGACTTAGATATATAAAAGATAAAAAGTATCCTATGTCCGTCTCCTGGTTCTAAGCTACCTTCCCACCAATTTTCAGCCAAATCGGTTCTTGAGTTATAAATAGTGTAACTAACTCGACTTTCTTTTAAATTTATAGATAGATAATTCTGTTACTACATTGAGCTTTACATAGAGAGCTTGTTGGTCTATGTAAATCATACCTTACATGTGTTTCATATGTTAACATTCAAATATATTTTAATAAAGAATCTCAGATAATTCACAATCTTTGAATCATACTAACTTTCCAACAGTATGACTAATTTATCTCAGGATGTGTTAAGTGTAAAGTTTTGATGAAATGGCTGAAGATTTATGGAAGAAGGCATGCTGCACCAATTCCAAATCAATTGTAATATGGGCAGGAAAATGATGATGACGAAGGACACTCCAACATCAGTCTTCTTAATGCGAAACTTAAAGAATATTAGTGTAATTAATGAAGATATTCTCTATTTTTGAGTGACCATTTGTGATAAATCTTGATTACAATGGAATTTAACTTTGTCATACTCATATCCAACATTGAGTTAATTGTTTAAAAACTTGATTTATAATTATCTGGAATTCTGAATTTAATTTTAAATATTATTACGCCAGTACTCACCCAAGAAGTATGTGATGCATAGTGCCAATACAATGAGGAAGATAAAAACTTTCTTCAATTTCCTCGGGTGCTTTATAGTCCTACTTCTAACATTGATATGTGGAGCTGAGGTATCATCTTTTAACTGCAAAAGAAAATGCAACACTTTAGAGCGCACTTTACGAAACATTGTGTTACGAAGAACATTTATTGTCAACTACTGGTAATAAAAAATATTTTACTAGTGAGTAAATGTAAACCATAAAATTATATAAGGTTTATTACAACACATAACTGTTTCTTCAGCTTAGTTAGCTCGGAATTATTTGCAGAAAACCACATGCACAGTTATTTTTTCTATTTTTTTTGTGAAGGTTTTAACCAAACTAAAAGTGTGATGTATTAAAAACCTGTGTTCAACGTAAACCTGTGTAAACACAAAAGCAATAAATCTCGTGAGGTGTGCAGTTAACAGAAAATGCAATTACTGGATTTAATTATTCATTTTGACTGAAAATTCTCATAGTCTCATACAAGTGAAACTGAACAGCACAAAGTTAGACTGTTTTACTTGACCATAATTGCAGCTTCGCTTTTTTTTCTTTATATATCATTGCTTGAGTGTATTACAAAAATCGAACAGCCCAAATATAAACATTGTAAGAATACAAGACAAAATACCCACCTCTAAGTACCTGTATGTGCTGAACTTGCCCATGTTGACTTAAAATAAACATCACAACCAATAAATCAGTTATTATTATATTATTCTAATTGGAATACGACAAGCAGTACGTAGACATTTTTGTTATTTTTACAGAACGGTCTTGAAACACAACGTCACACTGATATTATTTTTTGGGTAATGTCAAAAAAGTGACATGACAATCAATCAGTCATCCTTGTCAATTAGAGATGGCCATTAGTTTTAGTAACTAGATAAGACTTACTAAAACTTTATTGTATGAGCGAGAAAGTGTGTCTTGCTATCTTGTTACAATGTTGCCTCGGGCGCCACCGCCAGCTGTTACGGTGCGTTGGAAGCGTCATGGTTGCCCGCGAATTCTTATGTTTTTTGCAATTTGCAGGTCAGTGACAGTTTGTATGTTGATAAAAATGAGTCCCGCCAGTAATACGTATGTAGTTACAGAATTATAATAATTAAAATCATTAATAAAACCCTCTAAGTTCATTTAACCCTAACACTTTCTGTAACACTTTCATGAAAAAGTCATTTAATGGGGTTAAAAATGAACATATAGGGTTCGTATTGATAATTTTATTGATTATAATTGTTACTTCATACATGTTACTGGCGCGACTCATTCGTTACACAACATACAACACGACACTGACCTGCAGATTGCAAAAAACGTAAGAAAATTTGAATTTCACGGGCTACCCTGGCGCTTTCACCTTAAACATAATCGACTAAATTTTCTTATTTGATTTTATTAGTCTGCACTAGAAGTACATTTGTACCAATATTATTATATCATTTTAATGAACAAAATATTTTGTATTACGATTATTGAAAATGGCAAAATTATTCGCTCGATAGGCGGATACGGTTTAATATGGGCCTTCAACGGTCAACCAAAATAAATAGTACGGTTTTTATTGGCTGAAGTGTGTGACGAAAATTATTCGAATAAAATATTTAAAAAAAAACAAGCCATCCATCATTTATCTCCAAATTCGAAATTGATTAAAATACACTCTGCTTTAGTTTTCAGTATAATAAACCTACACTAAACTATTAAATTGTAGGTACTAAGCTCTTCATCTTGCCTTTATCTGGCTCAATGTATTAAGCAAACAGAAAAGAAATAAGAAACTGGTGACAACTTGACAAGGTAAGTTTAGTAGGAGTATTACCTATTTAACTAGATATACAATCATGTTTAATTCTTTACTTGGTCTAATTATATTACTTGTAATGACCGAGGTGTTTTAAATCCAGGAACAACCATTAAATTAATAAAAACATACCTAACCTCATTGTTATTAAAACAGATTTTATACTACAGTACTTTAATAACTCTAACCTTTGAACCTAGTTAGCGTAAGTAGGTAATAAAGACAAATTTGACTTACCTTTCTTTGGCGTACGTTCATTTTGATTAAATTCTCACTATTTAAATACCACAATAATTAAATCAACAAAGAAACTTCCGGTATTTGTCTCTTAATTTTTAATAAGATAAAATTCATGTAATAATTTAGGCACCTTGCTCAATACTTGTCGAAGGAAAACTAACTTAACTTAGATTAGCAAGTACCTAATTATCTTGGCCTTGATAATAATATTACGTAGTTATGTATATATAATGTAATCACTAGTACATAACAGACGTGCGCATCACATAGACACAGACTATACAACTAAACATTTGGACAACTTTGCAACTGAGACATAGAATGATGACTGAGCATCATTGGATGCAGTATTTATCAGGCGAGTTTATCGGTAATCATGACTTAGTAATCTTAGTATTTTTCTTCGCCGCCGTTCAGACTACGATAATAATGAAGTAGTCATCTAGCGACTAGGTAGTACCATACCGTTTCGAATGTGATAACGTTAAGATTGGCCAGCCTGATACGTTGATAGAAAAATGATTTTGACCTTATTCATCAATCGAGGGGAGCGTTTATATTGTAACTATCATATTTATTCGTTTTTATTACATATTTCGATTTTATGAGATGATTAATTTAAGTACGGCAATAATTTTTGGAAGACTTATGTAATTAAGGAGGTATTATTTTAATTTAAAAGGTTATTGACTACTGAGTATGATGTAGTACTCGTTTTGTTATATTTCTGAAAACCTGTTTCTGTTTGCAAATAAACTGGATAAGTACCAAGTTACTGAGGAAAAGTATTGATTGTGTGAAATTTGGCAAAAAATTATAGCATTAAAAAAGTAGAACGCCGGATACTATAATGTAACTGTTGCGAGAATAATAAAGGGGGTAGATAGTAGCTTCCTGTTTATAGGTACAAGAAGGGATCCCGCAATCAAACACGTTTGCCCAAACACGATCGATATGGATTTCAATGTTTGATTAGAGGCTGACGAAATCAGGTGTAAAAACATTAAACATTGCAGGAGATTAGTCTGTGATATTATGACGCAATAATTCACACTTTTTTATCTACTTTTTTAGACTTCGTAACATATTTATACATTTAGACTGGCAATATTTACTCGAACGATATTATAAATAACTTATTTATATTATCAACCTTGACCTATGTAGATGTTATGGTGGACTGGTACTTTTATTTATTTGAAATATATTTACACTAATCAAGTATTACATTTATTAAATTTATTAAATAACCTAAAGTAAATAACCTAGCAACAAACTTAAAAAATGGCGTCAAAAAACTCCTCCTCAACGCTGTCAACTGGTAATGTACCCAAGAGACTGGCGGCGTTGCCACGTTGTATGGCAACGCTAAACCTTTGGCCAAGGTAAAAGTCAGCCCTTGGGTCACGGGAAGTGTCAACTAAACGCTTAGAAATATCCTTGAAAAGGCTGTGAGCGCTCGGACCCCACGGTCCGAGAGTTTCAACCCCAAACGGCTCGAAAATATAGTTACCAATGAGGTTACTATATTTACGCCGTTTGAGGTTCTCTGCAGCCGCAGAGTATTCTCTGCATGTTATGGTTGGACTTTAGTTTAAAAGCTGAAATTATTGTATACAAATATCACCTTCCCTTTTTTAATCGAATTTTGATACCAATTTCAAGAGTTTTGCTTTTTGCACGGAACCCTAATTATTTATCTATAACCCATATTCTAAAATAAAAGTAGCTTTATTTACTCCATATGACATCAGCTATCTGCCAGTAAAAGTCCCGTCGATATTGGTTCAACCTTTTCAGACATTAGTCGAACAAACCGCCCGACAAAAATTAAAAAAAAGTATTTTTGTTTTATGTACCATTTAAACTTCATACAATAAAAAGCTGATATTTTGGTATTACAAACAGACATTTCAGTTTTATTTATTGGTGTAGATTAGGGTGGGGTAGGATGGGGCTGTACTGCCATAATTGTCACGCTTGGCAGACAAGTTAAGACGAATAGGGTGCTGCCTTAGACAGTCATGTCCTCCCTTCTGCCCTGGCCTGATACCGCGACCCCTTCTCGTAATTATATTTTTTTTAGATCCTCCATCGCTGAGAGACTTCGTTTATTTCAAAGAGCCCTATAAAATAAGCGCCGTATTATCTTGTACACCAAGTGTTCACATAATGTCGTATAAAGCGATCCTTTAAATCGGTAGGTACCTAATCAATTCATTGTTACTCCGCTTGGACATCGCATTCGTTAACTATTGACACTTTATTTAGATACTTACGTATAATGGACTTCGCGGTCTGCTAGATCTTAAAGAACTCATTTCTGATAATCTCAGATTTAGCAGCCTTTTTTTTTTTTGGATGGTAAATCGTCAAATAACCCCTCCCGCTCTGGGCTGAGCAGGAGGGAGTTTCAGACTTTTACTGACTAAAACCCATCCATGTTCCTTCCTTTGCCCTTTGTATTCCAGGGCCACGGTATCTCTTTCGAACAGTCCCGCAACCCTGGCAGATTTAGCAGCCTAATACTCATTCTGTGCTAATATAATAAGCAAAGAGTATTTATACCGAACGTGCGGATCAGTTAGAAGTACTTGTGTCCCGCTGCAGGGTACAGCCCTCCCTTCCCTCTTTTCATTTATCCCTGTCTTTGGCTATTTGAGTCCAATCCTTTCGATAAGTGTCCAGCTCGTAACGCCATCTCCTTGGGCGTACCGCGTCGCTGGTACATAGAAACTCTGCTTAGTATTCAAAATATTCGATAAAGGTATTTGTTTTTAAAATTTCATGTTTTCTCTTATCTTCTTCTCAGAATGGAGATCAGCAGCTACCTCCATGATAAATTAGAGGAGTACGGTGTTGGTCGTCGTAAACTGGATGATATACTTTTTATAAACGACAAACCGCCACCCAGACTTGGCGTTTACGACTTCGATGAAGAAAACCTCTGCCATGAAATGTAAGTAGACAAAATAAGGACATTGTAACGGTTTAATAAAAGCATAAGTCTAAACCTTGCTGGGCATAAGATTATAACACTTTATTTTTTAAGCTACTCGTTTCTAAAATGACAAAAACTTCTAAAAAAATAGATGTTTTGTAGGATAGAAAAAAATGTAGGTAGAGTTTGTTCCCAAAAAATCTAAAGAGCATTAAACAAAACTATCATCGGGGAGAATAGAGGCTCACTGGCTACGGGTTTTTTCTGCACACCACAAAGTGAGTGATGCAATTGCTTCGCACAATTGTGCGAATATACAAAAACATTCGTTATATAACGTTTTTATAGATCTATTCAATTCACATGTCAGATTCAACACAAGGTCACATACACGTTCATTTAGGAAATCGTCTTTGAACAACGATCCGTTAGTTGACTTGAACATCAATTTGAGCCGAGCAGTAACCCTCTAGAAGTGGAAGTCGTTTCTTACAATTTGCAATGCAGCTCTTATGACAAGACGTCCAATTTAGGCTTCAGCATGTTATTCTCCCAATTTAAAGGTCGAGTAATGCATGATATTTGGACTTTGTATGTGTAAAGATGAATGAAAATCAGCAGATCTATTGTGTTTTAGCATAAAATCTACATGCAGCATTCCTGGATGCGAGTTTACAACAGAATCTTTACTAGAATTCGAAAATCACTACAACTCATCACACCGGTACACCTGTGCTCTGTGTAAGAAGGTTCTACCGTCGCCCCATTTGTTGGACTTGCATGTACAAGAAACTCATGACTCATTCTTTGCAGTTCTAGCAGAGAGGAAGCCTTCGGTAAGATAGTTGTTCAAAAAGAAGTAAAATGTCCATATCAGTGTATAGGCAATGACTTATTGACGATACTTTTACAGTACTGCTGCTACATTGAAGAATGCAAACTGAAATTCGCAACCACAACTGATCGACGTCAACATTGCGTAGATGTTCACAAATTGCCAAAAGATTTTCGGTTCGATATAAAACCGAAAAATAAGACCAAGAAGAAGTCCAAAGCAAATTCCGATGAAAATGCAACGTCCATGGAAGTTGAGAACGAAAGTACTAGCGAAGTAAAAAGCGATAATTTAGTACTATCTACAAGCAAGCAGAAGACTTTCGCAAAATACAGTGGCAAGAAATTCACGAAAACTGATGGCAATAAAAACTCAAAAGATGTGAATATGGATGAAGTAATGGCAGATTTAAAAGAAAGCTTGCCGGAATAAAAAGAAAGTTGGAGTATGTTTAATTACGATTTTATTCTTTATCCTCAAGCACTCTACATTGATAAATATTGTTAACTCGTATGCTAGTAACTTGTAGACCAGGATGTCTTGGCATACACCCAATAAATAATCTCTTGGATACAGCAGCTGATTTTGAATACCAATTTAAACATTCTGTAGAGATTCGTTACATCTTTTATTAGTTATTTGTAGAACGAAATTTTTTATATAGAATACAAATTATAGTATTAAAATAATAATTTCAAACTTCATGATAATATTTTACGACTACAACAAAATAAATTACTGGTTTGCTTAGATTTACTTGGCCTTGCCTTGGGAGGCAACGGCTTCCATCGCTTTCTTCACAGTTTCTTCGTCACCGAGGAAGATCATGGAATCGACTGGCTTCATATCCTCATCTAGTTCGTACACGAATGGAATGCCGGTGGGCAGGTTCAGTTCCATGATGGCTTTATCACTCAGACCTGGAAATAATGTGAAACATTTACTTCCTATTGACCTTGGAAGTGTCCTTCAGCAACTTTTTCACTGTCAAGGTCTATCAAAGGCCAACTACACCCAATACGTCAAATATAGACTAAGTTAACTTTTCAAGTTTATTTGATACAGGGAAGATGATTACAAGATGACATTTCAGATTCCTAGCATAAATCAGTGGTACCATACCAATGAGGGTGGTACCCAGTAAAAATGGGTTTAATAATATGGCATGTTGCCAACAAGGTCTTTATCTAATCAAGTCAATGAAATAGAGTACGTATAAGTAACATTTCAAATGATTTCAACATTAAAACCCATTTCTTATATTTCTCCCGATTCACCCCGTTTCATAACTTTGACAAACGAGTTTCATGCAATTGTAAAAAGAAATATTTTCCTTATACTGTGAAATAAATTTTTGGGGTTGAATGAAAAACCGAACCCTTACCCACTTTGAAAAAAGAACGTAGCTACATACCATCTAAATGCTTAACAATACCCCTGAGGCTGTTACCATGGGCAGCGATAATAATTCTCTTTCCTTCTTTGATCTGAAAAAATAAAATAACACTTGATGTAAATTTGCGTGATTGTTCGTTATTTTGAGCTCCCTTTATTTCGACGCTGTTGCAAGCGCCATGATCGCGGGTTGACTGGAGAATACGGGTGGATTGAAAATAAATTGTTTGAAATACGAATATGTGACAGTATAAAACTGAGAAAGCTTAAAACTGTGTTTGGATCTTGATGTATTTCATTTAAAAAATAGATGAAATTTAATGTCCAGTTTAAAATACAATACCTAATGCATTTATCAGTACCTAACTTGGTCAAAATAATAAAGTTTTCAGTAACTAAATCAGTAAGTTTTATAGTTCTTTGATCAAGTCTAGCGATAACGGCCACTTTATAAGTTTGAGATAAAGGGAGTTCCGCTAATCTTAGTAAAACCTAGCTTACTTTAATAAATAATAGTGAAACCATATTATGTACTTTTCAAGGTAATTATGCTCAACAATATAATAATAAAGAAATAGCTATTGTTATTTCATAGTTGCTTCTAAAGGGTGTAACAAGACCCTTAACGAAGCCGAAAGGCACTTGTTCTCCCCGTCATTGCGATAATTTTTTTGTTCTAGACCATACCTGGGAACCTTCTAGTTACAGAGATATTAGGGGTCAAAGTTACAAGTTTTTAATAAAGATTTTTACTTTAAACACCTCCACGAACTCCGTACTATTCAATCCATCCATAAGCACAATGTTTCGAGTGCATTAATTATAATTGAGTCCTACCATAAAAGGTGATTTTTCACCCCAAAAAAAAGCTGGCGTTTCCCAGCAATAATTTTTGCGTAGTTACTTAGTTTGATCTACATGCATGGTTGACGGCTTCGTGAAGGGTCTTGTTACACCCTGTAGATACAAAAACAATAGAAAGACCCGGATCTTTCTATTTTTTTTTAAATGTTTTTCGTCAAATTGGATGTTTCTTGCGGTTGCTACTCAATTGACTAGTTTACTGGTAAATTCTATGTTGAGGTATTTGCCCTGTACTAGGTAAATCATAGATTGGTGCTATTTTTTTAATCATACCTGGGGCACAATAACATTGTTCCAGTAAGGCAGAGTCCTCTCAATAGTGAGCTTCAAGCTCTCGAACATGGGGAATTCTTCAGGTTTTGGGTCACCAGCATAACGGGGGTCATTGACAATGGTGTCGTGGTAAGGGTGATCTTTCTCCATGGGGGGCGGGGGCACGTCGAAGCTACGACGCCAGATTTGTACCTGCCAAAAACATTCAAATCATAAGTACATAGTGTTGAATTAAAGTTGAAGTTTCTTTATTTCTCAAAAATTATTAGGTATAGAAAAAAATGGATCACTGGGTTATCTTAGGAGCAGAGTTTTAGGAGTTGGAGTATATGCTTAGAGGCCTATGAGCACCAAAGAAAACCAAAAACAAATTTATGGGAGTGAAATCTGAAATTTTTGTTACAGTTTAGGGTTAACCTTGACCATTGAAACTATTTAGGTTCTGAGAAGCATGGCCCTACGACGCACTGTTTTTAAATGACGGTCTCCAAATTGATGTCTTCAGGCCATAGCGCCCCTAGAGCTACATTACCAACTGAAAAATGGCATAATGTAAAATAAATTATTAGACAACAGTAACAAGTTCTAAACTATTTAATGACAGTGTTGTGAGTGTGGGTAGTTTATAAAATGCTCTAAAAGTATGTCATAGACCTCTAGCTTAGACCAAAAGGTTAAATGAAGTTTTGCCAAAATATATGAGTCACAACAGGACAGATATATCTTATTGATATGCAACAAGATTCAAATCTATCTAATCTTGGCTTTTATCCAGTTATTCCAGTCGACTTAGATGTTTTAAATATAATGATTCTATCGGACCTACTTATTTAGCAAATAATAATTAAATAATTAATTCATTTGTGAAATAATTGGTAAAAATATATAAGTTTACTAAAGTATTCATACTTGAGCTTCACCATACTTGGCAGCAGTCTCGGCCTTGTTTAGACCAGTGAGGCCACCATAGTGCCTCTCGTTCAATCGCCATGTCTTCTCCACAGGCAAGTCTTCCTTACCCAGCTCTTTCAAAATAGTGCCCAGTGTGATTTGAGCGCGTTTCAACACCGAAGTGTGGGCGATATCAAACTCGTAGCCTTCGGCTTTCAAGGCCTTTCCAGCAGCAACAGCTTCCTCGCGACCTAGAACGGATATAAGTAATTGATGATACGGTAAAAATAAAAGAGCTTAGGAAGTATTTGTTTTGAACTTACCCTTATCGCTAAGGTCAGCGTCGAACCACCCGCAGAAAAGATTCTTCTGGTTCCATTCGCTTTCGCCGTGGCGAATCATAACAATTTTGTATTTTGCAGGCATTTTGATCGAATTTACGAAACTAGACCGGCGACGATGTAATAAAAGCCGATACTTTTTCCACTTGACGTAAATAACCCGAGTGACCTCTAGTCAAAGTCAAAGTCAAAACGAAGTTGCGTTCCGTACTATCAATAGAGGGAAATCAGTATTTTAAGCATGGATACCAAAACTCCAAGCAATCTTTAGTCGACTTAAACTTACTGCTGGGTGTCTGACTTTCTTTTTAAATACCCTAACATACCATGACTAAACCTCATGTAGAATCAATAAGCATTTTTGCGAAATTTTTATCGATTCATTAGTAACTAGCTTTTCCTTGCGGCCTCGCTCCCGTTATGTACACACGGCTACACATCAAGCTATACATTTCCAGTTTACGCTGATCTCGCATTGTATATTTCCGTACAATGCGAGGTCAGCTTATACTGGAAATGTATAGGTTGATGTGTAGCCGTATGTACGGAAATGAACCCGCAGGAGTTATAATCATTAAAGTCATCAATACAACCCCATTTAATCCCATTGATTGACTATTTTATGAAATAGTCATTTAGAGGGGTTGTATTAATAATTTTACTGACTACAATTCTGTAAATATTATACGTTTTATGGCCGCGAATCATGCATGACACTAACCGGCAACTAATTTGAAAAAAACGTATGAAGATTTGAATTTCGCGGGCTACCCTGGTGTGTAGCCTCAATCGGGTAGCTTCCCATCAGTGAATTTTGGGAATCGAATCAGTACTTTTGATTTGTTTGTAAGCTGTTACATGTTAAGTAGGGATCATAGACTTAAAGAATGGACTGAGCATTAGCCTCACAAAACTGACAAGGTGTAGAAAGAGGCAATTATTGGCCGCAAATTCGCTTTGTTCTATCGCACTTGACACTTCTCCGTCTGTATATTTTACTTCATGAATACGAGCGCGAGCGAGACGCTCAGTCCGTTCTCTATGTTTTTGGTAGGGGTGTAGGGGTACAAGTTACCAACTTAAAAAACAATACATTTTACTTTTCCATTGATTTTATTTTTATTGCTGGTCTTGATCTATTTTTATTCTTATTACTTAACCGTTGCAAGTAAAATGATGCTTTAGATAACAAACTTACAAGCATGGAGAAAGCCAAAACTTGTAATGGATGTAGTTATATAATCTGTATTACTGTTTAATCTATGTCCCTAACGAAGCTACTGTCATTTTCCCGAAGAGATGGAGAAAAAATATTTTGTTGAGCCGAAATCACATGAACAATCATAATATTAAGAATCTTAGGATAACTTTATGTGCAAAAATGTCACCAAATAAAGGACCCCGATCAAACAAAAAGAGTACACAAAAACTGCGATCTGTTCTTAAAATAAAAGCACTTAAAAATAAGCCACCTAATATAAAAGTTAGCATACCATTACAAAATACAGGTAAGTTTGAATCCAACAATTGCAAGCTCTGCAAAATTGCTCTTAACTTGTATTACACTTATCTTGATCACCTATTCTTCCTCCAGCTCTTTCCTTTTTTTGCGATCTAATAAAAATAATATAAAAAATCAATTTTGTTAACATTGTTGTTTGTATCTTAGCTAGTCCAGGAGTAGTTTGCATCCTAGACTTGATCTGAGGTGGGACTTATGACTGCTGCAGTCACTTCAGTGTTTGTTTTTGGCTACTTTTCCATTATGATAACTAACAGTATACAACATCCACAAATTATTGTACAATTCAAAATGGCTTAGACTATACAGCTATAAACAAGTAACACAAACTGTATGTATTTATTCACATTTTCTGACCTGGTGGCTACAAAAGCAAGGCTGAAAGGAATTTGTTAGACTTACATGCCACAAGCAGGATGCCTTGACCTATATATCTTAAAATTATTATTTGTCAAATCTGAGTGACAAATCTAACCTCTAATCTGATTTATTTTGGAATATTCAAATACTTGCTACTATTTTGCATTGCAATGACCCTTGGAAACTAGTTAGATTTAATTTGCCATCTCCATTCCTTTTTCCCCTTATAACCACAGGAAAAACTCATAAATAGTGTGAGCAAGTAAGGTCTTTAATATTCTTTGTAAAGTATTCTTAATTGGCCCATGCACCAAATCACCACCAAACACTATTCTGTGCGCACTTTATTGAACATTGACTTTTTTTTAGACGTATTGTGCTAATATTTCTTCTTCAATATATATATATTTTTTGTATACAACTGCAATCTATCTGATATAGCTGTTGGTTCTCCTGTTATTATAAATAAGCTGTAGCTTATCAATCTTCTCATATTATATTATCTTAATTACAGACAAGGAAGGGTTATTTGTCCCAATTCTAAAAGGCCGTCGGCCTCCACAATTTACAAAGCATTTGGACAATGAAAGCAAAGTAGATCTAGCAAATTCAGGTATACTCATAATTTATTTGAATAATTATCCTAATTTTCCTTGTACTTAGCTTTAGGGCCTCTTTCAATACCCTCAAGTAATGTGCTGAGTAGGCTACTCGCCAGTTTAAAGTCCCACGTAACTTCACATACGAATTAGGCGACGTTCAAGCAGCAGTACTCATATTTGATATGAATTCATTTATTGAAGTGCATAAGTACACAAAACTAAAATTATTGCCTAAAACACAGGTATTTTTAAATCTTTCTATTTTCATTACTATGTCCTGTTATTAAATTAGTAGTAAGCGCTAATAACAAATTAAAATACCATGCAACAAAACAACAATAGACAAACACACAAAAAATGACAATTGCAATAAATAAAATGGTACTCTTTGTTTTATTTCTACCTAGAATCCCATATGCCACAGTTTGACGAAAGTTTGTTTGATGTCACACTGAACAAATGTAATTGTATATTTTGATATTTCATTCATTTAATCACCAATGTATTACTCTTAGCTTCATTTTCGCTTTTGAAATTGGCAAAAGAAACTCATCACTTTTCCTTGCTAACTAATCAACACTTTACTTGGAGATGGTGAAAGAGGCCTTTAAATATATAAATTACTGTATACTTTATTTTGCTGCTCTTTTCTTCCAGTTGCTAGACAGCAATTAGTTAAAGCTATTAAAGAAGAACCTCCGGTATTGCAAGAAGACAATAGTGTTATTGTTAAGACTCCAAAGGCAAGAGGAAGAAAAAAAAAAGTTACTTTCTGTGATTTTTTAGAAAATGGTGTAGTCACTGGAAGTAACACAGCAGGTTTGCTATATTTTAAGTTGTTGTTTGTTGGTGTTGTTGTGTTGTGTTGTTAGTTGTTGTTGTGCTGGTGGTTTTTTGTACATTTACACAACATTATTTACCTAAGAACTTTTATTTATTTTAAAAATGTTTGAATGCCACAATAATGGATTGGTTTTTCAGAAGTCACTTCAACACCTGAAAAACCACGTGCTACTGAAAAAAAGCCAACATTTCCAAAAAAAAAGCCATTACCTCCAAAAAAACCGTTAACTCGACGAATTCGTAAGTTATGGGATATATTTTTAACTTTTGTTAGTATAATAGTAATTGATAGTAAGTATATACTTAACATTCTTGTTTACAGTAACTAGAAAAAGATTAGCTGATTCAAAAGCGCAGGAAGATGCGAAGCGTTTAAAAGTTGAACCAGACCCTGTACCACTTAATATCGAAATAAAAATAGAAAACAATGCTGACAGTAATGATATACCAGATGTACCTGAACCTCAAGAAACCACAGTGGCACAGGCAAAGCCTGAACTAGTAACACCTCAAGCCAAACCTAAAAAACAAAGAAACACTCTCAAGCAAGCTGCAACCAAGAAACCTGCAACCACGATAACGCCGCCGCCCGCCGAAAACACTCTACCTACACTTAAAAGGAAGAGAGGACGAAAAGGTAAGCAACAAAATGCACAGGCTTCTGTCGAAACATCGCCCATAGTTGACCTATTGAAAAACAAAGTAACAGAGGCTCAAGTAAAAACCACGCACGACCAACAAGATGTACCAGGTTTAATAGAATCTCGAAAGAGTTCTATTGGTAGCAGCTCGAGCAAGTCATGGACGAGAGACATATCCAGTTCGAGCAATACCACTTGCATTGGTTCATTCTGTTCCAATGACTTTGTCCGAATTAATAAAAAGTTGCCAGTACTTAAACTTACTAACATAGATAGTGAAGTGAAGAAACGTCAGCGTGAGGCGCATTTGTATGAATGTAAAAGCTCAGATAGCGACAGAACTTCCGAACAGTTAAATGATTCATTAGGAGCACAATCGTTGAATCTGAGCACTTCGTCAAGTAGGGTGTCAACACCATTACGTAGGATAGAAGAAAGTTCAGATTTCACTGAAGAAAGTATTCCTGATTGCACCGAAGAAACATATTCAAAATGCAACAAAAATCGTTTTACTAACAAAAATGCAACTAAACAACTTTTAAGCTTGACATTGGAAAAGTTGGATCAGGAGATCATACAATGGATGAGGTCAGAAGATGAATATGTCAATGCGGATATGATAAAATTTAAAGATAAAATGTTCAATATCATGGATAGAGAATTTGGAGTTATAACGCACACTCAGCATATAAAAGAAACGTTAAAACCTGCCATAAGCCTAGACAGTCTTTGTGAAGATTGTGATGATATTGTCGACATTGAATATGCTCCAGTAAAAGAAAAAATTGTTGAAGAAACTGCTACCGTTAAAGAAAGTACTACAGCCAAAAAGAACTCTGTTGAAGAAAATGCAACCGTTAAAGAAAGTACTACCGTAAAAAAGAACTCTGTTGAAGAAAATGCTACTGTTAAAGAAAGTACTACAGTAAAAAAGAACTCTGATGAAGAAAGTGCTACTGTCAAAAAAAGTACTACAGTAAAAGAAAATACTAAAGAAGTTATAAATGATTTTGCAGTACCGAAAAGAAGACCAAGTAGACATCTATCACGCACTTCAGAGGGTAATGTTTCCAATGCGAGCTCTAAAGTCGAAACAGAAGACGAAATGGCGGAAGGCATTACCAACAACTACCCATACTATGACCGCCATGATGACGACGATACCCTTTCTCTCTTCGCTGAAAGCATAAGCGGTTTTGAATCTTCTAAAATGAATACATCGACTGTGTCAGTCGCCGCCTGCAAACTGCAACCCGCCGCCTGCAAACTGCAACCCGCCGCCTGCAAACTGCGACCCGCCGAGGAATATATACCACAACATGTGAGGGAAGACTACGTGCCAAACACAGAGAGAAAAACCTACTGTCCAACGAAGATTAGAGAAGACGCTGAAACGATGGCATCTAACGTAACCGTTTGCGAAAAACAAAATGCGGATTCTACTTCAATTTATAAGCAAAGCATAAGTACAGAGGACGCTGAAAGTTACCAAGACATTCATGAAAACATAGATTTAGATACGAAACCAGATCCCCCAGATGTGGTTAAAAAAGTTCATCTTATGGACTCTGACTTTGAAGGGATGCCCAAAGCCAGAAGCGTCGTGTTTGGCTATTTATGCTTCTACAACCTACTGAATTGTTGTCGAAAAGGGAGGACCGGACAGTGTCGGTTTGTGCACTTAATACCGACCAGGGAACAAATGAAAGAAAAACTTAATCATTTAGACGAGAGGACTTTGATACAGGAGTATTTGTTGTTGAGGAAATGGGCCGAGCTAAGGAGAAAGTATGGAATGTGTTACGTGGATCAGTGTGAGAGCCGGAGGCTCACGCGGATACTCGTCGAGATGGCTTACGATAACATTGTCAAGGCTAACAGTGAGTCTGAGGAAGACACGCGGTTACGAGTTTACACGATAGAAGTGACTTTATTACATTTGAACACGGTCGATTTGAGTATATGTGAAGACTTGTTAAAGCTGCCTATTCACCCCGACCAGGCCAACAGGACGTTACTGTGCGACGTGTTCATGGCGACGATGTCTATAACGCAGAACTTCTCGAGGTTCAAAATTGTGTTTTTGACGCTCACGTATTTCATGGTGGATAACGACCGGACGTTTAACAAAGATGTTGTGGAGCATATTCTGGAGCGCGTGTGTATTTTGCCTTTCGAAGAGCCGATAGCGCGGGCCTTGATACAGATGATGCGGCTGACGAAGTCCGATATATTCAACAACTCGATGATTGGCCACTTTGAGCAGCAGATATCCGTGAGCAAGGATGTGTTTGAGGAGTACATGATGTTGAAGAGCCAGTGCGCGTTCTCGTCGCTGCTGGCGTCGTCTGTGGTAACCGATGCCCTGCCGCTGAAGGTGGACACGTCGGCGCGGCCCGACCGCGAGCCGCAGTCCCCGGCCGACTCGCCCGATACCACCTTGGATAATATTATGGTGAGTCATTTTTATTAATTTACAAAACCTTCGGGCAAATGAGATATTTGATCATCGTTCTCATCACACAACACACCACAGTATGTCGTCACAGACTATAGTCTGTAATTGAATCAGTCTTACTTCATTCTAATATTATTTTATTAAAATTGAATAGTTACTTTGTAATAGTGCTTAATTTTTACTATGCACACTATACTTTCATTTTTATAATTTGAACGAGATGATGATGATGGCAATCAAGAATCCCGCTATTTAATATACCACTCACTCAATTTACAATCGATAGTTTTTAAAATGGATCAAGTCATTGCGTAGAAGAACAAAGCCATTTTGGTCTTAATTTTTTCATACACGAGGCTTTATTTCTAATTTTGTGTGTAAAATTTAACTTTGTAACTGAAAATCATCGTTTTTTTTTTTAATACGGTGATATGATTTCTACAGAACAATGCGGCCGAAGAGCCCCCGAAGACAGTAATAACTAGGACTATAGGAATGAACCCGCTTATCATCTACAACCGATCGGCTACGACCCCCGGTGTCTCGCAAGGTTACGTCAAACCCGGCTCGCCGGCTTACGTCAAACACGGTTCCTCCCAGGCTTACGACAATGCCAGTACCTCCCAGGCTTACGCCAGCCCCGGTACCTCGCAGCCTTACACCAGCACCGGTGCTTCGCAGCTTTACGTCAACAATACGGAGTCGGATACCAGCGAAGATTCAGTTAAACGGAACATGAGACAGTGGCGGAATCGGGCGATATTCCCCCACCCACTGCCGCTTCCAACGGCCCCCTCCATGCGTGGGACACCTACTCGCGGTACCTCAACTCGTGGCCTCATGAGGCCCCCGATGCGGCCTCAAATGAGACCACAAAGAATAAATCTTAATCAACGGCTGGTGACGTTCCAGAGCCCTTCTGTATGTATACCTGATTTTATAACTGCAGGATAGGATGCAAATTGTGATTTTCTTTAAGTTGTTTAAAATAACTAAACATTAAATTTAAATACGGTGACTACGGGTACGGTACGGTAACTTGGGTGTTTATGTGCGAATGGATCAATATTAACACAATCCACATTTTCTGTCCACATCCCAATTTATTTGGTATTCATACTCAATATTTGCGCATGGATATTATATTGATATGTCACATGCCTTTAGAATAATTTAAAATATTTATGAGCAGACATTATTGCGTTTGATGATAGGTATAGCAGGTGCGATTTAGTCATTTGCATTGAGCAATTTAATTGCCCCTTCCTATTTACAAAATATGTTTTGTAACAACTAAATTGCTACATGTGAATGGGATTTTACAGTCCCAAATGTTTTTTTTTTACTAATACCTATTTTTTACCATTTTTTTCAGAGTTACCCGAACAGACATCCTGGTCCGCAGTATTGACGCTCTTGGCTTCGTTATGTAAGTTAATTTTAAGTCATTATTGATAACCAAATATTTGAATCGTAAGATTCGCTGTACCGCGTCGAAATGGATCACGTTTCTTTATTATTGACACTGATTGATATTTGAATAATATTGTCTCGCTCACTCATTCTGATATCTATCTAGAGTGTCTTCGATCCGTTTCATGCGGGGTGTGCGAGTTCAGCCTTCTCACATTGTCGGGCGGTTTAAGTCTTTGTTGAACTGCTTCAATGTTGGTCTTTTAGCTTTACTTTTGGGATCCGCCCCGTGCTTCACCCAGGTGGAGAACCTAGGTGAAGCACGGGTCCGGAAACTTACTTTGCGGTAAGTATTTGAAAATTGTAGTTGTCTAGTTGTTTAATTGTTAGGGACTACACACTCATACTACCCGGTGTATATGTAAGGTCGTTTTGATCTTGAGCAGCGTTTATAAAAGATAACATTAAACTGTTTATATCTGTAGGAGTACTTAGTATTGGTTGGAATGTAAACTGCTCAATTTCAAAATGTCCAGATGGGTTAATAACACTGATATTATGTACTTGTTGGACTTCTGCATAGCGTTTAAAAATCATAATCCTTTCTTTCGAATTTGCCGTAGTGGAGTAAAAAGAGAACACAAAATATTAACAATACGCTGATTACTTTCAGAAGGCACTTTCTTAACAGGCTAGCGCCAATCATATCATCTATCATTAAAAGAGTACCTCCTATAATAAAATTGGTTTAAAAATATCTACTGGTTGTCAAGTATTTCAGACAGGTGTTGCAAATCCACATTTAATCTGGATGAATTGTATTATTCTGTGTTATAAACGGGACATTCCAAAGTGTTACCTTTTTTAAAATATAACCCTGTGACATACAGCCGGACAGAGAGTAAGTTCCAATAAGCTTATTACCTAGGAGGGTCGGGAAACCTACATAACTCCAAAATGAAAAAGTCTTGCTCTGACTAAACAAATCTAGTCAACTATTGGCATCTTTAGTTCTCTTGCTCGAATTCATAGTGTAGCTTATTTCTTTTGCCGCTTGAGTGACGTTGGTTGAATGGCGTTGGTGGTTAAACATTTGTAAATTGTCTGTGGAAATTGTATTAAATAATCAAAATGGCCGAGCAAGAGTGAACAGGTGGCCTACCATGACGTCTTATAGCAGGAGTAATTCCAGTGTGGGAAAGAGATGGCGCTAGACGACTATAGCTCTGTCTCTTTTCCACACTGGAATTACTCCTGCTTTAAGACGTCATAGTAAGCCCCCTGGCATTTTCTGGACACGCTCGTTCCATCATAGACCTAGTCCATCGGACCATTTTGCAATAAAAAAATGGTTGCAAATCCGTACTGTCATGTTTAACCTTAAGTTTTGTAGTTAAAACATTTTAGTTCGATTTTGTTTCTCAGAGTCTAATTAGCGGTAAGACTAGGAAAATATACGCTGTTTATGTAAACATATTCTTAAATAAAAGGCCCAGCACAGTGAAAATCCTACTAAACCAATACAGGGTGTAACAAGACTCTTAACGAAGCCGTTAACCAAGCATTCTGTACATCAAACTAAGTAACTTTACGCAAAAATTATTGCTGGGAAACGATTTTTTTTTTGGGGTGAAAAGTCATTTTTTACTGTAGAACTCAATGTAACGCACTCAAACGTGCTGATGGATGAATTCAATATTACGGGGGTCGTGAAGGTGTTTAAAGTAAAAATCTTACATTAAAAACAAGTATTTAAAAAAAAAGTTGTGAGTAAGTTGGATCTTTGACCCCCTGTAGCTCCGTAACAAGAAGGTTCACAGGTATGGTCTAGACCAAAAAAATTATCTAAATGATGGGGAGAACAAGTGCCTTTCGGCTTCGTGAAGGGTCTTGTTACACCCTTTATAATAAATGCGATAGTTAGTGTGGATGGATGTTACCTACTCTTTCACGCAAAAACTCTTAAACGGATTCCGATGAAATTTAGCACACATAGTTTACAACCTGGATTAACACATTGGGTACTTTATATCCCGGTGGTATGATGCAATGGGACAATTATCGACCCGTGTGCATAAGCTAGTATATTATAGATTTTAAAATTTCGATAAACCATGCCAGAAACCGTAACGGTGCCAAAATACCTTTGTCATTTGAATTAATAACTAAACATGGAAACTACAAAACGCTTTAATTTCTAAGTTTGTAACTAACATACCATCCCGTTTGTATTTCCGGTAGGCTTAGGTAGGTGTCTACAGTACCTTCACCTGCAATTTGCAGTTATATTCAATCCCAGTTGTGTTTCGGTTGTACTCACTCTCAGATAACGCAGACATTAGAGCTGTTCTAGATCTTGCACAAAACACTGCATTTTGTTTTTGTTTTATTTTTGCCAAGGAATTTGTTGTTTTAACTTGACGACTATTGCTCTTGTGTTGCATAATGCAGCTATGTATAACGTTCTCGCTGGTTGTGCAGAGGCCTTCTCTGTGCGAAGGAGTAGGCCATTATTCACCACGCTGGCACAGTGTGGGTTGGTGGATGACATCTCTTCGATTTTTTTTTCTAAACCTTACGATATGTGACCAGTCTTTTAACTATGGTATCTTATTCGAATGGGTTGTAGTCCTAACTGGTTGGATTTCAGTTGTGTTACGATTTTTTTTTCGGTAGATTTTCTGTGAAACCCTCAGCATATCAAAAATAGTGGTCTGTTGACGTCTTGCGATCGAAAATTTCCTTTTTCGTGATGAGAAAAAAAAATCGGAGGTCAAAATCTTTTATGATTAAAAGTCTTTTAACATACGAAACATGTACTTGCGTGTATACGTACAATAAAATGAAAAGAAAAAAAAAACAGATTAATCCATCAACATTGAACGCGTACCTGTACATAGTTTTGTGTCCGTGCTATTAACCGTTGAGGAGTTCTCTCGTGAACAGACGATCCTGGCTGCAGGATGAAGTAATGTCTGTCATAAAAATGTATTGTCACCAGAACCAAAGGTGTGTGCAAACTTTCAGCTCAATCGGTTGGTTTGAAATCAGTTGCAAGATTTGACCAATACAATCATGCTATCAAACAAACAAACTAATAAGGCTAGTTAAAACCTATCTTAAAATTTGTTGAAGAACTCTTCAAAAGTGCCAGTGATTATTTAAGTTTAATGTTCTTTTTTATATTTCTTTCTTAGTTTAGGTAAAAATGTACATAACTATTACGATTACCTCGTTATTCATAAAAAATATTGACATGTTTACGGAAATGAGAAAATTCTTGCTAACAATAAAAAAAAATACTTGTTTGAAAGAAACTGACTATATTATAATACAATTGAATGCCATTGCACTAACTAAAACAATTTAAACTCAACTGCATGTACATGTTTAAATAATAAGACTATAGAGCATTTATATTTAAGTACTATGGAATCCTCAAATACACCCATCAGATTTTCAACAAACATGCTAGTTTCCACATTGACCCAACCACACCCAAAACGTTGGGTCGACGCGTTAGAGGACAGAGAAATATTTTGCTTCATCAATCATAAATAAATGTAGACTAATATAAGCCTACTATTGTTCTTACAAAGGAAAGGTTGCGATGTGCTAACTGCAAAATTACAGGATTATAAAGTCCTATAAAAAGATGCTAACGGCTGTTTTCAATAACTTACTAAACAATTAACGGAACGTTGCTATCTCAGATAAACAGATAGAAACATCAACTGTCAACCCTCCGAGAGACAGCTTAGTGACGTGGATAGGATTGCTAACTTTGTTAGAAACATCGATAGCCACTAGAGTAAGTTAACTAACCGTTATACTTACGTAAGTTATAGAAAACGGCCGTAAATAAATAAGATTTAAGTAGGTACAAATAGTTTTGATTAAGATTTCAAAATGTTCTTGGGCTTCAATTTTTTTCTTTTATTTTGATCATTTCTGAAGTGTGAAATACCCATTTTGAATATAGTCATTTGGTTTATATTCTCAAACTAGTTGTAGGAAACTGAGAAATAGTTTGAACTTTGTAAATTATACATAAGTTAATTAAGACTACTTACAGTGTTGCTAAAAATGTAACAATCGGGTTTATTTTAAGTTAATTGAGTATTATAGAACTAAATATGTTGGCTGTTACGAAATTGATTTGTTATGATTCAAAATGAAACTTTTGGTCTCTACTTGAACTGTAAATAAACTATCATTTAATTTGTTTTTTGTTTGCTTTGTAAGTGGCTAGGTTTGATGACATTTGCCTTTCATTCGCTCAACAGAAGCAGATGCCACTTGTACGATATTATTATGTTTTCCTTGTGTATTTTTTTTTCATAAATAAGAAAAAACCATTGTGTAATTTCATATAAAATAATGATAAAAATAAAATGGTTTTCAATACTTTGACAAGTTTGAGGCTACTTACGCCGTCAAAAATAACTTAAAAGAGACCAGATTACCGACTTAATAGACCAGATTGACATGGCTTTATTGATCAAAAGTTTTCTAGCGAAGTACACTATCCTGTATAGATTAAACTACTTACTATAAGTATCTGATTGTTTTATAAGTTTGAGCTGTGAAGATATTTTTATAACAAATAAAAATATACGATATGGTTGAAATGAAAACTTTTATTTTTACCCGAAGTTTTATATCATTACCTATCTGCCGGCAGTGCACTTTTCCATGCTCCTCCGAGAATCAGCGTGCTGCCGATCGCATCGTCGATGGTGCCGCTTGCGATAGCATTGAAAAGTGCGTGTCCGTGCTTCCAGATGAGGTTCAACCCTTACAACACAGGTGTGCGAGCTCACTCTTTTCAATTTATACACTTCGCGAAATCGCGACATAACTACGGTGAGAGTAAATCGAATCTTTGTCTCCACCCATGATTCCCATTCAACTTGGTGATTTCTGTAAACTGTACAAATCTATACTTCTATTGTATACTATTATTACAAAAAGGTAAAATTTGGTTGTATGTAGGTGGGGTAATCTTCGGAACTGCTAATCCGATTCCGAAAATTATTTCACGAACGGGATGCTATCCCCAAGTGTTACTTATAGCGTACATTTAAAACTTTCGTGTAGACGTGAGGCTCTCGTTTGTGTAAAACGTTATGCATTTTGAAGTCGTGGTCATGTCGTGGTGGCTGTTGCCCGCGGCTTCGCTCGCGTTTTCGTCGGAAATTATCCCACGGCCGCACGGGCACGTTGTAAATATAGCACCCGGAAAT
The DNA here is from genome assembly GCA_947578425.1 of Eugnorisma glareosa. Taxonomy (NCBI): domain Eukaryota; kingdom Metazoa; phylum Arthropoda; class Insecta; order Lepidoptera; family Noctuidae; genus Eugnorisma; species Eugnorisma glareosa. Next base: position 3,105,631 of record OX387974.1, on the reverse strand, counting down.
AATGTAGCTTCCTATTAGTGAAAGAATTTTCAAAATCAGTTCAGTAGATCCAGAGATTACCCCCTACATACAAACTTACAAAAACCTCTTTAAAATATTAAGTAGGTAAGTACCTATAGATAAAAGTACCCACATAAAAATTAAAGTTGGACTCTAGCGAAAACTTGTATGGATGTTTTAAGGACTCCTGAGAAAGTTGGACTCTTGCGAACAGAGGTCGTGTACATACATAACGGGAGCGAAACCGCGAGCTAGTTAAAGGCTAGTTTTTTAAACAATCCATGGTGGTAGCAGTAAAGAAATGACGGTAAGCTCGTCCAGCCCGCGTAGCATGGCAATACTATCTCTATTCTACCAAGAATCGACAAAGCTATACAACTTGATATGTCTGTCATACATTTTTAACATCGCCATGCTTGCGCCGATAGAAATCTTTCCGCAATCTGTCATTTTTTTTCGATTCTTTGTCGACAAAACCCGTTTCTACGGCGGTCATGCTACGGGGGCTGATCGAAAGAGTTTGGAAGGTCTAAATGTCGCAGTTTACCGATATCTAGGTACCTAGTTCCAAGAAATTTCTAAATACATATCGGCAGAAGAGGAAGAAATTATAGTATCCAGAATGTCCACCACATTCTGGATACTATAATTTCTTCCGTTTACACCGTTGCGTATCATCTGATTACAAATATATTCCTTGCAACCTTGTATAGTGACCAGACTGGTCACTATAAACAAGGTTGTGTTCTCGTCTGCACGATCCCTCTCTTACATTTACGAAACGCTCGCTCCCTACTTCGCATTGCCGTCCGTATCCCTCTTGTCATCCATGGAGCAGGAGGACGTTTTAGTTTAACTTTTTGATGAGAGCATGGATATTGTAGAGGTTGACCACAACATCATTAAATATCGCAACCTTCCGTCAACTAAAGAGGCTTCCAACATAAGACTCCCAATCAATGAAATATACAACCTTCTTGAGCTCCTCAACATTCATCCGCGCAAAACAACGCCTGTACAGAACCTTGGGTTTAGGTTTGGGAGGTTTCAGGATATTTATGGTTTTAGGTTCAAAGTAAATAATACACGGTGTTGTAGAAAACCAAATATAATTAAATGACACCACAGTGTCTCATAGCCAATGCATTACACAAAAGTGATGAAAATACATTAAAATAATAATACATACCTTCGTTTTATAATATAGGTGGGTACATTTGAGCCTCGACTAAGAAATTAAAAGTAAAAATATACAACTACAAGACAATCAGTCTTAAAGTACAGTCAACGCCATTTTACGCTTATTCAAAAAGTTGCCATCTACAAAAATCTTTTCATATAGTTTTCTAAAATTATTCTTTCTCATGACGCGGACTGTATTCGACAATAAAGTAAAAACTTCGGAGATTCCTGAAATAAACACGATCTTAACCTAAGTATAAATAGTAATAGGCGACTACAATATTGTCATAGCGAAGCGTAAAAAAGTCTATGTACGAGTTTAGACGAACAAAAATGGAGCAGTATAAAAGTACCTACCTGTACCAAATTGTTTCGAGTCCTATGTCCAGCAGTGGACTTCAATGAACCTTATTTAATAGTACCTAATACATTTTTGTTACACACACCAAACCACGTACACATACACGTATACGTACACGTAAACATTATTTTCCCGCCTTATTCCAATTTATTTGGGGTTGGTAGTAAATCTTCTTCTTCCCCAATTATGCTTTACTAGTCATACTATCAAATATCTTCTTTAATATCTAAACTAGTTAGTAATGTAAAGAATAACTGATAGTTCTAAGTTACTAATCTAACAAGATACGACGTATTCCCCTATTTCTATAACTTGTATTTGCGATTCTTTTTTTACTACTCCATCTTGTCCGAAAGTACATTTAAAACTAATACGATTTGTACTCAAAGCTATACAATTTGGCAACATAATACTGAATATGCAATAATACATGTTATCTTAATAAAATTCAATTGGTTATAAGTACATACGTAAATCACCGAATAGTTCTAGTAGAACAAATTCGAAGGAATTTTGACGTTATCTTAAAAATACATATTTTATGGGGAAGACGAAAATTATTAGTACTTAAAAGATCTCTTGATTTTATAAACATTACTAACGATTTATGCATAATTGTTACAAAGTACAACGCAAATAATTCTGTAAATTACCTGATGGTAAAAGATTACAGCATCCTTAAGGCATGATAATATCTCATGTACTAATAATTCTTACTTTCCACTATAAGTTATTATTCGACGGGAATAAGCCAATCGCGGATGTATTATTACAATAATAAGAAAATACTATGAGTATAGCACCAATTGCATACATAATATCGACAATACTAGCGAATAGAGATTGTTAAACGCGGAAGCCTATGATGATGGACCTAAAATCTATCTGTGTGTAGAAATGATTCATTTCATAGCCTTATGCTAGTTGATTATCAACAAACTTGACCAAGCCACTGCTGGAGACAGGTTCCAAAATAGGCAAAAGTTGTTGGCAGGCTAGAGACCTTACACAGTATGTTTTCAAATGCATCTGCATGGCTTTGTCAAGATTTCATGGTTGTCCTTTCATTTAATTTATCATGTTTGTAAGAGAGATTTGATCCTTACGATTGACCCTATAGATTGATGCCATAGTACAGCCTGTTATTTTTTTTGTAATTTAGCCGGTTCGACTCCCGTCCGTGGCAAGCGAATTTTCGAAAATCTTTGATTGCAGATTTATTTCTTTAAAAATAAAGGAATGTTTCCTTTGAGGAAAATTTTATATCTCCAGTATTTGGAGTACTTTCCCTCCAGGTGGCGTTGAAAAATTCCACCATGTATATAAATGTGTCCTATTTCGGTGGCTCATTTCCATAATAACTTCTTTGAAAAATTCACCCATTTAGAAATGATTCAAGCTAAACCGTCACGGGTGCGAACCACTTCCGTGGTGTCTGACTTCTGACTTAAGTATACGGTTCGCGTCCACCATTTTCCTTAATCCTTTTATCATCATTTTGGTGTACAAGATGATTGACTTTCGTGTCTAACAATCTCAGGTAGCCATTTGAAGCTAGTGTTACATTAAGCGGTGGGATACATTTGTGCGTTGAGGTATTACATGTAGTAATAGAAGCTTCAGTGGAAGAGCGCCCGCGGTCTCTTCTTGGCAAGGATATGCCAGGAGTGGGTCACGCCTTTGCGCCGTTTCGGTGACAAACTGAAATTTTGAAAGGGAACAGAAATTATATAATACAATATATCTTCAAAGGATATAAGTTTGAAACTGTCATAGTTACTAACATTATCATTAACACTAGAAATGGGATATTTACCATGTTTACTGATGACTGAGTTCCCAATATTTGTGTATCCATGATCATGGTGCTTGCAACAGCTCTAAATCATCAGTAAACATGGTAAATGTCCCATTTCTAATGTTAATTATAATCTTCAAAGGAATTTAATCATGTATTTCTTACATCTCAAAACCATCAAATGAAATGTGAAGTCTCACATGTACCTAGTGGGATGCAATGTGTATTTGGAGGGTGTAATTTCATTGATGTGGCAATCAGTAATGTTAGTAATGTCAGTTGTGTTTACAAGGATGCCATCTTCTTCTTAGCATGTATATGGTAATCAATACTGAGTGGGCTCAGAACTTAAGAATGAGTTTAGTGCTATCGCAAGCATCCATCACACGCACAATTCCACAACATCAATAAAGATTCTTTTGACTTTTACACTAGCCAAGTGTTGTCACTGGCCCAACATATTTGCCTGATGTGTAATGGTCACCATTATTTTGAGAGGACTTAAATACATGAGTAGATTAATGAGTAGATAGATTATGACATGCTTACTACTATTATACATATATATAAATGCAAAAGTTTTGAGGATGTACTGTTTGTTTCTCTTTCACATAAAAACTGTTGAATGGATTTGGGTGAAATTTTGCACACAGATACTTTATAACCTGGATTTAGGATTCTTTTTATCTTTCTATCTCGGCGCGGACGAAGCCGCGGGCATAAGCTAGTGATTTAATAACTTACCCATGGTCTGGTGTATCAGGCATGTACGGCGACATTCTGAAGTCCCGGCTGTGAGGTGTCTCTATGCCGAAGGGGCTGTACAACTTAGTGGGACTTCTGCCCAGTATCTGGAATTGACCAGACAACATAGAAAGTAAGCACAGACAACATACAAAGAAAAAGCAAAAAGAAGCGATACAGATCTGCTTAGGTACCTAGTTTGGCTAGAAATCTGTTGATAATATTAGACTAGATTGTATAACCTACATAACCAACCAGGGAAGCTGACTGCAATGAATAAATAGCACAATAGCACAAGTCTTGTAGCGACAGTGAAGTGGTCCAACCATAATTTTAGGAGTGGTAATTTAAAGAAATAAAGATATAATGTTTGCCTTTTCATTTACCTGTTTCTTTTTCATGACTGGTGTGGTTGGTGCCCTGCATGGAGACCCAGGTTCTGTGAGCCGGTGACGACGCCTACTGCCTCCCAGTCTGAAATGCTGAATTAAAATATTCCATCTAGTCATTAATTTTGTGATACACACATTAATCTCTATAGGTCCATAGGCCTAACTCTTATAGGCCCATGGTCGACCCATTTACATTTTTAAACAAGACCAGAATGGATGAGCAGCTATCTGTTCAACAAACTTTGAACAGCAACTAACAACAATCAATAATTGGAACAATTTGATCTCAGTAAAAATCTCCATCTGGGTTCTAGAGTCAATACTCACTTGCAAAAATGTTTGGAATGTATAAAATACAATACTGTTCTTGATTTAAAATCATTATAAAATGTAACAGGCTGATTTAGAAGGAATAGAATTATTTATTACCAGATTTTTGGCTTTTGAGTAGTTCAATAATTGAGAAATGATGAATCAGAAAGGTCATATCAGAGCATTGACTTGAGTATGAAAAACATGAAGAAAAGTAAAAATATGAATGAAAAGTTAACAAATAAAAATATCTTTCTATAATAAACAGTACGATAGACCCAAACTTGAGTAGAAAATATAGATTCTTGGTCATACTTGTTGAGAATAGACATTGAGCGAAGACTCAGTGGTTATATTCTTGTATTATGAACTCCTTTCTTAGTGTTGTGCCTTTTCTTTTTAATGGCTTCATGTCTTGTCTAAGACGACACATTCTTGTTGTAAAAGAAAATATACTGGAATTAGTTAAAAAAAATCTCGGATTTATTGTATTATTGCATTGATGCATTGTAGCGATCCACCAAATCTGCATATTATTTAACATGGTAGCAGAGTAAAATAAAGTGAACTGTAGAAAAGTGGAAAAATCGTCTGTGAAGTGGAAAATTCACGATGGATGACAAATCGTTTGAAAGTGCATCAAAAGTGAAGATCGAGTGCCTAAGTGATGGCAAAGACTTCAAGCATTGGAAATACAGAATCCGCAACGTACTCAAAGGTTATCCCGATTCGTTGAAGATTATTGATGGGACAATTAAAGTTCCGATAGAACCAAAGAGTATAGATTCAACAGAAACAAGGGCTGATTATGAGAAGAAACTGAAAGAATTTCAAGCTAAAGACAGCCTTGTACTAACGCTACTGACGAACAACATGACAAATGAAGTACTTGACCAAGTTATGCGCTTCGAAACCGCTAAAGAGGTATGGGATGAACTAGAACGTCTCTACTGTGGGTGCGCTGAAGAAAAGAGTTACGATTTGTGTCTACAATTCTTTAGTTATAGTAAAGACCCAGAACATGACATAAAAAAGCATATTTCTGCATTGAAGAATATATGGCATGAGCTGAACAACCAAATTCAAGCGAAGCTGCCTGATATACTACTGATCTGCAAGATACTTGGGACCCTACCTAAGAATTTCTTTGCTTTCAAGTCAAGCTGGCTTCTTGTAAACAAAAACGATAGGACAATAGAGAATCTAACTGCACAGCTAAGTACCTTCGAGAAAGCCTTAGAGAGCAATGAAGAAGTAAGTGAATACAAAGAGGAAGTACTAGTAGTCAAGACAGAGAAAACGAAAGGTAAAGGAGCAATCTTCAAATGCAAATACTGTGGATTAGCTGGGCACAGAGTTCGCAAATGCCGTAAATGGATAGAAGATGGACGCCCACCAAAGCCGTCGTGCAGCAAAACAAATGTAAATTTGACCGTGTTAGCTGTAGGAGACAGTCTACCAATTGATGACAAGAACTGGTACGTCGACAACGGAGCGACAAGCCATGTTACGCATCAAGGAGACATCTTCGAAAGCTTCGAGCACTTTGACGATTCGCACAATGTTACTGTCACCGCAGCAAATGGACAAACCATCGAAGCCATTGGGAAAGGCAATATTCGAGCTGAAGCCAACTGCAACGGTAAAGTCGAACAACTCCTACTGAAAGATGTATGGTATGTACCAGAAATCAAGAGAAATCTATTTTCTGTTCTTGCAACGCATAATGTATCGTCGAAGAGCACATTTGAATCTACGCCAAAGCAATGCATACTCAAAGTAGATGGAGTGATAAAAGCAATTGGGACAAGAAAAATTGACGGAGGCCTATACAAGTTGGCTATTAACTGTATCAGACCAAACAAGCTGGAAGTTAACCAATTACTGACAAACCCACTACAGCTGTATCATGAAAGGCTAGTACACCAAAATAAAAGACACGTAAAGCAAGTTATTGAAACTGAGCTCGGAATAAAGATAAATAACAACAAGTCAGATCTATGTGAAGGCTGTATTTATGGAAAGACGCACAGATTGCAGTTTGGAACAAGAACAAGAGCCACTCAACCTGGTGAACTTGTTCACACTGACATATGCGGGCCATTTCCGACATCATATGGGAAGAATCGATACTATATTCTGTTCAAAGATGACTATACAAGGCATAGACATGTTTACTTTCTAAAGCAGAAGTCTGAAGCAGCATCAAAGTTAAGGCAATTTCTAGCTGCAGCTAAAGTTGCGGGACACACTGTAAAAGAAGTACTCAGTGACTACGGCGGTGAGTTTGTTAGCGCAGAATTTAAAAGGATCCTTCAAGAACGCGGCATAACACAAAGACTGACAATGCCATACACTCACGTGCAAGCTGGATGTGTAGAGCGAGAGAATCGCACAATAGTAGAAGCAGCGCGTGCCATCATGCATGCACGTGAAAAGATTCCAGAGAAGCTGTGGGCAGAAGTGATAGAAGCTGTTGTGTACGTGCTAGATCGCACTGGACCATCAAGCGTACCCAATAAGTCCCCATACGAATTGTGGTTCAGAAAGAAACCATCAATCAAGCATCTAAGGATTCTCGGCTGCAAATGCTACGCCCATGTACCTAAAGCTAACAGAAAAAAGCTTGAAAAGAAAGCAGAGCTGGGTATACTGGTTGGCTACGAAGGAAGCGAAGGCTACAGGATCTGGAACAAAGAAAAGTCTAAACTGACTAGGTCTAGAGATGTGACATTTGATGAGCGGCCACTTCTAGAAAAACCTGCAGAAGATGAAAAAATTGTTTTACTAAAGCCGATTACTAAAGAGTGGATTTTTCCATGGATTAAACATGTCAGAGATGAAAGCATTGAGAGGAATGCTAATGATCAGAGACATGAAGATAATCCAGAAAGCCATCAAGATCAGAGTGACATACACTTGAATGACAATGAACCTTCATCATCAAGTGCTGTTGAATACAATGATGTTCAGGAAGATGACAGTCTAAATCAAAGTGAGAATGCAAACTCGGATCAAAACTATGAAACAGCTCATTCAGATAATGAAGAGGAAGAGCCTATTGAAGAGCCTGCCAATAACTTGAATTTGAACCTCTCTAATAATGAGATTGAAAGAGAAGGTCAGATGACATTGAGAGACAGATCTACATTGAGACCACCAGATCGATTTAAAGATTATGTGATGGCAGTAGAGGCTAACAGTATGGCTGAACCTAAGACCTACAAGGAGGCAATGAATTCTTCAGAGCGTGAAAAATGGCTACAAGCCATAGCTAGTGAAATAATTTCACTAAAAGACAACAAAACTTGGGAGCTAGTGGAGTTACCTAAAGGAAGAAAAGCAATCCCTTGCAAGTGGATATTCAAAATAAAAACGAATCCGGATGGTACAATAGAAAAGTACAAAGCCCGACTAGTAATAAAGGGATACTCACAAAAGAAGGACATTGACTTTCACGAGACATTCAGTCCCGTAGCGAGAAGTAGCACCATAAGAGCTGTACTGAGTGTTGCAGCAAAGGAGAAGTTAAGTCTAGCACAATTTGATGTATCGACGGCATTCCTATATGGCACGTTAGATGAAGAAATATACATGAAACCCCCAGAAGGTTATGCGAATGATAAAAAGCTGGTATTCAAGCTGAAAAAGAGCCTCTATGGGCTAAAGCAAGCGCCCTTATGTTGGAATAGGTGCATAACGGACTATATAGTTCAAATTGGCTTCAACCAAAGTAAATCGGATCCCTGCCTGCTTACAAGAAAGCGAGGGGGAGAAAAGATAATTCTTGCCCTATACGTTGACGACGGTCTAATAGCGTCAACAAGTGAGAAGGAGACGACATTTTTTTTAGAGGAACTGAAAAAGAGATTCAAACTCACAACCAAACAGGCCACCTATTTTCTAGGCATGGAGATAGAGAGACAGTCAGATGGCTCAATACTGCTTCACCAAAAAGCGTATGCGAACCGAGTACTGGAGAGGTTTGGGATGGAGGAATGCAAACCAGTGGCGACTCCAATATTGAAAGCTGAAGATATGAAGGCGATGAATAACGACCAAGAGGTCAAAGTTAGCATGTTCCCATATCGCCAAGCCGTTGGAGCACTTGCCTATTTAATGACCGGCACGAGGCCAGACATAGCCTATGCCATATCAGTGGTATCTCGCAATCTAAACAGTCCAACCAAAGATGATGTGCAGATTGTAAAACGGATCATGCGATACATCAAAGGCACTATTGATCATGGAATTAAGTACACACCAGATTGTGTTGCTGACTTGAAGTGCTATGTGACGCTGACCACGGTGGAGATGCAAACACTGGAAGATCGACCTCAGGCATTCTCTGCATGTTTGCCGGAGGTGCCATCTCTTGGAATAGCAAACAACAGAACGTTGTTGCTATATCGTCAACGGAGGCGGAGATCTACGCAGCGAGTGAGACTGCTAGAGAAATAATATGGCTGAAACGCATTTTGAAAGATATCACAGGAGATGATTGTCATGCATATCTGTGCGTGGACAACGAATCGGCTATCAAGATAGCGAAAAACCCTCCAGAGTTTCATCAGAGGACGAAACATATAAGATTAAGGGCATTCTTTATCAGAGACTGCATTCAAGAGGGAAACATTGATATCCGACATGTCAATTCAGAGAAGCAGATCGCTGACATGCTTACAAAACCTCTATATGGACCCAGAATCAAAGAACTGAAGATATTGGCCGGAGTTTCTACATTCAAGAGAGGTGGATGTTGAGAATAGACATTGAGCGAAGACTCAGTGGTTATATTCTTGTATTATGAACTCCTTTCTTAGTGTTGTGCCTTTTCTTTTTAATGGCTTCATGTCTTGTCTAAGACGACACATTCTTGTTGTAAAAGAAAATATACTGGAATTAGTTAAAAAAAATCTCGGATTTATTGTATTATTGCATTGATGCATTGTAGCGATCCACCAAATCTGCATATTATTTAACAATACTTACTTGAAGTCACATGATAATTCTTTGTTTGAATTTATTCATGATTTTAAAAATAATTTAGTGCTGCACCAGGCAGTTTGCTTTAGATATTAATATAGTCATCAATATCGTTCATACACAATAACTAATCATTATGTAGAAAACTGGAAAGATCGATTACTGTTGCCATGGAATTTTCGGCAAAACCTTTCGATGTCAATTTTATAGAAAAGAAGATTGTATGATTATTTTATGGATTATCAGTACCATTATAGTTATCAATAGAGATGTTTTTTAGATTTAGCGAACTCTTAACTGGTTTGTCTAAGTATTTCTTTGTCGCAAAATATGACACAGCAAAATTACCTGTGACAGATTCCCGAAGGTGTTCCTAACACTTCGAAATGTTCTTGATATCTTATCAGCACCCGACTGCAAAGCACGACGGGAGTTCGCAAACGAATTAGTCTTGAATATATTCTTGTTGTAGCAACCTTCCACATTTCTAAGACTCTCCCTGGCCGGTGAATCGATAACCGAATCCTTAACAAAAGGATCCTTCATTTTGATCTAATTATACGTCGCACTATTAATATAAATACACTAGCAGACTACTAACACTAATTTCTTGCTACAAATCTATCTAAAACTCACACTTCAATACACATTTTCGTAAATTTCGATGTAAAAAATCAATCAAGCTGAACACGACAAAGACCGTTGCTTTTGTTGATTTTTTAAAACGGAAACTTCTGTTTTCTTCTCTTTCAAACTTGAATATCTGCCTTTTGCCACTGCGTTCCAGGTTCATTCCCAGAATTTGTTATATTTTTGGCAAGTGGCTGAACCACTTGGGGCTATCGTTTTTGAGCTCACCAGATGGTGGTAAATAGATACACGCAACTAGACGCTTACCCTTTACCAAGTATTGAACAAATAGTCTCTAAAGTAGCTAAACATAGAGTCTACAGCAAAATTGACTTAAAAAGTGCGTACCATCAGATTCCCATTCTTGAAACAGAAAAACCTTATACAGCATTTGAAGCAGAAGGTAATTTATACCAATTTCGAAGAATACCTTTCGGGGTTACCAATGGAGTAGCGGTTTTTCAAAGAACTGTCAATAATATAATCGCAAACGAGCAACTTGAAGGAGTATACGCGTATTTGGATGACATAACAGTCTGTGGAACTAACCAAGCTGACCACGATCAAAAATTGCAGCGTTTTCTTGATATTGCCAAACGGTATAACCTTACACTGAATCTTGAAAAGAGTGACTTTTCATTGAAAGAGATAAGTATTCTAGGATATAATATAAACAATGGAGTTATTAAACCCGACCCAGATCGTCTACGTCCACTATTAGAGCTGCCTCTGCCTTCAGACTCGGCATCGCTCCGGCGAGCATTGGGATTATTTGCTCACTATTCTAAATATGTGCCAAGATTCTCTCATAAAGTTCAGTCCCTCGTTTCGAAAGGCACATTCCCTCTCGATTCTGAGGCAGTAAACGCTTTTAACACTCTAAAGCAAGAGATAGCCAGATCAGCGGTAAACGCGATTGACGACAACATACAATTTGTTGTTGAAACAGACGCTTCAGACTATGCTATCGCGGGAACTCTGTCACAAGAAGGCAGACCTGTTGCGTTTTTCTCGAGAAGTCTTCACAGAAGCGAACGGAATCACCGCCATAGAGAAAGAAGCCGCGGCTATAGTCGAATGTCTTCGAAAATGGAGACAATTCCTCATCGGACGAGAGTTCAAACTGATAACTGACCAAAAATCGGTCGCATTCATGTTCAATCGGCAGCATGCGTCAAGAATTAAAAATGACAAAATACAACGTTGGCGATTAGAACTTTCTGAATACAATTTTGACATAGTTTATCGCCCTGGAAAGGAGAATATAGCAGCTGATGCCTTATCAAGAGCACCATTAGTAGCCTCTGTACATAATTCAGAAAATGCACTCAAAGAACTACACAAAACTTTGTGTCATCCTGGAGTAACAAGAATGCTTCATTGGGTTCGAAGCAAAAATTTACCTTACTCCACGGAAGAAATAAAACGCATTACTGCGAATTGTTCCATTTGTGCAGAAGTAAAGCCTCGTTTTCAACAAAACATAGGAAAACTAATAAAAGCGTTGGCCCCATTCGAAAGAATATCGATAGATTTTAAAGGTCCACTTCCCTCAGATGGTACTGGGAACAATCGATATATCCTTACGATTGTGGATGAATATTCCCGTTTCCCTTTTGCATATTCCTGCCCAGACTTGAGTACAAACACGGTAATTAATAAACTGACTGATTTATTTTCTATATTTGGTATGCCAACTTACGTACACTCAGATCGTGGCACTTCTTTTCTTTCAAAAGAAATGAAAGACTTTCTTCACGAGAAGGGCATTGCTACGAGCTACACTACACCGTACAACCCTCAGGGTAATGGACAAACGGAGAGATACAACGGAATTATTTGGCGAACAGTACAATTGGCTCTGAAAAGCCATGATCTACCTATAACTAAATGGGAGTCAGTTTTAACTCAGGCTCTGCATTCTGTAAGATCACTTCTTTGCACGGCTACAAATAGTACGCCCCATGAGCGGATGTTCTCTCACGCCAGGAGATCTTCAACTGGTCAGTCGATGCCTACATGGCTAAACGTCCCGGGAAAAGTATTAATGCGAAACCATAATCGAACTAGTAAATATGATCCATTGGTTGAAGAAGTAGAGACTCTGGAAAGTAATCCTCAGCATTTTCGTGTGCGTTTGAGCAGTGGTAGAGAAGTTGTCGTATCTAATCGACACTTAGCTCCTGCTGGGGAATCTTCTTTACAACAGGATGAAGCTGATTCCAATGATGACGACGAGTACATCGATGCAGTCGATGGCGATGAGCATGACACAGAACGCCAGCGAGATTTCCAGAATGAGATAGTCCAGCCTCAGAACATCATGACAGAGACTCTGCGTCGTTCTGAAAGAGTACGACGTCCGCCTGCTAATCTAGCTGACTACGTAGGATAATAAATAAGCACAGGAGAATGTAGTAATATAATATCAACTCCTTGGTCAATATTGCACGTCCTATTTAAAGAAGAAACTAAGTTGTCAGGATTGATTGTGTCATTGTATCAATATGTTGAATTTTGTTAAATAATAACCTAAATATTACGGGTATATTCTTTACTACAGTATTATCAAATAAGATCCTATTTGTTACTTAAAATCTTCAAGTCTTAACTAATATGAAATGGCGCAATCTAGACCACAATCGTGAATATTAGTAAAAATACGTGACAAAACAGCACGCAACGCGCGAACATTATTTTGTCATCTGACATTTCGGTGACCTGTCGCTACACAGCGCCTCTAGCGGCGATATCATACGCGATCACCCGTTTATATCCATACCGATTTTTTAGAATGTTAGCGATACAATAAATATGCTAATATATATAAGTATTGAAAAAAAATTCGTTGCGTGTTAAAACTGTGCCGATGCGCGTCCTGATGAAACTGATCTCAGTTTCATCGTGTAAGGTCCCGTTTTTTATTTTTTTCTTCAAATAACTCCTCCCGCTCTGGGCTGAGCAGGAGGGAGTGTCAGACTTTTATTGACTAAAACCCATCCATGTTCCTTCATCACCCTTTGTGTTCCGGGGCCACGGTATCTCTTTCGAACAGTTCCGCAGCCCCGGCAGGCATCGCCCCTTGCGGACCCCTTCCTATTGCTGACATCTCTCAAGGCGCGCGTGGAACACGAACGCGCCGTCGACACGGCCTGTCGACATAAGACGGACGGACGGCGAGCTAGCCCATAGCTCACCGTCCATAGGCCCGCGCCTACGGTGGCCGGGGGCCACCACGTGGCCCCCGACACCCGGTGTGTCTCCCGCGGCGGCTGGGACGTGAGGTTCTCTCCCTCTCACGTTCCGCCGCCTCCTTCGCTAGCATGACTGCTTCGCAGAAGGAGGCGACGGCGTCCCATTCCGTCTCGCTCCGGACCATGGATTGAACAAAGGCCAGACGCGTGTAAGGTCCCGCTTAGGACAGCAATAACAGACAGGAAAGAGCGAAATGCTCTCAATGGTTTGATTCCCAGTTAGAACAGATTAAAGACAACAGTAATATCTAATTGAATTGTTTATTACTAAGAATGGCTAAATATAACATAATTTATTTTTTATATAATTATCCACGTTGATGCATGTAATAATCAATGACTGTCGAAAATGCCGCGAAACCTGCTGCGCCGAACATACCCGCTCTTACGCCACCTGAAAAAACATAAGGCCATTTAAAAAAAAAAAATATTAACACTGGCATGTCGAAAATTGTGGCAATACAATTTCAGGAGCTGATCGATGGAGGGTAGCTTTTAGAGTACCTATTATTATTCTGGCCCGTTTTTTTAACATATTGCATCTTATCATACAACTTGCCACCTTTGTCATTCCATATCAAAGGCTTAGAAGATATCATTATCATCCCTATCTTTTTTTATATGTTCTCATAGGATCTAACTGAATACCAGTATTTTACATGGAGCAAATGTAAAAGAAAGTATGAAAGAAAAATACTCTTACCTCTTAACCCTATTAAGCCCCCTGTGACTCCACCAGCATAAGTACCATTTTTCCAGTCAGTTTTCCCTCTAGCCGACTCTATGCAGCATTCAACACCAGAAAATACAGCCCCAAGTATGGCAAAGTTCTTTGCGTAACTGAACATTGATGTTCTCATTTCTCGCAAAATTTCTCTTGCCGTTTGGGTCTGATTGGGATCCGTGACTGCTACAGTTGGCATTAGCGAGGATGTGAAGAGACCCACTGCCATTCCAAGACCGTAACCTGAAAATAGAATATAATTTTTGGTGAAATAGATTTATTGACTGAAAATGGTCGAAGACATGAAGACTTCCTGCATGAGACCATCATGGGGGGGATAAGTGGTTAAAATATATTAATTAGAAATATTTCATCAGCAACTTGTTTTTGACAGCAACGCAGATTAATTATTTTCATCATTTACATTTATTTTTATTATTATCTTAAGTCGGTATAGTAGATAATATACATAAGTTGAAATAAAATAAAATTTTGTGGGTTACAATTTTTGTGGCTACATTAATTTTTTTTTTTTATTATCGGCAAGTAATGGCGAGAGGCCTTTGCTCGGCAGTGGAATGCTAACAGTAATCAATATTACTATTACAACAGATAGTTAGAACCTTGAAGTATTGGTTTTCAAATGAACCCAAGTTTGGGCATTATTACATAACAAGGGACTTTCTGTAACCAGCAGCATGAATGCCCATAGCCCCATAGGCTATGTATATAGGCATAGTTGCTACTCGTATAATCACAATGTTTTGGTAAAAATTTAGATTAGTGGCTACAGATGTTGTGTTGCAAGCAGATTTGGGAATGCTAGTCAGGAGAAAACTGAATCTTGTTTGGTCTACAGTAGAATCTATAGTAGAAAGACTCGATATAGTAACATAACATTACGCCTGTAATCCCCGAAGGGTTAGGCAGAGATGTACCTCATAGTCATAGTACACCCACACTTCGCCAGTTGTGTTTTTAAGTCCTTTGTAATAGGGGGCAAGCCATGTAGTAGGTATAATACCTGTATGCTATTCCGTTAATTTAGATCAGTGACAGCCTCATTGTTGTCCTTACTGAGTTTATCTATTATTTGTCTGTTACTACATCTATAAGCAGTTTGACTATTCTCTGACTATGAGCACATAGTCAAACTTTTAAGTTAAGTCAAATAGTAGGTACAAGTGGAGATTTATAGGTATATAAGCAACAAAACTTACCAATAACACAACTGGTCACTGATTTAAAGGGACAGCTCTCAATTGTGGATTCTATCATCTTCTCCTCATTTGTTTTAATGATAACAGGGCCAAGGATCCTTGGTATTATGATATTCTCGCGAAACCTGTAGTTGTTGCCCACAAGGTACTTTGTAAGAGAATCGTAGTCATTCTCTTCTACAAATTTTGATAAATTCGGGTCCGTAGGTGGTCGAAATAAGATCGACATTGGGAACACTGTTTGCGGCTTGTTTCTGAACACAAAATCGACTGCAAATATTATAACCTACAAAGTATTCAGCTGATATTGTTCTTACATGAAGTAGGTAATACAATCAAACAAATTATAATATTTCGTCCGAGAAATTGGAAATTTGACATCTTTGATTTGAGTTTGACACTATTCCCGGTATATCTTGGTACCTTATAGCAGCGCTGCTTGCAGTGTCTCGTGTAAAATGCAGTACTTTTCAGCTCAGTTTCTAATTTTGACGCGGGCCAAGAAATTTTGGTACTAGTATGGTTCCGCCACAGAAACATCATGGCTTTGACAGTTGACACTTGTGCATGACAACTTATTTCTGAAATTTACAAAGCTAGCTGATATACATTTATTCTAAGTTAGTGCAAAATAATGATAATGCATTCGAAAGTAATTAAGTATTCCTTCTATTAATACGACACCTGAAATTCTAGTAATGAAAAATCAGGCTTTTTTATCTCTAAAACCTATTTAGTTTTGACAGTTTCACAGCTAACTTCGTGAACAACAATAAACAAAAAGGAATTTCAGGATTGGTGTTGTTGCGTTCGTAATTTTTTTAATTTACAATTGTACTTACCTACACTTTGATAATGTCTGATTCTTCAGAAGATGAAGACCTTTCACGTTTCAGAGAAGTAGTGGACACATCTTTTATTAAGATGTTAAATGAATCTCGAGGGCTAACGACGAAACAAGAAGTCAGTGACAACGGTAAGTTGTCATTACATTTTACCTTAATTTTATTAGCTACCATAATTTCAATAACTAAAAGAGTGGTTGAACAACATTCGTTGCATACCAACATATGCTGTTCAACCACTCTTTTTCGAAAATGCCTGAAACTATTGATAAAATTATTATAACCTCACTTTTGTACAGGGCTGGATTTAGGTTTTGACAATCAGGTGCAAAACTCAATAATTTAATAAATAATATTTTCAGCTCAAGAAAAACCTAAATCTGAAAGATATTTGCAAGTATCGTCCCACTATAATGATGTGAAAGTACCAGAAGAAATGCAAAAGAGAATTGGGGCCAAAGTATCTGCAATTATACAGAAAAAAATAGAATTTGTGGACATGGAAAATGAAACTAAGTAAGTTTCCACTAAAATAAATTGTACTCACTCATTGAACACCAAGTTCTGGGAGGTGACTGCTGAGATATGAGTAGGGACAAGTGGGGTACAATGAAACGAAAAAGAATTTTCATTTATTATAAAAACTGTATTAATAAAGTCAACGTATTTTTTCCATTTATTTATTTATTTAAATTAGGTACACCAACAGTACATACATTTTACACTATAAGTATAAACGTTAGGGTTACACGACATTCACAAGTACAATAAAGCTATAGCACTAATATAACAATAATAGACAAGATATCCAAATAAAAACTAATTATAGCCGTTTAGATATCGATTCAAATGAGAATGCAGCAAGCTTTTGAACTTCGGTAGGGAACCAAAGAACACATCCAAGTCAGGCAATTTAGAATTGAGTTTGTTGTATTGAATGCAGATTCTTGACACTGGTGAGTGTCTCCCGATATTGCTTCTACTGGCTGGCGGTTGAAAAAGTATAGAAATTGGCTGTCTAGGATGATTATGTGGGACTGACAACATGACACGTTCTAGCAACTGTTTGCATTCAATTTGACTATTGACAATCTTATGGAGAAAAATTAAGTCATGGACAGTGCGACGGTTTCAAAGCGACTCAATTTGAAAGAAAGCCAAACGTTGTTCGTATGGACATCTGTGGGATATTCCTGTGGACATGTATGCAATATGTCTTGTAAACGCTCGCTGGATGTTCTCGAGACGCTGCGAATGTACAGCAAACATAGGATTCCATGCTATACTCAATTATTCATGTGTTGTGTTTGTGTCTATTTTTTTGTTTTATATGGGTCTCGGACCTGAATTAAATGATTTTATTTTATTTATTTTTTATATACTGGCATACTCTAGTTGACAATGTACCAATGCCTTGAAAAGGATAATTTTAGTTTTTACCCCAAAGGATTATGCGTTTCTTTTGATAAAACCTAACATTTGAGCTGCTTTCTTCACAGTATAGAGGATATATTTCTTCATATATATGAGGGGTGAACTTTAGTTCTTGGTCAAAAGTTACTCCTAGGTCACGGATTTCTGAAACCTCTTGCAAGATAATATTTTTCATCTTGTAAGGGGAAATTAATAGCTGTGATTGACGACGGTAACGTATACAAAAACATTTTTCTGCATTCAAGGTCATGCCGTTAGATTCACACCAAGGACTGATTTGACCAAGATCGATTTGGAGTAGACTGGCATCTGCTGGTGATTTTACTCTTTTATAAATTTTGAGATCATCAGCATAAAAGGAAAAGTCGCAGCTAATTCGAGAAGCAAGATCGTTGACAAATATTATGAAAAGAAGAGGTCCCACGTGCGAACCCTGTGGTACTCCAGACTTGGCATAATACAAATTAGACTCGTGACCTCCCACTAAAACTATTTGTTTCCTTCCGCTTAAATATGATTTAAGCCAGGCAAGAAGGGAACGATGTATACCATACGATTCAAGTTTCTGTAATAAAAGTTCATGGTTTACCTTATCAAAGGCACTGGAAAAGTCTGAGTATATGGCATCAACCTAATAACCTCCATCAATGTCATTTGTTAGATCAGAGATTTCTATGTCGATATATTTTAGTTAATCATCGAAAAATCAGACAGAAATGAGATCAAAAATTAATCGTAACTCTATTTTTTTTAATTTTCCCAAGACCTTACCGCTGTTTACCCCAGGTATGGGGTACAATGAAGCACACCCTGGCAAACACAATTCTACGGCTTTCCTCATCCTTGTTTCACTAGGTAATCATTTGTTCGTTTTTCTCTGATGATTTCTTACCATATTGAATGCCCCTAAAAATGAATAACATAGATAGGATAAGTAAAAGGGGCCAGACAAGGTTTAATGTGCTTAAAAAAAAAACATTATATTTTAATTTTATGCACAGTAAGCCATGTCGAAGTACTCCTACAACAATGTTTTGTAGTTTGTGTTATTATATCATTATCTCGGGTAAAACAACAAAAAAAAAATTGTGGGTACAATGAATTACTGTTTCATTGAATACGAACTGTCAATATTTTTACTCTGAGGTTGTATGATGCAATAAATATTAATAAAAGCCCCAAATACGTAATTTACGGATAAACAAAATATCACAAACCTGGTGTCAATAGTTCATAAGTAAAACTAAACGTTTTTTCATTGCAAATTTAAACTTTGGACTATACATATACAAACAATTTTTCGCTTTTAAAATTGACATGGTAGTCTAGTCCTCAATATAACTAACTTCATATGTTACTTGAAGAATTACCTGATTGATCGAGTTAAAAGACCGCGGAAATTTGAAAACCTCAAGATTTTATATTGATTGTTTCATTGTGCCTCGTGTTTCATAGATCCCACTTGTCCCTAATGGTAAAGCATGGAAGAAAAAAACATGCAGCGCCGAAACCAAATAAATTGGGAGGAGGGAATGATAGTCGTGGATACCAAGTTCTAGAAGCAAATGACTGATAGTTAATATCTTTGTTTGTCTAGAAAACGAAAAATCAAAGGAGGTGTCAAGCTATTTAAGGCTTCTGAAGGATTTTTGTCTTGTGAAGAGGTAAAGGACACCTATACTGAAACTCATAATATGAAATCTAAGAAACTCATAAATAAAAGAAGACAAATTGATGAGGAAGAAAGTATAATTGAAGATGGTAAGTTTTTGTATTTCCATGAACATTACAATAAAATAAAATTAATAGACACATGATTTATGTTATGGTTTTCGTATTGAGATAAAAAAATCTAAGCTGTGGCAAGCTATACAAATGAATACAAGTGTTTTTACTAGAAGATGCTGTTATATTGATGCAGCAGCATTCTGTAATAAGTAACTTTATTTGAGATAGCGTAAGGTATAAGTTGCAGGGGAGTGGGGTGCAGGGGGTTACTCAAGGGCACCGTAAGACGTGAGACGCGACGTGGGACGTGAGAGGGAGAGAACCTCACGTCCCAGCCGCCGCGGGAGACGCACCGGGCGTCGGGGGCCACGGTAGCCACGGTAGGCGCGGGCCTGTGGACGGTGAGCTATGGGCTAGCTCGCCGTCCGTCCGTCTTATGACGACAGGCCGTGTCGACGGCGCGTTCGTGTTCCACGCGCGCCTCAAAGAGAGTCAGCAAACAGGAAGGGGTCCGTAAGGACCGACGCCTGCCAGGGTTGCGGGACTGTTCGAAAGAGATACCGCGGCCCTGGAACACAAAGGCAAAGGAAGGAACATGGATGGGTTTTAGTCAGTAAAAGTCTGACACTCCCTCCTGCTCAGCCCAGAGCGGGAGGGGTTATTTGATGATTTCCCATCGATAAAAAAAAAAGGGGGGCAGAACGTTGGGAAAAAAAAAACTGATTTTTAAGGGTTACGTTTCCTATTTACATATGCAACTGTAAGTTCTTCAAGAAATCTAAAATGCAAGATTGATGCCTGTATGAAAAGTTTAAGAATGAACAAAAATCGAGGATAATTTCTTTGACCTTTTAATCAGTTAGTCGGCTCACAGAGACAATTTTAAGAACAAAAAGAATTGAGGCTGCAGCTCACAGCTACCTTTGCGTGAACCCCTTGGTATTCCCATGATATTATTAATAATTATTTCTCTTTATAGATAAAATAAATGCTGTGGCTGTTAGTGGGGAATCTATTTTGTCTAAAGAAGAAACAAAAATGTGGAAATCCAGAAGAAAAGAAAAGCTTTTCAAATATAAAGGTCAAAAGAAAAGTAAGGTTTTGACTGAAGGAGTATAAATTATAGTATGTACTGGATACAAACTATGTACTGTTTTTTTTAAATTAAAAACGATAACTGAAAGTAACTATTCAAATACACTAAATACATGAACTTGTATCTTGTACTGGAGGAATTAAAAACGCTTATAAAACATTAAACATTTATTTACAATAATCACATAACTACGAAATAAATATGTACAAAAGATCATTATCACATAATAACTGCATTCCACTCAGGATTTTTCTTTTTAGAACAACCAGAATGAATAAACTGAAAAAAATACATGTACCTGTACCTATCTCGCAAAATATGAACGTCTTTTGTATTTTATTTCACTTTGGCGAATTTTCTGTAGTCAATGGTGTTTTTAAATTGTTACAAATTCAAAACATATTCTAGACGCAATTGTTTTACCTACCAATATATTATGTTCCACATTTTCCATAACAAACTTCACCGATTTGACAAGAAAATACAAATAAACTCAAAATTATGCATAATAACAACTTTTGGGCAAGTTAATTACAGATAATAGTCTGTTTAGAAATCAACTTTGTTCTTGCATTTTTTTTTTAGAAGCTAATAGACGCCTATGCGGTACTGTTTAAATGATTCTATTGATTTAGTTTAAGGTTAAGAACCAATAGCTTTGTGGTTTTTAACATCAAAAGTTAATTTTCAAACAGACTATTCCAATAAACTGCATATTAAGAAAATAAATAAAGTGTATTCAACACGATGACATTGAGCTTAAAATAAACTTAAACGACTTATTCTAAAACTTAATACTCAGACAATCTTATTGGTACTAACGACAATGCATATTATAATAAATCAATCAACCATCTTCATCCTTATAGGCAAATTCAGTCAAAGACTTTTTACGCACTGAAGGAATGCATAGATTGTGCTGTTTGCTTACTAACACAGGAACATGCATTGTTTGAAAGAGTCATGTTAAGGCTTTTCTATCAACTCACACTCTTGAAATGTATATTTTGTCATTCTTAAGTCACAGCCGCTTAAAATGTTTTGTTCGGTCGTTACATTAGGCGGAATAGAAATTGCTTATTTTTTAAAGAATTTCCGTAGATTATAGAGATTTTTTTGTCGAGTAAAGTATTCAGCTGTAACGGGTTGTATTGCTTTAAAAAATTATTAAAAAACCCAAAAAAAAAACATTTTATTACAACAAAAAATTACAATAAACTTTGGAACATGATTTACCAATATCGAGAGCTGTCGTTGTGGCTATCTTACACAAAATCCTGTTATGCACCTATTTGTACTTTTATTGCACCCATAGACATCTTGAATTCGGCCCTGGAAGCGTTCCACAAACATATTTCTAGTCCTTTTTGCAGTTCTTGACTGTAGTTCATGGTCCCCTGTGTTTTATTCGAAGAATTCGTTTAGAATCTACAGTCTTTCGCTGGGTGCGGTAGGTAGACTTCTGCCTGCGTGTCTGGCGGGCAGTTCATCTTGAGTGAAGGCTCTGTTGTCGAGACCGCTGCGTTTGTTCTCGAGTTCTTCAGTCGTTTCTGGTTTCTCAATAGGACCATCCATCAGGAACATTGTAAGGAAGAACATTATGCTGCCTGTGGGGTAGAGAAAGACAATTTTTAGAAACTTTTTTTAATAAAAATTGTTGAAAAAAATACAATGTCTGTTATCACAAGCACTTGGTGATTTGTTGCGTACTAAATAAAAACACGCTGGTGGAATGTCAAGGTTCAGCTCAGGGTAGACATATTGAAAATCAAGCAGCGCCTTTTTATTTCTGTAATATTTTAGGTATCATCTAGGCTTATCTAGGGGAACTGTAACCAGGCAATATAATTAAGAGATTATAATAATAGTGACATATAAATGTGTTATAACATACATTGAAAAATGTATGATTTAAGAGCCCCTAAGCAACAGTTAACTTTTTTTTTGCTTATATGTATAAACCCTTTAGTGTTATAGTTATGGAAGATAGCCACCAGGCAGACATAAACTATTCGTTTTGTCTTTCCAAAAAACATATATTTTAGAAATTGGTTTCACAAACTTACTTATGCCATAAAATCCAGCGTAGAAGATCATAATGGCCTCCCTGTATCCAATGATTTTGGACACGGGGTCCACAAGAATAGGCAGGTTGCCTCCGACGTTGTTCATGACGAAGAGGAAGACTCCGACCGTGGTGGAACGGACGGATAGCGGTACGATTTCTACGAGGATGGCGAATACGATGCCGAACCACATCTCAGCTGGAAGAAAAAAGATTTTTATTTAAAAAAAAAACTTTAATTTGATGAACAGTGGGGTTATTTTCCATTTTTTTATAATTTGTTCAGCCTGCTTGCTTTACATAGGTCTAAGATCCAAAAATCGCTTTTAGATATCGCACCTCCGCTCAAATAGTGTCATAAGTCAAAAAAGCAAACGTTCGAGAAAAAGGCGTTTGAAATTTATTCCTACTTTTTTTTCACTTTTCGGGTGTTAAATCGAAAAATAACAAAATTAGCGCTATAAGTTTTTTGGAAAGTTACAATGGTTTTTAAAGCTCTATAAAATAGTGTATTAGTTATCCTGAATGAATGAAAAAAAAATGAGTTGTGACACTATATGGATAAAAAAACGAATAATTTACGAAATATTGTTTAATTATAACGAATTAACAATAATCAACAGTACAAAATTAAACAGGAAAGTACCTAAGTCTCATATCTTAGAGGAGAACATCTTTAGAATCTTCTAATTAGAATTAACTTCAAAATAACTCTCAAATTGTTATAAAAGCCAGCAAATTGTTATGAAATGTGACAGTTTCATTGCGAAAAAAAATAAGATGTTTCCATAGCCTTAAAAACATACACTGTCATAACTCGACAAACAACACTATATACGATATTTAGTTAAACGACCACCTGGCGCAAGCCGAGACAAGACACTGTTTTTGTTTGGTATGACATAACTTTCACATAACATTATAATGACACTAGTGCCATCTAGGGATAAATATTTAAACCATAAGCACGACACTGTTTGAGATAAGATTTTGAAGTATTCTGAAACAAATGGTGCAATCAAAAAGTTTTTAATTTTTTTCGAGTTATGACATTATTTGAGCGGAGGTGCGATATGTCTTACTAGTCGTAACTACAGGTATGGATTCGAGCAAAACATATTTGAGATCGTCGCGTCGTAATAGGCTTAGTAAAAGCATGTTCTTTTACGAGTGAAGCCTATTTTGAACCCTGGGGTATTGTTAATTATTAGGAGATTTGCGCCCTTAATTTCTGAATGTGAATCAAATATTCTTTAAAAAGAAAAATATGAAACTTGAGTGCAATTTCTCAGACAGCACATTGAGTTCAGACACTAGGTAAATCGTTTTCTAAGAGACGGTTCCGATCCAGGCGGAGAAGTGAAGAATTCTGTCTCGTCTCTGCTCCACTCGTCTCTGCTGGTGGATACCGGTCCTTGAGTTATAGTTTAGTACGTGTGCTTACCAAAGAAGTAGGAAATAGCGAGAGTGATCATGGCCCACAGAGGTCCAAACACGACGGATCCGAAGGCAGGCAGAGTAGCGATCAACTGAGACAACGCAAGCACCAGCACTCGAGAACGAACACCCATCTTCTCAACATACCTGCGCAAAAAAATATTCCATATTATTTATGTATTAAGTTATATCAAAATCAATTTTTTCTTGGTGTTTTTCGTTGAATTTAAAATTATTATTACTATTGAAAAAGTGTTAGGTCACTTGTTTGAAAATTAAATTGCAAACGTAGGATATACATAAATGGAAATAAAAACGGCAATGTTAGAATATTTGAATTGAATTTTTATGCTGACTTGTAAATAATTAACATAAAGAATGAATGTGCCGATGAGATTGCATTTTTTTTGGGCGGACCAATTAACGAAGATAAACAAAATATCGCCCACTCTCGGTTTAAACTTTCCAAAGCTGAAATACGAAGGTTACTTTTCTCCGTAGGATTTTTTTGTATGTTGCTGAAGCATTTTTCTTTTGTTTAAATATCTACTGTAGGTAACTTTTAAAAATACAAGGTAAAATAAATTGTCTAGCGAAACTCGATAGACGCGAAACGTGATGAGTATCGATATCTAAGCATATAATAAATAACAAAAATACTGATGATTTATTTTTATGGTTTACTGCATTAATGTTTTATTATATTTGATATCTTCCAATCTAACCTAAGCGCAGGGTTGCGGGACTGTTCGAAAGAGATACCGCGGCCCTGGAACACAAAGGACAAAGGAAGGAACATGGATGGGTTTTAGTCAGTAAAAGTCTGACACTCCCTCCTGCTCAGCCCAGAGCGGGAGGGTTTATTTGATGAATTCCAATAAGAAAAAAAAAAAAGTCCACACCGCCAGCTACTGAGTGAGCCAGCGAGGCGGGAGAGGCATTGTTTCAGCTCTTTTCATACTTTGGTTCACATCAAGAACTATCGAAAGAGCCGAACGAAGTAGGGAAAAGGCCTCGTTCACCTCGCTCGTCTGCCCACCAGCTGGCGGTGTGGCCTGCGGTTTACGAAATTATAAAGGGTGTGTCAAGC
Organism: Eugnorisma glareosa; assembly: GCA_947578425.1. Taxonomy (NCBI): domain Eukaryota; kingdom Metazoa; phylum Arthropoda; class Insecta; order Lepidoptera; family Noctuidae; genus Eugnorisma; species Eugnorisma glareosa. Next base: position 3,080,333 of record OX387974.1, on the reverse strand, counting down.
AAGACTCTTACGAAACCGAAAGGTACTTGTTCTCCCCGTCATTGTGATCACTTTTGTGTTTTAGTCCATATCTGGGAACTTTCTAGTTACGGAGATATTGGGGGCCAAAGTTCCAATTTTTTCACAAGTTTTTAATGTAAGATGTTTTGCTGTAAACACCTCCACGACACCTGTACTATTCATTCTATCCATCAGCACGATGTTTGGAGTTTCGTACATTGAGTCCTACCATAAAACGTGATTTTTCACCCCCAAAAAAGAAGTCTGTTTCCCAGCAATATTTTTTGCGTAAAGTTACTTAGTTTGATGTACATAATGCTTGATTGGGTCGTGTTACACCCTGTAGATAATAAAGTAGGTACCTATAGCTACCCTTAATTCTCAGGTTCTGGAATCAAACGTTCAAATAGCGTACAAATTATTAAAACAACTCCTTACTTGTCCGAGATAACTCCTCCAGCCACAACTCCGACGGAGCCGATACCGACAGTCACAGCGAACAGCCACCAGCCTAGATCCACATCAGGGAAGTAGTCGCGGTAGTACAGGTCCGCGTTATAGGCGAAGCACATGCCTCCTGCAAAACAAAAATGTGGTTAAGTTAAGAGCATAGTTTCTGGTGATTTTCAGTAGGATCTGGGTCAGGACTTCTTGGGTAATGATACCAATGTTCATGTGAAAGCATAAATCTATCAGACTTGAAGTACAAGGCTTGTAAGACTTATGAAATTGGCACAAATTATTTTAGCATTCACACATTGATATTGCGAACAAGAACCGCTGAAAATAAAATATAAAATCCAACACTTTTCCACATAACATTACGAAAGTTAAGCTTAGATTTTCTCACTACTTATTCTGTAATAGAAATGGACGTCGGGATAAAGAAAATGATATATTTAAGTTGGCAGCTAATGCTTCTTCCAATGGCGTTATTAAATGAGTTTCCTTGCTGACCTAGATAAGGTCAAAAGGAAGATATAAATGTCTCAGTGACTGGCTTATCCGTCTATACGAGGCGGCTTTGCTATGAGAAGTATTATGGCCATAGAAAATGCAGGAATGGAGAACTTAGTTTACGAACTTTACGTTGACGCATAACACAACCTTATGCATTTGTGGACTTTTATTTGCACTGGCTCACGAAAATTTAAGTCATGTTCAATACAGGTGTTTTCTGCCATTTAATCGTGTGGCATCATGATTATCGACTGACGATGTCTACCCGCAGACTTACTTATCATACAAAAAGAGACAGTTTACTAAAGAGCATAGTCTGCATCACCCATCACCCTAAGTTTGACTGGGAGAAAATTAGTAAGTTCCTCTGGCACTAAGTCCGCCCTTGAAGGTAAGATTCTTTTGACTTGTTTGTCAATATTTTCTTACGTGCCTACCTAATCGTAGGTACCTATAAAGAGAAAACGTGTTTTTGGGATTTTGAAATGGCTTACGGCGTTTTTGTAAAAGTGCCAGTGGATTTTAACTTTTCGACCTTCTTTCTAGTGATCTAGTTTTAAGTCTTAGATTGGAGACGATAACTACTATGAGACGGCAAGTCATCATGCCTCTCCTTTAATATTTACCTAGCTACTTATATTTTATAAGCAAAAATAATATTTCCATGTTTCAAGAAAATTATTAAAGTTGAAAGGCCTGTCCCTTTCAGCCGTAACAAATACAATTAGGCTAAAACGAAGATACTTTAACGTTGGATAAACTAAAAACAAAGACATTTTGACAAAGCAAACAACTACAAAGGATTGGGTATGACAGATTATTACACGAACAGGCTTGAGGCCCTCGAGTCTCTTGACAGGCCTAAATACAGCCCTGGCATTTTTGAATGTAATACATAAACTTTTACGTAGTTCTCATTTTTTACACAACTGCCTAAAAAAGGAGTGTTATTTTGTAAGTTAGCTTTATATTTTTTACTTTGTAAGTGATGTTTAATATAATTTAATTTAGTGGTAAGTGGTTAAAGCTACAGTAGGTACCTGGGTACTTAAGTGTTTAAAAGTTTGTTTCGGTATCATTTATTTTAATCGGTATTTAGAGTATCTCTATAATTACTACACTTATTCCAAATTCAAAAAACCTGATTATGGAATCCAAAGAACGAAGCCTACTCGTACAAAAACTTTTATCCAATAAATTGTCTTTCAAAAAATTTAACTAGGGACGTAAGAAAGTCGCCAAAAACCGCTATTAATTTTGATTTAAGTACAATCCGACCCTCTGACCGATATTTTTTCATCATTACTGAAGAAACAACAACGATTATATTTATTTTACGGTGTATCTGCAGATGCTTAAATATGAACGCATTCTTTAGACAAATTGGGAATTAAGGACTACGGTGCACGACTATGCGTGAAATTCAAATAATTTTGATACCTAATCAAAGTAAATGATGCATAGAGTTCACTTATAGTGTCTTAATTCTCAGAATACTTAACAATCATATAAATGTCCGAAGTACTTGCAAAGGCACTTTTAGTACATTGATCCGACCTTGGATTTCGCGACATGACAAGTCTTGCCGTGACTGGCAGGATACTAACTACAAACTTACAAATGCGTTTGAAAAACTTACGTGAGATAAAAACTCCGCATTTTAATCTTTATTGTAAGGAAATAGCTAGTTTGAATAAAAATAAGGGTATTTGTAGGCAGACAATAATAATGTTGTTATAAAAGCTCTTGTCTTGTCGTGAAGTACCTTATAAGTAAGTAGGTGTCAATACCAAAGTCATACCATGTATCTACCTTCGTAGTCATAGTATTAATCGATTATGCAAAATTAAATGATTTATTTCCTTAGATGACGAATAAAAACTTAAGTACCTACCTACCCACCTAAGTATCATACAGACTCAGCTAGGTAGATACATTTATGAATAACTATTATATCACAAGTCTCGTTATTCTAATGGTTGTTACTACTACCCACTAAGCATGAAACTTACAGAAACTTTCTACAATGTTGATAGACCCCCCATATGAACGTTTAAAAAGAAAGATCACAAAAACATTACGGCTATTTTCATTTAACATGTATGTTTTAACTTACCAAAATGTTAAAACAGATGTTGCAACAACATTACGTATAAAAGTTGTTTTTTAAACTTTGAAGCAACAAACTTTTAATAACTTACTGTAAGTTATTTATATGATATTCCTACAATGTCATTATTATAACATTGCAGGTGAAACATTGTAGCAACCTAATTTTTGCAACATACTTTATAAAACATTGCAGGTACTTAGCAAACTGAACTTACGAAAACTTTCGTTATTAGCATTCCCGCAATGTCATTTTTGCAACATATTTTTTTTAACCTTTATACAATGTCCCCATTACAACGTTGTTGTAACTTTCCAAAACAACATTGCCGTTATTTTGCAAATGAAAATTATTGTAACTTACAATTATTAACATTCCTGCAATGTTATTTTTGCAACATATTTTTATTAAACTATACACAATATCACCAATACAACGTTGTTGTAACTTCCTGAAACAACATTGCCGTTATTTTGCAAAAGAAACTTATTGCAACTTACAATATTAACGTTCCTGGAATGTCACTTTTGCAACATATTTTTACTAAATTGTAAACAAGTCACCATTACAACGTTGTTGCAACTTCCATAAACAACATTGCTGTTACTTTGCAAATGTAAATTATTGTAACTTACAGTTTTAACATTCCTGTAATGTAATTTTTGCAACATATTTTTATTAACCTATATACAATGTCACCATTACAACGTTGTTGCAACTTCCTCAAACAACATTGCCGTTATTTTGCAAATGAAACTTATTGTAACTTACAATTATTAACGTTCCTGCAATGTCATTTATGCAACATATTTTTATTAAACTGTAAACAAGTCACCATTACAACATTGTTGCAACATCCTTAAACAACATTGCTGTTACTTTGCAAATGTAAATTATTGTAACTTACAATTATTAATATTCCCGCAATGTCATTTTTGCAACATATTTTTATTAAACTGTAAACAAGTCACCATTACAACGTTGTTGCAACTTCCATAAACAACATTGCTGTTACTTTGCAAATGTAAATTATTGTAACTTACAATTATTAACATTCCTGCAATGTAATTTTTGCAACATATTTTTGTTGAACTACATACAATATCACCTTTACAACGTCGTTGTAACTTCCTTAAACAACATTGCCGTTATTTTGCAAATGAAACTTATTGTAACTTACAATTATTAACGTTCCTGGTATATCATTTTTGCAACATATTTTTATTAAACTACATACAATATCACCTTTACAACGTCGTTGTAACTTCCTTAAACAACATTGCCGTTATTTTGCAAAAGAAACTTATTGTAACTTATAATTATTAACGTTCCGGACTGGAATGTCATTTTTGTAACATATTTTTAATAAACCAAACAAGTCACCATTACAACGTTGTTGCAACTTCCATCAAGAACATTGCTGTTACTTTGCAAATGTAAATTATTGTAACTTACAATAATTATATTAGGACAATTTTATTTACCTGTTAAAATTGTGAAATCTACACAATGTTACAGGCTCAATGTTGTCCTACAATGAACAACATTACGGGTACTTTGCATAGTATAATTATTGGAACTTATGTACTACTATTATCAGGCCTCCGTCACTCCATGTACTTGCGCGCTATAATTACCTACCGCCAGGCCGAGCGGTCTCGGGCCGTTTGCGGACCAAATTCAGTGCGGTTTTCGCAAGCGAAGCAAGCGCATGCACGTCGTAATCTTTCCATTCGTTCGTACGCGTACCTACGATGCCGTCTGGTGCCTTATGTGCTGTAGATGGGTGCAACTATTTAGTAATCTGTGGTATCGGCATGTCGGACTTTAATATTCTTTGTCTATCTACCTAATTGAACGTGTGGAAAAGAGCTAAAATTATAACTTTCAAGAAACCAGGTAAAGAGGAAAGTTCACCAACTAGCTATCGGCCTATAAGTCTCCTACCATCCTTGGGAAAATTACTCGAAGGAGTAATCTCAGCGCGCTTAGCAAACGCTACAAACCACCTATTATTGCCCGAGCAGTTCGGATTCAGAAAGGCTCATTCTACAGCCCAGCAACTGGCCAGGGTCGCTGAGCATGTTACGCACCACTTAAACATGAGTGAATCTACAGGAATGATGTTGCTTGACGTAGAAAAGGCTTTTGATGCCGTCTGGCATGCAAGCCTTTTATATAAGCTATCTAAATTTAATGTACCGATTGGACTTGTAAAAATCATCCAGGCGTATTTGACGGATAGGTCGTTCTGTGTTCATATTGGTGATAGTGTGTCCAATCCAAGATCTATTCCTGCGGGGGTGCCTCAGGGCTCCTTGCTCGGGCCCCATTTATTCATACTGTTCATAAACGACATGCCCAAACAGCCCCATACTCATCTTGCGTGTTTTGCTGATGACACAGCATCATTTACTTCAAGTAAAGATATTGATTTAATAGTTGAACGGCTTCAGTTATCATTACAGCTTTTAGTTTCATTTTTTACCCAATGGAAATTAAAATTAAATTCCACAAAAACCGAAGTCATAATGTTCACACGAAAGCGATCTGTCCCTAAAAAACGCATTAAAGTGGATGATTATACTTTGCCATGGCGTGTATCAACCAAGTACCTTGGACTATTGCTCGATAATAAAATGAATTGGACCAAAAATACTGAGTACTTCCGCGTTAAAGGAATAAAAGCTCTAAACTGCCTGCATCCAATCTTAAAACGGCGATCTAAAGTCAGCTCAAAGACCAAATTAAAAATCTACGCAACCCTAGTAAGACCCTGCATTACGTATGCGGCACCGGTCTGGAGTAGCACTTGCGAAAGTAATTACTCTAAACTACAAGTAGTTCAGAACAAAGCAATAAAAACCTCATTCAATACACCCTTTCGGACAAATCTTAAAACGTTACACACTCAATTAAATTTCCCAACATTAAAACAATATATTACAAAACTCACAAAAAAGTTTTATTTAGTAACTAACCCTAAACATCATAACCCACTCATTTCCACCATTGGCCAAACACGATCTACAAACTTAAAATATATCGACAAATATCATCGTTACCGTCTCCCACATCACTTACTGCTATTCGAATAACAAAGGCGATGCGACTAGATGACCGGACTATTTTATTACGTTCGCTCGGAATGTAGGGTAGATTTACAACGAATCATACTCAGTACACGAAACTCATTTGCAGTTTTATTATGACTATACTATAAAGTAAAAATTTAATGTTTATCGATATTATTTGTAACAATCTTTTATAAAATAGATAGTTTAAGTGTTATAAAGTGTGTTTGTGACTAATCATCGCGCTGTACAGTTCGACATTTGTTTACCGTGAGTAATATGATACTTCTGACTCATAACAACTATTAAGTTTTATACATTACATATTGTTTGTATTCTTAAAAGTTTTATTTAGGTAGATAGACGATGAATAAATAAAGTAACAGCGGCAAGTCGACAACCCTTGCGCGTCACTCGCGCGCCAGACAGCGACAGAGTTACGAGTTAGAAGAGAGCGGCAACGTTTAGGTGAATATCTCGTTAGGCACTGAGCGCTTATGCGAGCTGAATTACACTTTGCTGCTCATTTGCAAAGAGTCGCTATTTCTATTAATCGTTGCGTGAAGTGCTATTATGATCTTGCTGAAATCGTCATCAAAATGGTAGGTAGGTACTTTGCAAACTATTATTAGGTAGGTATTTAAACTTTTATTTTTATTTTGCGGCAATTTACCTACTAAATGCAATATCGACATATAAGTAGGTAGTTTGTTATTTTGTAAGTTCCAACAGTTTTTTTTTGTCGCGTCCAAATCGTCTCGCCACCTTTTTCTAGGCCGGCCTCGGCGGCGCGGCGCGGCGGCGCCTACCGCGCCGTCCGTCTTCCGGCAACCATCATGTGGAGACTTTTGCCCAGCGGTCATCGTGTACGCGGCTCCCCGCCCAATCCCATTTTAGCCCAGCAGAAGCAGCCTTCATGCCAACGTCCACTATGCTCGTTTTGGAAAACAGCGTGGTGTTTCGAACTCTGTGTCTTGTATCTTTTGACACCCAGAATATATGCTGCGTTCCATTGGCCTCTATTGGCAAACTCCAAGGCAGACACAGTAAGAGTTGACACATGAAAACACCCTTAAAACGTAGAACGCGCAAGACCCATCGAAATTAATAAATAAAATCAAGTAGGTACTGTAGGGTCTGTAGGTAATAAATACCTAGTAGTTTATGAAATTGGTGCATAATGAGGGGTAATACGACGTGAGTGTGTGTTTAATAACCGAGAAGCAGGCGAGGTTTTTAATAGTACCACACAAGTGTTTTCAAGGGCGTACCCAGCGTCTGGCGTAGGGGGGGCAAGTCATATTTTTAGGTACCTATCGTCCATCGTCCGCGGCTGTTTTGTCATACACACTACATTCAACATTGCACTACCTACACAAAGACACCTAACACTTACTTACATGGAAAAAACCAGCCAAGCGCTAGTCGGACTCGCGCACGAAGGGTTCCGTACCATTATCTATACAGAATTAGACAAAACAGCAAAAAAAACACGTTTGCTGTATGGTAGCCCCCCTTAAATATTTATTTTATTTTAATTTTAAAGTGGACATACAACTAAATATTCTGCGAATATTTGAAGCGTCTACGGTCAAACGGTTTAAATATGACGTCTTCCGTGAAAGAAATTGCCCATACTGTTTACAATAGTTTTTTATGCAATCTAATTATGTAGGTAGGTACACTGTGTGTTATGTTATTCGCGGCTGCAAGACGTAAGTATGTAGGTAGTTATATAACCACCAAAATCATCAACACAACCCTCCAAGTTTTTAAAGGTCGAGGAATGACTTTGACCTTGGAAAAGTCATTCCTCGAACTTCATGAACTTGGAGGGTTGTGATGATTTTGATGATTATATTTAGGTAACTAGGTACTACATACCTAGTAGGTACGTATTACAGCCGCGAATTAGGTACCTATTATAATAAAGACAAAGGTAACATTATGTAGGCTTTAATTTTACCGCTTATACAGTCGTCAGTCAAGACACAGTTATTAGTCAAGAGTAAAAGCAATGATATTCTAATAAACTGTTATGATATGATGTTATAAGTACCTACCTACACCTACAAAACCACCGAAAAAAGTATTCCGCGCAATAGGTATGTACTTACCTAAAGAAACATTATTCTGGCGACCAATCACCGCATGTTGGGATCATAGAATTAGACTAACAAAAACGAGACAGAGTGTACAAACCGTGTAGGTACTAAATTTGTACATGCGTACCTATAACAACTATAATAAACACTACTTACTAGAGGTAGGTAGGTGAGAAATAAAAAAACGATGTAGGTATAGGTACCTATTTATTTTGTAATAAAAACACTCGTACACCTTGGAAAAGATTCATTGTTTTCTTTTCTGCCTCTTTAGGACCTCATTCTCATTGGTTGGAAACCATAAGTAACGAAGAAAAGACAATAAAATGTGAGCTACGTATGGTATTCCGAAATACCGCTCACCGAAAGGACGGTTTTCCGATAACACTCTACTCCGACGGTTAGTTGAACGAAAAAATAATTGGCCGATGAAACGTTTCGCCGATAATATTATTCATCGACGGTTGGTAGTCCGAATGAATCCTTCGCCGATGTAACGGTTCACCGAAAACACTCTTCAACGACGATTGGTTAAACGAACGAATCTTTCGCCGATAGCATTTAGTTTACGCTAGCTATTATATTTTATAATAATGTGCAATGCTGCTAAACAATACTCGAGTCCCATGTTTAATTTTATCAGCATAGATGAATAAATAAATACCGGGAGCTTCCGTATTAAAGATAAGTCCGTAAATGACGCATAATGCACTCATTAACAATGGTACTGAGATTAAACGAGTATTAAATAAACTTGCAATAGTTACATGTAACAAAACAACAAATATCTATGGTAGTATTCATTTATTTTTTGTGGGTAGTTGCGAAATTTGTGACGACAGACCTCGTTACATGAATTAATGTTTCTCGCTCGTGTTTTTTTTAATTAAAAATGAATAAGTGCAATCTAAACGCGGAGGACATGTGCTAGTAGTGAATGGATATTCTTATCACTTAAATAAAAAATATGATAACAAGTATTATTGGCGGTGTACAAAAAAACAAACAAGTGGTTGTGGTGTAAGTGTAATAACTTTATTTGATTGTTATGAACATACATTTGATACTTAGTCAAAATTGTGATCATGCACATTTACCAGAGCCTGAAAAAATTATTGATATGAATTTTAAAAACAAATTGAGAACTAGTGCGAAGGAATCTATGGACAGTCCGTCACAAATTGTAAATCGTTGTTTACGTACGGGTAGGTACCGATCCGTACAGGTAAAATATTCAATGTTATCATGCGCTCACGCATAAAGAAACAGGTTACGACTTGTCGGTACCGACTACCTGCACAGGGTCATACGGGCTTCAACAATCAGTTCAGAAATTAAACAAGATAGTGGTGCCGATTCCCTGACCCTTGGTTACAAACTAAACCAAATTTAAGTTCAGTGCATCTTTTTCTTTCTATTTCATTAAGAAAAGGACAGAAGATACATTTTAGTTTAGTCCTGTCAATTTAATCAGCGCTTATTACAAGTTTAGACGCGATTAAAAAGTTTACCACTAAAATTACATCAAATTACGTCAGGTGCCGACTAATTTGACAGGACTAAACTAATATTTATCTTCGGTCCTTTTCATAATGAAATAGAAAGAAAAAGATGCACTCAACTTAAATTTAGTTTAGTTTGTGACCAAGGGAATCGGCACCCAGTGTGTTAAATTTTCTGATTGTCAGTAATATATAATTTTAAATCTTGTTAAAAACATTTAATTCGTGTTTGATTTATCATAAATTAAGCCCTTCACAAACGCATCTCAAATCCGTAGGTAGGTGTATTATTACTTACCTACGCAAGACATTACGATACACAATTACAGGGTTATTTAAAATGTTGTTTTAGCTGAAAGAAGTTAAAAACTTTAAAATTGTTGTCCGACGAACTCGAAGCCATGATGGTCAATCAAGACAGATTTACCTGTTTCTATAGGTAGCGCATCCTGCACCGATCCGTACCGACCCGCACCGACAAGTCCGTACCGGAATACCTGTCTCTTTATGTCCGCACCCTGATAATGGTAAGATAAGTACCTAGGTACTTACTTATAAAGGGTGTAAAAGACCTCTTAACGAAGCCGAAAGGCACTTGTTCTTCCCATCATTGCGATCATTTTTTTTGTTCTACACCATACCTGGGAACCTTCTAGTTACGGAGATATTGGGGGTCAAAGTTACAACTTTTTGACAAGTTTTTTCTTAAATACAAGTTTTTATTGTAAGATTTTTACTTTGAACACCTCTATGACCCCCGTACTATTAATTCAATTCATCCATCAGCACAATTTTTTAAGTGCGTTACATTGAGTTCTACCACAAAACATGATTTTTCACCCCAAAAAAAAAAGTCGTTTCTCAGCAATAATTTTTGCGTAAAGTTACTTAGTTCGATGAATAGAATGCTTGGTTGACGGCTTCGTGATGAGGTGGTTTACACCCTGTATATTTTCTTTTCCCACACATGACAAGTTTAATACATAAATTAACTATGTAGGTATACTTATCAATAATTTCAAAAAACAAAATGATTAAATAATACAAGGTTAGAAAAAACGAAAGCAGAGCTCTGGGGTAACGAACGATGACTTTACTGCCTAATATTCGCTTCTGTATTTTTATTTAATGTCTGGCTGGAGTGCACGCGTCCTTGTCTTACTCACGACAATAGAGGTACCTACCTACCACAGAATAATTAGTAGGTAGATACAAGTACATTTTAACCCCCGACGTAAAAACGACGGGGTGTTACATTTTTAAAGCATGTAGGTACTGACAATTGGTAGGTACGGGTCAGTCAGCAAGTACCTATCAGTAGTATCAGTACTACAGGGTTATATTTGTGTCGGCGCCGGCGCGTCATATTGTAAGACCCGTCATTTTGTAATCTGTCTAGTCAGATTGTAAATATCGAAGTAAAACCGTCAAATGCATGCGATCAAAGTAGGTAGGTAGGTATATACTTACTATATACTTATCTCTGCCCCAATAATTGGGACTCGGGCGCACTTGGGTGCCCCACGTTAGGTTAGTTAGGTTCCTTTATACCTACCTACCCTGCAGACAGAAATAGGAGCCCTAAGTCCCGATTATGGGGGTAGAGATAATTTGATCGCATGCATTTCTCAATTTTACGGTTTCACTTCGACAGATTATATCCGTCCGTCGACTACGCTTTTTAGGCTAATACCTAGTGTTTTGAGGTTGGGTTACATTAATCGATTTTTCTGAGTAATGGTGCATTATCTTTTCATGGGACTGGTACCAGGCAGCAAGGGGCCCCTCCCTCCCCCCTCCTCCACAACGCGCGAGGTGAGCTCCGTCGCATGCATTTGACGATTTGACGGTTTGACTTCGACAGTTTGCAATCTGACTAGGCAGATTACAAAATGACGGGTTTTACAATATGCCACCGACATATATTATGCATAGAGAAACAGGTAGGTAAGGTACCTAGGTAAATCTGTTCATAGTGACCATATTTTGCCATATGTCTTCGAGTTCGTCGGACGATGAGTTTTTTCCCCTCGAAAGTATTCATTACAAAATAAAAACCGGCCAAGTGCGAGTCGGACTAGCGCACGAAGGGTTCCCTACCATTATCTACTTATACAACATTAGACAAAACGGCAAAAAATCATGTTTGTTGTACTATTTTGTATGGAAGCCCTCATTAAATAGGTAGGTACCTACCTACTTATTTATTTTTTGTGTTTTTAGTGTAGATAGGTAGGTATTTGTTATTATAGCGGCAACAGAAATACCTACACATACTGTGAAAAATTCAATTGTCTAGCTGTCACGGTTCATGAGACAGCCTGGTGACAGACATCGGACAGACAGACAGACGGCAAGCGGAATCTTATAGGGTCCCGTTTTTACCCTTGGGGTACTGAACCCTAAAAAAGGACAGTCTGTGTTTCTAATACTTATGATTATCAACAGTAAAAGAAAGAAATACGGATACCGTATATCAATTATGTATTTCTAAGATATAGGTAAAGTTGGATGAATCCAAGTTAATAAATTAGTTAAGTAGGTACCTAGTACTAAGTAGGTACCTAGTACTAAGTAGGTACCTACTTAATCTTCTTCCAAATTTTATCAATCATATTTCTGTCAACTGTGTAGGTACCTAGGTATTGGTTGGCAACCCTAGGCACGGTGGCGCGCCGCGTACCTATTTGGAATCTATACCTACCTTCACACAACGCTCATGACGTCAGAGACCAGAGACCGTGTTGCCGTCGGGTACCTAGGTAGGTAATTAATATTTTATTAAGTAATAATTTAGGTATGTTTTCAAATCCAGAAATCGAGAATTAATAAATTAAAACGTAGGTAAACACTTCGGATTCTTGCCCTATTTCCTTTGATTGTGCTTTTGATGTTGAGGAAAAATCCAAATCATTTGCTGCTATGGAAGGTGATATAATAACACAATTGAATGAAAGATGGTTCTGCAAATGTTCTTATCAAAATGTTGCAGTTGAATGAATTCATGTGTTGATTGTTATTATTTTGATGAATCAAAGTAATTTCGGCCCGTGATTTGTTTGAAACATTTGTTCTGATCCACAGCAGTGATCATGAAACGGTCATGTTTCTAGTTTGTAGGTAAGTACAGTAGGTACATTCGATAATTATGATTGATGATGTTGATGGTAGAACCGCCTAGTTCATACAAACGTAAAGGTCTACCAAAATAATTTCCAAATCAAACATATTCCTAAGCCCTAGGAATATGTTTGATTTAGAAATTATTTTGGTAGTAGGTATAGGTACCTATGTAGAGGAAGTGTGTATTTATTTCGATTGGATTACAGAATATCTAGGTTCCGAATTATATAGGTACCTTCTAAAAGGACAATGATAATAAAGACGAGATACCTATGATGAATTTAAATTTTCTATAGAAAATTTATTTTTCTCATAACTTAAGTACCTATGTTTCAGGTCTCAGGGTTCTCAGGTCAATCTGACCTGAGAACCCTGAGACCTGACTTACTTACTTACCTACTTAATCTGACCTGGCTTATCTAAGCAGACATCGAGAACCCGCGCATCGTACCTACTGCTCGACTGCTCCCTAGAGTACAAGAAGGGAGAGAGTCAGACCAACATTGAGATCTTGGAAGAACAGCACATCAATGCATTTGCTTCGCTGGGACTTCAAAGAGGGAACTCTGCTGAAAAATACTTGGCATGTGCCATTTATACCTTTGTATCATCAACGAATAAGTCCTGCATAGCCTTAATTAGGTACACCAATGCATTGTCGCAATATGAATAGGTATGGCAGTCTCTAATAAAACTTTACAGCGATACTTTACAGCGTTGGCTGAAGGTATAGATTCCATATGTACGCGAATTTGTACCTGTACTGTAATGTTCTTGTGTACCTATAAGCAGAACTGTGACAATAAACTTTATTTTGTGCACCATACCACCCATACATGTTAATGAGTTGATATTAATGAGCCTTCGCGCTGCCGATGATTAGTTAGGTACCTATTCGAGATTTTGATGCATCAACCGCATCAGGTAGGTAGGTAGGTACCTAGTGAACTGTCGAGCTCATAATTTAACGATTTCAAGTACCTATCTACCTACCTACCTACTATCGAGTAATCGTTTTCAAGCAAGTGTTATACCTATTCGATCTCGCGTCATTCGATTTCGAGCATACCTATTACCTACCTACGTCGCGATTCAGCAGCGCCCGCCCGCAGAGACTCAGAGGCCGTCGATTCAACAGAAACAAGGAGTGTACAGGCGTCAGTGACGAACATGCGCTTCAACACAAAACCGAGCAGCAGGCAAGGTTTTTAATAGGGATGCATCCGACCGATCAATACGATCATCGGCGATAGGTACCTACCTACTCGAAGTTTGCCGATCGGCATCGGCGATAGACCAGCCCCCGTATTCACAACGCTTCGATTCGATTCCGATTCGGAAAGTCGTATGTCTATCTCGCTCGCTTTCGTAATGCCAAAACAAGATAGACATTACGACTTTCCGAATCGGAATCGAATCGAAGCGTTGTGAATACGGGGGCTGCATGGTACCTATTTTTATGGCCGATTCAAGTATGCTTTTCAAATTTCGCGCTTAAAAATGTAGGTATAGTAAACGAGACTATTTTCCACCGCAGGTCTTATTCAAACAGATTTTCGAAATCGCCTTTCTCCGCATAACTTTAACCGTTTTTCTCGTATCATTCCGTTTGTACAAAGTACCAGGGCTTCCAAGTAGGTACAGAAACCAAGCCTTAAAACCAGGGTTCGGGATACTTTCAAGCACCTACCTACTGAGGTAGTTTCTATCTGCATCGAAAATTGATCCTTGACTTCGTCACAGTTAATTATTACTAGGTACCTACTTCGTACAAATAAGTAGTACAATTGTATTCAAAAAAGGATACAGATCGCGACACGTAAGTTGAAACATGTATACCGTTACTTAAGGTGGATGCGCAAGGGTAGCCCGCGAAATTTAAATTTTCTTACGTTTATTGCAATTTGCAGGTCAGTGTCAGGTTGTATGTTGATGAAAATATGAATCGCGCCAGTAACACGTATGGAGTTACAGAATTATAATCATTCAAATCATCAATACAACCCTCCGAGTTCATATAATCTCAAAAAGTGACTTTTTCACGAAATAGCTACTGAATGTGATTATATGAATTTGGAGAGCTGTATTGATGATTTGAATGATTATAGTTCTGTAACTCCCTACGTGTTACTGGCGCGATTCATATTTTCATTATCATACAAACTGACACTGACCTGCAAATTGCAATAAACGTAAGAAAATTTAAATTTCGCGGGCTACCCTTGCGCATCCACCTTAACCGTTTTTGCGTCAGTGACCCCTCCACCCCGTATATATTTTAATATGCCTGATGATAATTAATAATTTAAACAAATTGTATAAAAATTTTATTCAGTTTCACCTTCAAAAATCTTCATTTTTTTTAAACATGTCCGTAGATCCATGAACTTTTCCAATCTGGCCTACGCCTTTTTTTAAATCCGAGTTGGCAACACTGATTGAGCCAGTCCATGTGCCACTGTCCGTGCGTGACAGGCCCTGGGATACCAACTTAGGGGTTTTCCCCCCAAATTTAGTGGAGATAGCCTGTGGTAACTTTGTTTGTGTACGCTTACTGGAAATGGAAATTATAAAATACCTTGGCTTATTCAAAATCTAAATATTTTACTACACATACGCTTAAATGGGCACTTATAAAACGTCGACAAGGGTGCACGGTTCTGGTTGGTCGTTTCCATGGAGAAGAACCGGCAAGAAACTCCATGTTGTTTAGTTTAATCTACAGTTTTGCAGGTAGCTATTGTTATTGAACTGCTGCGATATAACAAGCATTTTTTTTGTTAATATGCCTAAAACGGATAAAAAAAATTAGGGGGATTTTCAAGTAATTGTGGCAAAATTTTTGGGGTTTTGACTAAAGTGCTTATTACACTTTCCTGTTACATGCGTTTCTAATTAGGCTTCTAAATGATTCAGTGAGTCAGCAACCATCCTTGCTTCTGAATTTAGGACGCTAACTTGCTGAATGCGATTACACTTGCCTAATTTCAGTAAATATTGAATTTAGAATCCTAAATTCAGGGAAGTGTAATAAGTGTTTAAACTTTAGGAGTAAATAATTTTGGGAGTTGGTAACCCTACAGTCACAGCACTCACAGCCAGTGATGTCATATCTACAAACTTTTTGGTAGATCTACCAATTTTCACTTCAGTCTACCTATCTACCACCCTAGACCTAAAAACTACCTATTTTTTAAATTGACCTATCACCACTTTGAATTATTTTTAATCGACGAGCGACGCGACGTTGCGATGTGTTGCGTGAGCCATGCGACGATGCGTCAAGCATACATAGAGTCCAGGCCATAAACCACAAAAAAAAACGTCAGCAACAGTTCGCCGTTCGCGCCATTTCGCGCCCATAAACATTATTATACTGTTCTGTGGCCCATTCCCGGTTGGTTTGTTGCGGAATCAATGGTGAATCTTTGCTCCTGTTTTGTGTTGTTTTGTTGTTAAAACTAAATAACTACGTATTAAGTACGGTGCTGATTGCGGTTTGTTCTGTGCTGCGTGCATTTATTTATATAATGGATTCTGACAGCAGCGAAAGCGATGCACGGAGTTCTAGGTTAAGAACTCCGCCACGAAAGCTAGAAAAAGGCACTATGACTAAAAATATTATAATTATTTTGTGCAATTAATAATATGAAAACCTTCCAGAGACATAGAATTTGCACGAAGACTCTAGAGGGATTGTTGCGTACTAAAATATTCCTATCAAACAACGGTCAGCCTAGCGCAGAACAATAATTTTTTTTAAATAAAAATATGTATAATTGTATAATTTCCAAAAATAAACATTTTAAGAACAGTTCATGCATCTGTAATCTTAAAAAATCTTCTAAATTGAGGTGGTAGATCTACCAATTATTTTGCATTTCACATTCTATCAACTTCTATCAACATTTGGCACATAATCTACTAATTTTCTAAAATTCGGGTTGGCAACACTGCTTACAGCGTGCGTGAGCTAATGAGAGCTTTCTCCGCCATTTTAACTTTGCTCGGCGCGGTGTACTGTGGTGTACTGTGCAAAAACTTCTGCCCCGTTTCTGCCAAGTGCCACTGCCAACCAAAAACCACCAAAATGGCGAACAGCAGCGCTAACCATCATGAGGACTCGGTAAGTGTAATTATTCTAGAATTTCATCATGCATAATTTTTAGGTACTTAGCCATCTCACCGCCATACGGTCCGCCGGCGGGGCGTATCTTTTCGAGTAAGGTACCCCACCTACATGTTGCACTGAGCGAGATCAGCAGGCCGTACAGGCCATCGGCATAACGTATCTTGCGTGTCAAAATCGAACAAAATTTCCGTTAATAGGTACTTATCAAAGAGTGCAGCCCGCCGGCCGGCCTTACGGCCTGCTTCACTCGTTACAGATTTTTCACCGCGGCCTGCACGGGTAGGCAAAGTTGCGGCCACCGGCAGACCGCATGCATGGCCTGTTGCACTTAAAATTCTATATATTACTGGCGGTGAGAGTGTTAGACATGGGTAATTTCGGCTCCGCGGAGTATTTGAGTAACTTAGATCTGACCGCTTATATCTTCGACTAAGACGCCACGCGGCCACGGCAATAATACCAAGGTGCAAGGTGCATGGCGACGTAGTGTCTCGACCCATTTCTGACATATTTTAGTTAGAATTAGTTCTGTAGAATTAGGTAAGCATGCCATCAAGTATCGGATTGCATGTTACTTATGCTACTATTGGTAAATAGGTCATTCTAGTATTTTGCATTATATTCTTGCAATCTCTATGTAGGTACTTAACTATTAAATTGCAATGCAATGGCTGACTGTTAATGTTAGTAGGTACCTATGGCTAAGATTTTGTTGAAATATTTCCTTAAAACCGTTTGACTGCTAGTCAGTTTGGAATGGTGAGTTGTGTGGTGTGATAATGATGTTAGCATATATGTATAAACATACATTTCTGGTAACATTGCGGTATTTTGTAGAATATGTTCATAGACAATTTTGAATTTAAAAGTAAACCTTAGTATACATTTATTGTATATCTGGACTTTTTCTCTTTACAGGTTTGCAAACGCCGTATCACGACCCCATGTCACAATCATGTGAAGGATATTCTGTATAAAAAGAATATTTGTACAAAAGACATGTTATATGGGCAGCAATATGAGAGTGTAGCAAAAAGTATGTTCATGCAACAATATAATAAAATTGTCAGGCCTTCAGGCCTTTTTATTGATGAAGAATTTGGATTTTTAGCTGGGAGTCCAGATGGTAAGTTTTTTAGTTATCAAACTTCAATTTTATCTTTGTGTTTGGAAATTGTGGCCAAACATAATACTAGTTATAATTGCGAGAAACAAAGAATAACCAGCACTAGATACGATTGAATTTCTTATATGAAATCTTATAAAAAGCTCGCATCTCGGTGTTTTATATTTTATGGCAATTTATTACAGGCATAATTGAAAATGAGAGAGCTGTGGTTGAGATCAAGTGCTTTCCATCATTGGCTAGGACAAATCAAAGCCTAGAGGCTGCTGCACTAGAAAAGAAAAACTTTGCTCTAAAACTGGATGATAATGTTTTAGTGATGAATAAAAAGCACGATTATTACCATCAAGTAAATTGAAAATTCTATTGTATTTCCACATTTTAATTCATTTCAGTATCTAGTTTTCTCTTACTATATATAATTAAATTCTATTTCAGGTTCAAGGACAAATGCGTGTCAGCAAAATGGATAAGTGCTACTTCATATGTTTTATTTCAGTCACTAAGCCTTTGACTGTAATAGAAGTTTGTCGAGATAATGAATTTATTAGCAATATGATACCCAAATTATCAGACTTTTTTAAAAACTGTATTCTGCCAGAAATAATTTTAAGACGTGTTCAAAAAAATGCTAAATGTATAGATTTGAATGGTATGTACACAACACTTTTATTTTATTTTTTTCACTTCATAAATTGAATCAATTTCAATGTCTAAGTAAAATATATTATTATGTTATTCTAGTGAAAAATCTTTCTGCAACATCAACATCAATTGGAAATTCAAGCAAAGAGGAGAAATAAAGTTTTATTTTAGTAGAGCAGCTTTGGAGATTGACGGTAAACAATATTTTGAAGTGAATGTTAAATAATGTTGGTCAAAAAGTAACAAAAATACTAAGTATGTTTTCTTTGCAGCAGCTGTGTAGCAGTGGTTTCAAGACAAATGCAGGATGACAGGAAGTTTCAAGGCAGGGGGCGAAATCAACAAGTCAAATGATTTTATATGATCAAGATACCCTTAAGAGAATTCAAGTTCCTTCGCAATGTGAGCCCTCACGACTACTTCCTGATTTGCCACTGACGGAATTACTGCACCTAAAAAGCTTAGAGGAGAAGATGGTGGATGAACAAGTAGAAAAGCAATTGGTAAGATTTTTTTATTTTATTATAGTCACTCTTAAGAGGCTCAAAAAAGTGAACTATATACATACTGATCAAGGAGACCTCTATAACGGTGTGTCCTTCAGTGGCCATACTTTCAATTAATATTTGATCGTTAAAGTATTGAGTGCAATGTAAAAAATAACATTTTGATTTTTTTTCTTACCAGGAAGTTTTTAGTCAACTCATTATAGGTAGACGGTTTAACTGAATCCTCGCCTGGGCCTTAGTCTGCTATTGCAATAGTGTGGTCTATCATTGATTTAATAAGGCCCCGCGCAGACGAATTACCCTTTGTACGCACGTCAAACGAGTTTCGAACGCGCTTCAATACGCCGTGGGCTAGGGGCCTTATTAAATCAATTATAGACCATTCTGACACTTGCAATAGCAGACTAAGGCCCCTGCTTGCGCGCAGGTGCACGGGTATGACAATAAAGGGGCACGCGTGGCGTGCGGGCAGAGGCAAAGCTCTGCGGTGGCTTTGCCTCCCGCACCCGCGCGCAAGCTGGCGAGTACTCAGTTAAGCGGTCGGTCGACCTATAGCCGAATATTTTTAAAGTAGGTACTTAGGTACTACATTTGATATATAATACTTTTAATGCAGTAAACCGATGGATGCAAATCCTGCCTCTTTTCCTATCTCCTACTAGAAGTAGCTACTTCGATAATTCAAATAAAAAGTGTTCTGAATTTTTTATCTTATTTCAGTTTAATATGCTGAGGTATACGGGCGGGAGTAGAGAGCGCGATTGCGTGAATCGTTGCCTTGAGAAGATTTTCACCAATTACTTAGCACAATTTTGCTCATGGACGGGCAAGAAAAACAACTTCAAGCTGTCATCGCTCAAAGTTATGACGACATTAAAACGTAAGTTTCATGATCGCATTCAGTTTTCGATTCATACATTTAGCAGGGGCTGTTTGAAAGTGTTTTATCACATGAAACTGAAAGACAAATGGAAATATCTACTACCTGTCCTATATAAAAGTTTCATAATTTTAGTTCGGTGGACCCCACGAGATGGACAACACTTCAAATAATTTAATTTGTCAATTTAAATGGCTTAAGTTTCTGCTCTGTACTACTGTATTTACATAAATTAAACACTGCCTCTGTTTATTGTTACAGTTGCTGTACGTGAATCATTCCCAAATATAACAGACGATGGATTTGAACGCCATGTGATGAGCTGGTTTCAGCATGCTGCTACAAGACTGAAGAGGCAAAACTAAGTTTAGTGCTAAAGAGAATAATTTCTTTTTATAACCATGCCAGACACCTATGATATGGATATGGTATTATCGAAACACACTTACATTGGGAAGGACAATGGATAACTATCCAGTTATCCATTACAAAAACAATGTAATACACTTTATTGTCTGATTTACATGTACCGAGCAGAAGGTGCCCTTTGGGTCCGCGACCCTTCTGCTCTGTGCACTCGTAAAATTTTCCTTCCCAATGTTAGTATGTTTCGATAATAGAATTTCTTTTCTTTTTATAACCATGCCAGACACCTATGATATGGATATGTATCCATTACAAAAACAATGTAATACACTTTATTGTCTGATTCACATGTACCGAGCAGAAGGTGCCCTTTGGGTCCGCGACCCTTCTGCTCTGTGCACTCGTAAAATTTTCCTTCCCAATGTTAGTATGTTTCGATAATAGAATTTCTTTTCTTTTTATAACCATGCCAGACACCTATGATATGGATATGTATCCATTACAAAAACAATGTAATACACTTTATTGTCTGATTCACATGTACCGAGCAGAAGGTGCCCTTTGGGTCCGCGACCCTTCTGCTCTGTGCACTCGTAAAATTTTCCTTCCCAATGTTATTGTGTTTCTATAATATTATTTCTTTTCTTTTTATGACCATGCCAGACACCTATGATATGGATATGGTATTATCGAAACACACTTACATTGGGAAGGACAATGGATAACTATCCAGTTATCCTTACAAAAACAATGTAATACACTTTATTGTCTGATTTACATGTACCGAGCAGAAGGTGCCCTTTGGGTCCGCGACCCTTCTGCTCTGTGCACTCGTTAAATTGTCCTTCCCAATGTTAGTATGTTTCGATAATATAATTTATTTTCTTTTTATAACCATGCCAGACACCTATGATATGGATATGTATCCATTACAAAAACAATGTAATACACTTTATTGTCTGATTTACATGTACCGAGCAGAAGGTGCCCTTTGGGTCCGCGACCCTTCTGCTCTGTGCACTCGTAAAATTTTCCTTCCCAATGTTAGTATGTTTCGATAATATAATTTATTTTCTTGTTATAACCATGCCAGACGCCAATGATATGGATATGTATCCATTGCAAAAACAATGTAATACACTTTATTGTCTGATTTACATGTACCGAGCAGAAGGTGCCCTTTGGGTCCGCGACCCTTCTGCTCTGTGCACTCGTAAAATTTTCCTTCCCAATGTTAGTGTGTTTCTATAATATTATTTCTTTTCGTTTTATGACCATGCCAGACACCTATGATATGGATATGTATCCATTACAAAAACAATGTAATACACTTTATTGTCTGATTTACATGTACCGAGCAGAAGGTGCCCTTTGGGTCCGCGACCCTTCTGCTCTGTGCACTCGTAAAATTTTCCTTCCCAATGTTAGTATGTTTCGATAATATAATTTCTTTTCTTTTTATAACCATGCCAGACACCTATGATATGGATATGTATCCATTACAAAAACAATGTAATACACTTTATTGTCTGATTTACATGTACCGAGCAGAAGGTGCCCTTTGGGTCCGCGACCCTTCTGCTCTGTGCACTCGTTAAATTGTCCTTCCCAATTCCAGTGTGTTTCTATAATATTATTTCTTTTCTTTTTATGACCATGCCAGACACCTATGATATGGATGTGGTATTATCGAAACACACTTACATTGGGAAGGACAATGGATAACTATCCAGTTATCCATTACAATAACAATGTAATACACTTTGTCTGATGTTTGCTTTCTTTCTTATTTCCAATTGTTGAATAAATTACTTTACTATTAATTCTTACATATTTTATTAAATAAATGAGGCCTTTATCAAATTAACTGGTTCTTTTATATTCTGTCGACTACAACTAATTAACTTGAAGTTTTGTTTTTATTCTTGGTATACATTTTCTCATATGTCTATGTAATATAGCCATTTTTTTGAGACGGTAATTAAAGTCATCCGGTATAATATAGCTAAGTCTGTGACAGGCTTAAACTTCCTTTCAGTATTGTAAACTTACATGCAATAAGTTGCAGAATAATACATATATCTATTACTATTCTGGAACTTATTGCATTGCATGTAAGTTTACAAAACTGAAAGGAAGTTTATCAGGCAATTTGAACGGAGATTTTATTTGCAATGTCATGACAACAAAAATTCAAGTTACATGAACCCTACATGCTCAAGTCACACATATATTACACATGTAACTTACCATGACGATCTTAAATAGAAGTTACGTGCACGTTACATGTGCATTATTGACGCGACGTTAAATGTGCAAGTTACCGGTATATTACGAATGTAACGTTGCCATGACCATCTAAATAGAAGTTACGTGCATGTTACATGTGCAATATTAACGCGACGTTAAATGTGCAAGTAACCCGTATATTACAAATGTAACGTTGCCATGACCATCTAAATGGAAGTCACGTGCAAGTTACATGTGCATTATTAACGCGACGTTAAATGTGCAAGTTACCGGTATATTACACATGTAACGCTACCATGACCATCTAAATAGAAGTTACGTGCATGTTACATGTGCATTATTAACGCGACATTAAATGTGCAAGTAACCCGTATATTACAAATGTAACGTTGCCATGACCATCTAAATGGAAGTTACGTGCAAGTTACATGTGCATTATTAACGCAACGTTAAATTTGCAAGTTACCTGTATAATACACATGTAAAGTTACCATGACCATCTAAATGGAAGTTACGTGAAAGTTACATGTGCATCATTAAAGCGACGTTAAATGTGCAAGTAACCTGTTTATTACAAATATAACGTTGCCATGACACTTTAAATGGAAGTTACGTGCAAGTTACATGTGCATCATTAACGCGACGTTAAATGTGCAAGTTACCTGTATATTACAAATGTAACGTTGCCATGACAATCTAAATGGAAGTTACGTGCAAGTAACATGTGCATTATTAACACGACATTGCATTTGTAGGTTGCCGGAAAGTTTCAATTAAAATGGAGTTGTAACGTTTATACTTATACTTTCAGATAACTTCCGAATGTGACGTTACTGTAACATGTATTTACGAAATTTCTGAAAAATTTCAAATGAATAGTTACTGTAATGTATCTAAATTAACTTGCAGAAACTTACAATAAAACCTTTCTAGTATGTTACCACTGTTATGTCCACGTAACGTTGCAAATTATAGTTGTTGAAAGTTTTATCTGATCTTTATGAGCAACATTGCATCTAATGTTTCTGGCGTTGCCGTTAGGGCTATATAATCTACGTTCCTGTAACCTTGCTACAAGATTGCACCTTTGCATTTGTAACTTACACCCACCCAATTTATAGTTTCAGCAATGTTTATGCAACATATTCGTGCTCAGTGGGTACGCTACTGAGCTTTAGGTAGTTGGGTTCGATTCTTAGGTCAGGCTAGTGCAGCAGCGTTGTTGGAATTTTTCATCAGAAATTCTCGGTACCAGGTCGGGGTCCAGATCTGCCCGGTTGACGCCAATAGGCTCGCCACTCAGTCTCTACTTCATGGAATTATAATAGAACCTAATCATTACTGGCGAAATATAGGATTACTATATAATATTGCGCACCGCTTCGGGGATATTAGGCCTAATGTTATAAAGTAGAATCAAGAAGAACTCACCACAATGTCTGATAGAGGCGGCGAGGCACAGCAGGATGATCCTGGGCTGCGCGATCACGTGCCAGATCGTCACCTGAGGCATCTTCTTACCGGACTCCAGCGTACTGTCGCTAGCCTTTCCTGTCCCTGAATTAAGCAAGGTCAATGTTAGAATGATGAGGAAGTCAATGTAACGACTAGCTACACTAGCGACTAGATTTACACGTAACTAAAATCCTGATATAATTTTCAGTCTTTTGAAGACGAATAAAATTCACATGTTCAATAACAATGATCTAGACAATTTCTGCTCTATTTTTCATTCAGTCTTCTTAATTCTTGGAAGGATTAAACCCGCAACTCGCTGAATCTAATGACATATCGCCCAATTGTCAATATCTGCCCTAAAGAAACTAGTTTTAACTACAATATACCACAATATTTGTTGATGTTGAATCAGCTTATTGTCTGTAAATTCTATTCTCATAATATATTATTCTAAACGAAAATATATTTTTAGCTGTTAGTTCATACCTTCTTCTCCAATAGTAGTTCTGGAAGGTTCCCGAAGAGTGAGGAAGGTGAACACAGTGATGACCAGCCCGACAATGCCGGCGCCGAAGTAACACACACGCCAGCTCTGTGGGTAGGTACAACAAATTGGTAACAAGAAAGTATTGCTAGACTGGTTCACAAAAGCATTCTTAAGACGTTGCGAAGGTTTCAGCACTTAGTAAGTAGATGCTGATAGCATAGAAAGGTAGGACGAAGGCAGATTAAGTGCCTTTTGATAAGGTAGAAATCGCTTTTAATTTTTTTCAATATTTGCTTGATATTGTCACTTATGGATCACAAAGATACGATAAAGACTTCAACTTCTAAATGACAGAACTTTATAGGAATAAATAAATAGAAACTCACCAAACCCCAAGGATTAACTTGAGGGATGTACCGTCCAACAGGGAAGGCGATACCATATCCTCCATAGATTCCCCAGTTAAAGATGGACAGCGCTAAGGCCCTCTGCCTCTCGGGGAACAGGTCTGTCAAGATGCCAGTGGCGAGAGGGTTGCAGCCGGACTCTCCGGCGGCCATGACCATACGTAGGACGACGAGATGCCAGTACTCCTTGACGGTTCCCATCAGAAGAATGGCTATGACAAAGACTAGAGTGCAGAAGGAGAGGATTCGCGCTCTGTTGTATCTATGGGAGAAGAAATGTCCATTAAAATTTGCTGGTACAACGTTATAGATCAGGGGGCCTAAAATGGCTGCAGAATTCAGAATCATAATATGAATCACGTTAAAAATTTAAAACTCTTAAAATGGACTTTGTTATCATAGCAGAGAGCAGAAAGAGCAGCCATTTTAGGCCCCCAGATCATGGATGAAGATCATCGTCAATGGTTGATTGGAAGCCAGGCAGTATCTTACACTAGGTTTAGCAAAGATAAAGAATGATTGAGTCTGATTCAAGAGTTAAAAGGCCACTCGAAGTTCACATAGGATCTCTCAATTTGCAGCCATTCTTGCGGCGAACGATGTTAGACGATGTTGTAATCATTTTTGCAGTTAGTATTGCATTCGTCAGCATGCATAGTCATACAGAAGGATCTACCTTTATCTGAGACATTGCATAAGGAGCTAAAGGAGGAGTGCGGTGATAACGGTAGGCGTGTAGTTTAACTGATATTTTGAAAACATAGAATAAAACTTACTTGTCAGCGACCACGCCAAGTACAACTCCGACGACAGTAAAGACTGCCATGTAGGCGGGCCCAGCCAGCACCTGGTAGTCGATACCCAGTCCATTATAGCCCCATTCGCAGTACCGGGTTCCATTCAGTGTGAGAGTACCGCATCTGTAGAGATAAATTAGGTTGGTGTTTGTTGGCACAGGGCTTCAGTAGTGGACAGAACTGCTGCAGAGATCGACCAGGGGAAAAGGTTGAGAGACATGTGGTACGATACTAGGGTGGTTAATTTTTCGTACGATTTGATCGTACATTCAGTTCGTTCATTCAGGCATATTAAGTAGGTACCAAGAATATGTTTCGGACCGAGCAATGGCCACTGTCCGTGTGAATATGAGAAGACAATGAGATTAGTTTATTTCTAAAACATCAGACAACTTTAACATCAATGTGGTTTCGACCCCAGAATTAGGACATTCTGTTTGACAGGGGTCGAGGTTTCTCCGGTTGTGTAGATCTGAATGTGAAGGCTTAGACAATGATTACTACAATATTATTCGTTTTAAATTACTACACTAGATACCTACACAACTATTAGGTAGATGTAAAAAATAAACAAATAGATATGAACTCTCAATAAGACGATAATTCAATCAAAGGAAAGTAGAGATTTGCAGAAAGCGAATCAATCGCCTGAGGAAAACTGAATCTGTTCCATTATCCTTTATTACTATCTTTTTATTTCTCCTGAACTGGAATTGATAGATTAATGTTAGGTATATCTTTCTGATCTGTAGTTTCTTGTTTCATGTTAATTCAATTTTCGCATAGGTACTAAATTTGAATTTGATCCTAGCGTAAATGTCTTTCTACCTTCATGGTAATTGGAGTAAGTTTATGCTATTCCTATGTTTCGAATTTTCACTCCCACAAAAGTATTGGCAACTGTAGCAGTGCCGCATTTATATTTTTTATGAGTGTAGGCCACTTTATTTCCGTCTTCTTTCTAAAATAATAATTTTAGAAAAATTCCTTCCATTGTAGTAAGGAAAGCATGAACGAATGAATTAGTCATTAAGAAAGAGCGTGAAAAAGAAACAAGATTTACAATTTTTTCCGGGACTTTTTTTGCAATAAATCATCTATTAAAACATATCTCAGAACCATCGCCAAGAAACTAGCTTTCCAATAAAATAAAAATAATCCAAATCGGTTCACTCGTTTAAAAGCTACGGTGCTAGAGACAGACGCACACATACACATAGCGGTCAAACTTATAAACTTAATAATATCATCATAGTTTATGGTGTTCAATATGTCTGCTTCTATGTAGAGAAGAGCTAAATAATTAATTTTTTCTTAAGATAATGAAGACCTTTGATAATTTTTCACTTTTACCCTCTGAAATCGAGTGAGCATCTTCTGAAACCTGCCGCCCTAGGACGCTGCCGCCCCTAGGCCGCGGCCTATACGGTCTATTGACAAATCCAGGACTGAACTGTAGGCGAAAACCGTTCACTCCGATATTTAGGCGAAGGTCAAGGAGGCGATATGTCTTCCAAGTGAAACGCCTATAATTTATCTGCTTACGTTATTATTATTATTACACCCTGTAAATCATTGTTGGCGTCACATAATGCTGTTTATATTGACAATAAATCTTACTAGAATCTAGTTTATAAGCTGTTTACGTGCGCGTAGGTAAATAAAGGTGCATATGTATTGTGATGGTTTTATAGAGTCACAAGCTTATGCCCGCGGCTTCGCCATTGTGGAGTTAAATTATCCCACGGGGATGGGCTACCAGGATATTAATTATCCTATGTTCTAAACCAGGTGTGGCGTCATAAGATAAGAGACAGACAGAGTTTATAATATTAGTGTGAAATCCAAGTTAGGTGAGTTTAATCTTATCTTTCTTATCGACGGGAAGTATGCAAAGTTTCTATGAACATTCAATTTACCAAGAATCAAAAGCAATTTCCACCACGCCTTGAGAATAAAGAGGAAACAGTAAATTACGCTGAAACAGTCCCAATTTAATCACAAACCTCGCAAATGAATACCCGAGCCGTAATATCCGCCATTTTGAGAAATACCTTATCACACAAGTATGAAAAGACTTCCGGATTCCTTACAAAAGTGAGAAACTAAACAATGAACAAAGTGAGGCCGGAGGGTAGAATTTGATCGAAGTGTAAGGGGATGGCGATGGTTGGACGACGTTTCCGATTAGAAGATTACGTCGTTTATTTTTAGAATCCAATTAGATTTCATTAATGATTAAGGAGTTGAAAATAGATGTTTAATATTAAACGTTTCATTTTGATTTGAGTCGTTACGGGTGAAGCTGATATTTATTTATTTTAAAGAGGGAAACAGCACCTTTGTCAGGTTAATGTTCTTCGTCGATGTTTCGTATCCGTCTACTTTGAGAAGAAATACGCAATTCTTTTTGGGTTGGGATCTGGATGATGCTAGTAAAAGGCTGTGGAGAACAAACAAAGTCCCATACCTACCCAGTTGGTAAAGTTGAATCTTGGAGAACGGAGGTGAATAATCATGGTGAAGAAAGAGTGCTCTGAGATAAGAGGTAAGTTGGAAACCAGAAGGTCTAACAACCAGTCTTGTCAAGAGCTATCGTGTGACCCATTAACTGGGTTGTGGAGTTCAGATAGGCAGAATTCCATGTCAAATACTGGTATTCAGGTACATTCGGTTAGAGTTTAGACGGACAGCCGGCTCCAACGTAGTTGTGAATAGAAACAATAATATTATTAAATTTTTGGTTGATTTTATTTTATTTGTGAAAACAAACAATTTTACAATGTTTTTAAATCTAAATACTATCCACTACGTTTGCTCAGAATACTTTAGAATTTTGTACTAACTGTGTTGTGGAGGTCAGATAGGCAGTCGCTCCATGTAAAATAGGACTCCGGATAGACTGGAAGCCGACTGGCAGTTGGGAAAAGGCTAGGCAGATGATAACTTTAGAATTTAGGTTATGTACAAAATGAGGGCGAACTACAATAATGACTTATTAGGTATAGGCGCCATTCCTCTCACATTGGAGAGAGCCACACACGGTGATAAGGTTTCCCAAGGGGAATCTTATCACCGTGTGGCAGAGGAGCAAGAGGAAACAGGTGCTTATTAATATGCATAGCTACATGTCAGCAGTCCCTAGTGTTAAGCAGGAATATAGGTTCTGCTATGTGATGAAATCACACTCGCTGGTTTGACGAACTATTGGAGTTCAGACAAAGTGCATGAAACGTGCGAGGAGTTCAGTTTTGCAATTTACCGGGAAACTATTTACATTTTGAATTGTTTCTGAGAAAATCATGTTTGTGAAATGAAAATAAGATTACAAGCTTGCTAAGTATGTTTACACAAATAATTTGGATACTACTTTTGTTTTTTCTTTGTCGAAACGCATTATTAACCACTAGCAGTTCGCCCGCGACTTCGTCCGCAAAAATTGTGATAGCTTAGCTAATATGCATGCAGCATGATATAAATATAATTAATAGCTGATAGCATCCACGAATAATGTAGCTTTCTGCCAGTGAAACAATTTTTAGAATTAGATCATTAGTTTGGGAGAGTACCCCACAAACACACTTACCTACACACAAATTTTACTCTTTAAAATATTAGTATACTCGTACTTGATGAAACTTTGTAGGTTTATCGAAGGAGAAAGATCGCAATATTGATACCGCATTGTCATGACAACCGTCGCTAAGTTCATTCACCGCATTGTTTTAATACTTACGAAAGGTACTAAAGCCTTATCCAGACCAATTTAAATCGTTATCTCAGCTTAAATTGTCGCCTCTGTTGGACGTTAACCCATACCTTAGTTAGATATAATCATTACTAATTGTTAGTTATATCGTAAGTAACTATATCAGATATATAAGATCGGAATTTCTTGTTGTTTCTGGTTTTTTTTTTTAATTAAAAGGACGCGCTCAAACACATGTGTACTACGCCGTAGCGCTACATTTCTACGAGCATCGCTACGAAAAAGAAATGGCTACGGGTCGTAGACGCATCGTAGTTGAAGTGGGCGCGTCGCTACTGGCTAGATAGATTTCCAATATTACGTCGATTGTTTGAAATTTAATTATGATATTGAACAGTTATAACTTGGTTACATTAATTTAATTTAATTTTTTTAAACTTTGCCTTACTCTAGGAATTTCTCCTGTATCGTGGGTGCGTTTACAAACATTTAAACTCACACACACGAACAGCCAGACTCGGATCAACTACTTGTAGATCATACAAATATTTGTTCCGTGCGGGGATCGAACCCGCAACACGCAGCGACGCAGCCAATCGCTCAGCCACTGCGCCAACCGTGCCGTCATTGTCTTTAGTCTAGGATCACAAATTGTAAACCAGCTGAGGAAAGCGAACACTGACAGACAATTCAGTAAAGGTTAGGACAAAGAAGTACGAGGACGCGACTCCGGACACAGACAATCGGACATCTCACCTCCATAAAGAAACTAACGAATTATCTGTGAGTGTCCGGTTGTCCACAGTCAGTTCAGATTGGTTCCTACCAGTGTCACTGATCATTTAATATTTGTATTGACTTGTCCTTGTCCGTTGCCGCGCTCGCAATTTGTCCGTTCTGCAGGGCTATTGCGTATCTCTGTTGACAGTTCATAGTGATCATCACTTGGCGATTTTTGATATACAATGACCGTTCTTGTTGGTTTCAACTGACGCTACCCGTGCAGAACTGTCATCTCACTAAGTGATGGCCACTATGAACTGTCAACAAAGATACGCAATATCACTGCTGGTATGCCTAAACCTTAAGTTAAGAATAAGTTAAACCGCCTCACTGAATTTCTCAGAAAGCTGCTGCTGGGCCTATTTGGCGCAGCCGTGAGACACAATTATCTCTTGTTTTTTTTTTCCTGTTTAGACTTAAGTTTTTTATTTTATTTTTTGTTGTGTGCACTTGTGGCATGTGCCAAATAAATATGTTTTCTTTCTTTCATCAAGCTAAATCCTATTAATTTTCTCTTTTAATACAGTCTGCCGTCTGCACCCAGACTTAAGTTAAAGGTATACGTGCAAGTTATCAAAACAGCATGAATTTAATATAGCGGCATTGCCAGAGGGGTACGCTCTAATCAAGTTAGAACTAAGTTGTAACTAGTTACTTGTTTGGGTTTATTGGTCTCATGTCGTACAATATGCAAGTGCATTGCAATTTGAGGTGAATTGTGAATTAATTAGATCAAAACTAGCGCTTGGTAATTCGTTTTATCTCTGTAGATTGATGGGAGACTTAATTGAGTTCTAGGCTAGGAGATTAATATAAATTGAATGTTGTCATCTTGAGCACAAGGTTCTTTTTGATTAAATGAATTAATAGGTTCTGTCGACCTGGTGAAATGGGATACAGGATAGTTTGAGTGGACCCAGAAGATGTCTACTTGATCCTTTAAGATGAATAAGAAAGCACATGATGTTCAGTCATCCATGAATTAGAATTTAGTCCTTCTTCTTAGCGGGTCGATCGCAAATTTTCAATAAATATTTTTGACCCAAAATTCAGTTATGTGAACTCCGCTCGCTGATACAGTCAATGGCCCATCCTGCGCTCTTGACGATCTTTTGACTGCATCAGCGAGCGGAGTTTGCATTGCTGAATTTAGTCCTGAAAATCTAACTTTATAAGTAATTTATCAATTTATTACGTAGTATCATGGGTCTTCACAATATTTGCTAGTTGCTGATTTGATTTAGGTATAGATACGGCCCTAAAAAATATTCGCGTGATTGATAGCGTGTAGGTATTAATTTGACTCAACAAGCAAAAACTACTCGAATTTGATAAACAAAAGTGTTTTTGTGGCAATTATGTTGTAGCAAAAACAAGATTGTTAGTGTAGACGATTAGTTTAATTAGGTAACAATTACAAAGCAATGAATAAAATAATCTTATACTAATAACCCTCTAGGCCATATATTAGAAAAAAACACGAGATAAGGTATCTACATCTACAGGGTGTAACAAGACCTTTCACGAAGTTGTCAACCAAACATTAAGTACATCAAATTATATAACTTTACGCAAAAATTATTGCTGGGAAACAACTTTTTTTTTTGAGGTGAAAGTCATGTTTGACGGTAGAACTCAATGTATTCCACTCAAAACATTGTGCTGATGCATGAATTAAACGGTGGTCGTGGAGGTGTTTAAAGTAAAAATCTTACATTAAATCAATGTATTTAAAAAAAAAATACTTGTGAAAAAGTCGGAATGACCCCCATATCTCCGTAACTGAAGGTTCCCAGGTATGGTCTAGAACAGGGATCCCCAAACTATTTTGGACAAGTGACCCCTTTTCCAAAATGAACTGTTACCTCAGACCCCCATGGCCAAATTACCTACTTTTAAGATCAACCCCCTTATTCATAATGGTCCGCTAACTTAAAACAGCTGCTACAGTGTGTTATTTTTCATTCTGACTTAGGTCAATAGAAGAAGACAGAGTGAGAATTAGCAATGCTTTAAGTTAGCAGACTATTATGAATAAGGGGGCCTATCTTTAGTTTTTTCCTATTGACACAAAATACCTAGGTACTAAGGTACCAATTGGAAAACTTTGCACTTGGTTAAGTGAGTAAAATTGACTTCATTTTCGTATCAAAATTTAACAAAATAAAAAGACATACAATTCAGTAAATATCAAGTTTAATTTATAACGATTATTACAAATTAGGTACTTAAAGAATTTTAAGTAGGTAGGAAATTATATTTAAAAAAGTATTAATTCGCAAAGAGAAAATAAAACATTCAGTGTGATGGATGAACCTGGTGACTATCTACCAATCTAGCTACATCCGGTTCAATATTGGTGAGTTGCAGCCTTAAATCTCCACGTTCGTTGATTTTCAAACGGTTTCTTTGTTTCGTCAAAATGTTTGTTACCACACTGAAGCTTTTTTCAACTAGGTATGATGATGGAAAAGCGATAAGGTATTTTTCAGCAATGTTCCACAATGTAGGATACTGTGTTTCAATGTTGCGTTGCAACCAGAACTTCTGATAGCCTTGGTTGAACTTCTGCTTAAGCTCTTCGTCTGTGCTGATGGTAATCAACTCTTCTTGCATTATCACATTGGCTTCTTCTATGGCTGTGGTATTGTACGGATTTATTATCCATTGAGGAATTTGTAAATTTAAAAGATCCTCAAACCTCTCCGTAAAATCCTTGTGTAATGCGTCCAAGTGAGTGACATATAATAAAATGTCATCATCTTGAAGCGTTTCTGGTAATTTTGACAAATGCAGAAACTGCGAATATTCTTTTCTGCCTAAATTTTGTTTATAAAGGATTAGTTTACCCACGAAGGCCGATATTATTGATTTTGTTTTAATCAAGTTAAGATCGTCACCCTGCAGCTGCAAATTAACTTTGTTGAACATTCCAAAGATATCAGTCAAGTAATAAATATCTGTTTTACAATTGTTCAGATTTTCTTTCAAATTCGGATCTTTTTCTTGTAAAAACTCCAACACAGATTCAAAAACGGCTGAAAATCTTTCTAAGCAAGAGCCTCTTGATAGCCAGCGAACTTCAGTGTGAAGAAGTAATCGAGTAAAGACTTCGTCGTTTTCCTCACATAGCTGAGCAAATAACCGAGAGTTCAAAGAATTGCTTCGAATCTTGTTGATAGCATTTATTACATATTGTAAAGACTTATGCAATCTAGGACTCAGCTTTTTTGCTACTAAATGCTGCCTGTGAATCACGCAGTGAATGACCAGTACATCAGGCAGTTGTCGCTTTAA
The DNA here is from genome assembly GCA_947578425.1 of Eugnorisma glareosa. Taxonomy (NCBI): domain Eukaryota; kingdom Metazoa; phylum Arthropoda; class Insecta; order Lepidoptera; family Noctuidae; genus Eugnorisma; species Eugnorisma glareosa. Next base: position 3,046,613 of record OX387974.1, on the reverse strand, counting down.
GTGAGCTATAAAACCACGATGACGACCAACCATAGACGGTGCACCATCAGTCGCAACAGAAACAATGTTCTTCCATGGAATAGCTTTGTCAGTAAAAAAATGTTCCACGGCCTGAAAAATTGATTCTCCTCTGTCTCTAAATATGTAGCAAAAAGCAGTTCTTGGCACATATTTTCATCTTTGATATATCGAACATATCCTAACAACAGAGCTTCATTGCCGGGTAATGTAGACTCGTCCAACTGGAGAGAGAATCTGTTGGTCTGTAAGAACTTGCATAAAATGTTTTCCACATCGCGTCCCATCTCGTCTATGCGTCTCTGAACGGTGTTATTGCTCAAAGGTATTCTCTTTAAAATATCATGTGCGGGTTTGTGCAATACATTGTTAAGGACCTCCGCAATGGCTGGTAAGATAAGCTGCTCTCCAATTGTGTGGGGTTTCCCCGACTTCGCTATTAGTAAAGATATATTATAGGACGCTCGTAAACCATCATCGTCTTTAATAGATGATGACGCAAACATCGATCTTATGGATGGCCTTTTGTCTAGTTTTTCTTTAAGTGCTTGAAAAAATGTCAAGGGCTTACTTTTTTTGTCAGCATGTACTCTCGATAAGTGGTCATCCATTTTTGAAGGCTTCATGGCATCGTTACTGAATACTTTTTCACATATGAGACACATCGGCAAGTGTTGATTTGATGGAGATGCAATAAATCCGAACTTCAAGTAGTCCAAACTGTATTGTCTGCATTTTTTTTTCGTGTTCATCATAAAACTCTCAGTAATCCTGCAAATAAAAAAATAAGAAACTAAGTACCTAAATTAAAAACAATACCTAATAAACTGTTAAATTTACTGGTAAATTTTTACAATTGAAACAACTGAGGCAACTGCAAACTGTTGCAAACAATCTACAGATAGCTCAACTGATCACTATCACACAGTGTGCAGTGGGGCAATGCTGATGCGCTGTGCCGGATAAAAACTGTTTGGTACTTACCCTGTTAATTTTTCATAAACTGCAGATATTGTGTGGTTACGCTATTAACTCGCGTAGGGAGCTCAGCATTTTGTAAATTCTTTTTCAGTCACTTTACTTCACTTAATTTAGCTATGTAATAACTTTGTAATCTCTTGAAATAAATGAGTACTTATATGAGTTATTATCGTTCAAGCTCCAACGAATTTCAAAACGCAAATGAACTTTCAACCTAAGTGCAACCTCGTTAAATAGTAAAATATCAGGAACATGTTTGGACTTGCAACTTGATCATGAATTCGTTCGTGTTAAATCGCGCAAGCGTCAAATAGAGAGCAAGTCAAAACGCGCCTGAAAGACGTACGCTCGAACTCATTATCTTGCACAAACTTGTCCACACTGACTTGCCGAGTTTTTCATCTTGTACGAACTTGAGGCTTTATATTACTACAACAATGCTATTTCCTACATAAATATTAATTATTCTTAGTACACGTAACACAACATAAACAATACAGTACCTACCTACCTATCTTGAAAGTTTTAAATAAGAACTTGTGTTAATTTAATAGGGGTCGATTTTTAGACCTCGTCGACCCCCATAATCAGTTTTCGTTTATGTCGACCCCTAGGAAACCGATATCGACCCCAAGGGGTCGATATCGACCACTTTGGGAATCCCTGGTCTAGAACAATAAAATGATCGCAATGACGGGGAGAACAAGTGCCTTTCGGCTTCGTTAAGGGTCTTGTTACACCCTTTATACCTTTATCCCGTTCTATCACACCATAGACGAATATGGTTTGGTTTAAAGTTTAGGTAGCCTAGCCTATGGTTGGCCATGTACGGACGAGAAAACTCGTGAGCCTTTCTGAATTCGATTTTGAAGTTAAAGTCACCAAGAATGTTTTATTGTACCCAAAATGCACCTTAGCATTTCCCCAGTTTGTCTAGATCTTGTTGCAAACACTTAAACTACTACATAGCTTTGACAATGGTTGTAAAAAAAGCACACGAACTTCGCCGCTGGCCAAGCACGCGACAAGCTTTTTACGTCGCGCCTTTTAATTTCGAAAACTCAGCTTGCTAAGTCACGATCTACCAATAAACTAGATACGAACCCGGCTGGGTTCCACAAAAAACGTCACTAAAGAACCCAGAAGCTATAAGAAGTGACAAAACAGATCCTGATGTAATGCTACCATGTTTTGTTATTATTTTTTACGTAACTTCCGCGTACCAGCAAAAAGTTGCGTAGATCAGACATTTAATAGTTCCTTTTAAATCTATACATTATTTTATTTATTTGTTTAGAACAAATAAATAAAATTGAATTGAAGGTATGTACGGTACCTACTTATAACATTTATTTTTTAATTTTTCTTAAAATAACCTAAAGTAAATAACCTAGCAACAAACTTAAAAAATGGCGTCAAAAAACTCCTCCTCAACGCTGTCAACTGGTAATGTACCCAAGAGACTGGCGGCGCGGCGTTGCCCCGTTGTATGGGAACGCTAAGCTTTATTTTTCTTTCTGTCGGTCTGTTTGTTCCGGCTAATCTCCGAAACGGCAGGACCGATTTTGACGAGATTTTTACTGGCAAATACCTGATGCTATAAGAAGTAACTTAGGTTAATTTTACTTTAAGAAAAGGATTAGAGTTCCGTGTAAAAAAAATAAAATCCTTGAAATTGTTAACAAATAAGGAAGTAATTTTTTTTTTAATAATTTCACGTGGACGAAGGTCGTGGGTAATAGCTACTATAGTAATCAAGTTGATAAGAACCTAGGTTACCCGGCCTTGTTGGTATTTTAATCTAGACAGGTACACAGTAGGTAATGTAGCTATGCAAAACAGGTTCATAAAGTAGTTGGTCAAAGTTTTCCGGCATTTGAATTCATGAATGATTAAAGCTTTCGTTGTGTCGTCTAAGCGACTTTCAAGTTAGTCGTGACTTTTTAATTCTTTGCAGTTTAGCTGTGGATTTTTAACTAGTGAAAGACTGTTGTAAAATCTGGAATTCTATGGCACTGGTTAAAAAAAAAAAAGCTTTGGAGCAACTTATATTTAAGTTTAAATACTAACGTAGATACTCGCAAGTAAGTTCTGTGTAATTACTAACATTTTGAATTAATTTGTGAACGTGAGTATTAATATAAATGTATCTTAGGATCCTGTGATATCGAATTAAATGAATTTACTGATTTATTTATTACACGTACCCATCTAAAATATACCTATTTGTTTTATAACGTACACTTACTTCTATACTTAATGTTTTATTTGGTTAAATAGAGGCTGCATTATCTATTTCTGCCATCTTTTAATTTTATTATTATTCTTTAAAACTTTAACCTACCAAAAAAGTTTTGATGTTCCTAAATCTTGATTACATTGAACCTGTTAAAATGCTGTAACATTTCACACAATATTTTAATCATAAAATTACTGCGCAAATTCAAGAAATATCTTTACAAATTAAAGTAATTTATAAAGATAAACTTAAGTACCTATTGTCCAGTAATAATATGTGTATTAAAAACGTTTTATAGGTAGGTAAATAGGAACTTGTTTAATTAAAATTTATTGTTTCCTGATTAATATGGAGATTATGTTCAGCTGACCTTGGCCACAGATAATATAATACTATAACTGGTGAATACTGGCTATAGATGGTGAGTCGTGGCTAGTGGGTCATAATTCATTATCATTTGTATGGTGGTATATAATTATTAGGTTCGATCTATCGATGTATTATCGGTAATCGTATTTGCGCCTTGTTTATGTTCTATCATTATTCTCTTGCCCTTATCCCAATAATTTGTGGTCGGCACAGCATGTCTTCTTCTTCCATACTTCTCTATTACTCGTCATCTCATCAGACAGCTCCTTTAATTGCCATATCATCCTTTACATAGACCATCTATTGTTTCTTTGGTCTTCCTCTACTCTTATACCCATCCACATTCATACTCATAACTTTCCTCTTTCCTTCGCATCACATGTCTATACCACGATAACCGATTACCACATAACTTTTCAGTCACTGGCGTCACTTTCAGACTTCCTCTTATGAAGTCATTTCTTATTTTATCCATTCGCGTAACGTTGAGATGTAGGTATTTTCAGGCAAAGTTTTATAACAATCAGTTCGGTAAAAAGAATAGACAAACTTACTTAGAAAGCGCCGTTTTTAAAATTCGAATTGATAAATTGATTTGTTTTTTTTTTTTAGTAGCCTACCTCATGGCTCACTGCTGAACAAAGGCCTCTCCTTTCATACCTCTCTATCCTGTGCGATCTCTGTTTTTATCCAACAAAAAAGTTTTTATTTTGTTCATCGTTATCCGAGGCTGCATACAGGTTTACCTACACTCTTCTTTAATAATATCCTTCCTAAAAACCAGGTAAAGTTTCAAATTCGTAAACAGGTTTTATGTGGCGCTCCAAAGATTAAACTGTTATTTGTACCTTTCCTTAAAGTATAAAATCTCTTTTTCCTTGTAGGGACTGTTGACCTTAAGAGGGACCTAAATCCTCACTTCAGTACACTCATTATAGTATTTTAAAACTTTTTGTTAAGCGACGATGGAATTTTCCATCGGCAAAGATAACTAACTTACATACCAACTATTCAACATATTTAAATAAAAAAAATAAAAATCCTTCTTTTTTTTGTTTGTCTATGAACCCAAGTAATATGATTTACGGAATCCCCCCTTTTTAGCCGCCTTATCACGGATCATGAATTTACTTATACTTCCATACTTCTCTATTACTCGTCATCTCACACAGTCCATCCCTCGTTTCTTTGGTCTTCCTCTACTCTTATAGGCCTTTTAAACCGCCTCAAGGTTCTAATTTCTAAAATTCCTTCTAGTGATCCCCTTCATTATACGGAACTCGTATAAGGAACCTGTCAACCTGGTCCGCATCATCGCTTTAAATAAGGCGAGTTGCGGCCAAAAGCAAGCATATTTAGTAGTAATAAAAAAATAAAATTTTGTGCCAAGCTTCTAGGACCCAGCGTGCAGCGGATCATGCCGTATCTTATCTGCCAGAGAATGAAAATCAATTGCCTATTTATTTCCAAAGTAAAACGTGCCATTTACATAGAATAACCCTCTTATTTAGAGTAAACACCAATAATTGGCCCCTTATCGCAAATTATTATGTAAGGCGTAAATACAGTTGTTACCCCAATCAAACTCAATAACTGTTCCAATAAGTCACTATTTAAGTGTGCGATATAAAGTTACATTTATACTAAGCGATCATAAATATAATATTTACATCGACTACATAACGTTACATATTTCACCAGTTCGGTTTTAAGTTCCATTTAATACAGGCCAGGTCTATTTGCCACCAACTAAGCTCAAATCCAGACTGGGTTGCCATTGAGAAATTCCTAATCGAAAAACCCAATAACTTTTAGACCGACCTGGAAAACGAATCCAGGACCTAGTGCTCAGAAGTCGCACTTGCGATCACTAGACCAACAAGTCTAGCTTCTAATAATTATGTTCGTTTGATGTAAATACACCCTAAGGTACAGGGGGCCTAAAATAGCTGCTAAAACAGAATAGAATCATAATATGAATCACGTCAAAAAATTTAAATTCTTAAAATGGTCTTTATGGTTATGACCACAAAGTCCATTCATATTAAGATTCTGATAATGCATCCATTTTAGGCCCCCAGGTCACCCACTCCTTTAGTAAAGGTACCTACGTACGAGAATAATACTGATATTAGCTTCTAATTAACATTCTCAGACTCGTTTTAAAAAGCTGCAGTTTCTTTTCCTTTATTTTCAAGTTATTGGATACCTTGCGGTTTTTGGAGTGGGTAAATGAGGTAAATTTAATTTCATATGATGTCTTGGGACTTTCCTTAAACTTGTTTTCAAGAGCTTTCAAGTTTATTAGTATATTGACCTTTTGAGAATCACATGATCACATGATCGGTGACTTTCAAAAGTGTACCATAGAAGCTTGTGGGCAACAACAACTGCCGACAAACTGATAAGCAGTTTACATGTTATTGTTAATAAAGAATATCCTACTAATATCTATACTAGTATTATAAAGAGGTAAAGTTTGTGAGGTTGTAGGGGGTAATCTCTGGATCTACTGAACCGATTTTGAAAATTCTTTCACTAATAGGAAGCTACATTACAACGTGCCCGTGGGATAATTTCCGATCAAAGCGCGAGCGAAGCCGCGGGCAACAGCTAGTACTAAACGCGAAAGTTTGTTAGGATGAATGGATATCTGGATGTTTGTTATTCTTATACAGAAAACTATTAACCGGATTTGAATGAATTTTGGCACACAGTTAATACCCTTTTTTTTTTTCGGATGGGAAATCTTCAAATAACTCCTCCCGCTCTGGGCTGAGCAGGAGGGAGTGTCAGACTTTTAATACCCTGGATTAATTAACATATAGGATAATTTTCATCCCCGTTGTTAGATCGATCCCGTGGGACAATTACCGTAGGTACTCCACGCGGGCGAAGCCGATAAGCTAGTGTTGAATAAAAGCTTTCAAAAGGCATACCTAATAATTGTTGCTATATTTTTGGGCAGCGTGGCTGTAGAGATATGTCGGGATGAGCTGGAGTCATTAATACATACACTGCCAAACGAGGAAAGAGAAGGAAGGTCGATGTCCTGCAGTTACAGAACGTGGGCTCACAATAACAATATACAGGGTGTAACTGTAAGGGACAGCCTCCTTATTTTGAATCATATTCCACCGGAGTTATTCTCCAGTTTTTTTTTTTCATTTAGGTACTATTCCTTTATTCTAATATACAATTACATTCCCTGTACGAAGCAGTTCATTTATGTAAATAATACGGCTAATTGGCTAATCGGCTAAGTGCCTAATTGGGTATTTTTCAATCCTACAGTTTCTTTTTTTTATGATCGATCATCATCATAATATAATACCATGTTTCACAACGAAAATAAAATACTAACTGCTATCTGGAAGTAAATGATACCGATAAGGATAATTTTGGTTTTAATTTGGCACAGCTTCCACATTAAAAGATAAAGGATCGGCCTTGTCTGGCTCCAACACTGTCCTTATACTGTCAGGGTATCTGGCTTCCAACCAAATTGTAGACATTTGGCAACTTTATCCTTTAGTTCATTTGGTTTAAACTTTAGCTAAAGATGGCTGGAGTTAATAAATACAAGTATTTAATTTTGATCAAAAGTGCCCTTACGAGATATCACTGTTTTAAAATAACTCCGCAGCAAAATAATGATCAACTATCGCGTGCGCATTCTCGCTCTCTCTCTCTTATGACGCAGACGCAGTTTCGTGGGTCAGCTAGTGATAAGAACAGGGGTATTCTCTCTTCCGTAGTCCGAAAAGAATATTTTGAAAAATAGACTACTCTTTCCACTGAAATCCAGACTATAAGGGAAATTGGATTGAGCCGTTAGTGTGTAGTAAAAGTGAATAGTCGAGCCGTCTCATCCAAACTGAAACGGGCGAATGAATTCAAACCAAAACCGGGAATGAAACTCTTACTGGCTCAAGCTTTTTTCTTTATCGTGTTAGTGTAAGTGGCTTCGCATGCCGTCGAGAAATATCTCTCAGGCACGTTGGTTTCCCCATGATGTTTTCCTTCACCGAAGCAAGTGATAATTATACAATACGCACATGAATCCGAAAAATCAGAGGTGCGTGTCTTAGCTTCGAACTCGAGACCTATGACTGGCTCAAGCTGATTTTGCGTCCTCTATGGCCGCATTCCAACAAGAGGACAATATCAAATGAATGAATTCATAGCAAAATCTGTAATACGATGAATTGCAACTTACAGTCATTAACTTTAACGGCATAATATGTTAAGCAGTGACGAACAAAAGGTTTATTTGTATTCCAAATCAATCAATTATTGTTAGTTTAATGTTACTCAATGTGTCGGCGATATCATTAACAAAAGTCTATTGCCGGAAATTGGACATTAGTATTCGTCACAATGTTTTTGCATTAGGTACCGACCTAATACCCTCTCGGTATCATTGTTAATTAAAATAATGAACAGAAATGCTTGTCACGGCTCACTAGACAGATACTAATCTAAATAGTCTTGTGTAATTGAGACCAATTGACAAAAATGAAAGATGTATTTTATGTCACCGCTCGTAAAGTTCTGGTTAAGATGAGGTAAGCTATAGTTAGGGCTACTATAAATGCTGAAATGCCGAACGAGACATTTGGAATAGTAATTATGAGGAATTGGTACAAGATGAGGCAAGATACATATTTGGAGGTATTTTACATCCGTATCTATAAACAAGTCAAAGTGGTAATCACTTTGACTTGTTTGTGTAAAAGTAAGATACGATTGTTATTGTTAGTTTAGTTATTGCTTGAAGTTAGAACTGTCAAAAGTTTGAATTCTTAACTTTGCTTTCTTTGAAGGTCACCTCGCTTCGTTTTATTCTTCTTCTTCGTTTTTATCTTGTCTTTTGCATAAAAAATGGTTTCATTCATGGTTGTTTTTTAAGGTGTTGTTGTTTTTAATAATGCCGAATAAACGCATTTTTCTTTGTTTATAATTACTTTAACTCCAGTAATTAATTCGACTTGACTATAGATACCAGGGTTAGTAACAGAACATTTTTGAAACCTGTCCAACAGGTTAGGTACGATTTACTTTAGATAATTCATACAAAAGTGGAAGCTTTCGTCGAATTTTACAGAATTGTACGAGAGAAAATTTTAGCACCATGGCAGATGCTTCAGCCGTGTTGTATGGGCGCGTAGAAATTCGTGGCGTTGGCCAGGGCGTGTTAATGACTATTAAACATTATTGCTGAGTTTTGTATTATTTTAATTTATGTTCTATTATATTGTATCCAAATTCCAAAATTTGTATTTGTATTTTAAATTATTGATGTATTTTTTTTTGTGTGATTGACTTTAATTTGATTTTCTTGACATTGTATTTCTAATTTGTTGACACTGTATTTATTATTATTTTATTTTTCATTTTATTTGTATTTTTAAATTGTGATTTACGATTGTGTCCTAATAACGTGTATTTTTAATATGGGGAAACCTGAAATAAATGGATTTTATTTTATTTTATTTATTTACTTACTCCCAAACCGTACGTTAACAGCCCTAGCGATATTCAATGTTGACTAAGACGCAGTTCTTAATGAATCATAATGCGGTCATAGTCTTATGACCGCAGCAATAAAAGATGCATCTTCACGAGTAGCTACAGTATTATTGGTTTAAACGTGTTTGCGTCTACAATTGCAAGTCACTCTCAGGTCACTCATTGCAAGTCAGCCTACTCAAAGTAGTACAATACCTAATTATACAATATTAATACCACAATTTTCTCAATTGCACTTAGCACAGTTTGTCATCTGCATCACCCAAAGGTTGACTGGTAATGCCATTGACATTAAGTCGGCCTTTCTACATATTTTTTGTTATTTAGCCTATTCTGGCTCACTCCTAGGCAAAGGCCTACCCCATTCCTTTCCAACTGTCTCGGTGTTTTGCCTTCTCTGGCCAATCAGTCAGGAGTCCAAATCGTCACGCCCGCATTTCTTGGCCCTGCCTCTGTGACGACGACCGTTTTCAGGCGGTTCTGGACTATCTGTCTCTTTCCTTTATGTGTGCTTAAAGCATTAAATAAATAAATAAACGCATGATGATTGATATCAAGCATGCTAAATGGTCATGAATGTAATAGTTAGTACATTAATCGATAGATTTTACACGATTATTCATTGTTTAAAGGACTGAAACTAAAGTCAATTGCGTTTTCATTTAACACTAAGTAATTATTCTAATGTTTCCTTATTGATCTTATGGATTTTCCTCAATTTTTCTACAAGGAAACATAGTTGCAAAGAGAAACTGCAGAACGCCTGCTACGGTCCTTACATAGGGCCTTTTGCTTCGTTCATGTTCACACTTATACTACCTACTCATTAATCAAATAGACGACGCGACTACGCTAGCTTGCTGCTCACTGATTGCTCCGGACCGGCTGTGGCGATCGCGGGCCTGTGCCTCGCGGGTTCGCGGCTCCCTCTATGCGTACCCAAACTTTACTGCTTCGTATGCCAACAACTCAGGCGATGAATTTGATACACGCCCCCTGATTGCTCAGGAATCGGATATGATGAGTAGCAGTTAATGTTATGTCTGGCTGGCTTGGCTTTGCAACTGTAAGTGCGGCAAATAACTGTTATATTATTAAATCTAGCCTGACCTTTCTGAAGAACGAGGTAAATATTGCAAGAACTCCAGTAATTTTCTCATCTTTCAGTTATTAACAACCGTTGGTACAAAGGGGACGTTCGGTAAAATTGCCCAGAACGCTTTGTACGGGTTGGTTTAAAGAAGATTATTGTGTCAAGGCCGGGGTCGGATCCGACCAATCTTCATTAGTCAGACAGTTGGATCCGATCGATAATTAAAATTGGAATGAATGAATAATTTACGTCTTGCTCGTCTTGACCCATTTACTATTAGAATTAGAATATTTAATTGTGAACTCGTTTTTGATTACGTAATCGTGTTACATTTTTTACTATATATAGTAGCATGAATGAATACTTATGTTATGTCATCTGGGTATTCACACCTATGAAGGTAAAAAATATCATATAACTTTTTGAATGAATTTACATAGTTTAGATGTTATCTTAATGATAGACTGAAGTTGATGACCGATAGATAAGATAAAATGTATTGTTGGGGTAGGTCCATTTGGCGAGAATTCTTCGTTGGGCTAACTAGAGTCTATGAGGTTTTGAAAGGAATTAATAGAAAATAAAAATTGACAAGTATCCATTGAAAGAACAGTTTTGCGTTTTTTGAACTATATAATAGCTCGACTGTGATTTGGTATTTTTAAGAGCCTTTTGGTTCATCATCGTTCATCTTACAAAGAATAGCATCCTCTTTTATATTCTGTATACTATTAAACAAGGTGTAACATAATAAAACCAAGTTTCGGACCTCTCGGAAATTTATTTGGATTTCTTTAAAAACTGATGCGATCAGCTGATATTTAAATCGTCCTGACCGTTTTCGGTCACGACAGCCAATCTAAGCGGAGTTTAGCCATCGACGCAGGAGATATTAAATTGCACAAGTGTGTGCGCAGACACAGATGCACTCTCTGTTCCTTTAGTCTCATACTCCGGGTGACGGCAATCCGTCACGACCGGAGACAAATCCGGCACAGGACCAACAGCTTAACGTGCTTTCCGAGCCACGGGGGTAGATTATACCGGCAATTTCCAAACTCCGGGCTACTACTGAGAAATTTCTAATGAAAAACCCAATAGCACTTTTTGCCCGACACGGGAACCGAACCCAGGACCCCACGCTCAGCAGTCGCGCTTGCGACCACGAGACCACCGAGGCAGTCAAGATCAGCTAATCAACATGTGTGTAAAACAAAAGAAAAAGTAATGAATTTTCTAATTTGGTAGAACAAAAGTAGTCCAGTTTCATGGTTTGAGATACCACACGAGTGGTCTTGCGTTTATTGTGTTACACCCTGTTTATGTAGGTATGCTCCAGTGTGGCATTTCTTAGTTGCAAGATTATCAACGATTGACCATCATGGTGATTATTTAAGTATTTTTTAAGTATTATTATCTACAGGGTGTGTAAAAAATCGTTAATCAAGGGCTATAGTTGGGGTTATTTGCAGTAAATAACATATCTGTGGCAGAGCCCTAACTTGATCTTCATAAAACTTATGATTATTTGAGTGTTTTTTAAGACAATACCAAAATTTGTATTTTGAAACAATAAATCAATAAATGGTGTTTAGTTGATTCCAGGAAATGGTATCATCACTACAAAAGTGCTTATAAACAGTGGGTACCATGATTTATGAGTATTGGCACTTTTTTCAATATATTTTAAGTCACACGAAAAATTATATGGAACTTTAGAGAATTACTGTAAAAGAAATGTACTATCACAAAAATACCCTGATAAACTATCGCCCTGTTTCGTTTGATCCACGATTTTTTACCCACCCTGTATAGGTAACGAATGCAGTGGAATTTTACGACCTAATACTATATGCACGTAGGTGTATATATACCTGCATTATGTACATATTTCTTGCCCACCTGTCCACGGCAACCATTTGTCATATAATTAATATTCCAAGCACCTAATGTGCGGCCTTCGTAATTACAACATACTTTGTGAGTCATAAAATATTTTTATGTTATTGAAAACTTAAGTAGGCGCGCAGTTTCAGATTTATAAGCATTTATGACTTCCCGAGCTGTTCTTCATATTTTATTATTTGTTTTGATTTTTTATGATGTGTCATTTATATTTTTTTATCGTTCATCATTCAAATCAGCTTTTAGGCATCATATATTCACTCAGGCCTTGACCCAGCAGTGGATTATTCCGGGCTGATATGATGATGATGATATTCACACAGACATGCTTTTTAACTTAACTTCAACCCCTGTTAAACAGAGGTGTACCGAATAGTACAGTACATTTCGCCAGAGATATCTAAATCCCATGTAATAAGGGGCAAGCCTATTGCTATCAAGCTGGCACAAATACAGACTCCGTGGTTGCTACTGACAAATTTCTGTTAGAAAAACCCAGTAATATTTGCACGACCCCGGCATCGAACTTAGGACCTCATGCCCAGCAGTCGCGATTGCGTCCACTAGACCAACGAGACAGTCAACATCCTTTTCATATACCTATAATATCGATGAAGCGAAAGAACACATAAATCTCATAAACTCACACCTTTTAACTATGATGGGGTAGGCAGATACGATATATATAGATAGATCGCCACGTGCTACGGTCAGGTACCATGACGTCTTAAGAGGGCCCTTCCCGGCGCGTCTATCGTCAACTAGAGCGTGGTCGAAAAGCTTTTTATTTCATCCAGAGCCACAGCGGCGATTTTCTTTCAACTCCCCCGTCTTACCCCGCCCAGACCCCGCACAACTCGTCTCCCGCTTACCTCATACTGCCTAACGGGATGACATTGAACGAAAAATAGTGTCCGAAAATTTCTTAAACTTGTTCCAGGAAATACGTGTTTTTGAATAACAAATATTTATTTCACACACTTGTAAGACACAAGTGTGTGAAATAAATATTTGTCATTAAGAATCTCCATTACATGTGCAAGGTTTCTATCGTGATGTTTTCTTTACTTTTAGAGTTTATGAGTACGTTATGAACGGCCAAAGTTCAGGTAATATTTGTGCAAAACAGCCATTTTTGGAGGCATAGACTGAATTTGTTTCTAAAATTGTTTTATATTTTGCTCCGATAGAAACCTAGATATAGTGCACAAAATACCTATTAGTTCAAAAAAAACAAAGATAGATGTGTAACAACTGCATAATCACGTACGAGCGTTTGTTTGTAAAGTATGACGGGTTGGCCGCTCTTAAAGCAGGGTTAATTCCAGTGCAGGAAAGAGATGGCGCTAGACGACCTGTATAGCTCTGTCTCTTTCCCACACTGGAATTACTCCTGCTTTAAGACGTCATAGTAACCCCCTAGGTGGCCTACCATGACATCTTATAGGAGGAGTAACTCCAGCGTGGGAAAAAGATGGCGCTAGACGACCTGTATAGCTCTGTCTCATTCCCACATTGGAATTACTCCTGATTTAAGACGTCATACCCCCCAGTACAAACTCCTTGTGGACATTAATTTAGTTAATAGCATCATTACGAGAAGTTACGAGATTAACTATGGGGAAAGCAAGATGGCTGACAGCCAACCAACTTTTGGTCCTAACTGTACTAAAGGATCAGGAAAGTTACTGGAATAAAACGAGGAAAATAAATTACTTTTAGAAATGGCCGCATTGAACAGAGTGGTTCCGATCGGTTTTCTGAATGTGATATTAATAAAAGATAACTTGGATGTTGTAACACATCATTAGATAAATCTCATAACTAGGTTTTGCCCGCGCTTTCATCCGCGTTGCTGTCGAAAATTATCCCACTGGAATGCGAAAATAGATGGACAAATTTCAACACAGCGTTCTATCCAATGATATCCAAGCAAAAAAATACTGATTACAAAAGTAAAAAAGATGTGCTATAACCTTACAAATACCTACACCATTTTATTCTATTTAGAATAATTTAACTAAATAAGAAATTACTAAATAATGTCTAGTCCCTGATTTCAATGTGCTTGTTGTCAAAGACTTCCTCTAGCTGGTTTCACTGCCGTCTATCGTTCGCTGCTGTTCTCCAATTAAGTCCCGCTGTAAGTTTAATATCGTTTTCCCATTGTCATCGCTAGAATGTATTACCGGGATTAAAAGTGCCTTTTGTCCTAACCTGGGGCCTTAGTCTGCTATTGCAATAGTGTCAGAATGGTCTATAATTGATTTAATAAGGCCCCTAGCCCACGGCGTATTGAAGCGCGTTCGAAACTCGTTTGACGTGCGTACAAAGGGTAATTCGTCTGCGCGGGGCCTTATTAAATCAATGATAGACCATTCTGACACTATTGCAATAGCAGACTAAGGCCCCTGGTGTGCCAAATTTTATCGAAATCCGCTCAGCTGTTAAGACGTGAAAAAATAACAGCCCGAGTTATACTTTTTGTATTGTATAGCGGGCTGGTGTCCGCAACTCCACGTCTAAGCGCGTATTTTGACTTTTTCTTTTATAATATTATTAGTATAGATCGTTGGATAACTTATTGCATGTTTTTGTGAAGCGTTATAGTAAAATAAGAGTCTAACGAAACGTTCATCGCTTTTTAAATAGTCATACTTAATCTTGAAACACCACAAAACTTGATATGAAATTGATTTGTCGGTTGGTTTTTTTAGGTCTCGTTAACTTGACTAATGACTTAAAAATACATCAATGTCAAGTGATTTGGGTGTGATTAGCATGTTTTTATTTATTTTTATAAACACACCCAAACATCAAAAGCACTGCTTGTTCGATTAACAACGTTACATGCTACAATGGCCAAGTATCATTAACAAACAAAATGGTACAGTCGATCGAAAGTCAGTATTAATACTTTGACCTTGAACTGACTTAGCATAGTACGGAATTTCAATGGAATAAGAGACCAATTTATATTGGTTCTGTTCCCATCTCCGTGCGGTCACTTTACAAGGGTTTTTAAGTTAAAGTACTTACATATCACTCGAGTTGACGTTCTCGCAGACGACAGGCAAGTCGCTCAGCGAGACGTGAGTGAGGTTCAGCATGCAGGACTTGTCTCCATAGTGAAGATCGTCAGCTGTTACTTTCGACGTCGTACCTGAGGACCAAACAGTGGAATAGTTAGGTTAATTGTATCAAGGCGTCATCTGTTCGTCAGTGTCATATGTCTGACGGATTAAGGCTAAAGAGCAGCAGTAATAATGGACAGTAGCTTCAACCTTTCCGCATCCGGTTAGGCTAAAAGGCAAACTTAACCTAATATTCATATCTCAATAAGACATAGGTAGATTATGATTGGTACCATCAATATCAAACTAATCATGTATCAAGATATTGATTATCTTAAGATTAAATGAGAGATCATCAGAAATGTCGACTTTTACCGAAGTACCTAGCTTAGTTATGTTCCAGCTTCAAGGGTACGTGTGGAATAGCTATATGGATATTTTAACTTTAAAACTACCACGTTTTTTTTTTCTTTTTTGGGTTTGGCATCTCGCAGTTCAGCTTCTGAGGCTGGCTCCTGCTTAACCGGGCAAATCCTGTGGATGCCTTAAAATCTAAGGCCTCCAGCCAGGGTTAAAACTACCACTTTGTAATGTCAGAATTTATAACTTCATTCCCTAAGAATAAAAACACGATCGTGTACATTTCTTTCTCTTTTCTCCTCACGCAGGTCTGCTGGCAGAAATTTCTTAAAAAATGAGCAGTACCGTTGTACTCAAAAGTTTATACGTTATTTTCCTGTTTGTACAGTCACGAATAATGAAATGTATACACTTAGCAAACATTTTGTTTCTCCTACTATTTCGTTTTACGTTTTCACAAACATAGTATTTACTACGAAATAGGTCTAAAAAATTTGCGTCGTGACAGTACATAAATAGTAGTAGTACATAAAACGATTAGTAAATAAAACACGTTGCCACGTGTAAACTTATTGTAAAAAGTCACTATGTTTATAATGATTTTTTACAATAAAGCGTGTTTCATTTACAAATCCCAATCACACGTCCCTCAATAGCACGTGGCTACTAAAAGCTAACAGTTATACAAACTCGTGCGTTAAATAAAGACGTGAGTAAAACATTATGATTCCGGTTTATACGAGTACCTACATACATAGTTGTTGTCCACGAGTACCTTCCCACGTTACAATTTACTTTAAAACATGCATAAATAAGTCTAAGAGCTTTTAATGGACTTCCTTTCAAAGCAGGCCTGTTAATGACAGAGAGACTACAATGATCATCATGTATTGATTTCCCAGTTAATCATGATGAAGATGTGTTGTGGTACACGTTATGGACGACGATGGTGGTTCTACCAATAAGTTCTTGGCAGATAATCATGGGACAGTTTGCTACAATACTGCTCTACAGACTCGTGAAAAGCCTGTTAACGTCCACTGCTGTAAAAAGGCTTCCTAATTCATAAAACGGACTCCAGGTGCCAGATTTTTATTTTCTAGTCTGTCTGGTGTCCCACTGCTGGGCAACAGCCACCTCTTTCTCCTTCCAAACCTGACCAAAAAGATAGAGGTCTTGTGCGATCTCTGACCTTGTTCGCCTCGCAAAATCAGATCGTCACACCATCGTCGCCGCGATCTACCTATGTGGCGATTTTCTCGGTCAAGTGTCTGACGAATGTATGACTTAAATATAATTTTGCACATTCAGTTTCGTTACATAATACATTATTGTTATTGATAGGCAAGCTGTTCGATTAATTAATCAAGCAATGATGAATGATACCGTAAGCCTTGTTCAGAACACACAAGTGAATTGGTCCAGTTGTGCAATGTTCAATTGAGAAATCAACGGCTCGGTCTCTTTGTAAATACACTACACTAGTTTGGAGATTGTCGGTGTATTTATCGTTGCAAGACCACATTTCCCGTGTTTCGTTATTGTTACTGAACCCTGTTTAGTATTTGAGAAGATCCTAACCTAAATCTGATTGGTATTTTCGTAGTCGTATTTAAAAAGTGTTAATATTAAAACGATGCTTTTTACCAGACTGCAGCGAAGCCCAAATGCAGGTTTATTATGTCTAGGCAGTAAATCTTGCAAAATCGTAAGAACAGATTTCACACGCTTAGTAAACACGAAACAATATCTGTGATCTATTGTCGTGTCAATCGTTTGTAGCTGTCTCGCAAACTCGCAGGAGCTTTATTTAATCAACATGCTACTGAACACTAACTCAGAAAAAGTAGGCCAAGTGCGAGTCGGACGCGCACATGAAGGGTTCCATAGCCGAACTATCGTAGTAGGAGAGCACCCTATAATTTTATTATTTGTTGATAGCTGCAACAGAAATACACATTCTGTGAAAATTACGTCCTATATCCGATCCGTAATAGGTATAGATCGTCATGGGATAAGGTCAAGACGATGATGATGATGAGATACAGCCCACTGACAGACAGACAGACAGACGGACAGACGGTCGGACGGACAGCGGAGGCTTAGGAATCGGGTACGGAACCCTAAAAACCATCTTATTTAATCAATTTGAGCACGCGAAGCAAATCGTCAATTAAATAACTGCAGTTTCTACAAAAAATGCTTTGTTTTACTATACTGTCATAAACTATTCGCTACTTGACCGAATCACTGCCGTCATGTGAACTAGGCCGTACGCTGTGCCAATGATAATGAATTTGAACGGCCTTGGTAATGACTTACGAATCTTACGATACGATTAATTTACTTCTATTGACTGATTTGAAACACAGTTTTTGTCGGTTTTCCGATTGATCATTATTGGGCATAGCGATTAAATTTTTATTTATAGACTGTTGATAGTTTTTTTTTTAATGATGGTGTAATATTGCACAATATTGAGAATTCTGACCAAGTAATAAAATAATAAACTTGACTTGATGGGTATTTTAATATCATAAACCTTGACTTGTATTAAATTAACATTTTTAAACGAATTTTAATCTCAATCCTTTATTGCATTCCACAATGTGTACCTACTTGGTGACATACTCAAATCTAATGAGCTCATCATTGACCCTTTAAGACTCAGCAAAATAGTTGGGTAGAGGAAACTTCAGAATCTTAACTATCTGTCTTCATACCCATACCAAACTACATGTTTATTGTTGATAGGTTTTCACTATGAGATTTAATAATATATTCAAGTACCTACTGTAACATGTTAAATACTGAGATGTTAATTCAAATGTCCACTGTAAAGTTCATAAGATCATCAAAGTGCCTACCCTTTTCCAAACTTTAGTGGGGTCGGCTTCCAGTCAAACCGGTTGCAACTGAATACCAGTATTTCACATGGAGTTACTGCCTATCTGACTTCCACAAACAAGTTAGTAGTGTGTAATACGGTACTGCTTGGTAAGACTCGTTGTCAAACTTTCGGGCCACTGACTATCCTGTAACGACTGTCAAAGACAGCCGGGACCAACGGCTTAATGTGCTTTGCGTGGCACGGAGGAAACTCGATATGTAATGGATGGTCACCCATCCATAGATCGACCTTAGCAAGCGCGGCTTAACCTTGCAGATCGACCCATGCGGCTGTTATTATATAGTCACGAGCACCACCCTGTGAATTTCGAAAGATAAAACTAGAAATACACACATCAAAAGTGTCTAGGGATCAAGCATTTTTATGTGGATTTCTTGAGATTGAGATGTGGCTTTGTAATAAATTTATGATTTTATAAATTTATATGGATCCTTTTTGGTGCATTTCATAATTTGAATCAGGAACTGTGAATCAAATTCGAGTAAAAGATGAAAATCAGCTGTCAATATTTTCCCTATAAAAACATACAACGCATTGAAGACATTATTAGTGCTACTGTTTCCCTACTACTGATTAAAACCAACGTTATTATGGAGCGGCGACGTCATTTAAGCAGGGAAGAAATGCTCAGAGCCGTGGGAATGATAGAAGCTGGTTCCCGGCAACGTACTGTGGCTTTAGCTCTGAATACAAGTCAGAGTGTTATCAGTCGACTTTGGACACGTTACCGAAGCACTGGTACCGTGGCTGAGCGCCATGGAGGACGGTATCGCTGCACCACACGGAGACAAGACCGATACATTCAAATCTTAACTCGAAGAGCTCCAACAATAACCGCCATGATGTTAGCCGTGAGGCTTCATCACTCTTCAGGGAACTTAATTAGCGACCAAACAGTCAGAAACCGCTTGCATGAAGTGAACCTTCATTCCCGAAGACCGCTACGGGTACCACCTATAGCAATGCACAATCGTAGGATACGATATCAATGGGCTCTTGAACACAGAAATTGGGCAGAAGAACAATGGCGTTTCGTGTGCTTTTCTGATGAGTCTCGTTTTGGTATGAGACCGGATACAAGACGTATACGACACTGGAGAACCCCTGGACGCCAACAGCGATTAAAATCCTGCCAGGAAGTCCATCCTTATAGTGGTGGAACCATCATGGTATGGGCGGGTATTTGGATCGGCGGAAGAACTGAGTTGATTTGGATCAGAGGCAACCTCAACGCTCAAATTTATGCTGAGACGATTGTATCAGACGTCATCGTTCCTCTACAAGTGCAAATCGGTCCCTTATTTCAGTTAATGCATGATAATGCACGACCGCACACCGCAAGAGTTGTAAGACAGACTCTCGCCGCAGCTAACATCAATGTCCTGCCCTGGCCTGCTCAGTCGCCAGACTTGAATCCGATTGAGCATGCATGGGATATGCTACAGAGAAGAGCTCTGCCGAATATGGAGGGTATCCAGTCGCAAGAAGACCTTTTTTTGTTGTTGCAACGAACATGGGCGGCCATTCCACAGCGTGATTTGGATGAACTCATTTTGAGTATGCCAAACCGATGTTCTTGTGTTGTTAGTGTTCGCGGTAGAAACACGGATTATTAATTGTTTAAGTTACCCAATAAAATTTTAAAGAAAACTGTTATTTCAGTCTTTTTTTCGAACTTTTGTGTTAGTGGTTCAAATGTCAAAAATCCCTTTATTAGGAAAATGGCAAATTTCTTTATTAATGCAAAGGTGACTTGGTTTATCGTTACTGTGACAAACGAAAACACTTTATTTGATGAATCCTTAAAGAAAATTTTAATTAATATCAATCAGGAGAAAAGTTATTGCAAAAATATATGTTGATCCCTAGACACTTTTGATGTGTGTATCTTTCCCGCTCAACATTCTCTTCATAAAACATTTACATGAACAAGCCGTCCGTCCGATCAAAACTACATTCGTCTGATTGTCCTAAATATATTATTATACTATCGCTAGTCTCGTCTGACATTTAGCTTGTAACACTCCGAAGGCTAGGTTACTGGGACACGAGATCCATGCTGGCTCGATTCAAAAGTATTTGTGTCTAGCTAGCGTTTATCAGCAGCTTCGCCCGCGTATAAGATTATTTCCCACAAACACATACCACCGGAATAGGATATATTAAATTTGTTTTTAATTTTTATTAATTCGATTCCATCAAATATTTTCGGCCATTACAGCACGGGATGATAGCTAAAATTCAAATTTTGCTTTCTAGATCGTTCTTTCCCGCTCGCACTACGATGAAGGTTATTTTAGGGTGAACTATTGATGGAAAAATGAAAAATAGTACATTTTGATATAAGTGGTGAAACTTTGTTATTGCATTCGAGCGCGGAATTAACACCCGAGCTGCAAGCGAGGGTGTTATGGAGCCGAGAACTGCAATAACAAATCCCCACGCGTATCAAACGACGTTTTTCAATACACTTTTGAAGAAATAAAATATTAGAACGGAAAGTATTTTCGTCAGGAATTATTAGGAAACTATGATTTAATTTGCTTTTTTTCCGCGCTTTGCTTTCGCCAGGTTGAAGAAGATGCAAAGGTATGATGCTGTATACAGCCTACTATGAAAAAAAGATTCTTTATTAAGATGTTAATTTGTTCATAAAAATAAATATTTGTTTTAAATAATCATTGTTATCTACGATATTCTATTTATAAACACAATTTAAATACTCGAAAAATACCCGTAAAGACGCATATCTCTTTGCCGGGATTAAAAAAAAAAAAATCACCGCCGACTATAGATATAGTCATTGAACCCTTTACCTTTAGACTTATCTGTGCAAATTTTTATTTCCGCACGTGTGCGGAAAAATATTAAAAATCGCACGCGTGTGAAATATTGCATGTTGAACCTAATCGTAGTGCGATTAGAACCAGTTTTCGAGAAAGTGTATTGAAAAGTACTTATTAGTCTGCACAAGACAAGTAAATTCTTTTTTCTTTAAAAAAAACATTGCCCCCCCCCACTAGAAATTCCTCCTGTATCGTGGGTGCGTTTTACAAAAATTTAAAACAACAAACAAACATTTTTTTTTTTTATACTTTTCTTTTGAATTAACATTAAAACAAAATTATCGAAAAAAAGAAGCCATAAGAAAATTTGTCCTGTACGAGGCCAACAGGCCCTATCTCAGCATTGTGCTGTGAGATTTAAAAAGAAAAAAAAAGTCTCAGCGCTAGTATTATGTTAGGGCCCAAAGTGATGCCACGGTCAGATACGAATATAAATTTACAAATACTCATCTGCCTAGCCTTTTCCCAACTATGTTAGGGTCGGGAGTGTTAGACTGGGAGCTAAGCGGATGCAGCTGAACACCAGTATTAAACGGCGAAAGGGTAACAGGCAGACGGGGCCGAGTATTAGTATAGTGTAGTATGGACTAGTCATGAATAAGTAAAGGGAACCCTTACGTACCCGTGGGTGTTTCAAAAGAGACCGGAGAATGGGGTAGGGAAATGTGACTGTATTGTGAGAGATATCAAAATGATAAGAAGTTTCTTCAATAGAATGGTATTGATTGAAGGCAACGGGATAGTTCTGTCCTCGTAGGTACATATTCTATACTATTATATGAGCAATATTTGTATATACAGCGTGTAACAGAAAGGGTATAATCATATGGAATACTGTGGTAGGGACCATCAAACTGAACAACTTTCTCTATGGGACCACCTTGGAAATCGTAAAAAAAAATCCGCTGTCCTATACAAAATTTCAATGCCTACTCGACCCAAATGTATGGGACAGCTGATTATTTTTTTACGATTTCGATGGTGGTCCCATAGAGAAAGTTGTTCAGTTTGATGATCCCTACCACAGTATTCCATATGATTATACCCTTTCTGTTACACGCTGTATAAGGTCCCATTAAAATAGGTGGACCAATTTTAACACAGCGTTGAGTACGTCTAACCAATGATATTCAAGCAAAAAAACACTGGTTAAAGTGATTTTATTTTGACCTAAAATAATACATTGCCGGCGGCACTCTAGAATAAACACATCCATTAGGTTAAAATAAAATCACTTTAATCAGTGTTTTTTTTGCTTGGATATATTTGGTTAGACGTACTGAACGGTGTGTTAAAATTTGTCCACCTATTTTAATGGGACCTTAAATTTGTGTGTGTCTGGATTTATACCCAGTTATTAATAGGTTATTAATTGTAATAGGAGACGAGCCTATTATGGCTATAAGCTCGCCCCCTATTACATGGGGCTTAAAACCTAATTGGCGAAATGTGGGTGTACCATTAGGTCTGCTTAACCGTTCAGGGAAGCGTTGTGAAAACGGCACTAACGATTTCAAGTCTAGGAAAATTAGTTTTCTGTATTTTCACACTAGCAGACCACGGTCGCCAAGGTACTAGTCTTAAATCGTGGTCACAAAAACGATTTCGTGAAAGACTTATCCGACTTATTTGGGGACGGCGAGCGAGCATGGGATAAGCTGGATGTGAAAGATAAAGTACAGTAGCGCAGCTCGAGAGAGCGCTTCTTCCAGCTGCAGCTGTGGAGATCGATAGGCTGAATTGATTGATGATTGATTAAGTTCTTCCATCTCTGACAGTCGTTATCTCTATGTGTGTTTGTTAGTATTACTTCTAACATAACATAACATAACATCACGCCTCGAAAGGTAAGGCAGAGGTCCAAAATCAAATTTAAATTAATTTATTAGCTTACAGCACAACAGAATGCTGACAGGTTTAACAGCGGGTCCCAAACTACGCACAGCCTGTATCTTGGTGCCCCAGGTGTACCTAATAGTCATCCCACATTTGCCCAGTTATGTTTAAGTCCCATGTAATTGGGGGCGAGCCTTTTGCCATCGACCGGACACAAATCTGGACTCCGTGGCGGCTGAAAAATTCCTGATGGAAAAACCCAATAACACTCTGCCCGACGTAGGAATCGAACTCACGGCCTCATGATCAGCAGTCGCGCTTCCCACCACTAGACTAACGAGGCAGTCCTCGTTCTTTCTAACAGTTATGTATAATGTTCCACTCCGTGCATCATCCATATTTTATTTATATAGCAATACCTAACTAGCGACCCAACCCGGCTTCGCACGGGTGTAATGTTACACATATAAACCTTCCTCTTGAATCACTCTATCTATTTAAAAAAAACGCATCAAAATCCGTTGCGTAGTTTTAGAGATCTATAAGCATACATAGGGACAGACAGCGGGAAGCGACCTTGTTTCATACTATCTAGTAATGAAACAAATCAAACAAGAAAATCACAACGTAGATACTAAATAAACTTTTCCCATAATAATGCAAGTTATCATGTCTGCCAGATGTTAAGATATCATGATCTTCGTGAATGAAATGCGAGTAGTTCTAATTCTCACGATCGTTATGCCACAGTTGTTTAATAATTCATTCATTCATTGTTTTCTTTTGCCATGAAATATGAATTTATTGATTTTTAATACAGATTACGGCTGGCCTACGTGACTTTTGACTTGGTTCGCGTTTGGGTTTCGCAGTGCAAGCTACGGATCATAGAAACATTTTCCTTGCCAAAGCATTTGACACTGTTTCTGTACCCATGCTCATTCACAAGATGGAAAGAATAGGCGTAAGGGGGGTTCAACTCAAACTCTTTGAGGACTACCTGAGTGAGCGTACACAGTTCGTTAAGGTGGATGATATCGTCAGTGAAGAGTGCACCGTCACATATGGTGTGCCACAAGGTAGCGTACTCGGGCCGACTCTTTTTCTCATATACATTAACGAGCTGGGTATGCTCACTGTCCCCAATGGTAAAATAATATCTTTTGCGGATGACACTGCCCTCCTCTTTAGCGCAAATTCATGGCATGAAGTTTACGCACATGCACAGGCAGGTTTTGACGCTGTAATGAGGTGGCTCCATAGCAATGTACTTACACTAAACACAGATAAAACAAAGTATATTGCCTTTTCCTTAAAGTCCTACACACACGTATCTCAAGCGACGCCATTATATTCTCTAATAGCCCATTCCTGCTCAAACCAACATGCAAATACTTGCGATTGCACCCATCTACAAAAAGTAACTAGTCTAAAGTACCTAGGAATTATAATGGATTGCAACTTGAGATATAATGAACACATCAACACCCTCAGCAATAGACTACGTAAATTAATATTTGTTTTTAAGACCCTAAGAAATGTCGCTGACGTCAAGCTGATGAAAACGATCTACTTTGCCCTCGCCCAGTCTCTATTAACTTACTGTATAACGTCGTGGGGCGGTGCACCTAAATACACAATCTTGCAACTGGAAAGAGCGCAGCGAGCTATTTTGAAGGTATCTTCCTTTCTACCGTTTAGATATCCCACAGCAATCCTATATAAAGAGGCTAAAGTCCTAACTGTGCGTCAGCTGTTTGTTCTACAAACGGTCCTGAAACAGCATGGACTCCTTATCTTCAACTCCTCACTTCTGAGCAAAAGACGTTTTGACCCAGTAGATCGCCATGGTAAACGACTAACTACCATGTTCTCGAAACGTTTTTTCTGTTACCTTGGTCGTTTTCTGTATAACAAAATAAATAGGACGCTCCCGATCTACAATCTTGCCAAAACCAAGTGTAAATTGAAAATGACGAGCTGGCTTCTGGAGTTAAGTTATGATGCCACGGAAAAACTTCTAGCTGCCCAGAAATAACTTACTTGTCGAACACAACAATTCACAACTCAAACACACAACATCAGAATTCTGTGCATCCCACTCACACGCACACCCACCACTTACAAACACCCACTACTTACACACACCCACTACTTACACACACACCCATCACTTACACACACACCCATCACTTACACACACCCACACACTCACTCACACACACACACACACGTACTAACCCCAGATTGAATAATTAGCAATCACCATTTTTGT
Organism: Eugnorisma glareosa; assembly: GCA_947578425.1. Classification (NCBI taxonomy): domain Eukaryota; kingdom Metazoa; phylum Arthropoda; class Insecta; order Lepidoptera; family Noctuidae; genus Eugnorisma; species Eugnorisma glareosa. Next base: position 3,021,174 of record OX387974.1, on the reverse strand, counting down.
AATGTACTTATATTATCTTTATGTTTTATTTTTTGCTCAATTCACTCAATGTATTAATTTGTGTATGAGTGCATAATTCTGTTTAAAAGTGCTTCCAAAGGGTTGGAGACCTGGTGTCCTGAAATACAGGCTTTCGTCTAGCTTAGGCACCAGTCTCCCACAATATAAAAAATGCATGTATTGTTCACCAAACTAATAATTTATTGGGGTTAGTAGTCGATTCGCACGAAAATTATTCGCACGATCGTGCGAATCGTCCCCTTTCAATAAAAATATTTTTTTAGTAGGCGATTCGCACGGAAGTATTTAAATTGCGTGCGAATCGACCCCTTCAAGAATTAGTAGTATGCGATTCGCACACTTAAAAAAAAAAAAAAAAAAAAAAAAAAAAAAAAAAAAAAAAAAAATTTAATCCATATACGTTTTCTGTAACTTACTTACTTACGTACGTTACGTATTGTTATATGTATTATGTTCAAACACAATGATAATTGTTTGTGAATAAATAAATGAAAATGAAATGAAATGAAAAAACGTATAACGGTTAGTTAATATGCCTTACTCTAGTAGCTATCGGTGTTTCTATAAACAATGTTAGCAATGAATTGACAGGAGTATCCTATCCACGTCACTTATCTGTCTCTCGGAGAGTTAACAGTTGATGTTGCTTTAACTGTTTATCTGAGATAGCAACGTTACGTTAACTATTAGTAGGTAGTAACTAGTAGTAGTAAGTTATTTAAAACGGTCGTTACAGATAAAAATGTCTGCCTAAAATTTTATCTTTAGGCGTCTGATTCTGAAACAAGGTTATTATATCCATAAATCAACACAGGACAGGAATTTAGCCGACATGGTGACGCTTAGGGCCTATGTCGACCGATGTCTCGCTGTTGATGTCTTTCGGCAGATATGAATCGAAACGGAGCGTACAATACAAATGCTGTTTGGTGAAGGACATTAGTCGAAGTGGCACGGCAGTTGCTTTTATTAAGTTCCATCTTTGTGAAGCATAGTCTAGAATTCCGTGTAAAGACATGGAACTCTAAAAAAAAAAAAAAAATGTCGCCTTTTTTTTCCGACGCTAAAAGGGTTACCAAATATTCAGTACATCATTCTGAATCCGGGGACGCAGACTTATTTATATCGATTCTTAAAAAAACAGCTGTTACCAACAATACAGCAATACCTACACGGTCAAAATTTATGGAACAGCTACCTTTTTTTTTTAAATTACCGATGAAAAAATTCTATCGTGGAAGTTTAGAATGCTGAACTGAATACGTCGTAACCTTTTCAGCGTCGATGTCCCTTCTACCTTGTATATGTGTTTCAAGAGTCAACCCTTAACACTCAGGCCTAAAGAAAGAAAAGAAAGAAAGAAAGAAAAATGTTTATTCGACGTCAGTACATTAATGTACTGACGTCAAATAAACATTTTTCATTTTACATTTTTTTTTCTGCACACACACAATAATATTAAAAAAGTCACACAAAATAGAACATACATAGATAGTATGACTGTACTGTGTGCCTCACGGCTGCGCAAAAAAGGTCCATTTCAGCATTCATGCCAGATAGGTGAGGCTGTCTGACGCTGGTCTTCCAATGAAATTTGAGGGGGTTAGTGACAAACAGAAAACAGTTAAGGAACAGTAAAGGAATTTCTCTTTACCGGGAAACGTTCAATCCCGATACCAAATACCAATATAATGCTATCAGTATTCCATTCCTAGGTATCGAAGTTAATTCAACCCAACGAGTATCGGAGTCGGCTCCCCCGGGATATAACCTATGTATTCATGCACCTCGCATTCGTTCCACGGCTTTGTTTACCATACACAGTGTATGTAAATGTGTGTATTTATACATACATTTGTTTTTACCATTCTGTATGTAGATTGATACTTGTTAGGATCTGTTTATTTGTCGCGAATTCATACAAATTCATGGTTCATAAATATTTGTGAAGGGTTTTAGTAGATGAGATGGGAATTGGATTTGCTTTCTGTTTGTAATATTGTAATTGACTTAAGTTATTGTGGGACGTGCCGCTCTGCAGTATTGTACGGAATACCCTTTTAGACACGCGTCTATCATCACTGTGGAACGTGCCCGTCTATTGACCGTGGGGCAATGGCAGTCGGTTTTGTGGCTTCAGGCACTTCCGTCATCCACCATTGGGACTATGATGACACATCGTTCCGTGTCGCTACGGGTCTATGCTTAGGCGCACCTTGTGTTGCTCCGCATCGGTGTCACTACGGTGAAGCTGTCGACAGCCTTGGACACCATGGCCTGTCCTGCTAAAGAAGCGCAGGTCGCATTACACGGCTCGCCAGCATTAACGATTATTCGTCGAGTCCTTGCCAGCGTCGGCGTACTAGCGGTATTAGAACCAAACGGCTTGGTACGTGACGATGGGAAGAGACCAGACGGAATTACGTTGGTGCCTTGAAAGGTGGGTAGGCCTTTGGTGTGGCACACACCCTGTGCCGATACCCTTGCCTACGCAAGCGCGCGTGCACCCGTGCGCGTCTCCTTTTTAAGGAAATATCTCGCCGACTGGTCGACACTTCGCGTTGTATAAATGTTATTATTTTATTTCAGTTCAATTTGTAGTCTGTATATAATGTACATAGAAGATATGCTTCTGAATAAATGAATTCTGTAGTTATTATCATATTATCGTCTGTATATAAAGTGGTAGAAGGTGAATGTCCCGAAAAGTACAAAATAATACATTTTCTTGATCGTGTGGTTAGTGCGTAACCTGGTGTCAAAGTTTTTATGCCACCCATGGACCTCGGACTTGGCTTTACATGCCGTCGAGAAATATCTCTTGGGCATGCTGGTTTGGTTTCCTCACTAAGTTTTCCTTCACCGAAGCAAGTGATAATTATACAATACGCACATGAATCGCGAAAAATCAGATTAGGTACTGATTAAAAAGTAAATCTAAAGCAATTGACACTTCATGCTAGGTAGTTAAATATTTTTGAGGCTTATGGCTTATACCCTTTGACATAAAAGAAGACATCACACCCAAACCATAGCACTATTGACTTGGATGGAGTCAAATTATTATTATTTTATCAGTTATTGCTTTATATTGTCTGTAACCCTTTCGACTGTCTACAGATAAAGCCTGTTGATCTATGGTTAAGTTAACGCTAGTTTGTTTTGAAGTCCTATGTAATAGGGGGCGAGCCTATTACCACCAACTGGGCAAATATCCAGTTTCCATGGCCACTGCTGAGAAATTCCTGATGAAAAAAGTCATTTACATTTTGCAATTACACTTTTGTTTTCTGCTAGTTTTTTTTTCCTTTAAAGTTTTAACTATACACGATAAGTAACAAATGATTGTGCTACTTACCAATAAGATAATGTCCGAGCTCTCCTAGGATGTAGCCGATGGACACCAGACCCAGCACATACCACTTGTAGAAGCCAGACAGCTTTGTCCAAATGCCTCCTTGAAACATTTTGTATTACTCTGTGGACAAAAAGAAAATAACGTTAGTTTGGTTGGCACTCATCATCATCTATTTGGCCTTTTCCCAAATATATTGGGGTCGGTTTTGGAGTCCCACCTGATGCATTTGAGTACCAGTATTTTACATGGACCTCCACCACCCAGTTACTGGGCAATCAAGCTGATTGTCAGACTCTTGTTGGCACTACATACTACTTATATGTCTGTAATACGTACGTCTCTTTTATGAGCGATGATTACGAGTCGCACTGTAAACTTTGACTTTGGGGCTTAAATTCAAATTCAAGTTAACGAAATATTTTAACAGTAATATATGTAAGTGGTAAAATCGCCAAACCATGAAAAAAAAAATATTCATGCGTTTTTATTTTTGCGAAATTATTATAACTAAATTTTCTTGAGACATTTTGCATAAAACCGCCCGCTTCAATGAAAGTAGTTGAATACGACGTAGTAAACTAGCGTAATGGATGTTGAAAAATAAGGAGCCAGTATTTATTTTGTGGGTCAATTTTTTTATAGTATTTATTTTTTATAAAAATATACTTAGATACTTTTTTTTTTCCTTTGAAATGGTTTTGTTATAATCGTTAGATGATAAATCTTATCTTAATACCTACAGCTAATTTATTTTTTGTGGTTATTTTACTTATTAACCACGCCTTTAACGCACCGAGTAGCTACCGCAAGCACCGTCTCACTTAATCGATAAGCCTGTAGCAAATATCTAATACCATGATTAACTACTGACAAAATAAGTTACTTAATAATCACCATATTGGCTTAAATCAACTTTAGAGACTTATACTACACGCCCAAAAGATCTCACATTTATCGATAGGTAATTGTAACACCGGATGAGATCAATAACGCGCGTACGCAGACATTTTAATCACCACCATGTGTAAACGGCCTCAAATTATAAATAATCAGGCCTTATACGGCCAAAACTGTATCACGTTCGTGACATAGTTTGATCTCATTTTGAGAGAAAAACTCCAATACGCCCTGAAGCTGGTATCTATTAGATAGACCTACGGAACACCTAATAAAGTCAACGTCGCATATGAAGCGGGTAGCGGAGCGGGTTAAAGAAAATACTAATTGAACATCAACGGCGGAGCTTTGTACTAACTATATAAGGTTCGGCTTCCAGTCTATCCAGATGCAGCTGAATACCAGTATTTTACATGGAGCGACTGCCTATCTGACCTCAACAAACCAGTTAGCACTGTGTAATACGCTAACCCTTGGTAAGACTGGCTGACAGACTTCCGGGCCACTGACTACCTGTAACGACTGTCAAAGATCTATAAATGCAGCTGGACCCAACGGCTTTATGTGCTTTACGGAGGAAACTCGGTATGTAATGGGTAGTCACCTATCCACGGACCAACCTAGGCAAGCGCGGCTTAACCTGAAGATCGACCCGAGCGGCTGCCATTATTTAACCACGATCTCCTCTGAATACTCATTGAACGTCTAGAAGATATTTATCTCATCTCCAACACATAATGGGTAGGTCTCCCACATTGTACATGACTCTTTCTGAGGCCTAAAAGAAACGACATCCTTGAATCCATCTAATCTAATTATAAAATTGCCACTTATTTCGGCTCTCAAGTATTGGGCTTCCCACATCTAACTCTTGGTCAGTCGGTCAGTTTACCTGGAGTGTGACGCTGATTGAAAATATGTCAATAGGAGCTGTAGTCCAAGCTCGTAGGACCCCCGAACGTCACTTATTTCTGACGTTAAGCCTACACAGATACCTAAAAACCTTCATAGTCTTGGTACGTTTCGCTCTTAATAGGACGGAAGGTTTATAATCTCGTGTCAACGGAAATAACATGTGAATTATGTGACAAGCTAAGGACCCGCTGAGGCCGAACTAACGACAGTTAGTTACCTAATGGGTGTTGCTGTTTTTAAGTGTGTGTTGTGACATGCACGGTTTATGTTAGCTTAATTATGTGCAACGAGAATCTACTGTATATAATTGAAGTTTATTTGTATCTACTGCTTTTTCTAGAAGAGCTGGTCTACTTTATTGTCATCGATCACCTTTCCTTCTCCCAATTATATTAGGGTCGGCTTTCAGTCTGACCGAATGCAGCTGTGACTGTTAATCTGACCTCCATAACAGCCAAGTCTTTCTTCTTGTATATTCTGGTTCAGCAAAAAGGGAATACCTACTAAGAAGAAAAGAGAGAAACAAGATAAAGATGTGTCTCTTACATTTTTTTAAACAAAATCTATCGTCTATCTAAAACTATTTTATTGCTATTACAACATTCGCATGCTGCGAATGTTGTAATACTAAGAAGAAAAGAGAGAAACAAGATAAAGATGTGTCTCTTACATTTTTTTAAACAAAATCTATCGTCTATCTAAAACTATTTTATTGCTATTACAACATTCGCATGCTGCGAATGTTGTAATAGCAATAAAATAGTTTTAAAGATAATTGATTATAATAGTGTTTAACTATAATCAATTTTCGATTCGTCATAATTTTATAAAATGAAGCCAATTAACCCATTAAAGTGCATTCACTAAATATGGGCATCGATCACAAAGCTGACAAACGGTTCTGCGAAGATTGACATTGTTAGGACTACTCTTGGAAGTCAAGGAACGCGGATTGCCTTTTGTGTTATTAGTTTTCAACGTCACGAAGAAAAGACAAGAAATAAATAAACCTCGTGGCAGCGTTAAATCGAAAAAATCACAGACCCAGTTGAATGGATGACAAAAGGAAATTGACTCCAAAAAATGAAGGTGTCTTAAGTGAGTGTTCGTAAATGTGACACGTCTTAAAACTCTCTATTGTACGCTGCTAACACTAAATTTGGTTCATGCCAGTGCTTGGTAGTGGTACTATCGAGTTCACTGACGGTCTCCCACTATTCACCCTTATGCTCTAAGTAATAAGGTTGAAAAGTAGTCGACCGTCCGTGCACTCGGTAGTGCATCGGCAAATTGGGAATTTATTAAAGAATGCGAGTTAATTCTTTAATACTGCTTTGTTCGAAGGCTCTCATAAGTAATTATGCTATCAAAAGCCATTAATGATTGGAATTGGATTTTTTTTTTCATTTTGTTTAGGGCCTTTTGTCATGGTGTTACCATACTTCTTTCGTACCTAAATTATGTTTTCCTTTTTGTGTATTGGTACCTTGTTTTTCTAAAGGTGTATTCATGTAAATTGTATCATTTAATTGTGATTCTGTGTGTTGTGTCTTTTGTGTGCACTAAATAAATAGTTTATCTATCTATAAAAAAAATAACCTATCACAAAACTGACAGGCAGTTCAAATAGAACAGAAGGCTATTAAATCACACCGACGCTTCTCCAATCTTAAATATCCATATTATCCATCCACAAACAACAAAGTCATATTAAGTCATATTTTAGGAGCCGCGATTAACCTGTCAGTGAGTCCTATTTTCGGATAATAAAAATATAACAATGACCCAGATGGTAACAATGACGTAATTAAGTGAATTTGACGTCGCGTGTCTCTATTCGCCATTGTGATGGCGACTGGCAAAATCTGTTAGTAAGTAACCAGCAGCTCTTGGAAACTAATTATATTTAATGCTGGGAGAAAATTTGTCTTTTAGTTCAGTTTGAGTTTGGATTGAGAGGATTAGTTCGTATTCAATTAGCAAGTTCTTCTCCGTTGAACAGGCTAAGAAATGAAACGGACAGAGTGTATAAAAAAATCTTCATTGGCTGGCTTATTTGAAAGACTATTCGATCTTTTTTTTCATTCCGAAATTGAAATGCAGAAGATACGCCGTCTGGCCAATTCGGCTGTCAATGAGTTCCATTTTTAAAAAAGCAGTTTCAAGACGTATTGAAAATAAATACAGGGCCAATTACTCATAATTATTTCAATCATCGAAAAATATAGGACCAAGGCACAAAACAATTGAAAATCACGACAAAAAAATAAATGAATGATCATTCATTCATTTATTTTTGTGCACAAATTATAAGTGGCCTCCTCTCAATAGTCATTGGCCTTCAACCTAAAACCTTGCACTTGAGTTAACGTGTAGTCTTCGAAAACGTTAATTAACCAAAATAAAAATAAACTTCCGCATAATTGCATTAATTTCACGGTGTTTTACGCCAATTGAGAATTTCGCAGACCGATGCATCTTGTCATTATGATGCCATTGTAGCATTTTTAAAGGTTAAACCAGTTTTAGACTGTTGAGGAAAATGAGGTAAATTTTAGATTTTTAAGAATGCCGATTGTTAACATTTTGCTTTTCGAATTGAAATAACAAATTTTATTTTTAATTCTTGGTAAACTAAATAAATATTTTATTAATTAAAAACTATTAAATGAAATAAATAAACTAACAACAAACTATAAAAGGACATCAAAAAACTCCTCCTCAACGCTGTCAGCCGGTAATGTACCCGAGAGACTGAAGGCGTTGCCACGTTGTATGGCAACACTGGCAACACTTAGCCTCTGAACAAGGTAAAAGCCAATTTTCGAATTTGATTATTTATTATATTAGTAGCTAAAATAATAATAGGAACATAGGTTGGTTAAAAGTGGGCACTATTCTAAGGGAGTGAAGAACTCATATGAGCAACTTTTACTACGGGACTCATCATCAATCTCCTGCTTTTATTCCAATTTATTTGTGGTCGGCGCAGCATGTCTTTTTCTTCCATAATTCATTAAATTACACGTCATCTCAGCAGTCACCTACTATGGGACTATAACCATCAAATATGATAAAAATTAACTGCAGTTGCCTACATTTTTCGAGTTCCGCGACCAATAATGTATGGTGCAGCAGATTCTCTTTTTGCGATTTCATGGTCTGTCCCATAGTAAAAGTTGATCATTTTCATGAGTACTACATGCCCTTAAAGTATTGCCAACGTTTAACAAATCACCCAGTATTAGTCCACAGCATCTTTTCTCCTGACACCTATAAAGCAGCAGGCTCGCCTCCTATTACCTACAAGTATTTATATGAGACAATTTAACGAGTCTTATCAAACGGTATCGTGTGAGCCAGTTACTGGGTTTTGGAGGTTATAAAGGCAGCCACTCCATTTAAAATACTGGTACAGCGGGATACGCTGAAATCAAAAACCAACTTAATTGGAAAAATGAAGAAGACATGGTACTTTAAGCTTAACTGGTAAAATGGCTATCATTTCCGCCTGTCGAACCCTTCGGATTATACAAGCACAATGTCATGTAAGTAATGTACCGTATGTAAGTATGTTATTGAAAACGGCCGTAAGTGAGTGATAACTTACGGCCTTTTTCAATAACTTACTAACAGTTAACGGAACGTTGCTATCGCAGATAAACAGTTAAAGAAACATCAACTGTCAACCCTCCGAGAGACAGATAAGTGACGTGGATAGGATATTCCTATCAATTCATTGCTAACTTTGTTTATAGAAACTCCGATAGCTACTAGAGTAAGGTATATTAACTAGTCGTTATACGTAAGTAAGTTATGGAAAACGGCCGTTAGAAGATTTATCTAATGATTAACTATTACATCAGTGACCGAGGTTATGTACGATTGTACACAAACGCACGTGACGCATGACTCAGCGGTAATGTAGTCATGCCAGTCATTTGGGAAAGTGTGTGAATGCCAACTGTCATGTGATCTACCTTTTTGGGGTACCGTAGTCGAATGGAAAATAAACTGTGAGTACGACACGCATTTGGCCGGTTTTTTTTTTACCACCGATTAGCACTGTAAGTAAGTATAGTAGTGATAGCCTAGTAGTGTGACCGTCGGACTGCCAAGTCACAGGTCTCTACTTCAAACCCAAGGCACGCACCCCTGATTTTTCGGATTCATGTGCGTATTATATAATTATCACTTGCTCCGGTGAAGGCAAACATGAGTGATGAAACCTGCATGCCTGAGAGCCAAGTCAGAGACCCATGGGCGGCGGAAAAACTCTGACACCAGGTTAGGCACTAACCACACGATAAAGAAGAAAGCACTGTAAGTTATATTGTCAGTGTTACGAACTTACGACTAACTCTGTGGCCATCTTACTAAGACTATTGTAATATAATTTCAAATGAGATATTACGATAATTCAGTTTCTTATTCGATGCTGTAACATGATAATATTGTAAAACCATCTCATTTTAAAAGATTAACCATGGAGTTCCTGGCCGGTTCTTCTCCATAGGAAACGACCAACCCGATAAATGATGAATGTGAATCTTACGAAGACCGCATTAGTAACAGAATTAATCAATGGAAAAGCGGAAAAATCTACAAGTTTGATGAACGTAGGCGAAACAAAAGAAGTATACTATCAAAAGAAGTATGTTGTATGCAAACTGTTCGGAGAGTTTTTACATGTTGTTGATAAATAGACTTTGAATAAATAAATAAAATGACGGGTTCCGTACCGTCGTAGTAGGGGAACCCCCTTTATGTTGTTGTTATAGCGGCAACAGAAATACACATTCTGTGAAAATTTCACCTGTTTATCTATTACGGATCATGAGATACAGCCTGCTGACAGACAGACGGATAGCGGAGGCTTAGAAATAGGATCCCGTTGGTAACCCTTCGAACGTAGCAGGTGGTGTCCTGGTAAATTCCGCCTAACCACATGGAAAAACGGCTTGACATTACAAAGGTACAACTACAAGAGCATAAGCTCTGGTCTAAATAGTGAGAATACCACTATGAAAGACAAGTCGTGAGGGCTAGTTTAAATATGTAGGCCAATTACAATAATAATTCTTACCTAAGCCGTACAGATATTAATGATACAAGATATCAAATGAGCACAATGACGCCCTCTATGCAGCACGTTCATATATTACGACTTGAGATAGACAAGTTTACGACAAAACTGAATTAAAAATCAATATCAATTAAAATAGCTATTCAATTGGAACGATAAAGACAAACTTGATCAGTTATTATGGTGTGTGACCGTTGACTACACATTTTTATTAAAGAAAGACAGAGAAAGAAACGCGCTGTCTGTCCCTACGTATGCTTAGATCTTTAAAACTTCGCAACGGATTTTGATGCAGTAGGAACTATTTAAATTGTGTGTTGATAACATTATTCAAAACAAAACAAAAGATTACAAAAATACATGATTACCAGAAACAATAACAATAAATAGTTTTTTTTTTTTAAAGATTACAGTTCGTCTACTACGTACAAATTTCTGTCCAACAGATATGCTTTTAGCTTAGCCTTAAAAGAGCAAGTGTAAAATAAGATTTTTAAGTCCGCTGGCAGTCTATTAAATATTTGGACAGCTTGGTAATGAGGGCTATGCTTGACAATGTTGAAATTTGGTACAACTTTATTTTTAAAATCCTTCCTACGAGTGCTTTTCCTGGCTGTTCTTTCTTCCTCAGACTCGAATTGATGGACATATGTTTTAAAATTAACTAGCAAAACAAGTATGTATAAGCTGGGCAATGTTAGAATATTTAAACGCTTAAAATGAGATCGACAGCTGTCTCTTTGTGAAATTCTGACAATTGTACGTATTACTCTTTTTTGGAGAATGAAGGCTCGTTGAGGTAATCCTCAACGAGCCTTCATTCTCCAAAAAAGAGTCTCTCGTACTCGTAGGCTATGGTTATAATTAACCATAGCCTTTCCCCCAGAACTGTATACTGTATCGAAGTCTGGATTCAACAAGAGCATAATATACCATCTTTAACTGTTCCGTATTTATTTCGTCTCTCAATTTCCTCAACGCATAACACGCAGATGATATAGTGGAGTCTATGTGTGCTAGCTCCTTTTTCCAGTTTAGCAAGTCATCTAAATGGATATCCAGAAATTTGTCATCTGTCACTAATTCAATTTTATCATTGTTGAGAGTTATATCCATATTATCCTTATTACCTGCAGTGCATCATCAAGATAATTGTTTAGTGCACAATGTATATACAGGGTGTAACAGGACTCTTCACGAAGCCGTCAACCACGCATTGTGTACATGTTCAACACAAGCGAATGATTTCCAAAACTGTCTCTACAAAGAAAGTGTATCTACGAGGAACAATTCAACGAGACGACGCTTCCAAAAATCGTCTTGCATCATATATTGTAGGTATTTACTGGAAAACGGCCTACCTACTGATTACGAAATAGTATCAAGTGTGATGACGAAATTCATTGGAATTACAATGCCGGCCGAATGTCATCAAAGTGATCGCAAAACTACGACAGACGAATTCTTAATCAAAATTAGCTTCTTGTGTTTTCTAAGTAAGACTTCTAGGTCACCTATTGTAAAATCTGCATTTTTGTAGTACGCAGTTCGGAAGGCAATAGGCTAGCCCCCTACCACACATGGGACTTGAACATAACTGACGAAATATGGGTGTACTAGTAGGTACACCGCTGCCTAACCCCTTCAGGATTACATGCGTGATGTAACCGAACTACTTTAACATATAAAGTAGTTCGGAAGGGTGTCGATGAAACCGCTGAAAGTCCCACTATTTTTGTTGCAAGTTTTAATATGCTCGTCACACGTCGATCTGGCCAATGGATCGTCTGAGTTTGAACCGTTTCTTCTCATATTGTTTCATAATTCGATTTTTTTTTGTTATCTTTACCAATTAGCTTTGCTTCTCTTTAATGAAGATGAATATATTGCATAATCCCATTAATATAGATGGACAAAAAAAAAACGCTTTGTTAAAAAATAAATTTTAACACAGCGTTCAGTACGTCTAACCAATGGTATCCAACCAAAAAAACACTGATTAAAGTGATTTTATTTTGACCTAAGACTGTATCTCATGAACCGTGATAGCTATAGACAGTTGAAATTTTCACAGATGATGTATTTTTGTTGCCGCTAAAAAACAACAAATACTAAAACAGAATAAAATAAATATTTAAGGATTGGTTGGGGGCTCCCATACAACAAACAAGTTTTGTTATGTTTTTTTTTTTTACATTATGTTAGGGAACAGTTCGTGCGCGAGTCGCGAGTTTTTTGTTTTGACAGAATTCATAATTATTTTTCCACCTCACTACTTACCGAAGTGTTGCATATTTTTTGTTTAATCTTTGACATTATTAGTGTACTCTCTGCATTCAGTACCATCTACTGGCATCTCCATTGTGTTTGACCAATCAACCCAATAATTGATGACCTCTACGTTTTTACTAACACTGTTCTACGGTCCTACAACTGTTTTATACTCCGTCCTTCAGACAATGCATGGTTGGTTAAAGTGTATCGTTGATAATATCATTTCACGGATGGATAAATGTCACGCATTCACAATTAAATGGAGTGCGAAAATTGTTGTTTATATTTTTTAGGTCGTCGGACATTGTTTGTCATCAAGGTTTTAGTTCGTAATATGGAGCAGGCAGTAACCTTATGCTTTGAAAAATGGGCGAGGAAATCAATCATGTATGGTTGCTGATACTTTTGTTTGATTGACTATAATATTTAAAGGACGAATTCCACCAACGAAATTGAACACGATCAACGCGTTTAAACTGCGCTCAAGAGTTGTCAATGTTAATATTTCATAGTAATTATTCAATCAATCATTTTATTATCAGGCTACTGAGGCCCACAGATAAAATGCACAAAATAATCTTAAACAATAATAAAATATTATAAACCTTATTAAACTATAACTATACCGGTAATTCACTCTCGTCACGTCACGTCCTAGGAAACGTCGATATAAAACACCTTTCGGCCAAAGGTCCTCTTTCAAGAAGGTGGATTAATAATGACACTGACAGCGCAGCGTACTTAGTTGTCCGGAATGCCTTCAGTTCCTTTGGTGAAATTCGTAATAACACGTGACCGCTTTTTTGCGTGAATCAACTTCAATTTCCTCTGTACAGGAATCTTTTTCGTTTTTCTCGTAGATTGATTAATTTAATTAACTTTGTTAAGCTGCGTATTACAGGAGCGAGTTAAGTTTTAATTAACTTTTCATTTAATTTTCGTGGAAGTCAAACATCATTAAAAAGAATAAATAAGACTTTATCGTTGTTTAGGGTCAAAGCTTTGCTCGAATTTCAGAGAAATCCACTAAACGATGGCAACAGTCCAAGTTTAATCAAACTTTTAAATCTTTACGTATCTTTTATATAAAAATGGTGCCGATTGTACAAAAAAGTAAGTTTGGCCTACACAAAAAAATATGGGCCGTAGAAGGAATATAAAATAGGACGAAGCGGGAATAAAATAATTAAAAATTAAATTTTGTGACGAAGGAAGCATATTGTTTGGGACGACCCAGGATTTTTTATGTGGGACGAAACTCAGTGGGCCGAACGAAGCATAAAGCTTTTTACGATGTCAGTATGACTTTGACAGTCATTGCGGGTAAGCAGAAAGAAGTTCGAAAGTCTTACAACCAGTTTTACCAAGGGGTACTGTATTACCCAGTACTAATTGGGTTGTGAACTTCAGATAGGCAGTCGCTCCATGTAAAGCTTGCTAGTATTACCTAAAACAAGAACTAACTATGGCAAAAAAAATATAACCTTTGAAGGAGCACAGCTCTATAATAAATTACCGTCCTGTATAAAACCATCTACACTCTTTCAATGCATTCAAAACTCAACTTAGCCAGCACATAATTGCGGATCGATCTCTTCTGGAGAAATGAATGCATTGGATAGGTTACTATCTTGTAATACTGATGACGAATTTTTTGTAACCTTTAAATGAATGTTTTTTACTTTTGTTCTCAAGTAAGTGACACATGACTTTATTGGGAATAAAGTTTCTTTAAACCGAAAATACTGGTACTGCTGCATTCGGTTAGACTGAAAGCCGATCCCAACACAGTTGGGAAAAGGCTGGACTGATGATGATGATGATCCTTAAGAATGTCAGTATGACTGTCATTGCGGGTAGTCAAGACGAAGCTCGAAAATCCTACACGATGCCGTCTGGAAAGAAAGACTGTTGTCTTTCTTTCCAGACGGCATCGTATTACTGTGTTACTGCATTATGGACGTCAGATAGGCAGTCGCTCCATGTACAATACTGGTACTTATCTACATGCGGTTAGGCTGGAAGTCGACTCCAGCATCGTTGGGAAAAGGATATGAAGATGATGAGGTCAGCAGCACAAACAGTGATAAAAAGATAGCCAAGCAGTTAGGACAGGGTTGTCTTTCCAATCCAAGGTGCATTGTCGTCAGTGCCGGATTAGCCCATAAGCAAATTAAGCAATTGCTTAAGGCATCATATCTTGGGGGACCATAGAATAAATTTTGCTAGCACATGAAAGGTAAGGCTGTTTGAAAATCCGCGCGTATTAAATGTAATACCCGTAAAAGTCGCAAGTAAATAAACAAATTAAAAATGCTTAGATTTTTATTGTATGTAGTACCAGCTCCACATATCTCTTTCGTCTTTCATAAATATTCTAAGGTACGTAATGCTATCTTGTTGTAATAAATACGTTTTTTTTTTAAAGACAGATACTATGTTACTTATGGATGGGTAGGGGGGGAAGCAAAGGCATGGATTGCTTAGGGCATCAAGTAGTCTTAACTGATTTGCGTATTACTTATTATTTTGTACCTCGAAATGAGCTCTGACCCTATTGATACAGCCTCTATATTTATGTCACATTATTCGTAAAATCTTAAGGTCTTCATTAATTATGCAGGTTGTCCTTCCCACGCCTATAAAATACGATTGCCTACAATTACCATGTGAATACGGAAATATAAATTCGAGTTTGATAATATCTGTCAATAATTACGTATTTTGTAAGTTTCTAAACCTTTTCGTATTTGGGGGTTCCGAACTTCAAAATATAATTTAAAAAAAATGAAGCCCGCCTGCAAAAAAAAAATCAATTTAAAAGTAATGCACTAAAAATTAAGCGCGCGGTACTCCTGGACACGGCTCGTATTGTTAGGAGGTTCCTCTCTCTGAAGCCCTGACCGCCGGTAGCTTGGACCCTGTTCCCGATACCGGTGGCTACAATTTTTAATACTTTTATATTGTTTTTATTAATATTTAAAACTGTATTAGATTTGTACAGAGATAAATAAAGGAAATAATAATAATAAATAAAATAACCAAAACAAGATTGAGAATAGAAAACAAAATTAAAATTAACTATAAACAAAGTAAACTCTACTTCGGTTTTACATACTATATTATGAGCTGTAAGCCTAAGTTTAGTACCAAAGCGGAACCTATTAAATGTCTTTTAGTTTATAATTTGCAATTGGGTCCCTCCTGTTACTAAACATACCCTTCCTTGGCAGTCGGGTAAAAAGGATCCCATATAGGATCACTCTGTTGTCAGTCTATCTGTCTGCCAAGAGCCTTTTTCTCCGGAACGCTTAGAGATTGTCAAATCCTCGAGTCCACGGTCTCTTTCAGCTGTGAATTTGTAAGTCAACGCGATAAAAAGACATACCGTTTATGTCGATCTATCTTGCGATTTCACAAGGCAATCAAAAATAGGGTACTTCCCGTTGACCTAGTTTCTAATAGAATACTCTTGATTTCAAGTACATCATTAAAAAGGTATAAATTGCCATTGTATAATACACAACATTGTATAAAATTGAATGTCTTTGATATAAAATGACCCAGGCCGACTTCGCAGCTTTCACGTAGGTATATACACAAATTAATACAACTAAAGTGTCTGTTTGTAATTTGAAAATAACAGCTTTTTACTGAATGCGGAAAGTATATACGGTACATAAAACAAAAGAACATTTTTGTTTGCCTGTCCGTCTCTCTGTCTGTCGGTTTGTTTGTACCCGCTTATCTCCGAAACGGGTGGACCTGGGCCTGGAGTAACTTAGGTTAGATTTATTTAGAAAAAAAGGATTAGGGATCCGTGCAAAAAAACTCTTGAAATTGTTAACAAAATCGGATTCGAATATTTTTGTATTTTTTTCCCGCGGACGAGATTCGCGGGCAACAGCTAGTATTTAATAAAAAAAACGTAAGTAAGGAAACCTTCTCTTAGAAGCTGTTTTTTTTTTATATGGCGGGAGGCGCTCTTTTACATCACAATTTACCACCTTTCTTACATAGCTAATGCTTATATCTATCATACTGTTATGTTTGAATCATATACAATGTTATACGGTGTAGGTATTTAGCTCTGTTTGCTATCCTGTATAAAGTTTTTTAATTTTGTCTTAAGTGATCCTTTACTAACTTTAACTTTTTCTCTTAATAAAGTCAAGTTCATCTTTCACAAAACCTCGTGCTTCAATTAATTCATTAGTCAGTAAGCAATTAACAGATTTGTTGACGAGTAATCCATCAACAATCTAAACAAGGTGAGGAAATCAACATTTTTCTTTAATTATTCAGTAGATTATGCAAAAGAAACTATCCATTCACGATAAAACACAATAGACAATCAAAGGACGTCTGATTTATATTTAAATTTGCTCGAATTATGCTCTTAAATGGCTCAAAAAGGCAAATAATAAGTTATTTGAAGGGTGGCAATAATTGGATCTCCTGCTGGCGATGAAACTCCGGTCGGACACATACAGGAATTAAAATGTGTCATGGACGACGAAAATCAGTGATTTATGTCACTAGCATTTACTCGCGGCTTCGGTCCCTTTGTACGGAAATCAAACCACGTGAACATTTTAAATGTAGGCAACAAGACTCGGGAATAATGTACCTTCCCGTTAATGAAAAAAAAATCGGTACCGGATCAATAGTTCCGAAGACGACACTTTTATTTTTCGGTTTAGAAATCATCAAATAACTCCTCCCGCTCTGGGCGGAGCAGGAGAACCCATCCATGTTCCTTCTTTGGCCCTTTGTGTTCCAGGGCCGTGGTATCTCTTTCGAACAGTCCCGCAACCCTGGCAGTAGATGAGCCTTACATACAAACTTACAAACAAATTTTACCTCTTTGTAATTATGTACAGATTTTTTATTTATTTATAGATCAATCTCGTGATTATGCAAATATGTATTTTTAGAATCTCTTTATAAATACATGAATATTTACATAGTCAAGCTCGTGTTAGGTGTACTTACATATATTTTTATACAAACACACGCGAATTACTTCCTACATTCGCACTTGACAATTTCCGAAACGTCCGTGGCCGTGATTATATACTTGTAATTTGACCTTAACTATTAATGTTAGAGCGCTGTTTATGTATTTAACTGTCTATGTACATACAATGGACGTAAATTAGCGGCAAAGCTGTGACATTACACAAAAAATCATATCATCATGCCTGTTCATCCATGCCTCATCATCCCTGAAGTATTAGGCAGAGGTAACCAACATTTCGCCAATAATGTTTAAGACCCAAGTATTAGAAGCCATCGATCGGGGATAATTCCAACCATTGGGTTGCTATTAATAAATTTCCAATGGTAAAACCCAATAATACTTTGACTGATTTAGGAATCGGACCCAAGACCTTATACTTAGCAGTTAAATTAGCAATACCTACAATGTAACAAAGTCCATGAAAATGTACTTAGGTACTGGTGTTCACGGTCCATGTTTTTCAGTTTTTACTTCTAACCACACTCGACTAAGTACCGCTAGCGACACACAACGAGGAGAATATATCATACTATTATCAGATACGACGTAAAATAAAGCCCTATATATTTACCATGCCCATTTGCATTCGTCGGTTTATATAAAAAATGGTAAGTACCCTACCCTGCAAGTCTTTGACCTTGATCTAGAATCTAGATAGAATATCTCAGTTACCATCTTAAACGGAATGCATTCTTCCACGTTCTTACTTAGTTTTATTATATTTTCTGTGAGTCAAACTCAAACCACCTTTTTTTTTTGACAGATCATTTATTGTTCTGGTTATAACTTTGAAGGTAGAAAAAAATAAAAAGTCGTTATATGTCTCGCACAGGACAAAACAAAATGGAAATTAACAATAAAACAAAATTATATAAAAAAAAGTAAACATTCTAAAAATAAGACAAATTAAATTGGTCCGGAACGAAACCAAAAGGCTATCTAAGCATGGTGTGGAAACATGAAAAAAAAGGAGGATTCATAATCTTAATTTCATGCTCTGTGGTTATTATTAACTAGTCTGGAATATAAATCTTTACAGATTCATGAAAATTAACAGTTATTTAAGTAAAAAGAAAATAGTTTATCTTTTCAGAAAAAAAAATGTTTTTATTTTTATTTTATTTTTGTTTCCAAGCAAAGAGTCCTAAAAACGGTATATTTTTGCGCCAAAGAACACTCTCAACACATGTTTTATAACAAAAAGTAAAAGAGCCAGTATTTTTCTTCCTTTTTATTCGAAAGGAAAAACTTCAAGGGAGAATTTTATCTTATTTTATTTTATGAGCGAGCACCTAGAACATGAAAGGCGAGTATGATGAATATAAAATAACTTCCTGTCTTCAGACTTATGCGGCACACAATTTTAGGCCGATCCTGTGTATTTCAATGCTCAGAGGAGAGGCCACTGCACGAGAGCGCGGTGTAAACGTAACGTACGTACGTAATAACGTAATGTACGCAGTAACGTAATGTACGTCGATTTGAAAATGCGAAATCATAAAGCTTCCGAAAAAAAAAAACTTCCAGCGATCTGTGGTTGACTGTAATACTTGGTTAAAATGAATTACCGAAAAATTAATATAAAATTAACCGGTAAAAAATATTATATTTCACAAACAAACATGAGCTTATTCAAATTACAATTCTACGAAAAATAATAAACTAAATTTCCAAAAAAAAATACCAAACTTCCGAAAAAAAATACTAAGTTTACGAAAACATGTTATGCTAGAATAATCGTTCTTTCTTAATTTTATTTATTTAAGCTCTGTAACTTATGATGCAAGAGCAAGCGAAGCGAGCTCGGGACTTGGGGCATCCCGATGTTAGGTTAATTTACTTTATACCCTGCAGACGCGGGCCCTACGTAGACTACACCTTATTACATTTTGATATTTATCTTGACGTTGATTTTATTCCTGTTTTATTAATTTTATAGGTTCAAATGCAATTTAAGCTGGTGGAAAAATATTACGTGAGCAAAAATGCTGTAAGTATTGATTTACAGAATTTTCAGTATTTGATTCGGTCGTTTCTTTGTACTTTCAGTTGTCGCAAGATTAGTATTTAAAGAAGTTCATTTCATATTTTTGGTATGCTCATTTTTTTTTTCGGAAATTTTATTACAACCCTTTTAAAAAAACAATACTGGTTTCACATATAATATTTTCATAATTTTAAGAATTTATTCATATCTATGAATGATACTAATTGTTGCTAGAAGATAATGGTATTTCCGATTAAAAAATCGACGTAGGTATTTAATACCGCGCGCTCGTTCGCGTGCTCGTGCTTCAGATTGGCTATGAGTGTAGATATCGTTTCTACTTTCTATAATGGTCCCAACCCAAAATGATAAATTAGCAACAGACATAATAAGACTATTATCAGGCTTATCAGACGCTATGAAAGCATCTTTATCGATTTAAAAACATAAGGACCTTATACGTACTCACGGCAACCAATAATAAGCTGTACTAAAAAGTATAATCGGATCTCTCATTGTACGGGAAATCTATACAAAGCGAGGCCATGTTGTACTGGATATTTATACTTGATATGTCGCCGCGTGTACCATCATTGTTTTGTTTTATATTAATGTGTTGTTTGCCACTCACCCCGCATTATGGCGTCGGGTTTCAGAGCGCCGATACTATTGTTTAGCAGTTAAATGCGATAATGGCTGCGAGAAAACATAGGAGCAAAGAGGTTCCTTTAATTAACACGATACCTTTAAGTAAGTACTCGTTGGTACCTATGTTTGTTTTGTTACCAGTTGAGAGTTGTTTTTGTACTGGGATTTCTTATTGTAAACGATATATTTTAGACAACGGAGATTTTTACCAGGGGTGTGTCTTTTGGCGCAATCGGTATTTCATGATTTCAGTCCGAAATTGCCGACTGCTGGGTATAGAAATATCAATTTCTGTCAAATAGATATTTAGATTTTTACATAAAAGTTTTCAAAAAGTGCGTCATCTAACTGCTCTAAAAATCAGCAAAAGCTTGCCAGCTCTTTTGTGGGTCCGGTAAGAAGACGGTCAGAAACAATATCCTGCACGGAAATCTACTCACAACAATTTAATGAAGCACTGAGAAACAATAAGCAAGTATGTATGTTAATACTTAAAGTACACATATTAAAAAGGACTGTATGACTGCATCACAATTGCAATAATGCATGCAGATAAGTTTTTTATCGACTACATTACCCACCACATGACGTCTATTAAAACTGAGTTCAAGGAATGTAAAGAACACAAATACCACTCTGGTTCCGGCTAGAAAAACCAAGTAATTGATACCATAAGAATGCGGATTACATACATATTGTAATCCCAGTTGACAACAAACAAAAAATGATGTAACAAAGAGTAGAATACTTAATGTCACTTCGGAAAATCTCGTTCACTACTGTCATTCAATGAACGAATGAATGAATGTATTCTTGTCACGTCCGCGTCCCCCGCGACGATACCAGAGAGCGACGAAATATCAAACGTGCCTACAACCGGATACCAAATATCCGGGAACCTATATTATACAACAATGAGATCCGAATTATTATGAAATATTTATACACGGAGAGGAAAGTTTTATGGGATGAAAAGGCACACTGTGGAAATCTTACGACAATAGCAGTGTCCTATATATAGCAGATTTTGAATGATCTGGTGAATAGATTTTTTTTGCGCTCACGCGTGTAATTCCCGAAGAGTAAGGTAGAAGTGTACTATTAAAGAATCCCACATTTCGCCAGTTAAGTTTAAGTCTTATGTCTTTTTCGTGTGTTTAGTGTTTAACCTGGTGTCAGAGTTTATATGCCGTCCATGGGCCTCTGACTTGGCTTTATATGCCGTCGAGAAATAATCTCTGAGGCATGCTGCTGTCCTCACTATGTTTTCCTTCACCGAAGCAAGTGATAATTATACAATACGCACATGAATTCGAAAAATCAGAGGAGCGTGACAACCCAGTTAGTACTGGATAATACGGTAGCCCTTGGGTAACACTGATTAATACCTGTAATGTCTGTCAAAGATCTACAAATGACAGCAGGGCTTAACGTGCTTTCCGAGGCACGGAGGAAACTAGGTATGTTATGATGGTCACCCATCCATAGACCAGCCTTGGCAAGCGCGGCTTAAACTTGTTCGATTCGTGCATCTGTTATAGCGACGAGCGCCTCTCCCCAGTAAAACCAATATTCACTTAAAATAAATATCAGTCACATTGAATACGTTTAAACGGAAAATTCAGTAAGAAGAACGCAATGCCTACTAAGATTTTTTGCACAAACCAATATAATTTGTGTTTTTTGCCTATTATGGCAAGAAGTGAAAGTCATCCTCTTGCTCAATTACAGTCAGACCTTGGACCAGGTCGCACGTTGTCCTAATTCGTCACACTGACTATCAAAAGCTATTTTTATTGCCCGTCCATGACTCAAAGTTTCCTTTAATTCCATTGTTCTTGAAAGTGGTGAGGCAATTAATTGCATTATTTCGTGTTTGTCTAGGTATTTAAATTGTGTGATGATTGATTAAGTATATTTTACATTTAAATTGTGTGATGATTGATTAAGTATATTTTACATTTAAATTGTGTGATGATTGATTAAGTATATTTTACATTTAAAATGAAAATATATACATACAATTCAGGCGATTTAGAACTGAGAATACGGGTCATAAACTGATCGCTTTAGCAGCATTATATAGGATAATATGTGAATCACGTTTAAAAAAATATTAAAAAAGTAGCAGACGGAGGTGATACTACGAATTGTCAATTTGAGATCATTTTAAAAATTGTGACGTAATTTATTTTAATTTCATTTATTCATTTTTTATACATATTTTTTTAACATCTTTAAATATTTCTTAAAAAAATCCATTTAGAATACATTTAAAAATATAAAAAATAGTAGTCCGCAGGTGTCGGGAGCTAGGTTATTATTATAATTGTTATGATTCTGCAAACCCGGCCATTTTAGGCCACCAGATTTTGTTACAAGCCGGGATTGTGTGAAAATATTACATTTTCCAGTTTCCATTATTTTTTTCCATTCCATTTCCAGTTGACATTGTTGACGTCTGTGTTTCAGTTAAAAAACACACCATAAATCAAAATAATAGTAATCAATTCGCGGAAATACCTTAGTACCTAGGTACAAATTCATTACATTAATCACTTATTTACCTAGGACTTGTGTAAATCGTTTCCACGGAGTGCGACCACAAATTACAGCTAGTAAGTACCTAATTAATGACAAAATGTTAAAAAAACATTTAACTATATATACCTACGTACTACCTAATTAACTTTATACAACACTATTATATCCTTTGGTACGATAGGAAACACGTCATATAATACAAACAATTAATTAACTGTGCTAATTCTCAATAAATAAGTTTCCATGGTAATATTGGAAAACCCCTATTTAATCCCACTCATAGTGCCTAACAAGTTAATTGTATTTAATACTCAATAAAGCAATAATACTTATTGCTATATAACATTGCCATTTATTGGCTACAGTGAGACACAGAGTGGTTTGTGTAATCTTTAATAACCCTGAGTGTAAATAACTCCACCATGAAATAATGATTGAAACATTAACAGATCAATTTAAGCTATGTAGTTATGTACTTGTATCAAGTGCAGAATTTTTTTAGTGGATTAAAAATGTTATTGATTTTCTAAAAAGAATTAAAAATGTTGGCAATTTTTCGGTCTTCAATCCAGCTGGATCATCACCCACAGCCCGACTTCACCCACTGCTGGGTATAGGCCTCTCTTCGCTTGTGCCAAGCTCCAAGCTCCTGTGCGAACCTCATCCTGAATTTAACTGCGATGGCAACTATATCGTCTGCCGATGTTGCCAACGGACGACCAATTGGATAACGCTATTTACAAAGTCCTAAATACCTAAATCAAAAACATGCACCTCCTCAACAACTCTGTCAATTTGATTAACCAAGCCTCGTCAAGTAACCTGCACCAATTTAACAAACCTCATTGAATATATCGGTCAGTAGACACACGGAATGCGGTCCAGTCATGTGGCTATCAAGTGTTCTACGATGTCATACTTCGAAATATTCTATTATATAAATAAAGCCTTTAAAACTTTAAAGTTTACATACATTATCTGTTGCTGGGGAGTTTATTCTATCATTTGTTTTCCTCAGTTACACGTAATAAATAGTACGCGGTGAAAGGTGGGTGTTTTGGGGACTAAGTAATTTGTGGCGTACAAAGTGTTGATTCCAAGCCCTTATTTTGATAGTTCTGTGCTGCCCAAACTTAATATTAATCCTATGCTATGTAATGAGCAATATTCGTTTAAAATTATGTGTTTGTAGTCACGTTTTCGAAAACGGCTCTGGACGATTTCAATGAATGTTGCAATATAGATAGGGGTTTACGGGGGCGAGCTAGGCCGTATCTGGGAAAATCGTTTTCTCGAATAATGTATTATTTACGTATAAACGTTCGGGAATAAATTCTGAAAATGAAAACTGCATCAAAAATCGTTGCGTAGTTCAGAAGAACAACGTGGTTACTCTTAGATACAAACAAAAATACAACTTTAATATAAAACATCTAATGAAATAATTATGTAACAGATATAGGTAGATGAAACATCGATATCGAAATAAAAAGAATCAAACGCATGGAGATGAAAATGACGAACATTTTACTTTTATTGTTACTATAGTTCCGCGTTCTAGTCACGATTTTCATGCTAAAGGAGTTTTTATTTTACTTCTTTCTATTCAAAAAACTTTGTAGGTTTTTTTTGCAAAGGAGGTAACTTAAGGGTTTGTCGATCACGTGGGAGACGCACCGGGCGTCGGGGGCCATATGGTGGCCCCCGGCCACCATAGGCGCGGGCCTGTGGTCGGTGAGCTATGGGCTAGCTCGCCGTCCGTCCGTCTTATGACGACAGGCCGTGTCGACGGCGCGTTCGTGTTCCACGCGCGCCTCAAAGAGATGTCTGCAATAGGAAGGGGTCCGCAAAGAAGGGGCCGATGCCTGCCGGGGCTGCGGGACTGTACCGTGGCCCCGGATCACAAAGGGCGATGAAGGAACATGGATGGGTTTTAGTGAGTAAAAGTCTGACATTCCCTCCTGCTCCGCCCAGAGCGGGAGGAGTTATTTGATGATTTCCCAACCGAAAAAAAAGGGTTCGTCGATCATAAAATTGGTTAGTTATACCTAAATAAATGACAGTTTGGGTTGAAATTGAAACTTTTCTAGTAGTTTTGTCAAAAGCTCAGACATGAAACAGAAGCTTAGGTTAAGTATGTAATGTGCTTAAATAGCAAACTGAGGACTACGCGATTAATCAGATTTTTATGTAGATATATATATGTTATCCAGTATTTTGGACAATGTTACAAACACAATAAATAACATGACACCTTATCTTATAATGGTCCGCTGAAACACAAGGAGCCGTATCCACGTACTATGATCCTATTTAATTTGACTATTCGTAAATATTTACAATTCACGTAAAATAAACTTTCGGAAAGAATGGATATCATATAAAACTTTTAATTCTTACACTTAGCGTAGCCTATCATTGTTACCAAGGGGTCCAATACTAACTGGGTTCTGGAGGTAAGACAGGCAGTCGCTCCATGTACAATACTGGTATTCAGCTGTATTGTTAGATTGGAAGCCGACCATATATAGCCCTGTTCCAACTATGTTGGGGTCGGCCGATGATGATGACCTGATGAGTTAGCGTAGCTATTATATGGTGGTTCAATTCTGTGCTTGCTTTGGAGTTTTGGACCCAATTTAATTGGTGATAAAATCCGAAATCTAATCACAACTCCAACATCCGACATTCGAAGCCAGAAAGTCACCCAAGATCTAGTTTCCGGCATTATTCATTTTATTATGCCTTTCACTATTGTCACGACCACAAACATACAGGATACAGATCAATCAAACAGATACTTATTACGGAACTAAGTTCTTTATCTACAAACAAGTTAACTAATCCACTTGGCAAAGCGACAAAAAACGAACAAAAAAGGATTAAACTGTGTGTACGTGATCGCAATTTGAAAAGCTACTTGTTTTTTTTTTCTCTGGGTAATGTTTCGGAATGAGAGAAACAAAATACAGGTATAGATTTTTTTTTCGGCTTTTGTACAAGCTTTTATTTAACTACTTAGCAATGTTTGTATGTTTGTTTATGTCAAATCTTGCAACTGTATTTTAAAAACGTTAAGAGTGCGTTTCATTCATTCATTCTAAATCCAATATGGCGGACTCCCAAAGATGGCGGACCCATGACATGGGTATCAATTTCTTTTATCAATAAAAGCGTTTGAGAAGAAGAATACGAAAAAAAAATTACCTCACACCTGTGTTTAATAGCTTGTTTTTTTTGTTTTACTAAAATCTTGTTATAAACTGTGGAAAATGTATTTGAGAATGGAATAGCTGCACTACCAGTCAGTATTCTGTATTGCTTTTCACTGTACGGAATAAGTGTCCTTTTCTTTTGGTATGTACTGTATACGACTCCAAATTGTTTCAACATCCTATTCTTTCCAAAAGGTTTTCCTGTCTGCGAAGCAATTGAAGCTTACTGTAGCTGTTTTTAAATGCTGAAAGTCCATTGCAATTCGAGGAAACGTCGAATATTTCACTGTAGAGATTTTTTCGACGAATAACTGCGACAAATTCACGGAAAAACTTAAACGTTACTACGAACGTGTTAACCTGTATTCTGCCAGCTTGTTTGTAGGGTTTACAGGAATACTATAGGTAGCAATAGCATACCTTCAAGACTTATACTAGAAATGAACAAGCTTGAAATTCCACCGTCATTTGTCAGAAAAAAAAAACAAATATTCTCGTGTTAATGTCTATAATTAAAAAATAATAATGGTTCATAAGAAAAAGGCCATTATTACCACATAGTTATGACATAATTCTCAATAAAACAGTATCGTCTGCGTATTATCACGACTATGTCAAGGGCGATCGGGCTGATAGTGACCGTGGACCACACATACTTGGTGCCACGGAGTAGCAACGGACAGAAGAACAACTGGATGCAGTGGGCTCACTCATCCGTGAAGGCTACGCTGTTTAGTGCAGGGGGGTCGTCTACAACTTTAGTTATGATTGAATTAAGCGAGCTTGATATAACAGCCCTTATTACCAGTTACATAAACTGCAAAATTATATAAAAGAGTATTATTATTTGACGGCACGGTTGGCGCAGTGGCTGCTGCGCTGCGTGTCGCAGGTTCGATCCCCGCATGGAACAAATATTTGTATGATCTACAGGTAGTTGTTCCGGGTCTGGCTGTTTGTCGTGTTTGTGAATGTGAGTTTAAATGTTTTTAAACGCACCCACGATACAGGAGAAATTCAATAAGGTTTAAAAAAAATATTGAGATTTGTAGTCTATAACGTGTTTTTAACTCAATGACTTTCAAGACGTGAGTTCCTGAAAAATCTGTCTTCAAATTACAAGATTTTGAAGCAATTCAAATCTCTCTTACCTATTTCTCGTTACCATTAACAGATCAAAAGAGTTAAACCATTTTGTAGTACTGGGGAAAATCTTCGGCAAGGTTTTACTGTACTATATTCTCGGATAGAGCCTCCTTTGAATTTAATGTATTGTTTTCAGAAATCAGTTGTTGGGTAACAAAGGAACGTAAGAAATTGATTTGATTGTGTGTAATGTGATATGGATGTAAAGGCTAAATACAGAGATATAGTACGGAAAGAGGAGACATGCCCAGCTAAATCAATATACTAAAATTTATAAAGAGGTTTGGATATAGGAGGTAATCGTTGGAACGACTGATCCTATTCCGCAAATTCTTTCACTCATGGAAAGCTACGTTATCCCCATATGTCATAGACTATATTTAAAATGTTCCCGAGAGATAATCTCCGATAAAAACGGGAGCCGCAGAAAAAAGCACTCAAATAAAATGGAATGAAGGAGAAGAATTCTGTTTTTTTCTTTTTCTCGTTGCATTGTTGCAAGTGAGCCTTCTATACATCTCTATGCTGTGCGCTGGACCTTCGGCTTCACCGCAAACAATTGATGGGTTCGCAACATTATTAGGTTACATCCACTGATGACTGACATAATGCATGATCATACGGAGACATGATATTAGTTACCTACTTATTATACCTCTAAAGCTCTTCATGAAAGTGAGATGGTAGTTTCTGTAGGTATTAAAGTTTAGCTTCTACTTAATTATGAGACTCAAACTAGAAGCATTTATTTTAATTTACTAGCACTTTATAATTAACAAAGACGCGGTCATTAGTCTAACATGTTGAAGTTAGTTTCTCGTGCCAAAAAAAGTAGATTATAAACTCTACACTCTTTTATATAAAATTAATTATGATGAAATCCTGCTCGTCAGTCTTATTGTCTATAAGTCCGAAGCGACAAGAGGCTAGCCCGCAACTGCTATTTACCGGACACAAATCCGGACTCTGGGATACTACTGGATATTTCCAAATGAAAAATCCCAATAGCCTACTTTGCTCAACAACCAACGAGGTCAGTGAGAAATGCTAGTTTAGAGCCAGCTTAAAACTGACAGTCACCGCACAGCTAAAGCCGGTGGTTTTAGAAGCATACAATTTTGCACAAGATCATTTTATAATGAACAAGAGCACCTAGGAAGACTTTAGAAAAATCTTATTCTATGAGTTTGTAGAAGTTATAGTACTCAAAATAACTGTAGCATTGTAGACACAATATTTAAAGCCAACGTGTGCCGCTGCTCATTGTCTTCAAGTCCCGAGACATGAAAATTGTTAATTTAAAATTCAATCCGAGGTTCCGTCACGATCTGACTATCTGCAGCACAATCCACCGTGACGCGCTTCATAAACATTACCTATTTACCATACTGGGCTGGTTCAGCTGCGTGGCTCGGGGCTGGTCACGAATTTAGTGTTTCCCTATTTGTTTGCATGTTGCAATTCTTGAATCGACTTTGTGAGGTCTTGAACAATCCGGACTGGTTGGAGGTTCCACATTTTATTGGTTTGACTTACGACACAATTGAACAAAAGTAGATACAATCAAATCAAAAAAAAGAAAGTGGAAGTGGGCGGGCCTTATATGCCGTACACTGGATTGAAGATGGGGGAAGAAAGTGCTGGAGACCACGGACGGGACGGACAAATGTGGGAATACAACTGACTAGGTGGACAGACGATCTCATTAAAGTGGCCGGAAAGAAACTGGAGAGCCATGACACAAAACCGCTAAAAGTGGAGAGATTTGGAAGAGACCTACACTCAGCATTGGGTGGCCAAAAGTTGAGGAAGAGAAGATAAGAGATAAAAATGTAGAAACAATAGTCAGACTGACAAACGAGAAATTTTTCTAATAGTTAACACATTACAAAAATAATCAAAGGTGTAGCAATTTTTCCCTATAAAAATTGTAGCTAAAGACCATAGTAAGGTTAATCGATCTCCTATAATAACAATGCAATAAATCAGAATCGATAAACTTCCGCACAAGACAATCGATGGCGAGGTCGACACTCGGTCTTGACCGTATGAGTAGTAACTGCAAAACTGTGAACTACGGGGTCCATGGGCTGACCAACATGTCTTGACATCGCATGTCAGCACAGTTCAGTGCATTTGAATACAGTTCTCTTTTTTGCCAGCATTCAATTTATGGTGGTCATTGATGTGTGAAGGTTCGCATGTTCATTGTTCTAGTACTTATTATGAACTTGCTAATTAATGTTACCTAAGAAGTTAGTGGTAGGACCGTATGATAGCGCGTGTTGGGGTTACCAGCAACAATCAATCCACTGAATCTGGCAAAAAAAGGCTATTCAATCATGATCATCATTTGCCTAGCCTTTTTCCTAAGCTAAGGTTGCTAAGGTTGATGCTAAGGTTGGCTTCCAGTGTAACCGGGTGAAGTTGAATACCCGGATTTTACACGGAGTGACAGACTAGCTGACTTCCATAACCCAGTTTATACTGGGCAACACGATACCCCTTGGTAAATCTGTAACGACTGTCAAAGATCCACAATGATAGCCCCAAAGGCTTAACGAGCTTTCCAAGGCACGGAGGAAACTCGGAAAGATTGTCACCCATCCACGGACCGACTTAGGCAAACTCGGCTTAACCTTGTCGCCACAAATGCATCTGTTATTATTTAGCGACTAGCTCCTCCTGGGATTTCAAATTTAGAATCAGATGTAAGAGAGGATATAAGCTCCGACACTTTTATACCAAGGGAGTTGAAGGAGTATATTACAAAATACAATTTATCAGCTGTCTAAAAAAATATATGTTACAGTCTAGCTAGAATTTTACTCACTGTGAAAAAGCTCACATCTTATAAATCAGTGTTATCAAGTTCGATGAAAAATATATGTTTTAGTAATAGGTTTATGTTACAGAAAAATTAAAGGGAATAGATTGTTATGGTATGGGCGGGCATGTGATGAAGAGGGACGAATCGCATATGTGACTAAAGAGTGATGAATATAAATGTTTATGGATGAAGAGGGAGAGGAAGACCAAGAAAACGATGGGTGGATTGTGTGAGGAATGATTTAAAAGATAAAGGAGTAAATGATAGCGTGACGGTTGACAGGGGCGAATTAAAAAAAAGTGTTGCGCCGACCCCAAGTAACTTGGGGCAAGGGCATGCTGGAACCGCGGCTTCTGCCTCCATCATGGCGGCAGCAGAGGCCAACTTTGCTGGGCCTCCTCCCCCTTCATCAGGGGGAGATGAACTGGCCAAGCTGCGGGAGGAAGTAGCCCGCCTGACGGCCGCCACGGAGCGTCTCCAACAGGAGAACGCGAAGCTCCAAGCAGACCTGGCCAGTCTGCGTGAGCCCAGCACCCGCGTGGCGGCTCAAAAGGCGGGCAAACAGCAGCAGCAGCAGCAGCGGCAAAGCCAGCCAGTGCCGGTTGAGAACCAGGTCCTGAACCTGGTTCGGCAAGAGCTGGCTTCCTTCCAGGCGCGGTTCTCCGTCCTGGAGGGAATTGTTTTGCGCCCCTCCCTGGGTGCGGGCAGGGTGGCTGCGAGCCCGGGCCCGGGTGCGGTGTCGTACGCGGCTGCTGCGGCTGCCGTGCCCGGACCGAGGCCGTCCGGTCGGCCCTCCGGCAGGGCTGTGGTGCCCCCCCCAGAAAAGCCGGCTCCGGCGAAACCGGCGCCGACTAAAAAGGGGGCCAAAAAGAAGGGCAAGGCGGCTGCACAGGTGAGTACTGTGCCGTTGCCAGTGCCAGCGGCGAGTGGGCCAGCGCCTGCGGCACGTCAGCCGCCACCGCCGCCGCCCCCCCAGCTCCCTATACCTCCCTCGGCCGAAGCCGGATGGCAGGTGGTCGGGGAGAAACAAAGGGGGCGAAAGGCGGCCAAAAAGGCCCGAAACCAGGAGCGGCAGCGCCAGCACAGGGCGCGAAAGGTCGCGGCTAGGCTCCGCGCCCCGAAGACCGCCGCTGTAGTGATAACACTACAGCCGGATGCGGAGAAGCGGGGCGTGTCCTACCGCGACTTGCTGGCGAAGGCAAAGGAGGCGGTGGACCTAGGTGAGCTCGGGATCACCGGGGGCCTCCGGCTTAGAGTCACCGCAACGGGGGCTCGTATGCTGGAGATCCCTGGCGAAGCCAGTGGCTCGTCCGCTGACGCTCTGGCGGAAAAGCTCAGAGCGTCCCTAAACGCGGACGAGGCCCGAGTGTCCAGGCCCGTTAGATGCGCAGACCTGCGCATCCTGGGTCTGGACGACTCGGTGACCGAGAAGGAGGTGGTGGCCGCCGTCGCCAGGTCTGGAGGGTGCTCTGCGGAGCAGGTCAGGGCAGGCACCCTTCGTCCGGACCCCTCGGGTATGCTGACCGTTATGGTTAGCTGCCCTGTGACGGCGGCGAAGACAATTGTGGAGGGCCGAAGGCTACTGGTGGGCTGGGTTTCAGCGCAGGTTAAGCTGCTGGAGCCCAGACCTCTGAGGTGCTATCGCTGCCACGTGGGGCACCACGTGTCAGTGCGATGCGCCTCGGAGGTTGATCGCAGCGGCCTCTGTTTCCGCTGCAGTCAGCCCGGTCACGTGTCCGCGACTTGCTGCGGGACGCCGCACTGCGCTGCATGTGCGGCGGCTGGCAAGCCGGCCGATCACCGGGCTGGGAGCAAGGCCTGCGTCCCACCCACCAAGGCCTCCAGAGGCAAGGGAAGGCCCCCCGCCGCCACCGCCACCGTCGCCACCGCCTCAGCCGCCGCCACTGTCGCCGCCGCTGCCGCCACCACCGCCGTCGCTGCTCCTTCCGCAGCGGGGCCCTCACAGGGGGCCCGAGAGGAGACCGTAATGGAGTGTCAATAACGGCCCCATTACGGCTCCTCCAGGCGAACATCAACCACTGCGCCTGCGCTCAGGATCTGTTGCTCCAGAGCATGGCGCAGTGGTCGATTAATGTCGCCGTGGTCGCTGAGCCCTACTTTGTCCCGCCCAGGGACGACTGGGTGGAGGACCTTAGTGGCTCAGTGGCCATAATTTCGTCGGCCGCCGCCGGTACCCCGACCCATGAGAGTGTCAGGAAGGGTCAGGGGTGCGTAGCAGCACGGTTCGGGGAGATCGTTGTAGCGGG
Source organism: Eugnorisma glareosa (assembly GCA_947578425.1). Taxonomy (NCBI): domain Eukaryota; kingdom Metazoa; phylum Arthropoda; class Insecta; order Lepidoptera; family Noctuidae; genus Eugnorisma; species Eugnorisma glareosa. Next base: position 2,988,963 of record OX387974.1, on the reverse strand, counting down.
TGTCTACTTCTCCCCGAGCCATACTCTCGCCGAGTTCCACAACTCCCTCAGGGAGTTGAGTGTCGTCATCGGAAGCCATTCCCTCCCCGTGCTTGTGCTCGGGGACTTCAATGCCAAGAACTTGGCTTGGGGTTCTCGTTGCACAGACGTGCGGGGCAGGATGGTGGAGGACTGGGCTCTGGAGGCAGGCCTGGTCGTCCTTAATAGGGGTTCTGTCCCAACGTGTGTGCGGATGCGGGGCGAGTCGGTGGTGGACATCACGTTCGCTAGCCCCGCTCTGTCACCGCGTGTCGTTGACTGGCGCGTCATGGAGGGGGTGGAGACCTATTCCGACCACCGGTACATCCGGTTCGATGTCTCCGCCCAGACCCCAAGCGCGCCGGTCCTACAGACCCCGAGTGGTCCGCGATGGGCGCTGAAGCAGCTGGACCGGGAGCTCCTCCTGGAAGCCTCGATCGTGCAGGCCTGGGTGACATCACCGGTCAGGCCTGCCGACGTGAACAACGAGGCGGGTTGGTTCCAGGAGGCCATGTCCGATATATGTGACGTGGCAATGCCCCGGGTTCGGTCTGAAAGCGCCCGGCGTCAGGTGTACTGGTGGTCGCGAGAGCTGACGTCTCTGCGCGAGGCGTGCGTCGCCGCTCGACACCTGTACGCCAGGCATCGCAGGCTCCGCATTCGCCCTCCGAATGCGGCAGCCATTGAGGCGGAGCTGTATGAGGGATACAGAGCGGCGAAGACCGCCCTCCAAGAGGCTGTCCTGCGGGCCAAGGACGTGGCCCGCGAGGAGATGCTGGAGACTCTCGACAGAGATCCGTGGGGGCGCCCTTATAAGATGGTGCGGGATAAACTCCGCACCAGGGCCCCTCCGCTGACGCAGAGTCTCCGGCCTGAGCTCGTGGAGGACGTGGTGAGCGCTCTGTTCCCTTCGCGAGGGGAACATCCTCCCCCGCCCATGGCTCCGCCACTTGCGGTGCCGGAAGCGGACCACACTGAGGACGATGACGACATTCCAGAGGTGACTGGGGTAGACCTGAGAGTGGCGGTAGGCAGGCTTAAGGCCAAAACTGCCGCCCCAGGACCCGACGGCTTACCTGGCAAAGCCTGGGTCCTGGCCTTGCAGGCTCTCGGGCCCCGACTGGAGGGGCTCCTAAGCGCATGCTTGGAGAGAGGCCAGTTCCCGCTTCGTTGGAAGACGGGGAAGCTGGTCCTCATCCGGAAGCCGGGGCGCCCTGCGGACTCTCCGTCCGCATTCCAATTCTCAAACTCTTCGAAAGAGTAATTGCCAACCGCCTCGCCGGGCACCTGGCGGGGATTGGGCCGGATCTTGCGGAACACCAGTTTGGTTTCCGCAGGGGGCGCTCGACGGTGGACGCCATCATGCGCGTGAGAGCCCTCACGACGGGGGATGCGGTGTCCCGGGGTGGGGTGGTCTTGGCGGTGTCTCTCGACATCGCCAACGCCTTCAACTCCATGCCCTGGAGCTGCATTAGGGAGGCACTCCGGTATCACCGGGTGCCGACCTACCTTCGTCGTGTGGTCGGGGACTACCTGACGGACAGGTACGTCATCTACCCTGGTTGCAGCGGAGAGTGGAACCGGCGAGAGATGTCGTGCGGTGTTCCACAGGGATCGGTTCTGGGGCCGCCCTTGTGGAACATCGGTTACGACTGGGTGCTGCGCGCCGACCTCCCTGACGGCGTCAGCGTAGTTTGCTACGCTGACGACACGCTGGTGCTGGCGCAAGGGAGGTCGCACGAGGCGGCGGCCGAGCTGATGACTCGCGGGGTTGCGATAGTCGCGGAGAGGATCCGGCAATTGGGTCTCGAGGTGGCATTGCACAAGTCCGAGGCCATGTGCTTTCATGGGCCTCGGAATGCGCCACCGTCGGGATCCATGCTGACGGTAGGAGGGGTTTCCATCGGCGTCGAGCCGACGTTGAAGTACTTAGGTCTCGTCCTCGACAGCCGGTGGAACTTCGTGGAGCATTTCCGACGTTTGGCCCCCAAACTGGAACGGGCCGGGGCTGCCTTCAGGCGGCTCTTGCCCAACCTGGGGGGTCCAAACGCCTCCTGCCGGAGGCTCTACGCGGGGGTCGTGCGGTCCATGGCCCTTTACGGGGCCCCGGTGTGGGCGCGTTCTTTGAGGCGGCGAGCCGCCCATTATCTGAACGCGCCCCAAAGGGTGGTAGCCGTAAGGCTAATCCGGGGGTACCGCACGATCTCCGGCGAGGCGGCGAGCCTCCTTGCCGGATTGCCGCCATGGGATCTGGAGGCGATAGTCCTCACGCGCCTGCACGAGTGGCGCGTGGAGGCACTACGCCGGGGGGAAACTCCGCTGCCGCGGCAAATTGTCGCTCAGCGGACAGACTTCCGGCGTGATCTCATGGCGACATGGAGAGAGCGACTGTCGCAACCCCGTGCAGGGCACGCCACTATAATGGCGGTAAGTCCCCTCTTTGAGGAGTGGCTGGAGAGGCGCCACGGCGCCCTCACCTTCCGCCTGACGCAGGTCCTCACCGGACATGGTTGTTTCGGGAGGTTCCTGCACCTAATCGGGCGGGAGGAAACGCCCGGGTGTCACCACTGCGAGGATCGACCGGAGGACACGGTGGAGCACACTGTGCAGGTCTGCTCCGCTTGGGCGGAGCAACGCCGTGTCCTCGTAGCGGCGATCGGCGGCGGCGACCTCTCGCGTCCGGCCCTGGTTCAATCCATGGTCCGGAGCGAGACGGAATGGGACGCCGTCACCTCCTTCTGCGAAGCAGTCATGCTAGCGAAGGAGGTGGCGGGACGTGAGAGGGAGAGAACCTCACGTCCCAGCCGCCGCGGGAGACGCACCGGGCGTCGGGGGCCACGTGGTGGCCCCCGGCCACCGTAGACGCGGGCCTGTGGACGGTGAGCTATGGGCTAGCTCGCCGTCCGTCCGTCTTATGACGACAGGCCGTGTCGACGGCGCGTTCGTGTTCCACGCGCGCCTCAAAGAGAGTCAGCAAACAGGAAGGGGTCCGTAAGGGCCGACGCCTGCCAGGGTTGCGGGACTGTTCGAAAGAGATACCGCGGCCCTGGAACACAAAGGGCAAAGGAAGGAACATGGATGGGTTTTAGTCAGTACAAGTCTGACACTCCCTCCTGCTCAGCCCAGAGCGGGAGGGGTCATTTGATGATTTCCCATCGATAAAAAAAAAAAAAAAAAAAAAAAAAAAAAAAAAAAAAAAAAAGTGCATGCTGGAAGATGATAATGGTATGGTATATGGATATGATGATGGTAATGGTAATATAGGTTTAAGTTATAAAACGAAGTCTGTGAGGATTTTATATACAAGTATAAACTAAGCTTTATTAGAAAACTAGCTGTTGCCCGCGAGTTTCGTTCGCGTGAAATTATTACTTTCCTTTTTTAATCCGATTTTGTCAAAGCTTTCAAGGGTTTTTTCTTTTATGCACGGAACTCTAAATATTTTCTAAAATAAAAGTAGCCTATGTTAGACCTTATAACATCAGCTATCTGCTAGTAAAAGTCCCGTCAACATCGGCCCAGCCGTTACGGAGATTAGCCGGAACAAACAGACAGACAGTCAAAAATGTGTTTTTGCTATAGGTGTCGTATATATTTTCATTTGCATTCAATTAAAAGCTGTTATATTGATATTACAAATAGACACTTCAATTTTACTTATTTGAAGTGTATGTATATAAGAATATAGAATATAGAATGTATATAATAGAGGTATAGATATCGCAAGCGCTAAACCAGTCAACTTGAAAAAAAAGCAAAACAAAAGTCGAAAAAAAATAAGCTTCTTTAACTAAAACTTTTCTTTTAACACATTCTTGCGTAACTCGTTGTATAACTTCAAAGGTTTCGTTAACAGATGGCTTCAAATCAGTGTCAATGACTTTGTTAAATATTTGAACATCGCCTTATGTAATAATGCAGTTGTTTATGTACTACATTGAAAGTCTTCCGGATTTATAACTGGCGAAATGTGCGTACAATGTACATTAGGGTCAACCCTTTGGGCATTACACGGCGTGATTCTTGTTATGTTATGCGTTCTACACTCGTCTAATGGGATAAGTTAGATGTTACGAGAGATTCTCGCATCGTTAGTTTCTGATCATGAGAGCTATGCGTAACACTGTTTTAAACTTTCACGGTGTACAACTGCAGTATATACTGTCACTTATCTAGGGATATCTTCCGTGATCGTCTTTTATTTTATTTTTTTGTGATTGTCTTTTATTTTTTTCTATTTTCACAGAAGATATCTCGTAAGTTACAGTCTATGTGTAGCTATGCGTAACTTTAAATGAGACCTACAATTAGTGTATGCATATGTTTAAAATGCTTTGTTTAAATGGAACCGTCTCAGTAAACATTTTCTATGATGTAGTCAATATCGGAGGCGATGTAGTCAATATCGGAGCCTATTCATAAATAGGATTGGGGTTTTGGTCATATAAAAAAACCTGGGTTTTTTCTTAGGTTTTACTATGGGATCGAAATCGGGTTTCATATGCCCTATTCATAAAAAAATATTAAAGTTAATGAGACTTTTAAGCGCCTAAAAATATAGGGTCCCATTAAAATAGATGGACAAATTTTAACACAGCTTTCAGTACGTCTAACTAATGATATCCAAGCAAAAGCAAGCAAGATTTTATTTTGACCTAAAATAATAAATTGCCGGCGGCACTCTAGAATAAAAATAAACACATACATTATGTCAAAATGAAATCACTTTAATCAGTGTTTTTTTTTTGCTTGGATAACATTATTGGTTAGACATTTAGAACATTGTGTTAAAATTTGTCCATCTATTTTAATGGGTCCTTATACATATTATATGGTTAAACAATCGATAACCAAAAAGTAGGAAATAATAAAAATTAGATCAGCATTGGTGTTTTAATACAAATCAAGAATATCCACAATGTAAACAAAACACCTAGACCCATTTAGACTCGCGCAAAAACAAAATAGCGCGCCAAACAATAAAATGCAAGTTCTGTTCTCTGTTTACTATTCATAAAGTCGGATTGAACTAGTTTACCGTTTACCTTGCGGTTACTCGTGATCAAGGACCCACGCATTTCTACCAAGTTAGTCTAATTTATGTTAAAAATGTATATATTTTATGTTAATTAAGGTTCGTTTGTTGCGTCTTAACTTAATAAGATTTGGTAGTATGCCGTTAAAATGTAGCTTCCGCATTCTGTATCCTAAATTGAATGAGAGTTGACCCACACGATTTTATCATTTGTCATAATGTGTGTGTGTATATGTTTGTAGGTGTAATCTATACCTACAAATAAATGAAATTGTCTGTTTGTAATTTCAAAATAATAGCTTTAGGTGTACTAAATGCATATGAAAGTATATACGGTGCTTTTAACAAACCACTTTTTTAATGTTTGTCTGTGTGTGTTTGTTCCGGTTATTCTTCGAAACGGCTCTCCCGATTTCGACGGGACTTTACTGGCATATAACTGATGTTATAAGGAGTAACTTAGGCTAATTTTATTTCAGGAAAAGGATTCGGGTTCCGTGCAAAAAAATTAAGACCCATGAAATTGTTAACAAAATCCAAATCATTAAAAAAAAAATAGAAAAAAAAATAGAAAAATGATATTTTTATGATAATTTCACGCTGACGAAGGTCGCGGGCAACAGTTTGTCATGTATAAATTGAATAATAATAGTAATCACACCATAATCGTCAATTCAAATGCACGCTAATAATGTCGACTAAACATACAAAAGTACTTTGTTAACAACATATATGTATGTATGTCACTGACACATTTTTTATTTCCTTTATTTATTTTCTTTACACATTATATACATTTTTAAATATTTTTAGTATCAAAGATTATATTATAAAAACATTTAAAAATATAGAAAATAGTAGCCCACCGGTATCAGGAACAGGGTCCAAGCTACCGGCGGTCAGGGCTCCAGAGAGAGGAACCTCCTAACAATACGAGCCGTGTCCAGGAGTACCGCTTTCTGAATCAAGCCCTTGATCCAGCTGCCTAACGAGAGCCTCCTTAGGTATTCATCGAGGCTCTTGGCAATTAAGCCATGGGCTGATACGACTATCGGCACAATGATCGCTGAGTCCACATCCCACATGTCGACAACCTCGCGAGCCAAGTCAAGATACTTGATTTGCTTATCTTTCTCGGCTTTCACGAGGTTCCCATCATGCGGGACCGTTATGTCAACAATCATTGCGCGCCGTTCTGATCGATCCACCACCACTATATCAGGCTTATTGGCTAGAATAGTCCTGTCAGTGATGATGGATCGATCCCAGTACAATGTGATACTGCCTTTTTCGAGAACTGGGTCGGGCACATACCTATAGTACGGCACTTCCGATTCCACAAGGCTGTATTTAAGAGCGAGTTGCTGATGGATAATCCTGGCTACAAGGTTGTGTCTATGCAAGTACTCTCCGTTAGCTAGACGAGAACACCCGGAGATAATGTGACGGATTGATTCGCCTGGACGGTGGCATGCCCGACATATGTCAACCGTGCCGTCCTTCACAATAAATCTCCGGTAGTTATTCGTCATCATAACTTCATCCATAATTGCACAGACAAAACCTTCGGTTTCTCCGAAGAGGTCCCCGGAACGTAGCCAGGCTACGGACGCTGATAGGTCTACATCGGGCCCATGTAGGGCCCGGAAAAAGCGTCCGTTATAAGGAGTAACTTAGGCTAATTTTATTTCAGGAAAAGGATTCGGGTTCCGTGCAAAAAAATTAAGACCCATGAAATTGTTAACAAAATCCAAATCATTAAAAAAAAATAGAAAAAAAAATAGAAAAATGATATTTTTATGATAATTTCACGCTGACGAAGGTCGCGGGCAACAGTTTGTCATGTATAAATTGAATAATAATAGTAATCACACCATAATCGTCAATTCAAATGCACGCTAATAATGTCGACTAAACATACAAAAGTACTTTGTTAACAACATATATGTATGTATGTCACTGACACATTTTTTATTATTATTAACATATTTTTTTCATCAACACGCGATACCTTTTGGTCTTAGATTTTTTTTGATGAAGGTATATTGTGTAGTCGTTTAAAATAGGCGTGTAAGACAGATAAGTCGATCTGATAATATCTGATGTCTGAATCTGAGTAAGAACAAATTCAACAAAAATATTTTTATCATGTGTACCTTTATGTATCAAATCTAGGTTCTAACTTTTCGTGCTAGTCAGAAGCAATGGTTAGCTTGATAGAAAGATGACGTTACCAAATAATCATAAAGAATTCAGGACTGAAACTGAAAATCTGGATGATCCAAGGTATCATCGTCATCATCTGAGAGTTTAGAGCCGCGGGTGTGCCTTATCCAAATCGAGTATACTTACAGGGTGAAAGAGACACCGACATTGAAACGCTTATCACATATTCATCGCATCATTCTGAACCTAGATATCTAGAACCTCATAGATTTTCTATAAAACTCCAATAGGACCTACGCAGTCAAAAATAGTCAAAATGTATGGAAAGGCTGAAAAAAAAAAACGGCCATGTGCGAGTCTCTCACGAAGGGACTCGCGCACGAAGGGTTCCATACTAAACACTAAAAAAAAATAAAAAATTTGTTTTAGCCCTTAAATATTTATTTTATTCTGTTTTTAGTATTTGTTGTTACAGCGGCAACAGAAATACATCATCTGTGAAAATTTCAACTGTCTAGCTATCACGGTTCATGAGATACAGCCTGGTGACAGACAGCCAGACAGACGGACAGTGGAGTCTTAGTAATCTAGGGTTCCGTTGTTACCCCTTGGGTACGGAACCCTAAAAAGAGCTGTTCCCTACAAAAATATAAAACCTGCACGGTCAACATGTATGGAGAAGCAGATTAAAAAAAATATATTTAAATATATATTTTATTTTTATTTTATTATATTTTATGTGAAAAATTTGTATGTTGATGGGTTCAGAATGATGTACTGGATGCGTGGTAACCATTTTAGCGTCGGTGTCAATCAACTTCATGAAAATTGGAGAATTCAAATCAACATCTTCAATTGAATAATTTCATATGACCTCAATCTTTCTTTACAAAAAAACCCAGTAATATCTGCAATACTTATGGAATTATATCTCATCAGGTCCCGGATTTGTCTTCAAGAAACGTGCTTCGATTCTAAAGTCAAACACGCTCCGCCATAAATAACATGGAACCGATAGAGCAGTAACCTATTTTTATCGCCACAATTTTTAACCTCTTAGTAATTTATGTGTGGGGGGAGCACGATTCGAGATAAAAAAAGAATAAGCAATTTTGGGGGACTCGCCTTTCGTAGCTACATGCCTACTTGTGCTTCCCGCAATGCGAATTATTCACAAAAGAAAAGTGTATTAAATTAACCTTTTTAGCTTATGCTGTTTTTTTATATTTTGAAAGAAATTGTAGATTTGGACTGTAGCTTCCACATTCATTCATTTAGATTTTCTTGTAAAAGAACAATTATTTGGTAAAAAAATAAGTTAATTAGTTACATAACATCACGCCATACTCGAAGGGTTAGGCAGAGCTGTACCTAATAGTTCACTCACATTTCGCCAGTTATATTTTAAGTCCCATGTTATAGGGGCGAGCCTAATTGCCGTCAATCGGGCACAAAGACTCCGTGAAATCTCGGGTTTTATTATGGGAGCGAAACTGGGTTCCGCATGAGAAATTCCTAATAGAAAAACCCAATAATACTTTGCCAGACCCGGGAATCGAACCCAGGATTTCATATTCCGCAGTCGCGCTAATAATTAATTACAATATTTCTTTAACTAGGTAATATGGAAATATAATAGGAAAGGCACAATGATAAGACTCGCATGTTCAATTATCTCCGCAATAAATCTAGTACAAAGCCCAGCGGGCCACGTGTTCATATAATAATTAACTATCAATCCATTTATTTGAATAAAAACTTTGCGGAAGTTTCTGCAGAACGTGCGTCAAGTGTCCCGTCATTAATGGCTATTGCAGATAGCTTGCAATAAAGAATGCTTGCAAGAAACGAACAAAAAAGTTGCGTGCAACCTCGAACTTCAAACGAGCTTGCCCAATTCAGTGAAAGGGTTGGATTGCGTTATGCACAAATGAACAAGTCATATTTTTTAAATTGTATTATGTTGTTGAATGTTGTATGAAAATAAATATGTTTTAATTCTGAACCCCCCCCCCCCGGAATTTATTTTTCATCGGCAATTAAAAACAAAACAGTTGTTCTATACATTTTGACCTTGTAGGTATTGCAGTTTTGTAGTGTATCTTTAGTTCTTTAGGTTTTAATTTTTGTGAATAGTCTTTTGTTTTTGTTTTATCACACTAACATTTTAACGAATAGCATCGTAGCAAAATTAGAATTAGAAGTCATAATGAATAATACATTTAAAAAAGTGATTATTTTATAACTGAAGGTAAAACTAACATAATGTAGGCATAACATGTCATGTCTTCGCGCTTTTTAGGCTAAGGGCGCACAGACTCAGCAATTTTCTCGCAAATAAGGCTAAGGCTATCATCAAATACTTATTAAACAACTGATCGAACGCAAGTACTTATTATTTGCTGATTTTATATCTTATAATTGAAAGTATTTCTAATTAACGATTCATCATTAGCCACAGGTTATAAATATAACTAATCTTGAGTTCAATTGTACTTTCAGCCTAGACCCATGAAGCAATTATAGTAATTAGTGTAAGATTTAATTATTTATAATTGGATTCACTTTAGAGACAATTTAGATGCCGGTGGGTATAATTTTACACGGAGACTTGTGAGAGCGTTGAGCTTGAATTATTTTTCCCTAAGGAGCTGCAGACAACGCTTGCTTATTTGCTTCCATTAACGTAGATATTTTAATTAAGTAATTATAATTAGGGGACTTTATGTATGCAAAATGGGTAAGTTTGTTTATGGAATTCACTTAAGATAATACTTATCATTGGCCTTTTCTTTTTAATATAAATATTATTAATTTAAAATTCTCATTGTCCTAACAAGATTTCATAAGGTGCAAAGAAACGCAAATCGTTAATGGTTCAATTTGCAGGATAACTTAAGTTTATTCTAGGTGATGTATGTACTCGTGATTAAGACCATTTTTTATCCTGGAACCAACCAACTATCGAATGAAATGCCAGATTGTAGTAAAAAGAGTTTAGTTGGTGTTTATCAACATTATTTCCCGATAGTAACATTATATGGCGGATATATTAGTTAACAGTTACTTATGACATGTTCTACCAACTGATTTAGCATACAATAATAAATAAACTGCATGAATAACACATTTTTTTAATGCAAACAGATATTGTAATTGCTAATATGGTCTCGGTAAGTATCGTATAGACATTAGTGTATTTTATTTTCTTAAACATATTTTTTATAGAACTAGTTGTCATTCACTTTTAATGTTTGTATTTGAAACTCACTCATATATATAATTATTAGTCACTTAGCAGGATTAATTTATATATTTTATTTATCAATCACATTCTACTGCTCTCAGTAACTACTTCCGCTAGTGTTTTACCGTGTCACCAATGAGTTTTTTTTAATATACTGGACAATGACAGATGCATTTAGCTTTCATGTCAGATGAAACAAATTTATGGCGAAATCTTTTTTTTTTTCGGGTGGGAAATCATCAAATGACCCCTCTCACTCTGGGCGAAGTGGAAGGGAGTGTCAGACTTGTACTGATCATAACCCTGTTCCTTCTTCTTTGTGTTCCAGGGCCGCAGTATCTCTTTCGAACAGTCCCGCAGCCCTGGCAGATTTATGGCAAACTCCTGGCAAGCATCTCAATCTATTAAAGATAATTGGCATAATCAGTTAAATAACATGACCACTGCTGAGACACAGATCGCCGCTCTGTGAGAGGGAGTTTGCTACAATCTGCCACACGGGATGAGTACTATAGTGGGAAGAGATGCCATGACCTTAAATTTTTGGTTCTAGGACATGCCGGTATTCGCACGATGTATTCCTTCACAGTACTGAGAATATAAGTACATAATTAATATTTAGAGGAGGTTAAGGCCTCGTCTCTCATGCATGAGGTTGTAGGTTCAAATCTTGGCAAGTACGTACCAATGTGACTTTTTCAATTCATATGTACTTTCTAAGTTTATCATGGACATCACAGACATCGGTGAAGGAAAACTTCGTGAGGAAACCTGGATTTATAAAAGTCTGAAATCGCCAACTCGTCTTGAGCAAGCGTGGTGATCAATGCTCGTGCCTTTTCTGTTGAGAAGAGGCCTTTGCCCAGCAGTGGGACAGTAATAGGCTGGTATTATTTTTTCTAAAATGAAACCGTTTAAAAGCAATTAAGTCATATAAAGCGACCATAAAAGGATTTAGTTACTGAGTTCTTGCTTCGTTCTCGCATAACGCCGTCCCCTCTAATCGTATTGCTAAGGATATTGACCCGCTACTGGACCGGTCGGTTTGCAAGCAGGCCTTTTACCATTGTATGTTTTTTAAACAAAGACTAGTTGTGCGCTTGGTGTTTGAAAACTCTTATGTAATGCACATACAAAAACAAATAACTAATTGATTAGCAGGATGAAAAGGTAATGAAGAGCTTTGGTAGGGGCGTTATTTTATTATCATATTTAAACACTAGCTGTTGCCCGCGGCTTCGCTCGCGGTTTTGTCGGAAATAATCCCACGGGCACGTTGTAAATATAGCCTATGGCTTTCGGGGATAGTGTAGCTTCCTATTAGTGAAATAATTTTCAAAATCGGTTCAGTATATCCAGAGATTACCCCCTACAACTTCACAAACTTATCTACCCTGCTATCTATATTCAAGTTAAAATAATTACTTGAATATATGTAATTACTAATGCAACCATTTTTATGCAATATATATGCGAAGTATGATCCGTCAAAGAAAGCAAAGCTAAGAATTCTAACTTTTGATAGTTCTAACTTCAAACAATTACAAAACTACAGAATAAAAATCGTGACTTTGACTTATCATAAGTAGTATTGTAGTGTACACTGCGATTATACAAATTTTGGTGTGCTTTTAGAAAAAAGTCGATTTGAAAACCGAAAAAAAACGACACTGGCAGTCAAAATAATCTTTTTTCATAAATCATGATGTGCTAGGTCGACTGTAATTTTTAAATTGGTACATAAAGGATAATATTCACAGACAACTTGACAATAGGATAAATGACCAAAAATCTAATTAGTCCGTAAGATAGATTTTCAAAAAATATTGGATATCTTTTTCTTTTTTAACGTAAACAAAAAATGAGGACGATATAGTGCGTCGAAAACTCGTGTGACGTCACTTGTGTGAATGTTTTTTACCGACAAGTGACGTCACAAGCCCCCACTTCGATTTGATTCGTTGTATCTTCGTAATTTTTTATTGATTTGATAACACAAAAATACGTATACAATATTTTTCGATAATCTAAACTACTAAATAGAATCATATTTTTTTTAAATCAGTAATCACTCCTTTTATTGGAAGTTATAGTCCTAATTTCAAATTATCTTGTACGAAACTTCACAAAAGATAAACTAGAACATAATCAGATTGTGAAGGTGTCGCGAAACATAATCCAGAGATCGCAAACAGCAAGCGATCGTGTTGCTACTGTTATTATATTGCGCTAAATAATTAATAGATAGACAGGTACCTATACAGAGGGATATATTGCTTTGTTTTGTTAGATACTATGAATATCTGATCGCCTAGAAAGCACCGGGGTAAATCGGGCTACGGGCCTGGACAAAGTGATATTCTATCTTATTTCTTACTATTATTTTAATATTACTTTAATCAATCAACAAGTTTGGATGAATGAATGTTTGTTACTCAATCACGGCTGGATGAAATTTGCCACAGAGATAGAGAGTCTGGAATATCACATAGGCTTATTTTTCTCACTTTTAAACATCAAAATTTCCATGCGAATGAAGTCGCGTGCAACACCTGTTCTTAGGCCAAGTGTCAGGGGCGTGCCGTCCATAGAGGCAATTAGGCCTAGCCTACCCTACCATTCCTACCAACAACGCAACAAATGCATTTATTATAACTATATTAATCAAAAATAAAAAAATAAAACGCCTGTTATAATACTTAAAGCAACTTGTCGCGGCCGTATGACGTAACTGGCTCGCTCCCGGCCGTCTAGGCAAGGCCCCAGCCGGCCTAATTTCCATTGATAAATTTAAGCACACTGATAAGTATTTTCGTGTATATACACGGAAATACGAACGGCACACATAGTAAATAGGGGCGTAAACTCCTGCGAGTGTAGCTGGCTAGCTGGCCACTGGTTGGCTGCCCCACAAAGTATTATCCGGCTAAACCGGTATGCGGTGATGCAATTATATTTGGTAGTGTTTTTTTCATTGACAAAATAACAATTGTATTTTTCTTAGAAGCCATATTTGTTTCATGTGACAAGCAAAATTTATTTCGTGATCTTGAATGTTTTGATTATTATAATATCTGACGGTTGTAATTCGTTTTGAAACGTACAGTAGTGTAAATATTATTTGTTGTATTTGTTTATTTACTTAAAAATGGTGTTCTGTTGTGAAGTTTGCGCTGATAATGTGTTTGTCAGAAGTTAAAAACAATAAGTATTCACGATTGTTTGATGTTAAGATTCAAGTTGTGTCTAAAGGAAAATGTGTAGATACCCGAATTACGAGAATTAACCCAAAATTCATCTCGTACTCGGTATTTCAAATGAATCTTTCTTCTGTTTGCATCGTCAGAAAATCGTGATTTGAACCTTGATTAATGTGGTGAGTTCTTGTATTTATAACTTTGGTTTTTACAGGCTTATTTTCAATGTTTTTTTTTCAAATATTCCGGTCAGACGCTCAAAATTGGGTACGGAACGAAAACTAAACTATTTTTTTTTGTTTACAGCGCCCTCTGTTTTACTTTTTAGGTTTTTTTGTAACGAAGCGACATCCTTCGTTCTTGTATTGACAGAATACCATTGAAATTCCTTATATTTAAGCTAGATGGCGTTGTCTCTCATTTGAGGGTCATCCTAAGTAGAGCGACGCTGTGATGTTGCGAGTTTTTTTTTTTTTGCTTGGCCTGCCCGCCTTCGGGAGCACTGCACGCCACTGCCAAGTGTGTGTCGGGCCACTCACAATGTAGGGTTCCGTAGTTGCCCATCAAAATTGCTAACGAACGATGATTTTTATTGTAATAATAAAAAATAAACCTGTGCTCTCAGCACAGGTTTTTCAACTGCAAATGTAAGTTTATTTTTTATTATTACAATAAAAATCATCGTTCGTTGGCAATTTTGATGTAAGTTTATTTAAATTATGTTTAAGAAAATATTCACAGACGAATCCCTTAATCGATAAATTATTTAACCAACTCGCAATATATTTAAAGACCTATCCAACGACCTCCCAACACTATGGGGTATACGAGAAAAAATATTCCCACTTTACGTGTATAGGAAATACCCTAAAAAAATACTTTTCGAGATTTTATTTTACTACTTTGTCGGCGTAGTACTAAGATTCTTTGAGTTAAGCTGCGGACAGACAGACGGACATAACGAAACTATAAGGGTTCCTTTCCTTGTTGACTAACCCTAAACATGTATTGGATTGACATAAGCTACGGAAAAGCTTTGAAAGCGATTACCATTTATATCTTATATCCATTTATAGCTGTCCTCTAAATAAATGACACTCAAGCATGTCAATTAATCAGTGGCTTTTCAATAGGAAGGCCGAAAAGGAACGAAAGTGAGCTAAGTAAGGACTTTTTGCCCTTTCGACCTTTTTTTTGGCGAAAAGCCGCTGACTAAATGAATAACCACTTGTCATAAAATCGCGTTTCAGTAGGTATTCATATTCATTTTATTTCAGCAATTGGTTTTAAAATGCTAATCAACATAAACAACAGTGTGATGAATGTGTGAACGACCTTTGTTTACATAAGTGCGAACAAATAATTGTAAAAACATTGAATCATACATATTAGTATATTGTTAGTATGCAAAGTTCTATGAAAAACTTTGGTTAAAGTTTTCAGACTAAATAGCAATGCGCATATCATGCATATCGGCTCTGATAAAATGGCCACGAAGAAAGAGTGAGTCAGAAGTATTTACCGGGTTAACTTAATATTACCTAAGTTTTTTGGGTAAAATTCGAAGAGTAACTATGTTACACAATAATAATTCAAAAGGGGCAGTCCCCTTTTGAATCTCAGATAATCCTAATAAACAATAAATAATTACGTGGGGATCTCGTGGACAAATCTACGAGTAAAAGATAGTTAACTTCAATTAAAACGTTATTATTACCACATAACACATACATTGTTTAGTGAAACTAAAAAAAATAGAATAGTAAGTAATAAAGATAAAACGTGTGTATTAGCTGGCATTATCCATCCGTTTGATCCAATGTCTTTCCTAATCATATTTGCATACAATAACAATACATTTTGTTATTAGATATTGTAATTTAAAAACATGCGGACGTTTAAAATAGCATTATATTTTTGCATATTGCAGCGTATTCGTGCTTCATGTGAATACGAAAACTTCTATAAACTACTCATTCTATTACTACTACTTCTTTTTGAGAAGTTTTTTAGGGGAAAATATCCATTTTCCTTTTAAGACCGCTGTGCTATGGCTATCTATATTTCCACTGGTCGGAAATAATGTGAACCGAGCTTGCGCATACGCTGGCAGTTAGTTCCGCGCGAAAGTACGAAATATTCTACACATGCGTCATCATTCACAGATTTTTAGTTAACGAAAATTTTAAATTGTTACCAGTTAATGCCTAAGTAGGAATGGCTGGTTTTTTTAACGATCGCAAGCATTGTCGCCTTTTAACTTCCCATTAGAATATTGTAAAAAAACAATAATTGCCTCCCGATTATTCAATTTACGACGATGATGTAACAAACACAAAAAATACAGATTTAATAGAACAAAAAATAACAACTCACCAAAATCTGCCAAACACTTCGAAAATATCACCTCAAATTTTTCAATTTGTAACACCACGAGATCCCGCCAAAATATTGCGCGCGGAATTCGAAAAAAATTCAAACACGTTCGCTTCGACTTTTGTATATCGAACTCGAAAGCTTGATTTTTGTTATGTTATTTTTTAATTTATTTATTTAAGATGTTCCTATACAACCTCTATGTTGTCCAAATAGGTTGTAGCGGTAACATTGGCGCGTGCGCCGTGGTTTGGTGCGCGTCGACTACTAACAGGCCTGGTTTCCTTACGAACCTTGAAGGCTACTGAAAGCCCCGCCCGCCTTTGCATTCTTGGTAACAATTAAATTAGATCGATGTTTTAGTAATATAGTCCTTCGTGACGCTTTGTTCGAGCTAGATAAAAAAATAGGGCCGTCAATCAGAATCAGTAGTCGGCCATTACGAATCGATGTCAGACCTTGCAAGGTTGCGAAAAGGGGAAAAATTATGGTTTTCGCAGAAGTATGTAAAGTGGTTTTAATGATGCTCTCGGTCGTGGAACCGGCAAAGGTCATTGGCTGATTCATAATATGGTACTTAGTCTTACTAGACAATAGATTGTCTTTAAAAGTGTTGCAATGTCACTGCCTCGTTAGTCTACTGGTCGCCAGCGCGACTGAAGCACGAGGTCCTGGGTTTCGATTCCCGGGGTCGGGCAAAGTGTTATTAGGTTTTTCCTTCAGGAATTTCTCAGTAGCAGCTACGGAGTCTAGATTTGTGCCCGGTTGATGGCAATAGGCTCGCTTCCTAAAACATGGGACTTAAATATAACTGGTGAAATGTGGGTGTACTATTAGGTACACCTCTGCCTCACCCTCCAGGGATTACAGGCGTGGTGTTATGTCATAAGTGTTAAAGGTTAAAGCAACACCGCTACCGGAAACCCGCTGTATCTACAATGAATTAATTAATCTAGATTATAGACAAAGGAACACGATGTAGGTAGTATAGATTTTGTGCGCCTATTACAGTATTAGAGCACTAGAATTAATAACTTCCTATGTTATTGATAAGGCATATCGATATGCATTTAATAGTGCTTTATTGGCTCTGTCTGTTATTAATAATTTAATTGCTAAAAATCTTGCTTAAACTTGCTTGCCTACCAGTGGCGAAGGTTGCATACTACCCGATTCCTACCGGCTTCCCTTTGAGAAATGGCAAAGTCAGTATTTTATAGGCTGTTATGTCTTTGGTTTGATGTTTGTCTTTGGAGGTTTCCTGGACAACGAATAAAACAGCATTGTCATATATAATTAAATATACGAATAGCAAAATGCACGTTTAATCTTTTATTTAATATTGGCGACGAGATGGCCGAAGTTAAAAAGTTAAAACGCATACGATCCTCATTGCGAGGAACATTCACAAGGATTGAAAACTACATTAATGAAGAATTACAGTTTTCTATTGAAGAAATTGCAACACGACTACAATCACTGAAAGATAATTTTTCAAAATTCAAAGAGCTTCAAAATGAAATTGAAAAAGAAACTGAAGATAGTGAACTAAACAAAGAAATAGATTACAGGTTTGAAGTTGAAGAATTATACACTAAATTGATCTAGTTGACAAACTGATTACTATTAAAACACGTTTGAGACGTACGCCAGGCCTCAGTACCCAGAGCCCTTATCAGTTGATGTTTGGCAGAGAAGTAAGGACCAGGCTGCACGCCATGCTGCTCAGAACAGAGAATTCCGCTCATCACCGAACATTGCCGGATAATTTACGACAATTCAAACTGGGTGGACATTCGGTAGGATCCTGTCTCGCCTGGGACATTTACACTATGAGGTGCTTACAGATGACGGCAAAGTCTGGCGCCGCCATCTTGACCAGCTGTTGGCAGCATCCCAAGTGCAGCAACTGGAATCACGGCCGAGGGCTGTTATGTCTTTGGTTTGATGTTTGTCTTTGGAGGTTTCCTGGACAACGAATAAAACAGCATTGTCATATATAATTAAATATACGAATAGCAAAATGCACGTTTAATCTTTTATTTAATATAGGCAAATAATAAAATGACATAAAATACGAGTATGTCAGTACTCCGGCTTACCTCTTACAAAAATGTACCCTACGCTACTGTTGCCTACTAAAATACAGCCACAATCTGTCAATCTGTCTCACTGACTCATCTTTGCCTGTAATAGTATTTAATTCTGCAATACAAGGGATTCATCTAAAGTATAGCTCAACAGACATGAAAGCTGATAATTAAAGATTCATTCTAATCGATTGTTATTACTATTTTCCTTGACCTATTTACCTACTTTTAAACCAGAAGGGCCGAAAATGATTAATTTCCCAGATGACTGTCACATTTTCCGAGTCATTTATAATGTTTGTAACTGCTTCCATTAAATCGAATAATCGAGTTTCATTTTTAGGGTTCTGTTGCAAATTGGCAAAACACGGAACTCTTATTGATTCGTCCTGTTCGTCTGTATATTTGTCTGTCTATCCGTCCGTACGTCACAACCATTTTACTCCGAGACAGTTGGTACCACGCAAATGAAATTTTGAAAGTAGGGGCCTTCTATAAACCGCTTCACAATTAATAGGTATGATGTACAATTATGAAAAAACAAAATAGAGGTGGCCTGCCATGCATATTTTTGTAATAGACTTATAAATTAGAGGACATTTCATGACATTTCTCAGAGCATAAGCAGAGGTGTACCTCAGAAAAATATCACAAATGTTCACCAATACCCAACAACATCCATCTGTAAACGTCATTAGACCCGCAAAAAAAGTTTATATCGAAAATCCATCGATAACCGCATAATGTTTTATTTTCCATTTTTGTTGAAATTCCATCAAAAAGTTGACTGCACAGTGGGAACATTGCAAAAAGTTTCTAAGCCAAAAAACTTAATCGGATATTTTACGACGCTGCTGGCTGAATCGCGGCACGTACGTCCACGGAAAGTATCTAATATTCAACAAAATCCTAACAATGTCAATACTAGGAAAAGACCTAGGATCCGTAAAATGAAAAAAAAAGGAAGGTAACTGTCACGACAGCTTTCCAATAGAAAAAAGATAGGAAAAAAGCATCTCGAATTGAAAAAACAAATCAAAGTCATGAGATATGAGATAAAAAAATGTAGGTGCAATACTTTTTACGAAACACAAAAACTTATGTATCATAATAAAAATGTATAGATATATAATACTAGCCAGATACTGTTTCACTTCAAGGCCCCACCACAAAGTCATAATTTATTGAAATCAGAAAATGATTTCATCGAGGAAAAATAACAAAAAGGTTTCATTCTTTTTTTTTTTTGACCACAACAAACGCATTTGAATCAGTAGGTAGGTATACACTTACCGTTCAAATCATTTATATACTTTTTTTGAAAACTAGGAAACTGCAGCCGGTAGCTTATTGCTATAAAATAAACGTATAAATAATGGCTGGACTGATGCATATCTAAGTAAAGGATAATTGAAGGCACTATGTTTACCTATTCAGGTAACTTTGTTGTATACAAATGAATGGATAGTGTTAACATCGATGACTGTCTGTTTGTATATATAAAATGTTAGAAATAAAAGTTTGTTTTTATTAAATACATAAATTCATCCCTTTTTCCCATGGGGCAAATCATAAATTATATTTATTTCTGTAAATTGGTTCTATAAAACACTTTTTCACGGCACATCATGCTAAGTTTTAAAACTGGACGGGTGGTGTTTCGTACCGGCCGAAGTACGAAACACTCGCTGAGAAGAAACAGCCGAAACAAACAGAGGTCATAGTCTCTTTTAAAGTCCAGAAATTGATCAAGTCACATGAGGACCATGCGAATTAGTGTCTGAGATGGTCTTTTGGAAAAAGAACCACACAGATATGAGTGGACCTGTCCAGTCAGTGCACGCATTTGTCAGTGATCGTGTAGCTCGACTTAAACCCAAGGAGCTCAACTACACGACGAAAGGCAGAACCTACCGAACTCCACCTGCTATGATCATCTATGATGGAACTGGGAAACATGATACCCCGATCCCCTTTTGTAAGTCTGGTAGTCGGCAGTAGTAGACTGGTACTTAGTATTGTAAACGGCGCCGCGGGACTAACATCTGCTTCACGATTATGTTCTCCTAGTACTTACTTATTGTTGGGAATTCACTAAAAATTACGATTTCAGCGGCACCAACATCTCCTTCTTGATTCTGTTCTCCTAGTTCTTTCTGTTCAAATTCAAAATTTGGTTCTCTCTTAACAAACCTTAGTGTGTCAGAGAGAGACAAAAAATAGTAACATCAACAAATGGTTTCCTTGTAACTTTGGGAGCTGACTGTACTCTACAAAAAACAGTTGAAACTTATGGTTGACGAAATGGGATTCAATGTATGAAGATTAAAATAGTTACGAGTTGGCACACTTTTTCACTTGTTCCGCACGTCTTTTGTTTAGTTGTCGAAATGGGAAAGTTGCGAGATGGGCCGGAGCTCTTATAACTTATTCCTACTTAGGTACGCTTTTTGCTTCGTCTGCGTTCAAATATGTGGTCATACAATAAGGAAAATATGGCAAAAACTCTCGCCTACACGCACGCCGTAGGTATTAATAAAGCCGAAAAGGCTGTATACCTAGATTGGGACAATGTTTAGTGTACAGGTCGAGTAAACACTAAAAAGTGGAACATGAACGCAACGCAAGAAATATAACCAAGTCAACGGTTTTACAGACCTCTCCAGCAATCCATTGTTGTAAAATGGCCTCTCCAATAGCACTCCATTTAATCCAACGAGGCTACTCCCAAGCAGTAGTAATCAGTCACCTGGCGGAGATCATTGCTCCACTTAAGCCGGAGAGATCCAACCCTACGGTTTCCGAAGTGCGGTCTCCTCTCAAGAACACCCCAACAGCAATATTTATTTATTTAATAACTTAAGCACACATAATGTACTGAGGCGGACGTAATGCCTTGGCAATTCTCTTACCAGTCAGCCTTTGGGTGACACAGAGATAAACTGTGGCAGGTGCAAATGAGAAAATTGTGGATTTAATATAAAGATAACATAACATTCATTTATTCTCAGACAACTTAAGCCCATAGACAAATCATCATCTGCCTAGCCTTTTCCCAACTATGCTGGGGTCGGCTTCCAGTCTAACCGGATGGAGCTGAATACCAGTATTTTACATGACCCTAGCGTCTGTTATTATTTAGCCCATAGACAAATAAAAATAACAAACATCAATACCAATATACTACTTTGTTTCCTTGGACGATGGGTAGGCCTTTAGTGTTCTACGCAACTTGCGTCGATACTCTTGCGCCGTCCCATCTTCCAAGCTCATCGTGCTGTGCTGGCGCTGCGGCTGCGGCTGCAGAGAACCTCAAGCGGCGTAAATATAGTAACCTTAATGGTAACTATATTTTCGAGCCGTTTGGGGTTGAAACTCTAGGTCCGTGGGGTCCAAGTGCTCACAGCCTTTTCAAGGACATTTCCAAACGCTTAGTTGACACTACTCGTGACCCAAGGGCTGGCTTTTACCTTGGCCAAAGGCTTAGCATACAATGTGGCAACGCCGCCAGTCTCAAGAGACTAAACAGACAGACAGACAAAAAAAATCTGCTGTTTCCTACAAAAGTGCAATACCTACATGGTCAAAATGTATGGAATAGCTGTTTATTTTTTTAATAACCGATGAAAAATTTCTATGTGGGGGGGCTCAGAATGTCGTGCTGCATCATATCTGAGAATTTGGATAGTCTTTGGAAACTAACCCTGTATAGATTGATAAAAAAAACTCTATAAATTATTTTAAATGTTTAAAAAAAAAAACTACAATTACTACTACTACAATAGGTTCTACGGGAAATATGTTTTGCCCAGCTAGTGAATATGAAATATCAGCTTATTTCCACCGCTTTGCTCGCGTGGTGGTAGCCACTCGAGAACTTATTACCGGGATGAAAAGTATCCTATGAGTAACTTAATCAAATTTCGTCGAGACCCGATCAGCCGTTTTGAACAATAAATAAACAAATAAAAAAAAACTTGTACACCTGACAACGATTAAAGTTCTGCAATACTTGCATACAATAGTGCATTTTGATATAAGTGGGGTAACTTTTTCATTCAAGGCGGAATTCACACCCAAGCCGCAGGCGAGGTTGTTATGAAGCCGAGAACTGCCGTAACAAATGCTCACGTATACCAAACGTTGTTTTTCAATATATTTTCGAAGTAAAATACCTACTTCCCCCACCATAGTTTACAAAAGCTACGCCGGCGCCGTGAGGCAACCAGCGCGAGCGCTCGTTGCTACGTCGTAATAAAACGAAAAGTATTTTATCCATGAATTATTAGGAAAATATGATTTTATTTGCTTTTTTTCCGCGGTTTGTTTTCGCCAGGCTGAAGCCGCTAAACAGCCTAATGTGGAAAATGAAAATTCAAATATTTTTGAATTTAGAACACAAATCAATGTTAATTTGTTCATAAAAGAAAATATGTTTTTAATCATGTTTATTTATGATATTCTATTTATAAACACTATTTAAATATTCCAAAAATATTTACAAGACGCGTTATATCACTTTGCCCATATAAAAAAAAACAATCAAAGCCGACTATAGGAATTATCTGTGGAAAATTTTGATTTTTACACGCGTGGATTTTTTTTATTTATCACAAGGCACACGTCCTGATAAATGAAATAACACCATGGGTGTGAAATACATTGCATATTGAACCTAATCGTAGTGCGATAAGAGCCGGTTTTCGATACACTTCGTATTGAAAAATAATTTATACGCCTTATTACGTCATATCTTCTGCGTGATGTGATCTTTTATTATAAGTTTTTGCATACATGGACACTGGGTACATTATATGGATATTAAATGTTTCCAACCTCAGCAAAGATTAAGGAACCCTTCTTAATCTGTTGATTGTTATCTTGTATCATTTATTTCATCATTTACACTCTCAAAAACTTTGATACAAAGCATCATGAGAAAACCATAATGTCCTAGAACCAAGACATGTGACATCTACCAACCCGCAGATGATGATTATGCATGATATTAAAAATATACATCCATTTATTAGGGGGAGAGGCTATTGCCGTCAACCGGGCAGAAATCTAGACTCCGTGGCTACTACTGAGAAATTCCTGGTCGAAAACCCCAATAACACTTTGCCCTACCGGGTAATCAAACCAAGGACCTCATGCTCAGCTGCATGCTGGCTTATGACCACTCGATCAACGAGGCAGTCGGCAGGTATACCTAACCCTTTTTTTTTGGATTCTGGCATTACAGGCGTGATTTAATTCCTGTTTCGACCGGATCGGACGAAACTCAGCGGCCGAAACGCCTACTAAGCCGTTATGTTCAGTGGCGAATTAAAACTACTTGATGCCCTAAGCAATCCACGCCTGTGCCCCCCCATCCATAGGTGTAAGCTAGTATCTGTTTTTAAAAAAAAAAACGTATTTATTACAACGAAATAGATCATTACGTACCTTAGAATATTTATGAAAGACGAAAGAGTTATGTGGAATTTAAATCTAAGTATTTTTCATTTATTTATTTAAATGCAACTTGCGACTTTTTCGGGTATTAGATTCGCGGAAAATTGTTTTTAAGTTGAACGTTTTTAGTATGTCTGACTCTAATATCGATCGAGCCTTTCCTGCAGCAGCGTCGTCCTTTTTTCATTTTTTATTGTCGTCAATTTCGAAAAATATTGTTCGGCTGTGCAGTTTCATATCATCATGTATAAAAATATACGCAGCGCGTCCACATTAGGGAACGATGATTCAATTTTATCATCGTGTATTATTTTGTGCTTAAGTTTGATGTGAACTCGTGCGAGGATTTGAAAAAAATAAGTTCCAGTGATTTGCACTGGTACTTATTTGTTTTTTTTTTTAAATCGGTGTTAAGGTTGTGTAGTTCTGGATATGTGTCTACAATGCTGACTGTATTTTGAAGTTTGACTGGGCCACATTTTTTTTTCTTTTTTCGCTCTGTTTATGGTGCCCCCCAAGACGTGATGCCCTAAGCATTTGCTTATGGGCTAATCCGGCACTGGTTATGTTACTTTTACTATTACCTCGTTTAGGTATCAAAACTGCTTTTTTTCACATAAAACCACCTTGTCCGCAAGACGAATAATCTTTTATTAGTTCATTGCCTCTTTTCAAGAGCAATGTTCGTCTAAGTGTATCCAGCATGCACCATTGTATAAAAGCGTCATTAGCCACGTTAGCACACGTTTCTCCGCAGTTGATGAGGGTAAAAAGTGACGTATTAAGTCTCGCTTATCTCGCTTGCCTTCAGAGTTTAATGAGAAAGAAGAATCATTATATTTTATCCCATCGCCTTTATACTGCGTAAAATATTAGTGGGTCGGGAATGCGTGCAATTTTGTGGCTTCAGGAAATAGAAGATGCTCGTATTTCAATATTAACTTTATTGTACGCGGCTTCGCTCCACTTATGTACGAAATGTACTCACGGGAACGTTTTAAATGTAGCCTTAAGAGGTATAATAATACACCCCCTAATAGTACACCCACATTTCGCCACTTATGTTTAAGTCCGTGTAATAGGGGCCGAGCCAATTGCTATCAAACGGGTATAAATCAAGACTCGGAAGTGGTTGCTATTGAAAAAATCCTGATCGAAAAACCCAATAACAATTTGACCTACTCGGGAATCGAACGCAGGACCTAATGCTCGGCAATCGCGATTACAAACAATAGACCAACGAGGCGTTTTCATTTATTTTAAGAAATTTACGAAAACAGAAAAAAAGACTATTTTTTAATATGGTACTTACCTGGTAATTATTATTGAAATTTTCAAATACAGCTAGAAATAGAAAGAATGCAACAAATCGAAACAGAGGATTTGGTAACAGCCTACATAAAAATGTTAAATTGTATTTTCCGAAAACATAGCAATAACAGTCTGCTAACTTTGATTATTTAATGTCTGTCAATGACATTATTCAAAGTCTGCTATGTTTTCAATTTTACCTGTTATTCGTTGACGTCGCCAAAGTTCGCCAGTCTTGTAAAAAACCCACGAGTTAAAAATTATCTTGGTGGACAATCTGTGGTCTTTATTCGAGTTTATTCTGGGGATAATTGTATAATTCGTGTCCATTGTTTTTTACTTACTTACTTTAAATGTTATATTCGTAGCAAGTTTTTAGGGTCTTTTAATACTGATCAATATTCCCTTAACTTATCATCGGCATCCATAAGTTCTATAACACATTAATAACAGATTATATTAGTTTATTTTATTTGTATATGTGTATTAGTATCAATATAAGTACTTATATAAATTTTCGAAAGCAACAAGTTATTCATTTATATACCTACTACTGCTGCATGTTAATTCAGGTTAAATCGGTCAAACCATTTCGGAGGACTTCGATAACAAACAATGTGACACGAGATACAATATAATTCCAATCATACTTAACATGTTAAATCATGTGCCTACGTTCACCAAAATAACCTATCATTAACCCTTCAACGAACAGACAGCAGACACAATAGCAAAATCTATCGTCATCACCCCCGGCGGGGTGATCTGATCGTTAACGAATTAAGTAAAGCTACTATTCAGCCTATCAAGACCCCTGCGTTCTAGGAAGCTGCATATAAAAGAGTGACCAAGCTGTTTCTCGTGATTTACTGAACCGTTTTTTCCGTTTAACCAGTATAGAAGTCGAATCCCCCATCTTCTGGATCTCAAAATAAAGAGAATCACTATCACAATCACCATCATTGTCACAATTACCATCACTGTCACAATAACCATCACAGTCACAATAACCATCACAGTCACCATCATTATCACAATAACCATCACTATCACCATCATTATCACTGTCACTATCACAATCCCTATCACTATCACAATTACTATCACTATCAACATCACCATCACAATCACTAACACAATCTCTATCACAATCTCTATCATAATCACAATCACAATCACAATAACTATCACAATCACTTTCACAATCACTATCACAATCGCTCTCACAATCACAATCACAATCGCTCTCACAATCACAATCACTATCACAATCACTCTCAAAATCACTATGACAATTACTATCACAATCACCATCATCGTTATCACAATCATTATCATCGTAATCATAATCATAATCATCATTATCACAATCATCATCATCGTAATCACAATCATTATCGTCGTAATCAAAATCATCATTATCACAATCGTCATCATCGTTATCACAATAAATCAACAATAATCCTGTATAGAAGTCGAATCCGCCATCTTCTGGATCTGAAAATAAATGCCAAATTCGTAATGACCCCTGATAACCTCGGAATAAAAAAAACAGTCTAACTAATCTTGTTTCCCCATACAAACTCGACTCCCGTTGCACCCCCTTAGGGGTAAATTTTGAAAAATCCTTTCTTAGTGCACCCCTAGACCACATAAGGAACCTACTTGCCAAATTTGGAATCTGTACCCAGCGGTTTGGGCTGTGCGTTGATAGGTGAGTCAGTCAGTCAGTCAGTTTCTTCTTTTATATATTTAGATTTATTTTGTACTCTACCACAATGTTTTCTTATTTAACCCAAAGGTTGACTGGCAGAGGATGCCTCATGGCATTAAGTCCGCCTACTTACCACTATTGTACACCAAGTTTAAAAGAAAAAAAAAAAAAAACATAAAAAACTGCAATGACGTCTCTAAAACCGAAAAGGTTTCTTTTTGGTTTTACGGCGTCACCGCAGTTTTTAATGTTAATAATGTGTTTACTGTTTGGAAATGTGTCAACCGGTTATACGGACTTACGGAGTGACAATCATTACTTAAGCGGCATTGGGAAACCCAGGGCCACTGCCTTGGATATAGAAACTACATACACACATATTAAAGTTAAAAAATAATTAGTCTTATGTTGGAGCGAGTAAAAAATAAATTTATTAGGTACAAATATATGAGGGAATACGGGGGTATATTATATCATTTTTAGCCATTGATGGATCAAACTCTATTTGTCTTAGGAATGGTCGGAAAGAACTATGGGTCAGGAGGCAACTCACACTAGCGACTTATGTCTTTAAGGTAATTATAGGGAAGATACATAATGCGGATATATTGCGAATGGTGGAGCTAGTCGAGCCAGACGGTCGTCAGCCGCGGTTGCTGGTGGAACAGCGCGCGCGAACTAACTTGCACTCTCAACCTCATTGCTGAGGACTTGGACATATTCTGTTGCTCTTTGGGTGTATTTACAAGAATAGAATTAGTTATGTTAGAAACAGTTGAACTATTCAAATTTGAATTGTGCTACAATATCTCATTGGGTCTAACCTATTACTTGTAGTAAAAGACTTAGGCCCGTCTTTACTTTACTCCACAACTAGCTGTTGCCCGCGGCTTCGCTCGCGTTTTAGTCGGAAATTATCCCACAGGCACGTTGAAAATATAGCCTATGGCACTCGCGGATAATGTAGTTTCCCATTAGTGAAAGAATTTTCAAAAATATATTAGCCATCAAAATGACATCCTTGCTGTGATAGTTTGCGATTTGAATAGACGTGAGAGGGTAAAGGAGATGTTTCATTTTTGTATGGGACTCCGGCCATAACATGTACATTTTATAAAAGCTGGGAAACAAACCTCTGACTAGAATAAAGTAACATTTTTTGCCTAATATTAAATGGTTTTTATGCACGCAATAAAAATTAAAAATGTTTGACGTTTGTCGTGAGTGTTATAACAGCTATTGCCAGGTTGTAGAGATGAGGTTTGCATAACCTAGAAATTGTTATTTGATAATAATTGTACAAAGAAAAAGTCGGAGGAACAAAACATAAATGAGAGAACGTAAAATAACATCGAAAACCACGACAGTCGAGACGAACGAGACTCGACTGACAGACACTGATGGGATTTGTCAAAACAAAATGTCATTTTGTATTTTCCGTTCAGAAGTACACTACAGAAAAGTAGTACCTATTATATTTTTATAACAACGAAATCATCACTGTTGCTTAGTCGAAAATGATGTTTATGAGTATAATAATGATTATTTGTTACAAGAACACATACTTTTCGGATTTAACATCGACGTGAGATTAAGTTTTTATGTGACATGTTTTCAGAACGATAGCAGACCTATGCAAACAGTAAGACGCCATGTTGGATAGAATATGGCAATAACTGAAAAACTATTACTTTTCAGGCACAACAAATCAGGCTTAAATTCTCGAGAGAATATTTTTGATAACTTGGTGGTATTTTTTCCTCTTTTTCGATAAATGTACATCTTATGGCCGAAAATGAAACATCTCCTTTGTTTTAGGAAGATACTAGGAGAGTAGGAATTGGAGGAGGCCTGTGTCTCAGCAGTTCAAACTTCCATAAATCTTAAACTAAAGTCACATTCGTTTGATTTCCTTGTGTAAAACACTTTCAATTAATTTTGTTTTATTGTAAAAATACTTTTAATTAAATGCTATAAGAAACCGCAAAAATCCCAGAACAAATTTAGTTACCGACAATTTGGAATTATTCCGTCGAGTTAATTGGAGCGCCACCTACATAGGCTTCGATTGTGACTAAGGGAAACCCAGTGGCTTCACCTCGGGTGTCAGAATCAATCATCGACGGACCGACAGACTTACATTCTCAGAATCATTGCGATTGTCAACACAATACCGGAATTGACAACGCCCTGTGGCACATAGAAATCTATAGAGAAAAACTGGTGTTACAGTTTAAGTGAAAACTGCGTTTTCATTTATTTTAAGCGTTAAAACTAAATTAATTTGAATATGGTACCTGCTAATTGTTATTTGCATAAACGTGCAACAAATTGAAATGGGGGGTTTTAGTAACAGTTGATTTGTAATTTCCGAAAACATATCAATTAAATTGTTTGTTGTATGTTATCAATTTAAACCAGTATATTCGTTGACGTAGCCAGGCAAAGTTCGTCACTCTTGTAAAAAAATCCACGTGTGAAGTATTATCTTGGTGGACAATCTGTGATCTAGTTTGTGTTTATTCTGGGGATAATTGTATAATTCGTGTCCATTGTTTTTTACTTAACCCCATTATCCTAATTACTCAGTTCCGGTTCAAAAACTTCACAGACCATTGTACTTACTTTTTATTTATAGTTTTTATAAAAATACCACAGATTGTAGATATTTTTTTACCGAAGGCAATTATTTATTAAGCCTACAATTCCGTAACAAACTAATTATATTTAACACGTTAGAACCATTGATCAACTTTACTTTATAATATATTTTATTAATCTTTTGTATACTAGTAAAAACTAAAGGACACTATACAGGTTATTATTTTAATAAGCCTGGATTTGCCGTACCTGCAAGGCCAAGGCCTCTCCTATCACTACTGAGGACAAGGCGTAAATAGCGGCATGAGCAGGATACTGAATAGGCTATTTGACAACATTAAAAAATGACGACGACAGCGCATCAAAGTAACAGGCGCTGTTTCATAGTCATTTTTCGTTTACATGACAAAAGAAAAATACGTGTCCAATATTGTTTGACTGATTTAACTGACGGACTAAATGGATTTTTTCAGGCAAATACCCTATACCGATCCC
The DNA here is from genome assembly GCA_947578425.1 of Eugnorisma glareosa. NCBI lineage: Eukaryota > Metazoa > Arthropoda > Insecta > Lepidoptera > Noctuidae > Eugnorisma > Eugnorisma glareosa. The sequence goes on along the minus strand of OX387974.1, from coordinate 2,959,256 downwards.
AAATAGACCCAGATACAGGTTTAAAAAACTGTAACCATTACTCCACGCATTCACTGTTCCTGTACCTACAAGTCCTATACCCATAATAGTAACAATGGAATAACTGATCTAATAAGTTATTAATTGTCTGATTAAGAACATAATGTATTACAATACCATTGCATATAGGGAACAAGACCTTTCAACTAAACCAACGGATACAGGAAATACTCGTATATCTAATCATTGTTAGTTCCGATTAGAATCACAATAAAACACCTGTTTGTCTTTCTGTCTGTGCTAAACTCGGAACTGTAGAACCTATTTTGATGAAAGGCAGATAAATGTGACAGCTACTAACTAGTGATGTTTTGATTTCGGATTGTCAAGGGCTTTATTTTTTTTTTGTATTGGAAATGATCAAATAACTCCCCCCGCTCTGGGCTGAGCAGGAGGGAGTGTCAGACTTTTACTGACTAAAACCCATCCATGTTCCTTCTTTTGCCCTTTGTGTTCCAGGGCCGCGGTATCTCTTTCGAACAGTCCCGCAGCCCTGGCAGGTATCGGTCCTTTCGGACGCCTTCCTGTTTGCTAACTCTCTTTGAGGCGCGCGTGGAACACGAACGCGCCGTCGACACGGCCTGTCGTCATAAGACGGACGGACGGCGAGTTAGCCCATTACTCGCCGTCCACAGGCCCGCGCCTACGATATTGTCAAGGGCTAAGGTACCAAAAACCCAATAATATTAAAATATTTAAATTCGAATTAGAATAAAATGGAGGTCACTGACTAATCTGACTTCTGGGTAAGATCATGAATCAGCCGAGGTCGGCCACTTAAATACAGTTTATAGCCTAAAACTATTTTAAATAAATTAGGAGGTACAACTTCAACTAGCGCTGTAGGTATTCGATAGAATGTTTAGTTTTAAGGTATGACTTACTTAACATATCATCAAGCCTGTATTCCCCGAAGGTTAGGCAGAGGTGTACCTAATATACTACACCCATATTTCGTCAGTTATGTTAAAGGCCCATGTAACTGGGGGCGAGTATATTGCCATCAACTTTGCACAAACCAAAACTACGTGGCTGCTATTTAGAAATCCTTGATGGTAACACATTGCCAGACCTGGGAATCGAACCCGGGATCTCATGCTCAGCAGTCGCGCTTGCGACCACTACACCAACGAGTCAGTGACTTACAATGTTAATGGTTAATGTAACCTATAATGTTAATGGGAAAAGTATTTTGGCCGAAAAAAACTCTTGTTTGTTAAACATTCGCGAATAGAAAGAAAGAAAGAAAAAGTATTTATTAGACTCAAAAAGAAAAAAAAAGAAAAAAAAATGGTCCGGTCACGTATGTTGCTGAATTGCTCCACCTCGCAAAACCAAAGAGAAATATTCTGAATTCAAGGACAACCTTCATTAATTTATTGAATTGGAAAGGCGGCTAAAAATCAAGAAAAATATTGTGCTGGGATGTCCAAATCAGTCGTGCAGGTATCCTTAACCAGTTTTAGGGGGAAAACCACGGGAAAATAAGGTTGATATGTTATGGACTGGTGGCCTACCATGACGTCTTAAAGCAGGGAAAGAGATGGCGCTAGAAGACCTGTATTAGCTCTGTCTCTTTCCCACACTGTTTATTTTTATTTTTGAATTGTCTTTTTTTGTTTTTACTGCGGACACTTTTAACGTGCACATCTTGCTACATCGTTCTCACATAGTGTAACATCTCAAAATGAATGATGTAACCAAGTTTTTGTAACAATATGCTCATTTAAAAGAGTGTCCATGGAGTTTTTTGCCCGTTCTTCTACATAGAGATCTACGCTAGGGAATGGGCAACTACAGTACTTTCACAGTTTTTATGCCTTGTGACTGGGACTGCAGCTACATTTAATCGTTATCTTTGTTTCGACAGTTCAAAAGTGCCTGTAACTGGCCTACTTGAAATAAATACTTTGATTTGGATTTTGACTGGAATTACTCCTGCTTTAAGACGTCATAGTAACCCACCTGAACCAACGAACCGACTTTCCCAAATGTCCATTCTTTAGTATTGTTCGTCGTGTCGTTGAGCTTCTTGAGTTGTGAGTCGAGCTTCAAGATAACTGACAAATGCTTGTACTGGCTGGACAGGTGCACTCAAATCTGGGTGGTTCTTTCTTCAAAAGACCATCTCAGACATTAATCTGCGTAGTCCTCATGTGAGTTGACCAAGATTATGTCTGGACCTTAAAACAGACTATGACCTCTGAGTTTGTTTCGGCTGTTTCTTCTTAGAGTAGTCAGGTACGAAACACCGGCCCCATCTTGTTTAAAAAAATGGCGTGTAAAAGTGTTTTTAAAAACCTATATTTTCCATGTCGCGGGTTCCCCTGGCTCTTCCACTTTATGTGAGTGTATTTACAGACAAATCCTTTACAGGCACTCGACCACGTCATTGTTCTAAATCACTGACTTTTTGGTGATGTTCGTCTGAAAGGCCAGGCAGTTCAGGCCTTATGTAAGTGTATTTACAGACAAGTCCTTTACAGGCACTCGACCACGTCATTGTTCTAAATCACTGACTTATTGGTGATGTTCGTCAGTAAGGCCAGGCAGTTCAGGCCTTATGTAGGTGTATTTACAGACAAGTCCTTTAAAGGCGCCTCCCCAACGTCATCGTCCTAAATCACTGACTTATTGGTGATGTTCATCAGTGAGGTCCGCCAGTTCAGGCCTTAGGTAAGTGTACTTACAGACAAGTCCTTTAAAGGCGCCTCCCCAACGTCATCGTCCTAAATCACTGACCTTATTGGTGATGTTCGTCAGTAAGGTCAGGCAGTTCATGATCAGATATATGAAAGTGGAGAAGGCAAAAGGAGGAGCATGTGAGGATCGTAGCAGGTGGTGTGGCGTACTGTAGTTTCGGCTACCTTCATGGAAAAAGGCGTGCGTTTATACATAAAACAGACATACATGTCTATATGTATGTTTACAGAAAAGTAATTTATTTCTTTATTTATAAATAGGAGAACCAACAGCTATTAAAGATGAATAACAATTGTATGGTTAACACAGAGTCAACTACAGTTTCGGCCTTCTTGAAACACCCGGCGAGCCTCATAACAAAACCCAGTGACTATATTATAACAAGCATAAAGAAAAAAAAAACATTTTTGAACAACACATTCAAAACAAACAACAAACATTTTTAAAACAATTAGTTAAATATATGATATACCTATGGGTATGATTTACGTGTGACCTCATTCATACCCATATCATGTGGGTGCAGAACGAATAACTAGTCCGCCATATTGGATTTAGAATGACGTCACTTAGCTAACCATGCATTGTCATCTAAACTAAACGTGTATGCAAAATTTCAGCTCGATTGGTTGGGGATAACTGTTTTAAAGTTCAGTTGCAAGATTTTACATACACATATACAGCTTGTAACAGAAAGGGTATAATCATATGGAATACTGTGGTACAGACCATCAAACTGAACAACTTTCTCTATGGGACCACCATCGAAATCGTAAAAAAATAATCAGCTGTCCTATACAAAATTTCAATACCTACTCGACCCAAATGTATGGGACAGCTGATTATTTTTTTACGATTTCCCTTCACCAACACGCTCTGTAGTCACCGATAATGACGTCTCCATGTCAGTTCAGGTCGTAAGCCGCTTAATTTGCGTCCATCGTTAGAAGCCTTCCGAAACTTCGTTATTTTTCCACTTCGCTAATATCGTCATGAATTCCATTAATTTTTTTTATTTAAGACTACCTGTTGCCCGTGACCTTCGTTCGCGTGTAATCCTTATTTTAGAAAAATATTACTATTATTATATATTTACTTCTCTTTTTCAATCAGATTTTCTCAACAATTTCAAGGGTTTCATTTTTTGCACGGAACCCTAATTATTTTTCTAAAATAAACGCAAAGTAGTTACCTAGTACTACCTAAGTTAGCTACCTTAGAACGTCAGCTATCTGCCAGTGAAAGTCCCGTCAAAATCTATCCTGCCGTTTCGGAGATTAGCCGGAAAAAACAGACAGACAGACAAAAAAAAAATTGAGTTTTGGTTATGTGCATTCAGTAAAAAGCTGTTAGTTTGATATTACAAACAGTCATTTCAATTTTGTTTATTTTTTTAAAGATGATATTATTTTGTGCCTCTTCCCGTATTTATTTCTTTTGAAAACTGATTTTTCGCACATTTCTTCTTAATTAGTTCTGGCTTTTTACATTGTTTAAAGTATTTTTAGTATCTAAATGGACCTTTTAAAACGTGTGAAGAATTTTTTCTCGCTGTCTAACTCTTTTATGATATCATCGCAGTGGATTGTGGAATCCGCTCTCTATGTATATTCAAAAGCTAAAAGCATAAAAGGATGCTGCCACGACACTTTCAGGCTGGATAACAGCAGCCTGATACCATGAACACAGCACCCCACAGGGCTGGGCTAAGTTTGTAGAAGATGATGAATAGAATAACAAGCCTCCTGTCCCCACTACTGGGACAAAGACACTGTCTCTGTTTGAGGGAGTGGGCCATAATATCATGCTGGCCCAGTGCAGACTAGGGCATGCAGAACCGGTACCGGTTCGGTATTATCCACTCGTTCGTATGTCGAGTATATAGACACAATTAAAAACCTATTGTGTCTCGCGTAGATCTACATTCGAAGGGTTAAGATCCGAATTTCCCGGGATTTACTACAGACCCGAAACCGGTTCTGTATTCCATAACTCCAGACTAAGAGAGCGAACCAAATTATTTTGATATTATATCTATATTTTTTACATAAACGTAACATACAAATAAGGTACGGCTTTATATATTCGAAGTACCATTCGAAGATATAAAGCCGTACCTTATTTTTATCGTACCGTCCCAGCAGTGCAGGCAAAAATGTACCTATGGAGCTTATTACGATCAACTGAACACAAATTTAGCCGCCAGCCCGTTACTATGAGCATTATTCATCGAGATATTTTCTTACAACGAGCTCAATTACTCCTAACATACTTATAACCAGCTATATCAATTAAAATGACTACATGATATCATAAATCCACGTACCCAGTGGTCATGTTAGTCACGTCTGACGCCGGAAACAAGCGAATATGTCCCATATTGGCAATGATATTGTGTATTTATTATATTGTGATTGTTATCTGATTGTGTCACTCGTGTTACTTGCCCTGACCTCTAGTAGTCATGTATGATAAGGGGGAGGTCATTGTTAAGTTACGACAATGTGGTAGCAATAGAGCTTTTTATGAAACTTTTTTCTGCAAGCGAGCAGCATTTCCTTGTTTCGGTTAGGAGAATATGGGTAACTCTGGGATAGGACACATACAAGCGTCTGATATTATTTAAATCCAGCAAGGAATAATGGACTAAATAATGTGCACCATTGCGTTTTAAGGGTCAAATTCCCGTCAAAGCTAACCAAAATTGGTACTAAACCAGGCTCGGCTGGATTGGATTCGTAATCTCTGAAGGTTTTATTTAAATCGGCGCAGCCGTTGTCACCCTAAAGGGGAAAATCTTGCCTGATTTGCCATCCAATAACAAAAAAAAACAGGCTATATAGAATCGAAGGCACGAGACGACGTAGTCGATCACTAACCCGATAGACAGACTACATCAAATCTGTCACCAAGATCCCTGTGGCGGAATGTGATCGCTATGCAGCCAATAGAGGAGGAAAAGGATCGCGAAGGCAGCCACCGCAGTTGTAGGCAACCCCCCATAACCACGATCACTCAAGAGTGAACGACTATACAGCGTGTAACAGAAAGGGTATAATCATATGGAATACTGTGGTACAGACCATCAAACTGAACAACTTTCTCTATGGGACCACCACCGAAATCGTAAAAAATAATCAGTTGTCCCATACATTTGGGTCGAGTAGGTATTGAAATTTTGTATAGGACAGCTCATTATTTTTTTACGATTTCGGTGGTGGTCCCATAGAGAAAGTTGTTCAGTTTGATGGTCTGTACCACAGTATTAAATATGATTATACACTTTATGTTACACGCTGTATAAGGAGAAAAAATAAATAAAAACAAATCTCGATTGGTTGCGTGCTGTCACACGAAACAGTTTCATCTGTTTCATGTAACTATTTCAAACTCAAACTCAAACTCAAAGCATTTATTTCAATTAGACCATTACAGGCACTTTTGAAAGTCAAACAAAAAAAAAAGCTAAGCTACAGTCACAGTCACAAGGCATAATAATTTGAGAAAGTACTGTAGTTGCACATTCCAAAGCGTAGATCTCTATGGAGAAGAATGAGCAAGAAACTCCATGGACACTCTTTTTAATCAAAATATTGTTACAAAATTTTAGTTACATCATTCACGTTGAGATTATACATATATGTGAGAACGATGTAGAAAGACGTGCACATTAAGAGCGCCCAGAGTAAAAGATTAAAATAATCAACACTTTCAAAATAAAGTAATTAAAATTAACCGTGGCAGCTAAGAGATGACCACTCCCAACTGACAGCGCCCGTTCACGAACATGGCGCATGGCTCGGCGCCATTCAACTCAACCATATTGAAGGGAACCAAATGACCCGACACACGCGCCACCATCAGCGAGAAATTTGAGTGAGCATGACATTCTCTCAGCCACCAGGCTACATTCAAGTCAATGAAAGATAAATAAATGTAAATGTTTGCTTTACAGTATATAGTACTCACACATGTGCTATGCAATTATATAATATTATTAAGAGATGGAATCTATACAAAGCAAGGATATTTAAGTGTTGATCATTAAACATGATATGGATTTCGTGATGATGAGGTGAATCTGATCATGTATCTTTGCCAAACCAAAATTTTTTCAACTATTAGTATAGAGTAATATACAGAAGTATCTATATGATAGGATGATAGTCCCTATTTGGAACAAATTGAAATACAAATTGTCAACAGCCAAGTTATACTGCGCAATCAAACTTGGGCATCGTGCTTAAGTACGAATATCTATTAGTTCCTGTTACAAGCTGATTGGAAACTGCATTTTGACATTAACTCATAAACAAACAAGTATTCTAATTGGTTACTTAAATGGTAATCGGAATTGGTTCCTTGTAACCAAAATACGAACGAAATCAATTTATGGACATGATCTAGAATTCCTTCCTAATTAGCAGTTTTCTATGAAATTATTTAGGAAGGTATAGTAATCTATACTTCTATACTAATATTATAAAGAGGTAAAGTTTGTGAGATTGTAGGAGGTAATTTCTGGGTCTACTGAACCGATTTAAAAAATCTTTCACTAATTGGAAGCTACATTATCTCCGAGTGCCATAGGCTATATTTACAACGTCCCGTGGGATAATTTCCGACCATAATGCGAGCGAAGCCGCGAGCAATAGCTAGTTGAAACTAAGATGGTAACTAACGCTAAATGGTGTGAGCTTAGTAATAATGTAAATAAATAAGAAATACTTCATTTCTTTTTTTATTTCGTCTACCACAGTTTGTCGACTTGTTGCCTGGTAGAAAATGCCAATGGAATGAAATCCGCCTCTGTACTTACAAAATAAATTACGAAACGAGAGTTTTAAAGTAATCCATCAAACAACTTGTCTTACCAAGGGGTATTGGTATTACCCAATACTAACTGGGTTGTAGAGGTCAGATAGGCAGCCGTTCCGTGTTAAATACTGGTATTCACCTGCATCCGGTAAGACCCGAAGCCGATCCCAAAATATTTGGGAAAAGGCTAGGCGGGTGATGATGATATGTGTACTCCGAAAAAAGATAACCCTGACGGTCCCAATACCAGTTATACAGGGTTATTTTCAAAACCAGACAAATTCTCAGATATGATCATTTTGCCCATGTAGGTATTGCACTTTTGTAGAAAACAGCATTTTTTTTTAATATCGGTGAAAAATTTCTATGTGGATGATGTACTGCATCATATGAATTAGCATAGAAATTTTTCATCATGCTGAATTTGGCTGGTCTTTGGAAACTAACCCTGTATATGCCAAAAAGTTGAAACCAAATGTATTCAACTAATCTTGCGACGTCCTTGATATCTCAGGTACGATCTGAGCCCGAACGATTCTGGATCTGGAAGTTACGAAACCTGTTATGGCACCCTTTTGATAAAACCACCTAACCTTGTTTGAAACTGGTTAAAACTCGTATCCTCGAATAACGCAACGTAGGTTTTTATGCCTGATTTAAAAAATCAGATAACTTTTATCTGGGAAATAAATAAGTCAGTTTGATTTATTCTCCAAGCTGTCAAACCGCAATCAATTATTCCCCAGATAAAAGTTATCGTGCGAAATTGCCTCATTGAATAATCAAAAAGGTACGGATGATATACTCGTAGTTCGCGGCACGTAAGTTGAACCAAAATGGCGGTCGTCCGCGCAGGTAAAATTATGGATTGAGACCGATTGAGACCCGATAATGTGTTACAACTCGCGGCACGTAAGTTGAACTATGACCTTGAATGCACAGTAACAGTAACATTTTCGGGTCTCAATCGGTCTCAATCCATAATTTTACCTGCGCGGAAGACTACCATTTTGGTTCAACTTACGTGCCGCGAGCTGAACACGAGTAAAGGAAGAAGGGTAGGTATGACTCAATGCATTTAATAAAGTTTTTTGGGTATCTTCTCCGTCAGAAGCGTTTCAATTTAGAATGATCATTAGTGGGCTATATGTAACCGCTTCTGATTGAAAGCATAGCATAGATATGAAGCTAAAATGCCAACATAAGATTGATAAGAATATAATTGACTAAAATGGTGTCCATTTATTACTCGTTGCGATACATTTAGAACGCCGCAGTATCTACGCCCGCGCGTGACTAGGACACCTGAATGTCGCCCACTTTTACAAAGGAACTTACTTACGAACTATATAAGAATAGGATTGACCTTTCGCCATATTGTTTAGACATTGAAGCCCGTTTTCACCACAAACAACATAGACAAATAAATATTTAAGATACTATGCAGGGCGGAAGGGACATAAACGCACGACGCATTCAGTACATCAATCTGAATTGTGTGGGGGACACAGAATTCCTACTACGGTAATTTCTTTTTTTAATCTGCTGTCTCTTAAAGAAGTGCAAAACCTGATAAAAAATAATTGTGGGGTTTGCAATGACGTACTGAATACTTGGTACTCGTTTGTTCGTCGATGTCGGCATTCCATCCTTTACAGGTGCTGTCAGAAAAAATGTCACATACTAAAATTAAATGTACCGACAGCAACCAGTCCGCTTTTACAAGTAAATTATGCTGCATCAGCTGGGTTGATCTTGAGTTCGATTCCTGGGTCGGGAAAAGTGTTGTTGGGTTTTTCCATCACGGAATTCTCAGTAGCAGCCACGGAGTCTGGCTTTTACCCAGCTTGATGGTAATAGGCTCGTCTCCTTACATGGGAGTTATAACATAACTGGCAAAATGTGGGTGTACTCGTTAGGTACACCTCTGCCAAACCCTTCGGGAATTACAAAGCGTCAAGTTATGTATGATTTTGCCTCGTTATCCTGTCTATCGTTATATTGAATCTGCTTTGAGTGGGCGCGAACTTTAATTTTATCACTTTTTTATTTCGCGTTTGAACTTGGCTATCGGACTTCAACGCGGCCAAAAAGATGCACGCTTGTCTATGTGACATAAAGGGTGTAACAGGACCCTTAACGAAGCCGAAAGGCGCTTGTTCTCCCCGTCATTGCGATATTTTTTTTTGTTCTAGACCATACCTGGGAACCTTCTAGTTACGGAGATATTGGGGGTCAAAGTTCCAACTTTTTCACAAGTTTTTTTTTAAATACATGATTTTAATGTAAGATTTTTACTTTAAACTCCTCCACGACCCCCGTACTACGCAATCCATTGATCAGCACAATGTTTTGAATGCGTTACATTGAGTTCCACCATAAAACGTGATTTTTCACCCCAAAAAAAAAATTGTTTCCCAGCAATAATTTTTGCGTAAAGTTACTTAGTTTGATGTACATAATGCTTGGTTGACGGCTTCGTTAGGGTCTTGTTGCACCCTGTATAGACTTCCGGGTTATACCGAACTTTTGGAAAACACGAGTAATAATGTAGAATTCACTGACGCAATCAAAGTGATCTAGTTAGAAGGTAGGTACGGTAAGGTCAAGGTTATTTCAAATCCTATTTTGACGCCAATATTACTGATTAAAGATCAAATTCTGGTTAAGCCGCGCTAGCCTACTTTGGCCCGTGGATGGGTGACCACCAATTACATAATTACCGAGTTTCCTCCGTACCTCAGAAAACACGTTAAACCGATGGTCCCGGTTGTCAATTATAAATCTTTGACAGTTGTTACAGATGGTCAGTGGCCCGAAAGACTGACAACCAGTCTTACCAAGGGGGTAAGGCTAGGCAGATAATGAAAATATTAAAATAAGATAAGTGACTAAAACACGGGTTCTTAGGAGTGCTTTTGCAATATGCGGTAAACAATAAAACTAAGCATGTTTTTATTTTTTGCAAGTCTTAAAAACCGTCAATACAAGAATCGAAAGAAGCGAAAAGAAAAAAAAAATAAGTACAAACCTTTAGGTTTTGACAACAGGAAAAAGATTCTGTTTCTTTTCTTTGGTAATTTGAAAGCTGACAAATGACAAGCAATTTACTCAGTCAATTACAGGTTGCTATGAAACCAAATGTCAAGAAAAAAAACTTATAAATTATGTAGTTGATATTCCCTCCCTACAGATTCCCTTTTGCTCGCAACCCGTACCATAGATTGGAATAATATGGAGGCAATGGCGCTCGATAAGTAGGGACGTGACCCGACTGTGTATCGACACTCGACCTCTGCGGCAATGATACAAATAACATCTACCCGCGAGCTGCGGTGAAAATAACGTTGTTTTTTTAAAGGAGTTTAAACAAGGATTTTCTACTTTGTTGTTTTTTTTTGTCTAGGATTTACTTAGATTTTTGCGACAGAAGCTTGCAGTCGTTCCATGTAAAATACTGGTATTCAGCTGCATCCGGTTAGACTGGAAGCCGACCCTAACATAGTTGGGAAAAGGCTAGGCAGATGATGATGGCTTAGATTTTTGGTACTGTAATGGACTCTCCTTTGATATCTAAGAAATTTAAATAAAAAAATAAGAATGGACCTCTCATTGAAATTGAAGTGTCTGTTTGTTATTTCAAAATAAAAGCTGTTTGCTGAATGCATAAGAAAGTATATACGGTATTTATAACAAAAAAAAACATTCATTTTTAATTTTTGTCTGTCTGTTTGTTCCGGCTAATCTCCGAAACGGCAGGACCGATTTTGACGGGACTTTCACCGGCAGATAGCTTGTGTGTAAGGAGTAACGTTTATTTTAGATATCGATCGATCTTTTATTTTGGATTAGAGTTCCGTGCAGAAAAAGAAAGCCCATGTATTTTTTAACAAATGCCGATTCAAATAGGGAAGTATTTTTTAACTAATAATACGCGGACGAAGGTCACGGGCAACAGCTGGTAGGAAATAGTCATACAAAAATTTGAACCCTGAACACTTTCGATTTTGACATACGAATGCTACGAGTACCTGACAAGCGAGCGCATGGCACTAGATAGAACGATTTGTTACTAAGACGTAGTAACAAGTATTGGGTTACGATTTTATTCGACTTGTCCCGTCTATCGCTCGTAAATATTTTAATGTCTTTGATTGATATCCATTTTTTAGATACTGACAGTGCCCTTATTTACCAGCAACAAGTCTATCTAGCTGCGCAAGTGTAACTACTAATTTGGCAACTCGGTTGATCTTTGCGTCATCTATGAATGAAAAGGCATTCATTTTTAGATACAGTTTGGTAAATCTGGCTGAGCTTTTTTAATGCCCCATGCAAAACCCCATTAAAATTCCCAACGCCATTTTGCAATTTTTAGCGCCCATTAAAATTCGTAACTCACGTACACCACATTGCTAACTTACTGCCATCTCTTGCAAAGAGAAAACTGTTGGGAGTTCAGATAGGCAGATACCCATGTGCATTTATCAGCAACCAGTAATACAGGAAGCTGAGATGAACACAGTAGGCCAGGCAAATGATGATGAGTTTGTTAAATCCACAATCCAACTAAAACGCCATTACAAGTTTAGTCCAAAAAAAGACATTACGTTTGAAACAATAGCGTTCGTACAGGATTAAAGATAATTAACCACAGTATCTACGACCAGTAGCAACAATCAATTGTAATGTTCCTACCGTTCGAAGGTCACAATGTAACGAACTTTCACGAGGCATAGATACTTCCTGATGTTTTTGTTTTAAGTTCAATTAGGAAGAAAAAAATGTTACGCACGGAAGAAAAAATGTGTGGTATTTCAAGGCTACAAGGACGGAGAAAGATATTTTGATTGTTTTTGCATTAGTTCCAACCTTGAACTCTACTAGGAATTACTACCAATCGTGTGTAATGAAAATATCGAGTGATTTTTTATGACTTTTCAGCTGCTAGTTTAAGTAATGGTTTTAACGCGTTCGTAGTTCGTCCAGCCACCAATAGAGGAAACCCGTGTCACTGCGTAAGTGGACGGGTCTTGCATAATAACACCCTCCCGATCGAATTTCGGTTACGGCGGCCAATCTCAACGCAAATCAGTCGAGTAGGTAAGTACTTACGCAGGACATAATAATATTATTGCAGAATGTTAACACGGATGCACTTTAAATATATATATTTTCCTGAACAATCCGATGGGACTGCAGTCGGACGCGACTGGAGTGAGATAAGGCAGTAATCCGACGGATTGACTTGGTTTTCAAGGCACAAGGGTATCACACCACCAGCTTCAAAGTCCGCTCCTACTATGAATTTCTTAATGGAAAACCCAATAACACTGCTCGGCCTGGGAATCGAGCCCAAAACTACACTCAGTAGTCGCGTAGACATAAAATTACGGTCGAACCTCACATACAACCTGACACTAACAAGCAAACTGCAAAAAAAAAAAAAAAATAATTTTGCAAGCTACCTTGGCGCCTCCAGGGCCACCTTCGTACCTTTTTGACCAAACCTTTACTGTATCCCAGCAATATTTATGGGTTTCTCAACAGGAAAATAATACATATCAATTTCGGGGGTAATCATATTGTTGGCGATGGTATTATGATTACAACTGAAATTGATATTATGGGTTTTCCGCTGCGGGGATGTTAGGCTTCGGTACTTGTTATCAACTTTCACTGGGTATTTGATTTGATGTTCACAATACTTAGTAGAAGGCCGCAAAGAATTTTAAAAAGAATGTAACAGCGTCGAGAAGCACGTTATGCCGTTGCGTTGGTCCCGGTTGCCATTTTAGACGTGGTATTAGTCAGTGGCCCGAAAGTCTGACAACCAGTCTAAGCAGTAGGTATCGTAATACCAGTAGTAACTGAGTTGTGGAGGTCAGATAGAGGCCTGATGTAAAATAATGGTATTCAGCAGACCAAAACATATTTAGGAAAAGGCTAGGCAGAGATGTAACAGCATCGAAAGCTGGCTTGAGATATTTAGCAAGCTTTTGTTGTTTTGGTTTTAGTGTGAAACATCTACATATTGGCGCGCCTTAGTAGTAAAACCGACTAGAATGCCGTGACGGCAAATCGCTTACGACTCTCTTGTGTTAAATATCTTGACAAACTGTTTTCTTTTATTTGTATTTAGGTGGCAAGTGAGCCAGTTGGGTCACCTGAGGGTAAGTGCTCACCGCTGCCGATGAACTAGGTGGGTTGGAGAGACTTATCGTCCTAGAGACGAAGCAAAAAGGTCGCACTCTTCATTCGGGAGCAAAGCAACGCAGCTTGGCAGCAGAAAAAGATATGGTGATATAACTTCCGGAGACGAGTCCCCGCACAAAAACATTCTGTAAGACTAATCGATGGTTAGACTACATAAACTACCACCCGATTCCAAATTGTAAGACCGTTGTAGTGTTTAATCAGGACTGGTGGAGTTCAACGAAGACTCCCTGCCCTGCAGGGCTATTGCGTATCTCTGTTGACAGTTCATAGTGATTATCACTTGGCGAGTTTTGATATACAACGACAGTTCTGCACGGGTAGCGTCAGTTGAAACCAACAAGATCGGTCATTGTATATCAAAACTCGCCAAGTGATGACCACTATGAACTGTCAAAAGAGATACGCAATAGCCCTGCTGGAGTATTAATGTGGTGTTGCCCCACAAACAATGGGACACTTAATATCGTGCTCTGCCTGTCCTGTTGTTTGACGTCAACCAATCAGCGTCAAATGTAGACCCATCATTATTATTAACGTCACCAAAAGTGTTAGCACACGAGAATGTCCAGTATCTGTTGCCTGTCAACACGAGCCTAAGCCATAACTTACTCCGAGCGTGCCGGCTCCGGTACATTAATCTTTGTGGAACGGGAATAAACCACGGTTACCTGTGATAGATATGCTACATGCTGTCATGAACCTGCCCTCAACAACATTTAGGGATGGATGGGGCTTAAATATTATTCTAGGATGGTTTCGGCGTATGTGTGTTTTATAAGCCTTTGCAGTCTACACCGTCGGCATCATCTGTCACTCATATATGTGAGACATGCTGTGTACACTACAACCATCGATCTAATGCATAATCCTCTACACTGTTATTGAGCGAAGACTACAACTAACTAATCTGTACGGGCGGGAAAACACAAATGTATACGACTAAAATAAAAATATAAATACATAACAGCTTTTTACTAAATGCCTAAGAAAGTAGAAAACATTTATTTTTGACTGTCTGTCTGTCGATCTGTCTGATTTTTTGTTCCGGTTAATCTCCGAAACGGCTGGACCGATTTTTAATGATGGATACGAAATAGCTGATGTTACAAGGAGTAACGTAGGCTACTTTTATTTTAGAAAAAGGATTAATTAGTCTTGTTGGCAACATCAACAGAGTTTACTTTAGATTTGCAACATTGATTTGGTTGAGTCAAGATTGTAAAACTAACCATATACTTAATCAAAAATATATATTATTACGTCATTGTATCAAAACTGTTTGCATTTTAAACAGTTGCAGCTTGGTATTTACAACAAGGCACTCAGAAAAGCGTGGAGTATTTTCGCTCGAGTCAGAAATGAGAGTAAACATTCATGTATTATACAACTGAGAAACGCCTGCTAATTGTTCTGAAAGCATTTATCATGCCGGAGAAGTTTGCGCCTAGAAAAAATGGTGGAGTAGGTACATGAACTTTACACCTGGAACCTTCCCAGGTTGGCTAAGCAGTGTCATTAGCATATTTCTCTGTACTGATGTTATTAAGCCCCATGTAAATCGGTAGATACAAAAGATAAATAACTTTTTGCAAAAAAAAACTGACTCCAAAAAGAATTAGAAAAAGCTTTTTAACACTTTGACCTGGGGATCGAACACCACCTAATAGTCGAACCAAGGTCTCTCCGAGGCTAAACCATCTCAACAATGTGATATAATTAGTCATTTGATATTATATGAATGTCAAACCACGATTGGCCAGACATATTTCACTTCTGACATTGACATTGACGTGATTGATTAAGAACATGTTTTGCTGAGCCATACTATCTGGGCAAGCCGTCACGTTTCAACTCACAGAATAGTAAAAGTACAGAAGCCAAGCTTCTTTCAACGAACAGATACAGACGCACGCACACTGACGCGTACGTAGGCGATTTCAAACAAATGACATTCGCGTGTGTGCTTGCGCTTTGTGTACGTGAAACGTAGTCTATGTATGACATAATATAAATAATAATAATAATTCCTATTCCTATTCGTAATTCCTGAAGGTTAAGGCAGAGGTGTGACTAGTATACCCTCTTTTGCCAGTTTTGTTTAAGTCTCATATAAAAGGGGGCGACACTATTGCTATCAAACGGTCATAAATCCACACTCCGTGCTGTTATTGAAAAATGATTTCGCAGTTTAAATCCCCATAACACTTTTTACCCAAATACAGAATTTTACCCAAGACTTCATGCTCAGTTTTGCGTCCACTAGACAAACGTGGCATGAATTCCAACCTTAGGACCCAGACAAAGTGACATTCTATGAGCCATAAAGATGATGGCAAAGTCAAAAAAGTTTAGAACTGACATGAGCTACCGAAAAGCTCACGTTGGAATACGTCAGTCGCTGTAGAAAAGCAATTTCCTTTTGTCCAGGGGGCCTTCTGTCCATAGCTATTCTGTGACAATTATTTCAGACTAGATCGAATCCAACCTTGGTAGAGAAATGAGACCGTCAAGTGTTCATGTATGTGTCATTTGCGACACTAGTGACCTAGGCCTCCAGGGTTCCGTGAATAAACTACATTTTTTATGAGGCGCCTGGAGCATTCTAGATTTGTATCGTAAAATTAGAATACATTATTAATGTAATGTAGTTGACAGGATATAGCAATTTGCAAGTTATAATAGCTTTGTTTGAATGAAGTCTAATCGTTTTTGATCTTGATATACGATAAAGCCACGTGTGAATGCCTTGTTAAGTTTAGATTAACTTAATCATTGCGATAGAGTTGCAACACTCGTACTATCAGGAGGAATATTGATTTCGAACTCTAAAATAAGTAAACTATACAGAGTGTAACAGGACCCTTCCCAAAAAACAACTTGTGAATAAGTTGAAACTTTGACCCCCAATATCTCCATAACTAGGAGGTTCCCAGGTATGGTCTAGAACTAGAACAATATCGCAATGACGGGGAGTACAAGTGCCTTTCAGCTTCGTTAAGGGTCTTGTTACACCCTTTACTTTCAAAAACCAATAAACGGGTATAAAAAAAACTCGTCAAAGCTGTCGGCTGGTAATGTGCTTATGGAATTGGCGGCGTTGCCACGCTGTATGGCAAAACTTGTCCTCTGCCCAAGGTAAAAGCCAGAATATTTCGAACTCTTCATTTAGTTTGAAAAAAAATCGATTTTGAATTTCGTCGTATCATGAATTGTAAAGGAATCGATCTAAAGTCGTGATCTAATCCAATACATCTGTTGAAATAGCACATAAATCGAAATATGATAGCGTAAATCATCATTATTCTGCTGTCCTTATCACAATTTATTCAGGGTCGGCGCAGCATGTCTTCTTCTTCCATACTTCTCTAACGCCAGTTTTCTTTCTCTGACACGGACTTACATTTTTTAAACGATAATAAATCGTATACACAGTAGTTAAATTCTATATTACCAAGCCTCGCAAAGCAGCTGCAGCAGCTGTCGCGGGCGTCTTCTGCGACCCGCGATCGTAGCCGAAAATATGCTGCAACGTGCGATCGGCTCCGTTTGCCTGTCGTCGTATCCGATTGGATCCTTAACTCGTCAATACGGTACGGTAAATGGATACGTTCGCAAGCAACAGTACTGAGTCGATCGTATGCGTTGACATCCTGCCGGACGTGATCGGCTGTCGGCGCATCCGTTCGTATCCTTTCCGATCCGACGCGATGCGAGTTTTGCCGTTTGCTGGAAATCATGTTTTACTCGTCATCCCAGCAAATTAGCCTAGAAACAAAAGAATGCTGTACAATTACTTTATTTAAATAAAGCCCTTCAGTTAGATACAACTAAGTTAGTACATGAGACTGTAGTACTCCAGTACTTAAAGGGAACCTTTTAAAAGTTTCCTTAAGTAGCAGAGATAGGCGACCTGGGGCTAATAACATGTAGACTGTGGCGAAGGGCTTAGAGGTGCCAGGGGTATCGTTGATGTTTATATAGAGAACACTGACCTTAGTGACATAAAGTTTATATAAAGGAAAATGGTACCTAATAAAGACGACGACGTCGTATATGCAAGTTCCTTGGGTAAAATGTATATTTTTATGACCAACAAACAACTGTACTACATATTATTATTGTTATTTGAGGATAGAAACTGAAACGGAATAATAAATTATTCTGTGGTAATTTGTTTCATCACCACTACTTTCAAGCATACTCTTTGTAAAAATTATTGCTGGGAAAATACTTTTGTTTTGGGGTGAAATTCACGCTTTACGGTAGGACTCAACGCAATCAAAACATTCGGGGGACTTAGAGATGTTTAAAGTATAGTTATAACTTGTGAAATAACTTGGAACTTTGACTCCCAATATGTCCCCAGCTAGAAGGTCCCCAGGTATGGTCGAAAACAAAAAAATGAGAACAAGCGCCTTTCGGTTTCGTTGAGGGTGCTTTTACACCCATTATCAAGGAACCAAAAATTCGAAACTAAGTATTTGACATCTACCAACCCGCTCTGGGTCGGTGTGGTGGATTACAACACAAACACTCCCTTTATAGAGACAGGAGGCTTGTGTCCAAGCAGGTAATACTATTACGCTTATGCTGCATAATGTTGCCCGCTGGGGCACTTAATGTACATTATGAGCACAAGTTATGCTCATAGAAACTACTTATATAATCAAACTACAAATCTATTTAATGGTAATACAAATATGTACAAGTATCAAAAGGGTTACAGGGCGTCAAAAAATTCGTCCACATCGCTGTTTACAGGAAAAGTGCCCAGAAGACTGGCAGCTTTGCCACGTTGTATGGCAATGCTGATTCTTTGGCCAAAAATTGGGCCCGCTCTCTGGTCACGTGAAGAGTCAAACAACCGCTTGGCGACCAATAACAATAAATAATTACATTCAAAATGACAAATTTGAGTTTTTCAACAGCACTTTTTTTTCTTTTTAGGGTTCCGTAGCCCGGAATGGTAAAAAACGGAACCCTTATAGATTCGCCATGCCTGTCTGTCTGTCCGTGAATGTCACAGCCACTTTTGTCCGAAACTATTAGGCTCCACAGTTGAAACTTAGTAGGTAGATGTATTCTGTGAACCACTTTACGACTTCTATAAAAAAAAGATTAAGCGGGGTTCCGATACATGGAACTGAAACTATATTTTTTTTTCATCAAACCTATACGTGCGGGGTGTCTATAGATAGGTCTTTAAAAATGACATTGATGTTCCTTAAACTATTTTTTTTTCAAAGTCAATCATTTGAAAGATAGACACTTCCAAAGTGATAAAACGTGTCGGGCCCTTCTAATTTCAAAAGTAAGAGGAGGAAAATGCTGAAAAAATGCAGGATTGTAGAACGTTAATAAAACTTTCAACCAAAATTGGTTTGAATAAGATTTGATGTTTAGTTTTTGAGATATGGGACTTTTTCATCTAACTGCACCAGTAACTTGGTTTTTCATTACAATACTATGAAAATTAAATTTAGTTTTGTTGTTGAATTTATAACAATAAAACATATGAACGAGCCTTAAAAATATTTTTTTATGTGGTGCTACGGAACCCTATGTGCGTGTGAGTACGACTCGTACTTGACCGGTTTTTTAGGTACTGCCTTTGGTATTGTAGATCTCCTTAGGCTGCAGTGTCATCATCAGTCATCACTTACCAGCAGGTGATCTACCTGCTTGTACACCTTAGAAGATACCTCGACAATTGCGAGTTCCGAAGGGCACTTAGTCTGTTTTCTTGTAACATTAACTTTCACACTCTCATTAAATCTCAACGTATGAAATACGCGAGTGAAACCGCGCGGGTACAGCTAGTAGCAATAAATAAATAAAAAATAAAAATAGTCATTGTGTTTTTTAGACTTCAACCAAGGAGTATATCCTTTCCATTGACTTTGATATGAATAATACTTCTCAAGTTCAATAGAAGCCTTATGAAGGAAGTAATTGTATCGAGTAATTTATGTATTCGGACTATAATTGATTGAAAATATATCCGCGACTACTCGACGTTTTAAGAAGAATTGTGTTACGTCTAAATATTAATCAGGTATGTGAGGAATTTATTTTATGAATTAGTATTGTATGGTTAAAATCTAGATTAATGACTAATGCAGATGTTTATCAGTAAGTATCAGATTACTATCTAGTTTTAATTAATCAAGATGATTAGTTTCATTCATAAAATTCTCGATGTCTCTTTAAATCTGTTTGATGATACATAAATTTAAGATAAGATAATTAATTTGTCCAAAAGATGAGATACAAACACACACACACTCACACATTGGCATGGTGTGTGTTACATGATGGTAGGGACGGTTTTTCAGGCAGGTTCAGCATAAAAACTTGATAGCCGAGAAGGTAGGACGTGATGAGAGAACGCTATAACTATACTATGGAAAGTTCCAGACAAGAGCCCTTTGGACAGGGCCCACTTCCAGTTTTGAAAAAGGGCCATAAACTATTAACAGTCTATTCAGCAACGGACTTAAATAAAACCTTCTCGAAGATATTGTGTACATTGACTAAATATTATCAATAAATCAAAGTCCCGTTTTGCTGACCTTAGCCTGTTTTTATTGCCCCGTTCGTCTAGCGGTCTGAAAAAGTGTTCTTGGATTTTTCCATTGAAATTTGTCAATACCCACCGTGTCCGGATGTGTCGGATTGCGGTCCCATCGGACTATGAGAGTAAAGGAACAAAGAGTGCACCTGTGCCTGCGCACACACTTGTGCACTATAATATGTCTCACGCCGATGGCTTATCTCCGCTGAGTTTGAACGCCGTGTATGAAAAACCGTCAGGAGGACTATAAATAGTTTATATTGGCCCATTTCAGGGCGCTGTTCCTTTGCTACACAATTTTTTTTAATTGCTAATGCTAGGGAAAATAGCTGTCCCCACTCACTACTTACCACCAAGTGAGCATCTTTCTGCAGGGTCTAACCTTCCGTGGTCTACCTAGAAGTCCTGGAAGTACTTGAACCGTCTCCGGACTCAAGTGGGAAGATGTAACTTCAACCTCGTTGAGTGGGGTTACCTAAACCGCAGCAGCGGGGTGTGGAGCTGTGTCGCAAACTATGCTCCACCTCATATCCTGTCCTCTTAGCCCAAAACATGCAACCGAAGTGACCTGTGCGCTGTCACCCTCGACGCGGTGGAGGCGGCGAAGTTTTGGGCTATCAGGGTATACAATTTGTCGTGCCAGCGACACGAAGAAGAAGAAGTCAGCCCTTTGTGTAGGAGTCAAGTTTGTCCCGTCATATTTGCCTTGATCTGTCGTCTAAAATGAGACCCACGGTGGTTCTTTGAATCTATTTCTGTATTTTTTTGAATTCCCGGACTAGCAAAACTTACATCTTGACTTGTAAGGAAATCCTGTTAATAGAATAAAAAAATAGATCCCAGAAAGGTTAAAAAAAGTATAAAATAACATCAGCACCAGGAAAATGGTGAAAGAAAAAAAAAATAAAAAGTTTCGGTTTTCAAAATAAACGATAGAGATATCTTAATTAATTTTGAAGGTTTAATTAAAATCCTTGCAATTCATTTGCAATTCATCAATACCTACTACTTGACCGGTTCTAGAGCAGCCTAATTTTATGTACCAACGTATCTAAGTTAACGGCGTCATTTGCATTTAAAATTGATGATTAAACGTCATGTTTCAAGCTGATTATTTAATGTGTGTTTAAACAAGCATCTGTGAATGTAGTTGTAATTGAACAGTTATGCAGCATCATAGCCTTGGTATGTTAATGATTCAATTTATTCTGTGTGCACTTTATTGGCGGATCTGTTATAAATCGATGAGCAGATATTGCATAATATTTATTTGCATATTTCTAAAGGGCACAAAGAACAAGCTTAGGACTATTCGACTTGGCGACGCGTCGAAGGCGTATGTCCTGGACGCGTTTCAGATGATTATGATAATATACAGAATCGGAAGGAACCCAACCCCTACTAAGAAATTTTTCATCGGTAATTTAAAAAAAAAACCAGCCATTCCATACATTTTGAACGTGTAGGTATTGCACTTTTGTAGGCGTTTGCCTACATCAGACTTAAAAAAAAAAGCCGATGAAAAATTCAAACGCGGCACTTCAATGCTTAATACAATTCCGAAAAATATTGGAATATCCAAGTTTCAATTCTAAAGTAGAACACAGGAAATCACAGGCATCCATACAAAATTAAACTGCCAATTGAAAGTTCGGGGCAATTACTTAAAGCTATACAAAAGTTTACAACCTCTTCTAACAAGGTCAACGTGGACTACCTCCGTTGAGAGGAAATAGGGATAACGAGATGTTTCCTGAAGCGATCCTACATTGACATTGTTACAAGGAAACTTGTTACCAAGTCCCGCTACACGCTCCTTCGGAAATATTTCACGGAGAAATAAAATAATATCTTCGCGTTTTTTTTTTACGAATTAGCGTCTCTTAAAGTAAAAATTTGAAAAAGGAATAAGGAATAGACAGAAATAGAAGAATTGAGTACTTGAGATTAAAAATATTGTAGATCGAATTGCCTGAATTCTGGAGAACTTCAATGAGCACATTAATAAAAACTTACACTATCGCTTCGGGATATCTTCCGTGATTTTCAATTATTCTGAGTTTAAGATATTTCGACGCTGTTGCAAGCGCCATGATATCTCGCAAGTGACAGTGTAAGCTTAATTATAATCCTCGAAAGCTTAACAGTGTTTGAGTACATTAATTAATATTATGCACGGTTGTTTTAACTACTTGTACGCTTATGCATAATCAGGCTATAATGAACCCTCTGCTGGGGTGGATAGGGTCTGCCGTAATCCACCACACTGTCGGTGAATGTCACTTACATATGTCGTCGAACTTTTTGGTTCAATGACATGCCGGTTTCTTCACGTTTGTTTTCATGAGCAAAATGAGAACAACATGAACTGTACTGTACCATGCGTATTTAAATTGCATTTAAATGTGAACCTAAATGTTTTTGCAGGAACTTATTTCCATTATTTTGACTTTTGATTTTATTCCAGAGTGGGAATGATAATTATCAAACCAACAATAAAACAATTTATTTCTAGTCTTGAAGTTCTTAGGAATATTTTAAAGAATAAACATTTATCTAAAAAACATGTGTTGCAGTGGCAAGTATTTTTTTTTTTTTTAAATGTTTCCTTCCTTGGGAACAAAAAATGTCATGATTCATTCAAATAAAAAACAAGAAACCAAAACATAGGAAGTAATTAAAATCAAACTCGCCTGCGTCACCGATCCCTTCACATATAAAAAAAAATGTTAATAATATTCAAATAAAATGTCCACAATAATTAAATCCCACACACACTGTAATAATTTGTTAAATTGATATCATCGGCTCCATATTGACGTGGGTTGTATAATAATATAACTATATCTTTGAACTTGTTTACGTATTTTAAGGCATTTTTGGCATTCGGTGTTTATTTTTTATGGCTTCCTTGAAGCGCATTTAATAACCTAATTTATTGTTGAGTAATCGTAAAATACGTAGATTTAGGTCTTGAAAACTACGTCAAATGGGGTATTTTAATATTTGTGTGTGCAGGCATCTGATGGTCATATAAAATTTTGTAATTTTTGTGACGTCCATATAGCTATGAATTATTCAGCATTATAAGTCCTTGCTTGTATGATTCACTATTAATCAAATTGTTTATGAATTATGTAGTATCGCTATTAGTAACAAAAATATATACCTAGTCTAAATCAGAATCATCGGGTATTTACATAAGTACAGTATTTAGAAAAAAAACTGGGAACGAGTTGGTACTCGTATTTCAGGCTCAAACAAACCACCATGTCTAAAGAAAATCGCTGCATAAAATGTGACTATAATTAGACAAGTAAATATTTATCACAACAAATAATTATGAATATTGTGATCACATAATTAATCACATAATTATGACATTGCCAAGGATTTATTTTATTGCACTACATTTTTCCGTGCATATTTATCGAGAAAGAATTATTAATATTGTGAAATATCTTGCAATGTTAGCAATTAACTATTACCTGCCCATATTGATTATTCATATTATTTAAATTAAATTGCATTTTCCTTGATACCTCATCAGTTATTGGTCTCCTTACGATTTACAACCTACAAGAGATGTAATCTGTATTTTTAGAGGTTTCCGATCTGCTTTTATGATGACTTTTGAGGGTTTAGTTGCCTGTATCGTCTGCCTATTCTTTTCCTAACTAGGTATGTTGGGGTCGACGGAAGCTGAATACTAGTATTTTACGTGGAGCGACTACCTGACCTCCACAACGCAGTACTGGGTAATACGATACCCCTTGGTAAGACTGCATGGTTGTCAGACTTTCGGGCCACGGACTACCTCTAACGACTGTCAAAGATTTACAAATGACAGCCAGGGCTAATGGCCGGAGGAAACTCGGTATGTAATAGGTAGTCACCCATTCACGGACCAAACTAGGCAAGCGCGGCCTAACCTAAGGATCGACCCGAGCCGCTGTTATTTAGCCACTGCCTGTAATGTCCCAAATATCAGCCGAAGGTCACTTCTCATACAGAGAGAAGTAATGAGCTTGATCACCACGCTTGCTCACTGCGGGTTGGCGGTTACAGACCGAAGCCGTAGTCCAGGGTGTCCTTTTTTTTAGGATGGTAAGTCATCTCTCATGACTGGACTAAGCGGAATGGAGTGTAGATTTGTACTGACTAAAACCCGTCCGTGGGCCTTTTTGCCCTTTGTTTCAGGGCCGCGCGGTATCTCTTTCGAAAAGTCCCGCAGCCCCCGCAGGCATCGGCCCTTGCGGACCCCTTCCTGGTTGCTGACATGTCTTTGAGGCGCGCGTGGAACACGAACGGCCGTCGACACGGCCTCTCGTCATAAGACGGCCGAAGTCCAGGGTGTCCTCACGATGTTTCCCACCACCTCTAGTCAGTGGTGACTAACACCGGTATTATATACAAGTCAAAGCGATGACTTGAGTAAAAGCCATTGCTCGAAGTTGGTACTGTCAAAAGTTAGAATTCTTAGCTTTGCTTTCTTTGACGGTTCTTACTTCGTCTAAATTCTTATCTATTGGACAAAAATGTTTGCATAATTTATTTATTTAATTACAACGATTGTGTTTAAAACCAATTACAGTAAGTAAAATGATAAATTAGAGGGACAAATAAAATACATATTAAAAAATACAAAATAACAAAGCAATCCAAAGTTTGAAGTGAAAATAAAAAGATCAACACTTTCATAAATTCCTCTCACAGTACTTCTGACATACCAACAAAATCTTCGTCCATCCAACCGCAAACAGGTCATCTGTTGGATTAGAACCCAAGAGATCATTAAGCGCGGCCAGAGTGCGAGGAATTGATGACGTAGCACGTGCAACAGCACGACATGGAAGCACGGCAAATAGAGGTTTGAGATAAACTTTATTCACATAAGAATACAAAAATTCACTTACATGAGAATATATTAAAACTATAACATAAGTCGATATTGTTGAGGGTTTTACAAAAACTAGACATTTGTACAATCATTATTTAGTGGGTAGATCCATAATAATAATACAAACAACTCAATGTTCGCTTGATACCCTGACTCAAAAACATCAACACAAAGGGAACCAAGTCTCCGTTCAATACAGATAAGTAATAGCTGGATGTGGCTTGAAATTATTCTAGGGAATGTACATTTTTTATGATGTGCTGTTTTAGTATTTTTTTGAAAGAGGTAATGGATTTGGATTCTGTGATGTATTTCGGTAATTGATTGTATAGTTTGGATCCTTCATACATGATACTTTTTCTTCCGTAGTTAGTGCGGGGTGGGTATAGCTGTAGTAGGTCTTGTTCACGTCTCAATTTCATTTTGTGTAGTTTTTTTCTTTTCGTGAAGGTGATGTTTGAGTGTATATTTTTATTTAGTATTTTTCGTATCAGTATGCATGTATTATAGACGTATGTTTGTGTTATGTTCATTAATTTTGTTTCTTTGTAAAGTGTTAGTGTTGGAGTGAAATAATCATAATTAAATAATGTTTTAAGTAATTTGTTTTGTGCAGTTTGTAGTAGGTTTATATGTGTTTTTGCGGCGGAACCCCATATTTCAGCTAGGTAGTCAATGTGTGGCTTAACGAGTGAGAAATAGATTAAATATCGAGTTTGGCGTGGTAAGCAGCGAACGATGCCTCGAAGGATACCCGTTAGTGATTTTAATTTTGACTTTATTTTTTGAATGTGTGGTAGCCATGTCAATTTATTATCTAAGATTAGTCCTAAATATTTTTCTTGATCTACTTTATTTATATTTTGGTTGTTTATTTTTAATGGGGTGTAGTTACCAACTTTTTTATTCTTCGCTGCGAATATTATATAATTAGTTTTTGTTGTATTTATGGTAAGAAGATTTTGCTGAAACCACTGGTTAAGTAAATCTAAATCACTTTGTGCCCCTTTTACAACTGTGTCAATGGAGTGACCAAAGTAAAATAGACATGTGTCATCTGCATAAAGGGTTAGGTTCCCCTTTAGACCAATTTGGTGAACACTGTTTATATAAAGGAGGAATAAAAGAGGAGCCAAAATAGAGCCTTGGGGCACGCCGTATGTTATGATTTTGGGATTACTCTGAGTGTCCCCAATCTTCACTACTTGGTAACGGTTTGACAGGTAGGATCTGAAGATGTCAAGGGCAAGGCCTTCTATGCCAATTTCTTTGAGTTTATTTATCAGCAATTCGTGACTGACTGTGTCAAACGCCTTTTTTAGGTCAATAAAGACACCTAGACCGATTTTTTTATTGTCGATATTAAGCTTTATAGTTGTCACCAGGTCTATTGTCGCTGAAAGTGTATTCGACCTCGGTCGAAAGCCGTATTGTTTATTATAGAGGAAGTTTAGTGAGATAAGGTATTTTTCGAGGCGATTGTACAAAACCCTTTCAAATATTTTTGACAGCACGGGGAGAACTGAGATGGGACGATAGTTACCCGGCTCTGATTTAACTCCAGATTTATGAATAGGGGTAACTTTTGCAATTTTAAGACTACTTGGGAATGCACCTAGCTCCATACATTTGTTTATGCAACTTGTGAGTTCTTCTAATATTAAGTTTGCAACGCTTTTTAATGATTTCGTGGTGATACCTTCCAAGCCTAAGCTGGTGTTGTTATTTAGGTTGTTAATTATTTTGAGTATTTCATCTGCTGTGGTGGGTTCTAGGTTGCTGAGTGTACTTGTGTGAGATCCAGACAGACTTATCAAAAGATTGCCCGATGAACGATGTTGAGTGGGAATTTGATTTGCTAGTATCGAGCCAACATTTGCAAAGAAATCGTTAAAACATTCACAAATCTCCTTTGAATCACTCACAATGCCACTTGGTGACTGAAGCTTCCGCGGGATGGCATTTTCTGTTATTTTGTTGCATGACAGACTGTTTATAAGTTTCCACATTTTTAATGGCTGTTTTTTACAGTTATCGAAGGCTTTCAGATAGTATTTTGATTTGGTTCGTTGAATACATTCTGAAACTTCATTTCTTTTCTTTTTAAATATGTCTTCTTTTTGCTTGTCTTTTGGGTATTTCTTGTGTTGAATCCACAAAGTATTTCTACTATTTATTTCACCTATAAAAACACCTACAAATAGACTGTGCTTTCAGTTTAAGTTAAATAAGTAATTATTTTACTTAAACTCAAGTAGTTTAATAATTTCCCCGATATAAGACATATCTAAATCAATTTTTCACCCCGTAAACGCCCATATTGCAACTGTCTGTCTGTCATATGAGCCGTTTTTGAAAACGTGATTTAAAAAATATATTTACATATAAATATTGGTCGTTTAATAAGTACAGGATATAACCACCGACCCATCCTTCCTGCATGACACAGGTGTAACAGCGACGCGCGTGGCAAAACAAAACCCCATAAAAATTCACTAGGCATAGTTAATAAAAATACTGTAAGCAGTTGAACACATACAGAAACGAAAAGCTACTGTAGTTATAGATTTTTAATCAGCTAAAAATACTTAAAAATGCATACTAATACAAGTCTACTTATTATATTAATTTTGAATTAAGTGTACCTATCCGCCCACATTCCTGTGGACACTAACAACATATTTGAGGTCAGCACTGTTTTCTATTCCGATCTCGGAAAAGGAAGTGATTATAAACAAGAACTAGGCTACACGATTAAATACTGTAAAACATGCAGGGTTACCATTCAAGAACTTGTTGACTATTTTTGTATTATACATTAATTTATTAGCTAAATATTTTAAACATTTATAAATTAAAATAAGCTAAAGTAACTAACTTAAGAATAAACTTAAAAAAATGGCGTCAATAAACTCCTCAACGCGGTCAACTGGTAATGCACCCAAGAGACTGGCGGCGTTGCCACGTTGTATAGCAATGCTAAGCCTTTGGCCAAGGTAAAAGCCAACCCTTGGGTCACGAGTAGTGTCAACTAAGCGCTTTGACACGTCCTTGAAATGACTGTGAGCACTCGGACCCCACGGTCCTGGAGTTTCAACCCCAAACGGCTCGAAAATATAGAAAACAAAAAGTAAACATCAAATCTTATTCAAACGAATGAATGAATGCATTTGTTTGTCAGAATATTGTACTAAGCTATTATGTTTATACAACGTGTTTTTTTTTATATCCCATAACTCTAGGGTATGATTGAGGCCATATCAAAGAATCAACTGGCATATGTTCCAATCCTTCGTTGTTTTTTTTTTTCATTTATCATACAAAATAATTCGGCAAAGTCACGATTATTAATGTAAAACACCCTTACGTGAAATATGACAACGTCGCATTTTCTTAGCTTTAAATATGAATGATTGGTTTGAATAAAAATGAATTACCTACCTACATATTTTATTTTACTATTTATTTTACTACACTACTGCGAAGTTTGGCAACCTCGCAAAAGTAAAGATTCGTCATACTGGTGACAATTTTTGACCTAATTTAATTATGATTGATGATATCTCCGAAACGTTGCATTTTTGGACCACCTATTCTAGGAGTTTTAGTATTATTTTTACCTACAGAATATAACCCTAGAGTTATGGGATATAAAAAAAAAACAGGTTGTATAACAATTATAATATTATAGGAATTAGGATCATAATATTCTGCCGTTTCCGGCGTACAAATATGGTTTATAAAATGATGGGTCATCATTACATTAAAATTAAATTATTAATCATTAGAATTGGAATTACAAATAATTTAAATAAGTTGAAAAATAAAAGAGATAAATAATTATACAAGTCAAAAATTTAATAAAGAAAATTTTATGCATGAAAACATCAAAATTCGTTTTTGGAATGTTTTCCAGGTCTACAAATTATATTACGATTACATCCCAAGCTAACAAAGTTGGGGGCGTTTTACAACGCTTCGTATCAGGCTACGGTGTAGACCCCACTGTAGCGCGCACTGTAGACCGGCGCGGCGTAGTATCTAATGTGGGGAGTAATACACATTCCTAAATATACGTAGTCATCGCTATCTGCAATAAGACCGCCATTATACCAATTTAATTATCATGAAAACAACTTTGATTCACATTATTTGAGTACCTATAGGGTGCATGCCATGCTAATTATTATTGCTTTTTCTGCATGTGCATAGTTTTGGGGGCGGGAGGGCGGTATGCATCCTGCATAGGCCTTGATCTTTTTTTCGCGGAATATAAACTACATATTTTGCATACCATTTAATTGGATGTGTGACAAATTTTGGTATACAGTCACGAACACTAATATGTTTACACTGAGCAGTTATTTTCTCCTGTTTTCATTGTAATGTCATGTTGTTACGAACATAGTATTTTTTAAACTCAGAATTGTACTAAAACGGTCTTATACCAAAGTTTAAATTATTTTTCATCAG
This sequence comes from Eugnorisma glareosa, assembly GCA_947578425.1. Taxonomy (NCBI): domain Eukaryota; kingdom Metazoa; phylum Arthropoda; class Insecta; order Lepidoptera; family Noctuidae; genus Eugnorisma; species Eugnorisma glareosa. Next base: position 2,929,530 of record OX387974.1, on the reverse strand, counting down.
CAAATCGATTTTGAATTGTGGTACCCAAATCCGTTGACCTTCTTAGGTTTTACGTCGAGCTACACGATCACTGACAAATGCTTGTACTGACTGGACAGGTGCACTCAAATATGTGTGGTCCTTTCTTCAAAAGACCATCTCAGACACAAACCTGCAGTGTCCTGATTATGACTTGACCAATGTCTGGACTTTAAAAGAGACAGTGAGTGACCTCTGAGTTTGATTCGGCTGTTTAGTGTAGGTTAGTACGAAACACCAGCCCGTCTAGTTTTAAAACATAACACGTGACGTGTAAAACTGCTTTTTAAAACCAATTAACAGAAATAAATATGATTTATGGTAGGTGTATACCCATTATTGCTCGTGTCTGCGCCTATAATAAGTTCTTTATAAAGATTGTCTTTTTACAATATAAAACAAAGACATGCCGTCCGGTCCCTTATCACCGTCAGCGTTCCAGCTATATTAGAACCCAATGGCTTGGCACGCGACGATGGCAAGAGACTGGACGGTATGTCTTTGTTTCCATGGAAGAAGTGTGGAACGCAACTTGTGTCGATACTCTTGCGCCATCCCATCTTCCCAGGTCATCTGGGGCTGCCGCTGCAGCTGTCTGTCTGTCTGTCCGTGTATGTCATAGCCACTTTATTCCGAAACTATTAGGACTAAACAGTTGAAACTTAGTAGGTAGATGTATTCTGTGAACCACTTTACGATTTTTATACAAAATTAAAAATAATAAAAGATTAAGGGGAGTTCCCCATACATGGAACTGAAACTAAAAAAAAATTTTTTCATCAAACCTATACAACGTGTAACAGAAAGGGTATAATCATATGGAATATTGTGGTACGGACCATCAAACTGAACAACTTTCTCTATGGGACCACCATCGAAATCGTAAAAAAATAATCAGCTGTCCCATAGAAAATTTCAATACCTACTCGACCCAAATGTATGGGACAGCTGATTATTTTTTTACGATTTCGATGGTGGTCCCATATAGAAAGTTGTTCAGTTTGATGGTCCGTATCACTGTATTCCATATGATTATACCCTTTCTGTTACACGTTGTATATGTGGGGTGTCTATAGTTAGGTCTTTTAAAATGACATCTAAAACCATTTTTTCTCAAAGTCAATCGTTTGAAAGATAGACACTTTTAAAGTGGTAAAATGTGTGTCTCTTAATTCCTAAAGTAAGAGGAGGAGTGAGAGGAGGGTAAAAGTCTGACACTCCCTCCTGCTCAGCCCAGAGCGGGAGGGGTTATTTGATGATTTCCCATCGGTAAAAAAAAAAAAAAGAGGCGGACAATTCTGGAAAAATATAGGATTGTAGAACGCAAATAAAACTTTCAACCTTTAGACTTAGGTTCAGTAACCAAACCACAGCATTTAATAATAATTCTACTGAGCTTGGACCCTGTTCCCGATACCGGTGAGCAACAATTTTTTTTCTTTTTAAATGTTTTTGTATTGATTTTTTTATAAGGAAAATTTAAAAATGTAATTCATTTGTAAAAATGTTAAATAAAGGAAATAATAATTCTATTCTTATTCAGTGGTAACATAACCTGTCTAACCTGGTTGCCAACCAACCTGGATGTTCAAATAAAAATTCATTAATCCTACCATCAAATACCTTCTATACAAAAGATACTACGTCGTTAACAACTCTCGAACCATCTGTTTAGGGCACATAAGTACGTATGTATCAAAGGGCTCTCTTAAGTAAGTACTTGTGCAAACAAAGTTGACGATCCCTGCTAAGCCTACCGCTCGTGATTTATTGCCTACTGGCTTTGTCCTGTGGCTTTGTTTCGAACCTTTTGATTCTGCACTACAATAAAGATAGTTTGGGTTTTGGTGAACTTTCACTTTTTAAAAGGATTATTTTATTTTTACACCTACATTAAAAATATATATTCTATTTAAAATATCCTATCCGATACTATTAAATGAGCAATATTATTTTATATTTGTAGTCTCGTTCTCGAAAATGGCTCTTTTTGACGAATGACGATTTCGATGACAGTTAATATATAGCGGTTTAAAGCCGTGAACAATCTAGCTGGGTCTCAAAACTGGGAAAATTAGTTTTCTTTATTTACAGTCGAGCAGAGCTCGGTCGGCCAGGTACTACCTGGTCGTACAACGTGCTCTGCTCATCATATTCTGCCGCTTTCTAGCTGTCTTTTGATCCGACTACGGCAAAAGGAAGGGTCATGATTTTAGCAGTCTATGTATGTTTGAAACATCTTTATGTTCCACCGTAGCGCCTAAACTGCAGAGCCGATTTTGACGAATTACGGTCCGACTGATAGGTATAGACTACATTTATTGCGAACCATATCATTATATATTTGTAGTTATTTTCAAATAGTTAGTGCCAACGAGGTTTTTTACTATCATTGCATTGACATTATATTTGACTCACTTTCCCATTTAAAAAGGAGGCTTATAAAAGCTACAATTAAGCATTTAAAATCTAAATTACTATATAGAAACTAAGCTCACGGACTGCCGTATACATCTCGATTTTGAAGATTAATCTTCGATCCCAAGATTTTCTTCAGTCAGTAGTTGTCAGTTGTTCCTGCAGAAAGTGGTTGTGCGATACGCTTTTATATTAGTTTTTGTCTAAAAGCGAATTCCACAACTAGCAATTAATTAATAGAGCAATAGTGTAATACAGCTAACCTATAAACACGCAAATAGCCACGCGGTGGCTACATGCGGCGGGCGCAGTCGCTCGGAAGGGTGGCTACTGAGCCGTGCCGCCCCAGCGTCGGCGGGACAATTATGTCCACTTACCTTCCATTCAGCTGGGCGTAAATCATGTTAATGCTTTATTTGATTCTTCGACAAACTGATTAGACATAGTAATTCATAAATCTGAATCTTTTACTGACAGAATTAGAACATTACTATTTTATGGTTGATTTTCAGGCCGGGCAGTGATAGCCTAGTGGTGTGACCGTCAAACTGCCAAGTCATAGGTCTCAAGTTCGAACCCAAGACACGCACCTCTGATTTTTTGGTTTCATGTTTGATTGTCTAAAAAGAGCTTTGTTCTTCCTTTTCGTGTGGTTAGTGCCTAACCTGGTGTCGGAGTTTTTATGCTATGTACCCATGGCCCTCTGAGTTGGTTTAACATAGCCGTCGAGAAATATCTCTCAGGCATGCTGGTTCCTGGTATACTTTTGACCTACGAGGCAGTCCTATTATGTGCCCTTTTGCTTTTTGTAGGCAGTAAATTTCCTTATTAATTACAAAAAAAAAACTTTGCAGAAGCTGAAAACATTTAATTAAGAACAAGAATCTTTTACGTTTATAACTCAGAACCTTAATTACGAAAAAAAAGCGTAGGAAAAAATATCCTGATTCGTCAAGTTTATCTGTGAAACGCTAATCAACTTGAAGGGCATCTTGATGAGAGCATTTTCGAGTAAACAAGGATTTTTGATGAAGCCCTTCCTTTGGATAATTAAGTCTATTCTTTATTAAATTAGTGTAGGAGTTATTTGGATATCTTTCTGTAATTAAGGGCGAATTTTACCAATTCTTTCTTTCTTTCGTATGGTTAGTGCCTAACCTGGTGTCAGAGTTTTTGGCACCTTGGGCCTCTGACTTGGCTTTACATGCCGTTGAGTAATATCTCTCAGGCATGTTGGTTTCCTCACGATGTTTTTCCTTCACCGCAGCACGAATACGCGACGAATACGCACATGAATCCGAAAATCAGAGGTGTGTGTCTTGGGTTCGAACTTGTGACCTATGACTTGGCAGTCCGACAGTCACATCGCTAGACTATCACTGCTCATTTTAAGAAAAACCTATTTGTATTCTACCAATGATACTGAACATGATTATTATGACAATCTAAACCGCTTGACTGCCCTTGAATTCGGTGAAGATGTACATTGATCACGCGAATGACGGTGGGGGGGGGGTGTTCGTGGTATTTTAGGGTCCCGTACCCTATTATTAAGGCTCCACCTGTCTGTCTGTCTATTTCCACCAATATCTCATGAACCGTGATAGCTAGACAGATGAAATTTTCACAGTTGATGTATTTCTGTTGCCGCTTTAACAACAAATACTAAGCACAGAATAAAATAAATATTTAAGGGCGGCTCCCATACAACGAACTTGTTTTTTTTTTTTTTGGTTTTTGTTACGTAATCCTTCGTGAGCGAGTCCGACTAATACCTGGCCGGGTTTTTTTTATAATATTGTCAAATGTATTGGTATGATTGTATGGATCAGATATTGGGCCACAAAAGGGATGAATGAAAGGCATTTGCATGTGGCTGAGATGAGAATGCTAAGGGGGATGTGTGGTGTAACGCGAATGGATAAAATAAGGAATGAGTACATAAGAGGGAGTCTGAAAGTGGCGCCGGTGACTGAAAAATTGTTTGGTAAGCGGTTATCGTGGTATGGACATGTGATGCGGAGGAATGAGGAGAATAATGTTGAGTGTGAATGTAGATGGCTTTAAGAGTAGAGGAAGACCAAAGAAACGATGGATGGACTGTGTGAAGGATGATATGGCTAGAAAGGAGGTGACTGCTGAGATGACGAGTAATAGAGAAGTATGGAAGAAGAAGACATGCTGCGCCGACTCCAAATAAGTTGGGATACGTCCGGCCCTGGTTCAATCCATGGTCCGGAGCGAGACGGAATGGGACGCCGTCACCTCCTTCTGCGAAGCAGTCATGCTAGCGAAGGAGGTGGCGGGACGTGAGAGGGAGAGAACCTCACGTCCCAGCCGCCGCGGGAGACGCACCGGGCGTCGGGGGCCACGTGGTGGCCCCCGGCCACCGTAGACGCGGGCCTGTGGACGGTGAGCTATGGGCTAGCTCGCCGTCCGTCCGTCTTATGACGACAGGCCGTGTCGACGGCGCGTTCGTGTTCCACGCGCGCCTCAAAGAGAGTCAGCAAACAGGAAGGGGTCCGTAAGGGCCGACGCCTGCCAGGGTTGCGGGACTGTTCGAAAGAGATACCGCGGCCCTGGAACACAAAGGGCAAAGGAAGGAACATGGATGGGTTTTAGTCAGTACAAGTCTGACACTCCCTCGTGCTCAGCCCAGAGCGGGAGGGGTCATTTGATGATTTCCCATCGATAAAAAAAAAAAAAAAAAAAAAAAAAAGGGCAGGAGAATGATGATTGTCAAATGTATTAAAACATACTGTTGTGACATCACTATTTAGTATGTAATTAGTATGTACACCACTAGTAATTGTCTATACTTCCGGTAGACTACTCCGATCACTGTCCTAACTGATCCCGTCCGTGACACCACGTGACACTGCTGTGTCCGTCTATATTTATTATAATGTGTCTGCTCTGTTAATAAATCAAGTGTACCTAACGGTATCTTTTATTCAAACATCCAACATAACATGGTGTCAGAAGTCGTTTCGAAGAAATCATCAAAGTCGTGAAAATGCCAAATCCAGCCACGAGCACCGACGCCAGTCAAGATGGCGAACATGATCAAGGTTTGCGCACGCACATAAAGCAACTCCATATCTCATCCGATTCTACAAACAATAATGCGGAAGCGTGGAAGAAATGGTGGCAGCAATTAGACCTATATCTGCTAGCCACAGGTCTGGAAAAGTCAACCGAGAAACGGAAAATAGCCATTTTATTGCATTTCATTGGAGAACGTGGTCTCAACATATTCAATGCGTTCAACATCAAGTTAGATGCGAGCACACTAAACGATGTCAAGAACAAATTCGACAAATTCTTCGAGCCAAGGCGAAATGTGACGATGTGTAGATATGTATTCTTCACACGCAGGCAGAACAAATCCGAAAGCATCGATGATTTCCTCACAGATCTGGAAAATAAGAGCAAAGAATGCGAGTTTGGCACGCTCAGGGAGTCCCTAATCAAGGATATTTTTATAGCAAACCTACACATAGATTTGTCACATGTACGTCAAAGATTGCTGCAGGAGCCTGATTTGACATATCAGAGGATGCACGAGCTGGCAAGGACACTCATAGTCGCACAACAAGATGCAGAGAAAATCGTCAAAGGGTCCACCAGTGAAACCGTCATGCATATCAGTCGGAGGAGCCGTAGTCGAGGAGATGGTCGACAGCGAGCTTCCAGTCGCAGGTCAGCTTCAAGCAGTCGCAAGTCATCGTCAAGCAGTCGCAAGACACCTTCAGCTTCGAGCAGCGCCTCGACATGTGGTCGCTGTGGGCAGTCTCATCGCTACAAGTGCCCAGCTACAGGCGTTCAATGCAGGTCATGTAAATCTTTTGGTCATTTTGCTAAATATTGTTTCAAAAATAAAAAAGTCAGTCAGTTGCAATCGTTTAATTCAGACAAAAGTAGTCAAGATTATTTTGTTGGCATGTTGAGCAGTCATTCAAAGTCGAGTCAATGTCATAAAAGTCATTTATATCAATATGATCCACACAGGAATCAGTCACACAGTCAGAACACACAGGCACACAGTCACAAAAGAACACAGACAGGACAGTCACCGTCACAAAGGTCATATTTAGACCAGTCGCAGTCATGTTACTCACATCCCAATGATGAGAACAGTCACAATTCTGAGAGATCCAATAACAATAGTCAACGTCCCAATCCATATTATCTTAATGATAAAAATGGAGATATGTCTGAGAGATGTAATGAATACAATCTACATCTCAATGATGAATACAGTCACAGGTCAGAGAGATACAATGTCCACTCAAATAGTCAAAATAAAAAATGTCAGAGTCCATATTTACATCTCAACGATGAAAATGGTCTCAAGTCTGAGGGATTACACAACAATACACAGTATCAGTATCATTATAATAAATATAACAGTCAGTATTCACAGTCACAATCACACAATGGATCATTAGTCAGTTACTCAGATAATAGTCATAAAGTAAATAATGTCAACACTTTAGAAAGTAATTATTCAAAACAGTCATGGGAAATTAACTTGTCAATTGGAAATAAACAAATTAAATGCATCATAGACTCAGGTGCAGATGTCAACATAATTTCCAAACAAACATTTCATTATATTCAATGTCAGAATAACAATATGTCAAAAGTGTCACTTGTCAAATGTCAAATAAACGTCACAGGATTTGGTGGAAAATCCATTCCGATTTTAGGCAAAGTCAACATAAATTGTAATTTATGCATACATAATAAAAACGTCGTCGAATCTATAATGTTTATAGTAACAGATTTAGATTGTCCAAATGTTCTTGGTCTCCCTACTTGTGAAAAGTTAGGTATAATAAAACGTGTCTTTTCAGTAACTAAACAAGATTTTTGCAAACAAATTCTTACACAATATAACGATGTATTTCAGGGTCTTGGGTGTCTACCTCCAGTCTGTCATCTTAAACTCAAGCCTGATGCAGTCCCATGCGTGGATCCGCCCAGGAAAGTTCCATTCGCGTTACAAACGAAACTGCGTGAGGAGTTGGATCGCATGGTGGAAATGCAAGTTATTGTAAAGGTTACAAAACCTACAGAGTGGGTTAACTCAGTCGTCATAACTGTAAAAAGTTCAGGTCAGTTAAGAATTTGTCTAGATCCTAGAAATCTAAATAAGAACATTATGAGGGAATTTTATCCACTCAAGTCAATTGATGAGATTAGGTCTCAGCTCGAAGGGGCTGTATGTTTTTCTCATTTAGATGCATTCTCAGGATTTTGGATGCTACGTCTGGATGAACACAGTTCAGATTTATGTACTTTTCAAACACCATTTGGTAGATATAAGTATTTAAGACTACCATACGGCATAAATGCTTCGTCTGAAATCTTTCAAAGAGTCATGATGAATCTTTTTGGTGATATAGAAGGAGTTTTAATATTCATAGACGATATTTTGGTTTATGGTCCAAATGAGTCAGTTCATAATGAAAGATTACATAAAGTCATGCAAAGAGCTCATCAAGTTAATTTAAAATTTAACAAGTCAAAATGTAAATTTTTAGTCACAGAAGTATGTTTTTTGGGTTATGTCTTTAGTAAAGATGGTGCTAGAGCAGATCAAGAAAAGATCAAAGCCATTGTCAATATGCCTACACCACAAAATGTCAAAGAGTTACAAAGAATACTAGGTATGATCAACTACTTAGGACCTTTTATAAGTAACCTGTCAGAGAAAACTCAAACATTAAGAAATCTTTTGAAAAAAGATTCAGTCTGGACTTGGGATGAAAATCATAGTCAATGTCTTAAAAAACTGAAAGATGAGATTACTAACTCACCAGTTTTAGCTCATTACAATCCCAAGATTCCATTAGTCTTGTCAGTTGATTCGTCAAAGTCAGCATTAGGTGCAGTCATTCTACAAAAAAATAAACCTATTGCATACAGTTCAAAAACTTTAACTGAAACCCAACAAAGATATGCTCAAATAGAGAAAGAGCTACTAGCAATTCAATTTGGTTGTGAAAAATTTCACCAATATGTATATGGTAATAGAGTCACAGTTCATACTGATCACAAACCATTAGTCTATTTATTCAAAAAACCATTACATGATGTCCCCGCTAGATTACAGCGTATGATGTTAACTTTACAAAAATATGATTTAGAGGTTATACATGTTCCAGGTAAAGAAATGTATATATCAGACACTTTGTCAAGAGCAGCTTTAAAAGACCATTACACACCTGAAAATGAATCAGAAATGTCATGTCATGTCAATCTAATGTATGCTAATTTAGCAATTACTAATGAATACAGCACAAAATTAGCTCAGGAAACCAAGAGTGATGAATCCTTGCAATTATTAAAAAAATATTATGATGAAGGTTGGCCAAAAAATAAAAACAATGTCAGTCAATTAGTAAAACCATTCTGGAATATTCAAGGTGAAATACATGTAATTAAAGATTTAGTGTTCAAAGGTTCAAAATTAATAGTACCACAGTCAATGCATAAAGAAATGTTGGAAAAAATCCATAAAGGTCACCAAGGTATAACAAAATGTCTAAAATTAGCTAAAGAATCTTTGTACTGGCCAAACATGTCAAGTGATATAAAGAATATAGTAGAACAATGTCTAATATGTGCAAAATTTAAACCATGTAATCAGAAAGAACCACTACAAAATTTTGAAATATGTAAATATCCATGGCAACAAGTTGGTATTGATTTAATGCATTTTGATAGTTCAGTTTATTTAATTGTCACAGATTACTACTCAAAATACATAGAAATAGCATTATTAAATAAAAACAGTACATCACAAAATGTAATTACACATTTAAAATCTATTTTTGCTCGTCATGGAATACCATTGTCTTTAGTGTCAGATGGTGGTCCGCCTTTCCAGTCACTTGAATTCAAAAATTTTCTACAAGAATGGGACATAGAACATGTTGTTACTAGCCCATATCATTCACAGTCAAATGGTCAAGCTGAAAGCTCAGTAAAAATTATAAAAAACATGCTCAGGAAATGTAAAGAAAACAAATCAGATCCATACATAGCTTTATTACACTATAGAAATACACCTAAAAACAATTTGTCGTCACCAGCACAGTTATTAATGTCAAGAAATCTAAGAGATAACATTCCAGTGTCATGTAACAAATTAAAGCCAAAAGTAGTTACATTTAAAGAATATAAAGAGTCAGTACAGAAAAATGATGAAAATAAATCTAAGTATTATGATAAGAATACAAAGTCATTGTCTATGTTACATTATAACGACCATGTCTATTTTAAAAGAAATCCAAAAAGCAACTGGGAACAAGCTATTGTCAAACAGAGAATGATGAACAATAGGTCATATGTTGTTGAGGATGTCAATGGTATTAGGTATAGGAGGAATAGAATTCATTTAAGACATAAGTATTCACATAACTTTGCAAACCCTCCTATGCAATCCAACTCGTCACAGGGGAGAGAGGAAGGTGACAGACAGAAGTCTAGACCTCAAGCATCCTCATCTCAAGAATCCTCAAATATTACCACTAGGTCAGGTCGTGTCGTAAAGCCTACAAGAAGGCTAATAGAAGAAATTGATTGAATGTAAACTAAATAGTATTAAGAATGTTGTCTAGAATAAATTTGTCATAACTATTTTTAAGCATGTTGTCATATGTATAGTTGTATAACATTGTCTATCTTTTAATTGTTTGTCAGGGTCTAAATGGAACTCAACAAGGGGGATGTTGTGACATCACTATTTAGTATGTAATTAGTATGTACACCACTAGTAATTGTCTATACTTCCGGTAGACTACTCCGATCACTGTCCTAACTGATCCCGTCCGTGACACTGCTGTGTCCGTCTATATTTATTATAATGTGTCTGCTCTGTTAATAAATCAAGTGTACCTAACGGTATCTTTTATTCAAACATCCAACATAACACATACAAGATGAGACAGAGGAATTTATTTTGGAGGAGCTCGTCGCTACATAATAAAACCCGCTCCAGTCGATCTTCAGGGTTAAGCCGCACTTGCCTATGTTGGTCTGTGGATGGGTGACCACCCATTACATACAGAGTTTCCTCCGTGTCTCGCATGTGAAGCCGTTGGTCCCGGCTGTCATTTGTAGATCTTTGTTTGTCGTTCAAGGTAGTTAGTAGCTTGAAGGTGAAAATCACTCTTACCAAGGGGTATCGTATTACGTAGTACTAACTGGGTCAGATAGGCTGTCGCTCCATGTACAATACTATTCAGCTGAATCTGGTAAGACTGGGAGCCGACCCCTCATAGTTGGGAAGAGGCTAGGCAGATGATGATGATGCCTCGAGTTTATTTCGATTTTAAAGATGCATAAAGATGTGCTGTTAATCACGTTGCATTAAAAATATACTGTTTCACTACCACATTTTTTATCACAGAACCCAAAGTTATTCAAAATGTTCGTGGAAGTTTTCGTATTTCTCATTAGTGCGAGTTGCCAACGGCCTTTTATTGTTCGCTGTTCTTTATTTGGGACTTTTATACACATTCGGAGTGCATGGATAAAGCTGGCGTGGTGTGGGAATGAAGTGAATTGAGTATCTTTTAACATTTTTCGTAACTTATACGTCGACTTTTGAATCGTAAATACAATTATCCCACAGCATTTTTTGCAACAAATACAATCAGTATCATCAAATGTGAACAAATCCTTAAAATTATTAAAATATTGTTTGTGAAACGAGTTTTTTTTTTTTTTTTTTTTTTTTTATATCGACACGTTACGTAAAACGTCAAAACTCTTGCTATGGCGTCTTGGTTATGAAAGCCAATGTAATGTAAGCTTTGTAATTAACGCCTAGTTTTTAAATATAGCAACCAAAAGTTTGTTTAATTGCAAAAAGGTTGTATTCCTGCAGGCTTAAAGTCAGCTGTTTTCAGGATGGCTACTTTTTATTAATAAACCGGCTGAACATTTATGTTTGCCTAATGTACTGAACAGCTGATATTTTTTTCGCGATTTCGGCTTTGCTCCCATAATAAAAATTGTTTGTTATCATGAGCACAATCACGTGTTTAAGTATCGTACACTAATTGCCAGTCACCCTATATACATACAACTAAATAAAATAAAAGTGGCTGTGTAACAGCTTTTTACTGGATGCGGAAATATATATACGGCACTTATAACAAAAACACATTCTTTACCATTTTTGTCAGTCAGTCTGTCTATCTGTTGGTTCCGGCTAATCTCCGAAACGGCTGGACCGTTTTGACAGGACTTTTATTGGCAGATAGCTGATGTTATACGGTCTAACTTAGGCTACTTTTATTTTACAAAGATAATTAGGGTTCCGTGCAAGAAAATAAAACCCTTGAAATTGTTATATATTTCATATTTCTTTTTTATAATTTCACGCGAAAGAAGGTCGCGGGCAACAGCTAGTTTTCAATAAAATAACATCCCACATTCAGAAGTGCCTTACCCCGTTTTCAGCTTTTGATTCAAAAGTACCTACCCAAGTAACACAGAAAGCATTCTAACAAACGAATAGCAAACTTGTGTAGAACTTAAGGTCCTTATAAACTCATAAATAAGTTCACCGAGCATCTTGACGCTTTATATTGGTATTTCAAAACCATTAGGATGCTTTACACTGTATAACGGTTGGATAATAGCATATCAAAATGCTTTTGTAAACCCTTTAGTTTTAGTGCAGCAAACCACAACGCAGCTGAACGGCTTTCAGCAGTTTTTAGTGCATTTGGAATTACAATAGCATTTTAAGTAGTAAATAAATGCCTAATGCCGTTTAACAGCACAAATATGAACCATTATAATGCCACGTAAATCCGCTATACAACGTTCAGCAGTTTTTAGTGCATTTGGAATTACAATAGCATTTTAAGTAGTAAATAAATGCCTAATGCCGTTTAACAGCACAAATATGAACCATTATAATGCCACGTAAATCCGCTATACAACGTTCAGCTGTTTTTAGTGCCTTAGGTTCTACAATACCATTTTTAAGTAGTAAGATAATGCCTAATGCTGTTTAAAAGCTTAAACTTTTACCGTTATAATGCACCGTAAAACCGTTATACAGCTTTGAGCTATCTTAAGTGCCCTTTGTTGTGTAATAGCACTTTTGAGTGGTAAGTAAAAGCCTAGTATTGCTGAACAGCATAAACGTGAATCAATGTAATGCTTGCGTTTTTTAAAATCAACTTAGCTGTGTGGTACAGCTAGCAGCTCTTTAATCAAATATACGTGAGTTATTGTAATGCGTAAAACTGTTTATACATTCATTTTACTGTATTCGTAGAACCTTTTGTCGAACATATTTTTTGTTACAACGTTATTCTTACAGTTCTATTTATTATAACTATGTGAACCTTTGTGAAGAGAGAAAATAAAGATATTGTATTGTATTGTATTGTAATATTGGGGAAAAGCACATATTAAATGATCAATAAAACAACAGCAATTTTTATGGTGGATTTTTATTTTCATTACTTCTTGATGTTGAACTTGATTGTCGTCCAGGGTGCAAACGTGCCTGTGTCATTCGCGTCTGTGTCTGAATGTTCTTCCATGATTGATAATTTAGCTTCGGCAAGCTCATATGTTCAAATATTGTTCATTTTAAAATAGCACTCCTATAATGTCCATTCTTTTTATCGGGCTTGGATTGCTCATCTTTCATTAATTTGTACTGTCTTTTTAGGCGGCCACCACAATTTACCATTTTCTTCCCACAGAGACTACCTCGTATTGTTTTTCCTTTCTCTCTATCGTCTGTTCCATTTTGTACGGCATTGTATGGTTGGTATAAAAATCACTGAAAATAAGAAAACAATATTTTTTAAAAGCATCACCCACAAAAAAGATATTATTGCGTTTTCTGAAAAGTTTGGCCATTTTAAAGTGTACAGGTATATTTGATGGCTACTGTACCTGACTACGTACTACACTACACCGGGTATGAAATAAATAACGGTCCTGTCTATAAAATAGTTACGGAAAAATATCTTAATGACGCCTTTTTATCAACTTGGCAAACGAATCAAATTGTATAAATTCTGAAATGGGTTTTATTGTTTTGCTCAAGGACCCCCAAAATTGCGTTCAAGTAATGGCATTATTTCAGTCTACATCAAAACTACTGGTATACCGGTGAACCCATATAGACCTACTTTATAGACAATGCCACTACAGTGGTTCATCAATAGCCTTTTCTCTTGCCTCTGGCTTAATAATGGTTCACGTGTGAGTATTTATACAGCTGGCAGCATTAATTAGCCTTGTTAAAGGCTCACCGGGCTGCTATACCCCGACACCATTTTGTAAATATTTTATAACCAAAAAAATTATCATTCGGACCTATTTATGAAAGCAAAAGATCTTTAACATAATGATATAACTTGATTTAAAACTGCCCAACCAATACTATTATTTTAATTAAGCAAAATTCGTTCTATACTAGGAATACACAATTGTTTTGATGATTTCACACATTTTAATATGACATTTTCTATCAAAACCACAAAATATCGAAGGCGCGTGAAAATTTTCAATGAAACTTATATAGACATTTACAGTAAACTACATTGCGAATAATATTTGAAGGCATGAAGTAACAAAAGAGTCAAAAACTTACCCAGTAAATTTTGTTTTGATGCAAACAAATATGGTGGCACTCACTCAGCTTTGACAGTCTTCGTCCATATTATATTCCACGTTAATTGTATTATGACATTTGTGCCGTGGTATTAGAGATGTCTTTGCAATGATGTAGGGTTTATTTAAGTTCTAACTGTGAACACTTAAAAAGCTCCAATCATTCTTTTGCTTGATTCTAATGCTAGTCTAATGCTTTTGTAATGCAAACAACATCTTCATTATCAATAATATTGCTAGTATAATGCTTCTGTAATGCGATTGGTACGTTCTTTGGCCACAATAATGCTAATATAATGCGCCTGTAATGCAACTAAACTACTATTGTGAACATATTTAGGATCTAAAGCCGTATAATTTGTGCCCAAATAAGCATTACAGTAGCCGTATAAACGTTTGTAATGCTACTGTAGAACTAACTCAAAATGCGAAAACGATACAGAAATGCTGTAAGTCGGCCGTTATACTGCTTTGATGTGTTACTTGGGTAAGTACTTCAGTCACTTTAACAGTTTGTGGGAAAAAAAAAAGTACTGTTTCTAATCAAATGTACTATGAAAAGGAAATTTCTAATTTTAAGCCTATAAACTCTGATATGAGGTTAGGCACTAACTACACGCTATAGAAGAAGGAAACTTTAATAAAAAAATGTCAATTATGTATATGCAAAACAGCAACCTATGACGCTACATCAGGCCGACAATTCAAAGATTTCACCTTCAAGAAAATTCTCACAAACGAAAACGTTTGCAGCGAAATATTCTCAAGGTTGCTACAATATAACGTCAACTTACACAAAAATTCTCTCTCTGGAACTAGTGATACCATAATTCAACATTATTTTCAGATTCTTTTAAAATGGAACTAGTGATTAAAAAAACATCAGTAGTTCCATCATGGAACTGTTAGTGGTAACAGACCAAAATTATAACCGTCAACTCAGGTCAAGCACAATATACGTAGACTTAATAATTATGATTATTAACTTTACTGTCTAATCTAATCACTAACTTATTAGTATGAACAGTAGGAATTTATAACATTATGATAGTGTTAATGACCATGTCAGTTAAAAAACTTAAGTGAAAGGTATTCCTAATACCTGTGCACCCGCGTTTCGTCAGTAATGTTCAAGTGCCATGTAGACACACTCGATAATGGCTACTTACTGGGAAATTCTAATGGAAAAACTGAAACTCAATAATATTTATTACATCTACGTTATATTCTACAAAAAGGTCATAGTTGGATTTCTGGTTATAATTTATATTGTGACACGAACGCGAGTTGTGACCCAATTGCAGAGACAACGACCTACATCTATGACACACTGACATTAACGGGTGCTTTTAAAATCAATCGCGTTTGACGGGCGAGTGAGCAACGGTTGAATACCTTAATAACCTTAATTGTTTGGGTTATGAGTGTTTGTTTTAGGGGTTAAATACAAATACAGCATTCATTAAAAGAATCCCGAATAGATTTGAATGGTCAGCATATTTTTTTTTTTACATCTTTGACGATGTTTTCTACATTAAAAGCTGACTGTTTCAGTCGTTATTAGAATGATCACCATCATCAGCCGCTGGTAGCCACGCGCGATCACCGAGCTACCGTATGCACCAATCGCACTTATGCTGAGCGCATAGTTAATTAAGTATTTGCTTATACCCCGCATTTTAAATAAAAAAAAAAAACAATAATTTCATAAGTTAAAGGTTACTGTTGCTTTATTTTTAAGTTCTTTAGCTATGTACATTTTAAAGAATTTTCAAAAACAAAACAGACCATCATCAGCCTATAGCAGTTCACTGCTGCACACTGGCCTTCACCCTCTTTAATTAAATGCCATTCAATTAGATTCTCAGCAAGTCTCATCACTCACCTCTACGAAGATCGTCGCTGCCCACCTAGCTTATCAGAATATGAATAGCAGTAGGAATTGATCCGCAGCAAACGCCTGTATAAAAGATACGAGCCGTCATCCAAACAATTGCTTATTGCGTCTTAGTGAGTTCAGGCATACTAAAATTATAAATGCGAACTTATCTGTAGATCAACAGATTTCGATGAAAATTGGCATACAGGTAGATCGCAGTGGCGAAGGTTCCATACAACTCCATTCCTAGCGGATTCCTTTTGAAAAATGGCACAGTCAGTATTCATTATCTGCCTAGCCTTTTCCCTATGTTGGGGTCGGCTTCCAGTCTAAGCGGATGCAGCTGAATACCAGTATTTTACGTGGAGCGACTGCCTATCTGACCTCCACAATCCAGTTAGTACTGGGTAATACGATACCCCTAGGCACAGTCAGTATTGTATAGACAAATAACATAATCACATTAAAGATATGCACTCCGGCTTACCTCTTACAAAAATTGACGCTTTGCTACTGGTAGATCATGATCCCGAGTTAGGCCATTTATGACATTTAGGTACTATCTCAGAAATAGGCAAGTTCCAATGGAATAATTTCGACATTTGCAAAGCCGCGAGCGTAAACTACTTTTACATAACATCCTGGAACTTTTTGTTAAAGGTGTACTTACGTATTCTATCAGACACTAGACCCACAGTGCCATAATTCCAAATTTATCATAATTCTTCTACCCTTATCCCAATTTATTTGTGGTCAGCGTAGCATGTCTTCTTCTTCAATACTTCTCTATTGCTCGTCATCTCAGCAGTCACCTCTTTTCTAGCCATATCATCGTTCACTCAGTCCATCCATCGTTTCTTTGGTCTTCCACTCATAAACCCATCCACATTCATACTCAAAACTTTCTTCACGATATTTTCCTTATTCCTCGATATTTTTCCTATTACCACATAACTTTTCAGTCACCGTCGCCACTTTCAGACTAGATTCAGATTCCCACGAGATATTTAAACATCTCGTGTGACGCGGGAAGTGGAAAACTTACGAAGTGTTCAGGTGTGTTTCTAGCTCAAGATAACCTACAAACTTGTGACAATATTTATCTTTAAACGGGGATAGTGTGAGAGCGTTATTAAAGAGTAGTTTGACTTTTGAAAGTGTGACTGCAATGTGTGGTTTGCAAACATTGCTATTATATTTTTGAGTTTTGTTCAGTATTCAGTTTTAACTGCAGAGCTAGTACTTATTAGTGACATAACTGTGCCTTATGTTGAAGAATGAAAGAAACATATTAGACTCGTACAAGAGGGTTACTATGACGTCTTAAAGCAGGAGTAATTCCAGTGTGAGAAAGAGACAGAGCTATACAAGTCGTGTAGCGCCATCTCTTTCCCACACTGGAATGACTCCTACTTTAAGACGTCATGGCAGGCCACCAGGACTAAATAATTAAACAAAATTAAGAAGTAAATTAAAGAAAAACTTACGCATGACATACATTACAACAAATTGGTCATGTACAGTCACCAAAGGAGATAAGTCACCAGGGTCGTCAGATATAGTTGAAGTTTAATAAGAAACCGATGGACGTTTTCGAATGAAATTTAATTTGATATTTGATAAATGAACTGTTTGTATTCTATTAACTAAATTAAATTTTATTCGAAAACATCCATCGGTTTCTTACTAAACTTCAACTATATTCGACGACCCTGGTTACTTATCTTCTTTGGTGACCGTACGTGGCCAAACGGATATCTGAGCATGTTACAAGTCACTAATTAAACCTAGTGGGATTGCAGTATTTTTCTCTTATATTCCACGAACACCCATTGTAGAACAAGAGCTCATGTAGCTTTGCTAATGCAACCGCTTGCAATGAATCAATCAATGCAATGCATGTGCACACATAGAGGCTCCTTTGTGCACGCTCCTAGTTTCAAAAACAACTTGTAGGCTTAATTTTCCTCTCGGAAAATAAGGTTATGACCTCCTTCTGCAGTAATAAAACATTTTTCAAAGGTTGAAGATAAAGAAAAACATCGTAAAGGCTACTTATACCATCAAAAAGTCATAAGTTTCGCTTTTCATCTGATAGAAACCCTCGTGTGTGGAATATCAAACTGTGATGACCTCCAAAACTTTACAACTTGGCGGGTTTGGTTAAAGTTCCCAATGTTCGCAAGCCCTGTTTGCTTACAAACTTTTACACGTTTGAGTTTTCACTTTCTGATGTTTCAACGAGATTACTTTGTTGTTACAATGTTATTTTGTTTTGTTTCCATACCTGAGTAGATAAAAAGGTATCTGTATTGTTTTAGTTCAAAGCAAAAACAAAATACTTGATTCTACAATCTGCTACATTGACAGGAGGAAGGTTGGCAAAAAAAAAATAGATCTGTAGAAATTGTATTAAAAGAAACCAAGATGTAGCATTAGTTCCTATCAAAGCCATCCGACAAAAGATCCATACCTATAAATATACCAGTCATTTTTTAAAGTAGCAAATCCTTATTCTTATATTTTATTGCACACAAAATTTAAAAGGAGCACACACAAAATTACGGTATCTATCTTATGTACTGGTTTTCTTACAGCAAACCTTACTTTGATTGTGAGATTTGCAGAAGAGGACCTATGTGCACAAACGAACATTTCAAAACGTAAATTTACTTTATAAACTAAACTAATACATCAAATATAATATACGTAATATATATAATATATAGATACGCATACGTACAAAATAATATTTATTTAGATAGTATTTTTAGACGAGAGAAGAATTTATCAAAGTTTTTCCAAACCTAGCTTTTAGAACATTATCAATATAGGTAATTACCGACATACTACAACTCAATCTGCATCTCCATTCCCTCTTCCATTGTTTTCCATTTGTTCTCAGTTACTAATCACTACCGGCCCTAGGAAACTAAATACATTGTTTGTTTACAAATGCTAAGTATCTCCGACCCCTTGTTTCTGCTTAATTACTGGCGTTTTGTTCAAAATGCGAATGTAAGCGATACCTTTGAACTTGCCTCCGCGCGCCTGATTGAGTTTTTAGAGCACATTCCGTCTGACTGAAGCTTTGGAAATTGGGCAATTATTAGGCGCTTTAAAAATTGTTAGAGTGATGAAGTTACTTTGAGAAGTTTATTAATTGAGTTCATTCAATTATTTTGAAATGATTACACGGTTCAGTGGTTTGTTATGTGTTGACTGGGAAGGCTCAATTCAGTTAATGTAGTCCTCCATTGTTAAGAGTAGGTATAGCAAGCAACATAATCTTTTCCCACCTCCTATCTGGCCCTCATGCCCCCAAAAAACAGGCAGTTAATATGACCTATTCTGCGCTGCCACAGACAGCGCCGAGGAAGTGGTAGAATTTTGAGCCAAAAAAAAGTACGTCGTGTTAAATTCAAAAGTCATAAATGTTATAGTATGACCACTTTAGGTGTGCAGTTCAAGATGGGGTTGCTTGTCATTTATTTTAGCGCTGTGTTTTCCTGCCTGCACAGGTAAGTTGGTTGAACTGTATATGGTTTAATGTAATATAAATTAAACCACATGCAGTTCAACCAACTTATTATCATTACCATTTTACCATTACCATTTTAGAGCTTTTAGTTACCTATCTAATTACAAAGCACTCCTGCACTTGGAGGTTTTTTTAGGGTTCCGTAGCCGAATGGCAAAAAACGGAACCCTTATAGATTCGCAATGTCTCTCTCTCTGTCTGTCCGTGTATGTCACAGCCAGGGACTGATATCGATACCCGAAATATATCGATATTTTCAGGAAAATACCAGTACCAGAATCGATAACTGGGGTAAATATCGATATTTTGTATCAGTTATTTGAGTACCGATATAAAAATATCGATAATTATATCGATACTCAGTACTGATATCAGGCTGCAACGCGAAGTTGCGAGATCACCCGTCACGAGGGCGGGCGGCGGCGCGCGATCTCGGCGCGAAACAGAACGGCAACAGTGCAATGCATCAAACGCAATGTGTAGGTACGCCCGACGCCGTGGACGCCGTGGTGCTGAGCTTTGAAAATATTTTTTCAGTATTTTAGCTGTATTGACGTAGGGTATACGTTACTGTAGTTGACGCGACGGGGCGTAAAAAGCAAAATAATGTTTATAGGCACTTTAATGTAGACAAAACCAATTTGAAATCGAAATGAAGTTATTTACTTTATTAATGCCATGTCAGGTTTTATAGTGCTGAACATACGCGCGGTTTCAGTCACGCGACTTTTCATAGACTGTACCTACTCATCGTCGACGTGCACGTTCGGTGCGAAACAAAAAACTAACTAAACTAAAACGAAGCGATTTTACTCGATTTAGATGAGGTTAATTACTTTACATTACATTGCTGCTTCCTTATCTACCTTTATACCGAAATAAGCTAAATAGGTACTTATAATATTCGCAAACCAGACTTTAGACACGAACAAGGACATGGTGAACACGAACATCGAACACTTTGTTCGCATGGGCGTTCCGTAACAAACAGAGCGGGAGGAGTAATTTGATCGTATCTCATCCTAAAAAAAACCGCGGAAATTTGCGTTCGGTTGATCCCGTGCTGCGTCGTTATTACTTAACCTTTAGTTATTTAATTAATATTTAAGATATTTAAAGATTCCCTCTATCATTGTACACTTTACTCATATTTTCATTATGTTATTTAATCATTTGTATGCCCAAGTGGCTGATCATGGAATGAATTTTTAGCATATAATTATGTAATGAACACCTGCATGTAACCCATGTATCACAAATAAACCATTTGATTTGATTAGATTTAGAAACCAGATTTCTGGAAGTTACCATCGATAGAAAAAATACCAAAATAATCTAAGTCAAAGTCAAAGATTTATTTGCAGATAAATATGGTTACAAAAGTTCTTACATAGGTAATATATTAGTAGCTTAACATATTCAATCATAATATAATGACATGCAAATTTTGTTACAATTAAAATTAGGTCATTTACACTTCAATTGAAAGAATTCTTTTATATTATAGAATGGATTCTCAATTAGCCATTTGCGTAAAGCCCTTCTGAAGCGGACCATTGGAAGTTCTTTAATTTGGTTAGGAATCTTGTTGTATATCAGACTACACATAGGATAGCAACTCCGCCTATATAGTTCAGTTTTCGTACCAGGAATAATTAACCTATTAGAATATCTAGTTTTGAACTTACATTTATCTCCCAGTTTTTCAAACATATCAGGGTGAGATTTGGTAAATTTACATATTTCCTCAATATAAATACCTGTTAATGTAAGTATTCTAAGTTTTTTAAACAGTGGTTTACAGGATGTAAATGGGTCTACATTACAAATCGCACGTATACACCTCTTTTGTGCGACGGAAGCTCTTCCGAGATGCACCGAGTTTCCCCATACCAGTATACCATAACGCAGTATTGATCCAACATATGCATGATAAGCCTGCAATGTGGCTTGTCTACTTGTTAGGTTAGATGTACGCCATAGAACATAAGCAAACTTACCAAGTTTTCCACATATCATATCAATATGACCAATCCAGGAACACCTCTCATCTAGAACTATCCCAAGAAAAGTCATACTATCCGATTGTTGTATATGTTTATCTTTATAAGTGATATTTAAATCCATGTTATTCCAGTTTTTGTTACGAAATTGTACATATTTGGTTTTATCTAGGTTAGGTTTAAGGTTATTCTTTTCATCCAACTTATTACTTTGCTTACGGTACTATTTATTTCCTCATTATAGTTTTCTTTAGTTCTAGGGATAATTACGGAAACATCATCTGCAAAGAGTATGCAGGGATGATCAGTTTTTTCTGCCAGATCGTTGATATATATTAGAAAAAGAGGGGGGCCTAAAATACTGCCCTGTGAAACGCCTGCGCAATTGTAACCTAATTTGGATTTGAATTTCCGTTCACCGTTTTGATTAGGTTTATCCACAGTAATTTCTACAAATTGCGATCTGTTTGTAAGGTAACTTTTTAGCCATGCGTTTGCCTTACCGCGTATTCCATATTTATCACATTTTTTTAGTAATAGCTCGTGCGATACAAAGTCAAAGGCTTTTGACATGTCAAAAAATACAACAGTTGTCGGGATTTTCTGGTCAATATTTTTAGTAACTAGGCTAATTAAGTTAAATGCCGCTGTGGTTGTCGATTTCTTTTTTTGGAATCCATGCTGTTCATTTTTCAAAATTTGGAATTTATCGATAAAATTTATTAATCGCGTATGCATGACCTTTTCGTAAATTTTCGCTAAAATAGGCAATAGGGCTATCGGTCTGTAATTATCAACCAGTTTTTTACTACCTTTTTATATATTGGTTTAATAGCTGTCATTTTCAATTTCTCTACAAAAATAAACCCTCAGTTCTAACGGCGAAAATACTTCATAGAAGGTAATTAGTTTTTTTATAAGGCTAAACTGTATATCATATATAACTGAAATTACAAACACAACACACAATGAAATTGTCAAAATGTGTATTTTTTATGAATAGCGCGGCGGCGCGTGGCTGCGCGGCGTATCAGTTTGCTTTCGCTTTTTTTTGAATATAGAATAGCCATAAATAAAATAATCTTATAACCTCATGATATTGATTAAAATAACTACATAAACCTAATAATAGTATCATATTGATAATGATTATATTTGTATGTCGGGGTGTGAGGATTTACTCCGCTTCTACATCATGTGGGCAGACGATAGGTTTCGTGCTATGGAAAGACACTGAGCGATACATTGTTTCTAGCAAAACTAACGAATTACTTGAGATTACAACTTAGCAAAATAACACGGGGCACAAATGAATCGGGTAAGGTTCCAAGATGTCTAAACTCGGCCGCGATCAGACACTGACTGACCGTCGTCCTGGCTCAGAGTTTACCATCTGGGCTCTGTGACAAGTGACGCTGTGGTGTGGGTAGACTTGTAAGTAGATCGCGTGATGTCACCACCGCGTACTTGGGATTCATTTTAAGCCCGTACCAATGACCGTCTCCAACACGGCCATCCTACTTGCACACTTCCTCGTGTGATGGTTACCCTGCACACAAACAGTCCACGACAGAATTTTTTTCCACTCGGTCACTCCTGACCAAACTCTACATACATCAGGTCGGTTAAGATAAAGAACTCTACTGTTTAATTTGAACCAAATCCTACTCTTTGATTAAATCAAACATGGTTAAATTGGGAATAATTGAAAATACAACAATGTCTACCCTGGGCCATGTACCATAGTTGTTCGACACAATCTTTAAAACTCAACTGCAACTAAAAACTGCCAAGCTTACAGAAACCTTCGAGTAAAACCTCTAACACCACGGCTCTCCAGCCGACCAGCAATCGCATTGCTCTCACACATCCATCGCAAGGATCAAAACTCGCGTATTCATCAAATAGATCGCCCGTGTGCATCAACCACACAATACGGTCTATCCAGACTCCTAACAGCAATCGCATTGCTCTCACACACTACGGCCGATAGAATGCTTTACTCGACCTTCTACCACAACTTAAGCTCGCTCATAATTATCAAAATCCTTATCAACATCAACTGGTACGTGACCCGCTGGCATCTTCCTAGCCTACCGTGTGCATACAAGTAGGCTCACTTCAGATCTAACAAACAATTAGGTCAATTAAAATGCTAGACCAACCAAGTACCTCTTCGTCCATTTAATCATTACACAAAGCAGGAATCTCATTCGTGGCCTATGGGCAACAGTTGCCCTCCAACAAACCTCCGTTTATTTTACTATGTTCCTCAAGAACACCGAGTCCCACATGACTCTATGGTCTCTACCAGACCCGACCTCCGCCAGAGTTAAACGCACACCGCGTAGCCATGGACTTACTCGAGTTTCCTCAAGCGAGACAAATCTCCGGGCTATGACTACGTATTATCTACTGGTACGGTCGACCATCCGTACCAAGGTTCCACACTATTTCTCAACTCTAAATACTCTACTTCAAACGGTAATTGGCCCTCAGGCATTCTCCTTAACCTATCAAAATGTTATGCACAATTAAAAGTGCTATGCACATGCTTAGCACTTTTAATTCAAAGCTTTCAGTTTATAACACTATCACCGTCCAAAATCTCAATCACTATAAATTTACAACCAATACTCTCTTTTATTAAGGAACATTACGTTCCAGAATCAACAAAAGCACTTTGGTCAGTTATTTAAATTTGATTTTGTCAAATTTAAATAACTGACCAAAGTGCTTTAATATTCCGGATGGGCTCAACGATGCAAAGGACGACTCGCGTCTCCACCGGTACAGCAGCGCTGGACCTATCTGCTATGCAGCGAATGGAAATATGGCCCGGCGCGGCGCACCGCACTTGAAGTACACCAGTGAGCCACCGCTGGCTTGCTGTCGCCGCCCAACGCCTGCAGCAGCCGGCACAGGCAATGGCTTCCCGACGCCGCGGCCGGTCCCCCTCGTACGACAATCTGCTTGGCCGCGTCCCGGCCCGTCGCACACGTGATACTTAATTGGGGTAGCGATGAAAACCTCCTACGCCTCTGGCTCCCGGCGCCAGCGCGCACATCTGTAGCGGCTCTCCTTTGGCCTATCACCACTCAGCTTAATGAGGGCAGCCATAGAAGTTTCAACGCACTTGAATCTAGCATTGAACAATTCCTCAAACCGGTCCCATGTCACACCTGGATAGCCCACAGTAGGGATGGGCGTTGAATGCACGAACCAGTTAATTCGACGGTTAAAGTACAATATACGAGTCGATGGTTCAACGTCGATCAATCAACTAATCGAATTCGTAAACGAAAAGACGGGTGAATTTAGACTGCACAACGGTGTTCATAGCGTTTGGCAACGCGGATTTGTTGAAAAGCACGTGGTAAATCATTTAAATGTTTGCGAGTGTAATTTTTAACTTAAAAGTAACGCAGCAATTAAATTAGTCCAGCTACGTCGAGCCGCCGACGTCGTCGCGAGACCAACAGGTCAGCCCAGTCCAGTCGTCGACGACGTAACCCAGTTAATCGACCAGTCGATGAACGAAATTGAACAGTATAGTTTCGTTTACGATAAATACGTCGACGACCCATCTCTAGGCCACAGCCATGTAGATGCGAAGCCCTTCAACGCCTTGCTTAATGTCAAAATAAACTGGATTCCTTCCACTGCACTCGCAACAAGAAACAAGTCAGCGATGTTGCGCCACGAGCGCGCAAAAGACTCCGTTTCATCGCCTATCCACTTGCGACCGTTATCTGAGGAATGCCTACGATTAATTTTAGTTGACTTATTATGACGTAAAAACCTAAAATTCTCCTCAGTGAATTACGAATCCACTACTACGTAACTTAAAAAATGTGAACTTCAACTATTGCAGATACTTCAATGAAAATAGCGTCAGAAATAGGTCTACCTTCAAAAACAATAACACAAAATGATTTAGGTCGACAAATTAATTAGTTTAGGAAACATGATGAAAATTGTAAATTGCAAACGAAACGCTTTGGAGGGATGGGCCCACCAACGACCAGAGGTGGCATAGTTCGCTTACGCCAGATAGACGCCCGACAACAAAGTTACAGAAACGGCAGCCACAGCCAATGTCACTTCAACCGTCCATCCGAGACAACAACCCTCAGTCAACCGCTAGTAAGTACTGAAAACGGCCGTTAATAAAATCATCCTCATTTATTGGCAGCTCATCTTATGTTTTGACGGTATAACGCGTGCAGAAAAACATTTTCTTCGATTGAGAATAGGACGTCCTTAACTAATAAACGACACCTTCGGGCTTTCGGATTTTTAAGTTGTATGCCTAATAGCATCAACCGATTATTTTTTATTTTTTTGGTTGTCATTAGAGACACGTAATACAACGCCAGATTTCACGGTTTTTCTTTTAACGCCTACAATTTGAAATCCGTCATCACTAGGCTTAGGGTTACCTAACCGTAAACCGTAACCATAGAATCTAAATTTCGCGGGCTACCCTTGCGCTTCCACCTTAAAGATAAAAAATACAAACCAGCCAATCCGGCCATGTTGACGCACCAATCACTAGAAACCTAAATTCGCGTAGGTATCACACGCACGACCGTACCTAGACGGGCCAGGAGACGGATGGCGTGAATCGCAAATATAAAGGTCATTTATTGGTAAAATATTGGTATTTTAGTATCGGTATCGATATTGGTATAGGCACATTAAAGTATATATATTAGTATACTGAATAAAAATATCGGTATCAATATCGATAAAGAGATACCGAAATATCAGTATTTATATCGATAATTTGATATCGATATCAAAATTGTATCGGTATGCAGTCCCTGGTCACAGCCACTTTATTCCAAAACTATTACGACTACACAGTTGAAAGTTAGTAGGTAGATGTATTCTGTGTTTTTGGACGTCAAAAATAACGTGATCCAGTTTTCGCCCGCCCTTGGGCCCGCATCTAGTGATGAAGGGCGGGCGTTTTCGAAGACTATAGTCTTTTAAGTGGGAAGAAGAAGTGCCTGAACAAATTCCCCAGCAACACAATACGCAGAAGAAGAAAAAACTGTTCCAAAGATCATACTTACCTACCTATTATTTTACACATTTCCTAAGCATTCCATCTCCTTCATCATCATAACAGAAAGATAAACGATCGTCTATACCTATATAGATACATCACTACACATTGTTAGGAGTGGGACACACGAGACATAACTATCAAAGAGCCTGTCGTCCGCTTCCGTTCCGTAGCTACAGGAAGCTGGCAACTCTCTGGGAAATAGACCGTACAACGACGTAGCACAGACAATGTCGGCACGTGTGTCTATTGGTTTATAGATCAGTATAGGTACTACCGACTACCGAGTTCACTAAAGGTCTGGCACTTTGCACCCTTATGCTCTAAGGAATAAGGTTGAAAAGTGGTTGATCGTCAATGAACTCGGCAGTATATGCATTAGGAACGTTCTCCATAAGGTTGGTTTGTAATCCTGGTACAGTGCGACATGGTCCTTTTGGCACTTGATGGCATCGTCAAAAGGGCGCTGTTGGTAAACATCAGTGTAACAGAAAGTAAAACAATACATGTGTAGAAAAAAAAAACATGCTTTATCACCTCCTGCCTCCAACATCAGATCAGAAATTATAGTACCTATTGTCAGTCAAACTATAAATACATACAAAGTTTCATTTCGATATGACAATTAGAAGTTGGTTAAAATTGACTTCAAAGATTTGGTTACATTGGTTCTTAGTTGATCAAGTATGAATTTTCTACTTGTGAAGCTAATATGCGGGGTAGAAGGGTCACCGACGCGAAAACTGTTACCACGTAATCAGTACATCATTCTAAACCGAACGCAGAAATTTTTAAACGCTTATTAAAAAAAAATTAGCTACTCCGTTCATTTTGATAGTCTAGGAAACAGCTGATTTTTTTTCTATGTGTATTACACGGACGACTGAGCTCAGTCGTCGGCTCAGTCGTCGGTGTCACTTTCACCCCGTATAAATCGTGTTCAAAATAAGATGGCGGCATTGGAGGAAAATCACTCTTATATTTATAGCATTAAAACAAAAACAAGTTTAGTTTGATATTAATAACAAAGGTACATATAATTCTTAGTCTGACTATAAATTGTGTTCTAATGGAGTTTAGTTGCTTTCTAGAAATTTTCAAGTTTCGTTTTTTAGGTATTAGCCGTAAGTTGATTTTCAATTTATCTGGTGTGTGTTTGCAATCCACTATTGTATTGGGGTCATCCTGCAAAGATAGTGTGTGTAAGTTTATTCAAATAAAATATTGGGTAGGTAAATATCCAATATAGCTAAGTTCGGAAGCAAACGGTGAGCAAACAATACAAGTTTACTAGTCCGTATCTATAAAGACTTCTATATCTTCTTGATTTGACGGAACATTGATCGACTTCAATGTTCCGTCAAATCAAGACAGGATCTTGATTTTTTTATCTTTTTCAGCTTTATCGCTAGAGGAGAATCTTGTCACCACGCGATAATGTGACCTAATCATTAGGTAAGACGCATTGTAATCAATTATATCAATAACATAACAATTATTATAGCTAATCAATTATAATCGTATCAGTAAAGATAGCCATATGAAAGTCCAACTTTGTTCATATCAGTCATCAGTGTGACAGTAGGTATCTCGTTCACAAACTTAATGGCCAACTGTATTACATTCAACATTCTGTTTTTCAATATTTGTTAATAGTTCAATATTGGTGACTCGTTGATGTGGTGGTTACAAGCTCGACTGCCGAGCATGAGGTCATGGGTTCGATTCCCAGGTCAGGCAGTGTTAATTGGGTTTTCCGTCGGAAATTTCACAGTAGCAATCACGGAGTCTGGATTTGTGCCCGATTGATGTCAATACAATAGGCTAGCCCTATATTACATGGGATTTAAACACAACTGGCGAAGTGTGGGTGTACTATGACTATGAGGTACATCTCTGCCTAACCTTTCGGGGATTACATGCGTTATAGAAAGAAAGAAAGAAAGAAAGAAAAAATGTTTATTTGTCGCAGGGACATGACGTGCGTACAAGAAATAAATTAACAATAATCATTGAACACATAACAAATATTATAAATACATAGGACCTATAAGTACAAAGAAAAATAAATACAAAATTAACAGCTTGCACGTCGTGACCGCGACAAGCAGGTTACCACTCAGCATGATGCTGTGCTATGGGGGGCCCACAGCACAGCGCTGGTTTTCAGTGGTCAACCGTGAAAAAACGTACGGAAGCCAAGACAGCATAAATATTGAATTACAATAAATAAGATAAAACAAACAGTTATGATATTTTGTTATCTTGTGGCACGTCGCTGCAAGTCATCGCAATGAGCCGCTATTACCTACAATACAAGTTACATAAATACTTCATTAGATATAAGTGGTTCCTATTTACTTTACTATTTGCGCACTTAAATTACTCATAATAAATACTTGATCTACCTATGTGTATATTTTGATCGGTATTTTTCCGGCACTTAGATGAGAACATCTTTGATGGATAAAAAAATTATGATTGCATATTTTAATACAGGCAGACATTGGCGACTCATGCAACACTTCGACCGGTTCCCTAAAACCAGCAAAATATGCCAAATAAAATGTATATACTAACATATTTTTTAAGTTGTTAGTAGTCGATTAGATACTGTTAGCCTGCATCATGCCAAAGCTCCATGCTAATATGGATTACTGGCCAGCTCATCCCGCGATCTTCTATGAGGTCTTCCGTGACGCCTTCTGGTTGTGTCAGGGCTCCCAATAGTGTAGTCCACATTTCTGTAGTCTGACAAAACGCATCCGGGTGCATGCTCCATGTAAGGAAAATATCTAAACCCCATAAAATTCTGAACATGTCTTGTAAAAGTTATCTATGTCACCGTATGCATCAAGAAACGTGTTGGTTTGTGGAACAGCTGCGAACGACACGAGGGCCTCACCACCATCAGTCACCTGTCATGGCGGCCCACATTTCTGTACATCTAAGTGACACGGGACCCCCTACAAACTTCGTAACCTTGCCGTATTTAGTTGAGGAGGTTTGGACCGCAGCCTCGCAAGAATAACTCGTGGTTCAAACACAAACTAGATATATACAAAAGGTCAGAAACAGTGAAAACAAGTGTCTAAAGCACATACTTAAGGCAATCTTAAACTACAGTAAACCAGAAAATTTTTGCGCTTCTGCAATCTTCGGGTTTCCAAATTACCACGAACGTACCAACAAAGCAGAATTTGGATTCACATTGAGTTGTTAATCTATATTTTTGTCTGATTAGATTAAGAGTCTTAACTAATCAGACAAAAATATCTGTAATCATTAGAGCAACCACGGATTTGTAAAAACACTTTATTTATGCTGATTTAAAAGAGAAAGATGCATGCTGATTTAAAAGAGGGTCCATGGAGTTTCTTGCCCGTTCTTCTCCATAGAGATCTACGCTAGGGAATGGGCAACTACAGTACTTTCACAGTTTTTATGCCTTGTGACTGGGACTGTAGCTACATTTCATTGTTATCTTTGTTTGGACAGTTCAAAAGTGCCTGTAACTGGTCTACTTGAAATAAATGCTTTGATTTTGATTTTGATTTAGATCTCATCATCAAGCATTCGTAATACCAAAGACAGACGATGATTCCCGAAGCGCATGCTTTCCCTTGGGCATCCAGGGCATCTGTAACTTAAGTAATGCATGTTGCATGTTACCCTTATTTAAAGTGTGCGTAAGCTGTGTTGGAATTTTATCCTTCTGACCCCATTTATTTAGTGGCTAGAGGCACCACTTCGCGACTACTCGAGCATCACCAAAACAAGCACGAGTCACTCGTGAATTTGAATGATACTCCACTACAACATCCAGATATTTTGTGTATTTGTTTTCATTGTTGTGTTGTTTGTTTTGTTCGTTTTATATTATTAAAAAAATATATGGATGGTTATAAATGAAATTTATTGAAATTTTAATTTTAAGATTCGGAACTAGATTGATATATTTAAAAAAAAAACTGGCTATGACAATAACATTTGTGTATAGAGAGCTCCGTGTTAGGATAGTACCGCGTTACTTTAAGAAAATCTTATGTTATCTTATTTCTTATCTGGATGAATGGATGGATAGATGTTCTCGCAAGAACTACTAAATGTATTTGAATGTTTGGCACACAGATAGTTGATGGTTTAATTTAATGGTTTATAAAAAAATAACCACGAAGGGTATGGCGGGGTCTATTCGCTCGCTTCGCTCGCTCACTCGACCCCGCCATACCGGTCTAACTTAATCTATCCGTGTCGGGGTGCCCCAAGTCGGCCTAGGCAGAATAGTTTGTCATCGACCACCTCATTAAAATTTGGTGCTCATTTACTATTTTAGGTGATAGATGTTAGTGGTCACAAAGTTATTATATTTTCCCCCGTTAAATAATATTGTAATAGAAGTTTATCTGTAATATGTACGACATTCATCTCCCATAAGCTGAAAAGCCAGGGCCAGAATAGCCCGCGAAATTAAAATAAAGCTTTTTTGTAATTTGCTGATCAGTGTCACTCTTTCATGAACTATTTCATTGTATTGTGTATTGTGTGACTATTTCATGAAAAAGTCGTTCAATCGGATTAAATGAACTTGGAGGATGGTATTGATGATTTTAATGATTATAATTCCGAAAAGCCATACTGTTACGGTCGCGAACCGAAGTCGGGGCTGCCACCACTGGGCCACCGCTGCTCTCAACAACACAATGATGGAGTTAAATAAACATTAAGTAATAATGATACGTCCTTGATTATTTAATTTAAGTACAGTTTTTATCTTGACAATAATCCCGAGATATAATCAAAATAAATTATCAATTACTTTTACATTTCTAGATTTATCTTATCGTTAATTGTTCTGTTTTCGAATCCGATGCAATGGTTCTATCTTTTCTTTTGTGTTTATTATAGACGAATCATCCCACAGATGGCCAACAATTTAATGGAACCCCTATAGATTCTACCATTATGGATAGGCTGATATTTTGTTAGCACTTAGATTTCATATCTATGTATCACATATCTATACATGCTAATCAATACTTTTAGTGAATTCATCATAAGAACAATCCAAACAAAAAACAAATAATGACTTAACAACATTTCAAACCTGTAATTTATGTTTAATAGGTACATACCTACCATGTTGCATCAAACGAATATTTTTATGTTAAATACGTTACGACAAAAATGGTCAAATGAAATTACCTAGGGAAGCTTCTTTAATAAAGTATAGAAGGATTGTTAGAAAACCCGCTTTTTTGCTTCTCTAGGCCTTGGCTTAGATATCAATTTTTTTGTTTTTTTAGGTACCGCGCCTCCCCACACCGTAACAGTAATTAATACAATGTGCGTTCGATTTCAATGAACGATTCATGTTCCAAATTCAAATCTCATTACTGCCCGCTAAAAAGTCTAGTGGAGAAATGAGCTACTTTGCTCCCGCTTATAGATGAACAAAACGACACTTTTCGAATAGAAGGGATGAAAAAGTGATTTCTAAACTGATATTTGAAGTAGTTACACTACATACCTAAGACCTATTCATCATTCTCCTGTCTTTATCCCAATTTATTTCGGGTCGGCGCAGCATGTCTTCTACTTCCACATATTTCTATAGTATCTCGTCGTCTCAGCGGTGACCTACTTTCTAGCCATATCATCCGTCACACTGTCCATCCATCGTTTCTTTGGTCTTTCTCTACTTTTATAGCCATCTACATGCATGCTCAACATTATCCTCACTGCATTTTCCTCATTCCTCCGCGTCACCGATAACCCAACCAAAAACCTGCTGTTCGTGAATATTTCTGGACTATCATAGAGTGATAGTACTTAGTACACTGTACAAAGTTTCACAGGACAGACTACTAAGTGTGTTTTTATTAAAACTTATCTATAGGACAAACCATACATGTTTATTTGTCAACTAATAGAGATAGGTACAGAATGACATTCACAAACACAAGTTAATCGCCACTTAACTAACAATGAGTTGTTTATATAGCCAATTTGAATTGTAAAAATATTATAATTACTGGTGATTTTAATATAGATGTTTTAAAACGCAATAATGTAACATTAGATTTTGAATGTTTACTGTTAAACTATAATTTAAAACTAGCTTTACATGAACCAACTAGATTCGCCAGTGGAACTTGCATTGATAATTTTGCACATAACTTTAAAAAGGGATGTAAATCTGAAATTTTGGAATTGGGCCTGTCGGACCATACAGCCCAATTAATCAAAGTTCCGGTTAAAAAAAGTCTGACATTGCATTATTGGCGTACAATGAAACGCGACTACAGCAAGGAAAATATTGATAAATTTAAAATGTGTATTAAGAGCTTATCTTTCTCGGATGTTTACCTCACTGATGACCCAAACACAGCTTATCAAACCTTTATAACAGATTTTAAACTTTTTTACGAACTTTGTTTTCCACAAACCCAATTTCTAATAAAAGTAAATCACAAACCAAAGTGGGTATCACGTGGTGTAAAAATTTGCAGTCGAAAGAAAAAGGATTTGCTATGGAAATTCAGATTAAACTCAACAAAAGACAATCAATTAAAATACTTAAATTATAGTCAGTTATTCAAAAAAATTATAAAACTAACAAAACGGGCGCAAAATAACTATAACATATTAACGTCGCAAAATAAAACTAGAACAGCGTGGCGGATTATAAACAAAACGAGACTTAACACCCCAAAAGAATCCATAGATAAAATAAAAATTGATGAAAACAACGTCCTTCACATTCCAACAGAAATAGCGAATGCATTTAACAATTATTTTATTGAAAAAGTCAAACCCCTTCCGGGTGCTGGGAAAAAAGTAACGTCTTTAATTAATCACCGATTAAATTCAATGTTTCTTGCACCAAGTTCACCCTACCAGATTAATCAAATTATAAAAAACCTTAAAAATACCAACAGTGTAGGATATGATGGTATATCTACTAAAATAATTAAAGCAGTAAATGAGGATATATGTCATCACTTGAGTCATATTCTGAACTTGTCGATATCAACTGGAATATTTCCACAAGATCTTAAACTGTCAGTTATAAAACCTTTATTCAAAAAAGAATGCAAACAGTTAATGGTGAATTATAGGCCTGTTGCACTATTACCAATATTTTCAAAAATTTTCGAAAGGTATCTTTACGGCGAACTCAATTCATATCTAGAAAAAAATAAAATTTTGTGCAACGAACAAAAGGGCTTTCGACAAAACAAAACGACGAATATGGCCATTTATGAATTCATCCAAAATGTTATAGGCCACGTTGACAAAACAGTTCCAGCTTGTGCAATTTATTGCGATATGTCACAGGCTTTTGATTATGTAGATCATAATATACTTATCAGTAAACTTGAAGCATACGGCATAAGAGGCAATATTTTAGATTTAATTAGATCCTATTTAACGAACCGACAACAGATAACAGTAGTAACTAAAGTCAATCCTAAAACAAAAAAAGAGGAAACGTACAGCTCCGTAAGGAGAAATGTCACATACGGTGTTCCTCAAGGCAGTGTCCTAGGGCCGCCGTTGTTTATTATTTATATTAACGACTTGCCAAAGGCAACGACTCAACCTATGACATTATTTGCTGATGACAGTACAGTTTCAATTGCATGTAAGGACATAAATAATTACAAATCTGACATTAATAATTCTTTGACATCTATAATTTCTTGGCTTGATAATAATAATTTAAAAATAAATTTATCTAAAACAAATATAATGCACTTTGGACAAAGATTGCATAATCCATTAAATGTAAATTTGATTCATGATAATTACACTATAAATGAAGTATCTAATGTTCGTTTTCTCGGCTTAATTATAGACAGCAAACTAAACTGGAAAGAACACATTGACGCAGTATGTAAAAAAATCAGTAGTCAAGCTTATGCTTTGTACCAGCTTGCTCCATCTATCAACACTAATGTGTTACTATCGGCTTATTATGGACTTGTAGAATCTGTCCTAAGATATGGCATAATCTTCTGGGGCAACTCGTCAAATAAAGATATGGCATTTAAAATGCAAAAGCGATGCATACGTGCAATGTTCGGTATCCAAAGTACTGAGAGCTGTAAGCCACTTTTTACAAAGCATAAAATCCTCACACTGCCCTCACTTTATATTTTAGAAATTGCCTTATTTGTAAAAAATAACCCCCATTTGTTTCCTCGAATATCGGACCTTGTAATACGAAATCGCCGGGATAATAGTAAACTTCGTGTTCAGCCAGCTAAGACAGCACTACTGTATAAAAGCGTTGTATGCAGAGCACCGATAATTTATAATAATATCCCTATATGTGTAAAAAAACTAAATACAGACCAGTTTAAGAAAATATTAAAAAAAATACTGACAGAAAAAGCCTACTATAATGTCAATGAATTTTTAAATGACAAATCGCTCTGATATACTGACTGAATCTATTAATTTATTTTATATCGCATGAATATTTACCTATTGTTTTTTATTTTATATTAATGTTAATTGTTATTATGTTTTTTTTTTTTTTGATTATTTAACTTTGTATAATTTATATTTTTTATTTTTTTGAAACTATACTAACTAATTAGATCGAAAGACCATTAGGGTCTTTCGATCTAATTTGTACACCAGCTATTGGTCAAACATGTTGGGCCAAAGAATATCCTGTAACACCTATAGTAAACACCATGTATATTATCTACACATGTTTTTGCAAATAAATGAATCTTTATCTCTTTATCTTTATCTTTATCTTTATAAACATCAGTTAAGAGAAAACATGGGTTTTACAAAAAAAAAAAATACGGTATTTTTTTGTTTTGTAAAGGGATTTTTGACAGATTGACTAGCACTTGCATATTTTATTGCATGTGCTAGTCATTCGTCAGCATCTTCATCGTTATTTAAATCTTTTCCTACCCAACTGCGGTTAGTCTTCAGACGTTACTGACATTTTAGAACCTCACTCGGGTCCAAAACTATCCTATCTTTCAAGCTTGTGAGCATAGTGACACGTGATGTTTATATGTTAAAAAGAAAAGATACTTAAATGTAGGTGTAAATTATATTTAAAAATAACCAACTTGACATATAAATAAAAAATCAATAAAACCTAACTGAAATGCGTTTAAAGACGGAAAAAATCATCACGCGTGTGCTCTTTCGCACACCTCAATTTGGCAATTTTGGTTTTACCTCCCTGTAAACTAAACCTAACAATAAACTAAAATTAGGCATCGATAAGCCGCTGTCGACTGGCAATGTGCCCAAAAGACTGTGGTTTCCATAAGTCTTGGCAATGGTGAGTCTTTGGCCAAGGATGAAGCCAGTGCTTGCGTTTCTACCTATTACTTGGTGTCCGATCGCACAAATTTCCGCTCCTCCCAGCCTTCTCGCTTGATCATCTTCAATATGATACCCTGGTCCTTAGGCTGCGTTAGTAAGGTCCTAGGGTCTAAGGTCAGGGTCTCCGGCATGTCATCAGCCAATTCTACTCTGTACTTCTTCAGGATTGTGATGAGACCTGACATCACTTGCATCTTTGCGAAACGCATTCCTGAAAAACAGATTCAAGTCAAAAAATATCCGGCAGAAGACCTGTTAATTTTTTATGTATAGAGGCATAGAATTGTAAGAACTTTGTCTAACTTGTCTTTTCAAAATCCTAATCAGCGAAGACTATTTTACATCTAAATAACAGCTACTCATAAGTCCTGAATCTTTTCTTTGGGTCGGCCTTTTAATAGCCGGTGGATCAATATCTACAGAAATTAATAAAATCGAAGCGTCTGTTTGTAATATCAAACAAAATAACCGCTTTTAAGTAAATGCATATGACACTAGTAATATACGGCACTAATAAGTGAAAACATTTTTTTCAATTTTTGTCTGTCTATTCCGGCTAGTCTCTGAAACGGCTAGTTTTGATGGGACTTTAACTGGCCGATAGCTGATGTTATAAGGTCTAACACAGGCTACTTTTATTTTAGACAAATATTTTGGGTTCCGTGAAAAAAAATTAAAACCCTTGAAATTGTTAACAAAATGTGATTAAAAGCGAAGTAATACTGTCACGCGAACGAAGGTCGCGGGCAGCAGCCAGTTAGTAATAAATTGACAGTCATATGATATTACTGCATTTGAGACCGAGAGGAGGACGGGACAGCTTACTCGTGTTGAGTACATCCTTAGAGAACGAGGACCTTGACACAAGTATCTAGGAAAATCTAGTCCTATCCTGTTCTAGGTATTTGGCAAGTTGCAGTACATTATACTGATGCATCGCAACAAGTGGCCCGCCTAGCAACTTAACAAGCTGAATGCCCAAACTTTAGGTATGGATGATCATCAATATTGATAAAAATGTAAGAAATTATTATTACCTATACACAGCCGTGGACCCGATCCGAACGGGAAGAAAGTGTACGGTTCAACATCATCTTTATTTTCTGTAAGGAACCGTTCTGGCTTGTACTTCTGTGGCTCCGGGAAATACTTAGGGTTGTAATGCATGTGGTACACTGGGACATGGATGCGGACCCCTACGTCTAGTTTCAGGCCCGTAGGGAGGACGTAGTCGTCCATGACCTCGCGGGTTAGGTTCCCTATCACGGGATACTTTCGCAGGGTCTCAGTCATACACGCCTCTAAGTACGGCAACTCATGCACACAATCGTAGTTTAGTTTGTTGTCGTGACGTCTCAAGAACTCCGCCACCTCATCAGCCGCTCGTTGCTGTACGTCCTGGTTCTTCGCCATCTCAAACAGAGTGAAACTCATGGTAGATGCCGATGTCTCAAAACCTGCTCCGAAGAACTGGACGCACTGCGCCACTAACAATTCATCATCTACTTTTAATTGCACCTTCTTGTCACCGCCAGTCTTTGCGTTGCTTATACTGTCTCCAGTAATATAATCCTCTTTTTTTAAAGTCAGGACCAGGTCCACGAAGTCGTTTCTTGGTGACGGCTTGTAGTCACGGCTCTGGAAAACTCCTTTTAACAGTTTCGAGAAAAAATCATCTATCGTTGGAGGAAAAACTTGAAGTCCCAGTCGATAAAAAATTGCAGGCCAAACAGCCCTGAAAATTATTTTGAAACCACGATAGTTTGATGCCTCGAATATTTCATTTCCCATGAATCTAAAGGGGTTGTTTTCTTCTTTTCCCATAGTGTTGGACTCCACTCCAAAAGCAGCGGAGCATATGCAGTCCATTGTGTACCTCATACAAATCTGCCTTATTTCGATGACTTCAGACATGCTAATTTCATAGTCGAGCATATCTTCGAAGACGACGCTGCACTTATCTATCAAATGGTACATGTTCTTCATCTTTGAAGAAGAAAAGAGTGGAGTAAGATTTTGGCGAACTATTTTCCACCTGTCACCACCACTGAAAAATAGAGTTTGGGTGACCAACTCACTCTCGGAGTAATTAGTTGATTCT
Source organism: Eugnorisma glareosa (assembly GCA_947578425.1). Lineage (NCBI taxonomy): Eukaryota > Metazoa > Arthropoda > Insecta > Lepidoptera > Noctuidae > Eugnorisma > Eugnorisma glareosa. Next base: position 2,891,466 of record OX387974.1, on the reverse strand, counting down.
CGACCGTTGACGTAGTAGAAATCTTTAGTTAGCACATGTTTGATGATCTCGGGGCTGTGCACCACGAGAACAGGCTCCGTGCCGTAGAAGGCTCCAAAGTAAGGTTGGTCCATGAACTTTTGGCAAAGTTTTTGTATCACATGACCAGGGTACTCTCGTTGCAAAATATATCTTCCGTAGTTGCCCAGCAGGGGCACTGGTTCAACGTAAGGCACATTCTTAATTTTCCAGTACCCGAACTTTCTTTTTGATATTAAATATAATAAATAAAAGATTATTGTTACTAAGAACGCCAGTACGAGAAGAGCGTTCATGTTGACAACCGCGCTACTGACAACTGTGGGCAGCTGGCATCTCTTATATCATGTTGATACAAATATGATAAAAGCCAACAAAGGATTATATTCTGTGTAATCATACTATCGAACTGACAAGAACGCAGATTATAAAGATATAGGTAATTCATTTTGTGCATTTTGTAACGAAATAAGTGTGATGAATTTTATTTTTTCCTACAGTCGGTTGAATGCATAATAGTGATAATAACACTTGAGTTAAGAAAATCGCGTTTACTCTTACGTCTTAAAGACACTCGTCATCTGCCTAGCCTTTTCTCATCTCTGAATACCAGCACATGGAGCGACTGCCTCTGACCTCCACAACCCAGTTAGTACTGGGTAATACGATAGGTACCCCTTGGTGAGACTGATTGTCAGACTTTCGGGCTACTGCTTTTTTTACACAATTTGCGTTTGGCCACAGCCTGATGTGATCACATCCACAAATGACAGTCGAGACCAACGGCTTAGCGTGCTCTCCGAGGCACGGAGTGGTTAACCTAGCCGTAAACATCAACCTATTCCGCTGTTATTTCTTGGCACGAGCCTATTATCCTGTTATCTTCTAATATTACATTACCAATAAAAAAAGCCGGCCAAGTGCGAGTCGCACACAGGGTTCCGTAGCACCAAACAATGTAATAAAAATATTTTGAAGGCTCATTCATATGTTGTACTGTTTTACACAGCAAACAACAGCAAACTAAAGGAGATGTTTTATTTTCGGCAATAAGATGTACATTTATCGAAAAAGTGGAAAAAATACCACAAATTTAGTAATTTTCGAGATTTTAAGCCTGATTTGTTGCTGCATGAAAAGTAATAGTTTTTCAATTATTGCCTTAGTCTATTCAACATGGTGGCTTACTGTTTGCGTATTCTGCTTTCGTTCTGAAATCATGTCACATAAAAACATAATATCTTGTTGACGATAAATATGAAAAGTATGTGTTCTTATAATAAATAATAATTATTATACTCTTATACATAATTTTCGACTAATTATAAGCAAAAATTATGATTTCATTGTTAATAAAATATAATAGGTATCTACTACTTTTCTGTAGTGTACTTCTGAACGAAAAATTCAAAATGACATTTTGTTTTGACAAATCCATCAGTGTCTGTCAGTCGAGTCTCGTTCGTCTCGACTTGGTTTCGACTTTCATGGCTTTCGGTATGATGTTACGTTCTCACATTTGTGTTTTGTTCCTACGACTTTTGCTTTGTACAATTATTATCAAATAATAATTTCTAGGTTATGTAAACGTCATCTCTACAGCCTGTCATAGCTGTCATAACACTCACGACAAACGTCGAACATTTTTAAATTTTTATTGTGTGCATAAAAACCACGTATTATTATGTAAACAATGTTAGTTTATTCTATTCAGGGGTTTGTTTCCCAGCTTTTTTAAAAAGTACTAGTTATGGCCGGAGTCCCATAAAAATGAAACATCTCTTTTGTTTTTCATACTATGCTATTGAAAAACAAAGTTACTGCTGCAATTTGATGAAAAAGTCCCATATCTCAAAAACTAAACTTCAAATCTTATTCAAATCAATTTTGGTTGAAAGTTTTATTTACGTTCTACAATCTTACATTTTTATCAAGACAGACATGGCGAATCTTTATGTTCCTTTTTTTGCCGTTCGGCTACAGAACCCTAAAAATGGAGATGGTGGAAAGATTATTAGTTATTTGGTCTGATGGGTACGGCTAAATGAAAACACTGGACAATGATTTTAAAACCAAATTTTATTTTTTCGTCGTTATGGCGTCGTCTTTCGAGAGAGTCATCTCAATTTTTTTGAAAAACTTAGTTTTTAATAAATTTACTTAATTGTATTCATCCTCTTGTACATAGGGTGCGCTCAGAAATAAGCATTTATACTGTGTTAAAAAAAAATCGCAACCTTATGTATAATGGGTGTAAAAACACCATTAACGAAAACGAAAGGCACTTGAAATGCTTAGTTGACGGCTTTGTGAAGGATCATTTTACACACATAAGTGTATTGGCAATTTAATCACTACCAATAAGGGATCACAGTTTCAAAACGAATACCATCAAAAGCAATAGTACATAATACAATTACTGCCCTTAGATGACTAATTAACGACTGCTGGAATAAAATGATTAATAATGTCATTTATATTTACCACAATGAAACTAACTATTTTAAGCTTAAGTTTTGTGATACAGGCGTGTATCCGGTTCCGGCATCGGCACATTTGTAAGATATTGCAAAATTCGATAAAAATACTTATACACATACGGACATAAAAAAATCAAAATTCGAATTAAAAATGTATTAGCCATAGCCAGTGTTCAAGAGAGACTTGGATAGAGATATCTGCGAAAGATCGTAGGTGTACTCCATGGGTAGTATGAGCCAGAAGCGGGGGCTGGGTGTCGCACCAGCTGAGGGGATCATGATTATGTATTATTTTGGAATCTCCTCGATTCCCAACCTTCGCGATTGATCATCTTCAACATAATACCCTTTTCCTTTGGTTGCGTCAGTAAGGTTCTGGAGTCTAAGGTCAGGGTCTCCGGCATGCCATCAGCTAGTTCCACTCTGTATTTCTCCAGGATCGTGATGAGACCTGATATTACTTGCATCTTTGCAAAACGCGTTCCTGAAAATGGAAAAGATTATTGTTAAAGTATGATGTACCTCCAGTACAGATTATGGGAAAATACAGAAATTGGTAAAGGGCTATACTTCGTACCAACTTAACCAACACGTCGATCGACCTCCACATAATCATTTATGATTTTCGCACTTCGCAGCAGAATTAAACTATACGTACTCTCCGATTAAATGTGGCCAAGTACGAGATGTCCCTTGAAATTTTGTAAGAAATTATAATTACCCATGCACAACCTTGGACCTGTTCCGAACGGGAAGAAAGTGTAAGGTTCAACATCGACTTTATTTTCTGGAAGAAATCGTTCTGGCTTGTACTTCTGCGGCTCCGGGAAATACTTAGGATTGTAGTGCATATGGTACACTGGGACATGGACGCGGACCCCTACGTCTAGTTTCAAGCCCGTAGGGAGGACGTAGTCATCCATGACCTCTCGGGTAAGGTTTCCCAGAACAGGGTACTTCCGAAGGGTCTCGTACATACAGGCCTCTAAGTAAGGCATCTCATACACACACTCGTAGTTCAGTTTGTTCCCGTGACGACGCAGGAACTCGTCCACCTCCTCGGCGGCTCGTTGCTGCGCGTCCGGGTGCTTCGCCAGCTCAAACAGAGTGAAGCTCATGGTGGTAGCTGAGGTTTCAAAACCTGCCGCGAAGAACATTACGCACTGGGCAACTAGCAAGTGATCATCTACCTTCAATTGTACCTTCTTGTCACCGCCAGTCTTTGCATTGCTTACACTGTCCCCAGTTATATACTCCTCATTTTTTAAAGTCAGGACCAAGTCGACAAAGTCATTCCTTGGTGATGGTTTGTAGTTTCGGCTTTCAAACACTCCTTTTAGCAACTTTGAGAAGAAGTGATCTATCGTTGGAGGGAAAAGTTGGAGTCCCACACGATAGAAAATTGCAGGCCATATGGCTCTGCAAACGCGTTTGAAACCACGATAGTTTGAAGCTTCGAATATTTCATTTCCCATGAATCTAAAGGGGTTCTTTTCTTCTTTTCCCATAGTGTTGGACTTCACTCCAAAAGCAGAGGAGCATATGCAGTCCATGGTGTACCTCATACAAATCTGCCTTATTTCGATGACATCAGATATGCTAAATTCGTAGTCGAGCATATCTTCCAAGACGATGCTACACTTTTCTATCAAATGATACATGTTCTTCATTTTGGCGAAGGAAAAGAGTGGAGTGAGATTTTGTCGAACTACTTTCCACCTGTCACCACCCGTGAAAAATAAAGTTTGGGTGACCATTTCACTTTCGGCGTATTTTGATACTTCCCTGCCGTTGACGTAGTAGAAATCTTTAGTTAACACATGTTTGATAATCTCTGGGCTCTGGACAACGAGAACAGGCTCCGTGCCGTAGAAGGCTCCAAAGTAAGGTTGGTCCATGAACTTTTGGCAAAGTTTTTGTGTCACCTGACCAGGGTACTCTCGTTGCAAAATATATCTTCCGTAGTTGCCCAGTAGGGGCACTGTTTCAACGTAAGGCACATTCTTGTTTTTCCAGTACCCGAACTTTCTCTTTGATATTAAATATAATAAATAAAAGATTATTGTCACTAAGGACGCGAGAACGAGAAGGGCGTTCATTTTGGCAGCCGCGTTGCTGACAACTGTGGGCAGCTGGCATCTCTTGTATCAATATATGATAAAAGCCAACGCGGCCAGTCTCTAGCGTATCACAATCAAAGGATATATTTTATCTGTGTAATCATACCTATCGAACTGACAAGAACGCAGATTATAATGACAAAACTTTAATTTTTAACAAAATAAGTGTGATGATTTTTTCTTTTTTCCTACAGTCGGTTGACTGCATAATAGTGATAATAACACTTGAGGTAAATATATTTTTGATATTTTTTAGAAAAAAAACAGTAAAATAAAACCGATTTATAATTAAACTAGACTATATAACGTTTTTTTTTTATACCATTATGTACTAACTTGGAATGTTCCGAATAGGATAATGAAGCAAAACGAACGACTCATTCCCTCGTAAATTCGTGGCTGCCTTATACCTATTGTCCAAGCCGATAAACCGGCATGAACAAATATCTCGTAAACTACTGCAGCTATACTTAAAAAAAAATACGTGTGTATAGCTGAAACCATACAGAATCGACTTATGTGAATACTAAATTACAACAACTAGTTTTAAGTACGTAAAAATTGAAACTTGAGAATGTCACGCCGCCACGGGCTGAATAACAGTAAAATACTAAAAAGCAACCCCTTGGTGAGACTGATTGTCAGACTTTCGGGCTAATACTGCTTTTTTTTACAAGACCTGCGTTTGGCCCAGCCTGATGTGAAGCGATGACAAAGATCCACAAATGACAGTCTCTCCGAGGCACGGTGTAACCTCGGTATAATATGCATTATAAATGGTTACCCATCCAGGGACCCTGCGGCTGTTATTATTTAGCGAGGTGCTTTTCCTCTTCCTTATGGTGAAAATACACTGTCATTTTAAAATTGTCGCTGAACATATACATCACATCACATGCGTAGATACACAAACATACAAATACACACACGCACAGATACACACACAGATACACATATACACCCATATCACAAATGCGGTACGTAAATCTTTCATTAGGTTACTGTCTTATCTTATTGCGTTGTATATTTTTTTTATGTTATGGTTATTCTTGTAACTTTCATTAGTTATTATTCGCTTTAGTCATGTGAACTGTAATAGAAGTTAAATTTTGAAATAATTATCTTATATCGATGTAACTTGAATGTCTACTTTGGCTTAATCATTGTAGTGTAATTTGTTAGGGGATGGCACTGTTTGTCGAGATACAGGATCCGTCCTAGTTCGGCAACAGAGGATTCCATATTAAAAACTTGTACACTAAGTCTTTTAAGTATTGTAATATGTTTTTGTTCAAAATTTTGTGGTGTAATAAAAAAAATTGAAATTTGAAATGGCTACTGGTATGTCGAAATGCGGTAATCGTTCGCCTTTAAAGCATTCCATGAGTATGCAGATTTTTGCAAAACTTTCCACAGTACAGCACATAGGGTTTTAATAAAGAATTACAAAACAAATTATATAAGTACTATATTAATAGTAGATAATCCAAATGACAACCACGAACTTAATCACTGTTTAAGTATGTATCTACACGTTGTTAATGTTATAAACATCAAATACTTTTAAGTACATGATGCGTTTAGTAGACAAATCGCATCGGCTCGGAGCGCATGGCTGCGCTCACGCCCGCGCCGCCCGTGCGCCCCTCAGCCGCCTCCGACACCCGATGCTGATGCCGCCGCCCGCGCGCCCCCTCAGCCGCCGCGCGCCTCCAACTTGTCGTAGGCATGCCATGCATAGACATATTATATACAAATAAATAGAAAGTAATATTTTTTTATAATAATTTCACGCGAACGAAGGTCGCGGGCAACAGATAGTATAATAATATAAATTAATAATAATGTAATTGTTATCTGGAACTATCTAGTTACGGAGATATGGGGGTCAAAGTTACAAGTTTTAAATGTTATAACTTTACTTTAAGTACCTCCACGGGATAGAACGGGGGTTCTATTCAAAGCACCCATCAACAGCAATGTTTTGAGTGAGTAACATTGAGTTTTACCGTACAACGTGATTTTTTCACCCCAAAAAAAGTCGTTTCCCAGCAATAGACTTAGTTACATGTACGAATTCCAATGTTCGAGAAAGACATAATGCAAAACAAACGAGGAGATTACAACACTTTTTAATACGACCTCTCCTGAGGTTAACTTTTAAAACAGCATGTTCATGTCTTATTTTGCTTCTCCGGCGAATCTCCTCCCGTCGCTACCTTCGCGAAAAATCATCTTCAACATGATACCCTGATCCTTAGGTTGCGTCAATAAGGTTCTGGAGTCCAAGGTCAGGGTCTCCGGCATGCCATTGGCCAGTTCAACTCTGTACTTCTTCAGGATAGTGATGAGACCCGATATTACTTGCATCTTTGCGAAACGCATTCCTGAAAGAGGAATAGATCTTGTTAGTATGACTTATATGTACACAAACACTTACGGTATAATTAGAGAACACGGAACAAGTTATGGCGGGTGATGATACCCAGTAATTCCAGGAACAAGTTAGTAATTCTCGACATACATATTTAGGAATTATTACTATTTACCGCTTACACGGATTATGTAGCATAATGTACCATTAATGTTTCCCACGGTTGGGACTCAAGCCTCCTCCCTATGAGAGGGAATGGGCTATAATCCACCACGTGGGCCCACTGCGGGTTGGTAGATGTCACATGTCTTCAAATTTTACGTTCTAAGACATGCCGGTTTCTCTCCGGGGTCTCACAATGTTTTCCTTCACTATTTTGAGAGCAGTGGTGATGAAATAAATTACACAAAGTAATGCGCCTGCCTGGGTTCGAACCCACGATTTACTACTCGTAAGTCGGGACCATTGGCTGCTGGCGGTACTTTTTAATTGACTATATCAAGAAAAAAAAAACGGGGTCCTCCGGGACGGGCGCCTCGGGGATCGGGGTACTCTGGGACTAACCCGGTTGTACACTGTTTTATAGACAATCGTCCGTTTCATATAAAATTGAGATGAAAAATGTGATTATAAAATTCATTGAATTGTGTTTCTGTGAAATATGTTTCATTTAAGTAAAAAGTCGATAAAAAAAAAATATTCGAAATAAAAACACAAGGAACAAATATTAAATATTATTAAAAATTTCATAGAATTTCGTTTTGCAGAAAATGTTTCCTTTAGGAAACATTTTCTGCAAAACGAAATTCTATTATTATTATTATTATTATTATTCGTTTTGCAGAAAATGTTTCCTTTAGGAAACATTTTCTGCAAAACGAAATTCTATGAAATTTTTGTCTGCGAAACAAGGGATCACCCGGGGCCATTGGGCCATAGCTGCTCACTTAGATTATGTAAGAAATTATAATTACCTATGCACAGCCTGGGACCCGTTCCGAACGGGAAGAAAGTGTAAGGTTTAATATCATCTTTATTTTCAGGAAGGAAGCGTTCCGGATTGTACTTCTCTGGCTCCGGGAAGTAATCAGGATTGTGGTGCATGTAGTAGACTGGTAGATGGACGCGGACACCTACGTCCAGCTTCAAGCCCGTAGGGAGGACGTAGTCGTCCATGACCTCGCGAGCAAGGTTGCCTAGAACGGGGTACTTCCGAAGAGTCTCGCTCATACAGGCTTCCAAGTAAGGCAACTCATGCACACAGTCGTAGTTCAGTTTGTTCCCGTGTCGTCGCAGGAATTCGTCCACCTCCTCGGCCGCTCGTTGCTGCACCTCCTGGTGTTTCGCCAGCTCAAACAGAGTGAAGCCCATGGTAGAAGCAGACGTTTCGAAACCTGCTGCGAAGAACTGAATGCACTGCGCCACCAATAATTCATCATCCACCTTTAAATGTACCTTATTCTCAGCGCCAGTCTTTGCATTGCTTATACTGTCTCCAGTAATGTAATCCTCATTTTTTAAAGTCAGGACCAGGTCCACGAAATCGTTCCTTGGTGATGGCTTGTAGTCTCGGCTTTGGAACACCCCTTTCAATAATTTTAAGAAAAAGTCATCTATCGTTGGAGGAAAAACTCGAAGTCCCAGTCGATAGAAAATTGCAGGCCATATAGCCCTGCAAATAATTTTGAAACCACGGTAGTTTGATGCCTCGAATATTTCACTTGCCATGAAATTGAAGGGGTTATTATCTGCTTGTGACATTGTATTGGAATCCACTCCAAAGGCGGCGGAGCATATGCAGTCCATGGTGTACCTCGCACTAATTTGTCTTATTTCGATGACGTCAGACATACCAATTTCATAGTCCAGCATATCTTCGAAGACGATGCTACACTTCTCTATCAAATGGAACATGTTCTTCATCTTTGCGGAAGAGAAGAGGGGTGTCAGATTTTGTCGGACAATTTTCCATCTGTCACCAGAGCTGAAGAATAGAGTTTGTGTGACCATTTCATATTCGGAGTATTTGGATGATTCTCTGCCGTTGACGTAGTAAGAATCTTTAGTTAACACAAGTTTGATGAGCTCGGGGCTGTGCACCACGAGAACAGGCTCCGTGCCATAGAAAGCTCCGAAGTATGGTTGATCGCTAAACTTTTCACAAAGTTTTTGTATCACGTGACCAGGATACTCTCGTTGCAAAATATATCTTCCGTAGTTGCCCAGAAAGGGCACTGGTTCGATGTAAGGCACATTCTTCTTTTTCCAATAACCGAACTTCCTTTTAGATATTAAATATAACAAATAAAAGATTATTGACAATAAAAACACGAGAACAAAAAGAGCGTTCATGTTTTCTAACGAGTTGCTGCCGACTGCACTGAGTGAGTATCTTGGAAAACGTGGATAATTAATAATGACAAAATAGCATATACATATAGTATAGACTCCACGTCAATGTCCACAACACATAAAGTAATATTATTAGCACCCGAACTGACCAGAATAATGATTAAGTAATATTGAGATAACAAATTATAATGTCGAGTGCACTTTACTATAAACATCACGTAACACGTTCGTTTGATTATTTTTTACATGTTTTTAATGCTGATCGTTATGAGTACAGAAAACTACAGTATTTCAATTTGGAACAAATTGTCGAAATCGTCATGCAATTCGTTTAACTACACGAAATCAAAGCAAGCTTCAGGTAACAGGTTACTCGTGAGTAAGCCGGGGCTGTCCCTTCGAGACGTGATTACGTTTAATGTGTGTAGTGCAACATAGATAGCAGAAAAATAATTTGACAACCCTAACAACCGCGTTTGATTTCATAGATAGGGCCTAGTTGCTCTACTGGTATCTTTGTGCTTTACAAGTGTCTTTTCCATACTTGTGTTATGAATTGATCCTATATTAATAATGAGTACTATTTGAATACAGGTAGTGGTTTGGATATGTCGGAGATGCCAGGATTTACTCCGCTAGGCTTCTAAATCATGAGGACAGACTATGGGTTTCGTGCTATGAAAAGAGACTAAGAGCGATACACTGTTTCTAGCAAATGTAACGAATTACTTGATATTACAACTTAACAAAATAACACGGGGCACAATGAATCGGGTACAGTTCCTAGAGGTCTTAACTCCGCTGCGATCAGACACGAACTGACTGTCGTCCTGGCTCAGAGTTTACCATCAGGGCTCTGTAAAAGCACGCTGTGGTGTGAGTGCAAGTAGGTCGTGTGATGTCACCACCGCGTACTTGCGACTCATTTTAACTCCGTACTAATGACCGTCTCCGACATTTATAATTGTAATCACGTTCTCGAAAATCACCGATACAGCCGATATAGCTCTACCGATTTATATGTAAGTTGCAGTATGGGGGATAATAATCGATCTATCTAGGTCTCATATCTGGGAAAATTACTTTTCTCTATTTTCACTGGAGCAGACCTCGGTCGCCCAGGTACAGATTGTTGATATGAGTTACGGGTTTAGTTCAAATATATTTAGTTGGATTTCTTTCCTCTTCTTTAGAGGAAATTGGGTCTTCATTACACGTTTAAAAGATAACAGCGTCGTTAGCAAGAAGATAATGCCTAAGGTTATCGAAATAATTACTTAAATTTTTATCTAGACTTTTTTTAATGGTTGGCATCCCGATCTTCCAATTCAATCACGACTGAAGTTTGGTCATGATGTTTGGTGAATTTAGATGTTGTAACGATTTTTCCCATTCGAATGACAAGGACTAGGGGGGGGGGCGGGGACAGGGGGTGCCTTGGTACATAATTTTGATAAAATTAATGCCATCCGTATTTACAATCAGTTGAATAAATAAGTCAACTGATTGTACCTGCAATTAATTGATCATACTAATATTATAAATGCGAGGATATATGGATGGTTTACAACTACACATAAACTGTCACTTACGGGATATCTTCCGTGATTGTCTTTTATTTTGACAAGATTGATTGATTTTGATTTTGTTTTTTTTTTTTTTATAGACAGTCACGGAAGATATCCCGTAAGTGACAGTTTATGTGTAGCACACAGATAGTTTATAACCTTTTTTTTTTTTTTGTTTTTTTTTACGGATGGGAAGTCATCAAATAACCCCTCCCGCTCTGGGCTGAGCAGGAGGGAGTGTCAGACTTTTACTGACTAAAACCCATCCATGTTCCTTCCTTTGCCCTTTATGTTCCAGGGCCGCGGTATCTCTTTCGAACAGTCCCGCAACCCTTTTTTTTAGCATTTGGTGGGGGTCCTATGCATAGCCTAGGACACCCACCAAATGCTAGATACGTAAAAGGTTTGATATCGTCTTTATTTTCAGGAAAAAATTGTTCTGGCTTGTAGTTCTCTGGTGCTGGAAAGTAGTCTGGATGGTGGTCCATATGGAATACTGGGATGTGGACGCGGAGACCTACATCCAGTTTCAAGCCCGTAGGGAGGACGTAGTCATCCATGACCTCTCGGGTAAGGTTTCCCAGAACAGGGTACTTCCGAAGGGTCTCGTACATACAGGCCTCTAAGTAAGGTGGCTCAGTCACACACTCGTAGTTCAGTTTGTTCCCGTGACGTCGCAGGAACTCGTTTACCTCCTCGGCCTCCGTCTCCTCCTTTTTGCTGAACCTCTGGATGCTTCGCAAGTTCATACAATGTAAAGCTCATGATGGTTGCTGATGTTTCAAAACCCGCCGCATAGAACTCGACACACAGTCCCACTAACAACTGATCATCCACCTTCAACTGTATCTTCTGATCACCACCAGTCTTTGCGTTGCTAATACTGTCTCCAGTTATATGTGTAACCCTCTTTATTTAAATTCAAAACCAAGTCAACAAAGTCAGTTATAATTTAGGCATAAGCATAAGCATAATGAGTCTTTAATGTTCCCACTGCTGGGACAGTCGGCCTCTTCTCTATGAGAGGAAATGGGCTATAATCCACCACGCGGGCCCAGTGCGGGTTGGTAGATGTCACATGTCTTCGATTTTTAGGTTCTAGGACATGCCGGTTTCTTCACGTTTTCCTTCACCGTTTTGAGAGCAGAGGTGACGAAATAAATTACACAAAGTAATGCGCCTGCCTGGGTTCGAACCCACGACTTTTTGACCACGACCGTTAGTAAGTCGGGGCCGTCTCTACTGGGCTACCGCTGCTCTTTAATTTAGGACCCCGTAATAATAGGTAGCTGTATAAATATTGTTTACCTATTGTACATATTAATACATTATTGTACTGCGATGGGTACCTGATGGCAAAAAGGCCTTACTAAACCAAACAATATGATGACTGAAAAATGATGCGAATATTTCGTTAGGAAGAAAGAAAATACGTTTATCATGGGTGTCATTTTCATAATTGTCAGGGGTCCTGATACCGAAAATGAGATCATAATTAAATGCAAGTTGGCATGGCGACCATTACAGGTCCATGATAGCCATAAAATCGTCATCGCATTCGTCATCTACGTGATTTTTACAAACAATATTACTCTTTTGTTTTGCTTAAAAAAAAAACAATTTCTTTTTATAGGCCCGGATAATTCATTTCTCACTATGTTGTCAAATGTATGAGCGATTAATCATTGTTCACATTTCAACTTTCTGAAATAAAAAGTTTATTTCTTCCCGCTTCGAACAAATCTTCTCTCCTCCCAGCCTTCGCGTTTGAACACCTTCAGCATGATACCCTGTTCCTTGGGCTGTATCGTTATAGTCCTAGGTTCCAAGGTCAGGGTCTTTGTCATACCATCAGCCAGTTCTACTCTGTACTTCTTCAGGAACGTGATGAGACCCGTCAACGATTGCATCTTTGCAAAACGCATTCCTGAAAAAAAAAATTCAAAATGGATTAACAAGAACTTGTGTTACACTTTTTTGAAAGGTCTACGTTATGGAATCGCAACATCCATAACATTAATTTCAAACTCATCGTCATCATTCTCTTGGCCTTCTCCCGATTCATTTTGTCGGCGCATCATGTCTTCTTCTTCCTTACTTCTCTATTACTCGTCATCTCATCAGACACCTCCTTTCTTGCCATATCATCCTTCACACAGTCCATCTATCGTTTCTTTGGTCTTCCTCTACTCATATCATCCACAGTCATACTCAAAACTTTCCTCACTACATTTTCCAACCGATTAGCACACAACTTTTCAGTCACCAGTGCCACTTTCTTACTTCCTGTTGTAAACTCGAAGTATTTATTTCAAATGGTCCAGTTACAGGCACTTTTGGATTGTCAAAAACAGGGATGAAGCTACAGTCCAGCCACAAGGCAAAATAACAATGAAAAGACTGTCGTTGTACACTCCAAAGCGTAGATCTCTATGGAGAAGAGAAGATACAGCAAGCAATTCCATGGATACTCTTTTAGTTAGGGCCAAAAGACCAACAAATAATTTAGTAGAACAAAAAACTTCTTAATAGATTTTGTATGATTACCGTCGAATTTTTTGTTCAAAACTCCATAGAATAATCTGCATGGCAAGACGTAACTAGTTCCGTTATATGTGGACTGACTAGATTGATAATGATTAATTTTGATGCAAATAGTATTGACATTAAAATTACCTATGCATAGCCTGGGTCCATTCCCGAATGGTAAAAACGAGTAAGGGACGATGTCGTCTTTATTTTCAGGCAGGAAACGTTCTGGCTTGTATGCTTCTGGCTCCGGGAAGAACTCAGGATTGTGGTGCAGATGGTAAACAGGAATATGGACGCGGACACCTACGTCCAGTTTCAAGCCCGTAGGGAGGACGTAGTCGTCCATGACCTCGCGTGCAAGGTTCCCCAGGACGGGGTACTTCCGAAGGGTCTCGTACATACAGGCCTCCAAGTAAGGTAGCTCAGTCACACACTCGTACTGCAGTTTGTTCCCGTGACGTCGCAGGAACTCGTCCACCTCCTCGGCCGCTCGTTGCTGCGCCTCCGGATTCTTCGCCAGCTCAAACAATGTTAAAGCCATAGTAGTAGCCGACGTATCAAAACCCGCCGCAAAAAACACAACACACTGCGCCACCAGCAAGTCATCGTCCACCTTCAAATGCACCTTCTTATTATCGCCAGTTTTTGCGTTACTTAAACTATCTCCAGTTAAATACTCCTCTTTCCTTAAAGTCAGGACCAGATCCACGAAGTCGTTCCTCTGCGATGGCTGGTAGTTTCGGCTTTGGAACACTTCTTTCAACATTTTTGAGAAGAATTGGTCTATTGATGGAGGGAAAGCTTTAAATCCCGTTCCGTAGAAAACTGAAGGCCATATGGACCTAAATATGAGTTTAAAACCGCGATAGTTTGAACAGCTGAATATTTCGTCAGCTATTAACTTAAAGGGGTTATTATCTCCTGCTTTCATGGTGTTAGACTCCACACCAAAAGCGCAGGAGCATATATTGTCCATCGTGTACCTCGCACAAATTTTTCTCACTTCGATGATGTCAGACATGCTAGTTTCCCTGTCGAGCATTTCTTCGAAGTCGAAACCACACTGTTCTATCAAATAGTACATGTTCTTCATCTTTGCGGAAGAAAAGAGAGGAGTCAGATTTTGTCGGACTACCTTCCATTTGTCGCCACCACTGAAGAACAGGTTCTGTGTGACAACTTCTTGGTCAATGTGTTTGGTTATTTCCCTGCCGTTGAAGTAGTAAAAATCTTTGGTCATCACTTGTTTGACGATCTCGGGGCTGTTCAAGATGAGAACAGGCTCCGTGCCGTAGAAAGCTCCAAAGTAAGGTTGATCGATGAACTTTTGACACAGTCTTTGTATCACCTGTCCAGGATATTCTCGTAGTAAGATGTATTGTCCGTAGTTGCCCAGAAGGGGCAGTGGTTTAATATAAGGCACATTCTTGTCTTTCCAGTAATTGAACTTCTTTGTCGTAATTGAATATAATAGAGTAAAGGTTATAGTTATTAAGGACGCGAGCACGAGCAGGCCGATCATGATGCTGACCCCGATACTGACAACTGCAGATGGGGAAATGGATGCGATCGTTTTTATATACTTAATGTTATCAACATGATTTGACAGAGTAGGATCTGTCGACTCACGGTGATAAACGCGCCCTGTTCAAATTATAATTCCGAATTAAATGATTACTTAACGATTGAACTGATAACTGGATTGTATAACAACACTATACAGGGTGTGACAGGACCCTTCACGAAGCCGTCAACCAAGCATTATGTACATCAAACTAAGTTACTTTACGCAAAAAATATTGCTGGGAAACGACTTTTTTTGGATGAAAAATCACGTTTTACGGTAGGACTCAGTGTAACGCACTCAAAACATTGTACTGATGAATGGATTGAATAGTACGGGGGTCGTGAAGTTATTTAAAGTAAAAATCTTACATTAAAAACGTGTATTAAAGAAAAACTTGTGGAAAAGTTGAAACTTTGACCCCCAATATCTTCGTAACTAGAAGGTATGGTCTAGAACAAAAAAAATATCACAATGACTGGGAGAACAAGTGCCTTTCGGCTTCGTTAAGGGTCTTGTTACACCCTTTATATTTAGACGCTAAAATCAGTCTAGAGCCGGCTTTTCAATCACGAAATAACTTTCATCTGAAGATAAAAAACAAGGGGCCGGGCTGTTTTCGTACAGAAAATAATGTCAAATCACCGCACTGGACGTGGCTCTGCCAAAGTTTACCAAACCACATACTTTTGAGTTATGAATTGTGATTGTTTTATTAACTAAGCCGAAAGGCACTTGTTCTCCCCGTCATAGCAACTATTTTTTGTTCTGGCCCATACCTGGGAACGTAATAGTTACGGAGATAATCGATGAACAATGTTCCAACTTTTCTACAAGTAAAAAAACTAATTATGGTTTTTCTTTCCTTTATTGTATACCTCCATGACATGTTTACTATTTAATGCATTAGCACAATGTTTTGAGTGAGTGAATTTTCATCCCAAATGAAAGTCGTTTCCCAGCAATAATATTTTTGCGTAGAGTTACTTAGTTCGCTCGCAAGACGCGTGTTCGCATCGTGTATTATTTTGACCACCAGAACATAAATGCACGCACGTGCAATTTCACCTACCATTTTGTCATTTGTATCGTTTGGCGGTCAGGGCACGCGCTTGTTTGTCACGTTTATGTGACTATGGAGGTCAAAAGGTTAAACGCGCAGATGATGTGCGTTTACGATAACGCCAGGCCACATACAGCTCAAATTGTACATTAGTTGAACACGCTTGGGACGAGTTTGGGAGGTGTGTAAGAAATCGAAACCCCGCCCCAGCATCACTTCGATACCTGAAACATGGGTTAGTGGAAGAATGGACCAATATCCTGCAACATCACATAAGAAGCTTATTAAACAGCATGCCCAATCGTCTGGCAGCTGTGAGACGATTTCTGATATTTGCGCATTAATTTTTGGTCACTTTACGCTTAAAGGACAAAGCACCCATATCAAATCGGAAAGGGATAATTTCAAATTGATAGACATAAGCGCGGATACTAAGAGACGTAAGCGCGGCTACGGAGAGACGTAAGTGCGGGGACGACGAGCCGTAAGCGAGTTGACCACGCGCCCCGGTTCCTGAGCTTATCCCGGGGCAAGGCGATAACGTTACGATTCCGATTAGTGTGCGTTGCAGTAGGGAGTTTCATACAAAGAATACTGAACAGCTCGAGTTGATACGGTGCCGATCCCTTTCCGACTTGATAAGTGTGCTTTGTCCTTAAATGTAATTTCCTTGAAAAATGTTATGTCCGTTCATTTCTAGTTACCTACATCTGAAAAAGAAATATGTGCATTTCATCGAGAACTATGAACGAATGAACAGACTACATCACAGGCTACTATTACCTTATTGATTATTAAGCCACAATATAAATCCTTACTTCCTTGCTTATATATTATTATTATTATTAATTTATATTTATAATATTATAAATAAGTAAGTTTGTTTGTTACCGTTTCACGCCTAAACCACTGAACCAATAATCCTGAAATTTTGCATTTACTTTGTCAAATGTACAGAAACGGACCTTTCATCCCGAAAAATAATTCAAAATTAATATCCAAATTCTAAATTAACGCGAGCGAAGCCGTGGGCAAAAGCTACTTATTTATAAAAAGTCATACCAAAGTTTGTTTTTGTTACTTTTTCTACACGCGAAGAAACTATATTGCACGCTTATACCTATTAAGCAAAACATGTTTATTCACATTAATTAACACTACCATCATTTATACCATGTTTTTAGCAAATAAATGATATTCTACTCTATTCTATAACGATTACTCGTTGACTACGAATCCCTAAAAATGAGTATTTATTTTTCAGATAAAAATTATCTATCGAATAAAAACTTTGGACTATAGATTCGAATAATCTTCGAAATATTCCAATGCAAATCATCTCTACTGTCACTGTCAACATTAAAACGTTGGATGACAATTTATTTTTTATCTTTAGTATTATAACATTTAGAACCCAAGCAAAGACATTTGACCCCAATTACGTTAAACAAACAAAATCCGTAATCTACTTGTAAGGGGGTACTGGTTCCTGCCGGTAAAAATATAAAATGGCAATTTTGTTACTATTTTACAAGGAAATTGCTTTTGAATCGAGCTAACTGTATTTCGTGACTGTATTAGTTCACCGTCTGTCTTTGTAAGTAAATAAAACTTTATAACACAATTTAAAAGATTGTTACAAACAGTCGGATCTAGTACTGCACTATACAAAAACAGTATTTTTGTAATGGCTCCAAAGGTCTATAGTAAATTACCAAAATGTATAAGGAGTGAAGACAATGTCCGCAAATTCAAAAGTAAATTGTATTTATTTTTAATAGTTAAGACGTATTATTGTATCGAAGAATTTTTAAATGATAAAATATTACATTACCAGCCCTATAATATAATTTAACATTGACCTGCATGTAAAATTATATTGTTAATGATTCATTACTTATTCTTATTACATTTACTTGACATTATTTACAAAACGATAAAATATGACGTTACTACCTTTTTATATAATTTATCATTCACACGCATGTAAAAATAAATTATAATTGTATTATTATTTATTAATAATACATTTAATTCATATTATTTACTCGAACTTGACTTTGTATTGTATTCAGATCATTATATAATCAAAGATTCAGACTTATTATTAAAAAAACAATATTTGTACACCAATTTCCTTGGTAGGACACAGAGCTCGACTAAAATGTAAACATAAGACCTTATTGTAGTACCTGTGTTCACAAATAAAGATTCATTTGATTTGATAATGTAGCTTTCTATTAGTGAAAGAATTTTCAAAATCGGTTCTGTAGATCTAGAGATAAAAAAACAATATTTGTACACCAATTTCCTTGGTAGGACACAGAGCTCGACTAAAATGTAAACATAATAAGACCTTATTGTAGTACCTGTGTTCACAAATAAAGATTCATTTGATTTGATAATGTAGCTTTCTATTAGTGAAAGAATTTTCAAAATCGGTTCTGTAGATCTAGAGATTACCCCATTCAAACTTACAAACAAATTTTATCTCTTTATAATATTAGTATAGATAAATAAGTCACATAGATCATATTTTTTTGTAATGGGTACAGACATAAACACAATTACTTCAAATAGTTAAAATACTACAATTTACCTCCATTCAAAAGTGATTTTCTAGTGGAATATCGTAATGACAAGATATTGCAATCAATACTTATGGAGTATGTAAGCGCATACACCGGCCTTTTTTTATTTTGTAATCCCAGTCGAAATTATAGTCTTCTCATCGAAAGGCAGTTCTATTTAGTCGAGACCACCAGCATCACAACTGGAGCTTGACACTCAAACAAGTATGCAGGTGGTTTTCCGTAGTTACTGCCCACCCCTAGAGGAAAAAAGTGTGAGTTTATGCATGTTTGTGCAAGTACAGTGGGAAAAAAAAATTGCTAAGTGTATAGCTACAAGACAGATCGTCCGGTTAAGCAGTACTGCAACCTTATCGAGTAGAACTGCGAGTGGCCTCAAGTAAAAAAAAAAAACTACTAGACTTATACGGGTCTGGCCATGTCTGCCAAACAGCCAGTCACTTTCAGCTTTTTTCGTGGCTGAATTCACTGCCAGCCTCTCTGTTTCCCGATAATTATAATCTACATCTCTTCAAAGTTCGAGTGAATGAGTTTCTTCTACGCCGCATCATCGCTTCGCATTTGGCGCGTTGCAGCCAAACGCAAGCCTGTTTAGTGTAAAAAAAAAAAAAAAATGTCGGCATACAGCAAGATTAGAGCCCTGAGACTGATGGTCGGGGTCGCGGTAGACCGAGGACAAGGTGGCGGAGCGCCTTGGATTTCTTCCTTATACATAAATTGGTGTGACGAAGCACAACATCAAGTTAAGTGTAAGTGATGGGGGAAGCACTTTGCCTAGCAGTTTAGGCAAAGGCTTATAGGGACAGTTTTCTATCAAGAAAAAAAGATTGCATAACTTAATGGTGGTCATGACTGTACCGCTTATGTAATTAACTTTAATTTATAATTTAATAAGTTGTAAATAAAAACTGACGACCGAGACTGATAAAAAAACCTGCATTTTCATAGCAAAGTTAAAGGTCAATATTGACCTTTATCTCTGACTTGACCACCTGTTTATCATTGATCATTCGGTAAATAAACGGTTTTTAAGAGGGCCTTCGAGGCAGGTATTTGAAGAAACTACTGTCGTCGCGCTGCGTCAAGCCTACCGCCGTAGAGTGCGATACGGACAACTGCAGCTCACCGATTAAATCATAAAAGGAGATCACCCAGCCTCCATACATTTTTGGGCTATTTTCAAAAGTGATAATAATAATCCAACGAAAATAAACATCAGATCTTCACCAAATTTAAACGGGACCACCGTAAAATAATACTCGTATTTTTCCAAATAAAAATTAATCGTCTAAAGGAGATCACCCTTATTGGGCTATTTTCAAAAGTCCAACGAAAATAAACTTATTATTTAGGTACAGCATAACTTAATAAACTTTTTTTATTATTACATCGAGGTCGTAAGTCAATTCACCTAGAAGTTCAACAAAATGGTCATCCACAAAAGTCTGATACTTTGTGAGAGTAAAGGTTATCGCACATCGCACTCGACTCCAACTCCACTACGGCTAAACTCAGAGTAAGCTTAGAAATGTGTTCTTTAATTAAAATGTTTCAAGAATTTTTAAGGACGCGTTCTCAAATCCGACAAAAATAAGCTATTTTTCGGTAGAGTTTGCGATGAAATGGAACTAAATCAAACAAAACTAACAATTGCCACAAATAGATTACTTCTTGATCTCCAAATAATGGTCAATTTTTGGTTTGAAATTTTGGTATTTGATATCGTAAAAACGATTTTCCATTACCTCTTCACATAAAATTGCCGATTTGGGGCTTAATTCAGGATCGTTTTTCTGCTATTAGATACATAATTTTGTTTCTTAAAAAATATCCTAGTTAGGCAGATACAATGTTTTCAAAACCAAGGACAAAAATATTCATGAAAATGGTATAAATAATGTCAGAAAAAAATAAAAACGAACCGTCTAATTTTGCACGTAATTTGCTCTTACGCATGAACCTTAACGTGTGGTATTAAGGGTTATTTTATTTTGTCACTGTCTGGAGTATTGCATAAAAAGTTCTAAAGAGAAAGCGTTAGTCCGCTCGGCCGCCGTCGTGCGTAAACTTGCTAAAGTATCAAAATCAGTTTAGTTACCTCATTATTCCCGCAGTTTACCTTGCGTTTGTGTGTGTGTATGTGAGCCGTGTCAGTGTAGTGATGCGATTCGATACCTATCTGTTTTGAGAACGCGTCCTTAAGGGATCTGCATCGCCTATTCTCGACCCGTTTAGGATTTCTTCCTTGGAACCCATACTAAAGCACACACCTGTATCCTGCAAGCATCGTACCGACGTTGCCTCGGTTCGGCATCAGGGAGGTTACTATGACGTCTTAAAGCAGGAGTAATTCCAGTGTGGGAAAGAGACAGAGCTACACAGGTCGTCTAGCACCATTTCTTTCCCGCACTGGAATTACTCCTGCTTTAAGACGACTTGGTAGGCCACCACCTTGTAAACAGCAGTTGAGCTTACGGTTGAGCGTCACCCCGCATGCGGCAAGCCGTATTCGCCTCACCTACATAGGGCCGTCCCTATCTTCGCCCAGTAGTAAGCGGGTAGTTTGTGCACCGTAAGCAGAGCGGCGCCTAGTCCTAAGAGCGGCGTCTCGTCGCAAGTGCAGCGTCCACCCGACGATGCTGAACCGATACGGTAACGTGCTGGTTGACGACTAACCGAGGACATGCTGATTCCGTGCAGTGCTTACAAGTGTGCGTTGACCTTTACAGAAACTAAAGTTCGTATGTGTCGATTTTATCAACGTGGTACGAAAGATGCCGACGGCCTGCAGTTGTCAGCAACGCGGCTACCGAAATGAACGCCTTTCTTGTTCTCGCGGCCTTACTAGCTACAATCTTTTATTTATTATATTTATTATCTAAAAGAAAGTTCGATTACTGGAAAAAGAAGAATGTGCCTTACGTTGAACCAGTACCCCTTCTGGGCAACTACGGAAGATACATTTTGCAACAAGAGTATCCTGGTCACATGTTACAAAAACTTTGCCAAAAGTTTAGCGACCAACCTTACTTCGGAGCTTTCTACGGTACGGAACCTGTTCTCGTGTTGCAAAGCCCCGAGCTCATCAAGCATGTTTTAACTAAAGATTTTTACTACGTCAATGGCAGGGAAATATCCAAATACGCCGCATGTGAAGTTGTCACCCAGAACATGTTCTTCAACGCCGGAGACAGCTGGAAGATTGTCCGACAAAACCTTACCCCTCTCTTTTCATCTGCAAAGATGAAGAACATGTACCATTTGATAGAAAAGTGCACGGTAGGTTTTGAAGACATGCTCGACTATGAACTTGGCATTTCTGACGTCCTCGAAATGAGACAGATTAGTGCGAGGTTCACCATGGACTGCATATGCTCCTGCGCTTTCGGAATCGAGTCCAACACCATGAGCGAAGAAGATAACAACCCCTTCAAATTCATGTCACAGGAAATATTCGAGGCTTCAAACTATCGTGGTTTCAAAATCATTTTCAGGGCTATTTGGCCTGCAATTTTCTACAGACTGGGGCTCAAAGTTTTCCCCACAACGATTGACCAATTCTTCTCTAAATTGTTCAAAGGAGTGTTCGAAAGCCGAGACTACAAGCCATCACCGAGGAACGACTTCGTGGACCTGGTCCTGGCTATGAAGAAAGAGGATTATATAACTGGGGACTGTTTAAGCAACGCTAAGACTGGCGCTGATGAGAAGATACAATTGAAGGTAGATGACGAGATGATGGTGGCTCAGTGCATCGTGTTCTTCGCGGGAGGTTTCGAGACGTCTGGGACCACCATGAGCTTTACACTGTTTGAGCTGGCGAAGCACCCGGAGGCGCAGCAACGAGCTGCCGAGGAGGTGGACGAGTTCCTGCGACGTTATGGGAACAAACTGGACTACGAGTGTGTGCATGAGCTGCCTTACTTGGACGCTTGTGTATCCGAGATTATTCGGAAGTACCCTGTTTTGGGGAACCTTACCCGAGAGGTCATGGACGATTATGTCCTCCCTACGGGCTTGAAACTAGACATAGGGGTCCGCATCCACGTCCCAGTGTTCCACATACACCACAATCCTGACTATTTCCCGGAGCCAGAAAAGTTCAAGCCGGAGCGGTTCCTGCCTGAAAATAAAGACGATATTAAACAGTACACTTACCTCCCATTTGGAACGGGCCCCAGACTCTGTATCGGTAACTATACTTTCTTATATAATTTGAAATATACATCAATATATTGATATGATAAGTATGAATCTGGATACTTTTAAGAGTAGGAAGAGAAACGATGGATATACTGCGTGAAAGAAGATATGGCTAGAAAGGGAGTGATTACTGAGTTGACGACTACTTGAGACGTATGGAGTAAAAATACATGCTGGGCCGATCCTAAATAAATTGGGAGAAGGGCCGGAGAATGATGCTATCAATTTTATTTTCATCTAAATGAACATACGAATATTAAAGATTTCTATCGGACTTCAAAAAGGATTTTTTTTGTGTGTATGCTCAGCGGTATCTTAGCCAATTGTGAAAGGATTTCAATGTTTTTTCTGTGTCTGGAAGAATATTATTTCACAGTAGTCTTTAAATTTCTTTTTTTGGTCGTTCTTTCTTTGGTGAAGATCTGATGCTGACCTTCGGAGATATACAACGGAACTCTTCCATAGTAGACAGCAAATCTGTCGTGATTGCTGCAATCGCTTGGATGTTTCTTGTTTACATAACATAATATCACGCAGATGTGTACAGTACCAACATTTCAACAGTTATGTATGTTAAGTTCCATTTTATTGGGGATAAGCCTATTACCATGATATGTATTGTTAACAATATAAAATAAAGGCATTGCAAATATTTGTATAGGTTATTACAACCAAAAAATTGAAAATTAAAAAAAACTTTCTTGCACAAAATAAAACTGACTTCAAAAACACAAAAAAAGCGAAAAATAACTTTAGCTTCAGAAGTAGGTGGCAAAGAATCTGAATAAAACACGCAAAAGTCAAAATTTTCAATCTTTATAAACCCAAGTTATTATTATTTATCCGTGTATAGTATAATATCAACATGAGGAGCTCGTGGCTAAATAATAACAGCCGCTCGGGTCGATCTTCAGGTTAAGCTGCGCCTGCCTAGGTTGGTCCGTGGATGGGTGACCACCCATACAGAGCGAGTTTCCTCTGTGCCTCGGAACTCGGTCCCGGTTCTCATTTGTAGATCTTTGATAGTCGTTTCAGTCGTTCAGTGGCTCAAAAGTCTGACAACCAGTCTTACCAAGGGGTGTCGTATTATCCAGTACTAATTGAGTTATGGAGGTCAGATAGGCAGTCGCTTCATGTAAAATACTGGTTTTCAGCTGGTATGTCTGGAACGAGATGATCCGATAGTGAACCTGATTTGTCGACATAGCTCACAGAGTCTGTAAACTGAAGTGGCAATGGGCTGACCATATTCTATGTTCTATGTTAAGGTTTTGATTTCCGCACTTAGTCCCTAAAGTGGACCATTGTGCGTGAGCCATGGTGGCCGTTACTCCAACCAGCCCACCTCCCTCCAGAAGCAGATCTAACTTCTCGGTCTTCTCAGGACATCCGCAAGGGATCTCGATGTTCCAAGAGTCTCCTCGCGGATCTGGGTAACACCAGTGCACTCGAGGAGTACATGGGCTACCGTTTCCTCCGCCTCCATGCACGCTCTGCACAGGGGGCTGCAGTGATACCTATTGTGTGGAAGTGTTTGTTCAGTGAGCAATGTCCAGTGATGGTCCCCGCCACCAGTCGCAGGCTATCTCAGTCCAGGCGCAGAAGGCGCTTGGTCAGCTACGTATCCAGGGATGGCATAGCTTCCTTAGATTGCCTGCACCCTGGTGTCGAGGTCCACCATTTTCCCGCTTGCGTTTTAGTGTGATCCTTTAACCAACTCCTTAGCTGCTTGAAAGGAATGGGCACAATGGGTTCGGGTCCGAAGGCTTTTGTGCTGGATCCCCTTCTGGCGAGTTCATCAGCTGCATCATTTCCAAGTGATCCACTGTGTCCTTTGATCCATTGTAGTGTCACCGTGTTGCGGTTTAGTACCGTAACACGTTTTAGGGCATTATGGCATTCTAGTATTAGTCTCGGCTGGTTTCTCTTTAAGTATTGAAGAAGGCACTGTCGGAGAGTATACGAATATGGGTATCCGTAACTTCCCTGACTTCTATGGCGTGTGCCGCTTGGATAATGCCTACACACTCAGCTTGATAGACAGAGTTGAGTATTCCCAGGGGTCTGGATATTTTAATGTTTAGGTCGTCGGTGAAGACTCCAACACTTGTCCCGTCGTCGGTCTTTGATCCATCAGTGTAGATCCTTATCTATTTTGGACCAGAGTAGTCACGCATCTCCGCTGTGAGCTCCATGTTGTAGTGTTTTTTAAAGCAGTGGGTCTTCAGGGTTCTGTCGCTGGGTGATGCCATCATGAGCTGTTGTTTGATTGCGTCATCTTTTATGCGTGTATATTTGATTCTGGAATCCTTACTAAGGGTGCCGGATACTTCGAGCCTGAAAATCGCTAGGGTCGCCTCCTCTCTTACGACGAGGTGTAAAGGTGGCAATCCCAGCATCACCTGTAACGCGGCAGCGGGTGATGTTCTCATGCTACCGGTGATTGCTACGCAGGTAAATCTTTGTAAGCACCTCGAGATCTTTCTGGGCTGTGCTCAGGTTGATCCTGGGCCACCAGACTAAAGAGCCATATGAGATGATTGGTCGGATGACTATGATGTATTGCCAGTAGGTCATTTTTGGGCTTAGGCCCCAATTCCTGCCGAGCAGTCTTTTACACTGCCCAGAAAGATCTCGAAGAGCTACAAAGATTTGCCTGCGTATTAATCACCGGTAGCATGAGAACATCACCCACTGCCGTGTACAGGGCTATGCTGGCTTTTGTGGTGATGTAATCGGTGTGTTTTACCCAGTTCTGCTGTTTGTCCAAATATATGTCCAGGTATCTGGTTTCTGTCGACAGGCTTAGGGTTGTCCCAAAGAAGCGTGGCACCTACAAGGTTGCCAACTTTATTTTCTTTGTGAAGAGGACGAGTTCAGTTTTGGTAGGGTTCACTGCTAGTTTATATTTCTTGCACCAGTCCTCTACCATTTCAAGGCTGGCCGTAGAACCGATGATCGTTAGGGGTAGCTTGATGATAATGATGATGACTTGTATAAAAAGCGTTATCGGATTCGGTATTCGGATGAGGTTATCAAATCAAATTTAGCTACTCATCGCCCAAAGTTAATGATATTTTCGATTATTTTCAAAGGTCATGGAACTTATTTTAGACCCAAGCGACGAGCTTTCTGCACGTGCTAATTTATGAACTTTTTAGGAACAACTCATGGGCACAATGCACAACATCTCACAAATCATGGGCAATACCTAAAAAACTATTTAAATAAAAACGCACTTTGACAACTCTCTATGTTGACCCGAACTCTGAAAATCCTGCAGAGCCATTTTATTTAGGCGTTAACTTAAAGACCGCTAAGTATCAGTGTATTTACACGAGCCAAAGATGACATAGAAAATGCACATAGAAAAAACTTAGTTTGTTTATTGGGTAAAGTTTTCTAACAAAAATCTATCATTGTATTTCAGGAATGCGTTTCGCAAAGATGCAGGTGATGTCAGGACTCATCACGATCCTGAAGAAGTACAGAGTGGAACTGGCTGATGGCATGCCGTACAATATGCCCCTCGATGCCAGGACCTTCCTCACGCAACCTAGGGACCAGGGCGTCATGTTGAATCTGATCAAACGTGATGGCTGGGAAGGAAGAAATTTCGTTCGAGAGCAAAACAAGACCTAAGCATTATAAATATTATAAAGCCGACGCCCAGATGTCATTTTACTAATAATTATAACTAGATGGTGCTTTTCAGCGTTCTGTAAATCTCTCAATTTCTCTCTCTCCTGCCCAGGTCATCAATTATGTTTTTAAACACTCTAAAGTTGATTAATTGATTCCTATTCTTTGCAATTAATTCCATTTTAAAGTACAGTTTCTTGCTCAAGGCAAAAAACCGGCCAAGTGCGAGTCGTACTCACACGCACACAGGGTTCCGTAGCACCAAACAATGTAATAAAAATATTTTGAAGGCTCAGTCATGTTGTATTGTTTTACATTCAACAGCAAAACTAAATTTAACATGTAACAAAGTTACTGCTGCAGTTTGATGAAAACATCCCATGTCTCGAAAACTAATCATAAAATTTTATTAAAACCAATTTTGCATGAAAGTTTTTTTTACGTTCTACAATCTTACATTTTTTCAGTATTTTCCTCCTCTTTTTTAGACATTAGAGGGGCGGGGGGAAACATTTTACCACTTTGGTGAACGATTGACTTTGACAAAAAATGGTTTTAACAATCTCAATGTCATTTTTAGGGTTATGTAGCCGAATGGCAAAAAGCGGAACCCTTATATGTTCGCCAAGTCTGTCTGTCTGTCCGTGTATGTGACAGCCACTTTACTCCGAAACTATTAGGACTACACAGTTGAAACTTAGTAGGTAGATGTATTCTGTGAACCGCTATAAGGATTTTATACAAAAATAAAAAAATATAAGATCTAGGGAGGTCTCCCCATACATGAAACTGAAACTAAAAAATATATTTTTCATCAAACCTATACGTGCGGGGTGTCTATAGATAGGTCTTTAAAAACCGACTTTAAAAAAAAACACTTAAAAAGTCTAAAATAACTTAACTTTCGGAAGTCGGTGTGATTGTTTGTATCTTTTTTGCCACCGACTTCCGAAAGTCAAGTTATTTTAGACTTTTTAAGTGTTTTTTTTTAAATTCGGTTTTGTTTTCGCAGAAAGTTTTTTTATTTTACCCTTTTTAGTTGTAGTACTGATACCACACAAATTCTTGTCTTGAATTAATTTTTACATTGTAACTAGAAGTTACTTAAAGTACTCATCAAGACGAATCATACGATTCCAAACTCTATGGGACTGTGTAATTTTATTACGGACTACCTGTGACCACCTTCCAGCTCCATCACCAGACCCTGGGTACCATCTAGAGACAAAGTACTCGACAAGATGAATTATACGAACCTAAACTCGATGGGGTTATGTTGTTTTATAACGGAGTACCTATGGCCACCTTCCAGCTCCATCATCAGACCCTGGTGACCATTTAGGACTAAATTACTTGTCAAGACGAATCAAACGAGTCCAAACTCGACGGCGATGCGTTGTTTTATTACGGAATTCCTGACTACCTTCCAGCTCCATCATCAGATCAGCTCCATGTCATCATAATATTGCATTGTCTCGCGATATACACATGCGTGCAAAATTTCACCTCAATCAGAAATCGGGAAGTGTGTCAAATTTAACTAGCAAGTATCAGGCGACGTCGCGTGATGTACATCAAAGCGCCTGCACGCGACGACGCGTGATGTGACAATTAACGTGAGGAAAACAAGCTCCTAAACCGATTTTGATGAAATTTCTAAGGGATGAATCGGGAAGCACATCCTTTCAGATGAAAAAATATTTTTTCAGATCGGTTTACAAATGACGGAGTTATGAGGTAACAATCATAAAAAAAATACATCCGAATTGAGAACCTCCTCCTTTTTGAAGACAGTCGGTTAAAAATGACATTGTGGTTGCTAAAATCATTTTCTCTCAAAGTCAATCGTTTGAAAGATAAATAAACACTTCCAAAGTAGTAAAATGTGTGTCCCTCCCCCTCTAATTTCTAAAATAAGAGGAGAAAAATTCTGAAAAAAATATAGAATTATAGAACGTAAAAAAAACTTTCAACCAAAATTTGGTTGAATAAGATTTGATGTTTATTTTTTGAGACATGGGACTTTTTCATCAAACTGCAGCAACAACTTTGGTTTTCATTAACATACTATGAAAATCAAACTTAGTTTTGTTGATAAATGTTAAACAATACAACATATGAACGAATATAATGCCTTTAAAATATTTTTATTATATTGTTTGGTGCTACGGAACCATATGTGCGTGTGAGTACGACTCGCACTTGGCCGGTGTTTAAAGACCTATTTAAATAAAGACGGGCGTTAAATGACCTAAAATAATGGTTTTAGGTAATTTGATATGATTATTATGTATTGTTTCTATTATTCTGTTTATCACGTGTTCTTAATTATTTTAATTTATTCAAATTTTAATTTATTTTAATTTTGTGTTTGATGATCTTTTTAATGTTTAATTACTTGTGTTTTTACTTTTTTTTGTATATAAAACTGACCCGTGTTTGATAATTATTAATAAATAAACTAAACTAATCACCCCGCACGTATAGGTTTGATGAAAAAAAATATTTTTCAGTTTCTGTTTCATGTATGAGGAGCCCTCATCATTTCAGTTTCAGTTCCATGTATGGAGCCCTCCATAATCTCTATTTTTTTAAATCTATGTATAAAAATCGTAAAGCGGCACACAGAGTACATCTACCTTTTAAGTTTAAACTGTGTAGTCCTAATAGTTTCGGAATGAAGGGGCTGTGACATATACGGACAGACAGACAGACATGGCAAATCTATAAGGGTTCCGTTTTTTGCCATTCGGATACGGAACTCTAAAAACGTCTGTGTGATTATGTTAAAATCTTTATCGTGTGGTTAGTGCCTAACCTGGTGTCAGAGTTTTCCGACTTGGCTTTACATGCCGTCAGGAATACTCAGAAAGTATCTACCAGCTGAAGCAAGTGATAATTATACAATACGAAATTCAGAAGTGCGTGCCTTGGGTTCGAACTCGCGACCTATGACTTGGCAGTCCAACGGTCACACAGGCTCTCACTGCTAATATACCTACTTGCCCCAAACAAAGAAACTTATTTTATATGTTAATGTAGAATGTTGGGAGGAGATAGAAATTAGTAATGTCAAAAATGATGTGCAATATGTGTTTATCCTAGACCAATATTTGAAATTATTTTCTAAATTAATATTTCAGTTAAATTAATTAACGATTTTATTTAAAACTATATGTGTTAATATAATAAACTTTAAAGAATTTTAGAATAAACTTTTTTTAAGATTCAAAGTTTTGTTTTTATTAAACCATTATTATGTAAATATTGACTACTTATGTAGTTGGTTCCTCGTTTCAGAAACTTTCGTTTGCGTCTACAAACAAACGTGGTCGAGGCGAAAAGAGCATGCAAGTATCATTGCAGATGGCGTACTGGGTGATCACCCATTACATACCGAGTTTCCTCCGTGCCTCGGAAAGCACGCCAAGCTGTTGATCCGTGCTGCCATTTGTAGATCCTTGACAGTCGTTACAGGGTGTCAGTGGTCCGAAAGTCTGAATGTCATTGCATATTTTACCTCTGCTTGTCTCTTTGAATATAACAGACGTGATGATGACATGATTAAACATGTATGTATATGCTAATGCTCTAAGCGACAAAACATCTCAACATTCTCAGCATATCTAATTTAGACGATTACAAGTTATTTATGAGGTTCGTTTATGAGGTAATTTTATGAATTAATTTTATTATTGTGCACAGCAACATCCTCGAATGACATTTGTATTAATAAAGTTTTTATTTAAATTGCAAAGAAAGAATAAACAAACAATCGGGTGTTATCTATAGGCAGGCATCACCTGGACTACCGTATGTGTGTAAAAGTACCCTAAACGAAGCCGAAAGGCACTTGTTCTCCCCGTCATAGCGATATTTTTTTTGTTCTAGATCATACCTGGAAACCTTCTGGTTACGGAGATATCTGGGGGTCAAAACTCCAACAATTTTTTTTTTTTAACTGCTTTCAATTTTTTTAATGTTAAAACTTTACATACCTCCACTACCCCCGTACTACTAAATGCACGCGTCAGCACAATGGTTTGAGTGCGTTATATTGAGACCTACAGTAAAACGTAATGTCTATAACTAAACGTAATGCCTATAATCCCCAAATGGTTAGGCAGAGGTGTACCTAATAGTAGGTACACCCACTTTTCGCCAGTAATGTTTAAGTCTTATGGCGAGTCTATTGCCATCAACCGTGCACCAATCCAGACTCCGTGGCTGCTACTGATGGAAAAACCTAATAAACATTTGCCCGACCTGGGAATCGAACCCAGGAACCTCATGCTCAGCAGTCGCAATTGGGACATCTAGACCAATAAGGCAGTCCTTTAGCTTTCTAACCGTTTTAAAACCACCCTTTATAACGGTCTAGTAAATGACAAAATGCAACTAACTGTTTTTTTAACCTTACTGTGAGCCTGGTCTGATTTAGCAGACAGGTGTGTTGCTGGGCAGATCTTGACTAAATAATAATCATTATATTTAAAATTTGAAAAACCCCCAACTAGTAAATGGCTGCACCGATTTTGATAAAACATGTCTAATTGTAATATTGACATCATGCGCTTTCATTTGACATCCCACTTGGGTATATTTGAAAATATTCGATTTTTCATACCCACTTTCATCCCCCATTATTTAGTAAATAGCTGCACGGATTTTGATAAAACATAAGAACCATCGTCAAGACACTAGTTTTAAAATAAAAATAAAATCATCCAAATCAGTTCACTCGTTTAAGAGCTACGGTGCCAGAGACGGACACACACACACATAGCGGTCAAACTTATAACACGGCGCTGATGTACATCACGCGACGTCGCGTGATATTTGCTAGTTAAATTTGACACACTTCCCGATTTCTGATTGAGCTGAAATTTTGCACGCATGTGTATATCGCGAGACAATGCAATATTATCATGACATGGAGCTGATCTGATGATAGAGCTGGAAGGTGACCATAGGAACTCTATAATAAAACGACGCAACGCCGCCGCGCCGTCGAGTTTGGACTCGTTTGATTTGTCTTCATAAGTACTTTAGTCCTAAATGGTAACCAAGGTCTGATGATGGAGCAGGAAGGTGGCCATAGGAACTCCGTTATAAAACGACATATTAACCCCATCGAATTTTGGGTTCGTATAATTCATCTTGTTGAGTACTTTGTCTCTAGATGGTACCCAGGGTCTGGTGATGGAGTTGGAAGGTGGTCACAGGTAGTCCGTAATAAAATGACACAATCCCATCGAGTTTGGGCTCGTATGTTTCGTCTTGACGAGAACTTTGGTCCTAAATGATATCCAGTGTCTGATGATGGAGCTGGACGGTGGCCATAGGAACTCCGTTATAAAACGACAAAACCTCATCGAGTTTGGGCTCGTATGATTCGTCTTGACGAGTACTTTAACTAACTTCTAGTTACAATGTATAAAACTAATTCTTGACAAGAATTTGTGTGGTATACTACAACTACAAAGGATAAAATAAAATAAACTTTCTGCGAAAACAAAACCGACTTCTAAAAAAACACTAAAACATTCTAAAATAACTTGACTTCCGGAAGTCGGTGGCAAAAACGATACAAACAAAGACACCGACTTCCGAAAATAAAGTTATTTTAGACGTTTTTAGTGTTTTTTTAGAAGTCGGTTTTGTTTTTTTAATTTTTGTTTATGTTTTTTAAATTATGTAAAAAACTATAGAATTTAGCTGGCTTGCTTTTAAAGATTCCGTAGACTGAGATCCCGGTGGCACCTTAGGATAGACATGGACGGCAAGTCAGACCGATTAATACATCCTACCATGTCTTAGGAATCTCTCGCAGTAATGGCATAGGTATAGCATTGTGTGTCATGAAACTTGGCAATAATAGATGCATTCTTGCCAAGATATTATATATTATATATTCTTGCCAAGATATTATGTATTATATATTCTTGCATTATCTGATACATAGGAGACACACTAGATTACATGTCGTATTTTTATTTCTTTATTAAGTTGTTACTAGGGTGGCTACTGAGATGACGAGGAATAGAGAAGTATAGAAGTGCCGTAGCGTGATGGTCATGACTTGTAGGCATGTACTTAGAAGGCTTTATGTTACCGTTAATAAATTATCTTTATATATTATATACCTCTTAACGTCACGCAAACCCCTGTTAATGGTAAATGCGTGCAAATAATAACGATCCGATTTTCGACCCATGTAATTACTATAAACGTAAAACATTACCGAATGATCAGACATGCTTCTTGTTTTGAACAAAAAATCAGTTACAAAGGAGATCACCCAGCCTCCATACATTTTTGGGGTATTATTGTATAACTTATTATTTAGGTAGAGCATAACTAAAGCAACATTTTTATTATACACCGAAGTCGTAAGCCAATCCACCTAGAAGTTATTCAACCACAAAATATCTGGGATCACTCATACTGGGGTATTTTTTTTTTGCCGGCCAACTCCATCGCCCTTTGGCAGACCCCAAGGCGGAACTTTTGCGATTCGGTGAGTGACCAGGTCTGAGCACCGTAGGTGAGTTTGGTCTTCAAGGAGATCGGCAGATCTCCC
This sequence comes from Eugnorisma glareosa, assembly GCA_947578425.1. Classification (NCBI taxonomy): domain Eukaryota; kingdom Metazoa; phylum Arthropoda; class Insecta; order Lepidoptera; family Noctuidae; genus Eugnorisma; species Eugnorisma glareosa. The sequence continues at coordinate 2,858,376 of OX387974.1, read as the reverse complement.
TTCATTAGCGTTTTCATGGACCAGTAGCTATTATACTATTTCTATTCATATTTTATGTAACTTTTATACTACTGTAATCATTCTTATTTATTTAAAACTTGGGTATAGAACTTGGGTGGATAATAAAAATGTTTATATTCATAAGCTAGGCTCTGTTTAATTATTGCGTTTACTTTAGCCGGCAAAAAAAAAACACCCCAATCACGGTGATCTCAGATATTTTGTGGTTGAATAACTTCTAGGTGGCTTTTGAAAATTGTCCAATCTGGGTAATCTGCTTTGGTATTTTTTTGTCTAAAAATAGAAAATAAAATTCATAAGACACGTTGCCCTCACAATGTTATACTAACAACAATATGAATCATTTGTTTTAGATTAAAGTAAATAATAATAACACCCGACACCGGTGGACCACTGTTTTATATATATGTGTATATATATTTTATTTATAAACATATTTAGATTACATGTCTAAATATTTCTATAAAACGCTAAAGCTAACTTGAGGAAAGATAAATAAAGGAAATAATAATAACAGTGGTTAACGTCAGTTCGTGAAGTCATTATATACTTTGTGAGCGTGAAGGTCATCGCACATTACACTTGACGCCAAATCCACTACGGCTAAACTCAGAGTAAATCAGTTTTACCATCATACTAAAGCACGCACCTGTAAGAATCGTACCGACATTGCTTCGGTTCGGGATCAGTTTTACGAGCAGTTGAGCTTACGGCTGAGCGTCACCCCGCATGCGGCAAGCCGTCGTCGCCTCACCTACATAGGGTCGTCCCTATCTTCACCCAGTAGTAAGCGGGTGTTTGTGCACCGTAAGCATGGCGACGCCTAGTGTTAAGTGCGGCATCTCGTCGCAAGTGCAGCGTCCAACCGGCGATGCTAAACCGATACGGTAACGTGCTGGTTGGTTGATGACTCGCCGAAACCATGACGATTCCGTGCAGTGCTTACAAGTGTGCGTTGACCTTTAGAGAAACTAAAGTTCGTATGTGTCGATTTTATCAACGTGGTACGAAAGATGCCGAAGGCGTGCAGTTGTCAGCAACGCGGCTACTGAAATGAACGCCTTTCTTGTTCTCGCGGCCTTACTAGCTACAATCTTTTATTTATTATATTTATTATCTAAAAGAAAGTTTGATTACTGGAAAAAGAAGAATGTGCCTTACGTTGAACCAGTACCCCTTCTGGGCAACTACGGAAGATACATTTTGCAACAAGAGTATCCTGGTCACATGATACAAAAACTTTGCCAAAAGTTTAGCGACCAACCTTACTTCGGAGCTTTTTACGGCACGGAACCTGCTCTCGTCTTGCAAAGCCCCGAGCTCATCAAGCATGTGTTAACTAAAGATTTCTACTACGTCAACGGCAGGGAAATATCCAAATACGCCGCATGTGAAGTTGTTACCCAGAACCTGTTCTTCAACGCCGGAGACAGCTGGAAGATTGTCCGACAAAACCTTACCCCTCTCTTTTCATCTGCAAAGATGAAGAATATGTACCATTTGATAGAAAAGTGCACGATAGCTTTTGAAGATATGCTCGACTATGAACTTGGCATTTCTGACGTCCTCGAAATGAGACAGATTAGTGCGAGGTTCACCATGGACTGCATATGCTCCTGCGCATTCGGAATCGAGTCCAACACCATGAGCAAAGAAGATAACAACCCCTTCAAATACATGTCACAGGAAATATTCGAGGCTTCAAGCTATCGTGGTTTCAAAATCATTTTCAGGGCTATTTGGCCTGCAATTTTCTACAGACTGGGGCTCAAAGTTTTCCCTACAACGATTGCCCAATTCTTCTCGAAATTGTTGAAAGGAGTGTTCGAAAGCCGAGACTACAAGCCATCACCGAGGAACGACTTCGTGGACCTGGTCCTGTCTTTGAAGAAAGATGATTATATAACTGGGGACAGTTTAAGTAACGCTAAGACTGGCGCTGATGAGAAGATACAATTGAAGGTAGATGACGAGTTGATGGTGGCCCAGTGCATCGTGTTCTTCGCGGCAGGTTTCGAGACGTCTGGGACCACCATGAGCTTTACACTGTTTGAGCTGGCGAAGCACCCGGAGGTGCAGCAACGAGCTGCCGAGGAGGTAGATGAGTTCCTGCGACGTTATGGGAACAAACTGAACTACGAGTGTGTGCATGAGTTGCCTTACTTGGACGGCTGTGTATCCGAGACCCTTCGGAAGTATCCTGTTTTGGGGAACCTGACCCGAGAGGTCATGGACGATTACGTCCTCCCTACGGGCTTGAAACTAGACATAGGGGTCCGCATCCACATTCCAGTGTTCCACATACACCACCACCCTGACTATTTCCCGGAGCCAGAGAAGTTCAAGCCAGAGCGGTTCCTGCCCGAAAATAAGGACGATATTAAACAGTACACTTACCTCCCATTTGGAGCGGGCCCCAGACTGTGTATCGGTAATTATAATTTCTTATATATTTTGAATTATACATTAATACACACATCAAAAGTGTCTAGGGATCAAGCATTTTTATGTGGATTTCTTGAGATTGAGATGTGGCTTTGTAATAAATTTATGATTTTATAAATTTATATGGATCCTTTTTGGTGCATTTCATAATTTGAATCAGGAACTGTGAATCAAATTCGAGTAAAAGATGAAAATCAGCTGTCAATATTTTCCCTATAAAAACATACAACGCATTGAAGACATTATTAGTGCTACTGTTTCCCTACTACTGATTAAAACCAACGTTATTATGGAGCGGCGACGTCATTTAAGCAGGGAAGAAATGCTCAGAGCCGTGGGAATGATAGAAGCTGGTTCCCGGCAACGTACTGTGGCTTTAGCTCTGAATACAAGTCAGAGTGTTATCAGTCGACTTTGGACACGTTACCGAAGCACTGGTACCGTGGCTGAGCGCCATGGAGGACGGTATCGCTGCACCACACGGAGACAAGACCGATACATTCAAATCTTAACTCGAAGAGCTCCAACAATAACCGCCATGATGTTAGCCGTGAGGCTTCATCACTCTTCAGGGAACTTAATTAGCGACCAAACAGTCAGAAACCGCTTGCATGAAGTGAACCTTCATACCCGAAGACCGCTACGGGTACCACCTATAGCAATGCACAATCGTAGGATACGATATCAATGGGCTCTTGAACACAGAAATTGGGCAGAAGAACAATGGCGTTTCGTGTGCTTTTCTGATGAGTCTCGTTTTGGTATGAGACCGGATACAAGACGTATACGACACTGGAGAACCCCTGGACGCCAACAGCGATTAAAATCCTGCCAGGAAGTCCATCCTTATAGTGGTGGAACCATCATGGTATGGGCGGGTATTTGGATCGGCGGAAGAACTGAGTTGATTTGGATCAGAGGCAACCTCAACGCTCAAATTTATGCTGAGACGATTGTATCAGACGTCATCGTTCCTCTACAAGTGCAAATCGGTCCCTTATTTCAGTTAATGCATGATAATGCACGACCGCACACCGCAAGAGTTGTAAGACAGACTCTCGCCGCAGCTAACATCAATGTCCTGCCCTGGCCTGCTCAGTCGCCAGACTTGAATCCGATTGAGCATGCATGGGATATGCTACAGAGAAGAGCTCTGCCGAATATGGAGGGTATCCAGTCGCAAGAAGACCTTTTTTTGTTGTTGCAACGAACATGGGCGGCCATTCCACAGCGTGATTTGGATGAACTCATTTTGAGTATGCCAAACCGATGTTCTTGTGTTGTTAGTGTTCGCGGTAGAAACACGGATTATTAATTGTTTAAGTTACCCAATAAAATTTTAAAGAAAACTGTTATTTCAGTCTTTTTTTCGAACTTTTGTGTTAGTGGTTCAAATGTCAAAAATCCCTTTATTAGGAAAATGGCAAATTTCTTTATTAATGCAAAGGTGACTTGGTTTATCGTTACTGTGACAAACGAAAACACTTTATTTGATGAATCCTTAAAGAAAATTTTAATTAATATCAATCAGGAGAAAAGTTATTGCAAAAATATATGTTGATCCCTAGACACTTTTGATGTGTGTATATTGATGAGTATGAATCTGGATACTTTTAAGAGTAGGGAGAGAAACGATGGATATACTGCGTGAAAGAAGATATGGCTAGAAAGAGAGTGATTACTGAGTTGACGACTACTTGAGACGTATGGAGTAAAAATACATGCTGGGCCGATCCTAAATAAATTGGGAGGGTCGCCGGAGAATGATGCTATCAATTTTATTTTCATCGAATCATACGAGTTCCTAAGAGTAGTAAAGATTTTTATCGGACTTCCAAAAGGATTTTTTTTTGTGTATGCTGAGCGATATCTTAGCTAATTGTGAACCGATTACACTGATTTTTTTTTATCTGGAAGAATATTATTTCGCAATAGTCTCGTTTTTTAATAATTTTATGAAGATCTGATGCTGATCTTCGGAGATATACAACGGAACTGTTCCATAATTGACTGCAAATCTATCGTGATTGCTGCAATCGCTTGGATGTTTCTTGTTTACAGAACATCATAACATAATATCACGCCTGTATTCTCTGAGGGGGTACGCAGATGTGTACCAACATTTCGACAGTTAGGTATGTTAAGTTCCATTTTAATGGGGATAAGCCTATTACCATGATATGTATTGTTAACTAAAAATTGAAATATAAAAAAAAAACGTTTTTGCACAAAATAAAACGGACTTCAAAAACACAAAAAGTGAAAATTAACTTTAGCTTCAGAAGTCGGTGGCAAAGAAACTGAATAAAACATACAAAAGTCAAAGTTTTCAATCTTTATAAACCAAAGTTCGCATGTTTAAGGTTCCGTACCTCAAAAGGAAAAAACGGAACCCTTATAAGATCACTCTCTTGTCCGTCTGTCCGCCTGTCCGTGTGTCACCACCGATTTTCTCAGGAACGGGTGGACCTAGCAAGTTGTAATTTATACCAAAAACTGAGGTTTATAGTCCTTATTAAGTGTATAAAAATCTAGGTCCTGAGTCAACACGATAAAAAGATATGGGCAAATTTAGATTTACGCAGAAACTTCTAAGTTCCAAAATTTACCTTCATTTTCAACTTTTTTTATTTTTCCAAATTTTCCAAAATTGACAATTCTAGGTCAACCGGAAGTACCCTATACCTTTTGGGACAAAAACCTATATGGCAGTTCCCGTTGACCTCGAATCACGAAATTTGGCAAAAAGCAAGGTCTTACAGCACAAATAAAGGAAAAGTTCCAAAAAATAAAAAATTGAAAATTAATGGGTGTCGCCATACATACATAGTTGACGGAAAAAAATATATCTTTTATTTTTTTAGATATTGGCCCGGTGTTTTATCCGTGTATAGTATAATATCAACATAGGAGGAGCTCGTGGCTTAATAAAACCAGCCGCTCGGGTCGATCTTTAGGTTAAGCCGCGCCTGCCTAGGTTGGTCAGTGGATGGGTGACCACCCATACAGAGCGGGTTTCCTATTACAGAATCCGTAAACTGAAGTGGCAATGGTCTAGCCGTATTAGCCGTAGAACCGATGATCGTTAGGGGTAGTTTGATGATAATGATGCTGACTTGTATAAAAAGCGTAATCACAATAATAGATACATGGGTCATCTTCGTAGGGGGCCATCTGTTGGGTCAGCGTCAGCGTCAGCGTCAGTTGTATCTTCGGATGAGGTTATCAATTCAACTTTAGCTACACATCGCCCAAAGTTAATGATATTTCCGATTATTTTCAAAAGTCATGTAATTATTTGGTAACAACTCAAGCAACGAGTTTTCTGCACGTGTTAATGAATGAGCTTTTAAGGAGCAACAAAGGCGTTGTCACGAATCATAGGCAACATCAAAATGACTGTTTAAATAAAAACGCAATTTGACCATTCTCTGCGCTGAACCTGAAAACTCACTCTGAAAACGAACTCTGAAAATCCTGCAAAGCAATTTTATGTAGTCGTCAATTTAAAGACCGCTTAGTATCAGTGTAAATGAACAAAAGATGACATGGAAACAGCACATAGAAAAAACTTAGTTTGTTCATTGGATAAAGTTTTCTAACAAAAATCTATCATTGTATTTCAGGAATGCGTTTCGCAAAGATGCAGGTTATATCAGGACTCATCACGATCCTGAAGAAGTACAGAGTGGAACTGGCTGATGGCATGCCGTACAACATGCCCCTCGATGCCAGGACCTTCCTCACGCAACCTTGGGACCAGGGCATCATGTTGAAGCTGATCAAACGTGATGGCTGGGAAGGAAGAAATTTCGTTCGAGAGCAAAACAAGGCATAAGCGTTATAAATATTATGAAGGAGACGCCCAGATGTCGTTTTACTAATAATTATAACTAGATGGTGCTTTTCAGCGTTCTGTAAATTTCTCAATCTCTCTCTCTCCTGCCCAGCTCATCAATGATGTATTTAAACACTTTAAAGTTGATTATTTGAATCCTATTCGTTGCAATTAATTCCATTTTAAAGTACAGTTTGTTGCTCATGACCTCGAGGCAAATAAAAAAACGTCTGTTTGATTATGCTAAAATCTTTATCGTGTGGTTAGTGCCTAACCTGGTGTCAGAGTTTTTTTGCCACCCATGAGCCTCTGACTTGGCTTTACATGCCGTCAGGAAATATCTATCAGCCAAAGCATAATTAAAATCAGAAGTGTAGGCATTGGGTTCGAACTCGCGACCTATGACTTGGCAGTCCAACGGTCACACCACTAGGCTATCTCTGCTAATATACCTTTTTGCATCTATTAAAGAAACTTATTTTATATGTTAATGTAGAATGTTGGGAGGAGATAGAAAATTATTAGTAATAACCAAAATTATGTGTATTATGTGTTTATCAAATATTTGTATATTTTCTATATTAATATTTCAGTTAAAATAATTAAAGATATTATATAAAACTATTTGTTTGTATCATTAAGCGTGGAATAAATTTTCAAAAGATTCAGAGTCAGTTTTGTTTTATTAGACCATTATTATGTAAATATTAACTATTTATGTAAATAGTAGAATGGTCGATGTTCTGAAAATTCCATTACAAGAAAAATGAGTTCTTCTTTTTTTTATAATATTAACTTTGCCCCACACTAGGTATTTCTCCTGTATCGTGTGTGCGTTTACAAACATTTAAACTCACATACACAAACAGCCAGACCCGGAACAACTACCTGTAGATCATACAAATATTAGTTCCGTGCGGGGATCGAACCCGCAGCACGCAGCGCAGCAGTCAATCGCTCAGCCACTGCGCCAACCGTGCCATCAATATAGTTGGTTCCTGGTTTTAGAAACTATCGTTTGCGTCTACAAACAAACGTGGACGATGCAAGGATCATTGCAGATGGCGTACTGTACGTACTGCCCTCTGAGTTGGATTCCCGGTCAGGGAAAGCGTAATTAGTTTTTCCTACGGTTTGTCATCAGCAGTCTGGAGTTTTGATTCGTGCCCGGCAGCCCAGTTGATGGCATTGGGTTGCCCTAATTAAATGAGACGTAACCGTAACTGGCGAAATGTGGGTGTACTATTATTGGTAGCAACACCCTTAACTAACCATTCAGGGATTGGAGACGTAATGTCATGAGTTATTAAAAAAATATCACTTTGGATATTCAATTAGCGAATTATCTATTTTTCACTAGCTCTGGCTCGCGGTTCCACTCGTTGTTTCTGACTTACTTCTTTTTGCGCGGCTCCATAAGGTCATAGCATGATTTTAAATAGATGATAGCTATTTAAAATCACGCTATGAACCTTCATCTAGAATTTACCTCTCGAAGGTAACGCTTTTCTAAAATCTGACTGGGAGTTTCAGAGCTCGTTTCTACAAAAAAAAAAACACAAACTCTTCAGGATTAAACGCTTGGTTGGTCTAGTTATCGCAAGCACGACTGCTGAGCATGTGATCCTTAGTTCGATTCCCGGGTAGGGCAAAGTGTTATTGGTTTTTTCCAGCAGGAATTTCTCAGTAGCAGCCACGGAGTCTGGATTTGTGCCCAGTTTATGGCAATAGGCTTGCCCCCTTGTAAGAGGTAAGTACGAGTACATACATTTAATGTAATTATATTATAGGTCTAAAATAGATTAATTTTTATTTGTGTAAAAACATGGTTCACGTAGTTCACGACCCTATTTATAAGACCATAATGGTCTTACATGTTTCGCTATGGAATGGCATACAAATATTAGGACATATTATTTAAACAATCTATAGAATGCTGAATGTGCCATTTTTTAAAGGGAAGCCGGTAGGAATCCAGTTGTATGGAACCTTCGCCACTGCTCGCCCCCCATTACATGGGACTTCAACGTAGCTGGCGAAAAGTGGGTGTACTATTAGGTACACCTCTGCCTAACACTTCGGGGATTATAGGCGTGAACTTATATACATTACGTTATACTGTAGGTCTCAATATAACGCACTCAAACCATTGTGCTGACGGGTGTATTTAGTAGTACGGGGGTAGTGGAGGTATGTAAAGTTAAGTTTTAACATTAAAAACTTAAAATTATATAAAGGCTGTAGCAAGACCCTTAACGACGCCGAAAGGTACTTGTTTACCTCGTTTTTTAAATTTTGAAGGACAACTACAGATCCGACAAGTAAAAAGTCATCATTTAAGGTTTGGCTCTCGACTATTTCCACCTCCAATATTCGACCAATTTAAAAGATATTTCATAAAGGAAAAAAAAAGGATATATACTGTGTCCCTAAGTTTTTCTTTTTTCATGAATAGTTGTCAAATCTGTACACTAGGCCTCTGTTGACAGCGGTCCAAATTGGCCTTTTTTTTGGCATTTTGTAAAGGTTCTAGTGCTGATACAGATTATGTATCATCAAAAAGGAAAACATAGGGACTTAGAAAAGGTTATTTAAAAAAAAAAAAAAAAAAAATGTTATTTAAAAATCGTAGCTCTAAAGTAATAAACCAGAAAGAAAACAGGCGAGAGCGTTTGTATGGAGAAAAGACCACCCGCATTTCCTCTTAATTAATGCAAATGTCATTGAGAGACGTTGTGGTGCACTAAAATGAAATGATTGATGAATTCACACAATTACCTACCTCATAAACGTGGTAAAGTTATCTTCAGTGATTTTAATCTATGGTTGTAATATGCCTCACAGTGTGCTGTCAATATCAAACTGTTCTCTGTGTTTCTTCCATCTCCCTATGGTGGCTGACGAGAAAGCGTTCCTATTTTTGTTCACCTATTTAATAATAAATCCGTATTTGCCGACTCTATAAATTTATGATAAATAAAGTAGTCAAATCAATCAGTCTGTTTTATCTCCGTGGACTGATCCCGCCTCTCAAATCAAGACAAAACGAACCTCATAAATAACTTTTAATCGTCTAAATTAGATATGCTGAGAATGTTGAGATGTTTTGTCGCTTAGAGCATTAGCATATACATACATGTTTAATCATGTCATCATCACGTCTGTTATATTCAAAGAGACAAGCAGAGCAGAGATTGAATTAATGTCATTGCATATTTACCATATGCAATGACATTAATTCAATCTAGTAATTCATGATATTTTATTATTGTCTGTTGACAAGTAAAACCACAACAAGTAACCAGCAGTTCAGGACTACATCATCATCTGACTAGCCTTTTACCAACTATTCCGAGGTCGGCTTCCAGTCTAACCGGGTGCATCTGAGCACAGTATTTACACGGAGTGACTGACCCTCTAACCTCCAGAACCCAATTAGTACTGGGTAATACCTACGATACCCCTGGTAAGACTGGTTGCCAGACTTTCAGATCACTGACTCCCGTAAAAGATCGACAAATGGCAGCACGGATCAACAGCTTAGCGTGCTTTCCGAAGCACGGAGGAAACTCGATATGTAATGGGTGGACACATCCAAAGAACAACCTTGCGGAGCGAGGCTTAACTTGAAGATTGATCCGAGCAGCTGTTATTATTTAGCTACGAGCTCCTAACAAGTCCATATTATCATAAGTATGGAAATGTAAATTATTAAAATAGACATCGTCTGTCGTGTTAATTCTTCATATAAATAATATAATTACGTACATGTGTTTACTTTTGACAGACAGTAAAGTGCGCCGCAGTTTTTCTGCCGTCTCTCCGTGACCTTCAGATGCGACTAGTATAAAATTTGCTAAAGCTATGAGTATTAATTGAAAGAACGAGGAATGGTAGGTACTCTAGACTTATTGTTAGAAAATTAAAATTACAAATGTTTTATAAGTTTTTCAACTGTCATGGTGAATAACATTATCATTAACACTAGAAACGGGATATTTACCATGTTTACTGTACACACAGAGTAAACATGGTAAATATCCCGTTTCTAAAACAAAACGAGTGTACAGTAAATATTTATCATGTTTACTGTACACACAGTAAACATGGTAAATATCCCGTTTCTAAAACAAAACGTGTGTACAGTAAATATTTATCATGTTTACTGTACACAGAGTAAACATGGTAAATATCCCGTTTCTAAAACAAAACGTGTGTACAGTAAATATTTAACATGTTTACTGTACACACAGTAAACATGGTAAATATCCCGTTTCTAAAACAAAACGTGTGTACAGTAAATATTTATCATGTTTACTGCACACACAGTAAACATGGTAAATATCCCGTTTCTAAAACAAAACGTGTGTACAGTAAATATTTATCATGTTTACTGTACACAGAGTAAACATGGTAAATATCCCGTTTCTAAAACAAAACGTGTGTACAGTAAATATTTATCATGTTTACTGTACACACAGTAAACATGGTAAATATCCCGTTTCTAAAACAAAACGTGTGTACAGTAAATATTTATCATGTTTACTGCACACACAGTAAACATGGTAAATATCCCGTTTCTAAAACAAAACGTGTGTACAGTAAATATTTATCATGTTTACTGTACACACAGTAAACATGGTAAATATCCCGTTTCTAAAACAAAACGTGTGTACAGTAAATATTTATCATGTTTACTGCACACACAGTAAACATGGTAAATATCCCGTTTCTAAAACAAAACGTGTGTACAGTAAATATTTATCATGTTTACTGTACACACAGTAAACATGGTATATATCCCGTTTCTAGTGTTAATGATAACAAATATGTTTACAAATACAGTGATTTACATATATAAATACATTTTTTTAAACAAAAACAATCAATAACAACAATGTTAGTGACTGTACAGATGCCAGCACATCAAGCTACTACGCTCTGTCAAATATCTTTAATAGGTTTTCAACTTTATCGCTAGAGTATTAGGTTCAAGTTTGATTGGGAAAATAAATGACAGTTTTGGATAGTTAGATGTGATGGCGTCTGTACATTTTACATTGGGTGGCCGATAAATAAATATAAAATAAAATAAAAAAGTCTTTAACCTTTCGTATGCCGAGTATAAAGACACAATTAAAAACCTATTTTGTCTCGCGTGGATCTACGTTCCGGCACACGACGGGTTAATTAGACCATACATACATAGAACATTTAAACTTGATGCATCGTAATTGCAACTTTAACATATTAACAATTTATTTTAACATTGAATTATAAACATTACAATATCACATTTATCACAATGGGTGGCAGATAATAGGGTTTAAAAAAACAAAATGGCTACTTTAGTTTAGATTTTGGCCCTATGCCAAAAGATCCTAGTACAGTATTTAAATACGCTCCTGTATGATTTTTACGGCTTATTTGAATAAGTGTATTAAGTACCTAATATCGGTAGTCGTAAATACCGCAGGCGTATGAAAAAATAAAGTATTCATTTAATACGGATACGATTTACAAATTCTTTTTTGTGAATTTTTTGCGTAGTTTTTGTTCAAAAGGTTTCCAGAGGTCAACTGCTTTAACATACAAACTGCAACCGCGCCAAGGCATTTTTTTTTCTAATAGCACGTGTCATCTCAAGAGGTGGCCAAGTGATGGCCGCCACTTACTTGGCTCGACTTGAATTCAAACACAGGCACGCTGTTTACTTTGTGTAAATTAATTAATTATCACTATCATCAAAGTGATATACAGGGTGTAGCAGGACCCTTCACGAAGCCGTCAACCAAGTATTATGTACATCAAACTAAGTAACTCTACGCAAAAATTATTGCTGGGAAACGATTTTTTTTTTGGGGTGAAATATCACGTTTAACGTTAGGACTCAATGTAACGCACTCAAAACATTGTGCTGATCTATGTATTGAATAGTATGTATGGTATAGAACAAAAAAAATATCGCAATAACGGGGAGAACAAGTACCTTTCGGCTTCGTGAAGGGTCTTGTTAAACCCTTTAGAAAAACATCGACAAATCACAAACAAAGCTAAGTAACGTTTATAAATGTTGCCTTAAATCCGTTAGTGCTGGCATTCACGCAGTTATTTATTTATTCATGCACTTTATTTATATAACGGGCTGGCGTATAAGGGTAGGTAACTGGTGGTGGCTCACATAAAAAGGCAGGTTTCGCAAAAAAAAAAAAAAACTGACAGAAGTAACCTTATTACGAGTATATCATCATCTGCCTAGCGTTTTCCCAACTATGTTGGGGTCGGCTCCCAGTCTAACCGGATGCAGCTTAATACCAGTATTTTACATGGAGCGAACCTCCACAACACAGTTAGTACTGGGTAATTTATTTATTTATTTATTTATTTACTATCTCTAAACATACAAATATCCTTACAGGCTAGACCCAATGCGATATTGTAGCACACTTAAAATTTAAATAGTTCAACTATTTTTAACATAGCAAATTCTATATGTAGCTGTTCTTGTAAATTCACCCAAAGCGCAACAGAATATGTCTAAGTCCTCAGCAATGAGGTTGAGAGTGCGGAGCGCGCTCGTGAACGGCGCCTCGCGCAGCAAGTTAGTTCGTGCGCGCGGTTCCACCAGCAACCGCGGCTGACGACGACGACCCACATACCCGTCTGGGACGACTAGCTCCACCCTTCGCAATATATCTGCATTGTGTATCTTCCCTCTAATTACCTTAAAGATATAAGTCACCAGTGTGAGTTGCCTCCTGACCCTTAGTTCATTATATCCGACCATTCCCAAGACAAATAGAGTTGGATACATCAATGGATAAAATGGATATACCCCATATTCCCTCATATATTTGTACCTAATAAATTTATTTTGTACTCGCTCCAACATGAGACTATACTTAGTTTCATGTGGAGCCCAGATAACTGCATTACATTCTAGTTGGCTTCTTACTAAAGCATTATATAATGCCGTTATAGCTTTAATATTTGTGAAGCCTTTAACCATTCTAAGCACAAATCCTAGGTTTCTATATGCCTTTTTGCATACCTTAACTATATGATCACGAAATGTGAGCCCAGTGGTGAAACGAACTCCCAAGTCTCTCACTTCAGTGGCCCTATCCATCGGCACCCCGTCCACCGTATAAGTATGTGTGATGGGTGTGTGTGCACGCGAGAAACTTATGGTCACACACTTAGATGTGTTAAACTGCAGGAGATTACTCTTGCTCCAATCTACCACTCTGTCTATATCCCCCTGCAGTCTTTCACAGTCATTCACGTTTGTGACGGGGAGATACAGCTTCAGATCGTCGGCAAACAGTAAACACTTAGCATTTTTCACCACGTTTGGTAGGTCGTTAATCATTAAGAGAAACCCCAGAGGCCCCAGATTCGTTCCCTGGCTTACCCCAGATCTAGTATAATATGCGTTTGATTGGTATCCTGCATAGTCAACATACTGTTGCCTGTTACTCATATAACTTGCAAAAAACTTAAGTAAATGCGGGGTGAAACCGACCCCTGCTAACTTTTTCAGTAACACGTCATTATCGACCAAATCAAACGCTTTCTTAAAGTCGAAATATGCAGCATCGGCTTGCCCCCCATTGTCTACTATCGGCACCACATCCACCATGTAGCTAAGTAAATTACTGGTAGTATTTTTAGTGGGCCGAAATCCATGCTGCGCGTCTGTGAGTTGCGAGCTAACTTGCTGGAAAACGCTCCTATGAATAGCAGATTCTAATACTTTAGCCGTTGTTGACAATACTGCAACCGGTCTGTATTCTTCAACTTTAGTTCCCGAACCTCCCTTCGGTACCGGTATGACCCGGGTAATCTTCCACATCTCGGGAAACACTGCTGTCTTAAGGCAAAGATTGTAGATGTGCAACAGCGGTCTCGCTAACCCCATTCGACAGTCCCTAAAAATGTACGGCGGAATACCATCAGGCCCTGACGATTTTTTCGGCTTAAGTTTCTGCAGTGCGCGTACCACTTCATCCAACTCCAAGCTGTCAAGATGTACACGCCCTGCTCCGTTCTGACTGCCCGCTTCCACTATTGCCGCATCCACATCTAATCTAGGCTTATCTACATTGTACACTGAGTAAAAATATTCAGCGAATTCTTGAACCGCTTGATCACATGTCAAGGCTTGTCCGTTCTTTAAAATCTTTTGGCTACTAGCGTTACCTCTTTTAGAATTAACATAAGCCCAAAAAGATCTAGGGTCACTCGACATTTGGTTTTGCATTCGTTGGCGATACTGTTCCTGTGCTACTAAAATCTTTTCTTTTACTAGGGTCCTACACTGAGCAAACGTTTCGTAATCATTCCCTAAACCACTACTTTTATATTTTTTATGAAGAGCAGCTTTGAGTTTTATGTCGCGAATTATCTCACCCGTATACCACTCGGGGTAAATGTACCTCGAGCGTACACGACTTCGCTTTTTCCTGGGAACACAGTCATCTATAATTGAATAAATCGTTTCATAAAAATACTTTAAACTCATATCTAAATCTAAGTTATATAAAGGTGTCCAGTCGACGGATGTAATCCTTGAATATAATAGGAAAAAATCGGCTTTATTAAAATTCCAACTTATATGTGCGTGCGCTTCCGATGCCGATGTGCTCTTTGGCTCTAAGTGGGTATGTGCACGTAAACACGGGATGACGGACACCTCCAGCGGCGGGTGATAAGCGTCCACCGGCACGAGCGGCACCTCCGCCGCGCGTACACTCACACACTCCCCCACCTCAAATGTACTCAATACTAAGTCTAAACAGCGATCCTTGCAATTACTCACTCTGTTGCTCTGGGTAAACCCACAATATGTCATAAAGAACTCATAATATGAATTAATGCTTGCAGTAGACGAATATAAATTAAAATCCCCAATCACTACCACTTCACGAAAATTATTACAATATTGTTCAATGATTCTAAATAACAACTCATACTCGTTCTCACTGCTATTAGGAGGGATATAAACAACACATATAAAAAACAAAAACCTATTACGTAAATAGACAGTGGCACCTACTAGTTCAAAAACATGGTCATCAATGTTTACGCCGCTCGGCACAGGTACCCGCCGCAGCTCGATTCTCGGTGTGGCCACGAGACACGCGCCGCCTTGTTTTCGTCCATCCGCTCGATCGCATCGCATTATATTGAACCCAGAAGGGATTAATTCCGTATCACAAATTGATTCGTTTAGGCCAGTTTCCGTGATAGCAAATATATCTGAGTTATGACTTAATATTCCTATATAAAACTCCTCTACCTTAGTTCGCAGACCCCTTACATTCTGGTAGTAAATGTCTAGTGTAGATTTATTCCGAGGTTTTTGGTTTTTGGAATGGTCTACGAAACCAAACCCATTCACAGAATTCAACATTTACTGGCCAATTCTCAGGTTGACATAATATGTCATATTTACTCTCCGGTACACCAATCATAAAGGATGCATAATCCCTTTCCGTTTTATGTTTAATTCGTTCTACTTTAACCGGTGTTTTCAATCCACATATGTTTCTTACGTATATCTCTAAGCTTTCTTCTTTAGTCTCCTTCTGTAGCCTCCAGACGTGCAAGTATTTATTCTTTTCTGTTCCTTGAATTTCATTTATAGTAGTACTTCCTCCTCTTTTCACGTCTTTATTAGAATATCGGTTTTTCTTCCTATTTACGATCGTCCAGTTTTCTTCTCTATTCAGACTTTTCTTCTCTTCCTCAGCTACCACCCCTAAGCTAGTACTCATTTCACTCACTTTGTTTTTTGACAGTGGTGTTTTGTCCTCCGATTCTGAACTTGTGGATTTCGTGGCCACACATTCTTTGATTGGTATAATATTGGTGGAATTGCTAGTTACCCTCATTTGACTTTGGTTAAGAATCTCGACAAATGTTTTAGATGATGGTTGTATTTGGCCCTTAGACGCCGCAAATCTCTCCGTACTATCCAGCTTTGAACTTTCCATAGTAAGAGGGGCTCGTAGGAGTTCGTTTGATTTGATTAAGTCTTTAATTTTTTCTTCTAACACATCTACTTTGTTTGCCTTTTCTTGAACTACCTCCATAATTTTTCTCAAATCTTGCAGTTCTGTCTCTGTCTTGATAAACCTATTTTGAAGCAATGCATACTGCTTAATTTGTTCATCCAGTCGTGCTATTATTTCCAATCGAAACTCCCGTAATCCTTCACATGATCTATTATCGTGTTCAATTTCTGAATCATTCGGGTTGCGACGACTACCGCGCTGAGTGTTTACGTAGCAGTCGCTCGCACCAGCCGTCAAAGTTTTATCCATTGTGATTATGCTTCCTCGAACTGGCGTGTTGGAATTCCCTCGTTTTGGAATAGTGCTTACACATAATGGACACACCCATTTTTTCTTGTATTCTTCTGTAAACGCCTCATACTTCTCCGTCGTCACAGCCAGACATTTGGGATGGTAATACAATACCCCTTGGTAAGACTGGCTGTCAAACTTTCTATTCGCATGACTGACTACCTGTAACGACTGTCAAAGATCTACAGATGACAGCCGGGACCAAAGGTTTAACGTGCTTTCCGAGTCACTGAGGAAACTTGGTATGAAATGGGTGATGGTCACCCATCCACGGACCAACCTAGGCAAGCGCGGCTTAACCTAAAGTTTAACCCGAGTGGCTGTTATTATTTAGCGACGAGCTCCTCGTAGTAGTAAAGTAACCTTATTATAAACATTCCTATTATATCTTCCACCAACTCGTGCGAGAAAAAAGCGCCGTGCTTCGCAGCGGAGTCAAGACGTCCCAGAACTGTACCCGATTCATTGTGACCAGTATTATTGTGTTAAATCAGGACCAATGGGCCAGAGTCGTAATGCAGTGAGTGCCAGAAAACGGGCGTCGTCGCCGAGGGAGGCCTAGAAAACGCTGGCGTGACGATTTAGAAGCGTTTTTGATAGATTAGCCGGAGATAACTGCACAGAGTGAAGAGTGGAAGGTTATGAGGAAGCCCTTTGCGCAGCAGTGGGACAATACAGGCTAAGAAAAAAAACCGGCCAAGAGCGAGTCGGACTCGCGCACGAAGGGTTCCGTACCATTATCTAAAAAAAATATTTGCGAAAACAAAACCGACTTCCAAAAAAACACTAAAAAAGTCTAAAATAACTTGACTTTCGGAAGTCGGTGTCTTTGTTTGTATCATTGACTTTTTACCACCGACTTCCGAAAGTCAAGTTATTTTAGACTTTTTTTGGAAGTCCGTTTTGTTTCCACAGAAAGTTTATTTTTTATTTTACCCTTTTTAGTTGTACTCGCAGTATACCACACAAATTCTTGTCATGAATTAATTTTTACATTGTAACTAGAAGTTACTTAAAGTACTCGTCAAGACGAATCATACGAGCCCAAACTCGATGAGGTTTTGTCGTTTTATAACGGAGTTCCTATGGCCACCATCCAACTCCATCATCAGACACTGGATACCATTTAGGACCAAAGTACTCGTCAAGACGAATCATACGAACCCAAACTCGATGGGATTGTGTCATTTTATTATGGACTACCTATGACCATCTTCCAGCTCCATCACCAGACCTTGGGTACCATCTAGAGACAAAGTACTCGACAAGATGAATTATACGAAACCAAACTCGATGGGGTTATGTCGTTTTATAACGGAGTTCCTATGGCCACCTTCCAGCTCCATCATCAGACCCTGGTTACCATTTAGGACTAAAGTACTTGTCAAGACGAAACAAACGAGTCCAAACTCGACGGCGTTGCGTCGTTTTATTACAGAGTTCCTATGGCCACCTTACAGCTCCATCATCAGATCAGCTCCATGTCATCATAATATTGCATTGTCTCGCGATATACACAGGCGTGCAAAATTTCAGCTCAATCAGAAATCGGGAAATGTGTCAAATTTAACTAGCAAGTATCACGCGGCGGCGCGTGATGTGTACATCGCGCCAGCACGCGACGTCGCGTGATGTGACAATTAACGTGAGCAAAACAACCAAATTCCTAAACCGATTTTGATGAAATTTCTATGGGACCAATTGGGAAGCATATCCTTTCAGATGAAGAAATAATGTTTCAAATCGCTTTACAAATGACGGAGTTATGAGGTAACAAATATTTAAAAAAAATACATTTGAATTGAGAGCCTCCTCCTTTTTGAAGAAAGTCTGTTAAAAAAATAAATATCTTAAGTGGCATCAACTATGTATGTGTGGGGACACCCTTTAATTTTTTTATTTTTTTATTTTGTCTTTATTTGTGCTGTAAGGCCTTGTGACAACAAAGTGATCCTAAAAATGTTATTTCGAGTAATTTATTAGTTTAATAAAAGCAGTATCCAGTGTGTTTTCGTTGCACGAAACCCATCTTCTGTCCACATGATGGCCCAGTCTAACGAAATAAATTCTGACAATCCGACAAATTCATTAAAATGTCATTGAGAAACCTCATTAAAAATGGAGCAAATCCACAGACGATTCTTACAAGCTCTTTCAACTTTACAAAAGACTCTTCTTTAACATATGGTTATTTACAAACTACAAATCTATCATAGCAATAAAAATATGTACAAGTATCAAAAGGGTTACAGGGCGTCAAAAAATTCGTCCACATCGCTGTCGACAGGAAAAGTGCACAGAAGGCTGGCAGCATTGCCACGTTGTATGGCAATGCTGATTCTTTGACCGCCCTCTGGTCACGTGAAGAGTCGACCAACCGCTTCGCGATTTGTCGAAATACTAGGTGGAAAAGAAAAACTCTTTAGTTTTATAAAAAATATCGTCATTTTGAATGGTATATTCCACTTTGTTCACCTGCACCAAGTTTCTGTCCTCTAACAATTTTTCCAGTCTAAAACGTACCCACCGGGAATCATTATTCAACCGGCGAGGTCAAATCCAAACCTTAAAACAACCCCGATTGAACCCCTATCACTTATATTACGGGTGAGAATGAAGATCAATGACCCAAGCACTTACGGTGGGCTTAAAGTTAATGTCTCATGGAACGCGGTACTTCAAACTACGAGTAAGTACAGACGCCAGTACATCTACCTACTACAATCTGTCAAATTTCTTTGATAGATTTTCTACTTTATCGCTGAAGAATAAGGTTCAACGTTGATTGGGAAAAGCTTTGCCAGGATTGCCAGTTTCGGGAAGCTTTATGTGCTGGCGTCTATACCACTGCGCAAAAATTATGGCTGGGAAACGACACTTTTATTGGTATGAAATCACGGTGGCTCAGTGGTGCATTGAATAGTACAGGGGTCATGGTAGTATTTAAAGTAAAGTTATAACATTTAAAATTTGTATTCGACATAACATCACGCCTATAATCCCCGAAGGGTGAGGCAGAGGTGTACCTAATAGTACACCCATATTTCACCAGTTACGTTTAAATCCCATGTTATAGGACACGAGCTTAGTGCAATCAACTGGGTACAAATTCAGACTCCGTGGTCGCTACTGAGAAATTCCTGGAAAGACCGGGGAATCGAACCCAGGACCTCATGCTCAGTAGACGCCCTTGCGACCACTAGACCCACGAGGCAGTTACATTTGTATTTTATTTTACATTTAATATATCCGTTACTAGAACTCCCCTGGTTCCCTGGTATGGTTGAGCCCATAAAAATGATAGCAATGTCGGCAAGAACACGTGCCTCAATAGGATGTTTTACACTCTTTATAGTAGGTACACAAGTAAGTGCCCGATACTATTTTCGACGTCGTCGCATTTATGCAGTCTTGGTATTTAGTCAGCAGATCTCAACAGCATTACTGTAACTAATCGAAATTGGGCAAAAACTATTTATAAAGAACCAAGTATCCGTATATTGTAAAAAAAATTGTTTAAAATGTGTTTAACAATTTGAAGCCTTAAGATGAATAATAAATGTAACCTTTTATATAAATTAGTTTTAACAAAAGACATATAAATCTGGTTTTAGCTGTTTTGACAAAGACAAATAAGGCTGTTCTAATAAATTAATATTAATAATCCAATAATTATAGCCTAGCCAAGCCCAGCCCATAAAAATGTCTTAATAAATGTATATTTAGCTGACAGCTACTCGTATGCAACACGCCTACAAAAAAATACTTCGAAATTCATTTTCATTCATTCATTTTTTTTTGCGAAATTAAAAAGTATTCTAGTTTTTAATTTCGCACAAAAAAATGCAATTAAATTGGTTCTACAGGGAAAAACGTGCCGTTTTTTATTATAATTAAGATTAACCTTTCGTATGCCGAGTATATGTATAGACACAATTAAAAACCTATTTTGTCTCGCATGGATCTACGTTCCCGGCACACGAAGGGTTAAGATAACTTAGAACTGATTAACTGACTTAGTATGAGAGTATAATGATATTGCGTTTGATGTAGAAATTATAGCAACTTAATTAGAAGAGTTGTTTAGTCATAATATACTCGTATTGATGTTACGAGTGATATTTTATTTAAAAAATATAGGACTTTTTCTTCTTTATATATGGGCCTCTGACTTGACTTTACATGCCGTCGAGAAATATACATGTCGGGCATGCTGGTTTCCTCGTGAGGTTTTCCTTGGTTATCGATAAGTTGTTGGTCTTTTTTTGAATGTGTGGCTTGGCGTTTATGCTCTGGCGATCAAAAGCACTTTTCATTCAGACATTATGCTCTGCAATGAACGTGAAAGATCTGAACAGAAAACATAGTATTTTAGTATTTAGTAGGATTTTTTATATAAGGAAAGTTACAACTTTTAGTATGTACTAGTATTAGTTGTAACTTCTGGTTTCGTGTAGCACTAGTGCTACGCAAATCCAGGAGCTACGAGCTACGAATACTCGTAGCAAGCGTAGCAGGGAACGCAGGCCCTTGAGCTAAAACTATAATTGACTGAACTCTAAACGAATTACAGGGACTTTTTACCGGATGAGTGATCGCAGAATTTTAAACACATAAAAAATACACTTTTTTTTAAAAGCTATAGATTTAATTACGGTACTATTCGAAAGGATGTTTCAACAGCAGCAACAAAAGTAAAATCTCGCATTTTTACGACAGCTATTTTTTATTTTATTGGTCAATAAAGCATTTCCAACTACACCCCAGGGATGGTAGGTACTAGTTTGCCAGTAAAAAAAAGTGAGCGGACGTTTTTAAATAAACAAAAAGTTGGAGTGTAAAAACTATACAAGGATTTAATTAATTTTAACCTTGACATGTACATAAGGAGGTAATGCTTTTTCTGAATTTACTTTAGTGTAAAGGTGTAATACCTTAATTAATATGTTAATGTTGTGGTTTAATTCCTATATCATTATTGTAGAGGACCTATTCATAACGAAGTAAATAATAAGAGCCGCACGGGTCTATTTCCAAGGTTAAACTGCGCTTGCTAAGGTCGGTTTGTGGATGGATGTCCATCCATTACATACCGATTTTCCTACATGCCAAGGAAAGCAAATTAAGCTGTTGGTCCCGGCTGTCACTTGTAACTTTTTGACAGTCGTTACAGGTAGTCGATGGCTCGAAAGTCTGACAAACACAAAGGGATATCGTAACGTAGTACTAACTGGGTTGTGGAGGTCAGATACGCAGTCGCTCCATGTAAAATACCCGAATTCTGTACGTCACCCCAGGAGAGATGAGCGGGCTACGCTTTTCACAATCAGGAGAAATGAATGCCAGTTTTTTTGTAGTTGTATAAAAGTGAAATTCAATGCAATTATAGTGAGTATAATCAGCCTATAAATCAAATCAAATCATTTACTTCATTGCAAACATGGGTAAAAGATACATAGATGTTTCATATATTAACAAGTTCTCCACATTTTACCGTCCAATAGGTATGCAAATAGTGTTTGAAAAGTTTCACATTCTTAATTAAAAACATAATACGACTACACTGGGACACAAGCCGACTCTCCGAGATAGGAAGCGCGCCGGTTTGGCGGATTTCACATGTCTTCATATTTTGGTTCTGGACATATCTGTTACCTTACGACATTATCCTTCACCATTTTAAGCAAAGTAAAATGCTTGTATTGTCTAGCAAGGCGCGGTGATGGCAGGCGGAGTCAAGCTGCCGTATGGCATCCAAGGAATGGAAATAGATGGTGTTGGTCGTCCGGCGCCGAATTGGGCAGACGACATTGTTGCTATTTGAGGAATCTGAATAATAGGCTGGCACAAGAACGTGGAGCTTGGCACAAGCAAACTCAAACTCAAAGCACTTATTTCAATTAGACCACTACAGGCACTTTTGAATGTCAAACAAAAAAAAAGCTAAGCTACAGTCACAAGGCATAATAACTTGAGAAAGTACTGCAGTTGCACATTCTAAAGCGTAGATCTCTGTGGAGAGGAATGGGCAAGAAACTCCATGGACACTCTTTTTAATCAAAATATTGTTACAAAATCATAGTTACATCATTTATGTTGCGATTATACATATATGTGAGAACGATGGAGAAAGACGTGCACATTAAGAGCGTCCAGAGTAAAAGATTATAATTATCAACAATTTAAAAACAAAGTGGTTAAAATAAACCGTGGCAGCTAAGAGATGACCAGTCCCAACTGACAGCGCCCTGCTGATTCATGTTATGGGTCCATCAGTGTATAACCGGATACCTGATAACATCTTGAGCGCGACGTCTGACAATGCTTTTAAAGCGAAACTCAAAGGCTGGCTAACCGACCAGGCGTTATATGACCTAAAAGAATGGTTTAGGTAATTTGATAAGAATGTTATGTAGTTTTTCTATTATTCTGTTGGTCATGTGTCCTTAATTATTATTTTTCAATACACTTTCTCGAAAACTGGTTCTAATCGCACTACGATTAGGTTCAACATCCAATGTATTTCACACGCGTGCGATTTTTAATATTTTTCCGCACACGTGCGGAAATAAAAATTTCCATAGATAAGTCCAAAAGGTTCAATAACTATATCTATAGTCAGCGGTGATTGTTTTTTTTTAATCCCGGCAAAGAGATAATATGCGTCTTTACGGATTAAATATTTTTGGAGTATTTAAATTGTGTTTATAAATAGAATATCATAGATAAACATGATTATTTAAAACAAATATTTATTTTTATGAACTTTGTGAACTAAATCAAAAAAAAAAAAAAAAACTTTTTTTTCATAGTAGGCTGTATACGGCATCATACCTTTGCATCTTCTTCAACCTGGCGAAAGCAAAGCGCGGAAAAAAAGCAAATTAAATCATAGTTTCCTAGTAATTCCTGACAAAAATACTTTCCGTTCTAATATTTTATTTCTTCGAAAGTGTATTGAAAAACGTCGTTTGATACGCGTGGGGATTTGTTATTGCAGTTCTCGGCTCCATAACACAAAGTTTCCCCACTTATATCAAAATGTACTATTTTAATTTATTTTAATTTTAATTTATTGTAATTTTTTTAATTTATTTTGTATTTGATGCTATTTTTAATGTTTAATGTCTTGCGTTTTTACTTTTTCTTATATATAATACTGACCTGTAATTGTTGATAATTATTAATAACTAAACTAAACTAAGTCTCCGTCATTTCCATTGGGCCAGTACAGCTCTCGAAATAAAAACAGTAGGTACCTATATATATTTCATTCTAGTAGTATGTATCGCCAAGCCTAAAGTCTATAGACACATATTATCTGCTCTTCCGTACCCAAGGGGTACAAACGGAAAAACACCTATTACTAAGACTCCACTGTCCGTCCGTCTGTCTGTTTGTCACCAGGCTGTGCGGCCAGGCCACCAGGCGGATCTCATGAACCGTGATAGCTAGACAGTTGAAATTTTCGCAGATGATGTATTTCTGTTGCCGCTATAAACAGAATAAAATAAATATTTAAGGGCTCCCATACAACAAACATGTTTTTTTTTTACATAATGCCCTACTATTATGTATAAAAAAAACCTTCGTGCGCGACTCTGCGTCGACCCTGCGTCCGACTCACACTTGGCCAGTTTTTTATTGTGACCTGTCAGCATTAGTTTAAAATCAGACTTCCAATTTATGTCGGTGACCGATTTTTATCCAACAACGCTGTAGATACCTGACAACCGATTAATCTTGACATCATCTGCCTTGTCTTATCGCCATTCTTATGAAGGAATATAGTCCTGTGTTCTTATTTCTTTATTGTGAGGTTAGTGCCTAACCTGGTGCCAGAGTTTTGATGCCGCCTATGGGTCTCTGACTTGGCTTTATATGCCGTCGAGAAATATCTCTTTAGCATGTTGGTTTCCTCACTATGTTTCTTTGAAGCAAGTGGATAATTATACAATACGCACATGAATATGAAAAAATCAGAGGTCTGTGACCTATGACTTGGCAGTCCCACGGTCACACCACAAGCCTATCACTGATTATAATACAATCCCGTGTAATAGGGGGCGTTTGCTATAAACCGTTCACAAATTACAGGACTGTTACCGAGTCACGACCGACCTGCGAATTGAACTCAGGGCCTCGAACTCAGGAGTAATGCTTGCAACTACTTGACCAACGAGTCAGTCGAGGAAGCCTTTTATGTCGTGCGATATCTACGTTCACCCGAAAATCTGATTAAAATTCAAAATTCAAAATCATTTATTTCAGGTAAGTACTTGACCCATATAAGAAACACTTTAGAAATAAAAATAAACAGACAATAACATAAATCACTACCAAAAACACAATTTAAATCAATACCAAATAATTACTTAATTAATAACAATAATAATTTACATTTCAATAAAATCAAATTTATTCGAAGAGTCTCTTACGTGCGACACTATATGTAACTTGTCTGTCACTGCAGTGCCGCACATAAGGACAAACATAAACGTCTCACCAAGGGGTATCGTAATACCCAGTACCAACTGGATTGTGGGGGTCAAATAGGCAGTCACTCCATGTAAAATACTGGTATTCAGCTGCATCCGCTTAGACTAGGCATATGATAAGGTATCTACGTTCGCCTACTTTTGTCCGACTGATTGTCAGGTATCACACCTCGTATGTAGATGCCTGAATGACGCAGAAACCCCCTTGTGTGCAAACAATGACTTTGCTGAATGTCAAGATACCACTTACTAGATATTTATAGTTTCTGCAATCTAACAATTGTAAACGTTTTATTTACTAACAAAACACTACACATTACACCTAATCATATAATTGCTCCTTTATTTTTATAAGTGGCAGTAATTGTAGTGCAAAAAAATTGTTTTAAGTTTTAGATGCCATTAAATGTAATTTTGACATACATAAACTAACGCCGTTTTTCCACAGGGGTAGGCAGAAACCACGGAACGCCACCTGCTACGATCCTTACAACATATGGTCATACACCCAAGCCGGTTGCGAGTACTACGCACCTGACCTTTCTGAAATGTAATTTGGAGTTTGCAAAAAAAAACAAAAGAAGGTGCATAGGCTACGCAAACAATGAGGGCATCGTCTTTGAGCGCACCAGATGGCGCCACTGTCGATTAAGGTCATATCAACAATTTTATTTTATACTTTAAAGTACCAATAACTCCATAAAAAGTTTATTTTATTACCTACGTATAACAACTAAGTGTCAATTTCAGATACATATCTACAATATTCTCCCTAAAATTAGCAAGCATGAAACATTAAAAAAAATCATTCTACCTCCAAGTACCTACCAACAAAAATGGTCCTAACTTGCTACTTAAAATCTTCAAGTCATAACTAATCAGGTATGGCTCAATCTAGACCACAACCGTGAATATTAGTAAAAATACGTGATAAAAAAGCACGCAACGCGCGAACTCTCTATGGCGTTTGACATTTCGGTGACCTCGCGCTACACTAGCGCCTCTAGCGTCGAATTCATACGTGATAGCCCCCATTGGTGGTGATGGTTTCTGATAAAAAAGGTGTGTACGAGCTTCCCTAATGGCAAAAATAATGAACTTTTATTCTCTATTTAATCCTTTTTGGGGAATAATTAACAAAAACTCTTCTTTATGGCTCAGCTTCAATATAATAAAAGATGTGTTGTCATGAATTTAAGATTTTTATTAAGGTGTAAGCGCTAGAGTAGCCCGCCAAATTTAAATTTTCTTGCGTTTTTCCAATTTGCCGGTCAGTGTCAGGCTATATGTTCAACAAAACGTGATTCGGGACCTAAAACGTAGGTATTTATAGAATTATAATCATTAAAATCGTCAGTACATACCTCTAACATCGTTTAATTAATCGACTGAATAACTATGTCATGAAAATGTCATAAAATGGGATTTAAAATGAAGTTCGGGGATACATTAACAGAGCAAATAAATATGTACACGCTTGCTTTCTTTTGCAAATAAAATACCATCATGATTTAGGTGTTGCTTGCTTCATGAGAAGACCAAATCTTGTTACAGCTGTTGTTTATCGAAAACGGCTTATATACAGGGTATTGTATCAAAATTGTCTCGGTAGGAAGAAGATGTTTGGCCTCTGTCTTATCAGCCTGGATTGCGAAAGAACCCCTTCACACCGCCTATCGGACAGCCGGCGACGGACCGGTTAGGTAAGGTTATTATCCATACAGTTGTTTTTAATTCTTAATCTAACAAGACCCTTAACGAAACGGAAAGGTTGTTCTCCCTGACATTGCGTTCGTTTTTTTTTGTTCTAGACCATACTTGAGAACCTTCTAGTTACGGAGATATTGGGGTCAAAGTTACAACTTTTTCACAAGTTTTTTTATAAATACATGTTTTTAATGTAAGATTTTTACTATAAACACCTCCACGACCCCGTACTATTCAATCCATCCATCAGCACATTGTTTTGATTGCGTTACATTGAGTCCTACCGTAAAACTTGATTTTTCACCCAAAAAAAAAAGCCGTTTCCAGCAATAATGTTGCGTAAAGTTACTTAGTTTGATGTACATAATGCTTGGTTGACGGCTTCGTCATGGGTCTTGTTACATCCTGTATACTTCCATACTATAAAGTAATAACGAGGTAAAAGTTTGTAAGTTCGTATTTAGGGGGTAATCTCCAGAACTTATCACTGCAGAAGCCGCATTATTCGTGGCTATAAGCTATAAATTTTATTTATATCATGCATATTCGAGCTATCTCATTTTTTGCGGACGAAGTCGGTGGTGAAGTGCTAGTTTTATCTATGGGGAAAAGGATGTAAGGCTGGCATTTACTTACACAACCGAGTTGCCAGTGAGTGGTAGTTGTGCATGAGACTTTTATGGCATAATACTTGAGAGGATCATGAATCAAACACACACAATGCGGTCATACAATAGAATGTATTAGATAGTGATGATACATTATTATATTCCTGCTCAGGTTCTTGCCGTTGATGTAAAAGCATAAAGGTTTCCATTTACATTCAGAGAGGGTCTAAATGACAATATCCTCTTTCAGTTTTAACCATTCTACACAGCTCGCAATCAACATCGGGGCCTTGCAGGAATACTGGGTCGGTAGAAAGTCACGAGGTCGTCATCAATCTTCCATAGCAGGACTGCTCGGTTTTTAGATTAATCCTTATGACATTACGTCATAATTAAATGTATGTATTGGAACTTGGAAGCAACATAGTCATCAGACATTGAATTTTTCGTTAGGGCAATACGCTGGTTCCGTTAATATAACCTCCACATTTTTAATCGATTCAGTATTTTATCTTAATTATCGGTGTGTCCACCGCAAGGTTATTGCACCGCGTTCGTGTCAAAGCCAGAAAGAAAAGGGCTCGTGTTCATTGCCAGTGCTTGGAATAGTTTGCCAACCTTATTTATTCAACTGGCTACATTTTTAACTAACCATCGGTGCAATGTGCCCCATTAATTAGTCTTATAGTTCATACAATATTATTTATTAAGTAAATGTATCTAATAATATTGATCTAAATAAATTTTAATCGATTGACGATCGCACACTTGCGCCATCTAGAAACCGCAAGGTGAACGAACGTTTTACTTTGTACACTAGAGGTCGCTATCTAATCTACCTCGATGAGATACTTATGATTTTTAATTGTTACAAGGCTTCACACTCCCTACAGATGGACGGCGCCGCTGAGACCGGCCCAGAAAGAAATGGCGAGACGAACTAAGACCTATACCGCAAGGGTTGTATTAAGGTGTGTGTGTGGTGTATGAGTGGTTTTCTCTTACCGTTCAAACCTGATTTTAGAACAAACTAGTATATCCTAAGCTAAAATTACTAGTCTAGAGCTCGTCAAAAAAAGGCGATCATCGAACTCCCCGACTAAATGGGTTAGGTTAGGTTAGAAATGTGACCAATCACGCGCGAGCCGAGTGAGTAAAGCGAGCGGTTCTGTGGCAACGGCTGGCGAGCGCTACATTCGAATTGCTTGCAGTGTTATTGCGTTATGTTGGTGGTATATCCAGACACAAAAAAAAACCAGCCTGCCAAGTGCGAATCGTACCCACACGCACATAGGGTTCCGTAGCAGCAAACAATTTAATAAAAATATTTTGAAGGCTCATTCATATGTTGCAGATATTGTATTACATTCAACAGCAAAACAAAGTTACTGCTGCAGTTTGATGAAAAGTCCCATAACTCAAAAACTAAATATTAAATCTTATTCAAACCAATTTTGGTTGAAATTTTTATTTACGTTCTATAATCCTACATTTTTTTAGGATTTTTCTCCTCTTACTTTAGAAATTAGAGGGATCTACCATCCAAGTTTCAACTGTGTAGTCCTAATAGTTTCGGAATAAAGTGGCTGTAACGTACACGGACAGACAGACACACATGACGAATTTAAAAGGGTTCTGTTTTTTCCCATTCAGCTACGGAACCCTAATAAACTGGTAAACCGGTGGCCTAGAATAAATTAGTTTGGACAGAAATTGGGTTTGTCCGTTATCACATCAATTTACTCACTTACCCATGCATTCGGAACTGGCGGAATCCGTTTCTCCAGGATTCGTCAAGATTTAATTGCCCTGGCACTTTTTGGGTGGTTGTCAATGTTGATTCTGGCTTGATCCAGGAATTGCAGTGGTAGGAAATACTGTCGTGGGCTTGTCATTTGGAACAGGCTATCCGGCTGAAGGCAGCGCGTGTAAAAGGGGGCTTAGGGCTAAAGATAACAACCTGCAATATATCATGACCAGTGGAAAAAATAACAGATTTCAAGAATCATCCTGACTGTGCAAGTTTACTTTTCTCGAAGATACATGAGGTATCTTCGAGAAACAGAGCTCAGAGAATAGAGCTCGTTTAGTTAACATTGTATTACTAAATACATACATGGTCTGTCTACTTACTATTGCTAAGGTGCATTTGTATGTACTAGGTATATGATTATGTAGGTACTTTCACCACAATTCCGCAGCGTGGCAACATTATTGCAACGAGAATAAAATATTCCTGTATTTGAGACAGTGATGTAACATAGCTGTGATAACACTTTTCATTTTGTATGAAAATGGAATCATTCCGCTACTGTAACTGGCTAATGGCCACGTTTCACATGAAGGCGCTGATGGCAAACAAATGAACTGCGGAGTAAACGTGGCAAACCTTTGCGTGCCTGTACTAGTAGTGCATCCTTCATAGCAGTGGACGATCGACTTTTAATCGCTATACAGGGTGTAACAGGAGTCGGGACCCTTCACGAAGAACTTTGAAAAAATTTGAACTTTAACCCCTGATATCTCCGGTATCCCGATATCTCCGGTATGGTCTAGAACAAAAAAAAATATCGCAATGACGGGGAGAACAAATGCCTTCGCCAAGTGCCAAGTGGCTTCGTTAAAGGTCATGTTACACCCTTTTTGTTCCCTTTTATTACACGACTGCTCAAAAAAGGAGTGTTATGTACATGTATGTATGTTTGTGAATTTCTTTATTTCACCATAACTTTTAAACGCTCAAACCTATTTCGATTTATGTGGTATCGTTAGAATTTTGAGTTATCCCGGATAACATAGGCCAGGGAAAATTTAAAAAATAAAAATAGGGTAGGC
Organism: Eugnorisma glareosa; assembly: GCA_947578425.1. Lineage (NCBI taxonomy): Eukaryota > Metazoa > Arthropoda > Insecta > Lepidoptera > Noctuidae > Eugnorisma > Eugnorisma glareosa. The sequence goes on along the minus strand of OX387974.1, from coordinate 2,828,054 downwards.
TTGGTTTAGGGATAAAAACTAACCTTGTTTTATTATACTTACGCATTATCATCTTCATTTATTTTCTTTACATATTATATACATTTTTAAATATTTTTACAAAGATTATATAAAAAACATTTAAAAATATAGAAAATAGCAGCCCACCGGCATCGGGAACAGGGTCCGAGATACCGATGGTCAGGGCTCTTGAGTGAGGAACCTCCTAACAATACGCGCCGTGTCCAGAAGTACTGCTTTCTGAATCAAGCCCTTGATCCAACTGCCTAGCGAGAGCTTCCTCAGATGTTCGTCGAGGCTATTGGCTATTAAGCCATTGGCCGACACGACTATCGGCACAATGACTGCTGTACTCACGTCTAGAGATGCAAAACGAATTTTAAACGTTTTAAACCATTTTGTTTTAAACCGTCTTTTTGGTTTAAAACGATTTAAAACCACACTTAGCGGTTTAATATGGTTTAGAATGTTTTTTTTGGATTGCACTGAGGCTTTACACGAAGTTATCTAGACCACACCTCCTTCCTGATTTAGAATATATAAAAGGAAAATAAAATAAAAATGTTCTAAAATAACCTTCATTAACATGACAGACAAACATAAAATCGATCCCTATCTGCCCCATCACCAAAATCGCAACGGGGAGACCCGTTGCGATTTTGGTAGCAAAGTGAACAATAAAAATGCGGCATTGCCGTTTTATTTTAATAAATACCCAAAACGTGATTGTTTTCAGTGTCTAATCCTAAATAGTAGTATAAATATGATATATGACTTCACATATATAAATAAAAATGGTAAATGATTTCACACACATCGATGTACGACATCAATGTACGGCCCACGTGGTCGTGGTTTTAAACAAATTTAAAACGGGTTTTAAACCACTGATTTTGGTTTAAAACGGTTTATTTACAACTATACTCACGTCCCACATGTCGACAACCTCGCGAGCCAGATCTAGATACTTGAATTGTTTATATTTCTCTGCTTTCACGAGGTTCTCGTCATTACGCATTATTATTATTATAGTCTACCTCGTTCTCGGTGATATAGGTCTGGATATGACTGCACAACCTCCAACTTTAAACAACATGAAACATGCCAAGGCTACGTACACATTGACAGGCGGCCGGATAGAACATAGAACGTTCGTTTCACTTTGCTACTTGCTATGTTCCAGGCGCTGCGGAAACCACCTGTCGGTGCGTTCATAGCCTAACAGTTTCAACTGGTAGAACACTCTCCGTGATCCAATACGCGCTCGCAGTGCGGGCTGATGGTCGTCACATTTTTTAAATACAGAGTGTAACAATACCCTTAACGAAGCCGTCAACCAAGCATTCTGTACATCAAAATAAGTACCTTTACGCAAAAATCATTGCTGGTAAACGACTTTTTATTGGGTTGAAAAATCACGTTTTACGGTAGAACTCAGTGTAACGCACTCAAAACATTGAGCTGATGCATGGATTCAATAGTTCGGGTAGAAATCGGTAAAAAACTTGCATTAAAAACATGTATTAAAAAAAAAACTTGTGGAAAAGTTGGAACTTTGACCCCCAATACCTCCGTAACTAGAAGGTTCCCAGGTATGGTCTAAAACAAAAAAAAATATCGCAATGACGAGGTGAACAAGTGCATTTCAGCTTCGTTATGGGTCTTGTTACACCCTTTAGAGCTGTAGTTAGGGAATAATGTACTAGTCAATTGCCTGACTGGTTTCGAAACTACAGACTAAAATTCGTAAGTCGCTGCCGGTTCTACTGAACAACTGCTCAGATGTTAGTTACTATCCTCAATATTGCGAGGCTCTAAAAATACTGTCTCGCAGAATGATAAGAACAAAGCAAATTATAGCCAGCAGAAAATAATTAAAGGGCGCTAAAAATTCGACCGCATCGCTGTCAACGGGGAAAGTGCCTAGAAGGCTGGCAGCATTGCCATCCAACGTGGATTCTTTGACCAAAAAATAGGCCAGCCCTCTGGTCACGAGAAGAGTCTACCCACCGCTTGTTGATGTCCCGAAATACTAGGTGTTCGCCCCAGTGGGCAGTGTAGGCCCCAGAGTTTTAACTCCAAAAGGTGTAAACACATAACCACCAATGAAGTAATTGTATTTGCGCCGTTTGTGGTTTTCAGCACCTGGAGCAGGTGCCCTAGCACAGCCCAGTACTTATAGGAAGATGAAGCCAGCAATAATATATCAAAGAGGCACGTGGTTCGTACCTAAAGTACCGGTGCTTACCTTTTGAGGACACGCTCTCCGTTTACCTGCACATTATTTACTAGGTTAAACATGATTGGACAGTACGAATCACGATGTTTCAATAAAATTTCCATTTCGGTTTGAGGTAAACGAACTCGGAACTCTAATTGATAAATAAAAGACAATCGTCGCATCAACGCTCCCACCAGGCGATTTGGGTCAAGAGCAGGTCCATTATTACACAATAAAATAAACAAATAAAAACATCTGTTTTTTTATATTATATCTCGTAATAGTGGCCTAGTGGCCGGAGCGACTGCTGTGTGTAAGGTCCTAATATCGATTTCCAGATCGGGCGAAGTGTTATTGAGTTTTTCTACCAGGAATTTCTCAGTACCTGCCGCGGAGTCTAGATTTAGAGTGGTTGATGGTAATAGACTCGCATGGGACTTAAGAGGGCCCTTCCCGGTCCGTCTATCGTCAACGCGAGCATGGTCAAAAAGCTTGTTGTTTCATCCAGAGCCACAGCGGTGATTTTCTTTCAACTCCCCCGTCTCACCCCACCCCGACCCCACACAACTCGTCTTCCACGCACCTCATACCCCATAACCCATAACGCGATGACATTGAACGAAAAATAGTGTTCAAAAATTACTTAAATTCGTTCCAGGGAATACGTGTTTTTGAATAAGTCTTACAAGTTTGTGAAATAAATATTTGTCATTAGGAATCTCCATTACATGCGCAAGGTTTCTATCAAGATGTTTTCTTTACTTTTACAGTTTATGAGTACATTATGAACGGGCAAATATCTGGTAAAATTTGTGCAAAACAGCAATTTTTGGTGGCTTATCCTGAATTTGTTTCTACAATATTTTTATTTTTTGCATCCATAGAAACCTAGATATAGTGCACAAAATACCTATTAGTTCCAAAAATTCAAAGATAGATTTGTAACAACGGCATCGTTTGTATGAAAAGTATGTCGGGTTGGCCGCTCTTAAACATGACGAAATGCGTGTGTACTATTAGGTAGACCTGCCTAACCCTTCGAGGATTGCAAGCGTGCCAATCCGGGCAAATAGCAATCGTTTACACGCTCGCTTGTGATAAGGCTTCAGGGCGTGTAGTGACCCTGAAACTTGTGGAATCTACTCTTAGGTACACCCAGTGGCACATGAACCTGTACATTTCCAGTATAACTTGGTCTCGCTTTGTATAGATTTCCTATAAACAATGAGAGATCCACCTAAACTGGTTTTGTATAGCTTGATTGGCCGTCGTGTGCACTTGACCGTTTTTTTAGGAAATATTGTTTAAATCCATTGGTCGATTTAACTAACGACCCCTCGTATTATTTTTTTTAAGAAAAAAGTAATTTATTTGTATAATATACAGGTGTTACCAGTTGTTAAAATTGGTGGTTTAGGCACAAACCATATTTTGCCTTTTTAGGGCATGCAAATATGCCGCGGGAGACGCACCGGGCGTCGGGGGCCACGTGGTGGCCCCCGGCCACCGTAGGCGCGGGTTGTGGACGGTGAGCTATGGGCTAGCTCGCCGTCCGTCCGTCTTATGACGACAGGCCGTGTCGACGGCGCGTTCGTGTTCCACGCGCGCCTCAAGGAGAGTCAGCAAACAGGGAGGGGTCCGTAAGGACCGACGCCTGCCAGAGTTGCGGGACTGTTCGAAAGAGATACCGCGGCCCTGGAACACAAAGGGCAAAGGAAGGAACATGGATGGGTTTTAGTCAGTAAAAGTCTGACACTCCCTCCTGCTCAGCCCAGAGCGGGAGGGGTTATTTGATGATTTCCCATCGGTAAAAAAAAAAAAAAAAAAATGGCATGCAAATATAATTTTACATTATTAGATAATGCGTATCTGAAATATTACAAATATTTCCACGAGTTAATTAAAGTAAAATAATGATTCAATAACAATAAAGAATTTTTTTCTCAGATTATTAAAATACGCATCAATTTGTTTTTCTTCGCCTCTTTGATTGTCTCGTTATCTTTCGTCTACGTTTTAAACGGTACTGCAGAGCTTGATGTCCAGGATTCGATTCCGAGGTTGGTCATAGTGTTATTAAATTTTCCATCACGAAAATCTCGATAGCAGCCCGTAGTCTGGGTTTGTAAAAGGTTGACGGCAATAGGCTCGCCCCTAATAAACTGGACTTAAAGATAACTAACGAAGTATGTATGTACTATTGGATTGGATACACATACATGTAATATAATAACCCTTTAGGGCCTATCATATTTTGTTTTAATAGGAGTGTTGAAACATAAATAATACACTTTATTTTTTGTTGTTTTATAGTGTAGCAACATCACAACACATTACCACGTTTTCGACGGTCTGATAAGAAATATGGAAGCACACAGTTCTGATAAGAACGAAGCTACGTTTTAACGCTCTGATAAGAAAACAATCTGAAAAGAACTAGTTTAACGTTTTTGACGATTTCTGCAAATAAATAGGAGTGTCAGGAGCTGTGAGGCCACTCTTCTAGTCTTCGGTTCGCGTTCGCGATCCACAACACAACATCACTGCATCTTCACTCGACGGTGGCCACTCCGACACTGAGAGGCACGAACCGAAGCTAAACCTAAATTTTTAACGTGATACATATTGTGATTCTGATAAACCAGCCATTTTAGGCCCCCAGAGCGTCGAAAACATGGTAATGTGCTGTGATCAGTTGTGGCTACAATAGCTTATCATTTGCCTAATCATCTTGAGTAAGTAAATAGACTTAATTGTACTATGATAAGCATGTAGCTATTTAGTTTCATAGCAACAAAGCAATATATACAGGTGCGTAGGTACGTAGGTAAATAGTTTTTTTTATCTCATGATAGGTACTTATAACCTTAAAAGTTGTTATAAAAAACCAATTCGTTATAAGACCTACCTATATACCACTTTTGATTCATTTGTTGTTGTATTTCATATTTATAAATCAAAAGTGATATATAAATTCATCACAAAACCAACCTAAGAAGGTTGGATTTCGATATGGTGCACCGACTGTTCGAAAATTTAGATGAAATGCGCCCATGAACGTCCTTTTCTGTTTAATTTGGCCGATATCTAGTGAACGCGGAATGAGACAAAAATGAACATAACATTAACTAAATTGAAGCGTCTGATATCTTCTTTAGATAATTGATGAAGTTCAAATGTATGAAATCAACTAAGTAATTAATAGATAAGTTTATCTGTAATAAAAATACGGTGTGGAAAAGGCATCGACGCTCGTTTAGATCCTCAATCCCATACAGAACAATCGGTTATTATGCTTTTTCATTAGCTTATTTAGTGGTTAAGGCTCCGTGTATGTATATGTTAGGTCAACCGGCAGATTTGAAAATCAGTTTACAGTTTGAATGGATTACCTTCTTTTTTTAAGTCAGTTATGTCAGAGAGCGATAGACGTGTGAACTACGCTGCTTGCCTATGTGGGACTATATAATTATATACTGGGATTTAAATAATTATGAATAACTAGCTGTGCCACGTGTTTCTACTCGGCACCCAAGAATAGTACAGTGTTGTTAAATAGCCTGTAACCTCGTCAAGAATTGGGCAATCAACAGCAAAAACAAATCTGACTCGTAGTTCCAAGATAACGCGTTCAAACAAAAAAGAAACAAACTGTTCAGTTTTATTACATTAGTAGTAGAGTCCGACCGAAGGTTCGGGTCCGCCACCTTCGAAAAACTTTTCAAAACTTTGGCCGAAGTTGGCGGACCCGAACCCTCGGCCAAAGTTTTGGCCAAAGCCGAAGATTTCTAGAAAATGCTCAAATTAAACGAATTGTTACGAATGATCGAGAGTGCGATGAAGATGAGAGGTTCTCCCGCACGTCATTCTCTTCGTTCTCACTCATATTACCTTTAACCAATCTTGAACTGAATTTCTTGGTTTATTAAACCTTATGCTTATGTGGCGATAGCCGAATAATGGTCAACGGCCAGAATTCTTACTTCAGTCGGCCACAAATTAATATACAGGGTGTAACTAGACCCTTCACGAAGCCGTCAACCAAGCATTATAAATAAATAAAGTAAATAAACCAAGCATTATGTATGTACATCAAACTAAGTAACTTTACGCAAAAAATATTGCTGGGAAATGACTTTTTTTTTTCGGGTGAAAAATCACGTTTTACGGTGGGACTCAATGTAATGGACTCAAAACATTATGCTGATGATGGATTGAATAGTACGAGGGTCGTGAAGGTATTTAAAGTAAAATCTTACATTAAAAACCTGTATTAAAAAAAACTTGTGTAAAAGTTGGAACTTTGACCCCTAATATCTCCGTAACTAGAAGGTTCCCAGGTATGGTCTAGAAGAGAAAAAAATGATCGCAATGACGGGGAGAACAAGTGTCTTTCGGCTTCGTTAAGGGTCTTGTTACACCTATTAAATAATTATGGATTTGATTATTTACCACCATTACAAAATCAGCCTTTAGGAGCTCGCAGCTAAAGAAGATCAGCCGCTCGGGTCGATCTTACAGTAAAGCCGTGCTTGCCTAGGTTACCCGTGGATGGGTAACCACCCATTACATACCTAGTTTCCTTCATGATTCGGAAAGCACGTTTAGCCGTTGGTCCCGGCTGTCGTACGTAAATCTTTGTCAGTCGTAACAGGTAGTCATTGGCTCGAAAGTCTGACAACTAGTCTTACCAAGGGGTATCGTATTACCCAGTACTAACTGGGTTGTGGAGGTCAGATTATAAGCAGTCGCTCCATGTAAAATACTGGTAATCAGCTGTATCCGGTTAGACTGAAAGCCGACCCTAACATAGTTGTGGACAGGCTAGGCAGATGCCAGCCTACAGCGTCCCCTCTGCTCTATATCTTAGTGAGAGGGCTTATCCACGGCTTATGCCCGACTCGTCACTGTTCCGACTGGTCACCAAATTTTTTTGTCACGCAGGTCCAATGAGCGTAGGGGATTATTTACTTGTTTTTGACGAAAAATAATTGTACGAAATTAAGACCGCTATTTCCTTTATCTCTTTGACGTTAGCGACCACAATAGTAAAATCATTAACGTAAACAAGTAATAAAGTAGAACGAACAGTCACTATGACTCTTCATTTTAAAACATTGATTGTTTACATTCTCTGCTAAAATATGTAGATATCTAACAGTAAGGATGGCTTTTAATTTTTAGACTTTGAAGAAATCTGGCGTAGTTGTTTTGGCCATCCAGGCCCACTTGGAAAATTCAACCCATTATAATATACATATTTATTTTATTAAGATAATATGTGTAAAAGTTTAGGGACTTTTCCGCTGTTTTTAAATTAATTATCTGATTCAACCCACTATGAAGAGATTTTTGTACAAAATGCAGCAGATGTACCGTTTCTGACATAAACTACATGTTTTCTGATTTGCAAAAAAAAACTTGCAAGTAATAAACAATAAACTCTCCACTTAAATTTTACGATGATCAAAAAACAGTACAAAAAAGCAATATTTAATCAAATATATAAAAAACGTGTTTATTAAAATCGCAAACAAAACTCCGCACTCGCACAGAGTTGATCTTTATAGCTGTCGGAATTTTGTCAAGTACAAAAGCGAGGCTTCTGTCAACACTTGACCAACAACTGATTTATTTTATGGGATTTTTTCCGGTGCTGTTTTTTTTTCATTAGAAATATTTTTATAAGTAAAAAAAAACGTTGCTACCTGACAAGCACGCGTGTGACCCTAGACCGACTGACTTATTAAAAAGTAGTGACAAGTATTGGATAACGATTTTCTTCGTCAAAAAAAAATGAAGAAAAGCATTCGTGTGTCAAAATCGAATATTTTTGGGATCATTTTTGTATTAAACTGTTCCCAATGTCCGCTTCATTAAAAAAAAAATGTTTTAATCTCTTTGAACGAAGACAATACTAGAGACGTACAGGTGGACACTCAAAGAAGAAGATAAAGTCAGCCTGTATACATTGTTTTGTTACTATGTAATATAAAATAATAACCGTAGATTATAAATTAATTGTTGACAGTCACACATGAGCGAAGAAAACTGCAACGTCACAGCACACGCGTCCGATCTGTCACCATACTTATAGTATTTTTTGAAACATTCCCGAAAATGAAAAGAAAAAGATTCCATTCAATATATTTTCATTAAACTGCGTAATTATGTATATTCTTTAGAACAAAACGTTACATAAACATGACTTACCTATATATATATATATACATATTTTAATATAAACATTGTGTATTTTCAATAAACAATATTTACGATTAACTTGACGTACGTCGCGTTTTTACAACGTAAAACCTGTATTTTCGGCAAAGAAGAAGTCAATATGTTTATCTACTTAAGATTGTTTTTTTTTTGTGTTTTTATTACCTGGGAGTCTCCATTACTTATGTAATACGTATGTCGTAAAGTAAATTGCTCATCAGTGTTAACTTGAACCGCGAATGTCATCCATTTCAATACCGAAGAACTTATTGTTTGTGACATTCTAAAAGTGGTTATACATTTGCCGCTGTTACTCCCAGACTAGTTTCAGAAAAACACGTGCATTTTGTTTTGTCTTTACCACTTCTGAAGTTGAAACCGTAATTTCAACATTCATTTCAATTTCATTTTTGCGTCTTAATTGTAATCAAATGCAATCGACGCCTATCAAAATGTGAAATGATCATTAACGGGAAATTCCTTAAAACATACGAATACGTTGTCAACCTCAAGTACGCCGAACTCATTATCTATACAACTATAAATACCCAAACACACTTCTAACATAATCAGATTCTACCCAACTTCAAGATGATCGGGACACTACTGCTCGTTGTGCTACCGCTCATCCTCTACGCGGTATACCTGATCTCCAAACGGAAGTTCCAATATTGGGAGAAAAAGAAAGTAACACATCAAGCCCCCACTGCAATTTTCGGTAATTTCGCCGGATATATTTTACAACAGACGTATATGGGACATCTTGTACAGAATATATGCAAGAAATTCCCGAATGTCCCTTACGTCGGCGCCTACTACGGCACGGAACCCACCCTCATCGTACAAGATCCAGAACTCATCAAGCTCGTCATGACCAAGGACTTCTATTTCTTCAGCGGCCGTGAAGTCTCCAATTACTGCCACAAGGAGCTGTTCACACAAAACCTCTTCTTCTCCTACGGCGACCAGTGGAAGGTGATGCGACAGAACCTCACTCCACTGTTCTCCTCCGCCAAGATGAAGAACATGTTCCATTTGATCAACAAGTGTTCTCACGTGTTCGAGAACGTACTCGACAAGGAAGTGATGACATCTGACGACATCGAAGCGAGAAATCTCGTGGCGATGTTCACTATGGATTGCATCGGATCCTGCGCGTTCGGCGTCGACACAAATGTGATGGAAAAGAAAGAAAACAATCCATACAGAAAAATTGGTGATGTTATCTTTGATACTCACAGGTTTAGAGCATTCAAGGTTGTTACTCGAGCTATCTGGCCAGCCATCTTCTACATGTTGGGATTCAAGGCGATGCCGTCAGAAGTGGAGAATTTCTTCAGCAATTTGCTGACAGGAACTTTCAAAGGCCGCAACTATACGCCGACGTCGAGGAACGACTTTGTTGATCTCGTGTTGAAATTGAAAAACAACCATTCGATGACGGGCGACAGTATGACGAACATGAAGGCTGACGGAGGAAAGAAAGTTATTTTGGATGTAAACGAAGATCTATTGGTAGCGCAATGCTTCTTGTTCTTCGCTGCGGGATACGAGACTTCGGCAACAACTTTAAGTTTCACTTTATTTGAGTTGGCGAAGCACCCTGAAGCTCAAGAACGACTTTTGGAGGAGGTAGACAGTTACCTGCGTAGTAATAATAACGAGCTGAAGTACGAGTGCGTTGCTGAGAATCCGTTCATGGAAGCGTGTATTGATGAAGCTCTTCGACTGTACCCAGTACTAGGAGTGCTGACTCGCGAGGTGGTGGACGACTACACGTTCCCGACTGGGCTGACGCTAGAGAAGGGTCTCCGAGTCCACCTGCCGGTCTACCACATGCACCACAATCCGGACTTCTTCCCGGAGCCGGAGCAGTACCGTCCAGAGCGGTTCCTGGGCGAGGAGAAGCAGAGCATCAAGCCGTACACATACATGCCATTTGGTGATGGTCCCAGAATCTGTATCGGTAAGTGCATTTTTTTTATTTCTGGGTCGCCAGTAGTTATAAGTACTTTGGAAAATAGTGTATTCTAACATAACCTCACGCCTGTCCCCATACGGTTAGGCAGAGCTGACCTAATATGACATCCACATTTTGTCATTTATGTTTAAGTCTTAGGTAATAGGGGACGAGCCTATTGCCATCAACCGGGCACAAACCCAGACTCCGAGACTGCTACTGACGTGTGGCGTGTGTGTAATGGTGTGTGTTTTTTATGGTGTGGCTGATTCCGACCCGGGAATAGAACCCAGGACCTCATACTCAACAGTCAGGGTTGCGACAATCCAACCTTCGAGGCAGTCAGGCAGGAGTGTATTCTGTTTTTGTAAAAGTAAAGATGATAGCTGTAGTCTTGGTAAGAAGAGAAAAACGGAATTATTGTTTTCATTACCGGCTACAAGTTAAGTTTAGTGTACCTACGATATTTTTTGGCTATTTATGGTGTGCCCATAAAGTTTGAGAGCACTTAGCAAATCTGGAGTGCTAGTACCTACTTCTATTAGGTAAATATTCTCATACAAATGTGTTATGTCGGTACCCGGCGTGATTAAACATACAATCTCACTCAAGCATATAAAAAATTCAAGATAAGATAGAAGCTATTGTAGTTCTCCGACATTGGATTTGTCTCTGCTTATATTTACTATATAGACCCATCTCACTTCTAAGCCAAGTCTACAAGTTTTTTTCAAGAGTCATCACGACTAGTCTCGCGCGCAGGTTTGACAATTTTCTGCCTCCCGTACAAGCCGGATTCCGAAAAGGCTCTAACACCGTAGACCACATACATAAGCTGCGGCAGGTTATACAGAAGACCGAAGAGTATAACCTGCCTCTCTGTTTAGCGTTTGTGAACTTCGAGAAAGCCTTCGATTCGATCGAGACTTGGGCTGTACTGCAGTCTCTCCAACGGTGCCAAATCGACTATCGGTACATCGAGGTGTTGAAGTGTTTGTACAAAAACGCCACTGTGTCAGTCCGACTTCAGGATCAGACCTTGGAACCTATCCTTCTGCAGCGACGTATGAGACAGGAAGACGTCATATCTCCGAAACTGTTCACCGCTGCACTGGAAGATGTCTTCAAGGTTGTGGACTGGAGAGAGCAAGGCATCAACGTCAATGGCGGGCACATCTCTCACCTTCGGTTTGCGTAGGGGTCATGGCTGAGACCATGAAGGACCTCAGTACAATGCTCGATGACCTCAGTAGAGCTTCCGGTCTTAAAATGAACATGAAAAAACCAAAGTCATGTTGAATGCCCATGTAACAACCTCTCCTATCAAGATCGGAGACTCTACACTCGAAGTTGTAGACGATTTTATGTCTACCTGGGTCAAACGGTCCAGTTTAAGAGGTTAAACGTCGAATCCGACTCGGCTGGGCAGCGATCGAGAAGTTGTGTGGTATCTTCTCGTCCGACTTCCCGCAGTGTCTCAAGACGAAAGTCTATTACCAGTGTATGTTGCCAGTGATTACAAATGCGACCGAAACGTGGTCGCTCACAATGGGCCTCATCAGAAGGCTTATAGTCACCCAAAGCGCAATGGAGAGGGCTATGCTCGGAGTTTCCTTGCGTGATCAAGTCAGAAATGAGGACATCCGCAAGAGAACAAAGCTTACCGACGTAGCCCGTAGAATTGCCAAACTTAAGTGGCAGTGGGCAGAGCTCATTGCTTGCAGAACGGATGGCCAATGGGACCGAAAAGTTGTGGAGTGGCGACCGCGAACCGGAAGACGTTGCGTTGGAAGGCCTCCCAAGGTTATCAAACAACATTTGTATAGAAAGAACGAACATTCAGATATCAACAAGTTACTTTGTGTTTTTTTTTAAAGTGTTTCTTTAGCAGATAATCTTTAATGAAAAATCTTATTCCTTTGATCTATAAACTTAAAACTTTGCCCGAATACTTATCTAAATAAACAATTAAGATCGTTACACATAATTTTCGAAAATTACCCTTTACAGAGGTGAAAGGAATGTTAAATTATTAGTAAGCGAAAATACGAAATCCACACGAAGTAAGCCGCGGGCGAAGAGTTCGTATTTAAATAATATTATCTGACTAGAGACAGGTACTCGGTTTTCAAATTCAAAAGCTTGAGCAGCTTATGTTTTCCACCACCTTCCACTCATTAATTTCTTGTTTTCATTCAATAAATTAACCTTAAATTGTCTTTTCCAGGAATGAGATTCGCAAGAATGCAAATGGCAGCCGGTCTGATAACAATACTGAAAAAGTATCGAGTGGAACTGGCTCCTGCCATGAAGAAGCAATTGACATTCGAACCCAAGGCCGTCATCACGCAACCAATTGGAGGAATCAGGCTCAAGTTCATTGAAAGAGAGGGTTGGGAACAAAGGCTGTTCAAATCGGCATAAAGTGTTTGAAGTCTTCTTTCTTTCACCTCATATATTGACAGATTTGGTCACGCTAAGCGAATCCTGATTATATAATGTCTAGATGGAGCGTCGCCCTACAATCCAAACAAAGAAAACGAGGCAACCATTTCAAACATGTGTGCGTGCGGCAGCGTGCTCGCGGGGCACAGAGACAATAGACGCCTCTGTGTGCGAACTTATAGGCCAACAGTTGGCCGATATTTTTTTAAACGTTTTCGTACATTTGATGCTCCATCTAGACATTATATAATCAAAGGGTTAAAAAATAAAACTGTTGTTTTTTAGCGCTTGGTTCAGAGTCGAGACTTGAAATTCTGTCACCATGCTCCTGGTCATATCCCAATTTATTTCGGAGTATGTGCAGCATGTCTTCTTCTTTCATATCTAACCACTTCTCTATTGGACGTCATCTCAGTAGTCAACCCTAGAGTTATACCAAAGATGCAATTATTTTTGCATTTATTCAGGTGTCGATTGGTGTTAACCAAAACAGTCGTAAAGGTCTTTTAGATCTTACAGACAATTGTAATTAATGAACTGAAGTACCTATACTCGTATTATATTTCCTAAATGATTATCGAGTTAAGCAAATGTTTATCAATTTCTGATAAGTATTTGAAAGAATAAAACAAAGAGTATGTTTAATGACATTATCATCTACATAATAGTTTTATCTAGTTTTAACTTTTGTGTAAAGATATGTAAGATTATTTATTATAAGTAGGTACCCACAACGAGATATGCGGCTTATATATTCTAAATAGATTATGATCGTATGCCATATAAATGTATCTCTAATATTAGTTATGTCCAATCTACCTAACTGTAGGTAGGTACAAGGATCTTTTGGCGCGTAACTCAAATCAGAACTACCACTGCCAAAATTTATAATTCTGCGTTCTTTAAAACATTTCACAAATGTGATGAAGTTTACCCCAGCAGCGCCGCTTTCACGCTTTTGCGCTTCACGGTAATTCAAGCGCTAAAAGGTCCTTGTAACAGTGTACGTTTGAAAAATAAAAGAAAACTAATTAAGAATCAAAGTTCGGCGTTTGTTATTTCTGTCAACGCTTGAAATTAATTCCGTCCCTGACTGGCTGTTTGTTCCGGGTTCAGACCGTTTCCTTACCGATCTTTACCGTTTTAGTAATTTTTGACTTACGCTACGGCTCTCTTAACTAAAAAATAAAAAGTGGGAATCATTTTATAGAAACGGGCTATTAAAACGAATGGGATGCAGTAAATGTACGGGATATTTTCGGCGTGGGATTAATTTGGCACCTTCCTAATTCAAAAAAGATTAGCCTAGCGAATGACTGAAAAGTTTTCAGTGTGTCTAACTGCCCTCTTGGGCGTGAATGGAGACCAGAGTTCGATTACTGGGTCGTGCAAAAAATATGAATAGGTTTTTCCATAAAAAAAGTCTCAGTAGCGGCCTGGAGTTTGGAAGTTGGTGGTGTGACACCCGCGTGTCTCGGAGAAAACCCGTTGATTTGCGACTGATCTCTTTTCGGACGTCATCCATACATCAGACTATGAGAATACCACAGCAACACAGAACAGAGAGTGCACGCGGGTTTACGCACACACTTACGCACTACAATATGGCCTGCGCACTCGGCTAATCTGCTTTGAGATTAGCCACCGCGGTCGAAATATATATGATCGGAAGAATATTATGATAAGTCTTCCATATCTAGCACAGAATACTTAAATCTTTAATCTAAAACAAAAATAATGGCAGTTGGCTATAAATAGATATTTAGCAGTAAGCCTATCTAGGCACTTATAGTATAACGATTCGTACGGAATTAATTCTTAATCACAAGAAACAGCATATCTAATTATACCTAAACAGTAATAGTGTAATGATTAACTGGACGCTATCTTGTGTCAATTAATTAAGTACTAACAACTTTGCAAAGTACCTTGAAGGACACGTGAAGTTCAATGCTGGTAATTCAGATATTTTTTTCAGTAATCAAAACGTAGTATAATTTATTATAGTAGTATACTAAAGCTATTTTAATGGCCATTCCCTCATAAGAACGAACAAATGCCAAAGAGATTATTAATCTATACTAATATTATAAAGAGGTAAAAGGAAGAGGTAAGAGTAGTAGGAGTAGTAGGAGGTAAGAGGTAAAATTTGTTTGTATGTTTGTAAGTTTATATGTAGGGGGTAATATTCGGAACTAAAGATCCAATTTTAAAAATTGTTTCACTGGTAGAAAGCTAGATTATTCGAGAGTGCTATAGGCTATAAAATATATTGATATCATGCATATTAGCCGAACTATCACAATTTTTGTCTAGCCAGCGGAAACAAAGCAGCGATTATTGGTAGTGAAAGCGTGGTGGTTGTGAGATTGTATGGGGTAATCTCTAGATCTTCTGAACCGATTTTGAAAATTCTTTCACTAAGAAGCTACATTATCCCCGAGTGTCATATGCTATATTTACAACGTGGCCGTGGGATAATTTCTGACAAAAACGCGAGCAATGCCGCGGGTAATAACTAGTCCCTAATAAAACAATTGAATATACCAATTGCTCCTAATTCCCTGGCAGTAAAAAATCTTTGATGGACGACAGATAGCTCAGTCATAAAACAAAGGCAAATATTTCGAAGTGAATAACCCGACGATATGAACTGCCTAAGTCCACAGCTAAACTCAACCCCCTTAATATTGCTACGTCATAGATTTTGTGGGCAGTCCGACTATTGGCATTAGATGGGCACAATATCATAGACATTTATTAAAGACTAGATTGTGCCCGCGTCATCGCCCGTGTGAAGTTGCGATTACTGTCGTACGGGATCATACTACCAGGATAAATAGTATTTTATATGTTAATTCAGGTTATAAACTATGTATGTGCCAAATTTCATCCGTATCCACTCAGTAGTTTTCGCGTGAAAGAGTAACAAAATTTAAAAATAAAAAAAATAAAATAAATGATGATGATGTAGATAAATGTTTGTTACTCTCCTCGCAAACTTTCGTATTTATAATATTAGTCATACACACACACACTGTACACTCTCGCCGAGGCAGTCCGAGACCGAGGCACTCCGACCCGAGTCGGTTTTTTGCGCACGAGTCAAAGGGTCTCGCGCTGCCTCGCGGGAACTGCGAGCACGTCGCTGTACACTCTCGTTACAAACTTATACGTACCATGTTCTATTACGATGTATTGTGGAACATCCACCAATACGCCACCTTTTTTGTATTTTTTTTTTCATTATATTTACGTAAGTTACGGTAACAAGTGATCGCACATAATGCAACAGCAGCAGCAACTTCTGTTTCGCCCATGCCCTCGGCGTCCACAATTGAAAATGACGAGTGACCTTGCTCGGCGAGAGTGTACATGGTCACTCGTCTCGACCGAGGCTCTCGGGCGAGTCACAGCGAGTGCTCTCGAGTAAGAGCGTACAGCCGTTATAAGAAGTAAGACTTTTTTTTTTTTTTGAATGGACCACTCGCAGCGCAACAACTCTCGAAGGTTGATGCTGCTTAACCGGACTATTGAAGTAAGACAAGAGACTTCACGTCATACATAGAAACTTGGGCACTACTTTCGGTAGGTATCTTTGATATCCGTCGATCGCCCTTGCCCCGCACGCCTTTTACTACTTCACCAAACTTCGAAATACATTTCACACAATAATGCAGATACATTTCACACAATAACGCATATACATTTCACGCATTAATGCAGATACATTTCACACAATAATGAACATACATTTCACACCATAATGCACACACATTTTCTGGATATAAGTTATCATCATCATCTGTCTAGCCTTTTCCCAATTTTGTTGAGGTCGGCTTCCAGTCTAACCGGATGCAGCTGAACACCAGTATTTTACATGGAGGGACTGCCTATCTGACCTCCACAACCTAGTTAGTATTGGGTAATACGATACCCTTTGGTAAGTCTGGTTGTCAGACTTTCGTGCCACTGACAACCTGTAACAACTGTCAAAGATCTACAAATGACAACCGGGACCCGTTGGTCCCGGAAACCAGGCAAAGCCGTTGCTTTGCCTGGTTTCCGAAGCACGGAGGAAACTCGGTATGTAATGGGTGGCCACCCATCCACGAGCCAACCTAGGCAAGCGCGGCTTAACCTGAAGATTGCTCCGAGCGGCTGTTATTATTTAGTCACGAGCTTAGCATATTTTCTGCAGTCAATTCTTTAAATGTAGGATAAATTTAAAATCTGGTGCGTTCAATAGAAGAACTACCGGGCACGCAGATAAACACGAAAAGTCTCTTTAAATAATTAAGATACCTACTATCTAAGTTTGCACGGTAGATATAGTACAATAGACATAAATAAATGAATAAAGTTCACTTTCAGTATACTGAATGCACTCAGGTGAATTAGGCGAATAAAGTTTACTTTTAGTATACTTAATGCACCCGAGTGAATAATATTTACAAAAAGTATGGTTAATGCACCTAGGTGAATTAACCCAGGTGAATTAAATAAACTCCAGGAGAATAAAAACTCTGCTCATGGCTTTTGTTAATAGGATTGAGGAAACTATTAAACAAGTTTACTTTATTTATCTTTTATACACATTTTTTTATTATTTTGAAACGAATATGTCCAAGGCATCAAGAAACGTCTGAGTCCTTTTGAGTTTGCTGAAATAATACAGCAAAACTGTCATGAACCAACCGATGAAGGCACCTTGTTTCCGCCTGACAAAAGACTGCTAAGCACCTTATTCAGGCGGTCAAACTAGAGCCTCCCTCAACGATTGTTTCATTTAGGCAGTGATTCCTAATGCTTAAATACTTGTAGGTTTCTGCTAAGGTGAATAAAATCCGCGAGTTAAGTTCCCACATATTCAATAATATTCCCTCGCTTCACATGCATGACTGCACATTTGGGCCTCACCAAATTCCATCCTGAAAACCAATTTCCCAATATTAGAATTATTGGGAGATTTTGTTATAGTACGTACCTAATCGTCTTATTGTGCTTGTGTCGCCTTTTTATCTTTAATGAAAAAGACAACAAACTACAAATTAAACTGTGCTACAAAAAAAACTCATAATTAGGTACTTCAGCTAGTCAAGCAAAGTCGGAAATTGCGAGTCTCTCAATTTAACAACCTTATTGCATTTTTTGTTAATCTAACAGAATAACATTTGGTTTTCTACCTATGAAAATATTGAATGCTGGTTCACGCTTGGTCGAGAATAATTATAACGGACAGCAGTTCTTCAAAAAAAATAAAAAACATCAGGCTTGCATCTTCATAAAGATAAAAAATCGTTGCTCTCAACCGAAAGGTGCGACAAAATCAAACACTTTTATAAATAAAGTTAGACGCGTCACGCGGGCGATGTCGCGTGACTTTGGTGTAACATTCGATGTTTCTTTAAACCTAATTGATGTGCTTGAGCGGTATTAGCACTGAAGATAAAACAGAAGGTTTGCTTTACTAGGTGTAAACGCGCAAACTGTTACAACAGTCTTCAAATCGTTTCGTATTCCTACGGCTTTTAACACGATTAACAAAGGCCCAGACGGGGAGTCTGGGCCTTTGTTAATCGTGTTTTCGTGTGTGTTCATCGTGTTTTAATCGTTTGTCAAAGCGGAGTCGAGCGGAGTGGAGATATGTGCAAAAACCGACCAATCACATTGGTTGAAATGAGAGCAGCTGTGGCCAGTGGTGGCGGCCCCGACTTAAGAACAGTAAGTCGTGGGTTCGAACCCAGGCAGGCGCATTACTTTGATAATTTATTTTATCACCACTGCTCTCAAAAAAGGTGAAGGAAAAAATCGTGAGGAAACCGGCATGTCCTAGAACCAAAAATTCGAAGACATGTGATATCTACCAACCCGCACTGGGCCCGCCTGGTGGATTATAGCTCATTCCCTCTCATAGAGGAGGAGGCCATGTGTCCCAGCAGTGGGAACGACAGGGGCTGATTATGCTTATTCTACATTGGTTGAAATCTATACCGCGTCTCTCGTCTCTCCTGTGATTTTTTGAATCTTGCATAACTCCTTTCCGCTCCACTCGGTTCCAGTTTAGTGGAGTTCCGGCCTAGGCTACGAACGCACTGACAGGTGGCTTGCTTAGCGCTTAGAGGCTAGCGAGTAGTGAAATGAAACGATTTACGGTAGTAATATATGGATAATCCAGCTAGGGTCAAGGATCCCTGGTTCAATCCATGGTCCGAAGCGAGAGGGAATGGGACGCCGTTACCTCCTTCTGCGAAGGAGGTGGCGGGACGTGAGAGGGAGAGAGCCTCACGTCTCAGCCGCCGCGGGAGACGCCCTGGGCGTCGGGGGCCACGTGCATGGTGGCTCCCGGCCACCGTAGGCGCGGGCCTGTGGACGGTGAGTAATGGGCTTACTCGCCGTCCATCCGTCTTATGACGACAGGCCGTGTCGACGGCGCGTTCGTGTTCCACGCGCGCCTCAAAGAGAGTCAGCAAACAGGAAGGGGTCCGAAAGGACCGATGCCTGCCAGGGTTGTGGGACTGTTCGAAAGAGATATCGCGGCCCTGGAACACAAAGGGCAAAAGAAGGAACATGGATGCGTTTTAGTCAGTAAAAGTCTGACACTCCCTCCTGCTCAGCCCAGAGCGGGAGGGGTCATTTGATGATTTCCCATCCGAAAAAAAAAAGCTAGGGTCAAGGATGAGCCAGCCAGCGGTACCAGGGTCACACAGAGTGGAAGAGAGCGTTGTAGGTTTATTCAGAGCCTTTTGTCTTTTCCAGGGCTTACAGAACAAACCCATTGAAGTATAGAAGCACGTTCTATTAGTGTTATGACCTTGGTATAGTGGAACCAGTGTGTAATATGCGTATACTGACTAAAGGACTAGCATGAAAATTAACAGCATCTAAAACCTCATTCCCAAATGATCTTGACCCTATTAACTTACTCTATCCATGGTTCTTCTGCACTAACCTGCTAGCGTCAAATAAACTTAAGTAAAAGCTAATATATGCTCTCAGACAGATTATGTTAATAGATAATCCGATCATAATCCTGCAAGGATCTTCAAGCAAGCGATACCGGGGTTTGATAAACTCAAAGTGCTGAAATTTACTCGACAGTCTACCAAACACTTTTGTGTAGTGTGAGTGTACAATATATCCCGGAAAACAAAGCCTTGAAGCTATTGAAGTGTTGAAGCTCATATTGGTGCAATGACCTTGACATCACGGAACCATGAATTGTCTAACATGCGCTATTTAACTATTCAGTGTGACTATGAACTTAACATTACCAGCATTAACCAGCTCATATGCATATGATCTTGACCTTATTCCTTCACTCATGGTTCTTCTGCAGTAACCTGCTAGCTTCATATAAACATAGGTATAAGCTAATATGTGCTCTCAGGCTTCAGACAGACGGTCCGGGGCTGCGCGCATGCGCACTAGCTCCCTGTCGCTGGACTCACCCTGACACAGTACGGTGGCCATGATGGGAAGAATTAAGGGATAATGCTCGCATCAACAGGTTGAGTAGATGTTAATTGCGGCAGTAAAATTGATGCTCATTTGTTTTATTGATGTGATTAATAATAATAAGTGTAGGATTCTTTTATGAGTGGTTTGCGGATTTCTTTTGAAACTTTTTGTTGGTTTGGTGGGTATTTTTAACATGTTAGAAGCAGTTGGAAAGTACAAATAAAACTGATGTAAAAAAAAACGGTATTTTTTATACTACTGGAAAAAACACGACGAATGTCTTTTTCTAAGCGTATCGATGGCAAAAAGTCCAAATGTGTTTAGCCCAAAAATCAGCCACGCGAACCCCGCTCACTGCTGCAGTAAATATATCATCAAGTGCGCAGGTGAGAAAGCATATACGGTTCAAGATGGAAGGTGGGCATTGTCTGACAATGAATGTGTCTGACAGTGTATATTTAGCAATAACTACTCTCGGTACCTGGATCGGCTGAAAACCGAGAAAACAAATTTTCCCAGATATGAGACCCAGCTGGGTCGATTTTTCGACTTAGGTGACTACTCATCCGCAAAATATTTCATCCGCGGATGAAACGTCACCCTTTTAAAATTGTAAGGCGACGAATCATCCGCAAGATAAGATGTATTTATTTTGTAAAACATGGGTATGACGTATACAATATACAGGCCTTATACATAATAAAAGAAAGTAGCTACATGTTTTGCCATATAGGAATGGCGTACAAAAATATGTTTGGCTTAACTTAGAAAATTGGGTAAACTTAATTAATATAGAATTTAAAAAGGAAAAAATAAAAATGGCTTACACAATATAACATTTTTTAAATGGCTTATGAAATATTGACGACCCGAATGGCGCAGTGGTAGTGAGGCTGCCTAAGGTTCTTAGGGTCCCGGGTTCGAATCCCGGTAGGAGCAAATGTTTGTGTGATGAGCATGGACATTTGTTGAATGAGCATGACTCGGAGTCATGGATGTTTATATGTATAATAAGTATGTATTTACAAACAAAAAAAAAACTATGTAGTATTATCAACTATCTGGTGTCCACGACACAAGCCTCGTTGCTTAGTGTGGCACCTAGATTGCGCTGTGTGTAATGTCGAGCGATATTTATTATTTAAATATGGTAAACTGAAGTAAAAAAATAGAAGGTTTTTTACTCGTTTAAAAATTCCGGTAAGCTGTAGTGGCATTTGGCAAAAATATTTTTTTTAAGCTATATTTTAAAGAGTCTACTTAATAAGATTCGCATGAAGTTCGCAAGTTCGGGTGAGTCATCGCATAGTGAATTCGCTCCTGTCAACCGCTACGTTGTAACTTTCATCAAAATCTTATGAGCCGTTTTCGAAATATTCCTTATTACAAATATATCATCATTATTCTCCAATCAATCAATCAATTCATTTGGGGTCGGCGCAGCATGTCTTCTTCTTCCATACTTCCTTCTTTACAAATACAGATATATATATATATATACAACTATTGTTCACTTAATAATATAAGATAGGATAAAGATGGGCTGAAGCTCAAATATTGCCTCATGCTAAAGATAAAGGCAAGATTATTATAGTTGTATATCTCCTATATCAACCTATCTTACATTATTCTGGAATCACTCTTCCAAGTAATAAAATTTGAAAATTATGAACACCTAGTCAAATATGATTACTTACACAGATAGCTAGCTTACGCAACGCTGATAGATTCCAAAACTATCAGGCGTAGCAACAACAAATCAATTTCAATTGCAAATACAATTTCACTCCATT
Organism: Eugnorisma glareosa; assembly: GCA_947578425.1. Taxonomy (NCBI): domain Eukaryota; kingdom Metazoa; phylum Arthropoda; class Insecta; order Lepidoptera; family Noctuidae; genus Eugnorisma; species Eugnorisma glareosa. Next base: position 2,805,952 of record OX387974.1, on the reverse strand, counting down.
TCTCGTACAAATATTTTCCCAGACGTATCCCCCAGCCTCTGACTACATGGTTACCCTAAATGTCCCACTCCACACCGCGAGCCCAGTGTTCTGACGCGTTTCAAGCGTCACCCACAGGCGGAGACGGAGCAAAATATTAGCTAGCTTTCAGACAATAACATATCCAACAAATAAATCATATCAGTAACAAAATTAGAAGAAAAAACTCTATTTTGTAATGATTTGTATACGTTTTGCCAGTTGTTATTAGTGAATGTGATTTATAGTGTTAAAAAGTTAATATGGTAACGTAGTGAGAGAAAATTGTGTTGTGAATCTGGAAAAGCTTTTTGAGACCATATGTGTTTTCAAAGTAAGTAGTTTTATTTTGGTAATTTTTTGTAAGTATTTGCAGTGTTTTCTCTGTGGGTTCGCGTATGGATTTTCTTACAAAATTCAGTCTTATGGAATTTTTTCGTGCTTTTTCAGGGAGCATGCACATTTTTAACATAAATTTTCTGAATATTTGACGCTTTTCTACTTAATAATATTTCGATTAGAAAAAAAGGACTAGAAGATTTATTCCATATACTAAAAAGGCGATACTTGATCCTGTTTTCTTCTATTCAGTGAAAGCATATCAACAGTTGTAGTATTTCAGAGAGGGCGCCTACACGTGTTAGCTGATTCAATCGCCGTCGATGCCCGCATCTTTGGCCCAGTTGTACCCATTAAACGCTTCATTTAGGGCGCCTACAATACGCAGTGCGTTGACTTCCCGCTATAAATGTTTCAACAGGCGCTTTATTTTGAAATAGGTTGTATCAAATGAAAGGAGTCCTAACAGAAAAGGAGAACGTCCACTCTAGCTACTTATATAATACTTATTTTGGTCCAGTTGTACTCATTAAAGGCTTCATATAGATCGCCTACAATATGCAGTGCGTTGGCATCTTGCTATGAATGATTCTATAGGCGCTTTGTTTAGAATAAGTTGTTTTATTAATTGAAAGGAGTATAGATACATGGATAATGCATTGTCTTATTTAAATTGTATATCTATTGTTCTCATTAGAGGCTTGATTTAGGGCGCCTACAATACGCAGTGCGTTGCCTTGTTGCTATGAAGGGTTTCAAACGAAAGGAGTCTCTTTTAGCCATGTCGAGAATGTTTTGTTTTACAAGTATTTCTCATCATATAATTGAGTATTTTGGACCAGTTCTAGGGGCTTCATTTAATTAGGGCGCCAGTTTTACGCAGTGCGTTTCCTTGTTGCTATGAATGATTTAATAGGCGTTTTTTTTTGAAGGAGGATAAACGTAACATAAATGAATAAGCCCGTCTCAAGTCTTTAATATTGTTTTATGTAATCAATGGAGCATGGCAACAATAGTATTACGTTCGTAACAAATAATGTTTGTGGAATTTGGGGGAAAACCAAGTTTTATCAAAGACAGAGAGTGTCAGAGAGGTAGCAATTAGTTTAATAATATAAAACTCCTTACAAGAATCATTGTTCACTTAAAAAAATTCCATTTGTCTCGGAAGTATCGAAAATGCTGTGGAGCAATGAAGTGCAATTTATATTCGTTTGAGATCGTAACAGTTGACGTCATACAGGCACGTTACCACTCCTACGCTTTTCAGGTTTTGATATATAAGTAGATGAATGCCTTAATTAGCCGAATACCCACCACACTTCCGCAGTCTATTTGAGTCAAGATATAAGCGAGCAACCTCAGCTTATTATTTCTTTGCCGACCTAACAAAACGAAATATATAAATATAAAGATAAATAGAAATATATATGTATAGAAATATATAGATATATTAAATGAATGTGTAACTTGTCTTTATTTCTATACGTACTAATATTATATAGCTCAAACTCACAAACTTAACCTAAGTTTGTGAGTTTGTAAGGTTGTAGGTGGTAATCTCTGGATTTACTTAATCGATTTTGAAAATTATTTACAACGTGCCCGTGGGATATTTCCGTCCAAAATACGAGCGAAGCCGCGGGCAATTTCTAGTGTATAATAAATATATCTATTAAAGAGCAACATGGTCATGCAGCAGACACGAAAAATGTCAAAACTATTTTAAATGCGTAAGTTTGGATGCATGGTTCTTTGTTAATCAATCACGCCAGAACGGAAGAACGGATCTGGATGAAATTTGGATCACAGATATGAGATATGTCTGGAATAGCACATAGGTTTTTTCTGACACATACACATCAAAATTTTCATGCGAACGAAGTCGCGGTCAACAGCTAGTTACAAATAAATGCGAAAGTTTGTGCATGGAGGATTGATATTTGGTACTATTTCACGCAAAAGATCCTGAACGCATTTGGATGATATTTCGTACACAGATAGTTTATAACAAATTTTATAAAAAGTTAAAGAGGTCTCAAGACAGATGAGATCGGCATATGATGGCTGACTACTGGCCCGACAGTCTGACAACCAGTCTTACCAAGGGGTATCGTATTACCCAGGACTAACTGGGTTTTGGAGGTCAGATAGGCAGTCGCTCCACGTAAAATACTGGTAATCAGCTGCATCCGGATAAATGGAAGCCGACCCCAAAATAGCTGGGAAAAGGCTAGGCGATGATGATGATGATCTATAAGGTATATATGGGTCTTTGTTACCTGAAATAAATTGTTTATTATATTATTAATTTGCAATGTGCAGCAGTCAGTAAATGTATCCATTAGTATTTTTACCTAAGCTAAACGAATGAAAACATGTTTAATCGCATGTCCTATTGTGAGTATTGAGATGACAATGGTATGAGTGATTGTGAGGACAAAGACGTGATCTGATCAAAACAATGTCTGATGGACTTTAAAAGAGACAGTGACCTCTGTGTTTGTTTAGAAATGACAGTGACTTAATTATGTTTTATATTCGTTTAGACAAGAGAAATATACAGAAACATAGACGATCTCAAAGGGACGCAAGCTACGAGTACATACATTGCCTTGTCAGTCTGTCAGTCAATCTAAATCAAGTAAAATTGTTATTTTTTTATGAAGTGTTATTCAGTATTTGAATTCTCTGGCACGTGAATATTTTTTTATTAAGGAGTAGGCCTATACTCTTTACCTCAATCTCATCTGATGAGAGCTCGTGGCTGAATAATAATAACTGCTCAGGTCGATCTTCAGGTTAAGCCGCGCTTGCCTAGGTTGGTCCATGGATGGCTGACCACCATTACATATCGAGTTTCTTCCGTGCCTCGGACAGCACGTTAAGCCGTTGGTCGCGGCTGTCATTTGTAGAACTTTGACGTCGTTACCGGTAGTCAGTGGCAGACAAAAAAGTCTGACAACCAGTCTTACCAAGGGGTATAGTATTGCCCAGTACTAACTGATTTGTGGAGGTCAGATAGGCAGCCGCTCCATGTAAAGTGCTGGTATTCAGCTGCATCCGGTTAGACTGGAAGTCGACCCCAGTATAGTTGGGACAAGGCTAGGCAGATGAGATCTACTCTTAACCTAAATCTTTGTTTTAATATTACTGTATACAGATCAGGCAACTAAATAAAAGATAATTAAGGAACTAGCACGACAATTGAATAAAGCTTTCATTCCTAATCATGATCTATAGAGTGCAATCTATTATAATTTGCGAACAGACACCGGCGACGTGCCACGGGAATTTACTCCTAATGACCTATTAATTCTTTATTGATACAGAAACAAAAATAACAAGTAATTAATACTCGTATTGACTGACTAAGGATCTATTTCTCCCATTTGCAAGTAATTGCGGATTTTATTTTGAGATTCAACCAATTTGAAGAGTCTACGAGATTGCTACGAAATTGCTACGAATTTGCTACGGAGTTGCTACGAGACCATTATGGAACTTTCTTTCTCTCTTTGTTTCATCTTTGAATTTTTATTTTTGCTTTGATGTTTTGGTGTCGGCGTTTTCATATTTTTATGATCAAGAACAAAATTGGTACCTTTTCTCGATAATATATTAATCATTTTTGTACCAATAAGTATTCCGTTATTTTAAGGGTACCGTACTTCAGTTGGCGAAAACGGAACCCTAATAGGATCGCTTTGTTCTAAATTAATATCAAATAGTCTGCTACTTCTTAGAGCAGTGAAAAGATCAAACTTGTAAGTGAACTCGATCAAAAGACATGACCATTTATATCGTATATTTTGCGATTTCACAAGGAAATCAAAACCTATAGGGTACTTCCCGTTGACCTAGAGTCATGAAATTTGGCAAGAACACACAGCCTACACACAGCACACACACACACACACACACAGCGCACAGCAGCTTTACATGTGCTGTGTATTACAGCACATGTAAAGGAAATAATCTGAAAAGCGTAAATATGTAGTTTAGTAACAAGTTTATACGGAACCCTCGGTGCGCGAATCCAACTAGCACTTGGAGGGCTTTATTTTGTTCTACCTGCAGCTGTGTTTTCATTTAGAAAACTCTGTGAATCATATCTTAATGGAATCGTGAACAGAATTATATAGAATGTTCATTTGTATCGTACAATGGGAGCTTTATCGCAATATCTACTTCCTTTGAAACGACTACATTCTGTTTGTTACATGCGACACATAAACTGAAAAAAGTTACATAAATTTGCTTTCATTTCATTATTTCTCTGATAATGTGTTTTAAACGATTGAGATCTGAAACCGTATAAACTTCAAACTCCAAGACACTGAATAGAATTAAAATGTATACCATCGTGTGGCCATCGACAAAATATGTATGTAGGTATTTAGAATTCACCAACTGTACTGCAATGCATGTTTACTTGACAAATATAAATATTTTTTTAATCCATACTAATATTATAAAGAGGTAAAGTTTGTGATTTTCTGAGGTTGTAGGAGGTAATCTCTGGATCTACAGAACCGATTTTAAAAATTCTTTCATTAGTGAAAGGAAGGAAGGAAGCTACATTATCCCCGAGTGCTATAGGCTATATCTACAAAGTTCCCGTGGGATAATTTCCGACCAAAACGCTAGCGAAGCCGCGGACAAAAGCCAGTGGTATATAACATAACATCAAATTACATCAAGCCTCTCAGCCCATTCCAGAAGGGTTAGGTAGAGGTGTACCTAATAGTACACCCATAGTTCACCAGTTATGTTCAAGTCCTATGAAATAGCCTCCTCCACGTCCTGATTGTTCAGGAGCCGGATCTGGATATGTTTACGAGTAGCAGTAAAACTATGCTTAATTATTGCATACAAATTGTTTGGTAGTAGTATTTAAGTTTAGTTAGTTATTATATTGTGCGGTTGGCTTGCTGCACGCTTTGGTGCAAACTGTAAGTGCGGCATGTATCTATTTAAGCTAATAAATACATAGAGGGCGGGCCTATAGCCATTAACTGGGCACAAATCCAGACTCCGTGGCTGGTACTGAGAAATTTAAATAACTTTTTTTATTTTTTGGTTTTAATATTATACTTGTCGGAATGTCAGGATTTACTCCGCTAGGCTTCTACATCGTGTGGGCAGACGATGGGTTTCGTGCTATGAAAAGATACACTACTGTTTCTAGCAAAACTAACGAATTACTTCTCAACAAAATAACACGGGGCACAATGAATCGGGTACAGTTCCAAGAGGTCTTAACTCCGCCGCGGGCTCTGGGCTCTGTAAAAGTACGCTGTGGTGTGGGTAGACCTGCAAGTAGGTCGTGTGATGTCACCACCGCGTACTTGCGATTCATTTTAAGCCCGTACCAATGACCAACCAATGACCAATGAACGTCTCCGACATACCTTATATCATACTAATACATAGGTATATATTTTACTAATTTTTTTTACTGCGATATTTTACTACACACACACCCTTTCGACATAATAGCTCTAAATGGAAAAAACCACATCGAAATATGTTGCATAGTTCAGAAGAATAACACGGTCCCACAGACGTATGTATACATACATATACTCCATGTATACAAATAGGTACTATTATGGAAAATCACCTAATGACACGGTACTTCCGTGTCATCAGGTGATTTTCCATAATAGTACCATATACCCATTTCTTCACGAGTTTATTCTTTCACGAAAAGTTTTTTTTTTTCTTTCTGCTCGTGCAAAGTTTTTCAACCTTTAGATCCTGTTACGTCAATGTACGCTGGGACACAGAACTCCTTTCTGTGGGAGTGAGTGGGCCATAATCCACCACGCGGGCCCAGTGAATGCCACATATCTTGCAAGTTTTAGTTCAGAGACATGGCTACCACGTGGCTAAATAGTAAAAGCCTCATGGATCGATCTTCGACGTTAAGCCGCGTCTGCCAAGGTCGGTCTGTGGAAGGGCGACCATCTATTACATACCGAGTTTCCTCCGTCCTTGGAAAGCACATTAAACCGTCGGTCCCGGCTGTCATTTGTAGAACTTTGACAGTCGTTACAAGTAGTCTGTGTGCCCGAAAGTCTGACAACCAGTCTTACCAAGGGGTACCGTATTACGTATTACCCAGTACTAACTGGGTTGTGAAGGTCAGATAGGCGCAGTCGCTCCAGGTAAAATATTGATATTCAGCTACATCCGGTAAGACTGGAAGCTGACCCCGACATAATTGGGGAAAGGATAGGCTGATGATAATCACATGGCGATTTCCGTACGATATTTTCCTTCACTGTTTTGAAAGCAGTGGTGATGAATTTCACAAAGGAAAGTGCCTGCCTATGTTTAAACCTTCTAATCGTTTGTTTTAAAGTTCTTTTTTTATCCAACTACTGCGAAACCAAAATGAAGTGTTGTGATTTTAGCAGTCTATGTATGTATGTTTGTATTTACGTATGTTCCTCCTTAACGCCAAAACTATTCATCCGATTTTGATGAATAAGGTGTCAATCGATTCGTTATTATGGCCCGGGTAACCTAGGCTATATTTTAACCGACTTCGACGATAGGAGGAGTCGATTTTACCTTGTAAGCCCCGATTTAACTAGAGCGAGATTTTTCAGTAGTCGGGGTTTTTAGTGGTAATATACCGCATAAATTCTTGTTTTTCATTCTCCGCATGGAAAGCTGTTTATGTTCTTACCGACGGGTTTCCTCATTGGTCTACACACATTCAAGTCGTTATATCTGTATACTCATTGGTCTACCAACCATAAACTCGGTTTGCGACCACTAATGCCCACATTTGATGCCCCGACCGGGCAGCGCTGTAATTGTGTAGTCTGGTTATTGTCTCAGCTAAAGAGGTCAGTGAGTTTAACGAATTTGGGTAAAATTGGGTACTTACTCTTTGTTTATGTGTTCTGGGGGAACGAGGATGATAATTGGCTGTTGAGAAAAATATTGATTAAAGGGAAGTGTTTTCACAAAGACTGTAATTGAGAAAGGAATCTTATGTCATGTTATGAGTGTGACAGAACCTTATTAAGTCTATGGGGTGGAAAGCCATTTCCTTGTTATCCTGTCGAAAGCAATTTACATTTAGTGGGCCTAGAATTCGGTTACGAGTTCCGCGTCTTCGTTAGTGCTAGTGTACACAATTCCTGTTACTTGCAGACAACAGGAGATGCAAGACACGAGATTAGCGTCTCGTCATTTCGATCGATTTTATTCCGACCAGGCCACTGACTTGGCATGAAACATGTTTACATGTCATCGAAAAATATCTCTCAGGCATGCTGCTTTCCTCACGATGTTTTCCTTCACCGAAGCAAGTGATAATAATTATACAATACGCACATGAATCCGATCAGAGGTGCGTATCTTGGTTCGAATTTGAGAACTGACTTGGCAGTCCGACGTTCAAACCACTAGGCTACTGCTACTGATTTCCTAATTAATAGACATTGTTTTTGACAAATCAGCGCATGTTTTTAACAATCCCAATCCCAATAAATAGAATGCAAAAAAAACAAGGGACGAACCAGAAAACACAACATTCTAACTCAATCGTGACACGTTTCGAGTCCCCACAACTTTATTACAATTTAAGCTCTGCGTAAGGCTGTGGGTATCGACCAGTGTGTTACAAATAGACCATACACGGCTTTGGAGCCTTGCACGTCTGACATATCGAACTATGCTGCTTCTATGGTCGTATTCTAGTACCAGGAATATTACACACAATACTGAAAGCTATAAGACGTCCGTGTTACACGGGGTGTGTGTAGTTCTATTCTATTTTTAATTTTTGATACTGATTCTAACGTTAACTTATTTTTAACCGAGTTCAAAAAAGGAGGAGGTTATATATTCGTGTGTATGTATATATATATATTTTTATTTATGTTACCTGATTTCTCCCCCATTTGTGGACCGATTCTCAAAAATCTTTTTTCATTTGAAAGATTATACTTCTGAGGTGGTCCCATTTAAATTTGGTGAAGATCTGATGCTGATCTTCGGAGATATACTATGGAGCTCTTCAAAAATAGACGGCAAATCTGTCGTGATTGCTGCAATCGCTTGGATGTTTATTGTTTATGCAACATCATGACGTAACATCACGCCTGTATGCTCTGAGGGGGTACGCAGATGTGTACAATACACACAGATTTCCATTTATTGGGGATAAGCCCATTACCATGACATGTACTGTTCATCATCTGCATCATTTTCCCAACTATTTTGTGGTCGGCTTCCAGTCTTACCGGATGCAGCTGAATACCAGTATTTTATACACAACACAATAGCCACGACATAAATGTTAGTAAAAAATAATTTCTAAAGCTATTGAGACATTTGCGTATGGTCATCATTATTTCATGACGCTGAGCTGATGAAGGAAGGTACAACTCTTGAACGGTTAGGAGTTAGGTGACTTCTTGTTCTAGAATAATGTATAGATAATGCGACTTGTCGTTATCGATAGTTGATTTCTCTAGACACAACAGAGTGAGTGCTAGAAACTAGAGGTATTAATCATTTTAACCGACTTTAAGAAAAGAACTGTTGTTGTCATTTAGACGCGTATTTAATAATGTAAAATAAATTCATGGCGACATGGGAACTACTAAAAAGGGAAAAATAACTACTTTTTACTATGTTAATTTAATTTATTTTTTGTAAGTGTTTGGATCAAGTTATCCGAAATAAAAGAATTTTATTTTATTTAATAATGACTCAATGGCAAGCAAGCTCCAAATATAGTTGAAAGGTAACTCTAAATTGAAATGTATATGATGAAATGTTCAGATTAAGGGATTGTTTTGTGTTTCTCGTTAATAAAGGGTTTAACAAGACCCTTAACGAAGCCGAAAGGCACTTGTTCTCCCCGTCATTGCGATCATTTTGTTGTTCTAGAAATCTAGACCATACCTGGGAACCTTCCAGTTACGGAGATATTGGGGGTCAAAGTTAAAAAAAAATCATTAGTTTTTTTTTTTTTTAAATACATGTTTTTAATGTACGATTTTTACTTTAAACACCTCCACGACCCGAGAACTATTCAATCCCTGCATCAGCACAATGTTTTGAATGCGTTAAATTGAGTCCTACCGTAAAACTTTTCACCCCAAAAAAAAAGTCGTTCCCCAGCAATAATTTTTGCGTAAAGATACTTAGTTTGATGTACATAATAATAGGTTGACGGCTTCGTGAAGGGTCCTGTTACACCCTGTATACCCAACGGAATTTCCAAAAGCTTTTGCTGTTGCGTGTTTCCGTATTTATTTATAATCAAGAAATTACAATGAACCGTCAAAATTTCTTTTTTTCAGGTCAAATACCAACGTCAGATATCTTTTATCCAAACAATATTTTGGACAGCTTTTCCAAAAAAAACCTGACGTAGGTCTTTACCTACGTCAGGTTTATTTCTCGAACAGTATTGTATCGTAGGACTTTAGAAAAATCAACACTTGTTGTGCATTATTCATGAAGGTCTCCATGAATAATAAACCAACAAGACCTGAATGGCACCTAGGATCTATAATAAGATCCCTAGACTAATTACAGAAATTAAAAACATACACGATTGTAAAAAAGCTTTCCTAAAAATATTACATGAAAAAGCATATTATACGGTGAACGAATACCTAACTGACACATCATGACTTCCTTATTATTTTTTGTTTACCGTTTACTACAATTATTTATTGTTTTATATTTTATTGGATAGTGTGTTGACAATTTGAATTAAAATTATTTAATAATGTGTGATAATAATATTAGTTTTTGTTTATTTTTTAAAATTTTAGTTTGTTTGATAATTTATTATAATTAGCATTTTTGTGTTAAAATAATATTTGTACGCCGATGACGGCTAGACATAGCCTTCATGAATAATTACAACATCTATACCTAACCTACCTATGTTCAACAAATAAAAATATTTGTATTTCTAAGAGATTGATCCTATATTCCTTCCTTAGATGTTCCTTTAAGTATGATAGCCAGTAGACTTGACTGTCTTTACATGAGTCGATGTATTAATACTCACATAAGTATTGATACCTCGATTCATGGGCCAGGCAGGGGGCGAGTAGATTAAGGTTGTATTACTAACACTAGTTATAAGTTAATAAATACTAACAAATTGGATCCTAGTTATCTTGAATAAACGTTTATTATTATTATATCTAATTGTGCAGCTTTAACAAGTCGCCATAAATCGTATTTTCCTCAACGTCAATGTCACATCATTTTACTAATTCAATACAATCTCACACGCAACAGCTGGGGCCTTAGTCTGCTATTGCAATAGTGTCAGAATGGTCTATCATTGATTTAGTAAGGCCCCGCTCAGACGAATTACCCTTTGTACGCATGTCAAACGAGTTTCGAACGCGCTTCAATACGCCGTGGGCTAGGGGCATTATTAAATCAATTATAGACCATTCTGACACTATTGCAATAGCAGACTAAGGCCCCTGTTCTCTTCGAAAAGAGCAAAAGATCTCCTCACACGTATTATTGAAATTAGATCACCAATCCACCAATGTTTGATCAAACATTCGTTGGTGTTACCCAGGGTGTGTTGGTATTTATATTTCAATTACTTCCTCAAAATGCAATTTGCGATTTTTTTTATGTGGCTGAGGCTGGGGTACTTCAAGAGGAAAATTCTGAAAAAAATAATAGGTTAGTAGAACGTAAAAAGAAAATATTTGACTTTTGAGATATGGGACTTTTTCGCGAAACTGCAGCAGTAACTTTGTTTTTTATTAACATAGGTACTTCAAAAACAAATTTAGATTTTATGAGTGTAATGAGCGCTAAAAATATTGTTATTTCCTTTATTCATTGTCTTACCATATTTAATTTACATTTTTAAATATTTCTTAAAAAAAAACTTAAAAAAAAAAACATTTAAAAATATAAAAAATAGTGGTCCGCCGGTGTTGGGAGCAAGCTACCGGTGGTTAGGGCTCCAGAGACAGGAACCTTCTCACAATGCGAGGCGTATGGAGGAGTACTGCCTTCTGAATCAGGCCCTTGATCCAACCGCCTAAGGAGAGCCTCGAAAGATGTTCGTCGAGGCTCTTGGCTATAAGGCCATTGGCCGTCACTACAATCGGCACAATGATAGCCGAGTTCACATTCCATATGTCGACAACCTCGTGTGCCAAGTCGAGATATTTTATTTCATTCTCTTTCTCAGCCTTCACGAGGTTCTCGTCATGCGGGATAGTCACATCAATTATCATTACGCGGCGCGCTGATCGGTCTATCACCACTATGTCAGGCTTATTGGCGACAATAGTCCTGTCAGTGATGATAGACCGATCCCAGTACAGCGTGACATGGTCTTTCTCGAGAACTGGGTCGGGCATATACTTGTAGTACTCAGATTCCACAAGTTTATATTTCAAGACAAGTTGCTGGTGAATAATCCTGGCTACTTGGTTGTGCCTGTGCAAGTACTCGCCGTTAGCCAGATGAGAATAACTAGAAATAATATGTCTGATGGACTCACCCGGACGGTGGCATGCCCAACACACGTCAACCGTCCCGTCCTTCATAATATATTTCGGATGCTAGAAAATCTTCATCGGGCCCATGAAGAGCCCGGTAGAAGCGCCCGTGAAGCTCCTTGCCTTGCCATACTTCCTTGCGTCATCGGTAGTAAGTACTACAGGTTTGCGCCAGTTCTCTTTAGCCATGGACAGCGGAGTGAGTCCCTTGTCCATTGCGACCACATCTCGATGCATACCCACCTCAGCTTTTAAAAAATATTCTCTGAGACTGCATACCTCGCGGTTGTGAAGGGTCTTCGCGTTTAAAAAGCCTCGACCCCCGCAGTTCCGCGGGATGTACAGTCTCATCACCGATGATCGTGGGTGATGCATCCGGCTTGCGGTCAGCAGTGTGCGGATTCTCCTATCCAGGGCATAGAGTTCGATCTGTCTGAGTCCATTTGAGTATGCCGAAACAGTACATTAAAACCGGCATGACCTTGTTCCCGCCTGAAAGAAGGCTATTTAATACCTTCCTCAGGCGACCGAAGAAGCGCTCCTTCAACGATTGCTTCATGTCGGTTACGTTAAATGCTTCCGACATACCCAAATATTTATAGCTTTCGGATGTGGAAAAGGATCTCAGGTGTATGGGACCGTAACCGTAACCCTTTGTGTGCAAATCCAACTCGTACTTGGCTGGTTGTTTTAAACAATATCTTTATAAACTATAGCCACTGTTATTCACATGTTTAGGTTTACTGCTAAGTTTTGTCGAAATTCATTGTGCAGTTTTTGCGTAAAAGAGTAACAAACATCTTCACAAACTTTCGTGTTTATAATATTAGTAAAACCATAATGACGAGATGACGAGAAAACCTCATGAAAGCTGAGAAAGATAAAACAAATAAAATATCTCGACTTGGTACACGAGGATGGCGATATATGGAATCTGAACTCGGCTATCACTGTGCCGATGGTCGTGTCGGCCAATGGCCGTAAGGCCAAGAGTCTCGACAAACATCTTTCGACGCTCTCCTTAGGCGGTTGGATCAAGGGCCTGATTCAAAAGGCAGTACTCGATACGGCTCGCTTTGTGAGGAGGTTCTTGTCTCTGGAGCCCTAACCGACGGTAGCTTGGACCCTGCTCCCGACACCGGCGGACCACTATTTTGTTAAATTTTGTAGTGCTTTTATATTTTGTTTAAAAAAATATTTTAAAAATGTGTATGTAAGATGACTAAGTGAATAAGAAAGATAAGATTTCATATTTAAATTACACGGGAAGAATTAAATTGTATTTTAATTAAAACACAATATGTATTTTGGCCAGCCCTGGCGGTACCCAAGCACTCATGCAGACCGATTAGGGGTCCAAGCGAATCACTTAGCCCTTGAGCCGATAAACTGTTTATTTAGCAACCGATTACTTTGCTCAGGTACCTTGGGTAAATGTTCAGGTACAACCTAGGTGCTGAAGACTTCATTAAATGAAGATTTATGCCTTGTAACAAATCTACTAGTTCCTGTTAAGAATTAAAGGATAAGAGTAGACTTGTACATTTAAAAGTTTAATAGAGATATGGATGGTTTTACAAATGAGATAAAAAAATACAAGTGTTTACAAAAAAGACGTATCAAACCCGCACTCTGGAAGCAGTTTTTGAGTATATTTACACGATTATGTAGCACTGTTGAAACACGATGAAATGTAGAGGTGGAGATGTAGGACGATGTATCAGGTCTGCTCCACAGGAAGGCGGCGTTTGTAAGAACAGGAGTTGAGGTCCTGGTAGATCTTTAGAGTTGGATCACCAGCTTTTAGACCCAGGGCAGCTCCGCGAGATGAACAGCAGGGGTGGCACAACGACAGTTTTTAAAAATAAGATTGGGAGTAGTAGTCCCAGGTGTATCTTTAGATGGATCACCTTCAAGAATCTGTCTTGTCTCCAATTTTAAGAATTCTTCAGTCTCACATTTAAGAAAACGCTCTCTCGTCTAGTCTAGTCTCGACTCCTCGTCAGCTCGTTTCCACAGTAGTCTCCTTCCATTTTCGAATCTCAGTTTTTCTTCTTGCGGCCATAAAATCATCTCATCTGACAAGTGTAGTCGGCCAGGACATAGCAGACTTACTTCATAAAACCATGAATGCGTAAATAATTTATAAATATAATTTAAAATTAAGTTATTAGTAAACAATCATTATTATCTATAAAATACAATATTTCAGCTAAACATTGAAAAATATAATTTAGATTAGATAAACCAAAAAGTATTCATCATAGACTAAGCTACTAAGAAACTCTATGACAGAAAGAATGTACGTCAGTTTGGCAAATCTGACGTACATGTCACAACATTGAAAATTAATTTTATTTCAGCAAATATAATGAAAACGAATCGTATTTAGATCGATTCGCTGAGTATAAATAAACAAATCAATAAAAAAGGATGATAAATGGTATATGGTATGACAATTGTAAGTGTAGTACAAAGTGTAAGTATAGCATATACTATAGCCTTAACTAGCGTTTGTCCGCCGCTTCGCTCGAGTGGAGGACCAAAATATTGTTTTACGGGAGCTTAGTACGGGGATAAAAAGTATGATTGAGATTGTATTTCCTAACCCGGGTCTGAGTGCCTTTCCTAAAGGGTGTAACAAGACCCTTAACGAAGTCGAAAGGCGCTTGTTCTCCCCATCATTGCGATCATTTTTTTGTTCTAGACCATACCTGGGAACCTTCTAGTTACGGAGATATTGGTGGTCAAAGTTCTAAATTCTTCACTAGTTTTTTTTTTTTAAATACATTTTTGTAATGTAAGATTTTTACTTAAAACACCTCCACGGTCTCCGTATTATTCAATCCATCCATCAGCACAATGTTTTGAGGGCGTTAAATTGAGTCCTACCGTAAAACGTGATTTTACACCCCAAAAAAAAAAGTCGTTTCCAGCATAAAATTTTGCGTAAAGTTACTTAGTTTGATGTACATAATGCTTGGTAAACGGCTTCGCGAAGGGTCCTGTTACACCCTGTATAAATTCGAAGGCGGGACAATAAACAAATAAACACACTAAGTAGTTAAAATACGATTTATGTTTCAACTAGCTGTTGCCTGCGACTTCGTTCACGTGGAATTTTTTATGTGTATGTGTGAGAAAGCTTTTCCAGACCATAATCTATCTCAGTGCTAAATTTCATCCAGATCAAATCAATTATACGAGTATGAGTAAGTCAATTATATGATTTACAAACTATTCTACCCACTTTCTAATTAGCTTGATCACGGAACAAATAACTTTGTCGACTAATGCTGCACAAAAGTAAAGTAAATTGATGTTACTAATGTACAATAATTATTCACACTTAGGTCGATTTTTGTATTTTTTTTTATGTTTTATTTTTATTATATTAATATGTAGTTATATTTGTTATCATTACACACACATTTATTACCTATTCAGACACATACCATAATAGTAACACGAACTTCAAAACTGTTTTACGTCCGTCACATCACCATCTCAGGTCCAGTTGAATACCAGCGTCGGGCACTAGCTGCTCGGCAGTTTGCTGAACTGGGCCTATTTGGCGCAGCCGTGAGACACACAATTATCTCTTGTTTTTTCTTGTTTAGATTTAAGCTGTTTTTTATTTAATTTTTTGTTTTGTGCACTTGTGGCATGTGCCAAATAAATAATTTCTTTCTTTCTTATAAGTCGCGGTAATAATCCCTCAATTTTATGACCCAATTCATTAATGAAAGTGGTAGGTGCAATCCATTCACGGTTAAGTATCTATTTACCTCTGATTAATTATTCATCAAAAACTGCTATTTATTATTGTCGTTGTTGTATGATAGTTGGTGTTTGGGCAGTGGTTAAATAAATGTGAAATGACTTGTATTAATCTTCCGGGCTGAAAAAAAGTTATGCACGTTAATAACTAAAGAAAAAAAAATACCTACGTCTCGAATGACGGCTATCGTTTTTGAGTTCGCCAGATGGCGCCACTGCCGCGTAAGGTCATGTCAATAATTCTATTTTATAGTTTACAGGACCAATAACATCATGAAAAGTTTATTTTATTACTTATAACAACATAGTGTAAACTTCAGATACATTTATTTACAATATTTTCCCTAAAATTAGCAAGCATGAAACATTTAAAAATCCTTTACCTCCAAGTACTAACAAATAAGATCCTAAGTTGCTACTTAAAATCTTCAAGTCTTAACCCGGCGCCAATGACGTGAAAATAATAACGCGGACTATGACACCGGGTCATGGTGACCCGAAGTTTATCAGAATTTTTCAATATGTTAGGTAATGATAACACCTTATTTTAATGATTCATGTATTAGTTTGTATTATTGTTTACTGGGTAAAATAACAAAAATGCCAATATATTTATAGAATCAACTTTTATTAACTTTTTTCAGAACACATGCAAAATCATGTTTGAAAACACAATTTGAGTAATTATTTAAATTTTCTTATAGAAAACTTACTAAAATAACAAAACAACATTTTTATTTACTAATATAAAGATCACGCACTTAGGAACTTCAATTATATAATCAGTCTTCAGTTTCCTCATTCCATGGAACTGCTACAATTTTCGCAGTATATGATGTCATCATCATCGGCCTAGCCTTTTCCCAACTATGTTAGGGTCGGCTTCCAGTCTAACCGGATGCAGCTGAATACCAGTATTTTACATGGAGCGACTGCCTATCTAACCTTCACAACACAACCCAGGTAGTACTAGGTAATACGATACCTCTTGATAAGACTGGTTGTCAGACTTTTTGGGCCACTGACTACCTGTAACGACTGTCAAAGATCTATAATTGACAGCCGGGATCAACGGCTTAACGTGATTTCCGAGGCATGGAGGAAACTCGGTATGTAATGGGCGGTCACCCATCCACAGACCAACCTAGGCAAGCGCGGCTTAACCTAAAGATCGACCTGAGCGGCTGATAATATTTTTCCACGAGCTCCTCGCTCCTCCTCTTTCGCAGTATGGGATGTAATGATCAAAATATATCTGGTAAGCATTGCAAGTGCGGGTAGTTTTCTTATCTTTCCTTACACCTGACATCTCCTACGAGCTCCAGGAACCTTCCGGGGAGGTTCTTCAGGGTGTGCCCCCGCGAAATCTGCGATTCTTTTGCGCAATTGCCGAGGCAAATTCACACGGGTTCTTCGTTCCTGCAAATGGTCCTGAATGAGGCTAAGTCCTCTAAGATCTCTAATATTCTTTCAGAGCGGTTTGTGAAAGAGCGGTTTTTTCGTTTTTGCTTTCAGGAATTTGGCAAATATGCCAAATTCCTGAAAGCAAAAACGAAAAATGATCAATAAACACAAAAAATACAAAACAAAATATGTCACGAAAACAGTACGACATTGATGACGTTGGGTCATATTTACCCGTTTTTGCTTGACGCACGTGTATCTCCCTGCACTGGTGGTGAAGCACTGAATTCACTAGCGGTGTGGGTGTAGGAGTACTGCATCTCCAGCTACTAAAACGTTCAAAACCACAAAGCACGTAAACTACAAAATATGGCCGTTTGAAATCACCTCGGGTCAATATGACCCAGCGTCATTGGCGCCGGGTTAATTAATCAGGAATAGCTCAATCTAGACCACAATCGTGAATATTAGTAAAAATACTTGATAAAAAAACACAACGCGTGAACAACTGACATTTTGTTGACCGCGGATGACCTGGCGCTACACTAGCGCCTGTAGCGGCGAATTCACACGCAATAGACCCATTGAAAACCTCCTCTTTTTTTTTCGTTCATTCAAAATAATATTTAAAATTGGAACACATAAACCAACACATGTAAAGGAATATCAAAGAATACTTCAGTCGCTGTAAACTAAAGACCGTCACGCCTGAAATCTCTCATGTAACAGGAGCGAGCCTATTGCTACCAGGCACAAATTCAGACTACGTATTTTCGTAATTCTTTATGGGAAAACTATGAAAATATGACCAATCATCATCAATAATTCAGCCACAACTTCTGTCTTTTAACTGAAATAATGGCGATGATATAAACCTTATGTTACGTTACGACTAAATCAAAGTTTGTGTCGGCTAGCTAACTGCACTGATTTATTGGTACGACAAACTCGGCTCCGCGCTAACTCAACTGTCTAAAATTCAATTGGTCTCGGTTCACGCCTCCCGAAGTACCGATATTTGAACATCGAAGTAGATGTCAGAAGGTTGCCTCTAAATAATGTGCATTTAGCGGTGTGAGTGGAATCCCTCATCCTCCATCGAAAAGGGACGATCCTCCGACTAGACAAGTGTGCTGTCTAGTGGGCTATTCAGGCTGTGATGTATTTTTTTCTAATCTCCCGGATACAGTGCTGCTTGTTTCTTGTAGTGCGTTGTCATAGCCGGAATTAATAAGTATTGTTTTTTTCAAAACAATTTACACGGACAATTTCACAAATGTTTACCAACAGCGCCCTCTTGACAATGTCATCCAAGCGCCAAAGGTAGGTACACAGTATTCAACGCTCCACCTCTACAGGCGATGTTGAAGCGCATACGCCCACACGTACAACAGACACGCTTCAAGTACAGCGAGTGCAAGCGCACTTGCGACTGTCATTTGTTTGAACCTCCACGCACTGATGCATTCATAGACACTCTTGATGTACTGCAAGTGCAAGCGAACTTGCGACTAGCATTGTTTTAGATCGCCGAACTTACGCGTCTATTTCTGTGTGCATCTGTTTTGCTCATTGACCTATGTAGCTTCTGTGCCATCTATTTCATGGACCCTGGCTTTACTTGCTCTTGTAAATCGCTTGAGATGTTTGGTTAAATGTCAAACGATAAACGATTTCACGATATAGTGGAATTGGCTCAATCCCTAGCGAAATGTAAATCTCCCGTTTTATGTAGGTTACGCACTTATTTATTATATTGATCTTATTCACTTCTTTGCGATCACTCTTTTTTGTTTGGTTGTTGAATAAATGGTTGATTCTTAAAAATAAATTGGACGCAATTCACTCCTTCATATTTTTACCTAAAACTTTCTGCCTCATTATCTTTGGGTCGGTATACCAAGTTTTCTTCTTCCGTTCTCCTCTGTCAATCGTCACGCTATCATTAATTCCACCTTTTTAGAGTTCCGTAGCCGAATGCCAAAAAACAGAACCCTTATAGATTCGCCATGTCTGTCTGTCCGTGTATGTCACAGCCACTTTATTCCGAAATAAGGACTACACAGTTTCAGCGGACAGACTTCCGGCGTGATCTCATGGCGACATGGAGAGAGCGACTGTCGCAACCCCGTGCAGGGCACGCCACTATAGTGGCGGTAAGTCCCCTCTTTGAGGAGTGGCTAGAGAGGCGCCACGGCGCCCTCACCTTCCGCCTGACGCAGGTCCTCACCGGACATGGTTGTTTCGGGAGGTTCCTGCACCTAATCGGGCGGGAGGAAACGCCCGGGTGTCACCACTGCGAGAATCGACCTGAGGACACGGTGGAGCACACTGTGCAGGTCTGCTCCGCTTGGGCGGAGCAACGCCGTGTCCTCGTAGTGGCAATCGGCGGCGGCGACCTCTCGCGTCCGGCCTTGGTTCAATCCATGGTCCGGAGCGAGACGGAATGGGACGCCGTCACCTCCTTCTGCGAAGCAGTCATGCAAGCGAAGGAGGTGGCGGGGCGTGAGAGGGAGAGAACCTCACGTCCCAGCCGCCGCGGGAGACGCACCGGGCGTCGGGGGCCACGTGGTGGCTCCCGGCCACCGTAGGCGCGGGCCTGTGGACGGTGAGCTATGGGCTAGCTCGCCGTCCGTCCGTCTTATGACGACAGGCCGTGTCGACGGCGCGTTCGTGTTCCACGCGCGCCTCAAAGAGAGTCAGCAAACACGAAGGGGTCCGTAAGGACCGACGCCTGCCAGGGTTGCGGGACTGTTCGAAAGAGATACCGCGGCCCTGGAACACAAAGGGCAAAGGAAGGAACATGGATGGGTTTTAGTCAGTAAAAGTCTGACACTCCCTCCTGCTCAGCCCAGAGCGGGAGGGGTTAGGTGATTTGATGATTTCCCATCGGTAAAAAAAAAAAATGTGAACCGCTTTACGATTTTTATACAAAAATAAAAGATTAAGGCTCCGCCTACATGGAACTCAAACAAAAACATTTTTTTTTTCATGAAACCTACACGTGCGGGTGTCTATAGATAGGTCTTTAAAAATGAGATTGAGGTTCCTAAAACCTTCTTTTCTCAAAAGTCGATCGTTTGAATGTGTCCTCCCCCCTCTAATTTCTAAAGTAAGAAGACGAAAATTCTGAAAAAATGTAAGATTGTAGAACGTAAATAAAACTTTCAACCAAAATTGATTTGAATAAGATTTGATGTTTAGTTTTTGAGATATGGGACGTTTCATCAAACTGCAGCAGTAACTTTGTTTTTCTTTAACATACTATGAAAAACAAATTTAGTTTTGCTGTTGAATGTAAAACAATACAACATATTATGAATGAGCCTTCAAAATATTTTTATTATATTATTTATGTGTGTGTGTGGGTACATACTTGGCTGGTTTTTTCATATAATTTCTCTCCTTCTCGAACCATTACATTTTCTGTAGTTACGTGGAACTCACAATGTTGCATAATTATTTTTCTTCTGAAAACAGACCAATTCGTGTCTTTTAATAATTTTGCCGACTTTACAACCTTAATGTATTTTTTCTAAATAGGATATGAAACCGGATAGTATGTCGACCGGTGTGTAGCCGGTGCCTGCGTATGGGCAGCCTACCGGACCTGACGGAGCGCTCGCGTCCGGCTCCCGTCCGCGCGGCCGTGCGGACCGTGTCCGACCCGCACCGGCACCGCGCAATACTCGCACCGGTATGTTGCACTACTCATGAAAAAAAAAACAGCTTTATATGGATCAGAAAACGTAAAGTAACTATGAATGCCAATTTATAGTACCCATTCTACCTATCGCTTACAAAATGAGAGCTTTGAATGTCCCGAAAATGTAATTTTAAATTATTGCAAGCGTCCCGTAAGCAATTTAACTTGAACAGGGTTTGTTAACACTTTCATCATTATACTTTTTGAACGGACCATACTTTCCAGACATAATTTTCATTTCCTCGGATTTTAAAAGAACAAAAATGTTTTCACAGATCCCAGTGAGCACAATATACAAGAAAGAATGGCCTTGGAAGAAGCAAAAAACTCCAATCCGAATTGCAGGGTCTTGCATCGGACCTCGCCGAAGGGACTCGGCCACATCATCTGTCGGAGCGGCATCAGTTCGAAGACTTCTGGCAAGGCAGCCACCGAAACTGCCCAAACCGCTGGTCAACCGGTTCACTCTACTATGTATATCCAGTGGGCTATGTGCGACTGCCCTGCTGCCTTTCACAGCTTTTGCTGGTGCAGAAGCTGGAGCAATGCCGCTCTCAATAATGCACATGGCAGCAGCAGTCGTCGCTCCGTTCTCTCCTCTTATTCTCCAAAAGACTGGCACAAGATTAGTGATAGCGATCGCACACACTTCTGTCTGTGTGCTATTGACTGCTCACACAGTAGAGACTCCTCTCCCTGTTCTTCTAGCATTGTACGGAATCTGTGGCGTGACGCTGTCGCCGATGTCTCTGGCCTTGTCTGCATCAGCGACGTCCTTAGCCCAAGCAGCTGGTGATGAGGCTAGACGAAAAGTTGCCCTCAGAAGAGCAATCAGAGCTTTAAGGGCTGCTCAAGACCTAGGTTTGGTGTGTGGGTCCTTACTCCTAGGTTTTGCCCTGTTAATATGGTCTGAGGAGGTGGCAAAGCCTGTCACTGCGGCACCGACCAATGTATCTGTGCCAAGATGGCCGCCGCCTGAGGAATACTTTTTGGAAGATGATTATGAGGTGAGTTCCACTTTGCACAATATTTTTACCCTTCATGACATTATTGTTAGATTGTTGTTCTTGTTGAACTATTGTCTGCTTCACCTTTTCCCCACTATGTTGGCATCAGCTATTCAGCTTCCAGACCAATAAAATTGCATCCAGTTATTAGGTATTCAATTGAATACCAATATTTAACATGGAGCAACTGCCTGTCTGGCCTGTACAACCCAGTAACTGCGTAACACTTTACCCCTTGGAAAAATGCGTCAAAACTTTTCTTATGTCATTATTTTTATCTACATTTTCCAGGAGCAAACTTGCGGGGCAGCCGGCTGTCCAGACATGCAGACCTTATCAGGCACAGTTCTAGACGCTGACGGCAGGATGCTACTGGTTGCCATGTGGGCGTTCCTAGCTCTGCTGTCAGTGGGTATAGGCGTGTACGGCGCGCCTACTGCGCCCGCGCCGCCGCCCGACGCGCGCTCCGTCTTCGGAGACCCTCGGGCCGTGCTCGGGATGCCCATGGGCCTGTTCATAGGACTCCAACAGGGATTTATTTATACGTCGTACATTAAGGTACCTACGGATATACATATATCAAACCAGTGCAGCATAAAACTGAGTGAATGCGAAAGTGGCATAACTAAGCGAAAACAAAACCTTTGAAATGCAGATTGAGATTTTGAATAAGTTGTTAGAGTGCTATCTGACTAAGGATGACCAAATATTAAGACTCCGTTTCCAGCGAAGCGGAGAGATGAGGGTAATCAAATCACGTTAGTAGAAATAAACATCGCGTCTTTTGTCTTTCCTGGGTTTGGTCGAATCTTACACGTATTCTGGTCTGACCTACTACATATTTTCTCGACCTTCAAAACTGAAGAAGACTATACATTAATTTCAGTGGTACGGAGTATGCGTAGACGGTTGGTGGTGTGCCTGGCGCTCCCTATGCGGGACTGGAGTCCTGCAAGCCCTAGCTGCAGGCACCCTCTCCATGGCGGCAGCTCGCGGCAGGCGCGGCGCCCTTGCGGCGGGTGGGGGAGCAGCGCACGCGTCACTTGTGCTGGCTCTACTGCGCTGGAGAGCTGCCAAGACGGATCTAGCGCTGCCGGCGCTTGCAGCCGCTGCGTGGGGCGCTTGTGCTGCGCTTTGGGATGTACTGCAGGTATGGGTTTTTAAGGCTCATTGGTTGAAGATTTATATTGCTTCTTTTTGACTAATAAAACCAGCATCTTCATATCTGAATTTTAGAAAAATACTTTTAAGTTAGTGTCTTGACAGTAACGAAACTTTTTGTTGGAACTAAATTGACGCTCCTGAATAAAGATGACAGGATTGTGTGAAAGATCATTTGGCTAAGAAGAGAGCGAAAAGTAGGTGGGTCTTCTTTTTGTGTCGCTGGGACGACGAGTATTTCAAATACGGGTCTATGGGTACGAAACTAATTGTTATGGGAGTGCTATGCTAACTCCAACGGGACAGAGACTAGGAAGTGATACACTGTAATCTTGTAACTTTCCCCTGATAACAACCTCCTCTAATACGTCATCATCCCCCAGTCTGGCATCTGCATAGGAGGCCCCGGCTGGCGGGGCGCATGGTCAATGATCCTAGCGGCGCGTCACTCCGGGCTGGCGCTGGCGTGCCTTGCGCGGCAGCTGCTCTGCGTGCGCACCCAACTGGCAGGCTTGGCCGCAGCCCTACTCACTGCTCTGGTGACACACACTATGCTGGAGCTGAGGTTGCGCAGAGGTAGGTCGCTAAGATGTTCTGGAATGAGTAAGATGTTTCTTTTTCAGGAACTCGGCCAAGGAAGTAGGCCCAGTCAGTACCCTGCAATATCTGACCCCTCTTAACAGAAGAAGAGGTGGAAGATAGGTCAGGTGCCAAGGCCGTGCGCATACGCTAAACCGCGATTCTAGTATGACGGTTAGAGACGTGCGATGACATGCTATTTTATCCTCGTCCCTGTGTTGACAACGTGTCTCTGGTATTGACATATCCAAAAGCGGCAGTGGCCACGTACCATCAAGTAGATTCTTAGCTTATTTTTTTTTTATGTGGTGGATATTTTATTAATTTGAAGAGTGACAAGGATGCACCAGACTCAAAGACTTCCAGACTATCAAATGCGGACAACTATTACGATTAACTAGTAATATCTAAGACATACAGCAAATCAACACAATGGTTTCTATTGTATAATGTCGTGGGTAATCCAAAATAAATGAATTATATCTATTCTGTTTTACAGGGGAAGCGAACCGCCCAAGATCCTAGCGAAGACCAACAGCGACGCAACTGGCGGCACTGGCACCGACGACGTCAGACGACATCGACGAGCCTGACGTCCACGACGTCGCGTGCCACGTCATCAGTTAACGTCGCTGGCGACTGAGTGGCGGCGTTTGTAATAAACGTCGCGACGTGTGATCGACGTTTTAAAGAAACATCGCGACGTGTGATCGACGTTTTAAAGAAACGTCGCATGATGTATCATATTTATCGACGTGTTGTGACACTGGACAATGCAGTTTATTGACATTACGAAATTATACTGTTAATTAAAAGACTATTTGTCTACTATATTCAGAAGCACTAACTGTTCTATAAACGAGTGAGATCTATTTATCTTTCTACTTCTTGATAAATGTTTTGTGAATTTTCTTGTGGCGTAAGATACGTTTTGAGCGACCAATACGTTTTCATTAATCGGATGTTTCTTTTTTTGTTTTATATCTGGGGGATTACTATGATGTCTTAAAGCAGGAGTAATTCCAGTGTGGAAAAGAGACAGAGCTAAACAGGTTGTCTACGCCATCTCTTTCTCACACTGGAATTACTCTTGCTTTAATATGTCATGGTAGGCCACCTGAAGTTTAACACTTTAAATTAGTACAGAAGGGTAAAAGTATTTTAGTAAGTTAGCTATTCAATCACTTCTTACATTGAGGTATAAGTTTATAATTTCATACAGGGTGTAACAAGACCCTTCACGAAGCCGCCAACCAAGCATTATGTACATCAAACTAAGTAAATTTACAAAAAAAAATCACGTTTTACGGTAGGACTCAATGTAACGCAATCAAAACATTCTGCTGATGGAAGGATTTAATAGTACGGGGGTCGTGGAGGTGTTTACAGTAAAAATCTTACGTTGAAAACATGTATTTAAAAAAAAACTTGTGAAAAAGTTGGAACTTTGACCCCTAATATCTCCGTAACTAGAAGGTTCTCAGGTATGGTCTAGCTCTAGAACAAAAAAATAATCACAATGACGGGGAGATGACCTTTCGGCTTCGTTAAGGGTCTTGTTACACCCTTTATTATAAAATGGTAAAGGAATGTTTATTATAATTATCTTACGCCATAAGCTGGCCGTGACATAAGGAAGTAAGGACACAAGAACAGGTGGTCGCAGAGCGGAAAAGGGTCGTGAACAAATTAACAGAAATTAGTTAAAAGTTAACTAAGAATTTTCCCGGCCAGAGAATATCTCCTGGTCCAACCAGGGCCAGACCTTGCCTATTTTCTGATTAACAAAATGTGTAGCATCGAGTAGTGTTAGCATGTACTTGCTAACTTGTGCCAAAGGTGAATTTCCAGAAACCTATAAGTGCTAATATAACGTAAAAATATTACTTACTAAAAAAAAAGTAAGTAATATTTTATAACATATACATATTATGTTTAAGTTGCAGAAAATATTGATAAATTAATAATCAACGCTGCCAGACACTTCCCGTTGGCTGAAATTTCTGCCAGATGCTCTAAAGCTAGGAAAAAATAACGTTACTTTACGTTAGTCTAAGACTTTTCTTTAATTATTTGATACTCAGTCAGTAATCTTAATACTTATTGTAAGCAGCCAGACCAATCTGCTACAAGATTACGATTTCTGCATAGTCCTTCCTAAGCCACGGCCATACAAACCTCAGCATTAAACTATCTTGTAAGGACCTAACCCTAATCTATTCTGTTTTTTAATAAATATATTTTATTTTAATACCTACCTATTAAATCCTTGACTGACTGTTCACTACACTAAAGTCAATGTTTTATAAATGTTTAGGATAAAGTCGTTAAAATGTTATTAGACTGATCGGGATTGAACGTTGATCTTTGGGCTGCGTTTATGTGACAAGGCTTGACGACTTACGGAGTATAGAAAAATGCTATTGGATATTGATGGAAAATAGACTACTATACTTCCACTTGTAGCAGCACCACAGAGTACATTATTATATAGGGGTATAGAGTATTCAGCTGACCTCTACCTCATCCGCCATCTGGTGGCTAACGATAAAACAACTTGCAATGTATGTAAACATAAGCGAGCGTACCCAGCTTCTTAAAGCTATATAATATATGGTTTAGTTCCTTTTTGTTTTTCCACTTTTATTATTTATTTCGTTAAATTCATTTTACACAATCGAATATTAAAAACTTTACTTCGTTTATAAAAACAATACTTAAATACTTAGAATTACATAGAGCAAAATAAATGTAGAAACTAACCAATGAGAAATCAATGCAACTATAACTTAGAATAAGACTAATATATTGAACGATATGTTTATTGTTCACAATATTAGCAGCACTACAAAAAGTACTACGGCAACATAATACAAAAACTGAACGAATGACACAACGAATGAACTAACATCAAAATTCTGAATCACGTAATCACGTTAGCTAAAGCGGTCTTTACATTTGGCTAAATTCAGTTCACTAAATTCAGACAGTGAGCGTGAGCGAATAAAAAGCTTGCTCTTTACACTTGATCTAATTAGCTAGCTAAGACAGTCGATCAGCGAATTTCGAGCGTATCGTACGTACACACGGCTACACATCAAGCTATACATTTCCAGTATAAGCTGACCTTGAATTATACGGAAATCATATACTATGCGAGATCAGCATAAACTGGAAATGTATAGCTTGATGTGTAGCCGTGTGTACATACTCGTACACACGGCTACACATCAAGCATATAAAATAACGCATTTCCAGTTTACGCTGATCTCGTATTGTATAGGATTTCCATACAATGCGAGGTCAGCTTATACTGGAATATGTAGCCGTGTGTACATAGCACCATAGCACTCTCATGAGACCATTAAAATAACATCAAAGGCTGTGTCAAAGAACAGGGCTCGCCTTGGCTATGGTTGCGTCAAGTTCTGTTTTAATTACTTTTAGAAAGATGCAGAAAGTATTGGGTGAAAATATTTATATATATAATGGTTTTACGAAAAAAACTGTCTATATCAAATTATATTTTAAATGAGCTGGAAAATGTAAGAAATTTTCGAAGATTGGAATTGAACAATTTTAAGAATTGTTGAGATTAGTTACACCGTACATTAAAAAAGAAGATATTTGGCTCAGAGATGCTGTTACTCCAAGAGAAAGATTAGCTGTTACTTTAATGATCGACGTGCGCAGTCCACTGCGAGTGGCAGACAACTAAACGCATTTCTTGCCTAAGTCGCTTTACACTTGGCTAAATTCAGCATGCTAACTGATTTAGATCGGCAGTCACGACTCTGATTGCCTAATTAGTGTGTCTAACAGTCTGAATGTCTTTACACTTGTCTAAATTCAGAGTCTAATTCATTTAGTGAACTGAATTTAGCCAAATGTAAAGGTCGCTTAAGTTATCCGCGACTAGCAGACTATGTAAAACCCGACAACGACTGTTGGGCAGTAGCCCACCAGTCGGAGGGTCCTCCCTTTTCTAAAGGGTATGATGAAGTTCACTCCCTGTTTCTCATACGTAACACGTAGCTTGATTAAAATAGTCTATCTTTTACAATAAGTACAAAGAAAAGATGACAAAAATAGAACCTGTGGAACCTGAAAATATGTAGGTAGGAGTTGCCCAAGTACCTAAGTCAGATCATAATTATGATTAATCTCTTTCTAGTTTTATATGAACGTCATCAATATTTCGATATCAATATTTTTGTTAGGGAAGACTAAAAACCTCTCGTTGCACGCGCCACTGTCGCATAAACAAAGCCTAATGAAAAGAAAGCTCGGTTTATAAAAATAAGTAATTATTGTCTTTAAACAGTTTATACCGTTATTTAATATGAAGCCCTCATTCAACCTAATCAATAATTTGTTATGGCGACAAAAAGACAACTTTATAGACAAAACCATAATTTCCTCAAACAGCCTGTCTAAAGTAGGCAACAAGCTTGTCGCCTTCTGAAGCCAGGTGACAACTAAAGTAATCAAATTACACGAAATAACTAATTTGACCAATTTCAAGTTATTTACAAAATGTCCTACAATTTTATTACTTTGTAAACTTATTGACGTGGACGTCGACGTCAATTTGTCAAATTGAGTTGATGTAAATTTGTTACTTTGGTTACGAAATGTCATAAAATGATCAGACAATATTTTTTGGATACGCGATAGGTAAAGAACGATGTTGGATGTGAGTGTTAGAATAAAGCTGTGTTTAAGACGAAAATATGAGAATAAATAATTGTTGACTGAATTTGACTTGTTATTTGGTCTATTTCGGCTACCTAGTACCTACCCAATTAATAGAGTATAAGAATATTCTTTTTCAAGACACTGCCACATATTCGCATTGTACTAACAATGGAGATGGGGGTAATGTGGTGGTTTACCTAATATAACAAAGAATTATCAATATGCATGGATGTGTACGGCGCACAAAATATTACCACCCGGTAAAGCATTTCGAACCTTCTCTTCTTTATCGTGTGGTTAGTGCCTAACCTGCATGGCTATTCACAAACGCTTCGATTCGATTTCGATCCGGAATGTTGTATGTCTATCTCGCTCGCTTTCGTAATGCCAAAAAAAGATAGACATACGACTTCGCAAACAAATCGAAGCGTTCGTGAATAGCTATGCTGGTGTCAGAGTTTTTATGCCGCCCATGGGCCTCTGACTTGGCTTTACATGTCGTCAAGTAATATCTCTCAGGCATGCTGGTTTCCTCACGATGTATCCCTTCACCGGAGCAAGTGATAGTTATACAATACGCACATGAACCCGAAAAATCAGAGGTGCGTGACTTGGGTTCGAAATCGAGACCTACGACTTGGCAGTCCGACGGTGACACCATAGGCTTTCACTGCTATTTCGAACCTCTCCACATAGATATTTTTCATCGATATTTCAAAAAAATCTGCACAGCAGATTTTTCGATACATTTTGGCCATGGGTAGGTACCCATGGCCAAAATGTATCGAATGTTTTGAATACCTTCGTGGTACCGAAACGTGGTTGATCACAATGAGCCTCATTCGAAGGCTTAAAGTCACCCAAAGGGCAATGGAGAGGGCTATGCTCGGAGTTTCCTTGCGTGATCGAATCAGAAATGAAGACATCCGCAAGAGAACCAAGGTAACCGACGTAGCCCGAAGAATTGCCAAACTGAAGTGGCAGTGGGCAGGGCGCATTGCTCGCACAACGGATGGCCGATGGGGCCGAAAAGTTCTGGAGTGGCGACCGCGAACCGGAAGACGTTGCGTTGACGTTGGAAGGCCTCCCACTAGGTGGACCGATGACCTGGTGAAGGTTGCGAGGATCCGCTGGATGCGAGTCGCACGGGACCGGTCAGTGTGGCGACACTTGAGGGAGGCCTATGTCCAGCAGTGGACGTCTTTCGGCTGAAATGATGATGATGATGATGACCTTCGTGGTAACCGTCTGTGCGTCAGTGCCTTCCACCCAGCATAATCAAACAAGGAACTTTGAGCTGCGTAGGTACCTTCACGACTTAAGTTCTTACACTGGAGTAAGATTACAACAGGCTGCGTTTTGTTTAGTGTAAAATGAAACACACATCATCAACATTAACACTTTATTTGTATGTTTCCAATCCTGTCTAAGACTAGGAACCCCGTCGCATCGTCGTCATTTCATACCTCCTACATTTCTTGCTTGCGTAAAAATCTATCAGAAAAATAAAGTTATTAGAAAACCTGCTGTAAAGTTGATCCGAAATAGAAATCATAAAATTTGAAACTCATTTCGTTCATTCATTTAATTTTCAACATAAGTAAAATTGTCCCCGAATATGATTAAGTGAAGATAGCTCACAATCTTTACAGATGTTCAATCCGATTTTACCTCAAGACTTTCACTGTCTAATTCTGAATTTAATTCAATTTATTATTTCCTAGCAATATAGGTAAGGTTGGTTTCACTGACAAATCTATCAGAACAACAATGATCTTTATCCTCGAATCAGTAAAGATGGTGTTGGATTTGTAATGCCTTGTATTATTTGACGACCACGAAACAGGGAACATTACATTCGTTACAATATGACAGTATAGGTAGGTGCATAGCACTAGCGACAGGGATTATTTCTACAATCAAGTATTTTCAAATAGCATTTTCCAGTTATTTCAAATCATTTTCTACTATCATTTGTACGGCTACTTTATCAATATTAGCTGTGAGTTTGCAACAATCATGTACCAAATGTTGAATTGTCCGTGAATTCGTTCTTCTAGTGTAGCATAACTGTTGGTAACGACATATTAATATTCGTAGTCTATAAAACTACAAGCTTCCCATTTGCATAGGTTTGCATAGAGAATACCAATTAATATCATTTACAGTCAATGATATTTACCAAATAGTTGATTGCAGAAACCATCTTTGCCTTTTCATTAATAAGAATAAAAATACTAATAACACATATCATATCATACTATTATTGTCTGTAATAATCGATTATTTCTAGCTGACAAAAACGTACAAAAAAATTGTTCGATACAGAAAATTTTCACCATGTTCCTCGATTTTCAAGTTTCATAATGTAAAGTTTAAATTTTAAACATCAACAAAAAATTGACTTCAGTCTAACATCAATTTCTTTCATGACATTGCAAGCACTCGTGTGTTTTTTATTTCTTTTAAAAACGATATAGGTACATTTAAAAACATACATTATTTTTTTAATACATAATTGACATATAAACAAGTAATTTTGACGGTAAAAGCTTTTAAATAAGCACTTAGTAGGTCGTTATTTGTGAACATTTTAGCTACGAGGCTTACTTTAGCAGTAGCTTGTTTACATTTAATCTTCAACCGGTTATTATATTTTTGAAATAATATTTATTCTTTTTAGCTTCTCAGTCACTCATGTCAGTTTCCCTCCACTAAATGTTAAAATAACAGAAAATAGGTCAAAAAAGGAATAATAAAAATAAAAGAAACGTATCCAAACAAGTTTTGTCTTTATTAAAAGTCTATCCGTAAAATAATCTAAAAATAGCATCACAATAATCATTAATTAGCGCACGGGAAAATTATAAACAGTTTACAAACGCATAAATAAAATCATGGACGAAATAAACGTTTACAAAAACAAAACACAATTTCGGACTAAAATCCACATGCATTCCATTTCTAAAATGAATACACGTTGATTGCACTAACACTAATTCAACAATTAATATTATTGTATTAGTTGT
The DNA here is from genome assembly GCA_947578425.1 of Eugnorisma glareosa. NCBI lineage: Eukaryota > Metazoa > Arthropoda > Insecta > Lepidoptera > Noctuidae > Eugnorisma > Eugnorisma glareosa. The sequence goes on along the minus strand of OX387974.1, from coordinate 2,774,700 downwards.
AAAATGTCAGAATTTTGACACCGTACAACGTTTAGTGACACTGCGCAACTAACTTTCGGAAAAAAGACGTCGGCAGATTTTATAAACATAGGACTTGATTATAAGTACCTATCTTAGTTGTAGGAACTGAGCGTAGCTACGGTATAAATCACAAAACTAATACAAACAAGAATTCTATCAAATAATATCGACGGAGTTATAAAAAAAAACATTTTCTTGTTCATATAAAAACTTGGTAATTTTAACAGTTTTTTTTCAAATAACTTTAAATACGATACCGCAGCTAAAAAGACAAAGTGATGCGAGTGATAAACCGGTAAGGTCTTACTCAAAGTACGTGTTTACGCACATAGATGATCATAAGACGACTGCAGAAACCCGGAGTGTCGGACAAAACAGGGGGCTACCTATATTACACAATAAATAACATAAAACTTGATTATAACTTAAGAAAAGTACGCGTGGAACTATGAAAATGAATTAATTCATCAGCTTAGTATAGTTAAGCTTCAGATTTTCATAGTAAACTAGTTAAAATGACTAGTTTTCTAAATGTTGTCGGAGTATATTTTCTACATTTTGTCTGTCATAAATATTGTGAACAGCGCTAGTCAAATGGCCGAATATTACGGCATTGTTTGCGTTTCTTATATCCACAGGGCACGCGGTACAATTTACAGGGAAACAGCCTATAAGTGCTTTCGAAGACTTCCCAAAAATTATGTATTTTCATGTTTGACAAATATTTTTATTGAACATTATTCAGTTAATCAATAAACTATTATTAATCAATGTTTTGTTTTGTAGAACCCTGTCCTATGAACAAAATATTTCATTGCATTCCTAATTTTCAAGGACGACCGCAACACATTCGATTTTTTTATCGTTATTTTTTTAATATTTTAACATCCTACATTTTATAAACAGCGATCTAAGTTCGATTTTTAACACTTTAGATATAAGCGTCGATAAATAATATACATACATTATTAAATAAAAATACTGTAAGAAGCATAGACAATCAATACTGTTCGCCATTTTGTTACATTTCATTCGATCTATGAACATTGTTGTCAGTGTTGCCATATTATTAATGTCAAAATCATGGACAAGTTTTGTTTTTTTTCAGCAATTATTAGTTTTTTTTTTTGTCGAACGACGGATAAAGAGGTATTTACTATACGTAGATTTACACAAGAGCTAGCACCAAACGAAAACGAGTGTTGTAAATAGAAAGAGACAGAAGATCATAACCATGGCTCTCTACAACCCGGGCCAGCTTGGTTGCAAGTTGGCCATTGAGTAAACGTTTCTTTCTGTTAACAACTTTTCATTGGTTTTGGTTCAGGTTCATGTCATGCAACCCTGACAGTTATTTTTATGAACATTAATACAAATATTTACAACTCCTGTCCTGTTTAACATTATGAATAAATACAAGATATAGTAAGTACATTGTGTAGTTATTGATAAGTATATTAAATTGATATTAGAAGTATTCTCATTTATTTCAGTTAGTCGTTTTTCAGATCCTTTTCAATGAGTGTAGCATACCAGACGCTATATTTTGACATATGTACATGTTTTGTAGTTTTTCATAATCTTGTATTATTTTGATGTTTTTTACGCCACATATATTTTTTGTTTTCTCTTTACCGTCACAGTCTGACAACCCTCTTCTTTCCAACGGTTCATAAAACCTCTTTCAAATGATCATTTCTAAGCTTAACAATTTGGTATTCAAAGAGCCTGATAAATAAACCTAATTAATGATAATAATTACATCCTCGTTAACTTTAATGACAAGATTATGATACCTGAGTTGTATTTATCAAACTCGATTAAATTACCTATAATAGTTTTTAATATTTACCTACACAAAAATTGTGTTCTTATTAGAAATATCTGTTCGAAATAGGTTTTAAGGAAATTGTTCCTAGACAACCGAATTACCAACAATCACAGACAAACAACTACCAAGGATGGGACTCGACGCGATTTTATCGATAAAATGTTTTGACCACAGATAAAAAGAACATCAATTGAGTTCCGTGGAGAATCGATTATTTTTATCGATAAATCGCATCGACTCACACAACGCGCGCCCCGCACTAACGCATGTAGCGACTAGACTACTCACACTTCACCGCGTCACATGATTGGCTCCAAACATCCCGCAAAGTAAATTAGACTATAACACGTGGACATAAGGTGTACATTTACACGGGCGTGTAGTGCCCGACGGGTTTGTAGAACATTTGACCAGTGAAGACGCGGCGGAAGATTTCCTTGAGGATGAGGTTCTTCTCCTTCTTGATCTTCTTGAGGAAGCCTCGGTTCTCGTTGGCTCGTCGGGACAGGTACGGCAGTACTTCCAACACAGGGCCGTATGGCACGTATTTGTAGGCGGAGTAGCCAGCTTGACCTGGAAAAATGAAAAGAAATCTTAAATATTGGACCATTTTACGCGAGACGTTTTATAAATGGGTTTTATGGACGAGTTGTACACTATGAGGAAATGAAACAGCAAGATGTAAATATAGTAAATTTAGTAAAAATTGAAAGTTACATTACGGCAATGAGAAATATCCTTGCCTTGTCCTTAGAATACTAACGAAACGAATTAAAATAAAGAGGTTATTCTATCAAGTTGAAGTTGTTCGTGTGGCTGTTGGACCGATTGCCTTGGTCTGTGCATTGGTCTTCGACATAGATTTTACTCCATGCTCTAGAGTATAAAAAACGACTTTATGTCGCCTACGCACGACATAAAGACGTATTATAGAGCATGAGTAGTGAAAAAATATTTATGCTACCCACTAAAATCAAATCAAATCAAAATATTTTTATTTCACATAGGCCTAGATGGGCACTTATAAAACGTCGACAAAACTGTGCACGGTTCGGGTTGGTCGTTTCCTATGGAGAAGAACCGGCCAGGAACTCCATGGTTAATCTTTTCAAATCTTTTGGTGTTACAATATTATCATGTTACAGCATTAGTACTTAAGTATGGGGAGACAGCATAGGCCCGACAATAGGTCGTTGCTTACTACACAAAAAATGTAAAACAAGATAAAAAGTTAACGAGCATCTGAGAATCTACAAAGCCTAGAATGTTCACACATTCACAAACAATCGGTAAAAAAGAATCTATACAAAGGTAAGAAAATATTGTAAAATAATAAATTAAACAAGTGACACAAATATTGTCATCAATGCTGTAACTATTCTGAGCAAAAGATGTATAAATGATTTGAAACTATCGTAAAAAATTTGGTTAGAAAAATGAGAAAAAATGAGATTGAGAATAGTTAGAGACATCCACATATTTGTGCCGTTTATGAGCTACCAGGGAAGCCGCATGCGCATACGATAATTTGGCCATCAAATAAGGGAGATCATTAATGTAAACAAGAAATAGGAAAGGACCGAGAATTGAACCTTGGGACACGCTCATCTTGACTAGAGACCCGGAGGACGTCGCCCCATTTACATTTACTTTTTGCTGCCTGTTTGATAGGTAGGAAAGAACAAGATCAGCAGCTTGTCCACGAATTCCGTAGTGGTGTAATTTACAGATCAGCGTGTTGTGGTCGACACTGACCTTGAGAGACCTCTCGGAAGCCACACTAACGCTGTTGAGGTGGCAGATTTCAGGTCTAAGCCCATTTAACAAGAATATGGCTATCCACGACGAAGAAGAGTAGAAGAAACTGGTGAAACCTACCTAGCGGGAACGTGATGTGGTCGCACATGCCGAGCAGCTGGCCGAAGCAGACCACCTTGTCCTCGGACTTGATGTCGTGCTCCTTCATCAGCTGGATGGCGTACCGGACTGTGTCCTCGTTGTGGGAGGCCACCATGATACCCAGGCGCTCTTTGTTGGGGCCCTGAGGAAAATACAAAGTTTATAATGAACATATATTTGAGGATGGCTTCAAATTGTCCAGTACGTGGAATCCAGTTTTGATGCTCAAAAGTAGCAGCCGGCATCGTAATAAAGACTCCAAAAAGCCTTGTGATACTGTGAGTGTGTTTTGCCGTGACTTAGTGATGAGTTCCAGTAGTGCGCGTAGCAAAAGACAAAGAAAGAGGGTAGACAGATTTGTCTGCTCTTAACAATTTATTTTCCATCCACCCGCATTCTCCAGTCAACCCGCGATCATGGCGCTTGCAACAGCGTCGAAATATCGGGAGCTCAAAAGTACAGACAATCACGGAAGATATCCCGTAAGTGACAGTTTATGTGTAAGTGTAAAATTTTAAAACAGTGTTTGAAGTTTATAATGAAATTTTTATCACATTGTGCAAAGTGCTTTCTATCTCCTTTTGCCCCTAGACCTCCCTACTTAGGATACCTAAATGACCATACCACGTTAAAAATAAAAGAAAAAAAATAATTAAAAAACCCTCTAGGTACGCAAAAAAAGAAAAGCGAACATTAAAAAAGTCAAAAATAATGCCTATCGTTGAGCCATCAAATTCGATTAAGTAACACCAAATATTTTAATTAGCTATAGAAATTGATGGATGGCACGATAAGGTTTTGCTCGTTGAAATGGCGCTATAATGTCGCGCCGGGGTACCACCGCTTAAATAAGTCAGACCCTTCATTTGATTGACTATCTATTAATTTACTAGTATTTCCAACCGACTTGCTTCGATATAATCAATTTTTTGAAGAAAATCTAGTCGGGTGTTAAATTGTTAAGTCTGGGGCGCTATGATAGTAATGAGTATGCAATCTCCTATTTAAGCTATTTTTATTGCTTTAAGCTTAGCTTGCTTTTAGTTTTTAAATTTTTAACTTAATTTTTATTTTAAAATTTTTAAACTTGCAGCATCAGCTCACTCATCGTGTTGCCACTATTGCATTGTATGTAGAATCAAATACTGATCAAAACAAATCCAAACACGACATATCTGCTATAATTTTTTCAAGAGTGTACTAGTGTGCAGGATATCCTGGTTGCAGCATCAGCTCATCGTGTTGCTACCATTGCATTGTATGTAGAATTAAATACTGATCAAAACAAATCGAAACACGACATATCTGCTATTATTTTTTTAAGAGTGTAGGTACTAGTGTGCTGGATATCTTGGCTGCAGCATCAGCTCATTCTGTTGCCACCGTTGCATTGTATGTAGAATTAAATACTGATCAAAACAATTTCAAACACGATATATCTGCTATTATTTTTTCAAGAGTGTACTAGTATGCTGGATATCCTGGCTGCAACATCAGCTCATCATGTTGCCACCATTGTATTGTATGTAGAATTAAATACTGATCGTAACGAAACAAAATACGATATATCTGCTGTTATTTTTTCACGAGTGTACTAGTGTGATGGATATCCTAGCTGCAGCATCGGACCAAGAATTCCATAATCTTTTATATTTATTTAGCTTACATGGATTTTTCAAATTTTAGGTCACACGTATGTTTGAAAGTAAAGTAAATACCCATTATGAGTCTAAGATCCTTACCGCAACTAACAAAAGACCTGATTACCTTGAAACGGCTGAGCTGATTTTGATAAAACATGTCTAAGAACTATCGTTAGAAAACCTGCTTTCTAATAAAAAAAACCGCATTAAAATCGGTTCACCCGTTTAAGGCCTACGGTGCCACAGACAGACTCACAGACAGACACACACATAGCGGTCAAACTTATAACACCACTCTTTTTGCGTCGGGGGTTAAAAATGGTTTATTACGGTGAAAGTGCCATAGTAACCCGCGAAATTCACTCTTGTAATGACTATTTCGTGAAAAACTTTACTAGATACGTTTTTCAGTCGCCAATCATGTATTGTTTTACGTACATCCTAAAACTGACCTGCACATTGGAAAAACGTAAGAAAATTTGAATTTCGCAGGCTATCCTGGTGCTTCCACCTTAAGAAACAAATCCTAACTATAAACATTTGTATGTGACGTATTTACGATGGACGTTGACTCACACAGCTTAAAATTATCAAGGAACCAATGAATCTTACTTAAGATTCATTAGATTGTAAAAAATTTGCATTTTCTAATCATGGTCTTAAGACTCCTGCTTTCAAGTACATGGTCACCACTCCAGAACCTTTCAGCCCTATTGGTCATCTGTCCTGTGACGTTGACGTGTGACGATGTTTGAGGATTCATGTCAAAACACTGGACATCCATCGGCAGTATAATGATGATAATAATCATTATGATGAAGCTCACCTTGACCCTGCTGAGGATCTCCTTGAGACACTTGTGGAAGGACTCGGTGGTGGCTTCCACGGACTCGCAGGTAGGGTCGTCGTAGCCCATCGCCGCAGCACGGGCGCGTTCCTGGAAATAAGATGGCAAAGTTAGAAATCTAATTCTAAGAAGGATTTTTTCCATAACTGCGGTAGTAGCAGTGGCGAGGGTTAACGACAGTTCATGGAAAACTAAGTGAAAGAATCTTTTCAAGTTTTTATTGATGTACCGGGTTAAAAATTATATTAAGCTGGCCCGTCCAATAGGAAATGAATTGGCACATAACAAGATCTTCAATTTAACGACAAAGTTTTAAATTCGCTTACTGTCACACAAAAGACCCTGCTAAAAAAAAAAAAATAATGAGCCCCACAGAGAAGAGGCCGAAGCACCGTCAGTGGGAACATTATGGGCTGTTTGGTTATAAGACACTGAAGCCTTGTTCTCACCTGCTCGATGTACGCGCCGCGCACGAGCTTGGCTCCCCAGTAGAAGTCCTGTCGCTGCGCCTGCTCCAAGTCCGTGAGAATCTCCTGGTAGGTGTTCTTCATATACGTCTGGTACGTGTTGAACACTAGGAATTTATCCTGCGGAGAGAGAGAACAGTAAAACATTTGACTATGTATCTGGCCGGAACCAGAATCCATCATAATGGTTGGCACTTGATACCAGTCTCTTCGGACAACAAGTTTTAAAAGGTAAGTGTGAGCTCATCAAAATCATGTAAAGGTCAACCTCCACGGAAGGTCGAAGTTTGGATACGAGTAGAACGTGACGTGTCGGTCGGACCTCCAAACTTCGCGAGGTCTTTACTCTCTCTCTCTCTCTCTCTCTCTCTCTATTGTAGACAATAAAAGAAAAATAATAATAAGAATAATAATCTGTGGCCCGGGTGTCAAAGTGACGCAACATTTTTTCTGCAATTCATTAATTTTTTATATTTTTCGACAAATTTTATTGAATTAAATATGTTTTGGACAGTCAGAATACAAGACAAAAAAAAACTAAAATGGAATAATTTGGAACGAGTACGTAAGAAATACAAACATAGATAATAATGCAGGAAGAAGAAACGTCAAAGACCCAGAAATGCTGACTAGATGCCGGGGCAAAGCAACAGGCACACCCACCATCTCCGGGCTCGTCGCTCAGCTCTGCCTCGCAGCCGCCGGGACGCGCCACATCCGTGAGCATCGTGTCACCGGACGCTTCAGTCCGTCCGTTACCTAACTGGAAGTCTCCAGGGCCGGACGGACTGCACAACTTCTGGATTAAGTGGTTCCAAAGATCGCACACTTGCTTGGCATACCAGTTTCAATCAGCCTTAGAGTCAGGGTTGCTGCCCCAGTTCTTGACGACAGGAATTACCCACCTGTTCCATAAATCAGGTAGTACTGCGGAGCCCAAAAATTATAGACCAATCGTCTTCTAACGGTCTATAAAGTTCTTACATCTATTTTGAGAACTTAAATCAACCAACATATTGAGACTAATTCTATCATGTCTGTCTCTCAGAATGGATGTAGGAACGGGTCCCGCGGTACTAAGGAGCTGCTCCTCATTGATATTTCCATTAGCCAACAGGTTCGCCGCTCCTGAAGGGATCTGTCTACATGTTGGATAGATTTAAAAAAAGCCTATGATTCTGTGCCTCATACATGGCTCATGAGGGTGCTGGAGTTGTATAAAGTAGATGCAACTCTGCGTACCTTCCTGGTGTCATGTATGGGGTACTGGAGAACGGTTCTAAGCTATCCAGGATGTCGACAGATCCAAGGGAACAGCGAACCGATAAGGATCGAGCGCGGTATATTTCAGGGTGATAGTTTGAGTCCATTGTGGTTTTATCTAGCCTTGAACCCTCTCAGCACACAGCTGGAGGGTTCAGGTCTAGGCTCTCGGTTAAGGAGAGGTGGTCAGGTCATATCTCACCTTCTTTACATGGATGATCTGAAACTCTTTGCCCCCAACAATTTGCAACTGATGGATCTACTGAAGGTAACAGAAACCTTCAGTAACGCCATCAGGATGGAATTTGGTGTGGACAAATGTGCAGTCATGCATGTAAAGCGAGGGGAGATTATGGAATCCGTGGGAAATCAACTCTCGGATTCTATACACCTTAGATACCTGTCCTCAACAGAATCCTACAAGTATTTGGGTATGCCGGAAGCATTAGGTATCAATACTGCCGACATGAAGCAATCGTTGAGGGACGGCTTTTTTGGCCGTCTGAATAAGGTGCTAAACAGTCTTTTGTCAAGCGGAAACAAGGTGCGCGCCTTCAACGGTTGGGTCATGCCCGTTTTGATGTATTCTTTCGGCATACTCAAATGGACTCAGACGGAACTTGATGCCCTGGATAGGAGGGTCTGCGCACTGCTAACCGCAAATCGAATGCATCACCCACGGTCGTCGGTGATGAGACTGTATATCCCGCGGAAGTGCGGGGGTCAACACAATGTAGCTTCTTAAATGCTAAGACCCTGCACAACCGTGAGGTATGCAGTCTCAGGGAATATTTCCTAGAAGCCGACGTGAGGATGCACCGAGATGTGGTCTCAGTGGACAAGGGCCTCACCCCACTCTCCCTGGCTAACGGGAACTGGCGCAAGCCTAGAGTATTAGACACTAATGACCACAAGGAGGCATGGCAGGGCAAGGAGCTTCACGGACGCTTTTACCGGGCTCTACATGGGCCCGATGTAGACTTCTTAGCGTCCGTATCGTGGCTGCGCTTCGGTGACCTATTCGGGGAAACTGAAGGTTTTGTCTGTGCAATAATGGACGAAGTTATGATGACGAATAACTACCGGAAATACATTGTGAAGCATGGCACGGTTGACATATGTCGGGCATGCCACCGTCCGGGAGAATCGATCCAATATATTATTTCTGGGTGTTCTCGTCTGACTAACGAAGAGTACTTGCATAGACACAACCTCATTGCCAGGATCATCCACCAGCAACTCGCTTTGAAGTACAACCTTATGGAATCAGAAGTGCCATACTATAAGTTTGCGCCCGACCCAGTTTTCGACAATGGTAATATCACGTTTTATTGGGATCGACCTATCATCACCAACAGGACTATTGTTTCCAATAAGCCTGACATTGTGGTGATGTGATAGATCGATTGGAGCGTCGCGCAATGATTGTTGATTTAACGGTTCCGCATGACGAGAACCTCGTGAAAGCAGAGAAAGATAAATAATTCAAGTATCTAGATCTGGCCCGCGAGGTTGTCGACATGTGGGAGGTGAGTACAGCAGTCATTGTGCCGATAGTCGTGTCGGCCAATGGCTTAATAACCAATAGCCTCGACGAGCATCTGAGGAAGCTCTCGCTAGCCAGCTGGATCAAGGGCTTGATTCAGAAAGCAGTACATCTGGACACGGCGCGTATTGTTAGGAGGTTCCTCTCTCAAGAGCCCTGACCATCGGTAGCTAGGACCCAGTTCCCGATGCCGGTGGGCTCCTATTTTTTATATTTTTAAATGTTTTTTATATTGTTTTATAATAGCATATTCAAAAATGTAAATAATATGTGTATAAATGAATAAAGGAATTAAAGTAATAAAATTTACATTATTTTTTTATATTTTATAATGATTTAGTTTTTTTTTAAAAGAAATGTTTAAAAATATATAGACTAAGAAAAATGATAAATTAAGAAAATAATAATAAAAGAGATAGATCTCTTTTCTAAAAAGACTTTTGAGTTTCGCATTTTTCACACGAAATTTTTCTCTGATCAACCAGCGAAGCATCTTTCTTTGAGAAAGATTAAAATAAGGGAGAACAAAAATCCACTCACTTTGTTATATCTCCTCATCATCTCCAAGCAGATCCTGGAGATAGCGGGCTGGAAGTATGTCTGCTCCGCATCGATCATGATCCTGACATCAGCATCATTGGCGACCTTGATGATGTGGTTCAGTCGCCGCAGCATGTTGCGGAACATCTCCTCTTCCTTGGGCGAGATCTGGGAGATCAGTCGACGCATTTGACCGGTCTTCGGGTCGGGGACTCGGAAGGAGTCGGAAAGGTTCATGTCTTCGTCCAGAATGTTCGACCACGGGAACAAGTGGACGATTCTGGAAATTAAGGGTTTTTGTTAAGTTTTTTGCAAAGCTTTTCATAACGTTCGAGGTTTTTCATCTTGCTCTTCGGGGTAACAGGCGTATGTATGTATTTTTATTATGAAACTAGCGACCCGCCCCGGCTTCGCACGGGTGCAATGTTGTTCATATAAACCTTCTTGAATCACTCTATCTATTAAAAAAAACCGCATCAAAATCGCGTAGTTTTAAAGATCTAAGCATACAAAGGGACACACAGCGGAAAGAGACTTTGATTTATACTTTGATAATCTATAATTATATGTCTCGATATTTTGTTTAACCAGAACATCTTTGAGTGATTCGGCGACAGATTTGCAATAGTAGTGTTAATATTAATGTCATTAAATTATATCATCACCAAGAATATTACATCAAGCTGTACCTAGCATAAATATAGCACGTTTTAATGTTGTAAGAATTATAAAAAGGACAGGAGAGGATTCGTTAATTATTTAGCCTACAAAAATTCAATATTCATTACGCAAACATTAGCAACAAACGTACGGCACATCACACGGAAAGTTCGAAGTACTGAAGGAAATTAGCAATGGCCACGACTATACAGCATGTATCAGAAAAGTATGACGGATTTTTTTTCGCGGTTTTATCGTTTTTCATGGAGAAAGTTGATCAGTTTGATAGTCTGCACAATACTCTTAAACTTATTCTTGACTGGTCAACCCGCAATCATGGCGCTTGCATCGTCCAAATATTGGGAGCACAAAATAATGAAAAACCACGGAAGATATCTCTTAGGTGACATTACAGGTTTAGTTGTAAACCATGAAAGCTTAAAACAATACCTTTATAGATTCCACTTTTCTAATACATGATGATGTATGATATTTACATCTCACATCTCACTCACAAATATACCTACTGCGAGCAAGAGGCGATAAGATTTGTGAAATGACAAATCGCCAATTGGTGTTTGTGTCTCGCTTTATAATATCGTGTGTGAGAGTGAGAGGGAAATAGCTGAGCAGCCTTCCAATGGCATTTTTTACGAAGTATTGTAGTAAACACACTAGCAACATTTACGAGACAGCGCTTACAATAACGTTAAAAGATGGCGCCACTGACCGGTCCCATGGGAATATGTGGACCACACTGAAATTATCAAACGTAGCTCTGAATACTGTATCAGAGTATGGCAACTCAAAAATAGTTTTGTAATAATGCGTTGCTCTTTTTATTCTTATTATTTATTGTCTTCATCTGCCTAGCCTTTTCCTAACTATTTTGGGGTCGGCTTCCAGTCTAACCGAATGCAGCTGAATAGCTGAATACCAGTATTTTACATGGAGCGATTGCCTATCTCGCCTCCACAACCCAGTTAGTACTAGGTAATTACCCCTTGGTAAGACTATTTTTATTCTTTATTGTAAGATCACAAAAATAAATAAGCATTCAACAATTTTTGCAATATTACAGTTTATGTACTACCGACTTGACTGACGGCCGATCACTTTCAACCTTATATCTTATGACATAAAGATAAAAATTAGCAGACCGTCAGTGAACTCGGAAAAATAAAAAAAAAAATAAAAAATATCTAACTACAATTTTTGAGCAAGAAAGTAAAATTGTGTATCATGCAAAATTAATAACTTTCAAACAAGAATACGGTGAAGTTTATAAAATCGTATTTTTTTTTTTTTTGATGGAACGAATACTGGTTCAGTTAAAATGGTATATTGCCATAAAATTAAGGATAACAACAAATAATTTGGGAAAATCTTAATTTTATTCCATTGTCCTCAATTGTTGGAAGACATGCCACCGGCATGCGGCATCCAAAAATTACACGGAGACAGAAGGGTAACACGAAATCAAATCCTTTTTATGATATGGATTTTTGAGGATGTTATGAACAACAGAGGTGACAGAGTTATTATATTATTTACTAGGTTTTGCACGCGGCTTCGCTTCCGTTATGTACGGGCATTAACCCGGGGGAACGTTGTCAATTTAGCCTATGACGGGATACTGTAGAGAATTATCGGAATACGATCAGTAGTTCCGAAGATTACCTCTTTATAATATTTTATAATATATATATTATATATTTTCTTGAGTATAGATAGATTGCAACATAGGCTAGCTAAAACTGTACCACAAATTTTGGATATTTCGTGAAATCCTAAAAAAGTGTCGTAATTTTCGTTCCACAATTGTGGTCTACTCACCCCTCCTTATCCGAGGTAATCTTCTTCATGAACTCCTGGACCTGGGGCTTGGAGCTGTGGTCTCCGAAGTAGCGCTGGAAGTCCTCGATGGTCTTGTGGTGTGTCAGCACGTTGCCAGTGCCGCCGCCAATCTGCTGCATGTAGTTGCGGGCACGCATGATCACTTCTGATAGTTGCAGCTGCAAGGTACAAGGGTCATGTTAATAGGATTGTATACTTTAATACTTTTAGTAATAAGGTTGGAAAATGAATAACCGCGAACTTTGCCAGCTGTTCATAAGCAGCCTATACCTACCGTTATTGTAAAAAATGAGTCACAGTATCATCTTTTTAGACTACAAATAAATGAAATTAATATGTCTGTCTGTAATTTCAAAATAACCGCTTATTACTGAATGCATTTATGAAAGTATACTTGTTACTTGTGTATTTATAACAAAAAAAGCATTTTTTTACACTTCGTCGTTCTGTTTGTTTTCGCTAATCTCCGAAACGGCTAGACCGATTTTGATGGGACTTTTATTGGAAGATTGCTGATTTTATAAGGAGTAAATAGGGTTCCGAGCAAAAAAAATAAAACCCTTGACGTTGTTAACAAAATCCTATTCAAATAGGGAAGTAATTTTTTTTTATAATTTCCCGCGGACGAAGGTTGCGGGCAACAGCTAGTCTTCAGTCAAATCAGGCTAAAATGTACCTACTGCTGGGAACACAGACCTCCTTTTCTAAGCGAGGGCGCCGTACTCCACCAGGCGATTCCTGTGCGGATTGGTAAGGTGCATATGTCTTCCAATTTTTGCTGCTAGGATGCCAGTTTCCCCACCATGTTTTCCTTCACCGTTTTAAGAGTATTGGTGAAGAATGAAATAAATTAGACGAAATAATGTGCTTGACTGGGTTCGAAGGTTCGAATCCCTGTCTAGCCTGGCTGTTGGGAGGCCGTTCTATTGTTAAGAGGGTTCACCAGCAAAGTTGTATTTCATCACGGATAAGAGGATTCATTATTCAAGATCTGTTAAAGACGAGCGTCGATTGAGTGGGCAGATTTTTTCTGCAGAATGACCATTTAGAGCAAGGAATGCTAATTGTTTTGCCCGCTAGCCCACACACATGAGGAACTGCCATTTCAATCGATAATTGTCTCGATATAATCGTTGTTTTTCCATTCTATACTGGAAACCATAATAGAACTAATAAGTACTAAGTGGAAAGTAAGAATGGCCACAGCTCTAACGACACATTCGTAATAGGCTAGCCAGAAATTAGTATTGTCTATAATTACACAGGCTCTGGATTTATGGTTATTTCCCTTCACAAGAGAGATCAACGTTTATACACATTTAATCGTTGGCCGTCAGTAAATACATAATTAAAACGAGCGATCTTCTCCTGCCTCGCACGCGCCTCCTATTGGTTCCAAAACAATCCTATCTTTCACGCTAAAATTAATTGAAATCGGTAGAGAGGTTTCGGAGATTAGCGTGTACGAACATAATAACATTATACAGAGTGTAAGGGACAGCCCTCCACAGACTGATGGAGTGAATTCAGTATATCATACTACTAGCGACCCGCCCCAGCTTCGCACGGGTGCAATGTTATACATATAAACCTTCCTCTTGAATCACTCTATCTATTGAAAAAAACCGCATCAAAATCCGTTGCGTAGTTTTACAGATTTAAGCATACATAGGAAAAGGACAGACGGGAAGCGACTTTGTTTTATACTATGTACTGAAGATGGTCATCTTAGTATGATATACTAAAATGACCATAATCATTTTTTGTACCGGTCGGTACAAGAAATTATTTCAGGAACGTTATGGGAATCCAATAAATTTCATTTGTTTTATTTCCTCATACGCAATGTATCGTTACCGTGGCAAAACGCACGTAGCGAACGGCAAGCGCGACGACGAGTTCGATGAACTCTGTAGCTAGGCAGAAAATGAACAGCTGATTTCACGCATATTTCGTTAAAGTATTTCAACATCCTTTATGTGTTTTTTTTAGCCATACTATTTACATAAATGGAGTGCTGCGTACAAGAAATGTAATTTTACATTGAATTATAGGAATAGTAACTGAAAATTAAAAACCGGAGAAAAATTCTGGTGGAATATGATTCAGAATAAGGAACTGAATGCACCCTGTCAGTTTGAGGCGGGCTGTCCTTTACACCCTGTATATTAAGATAATGTTCAACTTACAAGTAACTGTGGCCTGCCGAGGGCGGTAAGCTTGACTGCCATCAAACCTGTGCTTTTGGTGATGGCTGAAAAAAAGTTTAAAAGATAATTTAGTACAATTAAAAAAGAACTTTATCATTATACAGTAGAATCCAGACTCAAATGAAAATCCCGACAACATAAACTGACAAGTACGAGTCGGACTCGCGCACGAAGGGCTCCGTAACATTCTTTATTAAAAAAAAACACGTTTGTTGGATGGGAGGCCCTCCTTAAATATTTATTTTATTCTGTTTTTTGTATTTGTTGTTATAGCGGCAACAGAACTAATCATTTGTGAAAATTTCAACTGTTTAGCTATCACGGTTCATGTGATACAGCCTGGTGACAGACAGCCAGACAGGCCGACGGACTTAGTATTAGGGTCACGTTTTTATCCCTTGGGTATGGAATTCCAAAAATTAGCTTGACATTTTGGCAACATCGATTACTAACTTTATTAGTGATTGATGCTTGGCAACGAAAACCATAGCAGTTGACATGACAAGAGCATGAAAATAAGTGTTTATTTAAATCGAACTAATGCCAATAGAATTAGGACTAGTGACACTATTTTTATTGCTACAGCGATCTCACTTCTAGATCATGATGCCCTGGTTGGCGATCAATCAAGACCCAAACTCAAGTGCGGATATACCAATTTAACAATAGTGCTCGACGCAAAAAAACATCGTGCGTTACATAATAACATTACGCGTTATTTGTCATACTTGTTGCGAGAGGAAGATCACATGAAGTTGTATGAAAGATGACGGATGAGATTGTATGGATTCTATACAATGTCATCCGTCCGCGTGGGGTCCGGGGTCCAAAAGAATTAGGTTAGAGACAGGAGGATTATGATTTATTTTGTCATGAAGCTTTCAAGGACTAATTACATTGATTTAAAAATTCCACTGACAAAAAGCTGACATATTTGAAATTAATCATAGTTGGTTAGAATTTGCCTATAGAAGTGACGAATGGCACTAGCGCAAAATTATCGTATAAATCGTATTAAGTCAAGCACTTTAAGAATAGAATAAAGAACAAGAAAGAAGATAGGCCTTTTTGATCGTTTGTAATCAATTTTTCACCAGTAAATTCGGTCCATGTCCATTAGGAATCAGTCACAGACGAAAATCAACCATTTCCCCACAACCTAAGGTCTCAACTCTCAAACAAACAAATCCTCACCAGCAACAGCATCAATACTCTTCAAAAAAGCCTCCATGTTCTTCTCGCAGGAGGCCTCATTGAGGTAGAAGTACGTCCTGGCACTGGTGACCTTGTACCGCCGGTCGGCGAACCTCTGTTCCACATGGTACTGCTTCAACTGACCTTCTTCTTGCTTGTCGCCACATGTTGATATTGAAGCACTGGAAATTGAGAAGATGAGGTTAGAAAACACCGTGAAGTGGGGCTGGTACGGGTTAAGAGTAAAGTTGACCTGGTTTGAGTTTAGATCCTTTGGTTCTGAATTAACTTCTAATTCTCTCTTGGCGGGTCTGAAGATTTTGGGGTCTTTTAAGATGTTTAAATCTCTCTTGGTGGGTCTGAAGCTTTTTGGGGTCTTTTAAGATTTTTAAATCTCTCTTGGTGGGTCTGAAGCTTTTTGGGGTCTTTAAAGATTTTTAAATCTGTCTTGGTGGGTCTGAAGCTTTTTGGAGTCTTTTAAGGTTTCTAAATCTCTCTTGGTGGGTCTGAAGCTTTTTGGGGTCTTTTAAGGTTTCTAAATCTCTCTTGGTATAAAACGAATATAACCTGCACAGTGAATTTCGTTCGTGTAAAGTTTCAGTTTAAAATAGGTCGGTCTAGTGGTGTTCATGTGTACCAAGAGCGTCTCTGTGTCTTGTTAGAGGACTTTATGTGAGCAAACGTGCTTATGTCCAGTCGCCAGCACATCAAGCTACTACAAACTGACAAATTGCTCCAAATTATTTTAAACCATAAATTGTTGAAGTTTACGTTCAAAATCGAATGGGAGAATTTGACAGTTTGTGTTAACTTGATGCGCTGGCGACTGTATCTTTTTTTTTTCTTGTTATATAAAACCTTACCTAGCTTATCAACCAACATTCATTAAACATTTCAATCATCATCATCTCTGAATGCTGAATTGCAATCACAGAAACACTCAAAACCCTGCGTACTACATCGTTTGTTCGCTATAAATACACATGTCATGCTCAGGAATTCATTCCGCACGTTTCGGGGTCATTATTTGTGTATTATGGATGGAAGCTAGGCGACTTCATAAAGAACTTGGTATTCCTACATGTCGTATGCTGCCAACATTATAATAATTTTGAACGACAACTGTTGTCGGTCGAGAAACATAGGTTTATTAACATTAGAATATTTTTATAATCCTATCATTGATGTTGCCTTGGATTTAGTGTCAACAAAAATTTTAATACTGGCGTGCCAGCGACAAGATGAAGAAGATTTTCTCTTTTACTTCTTAGTAGAACGAATGGTGTGGAACCAACAAATGCTTGATTAGAAGCCGAGAACCGGCAAACAAAGCGATGAATCGAGACCGACTGCAATGGTCAGCCCGCCGTGTAGACAGACCATCTTTATTCAATGAAAAAATTGCTAAATGGACCAAACTTACAATACTAGAACTAGAACTTAAATCTCACGAGAAAACCTTCAGTCAACTGTATGAACTTCCGTTATTAAGGTAGTGCTCATATAAATTTAAGTATGTATATTTATGCAAGACGCTATAAGGAGTTTTCCCATTGGAAAAAAATGGCCAACTTCCATAATCTGATACAAATTTTCATGACCCAGCGTGCCTTGTCTGTCAGTGAATTTAAGATATTTATTGATCGATTAGTTCTATGACTTACACCATTCACGACTCTTGGCAACTGCAGTAGTCTTTCATCAATTGATGACACTTTCATTGCTATTACATAACATGACGGTTCACATTCGTGAACCGTGAACCAATCAGATTATGCAATTACATTGTGATCGACGGCGCAGTAGCACAGGCAACGGGCCAAATCCACAAAATTCAATTAGGGGAAACGTCCGACTTTTTGCCCCTTTGGTCCAAACTTTGACCAAACTAGACTAGTTTGTCCATATTTTTCGACTGAATATTTGATTTTTATTAAAAATCTTTTTTTTTGGAAAAAAAAATAACTGACTTCCAAAATAACACCAAAAAGTGGAAAATAACATTACTTCCAGCAGTCAGTAACTTTTTTGCGACCGAAGTAAAGTTATTTTCAATTTTTTGGAAGTCGTTTATTTTTATCTTCGAATTCTAAAACGGAGGAGATTCTTATTAAAAAAACAGCCAAAAAAACCTCCTTTTTAGAAACCGGTTAAAAATATAAAGGATTTCTGAAAGAAAGTAAAATCTTTAGACGTTTTCAATTGTTTATGCCAGGATTTTTAAATTTCGAAACGGTAGCCCAAACTACAACTGAATGAGGCTTAAGATCGTATTATAGTGTCATTGGGGAATTAGGAGATCGGAGATACGACACTAACTGAATACTCTAGGAAGCCGGCCTACATGAATAAGTACGGGGTCATGCAAAATAAATAAATCCCTTCAATCTGAGAGCGATTTAGATGATTATTTAAACAACGAAGAAGGAGAAAATATGTACCTCGAAGGTATATATTGAAATACTTCAAAGCATATATATACTCATTTTCAACAATTTCATCTTTTACCCCTAACTGCAAAAGTAATAGTTCTTTAAACAGATTGCCGACCAGCTGAGATTAGATCCAGATAGATCTCATTTTCCTATGAATCACTAATATAGTCAATAAACATGATCTCATATAATTATGTAGTAAATTAATAATAATCATTCTATTAACGATTCTTCAACTCCCCTCGAAGTTCATTAACCCATTTTCTTAACAAATGTTTAGCATCCTCAACTTAAAAATAAACTGCTAAGAATCCACTTTCACTATCAAATTTTTGGCACGATTCATTAAAACCTACCCAATTCAATATCAACCTAATTTCTTTAAAAATACGGTGCAAATTAAGAAGATAAAAACAGAAACATATTTGCATGCTTTAGTCGACGACTTGACGTATCTAGGTCATCTTATTAGTTCATTGAAAGTTATTTTCGGTTGCGCTTTCTCCGGTTTTTTTTCTACACTGCTGCAAAGTATTTGGCAGAACCAATATGTAGGTTAGCTGCTACGCATACAATTAAGTATTTATAAACCTAGACTTAGTACCTTATAGTCACCACTGATTACTAGTATTACAAGTTCTTTTCATCAAAAACCAGACCATGGTTTACTTGCTGGAGTGACCAAAGTCCAAAGTAACCCTACAAGACACGTATAAAAAGCTATTGGCACCTCGATTTACATGGCCACCTACAGGGGCCAAATTAACTTCATGAGACGTACAATCGAATAGAAGAGAAAATAAAAGAACCATTGGTTAGAGAACCAAAAATTTGATCTTTTGGTATAGGCCGGACTTCTAGGTGGCGAAATTTTGGGTCAATACGATTTAATATCGTGCCAGCGACACGGAGAAATTGAAGATCTATGCGGAATACGATATATTTATCCCGTTGTAAGAAGTATCTTTCGACGGACCAATACTCAGGACGTTCTAGCTATTTCGTAGGTTCTGGTAATACCAAGGTTCCATGAAGGTTGCTCCAAGGCATGCATGAGCTGCTTCTCATTTTTGTCAGTCAATGACCTGCTCATCAGTCGCAGCCGTCATTTGGGTCATCTTGAACATTTTTCATACCAACTTTTAACGTTAAAAATCAAACAAATATAAAACTACCCACATCAAATTCACAGAGCATCGACCCACATGACAAATAGTGAAGATATATTTTAATGTTCTCTTTCTTGCTTAGTCACGAACATGCGATTTTTTAAAGCGTTTGTCAATGTTATTATTATAGTGAGGTTTTATTGACACGGCGCCAACGCAGGTTTGAATTAAAATATTGACTCAGTAGTGATAGTAGAAAATCTAACATCGTAGTCTTAGAGTATACTCGCTGACAGACAACGCACATCTGAAGCTTCTGGGTCCAGAAGCTTAAAATGTTTGTACAAGAGTTCCTTAAATTGTATTCCTAAAGTCCTTCAAGAAAAAACCCTCCTTGACTGCTCTAGAAGGATATTTGAAAAATTGGATGATAATACGGAAGCTCGTCATTTTCATGGGAAATCAGATCGGGTGCACGGCTTGTAAATCTATAATCCATTAATTTCAGTATTCAACTTTAAAACCAATCTAAGATGGTATCACTTTGCCGGGCTAACAAATTGGTGCCTGCAGGAGTTCTGCTGGTTATCCTCTCAACCTAATCACCATTCACGACAACTACACACCTTGATCATGACTCCCATATCAAAAGACTCACGGACATTTAGATATTATAAGCTCTCGCCTTTTTCCTATGGGGTAAGCATTTATTAATACAGATTCTGTCTTCAGGACTAGATTGAGGTGTAGAGTAGAATATAAAAAACCCGACCTGCTGCGATCCTAACATACTCATTTTACTTCGTCCACTTTCATACACGTAGGCGTTTACGAGTACTACGCATTTGACCTTTCTGAAGACCGACCATACTCGTACAATACGTCAGAAAGTCATTTTTACTAGTTTAAATATATTCACAAATTAGATAGTGACGTCAGTTAGGAGTGTTCTCATTTGTCGACTTAATCGAATGAAGCCCTATCTAGCTTCTGTTGTAATTACATGTTGGATATTGACTTATGCCTACTTGTCAGTACGTTGTAGAAAAGTACAAGAACCTATTTGTGAAAAATAAGTTTTGATATATTTGTTAGACCATAAGGGTCTATGAGACTGTATGTAAGCTATAAGTAGGCCGTGTGTGATAAAAAAGAATAACAAAAAAAACTATTTACCTGATACCTACTTCAAGATAAAAGTAACTAGATACCGTATTTACTTTTATGACAAACAAATAAAATACTTTGTTAAAAAACACTATGTAAAACAAATACAACTAACATACAATGTTTCACATAAAGAAACCATTTACAAGAACAATGATCGAACTAAAATGTAACAAGACAAATAATTAAACGATCGTGAAAACAAAACGCGAAGGTCAACCATAATAAAAACGTCACACGTCAAATGACGTTATAATGACAGTTACATAATTACAGCTATCACATGTCAAAAATACCTTGTCGACGGCTATCAACGAGTGACAAGGCTCAATGAAACAGGACCTTGGTCCACAGATATTTTCGTCACGCTACACAAAACTAGTGAAATGATAAAAAGAAAAAAAATAAGACCCGGCAACGACTAGGTTTTGAAAATTGCTTGATTGTTTTAGTAGTTCCGTCAATCGCTCACTGGTTAAACTGCCACTGAAATGAGGGGGGAACGGTTTAATCAAAATATTAAAAATAAAAAGGATTAAAAATAAACTATCTACTGGAACTGGAGTTCAGGAAGTGAAATTCGCTCCAAAAAGGTTGTTACAAACAAGATACATGGAAAAGGATAGGAAGCTATCGGACATATTGCCACCATTTACATGCAATGTGTTGTTCTTGACCTACGGCGATTCGATAATTTAACAAAATCATACGCGATGAGAATGAAAATTACGTCCAAGATCGAAACGCTTTTTGATTAAAATTTATATTACAACGGTTATTAGAAAAACGTGACGTCTATTTGTAGTAAAGACAAAGTAGCAGAAGGTTGGTCATTATCACAACAAAGACAACACACGATAGGTAAACGTTTTTCATGACGATCGCTTAGCGCAAGCCAAGGCGTTTGTCACTAGGCCTCTGAAACGCGAGAATGAGGAAGAGTTTTAATTTAAAATTACCAAAGGATAAGCGAGTAATTGCTGTTTCTACAAATATTTGTAATCTTAATGAGAAAAAGTATGACACATAAATAAAATATTTTGCATACTACATATTTTGTATACAATACTGCCATTTTCTATTATCTTCACAGTTCGCAAATAGTCCCTTTTTTGCCGTATTTTTTTCCTCATTCCTCTACGTTGCGTTGTTGGCCTCAGCCATCATGGTTCTCGTTCGGCTTACGAGTTACGTTTGATCTTTGCCTTGAAATGGTTGCCATGCGAGGCACACGTCATCACGTAAAAGGCCGTAACCGATATACGATGAAATTGTTGGCGGTTGACATTGTGAGTGGCGAACACGTTTTTATGAGTTTTTAGTAAAATAATGAAATGGTTGACAATACACAGTGTAAGGAATATCGAGACAAAAACTCTGAGCATCGCTTCAATACAATGAATCTGAAGCATGGAAATTTTCGTCGGTTACAAAAAAAAAAACAAGTGTCCCATATATTTTGACTTTGTAGGTAATTAGGTACTACACTGTTGTATGGAATATCTGTTTTTTTGGTATGAAAAAATATTTTTTAAATTAGGTATAACGAAGGACATAAGATCTGTTAAAATCATTTACCATGTATCGAATATTTTATCATTGCGTTAAAACTAGGAGATGAATTGAAAAGTTACTTTCTGAAAGTCTGAACAAATCTTTAAATCTTTTGTCAAATCTCATGTCAAGTGATTTGATTGATTATAAATTATTATTTCCGACAACCAATCAGCAGATAACGTGGGACGAATCGATCTGTCATCAACGGGTGTATAAACGTTATTTGGCACGTAGGACCGTCAATACTTAGGCTTAGACTTGTTCCCGTCTGGTTGCACTGTGGAATTTAGTTTGACGGTTGTGTGACATTGACAGAAATAATGTCAAACCATAGTATGTCCTGGCGCTCGTACCAATACCTCATAAAGCAGGTGAGACAAAGATGGAGTAATACAGGACATCTAACCCCATTTCTTTTCACACTAAGATTAAACAATTCTGCTATAGGAGATCATGGCAATGGTCTGGTTTAGTTAGGCAGTCACTCCATGTAAAACACAGGTATTCAGCTGCACCCGTTTAAACTGGGAGCCGACCCCAACATGTTCGGAAAAGGCTCCGCAGCTGATTGTAGTGGCCTGGTGGCCTACCATGACGTCTTAAAGCAGGAGTAATTCCAGTGTGGGAAAGAGACGGCGCTAGACGACCTGTAAAGCTCTTTCTCTTTCCCACACAGGAATTACTCCTGCTTATGACGTCATAGTAACCCCCTGGTAACGTTTATACTTACATCTCCGACCAAAACTTTGTCACTACATACATTTTAACACACGTAACATTTTAATTATTCTCCGTCAGTTTAATTACAGTCAATTTTCAAATAGAAAAGAGGTGTCACTGACGCTAAGTGTCTGAGACGTTAAATAATTTATTTCAGAACGTGTGGTTTTACATGTTCTTTTGTCATTCATTCGTAATCGATACCTACATAGTCGACATAGTCACTACATATTTGTAAGTTACTGTGTTTTTCACTGGTGAAACATTTACATAGAACAAGTTCTAATATCTATTTTTCTCTCTCTTCTATTAAATATTTTATCTCGAGACCTCATTAGACAACATGTTTCTTATGACAATGTTTCTGTAGTCAGAACGCAACAGTATACAAATATGCATGAAAAATCGGTATATTCAAATTGTTGAACGTATTACCCAATAAAAATAAAAAAAAAATGGTAATTCGGTGATAAAAGTTCACGCGATCACGAAAACTTTACGAACCCAATATTTTTTTTTTTCAATGCACACGATAAAGATCGAGACGTTGTTATTATTGACTCAACTGTTATTCGTTCCACCCTATGAACAGATACATCGTTAAACTAACCCCCTGGTTTCCGCTAGCCTGATAAAATCAGCTGTCAAATCAAATGAACTTGATTTATCGACAGTACCTTTCCATGTATCAGTCGACCAATCACAACAGTTTACATAAGGCACTACCATTGGAATCGACCAGGCTCCCATAAAACAGAGGATCCAAAATACACGATAGTCCCAAGCTCTAAGAGACCTCGCAGAAGCTTTGTATAAAAAGAAAGCTTGCTAACAACTTTTGGTTGATGCAGTTCGCAAGTTCTCTTAACTTTTAATTAATAAAAGTAATACAATGTTGTAATGTAATAATTACCTCACTTCTCGCTTCTCAGCCTCCTCCTGTGACAGATCCTCCTCTACGGAGTAATCGAGGATCGACTTCACTCCGAAGGAGCGCAATCTGAAATGTTAAAAACGTTAATATAAGTTCAATGTTAATCAATCTGTTTCTTTTTCGCGAGATTTTGGACCTACCAATTTGTGACATAGGATTATTATATTTTCTGACATAGGTGTGACAAGGATCTATCCGACTTATGACACTTTAGGAAATAGGACGAATCACAGAGACTCGTAAACTCAGTCAATTGCCGATTGAAGTAGAACAAGAAATAACTGTAGAGGCTTTTTCATTATTAAAGTGATAGAACAGGGTTGAAGAAAGTCAAAGTCATTTAAATGGCACATAGACAATTTATATTATAGCCACCAATAATGAAGCCAAATCAACATACGATAGATATATCATCGATAAGAAGGAGAAGAAAGCTATTAATAAAAATCGCAGTCCCATATATTTGTAGATGATGTTTTTGCTGACAGTGAAACTCTTTAAGGCAGCTATGATGAAACAATCAAGAAGAAAATATCAAACCGACTTATTCAATTAAATCTCACAGCTCGTTTGTTACCATGCAATGAAACAACAATTAAAATCCGTCATTACTCATGCGTTATTGCTAATTGCAGCTCGTAAACTAATTATGTTTGTGTTACACGTTACTATAATTATTACGGTCACAGAGATGGATTAATCATGTTCTTTTTTCATGAAGGAAACCCCTGAAACCACAGATTTTATTCTTGGCCTATCGAGGGTCTGATTTAATAAATACCTTTCTAACATACATTTTACTTTGTATGATGATTTGAAGGATGGTTAGGGTCTTCCTCTTGCGTCTATTCCAATTCGTTTTAGATCAGCTATAGTGCATCCACATCGCCCATCATTTCAAAACTTATTAATTTCTTTATTTGATATTTTACCTTTCCCACAATCCTTTAAATTATATTAAGGACCTTTCTTCTTACAACTACGCATGATGAGGATTCTACACTTATTTTTTTCGGATAGGAAATCATCTAATAACTCCTCCCGCTCTGGGCTGAGCAGGAGGGAGTGTCAGAACTGACTAAAACCCATCCACGTTCCTTCTTTTGCCCTTTGTGTTCCAGGGCCGCGGTATCTTTTTCGAACAGTCCCGCAACCCTGGCAGGCATCGGTCCTTTCGGACCCCTTCCTGTTTGCTGAAATCTCTTTGAGGCGCGCGTGGAATACGAACGCTCCGTCGACACGGCCTGTCGTCATAAGACGGACGGACGGCGAGTTAGCCCATTACTCGCCGTCCACAGGCCTGCGAGGATTCTACAGTTGGATCGAACAATTCACTATCTACTGAACTTCTTATAAGGTAGGGTATCTGTGGAATTCAAGTTACTTCACACCATCTCGCAATGTACCCTTTTGGTGGATTATGATCCTAGTGTCCCAGAAGTGCGAACATTATAGGCTGATTATACTTACGGTGTTACCACACCAATGGATCAATCGTCGGTGGTAGAATGGATTAGTCGACGTCGATCGATGGCATCGACCGACGATCGATCGATTTGTGTGGTAACACCCTTACCTACTTTTTATCTATGACTTATTACTTAATTACTTCATCTATTAATTAAGCTTCATTTTCAGGAGTATATAAGGATGGCGTTCTATGGTTTCTGCCTATACCCAAGCCGTGAGTTTTATATGTATGTTACCTCTCGATGGTTGGTTTGATAGTGTTTTGATCCTCGCCCGCAACGAATTGGCCGTAGAAGGTGGCTTTCATGAATAGCTCGAACATTCGCTGGCCCACCACCTGCCGCATCCGCTTCATCAACTGGGGACACGGAGAATATTGACATTAGAATTTTGTTTAAAGGTATTTAAAGGATGGTGGAGAAGAGCAAGACATTAGTCCCTGAAAAGTTTCACAAAGGGAGTGCAAATGGTGCCAGTGGAAATTTCACAAAAATATAATAAGCAGTACGGTTTAAGTCGACAATTCACTACATTGCACTCCATCTTTCAACCCAAAATACTATGTTTTAGTTCAGTTCAGCGGGACTTTTTCTTTACGTCCTTCCTCTCAATTACACCTCTACTAATCCCTTCGGGATTACCAGGCGTGTTGTTATGTTATTTACTAATAACAGTCTAAATTCAAAAGCATCATCGTCATCAGCCTACAGCAGTCCACTGCTGGACATAGGCCTCCTCAATCGTACGCCACTCAACTCGATTCTCAGCTACTCTCATCCAGTTGCCACCAGCCACCCTGCGACGGTCGTCACTCCACCGAGCCTGAGAGCGTCCCACCTTACGTTTTCCGATTCGCGGTCTCCACTCAGGAACACGTCTACCCCAACGGTCATCGGTTCTACGGCTAATATGACCGGCCCATTGCCACTTCAGCTTACTTATTCTGTGAGACAGTCCACCAAAACGCCCGCCCGACACTTCCTAGTTTCCTGCTTCCTAGTGTAGCTGGAAAGAAGTCTAAGGCTGCGCTCATAGTGCAAAACCTTTTGTATCGTTAAGTATGTATATAATTCCTTATACGTAAATGGCGTGCTAGTAGGTAAATGATGGCAATAGTAGAATACCATTAGTAAGTAAATATCACACATTTACAGACATTAACATAAACTTATTCCATTATTTCCACATTAACGTCACTCCCATTAATATTATTTACTTCAATCTCCTTCAATTTAGATAAAAGCCCGCGTTTTCAAACAAGTATTTTTAGATCGAATTTGAAAGAAGTAATGTATAAAAGTAGCCATTACTTTCCCAAAGTTCTACGGACTACTATGTCTTCAAAAAAGTAAAAATTACGATATAGAAAAGTTTGGAGTTGTTAATGGTTATATAAAAGCAGGAAAATGATTTTCTAATGTCTATATTTCATGTAGATGTGCAAATGAAATTGATAATCTATCTGAGGGAATAGAGGGTCTTTAGGGGGTAAATTACCTGTATTGTCACGTTAATGATTTGACCATAGATAAAATGTCAGTCAATCAGCGGTAACGATGATGGAAAAATTAATAAATTAAACTTTGGAAAAGAAACAATAAAAAAAAAATAGGTTTATCTATCAACATTGAACACGTATACAAAGTCACTAAAGGTAACTAACTGGTTTGAAATTTAGCTGCAAGATTTGACCAATACATACTAATAAGTGAACAACTAACTAGCAAGGCAAGAATAAAAGCCGATAAAAATGTATTGAATTGATTAATGCTATCGGAAGCTTATGTCGATCCCATAGAAAATTGTTGTAGAAATACGAAACACTTTGAAAGCGACTTCCACCTGTTTCCACTACCGCTATGTAACGACATTACTATAGATAATATTTGTAAAGAACCTTAGAACAAATCGCATGTGACTAAAAGAGTGATGAATATAAACGTTGATGGATGGAGAGGGAGAGGAAGACTAAAGAAACGATGGATGGAACGTGTGAGGAATGATATGATAGATAAAGGAGTTGACGATAGCGTAAGGGTTGACAGAGGAGAACGGGAGAAAAAAAGTTGCGCCGACCACAGGTAACATGCGGCAAATCTATGGCATACCCTCATCGGGAGCAATCGCCTGTTATGTAACGGTTCAGATTTATTTGTTTCTGTACAAAATCGAATCTTGGATTTTATAATGATAGACTTAACGAAGACATTCGAGACGCATGACACTGATCTGCGATCAAACTACGTTCGATCGACAGCACTGTTGGTATGTATGCACCGACAACATTGCCATTTTCAGTCTAAACTCGCGGTATTGAGACAAAAACATAATCATTGTCAAGGTTATAAGAAGTCTATTTCCAGCCAAGCTGAACCATGATGTATACAAATATCATCCTTGATTGGTTGTCATAATACATATGTTCGCTTGATGAGAGGTGAACTTATGTCAGCTGTTTAAATACTGGTTCTATGCAAGTTGGTTTGCTGATGAGCATAAAAACACAGGTCATCTTCCCACGCTATATTTGCTAGTCACACGATTTATAATTCTATTTATATTGCTCTAAAACCTAAAATTCATTGTACCCGTTTGAACGTAGAGCTGTCTCATAGGATTCTATCTCTTTATCGTTGGCAGTTTAGTGGAATTGCCAATTTGCATTTTTGGCAGTTCTATCTAAATTAAGATTTAGTAATTTTCATGAAATTTTTACCATCTTCGTTATTCTTCCTTACATTGGCCAAATTTGTTACTTCCACTTCATCATAGGAAATCATTGAAGCCTATTTTAACTTGAATTATGGAATGATGATATAAAAATTTCGCAAAAATTCAATAGTCATCACAATTTAGAAACAGACAAGTTCTACTACGTACGGCTACGGGGTTCCGAACTTCTGCAATGCGCAATTTCAATTTTAACTGATTTGGAAATATTGCATGGCTTCTTCTTAAGACATGCATAATAATAACCCCATTTTAGCACGAAAATAAATATGGATGGAATCCACTTCCTTTCCAAACTCATAGTAAAATCGTTAATTAGTAGTTACTATAATTCCTAATCGTTGTTAAAAGATAACTTTGGAGTCCAAAACAGTTTGAGACGAATTTCTGCAAAGAAATTAAACCCGATCACCACATCTAAGAAGAAGAGCTCAATATTCCGCAACTATGATGACACTGACAGCTGACAGCTCTTGAACGCGGTTCACATGTTCTAATCACATTCAGTTTCCATGGTGAAATCGGCCCTTAGTTACAAGTAAACCTCGATACCACCATGTTAATGACGTCCACTCCTATAGCAAAGATTGCTCATTAATCATCAAGATAAGCTATTTTTATATGAACTCTAACGAGCATAGATCTAAATTTTCCTTCTTCACATATTATGTGAAAGCAAATAGTAAATTGAAAGTGTAAATAAATAGAGACACGAAGGTATTTGTAGTCGATGCCAAAACAGTAATTTGCGAATGTCCACCTTTACTTTTCTTGAGACTTTTAAATACAAATGGCAAATTACCTATATCTCACCGATCCACCAGAACTGGACTCAATTGGCGAATAGCGAATAACGACCATCTCCTCTTATAGACAGGAGGCCTGAGCTGAGCGAAGGCCTAGCTAGGCCAAGTAAACCAACAAACGCAAAACGAATGGCCAACGGAACCGAATCATTCAAGAGTAGCGACCATACTGGAAGGCGCAGGGTGAATAGGTACCAACAAGGTGGACTGATAACCTAGAGAAGGCAGTCGGAATCCTTTGGAAGAAGGATGGGTATAGAAGTTTTGATAATGGCGATGCTTGTGGAAGCTTGTATCTAGCAGTGGATGCCTTTCAACTCAATGATAATGATAAGAAACGATGGATCGACTGTGTGAAAGATGAATTGGCTAGAAATAAAGAGGCTCATGTGAAGATAACTAGCAATAGAGAAGAATGGAAGAAGAAAACATACTGCTGTGACCCTAAATAAGTTGGGATACGAGCGGGTAAATGACGAACATGATGATGATGTAGGTAGGTATAAGTAAACGATAAGCATGTGCAATATGAAACAGGTGTAGAAATGGCGGGGGCCGGTTCTCTCAACAGAGTAGCCTTGGCAATGAACATATAATGAGCTTGCGTCGCTCAGTCGCAGTATGGAACAATATGACTCATATGAAGATTTCGCATTCGAGTTACTGTTATTTTGAGCACTTCAGGACGAAAACTACTGAAATAACTACGAATCTTATTAGTAAAGCTAGTTGGAAAATTCTTTTTGACGCTGTAACTCTATTGGTTGGATTAAGGCGATGAAATTGAAGTCAGAATTGTTTTTGGGTATAATGTATCTAGGATTTGAGGACAAACGTGGCGCAGAAATTTGTTTTTAACCGAGTCGTATCGACGGATAGTTATTTTCTAGTGCAAATTGTACACCTAAAATCACAATGTAATGACGTTTACTTTAAAAATAGACCAAGATTAATAAAAAAGTCTTTGTCTTCATAGTAATAGGTACGCTTTGTCTGCTTAGTTCGATCATCTAAGCCGTCCTTCATACGACCTTACCCAGGGTCACATAGCTGACAGACGAAAACTTGATATGCGGATAAACAAACGTTGTGTTAAAAACTTTAAGGTTTTTTTACAACCGTTCTTGAGAGCCTCTCGAATACCGGTCGATACAATGCCAAGATGTGTACAGTAGATACCAAGAAAAGAGATAAACGGCTGAAAAAAGATTCAGGAGAAGCTTCACCCATGTCCTTACTAATAAAGCGTAAGCTAGTTACATCCAGATCAGATCTTTCTACAAGTAACTAAACTACTGCGGTCGTTGATCCCAAAAAAGTTCTGTGAAGTTCTGGTATGACATCTCTTATTTTTTTTTATTTTTTTTACTATGTTGACATTGTTTATTGTAATTTTAATTAATTCAATTTGTAGTAATGATGTTATAATTTTTCTATTTATTATTAATCAAGTTATGTTTTTTTGTTTACCTATCTAACTAATTTAAACTTTATGTTTTATGTAACACTATGAAGCTTTGTTACTATGACATTTTTAATACTTTAATGGTTTTATGTCTTAATGTGTTGACATTGTTTATCGTGATTTTTTTAAATTAAATTTGACTCAGTGATGTTATATTTTTCTAATTTATTATTAATCAAATTGTTAAACTTTTGTTTTATGTAACACATTCAGACATAATATTGTAACTGTATAAACGAAATGAAATGAAATAATAATAGATATATGTTTAATTAATATAATATTTAAATGTGAAAGTCCCCAATGATCTATTATATATATTGCAATATTAGTGTTAAGTTATCTTGCTGCGCCCTAACAGGGTAATGTACTCACTAGTTTTAAGCTTTTGCATGTAAAATTAGCTGTGTACATTGTGCATTATAGTAATAAATAAATAAATAAAAACACCAAATCATTTTTGTTTTTTTTTTGGGTTTCACTCGCTAATTTATTTTGACGTATAAACTAAAAAAGTTTGGTCGTTTTTGCCAACTTTACTTTTCACCTTGGCAATAATTTCTTACACACGTTTACATAATCTAAAACTGCGTGAAAAATTGCCAAAAGAGCCAAGTTTACTAAAACTAGCACTGTTTGAATACCGTGCGTCGGATTACGTAAACAAAATTCCATAAAACAAGATTGATAGGCAGACTACTGATATAGTAAGTACAGTAAACTGTTCGTTATTGGTAACAACAAGAGTATAACCTGGTCTCCTTTTCTATTAAAACTCCTGACCATGCCAGGCCAGCTCAAAGTCAGTGTTAACACCAACGTGAAGTCTACTATTCATTAATACAAACTTGTTTAGTTTGTGTCACTAATATTAGAACAAGAATTTGTGTGGTATACCACTAAAAACCCGACTACTGAAACATCACGCTATAAATTACAATCGGGGTTCATTTTTTTCGGTTTGTAGCTTAAGTTACCCGGACCATAGTAACGAATCGATTGATATATTATTCATCAAAATCGGATGAATAGTTTAAGCACTACGGAGGAACATACGTAAATGCAAACATACATACATAGACTGATAAAATCATAACCCTTCCTTTTGGCTTCGCCGTAGTCGGGTAGAAAGGAAAGTTTTTATTTTCTTGCAAGTCATTCCCAGATAAAAATATCAAACGTTTAGTCTTGTTAAACATTTGGTCATTCATTTTGTAGCAGTAATCGCAATGCTCAAGCGAACCGATTCATGGATCATGAATCGGTTCTCTTGAGCATTGCGATCACTGCTTCAGACACCTTTCTATAATAAAATGGATAGGATGACTTTGCGAGCAATAAATGAATTTTAAGGAATTAGTCACTGTGGTCCTAAAAAGACAGGTGTGTCCATTGTTCCTATTTTGGGCACCAGGTTCATAAAAGGATCTCTAGGTGATTTCAGACCGAAATCGTCTCAGTATGGCTGGCTGGCTGGATAGCATTTTGTAAATTACTGGCTATTGCGAAACAGGCATAACAGTAACAGCAATATGTTCCCACCTTGCAAAAATATCGACTTCACGTCCATGTTTTTTCTCTTATTTTGGCACGAAATACAGAAAATGTCACACGGGTACGCCTTTTGCGATTTTTTTCTGAAAAGTCTTCATACTCTGCCAAGATTCATCATACTATAACTAAGTATATGACTAGAAGATAGAATATAACACTGTGTTGCTAGGAGCTCAAGCTGAAAATATACGCATTTTTTCCGGACTTGTCGTGTTAGTGTTAGGTGACACAAACCGTGTCTCAGTGAGAGAGAATCGAATGTCATCTACAACGCGGGCTAAGGAATATAATACTTAGCTATCATTTACAACCCCAACTGACCTCACTCAACCACCCATCCTTCAACCCTCACTGGGTTGTAATCTCAGTGGCCTACTTCTGGACCGACACAAGAAGTAGATTGTCCCTTGCGACAAAATGTTTTTTTTTTAATTAAGTTTTTTTATATTGATCATGATTTACCATATTATAATGTATAATAAATATAATTAACCTTTAATTAATAATATAATTAATATTTAATTTACCTTTTTATTTTTTTATTTATGTAAATGGTTCTTTAGCTTTGACTTGATTCTTCGATGAGCACCATATTGGCTTCCTTCGATACTAGATAAGTACAAGGTAATTCGTACAAGCCAATACATCAGTAGTTACATTTTAGGACAGTTATTTAAAAATTTGATTGGTATCTAAGTAGATATATAAACAATGAATTAGACCACAACATATGATGTGTTTCAGTATACATCACAACATAGATTTTTGTTAACTTACAATGGTTTGGAAAATAATATTACCTGAATTAGATACTAGACCATACCAATACCAATTACCAGAATTGCAGGATTGTGTCATAACTCATTAGATAGGTATTCAATTACTCATAAAGACAAAGTGGAATATTCCTGAACTGATTTTGAAGAAACTTACAGAATTTATCATTCTCTCGATAATTGATTGTATGATTTTTCGTGTGAAAAATATAAATCACTCTCTAGACATCACTACAAGGTTTTGTCGTCACTTTTCTGACAGCTGTCATTTTTATCTGAAAGCTATAGGACTACAGTCTGAAAGAAAAATGAGTCAGACGAAATCCCTCCATGCCTTGAAAGGATGATCGGAACATTACCAAAAGATTTTGATTATATTTTTAGCGAATTTTATCAATACAACAAGAGGGAAATACCGACAGAATGATGAAGTTATTCAGTTTCATCAAGATTTTCCTCTGTCCGGTATGAGTAACTGAATATCTCTTTATTATTACACAATGTTATACAATTCTTTCGTTTATTTATTTACCTACACATTCTTTATATTTTTATAAATTAAAAAAAAAAACATTAAAAAAACAAAAAATATAGGTTTCTGCCGGATTTTTATAATTATTCTTAGGTATACAAAACAAACAAGAGAGCAGCGGTGGCCCAGCGGTGGCGGCCCCAACTTACGAACAATAAGTCGTGGGTTCGAACCCAGGCAGGCGCATTACTTTGTGTAATTTATTTCATCACCACTGCTCTCAAAACGGTGAAGGAAAAACATCGTGAGGAAACCGGCATGTCCTAGAACCAAAAATTCGAAGACATGTGACATCTACCAACCCGCACTGGGCCTGCGTGGTGGATTATAATCCACCACGCGGGCCCAGTGCGGGTTGGGTATGGGCTATAGCCCATTCCCTCTCATAGAGAGGAGTTCGTGTGTCCCAGCAGTGGGGACATTAAAGGCTGGTTATGTATACAAAACAAAAATGGTAATGTTATCAGCCTTTATAAATGACAAAATTTATGTCAAAAGGAATAATATTTATAGTGACACAAATCGTATTTTGTGACCTAATTAATGGTCAAAATGTGTAACTATTTACCTTGGACCAATGAAATAATAACAGATTTACCTTAGTTACTTATCTAGTATCGAAGCAAACTAATTATGGTGCTCGAAGAGGTATTTAGACTCATTGCCACACAAATTAATTTACCTTATGATATTGACTAACCAATATATCAACCCATTATTTTTAGGAAAAAAGAAACCTTATTTTTGGTCCGCTTTGTGCGTCTGACTCACAAACACATTATAAGCTGACCATGGCATACTATGAAATATAATTTACGCCAAAGAATAAAGTATTATAACATTATTCTGAAACAAATGCTTAGAAATATAGATGGGACTTCTAAATTGGATTAACGAGCGAAACTGGGAACAAAAGGTACTCCTATCGCAACAGCGTGAAAATTGGGTCAAATCTCGACGGTACAAAACAAAAGCATGTTTGAACTGAGACTTAGAGACGAATGAAAATTATTTGAAACTTCAGTCGAAGGTAAATAAAATTACACTACGAGTAATTGTAAAATAATGTGGTTATTATTAAGCTAGAAAATTAATTGACAGTCTTCCTGGGCTCCAACCAAAACAAACATGACAAAAAAAATGGAGTTATTATCGCTCTCATAATTGATGTTATGTTGTTTTCCTGATTGGGGTTACCATTTCAAAATTGTATTAATGAACATTTTACTTTTTAATCGTTCTTCTTTTCACACTCATTAAACTTTAAAATGAAATATCCTTATGTCAAAAAGGCCAAAGCTAGACATAGTAAAATCATCATCTTCATCATCTTCTTGCCCTCGTCCCATTCTACTTGGAGTCGGCGTAACACGTTTTCTTCTTCCATTCTCCCTTGTCAGACGTCACGGCACCATATACTCCTTTTTCTTGCATATCATTCCTCACACAATCCAGATATCGTCGAGTCAAAAACCTGAAGTGTCCGGACAAATCTAGAAGGATGGTATCTCATCTCTACTCTAATACCGATCAAGAAGATAAGATTGTCGGTATCGCTACCGCTACGATATTAACCAAACGTAATAGGTATTAGGATGATGTGAAATCTTGATGTTTACATTTTGACGACATGATTAGATATGAATGAATACGGGATAAACGTTTAGATACGTATACGAGTATCATCTATCTTCAACGATAGTAGCTGTCGCTGATTCGAAAGTGATTGAAACTTTACTTGAGGAATGGTTTTCGGAAAGATAAAAGGCGATTTGTAGGTACACCAGCTGGTTCCTGAAAGCCTGATTATCTTTAGGTAGAAATTGTTGAAGTAATCTTAAAGACAAATGAAATAACAGCATTGAACAACGGTCAACCATTAAAAAAACAGACCTTCAGAAATCCGGAGAAATTACACACACAACCAATTTCTTAGCTAACCTTATCTCGGGTATTCGGGTAAACCGAAAGAGCCAATCAAATGGAGAAATAATCATTAAAGTAACGACTAACGAGTTGATACCTCTAAAACCGCAAATACTCCATAAAACTTCTATAGATCGTTTCACTGAAACGGCTCTATAAGACGACGTTCTAATTCCGTGAGAAAATGCCCGAACCCATAGACTGTGACTTTGAATTGAGTTTCTTTAGAAAAGCAGAAAATTTCGCACGACTGTAGCTGTGGTGTATTTCAAAGCGAGTGCAGGCTCTGTGTAAGCTCTTTCGTTTTCAATTTTATTTCAAGACTTACATAATGGAGGTTTTGACGAAGAAGAAAATTTTCGCAGAGGCCAAGTCTTTTTGATAATTCAATATGAGCTTGAGGGGCCAATATTGGGCTTGAGTGTGAGCGTAATAAGATTTTTAGGTTAAGTAGGTAACAAACCAATCAATTATTACGACAATTTAAAACAAAATTTTATCTCAATCGGAGCTCTATTCAGCAAGCCAAGACATTTAAAAGTCCTTGAATGGAATTCATGAAAATAACACATCCAATACTAAAATCAATTACAATTAGAAAACAAAGAAACGTTATGCAACCAAAGTATCGGGAACAACACATATTAAGACAAGACTCATGCCAAAAATGCAGGAGAGTAAAACTAGGAGAATGGAGAAAAACATCTTAAAAACGGACGGTAATTAGTAAACCTGAGTGGCATTTAGAACCTGTAGATTTTTGGCAAAATTGATAGAGAAGTATAGATTTTGTTGCGATGCAAGATATATAAACATCAACGATGACGATGGAGAAGCCGTTGGTAGAAGCTATTGAGAACATTAATTACATGGAGCTTCAGAGGAAGCCAGTTTTAAGGAAATCAATGGGGTAGACAGAAGAATAGTATGGCAGTACCCACGATTTTTTGTTTAAATACCCACATAATAAGAGTGTGATTTCACTGAATGGAGAAGACACGGGTAAGGCGTATGTCTTGAAGTGGGCGCCTTTCGGTTTAGTGATGAATATAAATAGGAACGATGCAGGTAGGTATAAACATATTTAACATGTGTAAGGCACTCAATAATCTACCATAACCTAAGAGAACATATCAATGCAAACATATTCTGATTCATTCAATGCACGCATTTCTAATTCGACTAAAAATAATCGTGAAGAAATGCATAGCGTAGCGTCATGACCTTGCAGTATTTATAAACATATTATTCAACTGAATCTAGCAGACAGAAAGTCGGCTGGGAACACATAATTTAGAGCAAAGAGCTTTATAGCTTTGTTACCAACATTGGATTTAGATAGGTTGCTGCTAAGACCTTGAAGTTTTTTGAGCTAAAGCCATTAAAACAGCATTTGAGATGATAGACTAGTAGCAAAAAGTTGATTGTAAAGTATCGATTAAGTAGGATGATAAAAGATAATTTTAATGTAAATAGCTAATTTCCATACGAACGCCGAAAAGAATAGTAAATAACGCTCCGGAGTGAAATAATAACAAATGCTGACTAGTCAGAAACTTCATTTTTTAAGTAACGAATTAAAGTATATTCATTGTCAGACCAAGACTAATGCTATCTGGTCTTTTAATCAAATTCTCTATTTTCGAGAAACATAGCAAAATGCATCACTAAATTCCTTGCCAACTAGACACGATAAATAACACAATTTAAAGCAATATCTTCAAAAGGAACCGGTTTCGTGCCAATTTTGACGGTAACCCCCTAACTTAAGTTAAACAAAATGCAGATATAACCAGCTTGTCCTGACAGCTGATGATTCAAAGAATCAAAAACACGTGTCCTTACAAAAGCTGCAATGTGCTCATTCTTCTGAAATAGGCAAAGAAATACCGGTTTTGATGACGCGACCGTTTTTAACGTTTTTTTGCTAGCTGAATGGTGGACCAAAGTTTTAATTTTGCATCTGTGTGTAATTCGAATTTTGATACTCATCATTTCAACTCAATAGCATACCAAAAAGAAGGCCTTTAGGCTTCCGAAGACTCTTTTTAGTTTAACTGTTTTATGATACCCTACTATTTAATTTAAGAACTCTTAAGTCTTCATGCATGCATAAATAACTTAGTTCATCAGAATAGGAAAGCGGGCAGGTGCACTCAATGTTATGTTATCTTGATTGTTTGACAACTTCCTATTGTGAGAATGTTTGGCGTCCTTTGAGTCTATTGTGACTGTGACAAGCGACCTGCGAGATGATCTTGTTACTATCAGATTAGTATGTCGTAGTCTACCTATTTAAAATTGTATCGTATTATCCAACTCAGACGACTATTTACGGCTGAGTATCCTAATCTTTCAACTCCCTAACTCTACTACGACTCCTCTAAATCCTTTTTGATTTTGACTTTACTGAATTCTCTACCAAAAGAAGTACCTATCTCGATTATTTTCTCTATGATTCTCTTTTGTGTAACTATTTATGTCGTGTCCCAAAATAGTACCGACCCTTAGAGCACCAAATTTTATAGCTCAATAATTTGGTTTCTTACGGTTAATTTATGTTCGATTCATTCAATACGCATTTTAAAGCGATTGGCTATAGGTACTTAGCCCTTTTTTTAAAAGAAGTGTATTTCTTAAGGGTTGGTCTTTAGATTATAGTGAGTGTATGTAAAGCTTGCCAACTTACTGTTATGTCGTAATTTTAAGAGTCAGCATACATATACGTATTTTCTTGATACTACTTAAAAAATAGCCAGTTACACGATAGATGGGCTGGCAAGGCAATGCAATTGAAACCATGCCAAACTTTCGTTTGGATTATTTTCTTTGTCGAGTCTAGATCAAAAGCATTCTCGTTTTTATTCTCCAACCTTAAAACACGCATTGCCAAAATATACGTGGATAGAAATCTAAGTACAACGGCTGATTCTACCGTTACATATACACATCCACCAAATAACGTGAATAAAAATTGCGATAACGTTCAGAATAATAGTTTTATTGAGGTCGCTCACCGCTACTTCAAACTAATTTAGAGCCAATTTAATAGATCAAATTTGACATCTGTCAGTTTTAGCATAGTGAGGTGACCTGCTTTAAAATATCGATTAAAGTGAATGAATCGATACGGAATATGGACATAAGTGAATTGAATTCAGTTATTATGAAAACCGGCCAAGAGCGTGTCGGGCCACGCACAATGTAGGGTTCCGTAGTTGCCCATCAAAATATGCAGATTTGCCTCCGAACGATGATTTTTATTGTAATAATAAAAAATAAAAAAATACATTTGCAGTTGAAAAACCTGTGCTCCCATACAATGTTTAGGAAAATATGTTATCCAAGTACATTTTATAAGTTGGTCGACTATTACTCGTAAACTTGTAAAGCCTACTTAGCTGTACCTTCACACAACAAGTTTGATTTTTGCCTAAAATCGTAAATAACATCAATGATTTTTCTATTTAGTTATTTTTGTATTTTTATAGTTAACTAAAATAATAATATGTTTTATTATAATCACAATGTGGTTATTCATTTATGGTGAAATATTCCTTCACAAGTACATAATCATTGCGTTAGAATCTACTTACAAACTTTCAATTTTTTTGAGTAACGTCCCTAGTTTTTAAAAAGAAAAAGGGTTCACTGACGCAACATTGTAACGACGTTCTCTATAACAGAAATTGTTTATTATGTTTTATAGTTTATCAGTGAAAGTAAATCGTAAAATTACCTCCTTTTGTCACTATTACAATTAATATTATGTAATCGTAATTGAAAAAATTTAGCAATTGTGCAGTTCTAAGTTCTAAAAAATAAATAATATTTTATGCCCGCCGTTACAAGGTTACGTTGTCGAATTTTGATGAAGTGTCAAATGTGATCTATTAAATTGGCTCTATAACAGGTCACGGGGATTACGCTGCCGCTGGCAACATTCGATAAACGTAGATCAAAAAAATTCTTGCGGCTAGTGACAGGTGACAGCCCTGTGCCCAATACATCCGAAATAGAACTGTATTGGCCGCAGATAAGACTGAATTTACCTTGACACTGCTGTTTTTTTAGCTATGATGAATGCCAGTCGTCTTTTTTTTAACCGACTTCAAAAAGGAGGAGGTTATATGTTCGTATGTATGTTTTTTTTTTTACGTATTTTACCTGATTTCTCCCCCATTTGTGGACCGATTCGAATTTAAATGGGACCACCTCAGAAGTATTAGTATTATACTTCTGAGGTGGTCCCATTTAAATTTGGTAAAAATCTGATGCTGATCTTCAGAGATATACTATAGAACTCTTCAAAAATAGACGGCAAATCTGTCGTGATTGCTGCAATCGCTTGGATGTTTATGGTTTATACAACATCATGACGTAACATCACGCCTGTATGCTCTGAGGAGATACGCAGTTGTGTACGATACACCCAGATTTCCATTTATTGGGGATAAGTATGTATGTACGTATGTATGTATTGTTCATCATCTGCATCATTTTTCCAACTATTTTATGGTCGGCTTCCAGTCTTACCGGATGCAGCTGAATACCAGTATTTTATACACAACACAATACCCACGACATAAATGTTAGTAAAAAATAATTTCTAAAGCTATTGAGACATTTGCGTGTGGTCATCATCATGTCATGACGCTGAGCTAATGAAGGAAGGTACAACTCTTTAACGGTTAGGGGTTAGGTGATTTATTGTTCTAGAATAATGTATAGATAATGCGACTTGTTAATATTCGATAGTTGATTTCTCTAGAGACAACAGAGTGAGTGCTAGAAACTAGAAGTATTAATCATTTTAGCCGACTTTAAAAAAAGAACTGTTGTTGTTATTACACGCGTATTTAATAATGTAAAATAATGTAAAATAAATTCATGGCGACATGGGAACAACTAAAAATGGAAAAATAAAAACTTTTTTGCAAAAAATAAAACCGACTTCGAAAAAAAAAAACAATAAAAAAAAACAAAAATAACAAACCAAAACACAAAAAAGTGAAAAATAACATTAGCTTCAGAAGCCGGTGACAAAAATACCAAATTAATCAATTTATTTTGGTTTGTTATTTTTGTTTTTTTTTGTGTGTTTTTTTTTTCTAAATTGCATTACATTCCAATTTCTGCTCTAACCCTCCTATTAATAAACACAGACTAAAGTTATTCTAATTTTAAACCTTTGAAAATGTATGGTTATTCCTTTGTTATTCCTGGAGTAGTTTTATTCCGTGTTTATTAATAAGAGGGTAAGAGCGGTTATATAGGTTCTTAAATCGAGTGATGTTGTTTTAAGACGGTTAATATTCTTCATCCGTTTGCAAACCAGTTTCAGGGTTTTTATGGCTAATGCGAAGTTCATTGACAGCAAGAGTGCCTGTTAAGTAAGAGATCTATATTTCGAGCCCCCTTTTCTTTATTTATTTCGGTTTAATTTGTCATTGTTAGATTTACAAACTTCTTTACATTTTTCAATAGGTATAACTTTTAACCACACGTTCTCAACGGATAGCTTATGATAACAAAGACGTTATTTTTAAAGGGAAAGTTATACTTTTTATTAAATACTAATGTTATTTAAACATTGCAACGACTTAACCTTAGTTCTCATACCTATGTATCATGAGCTTGGTCACGCTCATACACTACACATAATATATATTCTCTATGATTGTAAGTTGTTAGTACAAAATTATATTTATATTAATTATTAATTATATTTGTTTAGTCTTCATCAGAAGATATGACAATATTTAGTATTGAAGTTAAACATTTAGTTTATTTAATCTTTTTTAATTAAATATTTTAAGTTATATGTTATGTATCATGAGCTTGGTCACGCTCATACACTACACATAATATATATTCTCTATGATTGTAAGTTGTTAGTACAAAATTATATTTATATTAATTATTAATTATATTTGTTTAGTCTTCATCAGAAGATATGACAATATTTAGTATTGAAGTTAAACATTTAGTTTATTTAATCTTTTTTAATTAAATATTTTAAGTCAGACATGGATAAAAGTAGACTCAAGATCCTATGCCGTCAGAATTACCACCGCTTTAGTTTGCATTTTTAATAAATTGGCAGAAAATACTCAGGACAATAAAAAGACACACAGGTCGTGAGGACATCCAACTGTCTCATTGACTCACGAAATATTCCGTGTCTTGGCGCCATATGCTCACGACTCCATTATATTGTGTCAGCTGATATGCCAGCCGGTCGAGCGGTCATTACCGCTGAAGTGCTAACAGTCGTTCAATTAGGATGCAATGTATAAAGATGTGATAACGTTTGATTAGAACCGAATGATACACGAGACGAGTTCGAATTTGGAAAGGCATTTGACATGATTGGCCATGTTCCTGGTAATCAGATACATGCGAGAAGCACAGGATAGGTCGATGTGGTGACTCATGGGGGAAAGCTATGACCGGCAGTGAATGTCTTTAACTTTGTCTTTAGGCTTAAATGATGTTGATGAAGATTATTGGCCGGTAACAAAACGTTCGCCTTTGACTATAATGTTCTTAAGTTTAAGCTACTATGATGTTATCATGTTACTGATAAAAC
Organism: Eugnorisma glareosa; assembly: GCA_947578425.1. Lineage (NCBI taxonomy): Eukaryota > Metazoa > Arthropoda > Insecta > Lepidoptera > Noctuidae > Eugnorisma > Eugnorisma glareosa. The sequence continues at coordinate 2,732,949 of OX387974.1, read as the reverse complement.
AATCTCCAATTTGATCGTTATCTTGCTTTCCCATATCGAGAACAGCTCATACTGTATTGCAATGATTACTGTCAGCAAGAATTGTACCTATTGGGTCGGTACAAAGGTGCTCTAGAGCGCGCTTGACACATTCTCTCGTTTTATGTCTACTCTTGTACCTATTGCTTTCAGCACTTGAAGTGAAAGGACTTTTTACGAGCCATCAAAATGAGAATGCCAACAAAATGTGTTTGATTCGTTTGTCCGTTTTGTCCGGACATGACAACTAGCTAAACAGCTGTCAAACAAGTCTACGCAATGGAAAAATGCCCACAGTATAACCAAAAAAACTGTAAAAATCTAAATCAAGTGCTAACATTTATTAGTCACGAATCTGAATAGCGCAGTATCTGGTTTTTTCTGTGTGCTCATGGTAAATATCTAGATTCTAGAAGAACCAGTAAGAACTGGTTTCGGATGGTTTTAATTCGCCAGACATGTTTTATTTTGTAGGATTTGCAATTTGCATTATGATAGTATTACTTGTCAGCCTGCATGTATTTTGTTTTATTACATTATTTCTTCAACTTTCAGCTGGAATTTCCGACTTTTTATTAACATGAAACTGGATAACAACTAGATGAACTAGATTAGTAAGTTATCGCAATTAGATACATTCAGTTACAACAACTCCAACACGGATCTCAAACAGCAGGCTACTTAAGCTCCTACTTTTGCGATTTTAAAATTATGTTTACACAATAACGATTTTCACTGTCAACAGAATACAAAAACCCAAGCAATTTTAAGCGAATTAGCGCAATTCGCAAACCAGTGAACGTAACGCTGTAATTAACCATAATCATGACAATGATAATTACAGCCATGAATCAGAGAATAATGAAACAACATAAAAATGTTCTGAATGGAAGAAACTATTGTATATTTAGAACGAATATTACTTCTCCATTCATTTCTTTTGGAATACACAACTTAAGAGGATAATGAGATCTGAGATTTATATTGGTCTGCGTGTAGGTAATCGGAGATGATGACTTTGGCAAGGATTTTATATTCCCCTTCATTGTCACCGAACAATTAAAACTGATTTGTAAATCTCAGTGTGTATTCCTTTGTGGCATGCAAGCCAATTCAGCGCTTGGGTGCGTCCAATTCGCACAATTATCGTAACGGTGCTCACATGATATTGATCCGTCATTGTTTTTTAATATTAATACACACTTTTGAGTGGTTGTGGTCTAGCACAATCGTCTTAACTTGCTACAATCTATTCAACCAATGATTTTCCTTGTGGTTACAAACGGTCAAACTCAGATGAATAAGTATTAAGATTATTAGGTAGAACTTGAGATTTTCATTGGGAGTTGAGACTTGTTTGCTGCACTGAACGTCAAATGGACCTGCACATCTTTCTACAAATTCCTTTAATCTTGAAGATGAACCTTCATAATTATGCATTTCCTTCTTCTTTCAACCACGGTTCTTCATTTTTATTTCGTTACCTTTTTATCAACAGTTTTCTTCTCTTCTTCCAGTAGATTTTTTTCTGTTTCAGATGTTTGTATTATGCTATCTTCAGTCATACTGTGGTTTTCGCGAATTTCTTCAACCCAAGATCTACACACAAGCATCTACGTCTTTAGCTCTGCATCTCTAGCTTTTGAAGTTTCCAGTCGTTCCCTAGCGCTTGATATACAATGAACGTATTTTAACGGTGGTTTTATTGTACCTATAACTGACCGAGCGAACTGTAAACATGTTTGACGCAAGCGAGGTCGCAGTGTAATGCCAGATAATGGATATTGGGATCTAGTTACCCTACATGTAGTATGTGAAGAGTGCAAAGAAACAAATCACCACCATTTCATCGAGGTATACAAAAGCTAAGGTTATGTATGGATCTGGTGGAATGCCTTAGCTGACTCGAGATATGATTTGTGACGGAAAATAAGTAGACACATTTAGTAATTTTATATTAATTACTATTTGCTTTTAAATTAACCAACTGAAATAAGCGCATTGATAAGCTATGCATAAAAAGATGTAGGTAGGTAGGTACTTATGTATCACAAAAAAAAGATGACTCCATGGTTTTCCACTAATCGCAAAATATGTCAACCAATTTTTCTTGGTTTTCCTGATGTTTGCATCAATAGGAAAATATGTTCAACAAGGTAGGTCTAATAGGTAAATTGAACAATGAGGCATTTAGGAAGATAAGACAGTACATTCAATAGACTAAGCATATTTTTGTCATGATTTATTTGATTTTACAAAATACCCAATGATCGTATAATATCCTTATAAACTGGTATTTCTCTATTAAACAAAGGTATTTATTTTATTTAATCATTTCAATAAAATAATATACCGATGCATAACCACATAAATCTTATATTTTCCTGATTTTCTGAGTTCAATACACCTTTAGGCTAATTATTTCACGTGCATTAAGCGTGGTGGTAAGCATCATCATCGGTATGTGTATTATTTTGTATTGTTATAGGTATTGTATATTATGTAAAAATAATTTGTACCCACAGAATTAGCAATACTCTAATAGAGCTGTCATATCAACTTTGGTGGCCATCTACGTAAGTCTTATTTTTTTTTATTTGTTATTTTTAAAATACTTATATTATAAAAAATACTATTATTTTCACATTGTAGCGATGTCTACCAACCTGTCTACAAGACAGTAATCAAATTACTTAGAAATTTGTCAATGTACTGTAGCTGTCTACCTTCTTACGTCAACGTACTAAGAGCATTATGCAAATAACTATCAGTTTAAACGTGTATTTTATTAAAACATATTTACTACTGACTTTTCGGAACGTTTTAAAGAAAAAAAAAAATACGGTTACATGAACTCACACCTTATTCGCATGGAGCTAGATAGACACTATAGAACGTCACCCATGGTACGATCCTTACATACTCTTGTATCACGGTCATACACGCAAATCGGTTTTGAGTACTACGCATCAGACCTTTCTGAAGAACATCACTAATCATGTCAGTGTATGTCCTTCTAGCTATAGGTTCTATCTGAATCTCATGCTATTGTGTCTACATTGGTACATTCAATAGTCTATCATTACTATGTTTTATTTAAAGACAAAACAATAGAAGGATAAATTAATGCGATATAAAACTTCACCATATTGTTAGTTATTTTGCCCAAGAATAGATTGTCATCGACCATAAATCATGCTTATTAATTTGTAAGATTTTTTACTTTCAAATAAATTTGTGTTACCTACTACGAAATTGGCAGTTTATTAAAAGCTAGTTTTAAAACCTATTTGCATTTCTTTTTCTCAAAACTCCGATTTGAGCAAATGCAAGCAACATATCACTGGAAAAGATAACGTAAATCCACGAATAATAAAAGATATGAACAATAAATGATAATACGTCTCCATGTCTGTCGTATGTCTACTTACGTTTCAGATCCAAACGGCTTCCCTGACAGTTTGTTTACGTTTAAATATTTAATCAGTCCCAACCAAACTGAAAACATATCTCTAACTCTAGATAATCTTTATGGTGAATGTTTTATGTTAATGCTGGATTTTACTGCTTATCTCTGAATGTTTATATCTGTGCATTTTTCAGTTATCACTCACCATTTTTTTTTTTTTACAAATTATTTTTCCTCTACAGTGAAAAAAATAACCTGCCGACATATCGATTATCATTTCATTAAGAGATGTCATAACAGCTGTTCCCATAGTTCTAAGCTTTATAAAAAAACGGTTCACACAATGTCTGATGGATTGCGACAAAATTTAAAATGGCCGCACTACCCCGCCATTACGTCAGCGAAAACGGCGGGTGGAAAGCGCCGCCATTTTGGCAGAGTTTGATAAGTAGTTCAGAAAGATAAACCCTAATCTCAAAAGGTGTGAAACCAGAGAATAGAACCATGAAGTAACTAAAATAAAAGATTAAACGAATAAAGAACGTCCAACGAAGATTACAACAGCACGTCGTGGAAGCTATAAAAAGCTTAGTAAAGTCTGTCCCAAGACTGAAACCTCATCGCTTTATGACAAGAGATTATGCTCAGGCAGCGGCCATGACCGATTACTGAGAGTTAATGACGGAAGGTTTATCTAAGGAATTTAAATCACGCTATCCAATGTGCTGAATTGCTGACACGAATGAGGATTTTTTTTAAGCGATGTTTTGAAAATTAATAAGTCAACGCATGTCTGACATATTATGGGATAAGACTGATTGGTTGACAAAACAAATCTACAAGTAAAGCATTACACAGCGTTTAAATTGTTACTTGGTTCAGTCATCATCATCTAAGTACCTGCCTAATCCGAACTATGTTGGGGCAGGCTTCCAGTCTAACCGGATGCAGCTGAATACCAGTATTTTACATGGAGCGGCTGCCTATCTGACCTCCGACTACTTGGCATTAAATTTTAATAAAGTGTATAAAACCGAATAAATAATTTGCGACAGTCAATCGATCTATCTATCAATCAATTGCTCAACTGAAAGACATTACTAATCGCTTTGTCGTTCTATTAAAACTAATATAATTGATGTAATGATTCTTTATTGTATTTCACACAACGGTATAACTTTAAAGGCAATTAAAATTCTGATTTACTAATAACGTTCTACATGATCTAGGAGGAGATTTTTGTACCTATCTCTAAACGCGGCGCCATAACTCGGCAAGCTAAAATCTGTTGACTTTGTGTTTGTTGATCTAAATCACATAAGAACTAAATAACAATGGATTTAATTAACGATGTGTATCCAGATAATCCGTTGATGCGAAACGTAATAAATCGGATTAGCATCATTAGCTCCACCCCCTAGACCGGCCGTAGCATAGTCGGTATCTGCACGCACTTGTGGCTCACGGATTTTGTCCAATCTTTTCGTAAGAATCATCCAAATGAAATAATATAATTATAATGTATTTAAGCAGCGGTGTAATTTATAAGAATTTTGTCGAATCTTGACGCTGAAAAGTCCAAATGGGCACAAGTGGTATAAAGTATCGGGAATTACATAACTTGTGCGTAACGTCTTTTGTCCTTTTTTGTCACGAGACCAGCAGGCTGGTCTGTATATAGGTATAGGTAGGTACGTCACAGGAAGGGGCATTTAGGAGTGACGCAAGTACTCCTGCCTGATAAAATCTGCAGTCATTCTATCACGATTACGTGTGCTTAGTGTGGTGATTATCATAATCTAAAGCAATTTTCCTATTGATTGTTGGTCATAAAGTTCCGTTTTAACAATTATACAAATATTCAGACACAGGTAAACTCATAATACCTACTTTTTTTTTGGCATAGCATTTTTTGGCATAGTTAGGTATAAGATTGACAATCTAAGGTCATAAGTTGAGATTAAAGTCGTGGGCAGTTTTTGGTTAGCACTTAGCAACCAGAAAAACATTACACAATTAACACAATTATTTCCTTGATGATTGGTTACATATTTTTTTTTATTTAAACATGCCTATATTTTTTAACTACTTATTTCCTTTTAATATCTATTTAGGTAGGTACAGAGATATTAAGTCATTCTTTTAAATCATTATTTGTACATTGATTTAAGACAAAAATACTTATGAAAATAATGAATGGAATCTACCTATCATCTTAAAATTCCACAACCAAATTAGAAGCTAGGAAATCAATTAGGCACCTGAGATTTAAGTGGGTACTAATATTACAAATAAAAGACAGAAATTGCATTTAAAGGTAAACTAGTTACAAACTACCTTCACATGTCATGTGGTGCAGGTTTTACCATGTTACAGTAAGTTGATCATTAAAGGAAACCTGCCTGTAAAAAGTCTGGTTATTTATTGAGTAATCTTGACATCAATTTGTGCGGAAAACGCCTGAAGCTCACAATGTCCTCAAAATACCTAAGTACAAGTCTTAGTTTTTGCGTGTAATGCAATTTGGTCTGGAAGGTAATTCGCTAATTCTAAGTTTTTGTGCGTTTAGAAAATTGGGCTATTAAGAACAGGTTCTGCATCAACAAAAAATCAAACGGCTATCATGGCCGGTCAGCTACCATCCTATGCATACTTTTCTATTCACGATGCCGTGTCAAGCGCTTAGTTGAATCAGACGTCTACGGCGCGAGCCACGCGACGCCGACGTCTGACTGCCGGCAGCAGATCCGCGCCGGCCGCCGGCACCGCGCGGGGCTGGCCCGGCGCGGCGGCACGCATGCGCGCTAACCACCGATCAAAAATCCATTCCTTCCACCCATTCATTTTCTCACGGTTAGGTAACACGCTTCCCTTTGCCCTCCCCGACCTACATGCTGTCCTGGTTACTCGCCAACAACGTCTCTATTCCCGAGGCAATCCCAAATTTACATTTCTAAGAAAAATAACTAAAAAAACCACGTCGCGTTAATCTAAATACACACTCATCAATCACTAGCATGTAACACCGACGCAAGGACGCTAACCGAAGTTAATTTCGAGCTGAATGGTTGCCGGCGAGTAAACATTGCTATGCAGATCTTACGTAAGCCACAGCTGAGGTGTTCGCGATCTACTCACCATATCATTGTTCTCAACCAGCCAGTTCACAGAGCATATTTGGTACACGAAATACGCCCGCACAAGTTCGCTCGTCTTCTTACTTTTGAACGCATCTTTGGGGCTGTTGAAGTTGAGGTCGAGGTCGTCCCGCGATGGGGTCGAAGAGGACAGCGCGCGTACTTTCCGGGGCGCGTTCACCGCTAGCCGTCTGAGCAGAGCCATGTTTAGAGCTCCGCGAAATACAACACGTACACAACACGCGCTCGTCGTCCGCGACTGACAACTGAGAACTGACACTGACGTCCGCTCGATACCGAGTCGTCTGCGCGCGCAGCCGATCCAATTTTAAATCCGTCGGAGCGTCGCGGAGGTGTGTCTTGGATCATCGCGGCGATTGGTCGGTTGGGTAGCAGCACGCAAACCTGCCGTGACGCGCCACATTATAAACAGCGTTGTGCGGTAACCTCAAGGACCGGAACTCAAGGGCAGTTCTGCCGGCGGCGGCGGTGCAACAAACAGCTAGGCGACCTCTTTGATGCAACCTCGCCAACTGCACTAACAGACTTTGCAAACTGCATAGATCAAACTACTCCATGTTCCCTTCCTGAACATAAGCCATCGCGTGCAAAATTTTCATCTAACCTAAAAAATGAAAATGAGGGGTTTATGTAACCAGCCCGGGCGAGGGACTTACGTAAAGCGCTAGCCAGAGTTCAAGAACCTAAGGCGACCTGCCGGCGACTCACGGCAGTCGAGGTTGGAGTTATTACTCATGGCTTGTATAACTAGCCGAGTTCGCAACGCCTGGTACTTGTTATAAGGCAGTTATAACTAATTAAACTGAAATAACTGTACTGAGGTCTTCACTTAGAATCTTTATTACCTACTTCATTCAACAATACAAACACAAAAACTATTAATTGAAAAGCGTAATCTCGAATGGAGTTGATAAGATCTGCAACATGAAATAGGAGATCATTTGAATTGGTTATCATCAATCAGTGTAATCTAATCACTTGATCGAATTATTTCATTGAATAAATCATGCTTTGATGCCTCATTCAATATTCAGCCGAGACAATAAACTCATTACATTTCTGTTTTGTCTAAAAGATCGGCGAAATTTGAAACGCACCTTCGATGCACAGCCGGCACTGCGCGCACGTTGTGGATTACAGGTCACTCAACTCACACAGAGAGGCTTGTATTCCAGCAATTTATTGTGATCTGCATGACTAGGAGCGGATGCTGCTACCTTTGGATTCGTCATAGGGAATCATCACAGAAAAGATAATACGTCTGAATTTCTGTTTAGTATGGGTACATACTCGTACATGTCGTGATGGCCCAGAGGTTAAGGCCTCGCCTCTCATGCCTGAGTAAAAAACTCACATTGGTACTTGCCCGGATTTGAACCCACAACGGTTCAAATCCGGGCAAGTACCAATGTGAGTTTTTCAATTCCAATGTACTTTCGAAGTTTATCTTGGACATCACAGACATCTCACAGACATCGGTGAAGGAAAATATCGTGAGGAAACCTGGACTTACAAAAGTCTGAAATCGCCAACCCGTCTTGAGCAAGCGTGGTGATCAATGCTCGTGCCTTCTCTGTTGAGAAGAGGCCTTTGCCCAGTAGTGGGACAGTAATAGGCTGGTATTATATCATTATTATTTATGGGTAAACCCTTTTATCGGTAGTTATGTTTTAAGAAGCGAGCCTATTGCCATCAACTGGGCACAAATCCAGTCTCAGGCTGCTATTGGAAACTTCTTAATGGGATAATGGGTCATCGTGCCTAAAATTGCCGGAGCTGAAGATCTGCAGATGCTCAGCAATCGCGTTTCTGATCAATGGTAGTCCAGTAATCTGAAAAGGTATCAGTATTACGGAACCATACAGTAAAACGTACGAATAAGTAAAACGGTGTTTACACCTTGTATAAAAACGCCAATGTTGTTAACTACAGAATGACCAGGCTTCGGAAGGCCGTTTTTTACATGACTCACGGATAAAAACTTCAATCATTGTAGACCGCAACTAAATTAAAACGACTGCTGTCCTCCATGAGAGTGACGTCTTTCATAAGCCGATAGAACATCAACCAACTACTAACATATTATTTTCGACCAATATACAGGATTTTTTTTATTTGTGACAAGCTCCCAACGCTATTCCCAAACCACTGCAACTCCTGAAAGCCAGAATCAGTGGCGACCTCCAGAGAAGCGCCGAGACAATGAAGCTCGAAGAAGTACCAGAGAAACAACTGTCTTGGAACTCGCAACGAAATTAATCAGAAAAAAAATAGCGCAGGAGTAGGAAATACATTATTTCTATATCAACAGGAGACAGAACAAAACAAGGCTATATAATATTGCCTACTATATAGCCTTGGTTTGTTCTGTCTATATGTCTATAATATACCTGTATATTGTTGAGAAAACACTAACAACCTCTTACAGGTAGGTTCTTTGTATCACATTTACCTGTAAGAGGCTGTTAGTGTTATTTCAATTAATCAAAATATTTTATTTCACATAGGCCTACAAAGGGACACGCAAAACGTCGACGAAAAGGTGCACGGTTCGGAAGGTTGGTCGTTTCCTATGGAGAAGAACCGGCAAAAAACTACATGGTTACTCAGTAACCCTGTATCGATATACAGGGTTACTGAGTAACCATGTAGTTTAAGTTTTAGTAGGAGTCGATACTCCCGTATATATAAGATGCTCTGTGGATACTCCTAAAAAACAAACAGAGATATTATGTAACTGTCACCTTGACATGTGGAAATGATAATAGTAGGGCCTGCAGAACTAGGAATGACTGTTCTGTGGTAGTGGCGTAGCTAGTCCTAGGGGCCCTTTATCAACTTTTTGGGGGCCCTTTGAACCCGAGTGCTGCGAAGCCCAAAAAGAAGAGAAAATCATTTGTTTAATCAAATGATTTTTGTAAAACTGAGAAAAAATCCTGACTTGCATGCGATCATGGCTCGCATAGGGTAAGTCATCAATAAAGAGCTAGTAAATTATAGCATGCTAAACGCAGCTCTCGACACCGGCGGACCACTTTTTTATATTTGTTAAAATAAAATAATTATTGTGTATGTTTTTTTATTATGTGTAGGTAGGTATATCTATACTAATATTATAAAGAGGTAAAATTATATTAAAATTATAGTTTCCGAACAATACGCGAGCGAAGCCGCGGCAACAGCTAGTAGAACATAAATTGGAATATTATAAAATGTGGAATGTCAATGTGAACACAATCATATTATTATTTACGTACCTACAATGCAAATAACGTGCCAACATACAAGGTGGAACGGACAGCGATGACACTGATGACAATGTACTCTGGACGCTCTTAATGTGCACGTCTTTCTATATCGTTCTCACATATATATATAATCTCAACGTGAATGATGTGACCAAGATTTTGTAACAATATTTTGATTAAAAAGAGGGTCCATAGAGTTTCTTGCCCATTCTTTCCATAAAGATCTACGCTTTGGAATGTGCAATTACAGTACTTTCTCAAGTTATTACGCCTTGTGACTGTGACTGTAGCTTAGCTTTTTTTTTTGTCTGACATTCAAAAGTGCCTGTAATGGTCTAATTGAAATAAAGGCTTTGAATTTGGGTTTGAGTTTGAGTACTGAATATGTGGTAACAGTTTTCGCATCGGTGTCCCTTCCAAACTGTATTTATGAGACTTATTACCTATGAGCATAGTTCTATGTATTGGCAACGCATCAGCCAGTGTCTCGAAACATGACAGATGGTGAACACAACAAAAATAAAACACTTAATACAACGGATCTGCGTCACGTGTATAGGCACACCAACTTCCTGTCATTGACGATAAAATTGTTATTATTATTTACCTGTCTACCTGCAGAACTCGAGCTAAATTCGGAACGGGGCGTAGAAGTATCTATTGCATAATCTACCATTGGGTTGTAGATTCTGCAAACTTGCTTTAACCGACATTCAGCCATGAGGTTTACAGTCGGTTAGTGCAAGTCTGTACATGCTTATTATGGGATATTTTGTATCAGTTAACGTGGCCACAACACAAAACGAGAATTTTATCAAGTGCTTAATAAATTCAAAGGTTTTAAAATCTATTTTTTTTAAGATCATACAAGGTGTAAACCCTTCACGCAGCCGTCAACCAAGCATTCTGTACATCAAACTAAGTACTTAACTCTACGCAAAAGTTATTGGTGGGAAACCCATTATAGCCCATTCCTTCTCATTGAGGAGGCCGTGTGTCCCAGCAGTGGGAACATTATAGGCTGATTATGCATCTATACCGAGACGTCTAACCAAATTTTGACAGAGTGTTTGTAGTAGATATAGGTAATCCAACAAAAAATTGCAATCCTCCGAATCCCTTCAAACATTTCTAGCTGAAATAGCAATTACGTTATGTAGGTAAACTGCATTTTCCTTATGAAAGGACAGTAGATGAGACAGTTTCACTTGAACAAGCTGTCGACAATTAGAATAATGTGTAATCGAATGAATTATAAAACCATCACGCGATTCAATGATCTCACCATTAGTAACTCTTGACATCAATCGTCAATCATTCCAGCCAATAATTCGTAATTTTCCTTCAATAATTCACGTAGGTCCAGAACTTAGGTAAAAACATTGACGCAGATCCGAATTACGCATTCCGATAGTGTTCGAAAAATATGAGTGTTTCTTCAAAGAGAAAAAAAGATGGAAAGTACAGTCATTATTACAGCGAGATAAGCATTAGGTTACTAAGCTAATGAGTCAAAGACCATCTGAGTGCGTTGTTTTAACTAAACGTACGAATGTAATCTATACCTACATCTATACAAATAAATAAAAATTGAAGTGTCTGTCTGCCTGTCTGTTTATTCCGGCTAATCTCCGAAAAGGCTGGAACGATTTTGACGAGACTTCAAAATAATTGTAACTACATTTTGCAGTGAAATGCAGTGGCTTTAGAACAAAGGCAAAGACGTCTGGCTGTGGATCGATAGGTCGCGAGTTCAAGCCCGCCCGTTGCCAAGGGAACCCATGGAATACTGTTGCAGTCGTATACTTACATAATAAAACCAATAGCAAATGCAGACGGGCTCATTTGAAAGTTCAATCACCCCTCATCGAATACCCGGATATGCAAGTGATTCTTAAAAAAAGTTTTCAAAATTCTTAATAAATATAAAATTGTTACATGAGAGAAAGTGCTCTCAGGTAATAAGATTTTAGACTCAAAATCGGGTGTTAGGTATCTACTCGTGCGAGACGGAATGGGACGCCGTCACCTCCTTCTGCGAAGCAGTCATGCTAGCGAAGGAGGTGGCGGAACGTGAGAGGGAGAGAACCTCACGTCCCAGCCGCCGCGGAAGACGCACCGGGCGTCGGGGGCCACGTGGTGGCCCCCGGCCACCGTAGGCGCGGGCCTGTGGACGGTGAGCTATGGGCTAGCTCGCCGTCCGTCCGTCTTATGACGACAGGCCGTGTCGACGGCGCGTTCGTGTTCCACGCGCGCCTCAAGGAGAGTCAGCAAACCGGGAGGGGTCCATAAGGACCGACGCCTGCCAGGGTTGCGGGACTGTTCGAAAGAGATACCGCGGCCCTGGAACATAAAGGGCAAAGGAAGGACATGGATGGGTTTTAGTCAGTACAAGTCTGACACTCCCTCCTGCTCAGCCCAGAACGGGAGGGGTCATTTGATGATTTCCCAACGATAAAAAAAAAAAAAGGTATCTACTCGTAAATGAACTTTCAATATTTTTTTCTAGGATTCTTTAAGACAGATCACAACATTCTGACTACATTGCATTCTACTTCTTATTGGATCTACTCTGTTTGTACACATATTGAAATTATATCTTAGACATTACTGAAATAAAATTCCGCAACCAAAATATAATTACTTGCACCAATCATCATCTATATTCCTGACCTTGCCCCATGTTACTTGCGGTCGGCGCAACACGTTTTTTTTCTTCCGTTCTCCTCTGTCAACCGTCACGCTATCATTTACTCCTTTATCTTTCATATCATTCCTCACACAATCCATCCATCGTTTCCTTGGTCTTCCTCTCCCTTTCCATTTATCAACATTTATTTCATCACTCTTTTAGTCACATGCGATTCGTCCCTCCTCATCACATACACCATGAAAATTACTTGGACCATCTATACAAAAAAAAGAAAAATTGAAGTGTCTTTTTGTAACATCAAAATAACAGGTTTTTACTGAATGCATATGAGTATAAATAAAAAAACAAATTTTGTCTGTTTGTTCCGGCTAATCTCCGAAACGGCTGGACCGATTTTGACGGGACTGTTACTGGCAGATAGCTGATGTTATAAGGTCTAACATAGGCCACTTTTATTTTAGAAAAATAATTAGGGATCCGTGCAAAAAAAATAAAACCCTTGAAATTGGCAACAAAATCTAATTCAAACCGAAGTTATATTTTTTTATAATAAAGGTCGGGGGAAACAGCCTAGTATTCACCTAAAAAGTATGATGACAATGACAAAGTACCTGGAGATAACTGGAACATACTTACACACGATAGCTCAACATATTTTTCCAAATAATAATTGTGCAATTTGTCCATGCCGAACCTGCGTGTCTTACTACAGCTGCCTTATCAGAAAACGAGTAATACCATACACTCATCCAAATTACCCACTGAAACAATAATATCATCACAGGGAAATATCTGATGAAAAAACAATTGTGTTCGTTCTCATTTCAGTTAAATGGTAAATCCGGACGAAAATAATTATTGTGATTTAATTAGTGATGTCTTCCCTATGTATATTGTCTACCGTGAGTAGACGTGTTCAGTAATAAGTAAAACAATCATGCGTATGGAAAATTGTTGTCGATCGAGTGTTCCTGAAACTTCAGTACCAAGCGTGCTACTCACAGGACGGGAATTTAATCTATACAGATAAATAAAATTGTAATAATTATAATTTTTAATATCAAAACAACAGCTTTTTTCTGAATGCAAATGAAAATGTATGTATACGGCAATTATAACAAAAATACTTTTTTTTCTGTTTGTTCCGGCTAAACTCCGAAACGGCTGGACTGATTTTGACGGGACTTTTACTGGCAGATAGCTGAAGTTATAAGGTCTAACATGGACTTTACTTTTATTTTAGAAAATTAAGTAGGGTCCCGTGCAAATAAATTAAAAACCATGAAACTAATATTTTTTTATAATAATTTCACGCGAACGAAGGTCGCGGGCAGCAGCTAGTCTAAACTAATATTATAAATGGGTAAAATTTGTTTGTAAGTTTGTATGTATTGGGTAATCTCTGGATCTACTGAAAATTCTTTCACTAATAGGAAGCTACATTATCCCCGAGTGCCATAGGCTATATTTACAACGTGCCCGTGGGAGAATTTCCGACCAAAACGCGAGCGAAGCCGCGGGCTACAGCTAATATTACATAAAGATGGTAGGTATCATCGACATTATGACACAAACCTGATTTATTTTTCATCTATTACCTAAACAGGCAGGAAGAGACACCGAAGCACAAATGCTTACCACGTATTCAGTAAATCATTCTGAACCTGAAACATTACGAATTTAAATAAATTTGATTGTCTACTTTTGTAGGAAACTACTCTTTTTTAGGGTTCCGTATCTCAATCGGCAAAACGGAACCCATATAGGATCACTTCTTCACACCATCCAGCTCCATCACCAGACCCTGGGTACGATCACAGAGACAAAGTACTCGACAAGATGAATTATACGAACCCAAACTCGATGGGGTTATGTCGTTTTATAACGGAGTTCCTATGGCCACCTTCCAGCTCCCATCATCAGACCCTGGTTACCATTAAGGACTAAAGTACTTGTCAAGACGAACCAAACGAGTCCAAATTCGACGGCGTAGCGTTGTTTTATTACAGAGTTCCTATGGCCACCTTACAGCTCCATGTCATCATAATATTGCATTGTCTCACGATATACACATGCGTGCAAAATTTCAGCTCAATCAGAAATCGGGAAGTGTGTCAAATTAAACTAGCAAGCATCACGCGACGTCGCGTGATGTACATCAAAGCGCCTTCACGCGTCGTCGCGTGATGTGATAATTAACGTGAAAAAAACAATCAAATTTTTAAACCGATTTTGATGTAATTTCTATGGGACCAATCGGGAAGCATATCCTTTCAGATGAAAAAAGAATTTTTCAAATCGGTTTACAAATGACGGAGTTATGAGGTAAAAAACATTTTAAAAAAATACAACCGAATTGAGAACCTCCTCCTTTTTGAAGAAAGTCGGTTATAAAAGTCAAACTTGTAAGTCAACGTAATCACAAGATATGAATGTTTATGTCGCATATTATGCGATTTCACAAGGGAATCAATACCTATAGGGTACTTCCCAAAAAATAAAGTTGAAAATTAAAGGGTGTTCCCATACATACACAGTTGACGCCATTTAAGATATATTTTTTTAGATAATGGTACGGAACCCTTCGTGCGAGAGTCCAACTCGCATTTGGCCGGTTTTTTTTAAATTATCTATGACAAGATTCGGAATGATGTACTGAATACGTGGCACGCCGCCAGCTGGCGGGCAGGCCAGCAAGGCTAGGCGGTCCTTAAGGACCTTAAGCGCCAAGAAAATATTATTATTTTATAGTCTGGCTGAGGTTAAGTGAATTTCAGGATAAGGCACAAAAATGTTTAAAGGATAACGAACAAATAACGATAAAAGGAACATTCCCATATTCTAAATAAAACAATGAAAATAATGTATACATAGATATTTTTATTTGAAAAATATTTCGTGTAGCTAACAAACTAATCACAATATGGCATTCTACATCCGAATTAATTATTTATACAAAACGCTCTTACTGCAAATAATATACATCGGCCATCACCGTAAATGCTCGTACATATTCGCACACAACCTAACAACTTCAAGCTACACGAATATGTACACTCACAAACGATCATTTTTCAACCTTATTTCCTTAGAAATGAGGTTCAAAAATGTTCGTTCGTCTACATACATCGACAATTTAGAATTTTGATACATTACATCTCGATCACAATTCATTTTATTTACATTACCATCGCTTGGAGAAGGGTATGGCCAAACAAAACAACGATATTATGGATTACTTTTTTTTTTAAACCGGTAGAAGTACAGTTTATGAAAACTTGTCTCACGTCAATGTTGTCTGAAACCGGTATTATAAAATCGGGACTTCTGGAGTGAAACCGGTTGTAAAGACGTTTCGCACACGTGTTCACAAAGAATGTACCATAAGGGGCCGTGTGTCTGGAGGTCTGTCGAGCGAAATACCTACTCAGAAAATTACTTTTTAAAGAACCGCGTGTTTTGGCACAAATAGGGTCGCCTAACGATTTTTGTTTGCTAACCCACCCTGTCAAAATAAAAGTGGTCTCCCACCACTTTTTAATGAATGTATTATTTTGTTTTATTCTTTATTGTGAGAAAAAGACAAAGCTTTACGACCTGTTTAGCTCCATCCATCCATTACCTTTTAGGCCCCCTGGCCTTTTTATGTTAAATGAGCAATATGAAGATAGAAGAATCGAATCCAAAAATAATATCAATTTGAAACCCTTCTAAAATGTATACAAAAACACGAATTTATACGATAATATGAGGAAGCCCATTAAGACAAAATTCGCGACACAACCATTGATTTTGCTAGACACAACAAAATGAAAGGTCAGGACAAAATAAAAGGTCCCAAGAGCTGAATTTGCATTTTATCCAAACATTTTTCTATTCAAATCAGTTTAAAAAAAATATGGGCCTACTCTTGACCTCAATCTAGTCCTGAGGACAGAGATGAGGTCGACGATGGAACGAACTCCAAAAGAGGCCTATTAACTCGCGACTTAAATAGATTGGGGTCATATGAAGTTGGTAACACAGACGCACGCACGGAATTCCACTCCTTGGCTGAATGGTAGATACCGTAATTTTCAAGTGCCATACCCTTTTCTCCAAGCTTAAGCCTCATCCCTTCTAACACAAACTTCCCAGACGAGTTATGAACTAAAACGTTCCATAGACTCTTACACCGGTATTCTTAGTCGTGGATTGAACTTAAGTCGGACTTGAAACGCCTACATTCCGCCCCATTAGACATATTGACAGCTACAATTTGTTTATAATCCCGCTTTTCAAAGGCGTTTATGTCAAATTATATACAAACTGTAGCTGTCAATATGTCTAATGGGGCGGAATGTAGGCGTATCAAGTCCGACTTCAGTTCAATCCACGACTAAGAATACCGGTGTTAGTTTCGTTCATTTTCAGTGTAAAGGGGAATTGAACATTCAAATATAATCAGAACAGATTCGAATCAATCTCTAGGAACTCTTAACCATCAAGATATATTGCCATTCAGTTTAACAAGTCTTTCCATACATTTGTATGTCTTTTAAAATCAAATCCATTCTGTTTACATTTGGTTCAGGCTGTCGGAGATCCAAAATAATTACAAAATAACTTACAGGTGTCATGTTTTCGATTCATATTTTCCTCGTTTAAATAATATGAATTGCCATTTACAACATTTTGTCAACATCTGGCTAAGATTTAAACACTGTTTGTGAATTTGACTTTAACTTAAAAATGAATGGTTAAATGCTGTTTCGATTTAGCTGTTAAATGTTGAGTTACTCAAAATTACATCATTGCAAATTGATGGACTTTACAACAAATTACAAAAACATTTTAGTCAATAGATTTTTCAATGACTACAATTTGACTACACATTGTTCTTTGCTAAAATACGCCGATCGTGTACAAAATGTTTGATACCTATCCATTCCATCACATATTCGATAAACGCCTATAAATTGAGTAAATAAGAAAAAAATCTATATGCCTCATGTATTGGCAAGGAAATTACTAATTATATAAATTAAAAAAAAACATTGTGTGCCGGCGAAAAGCATGTCCTCTTATACTAAATATTATATACTTTAATATATAGGTGAATAATATAATTCGGCCGCGCTAAATAGGCCGGTGACTACGGGGTCAAATTCACATAATTTGCAAAACTTTACAGACCTGGGAGCCTAAAATGGATGC
The DNA here is from genome assembly GCA_947578425.1 of Eugnorisma glareosa. Taxonomy (NCBI): domain Eukaryota; kingdom Metazoa; phylum Arthropoda; class Insecta; order Lepidoptera; family Noctuidae; genus Eugnorisma; species Eugnorisma glareosa. Next base: position 2,715,267 of record OX387974.1, on the reverse strand, counting down.
TTTATTAAAAATGAAAACTCTTAAAATGGACTTTGTGGTCATAACCATAAAGACCATTTTAAGAATTTAAACTTTTTAACGTGATTCATATTATGATTCCGATAAAGGGGCCATTTTAGACATCCTCGTGACCTACCATGACGTCTTGAAGCAGGAGTAATTCCAGTGTGGGAAAGAGATGGCGCTAGACGACCTGTATAGCTCTGTCTCTTTCCCACACTGGAATTATTCCTGATGAGTATCGGTATCAAAGCTTGATAAAACATAATAAAAAAAGTACGATATCTAAACCACATACCTCTGTCACTTGTAGACCTTTGACAATCAGTATTGCCAAAGGTTTTTGTATTACCCAGTGGTTTGTGGAGGACAGATAGGCAGTCACTCCATGTAAAATGCAGACCCCAATATAATTAGGAAAAGGCTAGGCAGATACTGACAGATAATGCGTAATTATATAAGAGTAGGTTTGACTGAAAAATTATACTTTTTTTTGTTTTAAGGTGGATGCGCATGCGCGAGGGTAGCCCGCTAAATTTAAATTTTCTTACGTTTATTGCAATTTGCAGGTCAGTGTCAGGTTGTATCTTGATAAAAATATAAATCGCGCCAGTAAAACGTATGGAGTTATAGATTTATAACCATTCAAATCATCAATACAACCCTCCAAGTTCATATAATCCCAAAGAGTGACTTTTTCATAAAATATCATTTAAATAGGATTATATGAACTTGGAGCGCTGTATTGATGATTTGATTGATTATAATTCTGTAATTCCATATGTGTTACTAGCGCGATTCATATTTTCATCAACTTACAACCTGACACTGACCTGCAAATTGCAATAAACTTAAGAAAATTTAAAATCGCGGGCTACCCTTGCGCTTCCACCTTTAACGAATTTTGATATTCATACCCATGTATGTGAAGTTACGCAAAATATTTTTATTTTATACTGTATAAGGGTATCGATGAACTGATCTACGCGGAAACTGAAATAGCTGCTCAGGTCGGCCTTAAGCTCGTTAAATTTTCTATCATAGGGCTTTTTATTAAAGCTTTCTCAAATTGCAACTCCGCGTTGATCAGTGCTGGGACACCCTAGCTTTAGATATTTAAAATATACCTTATAAATACGATTTACTTCCATAAACTTATAAAAGACTTACAGCGCGATATTATTAAGGCATTATCTGTAAAACTTTTAACAGTAAAGCCGGAAGTCAACGGTATATTTTATTATAAAAAGCCTAGATAACGTGGCCACTAATTATATGTTAAATGGTAAAAAGAAACACATCTAAATATATCTTACAAATACAAATATCTATTACATCTTAAAAGTATTAATAAAACTTAATCATAGACTACATCTAATATGTACAACTCATATATTTTTAATGATATTGTGATAATTTCCGCACTTTATCATTCATTAAAAATCACTTTCCGTTTGTTTTCTAAGCATTGTTTATTGTTTTAAAAATATTATTTAACCTTTTGAACGCCAGCGTCATAATTATATTTAATACAAATAATTTTCACGCTTATAAAATAATGTGAAATAAACGATTACGGAAACTGCGGCGTTGGCCACACTATAAAATGTTCTCTCAAAAGTACTTAATATTTTAAATATAAAAAAGTATTGCATTATTGGTGTCTGATTAAGGCAATTTAACTCTAACCGATGCTACCATCAATCTGCTAAATTATACAACTATTTTATTTTATAAGGACAGAGATACACTATACATGGTATTATGAAAATCTTTTAATTTTGCGTCTACTACTCGATTGAACACAAAGATACCTTCCTACATCCAACACATTGCGTTCACTGAGATTCTTAAATCCGATAAAGAAATAAATAAAAAATATAAATTCGTTCTTCGGCTAAGTATAAATCCTAGCTGTCAATAAGGGAATAATTATAAAATCATCACATTAAAAAAACAATAGCTCTTTTATGCATACAGACCCTTTTCTTATATAAACTTTTTCGAGTCTTTGCAAATGATACTGTACTTAAAAATTGGTCATCTCGCACCTTGATTACATAACATTGGAGAATATCGCGCACGTAAGAATAACACAATGACAACGTTCCTCGGCCCAGTAACTTCAGACCTCTCACTCCCTCACTCACTCGCTCGCCTATGTACAAAGCCGACGTCATACAAATCCTGTCCAAATCTCAAACCTGTACAAAAATAACGCAGGACACACAATATTATGTATTTTTTCTTTAATATATACAACATCTAAATTTAATAAACGTCTTGGTGTTACCAATTTATTGATAATTATTTGTTATATAAACTAGAGTATAAAATTTGACTCCAATCAAAATACAACACATTCTGCTATTAAATGAAAATTGTTACTTTATAATGTAAGATTCACACATATAGAATTATATATAGTTTTTTTTTTAATAGTATTATAGGCACAAATGAACAATATTGAGTGCCTTAAGCTTTACTACCACTACTTAAAGTAGGCGAGGGGTTTTAGTCCTACAAATATATCCATATTTCACTAAGGGACCGCCCTTCCCGTTTGTAATACACCCAATTTTCTGCGTCAGTTTCCACCAAGCGCAAAAGTTCTCGTAAAATTTATTGATGTCACTGATTACAGGAATTAATTAGTATTGCTTTTAAAGGGTGAGCTACAGGGTAGCCCGCGAAATTCAGATTTTCAAACGGTTTTTGCAGTTAGCAGGTCAGTGTCAGGGCTGTATCTTGATTAAAATATGAATCGCGGCCGTAACAAATATAGCTTTAACTAGTTAGAACCATAAAAATCTTCAAGACAACCCTCTCAAGTCCATTTAACCCTATTGAATGAGAATTATTAAACAAACAACCCTCTTAAATGAACTTGTCATTTAAGCCCATTGAATGATGGGGGTAAATGAGCTTGGAGTAATGTGTAATGTTTATAATTGTGTACATACATGCATATTACGGCCGCGAATCATATTTTATTATTACTGCAGCCTGATAATGACCAGCAAATTGCAAAATACGTAAGATGAATTATGCGGGCTACTCTGGCGCTTACACCTTAAGTATATAATTCTACGCACGTATCCGCAGTTCCTCTATGATGCCCTGGGTTAAAGCAATACTGATAGGGTCCTTTATTCAGTGACACCAAAAAACGCAAGAATATTTCCGCTTTGTAGAAACTGACCCTAGTACACTCAATTCTCTAAAACCAATCCATTTCAAATTAAGAAATAAATAAAGCTGCCAGATTAAAAAAAATAGAATTATTATGCCAATTTGTCTTTTATTTTCAAATTTCGATATTATTATGACTAGTGTTTTTCAATCGCAGTTTTTTTTTATTAATAAAATTATAGAGATCGAATTTGTTGTGATTGTTCGCGATTCAAGTCAACATGCTACACTTTGTAGTTTTATAAAAGAAATTTGAAACCTCTGTTTAAGGTTAGTGTCCACTGAATCGTAAATACCTTTAATGAGTTTAGTACAAGCTGTGTTTGACGCGTCAATATATGGAATGACGACATCATTGGATCGTCTTAGCGAGACTAAACATAAAAGCAATATTATCAATACAAACTTTCATATATAACCTCACCTCTACTTGAGGACGCATATAACACAGAATTGTAAAATTAAAGAAACATTCCCAATTTAATATTAATATAAAAACTCCTGTAATTACATCGTAAACTGTACTTTAATGCGTCTCAAATAGAGGTCAAGTTATAAATTAACTCTTCACCTAGACTTTCTCTTGAAAACATTACTCAGTTTTGATTTTCAGTTACGCCTGTATCCTAAGACATTTCCTTGACTTAACATCACCCAAGAACATTGGTATTCTTAGTTGGAAAAATGAACCTTACAAGGTAGACATAAGATATAACCCCCTTAGTTGTTTCTTGAAAACATCCTTGACTGTAAAATTCTTCATTTCAACAAATTAGAACGAATCGAGGACATTTCCGACAAACAATCGCAGTGCGTTTTCCCAAACAATGTCTTACAATACGGGCGTTTATCGCTTAACAACTGAACCACCTATCCCTACTCTACGCCTAATAAAGACTGATCATAAATTATGCAACTGTAAACTCTATTGTCATTGACCGTAACTTATTGTTGGCTACACTTCGTTCATTGCACTAAAAATGCTGACTGCTAAATCCAATCATCAGCATTTGATGACGTCGCGATGAAATTAGATTCAAGAACCCTTTAGTAAGATAATTGTAGGTACACCATCATCATTGTACAGGCACCTACCAATCGGCTGTCTGAATTTGTATTGTCAACCACTCACAACCGGTCAAATTGGGAAGCACAAGTACTGATCAGGTATCCAAAACAAGGAAGATAATTTGTTAAATGAAATCGTTGAATTTTATTTAACAAATTATCTTATATTAGTCGAGATTTCACACAAAATATTATTGGTCAGCTGCATCTAAGTGGACTGGAAGCCGACCCTGACTTAAGGAAAGTCTCGCCAGATGCAGGCACACAATAACAGTTCATTTTAAAATGCTCGTCATGTAACCTGTATACTTCTGGTTCTTAGAGGTGTGGTGAAAAAGTTAAAAAACGCTCGCAATTTTTAATTAATTTTTCGTTTATGAGTAAATTGAAATTCGACGAATTTATATAGTGGTGTCATAGTGCAACCATTAAACGGCAATTTGGACCGTTTATTTGTTCATTGTTGTCGATGAAACGCATATTTTTATATTTTTTTGTAACTTTCATACTTGATTTTAAGATTTCTTTTGCATTGGTTTTTTCAACATTATTTCTCCACACCTCAAGGAAATAAAAAAATCTCATGAAAACAATAAACTACGTTCCTTTTGAGTATTTTTTTGGCTAATTGCACTCGGCCATACTATGTCCTGTCACTAGTTATGATACTTTTGTTTTCGTTTCGTTTTCTTTAACAGATATTATAATATGCCTTGTGGCAGAACAGTAGCGTTATCTTTTTGTTTTTAACATATCAAAAGTGCCTTTGATTGGTCTATTTGAAATTAACCACACCTTGTCTTTTCATAGTTATTATGCCTTGTGTCTGAAGCTGAACTGTAACTTCATCATTTTGTTTTTGACCATTCAAAAATGTATCTCAAATAAATTCTTTGACTTTGTGCCATTGACTATGATTACTTTGACCGTATCTCATCGCGCCGCCATTTTGTCTCTACGCTCCACAGCGCTAACCGACGCACTAACATTAGTAGGAAGTAATCACGCATACACTACGCTATCGTAAGTCCCGACCTCCGTCGAAGCACTTTCTAGAGGTCACTTGTGTCGCTGCCTGCTGCAAGTATATTGTACTGTGTCTTACCAGGCAGGGGAAGGTTTACCTGCAACAAATGATAATAGAATAAGCTTGGTGTGTTTAATTATTTCTATTTCCGCGACACGATTTTTGCGCCACTTTAATATATTACGGTCCCTCTTTTAAATCGACACCGTCTTCTTATCTATAATAAGTTTGTAGTGTGTTTCTGTGTGTATGTGGCATCATAGCTCCTAAACAGATGAACCGATTTTTTTAATCGCACTCACAACTGGCATACAGCCGTGATGGTATAGTCTGTGATCGCGTCTGTGTGTGCGTGCGCCGGCTTTAACTCACGCTGTGTACTGGACCTATATATTTTGTGGTTATAGATGATGATGATGATGATTGAGGAGCTTGTGGCTAAATAATAACAGCCACACTGGTCGATCTTCAAGGTTAAGCCGCGCTTGCCAAGGTCTGTCTCTGGATGGGTGACAATCATTACATACCAAGTTTCTTCCGTGCACGTTAAGCCGTTAGTTCCAGCTGTTATTTGTAGTTCTTTGACATTCGTAGCAGGTAGTCTGTGGCCCCAAACTCTGACAAGCGAGGGGTACCGTATTACCCAGTACTAACTGGTTTTTGGAGGTCAGATAGGAAGTCGCTCCATGTAAAATACTGGTATTCAGCTGAATCCGGTAGGATTGGAAGCTGACCCTAATAAAGTTGGCAAAAGGCTAAGCATATCGTGAAGATGACAGTCATCTTATTGACCAGATGACGATGTAACACATACAAGCTACATGTTAGTGTAGTACCTAGTCCGAGTCCGTGTCGTCGTTGACAGACGAGCGCAGCTTGGAGAGCGTGCGGCGCGCGGCGGGCGTGTCGTCCTCCTCGTCGGACGAGATGACGATGTAACACATACAAGCTACATGTTAGTGTAGTACCTAGTCCGAGTCCGTGTCGTCGTTGACAGACGAGCGCAGCTTGGAGAGCGTGCGGCGCGCGGCGGGCGTGTCGTCCTCCTCGTCGGACGAGATGACGATGTAACACATACAAGCTACATGTTAGTGTAGTACCTAGTCCGAGTCCGTGTCGTCGTTGACAGACGAGCGCAGCTTGGAGAGCGTGCGGCGCGCGGCGGGCGTGTCGTCCTCCTCGTCGGACGAGATGACGATGTAACACATACAAGCTACATGTTAGTGTAGTACCTAGTCCGAGTCCGTGTCGTCGTTGACAGACGAGCGCAGCTTGGAGAGCGTGCGGCGCGCGGCGGGCGTGTCGTCCTCCTCGTCGGACGAGATGACGATGTAACACATACAAGCTACATGTTAGTGTAGTACCTAGTCCGAGTCCGTGTCGTCGTTGACAGACGAGCGCAGCTTGGAGAGCGTGCGGCGCGCGGCGGGCGTGTCGTCCTCCTCGTCGGACGAGATGACGATGTAACACATACAAGCTACATGTTAGTGTAGTACCTAGTCCGAGTCCGTGTCGTCGTTGACAGACGAGCGCAGCTTGGAGAGCGTGCGGCGCGCGGCGGGCGTGTCGTCCTCCTCGTCGGACGAGATGACGATGTAACACATACAAGCTACATGTTAGTGTAGTACCTAGTCCGAGTCCGTGTCGTCGTTGACAGACGAGCGCAGCTTGGAGAGCGTGCGGCGCGCGGCGGGCGTGTCGTCCTCCTCGTCGGACGAGATGACGATGTAACACATACAAGCTACATGTTAGTGTAGTACCTAGTCCGAGTCCGTGTCGTCGTTGACAGACGAGCGCAGCTTGGAGAGCGTGCGGCGCGCGGCGGGCGTGTCGTCCTCCTCGTCGGACGAGATGACGATGTAACACATACAAGCTACATGTTAGTGTAGTACCTAGTCCGAGTCCGTGTCGTCGTTGACAGACGAGCGCAGCTTGGAGAGCGTGCGGCGCGCGGCGGGCGTGTCGTCCTCCTCGTCGGACGAGATGACGATGTAACACATACAAGCTACATGTTAGTGTAGTACCTAGTCCGAGTCCGTGTCGTCGTTGACAGACGAGCGCAGCTTGGAGAGCGTGCGGCGCGCGGCGGGCGTGTCGTCCTCCTCGTCGGACGAGATGACGATGTAACACATACAAGCTACATGTTAGTGTAGTACCTAGTCCGAGTCCGTGTCGTCGTTGACAGACGAGCGCAGCTTGGAGAGCGTGCGGCGCGCGGCGGGCGTGTCGTCCTCCTCGTCGGACGAGATGACGATGTAACACATACAAGCTACATGTTAGTGTAGTACCTAGTCCGAGTCCGTGTCGTCGTTGACAGACGAGCGCAGCTTGGAGAGCGTGCGGCGCGCGGCGGGCGTGTCGTCCTCCTCGTCGGACGAGATGACGATGTAACACATACAAGCTACATGTTAGTGTAGTACCTAGTCCGAGTCCGTGTCGTCGTTGACAGACGAGCGCAGCTTGGAGAGCGTGCGGCGCGCGGCGGGCGTGTCGTCCTCCTCGTCGGACGAGATGACGATGCGCTGGCGCGGCTTCACGCCCGTCGCGCCGCGCGTCATGCGCCGGGACACTGACCCGTCTTTGTCCGCTGAAACAACACAAACTAATCAATCAGTTGATACATAACACTTTAGGAATATATAATTTACTTTTAAGTCTACGCGCGAGGTCACATGACAAGTTGCGATGTGTTACGGTGCCACATCGCAGTGGCAGGCGGTCCTTTGCGCAAGCCCAAAAGCCCGGATTACCGTAACATACCAAGCAATGAACTCAATCGTTGTCATTGTAATGTCAAATACCGGTTGAAAAAGTTGATTATGAAAGTTTTTTTTTTTTTTTTTTAATACAGATGTTGCTTTCTGAAACGCGCGTCAAAGCTTCAATCATTCCAATTTAAGGCCGAAACACACCGGATCCGTACACGTAGACGTGCACGTGCACGTGCACGTACCATGACGTTGTAATATATGGAACTTTATAGAGACATGGCACACCGCTTGCGTGACGTACACGTGCGCGTAGACTACATGCGTAACGCTACGCATTGCAGCTGCCATGTGTCAAACTTGCTGCGTACCTACGCAGAGCAACGTCACATTGATGCGTGCAGTGATGACGTTGTAGTCAATGGCATTCCGTATTGGACGTCACACCGAACAAGTTTGAACACGCACGTATCTTTGCTGCGCGTGACTACGCGCGTGACTTACGCATTCAGTTGTATTTGTTTTCAAGTTTTACCGATAGTAAGTGATGTTTTGTTTCGGTTTTAATGATGAATAATGAAATTAAAGAAAAACTAATTGTTTGTACAACACAAAAAACAAAGAGTCAAAAATATGTCATATAAAACTTGAACCCATTGTTTTTTGGCACACCCAGGAATATTCTGTCACAATAACAGTAATATTGCTTCTTCTTCATCAGATGAACTACTTGGTCCATTTACCAATCTTCTTCAGACATCGTGCACAAGAATTGCTGGGTACGCAAAGGACCGGTGCGTTGCGTGCGTAACACGTATGCGTAAGCGTAAGCGTACGCATATGCATAACCCGGCCTGTCAGGGGTTCACGCGCGTCACCACGCGCGTGTACACGTGTACGTCACGCCACGCATCTGGTCTGACCAGGCCTTTAATCTTCTTTTTCGTGGCGCTGTTACGATAAGCACTTTAATTACATTGAAAAACTGAAAACAACGCCGAATCATTCCAACTTATACCTCAATACAATGCCAAAATCGTCAATCTCTCTTCACAAGATACTCACCGACGACTTCTTTGTGCTTAACCTTGGCCTCTTTCTTGGCCTGTTTCTCCTGCTCCTTCTTCTCGACCTTGGCCTTCTTCAGCGCTTGGCACTTCTCTAGCGTGGGCTTGCCATCCAGTCCGGCCGCCACTAGGAGGTCTAACATCTTTTGGACACGCTCCTTGTTTTTCGTGCAACCTGGAATACAATGACGATTTTTTATTGTTTACTAGCTCTGACTTGACAGACGTTGTCCTGTCTAAATCGAATTTTATAATTTTCCTCTTTTTCAATGATATTTCCTTTATTCGGACTATTATGAGCATTAAAGAAACAACAAGAAATTGTTAATATGTGCATTGCCTAAGAATAGCTGAACGTTATCAAGTTATGTGCATCAGCCACGCATTGAGCGGCAAAATATTATGTCATAATAATTCATCAAACGCAAAGTAGCTAGAGTAGCAGTAAGAACTACCGGGGATTGCAGCTACACGAAAATGGTCTAAGGAGACTATCCATAATTACTACCAATTCAGTTTACAGATTTTCAAAAAAAAAAAACATTTTACACAACACATTTTATTGATACCAATCGATCCTGTTTCTAATACTGATCAAAAACTTCTATAGGATCAACCCAGGTTCGAATACTAAAAATGTCAGAAATCGCAAAAATCTTTTCCCAAACATTTTAAAAGAAAATTTTACAAAAAAAAAAATTTGAAACCGTCAAAAACAAAAAAAAAATCTTCTATTTGACAAACCACCGGGGTTCCCCTTACTGCCCCTTTGAAAGTTTCCACCCTGTGTAACTTCTCATTCTAGTGAAGGCTATGACTGATTAACCGCGTAAGTAATCTAGGTGTAATAAAAGGGAAACCCTGTTAACCCACCTTCAACGAGCTTCTTGTAGTCGAACCGTATCCCAGCTGCCTTACAGAACTTCTTCATATCCGTGATGCCGGGCTGGCGCAGCTCGGGCGGCACGGGGGGCCGGCCGCGCTTGCCGCCGGGGGTGCCGGGGGTCCCGGCCGCCCGGGGGGTCCCGGGGGTCCCGCCGGCCCGCGGGCTGTTCTTGGTGCCCTTCGGCCTGCCCGGCCCGCGCTTCAGTGGCGCATCCTGTTTGTTATAGGCGCTCATTTCATTCGGTACGACTGATTGTGAGTTATGGGATGGGTGTGCTTGTGAGTGGTACTTCGATCGACAATACCTGGATAACTGTGGCGACATCTATACCGCTACATACAAACTAAATTGACATATCCTACATCTCGATATTAAAAATGGATGCAATTAACGAAAATACAGAAACTAGACTACAGCCGAGGGTGATCCAACAAACACAACACAAAGTTGGATTTAAACACGAGTCTCTGGATTTAAACCCGGTTTGTGGCTATATACCCGCCCCCTATTATGTAGGAAATATAACTGGCGAACTGTGGGTGTACTTACTACTAGGCACACCTCTGACTAACCCTTCGGGGATTATAGGCGTGATGTTCTGTTAATTGTTTAAAACACTTTTTATATTCATACATCGAGTGTATTCTTGATCGAAGAGGCGACTTAATGAAATGGCGAATGATATACTTATTTCCCATCGATAAAAAAAAAAAAAAAAAAAAAAAAAAAAAAAGGGTTAAAAAAATTAAATGATGAATAAAAAAACCTTTGCTGAAATAATGAAATCCAAGCTGCAGAATTGATGAATTTGGCATATAATTAACGATTTATGAAGATGTGGTATGATATATATGATAAAACTATTATTGCTTTACTTTGACATCATTTGGCAGTCCATTGAACTAGCCATCACACCTCTGTATACAGAATGAGTTTTTTAGGCGGAATTCAGAAAAACTGAAACTACAAGAATGGTATCATGTCATACTTGAACAAAACTAAAACTGCACTTTTTTTTACTTAATCTGTAAACACAAAAAAACCAGTAGCACATAATTGAAGATACGGTGTTGAAACGCAAAATAATGATTGATCTAGAGAAATTATTGTAGTGTGCACGTACCTCGTCACTTTCTTCAGAATCGCTGCCTGATTCGCCTGACGAATCGTCGGAAGATGACGAATCTACCGTTGTTACCTGAACACAGAAAAACATTCCAAATATTTTAATTTAGTTGGGTGCAATTAGACAATAAGGTGGAACGAAAAACTAATTGAAATATGCATGACATGGATAATGAACAAAGACACAGACCAAATTGGCGTTTAATGGATGCACGCAGGTCACACTATTACGCCACAATATGAATTCGTCGAATTTAAAGTTATACATAAACGAAAAAAAAAAAACAAGCGGCGAAATTTTTTTAATGTTTATAAACTTCGTTCCACTTTTTGAGTATTTTTTGTCTAATTGCACTCGGCTAATACTCGTATGGGTTACCTATTACGAGTATCATGTAAGTTCAGGCTGCCTTCAGTAGATACGAAACTGTTACCATTTATAGGTTTTATTTATTTGTAGATTTTAAAGTTAAACGTTTGACGACCCGAATGACGCTGTGGTAGTGAGGCTGCCTTACGTTCTGAGGGTCCCGGGTTCGAATCCCGGTAGGAGCAAATGTTTGTGTGATGAGCATGGACATTTGTTTCCGAGTCATGGATGTTTATATGTATACTAAGTATGTATTTACAAACAAAAAGTATCTATGTAGTATTATCAACTATCTGGTGTCCACGACACAAGCCTCATTGCTTAGTGTGGCACCTAGATGGCGTTGTGTATAATGTCCAGCGATATTTATTTATTTATTTATATTTAAACATATCAGACAAGAAAGTAATATACTAATAGAAAAATAAGTATTAAGATTTATTTCAAAAGGAATCATAATTACACACTGCCAGTTTAGAATTATTGAACTGCATTAATCAACCCATTAATGCAGTACAACTACTATCTGGGGTATCCTTGACCTATCCTAAATACAATGCCAGTGTGGAGTTCCTCTGCAGGATACCTCCTTTGTTGCCCATCCTGCACTTACTGCACCTTCCAGGATTTAAACGATGCCAACAAGCGGTGCAGGTGGCTCACAGATCACTGATATTTTTTGTTTTTACGCGAAATAAGCTGGTGTTTGGCGAAGAAGAGATCTAGATTACAATGATTGGAAGGTAAAGAAGACTACTAACTAAACTAACCTCACTGGTAGCCGGCATCAGTCCCCTAGCTTGCAGCTTCGCAGCCGCTAACTTAGCCGCGGCGGCTTTCTGCGCGGCGATCTGCGCCGCCTGTGTTGCCAGCTTTTCTCGCTCGGCGTTCGCGTCGTAATAGTTGAACAGAACCTCCATGGATACCGGCACGTCGCCGAAGTATACCTCGTTGGGTATGTGGGACGAGTCGAGGCAGTCGTCGCTCCACCGCCTTTGGAAAGGATAGATAGATCATACTTTATTGTACGTCAACATTTTTACAAAGCTCAGTAGGTAATGACGGACTTATCGCTAAATAAAGATGGCAAGGAATATACCGAGTGAATTTTTCAAGTGGGCGTGGATGGCTAAATCCGAAACTACGAGAAATCGAACCCGTTGATATTTAAAAAAAAACTTTCAAAATCAACGGGTTTTATTCCTGGCTAGGAATATTGATTTCCAAAAATCGAATATTGCAGTTTTAATTTTCATCAAAATCGGGCTCGAGACGCCTTTGAATATTTTTCGGTATTCCTCATGGTTTCGGATTTGGCCATCCAATTTATTTGCACATCTGGACACTGAAATAAGACCACCCATGAAATTTTTAGGGCATGTTTTGTATATGAAACCAACCTGTACATTATTTGACATTATAATTTTATGGCTGGTTCAAGGATTCACCTGTCATAATAATTATGTGAATACTCCATTGTTTTTAAAGCATCTATGATACCCTTGATACTTTGTAGGAATTTGTAGTTCAGTATTTATTTATTAATAAAGGCCAACAGCTTTTTGGTAAACCTTTATTATATATATTTATTATATAGCATAAGCATAGCATAATCAGCCTTTAATGTTCCCACTGCTGGGACACTCGGCCTCCTCTCAATAAGACGGAATGGCCTATAATCCACCACGCGGGCCCAGTGCGGGTTGCTAGATGTCGCATGTCTTCGAATTTTTGGTTCTAGGACATGCCGGTTTGGTCACGATGTTTTCCTTCACCGTTTTATTATATAGTATAAACCTTATACGGGTATAAGACACGTAATCCATTCAGTTTATATTCGCTCCATGAAGGCAGTCGCTTTATGAAAAATATTGGTATTCAACCGCATCCGATTCGGCTGTAAGCTGCTCCATTGTGGTGGGTTTTTTTAATACAATCTTTTATTAAAATGCACTAAGAATCATTTTCATCTATCAATATTGAACGCGTGTACAAAGCTTCGTGTCCCTTGCCATTAACCGTTGAGTTCTCTCGTGAGGAGACAATCTTGGCTGCAGGATCGGGTCTTGTCTGTCATAAAAATGTATTGTCACCAGAACCAAAGGTGTGTGCAAAATATCAGCTCAATCGATTGGGGGAATTGGTTTAAAATTCAGTTGCACGATTTGACCTATACATACTAACTGGCAAGGCAAGTTAAATATATGCCTGTAGAAGGGGAGGCAGATGATAAAAGGACGTACATAGAGACAGATGTGATATCTAACTACTAACCTTCTGAACTGTATTCCTGAGAAGTCCTTCCTGAATGGTCTGATAGCGTACTGGTAGCCCGTCGCCCGAGGGCGCGGCGGCGGCGGCAGCGAGCGCGGCGCCGGGGCCCGGGGGCCCTGCGGCCGGGGGCCCGTCGGCGAGGGGCCCGGCGCGCGCGGGACCCCGGGCGCCTTGGGCTTGTTGGTGGAGCCCTTCGGTCGCCCCCTCTTTTTGGGCTGTCGATAGTGACGATTTTATTCTCAAAATTTAACGGGTGCAGTGATATCGCGAAATGTGTATGAACTATTACTGATTAAGACTTAGATTGAAATGTTAGTTAGGACGTACTTTGGCTAAGCATTATCTCTGTCACAGTCGCGCAACTGTCAAACTACAAGTGCAGGATAGAGATGGGAACATATCTAAATCACATCACGCGATGATACATTTCACGAGCACCCGAATTCAAGTTTAAACCTTATTACAAGGTTCGTAAGTCATAGAACGCGCTTATAATTAACTACAGCTACAAATAACGCGATAAAGGATCTGTTCGTAAAGAAAAAAAATCTAGACAGAAAACTAGTGGATACAAAATTACTATTTCTTTAACAAAAGCAAGGTATTCTCATCTAGTTTGATTTCTAAAGCACTACCAATGTGAAACACAGGTCAACATTGCCATTTATCTTTAAAAGACTCACAGGACACGAAGTATATGCTGAAGCTGATGATGAAGGTGAAAAAAGGTTCCATTAAAAAATTAGTATAAAACTAGTTTACCTCACTGCCCGGGGTCTGAATTTTCCCAGGTATAGAGCCTGATTTGGGAAGCTCTGGACTGCTGAACGGTTTTCGGTCCTCTTCACTGTAACAACCAATGTAAATTCAAGATTGACTGTTCATTCCCATTTACTGAAAATCTATGGATGGCCAAAAAAAAAAAACAAAAAATCTTGATTTCAGAACAAGATTTCAATGCAGTTCCAATCCAACGTGGACAGGCTTTCAGTAGTCATGTAGGCCCATAAATTAATGACCAGTAGATAAATGATGTTAATTTTGCAAATAGGTTTTTACGAACACTTTTATACATCTCTTTTTTTAACTAGTTGAGGCCTGTGTTATGTACCTGAGTAGTCTGAGAAGAAACAGCCGAAACAAACTCAAAGGTCATAGTCTCTTTTAAGGTTCAGACATTCTCTTGGTCAACAACTTTGTAGCCTTTCATAGTTAAGGTGGATGCGCAAGGGTAGCCCGCGAAATTTAAATTTTCTTACGTTTATTGCAATTTGCAGGTCAGTGTCAGGTTGTATATTGAGGAAAATATGGATCGCGCCAGTAAGACATATTGTTTTAAAGACATAGTGTTACAGAATTATAATCATTCAAGTCATCAAATACAGCCCTCCAAGTTCAAATAACCCCATTCAATGGCTATTTCTTGAAAAAGTCACTCAATGGGATTATATGAACTTGGAGGGTTGTACTGATGATTTTAATGATTATAATTCTGTAACTCCATACGTGTTACTGGCGCGATTCACATTTTCATCAACATACAACCTGACACTGGCCTGCAAATGGCAAAAAACGTAAGAAAATTTAAATTTCGCGGGCTACCCTTGCGCATCCACCTTAAATAAAAATGTAGTGTTGTCTGTATTCTGCAGCTATCAAGTACTTCTTCATTTTACTTGGAGACAGCTGTCACTCTCTTTTCATTCATATACATACTACGTGAGTCGCGCCCGATATGCTGTCCGAGACGTACTGACTGTTCTACTTAGGTACATAAAATATTCAAGGCATAGAGCGCGGTGTCGCAATTACTCTGACATGTTTATTATTGTTCGGTGATTGACGTTGATACAACTATTTGTGTAGTAGTATTTTTTTTTTCGGATGGGAAGTCATGAAATGACCCCTCCCACTCTGGACGGAGCGGAAGGGAGTGTCAGACTTGTGCTAACTAACCCATCCATGTTTTTTCTTTTGCCCTTTGTGTTCCAGGACCGCGGTATCTCTTTCGAACAGTCCCGCAACCCTTGACAGTCCGTCCCGCAACAGTGGGGTATAGTTGTATTGACGTCCGTTTGTTTAATTACTACAATGTGTATAAACTTTACTGTATGTGGAAAATACACACCTTTCATGTGGAGTTGCAAACAGATATATTAATAAGAATAGATTTTAAGTATTTTAAAGTAATAAACATGTTTACCTCTTGTCACTGAGCGTGGTGGGCTCGGTAGCGCGTTGCAAGTCGCCGACGCCGCCTTCGGCTGCACCTTCAGCTTTGCACGCTTCTGCAGTGTGTGCGAAAATCAAATGAAACAAAACTGATTGTTTTTTTTTATACATTTGAACAAAAGGAATCTATGCAAAGCTTATTAGACTAAGGGAAGCAGAATTAATTCAGAATAGGCATTCCCTGGTAATAATGCCCGAAGGGTTAGGCAGAGGTGTACCTAATAGTACACCCACATTTCACTAGTTATGTGTAAGTCCCATGTCATAGGGGGCGGGCAAAAATCCAGACTCCATGGCTGCTACTGAGAACTTCCTGATCGAAACCCCAATAACACTTTGTTAAGTATAGTGTAGTGTGTACTGGTCAAAATGCCCAATAATTGGATAATAAAACGATTTAAATGTCTAGATAGATATCCGCTTACCGGCTGGCTTGTCCATCAACTTGTTTTCAACTCCGATGATTGGGTGACCTGGGTGACCATCATCTGGAAAGTATAACAAGAATAGTGATTGTTCTGTATTGTCTTGTTGTACTTATCGTCGCTTTTGTTAGAAATTTTGCGATGTTTTGCTGCGGGAATTTTACGGAAAGATGTAGATATTCCGGCGTTAATAAGTGACATGAAAAAAAGCGGGCTTTCCAGGGCCGTCTTATGTCTCGTGAGCAAGATAGTTGTAAGCTTCTGGGCGCACCAAAACATAGCTGCTACCACTCATGAGTGTTTTTTTAAAACGTTGCTCACACAAGGAATTTCTACTGTATTGTGGGTGTGTTTACAAACATTTAAACTCACACACACAGACAGCCAGACCCGGAACAACTACCTGTAGATCATACAGATCTTTGTTCCGTGCGGGGTTCGAACCCTCTACTCGCACCACAGCCGCCAGTCGCTTTGCCACTGCGCCAACCGTGCAGTCAATGTCCGGGCTCATGTTACCATGGTAAATGCACATAAATCGGTGAATACTTTCACGGTTTTAACAGCTCTATGTTTCATTTCATCACCACATGTTAGTTTTCTTAAAGACAGATGATGATTGATGAAGCATATACTTTTTCTGGGAGCTTGATGCTTGATTTTACGAAAATAATTCAATTTTTCTGTTTTTTTCTAATTATGACAGCCTAACAATTTTTTACGAAACTTTAAATTATAGTGATTGATAAAAATAATGTAATTAAGTACTCTGGACACGGCACTCTCTCAGGAATTCTGACTACCGGTAGTTTAGACCCTGTTCCTGAAGCTGGTGGGCTACTGTTTTGTTTATATTTTTAAATGTTTTTACATACCTTTATTTAGCAGTTCAGCAGGTTTCTGTGACACATCCAGTGATAAAGATTTCTGTCCGACATCTAAAATGAAATTGATTTTTGTTGTAATTATTTCAAAAAAACATTAAATTGTAAATAATTAATAATTAATTAATTTGTAATAATTTAATTGTTATTCTTGTTATGTAGACTTGTAAGGTATGTTATGTTATGTAAATGAGTAGACGAGTGATTCCCTTGATGGATTTATTGCTACTGAATTATAATGTTACGATTATATACTAAGTTACAGAAATGCACACCTAAACAATATTGATATGCATAAAATGAGTATGACGTACAAACTACCAAAAGGTCAATGTACAGCGTAGCTCGTACAAGTTGTGATGAGTATTTGTTTCTCTCATGCAGACAATATGAGTGAGTGAGAGGCAAACACATAACAAAATAAATAACTGTTACATAACATCACGCTTGGAATCCCTGGAGGGTTAGACAGGTTGTTCCTAATATAGTACACCCACATTTCGCCAGTTAAAAGTCTCATGGGATAACACAGTGAGCCTATTGCCAGCGATTGGGCTCATACCCAAGCTCCGTGGCTGCTATTAGGAAATTCCTGATGGAAAATCCCAATACCATTTTGCCAGACCTGGGAATCGAACCCAGGTCCGTTCGGCAGTAGCGCTTGCGGCCATACAAGCCGTTCCCGGTGTCTGTTCGCTTAGATCTTTAAACTACGCAACGGATTTTAATGCAGTTTTCAGCAATAGATAGAGTGATTCAAGAGGAAGATTTATGTACATTGCACCCGTGTGAAGCCGGGCGGGTCGCTAGTATACCATAAAACACTTACCAATAGGCTTATCCTGTCTATGTAAGTCATCTGGCTTGAATATATCTGTCTTTATCTTTATTTTAGGTTGATCTAGATCCCCACCCTGCAACAAAAAGTAATTCCATTCAATCATTCATTCAAATGAATGAGAGTTTACTAAGTACAGCAGAACCTTTTGTATGTAACAGGTCAATGACCCTTTTGAATGGGACAGTTTTTGACAGCATAAGTCCGACAGGATTGAAGAGCAGGGCATTAATTGATGATATTGCAAAATCAACTTTATTTCCACAGTTATTGTAACAGAACACGAGGTTGACGAGGCCCAAGGAGTCGATGTCTATACAACTTTGCACTTTATAAACCTAAAAACAATGTCTGTTTTTCAATGCCATCTGAACATTTCAGCGTTGCCCTCATTTGAGCTTGGGCTGCGTCTAAGACTGCAGGTGTCTGTCTCCCCAAGTAGTTTGTACACCTTAAAGACACTGGCGAGAAGGGTCATAATGATCAGAAACTAGTATGTTGGTACACATAATATTTGTAAGAACTGTTTGAACAATAAGTTCTCTCTCCTACCAGCCTTTAGATCCAATTTATTAAATAATGTGTGAAGAATGATATGAAAGTGAACTCGCGCCGATCACAGGTAACATGGGACAGGGATAAGATGATTGATGATTTGAATTATTAAGAGGGAACAGGGGGCCTAAAATGGCGGCTTTATCAGAATCATAATATGAATCAAGTTAAAATTTTAAAATTCTTAAAATGGTCTTTATGGTCATGACCACAAAGTCCATTTTAAGAGTTTTAAATTTTTTAACGTGCACAGGACCTGCGAGGAATTTGAAGAAACTACTGCGCTTGCGCTGCGTCAAGCCTGCCTCCGTAAAGTGCGATAGGGACAGCGGCAGCTCAGAGCGATTATATAAAAAAAATTGACGAGATCGACGTTTCGTATTCCCCTTTTTTCTCCTCAAAAACTGAGCCGATTCAATTATTTTTGTATTATTTTTTTAATGTTGCCCCGTTCTATTTATTTCTCCTAAATCGCGGGTGCGTTTATAAACACATTAAAAATTTAAGAAAGTGAAGGAGTCTAGGTTCCTATCAATTTCTTTGTTAAAATTTTTTAGAATTTGTCTGGTAATCTCGGCTGTAAACATTTTTTGACATTTTTAGAGGGTCATTATTTTTTTACTTATTAGTTACTTATTGAAAAAAAAAGGAAATGACTAGGACGTGTGTACGGTAGAACTTGATTTTATTGGAAAAAAATTTTGCTCTAGACTACTGTAGAAGCATTATTCAGGAAGAAAAATGGGATTATCTTTACATGGAAAATCGCAGCCCCTGTTCTTAATAATCAGGAATCATTAAACTATTCCCATCTACCACCACTGTTGGATGTACGAAAGTTTTTTACGCCGTTTTATTGACCCACTAGCTGTTGCCCGCGGCTTTGGGCACGTTGTAAATATAGCCTATGGCACTCGGGGATAATGTAGCTTCCTATTAGTGAAAGAATTTTCAAAATCGGTTCAGTAGGTAAACAGATTACCCCCTACTTATAAACTTACAAATTTTACCTCTTTATAATATTATTATAGATAATATTTAAAAAAAAACCAACCACTACTACAGATGTGTCAGTAACTAGAATTGTTTCATAATAAAGGGTGTTGTTACATAATAAAGGTTCCACTGTACTTATAAAATAATTATGATGTTTAAATATTAACCAAAGTACTGGGAATGTGGACATTGAACTCTCTCTGCCGTGCCTGAAGAGCCTGATTAAACATATACACACATTATTACAATACACATTAATAAAGAAAGAAAAATACAACATGATAGCTGTACAAGGATCTTTTGGCGTGTGGCCAAAATCGAAATCAATGCCGCAATCTCCAAAACGTTCTTGTAAAACTTCAAATGACTTGTAATTGAAACCATAAACAATAATACACAAAAAAATTGGTTGTTATTGACAAAGTTTTGTTGCCAAAAACAAACTGAAGTATTGCCATAAAAAATAATCACAATGTTATTAACACTCAAAATGTGCAACAAGGATTAAATTGACAAAGTTAGTTATAAAAAGCTGTAAGAAAAAGGAAAAATTAGAACATAATTACTTGAACATTTTACACACAGATTATTATTATTTTTTATCACTAAAAGCTCAAATCTTACATGCAATAAACACTCAGACCTGTATTAAAGCAATAAATTATAATTTGACAAAAAATAGGCCATTATAATTATAATATTATACCATCATCTCATTCTCAGGATGCGGTCGTTTCTGAGCATCCGTTGGCTCAAGTTTGATTTCAGACTTCAGCTGCTTCACATCAAGAGGTTTCTGGGTGTCAAGCGGCGGCAGCAAGTGTGGTTGCGGAGGCCACGCCGGCTTGTGCACCCCCACATCTCCGTAACCTTGAACTAAGGAGTGCAGTCAACTCACAATACACAAAGACATATAAAATAAATTGAATTGTAAGTATAAAAGTTTTGTACTTAGTATAGCTTCAAGATGAAAGACATTAACAGAGAGAAAACAGGGTTATAAATATTAGTTTTTAAAATATGTTTGTAGTTTTGATTTTCTGTAATAGATCATAACCCTATATTATTCAACAGTGTACTGTGCTTGAATCAGTTTTATGTTTAATACATTTTTGCAAAATAAATTTGAACAATGCCCCTTCCATAGTTAAAATAATGTCAACAACCTTGAAAATCTGTCAAAAATAATCACACAAATATGACCTCTATTTTCTATTCGACAAAATCTATTATGGTCTACAAGTTGACAATGTTTTGCTACATTTTTATTAAATAAAATATTATGAAAATGTTGATATGTAAACTTACCCATATGGGACTGAGGCATGTGCAGCTGCGCCTGTGGAGGCTGTTGTGGCGGGAAACTCTGGTGATGCGGGTAATTCTGGTGCGCAGGAGGCGCGTACGACAGGTTCTGAGGGGCATAACCACCAGGGGGCGGAGGCCCATACGGCGAAAACGCTTCCGGAGGCGGATAATGAGTATTATACGCGCCAGCATACGGCTGGTAGGGTATTTGATGACCATTATCTACAACAATGACAACAACGTTAAAACTTCGGACATATAACCAATTTCCTCCATGTTTCGCACTCAAAGTTCGCTTACCTATGTAATTTAGCGGCAAACCGTTCCCCTGGACTACACCGTGGCCCGGTTCGCCCTCCATTCGCAATCGCTTCTGATTCATGGCTCTTTCGGCTTCATAATTCATCTTGGTAACTAAAAACAACAACCACTTAGAATAGCACAGTACACGATTGCATTAAAACTCATTTTTACATTGATATTGCAACCATACAACGCATATTATACATTCTCGCGTTAATTGTGACGGACGCCAACCGGACGCCAGCACAAAACACAGGTTATATGCTCAGCAAAAGCAAACACAAGCGTACCTTTGTTGGTCAATGATTGTTATTGATTTTAGTTTATAGACGCACTTAGAGCATTCCCCGCAATGATTTGGTACATAATAGAGCACTTTAACAAGTCAAAATAACTGTTGCATACAAAATATGCATCAAATTATCGGCCTAATGACAGTAAAATTAGAAAAAAAACACAAGTGAAGCGGAGTTCAAGTATTTTTTTTCTCATTCTTTCGTGGTTTTTGGTTATGGCAACTTATTTTTTTTTATTTTTTTGTAAGAGAGTTAAACGAATTTAATTCAGTTACTGTTCTAATATTCAAAATATCAGTGATTTGAAATTATGTTTTTGATGTGTTAATGATTATTCATACAATTTATTAAGATTTTGTACACATGTTGATAAAAATAATTGTGAGTGATGCTTAAAATATCAATAATTTATTATGGAACGTGCTGCAAGATAAAAGAAATAATGCACACACGCACACTCACACAGGGGCTTTTTTCTAACAGCAACACAAGAATGGTTTTTTTAAAATAAATGTATCTTGCCAACTTTTGAAATTGTCTTCTAATTTAGTATGAATTTTGCAAAACAGGAGCTAAAGAATAGGCAAATAATCATGTCATAAATTAGGCGTCCATTACTTAGATTAGTTTTAAATGCAAACTGCAGTCTTCTACACAATCAAAATGTTTGGGAACGGATGAAATCGTACCAAAAGGTTTAATTAATAGTTATATTTATGAAGGTAGAAAACTCGGGCAAATAAAATGGTAATGAAGAACCCCTCTACCTCCCCCCGTAGAAAACAAATTTTGCGTCAGCGTTGAATGGAGTGCTCTCGTGGTGTTCTCGCGGGTCGCGGATTTTGTATTGTTTTTGAAAGTTTTTTTTTTGCAATTAGTTAATAGGGTTTCTGTTTTATACTGTGCTATCGAACAAAAACATTTTGAGAGCTGTTATAAATTGAGTTTGTGTTGTTTTTAATTTTAAGGTAAGTTTTAAAACGCCATAGGTATTTCACCACAATCATTTTTGTAGCTGAAGTTCGAAAATCACATTGTGTAGATTTTTACGTTACTGTTAGCAGTCAATTAAACTCTTTCGGAAATTTCAGAACTTGTAACATAATCTAGTTTTTATTTACTATTCACATAGTAATTAACTCCGTAACTTACGAAATATGAATGAGTTTTTCGGTAGATAAAAAAGTTATCATAAAAAAAACCCAAGACAAAAGTATGAAGCGAAATCGATCAAACTCACCGTTTTTATAATGAGATTAATGAGCGATATTATGTGGAATTAAATACATCTAATTGTTTAGGTTGTAAGATAGGAAATTCCCAAGTTCTAGGTTAGTATCTTCATTTGCTTTCAGCTTGTTTTATCGGTCATAAACGTTTCAGCAGTAGGTACATTGGCCTAGTACTGAAAGTGAAGTGAATTAATAAATAATAAAGCAAAAAGGTGGTTCTTCAAAAACTTTTTGGTGGGTTTATTTTGAAATATTGGTGACCATCAACATCAATAGAGTAAATTGGTGATGGCAAGATGGTGATCCTATAACCAAGAACTTATTCACACAATATACCAAAACAATAATTGAAACAGACAAAATCAAAGGACATAGCAACAAGAACAAAACATTTTTTTTTTTGTTGTAAGTTTAGTAGTTGGTTATAAATATTATTGGATGTGATATCATCATATGTCTTATCATTTACCTATCTATGTACCTAAACAGAACCCTCTCCTAATTTTGAAAGCATTTTCACTTTATCTGATATCTATGGATAACAATTTTGATTGGTTGTTAATTTGGTCCGCCAATCAAAAAGGTTTATTGTGTTATTGACGTGATCAAGATTATGTTTGATAAAAATTTGGGTACTCCTGGTCTAGTACTCATCTCAACCTTAACATAAACAATACTGTTATCAATATCAGATATTACATAAGAGTTATATTTAAACTTAAAATATGTTGACTAATTTTTCTAGCAATGTCAATAACGTTTAAAAGGAAGTTTATAAATTGAAAATGAAATGCAAGATGTATTGCATACTGTTTAAATTACTTTTATTAACATAATTAGACATTCAAAAGTTCCTAGCTCTTCTGGCATCGTAATCCCTAAATCTAGAGAGTTATAAACTGAATTATAAGAGAAATTGACCATGAAAAAAAAAACAGGGTCTTGGTCTAAATGGGTCTTAGTCCAGCAGAATTGAAATAAATCTCAAATCGTTACGTTCATAACAAGTACTCCAATTTATACAATTGCGGGACACCTGAAGTTAGGGCCAATTGACAACCTGGCCACGCCTCTCTTTCAAACTAGGCTAAGGAAGTCCTAAAATCAACTAAAGACTGTTAAGGCTGTGTAACGGAACTCCCTTGTAAAACTAAGTTTAGGTGCGTCTATTTCTGTTCTGCAGCAAAGCACACAAAGATACTTGTTGTTTTAGGAATGCCTAATTATTATACAATAATTAGGCCTTCCGATATAGTAATTAACTATTTGAGATAACTATTTGAGATATATATTTTAATTCTGTTGGTCTAATGTCCAGATTTAGAAGAAAAAAAGCTTATGTTCCTTTGTTATTGAATATTTTTATGAAGTTCACATTTTAAAATGTGAATTTCAAATATGTAGGCTAATAAGCGCAGCAGTGCCAGTTAACATACATCATATTTTGCATGCATTTTTTTCCTCAACAGATAGTGAATTAAACATCATACTTGTTTGTGGTTTTTGCATTTTTTTTTTATTTGTTGTAGAAATAACCATGAATGATTCTCCAAAGTTTTATGACATAGAGTACCAGGACATCACTGAACAGGAGTTGATGTTGTAAGTATTAATATTTTCTCCTTTTTAACTGACTTCAAAAAGGAGGAGGTTCTCAATTCGTCGGTTTTTTTTTTATAGTATATCATCACTTACAGGTATTAATGTAGTTATAAAACATCCTTGACTTATTAATCACGGACAGAGTTTGATTCTTGACTTTGATGAATTGATTATGAGGAGCTTGGGTCTTCGACATAGAATCTGTATGTGTAGATCTTCAAGATTAAGCAGTGGTTGGTGACTAGTACCTTAGAAACCATTTAAAAAACTTGGGGGGAATAGCTTAAAAAGCAGTTATAAAACAGTTGCATCCGTAACAGGGAGTCAGATGCCTAAAAGTCTGCCCACCAGTTTTGTCAAGTGTGCCATTGTGTTGCCCTGTAAGTGTGTTATGGAGATTCAGCTGCATTTGGTTGGACTGGAAGGTAACGTTAACATTGGTTAGAAGCTACTCAGATGAAGCAGATGATGTTCCATGAAATTGCGTGATAGGTTTCCTTTTTATACATAAGTTAGAGGCCTAAATGTTTTTTTGAATTTCCAGGGATATTGGTAGTATGGGTCCATATAGTCTTCAGCTGGAAGATATTCCATCCCCGGAATCAGATACTATGGATGTTGCCTACAAACCATGCCCACAGATTGATTTTTCTGTAACTCCTGTAAGTAATTTCTGAATTAGATTCATAGTATTTGAAATCATATTTTTATTATTCACTAAAGTTAAGAAAAGCCTCGTAAAGACTAACAGCTGTAAATCAACTAGCAGAAGAAGAAAGTAGTAGTGTAGTAATAATGAAGTTTCCTGTTTTAATAAAACCTTTTATTTATTTTTTTATTGTAAAAAAAAAACATACAATACATAAACATAACATAAGTAGGTATTTAATTACATATTGTTTCAGTACAAAACAATAAATAAACCATTTACAGTTAAATAACGCAAGCTAGTAGCTTGTTCCAAACTTACCTATGAAGATTTTATGAATGAGACTTTATTGTGAACTTTAAAGTGCATTAGTATGACTATCTTTCAGCTTGTGAGTCTCGCACACCTAATAAAGTATACATTATCTTTGTTCAGTTCTCTCCCCGAGGCCCCCCGGAAAGGAACAGCTATGTTGGGGACTTGAATTTCTGTGTGGAAGTAAACAGCAATGATGTACACAAGAAGACATTTTTGGTAAGTGACCTCCTGCAATGATGGCGGTCTTATACAATGCGTATTGAAAACAAGCAAGCGTTAAGGTGTGTATTTAAATGGTTTGAATGTTGGCCTATAAGTGGCAGGCTAGTTTTGCTTTTGGTGTTCTGAATGTAGCTTTTTCTGAATTTATCAACCCTCATACTTAAAATTAATCAAGGAGTTAGAATAAAACCCTAATCTACTGCACTTGTTTATGTGCGCTGTACACATTATGACGAATGAGACTCACATAAATGGACCAGTATGTGAGACGACTAAAACGTCATCATATATATCCTAGAGCTAGACGACCGGCAGTAGCTCTGGGCAGCAGATGAGTAGATGCTTCCAATGGGAAGCCACTCCGCATGTCAGCATCACAGAAAAGATTTGCTCAGTCTTATTGCTGATTGCAAATACAGGCAGAGAAAAAAAAAAACGTTAAATATGCCTGAATGTGAAAACAAGGATAGGACATCGAACTGGTGGATTTTCTGATCATTTCGTAACACTACAGAAATGAAGGTCTAAAATTTCACATTTTTAACAAAACTCATTTGTCATTTGTCACCAGTACTCGCACCAGCTGTGTAGCATCTATGTGGACATGAAGTGTAACTTCAGCATCCAGTTCAACTGGAACTACGAGAAGGCACCTCACATGTTCGTGCGCGCTACTGTGGTCTTCTCAGATGAGACTCAGGCTGAGAAACGCGTTGACCGATGTGTTCAGCACTTCCATGAAAGCTCTAATGCTGGTAAGGGACACAACTGTGAATAGAATTAAACCAGATAAGGCACTACGGTAATTTTCGTGTTTCCGAAAACGTAACGTCGCGGGGCTTTAAGGTTTTTTTTTATCGCATGGAGTTATTAATCTATAATTATATATTTTGTAATGAGATTCTCAAACCGCATTTTTCAGGAGATCTGTATATCATTGTTATCCTACTGCTCTTACCTCAATCTATTTGTCGGAAGCGATATGTGTTTCTTCATATTTTTCCACAGCTCATTTAAATTCATACTCGAAACCAACCTTTAAAAATAGGTTTCCAGTTTTGTGGAAAATGTACACATGGCAAAATAGTTAAATATGCAGGCAAGTTTAAAACTTGACACACAACAAACTCATCTTCAACTCACCGCACATACCATAATTTTCACAACCCCCTCATTTCAGGCATACAAAGAGAAATCGCGAAGAATGTCCTCCATTCCTCCAGAGAAATAGGAACCCAGGGCGTGTATTACTGCGGGAACGTAGACATCGCCGACTCCTGGTATTCAGTGTTGGTGGAGTTCACGAGGAACAGTCCAGAGCCTTGCTCGCACGCATACCAGTTCTCTTGCAAGAACTCTTGCGCCACCGGCATCAACAGACGAGCTATTGCCATCATTTTTACCCTGGAGGATGATGTGTGAGTATTTTTTATTTTGTTCACCATCATAATTATTAAAATTCATACAATTATTTTATACGAATGTTAAAAGCAACTGTCTCGCTGTCTATTACCTTTTTACAGCTAAAACAGATTTCAATGATATTAAATAGCCGGCCTGTGGAGCAGATACTTTTTACCCTGTTAGATAATTTCTGACTTTCAAGCGAGCGAAGCCGCGGGCAGCAGCTGGTTTTTAATATTAGTTTTCTGCGTTAATATTGCCGAGGTTTATCAGCCTTTTTGTTTGATGACCTTCCAGCTTTACCAATTTTACCATCTTCCATTCCGTTTCCCTCTAGTGGTCGCGTCTATGGTCGTCAGAAAGTAGGAGCCAGGGTATGTGCGTGTCCTAGACGAGATATGCTCAAGGATGAAACAGCCGAGGGCGTCTACAAGACTGGCAAGAAAAGAATCCCTTCAAACCAGATCGAACCAACCAAGACAAAGAAGATTAAGGTGGAGAATCTCATGGATTTCGATGACACAGTATTTAAACTGCCTCCGGTAAGTTCAATTGTTTGACAGCCTTTTTTACAGACTTCAAAAGAGGAGTCGGTTCTGTTTTCGCAGTATGTATTTTTTTAAGCAGTGATATTTTTTTGCGCCATTGACAAGAAAAATAGAATTTCGCGGGCTACCCTGACACTTCCACCTTAACATGTTTATATTTCAACAATTATGGGTTTTTGTTAATATTGTTAGTAATGTTACAGAGCTTCATTAAAAAATATATAATTAATTAAGGTCCCATTGCCAAGTCAAGATTTAAAACCTATAACTCCCTCACAGTTACAAATCGTCGGTTCAAGAGCGACGATCTGCGGTCTCAAAATGATGCTAGAAATGATGGAACTGGCCTTGGAATTCCGGAAGAACGATCCAGAAGCCGCGGGCCTTTATGATAAGCCCATCGCTGACCTTAAGGAAGCCATCAAAAAGATGGAAAAGACCAAAATAACGCCACAGTAGTAATTGTACCTTTTACATTGTAAGTTGTTATTTTTTAGTACAAAGATTGAAAACATTAGATCGGTCGACCGAGTCAATTGATGTCACAATACTTTTGACAGTGACATTTGAATAGTATTTTCTCGCTCACTCATATTCAAAACCGTATATATCGTTCTATACGAGATGAGTGAGCTCGGCCTTATGTATGAACATTTTTCCACGAGTCACATCTAATGGCTTAAATCTTTTAGTATAGTTATTGTTTCACATTTACCGTAAGTAAGTGTGAAGTCTATTTTTTATTATGTTTTCATTTTTGATACATCCAGTTTTAAGTTGACACTTCGTATTTTGATATAATCATGACTTTTTAACTGTACAAGTACAAGCAGTGCCTTATTTGAAGCGGTTGATGATAATTATGTTAGATGCCGAATGACAATCGCCTTATGTCGGTGACCAATTACTTCTTTGCCTATAGTCTTAACTATTTTGTCGATTGTACAGACACTCAAGCTACTACAATCAGCACTGGGTTTAAGGTAGATAGGAAAAATTTGACAGTTTGGGTAGCTTTATGTGCTGGCATCTGTACTTGGCCTTTTTAAACACTTGCTATTTAAGCCGATCACGTCAAAATGAAAGCCTGTTTAGTACCACAGTTAAAATAATACCTAGTGGTCTTGAGATTTTAGATCTCAAATTTTCATTTAAACCAAATTACAGGCACTGCACCTTTTGTTACCTCAAAAATGAACATTCTGGTCCCACCCTAACTTAAGATGTATTCATAAGTATTAAGACAGTAAGAACCACATAATGCAATGCTCTATAAGATTACCAAAAGGCAAGCAAAAATGAATCTTATCACCCAAGGCTAAATTAAAATGGTTTATTGTTGGATGTAGACGGGTTACCTTAAATACAAATCGTGTACATCTGCATACAGTTTAGCTGCCCACCGAAAATGCAGCGATTTCTATAACTTATCATATTTTGATAATGATGGCATATTATTATTGTAGCTATTCATTTTATCATTTTTTTCCCCCAATTCATATTATCTTATTATTTGCTAGACTATACCTGATATGATACTTGATTACAACGAGAAAATTATGCTGGTATGATATATTGAAAACATTGCTTTAAATCACACAAATAATATAATAGTCAAATAGCACCGTCATTGGCTTTATAGAAGACTGATATAATATTTTAATTCAATTGGTGGTGGACTTCAGTAACAACAAATAATTAAATAATTTTGACATTGTTTTTTTTTTTGTTAGTAACATAAATAATTGTTGGTATACACTGCGATATAGCAGGCTCTAAACAGTCTAAAAGATCTTTACAAAAATATTTTTATGTCAATAAAGTTTTCATGTTTGCTAAGTGTATACTCAGTTATGTTGTTGACTGTTCATTATAAAATAATTGATAAGTTAAGTTGAATAAAAAAACTGTTAAAAAATTATAAAACAAAAACTATCTTGTGCTTATTGTTATTAACATTATACTTAATTTTGTAGTTACAATTTGTTTTTAGAATATCATGTTAGTTGAAGCTAGAAAATAAGAAAACCATGCCGTTTGCAACAATTTGTACCTTTAATGTTTTGTTGATATAATAATATTATGTATAGGTTTATAAACTCTCAATATTTATGCTGTATAATCTTACATCAGCCCAGTGTTTCAAATAAACTATTGCTTAATCAGAATGGATTCTCTCATATACTTAAGACTTAATATGGAATCAATATCCCAGTAAAATATTTATCTTAATTAAAAACTCTCTAACCCTAATCTGACATTGTTCATTGAATACAGAAAATTATTAAGTATAAATATATAAAGTGCATTATCGAATTATATTATATTATCTATAGAGGCGAGAAGGAGAAGCAGATGAAAGTAATCTGTGCAATTATGTGTAGGTGCTATCACTGTTATAATTATTATAGATTTACTAATTTCTTGTCCCTTCATGGGGGTAATTTGTAGCGCGTATAAACTCGTACTGGCTCACTTCAAAAAAACAAAAGCGCGTACACGCGCTAATAGCGGCGTGTTCGCGTGGGGTGACTAAAACCGCTAAGATGTTTGACGGGACTTACCTACCGTCTGTCATATTCTCCATGGTTGAGTGTTTATACATTCAATTTATCTACCGCAAGGAGATATAGTACAATACAAGTTGTATTGATAGTAATTAAGAAATAATTTGATGTTTCAAGTAAGGAATTATTTTAAAATTTAATTGTTTTTAAGTATTTTTCTAATTTCATTTTTATAAATAATTATGTAATTTAAAATATATTATGGACATTGTACCTAATATGTTTCAAATTAGCCGCCTTCTTACAATAATTGAAAAACAAAGATAAATAAATACCTAGATACGTAAAACAGGTTTTTTTTTGTTGAGATCTACACCTTAATTTGGTTATTACATCACCAACAGGGAATGTGATGACCCCCTCGAAGGGTTAATCTAACTTGATAAAAATTGCTGCTGCCTTACTATGTGGTAGCTTTGGTCATATCGAAATAAAAATTACAAATGCATATACAGGCTGTCGCTTTGCATACTGGTCTAATTCAAGGAGGTATCTATACTAATGATTCTCTACCTATAATAAAAAGGATGGTTTTTTTTTCTTTTTTACGGAAATCTGTAAGTGTAAACCACCCCCTAGTGTCCATACTGTTCATTAAACGTTTGCATTTGTGTGTGTGTGACGGCGCGAACCACGCAGCCCTTCAGTTCCAGACGGGCTGCGTTTTAATTACGGGTGGTTTACACTTACCGATTTCCGTAAAAAATAAAGAAAAAAAACTACCCTTTTTATTATCGTTTCGGGTCGAGTATCATTCTAGTATAGATACCTCCTTGAATTTGACCAGGATGCGAAGCGACAGCCTGTGTAGTCAGTATTTTACGCTATGTGGATATTAATTAGGTAAACTATAAAAAAAATAGTCTTAATAAAATTATGGGCTTAATTATTTACTTCTACAACCTGACAGCTGCCAATTTAATCAAGCTAAAATTTAAGTGCTAGCGCGCACGAGCAACTTTTGTCTCCGCAACTAATTTGTCTTTCACATCAAGTCTACGGGTTAGTATGAAAGTGCGCACATCTGGCGCGGATCCAGTCCTCAAAATACCTTGATTGGCACGGCCTTAAAATATGTAAACCGACGTCAAAAAAAAAACGAACAAATTTCGTGGTAGTAGTTTAATGATGAATTTTACAAGAAGAAACTAATAATATGCAGCTCGACTTTTTTGCACCCACCTCTGATATGTTAGATTTTTAGAATAATCAAGACTACAATTCAGGAGCTTTACAGGCAAAATTTTAGCAGCTTTCCTCCGATTTGTAACACGTTATTTAAACCATTTAAATAGGCGTTATTAAAATAATTTTGCCGACTTTGTCAGAAAAGTCTCAGAACTATTAAATCTTGAGGCGAGCGAGCGAAGCGAGCTCGTAATTTTTTGGCACTTACTTTACCGACTTATGCATAACAGTTTCAAAATAAATAAGTAAATTGTAGGTACTCCAGAATGCAAGAGCGAGCGAAACGATCTCGAAAACCAAACAGCCCGTTTCTTATAGATTAGGTTTTCTTTTGACCAATAAGCAATATAAATTTATATAAATTAGAGAAGCTACTTGAATATAAGGCGACAGGCTAGAAAATAAATAGTGCATAAATCAACAAGTTAAGGCGTGGGTTCGAATCCAGGCAGGCGCATTTTACTTTCTTTAATTTATTTCATCACCACTGGTCTCAAAAACGGTGTAGGACATCTTGAAGAAACCGGCATATCCTAGAACCAAAAATTCGAAGACATGTGAAATCTACCAACCCGCACTGGGCTCGCTTGGTGGATTATAGCCCATTCCCTCTCATAGAGAGGAGGCCGTGTGTCCCTGCAGTGGGAATATTATAAGCTGATTATGCTGTAAAATGTTAGCCTGTTTCATCACGAAAATAAAAAAGTGTGTTTGAATGCATACCACACATTTTAAACTCTAAATATAAACTATTCCACCGATTTTGGTGAATCATTAAAAATAATATCATTAATGACAATGATCTCTCCGCGGTGGCAGAGTCGTATTTTTTATTTAAATTTTATTATGGCCTTTGTAGATTATCTATCGACCTCAAGGTTGTGGGCATGCCCATCGTGCCCACGTGGATCCGCGCTTGGCGTACATGTAGCGACGCGACAGTCTGGAGACTTTATTGTCCGCGGGTTTGGAGACAGGCCGGCGACGCAACTGTCGCCTCGTCCCGTGTGCG
This sequence comes from Eugnorisma glareosa, assembly GCA_947578425.1. Taxonomy (NCBI): domain Eukaryota; kingdom Metazoa; phylum Arthropoda; class Insecta; order Lepidoptera; family Noctuidae; genus Eugnorisma; species Eugnorisma glareosa. The sequence continues at coordinate 2,682,971 of OX387974.1, read as the reverse complement.
CATCGTCTAAATCTCGGCGAGGAGAAAAGTTGCTCGACAACTTTTTTGTCCCTGTCGCTGTCTCCTCTCCGAGATTTGGACGATGCGCACACGGGAGCGATAGACTTGATGTGAGAGCAAATTATTTGCGGAGACAAAGTTGCTTGTGCGCGCTAGCTCTAAGAGTCCCATGTAACAGGGGGCCAAACCCTATTTACATCAACCGGGCACAAATCAGAACTTCGGGCTGCTACGGAGAAATTACTGATTAACCTTGAGCCCAAACATTTAAGGACCCGTCTTAAATAAAATAAATTATAGAATGTTTATTTCAATTACAAATTGAAAAAAAAAACATTGCTTAGCAAACATGATTTGGAGAACATCTTTTAAGCATGTTAGGTGACTCCGCTCTTCCACTCTTATCATTACAGTGTAGGTATGCAATTGAAAACGACTTTGAAAAAAGATTGTTAAAATTCAAAGATAAAAAAAAAATCGCTGGACATTACACACAGCGCCATCTAGGTGCCGCACTAAGCAACGAGGCTTATGTCGTGGACACCAGATAGTTGATAATACTACATAATTATTTTTTTTGTTTCTAAATACACACTTAAACATATAAACATCCATGACTCGGAAACAAATGTCCATGCTCATCACACAAACATTTGCTCTTACCGGGATTCGAACCCTGGACCCTAAGGACGTAAGGCAGCCTCACTACTGCTGCGTCGGGTCGTCTATGAGTAAAGATAAAAATTAAAATAAAGAGGAGCGCATTACTGCGATGTATTGAAATGTATGCGAGTGGGTTATTGTGTGTGTGATAGTGCATTGCGTATTAAATGAGATGTAAGTACGTACGGTAAGTTTAGTTTTAGGTTAGCCCTGCGATAATGTCTTGAAATCGGAAGAAGCCAGGCACGGCTTCCTTCACTAACGATTTGATTACCGCAGCAGTCATATCAATATATTAGACAGATAATTCGTAGTATCTACGAATTACATAGGCGGGGCTGGGTCGCATCAGTGCATTTTATGATGTGACCGAAGGCATCAATGCCTTCGGTATATAAAGTTGTTAAATACTTATCATAATAGCATGGAATTTGACACTGGCTACCGCGGTATACGCGGATCTAACTGGCTGTGACCAATGCGACTTGATGCGCTCCAGCCGGGATAATTGGGTCAGTGGGTCGTCTTAGAGAAAAAAAATATAGACTTCATAAAGCATTGTACTTTATTATATAACTTAAATTAAATGCAAAAATCCTTAAGCTATCTGTTTACAACAGTTTCAAATGTCCAGTGACTTTGTCAATAATATCTTTAGGTGCAGGACCTACACCAAGTACTGTGACAGAATTAGGAGCTATCTGTGTCCTGCCAGCATCCCGAATTAATGATGTTATCAGTCCCATCTTCTTTGCGTTGTCACAGATTTGTTTGATTTCATCTAAGGAGTCTGTTTTAAGTGCTACTTTTGCTTGTCCAGAGTTTTGCCATAGCTTGAGTGCTTCAGGGTCTTTGTGCTGGGCTTTCTCGAAGGCCCCAACTGCTGCGTGACTACACTGGGCAGCAATCTTCCCCTTACTCATGTTGAGATCAGTTCGTACTACTAGTACTAATTTGAACTCTTCTGTTGAGTTGTACTGTAACAAATTGTATTTCATGTTAGTAAAAATTGCCTCTATGGACAAATTTTATAATAAATTATGAATAGTTATCTACATTGACACCTTAGTAACAAATTGTTAATTGAAAGCTCTTTCAAACTTTTCCAAGTTAAATCTCAATTCACTCTTTCATTCCAATTCACCCTTTTTTATAGTGTTTTACATTCAAGTTTTGAAAATATTAAAGTCCCTCAGTAGGTTGCAAATTCAATGGTCTATGTTTTCAGGCAAATAATTGCTGATGCAAGAATTGCATACAAGGTAGATTTATTTCGCTCTAGGTTCATTGGTGATTGATACGTTTGCGTGACTCGCAACTTCAGCTAGTTTGCGTGTTCAAACATTTAGCTAGCTAAGATAATGGAACGTGGACAACAGCGTGAAACACTCATCGGACTGATTTGACTAGCGTAGGATACAAAATAATAAAGGAGACAAGGTCAGAGGCTCGTCTTAAACTTAGACATGATGAAAAGTTGTAATGCTCACCTTTATTACAGCTTTCGCAGCTTTAGGAAAGGCTGTAAAATACTTTTTCAGTGCGAATAACGATAATCCGAGGCAAAGCCCACAGCCAACGCCGGTCAAGAAAGAAATATTAAGCTCCATTTTTCGTTGAGGTGAAATGATTGTGATTAAACTTTTACCTTATCTAGGTTCTTTAATTTATAAGTTTTTTTTGTTATTTAACCTTTACGAGAAAAAAGGAATCGTGGTGAAATCCCGTGAATCCCCAGATGATTTCACAAAGTGTCACTGTCACTTTGAAAGTGACAGTGACATGCATGACAGCCACTACAGCAAAGAATAGAATCGGTGGGAAGAGAGCAGGGTTGTTGCATATATAAGATGCTCTGTGGTTGTTGCTGATGCATATTTTTTTCACATCAGCGGATCCTGATGCTGATCTTTTATCATTGACATCAGCGGATGCTGATTTTAAATATTCTCTTAAAAAAAAAACTGGATAAATGTAGTTACCATTGTAAATATACATCCAAAAGTAGCATATTTTTCCTTGGTGCTCAAATAAAAGATTGTTTCAATAATTTTGGGAATTATAATAAAAAATATAATCAAACACAACAGTTTAGTAATAATTAGAAGTACCTAGACTACCTAGTATGTACATAACCTGCTATCTTTCGTTTAATTAATATTGGTACGTAAACGTAATGAGACAAGTTTGTGTTTGTTTGCAATCGAAATCCCCGCGGTCGACCCTTTGATTGGTCAAAACTCGCAAGCAAAAACTACAAGTGATATAAGCCCCGCCTCCTCTGCGGTCATGTCACGACTCGAACATCAGCATGCGGATCACATTGCGGATGCTGATGCTGATGTAGAAAATGATGCTGAAGGTCAGCGGATGCTGATGCTGATACTGATGTTCGCAACAACCCTGGAAGAGAGTATAATTCTTGACAGGACAGTCGGAACCAGTCGGAACACTCGGAACACTGCAGGTGCACTCTGAGAAGGAGACACCACCATACGTCGCACAAAAAGCTAGAGAGACCACTTCTATGGAATGCCCTTTTTTTTTAGAATCGCAGCAACTTCAAACTGTAATTGCCCTATCAAAAAACGCTGCAATATTTGGTAGGATTTTGGTCAAATTCGAATATAAATTCGTTGCTGGGCAACAAACAATATTGACGTAATTTACGTGTGAGTGTGAGAAACAACAACTAAAAAAGGGTAAAATAAAAAAGGGCGTGATCTCCACTCAAGCAAAACACCCAAAACTTTTTAATTTGTTTTATAGATTGAAATATTAAATATTCTTTGTTAATCATGCCTAATAAAAACAAGGATTTGGCACCCATTGCCATCCCACATGGCCCACCTGTGGAGTGCACTGCGGAGTATTTCAAATCCATGATGGAAAGTAAAACCATGGTGAAGTGAGTAATCTTATAATGTCTTGATCGGGACATCCTTGAACTGCCTCAACTCTCACAATCAGGCTCTGTCGGTTTCCCTTCTCTGCCTCTCACAAATCTTAGGCAGTAGGTACTCACATCTCGTCTGCTCTAGTACCATCCTGTTATGAGTCGTGATGGTTCGAAACAGGTATAGGTAAATTATTCACGTACAGGCAGAGATTCGCAACCGTTGCACAGCTATTGTTTTTAAACTCGATAACTACCTCATCTAATCGTCGCCACTCCGCCACATAACCATGCCTTAACATACGGTCAATGCTTTTCTAGAAAATATCCAGTATGGGATATCGCACGGCCCACGCCTCAGGTCCTGATGGAGCAAGCCCGTCGCGACCTGATGGAAGCAGACACAAAGCTTGCGATCAAAAGAGAGGACGAGAAGCGAAACAGAGTCACTATGGACGCCAAATGGGAAGACTTGCGGAAGAAAGAGAACCTGCTTAAAGAGTCTTTTATTAGCTTTAATAAGGTACCTAATGAGTGCATTTATAGTTTTATCTTCAAAACTTCTAATTTAGAACTTCGGTCCCAAAACCGCTATTATTTCGAGGTTAACTTTGAAAGCGAACATCAAGACATCATAATCTATCTAGGGATAAATCGTCACGTTACGCAGTAACTGGATGCGGAGGTCATACAATAAACTACAAGTGTCCATCTGTATCTGGTTACACTGGACAACTGACCTCAAAATATTTGGAATAACGCCAGTCAGATGATGATGAATGATAAAGCGTCTAAAATTATGATTTCCTACCTTTCAAATATCGTAACTTTGCACATAAAACCCAAACTTCGACAGCCATCGCCATCTAGTTTGTCTTTTCTAGTTCATAAGAGAGAACCAGGAGAAGCGCGACCGAGCTGAGCGTAAGATGCATGCTGACAACGAAGCCTTAGAGCGAAAGACCAAGGAAACTGAAGCAATGAGGCAGAGAGTCATCGAGATGGAAGAAGTCAAGAACCTGATGGAGAAGCAAGTCAAGGACTATAGTATTTACGAGGTAAGGTTGACGAGACGTCCAGTGATTGGTCTCGTGCCGTCTTACGCGTTAAGTAGCAAACAATAGAATTGATTCCTTTTTAAAATGAAATGGTAAATTTTTGCGTCTCCCATAACTCCGCTTCATCGCAACTCTGACGGAAATTCAGCTTTGGACGAACCAGTGCGAGAGAGGGATGAGGCTATACAAGACGAATATAATTATCCTAGGAAGATAGCGTTATCATTTTTAATACGAGTCGAGTCTAAAGGGTTCTTGTAGAGTCGCGAGCATACCTTGGTGTGTATCCTGCTACTATTTTTAGACACTTCTGGTCCAGAAGTACTGGATTATGTTATCACGCAGTGGGTGGTGTACAGTCGCCAGCATATCAAGTACCCACAAACTGTCAAATTTCTCCGAATGATTTTAGTTCATAAAATGTTAACGGATAAGTTCAAAATCGAATGAGAAAATTAGAGTTTGTGGTAACTTATGCACTGGCGACAGTACAATGCTTGCTCCATGTCTGTATCAGGGGATTGTACCTTGTTGTAAGCTAGTTTAACATTTCTTCTGGAACTTCTTGTAGTAAAATGTTCTTTATTCAGGACTACCTCATGTCGGTGGTCAATAACTATCCTGAGTTCAAACAACCCCTGGACGTGCTCAACCGTTATGAAGCTTTAGGTGAGAAATTATTCCTTCCAATTTAAGTACTTACTTGCTACTTACTGCACCTCCAATTCAAAACGTTTCGTATTGAAATCGCAGCTATATGAATTTACAAGTTGAAAACAAATCTTACTATAGTTCAAATTTTACGCACTCTAAGCGAAAGAAATATCAATATTTGTAAAGATGACGAAAATTTCTTCTTTCTGCTCATTTTACTTAGAATCTTCCAGTCTCCCGTGTCAGCCGTCATGCTATCAATTAATCCTTTTCCCTTCATATCATTCCTTACACAATTGACCCATCTTCTAGACACATCTGTTTCATCCCTCCTCCATCACACGTCCAAACCCAGACAGGTTTCCTTCATTCTCATCTCTACATGCCATCTTAAAAATAATAATGATGTTAGATAATGTTCCTAGCGGCGGCTAAATCTACGCTGGCGGAACGTCAAGAGCACGATCTGGAGATGTTAGAGAACGCTCGCCAGGAGATCGCGTCCCTGACAGAGGAGAAGAAACTCTTCATCATGGGGCTCAACAACACGCTCGCTAATCTGAGGGTTCGTAATAAAAAAACTGGTACCTTTGATTTATAAGGACGTGGTCGTGACTACACGTTTAGGGCACGGAATCGGCTTGAGTCGATCACATATCGCCATATTTGTCGCATTTAGTTCGGTGCGATGTCGAGTTGCGTCGGCCAAACCGCACCGAGAAGAATGACGTCTTTTTTTGCTTTTGTTACATGAGCTTTTCTTTCTGCTTTTCGGCTCAAGTTGATTCCGCATTCAAAAGGTGGAATCACTCCCCATGTTAACTGTCGTTGGTTGTGTTTTCTAAGTCATAAGGATACAATTAATGCTAAAATGCATTTCGCATGATGCGTGCTCTGTGTTAGCGACAAAGATGGCCGGCCGGCGGCCGGACCACCGAGAAGCTATCTGGTCTGTGCCACCGAGTGAACCTTTACATTTTATTTAGGCAATGGCGCCTAGCCCATTGAGCCAATGCCAACAGGTTGGTCAACCAATTCGTCAACTAGAAACTTGGACCAACAGACTGTGTGCCCAATTGTGTTTCTGCTGGTTGCAAGAGCTGGTTTTCTGACACATTTATACATTGCACTTCTTGACCTCAGTTTTCATAAAGGCATCAACAAACTTACAAACTATCTGCTAATATAAGCATATATTCAGTGGCGCTACGACAAGATCCGGAACAGGGTGATAAAATGGGAGCTAGCTCTGAACCGGCTGAAGGAGACGGCAGCGCGGCGGCACGTTGAGGTCTGCCACGTCCGCTCAGCCATATGGAGCCTCTACGCTAAGATCTGCAAACAAAAAGGTAATAAAATACATTAAAATTATGTTGTTGTACCTTGTTACAACGTAGATTTTGGTCTAAACAGGGACGAATCAAGAATTTTCTGTTCCTTAAGAATATATATAACTACTTAATTTACCAGATAAACGTATGAGAGTGGTATGCCAATATACGTTGCTTGTGAAATGCAACACTCAATTAGTGACTATCACCTAAATGTGGATCAGAATCGCCTCAGCTCGGTCCGTTCACCATTCTTTCAATGAAGCTCAACGGCATTACAACGCACACTAATTATGAGCACCGTAACGGCATCGCCTGGGGTCGGGATAAGCTGGTAAAAATGAGTTGAGGTAATGCTGATCCGGTGGTGTAGTTAGATGATTGCTATCTATGAGATTTAAGGTTCCAGTCAAATTCATCAATCTCTCTATTCGTGGTAGAGGCCGTATGTTGATGTCTCCCAATAATTATCAAGTGTAACCCTCTATGATAAAACACGTTCTTTGGGATAGGTCTCGCTATCGATGTGGAGCCCAGCGACTTCGAACAGCAACTGGTGGTCATCATGAGAGCATTGCTCGAACTACGCAGGATTTACAAGATCGCCCAGAGGAGATCTAAGGAGAAGTGAGTGAAATACTAGTAGTTAAGGCATGCGAGGACACCCACCGTCAATGATTAGCATGAAGCGAGTAGAGCTAGCGTCTAGAAATGAATTGTTGATCTGCAATCTCTTTTACTAAGATGGAACCTTCATCTATTGTAGTTACGTTTTTTGAGTGAGAAAATATTCGATGGCTAGTCGCTTCCCATTATTAAATCAATGATAGACCATTCTGACACTATTGCAATAGCAGACTAAGGCCCCAGGTCTGCTGCCTGCGCCCATTTTATGATAAGCCGCGCCCCCTTTATTATCAACAATGTTTTGTGTTAGTAAAACACGATAATATAGCGCAGCGGATATGGCTTTACGTTGTTTCCTACCCTACCGGCTCAAGCCGATTCGGCATCGATAAGTGTGATTAGTCACTTCCTTGTGCGATTCCGTAAGAAGTCAAATAAATTTAAAATGAAATCTTTTTAAATTTGCTTTTTCAGGGGAGATATAGAATCGAAGGTATCAAAGGAAATTTAAGGGCGGAAGCGCCGATTTTACACTTATCTCCGAGATGCCAATGTTATGTTTTTATTGTTAAATAACTACTGTGAAAATATATTTGTAATTTGTTTATTTAGTAAATTTTTTAAAGATTCCGTATTTTTTTCCTACCTGTGTATTAGAGATGCGTGTCCCCGTTTTGGCTAGCATAACTAATCAAAGCATACTTTCGTAATAAAATTCTAATAATTAGGTAATGTAAGTGGCCCAGTGTTAGTTAAGCAGGCGTTAATTGCTTTTCAACGGAAAGACAAAGAAGTTTTTTTGCTTAAAACAAACTAGATATATGGCAAATATAACGTTACAGGACATGGCTACCTTAATAGTAATCATTAGGGTACCTATAATTAAAAACTAAGAACTCGCAAACTTGTTAAACTGATGATGAACAATTAGCTGTTCCAAGTAATTGTACCTGTTTCCAACAGTAATTACTTGACAGAATTTAAATTAGCAAAGTTTGAAACACTGCTTGTTAATCTTTTTGAACTGATGTTATGACCCTTTCATATGTGACGAAGGGGTTGATTAAACAAGAGATAAATAATTTGACATTGAATGTGGATAAATTTATACTTAATATTATACAGTTCAAGAGTTTGTTTGGTTGAACGCGTTAATCTCAGGAACTACTGGTTCGAGTGGAAAAATCCGTTTAGTGTCGGAAAGCCCATTTATCGAGGAACGATAGATAACATTACGCACGCATACACACCAATAAGAGCAGAGCATCAAAGAAAAATGCAAAATCGAGGAAAATACAATTTCACGCGGACGAAGGTCGCGGCCCCGCGGGCAACATCAAGATAAAAGATATTTCCGGTAAAATTGTCTAGATAGAACATAAACCACACTGCTCTTGGTCTAAGGGCTGTTAGACCCATGTTGAGTTGTGCTTTTGTAGTTTTGAGACTATAAGTAATCGGCAAAGCGTTATTATAGCCATTAGCATTGAATCAAGACTAGAACAAAAACAGTCTTTACAATAGTGACACTAGTGTCTTTGATATTGAACCCTATATTATGTCACCTCATTTAACATTTTTCGTCAGCCTTGTGTAACAGGTTCTTTACATACTACAGAAGCATATAAGCACCAACTTACCAAGCTTAGAATTTTCAGTTCCTATGAAGTTCAGTAAGACACCATCTATAATGTTACCAATAGATCCCAAAACCACCTTAACTTCAGAAAAATCTGTGCGTTACATTCATTACATAGAAATACCATTGAAGATAGCTGGCTGCTGGGATTTGTTCCCCAATACCTCGAATGAACGCAGGCTCCTCATCAATGATATTTATTTAGGGATAGTGCTCTTTGTTCTAACACATATTCCGATGATGTTGACGGTGCATTTGTACACTGAATGGCAGGATATAATGTCGAGTCTGGCAACGATTGCTGATTCTCTGCCTCTTATAGTGTCTCTGATAATTGTCGCTTACTATGCCGTATATCGCAGAGATTTGTACAAATTACTGGAGTATATGGATAATAACTTCAAGCATCATTCGGCGAGGGGACTGACGAATATGACGATGGCTCAGAGCTACTTGAAGGCCCGAAGTTTTGCGAGGATCTATACTGCTTGCACGCTATTCAGTGTCACTATGTATTCAACGCTACCTGTTATTATTCACTGTAAGTAATTGACGATTTAATTAGGTAGGTAAGTCTTCTTTGGATGGATCTTTCTTTTTAGGATGGATGATAAAATATGTCGTTCTGCGAGATAGAGCTGATAATTCCCAGAGAGATCGCTACATTACAACGATTCGACGACTAAAGAGAACTGGATGTTGTGGCGTAACTAGGCAGAAACCCTGACGCTGATGCCACTGTTGGCAGTCCACAGAAGAACGTAGGCCTCTTTCCAGTTATCAGATCGGTACCAATCTTTAGTTTTGTCTGTACTGTTGATTATAAAGATATATTATTTTTATGTCCCCACCTAACTTTTCTTCATATTGGTAATTATATCTGGATGTAGGTACAACTGTGCATACTACAGTGTATTTTATTATAATATATTCTACATATAACATGGTGTTTTTAGTGTGGACAAAAGAACCCATCCAGGGTTGGATCTACATTGGCGTGAACCGTTCTCCTTTCTACGAGTTCACGTTCTTGCTCTCTTGCGTAGCGCAGCTGTTCGTCGGGCTTGCTCTAGGGCAGTTTGGTAAGCACATAATACATATAATCACGATATTGATGATCTTTCATTCTTCCATAATTCAATGCAGCGACCGCTTGATGAAATAAGTCGGATAGTTGTTAGGTTGAGCTGGTAAGTCTGCAAACGCATGGAGAAAATAAATCTTACTGTAAGTGCAATTCTTACCACCTCACAACTTCGTAAAGCCTCACGAGCACCTGCGTCCCGATCGTGCACTGCAGTGCACGACCTATTTGGAGAGCATTGATTCATCCATCACCCAGTGACAGTGGTGCTCCTGATCAAACCATGTCCCATCTGCTGGAGTGGCCCAAATGCCCGTACACCTGAGAACTGGGTCAGGCACATACCTATAGTACGGCACTTCCGATTCCACAAGGTTGTATTTTAGAGCAAGTTGCTGATGAATAATCTTGGCTACAAGGTTGTGTCTATGCAGTACTCTCCGTTAGTCAGACGAGAACACCCGGAGATAATGTGACGGATTTATTCGCCACATCCTTGACGATCTGAATAATGTTTCGGAAGCTGCATTAAGCAATTAAGCTTGGCCACCTACTGGGTACAAACAGTATAGATGTGCCGATACGAAAAGAAAAATACACCTAAATCAACATCATTGATCAAACAGGAGTTTTCTTCGCCTCAAACTCGATCTTGATCTGCGGGCAACTAGACCTGCTATGTTGCAGCCTCCGCAACGTTCGCTACACCGCGTTGCTGCAACACGGGGTGAAACATGCAGCGTTGGTCGCAACATTTGCAAACATACAGGACGATGAGCAACATAACTATATCTACAATGTTTCGGAAATGAAAGAGTCGGAGTACAATTATGATAAGAAAGTGGTATGAAACTTTTGTACTAATTTAGTATCTAAATAGACATCCTATTACGAAGTTGAAATTTAATAAAATGAAAATGTCGCGGTTTTTTCAGATAAATCCTTTCGTGGGTTCGAGAAGTCAGTTTGGTAAGTAATTAATTACTTACTAATCTATTAAGAGATAGGCTAAAAGAACCATTCGATGTGTGATGGTCGAAGATCGTCAATCACTGGACTTTGCAGGGCGACGTCTAACTTGATCTCAGCGAAATTGTATGGCCAACGTCGCTATAATCGTAAAAGTCAGAGAGGTTTGGGAAAAGAAAGGAGAGGCCATAATTGTGGCCAAAGATCAGGCAACACTATTCCCTGCCTGCCTCACTAATTTGACCCATCCAATCGATTAGTGGGACAAAGTGTACACTAAAATGTTTACAGTCAGATTTAACTTTGAGGCCTAAGCGGAAATGTCCGTTTAATTTATTTTGTGTTGTACAACCTAGTTAGATTAAATAATGTTTTTTCAGACATATATAGTTCAGAATACGACGATGCGACCGTGTCAGCACTCCGCGACTGCGCCGCTCTCTGCCAAGTGGTGAACCAATACAAGGTGACGTTTGAGAAGTTCGTGTCTCCTCTCCTGGTGCTCAGAGTCGTGCAAGTCACTCTGTATCTGTGCACGTTGCTGTATGCTGCTACGGAGGTAAGAGGGTTAAGAGTAAATGAGAGTTTACCTTGCAATCAAACCTCAGCACGTTTAAGTTGCTCAGTAGCTATGAGCTTGTTCGTCGTCGGCAACAAAATAATCTCATGGGCAGCCTTACTGTGATTTTGCAAACGATGGCTTGCTGTAGAAAGAAAAGTTTATATAATATACAATGTGTAACAGAATAAACGCACAACCTCTTAAGAGGTCATTGTACTCATTCATCATTATGAACAACTTTTACTATGGGACCAATCCCGAAATCGCGGAAAAAAAACAGCTGTTCAGTACATTTTGTCGAATTATGCGCACAGAAATGTATAGGGCAGTCGATTTTTTTTTTCGTGATTTCAGTGTTGGTCCCATAGTGAAAGTTATAATTATGAGTACAATGACCCCGTAAGAGGTTGTGCGTTTATTCTGTTACACATTGTATAAACAAATATTCACCTTAATATATAATATAATAAAAATTGTAACGTGTAACTGTTTTTTTTTTGTCCCTAAATAAATAAAATAAAAATAATATGGTGAATATTTGTTTTCCCTGATCTAACAAGAGTATATATAACTATTGTAAATTTTACGTCAATCTAGATTCATTCTTCTTAGATTTCATAATGCAATATCACTTGGGGGTTTCCTCAAGGTTTCATCATCGGCCCACTCTTAATGTGAAGCTTGTTATTCATTTTGACATTTTTCTGTTCCACAGAAGTTCGACATGATAACAGTGGAGTATTTGGCAGCAGTGGCATTGGATATATTCGTTTACTGTTACTATGGAAACCAGATAATTTTGCAGGTAAGAATGCTACTAGTGAAGCTTTTGTGCTACCTGCACTGCCAACGTGGGATGTATCTTTCTACGAGTCTATGCGACCAAATAGGATTCGATGTTTGAATTTAATAAGTTCCGACATTTGGACGAGGTGATCCGGCAGAGAACCAAAGTTGTCGAAATAGCTCACAGAATAATATTATTAAGCTGAAGTGACAATGGGTCGGCCATATTAGCCATAGAATCGATGACCGTTAGGGTAGACGTGTTCTTGAGTGGAGACTGCGACTCGGCAAGCGTAGGGTGGGACGCCCTCAGGTTCGGTGTAGCGACGATCTTCGCAGGGTGGCTGGTAGCGTCTGGATGAGAGTTGCTGAGAATCGAGTTAAGCGGCGTGCGATTGAGAAGGCACATCTCCAGCAGTTGACTGCTGTAGGTTGAGGATGACGTTCTGATTGATTTATTGGTTGGCAACCAGTGAGTTGCGCTATCTATCAAACTATTTTTTTTTATGTGTACCTATTTTCTCGACACTGTCGTGTCAGGCGGACCGCGTCTCGACAGCAGCTTACCAAAGCATGTGGCACACGATGGGCGTGCGCCCGCGAAGAGTACTGCTGAATATACTGCTGGCTAACAGACGACCAGTTATCGTGAGGGCTGGCCGTTTTCTGCCCATGGACCTGCACACTTTCATTGCTGTATGTATTTTTGTGTGGCAATTTTTATCTTACTTACTAAAAGTTGGAGGATCTGTACTGGCAGTTTTTGAAGTTATGAGTTGGTGTAAAATAACTACAATATTATTTTGTTTCTTTCCAGATTATTAAGACTTCATTTTCTTATTACACGCTTCTAGTCAACGTCAATGACAAGTAGAAAATCATTTTAAGGATCTTATAAATGCAGTTCAGTAGTGATTAGTCGATTTTATTGACGAGTAAGGGCACAATAAATAAAACATTAAAATTTTCAGAAGTATTTTATTTAAGAAATTAATATACAATTATTTTCATACATAGATCAATGATTCAATTTGATCGGCAGTCAGCCGCGTGTATCAGTCTAACACATTCAATAGCAATCAAATAAAAGAAAATCTTCAGTTATCTCTACCCTATACTCCTATGCGACCTTTTTTATTTTCCGTATGGTAACTGTAACTCGGTGGAGTTTGGCAACATGACGACTTTAGCCGTTGATTTCAAGATTTTTCCAATTTCATTAACAGGGCCAACATAGTACCTAGTGAAATGATCATTTCATACTTATTGTAGTCTTTCTAATCTGTTTATCAACGGTACAAGTCGTCGGTTGCTGATCTTAACTTAAGTAAGCGACCACATCATTCGCGCGAAGCATAGTGCGAACTAGGACCGCATAAGAAGTCGGGCGACAAAGCAATGCTACACAAAGTCCTATAGACCGACCTGAAGGGACGGTGGAACGTTTACATCTACATACGCCCACATATTGACCACTTGGCTCCTATTTTAATGCTGTATATCCGGTTCCTAATTAATAACGGAACGTTTTACTTACCAATACATTTTGAATCTAACTGGTCCTCTGAATCGATTCTGGAGGCAACACCCTTAAAGGTGAATTTCGCCAAAGAAACTGTAGGCGATTAGTACATCTATCGACCGAATTTAGGAGCTATCAATGTCAATACTTATTGGACACTGACAGTTTCGATATATTGATCGCGTTAAATTTCACTCTTGAAATGTGCCCTGAATGTTTCTGAAGGATTCCTAGCGCTAGATGCTTCGTACTTCTTAACCATATTGGCCGGGAACTCTAGGAATTGGCTATAAGTAATCCCTGGTTACTTTCTAAATTCACGGTAAGGAAGCTATTTCACGTACTATAGGCATAAAAACACTATTGCAACTTGAAAATGAATTTATTACTTAGAAATCACATGAAACTTAATAAGAAACTTTGCTTTAAATCTAGATCATTCCTTATACCAAGATGTGTGTTTCTTGTGAGGGAATGTTTAGCCTATTATTACGCACAGCTAAGTACAACGACTTGTATCAAAGATCATCATCGTACTAGGTCTAGGCTAATTTCTACCAAATGGGTGCAATGTTGTGGGCGTTTTGTTCATAATATTATCAACAAACTACGGCTTCGTTACGATATTTATGCTTACTACTTATCATACTTCCAATATTTCGACCATTGAAATTCTGTCATCATTAAATTTGACTGCGGCACAACTTCGACAAGAATCTTTACGCATCACCCTGGGGTCAATGAAATAATCTCAATAAAAAGGGGGCGACAAAATGTCGGAGGGAGGGAGGGGAGAGGGGGTGAGACGTCGAAGTTGCAGCCGCGGGCGTTACCTTACATTAATTGTTTGAATATTGAATACGACACAAGCATTCTGGGAGCAGTCATACATACATACACGCATTTGCACAGACATTATCATTATACGCGGCATTCTAGTGCATCCGTCTCCACATTTGAATCGCCCGGAGCCCCATAGCCGAATGCTAGACCGCCATTTTAGTGAATAAAAAATAATTAACGATATCAACTGTTTGCTACCTCCTGAAAACTCTTTAATGAAAAAATAACATTGGACTTATTTTCTAGCCACATTTGCGACTGAATCAATATGTGACTATGTGGTTGCCGCAAATTAAAATGTGACCAGTAAATGTGATTGCAAACTGTTTGAAAACAAGTATTATATTACTTCTCCCATCAGGCCTTATCAAACATGATATTAATGGGGAGGGCCTGTCAAAGATCATTGTAGAGGGCGTGGCTGACGCTGTAAGTACTAATCTAACCAATGAGGTCAAGCTACCAACCAATGACGATGTTAGGAACTAGCTATACTAGCGCCATTCGCAAATACCACTACCTGTGGTCACTTTTTAATTTACAGCAGATTTTAATTGAAGTCCTGACGCACCTGTCTAAGGGACAATCGTCCAGCAATTGATCAATATTATACGTGCGAGACCGACTTACATTTAAAGTATGTACTAAAGAGAGCGAAGCGAGATTTTGGAAGTAATGATCGACTTCCTTAGTCGTTCATATTTAAATTTAAAATCTAGACGTTACTACGGTTAGTAATATTTTGTTACTTTTTTAACAAAGTAAACTATCAATATCAATCTCGTTTCGCTCTCTTTAGATCATTTCAACATAATCTGTGAAAAACTTCAGAGAGCGGATAATTAAAATAATACTTGACAATGAAAAATTTCATACACATTAATAACAACGTACAAAATGTATTCTATTGTATTATTAGAGACAAGCGGAAAGGAATAATACGACAAAATAGTTTTTCATAATATCCATTCAGTGACCGAATGAACAATATCTGAAAGTAAAGCTCAAATCGTTTGGCTCTTTACCTAAGACATATTTAAAATGGCTTTGAAATTACAAATTTACTCAAAAACTACTGGACAAGCAAAGCCATTACATATTATTGAATTTTGACAATTCAAAAGAATATTCTAGTGCGTAAAACAAGTCATATCACTACACCGTATAAAATAGAATCCAAAGATCATCATCCATTGCGCGTTTTTGCAAACGACAGTCTTACACAAAGTCAAAACGCGCAATGGAAGGTAACATTAGCAAACTGTCGCATTATAAAGTGCCTTAACGCTGTCTAAGTTAATAATATTTGTAAGGTAGGTAGTAAGTAGGTACGTGGGAGTCCATGCGAGTCGGCGACGGCGCGACGCGGGCGCAGGGTGGGGCGATTAACTGGCGATCGGGAACAAACACAAAAATACGTGAGATGATGGTCATACATTGTAATTTTGTTACAGGAATGTTGTTTTTTATACTTATTCCAATTTAACATTGTACGACTATGGATACAAAGAAAATTCTTAGAACATTAAGTTTTTAATATCCAAAAAAAAAACGGTTCATACGTTAAACAGTAATGAAACAAAAAATAATAAAAACAATGATAATGATATAACACTAGGGCAGACAAACACTGGATTGGCGGCGCGAGTAATTTATAAAATCTTACGAAGACAAGAGACACATTTTCTTTTAAAAAATCTGTGCCACATCTCTTGACAAGTACATTATAGACCTAGACTTGTGTCTCAAACTATCCACTATCTTCCAAATAAATGTTTGAGAATTTGTATGAATCCTAAAGCCTAGGCAAAGTGATATTTTATGCGCGATAACGATTATGAGGAAATGTCACAAGGGGTCTTGGTCAAAATAGGCGTAAGTCCAACAGAATTGAAATAATCTCAAATCATAAGTCACAATAAGTTATCCAATCTACACTAATATTATAAAGAGGAAAGATTTGTATTTTTGTGTGTATGTTTGTAATGAATAAACTCAAAAACTACTGCGCCGATTTCAAAAATTCTTTCACCATTAGAAAGCTACATTCAACCTGAGTAACATAGGCACCACGTGCGAAGCATGGATGGGCCGCTAGTTCATTACATTGCGACAAATACCAAAATGGCCGGAGACCAGAGCTACAGAGCCGATTGAAATACTTTGCCTATTTCTGTATTTTGCCAAATACTTCAATTTCTGTTCTTCCGGCGACTTAGGTACATGTTGTTTTAGAATGAATTGAAGTCTTGATGCAATTTGAAATTCTTCAATTCTGTTGGTTTTATGCAGAGTTCATAGGGAATTGCATGGTTCTTATGGGGGCTATCGCGTATGAATTCGCCGCTAGAGGCGCTAGCGTAGCGCGAGGTCACCGAAACGTTAGATATCATAGAATGTTCGCGCGTTGCTTGCTTTTTTATCACGTATTTTTACTAATATTCACGATTGTGGTCTAGATTGAGCGATTCCTGATTAATTATGACTTGGAAGATTTTAATTAGCAACTTAGGATCTTATTTGTTAGTACTTGGAGGTAATGATTTTTAAAAATGTTTCATGCTTGCTAATTTTAGGGAGAATATTGTAAATATGTATCTGAAGTTTACACTATGCTGTTAGACGTAATAAAATGAACTTTTTATGAAGTTAGTTTGGTACTTTAAAGTATAAAATAGAATTATTGACAGGACCTTACGCGACAGTGGTGCCATCTGATGAGCTCAGACCGATAGCCCTCATTGGATTGAAGCTACCGAAAAGCTAATCTCGATCGAGTCTTTAGTGTTTTCAAGTTCCTATTACCACACACCATCTTCGCCTCGCGCCGCCATAAGAAGTCATGCATAAGATGTGTCTTGGAAAACGATGTCAAAATACAAATGCTGGTTTTATTATATCAAAACTTAGGCCAATTTGTATCACACATCACTAGACGCATTTAACACTAAAAGTTGATGTATAAAACATTGTTATGTTTCTGTTAATCTTGTGAAAGTGGCAGACATAACGATTTTTTAATCTGTCTAACGTTTAAAGACATTTAGTTAATTGCGGTGCAAGTAAGCCATCAATCGAAAGTGATTATAATATTTGCACCAAAACACAGTTATTCTTATGGACCAGCTTGCAAGTAAAATTTTTCAAGTAGGTTGCTATTTCAAAAAGTTTTTAATGTATCACAAAATTGTTAGGCGTTTTTCGTAAATGATTAGTTTTGTGCTAGTATGCAACCCCAGTGAATGTTACTAGTGCAAAAAATATGTTGTTTGTTAATCTATGTCAAGATGCCCTTCAAACGTCACACATCTTTTGGTACCTTTTGTGTAGCGGCTTCATATAATGTCTCTGTGATAG
The DNA here is from genome assembly GCA_947578425.1 of Eugnorisma glareosa. Lineage (NCBI taxonomy): Eukaryota > Metazoa > Arthropoda > Insecta > Lepidoptera > Noctuidae > Eugnorisma > Eugnorisma glareosa. Next base: position 2,664,980 of record OX387974.1, on the reverse strand, counting down.
TAAAACATAATTATTTTAATTTTTGAGTAACACAAATATCTAGTCGAACAGGGTAGGTAGACCGCACCTTCAAATATGGTGCAATGGAATCGTAAAGGGTTCTTTTCAAGTTTTGACGTCTTGACTATCTACGGTTTATTGTGCAAAAATCTATTTTGTAAGCAAAAACTACTGTGCACTTTTTGAATAAATCATTGAGGAAAAAAATCTTCAACAGTGTTAAGAATAATATATCTCTTCACACGATAATTTTATTTTTTTTGCAAGCAAAAATACTTTGTACTTTTCAATTCACTACGAATCTACGACCTCGAGGAAAAAACAAACACTGGCAAACATCTTTCCACCACCTTCAATCCCCCTTTTGCATTGTGTGTGTATTGTATGTACTATGTATATGGATTTGAGTAAGTGTGCTAAGACTGTATTGCCAGATGACAAAACCGCTCTATGAAAAACCAATTATCTTTTAATTTTGTGTCTAGGGTATATCTGTACCTTAGGTAATATTATTTACGAAATTCAAACTACCGAATTAAATTGGGGAATGCTTTATTTTTTACATGTCACTTAAATAGTACACTTACAGTTTTAAACCCCAGCTGTTAGCATAACATGACTTAAACAACTATTATTCGCATACAATTTCACATTATTATAACCAATTCAATTCATACTCAATATAACTAAATTTGGCATAGTCTGGCAATATAGCAATGATAAGAACTTATACTGATTTTGGCAAATTATTATTATTTATTATTCTGGCAACACTGAGCGGTAAACAAGTCAATTTGGCAATACTAGAGAAGCGCTCTGTAGGTAAAATCGAAAACATAAACGCGGCACGTAATTTAACAATACGTGGTACTCTCATCACTATTTTTATTTGACGAGTAGAACTTGACTCATCACCTCTAGACAAAAGGGGGTCGTCCTAGTTGGCAAACAATCGTACGAACTATTCATGCAATCAAATTAAACGATGAATTGCATCAAGAGGCTCGTGTCGATACGACAAAAATAATTCGACATAGAAAGCCACTGAACAAAATTCAATTACGCAGATTAGCAACAATACTGCCAACTCGTAAGGTCGTTTGCCAAATTACGACCTATCCTATAACGTATCCATTACCATGCCCTATTACCAAACTCACACCCATCTTTTCCCTATAATTTCCATCGTATGTCTACACTGAGTAGTAAGTATGGCGTGTTCATTCGAACTCCTATTGGAGGAATGGTTTAAGTATGGCGTGAACATACGCAACCCTCAATTGGGGAGCGGTCATAATGGTGCTTTCAGATTGGTCCTCGACCACAGCGTACTTACTATTCGGTGTATGTGTACAATGTTAGTGCAACAGTTCAGTGTGTATGTGTGGACTCACTTCTTTTTGTTCTTGGGCTGTGCGCGCGGCGGCGTGTTGGGTCGGCCCATGTTGAGGCCGGAGTACAGCTTGCGCTTGTCCGCCGGCTTTAGGATCTGGAACGAGCACATTAGTGTCTCGTCCACTGACATGAGGGCTCCTGGAATTGGAAAATGTGTATTAGAAACTTGAAATTAACATGGATTAAAGTCACCTCAATATTGTTGATATTTTGTCAAGCTATAAACGGTTACAGTTAGGGCTAATACGAAAGCCCAGAGTATCGTAAATTCTACCGATTGTAACAATACGCGGTAACCTTCCATAGCATATTGAGGGGTTAAGTTCCCGATACCGGCTCTAGGTAGGGATTTAGGGTGCTGATCCGAGTGGTAGCATACACTGAGGCACGGATATCGATTAGGATTACAGGCCTAGTTCAACGTAGACGGTGCTACTGCAACAACTCTCCCCCGGTATAGCTCACCGAATCAGTCACACGGTAGGCTCTTAATAACTGCAAAAATATAAGTGACAGTATCCTGACCTGCATTGTCAAACTCGCCGCAGTAGTTGGGCGCAGAGAAGAGCGTGACGAGCTGCCTCTTGGCGAAGAACTCGTAGCCGTCCTCCACGACCTGGTGCGCGCGGCAGATCAGGTCGAACTCATGCTTCGACAGGAACTTGCCTACCACCTGGAAAAGTAAACAAGAACATGGTTAAAGAAATGTCGGAGATAAAATTGGGGTCGTTATCGATAAATGGAGTCTGTTGCAGTTCCAAAATCTGCTATGTTAAAACAACATTTCCGAACTGTGGCCACAAATCGCAGCTGCAAAGCCGCACAATCGCAATGAGAAGCCTTAGATACACCGCGGGCCTGTGGACGGTGAGTAATGGGCTAGCTCGCCGTCCGTCCGTCTTATGACGACAGGCCGTGTCGACGGCGTGCGAGTGTTCCACGCGCGCCTCAAAGAGAAGTCAGCAAACGGGAAGGGGTCCGAAAGGACCGCTGCCTGCCAGGGTTGCGGGACTGTTCGAAAGAGATACCGCGGCCCTGGAACACAAACGGCAAAAGAAGGAACATGGATGGGTTTTAGTCAGTACAAGTCTGACACTCCCTTCCGCTCCGCCCAGAGTGAGAGGGGTCATTTGATGACTTCCCATCGCATCACACGACTGGTGTATCTATGTAACTCTATGAAAATGGCAACAGGTTGCAATGGCGCCATCTACAGAAGCGGTATAGAAAGCACGTCAATGCACCCAGTTGCAAAAATTTGGCGGCGTGTAAGTAGCCCATCATCAGCCCTGTTGTTACATAGCATTTCTAGGTTTAGAACATACCGTATCTTCAGACTGCTCCGTGCACACTTAAAGTTAACCATCGCGAACGACACGTAAGATTTCAAACTGACCTATTCAACAATCCCTCTTCTAAATTGTGAAACCATTTTTTTGTTCGTTTCGGGAGGCTAAATGTCTTTTTATCTCTAAGTATCAAGTAGCACGTGGTACAATCACAGTCTGGTGCTACACAATCTAGCACAAACATTATAATCAGTGACAGACAGATAGTGCGTATAGGCGTTAGACTTGCGGACGTATCGTCGCAGTACACAAGCTGTAAGAGCGTTAACGTATTACGGCATTTCATACAAACTTTGAACTCATTTGTTTTCGAAATGACTGAACCGATTTTAATGAAACTTCATACGCATAAGTAGGATACATAGGTCTAAAAAGTTAACAGAGAACATTTTCGAAAAATTGTGTTACCTAGCTAAATTATACCGATTTTAGATTTTCCATAGAAATTAAAAATAAATTCCCAATTATCATATTTTTTTTAAAGACATTTCGAAAATGGTCTCTATCAACTTTTTAGACATATGTATCTTGCTTATGCATATGAAGTTTCATTAAAATCGGTTCAGTCCTTTCGAAAACAAATGAGTTCAAAGTTTGTATGAAATGCCGTAAGACTTTATAGCTCTTAAGCCCCTGTCCTAGCTTCAGGTACAGACAGTACCCTGAATTACCTGACCTCTTACAATGAAGAAGAGGGGACTCCTCCCGTCCCCTCAGGATCAGGTATGTCACGTGGTACAGTAGTCCCGTGCTACTGGTACACAATCTAGCACAAACAGTATAATCAGTGAGAGACAGATAGTGCGTAGAGGTCAGGCATGCGGACGCGTTGTCCCAGCAGTGAGTGCCGAGTGGCGCACTGCAATAGCTGATAACAGAACCACGAGATCACCTTTTGAGCTTGTTTGTCTAAGATGGGGTCTTATTTATTTATTTTTCTGAGATTTTTCTTAATCTCAATAAAACTATGTTAGCTTACAGCTTTACTTGGCTGTTGTTGCTTACGAAGGTGATTCTACAACGAGGTTACTTTTAACCCGACTACAGCGAAGCCAAAAGGAAGGGTTATGATTTTAGCAGTCTATGTATGTATATATATTTACGTATGTTCCTCCGTAGCGCCTAAACCCCGATTCCGATGAATAAGGTGTCAATCGATTCGTTATTATGGCCTGGGTAACAGGCTACAGACGGAAAATTCAACCCGATTTTAACTAAAGCGTGATTTTTCAGTAGTCGAGTTTTTATTTGTAGTATACCACACAAATTCTTCTTGTAAGCAACATTTTGCAACATGATAACACTGCGAAACTTTCTATAATTTTTGATTATCCGTTGTTGCCGATTAACACTTGTAGCTCCACAAAATGGGTCCCACTAACAAATAAAACTGGGAAGATACGGAAGACAAAGCTGTAACATTAGGAGTTAAAACTCAAAACGTATTTTGAACGACACTCGAGCACGCCGCATAAATTATGTTGAAGTTAAACATGTAAATTAGTTTGACAGCTCCTAATTATTTCCTCGTCGTTGTCGTGGTCCGTGATAATGAAATACAGCAAATATTCTAAGTAAACTCGACGTACAAAATATTATGCGCACTAAGGGAAACAATATTGGCGCGACCATGGTCGCGGTACCAATGAAATGTATAGCTGGTTGATCATGAATCGAATACGCAGCTCGACATGGTCTTCTTCTAAGCGAAACGCTGGCAAAATAATGTTTGACCCAAAATTTAGCCACGCAGATTTCCGCTCTCGGACACAATCGTGAGGTGTTCACACTCTGCCAGGGTTGCGGGACTGTTCGAGAGAGATACCGCGGCCCAGGAACGCAAAGGGCAAAAGAAGGAACATGGATGGGTTTTAGTCAGTACAAGTCTGACACTCCCTACCGCTCCGCCCAGAGTGAGACCCCGTCATTTGATGATTTCCCATCCGTAAAAAAAAAGTGTTCACACTGTTCTATTGTGGTATAATATGGCTCTTCAGTGGTAGTAAATCAGGTAATTTCCCTCATTTACGACATAAAGTTGCCTAAGGACAACTGATCTGGTTAACCCTTTACAGAATACGTGCAACTTTCTACAACCTATTACCTTGCCAAATCTGAACACTAAGAACAGCGAGTTAATTCAACGTAGTCCTTATTTGGCAAGCCGTATACTGTATATCGTACTGCAGCAATAAGCTTTTCATTTGGCACTTGGCAGACTATGTGAGGCACAGAATAAGCTGCATCGCTGAAATATTCGTGTGTCGTGATAGTCGCCAACATTTGGGGACCGTTTTACTGTCGAACTTTAAGCCTACCGCAGCGATCTTGGGATAAACCTTTGTCCAGGTCAAAGAGGTCAGCGACGTTCTCTTACACGTGTGGATTAGTCCACGTGATTTTCGTTTTTGCGATCAGTTGTTATTTACGTTTAGTGTAGTCTTTTCATGGATAAAGCTATGATACCATTCTAGGCTTCATCACACGTAGATGTTTTTTTTTTTTATTTATTTAACCATTTATGTACACACTAAATACAGAAAAGAAGAAAATACTACAAAGGTGATGCTTATTTCTAAAGTAATCTCTTCCAGCATACCTGCGAAAGGAGAATCTAAAAAAAGAGATGTAGACACAGTGTGTAAAAGAAGAAATGGAATACACACATTAAGCAGAACTATTTAAATATACTACCTACTCATACCATAAAATAATATACTAACATACTTATAAATACAAACACTAAACAATACTATAAATACAATAAAATAACTAATAATACATACTAATTTATGCAACTATGACGAAATGGAAAGATAATGTTCTTTCATTCTTCTTTTGAAAACTCTAACAGTTTGCATGATTTGAGTTTATGCTAGCTGTTCCCCGCGTTATTTACACTTCCAGGGATGTAGCAATCATAGTTCGGTTGTGAGAGAGACATGGAGTTAAAACAGAATATCACCAACGTTAACTTCCACGTCATGACACAATTCAATATATTTGCTGTGTAACTGATACACTTGCAGCTAAGGATCAAATCATACAGCAAGCTTTCAAAAACTCCCGAATACGTCCTCACCTCAGTTCCGAATGTAAAGCTGACACCGCGGTCGTTCTCGCCCCATCCGGCAGTGTCCTTGTCGGGGTCGGACCACAGCAGGTCGCAGAGCAGGCCCTGGTCGGGCACGTCAGTGGGCCGCATGATCCGCCGAATCTGTTCCATCGCCTGCAGGTCTGGAGATAAGCCGCCATGGCAGCAGAATATCTTCTCGTCAACTGGAACAAGGAGAGAGTAGATTAAGCATTTAGGAATCATTCAGTCTTTAAATAAGGTCAAGGACCCTTAATGCAGAGTACAGCTGTGGTGCTCAACACCTCCACCAACCTCCTCTGGGTCCGCGTGGTGGATTACGGTCCCTCAACAGAGAGGAGGAATGTATCTCAGCAGTCAGATATGTTACAGGCAGATTATGTAAAAGACTTTTAGGAGTATGTGTCAGGTATCAGGTCACGATAGCGTAAAGAAAACATAATATAAGTAAACACTACTTAAAATAATATAAGTAAACACAGACGTTTCTTATGTATGTGTTATTGCTATGTTCTTAAAATTTCTTCTCAGCCCGTGAGAAATATATACACTATAACATTTCAAGACCAAAATTCTTTTTATTAAAGAATATTCTTGCACATCTTCAGTCGCGTCGCATGTAAGGATCGATTATGAGAATATTATGATTCATGAGAAACGAGCAGAGGGCGTCGACACCGTCTTGGAAGGTTTCTTTGTAAATAAATAATGTTTTGAGGGATCCACTAACCGTATTGGTAGGTACTGACGTACGACTTGATAGAATGTTTCGTCTTAAAGTAATGTACCGCCAATACATAACTCGTTTATTTTATGTTGAATGTTAAAAATAAATCTGTTCATAGTAGTGAATTTCATACAAGTCATGAGTTTATGATGTATATATTTCAGCCATAACGTTCATCATGCTAGTCACTCGTGAGCTAGTGATAACTAGACCTATGAATGAAAATTTTGATAATAAGTACCGGAAAGTTATCTGACGAGTAGCGCACAGTACATAAAGGGTTATCTACGCCGGCCGTCCGGCGCCAAACATCAACATGATCATGCAACGACGTTTAATTTATACTATTATGCAACTGAACTTCTAGAGAGATCCAAGAATTGAACACGATCCCAGGAAGCCGGTAAAGTGGTCGCCTGCTGTCTGCATACATAAAAACCTTTAATTTGTAATGATGATGAGATGAGATGAAAAACTATTTGTTATTAAAGTCTATTTTCGCAAGTCTTTTGTGAGATCGAGACTATCTTCGCAATTTAAAGTCAAGACGAAGTGAAGGGCGTTGAAGATTCGGTACAGTTTTAGGTCACCTTTCTTATTAACTAGAAAATCTTTTAGTTATACATACCTAATTAGTTTTAGAATAGAGGACTAATAGATATCTTAATGTGTCCTTTTTAGATGAACAAAGGACGGTTTTCGCTACAGTAAGCTAGACAACCTCTTTTGGGACCTTTCAAAGTTATTATAACAATAGATAGACCATTTTCGATTTTACAGTATACAGATTGATAAGTAGGTACGTAAAGACAAAATTGGATTCGTAATGGAAAAATTGCTTCACCCTCTGACATTGGATTGGATAGGTAATAAATGAAAATAAGTTTCCAATTTGGGTCCAAAATTGAAAATCGATTTACACAATTTGTGTTCGTATGCTCCTAGTAACTGCTTTGTGTCGAATAATCGAAGAGCGAAGCTTGGAGAGGCTTCTGAAATTGGAGCGGATGATTCTCGATTGGGTCCTTCGCTTTCCTAAATAAACATTCCTAGAACTTTCGACTGAAGAAGAAAACAGGAAACGAAAACCTTCAATGGTACTTCTAGTTTATTAAAGATACAGAACAAATATTTAAACATTCTGCAAGAAATATGTAGCAAATGTAGAACCTGCTACTTGAATGCCGCAGGGGAACGACTACATGAGACGGTAAGCCATTTATCACCTCCCCCAGCTTTCAATGCCACGGCCTCTAAAGCATAATGCACACATGAATCACGGGAGAAATACTTGCTTCGATAAAATTTGACATAAAAATTGCATACTCCATAATACTGTTTATATAAATAAAAAACGTTTTGGAACGAGACGACTGACGACCGATTTATGATTAACCATTTGGGAAATGTTGCATTACTAAAGTAAGTTTCCGGATCTAAAGGAACTACTAAAAATAAAGCAAGCAAATTGTGAAAGAAGGTATTTAGGCCTTCTACTTACCTACATAATCATAAACGGAACGATACTCATAAAACTTAGGAGAGGACTTAAGTCCTGCAGAAGTGCTAAATTCATTAACTTGAGACCTGGGAGCCGTAACATGGAGCTTGCTCTGAATACAGAAACCATTTTGCAAGTGAGGTCGTAGTTTAAATAAATTACAAACGATATTGCCGAGAAGATACTTCTACGTTCTGCCTGAAATATAAACGTTTCGTACAATACCACTTTAGGGAACCCTAAATTTTAGTTACGGGTACATAATCCCTTAGCTCTGAGGCTTACGAGTATGTTTTATCTAGCAAAGAGCAGACATCTTTAATGTAGTGTTTTCGTGAATAAAAATACGATCGAAATTATTCATCTCGGAAAATTGATGGCCAAGTCTTGAGAAATAACTTGAAAATGCTTAAAAATGCGTGTTTCTTCGTACAAGGTTTTTCGAAGATTTTTAACGAGATAAGAAAGATGGTACAAATGAAAAAGGTAGCGAAGCATTTTTCAAGACGTTATCGACGCGATCAAGAGACTTGACAAAGTTACGCAAGATCGGAGGCTAGAATTCTCGGGTTATCCGCGTGTATTTTACCGTAAACGATATCGTGGCAAAAGCTAATTAGCACATGGATACTAGTACGCGCGGCGTATACACGTTACACGTACGCAAAAGATCAATAGTGTCTCCCAAAATTGCGTGACATTGATGCAGAATAATGCGCGAAATTTGGAGAGAATTAACCCCAAATACTTTTCGAATATTATGTGGTGGAATATTGTCAGTTTTAATGCCTTTAGGTACTGGTCTCGAAGATGCTCATGAATTCTTCCAAAATTGATCTTTGGGATTTTGAAAGAAAGCGGGTTGTCGTAAAAATTGTGTTGTTTTAAAAAGGATTTGATCCAGGAAAAAAACTGCCTGAACAAGCTTCAAATACGATAACACTTTCGCATTTATCTGGATACGTGCCAAATCTCTTTCATCGCACCCCACGCGAAATTAATTCGATAAAAATGTTTTTACGTGTGTCAAAAGTTATTATTATATATTATCAAAATAAATAACGGGTTATTGTAAGGTTTAGATTTAGAAGATAGTTTAGTAGCCCTGAAGGCTGTTAAAGTTTAGCTATGTCAATGTCCTTGTTGTTGGCTATAGTTGGATAGGCTGTAAAGTTTGAAGCAATATTAATTGTTACTTTTGAGTAAGGATATTCATTATTAATCAATAAATTATAGGCATTTAAAACCATCTTGACGCTTGGGGTGAATTTCACCAATATAACTGAATGTAATCAGCATGATACCTTAAATGTGTTCAAGAGCTGTTGAATATTGTCAATTTGACGCTGGCAGCTCCTGAACGCGGTTTAACTGTTCTGGTCGCGTTCAGTTTCATTTCTAATTCCAGGAGTTATAGATTCACAGTTTACATAATCTGAATTGCAGTACTTGAGGTAGGTACCTACTCATCTGTAGAAGTTAAAACCTTTCACGGCGCTTAAGGACTAAATGTCCTGTGTCAGCCATTATGTTAATCTACGTGGTATCCACTAAACCTGCGCATGCTAAGAGCTCTATAACTGTTGACAGCACTTAAGTAGACCCATTAACAAGGTAGTACATGACCAACACTACTTGAGACGCGGTGGAGTTTGGAACTACGTTTCAATGAACTAGATTTGACAGTAGGAAAGCAAGCAGCTCCGCCCTGATGTCTCAAGTTATGCTGGTCAACGAATACCTTGGCACGTGTGGAGTGACCGGAGTAAAAAGGAGACTTAAGACAGTCTGACCTCTAACTTGTTATTATGTCATAAACGATGAATCATCTGGGATCTGTTCAGCAGATATCACGTGTGAGCTAAACACGAGAACTATCATGGAGTAACTAATTGCTTTATTTACGTCGTGCAACTAAACTGGAACATTTTTTAACTGAGCCGTATTAATAACTCTTAAGAAACAATTAGCGAACGACAAGGTTGTTCTAGGAATTTATCTTCTGTGAGGTTAATGGTCTGTTTCAGTTTAGAATTTTTGCGTCTTATTTGAAGGGCGTAATAGCGATTCTTTACCAGTTCTTTCTTTATTCATGAAATCAGCAGTACGTAGTGGTTAATTTTCTTGATTTTTTTATTTATTCAACCCAAAAAGAAATGATTTCATCAACGGCTGATCTAGTCATTTCAATATCGTTATAAGTCCTTCTACAAAGCAAACATCCCGTCCTTTCAATACTAATTTAAATTCAGCGTCAGTAGATGCGTTTCAATTGAGAAGGGAGTGTATGCTAATGCGTAGACGCCGGTCTCAATGTATGCTCGACCACGTGCACGCGCACGCGAGTCGACCTGATCGATCTGCGTGCGCGCTTCTATAGTAGTTTTACGATACATGTGTGTCATTGATTTCGATTTTTTTATTGCAATGGATCGTCTAGGGAAATACTAAACTAACTGATTAGGACATTTTTAGCTAGTACTGCCAAACATGTGTTATTTGAAGGGGATAAAACTTTGCCCGTTTTTATCGCCAATAACTGAGATCGGATTTTACCAATAAAACTGGACACGATCAATAAGTTTAAACTGAGTTCAACATTTGTCCGTGTCAAAATTCCTTAACAATGGTGACAATGACAGCTCTTGAACGCAGCTTAGATGTTTTGATCGCGATCAGTGTTGAAAATCCAAACCTACAATCTCATTCACGTAGTCTAATAATTAACATTAAGAGGTCCCGTTTACTCCAATTGCCACCTGCCCACGACTTGCAGAACATACAACGAAAGCTAATTATAGCCTCCATATACCAAACAAGCTCCCCTGGCGAACAGATACAGAACAAAACGCCTAAAGCCACCGCCCCGTTTGAAGCCTCCACTTTCATATTCATAAGCTTATTACATGAAAATAAGCCACAGTGGTTAGTAACGTTACCGCTAACTATTTCTGTATTCCGGGTGTGTTTGTTAAGGCTCACGACTTAATTAGGGAACTTCTGTTAAACCCAATTTGGTCTTTTGAGCTCAGAGCGTACAAGCAGAAAGATGATTCGGGATTTATTAAGGACACTAGCTGTTGCCCGCGGCTTCTCTCGTTTGGTCGGGAATTATCCCACGGGCACGTTGTAATATAGCCTATGGCACTCGGGGATAATATAGCTGTCTATTACTAAAACAATTTTCAAAATCGGTTCAGTAGATTACCCCCTGCAACCTCACAAACTTTACCTCTCTATAATATTAGTATAGATAATTTGTTTTTGTTAAATAATTTTAAGATTTTATTTGGTCAAGTAACAGCTTCACAGTCTAGTTCTTATCATCATTCTCCTGCTCTTATCCCAGTTTAGGTTATAGTTTAAAGTTAAACCACCAGCATCTTCCAGGATTTAAAGGACTGTACAGGTACGTATTGGTCGGAAAAAAAAGGAAGGTTAGAAGTTAACTCAACCCCACCCATGATCACCAATTGCGAATTGAACCAAGCCACAGAGTGCATGCATCATTCAACGCTTTATATTTGACATTCTCGGCTCGTAAGCCGGGTGACGTCAGAAGCAGTAAAAGAAAGTGGCGCGGTGGGACGGGTTCAGTACTTCAAACGGGAGCCATACGTCATTCTGGGACGAGTTTTATTTATTCAACGGGCCAGTGTTTTTGTTTTGGTAACAATTTTCCTCTGTTTATGGTGGGTTTATAAATATGGATCGTAGCTGAATATTTCCACCAGTGAGGAAAAGTGCTTGCATAGATATAAACTACAGCTTACCAGTACGTACAACAGAGTTGGAAAGGATCGGTATCGATCGCTTCAGGTAAAATAGTTCCATACTTTCTGCATGCACTCGCACATAAACAAGTGCATAAAAATATAAAACCTCGCATCTTTATGCAAGCACCCAAAAAAAGGCATAATATTGTGTATCGGAATAAGTTTAGCTACAATATCGCAAGATAAAACCTCAAATTTATCGTTAATATTTGCAAATGCAAGGCAATGTTGACTCAACGTAACAAGATATAACGTCGTAATTGGACCTTCGCCTATTCCAGGAAACATCGGAGTCGTTGAACTTCAGAACATAATTTAGATCATTGGCTGTCAATCAATTACTGCGAACAGAACTTCGCAATCAAATGACGTCAGTGCCTCACGATATACCATCTACATACCTCACTCCTCACTCACGCTTTAGGACTGGAGACCAAAATAGAGTTGATTTTGTCAGTTGGAACTTGGAACGCTTTCCAAAACATCCAGACGGATCAGATACTGTTTCTTTTAGAATATTAGTCTCAAGCGGCGAATTGCGAAGATGTCAACTACTCTGGAGTTGGAAGGGATTTGAAATTAGTGCCTAGTAAGGCATTATCAATGTAATTACATCTGACATAAGGAAAAATTAGGCTTAGGATGGTTGTTATGGATTAGGATTTGTATCAAAATATGTACAAGACAACCAAAATATGTGTAAGGAGGTGGTGCCCCAGGCAATATAATCATGTTTTTAAACCAGAAGAACAATGATACTTCATCGTAATACAGACATTGTCTCACAGCAAAACAAAACATCGAAGATCATAAAGATCATTGGCAATCAATCAATTAACACCACACAACCTATGACGTAATCAAAGACAATGTACGGACAACTTGAGTAAGTACTAAAATTTGAACTATGAAAACCATCCTTACTCCTAAGAAAATAAGTCCTTTTCTAAACTCCAAGTCAAATTGTTTCCATGAACGACTGAATGTCCCATCAAAAAGTACTATTTTTTCGTTTTAAGGCGCCGTCATTTGTTTCTGGCTGTGACCATGTGGGGAGGAAGTGGGATTTCATGACACATGGTGCAAGGCGCCTCCCCAACCCGTCGGCACTTTAGACAATTACACTCGAGAGATAGCAGAGAGAAAGCGACTGTTGTCGTGTTATGAGCCTCTATGTTTTGTTTGATAAGAGCTCTAAATATTTTTCAATACACTTCCTCGAAAACTGGTTCTTATTGCACTACGATTAAGTTCAACATGGAATGTATATCACACGCTTGGATTTTTTTCATTTATCACGTGTGCGGAAAGAAACCACAGATAATAATACTTATACCAAGTCCTAATTGGTTCAATTCCTATAGTCGGCGGGGATTGTTTTTTTTTAAATCTCGGTAAAGAGAATGCGTCTCCATGGCGTAAATATTTTTTGAATATTGAATTTTAGTTTATAAATAGAATGGGTATCTTAGACAAACATGATTGTTTAAAACAAATATTTGAACAAATTAACATATATTTGTGTTCTCTCGAACAAAAATATTTGAATTTTCTATTTTTCACATCAGGCTGTTTAGCGGCTTCATCCCTTTGTTTCTCCTTCTACCTTTTTAAAGCAAAGCGCGGAAAAATCGCAAAGTTCCCCACTCATATCAAAATGTACTTGTATTTTGTTCTTGTTTTATAGTTAACCAAGTAATAAGTACGCGCAATTGAAAGAAGGATGAGAGATGGAGATTCAAAAGGAAACTGTGAGGGTTATGATAGAATTATGAAATCTTCAAACTTTTTAAAAATATCTTGTAGACTTAAGCCTCGCTATCTTACTTAAAAGATGTTAATAGCTTATGACCACTCTTTTGAAGAACACCATAAAACTATCGCTAAAAAATGTTACTGCTTCGAACGAATCATCTCTAGGTCTCATAAAAAAATTCCAATTTGAACTGCAGAATACAAGCAGCAAAACATACGAGTTTCCATAGAAAAGCAAAAAGTCAAGGTGGATACATAAGCCACACCGCATTGCGACGTATTCGTACCAACTGACAAAACTGTTCAAAGTTTTTTAGGGATATGAGTAATAAAACCGCAAATATCCTATGCTCGAATGTAGTCCAAGGCTACCGGTGTGCCTAGTGACCGTGACATTCATAGGGATCTACAGGAAATGGGTGTTTACCCATCAACCCCGGCAGGAAGGGGTGAGGAAATTATCAATATGGTGTCAAAACAGAGGATATCGCCAACCACACGCTCGTAAACTTTAATAGAACTTCCAGTTCATAACAATCACATCATCATCATTCTCTTGACCTTAACCCAATTTATTTGGGATGCACATCATGTGTTCTTCCATACTTCTCTATTACTCTTCAGACATCTCTTTTTTAGATTATAACAAAAACAATAATGGTAAATAAAGCAAACAGCTAAACAATGTTAACTGAAAGGGTAAGAGGACTTGATGAAACGATGATTATACAAATTGTTTATCCTGTAAATTCCCTCCTCAGTGGAACAAAACCTAACGTTTAACGTGTCAGATTTCATAGCAAATTGTTGAGTTCATGATCTTCGAGTCGAGTCAATAATAATTGTTGTTATTAGAAATGGAGATTTATTACAACTGAAATAGAACTAGTTTTAGATCCAATATTAGATGATGACAGTGCCCTCGGCGCTTGAGGGTAGGTTAAAACTATTATGAATATAATATATACATCGGAAGAAGGCTAGGCACACGTGTTGGCAATTTAACAACTATACAGAAAAGAAGAAACTTAGTTTACAGCACCCAAACGAGCACTATCGAAAGGAAATAAGGTACCGTGCCAAGTTTTTATTGGTACTAAAATCGATTTACGTACTAAGTCTTGAAAGGTCATAATTTGACAATGTAAGACCTTAACGAATCGAACAGTTTTCAATCAGCCGGTACATTAATGAGGACGACCTTTCTACAAAGCACACGTTTGTTTAGTAAAGAACAAGGCTTAGGTAGCGCTAACAATACAAATTATGTAGAGCATGCCAAAACACTAATTTCAAGGTTTAACGAACTGAAGAATGCTTCAACAAAGAAAAAGATAAGTGAACCGTTTAAAGGGAAACATGATGAAGTAATAACGTTTAATGTTAAGTAGGCTTTCAGAGTTCAGACATTATCTTGTATTGTTGCAGAGAGTATTTGATAATGTGTTTGAAACTGCTGAACAAGCTGGGGTAGAGACAGCATCTTAAATTAGTTTTGACTTTCCAAAAACACATCTGGAATGACCGGGCTATGGGCATAGCTATTGATGAAATCACCTTGTACAATCAGAGTACTTTTTATCTAGTAATAGATCTCAATTCGTCTGTTCACAGCTCATTACAGAGAAAAGATCCATTTTAAACATTAAACACCTCACCATTGGTTGAATCGGCATCAACTTCAGGATTTTAAGCAGATGTGCTGATCGAGACGTGACAAATGGACGATCAAAATCCTATAAAATCGAAGAAACCACACGAATAAGCTGTTCTATGTCTTCTGCGGTTGTTGTTTTGTGGAAAATTTTAAACTCAACCCTAAAGCTGTATGATTTATGGTGAACGGGAGATGAATCATATGATTATAAGAAGTTAGCACGTGCACGTTCTGGTTTGAAACGTTGGGCAATGCTTGTTTAGTTTATTGAGATGTTACATCAAAACTGGATCCAGCACGATTCGCAGAAATATTAATGTTTGGTAAACCGCGAAATTGGGTTGTAGCTACTAAGCTCCTTTTGAATGTAGAATTTAGGCTACGTTCTCGGATTTGACGAGGCAACATTCGGTTTGATTGACAATCCACTTTGTTCAAAGTATGAACCAGTTTTCCTTTGGCTCTAGACTCAACATAAACCGACTTCAAAAACACAAAAGACTAAAAAATAACTTTAGCTTCAGAAGTCGGTGACTTTGGCTAGTTTGCTTTTGTTTTTTTTTGTCACCGACTTCTGAAGCTAAAGTTATTTTTTACTTTTTTGTGTTTTTGAAGTCGGTTTAATTTTTTGCTAAAAAGTTTTTATTTTTCACTTTTTAGTGGTTCACATGTGCTTACCCCTTCACAGCGTACCGGCGTGATGTTATGAACTGGTGTAAACAATAGACAAATATGAGATTTCAGCAATCCCAGTCCATTTGGTATCATTTATTGAGTTCCGTTGCCTATCTCCGAAGTTCTTCATCAGATCTTCACCAAATTGAAATGGGACCACTCCGAGAAAGTACTCTTCCATAAACTACCCAAATCGCTTCAAGTGTACCTATAAAATGTGAAGAGTCCTCTCTATTTCTCCAAGATCTCATCATCAGACCCTGAATTGATGATCACGGGACCACCTGGGAAGTATACCCTACCATTTCAAACTAAAAAAAAAATCCAAATCGGTCCAGCCATCTTCAAGGGAACATACATAAAAAATAAAAAAGATTCCGACGAATTGAGAACCTCCTCCTTTTTGAAGTCGGTTAAAAACGATATCGACATTTTACTCAACGAAAAGTCAAGACATGCCTTTCAGATTATTAACGCTGATGTGGTGAAGACAGTTTAGTATGAAATTCAAATGGCATAACATCAGAAAGCAAACCTATTGTTCCATACTAGATACTCTAAACAGAGAGGACATGAAACCACCGTTGCTATAATAACAATTTCTATATTTATCATGTAACAGAATTTCTAGACCGAAGAGAAAAGCCATTTCCTTCGGATGTTTGCTGACTGATATAGAAACATGAGGTACGTTTGTTCGTCGGCGTCTTAATGTCAGGGCTGTCTTAGTAATTAATTATATAAATTAACTAGTTTAATAGTGTAAACGATTCGTAACTACGAGTAAATATCAATGTTGGCTACTAAAAGTTGATGTTGCTGAGGAAGTAAATTACATTGCAGGGTTTTGAAGTTTTGTATTGAGCTTAATGTCGCTAAGTTAGATCACAACATTGTAGATATTGATTCGTCTTGGTGACCTGAGTTCGGAGATATAAATCGCATTAATACGAATGGATGTGTTGACCACTCGTCAGATTGGCTATTTCGTCGCCATCCCTATTAAGTCACATTCACTAAAACGTCACCTTGGCAACTGGTCAGTTTCCTAACTCGTTTCATGCACTAATTCGTCTCATTCCCAACTCGTCCGATGCATATGTACAATGTACAGACAGCGACAAAAATCTCGAGACGAAACGACTGTTCTGGATCTGTGACTTTTGCGCGAAAGACACTTGCGCGAACTTACTTGCAATAAGGAAAAAAAAATCAAGATGGCGCTGAAGAAAATTTTCTATTTTACCATCATGGGTGTCGGTTTCATGGTTTTTGGAGTCGCTGATAACGAAAATGAGGTCAAAATTAAAATCCAAGATGACTTCCTATGTAAATTTTCGGTTTTACCATCATGGGTGTCGGTTTCATGGTTTTCGGGGTCGCTGATAACGAAAATGGGGTCAAAATGAAAATCCAAGATGGCGCCAACGAAAATTTTGATAATAATTATAATTATAATGGAAATGTGTCGCGCATGCTATGGACTCAGTCCATGAATAAAAATGTCATGCGTGCACATTATGGGGCTACTGAGGGGAGAAGCAACTTGACTGCGTACCGTGGTTGGATGTTCTCTCTGTTTCAGGTACTTGAGGTGGATATCAGCGTAGAGAGAGGCACAATGACTGTCGGATCAAGTGCGGGTCATCCAGCGTAACTATATGATGGATGACACCGTACTTGATCGACTACGCTCCGAAACACGGAGTAACCTAGTTACGCCTGCATCGCCAACGATCGCGGTGCAGCTACAAAATGTGTCCAGTTCACCGCCACGACCCAACCGCGATGGTGAAGAGGATGATGACGAAGGATGATGATTTTTTTGTCGGGAGGGGAATATTTTTTGACAGATTCGTAAACAACTCTCAAATCTACGGGAAAAGTGCCAAACCTTCCCTTTTCACCTCCCTTCTCCCCCCTCCCTATCGTATCTCGGAAACTAAGAGACCCGTATTTTTTTTTTTAACGGATTCCTATAGAGGAGGCTCGGAAAAGTAAAAATCATTTTTCAAAGTTGCCCCCCTTGCCCCCTTTAGACGGATCTCGGAAGTTAAGAGACTTGGAACATTTTTTTTTCAGATTTATATAAAGGGGCAATGCGTTAATCGAAATAATTTTTCAAAACTCCTCCCTCCTCCCCCTCCCCCCATCGTATCTCGAAAATAGCTTTTAGAAATAGCAATACACCCATGATGGTAAAAACAGAAAAGTTTCATCAGCGCCATCTTGATTTCCATTTTGACCTCATTTTCATTATCAGCGATCCCGAAAACCATGAAAACGACACGCATGATGGTAAAACCGAAAATTTTCAACGGCGCCATCTTGGATTTTAATTTTGATCCCATTTTCGTTATCAGCGACCCCGAAAACCATGGAAACGACACCCATAATGGTAAAACTAAAAATATTCGTTGGCGCCATCTTGGATTTTAATTTTTTTTTTCCTTATTGCAAGTGGGTTCGCGCTAATGTTTTTCGCGCAAAAGTCACAGATCCCTTTGTCAACAGGCGGTTCGTCTCGATATTTTTGTCGCTGGTAGTACATTGTACATACTATGCGTCGGACGAGTTGGGAATGAGACGAATTAGTGCATGAAACGAGTTAGGAAACTGACCAGTTGCCAAGGTGACGTATTAGTGAATGTGACTTAATAGGGATGGCGACGAAATAGCCAATCTGACGAGTGGTCAACACATCCATACGAATATGTAGAAACGTTTACAATCTCTTTGATTTCGAACCTCACTTGTCTTGTCCTACACTCCAAACGATGTGTAATGTCTTTATTATTCTAGACAGACTTGATCTCTTCTTACTTGAGACTTTATCTCTGAGCAGCAATATCCACAAGAGAATTCAATTACATCGGATTCTATTACTTTATTATCATCCCCTTTTCGCTGACCTTGGAACTTATTAAATATATTACGCCAAAAGGGATCCCAAGAGACTCAATAATAATTATCTCCAAAAGAAATTATGTCACGCGTATAAAAATAATTTGCGAAATGAATATGACACGCTTAGCGGTCATATTTAATGATCTAAAGCAGGGACTTGGCTCAATTAGTGTGCCGGCCAAGTAAAAATAGCTCGGTGGCTTAAGCAAACATCCTTTTACGTCATCGTTTCAGGGACAACTTTGCAAAGAAAACGCTTTCACGTAATTGATCAACTACTTTCTTTAGTGCGTCTTTTTTGTTGTGCGGTTTTAAGGCAGTAAAGGGCAGCGTTTTTCATTAGTGTAATACTCATTTATTATTTTTTGAGTCCCTTGCTTCTGTATTCAAAATTCTTTTTTACAATTTGTTTTTAATATAGTGTTGTCTGATGAAGTTTGTACTTTCAAGGTTTTTCTTCTTCTATAAAGCGTTTCATTATTAATACAGCAGTAGAAAAGTTTTCAGGCAGTTTTGACAAAAGCTCTTTATATTTTGCTTTTAGCAAAATTTCTAAAACTTGCAAACACTTGCTTCACAGGTGTTCCAAAACTTTTTCTACTGTCTTCTCCACATTTGGCAACGCTGCGATAAACTCGTCGTGTTTTATTCACAGTGCAAACAATATTTTCTGGGTTTCTACGTAAAACCAACGTATTAGAATAGCTCAGAATTATTCAGTGTCAATTTTTTTTTCAACCTTTGATCAAATTCATGAAATCTGAGCAATAGGACTTTTCATTTTCAGTAAAAATTCGTTAAAGTAGAAATTTCGTCGCAAAATAACGTGGGTATCATGTCATGGTACATAGATATGTAAATATAATATCGTATCCACTGTGCTCCACAAAATAAGCAGGAAATCTCAATTCTCAGAGACTTTTGATGCGTGTGAGTGGGCCTGTTAATAACGCATTGTGTACAGTAAACAAACGGGTAGTTAATGTGTTTGCGACGACGTGACGCAGTTAGTAGCCGTATATGTCTACATAATGTCAATGGTAAGTATAGGTACTACGCCACGCCACACAATACGACAAAAGAAAACATCATTATTATTTTCCTCAGTGTAGTTTCAGGGTACATCTCCTATAAATCTATCTGTGCTTCAAAACAAGCAGCGAAAGTGTCCTCTGTACTGTCACCGATGACGCCGTGGAAGTACCGAAGTTTTGGATCAGTAAAATTTGAAGTACATCGTGACATGAAGAAGTGAAACTTTTTCATGGAGTGCAACTTCTGTGGCTTCTTTACCAAGGAACCCTTTCTTGAGTAGAGGGTGTCTACACCCCATTCCTTCCGACGAGTTGCAGCCGCCGACTCGTTTTCAAGACGCGTGACCCAGATTCTGAACACCATATGAAGACGTTCCTTCATTCTTGTGTCTAGTCTTTTAGTCACAATTAAAACTAGGCGTTGAATTGTGTTGGATGCTTGGTAACATTTTTTACGTGCACAAGTGTGATTTTTGTCGAATGACAATAAAAGCCAACACCATCTTCAGCGTATCGTCACCCCAATAATGATGACTCGACTTGGCATTTAGATTTTTTTTTTGCATTTATTCTTTTCCTGAGCAGTCCCAGGCTGGGACGATGGTCAACTAATGCGTCGATCCTAGTAGCATCTAAATCTACTCAAAATCTAGTATCACAGACATTCTTCGTATTATCTGCTTAGCATGTGGGCACTTAACACTCTAGCGAAGAAATAAGGCAGAAAATTCTAAGTAAACAACGCAGACCACTTCCTAAAAGGTTGACCTCAATTTTCTTCAATATCCCGTCTTGAAAGGAACCTTGTAAATAGCATAGACATCATTTTAATGAAAATATTTTCCTATGCTTATCCATCCGGTTGTTATTTCATATTTCTTTATGGCTGGGTATAATTAGAAATGTTTATTGTACAACATCATTATTTATGCTGTACGGTCGCTGTTTGTTTTGTTATGGGGAAGGTTAACCTCGTATGCCCAAGGGAAAATTCGTTTGTGTACGTCTACGAGTAGCTGTTCTATTATTATTTCACCGATTTCACAAAATTTTGCGCCATATTTGTTTTAGCATATATTTTCATGGTGTTGTCATCTCGACATCCTTAACGCGTATTTCAGTTTTGTTATCCTGTTACATTGTCAATTTTTCAGTTTATCTAATTCACCAAGGCTGACTTTATTGTATGCCCCTTTCCTTTTAGGATCCCAGGTTTAGGATGGATGCCCCATTACCGATTGTACATTAGGCAAGGATACTCGTAGGATACTATATTTGCCGAACCTTCCGTAAATTGACTTCTTAATTATTTACAGAGCAATCCTTAAATTAATGATGTGAGGTCTTTTCAGTAGCAGAACTTTGCTTAACTTGAGAAAGATGATGCTAAGTCATAAATATTTCTAAGGTTAATATTATAACCTTGATAGTTAATGTTTTTAACCTTGATTGATAAGGATCGTGCAGAATTAGTCGCTTATCATCTTTATCAGTATCAAAAATGTACCCAAAAGGCCTCGCCTGCCTGTATTAAGCTAACATAACTTAAAATCTACACGCACAATTTATGTTTTATTTTATTTTTTTGTTCATTCAATTCTCCGAAGTAAACATGGGACAAAGGCAGAAAGACGATGATGACCATGATTTTTGATTTAGACTAAACATTGTCTTGATAAATTGGCAGGAAGCTCACAAAACCACGGGCCCAGAAATGGTGGACGGACAAATTCTCATAGTGTAAACACAACAATGGCTGTGCACACACAAGAAAAGAGGGATAACTCGAATTTCTCAGTGGATACTAGAGCGTTTGTGTAAATATTTCTCCTACTAACGATATCGAGCTCGTTAAACAGTGGCGGGCTCTCGAGGGCCAAGTGTCTACACGATGTTACACTCTACAATATTATGTACTCCTTTTAGGCCTTTGCGAATATGCATTCATGAAGAACTTTGAATTTAGTTAGCAAGAGAATCAAGGGATGTGAAGGAAAACGAGGGGATAATTGAAGAGGACCATGTCTAGTTGCTAATGTTGATGATGTGGATATAAACGGAAAAGTGAAAGTTTTCGTCAATACTACTAGTACAGAAGTACAGACTACACTGGAATCATATTGTATGGTCAATTTCAGATTGGAAACGGGACATGTTTCAACGGGGAGTTCTACACAATCTAACTTCGGACGTGAAGTTCCGGTTGATAGCAGCTTTACATTTGTTTTTTTATTTATTTTGCTACTTAAAAAAAAAATTGTACACTGTACAGCAAACTGATGTTTTAAGGTAAAAGGGGGCACGGTATATGTACCTAAGTTGCAGGTTTTTTTTTCCATTTAATCATGTCTTTAATTTGCGATTAATAGTATCTTCTCCATTGCAGATGATTTTAAAGGAATACTTATCCTAAAAATTCGGTGTTTATAAAAACGGTAGCTTTAAGCTATTTTATCGACATTAATCTCAATGAGGCAGTTGCCAGGGGTAGTCGATATTAAATTCGCTTGAAGGTTGTTATGTTTTCAAAGAATATTTCTTAGAATTTTTAGTCAATATGGCTCCGAACTTTTTCGATCATAGTTCTGCTATTTTGAGAACTTCGCAAGTTTGTAACTAAATTCGTGCCTGGAATATCAAGTTTAATTTGCGGATCGTTATCTCAAAGGGCCAATCAGAGCCTGAATATATATTTCTCTAGTGAGTCTTTGGGATTAGTAAGGGGCGCTGAGATTGGAAAGTGATCGATATTATAATATTTCTCATTAAATTCTTGAAGGTTTGCAGCCTCGCGTCGAAGTAGGGCCGGTCCATTTTTATTGCTCCCCGTTTTGCACATAGACTGCGATATTATATATTTTTTAACAAGCCCTTATAACCTTTTATACAAGGCGACCTTTTTCGGAGACGGCCATATTTTCATGCTTGGATTCGCTAATGAAAGCAATTCTGCTTAAATTCATACATTTTATTTTGCGTTAGTGATCGTTGATCTGCAATGATTATTCAAAAGCATTGGGTGACTTGTCTATGTTTTAAACGTAGTCTTCACAAAGCCATTCAAAACACCTTACTTTTTATAACACGTCCTTCTCTAACACCCACGCCTGTCAACAAAACTAATTCATATCACATCAAACCAAAACCCACACTGTTGAATTGAAGTTCATTGTTCAAATGTCAAAAAAAAATTATTACATCACGAGTTGCTGATAGTTCGATGGCACGTAGCACGTGAACATCGCAGCGTGGGTGATTATAGGCTTTATCGAACCTTTTTGGAGCAGTTACGTAGTGACACGGCTAGGCTGTAGACCCGCAGTGTTTTGGTTTTACGAGTCAGACGAATTTAAATCAATACGACATGTGTAGCTGAAGTTATGACTGTTTCGAATACGAAATATAATCGATATTTAGTAGGGTCATACAAAAGCATTTGATGAAGCTGACGATAATTATAGTCAAAATCGCGAGAAAGACTTGATGACGGAATGCCAACACCCAGATGTAGATGATTTTGGGCTCAGACGAGAATAATGATGAACCTTTTCATAAAAGAACGAAAAGACTTACAAATTTTCTGTCGTTGGACTAAAATAAGATCTTTATAAATAGAGTCGATCTTTACATGGTATTGAACATTGTGATTATTTTTATCTTCGTGTTATCGGGATAAAGAGAAATGTTGACATTCAATTTCCTGTTGCCGATAGTATCTGAGAGGTCATGTAGTACTCAATTCCGTTTGATAGCAAGTTTAATATAATAACGCATCAGTTGTGTAATAGGAATTCTGATAGCTTAGCAGAGGGATAAAAAATAGCGTGTTTTCTTTGATAAAAATATCCTAAGATAGGTACTTGCTTCCTCCTGAGGATTTTCGCACAAACAACTACCGACATAGTAAATATGTCTCTGTTGATAAAATCAAACAACTAAAGGAATGTTTTTAATTACTTTTTGCCGCCATCTTTCTATGCCAAGGTTCCCTTCACAAGCAGTTTTTCCCCTAGTCCTCGCTCGTCTAAGTTAACCCAGTTTTTGCTGCAAGTGAGGCGAGCTGCCAAACCTAGTTTTTGCTCTAAGTGTGGTTTGAAAAAGCCTAGTCTGCGTCCATTTCTATCCAGTGTCATAATCAGATTGTCGTGTTGAACAGTTAGTCTCTTTTGTGGTTGTCCACTCAACTGTGAACCGTTTGTAGTAAACGATTGACATGGATAAAGCAGATCGCTAGTTAGGTGATTGTATCATGCGCTTGTCCGCGAAGGGTTAAGGAGAGATGTACCTATAGCGCACTTACACTTCGCCGGTTATGTTTCAGTCCCATGTGGCAGGAGGAGGCTTATTGCCATCTACCGGGCACGGAAACTAAATAATTTTGCCATGTTAGCTTTTAGATACAGGCGTCAGGTTGATACAGGCGTCAGGTTGCGAAAGACTTTGGGAAAGGGCCAAAGAAGTTCTTCCTGATCCCAGCTTAGTAGAAACGTCAGTTGAGACTAGTCGATTGGTATACGAAACTCTTTTGGCACAGGGTGCACACAATGTAACTATATTGACTATTTCAGACAAAGTTCATTTTTCCAATGTATTGGACAAGACATAAATATAAGGCTATCAAGTACGCGTCGTCTGATGCCAATAAGATATTATCAGCTATTAAGAACCAGTATCCCGTAACGGATGCTTATCAGCAACAATGTGCTGTACCACCTGGGAGCCGTGAAAATAAAATACTGATGAGAAGGTCCACCTGTTTGTGTTCTTAGATCTGGATATGTGCCAGGTATAGAGAGTGACACTGTAAGAGATCTTTATTATTTCATTCAGTTAATTAAAGGTATGGAAGAATTGTTATTAAAATTGATGGTGTAGAAAGGGATTCAATGTGGATGAGTGTTCGTGACAGAAAATCAAAGTTCGGTCTAGAATCATCTACTGATTCCGTGTTAAAATGACAGGTTGTATTCCACCGTGTAGTTTCTTAAAACTACTGGGAGATTCTTTTGTCCAAAAGTCTACGACCAATTCAGAGACAATAATTATCCCTTTCTTTGATTAAAATAATGACATTAAAAATTAAATAACTTCTAATCAGTTTGAATGCTTTCGCCGGATCTGCATTGTTCTGGGACCTCAGACATTAATTTGTAAGGATGATTGATGTAATAAATAGCACCCACGAAAAGGGTAATTTTGGCAAAATATTCGAAGTTAAAATGAAACACCAGAATGTAAAATTACATTTGTTTCAGGTCCACCCAAGGGGTCAAGGTATGTCATTACATCACCCTTCAGCCTCTGCAGCTGACAGTCATTTGTTTAATTTTCACATTTCTATTCTAAATATAAATGTAATAAATAACGAACATGGGAGGGGGTGGTGACGTAGTTCTGTGTAGACAAGGAGGCACTTTCTGTTCTGTAGATCTTGATATCGCTTATCTTAGCATTGGCATAGACCTTTCTAATGGTTGGAATATATTACTTAGGCCTGACTGAGATAGAGACACGATATTGAATAAGATAATCTTTGTACGGATGTATTTGTTTAAGATATTGTATGGAATGTGCTACTAATATATCAAGATGTGTAGCGATAAGTATTTCTGTTGATATAACAAGGACAAAGGACTTGTCTGTTACATCTAATGATTATGTGGATGAGGAAGTATTAATAAATCCTCGTGTACATTTATATAAAAACATGCAAAAGAAAACTGTGTAACGTACTCATAACATGATATGAAAATAAACTTGAATGTTGTATTTTGTTTGAAAACCGCCGTAGTCTATTTTTCTCGTCTACAGCGGTTTCGGCTGTTTTGAAATGATACGAATGAAAACATTAAAAAAAAAAATACAACACTGGTTCTTGGAAAAACAATTTCAACCAGGTAAGAAATTGTATGAATCCTAAAATACACTTTTCCTTTTCAATATGAATCATTTGAAAGGATTCCTTCTCGAAAGTTACATAGCCCACCCTTTAACAGACCGTTTTAGCACAATACAAAACGGCCAAGAAAAACTTCAATCTAAGAAACCTTACTTAAACAATGTTCTTTATTTTTACCCTGAGGCAACGTGACCCAAAACACTTCCCAGTTCTTGGTAAGCTGTTAGTTATTAAAATGAACAACTTTGGACAAACAACTCAACAGGCAAAACTTAGTCTATGGCAACAGTTCCCCAGTTTCTTTTGTTTTTTCGCTACGTAAACAAGATTGTTTGCGAAATTAAAAATGTATTTTCTTTTGAAAAAGGTTTTACAGTGAAAGCCATAAGGGACAGGAAAATGAGTTCCAACAATGCGTAAAATGTTCAAATTGGGCTGAGTTTCATATGGAAAGCATGCTTAACGTTCTCCTGTGGAAAATTAATTTGGAATTCTCCTGAAGTGTTCACGCACTGTTGCTTTCTCATCAAACTGCATAGTTTGATCATGGCTCTCTTAAAACCTTATTTATTTAAATTTTCATGTACAATGGTATATAGGCGGACTTAAGGTGAAATCACGTTTACATACACAGATCAGCAATTTCTTACATCTTTTTCCTTTTCTTTCATGTTTAATTGGAATCTAGTGAGAGCCAATCGCACGTTAAAGTGCTTCCGCTGCGAATGCGCATGCTTGCAACCGGACTTCTCGCTCCACCGAGTGACGACCTTTACGTGGAAGAATGAGATAGAGACACCCGAAAACGTTGATCCGTGCGTGCAATTGTGTTATCACACTTAATGCCGCAAGGCATTCTTTACCAGGCCCTGCAGTCTAGACATAGATAGCGATCGCAAAATAACCGAATTCGGTCGCAATGCCATGATTTAAGGTGGTCGCGAGTCGGTCGCGACCCGCCGTTGTCGGC
The DNA here is from genome assembly GCA_947578425.1 of Eugnorisma glareosa. Classification (NCBI taxonomy): domain Eukaryota; kingdom Metazoa; phylum Arthropoda; class Insecta; order Lepidoptera; family Noctuidae; genus Eugnorisma; species Eugnorisma glareosa. The sequence goes on along the minus strand of OX387974.1, from coordinate 2,638,241 downwards.
TTTCACCTTAAATCCGAATTCGGTTGTTTTGCGATCGCTGTCTATGTCGAGACTGCAGGGCCTGCCAACCTTTAACTTTTTAACATTCCCACTTCACAAAATATCCAACGCTCATGGGAACACTTTTCATGAGACTGTTCTTATAAAAATAGCTAATTGCAAGTGATGTAGTAGCCTTGCTGGTCACGTGCCTGCCGTCACATCTGCTTCTAGCCACGCGCTAGACCGAAATAGCCCAGGCTAACCTTAAGAGGCCTTGAACCTGTCGGCGAACATATGCTCTCAATTAATACAGACTATATGTAACACAATATTGCAATCAACACGGCGCTACAATGTTGAACACTAAACGTTTAAATTGCTTACTTACAAACTGCTATTGTTATCGTTAGATTTCCAAAATCAATGTTATGGGTTTACATTTTGGAGAAACATGAGTGATTTATGGTTAATTAACATAACATTGCGCTGGTGATTCCAGAAGGCTTATTTCACATATTGCCAGAAATTCCATGTAATAGGGACGAGCCAACCGCCATCAGCTGGGAAAAAATCCTGACTAAGGGGTGCTACTGGGAAGTTCCTTTTATAAAAACCTAATAACACTTTGGTTAACATAGTAATGGACCGCTAAACCAACGAGATCTGACATGAGTAATTAGTGTTTGTACATAAATATGTGAGAGGTCGAACAACAGAGTTCCACTGAGAATAAGGCGAACAATTCCATGCAATATCTTGAAATGGATGGCAAGTAATTAAACGAGGAGCCAAATACATGAACAATTTGCACATTTAGATAAATTTTCTTGGTTATTCAGTAACTAGCATAATGCAACGATAGAGACGAATCGCGTGTGACTAAAATAGTGATGAATGGAGAGGGAGAGGAAGACCAAGGAAACGATGGATGGATTGTGTAAGGAATGATATGAAGTAAATGATAGCGTGACGTTGCCAGAGAAGAATGGAAGAAAAAAACGTATTGAGCCAACCCCAAGTAACGACCTCTCTCCGATCATACTTCCCTGGTATTGGTTTAAACATCTTCTGCCTAGCCTTTTCCCAATTATGTTGGGGTCGGCTTCCAGTCTAACCGCATGCAGCTAAATACCAGTATTTTACATGCCGTGACTGACTATCTGACCTCCACAACCCAGTTAGTACTCGGTAATACGATACTCCTTGGTAAGAACTGGTTGTCAGACTTTATCGGCCACTTGACTACCTGTAACGACTGTGAAAGATCTACAAATGACAGACGGGACCAACGTCTTAACGTGCTTTCCGAGGCACGGAGGAAACTCGGTATGTAATGGGTGGTCACCTATCCACAGACCGACCTAGGCAAGCACGGCTTAACCTAAAGATCTATCAAGCAAGAGGTACTCCCAAAAACGAATTCTAATATAATTAGACTTCACACAAATATTTGCTAAATCAATTACTTTTCTATCAGACCAATCCTGTTACCGTCTGTTAGACTGTTCTAGGTCAGATATCGGATGTTCCCGCGGGTTGATTGAAGGGTACGATAAGGTGGTATCAAAGTCGATTGAGCCTCTATAGTTCGTAACTTTCGTTTAATTTGACAGAAGCGTTTGAACAATTGGAAGCGCAAATTAAACCAGTTTGGGCAGTTTTATTGATATAGGATGAATGGAATCGGTAAATTGAATTAATTTGCTTAAGTATCTAAACATTCATACGTAAGTTGAAAAATACTTGTTCGTATAGGCCAATTTTTTAGGACGTTACACTGGATAATAGAAAAGAACTTGTATTTATTTTACATTTTAGTTTGCATGTGCCTATCTATTTATTTATGAACATTTCGTAATGCTTGGTTTTTCAAGGAAAATATTGAAGCTCCTATTTATAACACCAATCCTAAAATAATTTAGTTACCTTTGTGCAAATAGGTAGGTACAAAAACAATTAATTTGAATCGGAACTTGAATTATAATATCATGTTTAGCCAACAATGCAACAATAGGAGAATCCACAATCCAAATCCCGATTTAACCTTCGATACACAAAACTTGGGTCAAATCAGAGTAGCTAAGTGTTTAAAATAAACTACGATCCTTTGGACCTATCCCGAAAAACCCCTGACACAGGCGAATAAACAAGCACTTTCCTTAATAACCCTCCACACCCACTATTAACAATCTCACTCCACAAAGAAGCGTAGGTCGTCAGTAGAGATAGGTATCGCCGTGTAACATAGTACATTAGTACCTACACCTACTATATCTAGTGACGACCTTGAACTATACTGACACTCGTAAACAAGCCAGTGCGAGCCTACACTTACGTTTTATATCTACCTGCTACCCATTACATAGATTACGTAGTAAATGCCGGACTTCTTATACCTATTAATCATTGTTCGTATTTTTTTGTAGGCACGTTTCTTTAAACCTGATCAAGTTTGTCATCTGCAGTTTAGAGGGCTTGGTGCGAGTTTTTAATAATCGGCTGTCAAAGCCCATGCCAAGTAATTTGATTAGTTGTTTATTACAATTTAGGACATTGAGAGGGAGCGCAGGGCTTTAGCGGTCAGAGGTAACATGCTGGCCCGCAGATTTTCCCGCTGCTCTGAACAAGTAAAAATAACGTTGTTTAAAGCCTATTGTCAAAGCTTTTATACGGGAAATCTGTGGGTCAAGCACACCAAAAGATCGCTGGATGTCCTGCGTGTCCAGTACAACATCTTTAGGATGATGTTGGGGCTGCCTCGCTTCTGTAGTGCATCGGGGATGTTCGCGCTGTATCGAACTGATGGCTTTCATGCCGTCATTCGCAAGAAAACTGTTTCCCTGATCTGCAGAATGCGTGGCAGCTGCAACGGAATTCTGAAGACTGTAGCAGATAGGATCTCTTCTCCGATGTGGGTATCTTTTATTAAGCGGGTAATTTGAGTGTTTTAATTTTCTATTTTTATTTTATCTTATTGTATTTTGAATGTTTTAATTTTTATTTTTTGTATTTTAAATTTGAATGTTTTATTTATTTTATTTTTGAATGAATTTTAAAATGTTATCTTATTTTGATTCTGATTTTAATGTAAATTTTTATGTTAGTGGTCATTTACTTATTAATCTTTTGGTTTTATTTTATTTTTAATACTGATTTTATTTATTCTGTATGGATCATATTGTTATCTGAATTAAATGAATTTTATTTTATTTATTTATTATTTATTACTTCGATGAGTCAATTACTGCAGTTAACATGTCGGTCGGAAAACCGAAGCTCTATTTATAAAGTATTTTAAAGTCATAGTCACAAGGGACTGGCCTGAATTGGCTAGGTATATTACACTAAACAATATTAATTCATCTTCATTACAATATTATGACATACTATGAGGTAACTCATAATTCATAAGTTACCTAAACCATAATAGGCCATGAACTAGGCTCGTAAATCCGTCCGGCGAATCAACATACCTTGCATTATACATCACTATTATCTAGATTACTATGCTTATACGGTAGAAACCGAGCTTGCAATGTAGGTATAATAAATCAAGCCGTCAAGACTATTCGAGAAGTATATCAAGATCTTACCAACCCTTATTGATCTTGAGAAGTTTCGTCGAATGTCAAATATAAATATTGCTGCCCTCGAAAAGTTTAGGGCTGAAAGGTGCGTCAGTTCGGTGCAAATAATACCTGTCTCCTACACGTTTTCACTTTCACACGACATTAATACGTATAAGTATCGTAGATGTTGGGTAAATATTGTATTTCGAAGGTATCTGAAACGTATACAAGGTTATTTTCGACATACTCGGGTAATGTTGCCATTACGGCATATCCCTTAGGATCGTTCATTGTGGCGTTCCTTCGAGGCATATATTCTGTAATGGGTATTACTAGCAGAAATTGCTGGATATTACGTTCTATAAATTGTTATTGCGCTGGAAATAGTAAATTCACTCTAGCTAGTAACGGTTCGTACAAAACTAATTCTGTAAATTGACGGTCAACTTTGGTGCTTGCGAAATATACCCATGTTTGGGTTATAAACAGCACTGGGCCAGCTTGGTGGGTTATAGCTAGTGTTGCCCGTGGTACCGATTTGTGCGGGACGTCCCGATTTTTAGGGTCTGAGGACGCGTCCCGATTTGCAGCTGATCGGGACGCTAAATGTCCCGATTAATCAATAAATGTATTAACAAACATAATTATTCAATCAATCAAGACTTAACCAATCTTCAAAAATCATTTTCGTTTTTTGGTTTCAGTATCAAACGCGGCCACGGAAAGAGTATTTTCCCAGGCCAACTTAATTTGGTCCGAGAGATGAAACCGTTTGACATTCGAACATGTCAAAGCTGAAATTCAAATTAAAAGTCGTGCAGTGAATTTTATAATTACTTTAAGAAAACAAGGCAATCCTAAAGGCATTTATTAATCCTCCTAATGGTATTGTTTTGTTTATCCCGATTTAAAACGGATTTTAATCCAATCGGACCTGGCAGCACTAGTTACAGCCCACTAGCTCATTTTATAGATAGAAAAAATATTTAAAAAAGAAATCTAATTTTTTTTTTTTTTTAATTTTGAATTTTTATTTGTAATATTGTGTAATATACGTGTGCCATGCCTTTCTTTAACAATTGATATGAACTGTTGTGATTGAGTTATAAACATGCAATTTTTACTATTAAGTAGCTAATACAATGAGGAATAACTTAAAGTAATAAAAAAGGTAGGCAATCGGGACGTCTGAAAAATAAAATATAATAAATAATAGTATAAATTGATGAAAAAAAAATACAGATTTCCTAAAAAAAACATGTTTATTTTCAATTGAGGGTAGTTTTTTTTTCACAATTTTAATTTTATGGATACGCCTCATTATTTCCAATCATTATGGAGTTTGTTTCATAGCGATAGATCATTAAGTTCAAAAGACCGTTTTGTTTACGCTGTGGTCACAGAAGCGAACATTTTTTTTTTAATTGCATAAAAAATATTTAGATTTTTTTTTCGATAAAATTAAGCATTGATTCCCTCATTTCGATATGTGCACATTATGAAGAATCACACTGTAGAGAGAAGGCCTGTGCGTGTGTCCAAGCAGTGGGAACACTATAGGCTGATTATGCTTGGGTCAAAGACAAAAGCAGGCAATGTTAGTAATGTTATGTATTACCAGTCTAACAGGACACAGTCGATTAAGAGGGAAGCGCCAGGGTAGCCGGCGAAGCTGACACCTTCGAAGTTGAAAATGTCAAAAACATTGGAGTACTGTGGGAAATAGGTTCGTATCGTTCTCCTACAGTGTCATCTGCCCACCTCTTTTGCTATGTTGAAGTCAGCTTCCCTATCTGACTGGATACCACTATTTAAAACTGTTCCTACATGGTGGTACCTTTGGAGATGTTTATGATCTGCAGATGTTTTTATTTTGCGAGTTTTGTTTATGTTTTTCTCACAATTGTGCTAATCATTCGGAAGGATGCTCGAGGTTAAGTCGCTTCAATTGCGTTCCTTGATCTTTATCTCCTCAAATTTCAGAAGTGATGTGCTAAAACTATTGCTATGCAGTTCTGCAAACACAAGATAATGTCTTGTTTATCATTGTGTAAGTCAGTGTAAGGTTTGAGGGTAATTGAAGCATGTTCAGCAAATTTTGGTAATTATACAGCGACTTGCTATTTCTGAGGAAGTTCTTGAGCAATCATAATTTTACATAAGTAGGTCACAATCAGGCTTAAATGTTAATTTTCCGAATATTAAGTAAAGCTCCGTTTATTTTACGTAAAGTAAACATAAAACCAAAAACAAACTTAATTTGCGTAAAGAAAACTCTTACTTATGCCATTAAATCTTAATTTTAATTTTCCTATTCATACAATTTTCTTGGCAATTACAATTCTTCGTTTTTTTTTTCCTTTGTTCACTGTGTTAATCGGTCTTTGAGTAGCTCTTAGGGATAATTATAGGTGGCGTGTCAGTTCGTTTGTGTTCTTATTGAAGGCTGAAGGTTCTTCCTTATCAGTCAAGCTAGTGAAACTGTCACGATCTATCTTTGTGTGTAGGTTATGTCACTTTTGTTATAGATGTAACGGTCACAGGGGCGTGTCGTGCCTCGTGACTTAAAGGTATGGGTATTATTAATTCTTTCTTACTTTAAATCTACCAAACACTGTCCCACTGCAGTGCAAAGGTCTCTTCTTATACACACAAGGTGGATCACCATGTATGCTCAAAGCGGATTGGGGTTTTAACTCTATGATAAGCGAGGTCTAAAGTACAGGACCTTCACGACAATACTAGCTTATTAAATCTGCTATTACAAACGAAAATAATAAAGAATACTAAAGAGATATTTCTAATCGGTTAAGTGCAAACCCTTACGATTATATCTTATCCAGAGCAGATATAAAACCGAGCACTCAAACTACCTCTGAGACCTTAACCTAAAATGGTCGTGTACCTTCCATTTACGACCATTCCCACCAATCAGGGCTGCCAAACGATTCGAGGCTATTACTATATCGCTCATCGTGGTTCGTTAGGCAACGTTTCGTATGCGGCCCACGGGGAGGAAATCGAAAGGGAGGAATGTGACCAGCCCTAGAGCAAGTGCGGAAATATCTTTCGGGTTATCTGTACGTTGAGGGTTCCGCAAACGGTAGGGTTCAAAGGATGCTTAAAACAAGGTTATTGTTTACACGATTCAAAGCCGAAACTAAAATTAAAGGAAATAATTAAACCGGAGCAAAGTAAAACGTAAAGTACCATTTCATGCTGCAGTGTTAAATGTACTTGCCTTCTGGCCCATGAAGGCAATCAAGCCCATTTGATCAACAAAACCACAAAATATACGCAAATAACAATACATTGGACGCGATTATTTCCGCAAGCATCGTCACATGACTGTCTGTGTGTGAGCAATCGGTTCTGAGTAATCGAATATCCTGTTTTTGTAAGACGTCTCGGTACAATGACTCGAAATAAAAACACTTATTAAAGGAAAATAAGTGTAATCGATACTTACTAGTTATTGCTGTTGAAGTTTTTGTTTGTTCACTTAATCAAGAAGTCAAATGTAAACAGAAACAAACTTGCCAAACTCAATACGAAATAGAATTACTAGAATTTTACATGGGAAATTATTCGGAAAAATTAACAAAACTGCTTACGAAAATTAAATAAGCAATAAATATAAGTTACCACAAAAGTTTTCTAATAAATCCTATCAATTCAGTAACCAATAACTATATCTAGGCAAAACGCGAGATACTAATACACCGACTCGAGTGATCTTTTGGAGGAAACCCAATAGCGAAGGCCTATTGTTCCCCGTTTTAAGAATCATTTATTTATATTTCGACGTAGGCAATATTGATCTCCGAAAAAAACAGGCCATGGTGACAGAGGGGAACAATTCAATAGGAAACTTCACAGTTCAGTTGATTCGACACAAATTCGATTGACGAGCTTACAAGCCAAAACAGCTTTTGTTTAACAGAATTAAGCCCAGTTTTTAGCAAAATCCGCCTCCATAAGCCGAACTTACATTTAATTGCGTCGCAGAATTAATGTCCCAGAAAGCCTGACACAGTTCTGCTATCAATGACTACAAATTAATCATATCCTTAGGTTCTTGGAGTTGGGAGGGACGAACTTTCGCTACAATTAGAGCGTGACGGTCTCAAATGTCTCAATGGAGGTACCTCTGAGTCACGTTTTTAGGAAAGACATTAAAAAGTAATTATTTAAATGGGCATAAACGTGTCCCTGTGAACTGAAATTTTTTGGATGGTTGTAGAAAGTAGCATCTGCTGCTAATATGAACGTTATGAAATTAAACTTAGTGTTTTTTGATGTGGAAAACACATCCTGATTATACAGGCTGTCGCTTTGCATCCTAGTCAAATTCAAGGAGGTATATAAGCTAGTGATTCTCGACCCGAATCGATAATAAAAAGGGTAGGTTTATTTTATTTTTTTACCGAAATCGGTAAACGTAAACCACCCCTTAGTTTCTATACTGTCCATAATTAAACGTTTGCGTTTGTGTGTGTGACGGCGCGTTTATAGGGCTAAGAACAGACGGGCTGCGTTTTAATACGGGTGATTCACACTTACCGATTTCCGTGAAAAAAATACCCTTTTTACTATAGATTCGGCTCGAGAATCATTAGTATAGATAGATACCTCCTTGATTTTTTACACGTATTTGACCAGGATGCAAAACGACAGCCTGCATCAAGAGAATTACTGTTTTGGAGACCGTGAAAAATTATTCATGAGATTTCAAAAATATGTAGCGTATTTTCTGCGATTTTAGATAAATTTCATAAGTAGCGGACAAAGCGAAACCTTTCAAGGATATAGCTGAAATATTACCGTGTTTTTACCAGCTTAATCTTAACTCCTGGAAGAGAGCGTAAACAGGTAACATTATTTTCGTCTGAAACTTTTACGTTCACCTTAATAGCATATTGATCCCCAACATTATAAGACTGCTTTTATGTATACGTTTCATATGATTGGATAGTTGTCAAAACGCAAAAGATACCGAAAAAAGGAGAAGTAAATAAAGCTTGGGAGAAGTAAATAAACCATCAACTGAAGTGCCATTCGACCTTTATTTCGAATAAACCCGATACGCCTACATACACACGAAACGACTACAAATCGATCGACAATCGTCCTGCAATCAAATTAAAACTTTGGCGTATCTCGAATGAAAGAATATCGAGAAATGAAGCAGTTATCACTACATAGTATAAAACAAAGTCTATGTCTGTATGTTAGATCTTTAAAACTACGCAACAGATTTTGATGCGGTTTTTTTTAAATATATGTATAACATTGCACCCGTGCGAAGCCGGGGCGGGTCGCTAGTTATTTTAGAAAATTGGAGAGCTGAGAAGCAATTCCAGAGCTTTTATCGTTTTTAGTATCGAAATTATTACAAACTTTGGGGGCCTAAAATGGCCGCTTTATCAGAATCATAATATGAATCACCTTAAAAATTTAAATTTGGTTATGACCACAAAGTCCATTTTAAGAGTTTTAAATTTTTAACGTGATTCGTATTATGATTCTGATAAAGCAGCTATTTTAGGCCCCCTGATATCACTGCAACGCCCAGAATTCTGCGAACAAAATTAAATTTTGTTCCACCTAAAAATAACCGCCTGAATTTCATATTTCTCATCCAATTAACCCATTAAAAGTTTTGAACGTGTCTCATTTAAAAAGTCACTTTACTTTCATAACGTCACCTAGTTTTGAACCCGGCTTGAGGTCAACAGCCGACATAATTTGCACTGCAGTGGTTTTGCATACGTCTGTCGCCATGGCAACTGTGCCGCTGTGCATTGTCAGTAAATACTACCTTTGATAGAGAGAATATAGAACGGATGTAGTAGAGGAAACTGAGAGCTCGCAACACAACACAAAAGAGACAAAATTTTGATATGAGTCAGTTTCATTTGAATATTGGTTGTCGTTGAAGCAGAAAATGTTTTTTAGTTGCAATACTTTATCTCTCAATCCATGAAGGTACTATCATTAGTTGTGCATCTGTTGTTTAATGATTAAATCAAAACACCTGTTACCGCGGACGATTGACCGATACCGGTATTGAAGATTGGAATGATGAATATTGATGTCCATTTTTTGGTGACAAGTTCACTGATCTCGAGAATTTGATTTGACACCTACAGGAGGGTGTGTTGTCGTTAGCTGTTGAATATCTCTGATGATTGATACATACTGAACATACCTTACCTATACAATGAATTAAGCATGTCATTCTAGACGTTTCCGACTGCGACTTGCGACAAAAGTGATGAGCGTTATTTTTTTGGTCATCACCAAAAAAAATAACGCTGGTGTCTCTAAAGTTATGCGTCTAGTTCTCCTACTCTTTATACCGGTTCTGAATATGCAGTTCCCTAGTGTACCGGCCTTATTGCAACGCAATGCATAGAAAACTGTTTATTATTCATTCTATCAGTCTGGCATCACATGTGCTCCGAGCAATATCTAGATTACTTTGAGTTGAACAAACTTTTTCCTAGCCTTTTTTATTTCAATATGGAAATTCGAGGAATATGTTGGAATAATGCGTGAGTTGGAGTTTATTGAAAGATAGTGGTAGTGCTAATGGCAAAGTGGGGAGCAACAAACCCGTGTTTGGCTTAACTAAATTTCTTTCATAATTGCGATATCTGGGAGCTTCTCAAATCTTTTCTTCATATTTAGGTTCAATATATCTACCTCGTTTCCTTGAAACGTGTTTTTTGTTCAAAGGTGCAAGCAACACTAATCCACTTATCGTCTTTAATCAGTAAGAACCGTCATCATCATTCTCTTGTCCATTCCCAATTTATTTGGGGTCAGCGTAGCATGTCTTCTTCTTCCTACTTCTCTGTTACTCGTCATCTCAGCAGTCACCTCCTTTCTAGCCATATCATCCTTCACGCAGTCCATCCATCGTTTCTTTGGTCTTCCTCTACTCTTATTGCCGTCTACATTTCATACAATTTGTCAAGAATCCTCGAATCAAAAACAGTATTATTCAGAACAAAAATGCTCTGGCAGAAATTGATTCCTGAAACTTTCATCAAGCACTTACAATGTTAAATTGAGAACAATTCCGTACAGCTCATTAATTTTGCTATTGTAAACAAATTCATCGTAAATTCAAAAGTTTTCTGAGACCGCATTCAAAGTCGCAATTTGTTTTAAAGTTTCCAGACCAACAAATTCAGATAAATTGCCAGGTTGGGCTAATTATTGCGAAGTCAGTATTAAGGGCAATGTTGTTATGATAACTTAAACTAGGTTTGAAGAAGAGACTGCAATTTGAAACAACTCGACGGTCTATTTGATTATGACATCTTCAACTTACTTTTTAGATGATTATTCTGTGCAGTCACGGTTGGAAGATCTTTCCATACTATAAAATGCAAATCGTCTAGAATCTTCTAATCCGTCATCAATATTCCTCAACAGCCTCGCCTCCATTAATGCAGTACCCAATAAACAAACATTGGAGCATCTTATGTTAATCCACTCTTGGTTACATAAATCTTTCTGTATTTATAGCTAGTTCCGGCGTGGTCGACAATTTATTCACTTTTACTTGTCAGCGACCGTGAGATGTTCGTACGCATCTTGAAAACATTATCTTTTGGCAGATTTGATTTATGCTATTGTTCTGGTTTCTCTTTCCTCATTATTTATTGCGACTTCCGACAAGTAGGAATATTTTAACTGCAAAAATCGGATATTACAGTTGGGATTACACCTTCATGACCTTTGCCATGGGAGCAGAATCTACGGAAGGTCATCTATGATCCTTACATACTTCTTTGACTTCTTCCACGTGCATACATCTACGTCACTCGCGCAAGGCAGTTGCAAGTAATAGGTACATGCATCTTTTTCAGTCCCCATGATAAAGAATTTCTTCATTAAAATTCTAGACAGTAGGTATATCAATCCTGCAATCGGCCTATATTACAAAGTAGGTCGAGTCTGTTCCATTAAGCCTTCGGGTAGACCTCAAAGACTTGGATTTTATTTTCAATGCAAACAATACAGTCTTAATGAATAAGATCAAAGATCTGTACCAATTGTTCCCTCGGCACCAGAATCTGTTCAAGTAATAGACACTTGACACGACTCCTGATAGTCTTTATTGTGTTCAACAGCTCAGAATACGAGCACTTTAGCAACAGTTCAGTTTACTGATGTAGTTTGCGTGTTTTTCGCAGTTTTACTGCCCAATTTGCATGTGATTGTTAAGAGATTAACATATTTTTTATGTAAATAATATTCGTAATCTTTTGATCATGACTTCATGATCACACGAATTCGGGGAAGTTATAGTAACCGATAAAGCGTTATTTGAAATCGACAGCATACCATATATTGTGAGCAAAGATATACGGGGTCATAACAACTCACATAATGGTGCATGATGATTACTGGAGGAAAAGACTTGCTTTACCAGACTACTGTTTGTATGGATGAGTAACTCCTGAGCTAGCAGCAGTGGATCTTGCAGAAGCATTGCTAATAAATTACGGCATTCCAACATTCATTCGGTGAAAAGTTACCAGTGAAATTGCTTCGAACCTTCTCTTCTCTTTTAAAGATCCTTCATTTTAATACAAATAATCACCACAGAATGAAGTCATATCATCGCTAGACGCGAAAAGCATAAGTCTGGGCGATGCAGAAACGCTTGGGTGAGGCGTCCAGGTCTAGCAGAGGACGTCTTATGGCTGATATGATTATGAATCACAGTAGATAAGTTTTGCAATTCACTTTAATCAATTTATTTTTACAACGTCAACACTACGCTTCATCTCAATCAAGCCACAAAGTTGGTCAAAAAATAATAAACACCATTAAAGAGACAGGTGTCTCAAACACAACATTATACAATATTCATATGATTACTATCTGACTATAAATACTATAGCATTAAAAAGTGTGTAGCGTGATCTGATAAATATAGCCCCGGCGTATATTCGACCTTCGCGTTGTGGTGAGCGAGTCTACCGATCTACGTATGATGTACCTACTTATAGGGAATTCAGGAGTAACAAAGTTGGTGCGAAATTGTACCGAAATGTGAGTGCGGTGGACAAAGGATATTTCGAGTTTCGGGGTCGATCTCCGGTTTGGTCGGAAATTGTAGGGTGTTAGATTTTTTATATGTGCCTTTAGATTGCGTGACCTTCTTATTAAAGCAGAAATTACTCAGTTCCTTCTTAGCAATTAGACTTAGAGAAAAAACTTCATAGCCTCGAAATGCAAAGCACTCCAAAAAAAAGGGTATTAGACTATTTCCGACAATGTTTGACTGGTCTATCAGTTGAATTATTTTTATTCCTTACAGACATGAACACCTTAGAGCGGTTTAGAAGCCTTATATTGGCAGTTTTCCCAGCTTTCCACCATTTTCGTTTCGTGCAGTGTTTCGAAAGAATTTCAGGTGTATTCATCTCATGGTTTATAACACCCAACTTCACCCAAGGCTCAATAGAATTAATAATTTAAGCGGCAATTATTTTGAATAAAACTGTTCCGTACAATATCGACGAACTAACCATTTTGAGCTGGATTCAGTGCCTATCTGTTGAGCAGGTTCACAGTTGGCTGAGCGACTAATTAGATCAATCACCGAACTGAACCGGCATGCAAATACGGGTCAGGCTTAAAAAATATCCAGTTTAACAGGGATGGTAGATCTTTGACGTCATTATAGATAGATCCATATTTATCTCTGTTTTGTGCCTGAGAGAGGAAAGGAGTCCCACAAGGAGGTGAAGAAAAAGCAAGGTTAAATTGGTGGTTACTTCTTTTAATGTTGTTCTAGTTTCCGAGACAAGCAGTTTGTTTGGACTTTGGTCAAGGCAAACGCCATAGCATTGAAGTGTCAACAGTTTCTGCTGAAAATATTGTTTCTGTGTATTAGCTTAAACTTATTTATTCAGCCCGCGAGATATCAACGTCACAAATGTATAGGCGTAGTTCGCGCAGGTCTTTCATCACCAACTTAATACTTTACAAATATATCAAAGTACGAGAATGACTGTTTAATCTAGCAGAGGGTATACAAAAGCTGTGTTAATAACCGTAGCGTAAATAATCCGGGATGAGATCCGGAGCTTAATGAGAAGCTGACGTCAATGTGCGAAAATGTCAGACAGGGTCGTTCGTTGGTACGAAATGTCATAAAATTCATGACATACTAATATTAAATCAGTTAGCCTTCAATTTCTATAGTCTGATCTGAAGGTTATTAAGTTATTAATTTTCTATTTAGAGCTGTTTCAGATACTTAAATCTAGACAAAATTTATGTGTCTCAAGTTATATTCAAGTCTACTAAAACAGACTCAAGTGAAGTTCTCTACTTTTTCCTGTACTTTTGTTGGCGTGTTGTCAAATTCCGGTTTTCGACGCAGCAACTGCTACAGGACTGGTTACAAACTCTTTTGGCATTATTTTTGCGAAGCTGTTGTAATGTGAAAAGAATGTGGAAGCAGCAAGTTCTGAGTTTCGGGGAGGCTTGTTTTTGGCACTCAAAGAGCGTTGGAGACAATACTGAACTTGCAGAATATTGTTAAAAAAACGGGTAGTTAAATGCTTTGTTTTTGGGGCTGATTATTCCATCTTTAGACATCCTTAATGAAGAGAATACAATTATTGCTAATTTCCAGTTTAAGTCAACATCATTTCTCGGACGGAGTTTTTAGACGATCAAAAGTTAGGCCAGTATTAAGTTTAAGGGCTTTCTAGACGTTGCTATACCGTCATGCCGACGACTCAGCCTACACAAGTGTATAGAGTCAATTACAATATTACAATCTAAGAAGCGTTTAAGCCAGCTTTCACCATCGTTGCCCTACTGCAACTAACATGGCGGTCGGACTAGATATTTCTATGGCTAGGTAGCTATCCCATAGGCAGAAACCACACTTTGATACTTGGAAGTGATGGAGTTTAATGGGTATAGGTAATGAGCGAGCAGAGTGATTAATCGCACGCGATGTTTTTGTTCAAAACTAATCAGTGCAGTGATTTTCTTAGCAGGTTTTTCTCCACGTTTTCTTCCCTATCAACTAACTAGACCCGCGTGGTGGATAACGGCCCACTCCTTGTCTCAGAGGGGAGGCCTGTCGTCTAGCAGTGGCAAAATTGTAAGTTGATTTTATCAGGGAAGAAAGTATTTCTTCTGCTAAGCTGGAAAAAATATCCTGTAAGGAGGACATACCGGGTTTTATATAAATTAGTTTGTGGACTCACCTATCGCAGCAACCGGTAAGCAGTTGAAGCAATCTGTGAATGTTTTCCATAACTTGATGTTATATCTCCGTTTGCATTCGTCGTAGAATCTGTTGGACAAAATAAAACATTCGTGAGAAATAAAAAACAAAGTTAAAGTACAGGCCACACCGCCAGCTGGGGGACGGGCGAGCGACGCGAACGACGCATAGTTTCACCTCTTTCCAAGCTTTAATCGTGTCAGGTTTTTTGTATTTTACATGATAGCACAGGTAAATAAGTCGATGAAATTAAAAAAAAGAATGAACACTATAAATATGACAAGGTTCAAACAATTTATTGCATTTATATGATATTCATTCATTTTCCTGGTAGATTGGTCTATTTATGACTTATTTACAACAAAGTTCATCAACCAGGGATAAAACTAATTTATATTATTGCGTGTGCAATAAAATCATAATAAGTAATTCTTGCGCGTAATATGAATTTGGGATTTTCTTTGACAGATACGGAAATACTGTCAAGTATATTTTCATGCATAGCTGTTTGTGCATAAAATATTAAGTTAATAGGTAAATAAAAGTATAGTACCAATGTTGACCGCAGACTGTAAATCGCAGATCTGGGCCCCAGCGGCTCTGCTAGTTTCTATATTACTATTAGAGATGCATCCGACACCGATACCGTATCGGCTATATCGCGAGTTTTCCGATATATCGGCACTTTTTGAATTCTAATCACAAAAATAATTCAGTTTCCAAATGAGTTCTGTTACATCTGAAGGACCTCTCGTTCAAACTGACTGACAAAATCTTTTACCGAATAATTTAAAAATGTTGTTTCCTGAATAATAATCTCATAACTATGAATTGTAATTATCAAGTTTTGTCTTCGAATCTGTTATCAATTATCTTTCCTAAATTAATGTTATTTAAGTTTCAGCGAGTAATTTACTTTGTTTTTTTTTTTCATTTAACAGCTTTTTTTTGAGTCCTAACTGTCCGTATCGGTATCAGCTGAAGTACGTATCGATGTATCCCTAATTTACTATGAATGTATATGAAAACTTTTCCGTAGATAGTGGCCTGACATGGCATGACAGGTGCATCCACCCACAGGGCTCTCAGAAGCTAGCTTATCACGTCATCTCTTATACCTATTAGCTAATGTGTACGCTAAAATTATGTTTATACTAAAGCAGTCATCATTCTCAGATCACAGGTTGGCAAGAGTTCAAGTAGACGTCACGGCTCTACGTCACATTCGATGTAGGTACTGTGGCGTAATATTGCCCCGTTAATGAATGCTGGAAATGGGGAATTAGGTTCACTACTGCTATTATGGCTAATGGTTTCTTTGCTTGGCTTTTCTCTTTATGATGATATCAATGTTAAAGGTCAGCTGCCTGCCATTCAAACTGATAAAATCTGGCTTTCTTTTGTGGTAAATTGTAGCAAAGTGGTCATTACCTAACGGTGGCTAAAGATCAATCATGTCATGGAACTGGGAATGAGAACCACGTAACATAAAAAGCGCTACAGCCGAGTGCGATCTTGGGATCGATTCTTTAGTCGGACAATGTGTTATTGGGTGTTACGATCCGGTACTTTTCAGTACCATAGGCTCAGGATTTGTGCCCAATTGATGGCAATAGGCTATCCTACAATTACATGGGACTTAAACATAAATGGCGAAACGGTGGTTTGCTATAAACGAATAAGAAACGAAAGTATTTTTTCAATAAACTCAAAATTCAACTGAAACCGCCATCAAGAGTTTCATAAACATTTGAAGCAATAAACCTCATTAGCTCTCTAGCTGCATACTTTACATAACTACATACATACAAACACAAATACTGACTCATACATTCGTTATTGATGTTTGACACATGTTTACCACAAGATAACATTTAACCGCATTTCACTATAAGGACTGACACACACCAACGACTTTTGAAACATCGACCGTCGATCAACGTTGGAAATATGTTTTGGTATCGTTGACATACGGCCATTCCACTTACATTACGTTACATTGCTAATCTAAAGAGATCGGCATCTGTATTTTCTATATTTCTAAGATGTAAGTGGTATAGATATCTGAATAATGATAAATAGTAGGTAAATAAATAAGCCTGTGACTGCAATGATCCACAATCCTGCCTGACCATTATGCCTACCCTAGTTATAATGAAAACCAATAGAAATTACTGTAAATGTTTGTTATCTATACTAATCTATACTAATATTTTAAAGAGGTAAAATTTGTTTGTAAGTTTGTATTTAGGGGGGTAATCTCTGGATCTACTGAACTGATTTTGAAAATTCCTTCACTAATAGGAAGCTACATTATCCCCCGAGTGCTATGGGCTATATTTACAACGTGCCCATGGAATAATTTTCGCCCAAACCGCGAGCGAAGCCGCGGGCAACAGCTAGTTTACTTATAATCATAACGAAGGCATTTTCATCGTCGTCCTGTCTTTATTACAATTTATTTTGGATCGGTGTCTCATTTGTTCTTCCATACTCCGTAAAAGAGTTATTGGTGTATCTATTCATACACGAAATCTTTTAAGGGTTCATTGTACTCATCATTATAAACAACTTTTACTATGGGACCAACCCCGAAATCGCGAAAAAAAAAACAGCTGTTCAGTACATTTTGACGAGTTAATGCGATCATATTGTAGGGAACAGCTGATTTTTTTTCTGAGTACAATGATCCCTTAAAAAATTTCGTGTATGAATAGATAGACCCTATATACCTAAATCGAATTAACAATAAAGGCGACGCCGACGTAGGTACTTAAAAAGTGCAGTCTGAACTAGACCTTACGTCATTCTAGTTTCGATAAAAAGCAAGTACGTTTACGAGTAAGCATTAAACAGTAGGAAAACGTGAATATTGAGAAACGTGCTATCAAGGCCGCGTTAGATCATCGTATTTTCTTAAATAATATACGAAAGAATATAAGATTATTATTATTGTATTACTTATCTAGGCCTCTCGAGGGAAATAAGCTGGAATATATCATAGAAGGGTCAAGTTCTGGTTTCAAATGGCCGTATTTATGATAGGTACCTACTACAAAGGTAAATCAAAGAAAAATATGATAAATTATAAGATAGGTACCTATCATAAATACGGCCATCTCGGCAGTCTAGTCACTTTTTATGGGATATAAGAATATTGTATCTTAGCCTGATTTATTAATTTAATCGTTTATGTACACACAGACAGTGAGACATAAAAGAACTGAAAAGTAAATTTAAAAAATACAAAACTTACGAAAAACAGATCTGTTAAACAATAATCTAATCTTTAGATTAAAAATATTTAATACAACTGTGTCTTAAGGGACTTACACACCAATGAATAAACGCCCACGTACACAACTTGTTCAAAAGAGAAAAACGAGAATACGAGTATACTTTATTATTCTGTAACAAAGTTCAACGTAAATTAAATATCACAGACAAAATAAAGTAGGCCGTTGAGCTGGGAGATGAGTCGCAAAAGAGAATTTATTAGAATACTAACTAGAATTTGTCTGCGGTTTCGCCCGCATTGTGGTCGGAAATGATCTCGGGAATAATACTACCGAGATAAAAATTACGTTGGTTAAGCCGGGCTTGCCTAGGTTGGTCCGTGGATAGGTGACCACGCATTACATACCGAGTTTCCTCCGTGCCTCGGAAAGCAAGATTTTCGACAGTCGTTACAGGTAGTCAGTGGCCCGAAAGTCTGCCAACCAGTCTTACTAAGACGTATCATATTACCCAGTACTAACTGGGTTGTGGAGATCAGATAGGCAGTCGCTCCATGTAAAATACTGGTATTCAACAGCATCCGGTTAGACTGGAACCCCAACATAATTGGGAAAAGGCTAGGCAGATGATAATAAAAATTACCCTATGACCTATGTTTAAGAGAGATTGGCAGGGCCGTTTTTTCCGGCCAATCACACACAGAATTTAGTAGAAGGTTATAGGGAGTATAGGTTAAAGAAACATGGTTTTCGGGTGCCGAAAACTGAGCCGTCGTTAAGGTGGATGCGCAAGGGTAACCCGCGAAATTTAAATTTTCTTACGTTTATTGCAATTTGCAGATCAGTGTCAGGTTGAACCTGACGCGATTCATATGAATCGCGTCAGTAATACGTATGGAGTTACAGATTATAATCATTCAAATCATCAATCAATACAGCCCTTCAAGTTCATATAACCCCATTCAAAAGCTATTTCATGAAAAAGTCACTCTTTGGGATTATATGAACTTGGGAGGGTTGTATTGATGATTTGAATGATTATAATTCTGTAACTCCATACGTGTTACTGGCGCGATTTATATTTTCATCAACATACAACCTGACACTGACCAGCAAATTGCAATAAACGTAAGAAAATTTAAATTTCGCGGGCTACCATTGCGCTCCACCTTAAGGCTTGAAATGCTAACAGACATACAGACGGACTGATAGACACTCAGACATACGCTTTAGACAAGCAAAGTAACTTTCGCATTTATAACATTAGTACGGAGGGAGGCACACCTTCATTCATCTCGCTTGCGTAGGTGTTAGGTTTTTCTTCATTAATATTTGAGTACATTTTATTAGACATTATTTATTTAATCAAATTAACTAAGAGTAATATAAATTTTTCTGTTTATTCATAGCCTTAAAGAAAAAAAACGTATTTTTTAGTCCCGCAGAGGACAAAACAATAAAAAAATAAAAAGAGAAAATAAAATTAAGTATAAAAAAAATACACAAAAAAATGGTCCTGTACGAGGCCAAAATGCCCCCTACCTCAGCTTGGCATTTAAAAATGTCACAGCGCTTAATGCCTTTGACGCCTATGACGCAACTAATGCCTAAAACGCAACAGCAAAAATGTTATCTATGATGTTACTTTTGTTTCACATTTGTCAAGCAAACATTGGAAGGCTGAAAAACCGGAGTTTTCAAGTGTTGGTTTTCCCTGCGGGTAAAGTCCAAAGTACAGATATTTTCCAGTTAGATTGTTCGACGATTCGCAGCTAGGAAATAGGAAACTGTGACTCGAATTCAGACTTCTCTATTTCCTAGAATTAAACTGTTTATGCAATTGAAGATGACTATCTGATATTCCAGACAGTATAGGCAGTTCTGGAAGTTAATTACAGGAAACGTGATCGTTCTATGTTTTCCTTCGATTTCTTAATTATAGTCACACCTGGTCTATACTACTACTAAAACCTAACCGAGATGTAGTAGGGTAAAGTCGAAGACATACTTATAATCGGCACATCAAAATCAGTAAAAGTGCTGTTGACGTTCGTAGGGTGACGACACATGTGGGGAAAACTATATAAGACTTGAATTGAATTTATTTCAAACCATAAGTTCCCTGGGGTTCGTCAGAAACTGGCCTGTAGGATCCTAAAAAAACAATCGAAGGTTGTATTGTAATGTATGACGGGCTGGTGTCCCCGTCCCCGCACATTCAAAGCGCGTATTTTGCGTACGGCAATCGAAGGTTACCCATTGCCCATTCTGCTTTATAATATGAAATCAATATTTTTTTTGTTTCTACAAACTTTACCTACACATATTTTGTCCGTTATTAACGTTTTTATAACATGGCATACGATTATTGCAGACTAGTATGAGTCACTGACACAATTATTCAAGTGCCAACGTACGGAAAACGGTTGTAAGCGATTTTGTTATTATTGCCCATTGTAATTAAACTGTTGAATTCGCTTTTTGTAAGTAAACGCGGTTAAAAACATTCTTCCGTGTTTACTAATCTTCGTTATTGTTTGTGTTAGTTAGGCAATAATCTAGGATTACGAAACAAGCAATATAATGCTAGCGACCCGGAAATAAGGTGAAGCAATATCAACATTGCATCTCAAAGCAAGATCTCAAAAGAGCTGTCGAAATGATTTCCATTTTTTTTTAATTTACTTTTCTGTCTTCAGATCAGGAGCTTTCAAAGAGGGTCGTTGAATAAAACAATATGTACTAAGATAGTCTGCGCTGGAGGGATGAGCAGCTCAGTTTGCAACATTTCTGTTTTACAAATGAACAACTTGTTCCTCACAGCTTTATGCAGCGTACAGACTCGACTGACAAACGTGCAGTAGCGTATAGCCAGCCGAATCAAGGTTATTGTCCTTCACAGATCGATGCTATCAAAACCTATTCAGCAGCGTACGTTGGCCCTGTCTGAATCAGCTTCGCAGGTCTTCAGAGGGCAAAAATTACCGCAATATGATGGGCGGAATGTGAGTGTACAAATACACACATCAAAAGTGTCTAGGGATCAACATATATTTTTGCAATAACTTTTCTCCTGATTGATATTAATTAAAATTTTCTTTAAGGATTCATCAAATAAAGTGTTTTCGTTTGTCACAGTAACGATAAACCAAGTCACCTTTGCATTAATAAAGAAATTTGCCATTTTCCTAATAAAGGGATTTTTGACATTTGAACCACTAACACAAAAGTTCGAAAAAAAGACTGAAATAACAGTTTTCTTTAAAATTTTATTGGGTAACTTAAACAATTAATAATCCGTGTTTCTACCGCGAACACTAACAACACAAGAACATCGGTTTGGCATACTCAAAATGAGTTCATCCAAATCACGCTGTGGAATGGCCGCCCATGTTCGTTGCAACAACAAAAAAAGGTCTTCTTGCGACTGGATACCCTCCATATTCGGCAGAGCTCTTCTCTGTAGCATATCCCATGCATGCTCAATCGGATTCAAGTCTGGCGACTGAGCAGGCCAGGGCAGGACATTGATGTTAGCTGCGGCGAGAGTCTGTCTTACAACTCTTGCGGTGTGCGGTCGTGCATTATCATGCATTAACTGAAATAAGGGACCGATTTGCACTTGTAGAGGAACGATGACGTCTGATACAATCGTCTCAGCATAAATTTGAGCGTTGAGGTTGCCTCTGATCCAAATCAACTCAGTTCTTCCGCCGATCCAAATACCCGCCCATACCATGATGGTTCCACCACTATAAGGATGGACTTCCTGGCAGGATTTTAATCGCTGTTGGCGTCCAGGGGTTCTCCAGTGTCGTATACGTCTTGTATCCGGTCTCATACCAAAACGAGACTCATCAGAAAAGCACACGAAACGCCATTGTTCTTCTGCCCAATTTCTGTGTTCAAGAGCCCATTGATATCGTATCCTACGATTGTGCATTGCTATAGGTGGTACCCGTAGCGGTCTTCGGGAATGAAGGTTCACTTCATGCAAGCGGTTTCTGACTGTTTGGTCGCTAATTAAGTTCCCTGAAGAGTGATGAAGCCTCACGGCTAACATCACGGCGGTTATTGTTGGAGCTCTTCGAGTTAAGATTTGAATGTATCGGTCTTGTCTCCGTGTGGTGCAGCGATACCGTCCTCCATGGCGCTCAGCCACGGTACCAGTGCTTCGGTAACGTGTCCAAAGTCGACTGATAACACTCTGACTTGTATTCAGAGCTAAAGCCACAGTACGTTGCCGGGAACCAGCTTCTATCATTCCCACGGCTCTGAGCATTTCTTCCCTGCTTAAATGACGTCGCCGCTCCATAATAACGTTGGTTTTAATCAGTAGTAGGGAAACAGTAGCACTAATAATGTCTTCAATGCGTTGTATGTTTTTATAGGGAAAATATTGACAGCTGATTTTCATCTTTTACTCGAATTTGATTCACAGTTCCTGATTCAAATTATGAAATGCACCAAAAAGGATCCATATAAATTTATAAAATCATAAATTTATTACAAAGCCACATCTCAATCTCAAGAAATCCACATAAAAATGCTTGATCCCTAGACACTTTTGATGTGTGTAGGTACAATTCTAACACTCCGCGGAAATGTTACATCTATACTAATATT
The DNA here is from genome assembly GCA_947578425.1 of Eugnorisma glareosa. Classification (NCBI taxonomy): domain Eukaryota; kingdom Metazoa; phylum Arthropoda; class Insecta; order Lepidoptera; family Noctuidae; genus Eugnorisma; species Eugnorisma glareosa. The sequence goes on along the minus strand of OX387974.1, from coordinate 2,615,553 downwards.
ATAAAGAGGTAAAGTTTGTGAGTTTGTGAGGTTGTAAGGGTAATCTCTGGATCTACAGAACCGATTTTGCAAATTCTTCCACTAATAGGAAGCTACATTATCCCCGGGTGCCAAGGCTATATTTACAACGTGCCCGTGTGATAATTTCCGACCAAAACGCGAGCGAAGCCGCGGGCAACAGCTAGTTCGTACAACAAACCAGACACCCGCATCCCGTGCACTTAAAGATTGACAAAAGTACCTCGTCTACCTAGGCCTAGGCTTTGGGCTAGGGGTAGGCCTTTATTCTGTTTTGAATCAGACTGGATATGACCTGAATTTGTATTGGCAACTGCGAGAGTGAATCCGAGTGTAAATCATTTATCGTTTCAGTTCACTTGGTTTTTACTGAGGTACCTACTCAAAATAAATTGCCGTTTCGCCATCGACAATTTACGCGGTTAACAAAAGTTCGATCAATTTTTCTGGTAGTCAGATTGAATATCCCATTAGTCAACCACTTTTATCCGGTCGTTTGCGTGATTCAATGAACATTGGGTAGATCGACTGGTATTTGGGGCATACACAAAATTGTTGCGCACCCCCAAAATGTTAAAAGCTTTTAGTAATTATATCAATATTCTCAGTTATTGGGATATTTTTCAGTATTTAAATAAAGATGCGTTGATTGCAGTCTATACTAATATTATAAATGGGAAATTAACTATCTGTCCGTCTGTACCTTTTCACGTCTTATCGGCTGAATAGATTTAATAAAAGGCACGTGGATAGGACTTAGGACTTTTAGTTTTATCCCAGTAGTACCTTCCGTGGCAATTTTTGACCATGATACAGGAGAAGCCGCGGGCAAAAGGTGGTAAAATATTTATTCAGAAATAATATTGAATATTCCAATTCACACATCTGTCGTTTTACTCGGTAATTGGATCATTCGAATCGTAAGTACAGAACATTTTGTTGGCATTTCTATTGTTAGCATATAAATTTATGTCTGTAAGTATGATTTATTACTCGCCTATTTATTTCTGACGCGATCCAAATGATTCTAAGTGATAAATACGGTCTTTAGCCATGAGGACACAAAAACAATCAATATAATATAAGCGAAAGTTACTCTGTCTGTCGTCTGATCCTTTCAAGCCTCAACGGATGAACGGGTTTTGATGAAATTCACAGTGGCAGACCATGACCCTGGTTAGGGCATAGGATCTTTATTTGGTTCCAGTACTACAGTCACGAGCACCAATATGTATAGGTACACTCCCCTACATTTAAAAGCAATTTTCGCAAGAAATAACGATTGCAACTTGGAGATAGGATCTTTTTCATAAAAATATAAGTCCCAGAATACGATGGTCGTAACAACATGAAATTTTAATCAGAACAGTAGGAGAAAAACACTTTTAAAAGTTGTTAAATGCTTACATATTTTGGTGCTCGTGACTGTACGTCCCCGTAAGACAATTCCCGACCCCCACGCGAGCGAAGTCGCGGCCTGAAGCTAGGTAGGAAGTAGGTAGGTATATGTACATTATAAAATGTTCAAAGATACCAAAGCCGTCCAAGAAATGAAACGAAAAAGTTGATACGAGGCTCTTGTAAAAATATTGTTTAAATTGACAAGGACTGGTCGCCTACTTATCTCCAACTTTTTCCTCAATAGTGCTTACGACATGTTCAGAATAGTAAGCAGCCTACGCATACGTTTTCCTCGTGAGGAGTCTACCACAGAAATGGTTAGGTGGTAGGTATTAAGATATTGAATTGCCTATCCAAATCCTAAAATGTAAGGTTTTTCTTTAGTAAACTGAAGTCAGGCGTTTCCTGTTACAAGTAATTCCCTTAGATTTGATTCAATCCCCGATTTCGAGAAAAAAAATGTACATTCTGGAACTTCGAAAAGTTATAAGCATTTTCTAATTAAAATGGACTTGATGAAAAGTGTTTATGCCTCTAAACATTCATTTCAGAACATCGCTTGGAACAGAATCCGGGAAATCCAACATGACATTCCTGAGAAGAGTAAAATCGTAATTCCTGGAAAAAACCTTAACTGTCTGCAGGTGTAATGTGACTGTAAATATTTTAACAGTTCGTAAGATTATCCCTATCAATCAATGGAATTATCATGTTTAGTTGATAAGACTTTATCTGGTGGATAGCCAGATAAGGAAGTGGCGTCATTACAAAAATAACACAACGCCTGAATGTTGACGACATTAAAATTATATGACGACCTCCTTGAATCAAAACTGTAAACTTGACTCCTTCCTTCCGTCTTTCGAGTGACATACTCATTCATATCAACAATTGATTTTGATGGGTTCATTGAGTGCAAATCAATAGCTACCTTTTCTTCAGGATGGGAAAAGAAATTAGCAAATAATCGCCCTCCCGCTCTGGGCGGAGCGGGAGTGTCAGAGTTGTACTGACTAAAACCCATCCATGTTCCTTCTTTGCCCTTTAGTGTTCCAGGGCCGCAATATCTCTTTCGAACAGTGCCGCAGCCCCGGCAGGAATCGGCCCTTGCGGACCCCTTCTTGGTTGCTGACATCTCTATGAGGCACGCGTGAACGCGCCGCCGACGGCCTGTCGTCATAAGACGGTCGGACGGCGAACTAGCCCATTACTCACCGTATCAATAGGTACCTAAGATTCTATTGCGCAGGCACTATCTAGTTATAGCCAGTAATTACGATTGTCTATTGTGGCTCTCTAAAGTAATGAAATACTCAGAAACTTTAAAACTACATTTTACTGTATATTTTAATCATGCTAGAATAGCAACCATTTTTTTTGTGCCTTTTCGCGACGATTTTTCCTCAAAATGCGGTGATTGACACTACAAACCAGCTCCATCGATCAAGTTTGAAAATATCTCCTACTACATCTTAGTCAGACAGATGCATTTACAATCAAAATGCATGAGACATTGGTGTTCCATCAAATAGAACATGACAGTTGGCGCAATTGGGTATGTTTTAGGAGATAGCTTATTGTTGTGACAAGAGGAGTGTTTTATTTACGTCTTATTTTCGAGTTGTAGATAAAATCAAACTCGGTGTGAGTTTTGTCTGTTTAAGTAAAAAAATCCAGAACATTTTCGGTTTATCACGGTTTTGATTATCTTAGTCATAAACTCCACTTCCATCACTGGACGCCAGCGACCTCGATACCTCTATATCGACATCTAGGTATAGCCGTGGCAAAGCTACCGTGATACTCTGGTCATATTCAAGGGGCATTAGAACTCCGGAGTTTGTAACCTTTGCGCAAAAAAAATGAATAATAAACCTACCCAACCAAATCTTCATACTCATGTAATATTACCTCCAAATTACTCATGACTAAAAAGTTACGTTGTTTGTTATCGAACTTTAAACGAGTGGTCTAACGTCGCCAAACGCCTCGAACTTGACTGCTGGCAGCTTATCGACCTCGCTTCGAATGAATCAGAGTTCTGACTCACTGGTGTTTACCACGAACATGTAGGTAACGCTAACGAGTGGCAGGGTGTCTGATTACGATCGTTTGGGGGAACCTGGGGTTTGATTCATTGATTTGAAGTGTGTTTTTAATTGAAAAAAAAAGGCCTATTATCAGCAGTGGAGGCTGTGGATGATGTACCGGTTTCATTTTCTGCGTAAATAAACATCCTTGTTTCCTCACTTATGAAACTTGATCTTTATTGCTCAGTAGGGAAGTTAGCAAGCAAATATTCCCGAATTTTACATACCAAACGATGAATATTATTTATTTTGACAAGAACTTCCTATAGTTGCTACTAGTTCATACTAGGTATTATTAATGAAAATAGATACGCCTGTATGTTTACAGTTACGCGGATTTTTGTAAAGAATAAAGTGTCTGCAAAAACAAACTGAAGTTCAATGGACTGGAACAAAAAAGCTTTAAGCTTGACCCGAGGAGTTAAGTTCAACAACAACAAGTATTTTATTTGAAAAAAGTTTTGTATTTGAAAAACCTACCCACTGCGCAATCAGATAGAACATAGTGGGTAGATATCTTGTTTTTGAACCGATGGAGTCAAATATTCAAGAATAAAAAGTTTCGAATTATAAATATCGATCGCTAGACCTCCAGTAGCGACAAATTAGAGATTCGACAAAATCTTTCAAACATTTCGTTCTGCGCACCAAGCCACAGTCTGCCAAAACAGGTATGAGTACATCCAGTTTTGTAAGATGATGTCAACGCACAAGCTTTAACTTATACGCATCAGCCCGTGACAGCAGCCTTATAAGGTTTTCGGATAAGGATTTGAAATTAAAGTGCGTCACTTTTAAACATATACCAATTGTTGGTATGTTATGTATATCAAGACTCCGTAGTCATAAAAGTGCATTAAGGGCTGCATTGAGACCTGCAATGGTTTACTCGTCGAAAGATCATCACATCACTCTCCTGCCAATTTATTTAAGATCGGTGAAGTACAGCACAAAAACTCTTCAAGAATAAGAGATCTGCGAGCAAAATTGTGACAAAGATGTACTTCGTAATACTCACACACTTATGATACCTGTGAGGACTGCCCTTCTAAACTAATTGGAGTGTCAGGCTCACTCTGGAAACCCTTCAAACATGATCAAAGGCACATAAGACAACGTGCACACTATGCAGACATACGGCCGTCTACATGTTTTGTCTGACAATCGTCGAGGCATGACGGATGCGTGCTCACTTCCCATGACTCGCATATGCGAGCGACTCCTTCGCCCGAATGTAGGGGAGTTTCAAGGATACGTATTTTTAGGGGTATCGTTTACTAATTCGTTTTGGGAGTATCGATTTAAGGACGAGGGCGGGATGTTCCTTTTCCCTAAAAATATAAATAGCTTTCGAAATGAAGGCGTGTTTATTTTTGGACTGACCTTAAACAAAGAGAGAATCTGGATGACGGAAATTCGACAAAAACTAGTCTTTACCTTTAAATGAATGTAGCAAGAAAATCTACGACTAATGAAAGATAGAGGACATGAAAGTAGCGTTTAGCCATGTACGGAGATCCAAAGCAAGATTCGCTGGTCAATCGATCAACGCATTAGGGATTTTCTCCTCATTAGGCTTTCACGCAAGTCTAGATATGTGTGATATGTGTGTGTGGATATGACAAACAAAGAGCATAATTCCTAAACGTGTTGAGCCATTAAGCGAGAAGCTAAAGAAAATACGATTGCAAATATTCTTGGCTTGTTGTTGTTCTATTATAATATTGCCTTTGCTGAACAGATGACTAGTCCCTACCATATTTGGTGCAGTTACACAGAAAAAAAGCTCTTGCGTTTCCTTTTTTTTCGGATGGGGATTCATGAAATGACCCCTCCCACTCTGGGCGAAATGGAAGGGAGTGTCAGACTTGTACTGACTAAAACCCTTCCATGTTCCTTCTTTTGCCCTTTGTGTTCCAGGGTCGCGGTATCTCTTTGAAGCGCGCGTGGAACACGAACGCGCCGTCGACACGGCCTGTCGTCATAAGACGGACGGACGGCGAGATAGCCCATTACTCACCGTCCGTAGGCCCGCGCCTACGGTGGCCGGGAGCCACCACGAGGCCCCCGACGCCCAGGGTGTCTCCCGCGGCGGCTGAGACGTAAGGCTCTCTCCCTCTCACGTCCCGCCACTCTCCTTCTCAAGTCCATCATTTTTCGTTTCCTGCTAGGGCATAGTTACACAGTCCATAGAACTACGAAATCTTATGTAACGCTTAAAACTTCTTTGTCTGCCACTAGAATCCCAGATTCATACTTTTCTAACTAGTCATCAATTACAATCTTTAGAAACATCCATCTTTAGACCGTTAGTTTATTTTTAAGTTTACCGAAATATCATGTTTTGTCATGAGTCAGTTAACCAGTTGCGTCGCTTACCGAAATATTTGCACAACAACGTACGTTTCAATGCTCTTTTCGGTAACTTAATCTTGTTATGCACAATGTCTTTACGTAATTTTACTTACTTCATAACTTTGATTTTGTTTTGGTAAAATATTTTGGCTGTAGTCAATTCTAACGTTAAAAAAATATGTTTTAAGATACCATACATCATCCATTCTCTTACCCTTATTCAAACTTATTTGGGGTCGGAGTAGTAGCCCTCCCCCCTTTTCTAGCCATATCATCTTTCACACAGTCCATCCATCCCTTTATTCCCATTTGTCCTCTTCGAGATTGCCACCGGGGTGGTGGCTGGCATTAACTAGTGGCGTTTGACCCCGGTGGTAAATGACACTTATTTAGTGTTATCTACCCCCTTCATAATCATAGTAAGTTGGTGAATTCTCATTACGTACTGGACATTATCAATCATACAAAATCATGCATAAAAAATAATCGAAAGTGGTTAGAAGATTGTAATGTAATGTGTCAGAATACTCAAGTTTATATAATAAGATCTAGATCGACTTTCATTCGTCGAATGTGACCTTTGTATTTGTCCTAAAAGGACAACAAGGCTCATGAGTTAATTACAAAGACTTTTAAAGTAGATTCAACTTTAACGATAAAGCTAATTATTACGACAGACGGTTTAAGAGTAGACTACTAATTAATCCTAATCCTTTAACAAGTTTCTCTTGGGCCTAATTAAAAACATGCGTTTATACCCTTTAGTAAGAGGGCTTGGAGAAACGGAGACAGCTATTCATTAATGACTGCCTAAACTTCGGTTGCAGCTGAACACAAGTAGGTATGGATGGAGGACTGACTATCTGATCTCCAGGTCCCAGTTGTTGCTGTTTTTTAGAAGTTTTGAATTCCTGGCTAGTTCTGATTACCCGTAGCGGACATAGCGACTTTATGCTGTAACTCTTGATATTAATTTCCATTTCTCAAAAGATGAAGCTATGAGTATATCTTAGCACGTAGTGTTTCCATAAAAAAAATATGCATGCTTAATATTCTATTCTCTATATCACAATACAGTATGTTCCGATGACATTGGCCGTTCCAAGAGACTAGATAGCAGCGAAACATCCACGTGTTTGAATATGCAAACATTTTCAACTTTAATTTACATAAAAACGTCAATTTACTATACACCTAAAGACAGCTGTTTAGGACGTTATGCGATACTAACTTTTGTATCTATGGCTACAAAAAAAAATGTAATAGTGGTTTCTTTTGTCTATGTTGAAGTATCATGCAAGAGTTCAATAAACTAAAAGACGTTATTTTGCACACTTTAAATTGTTTAGCGTGTATATTTGACGTGTCTTTGGTCGATATCTGTGGTGATTCAATGCTAATCTGATTAGCAGTTAAATGCTTTATCAAAAAGCACATGTTTTTTTTTCAAACGTTGAATTAACAAAGTAGAATATTAATATTATCATTTTTATGGCTGAAAAAAGTATGTTACAGATAAATATCGTATATTTAAAATAACGTTCAGGGGCCTTTACAAGGGACGGTCGGGTTTTTCCCGTCCGCAAAAGCTATGGCAATGGTCGCATTCCTCGAAATTGAGGGATCCCTCTTTGTGCGTGAGTAATGGTGACCCCAAACCCGACATACGCAAGTCTCGTCCATCAAATGTGAGATAAAATTTGTACATGTATTCAAAATACGGTGTATTATTCGATACCCAGCGCCCATAAACATTTTTTTGACAAATAGAAAAGTTTATCCGAAATAGAAAGAGGAATCGATTTAGGTACACTTTGGATTAAGAGCCTTAAACGTTTTAAAAGGGACTAAACCAATCTCTTTTCTGTAATCCTTTGCCTGAAAACATGTAGAAACGGTAAAAACGAAATACAAAACCATCACAATACAGTTCTTTGTCGGCATTTTAGGAATAGATCAGGATTTGTTTTTCTTGCTGATTTGCCTTTATGGCTTTTCGCTTTTATCTAAGCAGATAAACAATGCCCAGCAGCGGGGCAGTCAGCTAAAAACATACTCGAGCAATTTATTGTCACTTACCCATAAATCCTATTAATGCTAGCGCACTCGTGGTTTCCACGTAAAAGGAAGAAGTTCTCTGGGTACTTGATCTTGTAAGCAAGGAGTAGGCAAATGGTCTCCAACGACTGCTTGCCACGGTCCACGTAGTCTCCGAGGAACAGGTAGTTCGACTCGGGGGGGAAGCCTCCGTATTCAAACAACCTTAGGAGGTCGTAGTATTGCCCGTGAATGTCACCTGTGGACGAAAATGGAGATTAAATATAGTTATGAAGTATGCCACGCAGGCGCGTTATGTTTTGGGTTTATTTCATCACCACTGCTCTCAAAACGGTGAGAGAACATCGAGAGGAAACCAAAAATTTGAACGAAACGTGACATCTACCAACCAGCACTGGGTGTCACCACACCCAATGCTGGTTGGTAGATGTCACGTTTCGTCGTTCACATAGAGGGCGGCGGCCCTCTCATTGAAAGGAGGCCCAGCAGTGAGAACATGGACTGATTTTGCTGAATATTTGTATACAAGGTCAATTGAATTAGCGAAACGCCTTAGATCTGATGAGTAACGAAAATTAAACACGATAAAACCAAAGAATGCACCTTTGCATAGGGGAATTATACAGTTTTTTATTTGCAATGATCAGCTGCTGTTCAATGGAATTAAAAATACTACCGCTGCCAACAGGGTTGGATTATACATATTAACAGTTGCAAGTAAATAAACAAAATAATGAAACTTTCATGTCTATAGAAATGAAACTTTCATTTCATGTTACATAGGCCCTATAAAATAATAAAAACAAATATCTATTATAAAACAATTATAAATCAGGGAAATATGAATCGCATGTAAATTAATTTTCATTATTATGTATTTAATTTTATTTATTTTAACTAACTTGTTCCAAAACTTAATGAATGGGTTCAACTTAGCTAAGAATCAGAACTTTGTGTCTTCAAAATTCCCCCAAAAAATCAGTTTTTTATGTTTTAGCCGTGGAGATGAAATCGCAGAGCATACTCCTCGGCAACTAAATTGGTACTTCCTCAAGTTACTATTGAATGGAACTCGCATTACAAAATAATTCAATTAGAATCCATAACAATCATATCTGATGAATGTGCAGTATACAGAATTTTAATTACTTGTTTGACTTCTATCACTGAACTTTCACTTTATTTTAGTTACACAAAGATCTATGAGATAGGGTACTGGTACATACGGCAACACATCAAGTTATACATTTCCAATATAATGTGGCCTCCCGTTGTATTTTCCCGTACAACAAGAGATCCGCATAAACCGGTTTAGTATAGCTTGGTTGGTCGCTGTGCGTACTTTCTAGGTAGAATACAGTATCAATGCATGATAATTCAAGTTATAAGGTTTTCATTAGAAAATATAATTCTACATCTGCCTTGCCTTTTTCCTTTTGTTTATGTAGACATCAGCTTCCAGTCTAAAATCTTTTAAATGGAGTGACTGCCTACCAAACCCCCACACACTTTTTGTACTGAAAATCCTGTACCTTTGTAGTACAATACCTCGTATTAGGACTGGTTTTCAGATTTAGGGACATCTGGCTGTATCAACTGTCAATAATATAAAAATGACAGCCTTTGCTTATCAATTATCGGGGTATAATTACGTTGGCATGAACATGAATGAGGTTTAATCTATCATTGAAGTAATGAATAGCCGTAATTGTTAAGAGTTTGTTACGCCAAATATGAGTAAGCCACTCTGTGTGGCTTTGGTGTAGCCAACTGATTTCTTTAATCATAAAATTTTAACAACTGATTTGATTAATCAATGTAGATAACATACTAGTGAAACTTAACTGATAACTACACCTTTGTTTTTAGAGATTTTTTCTTCTGTTATCTAATATTTAGGCATTTACAATGCCAATGATATTAGTAGCAGCCTTTTTGCCTGGTTGATGGCAGTAAGGCTGCCCCCTATTTCTCGGGGCCTAAAACATAGCTGGCAAAATCTTGGTGTACTGTTAAATACAAATCTGCTTAACCCGGGGATTCCTGGTATGACGTTATATATGATATTAGTATTACATGATACAGGTGCTTTTAGAACAAGGCACATTCTATATGATCAAAGGTTGAAATAATTGCACCAATAAGCCATTTTTAATTTAGCAAACAATATTGGATAAACACTTAATTTGTGTTTAGGCTTGTTGCATGATTTCATTAAAGTAGAAAATGTATGTTTGCTATAAAACCAAAGATTACAATGCAAATCCAGATAATCCGTAGTAGTCAATTTAAAGGCTTTTCTTTCTTGTGCCATGGAATTTGTGAATTAGGTAAAATAAAATAAGTAATACACAAGATAATGCTGTGAGATTAGACAGAATTACAAATGAATGAACAAATCCAGTGATTCTATGCTGTAACTAAAAGCAATACACTTTTTTATTACATAGTAGAGGTCTAATGATATGAATCCTTTTTATTGAGTTCATGTCAGAATGTTCCGTGCTTAAATGAGAACAACACTAATTTCATTTTGAAAAAATCACAAAATTCAGTAAAATTGGTCTACTCATCATAAGAGCGAAGTATCTCATAAAAGGTAGTCTCGGACTGGCTCATACATAACGCAATACTAAAATAAATAGTGAAAATGCACAATATAATTATTAAGTAAACACAAATGGTCCTGGCCTCATCAAGTGGATTTATATGACCTTCTCAAAATTTTCTTAGGCAGGGCTTACAAATATTGTGAAAGGAGAACTGGATGCCAATATTATACAAGTTATTATTTTTGTGGATCATGGACTATAATTGTCAAACTGTTTTCATCTAACTAGATAAGAGTATTGCTTTGTAAAATAAAAATACGTCATGTCTATTATAATAATACATGTTTTGACACTAAATCTCTCTCAAGAAGCGCACAACTTCAAAAATGGTTACTCAAATGATAAACCACCATGTTAAACCTCAAGGAAATTGACGCAATAGAGAGTAATTACACGGTTTTCGGCGAAATACCTTCACATTACAGTCTTCTACAACGACATTAACCTTTTATAAAGTTCAATAATGACATAAACGTCTAAAAATGCAGTTTCATCATTTCGAAAGTGGAAGGTAGCATTGGAAAGTAGCAGTATTGGTTAGAAAATGGACAAACGATCAAGTACTTACCGCAAATTTTTAGCGGCGCTTCCAATTCAAGTAATATCGGTTGTGACAAGAATATTTCCCGCGATTTCAAGCAGAGCCCTTTGATCTCTATTTCCGTTAACTGTACATTCATTCCAGGCTTTTCGCCCCGAACTGAAAACAAACGTAAACATATCACCAAAACGTAAAAAACACAACTTTTTCACACTTTCATCACTTTCCTACACCAATATTTTGAATATTTCACTGATTCTAAGCTGGAACACTTGTAACTTTGTTTATTACAAACCGTATCAACATTTACCTTTTAACAATTTTTTTATTACATTATCGATGTTTAACTCATCTGTGTCTCTGTCTGCCATTTGATATAATTGTGGTGCACGGAATATAGCTAAATAGAACAGGCAAAGGAAGAAAGATTATGAAGATATTTGCCGATTTGTGAAAGGTACAACCTATTTCAATTCTCGGCTAAAATGAAATTCAATGGCGGAGACATCACTCACTCACACACACCAGCAAGGAAAACACTTCATCGGTGTTCCCAGCTTAGAGTTTACGTTTCCCCACAATTTTACATAAAATTTGAATGGTTGGAAATAAAACGATGAAAATAATATGTCACAAAATATGTATTTAGGTAGACAAGATATAATTAACATAATTTACATTTTAAGGAATACGAATACAATGCGCTCTCAGGTAAAAACATTGAAAAAAATGATGCTTTTCTGAAGCATACTTCAATAATTATATCGTTACTTGACGCATACATGCAACATTAAGCCATTGTAAGAGTAGGATGAAATAATAACACTGTTACATTTTCATTTGAATTTTAAATCTAAAAAAAACTACAACATAAAAAAACTGTAAACTAAACTTTATTTGCAGGATTTAGGGCACTTTTTTTCTACTGTTAACACCACAACATGTTAAGTGTTGCCAATTATTTAAAAAAACATGTAATGTTGCATGTACACTAAATGGCAAAATGTTACCATCGCATAAATAATAATTCTACTATTATTTTAAATTAACGAACTTGACCCGTTTGTGCCCCAGTCCTATTCTTTGATATAATATTTTAGGGTAGTCAACGTTGAAGCCTGATTGATGAAATAATCATTTTCTTATTAAAAAACCATTGGGAAAATTACACTACATTTATTTATCACTTTACAATACAATATACATCCACAAAGAATTCAGAATTAAAATGACAGTGCTTACAGCTTAGCTGTTACATTTTATGTTGATAAAGATTTATTATTCAACGTTGATTATAATATTTAGTAAAAAAATTGTACTTCTTTCTTCATATTCAGTCTTTCTTTCCTCGGAATGGGTGGCGTTTACTGAAAAGAAAAACCAAAACATTTAGAAAAAATGGTAGATAGGTACTGATTAAGTAACAGTTTTGTGTTTTGTCATTAGTGTAAATCATGGGTACATGGAAGAACTAAGAGTCTGTCCACACACTGCGTATCGGCGCCGCCCGCGCCGCCGCGTTATATGATTTCCAAACACGGATCCACCGTTGTGGGCACGATCGGGATGCCCACAATCCTAATTGATATGGTCTGATGTTCTACAAAAGGCCTTAATAAATTTAAAAAATATACCCCTATTTTACTCTAGCATTCAAACGTACATGACTCGCCCGGTCAGCGTGGCCACCGCGGAGAGATAATTTTCAATAATGATAATTTTTTATAGTTCACCAAAATCGGTGCAATAATTTAGAGTTTAAATGTGTGATATGCAGTCAAACAAACACACTTTTGTTATTTTCGTGATGAAACAGGACAAAATTTTACAGGCTTATTAAAATATAGTACCTAATTTATTAGGGTTCGTCCCACGGTTTTGCCTGCGTGGACCTATAGCAATGGCGTATTTTTTAGCCTTAGTTCAAGACGGATGTAGATCAGTGGTGGCCCAGTGGGGGCGGCCCCGACTTACGAACAGTAAGTCGTGGGTTCGAACACAGGAAGGCGCATTACTTTGTGTAATTTATTTCAACACCACTGCTCTCAAAACAGTGAAGGAAAAAATCGTGAGGAAACCGGCATGTCCTAGAACCAAAAATTCGAAGGCATGACATGACATCTATCAACCCGCACTGGGCTCGACGCGTGGTGGATTATAGCCCATCCCTTCTCATTGAGAGGAGGCCGAGTGTCCCAGCAGTGGGAACATTAAAGGCTGATTATACAAGAAGGCTGTGGCTTGTGGCGGCGAGAACTGCCTTGACTTGTTGATAAAAACACTATTTATTTTCTAGCCTGCCGCCTCATATTCAAGTAGCTTCTCTAATTTGGGTGGTCTAAAGAAAACCTAACCTATCCGAAGCGGGCTACTTAGTTTTCGAGCTAGTTACTCCCGCGTCCTAGTCTCTTAATTGTTCAGAAACTTTTTTATGCGTAATTATGTACACAATATTACCTCTATGAATGGTAAAAATAAAATCTATTGGTACACATCCGAGAAGGACTGCTAAGTTTTTCAAGCTCGTTTCACTCGCTAGCTGGAGTCCAAGTTACTTATTTATTCTGAAACTGTTAGGCATAAGTTGGCAAAGTAAGGCGGGCCGCGGGTACCAAAAAATTTCAAGCTCTCTTCGCTCGCTCGCCTGTTAAAGTCTTCATGGTTCTGAGGCTTTTCTGACAAAGTCAATAAAATTATTTCAATATCGCCTTTAGAAATGCTATAATAAAAAGGAGCTGCTAAAATTTTCGAGCTCTCTACGCCGCCCGCTCCTGAATTCTAGTCTGTTGATTATTCTGAAGATCTAACATATAAGAGGCGGGTGCAAAAAAAGTCGAGCTCGCTGTACTTGCTCTTGCGCATTATTAGTTTCTTCTTGTAAAATTCATCATTAAACTACTACTACTCCGCGCAGATTTTTCCCTTCTTTTTTGTTTCGATGTGACTTTGCCGATTTTAGGGCCGTGACCACAACCTATTTTGAGGGCTGGATCCGCGCCTGATGATTTCGCCGCATTGGCGGGCACACGGACCGTGCGCTGCGGCGTTGCTACGGCGCCGCAGCGGCACTGGTGCTGCGACGCCGGGTTCTGAATACTGTCAGGTATTAGGCATGAGACCTACCTGAGAATTTCAATACCCGGCCTTAAATATTGTATGGGTGTCGCCGTATACCCGATACAGAAACCGGTAATTGGTTGGATGGATGGTCTCGTTACGTAAACGTGGGAGTGGGGTGTGTATGTAAATAAGGTATGCGTACGAAATACGTATTTTCAATGTTATAAAGTCTAACTTATAAAGCTGAAGAGTTTGTTTGTTTGAACGAGCTAATCTGAGGAACTACTGGTTCGAATTAAAAAAAATCTTTTAGTGTTGAATAGCTTATATATCGAGGAAGGCTATAGGCTATATCGCTAGTTTGCGACAAGGACGACAAAACTCAAAAAAATTGTATTTTTCGACGTTGCGTTGTTTCTACATAAAATGAGGAAGTAAGTATAAAATTAAATAATGAAATACGTAAAATAAAACTTTAATCTTTTGATAAAAAGTTTATATGCAAAAAAATATTGGCAATAAATTGTTTTTTTTTTAGTCTAGCTTTAAAAAACACTGTCCTGTATTTCTTATTTTTTGAGTTATGTCATTATTGTCGCAAACAAACGATATATCATCACGCTACAATCAATAGGAGCTGAGCATCAATGAAAAATGTTGCAAAAACGGGGAAAATTTATCATCTTTGAGAGCTTCCGTTGCGTGCGCTGGTTAAACGGTTCAAGTTGCACGAAAATAATGTATGAGGGAATTATTCCTCTTAAAAATGTCTAAAAAAAAGTCCGCGATAGCACATGCCTATCTTTTAAGGTTGACTAACAATAACCATTTTTATGATTTTAAAATTTGGTCAAAAATAATGTTTTATTTGCAAAGGTATTTTTACCAACATAGTATTAATCCTTATCAAAATAAATATGTTAGTCATCTTTAGGGTTCAATTGTGACCAAAATTGCCTTTGTCAATTTAGATGAATATCTTAGGAGATATCACAGTTATAAAATAACTCCGCATCAAAGTAATGACCCGCGCGCGCTGCGAGGCGGGCATTCATGTTGTTGGGAAAAACAGTGTGATTAGATTCAATGCACAAATATTGTGCGGAACTTAGAGAAGGTTTTAGTTTTTGTTTCATTGTAATTAGTGCTCTCTTCAAAAGATTTATGAATTTAAAGTGATCAAGAAGAACTTACCATCATTGTGTAAGATACATGCAACGACATCTATTGCACCAAAATGGTACTAATTAATAAAAATGTGCTCACAAGATAACTTTTAAATCGGTTGACCAGCTTTACAAAAAAGTTCTGATAGCAAAAAGTACTCTAGATTAGTCTACATGACGCTATAACCCTGTAGAGTGTGTGTTCGATCGCTTTACGATGCCTGGAGTATGATTTTTATCGAAAGTCTGACTATGGAGACGGATACCAGTTGCAAGAGGTCCGCAAGAGTTTACAGCAGCTAAATCGTGTTTGGGCTCATTTCATGCACCTTGATGAGAACTTTATTCCTGCCTGGAGACTTGTTACTTTTCATTACAATTCTTGGCATCTATAGTACGTAGGTAGAGCGCAAAACTTTTGTCACGAACCGCCTTCAAAACGTAAGTTTCGATTCAGTGCCTTACCTTACACCATTTTATTATTATCGAGATTATAGAAAACTGTCTCATACTGTCAATGGTATAAGTAGTTTAAAACTTATACAGATGGGTGGCTTTATGATTAGAGGAAGACCAAAGAGACGATTGATGGACTGTGTGATATAGCTAGAAAGGACACGTCCTTTTCCATCCCATTGCTGAGATGACAAATAATAGAGAAGTATGGAAGTAGAAGACAGGCTCTGCAGACTCCAAATATATTGGGATTAGAGCAGGAGAATAATAATTATGATGATAATGTTGTAAACTTACGCAGGAATAGTGAGAGTATAGATCTCGAATTTGGTGTTAACGTCCTCGAGATGGAAGATGTATTCGACGTATTCTTTATCTGCTGGCACCGCCGGCGTCTCGAACACCAGGTTCATTATGTAGTCTTCCACGCAACTGAAAAGAAAACATTTTGAGAATATCGTGAACCCGTATTCCTTTTTTTATTTAGGGTAAAACTCCTCAAATCGAATCCCTGGTTACGGCGGCCCTACCCACCACTTATCCCTACAATGGACAACTGGCCAATGGATAGTTTGAGGTATCAGAAGCTACTACAATAAATGTTTTTAACATACTTCTAAAAGTTAGCTCCGGGCACACCGCAAAATATTTGTGAACGAAGTTGGCAAAATATTTTTTGGATTGTACCCTGTCTGGCAGATCAAGGGCCCCTCGATAGAATTTGCTACGGGCTCCACGATTGCCACAGAGCATCGCGATTGCTTAATCCGGCACTGGATGTAGGTACTATAAGGGTGTTGTTTAGGGTGGTGATAACAGAGGTAAAATAACTGTAATTACTTATTTTCTGTGAGATTCAAGTGTAAAACTGAAAGCAGTTTTTTATGAGTTTCAAGGTTCTTCCGTTTTTAATGTCAAACTTACTAAGCACACGGCTGGTAGGGCACAAGCTTCTCAATTCTGTTCGGCTGTAGAAGCTGTACGTGTGGATCTGCTACAAGTTTCGTCGCTGGAACTAATGAGCCTTTGCGGCCTTTTGGCGTCGGGGCAGGGGGCTGTAAGAAAAATATTGATAGAAATCTTTAGATATTATCCTAGATAATTGAGTAACATGATAAAAAGAAACAATTAGGACAACTCTTGGCTAAACAATAACAGTTGCACGGGTCTATCTTTAAGGTTAAGTAAGGCTTGTCGAAGTTGGTCCGTGGATGGGAGGACTTCTATTGCATATCTACCTCTTCGTGCTTCGGAAAGCAAAATGGTCCCGTCAGTCCAGATCAGACAATAATACAGGCTGTCGCTTTGCATTCTGGTCACATTCAAGGAGGTTTTTATACTAATGATTTTAGACCCGAATCGATACTAAAAAGGGTGAGTTGATAATTTTTTTACGGAAATCGGTAAGTAGTGTAAACCATCCCCTAGTGTCCATACTGTCCATATTTATACTGTGGAATTCACATTTGCGTTTGAGTGTGTGTGACGGCGCGGAACGCACCCCATCACCCAGCGCAGGCTGCGTTTTAATACACCCGTATTAAAACGGATTTACACTTGTCGATTCCCATTAAAAATAAAAATAAACCTACTTTTTATTATCGATTCGGGTACGAGAATCATTAGTATAGATACCTCCTTGAATTTGACCAGGATGCAAAGCGACAGCCTGTAGAATTACCTTCTTGGTACTTTAAAATTTGTATTTTACAATTTATAATGTTGTATTTCTTAATTTAAAAGAAGTAGAAGATAGTAACCACAAACCTTGATCGCGCCGTATACTACTTGTATGAGGCTCTTGACTTCGGCCTCCAAGATCCTTAGGAACTTGGAGACGTTCCACTTGGTCACCTCCTTGTGGTTACCGAGGAGGGACAGCAATGGAGTGCAGTCGCATTTCGCTAACCTGAGAGAGATTGCGTAAAGGTTCGGTCAGATTGCGGACCGGCTGCGAACAGTCCGAACACGGGACTCTGAGAGATAGTTTGCAGTACATAATTTGCCAGCCTGCGGTGGTGGGAGCCGCATTTTTCGGTGCGGTTTCGACCGTACCTACCTTCCTGAAGATACACTCATGGTCAGATCCGTATAATGTGGCACAGACTGGCGGCAAAAACGAATAGGTACCTATAATAATTAAGTAGATAGGTGCTTTCGGCAAAAAGCCGCTCAACTTGGCTCGAATTGTTCCGAGCCGAACTGAGCCTGATTCAGCGATGGTAAATGCCAAAAGAAGGACTAATACCTTTTTTTACTCTTATCATGCAATCACTCCATTGAAAATGAGCAGATAGTATGTTGTCAGATTATCATGATGCAGAGTTAGTTCCACACTGGGATTGACACTTTGTAATCGGTAGCTCATAGTAGGCTATCCAGGATCAGGATTTTGCGTTTCTTCAGGTGATTCAAGGTGTCAGGAATAGTGAGACTGCACTGCTAGTGGATTCGTATGGTCTTGCAGACGCTTTTTTATGCTTTTGCATAGGCTCTCTTCTATAGGGAAGGAGTACACCTACCTTATACCTTATGTTGTCCATTATCTAATAATGTTTTGGGTATATCTTTTGTTGGTTCTCCTAAAATAAATAAATAAAATAGTCTAGACCTAAATCCTACAGGTGCTTACCTAACAAGATCGTCGATGCCTCTGATCACTTTCATGGTGGTAACATCAGCCATATTATTTTCATCCTGCTTTCGTTGCGTAGTCGCACGCATAGTTTCTAAATGCGCCGTCATGTTCGCTAGTCTTTTGTCTTGGTTTTCCTCTCGCGCCTCGTTTTGATCACGTTGATCAACTAGAATTTCGCACTATCATTAACTACCAGCTTTCGTCAGCGGCTTCAGCCACGCAATCTCAATTTATATAAATATTCCTTCTAGACAAGATAAATATACAATTTGCCAATGAATTTCTTCAAATAGGGACTGGCAAATCACAAGCAAAATCATCACCTATTGTCTGCATTTACCCAAGTAAGTTGGGGTCGGCTTTAAGTCGTATATGTAGTGAATGCCAGCATTTTACATCAAGCGTATCTGACCTCCTCAAATCAGTTACTGGATAATACGATACGCCTTGATACGGATGATAATGGTTGTCAGAGTTTCGGGTTTCTTACCCGTTTGACTGTTAAAGATCTTCAAACGACAGCTTTTTCCCACAGTCGGTAGTTCCTGATATAAATGCGTTCAAACATACAAATTACTCAACTCTACACTATTACGGTAGGAGCGTGTAAACCTTTAGCGCAATCTTATAATGCATGAAACTAAATAAAGCCTGATGTGCTGTCCACCCCACCGTAACCATAGATATCTGCTTAAGTTTTTATACCATCCATCCTGCAGAAGTCATCGGCTATAGAGAAGTGCTACCGAAGCCGGGGCGGGTTGCTAGTAAAAGAATAAATACATGTATACCGACAAACAAAATATACAAGAGAGATGAAAATTCATAGATGGAGGAAATTTACTAGACGTAATTAATTCTGAGACGAATCTGCCAACTTCTAGTGCATGACTGTATATGTTCGTCTATGTTTTACTTAATTAGGTACTAAATGTTAGGTGACAGAAAAAGTTGCTCCAAAAAACTCACAAATCCTTTGTCTTGACAAATCCACTTGTTTCCTGAGGATGATAGCCTCTTGGAGAATTTCGCACAGTAAGATGAAATAAGAGAAGTTATCAATCTCTCGAATTTGGAAGCGGTTGATGATTGTACTCACTCTGTCGGAACCAGCGAATGCCTAGGAAAAAGGATTTGTGGTACAATTATTATTATAAAACCTTTTTTATCCATTTCGACTATAATGGCACTATCAGCAAACACGTAAACATACACACAAACACACACAAAGACACTACTATAGTCACACATACAATTACACACTACACAGAGCTGTTAATTACTTTGTTTCTCTTTGTTCTTAAATTTAATTTTATGCAGTCTCAATATTGCAAACATCAATTAAGGGAAGGAGCAAGACAACCCCAACTCAAGTGTTATTAATAACTGACTGGGGCTGTTTCATTCAATTTTTTTAATGTAACCGTTTGAGATACAATGAACATTTTTTTTATTAGCTTGGTGACCGAATCTGCAAACCACAGCGGCAACGCTACACAATGTTACTGACCGCAGCGTACCTAATTCCAAGAAAGCGAGCAAGTGGCTGCAATGGCGCCAACTACTGAAGTGTTGCATAGAGTCTATAGAAAATTACAAACCAGTCCTCCCCTTTTTAACCCCGGGATATGTAGCGGCACAGTACAAAAAGTACTACAGTGTCATCTAGTATGACGCAATAAAGAACTAAACATCAAAATCCTCAATCACGATATTACAGCTATCCACTAGTTAAGATCATATAGGGTCACAGGTAATTAGTGACCAATATTGAACTCATGATAACAAACAACTTTCCCAAAAAAACATTTTTTTTAAACGGCTAACAGATGATAGGTCACAGGCGTGCGCGAATTTCATACGGCTGAGTTATTATAAAAGTGTGTGTAAAAAAAAATTTCTTTGGGAAACTTGTTTGTTATCATAAGTACATTCACGTGTTTAAGTATTGGTCACTAATTATCCGTCACCCTATACAGGGTGTAACAAGACCCTTAACGAATCCGTAAACGTGTGCCCGAGACCTCCACTAGCTCATTCCACCATCTCCCTTCTTTAATCGGGAGTCCAGACGTACTGCAGGTTATTTACCCATACCTTGTCGATGTTCCACATATTCGCACGAAGCGTTTTGCTACATCGTTTCTTATACACACAGCCAACGAGTGAAATTCCCTGCCTGCGTCGGTGTTCCCAAATTCTTACCGACCCCGATCTATTTAAGTCACGACTTAATAGGCTTCTTTTGGGTTAGCTCTTTCCATCGTCAACCTCATCTCTGCCATGTCCAGCTTCTTTGTCGGCTTTGGGAGAGATAACTCAGACTGAGTTACCTGTTCCAACGCCGACTACTACTACACAAAAATACTTTACTTACAAATATCTCTTCAAGCAAAGCATCGTGCTTGGCGATGTTCCGCTCGCATAGGTGCATTTCCTCTATGCGCTTCATTTCTTCCTTCTCGTCTGCTTCACATATCCTCCGCGAACCTTTTACTCGCAGGAACTCTTCAAGTTTGGCCAGATGATTTAGTTCACCTTCAAAAGATTGCATCTCCTGCAAAAATTGGTATTAACTATCTGAAGCCTGTTGCTTTGTACCCTATTGAAGTTTATTTAGTTTTACAACTTTACATGAAACACACAATTTCCGGGTAAAAGTGAATAAAATAGTCCAGCTTTCTTAATGGAACGCTAAATCACATTTTTAGGGTTCCGTAGCCGAATGGCAAAAAACGGAACCCTTAGCATTTGTCATGTTTGTCTGTCTGTCACTTTATTCCGAAACTAGAGTACAAGGTTGAGTAAACTTGGTAGATAAATGTATTCTGTCTATATCTACCTACCAAGTTTCAACTGTGTAGTCCTAATATGTAGTTTCGGAATAAAGTGGCTGTGACATAAACGGACAGACATGACGAATCTATAAGGGTTCCGTTTTCGGCTATGGATCTCTAAAAACCGCCCATGGATGCGTACGTATGTTAACATGCGGATTCTGTAAAATGAAGTAAAACCACACCGACCGAACTCCTTAAAATACATACAGAAATATCTCTATTCAGTTGGAACAGTCCTTTCCACTTCAGTGCCTCGAGCTTCCGACAGCACTCATCCCTGTTCGCGAAAGCCACGGAAGCTATCTCGAAGATATCCATGAGATACAGCTTTCCCTTCACCAGCTTCCCTATCGTTCGGTTCCATTGGATGTTGAAGTCGTTCCTGGGCAGAGAAAAAGTAAAATATTACATTACCCTCACAATATAGCCCCATTAGCTATATTAGTGGTGATAGGTCATAGACCATATAGCCCAATTAGGTATGTTAGTGACGTATGACTGCCTCATTGGTCTAGTAGTCGCAAAAGGTACTGGGTTCGATTCCCGGGTCGGGCAAAGTGTTATTGGGTTTTTCCATCAGGAATTTGTCAGAAGCCGCAACTGAGTCTGGATTTGTGCCCGGTTGATGGCAATAGGCCCGCCCCTTATTACATAATAAGGGACTTTAACATAACTCGCGAAATGTGGGTGTACTATTAGGCACACCTCTGCCTGACCCTTCGGAGATTACAGGCGTGTTATGTTATTTTTTAACGCGGCTTTTTTAATAAAAGTAATATCAGCTATATGGTAGTAAAAGTCCCGTCAAAATCGGTCCAGCCGTTTCGGAGATTAGCTGGAACAAACACAGACAAAAATTTTAAAAATTGTGTTTTTTTGTACTCGTAAGTACCGTATGAACTTTAATATACATTCAGTAAAAAGCTGTTATTTTGAAATTACAAACAAACACTTTGATTTTATTTATTTGTATACGTACTTTAGAAAGCTCATACCTCTCAACTAGCAGTCTATGTATCTCCTCTCTCACCCGTCGGTTGTCCGCGTTAACCACACAGAACCTCTTGGTGGCCAGGTCGAGCCTGTTCTCCATACGTCGGAGACGGTTGTTAGCGTTCTCTATCATTGCTAGTTCCTGTATAATTACTTGGAATTACGAGACTTCCAACAGGACTAGTTTTGGGAAAAGTTCTACTTTTTGACTCTGTCAGTCACTGCATACAGTTTAACTAGAGAAATTATACGCATCGGTAATGTTTATGTTTAATAAAGTAGGCCGTGCTTGTAACAGCTCTAAGTATATTAGATATCATCAGCACATGTTCGCATTTCCGAAGATAGACCAAGATTGTCGAAGCACTTACTTTTCCTACACAACATGTAACAGAAAGGGTATAATCATATGGAATACTGTGGTATGGACCATCAAACTGAACAACTTTCTCTATGGGACCACCATCGAAATCGTAAAAAAATAATCAGCTGTCCTATACAAAATTTCAATACCTACTCGACCCAAATGTATGGGACAGCTGATTATTTTTTTACGATTTCGATGATGGTCCCATAGAGAAAGTTGTTCAGTTTGATGGTCTGTACCACAGTATTCCATATGATTATACCCTTTCTGTTACACGCTGTATAGTCTGTACCTACGTGTCGGAACGTATTTTGGACTGTTTCTAGAGTTCGCCAATTGAGGGGTCTATTTGAATTGAAAACCAAATGACATTTATTTATTTATTTTATTTATTTATGTATTCAGTAGTAGGTACATACATTTTATACATTTAAGTTGGTGCCAACATAAACTCATTAGAGTTTTACCGTGCACCAAGATCATCGACTACATAATTTAGAATTATATCCACATAAGTAGGTAGGTAGGTGGTAGGTGGTGGGTGGTAGGTATATGAATCAAAACTTTATTGAAGTCGGTATGCACGTTCTTTTTTAGTTGTATTTAAGGCCGAATTAATTCGTCGAATCCCTTATTTGCGTTCTCGAGTACTCACGTCAGCCTCGGTAGGAACTTTCTTGGACAGTTCGATGACATTCTTCTGTGCGAGGTAGTTGAGGCAGTCCAGCTCGGCTTGCTGGGCCCTCTCGTCCCTCAGTTCACTCTCCAACTGCTCATACTCCACGATAGATTTGTGAGTCCCGCTCTTCACGTAATTGTCGCGAACGGCATGCTGGCCTTTTCTGGCAAGCTGAAGATGTGTGGATAATATGAATGCTAGTTTAGGAGGCTAGGGTAGACTGTCCTAGACTAGGCTAGGCTATAAGCTAGATTAGGCTAGTTTAAGCTTAGTTTGAAAATAGATATTAAATAGGAAACAGGCACTCGTTGCGAATAGGAACTCGTAGCGGCAGGTTTCCAAGCAGATTACGCACATAAGTTTCCGAAAATATTGAAAATTTCCCGCACAATAAGCTCACATGAGTTTATGTATGTTAAAAAATATTTGGTCAATTACTAACATTGATACAAAGCAGGGTTTCCTTCAGCTCATACGTCAAGATGTTCAGCTGCTTCTCCTGTGGAGCCAGCTGCGGTATACCTCCAGCTCGCTTCTCTACGCTGCATTGCGGTGCTAGCTTCAGGTACTGTGGCCAGCAATAGACAGTGTATTAAAGTTATGATGGGGTTAGTGCTTGTAGAAATTATGGGAGATTAGTGAATGTTTTCCTCCGGAGAAGATTCCTCTTAGCACTTATTTTTTTATTCATTAAATGAGTTTGCTGAGCATCAGGTTCTGGGTTCGATTTCCAGGTCGGGCCAAGTGTTATTGGGTTTTTCGATTAGGAATTTGTCAGTAGCGGCCACGGAGTCTGGATCGAGTATGAAACGTACACAGTCCGGTTGATGGTAATAGGCTTGCTCCCTATTACATGGGACCATCGTTTTTTTTTTATAACATAACTGGCGAAATGTACCTAACATTTTCGGGTATTATATATAGGTGTGATGTTATGTTATAATACCATACCCAGCAAATGACGATTCACTCTTACGGATCAGTCAGACAGGCTGCAGAGACGAGGCAAGGGCAAATACTTCAGTCTTCAATCTTTTTAATTTTATTCGCCAAGAAGAGTTTTTGGTGTCAGCCAGTTTCGCCCAAAACTATCGATTGAACTTACGGAAGGACACTAGAAACAGTGTGTTTGGAAGCTTATTGGCTGATACAGTCGCAAGCGATCCAGTTACTACAAACTATTAAATTTTCTCATTTGGTTTTGAGCTTAGCTAACCATCAACATTGTATGGTTTAAAATCATTTGGAGAAATTAGACAGTTTGTGGTAAGGCGACTGTACTAGTTGGATGTGGAAAGCAGGGCACCGGGGGTGGTGTTGTGGCGTAGCTTGGAAGACGCCTATGTCCACTAGCCACTCGAGCGATAGGCTGAGTTCAGAAGTTGATTAATTCACGGTATGACATATTCTACAGGTCGTGTGTTTATGAAGAATGCTTCCTTACAGTTCTCACGGCATTGCTGAGTTCTGCTTCAGGGTCCGCCACCTTCTGTTCCACTTGCTGCGGCTTCCGCTCCTCTTTTGGCGGCATTTTGGTAAAAAAAA
Source organism: Eugnorisma glareosa (assembly GCA_947578425.1). Lineage (NCBI taxonomy): Eukaryota > Metazoa > Arthropoda > Insecta > Lepidoptera > Noctuidae > Eugnorisma > Eugnorisma glareosa. The sequence continues at coordinate 2,590,734 of OX387974.1, read as the reverse complement.
TACTAAAATATAGGAATATAATAAAAGAAAACGATTGATTATTTGATTATAATATCCTGTAAACAAAAAGGTTTTCGTAAGACGTTCAGGTTGACAACTTAGTTGGTTTTGAAATGTATTTTTCTTCATTTCATTTTGACATACTTTGTGAGGTTGACAGACAGTATAAAGAGTTCTATTGCATTCTGGATCAAGAGCATTTCGTGATCGCGTAAGAAACCTGTTTTAAATTGGTACTGCCTGGGAGGCTGTGTAATGGCGTCTGCTGACCAACCTAATAACACTACACCGTGTATATTACACGGTATTTCCTTTTAATTCCATTTTAGTGCAAGTGCGCCAGATAATGCCTATAGGATACGACAGATTCGCCTCTGCATACCCTTTCGTGGATTACAAGCGCGATGTCATGCTAGTTGACTTCTATTGAATCATGCTGCTTTGCATTTGCCACTCACCATTTTATTCAACGGCTTCCAGATAGTTCCTAATAGGAATTGCAATCCGGCCTCATTTTCAATCCGGCCTAACCCGGCCGGATTTCCATCAACCCGGCCGGGTCAGACCAGATCCAGCCGGGTCTTCTATAATAATAGTCTTAATAATAATAGTCTAAATAATCTTCTATAATAGTTTTTCTATTCCAAAGACCCGGCTGGATCTGGTCTGACACGGCCGGGTCTTTGGAATAGAAAAACTATTATCAGCTCGGTTTGAATCTTCTTGATATCTCTTGGGATTCTGTAGGTATATCAATATTCTTGTTACTATAGTTACTAGTTAATTTCGCGGTTATTTTGCAAAAATATGCAATTACCGGACCCGGTCACCGGATCCGGTAAATTGGTACCGGATCCAGTAAGTGTATATCGTTGCTGGATCCGCCGGATTACCGGATCCGGCTTTCCGGATTGCAATCCCTAGTTCCTAAGCACTTTGAGAGCTCTTTCGGTTCTCGTTCGTTCAAATCTAGCATAATCAGCCTATAATGTTCCCACTGATGTTGACGACCCGAATGGCGCAGCGGTAGTGAGGCTGCCTTACGTTCTTAGTTCTTCTTGCCTTTGCTCCTACCGGGACTTGAACCCGGGACGGGTTCGAGTCCCGGTAGGAGCAAATGTTTGTGTGATGAGCATGGACATTTGTTTCCGAGTCATGGATGTTTATATGTATAATAAGTATGTATTTACAAACAAAAAAGTATCTATGTAGTATTATTAACTATCTGGTGTCCACGACACAAGCCTCGTTGCTTAGTGTGGCACCTAGATGGCGCTGTGTGTAATGTCCAGCGATATTTATATTTATATTATATTTACTGATGGGACCCACGGCTTCCTCTCAATGAGACGGAATGGGCTTTAGTCTACCACGCGGGCCCAGTGCGGGTTGGTAGATGTCACATGTCTTCTGGTTCTAGGACATGCCGATTTCCTCACGATGTTTTCCTTCACCGTTTTTGAAAGCAGTGGTGACGAAATAAATTACACAAAGTAATGCGCCTGCCTGGATCTGAACCCACGACTTACTGTTCGTAAGTCGGGGCCACCGCTGCTCATTGTGTAATTGTTTTTTTTTTTACAAGTAAAGTTTATATTCTCTTTGAAAGTGTTCCTTGTAGCGATATTTGATATTTAAAATGTCCTTAAAAAGATGTTCAAATTATTTTTTTCTGGATCTTCAGTTTCTTTCGTGGAAGAAATGCTACAATACCCTCGAGAAATTTTGCTAGTTTAAGTCGTTTTGGATCAGGCCTCGTACGATGAGATGAAAATCAACTTTGCTGAACGGCACAGTGTTAGTTTTGGCCAATTTTGGCCCTTTTTGAAAACTGAAAGTGGGCCCCTACCCAAAGGGCTCTTGTCTGGAATTTTGCATAGTATAGTCATAGCGTTTTCTCATCACGCCCTACCTACTCTGTTATCAATTCTTCATGTTGTATGATTGCTGAAATAAGTTTGGTCTCTCCCCTAACATCGGGTCTATCCGAGGATAATGGGAACTTTTGCCTACCAAACTAAGTTTAGGTAGTTTCTTATAACTCTTACCTACGTTGGGTTCTGTATACCTCTGAGCCATTGCACGCAAAATACGCGCTTGGACGTGGAGTTGCGGACACCAGCCCGCTATACAATACAATACCTCTGAGCCACCATAAAACAGAGCCACCAGAAAAAAACGAAACTGTGTCCATATTTCTCACGAACAAGGGAGGTTACTATGCCGTCCTAAAGCAGGAGTAATTCCAGTATGGTGTGGGAAAGAGACGAAAAAAAAAGACAGCTTCACAGGTCGTCTAGCGTCATCTCTTTCCCACACTGGAATTATTCCTGCTTTTAGACGTCATGGTAGGCCACCAGGGAAAATGGACTTCGTGGTCGTAACCATAACGACCATTTTAAGAATTTTACATTTTTAACGGATTCATAGTATGATTCTGATAAAGCTTCCATTTTAGGCCCCCAGGTCTGTGCCCCATGGTGAATTATGACCGGTTCTAACAAAACTAGCCTTAACTAGCCTTTAACAAGGGGCGACAGAAAGTCCTCATCATTCTCCTGCCGTTATCACAATGTATTCGCGGTCAGCGCAACAAGTCTTCTTCTTTAACCGACTTCAAAAAAGGAGGAGGTTATATGTTCGTGTGTACGTATTTTTTTTATATCATCCTTCACACAGTCCATCCATCGTTTCTTTGGTCTTCTATACCCATCGACATTCATACTCAAAACTTTCCTCACGACATTTCCTCATTCCTCCGCATCACATGCCCATTGCCCTTTCCAAGACAACCGATTATCACACACCTTTTCAGTCAAAGTAAATAAAAATATAAATTACAGTTTAACTCATTCTTTATTTATTAATTCCATAAACATAATTAATTATTTATTTATAATGATATTTCTAGTCACTATTAAGATCTTATAAATTACGATTATTTAAGTACTTATGAAAATGTGTTTATTAAGTACACTTGCACTCATGTAGTAAAATAATTATGAATTAATGTACATAATAAATAATTCAAATGGATTTAATTCATTACATACAAAAAAGAACATCTTTTTTATGAGTACTCTGGTGAAATACTACTTTTAATTTTTCCCTCTAAGAAAACCATCAGTCATTTTTAAATGTTAAAAATGAAAATGTTCCTTCGAGAGAGTTATGTAAAATTTTGTAAAAAAATGGGACTGAAATCTAAACCGATTTTTTTTTGGAAAGTGAATATGTATTGTTGTTTGTATAGGTAATGTAATAAATCCAAAGAATTTATAGAAAAATGGAATGACTAAGAAGTTTTACTCGCCATAACAGTGTTTGTGCTAAATAGAAAATAAAAATAAATTTACAGAAAATTTATTATTGTTAAAATTAAATGTTTTGCAAATTAAATTTCAGATACAGCAACTATTAAAATCAATATTTTAATTCAATAATTATTAGTTCAGTCTTAAAAATAAATTAAGTACAATAATATCTCTTTCGAATAAGTGATGGAAATTATTACAATTTTAAATCTTATTACGATGATATAAAGTATAAAGTTGATCGTGCAACTATATACATATAAATACATTTTGCAATAATTAAATTGCTTTTGCATTATCCTATTGCATTGTTAAGCAAAATATAATATCATAGAAAACAGAAAAATGGAAAATAATAATGTGCTGGTAAAAAATACACTGACACTAGCGCCCCTACCGATCGAAGTTGGAGTAGGTGTAATAGTACGCCTGCATTCAATTTTTGCCTTTCTTTTATAATCTATGAATGATGAAACACAGATTAATATGAATGTATGAATTACTATTATTTCATTGTCAACTTTGAAGTTCATTGTAGTTTAAAACACAATTCATAATATATTTTTTATATATTTAAATATTTTTTATTTTAAGCTTTTTCCCTTGGATCATTTTAGGAATTTATTTTGGATCTGAACAGAGCAAAACATATTTTTGTAAAACCATGTTTAAATTTTGGTAATAACAATATAGTTTTCGACTACAAGAGATGGATTTTTAAATAACCAAACTTGTTTTGCACTATGTTGTATTTTAAGGTTACAAATTAGATTTTTGAAAACATATATTCAATATGACATATATGTGAGCAATATAATATTATTTTATTTACTTGAGCATGTTTATAAAAAAGATATTTTAATATATTATTTGTAAAACATTGTTTGTGTAAATTAAAATCTCTTTTTCTGAATCTATTTTTACTGAAAAGTTCGATAAGATTTTGCACACAAAGATAATTTATTTAGTATGCAGAAATGCACTGTCTAAGAGAGCTGTATTAATTCTCCCTATTGTTATTGTTATGGAGGTAGTTGTGCCCTCATTTATACCTAAATAGCCAGAAAACTGTTTCCAAAGTTGGCTGGGATCACTGCCATACACAAAAGTATCTTTAGAAAACTAGTGGCGAACTTGGCTGTGCTCACTGCCACGCCCAAAGGCGCGATGACCATATTTTTTTATCGATCGAACTTAATTGACTTTTTTATTTACTTACAATTTAAATATATTTGTTTAACTAAAGACCATACTTGTCAGCCAACAATTAAGTGATTTTGTTATCCTTACTGTTTTCATTGATGTCCGTGTGAAAATCCACGAGAATATTTTCTAAGGCTGTATCGGTATTTTATTAAATACAATTGACAATTCTCTAAAAAAGGCACTTTACAAGGCCAGGTACTTTCAAGGCACAGAACAATAATTGAGTACCAAGTATATTACTATTGCAAAAGAATTCAAAATTTAGGTATATTTAATTAAGTGATATTTTCTAATCATCGTGAAATAAGCTACACACAATTTATTCTAGAAATTCCACCAGATCATGTTAAATTCGCGTCTGTTTTTATACTACTGGACAATGTCGACATTGGCCGGAGAAATTGTGACACTGTCTTGGGTAGGTATTTAATACAAAATTTTTTCAGAAAAATCGCGCCCTCAATGACGCACTAAGCCTAGGCCCGAACCCCGCAGGGGGTGCCCTTAGTGTCTGTTCATTTAATGTGTGAAATCCTTAGTTTGTAAGCCCTGGCTGGGGGCCGTAAAGTAATTTTTGGCCACCACAGGATAGTCCGGTTAAGCAGCTTCAACCTCAGTAGAGTTGTTGCGCTGCGAGTGGTCATACATAAAAAAAAATAATAAAAAAACGCGTTTACAATGACGTAATTAGACCGGGGTCTATCTTCCAGTTGGCCTAGTCAGGAGGTTCAATTTCTAGGTCAAGAAATAAAAGTATTGTTGGGTTTTTCCGTTCCATCAGGAATTTGTATATTTACGGAAGTCGGAGTCTAAATTTGTGCCCATTTGATGTTACTGGGCTCGCTCCTGTCCCATTTACACTTAAAAATAACTGAAGAAATGTGGGTGTACAGTTACGGGCACTAATATGCATACACGTAGCATTTTTTTAAACGGATTTTCTCCTACTGTACCGATTTTTGATGTTGTTACGAATATAGTATTTTGGGACCCGTACTATTATGATATAGATATTATCTCAAAATTACAATCAATATTTCTCGATTAAATTGCTTTTGTATTTTGTTAAGTTTACACATATTTGTGCTCGTACATACTATAGGTGTACCACTGCCGAACCCTCTGAGGAAAACGGGTTTTATGTCAATTAGATCCATAGACAATGTCAAAATTAACCGGACAATGAAAACAAAAGACGTCAAAGTGGAGCCTACCAGTATTCTGTAAATCATTAGTTATGTAATGTAAATAATATGGCTATTAAATGTTCTTCATTATTTAGCAATCTATTTCTATTATATCTCTATAGGCCTGTCTTACCACGTTTTAATAACTTATTTAGTTAAAGAGACTGAGTAATACCAGGTTAGAAAATAATTCCAAACCTTGTTTTTTTAAGGCAACCCTAATATTAAACATCTGTGATCTCGCTTGTTATGCCTATTTATACCAATGGTGCAGCTAGGAAAATTCTTTCTCATAAATAACTGCGAGACCCCATAGACAATGTCCACAGAGGTCTACCAATCGTTTCAACTTGCTTACTATCAACTAAGATTTTTTCTAATAGAAAAATCCAATTATAATTTTGCCTGAACCGGGCTTTTAACCCTTCAAGCTAGCAAGACCATGCAAAACCAATCCGTGTAATTTTTCATTCTTTAGATTAAAGTAGTTACTAGGGTATTACTCGGCCTCTTTCAAAAATATATTTGTATTAAATTATCGCAAAACTACCTAATTCGTATCCTCCATGGTAGAAACAGGCGATAAAACTAATTTTACACTTTAGGTGCACCAAACGTCTCACTTAAAGTGAAAGTTTACGTATAAGTACCAACTATACATACATAGTTCAGGTAATCTCAATGATAAAAACGTTATTTACAAATAAAGCAATGTAGGTAAGTTAAGTTTTAAAATGGCTGACGTATTAAAATGGCGGATTATTATGACTTATTTTTAGGTTAGAGTTCATTTTCGCTTCACATCGAATCGTATCTAAAATATCGTTAGTCGAGACAAGGACAAAAGGTGTTAAATCTCTTGGATTTGTCCGTCTAAATAAACTTATCTGTTGTACTAAATCCGCCCTACCGGGTTACAAGAATGCCCAAATGCTCATACCAGCCATTTTACAGTGAAAAACTAAAAAGACACAATAAAACATTAAAAATTAAACGTAAACTAACTATAAACAATCTAACTACGACACTAACTATCACTGCGATAGTGTACACATCACACGGTTTATAAAATAAAATTAGAAAATAACCTAAAAACTCGGTGATTGCGGACGCGTCCGTACGGTAAGCCAAAATGGCGGTCGCTGCGATCAATTTTGATAGATTTTTGTACAAAAGTATTAAAAATAAACTGTAGGCAGCTGGTAATGTCGATGGATGGTAATATTTGATGATGATAAGGTAGAGTGTTGATATGGTCGAGTGGTCTATGGCTTCATAGAGGCGCACCAAGAGTGGGGTACAACAGATCACCGGTGAAAAAATCCAAGGAGTCGAGAGGCCCTGGAGGCGGGGGGAGGTTGTTCTGGGAGCTTCCTTCGCTTCTCTTGCGTGGTCAGCTTGTGTTTCATCTGCTCGTCGATGAGCTCTTGCATGTCCATCTGGAATATTGAAAGTCATATTGAAGAAAATTTTGGAGTATTAACTTAATTCAGTCGTACCCTACCCAGGATTTTTTTCTGCTAGTCTACATGGTGTCCCACTGCTGGGCAAAGGCCTCCCCTTTACATACCGTTCCCATACCACTCTATTTATTGTGATTTCTGGCTATGTTATCCCCAAGATTAGAAATCCGAAATAAATCGGATGTGATGGCCTGATGGGTCCTATGTCTTACGCGCTACCGAGATAATTATTTTAATATCCAAAAAATCTTCGATCAATAATTGCAATATTTCGTCAAATACGATAATGCAGCTTATGACCTTAAACTTGATGAAAAGCATCAGAGCTGGACTATTCCATTTAGTTCCACACCATTTATTATGTACCTAGTTATTTTAACGATTCTTTTAAAATAAATTGGTCAGGCCTCTTAAAAAAAGGTATAAGCACTTCACGTTAATTTTGAGTAAACTGTCCGATCCAAAACTTATGATTATGAGTTAGTAGACCGAGACTGATTTCAGAAAGCATCTTATTAATTCGCAAGATACAACGGATTCTTTAGAAAAAAATCCTAATGTTTTGCCTTCCTCTTAATTCTTCGGAGAAAAGGGGTGCACGAGAACCTTACTAAAAAAAATTGAACCTACATTTGTAGCATTTGTACCAAAGCACCATTGTCCACGTTTTACTACATACCTGCCACTGTTCCAATTGCTGTCCAAGGTCCACCTTCTGGCGAACAGCCTCGTACAGCTGACTGTTGGCTTGCATCAGCTCCACTCTGGTCTTGGCGAGGGAAACCTGGAAAATTGGAATGGCACATTTATAATCCGCAGTAATGCACATACATGGATGAAAGGAGAAAATCTTGAATACTTCCCATATGAATAAGGTAATGTAAGGTAAGGTAGGGTAAGGTACGGTACGTAATAAAGTAAGTTAAGTTATTATTTTTCCAATATAGTAGAAGCATCTTGCGGTTTTTGCCTATTCCATTAAGGTCCTTTGCATATAAGCAATGTATCAGCTTCAGCTCAATTGTAGTCGTTTCTTTCACTCATTCTATGAAACTGCATACTGTAACGCAAACTGATAAACATCGTATAGCGATCGTCTTGGGTCGGGATCAGCTATTCAAAATGAGTTGAGGTTGTGCGATCTGGTGCAGTTCTTATAAAAGTGCCTCATGAGCTTATTCCATATTTTTATGAATATTTCTGTTTTGCTACTGCATGATTCTTTTAAGCCGTTTTGCTCTTTTTTGGGCTATTCGTTTGGGGGTCCGAAATGTTTGTAACCCTTACCTCAGCCGCCTTCTTCCTCTCCATGGCCTCGTCTCTCTCCTGGCGTGCCTTGGTGACGGCCTCGTCGTTTTGCAGACTGCTGTAGTTGGCATCGTTCAGAAGCTTGTCTCGCTCCTCAGCAGCCGCGCGCAGTTCCACGTCGGCGACCGACAGCTGGAATAAGGAGAAATACACAAATGTTACTGATTGTGATACTGGTTCTACATGCTTAACTTCAAAAGGATTTGTGGAATTCACGAAGAGGTTGTAAATGCAACATTAGTTGTTCCTACAACATTTTTTATCAGACATGAGCACAGATTTCAAAGGATAAATATATACAGCTGTACAAAACAAATTAACATTGAACACTTTCTAAAAGATGGGTATGATGCGTATGCTAACGAGTCCGTGACTGATTCCTTTTAAGAGAGCAGATGCTACTTAGCTGTCATATCAGAATAATCTGAAGTGAAAAGTGGTACAGTGTTCATGACACAAACAGAATTAGAAAGAGCCTGCATCTAAGGTATGAGTAACAGAAACAAAGCTTCATAAAGCTTAACTTTAAGGGATGCGTAACTAACTACTGTTGGATGTTGAGGAATAATCCTCATACACATAGCTTATCCAACATAACAGATACACACACATTTCATTCACGGCAACAACAACATTTCATTCGTGGCAACAACATTTCATAAACTCCTCGCACATACATTGTTTTATCCGTAACTCTCACGGTATATTTCCGCATCACCCGATCGTTCCGCGTATTGCCCGGGCGCAGTTAAACTACTATTGTCTGCGCTTGCGCATTGTACAGCATCGTTGTGATTTCGTATGTTTTTAAGTATTTATTGTGGTAGTTTATTATAATTGAATTTAGGGAATCTTGACATTTTAGAAATTGGTTTTATAGAAATGTGTCAGGTGTAAATTACGTAGAATAGATCTAATGTGGAATATCTATGAGTCAAACCAATTTTCTGTTTAATTATTGTTTGTTGAATTCGTTTATTACTACCAAAGACTCTCTAGGTATTCAGAAGAGCTCATGGCTTTATAACAAGAGCCGTACGGATCGATCTAAAAGGTTAAGCAGCGCTTCCCAAGATCGGTCAGTGGATGGGTGACTATCCATTAAGTAACGAGTTTCCTCCATGCCTCGGAAAGCACGTTAAGCCGTCGCGTCGATCTTTGACAGTTGTTACGACAATCAGTCGTATTAAGGGGAGTTTGTGGATTGTGGAGGTCAGATACGCAGTCGCTCCATGCAAAATACTGGTATTCAGCTGCATCTGGTGAAACTGGAAGCAGACCCCAACATAGGAAAAGGCTAGGCAGATAATGACTCGTGGTAATCAATATAAATCATCAATCTCCAAATTATATTTTTGGTCCTTAGACTGCGGATCTGAGGACCAAAAGTTTAACCATTAATTAATAAACCCGTGAAATTATAAAAGACAAATAAAAGCAACTTCATAGTTACCACAAAACGGTTCTAAAATTTCAACCTTGAACAGAACAATAACAGAATATAACAAAAAATGATCGCGGCCGTATTAACTGAACAAATGACCAAATAAAAAAAAGAAAGTGGGCCATAGCATGTTACTCACCCATTTATAGGTAGATCATAGGTAATGTGAGAACTAGCCTTAATACATAATTAAAAGTACGTGTAAAAATGAATAAATTCTCTTTGTTGTAAGGCTTGGGATACATTAGTGGCATGGTTATGCGGTGTATGGTGTTGTAAGTTTATAAAGTACTAGCTGTTGGCCGCTGCTTCGCTCGCGTTTTTATCGGAAATTATTCCACGGGCACGTTGTGAATATAGCCTATGGCAGTCGGAGATAATGTAGCTTACTAATAGTGAAAGAATTTTCAAAATCGGTTCAGTAGATCCAGAGATTACTCCCTACATACAAACTTACAAACAAATTTTACCTCTTTATAATATTAGTATAGATGTGGTGAAGGAAAACATGGTGAGGAAACCGATCATCTAGAATCAGAAATTCAAAGACATCTTACATCCACCAACATGTACCTACTGGGCCCGCGTGGTGTATTACGGCCCACTCGCTCTCACAGATATGAGATCTATGTCCCAACATTGGGCATGTTATAGGCTGACCATGCATGATACATGACCATGATGACTACGGATAAATTAACATTGGCGTGTTTTCAAGCTCCGAAGTCGTGAGTACATGGAAGAGGTTTTTCCCAGTTCGCGAAACATTTCTGAATCACCATTTTCGGAAACTGAGTGAGTAAGAAAATTATATAAAAAAAGGTGTATCTAGTAGTACCTAAGTTTAATTATCAGAATCGTAATTTGATTGTGTGCTTAGATAGCTGGGATTACCGCCTCGGAACTTCACGCTCGAACGACCGAGTGTTAGTCGCTCATTTGTGTATTTTTTTAATAACTGCGCCTCTTTATGGTTTCTCTTTGATTCTATTTACCCTAGCCACATTAGGTAGATACTTAGATCATAAATATCAACACCTGAAACTGTCTTTTGTCAGGTTTGTTGTCCAAAAGGTCAGTAACTCAGTACTCTAAAGGTCAGTAACTAAGTAACCGGCGTGCGTGTATGACCTCTACCATGAGTTTACGCAGCCAAAACTCGCTAGCGTCTCCGTAAAGTATTTGTATGAATTATTGTACAGCGCTCCTAGCGGCCACCGAAAGAATTAAAATTTGTAATGAGCACTATAGATTTCGATAGGTTGAACGTGAACGAGGCAAAAGGAGTATGTACGTATGGGTCGTAGCAGGTGGCGTACTGTGGTTTCTGCCTACCCCTACGGGAAAAAGGCGTGAGTGTATGTATGTGTATGTTGTCCAAAATTATTTCACATTGGACTGGCACGTAACAGACCCATAGCGCAGAAGCTAATCATTCAAATACTGCGCCAAACCTATGGATATTATTAAGTTCAACCACCTTTTTCATTATATATTTTTTTAATACCTATATACTACTTCTAAGTAACAATACCAAAATAACCGCAAAAAACTAAATTAACAATCACCCATTTTAAATACCGAATCAAAATGGCGTCGGTACAAAAAGGCGCGAATTCTACAAAATGCCTGGCTAACGTCCGTCCGAGCTAGGGTGATTGACCTTTGTGACGTATGTCTACGTCAGTACGGTCACGCCATGCGGTTAACTTGCAGTCTAGTCTAGATCGCTAGCTTTGATTAAGACCTAAGGTTAAAGTTTAGAACTGGGTATATTCGTCTCAAGATCTGATAAGTTTTGTAAGACCTTGCTTATTTGAATTGTTTGTGGAAATCCAAGGTTGTATAATTTGTCAATAAAGTAAGTACTTATTTAAAGACTGATTTGCACGTCTATACATGAAATGGTCAAGTGACCACAACTGCTCACATGGAAATGAAGATTTACTGTCCTGCAGTAATATTTGTTCTGCTACTGAAAAAAACCCTGAAGGACAAATCCATTACTTCAAAACTTTGCCCGACGAGGTTTTGGGTTCGACACTCAAGCTGAACCTAAAGCCTCATGGGCAGCAGTACCACTTGCGAGCACTAGATCAGCCCCCGTAGCATGACCACCGTAGAAATGAGTTTTGTGGATGGAAGAATCGACTATGACGGATTATTTTGTTGATCTCTCATTTTGTCGATTCTTCCGTCGACAAAACCCGTTTCTACGGCGGTCATACTACACGGGCAACAAAGTGTTACAATTGTACAACTTATATACTAATCGTTAATTTGATTTTAAGCATTACAGTTACGAAAAGAAACCATTTTACGGTGCTTTAAAATATTCACGCAATCAAAGCAATGAGGTAGGTAATCTTTACGCATATTATTTTCACAACAGTTAAGGTCATTATGGTAAATATTACTTATATAAAAAAGTCTAACACACTTTCATTTAAACATTAGAATTTGACCGAAAAATGCCGATGTTTATAAATTGAACTATGAAAGTTTAATGAAGAGATGTTACATAAATGACCACACGCCGGACGTGACCGAAAATTATGGAAACTTATGAATTGAGTGGTCATCATTGATTTACTTGGTGAGTTCGGAAACCAACATGCGAGGGTCATCTTCAAACTGTGTTCATAACATTACATTAACACAAAACTAACACAAAACCTATCGGCTGCAAAGTGTTTTTTGGGAAATATTCAAGACACAAATTATATTATATTCTTATTACCCACAATTTGCATGTAAGGCAATTGCACAACTCTGAATTTTTGAGAGAATCGAAAATTCGGTGATCAAAAGTATGAGCAAAAATTTCAGCTGTCTTACTGATTTTTCTGTAGAAATGATGAGACATTTCGATTACAAAGCATTATTTTAAACATTTACGTACAAACGATGCATACTATTTACCATTTAAAAAGCCACTTATGTATCACGCTTAAAATCTAGACTCCTTTCGACTGCAGCATGTCCTCATTGTTCCACTACATGACCTCACCGGTTTCCAAATCCTACCATAAAACAAGAACCAGTTTTTATTGTACTCCTCACATGTATTGCCCAAGGATGGTCGTAAGAGCCTATTTATTGCCCACGCGTGGACGTGGGCGCGTTACTCATAGGACAACAAGATCTAGACTTTTGTTAAGCTAACCTTGGTTGAGACAGAATTGGTTAAGTCGTTTTATAGATCAGCTTGTAGGCAAGACAAAACTAAGTTTTATAGGACTTGAATTGGAATAATGATAACCGATATCCTTTTTATTTAATAGGAGTGAGAATGGAACTGACGACCCTACTAATATCATAACTAAATTGATCTAAATACAGGCTGTAACAAGACCCTTAACGAAGCCTTCAACCAAACATTATGTACATCACTTTACGCAAAAATTATTGCTGGGCGACTACTTTTTTTTTTGGGGTACCTAAATCATCACTTTTTTTTTATGGTAGGACTCAATGTAACGTCCTCAAAACATTGTGCTGATGAATGATGGAAGATCTTTACAGTAACTAATGTAAAGATCTTACGTTAAAAACATGTAGGTATTTAGAAAAAAACTTGTGAAAAAGTTGCAACTTTGACCCCCAATATCTCCGTATCTAGAAGGTTCCCAGGTAAGGTCTAGAGAACAAACAAGTGATTGCAATGACGGGGAGAACAATTACCTTTCGGCTTCGTTAAGGGTCTTCTTACACCCTTTATAATAGGGATGTCATGAGGCTCTAACTACCCATAGTGTTTGTGTACCTCTGCACACAAGCGCTACTCTAGAGACCTAGTGTTTAAATAACCAAATCTATGCTAATATTATAAAGAAGTTTTGTTTAAGTTTGTATGTAGGAGGAAATCTTTGAAACTACTGATCCGATTCCGAAAATTCTTTCACGAACTAAGCTACGTTATTCCCAAGTGTCAACGGCTAAAAAAGTTCCCGTGGGATAATTACCGTACATAACGGGAGCGAAACCGGGCAAAAGCTTGTTCAATTACAAAAGAAAATATTAGATAAAGATTAGTTACTGGTTTCTTTACAGTTATTTCTTTACGGACTGTTTATATGAAAAGATAAGTATCTACATAATTGAATGATTGCAGTTTAAAGTAGCATGTAATTATGTGCACCCTACCTAATCTCATGTCAATCCAAAATGAGCACGTAACCCCAAAAATGGTCACGTAGTATTAAACAGAAGAATATTTCTTACATAACGCTTTAAACAGCAAATGAGCTAAACTCTTTGCGCAACAAATTAATGGTCGTAACGGTGGGTGACGCAAAATGCATTGCAGTGCACTGTCGAGCCTGCGTTCCGGGTCTCTATTGAACGTATAACGGAATATTTGTGAAAATAAACTGTCGTGCAAAAAAACTTCTTTATTTTCCGCTTCGTGTGGCGTTTTTTCTTGTTATTTACTTTTAAATTAATTTCTTTTTTTAGCTTGTTAATGCTTGATGGTGGTTAAAGATCTCTTTGACCGGATCCGATTTAGGTAAATAAATTTTCATGAGCTATCAGATCTATGTTAAGGAATATTTAAAAAATAAACTAAAATAAAAAAAAAATGCAGCATTTTTTAAAATATATTATTATCTTAGAAATATACTTATTACAAAACAGAAACATACAACATACTTTATTTAGTTACCTAATTTAATGTTTGTGTTCACTTTGGTATTGTATATTGAAAATTATAAATTAGCTCATTAAAGTTTGGAGGCCATTTTAATGGCGAAATGTGTCATTGCACTACATACTATTTTTACCATCTTTTGTACCACATTTACTGCAAATAAATAATGTTGACTGATGATTTTGACTACAATGACACAAGGCTCTTGAACGCGGTGAAATTCATCATAAGTATCAACAATTACTTAATCATCATTAAGTCAACGCGAGTATGGTCAAAAAGCTTGTTGTTTCATCCAGAGCCACAGTGGTGATTTTCTTTCAACTCCGCCGTCTTACCCCGCCCCGACCCTGCACCACTCGTCTCCCACGCACTTCATACCGCCTAACGCTATGACGTTGAACGAAAAATAGTGTTTGAAAATTTCTTAAACTTGTTCTAGGAAATACGTGTTTTTGAATAAGTCTTACAAGTGTGTGAAATAAATATTTGTCATTAAGAATCTGCATTACATGTGCATGGTTTCTATCGAGATGTTTTATTTTTATTTTTACTGTTTTTGAGTACATTATGAACGGCCAAAGTTCAGGTAAAATTTGTGCAAAACAGCAATTTTTGGAGGCTTATATTAAATTTGTTTCTACTTTTTTTATTTTTTGCTACCGTAGAAACCTAGATATAGTGCACAAAATACACATTAGTTCAAAACATTCAAAGATAGATGTGTAACAACGGCATAATCACGTACGAGCGTTTGTATGAAAAGTATGACGGGTTGGCCGCTCTTAATTGCGTATGTACCGTGTTTTTCAACATCACGCACACTAAGATCAAGATAACAAAGCTGATCCTCAGCTGATCAATATATTGGATTTCATCAAACATTCCCCAATCAGCAGCACTTAGTTTAATTATCAACTATCCGATATTAACATTGCTCTCAATTGAAGCGCAGCAGAGAAAGTCTTTATTGGTACAGTACGTTACGAAATTGGAATTGCTTTGCAGTTTGGAGATAATACTGATAAGTATTATCTCCAAACTGAAATAATAACAGTAACTGTTGATATTACTTACACCTACCCCACCTACCTTACCTACCTTACCTTACCTACCTACCTACCTTATTACAGCAGATTTATTTACCCAGTATAGTTGACTGCGTGGAGATTAGGAATTATCACAGTCTACCGTGGTCCAAAGTATCTTACATCCTAACTCAAATCATCGTGGTCTAAATAGTGGGTGTACCCTGTCATTACGATGTTGTTCATGTTCTAGACCATAGCTTCAGCCGTAGTTCAGAAATAAGTTTAAAAATACCACAACGAACAGTTTTCTTTTGTGGTTGAATTTATAAGCTTGTCACATTTCGCAGAGTCTGATCGTATTACGGCCCACATGACTGGCAGTCTGCCTACTAACGAAGGAAACCACTTAAATTCCTCACAAGATAATCCTTATAAGTCTGTTAGACGATCACGTTTTAGTATCGGTAGCCTTGACTTCTGTTTTGACGCACTAATTGGAAAGTTTTTTACCCGACTACGGCGAATCCAAAAGGAAGGGTTATGATTTTATATATAGCAGTCTATGTATGTATGTTTATTTGTTTGTATTTACGTATGTTCCACCGTAGCGCCTAAACTATACATCCGATTTTGATGAATAAGGTGTTAATCGATTCGTTATTATGGCCCGAATAACATAGGCAACAAACCGAAAAAAACGATTTTAATTAGAGCGTGATTTTTCAATAATCGGGTTTTTAGTGGTAGCCACCCAAATTCTTGTTATCTAGTAAGACAACACACTTGTTTTCTTGTAAGTTGGTCTAATTAAGTTCTCTTCAATGCCAATTTGACCTATCGTTTTTCGTATCTAATTCTTGTTGTTTTTTTGTACAATTTTTTTTTCTTCTATGTGTTTCATGTAAAAATCACCGTGATTTTGTTTTGTTGTAAATGCATCCGCAGGCGTAACCCAGAGGACCTAGAGAAGCGGCAATCGATTTCAAAGCGTTATGTTTTTCTGTGCAACGTCTTTTCTGTACTTAGCTTTTGTCAGTCCAATATTCATTATGTTTGAGCTTTTCATTATTTTTGCCGTTTATAGAATGTCATTTTGGATAGGCCCTCGTGGGTAACCTCGGGCAAAGTGCCGAGTCACCCCCTATTACAAGGGGCTTAAAACTAACTTGCGAAATGTGGGTGTACCTCTGCCTCACCCTGTCAAATGAAATAAGAATATTATGAATTCCAATGATAGGTATATTTGCAACCTACCATGTACATAACTATATCTTAATCCGTCTCTTTCGTTCTACGAGTACATCAACCACAAAGCTCTGTTTACCTCAAATAAAAAGTAAATCGTTCAACTACAACACTAAACGCTAACCGATCATTGGTCTAACCGAATCGATTTCGCATTAAATCGATTTAAATCGGTTTAGAGCACAAACGGTATTTCAATTGGTCTAACGTCCAGTAACTGTAGCCGATACATTGGTATCGAAAGTTAACTGTATCGATGAAATCGACAGCTCCTGGTGTATGGGGTTACGTGGTGATGAATGGCTTGTGGGGCTATACACTGGCCTAGCTTTGACCACATGAATGGACTGGCTTTGATGCCGCTTTAGTTAACAGTTCTCAATTTTATATGCAATTTGCAGCGATGTTTTTTTTACCAATAGACTGTAGTCGTGTACTGTTGGATCACACGAAATAAAACATCATATTTTTAATGTCTATGGGGATATGCAGAAGTTTCTTGTAACTACACCCTTATTTGTTGGAATTGTAATAGGAATGAGCATATTGCCATTACGTCCTGCCAGCAATCCAACAAAATACTAGCGGAAAATATGGCAAATAAGCTACCGAGAGCCAGTTAAAAAAACTTTAGACATAACAGAGTCAGCTATACAAATAAAGTCTGACAGTTAACATTTTTCGAGAATACGGTAAAGCCAAAAGCAGGGTAATGTGTTTTACGCGTGTGTAAGACGAATATTCCCTCTATGACCTAGGTTTTATAATTTGATTTGAAGAAGGAGAAGCCTAGAAGCCGAGAAGTCACGTTATTATTTGTATTGTATTATTATTATTGTAGGTACAAATAGACGACTTGTCGCGGCCCGACCCGTGAGTAAAGTGAACGAGACACTCAAAAGATGCTACTAGTGATGTCCGTAAAGAATAAAATTAGTAAGTTTAGTGTTGGGATTCCAACAAGTAGTGCAGCAAACCAAGTAAGGCACAAAGATGACAAGTGAAGTAAAGCTGTGACCGAGTACACTGCAAAGACTGGTAAGAGAAGAGATGCCATTCCGGCGGCAGATGATCATAGTTTCCATCGTTGTTTAGGGCCTGGATGAGGGTGGCACAGGGACGTGGCAATTGACACAAGCATGCCCAGCACTGGGTGAAGTCAAGCTGTATAATGAAGATGTTGACCTGTTTACAAAGTGCTACTGTTTCTATTTTTGTAGGTCAAGTAACTTGTTCCAAAGGTTAAAAATTTCAAATGGAATCAATGTCCACCAAAAATGCTCTATCATCAGTCATTGTGATGTCCTTACGGTAAAATCGATGCGTATCAGTCAATGCTTTATTGAAAACGCTTTGTTGTCATTTTTTGTTCTCCTTGGACTACCGTTACCTACTTATTAATAGTTGTGTCATTGAGTGCTGATTGATTTTAGCACGTGGTTTACGGTTACCGTTTATAGAATTTGTATAAAGATTGTTTGATGTTCTAGGAATAAAGTATGGCAAAAAAAAATCACACTTGAAATAAATACAAGGTGTAGCACGTATCTAAGTACTTAAGTACATTATAGCCATGGCCCTGATTATGTTTCACATTTTATATTTCACGAGACCCGTGAATCATGTCTTGTCATTTTGCAGTCCTCTGAACCTACTGCTACATGAATAGGGACTAGAGTGTCACTACCAATATCTGCATTACCAGAGACAATGCAGGTTCATTGTCATGCTAAAGACTGTCTCATAATATGCCCGTAATTTGTTTTCCTTCAAATAAACAAGGTATCGAACCTACTTCCCCGGACGAGCTGCTTCGTAAAGTTCTATTATAACCACTACCACTTTTAGGTTCTTTTAAAGCCCAAATCTAATGAAAGATCCGAATCTGGTCATGTTCTGCCCTAGAAAAGAAGGAGTGCTTTTCGCGACAAGCTAGTATCCACCAGAAACGTCGATTCGCCGGGACTCGTCGACGCAACGAAGCTCAACAAATCAAGGAGAAACGGGTCAACTGTCTAACTGTCTTGGTTCCGCAACCAAATAAATCAGAAAAGAACACTGACATAGTAAGAAAGAATTCCCACTTCTCTAATCAATACCAGACCCTAGCCAGCCAAGTCTTATTGCACGAAACTAAGAAAGTAAGTTAAACAAACTCTACTAACCTTAGAAGACAAATCAGCAATAATCTCATTCTTTTCATCGATCTGCCTCTCCCTCTCCAGCGCCCGACGCGCGTGCGCTGCTATAGAGTCCCTCACACGCGACCCTTCGAGCGTGGCGTACGCGGCGACGGCGTCTGCGCAGGCTGCGGCTAGGGCGCCGCGACGCAACGTCTCGCCTTCCTCACCGTCCAGGGACGTGAGGGAGAGGTCGGAGTGGAGTCCTGGAAGGAGGAATTGTGGAGTTAGAAAGACAGTTAACAATAATAAAAGCTATATGAACACAAAATGTCCCATTGCAAGATATTGAAACGTTATCACACTATTAAGAGGCCAAATTTTTCAAGCTGTCTTAGTTGACACAATCATGGACACTATGGGGAACATACCCCTATTTATTTCTCGAATCTTTATCGGGTTGACGTATTTTCACACTGATCAAGACCATGTTTAATGTTTTCATTAAAAGTCAGAAAAACTATCATGCTTGTTGTAAAAGTAACAAAGAACGATACCATATTATTTTACTAACTAAACATAACGAATGTTATTACAATAATGACTAAGAGACGGATCGATAGAATATTCAACGGTAACAAAAAATATTATTGTAAGGATCTATAAATCTTTTACCTCCATTGTGTCTCTAGCGAGTATCTATAGGAATTACTTAGGAGTTCATACCTATTAATCAACACCCAACCACTTCCTGAGCACCACTTCTGGGACACAAACAGACCTTTATTCGTGAGAAGAAGTGGGTCTTCGAATTTTGGTTGCAGTATAAGCAGGTTTCCTCACGTGTTTTCCTTCACCGTTTTGTGAACATTTAATTGAAACCACTATTACCCGTATTTTTAATTCTTCATCGTGTGGTTAGTGCCTAACCTGGTGTCAGAGTTTTTATGCCGGCCACGGGCGTCTGACTTGGCTTTACATGCCGTCAAGAAATATCACTCAGGCATGCTGGTTTCCTTACGATGTTTTCGTTCACCGAAGCAAGTGATAAATAAACAATTCGTACATGAATCCGAAAAATCGGAGGCACCACGGTTACTACATATTACCCGTAATATAAACCCTTTTTTAGCCAAATCGTTTTTCTCACAAAGTTCTTTATCGTGATGAACGCACCCAAGATCACTAAACTCTTAATTGCACACACATCTATATATCCCAGGAAAATATAACAGCACATTGTAATGACACCACTTTCTCTACAATACAACCACTTTCCCATAACTAAAGTGTTCACAATTTCGCGTATTGTCCACGCCGCATCAGAACGCGGAAATATTACAACAAGATCAATTGCCTTCATCGATGATGACTTCTTAATAGTTAGAAAACTAATTTGCTTTATTATATTGTGGTTTAGAAGTAGAAAATGTTATTTGTGTGTAGTTTTTTGTTCATAAGTTTGCGTTGTCGGCAAAGTGCAATATTTCAGTTTCATCAGACAATGACTAGGCGAAGCATCTGCGAGATTTAGATATGAAATTCTGATCGCTGCAGTTGAAAGTAAAATAAGTCTAAATGTATGAGTAACAGAAGATTTTTTATCAAAACAGAGAGATGTAGGGTAGTAATTAAGCACAGGCCACACCGCCAGCTAGCGAGCGAGCGAGCGAGGCGGGCGAGGTTCTTTTCATAGGTGTGAACCAAAGTATGAAAAGAGGTGAAACAATACCTCGTTCGACTCGCTCACTCGCTCACCAGCTGGCGGTGTGGCCTGCGCTTTAAGTATTCTAGTTTATGAAACTACATCGCTCATGTTTTCTGATTTTGCGTATTGAAGCATTATTAACTATTCAACTGGTAGCTAGTTGTCGGAAAGTCTGACAACCAGTTTTTCCAAGTCTTTCCTTATTACAGTACTATAACTGGAGCTCCATGTAAAATACGGGTATTCAGTTGCATCCGATTATACTGGAAGCCGACCCTAATATATACAGCGTGTAACAGAAAGGGTATAATCATATGGAATACTGTGGTACGGACCATCAAACTGAACAACTTTCTCTATGGGACCACCATCGAAATCGTAAAAAAATAATCAGCTGTTTCATACATTTGGGTCAAGTAGGTATTGAAATTTTGTATAGGACAGCTGATTATTTTTTTACGATTTCAATGGTGGTCCCATAGAGAAAGTTGTTCAGTTTGATGGTCCGTACCACAGTATTCCATATGATTATACCCTTTCTGTTACATGTTGTATAAAGTTGGGAAAAGGCTAGGCAGATGATGTATTGAATTTGAAACGTTACTCCTTGTCATAGCTTGTCCCATTAGATATAATGAATTCTCGCAATTATTGATTTAAACAGGAAAAGGATTCCAAGTTGACAGGACCGAAGTGGTGATATTTTAGTTACAAAATTTACTCAGTAAGTTCTGAGTGCGATGTAAAATGGTATTTAAAAATGTAATATGGAACATTCAAGACCAATCAAATCATTCATCAATAACATTGACAAAAAAACTGCACTTGTTTGCAAAGTGCATTCGATTTGGTAAGCCACTACAATGGTAACGAAAGAACCCGCTATTTGCAACACACCTGATTTCGGCTGATATTGTTGATAGTCAACAATATCAACTATCTCGAAAAGTTATTGACCCGGGATTTGAATAGAATTTAATGTTAGACATGCAGTTTAGAATAGGTAATTATATTGTTAGTAAAAGTGCAGTCCAAAGGAATCAAAGTCAAAATAATGAAGGACAGATAGAAATGGAAAATGAAGATAACAAGGAAATTAAAAATGATAAATCTTACCGGGATCTAGCTTAATTGGACAAGTCTTATGAGGAAATGCGGGTGGTATTTTCTCCATACAAACGCTATCGCCTGTTTTCTTTCTGGTTTATGACTTTAAAGCTATGATTTTTACAGTTAAATAAATATGAACTTCTTCTATGTTTTTCTTTTTGATAATACTTAATCTGTATCAGCACTAGGACCTTTATAAAATGCTCAAAATTGCCTATTTGGACCGCTGTAAACAGACGTCTACAACTATTAATGAAAAAAGAGAAACAAAGGGACTCAATATATTTACTTATCGAATATTGGAGGAGGAAATAGTCGAGTGCCAAACTTCTATTTATTCTGTGGCCAGCCCTCGAATTATGACTTTTTACTTGTCGGATCTGTAGTTGTCTTTATCGCACCAATGTCGAAATATTCGCTCGTTGAGCGAAAGCGATAGTTTCTTCAAATACCTACCCCGTTTCCTCTTAATCATAATCATTTGAGAAGCCTTTTTCCCAACTAGATAAGTTAAATATCGACTTCGTCTTACTGCTGAAAACTAGTATTTTACATGGACCAACTACCTATCCGACCTCCACAACACCGTTAAAAAATACACCGTGGAATAGCACGATCACGATACCCCTTTCAAAACTCCAGAAAATGTTGGTAATACCATGGTTATAACGAGACGATGGTCTATAATCATCACAACTATGGTTAAGTCAACACACATATTCTTACCATTACTTAACCCCCTGTTGTGACACCAATTGACCATCCCAACAGTTCTAGAAATAACAAGCGAAAAGCTACTGAAACAGTAATGCTTTGAATGATGTCATGTACCGTCACGTCAACTTGGAGCCTGGTACGCCATGACACCTCGACTCATGGCATACCGACAGTCAAACTCAGAATGTTGGTAAATAATGCCGAAAATAAAGAGCACACGATTTGAAGTGGGAGTGATGAAGAGCTTTCAGGATAGGAAGAATGCAGAGAATTAGGAAGATCAGCTTCATCAAGAAAAGGAGAAAATAAGGAGGTGGACTTAATTAGTTTTCCGAGATTGCTATTGACATTTGTGTATTTTTTTATTTGAATACAACAACCACACAGGGTTCTGTTCTGAATTTTCACTTTGTAGGTATTCAATCAGTTTCATAGTAAACGAAATACTTCATAAACCTTACTAAATAAAATTTTCCATCAAGAAAGAAGACGGATTGCAATTTTGACCTCCTGCCTGTGCGGAACCCGGTTTCGGGATTCCCGGGTTTTACTATGGGACCGAAACTGGGTCCCGCATGCTACTTCCTATACATATTCCATCATAATCCAAACTACGGTAATCATCACGAGAAAATTTTAAATCAATACTGAATTTTGAATTTGAACGGTCTACATCCCCAAGCAACCAGATCAATGATCGATCCTCGTTTGTACATCCAAATTAGGCTTTTGAGCAACAACATTTTACAATGTAATTATTTTACTATTACACAAAGAAATCTAACTACGAGATCGTGATTCGGATCGAATTTCAATGCTTTTCATACATCGTCTAGTGCTCTAATGTTTCCGTAAAACAACGATCCAGGAACCGATTACGAAGGTCGTACACAATTGTCTTCAGAATTGCGTATACTGCCGATGTGTTGCCACTGCAAAAATAAGTTGCAGTAAACCAGTTGGCTGTTGCTATATTACTCGTATTATGACAGAAAGAAACAAATGAAAGATGAAAATAAATTGCTAACATGGCTAAGAAACGTGGAGATTAATACACGTTACCGATGAACGCATGATTTTGCCCTGCAGACTTGGTGTATTAATTGATAGGTATAAAACTGCATAGCCTTAAACTTTATTGCCATAAGAATTGGAATCCTAATACCATGTCAATACAATGTATGAAAAGTTCTGTCAAAATAAAAAATACAGCTGTTTTGTCAAATCTAAGGCAAGGTAACAAAGTGTCCTTTATAATTTGCGAAACAAATCTCGTCACTGGGGGCAGAGTAATGGCTTGACGATGATTTCACCAACAATATATGGAGGGTATCAATGATGTCACCTTCAGTTCAGATGGCAACACGGATCTATGTAGTGAGTTCATCAAATGAACTAACATTATAGTCGGTATCAATAACATAGCGATTGTAATCTTTGTCTCCATCATTGTCTATAACATCCTTTTTGATATGACACATTATCTTTACAAAGTTTATAACAAAATCGCTCCCGCTGTTTGTACGCTTAGATCTTTCAAACTACGCAACGGTTTTTAATGCAGATTTCAATAATATAAAGAGTGATTTAAGAGGAAGGTTTTTATTATTGTACCCGTGCAAAGCCGGGGCGGGTCGCTAGTCTAATATAAAACTGAGGCCAAGGAAATGTTTTTAAAAGAAGAATTGGCAGAGGTATAAACACTACCTCTGATCCACATAATATTATTACAACTGGGTCCAACTGTACAGATTGTTTAAATTGAGATAAAGACATCACAGAGAAAGAAATTCCAGTACTTGATGTGAAGAGAAATACAACTTACGTTTTGATACAAGACAGTAAATGATAAGCAAAAAGAAGAAGCCACCTTCCTGATTGGTCAAGTGGTCACTGACCCTACTGATACTATGAGTGCAGTTCCTAGTTTGATTCCCAGGCCGGGTAATCGTATATTCAATTATGTTTTTTTCCCAGAAGCAGCCTGAAGTCTAAACTGTATACGGTTGATGGCAATAGACTCACTGTCTGCTACATAAAATTTAATATAACTGAGGAAGTATTACTATAATCTACCCATCCCGTCTTCCCAGATGTACAACCAAGAAGAAAGTGGTAAAACAATTGAGACTACCCAATTTCGTTCAAATCGAACCTTCTGCCATTTATCCGCAGTATCGTTGCCCTACAAAACGGTCACGCGAGCTGAGGCTACATTTAACTGGATATTTATGCCGTTCCGTGCAGGAAGTGTGCTTGTGGACCATTTATTTAGTTAACCAAATTTTTATATAAATACTGAAGTTACAATTATAGAAAATAAAAGAGCTATTGAAGCAATACTTGTGGTAAAAGAAGATGAAAAAATCAAACAAAGAGGTCTCAAATCAGAATGTTTTCTTAGATGGTCTTGTCAGAATATGATTGTCAATAATGATATTGGATTCTGGTCTTTTAATATGTCTCCTGTTAATGACCTCGGTTGAACAAAGGCTTTATAAAAATATGGTATAACAAAAATACTCTAGTTAAAAATGACGCAATAACAGGGGTGGCAAATGTTAATAGGCTACCTAGAATATGACGCATTTCTTTATGAGTTTTAATGTTCACTTTACCTACCTACCTATTCATTATTTTTGCTGATGGTGGTACATAGTCATACTCATGACTGGTGTAGAACTTGATTACTAATTATACACTTGTATACACAGATACAGGCTAGCTAGACTAATGGTATCATAATAAAGTGAACCGGAAAATTCTGAATACTGATGAAAAGAAAAAGAAAACAATATCTTATTTTTGGCGCAGTCTCTTCTTTCATTGTCTATACGAGTAGGTACGTATAACACTTTTAGCACGGAAAGTAGTTTAAAAGATTTCTGAAGTGTATGAGCAGACATACTCGTTGTTATTTATGTAAGTTGTTTAGGGTTGCAGATGTTGAAAAATTTGTCTAAATGCGGAACGAAGGACCATGGAAAGAACATGCATAGCATAATCAGGCTTCAAAATTACCCTTATTTTCTCTGCAAGGACATATACTTACTCTCTAGAGGAGTGGGTCGTAATTAAACACGCGGTCCCAGTGCGAGTTGGTTAAATAACATATAGCCCTCAGAAGTGATGTAACGAATGTCATCCTACTGCGTTGCTTGACGGCAGAAATTATCGCAGAATTTTATTCTTTTTCGAATTCATGTGCGTATTATAGATTTATCAATTGCTTCGGTGAAGGGAAACACAGTGAAGAAATAAAACCAGCATGCCTGGCAAATATTTCTCGACAGTATGTAAAGCCAATAAGTCAGAGGCCCAAACCTCTGACACCAGGCACTAAACACAAGGGAAAAAAAAAGAAGAATCGCAGTATTTCGCAGGACGAAATATTTGACACAGACAGCCAGCCATGCCAAACCATTGAAAAATTCATGTTCATGCCCAGAAATAATTTGTACGCAGTTCAATCCAAATACAACACCGATCGATGGAGTCGCGTGATGGTCAAACTAGTTATTGAGGTTATTAGGTATTTTGTTTGACGTATATAAGTCTGAAAGCTTCGATTTTTATGTCTCATGGTGTAGATGAAATTGGTGTTGATCACGATTTTCTGGTGTGGACACTGAACTACTTGGGGTAAATGGAAAGCGAGAAGGGTAGATGTTTTTACAATCGCGAGTAAGTCCTGGATCCTGGAGATTAGCACAAACAAAGAGAGGCCTACCTATACCCAGCAGTGGGATGTTGATGATGAAAAGCATTAGAAGGTGTGGTATAGTTAAGAAGCAGATAAGAAGAGGGGTTGACTGTACTATTATTGGAAGACGACTGATTTACTATCGATAATATCGCCTATTGTTTAACCCTTATTTTACTTACGCTTTTATCTTCATAATCAAACGTCAGTTTCCTTTATTTTATTGTACATAGCATGGCGATGCACGCCATGCCGACAAAACAATAACATTATGGATTTTTTTTTATAATAAACTGCTTTTCACTCTCAACCATCATAATTGTAATTGATCAGCCATTGTGTAGGTGTATGGCTTAGCTATCTCCCTCTTTATCTTAATATCCTTCTCTAAAGAAGGGTATATGTGTCCTAGTAGCTACTAGAATTTGCTATTCAGTTTTGTCGCCACATACCTGAATCGTCATCATGTCCAGTATTAAGTTGTAGCGCCAGCGCCCTCAACTGTTTATACACCTGGACAGCCTCACTCCTCAGCCAGCCATCGTCTTGGTCTTCTGGTTCAGATTCCATCTCCGCATGGAGAGACCTGGCTGTGTCTGTGGTGTCGATGGGGTCTGGGGCTCCAATCCTCTCGGCTAGAGTGTCGTGGGACCTTTGTAGGCGCTCCAGTTCTTTCAGAGTGTTCTGGTAGAGATGTTCCTGGAAAATAATGAGGATTAGTAGTAGTTTTAACGTGTTGCTTACTAGGCTACAAGAGATAGGCAGGTTACACCTGGATATGACAGACCAAAGAAGTCAAAAAGAAAGGAGGCCTTTAGTCAGCAGTGGGTGGAACAAGACTGTCATTGATGAATGATGAAGACCAAGCCATTTCATTATTACTAACGGACCATATTCAAACCTAACAACAAAAAGCTTTGCTACAGTGGAACCAAACAACAATTTAAAATTCAGAATAGCTATTCACAATAAAATAAAAAAGGATATTGTTTCAAAAACTTCAAAAGAAGCCAGTGAAGGTTGTGGGGCATATGTACGGAATAACAAGTACGTACTAAAACAGGTGTTCTGAAAACAAACAAGAAAGCCTTGGAAAACATACCAGCTGAGCAACGCATTGTGCAATTTATACTGGACTGCGAATAGTCACGTTCATATGATTATAAAAGTAATTTAATTGCAAGAACAATAAAATACCGGTATACAGTACCTACTTCTTTTGGAAAATATCGACAATGCTAACATTGTAACATTAACAACTACACACACCAATAACCATGATATAACATCAAAAGATCTGATCAAGTATTACAAAATTAAAACTACAACAATTGCAGCTGACATGTTGCAATAGATAGATTAACCAGATATGCAATAAATCAAATTGACGCTTTGTTGTAAAACATTACATTCGTAATCACGGATACCCCTCTGGGTACAAAACTACTAATATTGAAAGAATAAGTAATTCTGAAAATTTCGAAAAAATCTGTACTTAAGTCTTCAGACACTCTTTTTTTAAACTACTTACTTTAATAATCCAAGCAATAGAAGAAGAAATACTCAAACAATGACCTTAATAAACCTTGCAACAATTAAAACCACACGTTACTACACAAAGCGTCATTCAAAAGGTTCCGTATAGAAGGACCATGACGAATAGATCAGAGCCCAAAGCATTGCCCAACAGCAAGACCTTCGGGTTGAGATTAGTTTTTAATTACTGTCCATTGTTCTTGACTAATCCGCCGGATATTGCGAAGTGAAAGGATTAACTTGTTTAGGGTTAGAATTGAATGAAATGTCTAATTAGGTAATGTGCTTGATTTGTTTTGTCAATAGGTTTTGGGTTTGAAGAACTTCCTTTAAATCCTTGTGAACGAGTTCGTAGGAAAGAATATTTCAAAACTGCTTTTAATTTTAGATCTGTTTTCAGTGTTGATTTCAGCTGCTCATTACTAAGTCATTAAAACTCATCACTTGTGATTTATTTTTCATTTTCTTTATCTGTCTTGGATGTCTCTTTTGCATTCTTATATGGAGATATATTTACCAGCTCGTCATATATTTACGCATCGTCGCCGACTACAAACCCTAAGTAAGAGCTTAGTACGTAATAAGGCGATCCGCCGAGCACTTCCCATACAACTACTTACGAAGCCATACAAAACTGATGATATTTCTCACAATTCAATTATATCGCAAGTTCCATAGGAAATCATGTTACCATATTACGCATTAACATAAATCAGGTAACCAAATAAAGACGAAAGGACGACAAAGAAAAGAAGAATATCATAGGATAAACTAGTAAAGAAAGTAGAAGATCTTATTATAGAGAATTATATCTTGCCTTAGATAAAATCTCGAAACCTAAACCAAAAATGTACTTAGACATAGGTACTTACTTAATAATCTTACCATTGCTACTATTCACCATAAAATTATAGAAATAGCTTAAGACATAAAATTGAATGACTAGCTATTAGAGTATTCAGGGGAAAACCAAGTTAAACAAACAAACGAAATCTTTTAAAAAAAAGGAAGAAAAGAAACCGAAAGTTATCAAAATGAAAAAAACAAATAACCGTATAAAATGCTTAAGATGACAAGAAAAATAGGTACGTAACGTAACATACAGAAACACAAGTAAATGTTGCTCCAAATCAAGCATCAACATTTTTATTTTAGTAACGGAAGTCCTTCTAGCAAGTCACTTGAGATATTCAATCTATTGCACTAACATATTGAGTTGCACTATTCTGCACATCCATCATTCCATTTAGATCTCAATCACATTAGGAACGTCCAATCTTGTAACCAACATCATTAGAGTTATGAAAGTCAATTCAATAATACAATATTACAATACAGCATTAACTATTGTTGCTTACTGTGGAGGTCAAACTGAATATGATTTAGATCAATGCGAAGCAAAAAGCAGTGATTCAATAGAATCAGATGACTGAACGAGGTTTGTTTTGAAAGTATGGAATTAGAATGTCATGTCAAATATTTATTTCCTAATATTCCAAGAATACTATTACTTTTTGTAAAAGCCTCCACTGGAACACGAAAGAGAGTAGAGTCTATAAAATTATAAACACGTGTTTCCCCGAAAGTGTCTGATATCTTATGTATTCCTGGACTTACCGACACCTTGGACCTTCATACTAATATTACATTTTTAAAGAGTGGTGTCTTGTCCACTTAAAAGCTACTCTCGTTACAAGACCTTTGCTAGAATTCATGGGTGCCTCTAATATTGACAGGGCAAAGGAAAATTCATTATGTCATAAGTCTTAATTACCCATAGTTAACGACAGGGTTTAATTACATAAATGTATATGAAATGGGCTATGTCATTCAGGTCAGAAATATTTAGACAAATTAGTTTATCTAGGAATGTTTATTGTTGAAATTATGTTCTACATTACTCATTCATGTCACATTCCACTCGGTTACTTAGTGTGTTTATTTATTTAATTACTAGATTATCCTAACTACAAAGCTTCAATAACATCAGTCTCTTTGTCAACATCAATCTGATTAAAAAATAAATCTCTTTCATCTTTTTCACCGTACCTGTTCTTTCAACTGCCTCTCCAAGGCGACGATCCTATCGTTGGCCTCATCAAGCTGCTGCATCAGGTTATCCTTGTCCTTTAGTGATCCCGTCAGCCTTCTCTCCAGGTCTGACCTCTTGTCTGTCACCATCGCTAGCTCTGCTTTCAAGGATTCCAGACTTTGTACATGGTCCTGTTGGAAAATGAATACTTTGATTAATTTGTTTATAATATTCTTTGAAGATTCTGATATATATAACATCTTCTAGTTGGGACTGATTTTCTGACTTTTGCGAAAACGTACATGATAGTCGACCACAATACCATGGCTTACAATCAGGTGAGATAATGGTCAAATACGAGGCTATCATCTATAAAACAATATGTAGACAGATTCACTACGCTTGCCCCACGGACAGATCTTAGGATTGCATAATTAGCATGTTATGCACCACTCACCAATTAGCAGATTTTAAGGTTCAAACTTCAGGGTTATTAATTAGTGAACTGCAATTGTATTTGTTAACGTAAGACAGGCATTGATAGTCTTGACCAATGTAGTTGGAACGAATTCTACAAATTAAGTAATTCTGGCTATTGCTGAAATAAAATATCAGCACCCGACTATCTGTTTCTGTATCTGACTATCTCACTATTTACCTCGTACGAGAAAATCAAGAGATGTAAGTACACTATAATTCGTCTTTCCGGGTATGAATGGATGCCCGTGTACAGCCACATAAGACATCACTGCTTTGTCTCCAGAATGGCTCTCCGAAGCAACAAAATAAAAATAAACTAACCTGTAAGCTGGTTTTCCTCATAGAGCATTGGTCCTTTAGCCCCTCAAGTTGAGCCAATAGGAGTGCTTCTGTGGCTGATGACTCTTTAAGCTGTACCGTCAGTCTGGAGTTCTGGGCTGTCAGCTCTGCTATTAGGCTCTGTTTTTCTTCATCGCGCTGTGAACAAAGTTTTAATATAAGTATTGTTACAAAAAATCATTACTAAAATGTCTTCATAATGCGGGACGGGCTGAACTGGTAGATGGTGGTGGTGGTGCTCTGGATCGAATGATGTGGAAGTCACGGGGAGAGGCTTTCACCCAGCTGTGGCATGGCGCAGCCTTACAAATCAGTAACCCTTCATAATTATTACGTCTCACGCTAAAGATAGTGCAATGTAGCTACCATTAAGTCACACAATCAAATTTTTTTAGGCGTGGTATATTACGATTTGTTCACACACTAAAATCTTATTTCATACTCAGATTAATAATCAATTAAATTCGTTAATAGCACGAATAGTTGAGTACCTATGTGTACAGTGCATGCAATTATATTCTCCTTTCTTTATGGTAAGAAACTAAGCAATAGATAACTATAATTAAGGATAGATATCATCTATGAGGACGGGAGCTGTTGACGGCTGTTGTTGTTGCTCACTGTCGTGTTCGTCATTTTCTTGTTTTCTGTAACTGACAAAAAATAACAAAAGGTTCTATTAAAATAGAACCTATACCTACACAGGTACTGTACGACTGAATCATATCTGGAAGTATTTATGTTATACATAAAGCCCAAGGCCAGAACATTTTCATGGTTGTGTTACGTAGAATCATAAAAAGCGGTTCTGGTGAGTTTATTTATATCCATGTAAAATTATTGTTTGCAAGAATCACTAAACCATTCATAAAATGCGTATCATGAATAGATGATATTTGAATGTTTATTTTATGATTTTTTTTATCAAGAACTATGGTGGTTTCGCACTTTTATGGATTAGCCTGATTATGGAAGAAATAAAACTAGTAATCAGGTACCTATGCGAGGATGGTTGCATGATTGTTTAGGTCACGCTGATGCCTAAGATACCTGTCCCTTTCTAAAACAGGTGGCTTTACCATCACCGTCCTTTCCCTCTCCCTTTTAGTCTATGTATGTATGGTTTTTAATTGTTTACTTAGCAATGACTAATAATTTTATAACCAGCTATCGAATATAACAATAGAACTCTTAACTAAACAAATAGTAATAGTGATATTGATCACTAACATTTCCGTGAAACGTTTCTTATCGGCTTTTATGAGCTGCATAAAACCTATCTGCACATTGAACTGAATACACCCAGAAATAAAAACGCTGTAACATTATCTAATCTGAATCCAGATAAAATATACGAGCTGGCTCTCGAAATTCGCCAGTAAACACACCAACGAGCGAAACAAATGACTAATTCATATCTTTACTGATACCGCAATCAAACATTTAACCATACTTTTAAACTACATTGTTCTTAACATCAAGCGTGGTCAATCCTCTTAATAGGTGTAACCGCATAAAGTTACACCAATCTAACTTTTATCCGCTTGTTTTAAAGATCATTATATCATCCATATAACTTGCGAAAGAGTTTTTTCCAAGCCATTTTGGAAGGACGTCAGATCAGAAGGCGTGACGCGTTTCAACATTGTCTTTTGCTGTAAGATGTTTGCTTATGTTTTAAATCTGTGTTATTGTCATGATGGAACCAATATTAAAAGGTAGTGTCATGTATTTCGATTTGATTAAAACCATTTGCAAGATCCAATATTCATTATTATTATTTTATCATTTTAAATAATAAATAAATCAATTTATTGACACAAACAAGTTACGAAACACACAAACACAAACAATGATACTTAACAGAGTGCAAAAATAGAAGTAACCGTGTTCCCCAAACTAGGCACAACTTGGTGGCCCAATATACACAGAAAATGCAGATTGAATTATTGACTGTTCAGCGTGACACAAGACACAAGTGACAATTAATTATGAAAATAGGAATTAAAATCATTCAGAAATCAAAAATAAAATTAATCAGTAAAAAAAATGTAAAACAAACTAAAATAAAATAAAAAAAGGATCAAGATGCGTAATTAAAGCCAAGTAAACATGATGGCATTATTAATTGGAAGGATATATTTACAGTGGAAGAGTAGTGTGTGTGCGGGATTGAGCGTGTGAGGGTGTGTGTGTGTGAGTGTGTATGTGTGTTTGAAAGTTTAAGACAGGTCAAATCTATCAAATCTATCTATCTAATAATTCCGGGGCTGCGGGACTGTTCGAAAGAGATACCGTGGCCCCGGAACACAAAGGGCGATGAAGGAACATGGATGGGTTTTAGTCAGTAAAAGTCTGATACTCCCTCCTGCTCAGCCCAGAGCGGGAGGAGTTATTTGATGATTTCCCATCCGAAAAAAAAGGTCAAATCTATTGGTTAACAACCTAATTTGAGAAGATACAATAATGTAGTACGGCCTCTAGTTTTCAATTGCTTTGGCATAATGTACATCCGTTTGGAAAACAACAAGGTGAAAATTAGAACAGTAACTACAAAGGGTTATCTACTTCATATTTCTTATAACAAGCTGCAATTTGCCAAGTTTAATGCATCTTCTAATCTTTTCGATGTTTATCGAGTTATTACGCAGAACAATATTTACTTAATAACATCTTTTCTATCGTTACCCAACTATTTGGCTGGATGGCAATTGCCAACACAGGTAATTGCTGAGGATGTGATGGGACGGAAACTAAGCTATGGCATCCTGGCAGGAAGACCACGAAGGTCTCGACATGATGCCTTGAACTAGAAGAATCTTATGGTTTTTTTATTGAGAGAAAAGGACACATTATTTCCATGGTCAGTTTGTAAGGATGGGAGAGAATGAAGGTTGTGAATGTCATTGTTTTGTGGGATGTACAGTTTATTGTGAATTTCAGACATAATTAACGATACATGGAAACCTAATAATAATAAATCTTGATAATAGGGCTTGGACCCTGTTCCTGATACCGGTGGGCTATTATATTTTAATGATTTATCTGCTTTAATTTTCGAATAAATGACCTGGTATGTTCGCATGAGGACATGTTATTTTTATGGCCAGTAATTTATATTTATAGTAATTTATATATTCATAAAAATAACATGTCCTCATGCGAACATACCAGGTCATTTACTCGAAACTTGTAAAAGAGAACAAAGCGTGAATCATAGTCATAAAGAGCCTATTTAAAAACTATTTCCCTAAGCTTATTTATACCAAGCTCTAAGTCAAATAGATAAGAAAGACAGCTCCTATTGACAAACGGCTGCTAGACAATCAAATGTAAAGTGCTTCAACAGGGTGTGGTGCTAATTGGCTAATTGGCCCTGAAAGCTTTCAGGGGCCTGCCCGATGACTATAAATTCCGTAGAATTGCGTAATTCTAACGTGTAATGTCGCTATGTCCTTGACTTTCAGGCTATATTCGTTGGCATAACGTACCCCGACGTACCCTACGTTTATTTTAATGATATATTTGTCATTTCCTGGAAAAGGATAGTTTATTTTCAGAATTAATTTGTTGTACGGAAAAAATAATGTTGCTAATGGAATTATTTGTGTTGTTTTTCGAATTTCGACCTTGTTTATTTAAAGTACTCAATAACTCTGTTAAGAAGGTCAGCTAAGTAGTCGTTCTATGTAATATTCAGCTGCATTTCTTTAAACTGGAAGCCAATCCCTTCATCATTGGTGAAAACTCTTCAACAACTTTTGACGTAATGGTCCTTGGATCCAGGTTATATAATTTATTCTAAATTCAGCTTCACATTTTACGCCGAAAAATATTTTTTTGTAGTTTGGCCACTTAAATATTATAAAACAGCCGAAATCGACAAGAGGCGAGGCCATCAAGATCAGATTGTTTGGAACCAAGGTTGATCGTTGGCTGGATAAGTTAGCAACTTCCCATCTACATAATATATGAGTCAGTTATTGTGTAACAAATGTAACAATCATTTTGTCGAACTCGTTACATTAAGACGATGTGATATGACTAAATTAAATTGTATCACAGTTACTTTTCTGATTAATTTCATTGCGGGATCCAAGACAATTACATTGTTTCTCTGTGACTTCGTCGAGCTTCGTTGTCTCGGCGCTTTTCTGGTGGTCGCCACTGCTGATTCTGTCTTTCAGGAGTTGCAGTGGTTTGGGAATAGTGGCGGGATGTCGCAAAAAAAAAAATAGTCCATAAAGTTTTCATCAATGGGAGTAAGGTTTCCACTCAGACAGAATGAGTAGACCGTTATCCACCACGCAGACCCAGTGTGGATTTGTGGATGTAACTTACAAGTCTTTTAATCTAAAATCTTCATCATTATTCGCTTATAGTTCAAAAATTTGGGTTTTTCGGGATTAAAGTATCAGTTCTTTCTTAGTTCTACGGATTTTAACTAAAGGTCAATAGTTGAATAAAACGCCTCTTTCATTTCTAACGTACTTAAATCTTGGATTAAAGTTTACTATTTTTATTGTACAGTCGCCAGCGCATCAAGTTACTACAAACTGTCAAATTTTCTCATTCGATCGTGAACTTAACCATCAACATTTTATGGTTTAAAATCATTTGGACTAATATGACAGTTTGTGCTGACTTGATGGCTAGAGGCCAAAAGCCAGGTCATGCTTACTTAGCTCAGCGCACGTTTCGTGAAAGACGGTCCATCGCTAAAGGGCTTTTTTTTGCACCAATCAATTGTCAATGGACGTAACCGACACGAGTGACGAAACCCCGTTAGACTTCAGTGGTAAGCAAAAAACTTCGATACTCGAAAAAATGTGAATACGTGAGAGGTCGGCTGTCAAATTCTCAGTACTTTCGTAATTTTGATGAGGATATGTGTACGTGTTATGTTAGGTTTCATTTTGTTTATTTGGGACAACACATGCTTATTGCAGAAGAGTTCAAAGTTCTTGATAATGTGTATAAAATAGATGTTGTATCGGCTGTAAGTGATGTGAAGAATGTGTTTAGAAATCTTGAGATTATTATTTCGCCATTTGCTTGTTTCTAATAGTTACCTATAGATAAATAAACGTTTCACAGTCTAATTCTAAGCAGACTTAAATAGAATAAGAGAGAGAAAAATCTTATAAAGGCAAAAGGCTGGATTTTTTTTATAATATGACTAGCTTATGCCCGCGTCTGCGCCCGCGTTGAATTCGATAATTGTCCCACGGGATCATACTACCGAGATATAAAGTATCCTATGAGTTAATCCAGGTTATAAACTATCTGTGTGTTAGCATTTCATCAAAATCCTTTCGGTAGTTTTTGCGTGAAAGAGTAAAAAACATCCATCCAACCATCCTCACTACCTTTTGCATTTCGAATATTAAGTAAGACAGCACAATCAGCCTATAATGTTCCCACTGCTGACACACGCGGCCTCCTCTCTATGGGAGGGAATGGGCTATAATCCACCACGAGGGCCCAGTGCGGGTTGGTGTCTGCCACATGTCTTCGAATTTTTGGTTTGAGGAAATGCCGGTTTCCTCACGATGTTTTCCTTCTCCGTTTTTTGAGGGCAGTGGTGGTGAAATAAATTACACAACTAATACGCCTGGGGTCGAACCCACAATTTAATGTTCGTAAATCGGGGCCGCCACCATTGGGCCACCGTTGCTCTCCGTAAGTAAGATAGTCGGGACCTAAAATACTAATAAGAACCCTATAAGTAGACCACAATGTTAAAGGTAAGGCCAAACCAGTTGATGGCCCATCATCTATGTAAAATCGGCTTCATTTAACGTTCATACTTTAACAAGGAGTTAATAACATAAGTTAGTTAACAATATGCACGTTAAACGAAACCTGTTGAAGGACATTAGGGTAATCCTTAGTACGTTAATAGGATTAAGAACAGGAAAATTAAGCTGCGTCACGTTTTTTGAACAAAAGTAAGGTTTCGGTCGTGCTAAGGTGCTGTTGTAAGCGTTCGAAAGATTCGGCTTTCTCGTATTTTACACAAAAGAGGGTCTGACGTAATCTTATTTTTATTTGCGCTTATCTATTTATTTCTCTCATAGGAGAGGTCTCTTTATAGGCAACGAAATATTAAACCTATACATAGGTAAACACTTTTACGTCAGCTTTCGCCCTTTTTCATGGGGATAGGCAGAAACTACAAAACACCACGCTGCGATCCTCACATACTTCTGGTCATACACGCACGTCAAGCACGGAATGTTCATAGCCGTGACGCGTCGCAGAGATGGGGGGGAGCTTGGACCAAATTGGTCGTTTCCAATGTGACCAAACATAGTATTATAGCTCATCATCTGCCTAGCCTTTTCCCAACTATTTTGGGGTCGGCTTCCAGTCTAACCGGATGCAGCTGAATACCAGTATTTTACATGGAGCGACTGCCTATCTGACCTCCACAACCCAGTCAGTACTAGGTAATACGACACATACATACATAGAAACATACAACAACATACACGATTACATAGTAATATAGGTAAAAAGTTAAAAAACCCCAGTAATATAACCCTTGATCACAATGACAGAAAAAAATCAACCACGTAGTTTAAGTATTTGGTCAATGTCATTTCTCATGGTTGCTGTCATATCCTTGTGTTCCTCCGTGCATAACGATTCAGTGACACATACAATACTTTCTAAGAAATGCTAGAAATTACAGTATTTCTTAAAGAACGGCCTTGTTGGTCTATTAATACGAGGCTGCTGAGCGTGGTCCTAGGTTCCATCACCGGGTCTGGAAAAGTTTGTTATTTTGGTTGCTGAATAGGAATTTCTCAATAACAGCCGGCGTCTGGATGTTTGGCCAGTTTCATCGTTATGCAACCCCTCTTAAACCCTCATATAAGAACACAGCTGTTCCCTACAGAACTGCAATACCTCAACGGTCAAAATATATGGAACAGATGCTTTTTTTTTTAATAACTGGTGATAAATTTCTATGATGTACTGAATACGTGGTTACCGTTTAGGCTTCCGGCGTCCCTTCATCTTGTATATCTGCTTTCAATATACAAGATGAAGACGCTGTTTACCCTTTGGGGGAGACAGGCTTGACGTCACTTTTTTTTTGGTAGCCCTCGTTTGCCTGGCTAACATGTTATGATGTGCACGTTGTGTTAAAAGTTAAAAAAAAACATTTAGGTGAAAATTGTAAAAAAAAGTGTTTTTTTTAACTTTTTTGTTTCCATACAGGACTAGACAATAATGAGAAAAATCGATATATTTTTTTATTTTGAATGTACACCATCAAACAGTGGAGTAATCGCCATACTACGTTTGTTTGTTTTGTATGTTTGTTTGTTTGTATGGAATTCCAACCGACTAGTGTACCCTTAATACATTTTCCTTTGAAATTCTAGTTGACAGAATCAACGTTAGCACCGGCACCTCAACGAATCCTTGACTCAGTTCACTAATAGTGGTAATACACGTTTTCAATGTTAATTACATCGAAACTACGAAGTTTGGACACAAAGCCTTTTTGTGCCAAATGTAGGGTCAAGGGGACACGCTCATTGTTTTAAATTGTAGCCGTTCTGCATTATACACAGTGAAACAATGTGATAGTGCTAATATTTAAAGCCTTTATTGTAGTCTGTTATGATAGGATATCTGAAATAAAATTTAACACAGACTAGGCTTTGTAGCTGAAGTTGCAAATTATAGCTTTAGCAGCATAGACCCAAACGCACCGGATATAGAAGTCAAATATAGATTTCATCGATGAATTTATTTGTTTACCGACGGTTTAGGAAACTGTACTAGATTTTGCAGTTACTTCATACTTATTTGATTGTAAAAATTGCTGTGCCGTAAGGGTTCATGTCAGGTGCAGGTGGCCTACCATGACGTCAGGAATAATACCAGTGTGGGAAAGAGATGGCGCTCC
Organism: Eugnorisma glareosa; assembly: GCA_947578425.1. Classification (NCBI taxonomy): domain Eukaryota; kingdom Metazoa; phylum Arthropoda; class Insecta; order Lepidoptera; family Noctuidae; genus Eugnorisma; species Eugnorisma glareosa. Next base: position 2,552,213 of record OX387974.1, on the reverse strand, counting down.
ACGACCTGTATAGCTCTGTCTCTTTCTCACACTGGAATTACTCCTGCTTTAAGATGTCATAGTAAAGCCCCTGGCCTTAATATTATCATAATTATCTAACACCACATGAGTACAATAAATATTTGAATTTAACTATTGTACCAGTCCTTTTCTTTAGTTAGGTTATAGATTTCTTTTTGATACCGCACCAGTTTTTCAATAACTTTCGTATTCAGGATCTCGCAAACTTCGGTCTTTCATATAATATGATCAATATAGAAAGCATGATAGCTTAAACCGATAATTTCACAAATGAACTAGCTTATTACTTTTAAATACCTTCCGTATTCAGGATTTCATAATCTTACTATGTTATGAACTACATCTCACACTTAGCTTACTATATTACATTCTCACTAATCTACTACCAGAAGACATTAATATATTACCTGCTTAATTACTCTTGCACATAATATAACTCACATAAATTGTTCTAAGCTGATGGCAGTAGCAATAATGAAATAATTATAGTTGTTAAACATCGTATTAGCCTGAAAACGTCAAAAGCTGAGTGCTAGAGCTTCCTAATGACTAGCTTGTAAGATCACTACATAGTATAAAACAAAGTCGCTTCCTGCTGTCTGTCCCTATGTATGCTTAGATCTTTAAAACTGCGCAACGGATTTTGATGCGGTTTTTTAAATAAATAGAGTGATTCAAGAGGAAGCTAATTATATGTATAACATTGCACCCGTGCGCAGGCGGGGCGGGTCGGGTCGCTAGTATTGCTATATAATTAAAACGTTTTACAGACAGATTGGTGATTGCAAGTTGGTGATGATGCTGCATCTGCCCAGCCTTTTCCCAACTATATTATGGTCGGATCCAGTCTAACCAAATGCAGCTGAATACCAGTATTTTATATGGCTATCTGACCTCCACAACCCAGTTTTCGGGTTCTAAATATGAGTTGAATATTTACCTTAGTCTATGCCGTAGACAAATAGACTCTAATATCTTTTAGAAACTGTGGTATTTTTTCGATTTTTCTTATTCAACAAAAGAGTCATAGAGGAGATACACACCCTTATATTGCCAATAATGAAGTCCGATGTAAGTAATAGTGGGCGAATTTATTGCGAACAGCCGATAATAGTAATATTGGAAATAATAAAATTTCTTATTGCATTAATAACTCTTGAAGATCTAATGTTCAGAACATTAAATCATGACGTAAATAATATCAAATAATTCTCACTAACGACGGGTTGACAATCAAATGACATTACATTACATTACAAGTATTGCAAAACAGCCATTATGCGTAATGTACAAGTTATTACGGGCAGGTGTTCGGACTTAGTGGGTAAATGACACTATTTATTATATACTTATGCGAATGTCAATCTGAATTGTGGCTAATATTCTTAAAAATAGTTAAAGTTGTATTAGGTTGAGGCATTCTAGCAAAAGGACCAATTTGAAGGCTGTAGGATGTCACTGGTCCTTTGGAACATCGATATAGACATTATGGTATAAATTAGACACATTATGTTTATGGATGTACCACGCCAGTAATAGTCTAACTACTCAACTTCAGGTTTACACTCCAAATTGTTGGTTTTTAGAAAGTCTGACAACCAGTCTTATCAAGGGGTATCGTATTACCCAGTACTAACTGGGTTGTGGAGGTCAGAGGCAGTCGCTCCAAGTAAAATACCGGTATTCAGCTGCATTCGGTTAGACTGGAAGCCGACCCTAACATAGTTGGGAAAAGGCTACGCAGACGATGATGATGTTGAATTTTAGGATAACAACAACAACTCGACTAGGACAGCATTCTGTTGATGGTTTCATGGATAAAGGAGAACACTTTTATAAACCAAGCAAAAACGAAAACTGTCAATTTGTTGATAAAACTTCCATCAGGAATTTAGGTACTAACCACTTTGCCAAACAAAAAAACGCTAAGCAAATTACCCATGAAATTGTACAAAAAACGTCCATGTCGTAACTCTCTCTAACTAGATAATATAGGTGATAGGCCTTCACGCTTGAACTACTTATTCGCTTTTAAATTCTTCTACATCAATATAAAAATGTCGATAGTTTAATCTGCCTATAATGTTCCCACTGCCTCCTCTCTATGATAGGGAATGAGCTATCCACCACGCGGGCCCAGTGCGGGTTGGAAGATGTCACATGTCTTCGAATTTTTGGTTCTAGGACATGCCGGTTTCCTCACGATGTTTTCCTTCACCGTTTTGAGAGCAGTGGTGATGAAATAAATTTGAGAGCAGCAGTGGCCCTGTGGTGCTCGAATTACGAACAGTAAGTCATGGGTTCGACCCGCGCATTACTTTGTGTAAAATATCGATAGACTCGATAGAGAAATGCCATAAACTTTTGTAATGTTATAAACAAGTTCAATTTTTTACTTACGACTTAATGCCAAATCTATCCAGACTTTCAGTTACCTCTATCTGTAGTCACATCATCTGCCCAGCCTATTTAAAACTATGTCGGTCGTGCAACCGACAACCAGATGCAGCTGAATGCCTTTACATGCAGTGCCTGCTTAAATCACCTCCACAATCCAGTAGTTGGATAACACGATACCCTATGGAAGACTAGTAGTCAGACTTTCGTACTTTTAACCACCTGTAACGACTTTCAAAGAATTACGAATGACAAACTGTGATTAACACGACCTGGTTGTTGTCATTTAGTCAAGATCTCCTCAATCAATCAGTTTTATAGCTACATAATGTTATATTACATCAGTGTTTGCCCTCATCGTCGACATTAATAATTCAATAAAGACAATACACTGCATCATTTTTACGTTAATCTATTCCCAAAAGGATTTACAAGCAAAACTCGTCCACTTACATTGGACCTACAACCTGTGCATCCAAATCAGATCTTTAGTATGAGTCATTTGAATTTATACCTATTTACCTAATACATTTATGGTCTATTTACTTAATCATGTATGCATGGGAGATCGGTGTGGTCTTTATTGTGTAAGAGTTTATGTTGTAAGTGAATTACTTCATAGCAATGACTAAGATATTGTATAAGGCGAATCAACTTTAGGATATGCTTAATAAAATCTAAAATTCAAAGATGGACGATGCATAGTCTATACTGAGTCTACAAGCGCGAGATTTTGCACTAGAGCTCTTTACCTACATATCGAAAGTGCCACTAATTTCTCAAAATGCTACCTGCATTTTGAGAAATTCATGCTCTAAAAGGGATAAAATTATGGGATAAAAGTTTGTCTAGACTGTCGTCATTTTGCAGATCATACAATTTTACTCGTTTATTGATGAACGATGTGGTTTTTGATGTTGTCATCAAGAAAATGGATACTACTTGTTAATCATTCTAAGCTTATGTTAGGAAATAAAGTACACACAGACACATTGGGCCTTTTCCAAAATAACGTTAAATGAAAATTCGCCAAAAAGGACCAGCATTGAATTTAAGGGGACAGTTGTACCAATGTCTTCGCCCTTTAACGCCGCATTTTCCCTAACTCTATTTAGTACCATTTTTAACTATGTTTTATAACTAACCTGTTTAACATTATTGTCTCTGGAGTCGATCTTGGCCGTGAGTTCTTTGATGTCATTCTGCAGCTCCAGCATCCGCGCTTCATATTCTCCTTGTGTCGTGTCCAGCCGTCGTCTCAGCAGGTGTTTCTCTTGTTCTAGTTCCTGGGGACAAAAAAGAGAAGATAATGAGTTATAGGTTTATTAAGGAGGTTGTGTGTTGTAAACGGAGTCTCCAAAATGATAGGACACCCCTATTGTTACCGTAATCAGTAAATGTTGTAAATTCGCTTACCTATACAACGTGTAACAGAAAGGGTATAATCATATGGAATACTGTGGTACGGACCATCAAACTGAACAACTTTCTCTATGGGACCACCATCGAAATCGTAAAAAAATAATCAGCTGTCCCATAGAAAATTTTAATACCTACTCGACCCAAATGTATGGGACAGCTGATTTTTTTTTTACGATTTCAATGGTGGTCCCATAGAGAAAGTTGTTCAGTTTGATGGTCCGTACCACAGTATTCCAAATGATTATACCCTTTCTGTTACACGTTGTATAGCTGGTCTCTATTTGCAATTAATGGTCTTTATCAAGGCATCATACGTAACCATTAACTTCAAATGAAACGTGGATGAACAGAAAAAAAAACAAAGGAATTAAAGGAATCAAATCAGTATCGTTGTAACAGTGTGAGCTGAAAATCCAGCCAAGAAATATATTATAGCTAAGCTATTGGAGCTAAGAACCAAATTTATGATTTTAGTCATATGTGGGCACCAGTCTTACCAAGGGGTGTACATATTAACTGGGTTGTGGAAGTCATAAAAGGCCGACGCTATATAAAATACAGCCTATTCAGCTCAGTCCGGTTAGACTGGAAGCCAGTTCCAACATAGGAAAAGGCTAGCTTTTTCCTTAGATGATTACGATGGCTCTTGAAGTAAGTTCGTCAGCATCCTCATAATTTACCTAAGCCATATAAAAGTAAACAATTTAATTAAAAAGCACTGAACGGTTTAATTGAAACACAAGAATTAACAAAAAAGGTTTTATCATTTCCGCGCCGGAAGAACAATGTAAACGAAGCATTTCCGGTAGCCATCTTGATTCCCATCCATTGTCTCTGGTTGTAAAGTGTGCTATTAGAAAGCATAGTTTACGCGTTATCGCAAATAAACTTAATTATAGTTGTCTATGAGAAATATTTGAATCACTTAAGGAAAAGATTTAGTTTTACGATGATTCGCGTGGTTGCTTTTTTATGTTGTGAGATCCAAGTAAAAGCGAGTGTAATTTAGTATCACCATTAAAGATATTCCTACAGAAATAGTGGGTAGGCTGAAACATTTGTGGTACCTATGACAAAATATGTTACACCAATATACAGCCATTGTTTACTGTAGTTGTCTACGCGAAGATGATTTTTCTGCATATTTAAATATTTGTATTATTTTACATGTTCTTAGAGAGCTTTTGTAATGAAATCAATGCAGGTATGATTGTAATCGCCAAAAAGTCAATATTCATTGTCAAAAACAATAACTTATACAGACTATAATTAAATATAGGAGCGTCAGTTTGCCATATTAAACAAATACAAGAGTTGCAGACAAAACCACCAGACAACAGAATCTAACGTCACAGCACATTTTGTATTTTGCAGTTTTGCAAATAATGTTACATTACTTTTACGTATTTTAATGTAAGGAATGATGATTCTTAACATTAAAATACGTATAAATACAAAAAAAGAATAAAAAAGGTTTGAAGCAGAATAAAATTAAATTAGAAGCTTCAATCCGCTGATCAATGCTCGAACCTTCTCTGTTGAGAAGAGGCCATTGCCCAGCAGTAGGACAGTAATAGGCTGGTATTATTATTATTATAATCCGGTAATAACGTCCAGAATCAACAGGATCGGACATTTATGTCCATCTTCACCATTTGTCTGGATCTTTCCACAATTTGCACTTATTAGATGGAAAAAACAACTAGTGACGAACCTATTTTTATTTTTTTTACAAAAACACAACCACAAATGAAACTAATTAATGTCTATTAACGACTACCGATATTTACAATCTAATTTTTGACTTTGCCCCAAGAACCCAAGATTGCTTTTCTATAAAACCAGACACAGCTGAACATTCAGCGTATTTCACAATTCACTTTCATCATTCATGAATGTCTTCCTAATTATTTAGCAAGTGAGAGTGAGCCGGTGACCGATACTGAAAGTGAGGTGATGTGGGCCTTTATCTTTGTAATGGGCAATTGGCAAAAACGTTTCGACGCTTCGAAAACTGGAGCAAATTTTATAAAAACTGTAGAAGTAAATGCTCATCGTTTTAAAGTTGAAATAGTTGAGGCTCGAGATATCATTGGTTAATCAACTGTTCAAACAATAATACATAGCTACTTGAGAGGTTATATACTCGTAATATCACACAAAATTTGTAAAAAAAAAATGGAAACATGTCCTCAATGAAAAAGATCGAAGCTGCAATTTCTTGATAGAGTTTTTATTTAGAAACATAGAGATTTTTTATTTAGATCGTAGAAACCGTTGTTTCACGAGAAATTGGCTTTTGAATGTTGTTAAATGTACGTTATACATTTCATTGCTCGTAACTGTACTAAGTAGATATTCCAAGCTTATTGAACTAAATAAATGTTCGTATACATTTGTGTCCAGTACACACACTATCAGACTACGCTGATCGATATCTTTTACCATTAAACGGATATTAACCCGGGCAGTCAAGCTATCGGATAATACTTAGTTGCAAGACATGATAATTTACAATTTCCTTCTATTAACACCGGATCACTTTATATAGCAAACGGCCGGATCTACCAATAATACAGATTAAGTTTAAGTCTTAGATTCGATCCGCACGATGATACGAAACGCCTGGTTTAATGTGTAGCTCTAGAAAGTGGTCTGCTGATTTAGTAAAGTAATCTTTTAATCGTTGTCTTTTGTTTGAAGTTATACAAAAGATTAGATTCATCATCATCTTCTTGCCTTTGTCCCATGCTTTCTTCCATTCTCCTCTGTCAACAACCACGCTATCATTTACACCTTTTTCCTTCATATCATCCTCACACAATCCACCCATAGTTTCCTTGGTGTTCCTCTTCCTCTCCATCCATCAACATTTATATTCATCACTGTTTTAGTCACATGTGATTCGTCCCTAATTTTCACATAGATTAGATTAATGTTGTTATTAGAATGACGTCATCTTTTACAATATTGTGTTATGTGTTGATAACATGGCATCGGTTGACATCGTGACACCGTTAGCAGGCTATTGGTTAGTTATTTTTGTCTTCATCATCACCCATAATCTGAATGCTCTCGACTGCGCAAGCGCCGTGCCTTCACGTCACGCCGTTTCTGTCTAATTCGCGTATAAGATCTGCACGAAATAAAAATATTAAGCTTACTAGACTATGAGCGATGGGGCCGAGAATTTTTTTTAAGCAAATAGTACAGCATCATTTAGATCTACAATCTAAACACAGTGAAATCCCCCGACTCATCAAAAGAATACCTCATAACAATCTTAACAAAAATTAATTACTCACACAGCAAAGAATCATTTTGACATTAGAAACTACATGGAAACTAGGGTTGTCGAAAGTAATTGTTAAGAAGCGCACTGACCCAGTTTCATGTACCAAGTTGACAACTTATGTGAACCCCTGAACCATACCAGGCAATAACGGCGATGGGTATATGAACTGGGGCGTTTTCTCATCTCTTGCAGACTTTTACTTTAACAATACGAGAACCTTTGGATGTCGGTTTGTTGTGAATGACGGAGAAAATGGTATTGTCTAGGACGAGTGATTGTGATGGTTAAATTGGTATTTCTTTTCTGATGTCTGTCAGTAGTAATTTTTGTGGTTATAGTGTAGGGAAGAAGCATGAAGTTACATAGTGTGACGGACAGAATTGATCGTGATTGATGTAAAATGATTTTAATATCGACTGGTTGACGTTTCCCGTGTCCTAAGGGCTGGCTTTTATACCTTGGCCAGAATCTAATGTTGCCATACAACGTGGCAACGCCGCCGGTCTCTTGAGCACATTACCAGCTGACAGCGTTGAGGAGTATTTGGATGCCCTTTTATAGTTCGTTGTTAATTTAGTTTATTTAATCGATTTAATATAATTACCTTTCGTTTTGTATCGATCTAGGATCAGGGTCGAGAGATGAGAAGAAGTCGAGTAGATTTCGAATAGAAATTTAGATTATAATCGATTAGGATGCTCATGACTCGCCACCGCCGCCGCCCGCTAGTGACGCGTCATGCGCAAGAGTTGACTGCATTAACTGTCAGTCACTACGCTGACACAATATGAAAACACGAAGCAGGTACGGATTTAATTATGCCTAATATTATATTAGCTACGCACTTTACAAATGCTTAATATAAATGAGAGTAAAGTTGCCGTTTATTAACGTTGCCTAGTGTTTGAATGCGAAAATATCGTTGCATTGTGAAATGTATTAATGTTTCGTGAGAAAGTCATTCAACTTAACAAACCCAAGTTTAGGAATAGGGGTTTGCTAAGGAGTTACAAAGAAAACACTATTCAATTAATTATTTATCTCAACCTCCATAGATAAATACAAATAAATAAAATTGACGTGTCTAATATTGTAGTTTCAAAATAATAAGTTTTTACTGAATGCATGAAAATGTATGCGGTACCTATTTATTACATAAAAAAAAAAATAGGTCTGTCTAGTCGATTTTGACAGGACTTTTACTGGCAGATAGCTCATGGTGTGTGGACTAACTTAGGCTCCTTTTAATTTAGAAAAAAGATTAGGGTTCTGTGCAAAAAAAAATAACAAAAGCGGACTCAAATAGGGAAGTACCATTTTTATAATAATTTCACGCGAACGAAGGTCGCGGGGCAAGGCTAGTCTATAATAAAATATTATATGTATCTTTATTAATCCGCCCCTGTCCGTCCCAGGCGCACATACTCGTAGCATACAATACATCGACTCGCGCGCAGACGGCATACCTACACATACATAGGTACTACGCAACCGTCTGTCTTGCCTGATACACTTTCACTGATACTAATAATGCACCAATAGTGATTTCATCCATGTATAATGGAGAATGTATTTGGCGTATTTTTGCGTCTGTAGAGTTTAATAAGATTCAATTTAGAGTAACCTACTGAAATAGCTATATTATTATAAAAGGGAGGGTCATGAGTTTAATTGTCGTGTTGTGCTGTTTTGTTAAACCAATGTCTCCTTTATTAAAAAAAAAGTGTATTAGAAAATAAATGTTATGAATTGGATTGAAATGAATTGAATTAATAATGTTGTGTATGTTATGTGTTTGTATAAGTTTATTATTTCTATTAAGAGTCAGTGATACTCGATTTTTTAATTTTTTTAGTGGCCTGAAAGCCCACAACTTTATTGTACGTACTTCAAAAACATGATTTATTTCTAGATTTAAAGTACTATATTTTTAAATGTGTATTGTATTTCTTAAGATTTTACTAAATTGATTTAGTAATTTCCAGTAAGGACAGGTTTCATAAAATAATTGACTATTTATGTGTTCCTAAACTTTTTGATCTAGACTAACCAGAATCGCACAAAACTCGCTTAAACCGTTATACACATCAACAACCTACACCGGTATTAAAGATATTCTGAAAAAATCCTGGAAAACGGTCTACCATAGCATGAAACTATTCAAATTATGCATTTGTCATGATAATATAGAATGTTGCACATTTTGTCCAGCCCGTGACATTGGGCTGTCATATCTCAAAGCCATCTTTTAGCACAAAAGTCAAGGCTAAACACTAAATAAATGTCCAGGAAGTGTAACGAACGGATTGGACATGGTTTGTCAAACATTTTGTTTTTTTTTTTATTTGTTAAAATGAAACTTATTAAGTATCTTATTGCAGTTTTTAAAAGGCGATATTACTTTAGTAATTCATATTTTGTGTAGTAAATAAGTATACAGGGTGGCGACGACAATACGACAAAAAATTAAACTGCTTACCGCATGAGGTTCTCAGTCTGCATATAAAAATTTAATCGAATATACCGATGTTTTTTTTTAACTTTAGAAAATGTAAGAACCGGTGAAAACCAGTGAATATTTTACCGGCGGTATGAGATTAAAATTAAGCATTATGAAATATACAGCCTGTAACAGAAAGGGTATAATCATATGGAATACTGTGGTACGGACCATCAAACTGAACAACTTTCTCTATGGGACCACCATCGAAATCGTAAAAAAATAATCAGCTGTCCCATACATTTGGGTCGAGTAGGTATTGAAAATTTGTATAGGACAGCTGATTATTTTTTTACGATTTCGATGGTGGACCCATAGAGGAAGTTGTTCAGTTTGATGGTCCGTACCACAGTATTCCATATGATTACACCCTTTCTGTTACACGCTGTATAAATAGTCTCCACTAATTGCGAGTGCAGAACAAAGTTGAGAACCTCTGTCAGTTGTAAATGACTAACTTTACCTCTTCGTGATGAGTTGATGAGCTAATCCTTTTATTTTTTATGTGTATGTCACGAAGTTATAAATAAGTATGTTGTTAGGTATATCATATTAAATTGTTGTTTGTGGAAATTACAACTTGAATGTTGTTTACTTTGGTAAAAATGTGAATTGTCTAAAAAAACAACAACTTTCAAACAATTTCACATATTGTATTTTTACCAATAATGCCTTTTTTACTAATAATGTAATTGAAGCGCCCGAAAAGCCATGAATCACTATATTTTACATTCCAAAGACCACAGAGTAATATTATTTCAGCGTTAATAATCGTAATTATGTACAGTTAACAAAAGAGATAAGCAAAAGACAGCTACTATGATTGATATCATGAATTCGTAACAATTACATATTATGGATAGCTAAACGAGTATTTTAAAGCTGTGTATTAATAAATACATTGAAAGGTATTCTAATATTAATTATTTATAATCGTTTTAATTTTGCGCTTGGTGAAAGATTGTTTCTGCATGTGTCATACAACACACAATCAGTCTTTAATGTTCCCACTGTTAGGACACACGGCCTCCTCTCTATGAGAGGGAATGCGCTATACTCCACCACGCGGGCCCAATGCGGGTTGGTACGAATAGATGTCACATGTCTTCGAATTTTTGGTTCTAGGACATGGCCGGTTTCCTCACAATGTTTTCCTTCACCGTTTTGAGAGCAGTGATGGTGAAATAAATTACACAAAGTAATGCGCCTGACTGGGTTCGAACCCACGACTTATTGTTCGTAAGTCGGGGCCGCCACCACTGGGCCACCGCTGGACCACCACTGCTCTCCTAATGCTAATAATGCTCACCATTGTGTCATAATTAACATAAATTACATAGTATCACGCCTGTAATACACGAAGGGTTTGGCAGAGGTGTACCTAATAGTACACCCACATTTCGCCAGTTACGTTCAAGTCCTCTGTAATAGGGGGCGACTCTATTGCCATCAACCGCGCACAAATCTAGACTCCGTGGCTGCTATTGAGAAATTCCTGATGGAAGAACTCAATAACACTTTGCCCGACCTGGGAATTGAACCCAAGACCTCATGCTCAGCATTTGCGCTTGTGAACACTAGACCAACGAGGCAATTATGCAGTGTGAACAACATAGTAATTATGCTGTAGTATGTACTTAGTAACTTGGTGTGAATGTCCGTAGAATTTACTTTTTTTCTCTGTATTTTATAAGTGGAGACCTGTAATTGGGACTTTCAGACTAATGTACTGTCTTTGATCTGTTTGTTTTATCTGTAAGTCTCCCATTTTATTTAAATAAATAATTAAATGGGCCCTCCTGGTTTCGATTTAGAAATGAGGTCCCAGCAGTGGAATGGTCTATTACAGGCTGATTATGCTGAAAAAACTTACTTCTAAGCATCTGCTACGACTATCTTTTAACTCAAGTAGTACCTGCGTGTGTTTGATAGTAAAATCTTTAACATCCTTCTAGTTTTTTCTACAAGAAAATCATCCACACTCAATATTACTTGCACAGGTCAAATATTTTGATTTCTTTCTCGATTAAAAACTCTTTTGTTGACCATACTCACAGTAACTGCACTTTCATCTTTAGAACTAGGCGGCCTACATTCCTGGGCATGAATTAGGGACACCTCTGATTACGATCAGCGCTGCCAATACAATTAAAAAGTTTGTAAGTTATGGGCGTCGGCGATGGCGGGAGAAGATTGAGTATCTGTGGCTCAAAAAGTCAATGACCAAAATGTATTTAGCAATGGTAGTTTGTTTGTTATGTTATTTTCTCACATACTTGTTTAAAGTTTCGTCAGTGGCCGCTGAAAAAATATAAGGCATTTTCGTTATTGGCTTCTGAAATGTTTTCTTTTTTTTGAGGTTTAGTAACGCCGTTTGGGCTTATTGTTCTTGTAATACACCCAGTGGAATAATGAGATAAGAATTGAGAGAATTAGGCGTTTAGAGTATTGGCCGTTCAGAGAATTAGGCTTTCAGAGTATTGGCCGTTCAGAGAATTAGGCTTTTAGAGTATTGGCCATTCAGAGAATTAGGCTTTTAGATTATTGGCCATTCATAGAATTAGGCTTTTAAAGTATTTGCCATTCATAGAATTAGGCTTTTAGAGTATTGGCCATTCAGAGAATTAGGCTTTTAGAGAGTTGGCCATTCAGTGAATTAAGTTTTTAAAGAATTAACCATTGAGAGAATTAGGCTTTTAGAGAATTGGCCATTCAGAGAATTATGCTTTTAAGAGTATTGGCCATTCAGAGAATTAGGATTTAGAGTATTGGCCATTCAGAGAATTAGGCTTTTAGAGTATTGGCCATTCAGAGATTTAGACTTTTCGAGAATTTGCCATTTTGAGAACTAGTCCTTTTGCGACTCTGTTGCCATTTTGAGAATTAGGCCTACTGTGCGTAAACAATTTTTGCTTCGAATGCTATTTGGATAAAACTAAATACCTGGGTTTATTTATTCAGACACACTGATCAAAGTTGAGAGACAAAGCCGGCTGTTAATTATTACTTAACTTCAAGCAGCCTCTTAGCTTCATTAGCCTCTGGCTTAAATTAGTTAAGTAGGAGATACTTCTATACTTCCTCATTTTAGACCCTTCTACATTAATGAGAGCCAACATTTCCGCATTACCCTAAAAAAAACACAGAAAACAATCAAAATTCCACACATCACAGAGTTACTACTTAGAACCTTCCAGCACCTAATCTCCCATGCCTTACACCACGACACAAAGGTCACACGAAGCGCTTGGGCAATGGCTTCCGCAAAAACTGCGCATTGTTTCATTGCGCCATGCGCGTGAGTGCGCAGTCAACTGTTTTCGTGATGTGAGAAGCAGATTGGACGAGCATTATTAATGTGTTGTATCGGTTTTAAGGTTCATTTTTAATTTTAATGATGCAGGGCTCGTGGCTTCATAATAATAGCCGTGCGGGTCGATCTTTAAGGTTAAGCAACCCCTTCCGAGGTCGGTCCGTGGATGGGTGACCATCGATTACATACCGAGTCTTCCGCAAAAACTGCGCATTGTTTCATTGCGCCATACGCGTGAGTGCTTAGTCAACTGTTTTCGTGTGCGAATCAGATTGGACGACCATTGTGTTTTATCGGTTTTTGGCATACAATTTTAAGTTTGTGTGCACATAGTCTGATGTATGAACGTGGACGAGGTGAAAGAAGTATGTTAGGATCGTAGCTTAAGTGTGTATAGTCTGATATAAGTCTGGATGAAAGGACAATGCGCTCAAGGCCGAGCACTGTCAAATGGTCAGACGCGAATACGCGATCTGCTAGGGGAGCTTGTAGTGAGCGGTCCACACTGCAGAAAACCGCATAATTAGGAGACACGTCGTATGCAGTCACGATTCTCAACATGGATGGAACGACGAAGCAGAAAAAGAAGCTAGTCTGTGAATGGGTGGACTTATTTTCCCAAGTCTTGAAGGAAATCAAGGAGTGACAGCATACTTAATATGCACTAAGAACTTATTGACTTTGATGTTCCTAACATGGTTCTCAAGGAATGGTCCAATTGAGTCTTATCGAATCTAAACAATATTACACAGAACACTTATCCAGCTCTTAAATTGGATAATGAAGTAAAACTTATGTCTACATCCAAAAATAAGGCCATATAAGGCACGAATGTTACGGGTGCAATTAGTTTCATCGTCTATTAAGATGGCTATACTGGCAAAGATACCTCAAGATCATATTTTTCTCACCAAAACTATACTGAACTGTGAGGACTGTGAGGTTAGATCATATCTTCAAGTTTCCCGTCTTCACTTCCACAGATATGCGACAATTTTCTCAGCGTATACACAACGACCAAGGTATATCCAATATAAGCTGACCTGATATATTATAAGCTTTTAAATCATTAAGAGGTCGTGTTATAGTGGCAAAGCAGCTTGCTTCCACATGTGACAAGATAATGTACAAGGTAAACCTGAGTTCCAATGTAACCTGATCTGGCATTGTCATAGGCTTTCCGCACAATAAGAGGTCAGCTTAAAATGGAAAAGTAAAGCTTGATAAAGCTTCCTAAGGCCTAATCTTCATAACGGTCTCCCCGTTACAGGTTTAATTACTTTTCTCACAGATTAACGACTTAGCGGATTCCGTAATCACTACTGACTAGCTGTTGCCCGCGGCTTCGCTCGCGTTTTGGTTGGAAATTATCTCACGGGCACGTTGTAAATATAGCCTATGACACTCGGGAATAATGTAGCCTCCTATTAGTGAAAGAATTTTCAAAATCGGTTCTGTAGATCCAGAGATTACCCCCGCTTATTTAATCATCGCAAAAAAACGAAAGCTTATGTACCATTTACACCACTCTGGATCGTCTGCTGATAATGGGTCTTCCCGTCTTCTCTGACCAGATGGTCAGAGAAAACCAAACCAAACCAGATGGTTTGGCCTAAGTTAGTGATTGCAGTGTAAGTTGAGGTCGCGAGAATCTGTTGGAGGAAAGATGCTTCTTCTATCCACATGCCATCTTATGTACTATTACCGAGTCCACTGACGGTCTACCACTTTTCATCGTTATGCAGAGTGTTATTGGGTTTTGCCATCAGGAAGTTCTCAGTAGCAGCCACTGAGCCTGGATTTGCGCCCGGTTGATGGCAATAGGCTCGCCCCCTATAACATGGGACTTGAACATAACTGGCGAAATGTGGGTGTAGTATTATGGGCATGATGTTTTGTTCTGTTGAAAAGTGTTCGACCGTCAGTGAACGGTAGTACCAGAGGAGGAGGAGACAGCAGTGGACAGCTGTGGATAAAAATAGCTTTCTCAGGGAACCTTAGATATTGTAATATACTATATCGGGTGGTGTGTACTAATCCAAGCCTTTTTTTTTCGGATGGGAAATCATCAAATAACTCCTCCCGCTCTGGGCTGAGCAGGAGGGAGTGTCAGACTTTTGCTGACTAAAACCCATCCGTGTTCCTTCATCGCCCTTTGTGTTCCGGGGCCACGGTACCTCTTTCGAACAGTCCCGCAGCCCCGGTACTAATCCAAGCCTTAGACGTCTATTTTGCGTATGTCTTGCGACGTCAACACTCTTAGCATCCAGGTTCCCCGTGTAATACTAAACCATTTAATGATAAATGATCTTTTTCCTATTCCTCCGCTATTATTTTCTGATTAATTTCGTTGTGGCATCCAAGACAGTTAAATTGTTTCTCTGGGACTTCGTCAAGCTTCAATGTCTCGGCGCTTTTCTGATGGTCGCCACTGTTGATTCTGTCTTTCAGGAGTTACAGTGGTTTGGGAATAGTGTGGCTAGCTTGTACCATATAAAATAAAAATCGTACCCTACTATCTCAACAATCCATTACCAACCAACGTCAAAAAATAACACGAGAACCTAACAAGATCTCATCTCCTAGCAATCTACCGCCACAACAGTAATTACAACCTCACAGCCTATTAGCCGAGTCTGTAATTACTAACTACGACTTGCATCAGTTAACTATCGGTGTTAACTGTTTGTAATTGATACGTGTAATGAACATTGCTTTTAGAGACGTGTCAGTGTAGGATGGTTATTAGGATGAGCTTCTGGACGTAGCTTCATTGATGGTGCAGTGACTGGTGTGATGTTACCAATCTAGTTTGGGGACCTCTCAAATTAATAGCTGCAGATATTGATAACTGAACTAAAGTTGGACTTACTTGAGAGAGACCATGGAGTTTCTTGCCTACTAACCCAAACCATGCAATTATCTTTTGACGTTTTACAAGTGTCCATTTTGGTATATGTAAAAAAAATGATTTTGTTGTTACAGTAAGCCAAGTTCCAAGCCTCATTGTTATGCTTATTAAAGTCTATGTAAGCTTATGAAGTCATACCCACGGATATGACTTCCTGATCTTGAAAATGATCAAACAAAACAAGGTATTCAACTAATCTTATTTATGAAGCTTAAAATACCTATTATGCTAATCACTACCCAATAGCAATCTACTGAAAAAGTCTTGAGTCACTAATGAGATTGGATAAGCAAATTTTCAATTAGCTTTTTCATCGAACTCGGCAGTGAGTGCAATAATCTATCCATTACAATGTGACACGAGCATTTTTCCATGATTTCCCCATTTTCTGCGAATGGCAGACACTTTGACAAAGTGTTATAATTAGCTTACATGCATGAGAATTACGTTACTTAATGTGCAGGCAAAAAGGTCTTAAGTTCTTCAGGAAATGTACAAATCGATTCTTAGTAGGTTATATGACGGCTTGTTACAATCTTCCGTATTAAGTCTAACCGATCTGCTTTCTTCAAGTTATTCAAGTTATAGGTTTTCTTTCTGTTATCGTGTGGTTAGTGCCGGAGTTTCTAAGCCGCCTATGGGTCTCTGACTTGGCTTTACATGCCGTAGAAAAATATCTCTCAGGCATGCTCTTTTCCTTACGATGTTTTCCTTCACCGAAGCTAGTAATCAAATTATACATATAAACATAAATCCGAAAAATCAGAGGTGCGTGTCTTGGTTTCAAATTTGAGACCTATGACTTGTCAGAAAATGTTCAAACTGATACTACTGCATTCTTTCTAAAGTAGTGGTTTAGCTATTTACATTTATACTTATCTTTGTCCACGATGGCGACTGATTGGGTGTTTTAAAACATTCGAGTCCACCCCCGTTTCATAGTGCGCATGTGCGATCCCACCATACATATTGCAAGTGGACCCTCCAGGTGGGTCCGTGGCATTACGTTTGCGCAAAAGAGAACCTGGAGGGCTCTCGGCATTAGGTTTGGGATTAAGATTTAAAAGCCTAAAATAAGTGGTAAAATAGAGTTTTCGATAACACCCCCTGGTGTTATCGCTATATTAGCTATCTGTGGGGGTATTTTCATGCCCTAGTAGGGTAGGGGAAGTGCAATAACAAAGAAATAAAAAAATAAATGAAAAAGTAAAATCGCCCGCTCTGATCCCGTGACAGGGGTGTTCAACCTTTTGTGAGATTTTCATGCAATTTTTTTTTAAATTTAGTTTTCGTAATCGCAATTATTGTTTCTTTTAGATTTTAATAAATAACATTTTAAAACTTTTGAATGATTACAAACGTTGCATTTGCATTTGTAGGTAATTTCTTTGACAGTTAGTTTTGTTTGAACCACCCAGTAACTATTAATTACATATTCTATTCCTTCACTTGTAATACTGGGTTAAATTAAATTAGCTAGCGATACTTTGCAGCTGTGATGGATATCGATATCTTAACACAATAAACCAAACAAAAAACGGATTTGATGACATTTTGCTAAGTTAATGACCACAAGTAGTGCAGTTATTTTAAATACAACATCGATTTAAATCATATATGTGCCCTTGCCGTACTTCGCGCAACCGTATTCACACTGAGATGAGCTCGCTCGTTTAAGCTTCACGGTTTATAAACACGATATACAAATATAAATGTCGCAAAAAAAAAATTATAAACGAAACACAAAAAAAGTTAAAATTACTTTCGGAAGTCGTTGCTTTTGCTTGTTTCATCGACATTTTGCATGTTTGAGGTTTAAAGAAACCTAACACGAAGAGGATGGCGGGATCGTAGTCTAGGCAATTTAATTGAAAAATGCTAAGCATTATTTATTCCAAATGTCAAGTCTGTAGCGATAATAGTTTCTGAAATATGTAGCTGTGCGTGCCTGTGAGAGATAAACGGGCAGGCAGACTAAATCTCACAGTAATAATTATTAGTTTTTGTCTATTTTGATGCCGAACACTAAAAAGCCTCGATTTTGAACTCATTTTCGTGTCCTAAAATGGAAAAATAATTATTTTTAGAAAATATTAAAATCGTGCCTATGGTTTTTCATCCCTGAAATAGGACCCACCACGTGGGTTATCGGCATCTAGGAAGAGGTCGAAAATTGATTGAAAATAAAAATGCTTGTAATTTGGAACCACGGCGTATTCTTATTAATCTTGTTAAAATATACAACTGTTTTTATTTTTACGTTATTTGATGCTGTATTCGCTAAGAAAAACCTACATTAAAAATGAGCCCTCCAGGTGGGTTCTCGGCATCCCAAGTGCGACATGAGTGAACCCACCAGGTGGGTTCCCGGCACTGAATGTGTTAAAAAGAGTCTCAATGTTACTTAACACGCAAACCTAATAGGTTCTTGACCGCATCATTCCATTCCAATTGCCATGATACTGGTCACCAACCCCTACACTGGCCTTTTGCAATACCCAAGGTGACCTGAGCGCTGAGGGTGGCCTATACCCAGCCAGGTATCACAATAGAATGCCTACATTCCTTAGGCCTAAGGTCTGAGACAATCGACCATAGGTTTTACACATAATGGAACCCACGCAGCGTTCAATGTAATATGGCATTCGTTAGGTATAGTGCAGTCAAATTCAATGTCGTATGTACACAATATTTACTACTTTTACTTTTATTTCTTATTACCTACTGTGCTATTACTATTTGATCCAAATGTATTAAGACGAGCGCTAATCCCGCCGACAAACTGTTACGCAGTTTGGTGGGTGCATAAAATGTACAAAATGTTTGGTCCTGATTAAATGATTTATTTATTTATTTATTATTAGTAAACAAACTATCATATGAACAGCAAACATATCTGCTGATCCATCTTTGTCATTAATGTTCCGATAACTCTACATAAAGTAAGGAACAACTGGTTATTGTTAATAACTTACCCTAGAGATAATAGATATTAATTACGTATTAATAATAAGTGAATAAAACAATAATAATTTAAAAAATAAATGTTTTACAATGTTACTAAATAAATGGATTAATTTACAAAACTATGAATTTCAAACTATAACTTTGAAATTCAATTCTATATTAATAAATCAGTATATCTTATAATAAGAATATTAACCACAATAAACGGCCTTGTAATGTTCTTCCTCCTCTCTCTCCTACTAAATCTATGCTGTGCCCGACAGGGTACCTAATTGTGACTAATATATTTACTTCCCTACCGACCAATTACATTATGGATGCAATAAAGAATTGAGAATTGAATTGAATTGAACCCATTTTCATGTTTTCAGTCTTTTA
The DNA here is from genome assembly GCA_947578425.1 of Eugnorisma glareosa. Classification (NCBI taxonomy): domain Eukaryota; kingdom Metazoa; phylum Arthropoda; class Insecta; order Lepidoptera; family Noctuidae; genus Eugnorisma; species Eugnorisma glareosa. The sequence goes on along the minus strand of OX387974.1, from coordinate 2,533,009 downwards.
ATGAAATAATTTACATCAAACAATAAAACTGAATAAAATCCTTTATGAACCTTCTTTCAACATCAGAAATCTACCAACCATTACTGGTTCCGCATGGTGAAGGCCGGTGTCCCAGTAATGGGAATATTATTGACTGCAATATGTAGTCGGCATGTATAAAAGCAGAAAATGTATGTTTTAGCATCGTATTGACGAGTCTTTAATGATGTTATAATTTGTGGTAAATAAACAAATTATAGAATTAAAGGGCGACAACTAGGTGGTGGAGACCTCGGACTCCATGGTCCAAGTGTATCAATCCCAAACTAACCTACCTAAGTAATTTTGCGTATGCTACTTCGAATGTGGCTGGATTTTAAGCAATGTTTATTGTCATTGCAAACGCTCTTTGTAATACTTGCTCACATAAGTACTTGTTTTAAAGTGATTTCGCAAACGATGTTACGGTAAACGTGTGTAATACGTTGTTTTATACGAAATTTTATCTGATAAAGTTGTTGCATAAGAAGCTGCAGATTCAAGAATTGTCATGAATTTCTTTTTTCTTTTTATATGTACATCAGCATCACTGACAGTAAAGCTGGTCACTGGTGTTATATTTTCACTTCAAAGTTCTTATTGTACTTTTAAGGATTATCTTCATTCAGTGATTAGACAACGAAGAGCCTAAACCGCTGGGTTAAGAACACTAAAGCGAGCATAAGAGATCTCCTTTTAAAGGAAACCAGCACGCCTGAGAGATACTTCTCGACGGCATATAAAGCCAATTCAGAGGCCCATGGGTGGCATAAATACTCTGACACCAGGTTAGACACTAACCACATGATAAAGAATGAAGAAAATAGCGAAAGTGATTACTAATGGAGATCCGTAAAAGGGAGGAGTTAAATACGGGATGGAAGATCCTCATTTTTTACCCATGTGTTTACCCCATCTTGTCAGAACTGAAATGGAATGAACTACTATTACAAGCCCGTTTGTCAAGCATGGTTATAAAAGTTGTATAATAGCCATACTGCACTTAAAAGCGCCATGTTCTGCAACAGGTTTAGAAGATGAAGTTACCAGGAAATCATAAATCCGGAACAGTTCCACCGTAAAACGACTCCTAATTAACAGCCACTTAACGGAGAGAGCTAAAATAATGGACAACTAAACATGCTAATTTCATACAAGGCTTCATTTAGCTCAAACTCACGTACACCTATCAGCGCAAGTTGCGGACCTTATTACTGTAATCTCGGTGTGAAATCCGAGACAACTTGAATGGACGACTGTACGCGCAGATTACGTGATTTCTCACGTCTTATATAAAGTATAATGGGACATTCATGGGCAAATGTGTCCAAGTTATGAGGTTCCGGATGATTGGGACATTCTAGGACATTTTGTATCTATGCCTTGCATCTTCTCAGCTATGTTGACGCGTTCGTGTTCCACGCGCGCCTCAAAGAGAGCCAGCAAACAGGAAGGGGTCCGAAAGGACCGATGCCTGCCAGGGTTGCGGGACTGTTCGAAAGAGATACCGCGGCCCTGGAACACAAAGGGCAAAGGAAGGGACATGGATGGGTACGCTTTCATCTACATATAGTATAATAATAATATTATAGGGGGAATCTCAGGATCTACTGAACCGATTTTGAAAATTCTTTCACTAATAGGAAGCTACATTATCCCCGAGTGCTTTATGCTATATTTACAATGTACTCGTGGGATAATTTCCGACCAAAACGCGAGAGAAAGCGCGGGCAACAGTTAGTATTAAATATTTGGCTAAATGTATGTCATCAAAATCAAAGCATTTATTTTCAAGTAGGCCAGTTACAGGCACTTTTGAACTGTCGAAACAAAGATAACAATGAAATGTAGCTACAGTCCCAGTCACAAGGCATAAAAACTGTGAAAGTACTGTAGTTGCCCATTCCCTAGCGTAGATCTCTATGGAGAAGAACGGGCAAGAAACTCCATGGACACTCTTTTAAATCAGCATATTGTTACAAAACCTTGGTTACATCATTCATATTGAGATGGTACATTATGTGAGAACGATGTAGCAAGATGTGCACGTTAAAAGTGTCCATAGTAAACACAAAAACACAATTAAAAAAAAAATTAAAATAATTAATTCAAATAAGCCGTGGCAACTAAGAGATGACCAGTCACAACTGACAGCGCCCGTTCACGAACATGACGCATAGATCAGCACCATCCAACTCAACCATTTTGAAGGGAACTAAATGATCCGACACACGCGCCACCATCAGCGAGACATTGAGTGAGCATGACATACTCTCAACCGCCAGGGCACATTCAAGTCGGGAAAGGACGTAGGTTTCCAGTGAACGATAGCTCTTTAGTACATAGCACTCACACAATATGGGCTTTATATAATACTAAAGATATTGAATCTATACAATGCAAAGATAGTTGTACAATCTTCAGCAGCTCCAACAATACTATTTAATGTTATCAATTTATGCGTCCCTGTCCTTGTGGAGCAGGACCGGCATTGAGCCAAGCATTTTTGTCAGCGATATAATCGTCCAACTTGTAATATGCTTGCTTACATAGTGTGCGTTTAATGCATGTTTTAAATTTCATCTCATTGAGTTCAAGAATACTTTGTGGAATTTTATTATAGCATCTCAAACAGTACCCCATGAAAGATAAATCTACTTTAGCGAGTCTGAAGCCCGGCTGAACTAATTCGTCTCTATTTCTAGTACTGTAACTGTGTCTGTCACCTCTTTTACTAAAAAGATGCAGATTTTTTCTTACGTACATTATGTTTTCGTAGATGTATTGACAATGTACCGTCATGATGTTAATGTCCTTAAACAGTTCCCTTAGAGAATCGCACCTACGAAGATTATATATAGCTCTGATGGCTCTTTTTTGCAGAATAAATATTGACTGAATGTCTGCAGCTCGTCCCCATAACAAAATGCCATAAGACATTATACTATGAAAGTAACTAAAATAGACCAGTCTAGCGGTATCAACATCTGTAAATTGACGGATTTTTCTAATAGCATATGCTGCTGAACTTAGCCGCCCGGCAAGAGACGTTAAATGAGAACTCCATTGTAGCCTTGAATCAAGCGTAATCCCCAGGAAAACCGTTTTATCTACGAATTCAAGTTTCTCTTTATTCAATATTATATCACAATCACTACTTTTAACATTCGGTAAAGCAAATCTAATGCATTTAGTCTTTTTTTCGTTTAATACTAAATTGTTTGCTGTGAACCAATTTTGAACCTGAAGTAGAGCATTATTCACGTCATCTAGAATTTGGGCCCGTCTATTTATCTTAAAAATCAGAGAAGTGTCATCAGCAAATAACACCATATTTTGAGGTTGGTTTTTCAGTAAATAAGGTAGATCATTTATGTATACTAGACAGAGGAAAGGACCCAATATTGAGCCTTGCGGAACCCCCATTTTTACTTCATCTTCATTCTCATGTCTTGCCTGCCTTCTACCGTGACTTCCTCAGTGGTCTACTTATCACAATCGGGACTGCTAAGCATGAGGTTCTGGGTTCTATTCCCGGGTTGGGCAAATTATTATTGGTTTTTTTCCATCAGGAATTCTCAGTAGAAGCCACGGAGCCTGGTTTTGTGCCCTGTTGATGTCAATAGGCTCGCCCCCTTTTACATGGGACTTGAACATAACCGGCGAAATGTGGTAGTGATCTTATGTTATGTTTATTATCTTTTTTCCTCATTCCAGCATTCATTATGACCTAAATTTTTGTCTTACTCTGTAAAATCTTCAAAGCCAAAATTTTGTCCAAGTCCAACAACAACATTGGCCCAACATTATCCCACGCCAGTATTGGATAACGGATAATACGGTTACCAAATACTGCTGGTAATACCTACGTAAGACATAGTTTTTGCGGAACATCGTCAATTTACTTAACATTTCTTGTAAACTGTGATGTTGTATTAGGTAAAGATTTTGTTTAACCAGCGTGATGTGTGGATCAGTTTTGATATTTACTGAAATGATTAACAGTAACGCAGAAACTGCTGCTAAGAGCTTTCATGTTTTTGGAAGATTTTCATTGAAAAGTTATATGGTAATCGGTTGGCTTGGTATGGGCATGTGATGCGGAGGAATGAGGAAAATGTCGTTAGGAAAGTGGGGGTGGGTGAATGAGTATGAATTTGGATGTGTATAAGAGTAGAGGAAGACCAAAGAAACGATGGATGGACTGTGTGAAGGATGATATGGCTAGAAAGGAGGTGACTGCTGAGATGACGAGAATAGAGAAGTATGGAAGAAGAAGACATGCTGCGCGGGCCGAAAATAAATTAGACAATGATGATGGAAGTTTTTCATTGTTCCCGAAGTTTTGGAAATTTCTAGAGGGGGGGGGGAAACAAGGGGTTTCAACTAGCCTCCTATCAATGCCCGTTTTAAATGTAACTCGAAGGTAAGGACAAGAATTCTTTGGAAAATCACGTCTATTGTCAGGAACAGTGCAAAAGGCTGTTTATAGGGCCTGTGGACGGTGAGCTATGGGCTAGCTCGCCGTCCGTCCGTCTTATGACGACAGGCCGTGTCGACGGCGCGTTCGTGTTCCACACGCGCCTCAAAGAGAGTCAGCAAACAGGAAGGGGTCCGTAAGGACCGACGCCTGCCAGGGTTGCGGGACTGTTCGAAAGAGATGCCGCGGCCCTGGAACACAAAGGGCAAAGGAAGGAACATGGATGGGTTTTAGTCAGTAAAAGTCTGACACTCCCTCCTGCTCAGCCCAGAGCAGGATGATGATTTCCAATCAGAAAAAAAAAAAAAAAAAGTTTACATAGATGTTCCCTATCCGACTCCTCAGAGAAGAGACACCGAAAGAAAGTCAGAGATCTGTCTTTTCATAATCTTTGTCAATTCATGTGAGGGCATATTTGATGATTTCCAATCGGTAAAAAAAAAAAAAAAGGTACATTGAAATTGATACCCGTTGTTACGTCATGATATTGCCAACCTATTTGAATGAAAACTCATTGATGGGGAGAATGATAACTGCAGAAGAACTTATGGTTCTAAAATTCCAAAGAGCTGCAGCATCCCAACTAGATAAAAATACGTTATATAATTCAATTAATTTGCCATACAACGTGGCAACGCCGCCAGTCTCTTGGGTACATTACCTGGAGGAGGAGGAGAAGTTTTTTAACGCCATTTTTTAAGATTTTTCATAAGTTAGTTACTTTAGGTTATTTTAATTTATACATTTTAATGTATATATTAATAAAATAATTCAACAATTGTGGGTGTACTATTAGGTTCATATTTGCCTAACCCTTGCGGTATTATAGGCGTGAGGTTATGTCAACATCAAGCTCCGTAATGAAATGCTAATTTCAATTACCTATCAACACTAACTACATCATTAACTTCTCGCGTATCTCAACACTAATTATATTCCGCATTTAACGGTTTTAATGAAGCGGTATATACCGCATACGTTACTAAGAAGTAAAAGTGAAAAACATACTGTTTTCCGCTTTCTCGATCTCAATAGAAATAGTTTCTGCCGTAATAACTGAGATATTCACACATGTTGCGTTGTGTAATTATTTTATTTGTTACATTAAGTTCTGTGTACTTAAAAATCCGGTTCCGTACCTCAATCGGCAAAACAGAACCCTTATAGGATCACTTTGTAGTCCGTCTGTCTGTCTGTCAAGACCCTTTTTCTCAGGAATGCCTGGCGATATCAAGCTGAAATTAATACCAAATACTCAAGTCTGCTACCCCTTGGAGCAATGAAAAAAACAAACTTGTAGTTGTAAGTCGATGCGATCAAAAGATATGACTGTTTATGTCGCATATTTCACAAGGGAATCAAAATCTATAGGGTACTTCTTTGACCAAGAATCATGAAATTTGGAAAAAAGCCAGGCCTTACAGCACAAATAAAGTAAAAATTACAAAAAATAAAAATAATTGAAAATTAAAGGATGTCCCCCAAACATACATACTTGACGCCAATTGAGATATTTTTTTTTTTTATATAATGGTACGGAACCCTTCGTGCGCGAATCCGCACGACTCGCATTTGGCCGGTTTCTTTTGTAATTGTGGACATTGCTCCAGTGAACTTGTAAATTCGTTTTTTGATTTTGAGGTTTCTTCAATCCAAGACGGACTGCCTCTTTGGTCAGTAGTCGCAAGCGTGACTGCTCAGCATGAAGTGCTGGGTCCGATTCCCAGAAGGGACAAAGTGTTATTGGCATTTACCATCAGGAATTTCTCGGTTGCAGCCATTTTCGTGCCCGTATTACATGGCACTTGAACATACTGCCGAAATATGGCTGTACTGTTAGATACACCTCTGCCTGCCTAACCCCCCGGGGTAACAGGCGTGATTTTATGTTGTATACATATACAACGTGTAACAGAATAAACGCAAGACCTCTTAAGGGGTCATTGTACTCATCATTATGAACAACTTTCACTATGGGACCAACACTGAAATTGTGAAAAAAAAAATCGACTGCCCCATACATTTCTATGCGCATAACTCGACAAAATGTACTGAACAGCTGATTTTTTTTTCGCGATTTCGGGTTTGGTCCCATAGTGAAAGTTGTTCATAATGATGAGTACAATGACCCCTTAAGAGGTCTTGCGTTTATTCTGTTACACGTTGTATAAATGGTGTAACAAGACCGTTAACGAAGCCGAAAGGCACTTGTTCTCCCCGTCACATCATTGCAATTTTTTTTTTCTAGACCATACCTGGGAACCTTCTAGTTACGGAGATTTTGGGGGTCAAAGTTCCAACTTTTTCACAAGTAGGTACTTTTTTTAAATACTTTTTTGTTTTTAACGTATTTTTTTTCCTGCAAACACCTCCACGACCCCCGTACTATTCAATTAATCCAAGCACAATGTTTTGATTCCGTTACATTTAGTCCCACGGTGAAACGTGATTTTTCACCCCAAAAAAAAAGTCGTTTACCAATAATAATGTTTGCGTAAAGTTACATAGTTTGATGTACTATAAATACTATAATGCTTAGTTGACGGCTTCATTAAGGGTCTTTTTACAACCTGTATGTGTGTATACCTACCAAATGCCGTTACCCCACATAACACTTACATCACGTAAATCTTAATGATTTACCCAAACAGTAAGAGTGTTACTAATTCTTACGCACAAACTGTTCGAATTCAAGTGCAGTGCAATTATCAAGGGAAAGTTGAGACGCGAGTATTTTCCGAGATCATAATGCGCTGGCCGTGACTACAGCTACTTTTTCGACTTAAAATGTTGGTAATTCATTGGGTAAAGATACATACTTCTTCTTCTTTATCGTGTGGTTAGTGCCTAAACAGGGGCTTTAGTCTGCTATTGCAATAGTGTCAGAATGGTCTATCATTGATTTAATAAGGCCCCTAGCGCACGGCGTATTGAAGCGCGTTCGAAACTCGTTTGACGTGCGTACAAAGGGTAATTCGTCTGCGCGGGGCCTTATTAAATCAATGATAGACCATTCTGACACTATTGTAATAGCAGACTAAGGCCCCTGGTGTCAGAGTTTTTATGCCGCCCATGGGGCTCTGACTTGGCTTTACGAAATATCTCTCAGGCTCAAACAATTTATCACTTACGGGATATGTTCCGTGATTGTTCAAATATCGGGAGCTCAAAATAATGAACAATCACGGAAGATATCCCATAAGTGACAGTGTAAGTTTAGTCTGTTGTAAATCGTGAAAGCTAAAAGCAGTGTTTGAGCGTTCGTTGGTCTAGTGGTCGCAAGCGCAACTACTGAGCATGAGGTCCTAGTTCGATTCCCAGGTCGGGAAAAGTGTTATTGGGTTTTTCCTATCAGAAATTTCTCAGTAGCTGCCACGGAGCCTGGACTTAGTCCCGTTTGATGGCCATAGGCTCGCCCACTATTTAACTGGCGAAATGTGGGTGTACTATTAGGACACCTGTGCCCAACCCTTGGAGGATTACATGCGTGATGTTATGTTATATTTTACCCAAAAACATCATTAATAAATAAATAAATAAATATCGCTGGACATTACACACAGCGCCATCTAGGTGCCACACTAAGCAACGAAGCTTGTGTCGTGGACACCAGATAGTTGATACTACTACATAGATACTTTTTTTGTTTATAAATACATACTTATTATACATATAAACATCCATGACTCGGAAACAAATGTCCATGCTCATCACACAAACATTTGCTCCTACCGGGATTCGAACCCGGGACCCTAAGAACGTAAGGCAGCCTCGCAACCGCTGCGCCATTCGGGTCGTCAATACTTTGTATTTTACGATCCAACGTGAGAAATGCAAGTAGAACTGAATTCCTTATTGCGCTATAGCACGACAGCATCAATTAAGGCCGCTCGTGCTGCCAACTGCTGATTGCTTTGCGACATCTTATTGTTGAAGGGACGTTGTTTCACGACCATGTGTGTGAGTTGCAAAATGAGGAAGATTGTTTGTTGAGAAACTGGGGTTTTGTATCTTCTTTAACATGTTCATATGGAATAGGACATTCTAGTATCTAAAACTATTCTGTGGCATTACTGGCATTGCAAATATAAATCGCGCCAGTAACAAGTATGGAGTTACAGAATTACAATAATTAAAATCATAAATACAGCCTTCCAAGTTTATATAACCCCATTCAATAGCCACTCTCACTCTCAGAAAAAGTCACTCTTTGGTATTATATGAACTTGGAGCGTTTTATTGATGATTTGAATGATTATAATTCTGTAACTCCATACGTGTTACTGGCGCGATTCATATTTTCATCAACATACAACCTGACACTGACCTGCAAATTGCAATAAACGTAAGAACATTTAAATTTCGCGGGCTACCCTTGCGCATCCACCTTAAGTTATAAATGCATAGTTTTAAGCTAACATGAGAAACGACTTAAAGTTTTAGATATCCATGCGTGTATGCTCGCACTCAGATCAACGAACCTTGCTCCTTAGAAAAAAGCTTTTAATTCGGTTCCCCAGTAACGAAACAATTTAATTATGAGAATTAAGTTTTTTAGAAGTTTGTATTGTTAAAACATTGAGCTTTCGCAATGAGTAATTTTTTTGGCTGACTTACGCAATCTTAATTGGAGATGTAGTGTTGGTTTACCTGTAATTAAACAAATATTTTGTTAATAAAATAGGAAGTTGCTTCATCATCATCAATCAACTATGTAAAAACACATTCTAGTTGAAAAACAAATTAAAAGAGAATTATATTCAACCGGTAAACAAGAATACCATCGTTCAGAAGAGACCGAATGTAAATTTATCATTACCAGCCTTGCCTTTTCCGAAAGAGTATTTATACTTACGCATCCATTTAGATGTTGCCCAGTGTTCTTGAAAACGGACATCAGTCCATTTAACTCAATGATTAAGATTTAACCTATAATTACAGACTAGTATAATACGTAGTAGCTAGTTGCGTAGATACAATCTATACTAATATTATAATGAGGTAAAGTTCGTGAGTTTGTGGATCTACTGAAACGATTTGGAAATTCTTTCACTGAAAGGAAGCTACATTATCCCCGAGTGCCGTAAGCTATATTTACAACGTGCCCGTGGGATAATTTCCGAACAAAATGCGAACGAAGCCGCGGGCAACAGCTAGTTAAATATAAAAAAAAACACGTTATAATTGAAGAACAAAGTTAATAGAGGATTGTAAACTGGTAAACACGAATACCATCGTTCAGAAGAGACCGAATCCAAATTCACCATTATCAGCCTTGCCTTTTCTGAAAGAGTACTTTTACTTACGCATCCATTTAGATGTTGGCCAGTGTTCTTGAAAACGAACATCAGTCCATTTAACTCAATTATTAAGATTTAACCTATAATTACAGACGTATACGTATATATATATACGTAGTAGCTAGTTGCGTAGACACAATACAATCTACGAGTATACTATTCGTATCACTACATAGTATAAAACAAAGTCGCTTCCCGCTGCATGTCTCTATGTATGCTCAGATCTTTAAAACTACGCAATGGATTTTGATGCGGTTTTTTTAATAGATAGAATGATTCAGGAGGAAGGTTTCCATGTATTACATGGCACCCGTGCGAAGCCGGTGCGGGTCGCTAGTAATATAATAAAGAGGTAAAATTTGGGAGTTTGTAGGAGGTACTCTCTGGATGTACTAAACCGATTTTGAAAAATATTTTATTTATTTTATTTTATATTATCCCCGAGTGCCAAAGGCTATATTTACAACGTGCCCGTGGCATAATTTCCGACCAAAACGTGAGCGAAGCCGCGGGCAACAGCTTGTATGTTATAAAGCGGAACTATAAACTTGATTCAAAAGAAATCAAGAACAAAGCGGCGTCCTTGTGGAACAAAGAAGTACTTCGATTGTATCTATAAATTACTAAAATTGCTCATAAGTTTTGTTATTGTTCAAGTGCCTATTTATTTTGTAAATTGCTGGGTATAGTTTTATACTGTTCGATTCATTTTGGAAGAACAGGAAGCAAATGTAAATGTCAAAATGTTTAATTTTGACATTTTCAATCTAACGCTGCACATCGTACTCGTACATGCGGTCAGAAACAATTTAGCTGATGCTGTGGTAGAAATAATATTGGTCAGGGAGCAAAAAGGTAGCTGGTCTGACTGCCCAGGGTATCTATGTATTCATGTGGCATTCGCTTCAAGAGTATTTGTTTTGACGACCCGAATGGCGCAGCGGTTGTGAGGCTGGCTTACGTTCTTAAAGTCCCGGGTTCGAATCCCGGTACGAGCATATGTTTGTGTGATGAGCACGGACATTTGTTTCCGAGTCATGGATGTTTATATGTATAATAAGTATGTATTTACAAACAAAAAAGTATCTATGTAGTAGTATCAACTATCTGGTGTAAACGACACAAGCCTCGTTGCTTAGTGTGGCACCTAGCTGGCGCTGTGTGTAATGTTCAGCGATATTTATTTATTTATTTAACTATGACGACTTTCAACAAGGTTGGTTTACGCTTTTCTGTATGTCTTCTTACGTTACGGTCGTTTACTGCTAAACAGGGTATGCCCATAACCAATATATCCTACTAATATTATAAATACGAAAGTTATGGAAGATGTATGGATGCGTAGATGTTTGTTACTCTTTTACGCAAAAACGACCAACCAGATTTGAATGAAATTTGGTGCACAGATAGTTTATGACCTGAATAACCACATAAGATACTTTTTGTCCCGGTTGTACGGTCCCGTGGTACACGCGGGCGAAGCCGCGGGCATAAGCTAGAACTATGGAGTTCTAGCTTATGCCTGCTAGCAAAGCTGTTCTTATAACCAGACTTGGATTACTGTAATGACGAACCTGTTTTTCTTTGATATTAAAGATCAGATAGATTGTAGGACTTATAGCACCGGATTACTATCGATCTTAGCTATGCTAGTCTACCAGAGAGTTGGCCGCCTTACGCAATCCCTTCGACCGACCAAAAGTATTTCCGAAAATCCACGATTCCATTTAACTCCAATGATCTAAGATGACACAAAAAACGTCAGCCAATACCTTAAGCTTCACAGCATCCATATTTAATAGTCACGATCTCCAGTAACAGTTAGTTAATCTGCGGTCGTGCTGGGAACAGGCTTATCTTTAACTGTTGCGTTAACTGCGAGCGGCTAACTGTTAGTTCATTTTGACGATAAAAAGTTGAGCTTTGTAATGTGTTATGTCATAGATGAAGATGGTTTAAGATAGGTTGTGTTAGTCGTGACGTGCTTAATAAAATTAAACAAAGATTTAATCAAGATTACGATTTATAATCTTTCTGTTGTTTTGTCTGTCACGTGATCTATCTTGCAAGACACTTTTGCAAATTTTGAACGATGAAGAGTCTAGGTATTCAGACTTGGCAGTTTTAGGTGCTTAAAAATAAGGCTGCAGTCTTTTAAGCCTAGCCCCTAACTCTCCATCTACTCCACTCAAGAAAAGAGAAAGTGAGACCACATTTTTGTTCTTCAACGTCCCGTTGTCTCGATTTAACCCAATCATTTTCTTCCTTCTTATTCCTTTAAGTACCTATGTCTCTTACAGCTGCTATCCAAAGTTCTTTTCTGAAAGAGGATATATTAAAACCGGTCATGTGCGAGTCGGACTCGTGCATGAAGGGTTCCGCTCATCTTAGTAGGAGAGCCCCTTAATTTTTAATTCGTCTTTAATTTTTTTTTGTTATAGCGGCATAAGAAATACACACTCTTTGAAAATTTCAACTAACTTCCTACTATTTTATTATTCCTTAGCCCGCTGACAGACAGACGGACGGAGACTTAGTAGCTTAGTGGATTAATAGTGGTCTCGTTGGTTACTCTTCGGGTACGAACTCTTAAAAACTATTTCTTCCTATTTCTTCGACTATTCCCTCTAACTCTAAAATACACTCTCTTTTCTTTTCGACCATTCGTCACATGAACTACGTCACTCAATACAAAGCGCACGTGTAACACGTCACCGTCGTATATCTTCGACATTAAGTGCCGATCGATAGCGCTATCGACTAACAATACGGCTACAATCACGCACAAACAGTATTGTTCGATTTTCTGTGTTTTTGTTGCGGTGTTTACAGCTGGGAAGTTGTGGTTTAGCAGAAGGTTGAGTTTTCTCAAGATCCATGGCAAAATTTAACTGATGAGATGTACTTTCAACGTCATCAACGAGGAAAACTTGTTCAGGTGGAGATTCAAACATGACTTAGCCCTGGAGTATGCATGTTATCCCACAAACGGTGGTACACTTATATTGTGTGTACCTGTCTCTGTTGTCTGTGCGTTACAAGAACTGGTGGACGCTGCTGAAAGTGCCAAAATCATCAATATCATCATCATATGCCTAGAGTTTCTCAACTATATTGGGATCGGCTTCCAGTCTAACCGGATTTAGCTAAATACCAGTATTTTACATGAAGTGACTGCCTATCTGACCTCCACAACCCAATGGACGCTACCAAAAGCGCCAAAATCATTGCTAAATTACGGACTGCATCAATCTAGACTGCCATCGACATCAAAAAAGAGGATCATCAACATCATAGATGGTTAAATGATAAAATTATGAACCAATCGAATTTCCGTAGAAAAAAAGAATGCTCTGCAATCTTTGGCGTGATGATATTTGTTTATCATTCCAACGACGATGTATTAATAACAGCGTAAAGGAAATAAGCATATTATTTCATGAACTTGTTGATGAAAATGTTCACCAACTAAAAATGCAAAGCCTACGCATACTTGTTTGTCATAACAAGTAACATTGAGCAAAAATATTGCTGGAAAAAAAATACTTTTGGCCTTAAAAATCCTGCATCATAACATAACGCCTGTAATTCCTGAAGAATAAGTCAGAGGTGTACCTAATAGTACACCCACATTTCGCAATAGCACTAAAAGTATAAAACTTACAATAGTAACCACTATTGTAAGTTTTAGATTCTAGGACAAGGAACTTTTAGGGTTTTAAAATTAATTGTATTGTTTCTACTGTTGACTTTTCGGGGTCAACGGAAGAAAATACATAGTGATTTATGATAGTAGGCCATTACTTACTATTAATTTAGGGCCACGCTAGGCTGGCCCCATTTAGGGTCTTTCAAGAAGCTTCCTCACATTTCCTAATATAACTTCACGCTTATAATCCCCGAAGGTTAGGCAGAGGTGTACCTAATAGTACACCCACAATTCACCAGTTATGTTTAAGTCCCATGTTATAGGGGGCGAGCCTATTGCCATCAACCGGGGATAAACAAGACTCCGTGGCTGCTATTGAGATATTCCCGATGCAAAAAGTTCAACAAAACTTTGCCCGACCCGGGAATCGAACCCAGGAGCTTATGCTTAGCAGTCGCGCTTGCGGCCACTAGACCAAAGAGATAGTCAACGTTTTCCATGATTCAATTCCTCCTACAATACGCAATCATTAGATCCTTTCATAATCACAAAAACATGTAAGTTTTTCACAGAATATCCTAAGGAAGCTGCGTACCGTAGGCACCGGATGAGAAAGCCTTTGATATATGGGCACCGGCGGTAATCACGGGCTAATAGTTAGTTTCTAGATAAACGCTTCGTTAGCTGCATTTTTTAAAGCGGGTTGTGAAGGCGGTTTCTTTGTATTTTAGAAAGAAAAGTGAAAATGTTGGGTGATAATTGTTTAAACCGCTTTTCATTTATTACAAGTGACAATTAAAAGACCGTCTTACCAAGGGGTACTGTATTACCCAATACTAACTTGGTTGTGGGGGTCAGATAGGCAGTCGCTCCATAGAAAATACTGGTATTCAGCTGCAGCCGGTAAGACTGGAAGCCGAATCCAATGAATTTGAGAAAAAGGCTAGGCAGATGATGACTTTTGCCGAATGATTCGCATAGGAACTGTTCACATTATTTTTTTCAAGTAACATATTACTGAAAATTAGTATGTCGTATGTTTGTATGAATGAGGATGTCCCGGTTAAAGAAAAGAGGCAGGCTGAGCAAGAGAACTAACACAAAGATGGCAGGTAATGAAGAACGGGAGAAATCTAGGTACCCAAATAGAATAAGGGCAGGGAACGATTATAAATAAAAGCAAAACTTATCTTATTGAACCTAACTACTTCTTAATGATTGATGAAGTGGATTAAACAAAAAATCTACTATTGTTTGCGTATTAAATGCACAATAGGTTAACCCGATATTGTTTTAAGCACAATCTAGAATCTCAGGAACTAAATAATAGTACTTCGATAAGGGACCAAGGCATTCTTTGGTACTACTCCAGGCTTTCCTGAATGCAACAGACACATCAATCTACATTATACATAGAGCAGTGTTGATATTGAGTAACATTGTCTGTTTTGTGCCTTATTTGCAGTTGTGACAGAAACACATACATAAAATTACACAATGATGGATGAACTAGCAAAGTAAGCTTGATATATTACGTTATTGGTCAAAGTGTGAACAGTCGTTAGTCACACTCGCTTTTTCATGAGTTGTTGAATGACACATTTTGAGTAAGCAACCGCGGTAAATTGTTACACAAAGGCTTTAGTGAGAAACGAGCTTCTAAGAAAATATGTGTTGTGACTTGTATGCGAACTACGAAAAGGTCAGAGGTGATCATGAAGGCTGTTGGAGGCAGTCTTCATGATCGCGTCTGACCATACGCTCGCTATAACAACAACATCCATTTATTTTCAGGCTTCTTTGGCCCATAGATATATACCTTACATACTAACATACATAGGTACATATGATAAAATACAAATTGTGTTAGTAAATAGAACCTTAAAACTATGTTAGTAACACTTCACTTGTGCACTATGTCTTTGTGCGTTCGGGTGGCACTTGCCCGTGGAAGCGACGGAACACCTCTCCTTGCGGCCAAAAGTCCTCCTCCAAGACGAGGTGCAGATAACACGTTGGTATACGCACCACGAACGCCTTAAAGTTGACGTTGCGGCGCGACTCAAGCAGCTGCACTTTCGCCACGTACTTGGTCTTCCGACGCACGTACTCCATGATGTCCTCCGCCGTAGTGGTGTAGTGTAGGCGGGAGATGTACACCGGAGTGTTCGGCTTCGCGGCGCGCTACGCTCTGAACCTTTCGGAAGAACATCACCATCACCTTTCCTAGCCTTTTCCCAGCTATGTCGGGGTCGGCTTCCAAAACATCACCAAAAATGTCAGTGTATTCTTTTTTTTTAACGGCCACCATGGCTCACGTACAATGATCCACTTTAAGGACTAAGTGCGGAAACCAAACCCTTAACGTAGAACATAGAACAGTGTATTCTTCTTTCACGTACTTATCATCCACAATATCATCTTCGCTTGTTACTTGGGATCTGTGCAACACATTTTTCCTCCATTCTCCTCTGTCAACCGTCACGCTATCATTTACTTCATATCATTCCTCACACAATCTATCCACCGTTTCCTTGGTCATCCTCTCCCTCTCCATCCATTAACAATTTATATGCATCACTCTTTTTCTTTTTTTCACTCGATTCATCCCTCCTCATCACATGTCCTTCTCATCATCCTTAACATCCTTACCTAAATCATCGAGCTACATAACACAGACACTAGGCAGGCGTACAGACACTATTGCATAGAATTACGCAAGACTAGCCAATTGATATCGCATTACGGACATCGCCGTCACTGGCGGATAGTGTTGCTTAGGCTGCATAGCGCGTACGCCTAGGGATTTCGATTTCAACGTTGGTAAGGTATTCGTACGCAAAATACGTGCTTTGGACGTGGAGTAGCGGACACCAGCCAGTTATAAAAGGTGTGAACACTGAACAGAAAGGAATGGGTGGAAAATCAAACATAACTTAAATCATCAAACATAATTTAATCAACGATAACTTTCCTTCATGCAGTGTGAGGAATTGACTTGGTGACATTGATTTAATTCAATCTTAGTATTTTCTAATCCTCTTATTATATTTTTACTGATACATGATTTACGACTGCAATTTGTGTTACTGTCAATCTAACTTTTTGTTCTAAATAATAATTTTTTTAGGCTGGTTTTGTGTAAAGGAGGAATATTATGTGCTATTTTAAATAGGTGCACTAGACAAAGTTGAGGCATCTCTCTCTGTCTACCCTTTCAAATTTTGCAGGCAGGATGTATTTTCCGAAAATACCCGAGCAAAGCCGAAGCAGTAGACTTGTTTCTTCAATTACTTTAACACTCAATGAATCACGTGATTGGACTATCGGATGTTATTTACATTTTATTTTCATTACCGAAACACGTGTTTTGAATACTTTGAACTTTCCAAACGTTCATTGGTTTATTTTAAAATTGCAATTATACAAACACGGGTATGGTATAAAAGAGAATTTGCTTTGATTAAGAGAAGAGCTTTGATTCTCCAAATATCCACGACTAGGTATAGTTTCTGTCCGCGTCTATCAGATATGTGCGATGATAATTACGTAAGGGTGTGAAACAGGCCATAAAACTGAAAAACTTGGGACTGGGTGGGACTTACATCGTTTTTTTTTGCTAGCCTCTCAAATGTTCCACCGCTGGGCCAAGGACTGACCTTTCTGCTGCCAAACCTCTATGATGCGCGATATCTGGCCATATTTGCCCCGCAAATAAGACCACATCGTCACACCACCTTCGCCGTGGTCTACCTCGACAGCGATTTCGTCAGGCGTCCAATCAGTAACGATCTTTGCCCACCTCTCCGGGTGCACTCGCGCCACGTGGCCAGCCCACTCTTACTTTAGCTTGGCTGTTTGTTCTATTCTACGAGTGTTATGCACTTCTATAAGTGACAAATTCACTATAACTAAAATAGTTTGTGATTTATGTTTATGTATGTTTTAGTGAGTAAGTCGCTGAAGTGCCATTTAAATAAATAAATACATTTTGTATAAGATAGCTGATTATTTTTTATACATGACGCGTAGAAAAAGAAAGAAAATAGTTGTTTTAATATTTGTAAACAGTAATTTACGTCTAAAAGCTAGTCACTAAACTCAGAAAGGAAACTAGAATACTGAACACAACTACATTATTAGGTACTCGGTTATTTAAACATTCCCGCAAAAGTGTCGATAGTCGGTTAGAAATAAGGTATCAAAGTAACGAAGCAATTTACTTCTCAATAATGATTGCGATACTGCTGTTAATTTCATAGACTTTGATTTATTTTCATTGTGACTGCAATGTTTGCCTGGGTTTATTTAAATATCATTTTGTTTATACGAAACTGACTGTGAAAGAGATAGGTACTTCGGGAACGTACAGGTGGCCTACCATGACGTCTATAAAGCAGGAGTAATTCCAGTGTGGGAAAGAGATGGCGCCGTAGACGTCATAGTATCCTTTGTTCGTGAAAAATATGAAACAATTCCGATTTTTCTGGTGGCTCTGTTTTATGGTGGCTCAGAGGTATACAGAACCCAACGTAGGTAAGAGTTATAAGAAACTACCTAAACTTAGTTTGGTAGGCAAAAGTTCCCATTATCCGTTGGAACGGGCTCAGAAAAAGAAGTAAGAAACTAGGAACATATCTTTTCTGGTTAAGTTGTTGTTCTACGGAATAATGTCTACAAATGTGATTAAAGGATGAATTAAATCTATCAATTCTGTAAATTAAAATAATGATTAAGTACTGCGTGTTCATTTTACTCGGAATACATTTCAGACTGATTATATTTGTATTGAATTGAATACGATCTGATTCAATTCCGATTGTGTGTCGACTGTAGTCTTGTGTAGTTCGCGAACGAACTAGTTCGTAAGAGCGCTCCCACAGATGAACTACGCGAACTAGTTCCGTCATTCCCCGCTCCATAGTTCGTTAGTTCGTGACCGAATGAGCAAGGGTGGCGTCAACCGAACTAGAGTCGTTACTCAACTCGCTCACTGCAAATCCGCGTCTCGTTCAGTTATTTAGTATATTGTTAAATGTGTTATGCAAAAACAAGTTGTTTCGTAAAGATACAATTAAGAATATAATTGTGTTCAAAACAGGCGTTCAAAATGATTTCATCAAAACAGCAATTCATATTCTTGTCGCGCGTGCCCGTGCAGGAGCATTATCAAAACGAGCGCGAACGATCTGCCTTCGGCCTTCCTCGGCTCTGACTGATTCGGGCTGGGAGTGGGAGCGGACGAACTAGAAGAGCGAACTAGTTCGTTTAGGAGCGGCGAACGAAATTGAGCGATCTCCGTCGCGAACTATTATCCGCAAGACTAGTCGACTGAGTTGATAACTGATATCTCAGACATGGTTAAGACGAAGAGAAATTGAAAGTAAGGGATACACTGCCAGTTTCTGTGGTTAAGTTTTAAGTTACCAGATGGTGGATACTACCACACAAGTGCACAAAATCTATGTTTTTATGTACAAATCTTTGAAAGCTTAAACCTTCGAGACTACGAGTATATACATGAATTTTGAAGTGGTATTAATCATTCTTGAGAGCATTTATTCCTATTGAAAGTGGTCGAGTGGTCGCAAGCACGACTGCTGAGCATGAGGTCCAGGGTTCGATCCCCGGGCCGGGCAAAGTGCTATTGGGTTTTTCTATCAGGAGCGGCCACGGAGCCTGGATTCGTGACCGGTTGATGGCACTAGGCTTGCTCCTATTACATGGGAATTAAACTTAACTGGCGAAATGTGGGTGTACTAAAAGGAACACCTCTGTCTAACCCTACGGGGATGGCAGGCGTGATTTTAAGTTTATTCCTACATAATTTAAATATAACACAGAAAACTTAGGATTTTGGCATGACGTCATTGCACCCGTGTGAAAATAAAATACATTAGCTACATCCATTCATCAATCAACACTAATAGGTAATACCTATTAATAAAATACCATAATTCAAGACTACGACATTGGCAATGGTACCTATTACATGTCCAGTTTATGATGTCTACAAGATGTAGCCCGATAAACAGCGCATGCGACGTATTCGAGTGAAAGCTTCACAAGCAGTTGGTACGTTATAAATGCGCTTTCCTAGAGCTTTTATCAGACTGATAACTTTTACTATTTTAGGGTAAAGTATTCATTTGTGATTTTCCTATTTTGCCCCTATTCATCCTATTCATCCCTGATTTTCCTATTTTTCCCCCTATTCCTTCCCTATTTTTGTGTTCGTGAGGTGGCCAATTTCAGGAGGGATCTGATTGTGGCTATGTATTTGGACTGAAGCCTAATAACCTAATCTATCTTTAGTGTATTTCTGAAATTTTTCGTCCAAACTCTTTCTACAGCAACTTTTGATCACAATATTGCTGCAGAGAAATTAGATGGTTAATTCAGTCAAAATACACAAAATATTCTAAAGTATGACCACTTTATGTGTGCAGTTCAAGGTAGCGTGGTTTGTCAAGAAAATTTGCATCGATATGTCAAACTTGGTGCATTTATTTTAGTTGTGCGTTTTCCCGCCTGCACAGATAAGTTGGTTGAAGTTTATGCAGGCAAGACAAGACAAAAAGCTGACTGGAACTTTAACATTGCTCCTATCAGGGTAACAGGCACTCATTAACGCTAATTGAAAAAAAACACTCATTACAGTACTTACAGATTATCGTTCTTTCAGCATCAGATTGCCAAAACCCTTTGCCCTTGGGAAGAAACAAAAAAAAAACAAACGAAATGAAACATCACACTCTAATTCATAGCGCAGCCTTCACGACTATGTAGGTCAGCCTGTGATCGAGTCGACGCCGTCTATCTGAACCACTGGGCAGAGAAGATGCAGTAGGTTCATTTTGAGGTTTTGGTCCTTTGGTACGACAAAGACTAACCAATCAAGGTTAGTTTTTGTCATACCAAAGGACCAAAATGAGTTCTAAATTATTTGGGGATTTCATATCATAAGTATCATAGTATTTTTTTGCAAAATATTACAAGCGCTATCATAGATTGGAATAATATACGAGTATATTTATTACTATTATAGATTATAGATTTGTAGTTTGTAAATAATGTAAATATCTTGATTGAAATAAATCTAATCTAATCTACTTAAGTAAAAAAAGAAGTATATTCTTAATATTAATAAATATTGTGTCATATAGAATCACTGGCAAATGACATTCATCATCATTCATCATGTTCCTGCCCTTATCCCAACTTATTTGGGGTCGGCGCAGCACACACATACATTGTACATTATGATAACTTATTTTTTATAAGAGCTAAAATTAAGTACTTCCAAACCTAAAAATACAATCGAAAGCACATTTACAACCTACGTGGCAGTCAGTAAGCTAATAAAACTGTTGCATAAAGCAAAATAAAAAGGACGGTATTGAAACAGGATACATAATGTGAATGTCAAGTATGTAAAGCGAAGTGTTAAAAGGTTGCAAAACTTTATAAAAATGTGCAAAAATCACTTCCTTTCTGAATCATACATAATTGCGTTCTTGATTAAACAAAAATACGTTTTATGTTCTTGCTAATGGTCTCGAGTACTCAACTTACACTTATTTAACTCGCACTTATTCAATTTAATGAGTTAAAACTAGTACGAGAAGCTAGCCAGGTTAAAATATCTGTCAAGGATGTGGTATTAAAATAGTACTAAAACATGCGTATAGTACATTGTCATTCTCGATTCAGAGAAGGTATTCTTTCTTTCTTTCGTTCCTAAATTAATTAGTATGTGTCACCCTTTTTAAAACAGCAGCAGAATGACTAAATTGAATACTTCCTGAAACATTTAGATACGATGCATCGTAAAGTTATAGAAAAGAACTTTACTATGATATAGTTTAATTGTACTTAACAAAATGTTGTGTACACTTTTAATTGGTACCTACATAAGAACCCTAACCTGTGAACGTTTAATTTCTGTTAGTTTACCTATTTTAAATAAATAAACTTATGAGAACTAAGCAACGGATTCCAGATTTTTCGAGGACATTCTAACCTTCTATCTTCAACCTACATAGTAACAAATAGCATCTAGCATCGTATATAGGTCTTAAACCGACTTTTATTACCGTCTACATAGGATATAGACTTCCCAACATGTTTTTTACGACCAATAGGATACATGACCAGTCTGACATGTCCGTTGGCTGTCACTAACTGTAATTTGATTCCATTTGGATCTGTTACATGGTTTTTGTGATGTGTTGAAAGGAAGCACTAAGACCGGTAAATACTGTGATGAATTAATTGCAATTTGCTAACTAAAATTAGAAATAACGGATATTGAGGTGTTCTTCCTATGAATTTTATGAGGACATCCGTAGACGAACTAAGGTCGTCGACATAGCCCAGCGGATAAGCAAGCTGAAGTGGCAATGGGCAGCCCTCATAGCGCGAAGATCAGACGCCCGATGGGGCAAACAGATACTGGAGTGGAGACCACGCATTGGAAAGCGCAGCGTGGGACGGCCACCTGCCAGATGGACCGACGACCTTGCTAAAGTTGCAGGGAGTCGCTGGATGCAGGTGGCATTGGACCGGACATATTGGAAATCGATTGGGGAGGCCTATGTTCAGCAGTGTTCAGATGATGAGGTGTTTTTCCTTAGTAGCAAGATGGCGATACTAAGTGGTTTAGATGAGAAAAGTTCTGTTCTTCACCAAAACAAATTGCGTGTAGCCAAACAACCTTAGCTTTTGTAAACCTATAAAGGAGTAATTTTACATTGTAATCAGTTTATTCATTATTATAACTTACTTTTCACATTTTTAGGGTCCCACGGGACCCTATTAAATAGCATTAAACAAATAATAATAGCAAAAAATAAAGAAGGCTCCCTACTACGATGGTCTGAAACCCTCCATGCGCGAGTCCGAACGCAGATGGCCGGTTTTTTTTTAAAAGAATGAAAGAAAAAAAAAATATACAAATAAAAAATAGTAGCCCACCGGTATTGGGAACAGGGTCCAAGCTACCGGCAGTCTCCGGCAGGGCTCCAGAGAAAGGGATATCCTAACAATACCAGCAAATACCCGGAGATAATAGCGTGACGGATTGATTCGCCCGGACATTTGAATCATTATTAATAACTTTTACATTGGGACAAAACCTGAAATCGCATAAAAATAAGCTGTTCCATTTTAAATCCAACAAGATATTTCTGAAACGAGACTTAAATTTTTGCAGATATTTCAGGATTTTATGAAATCTATATTAAACTTAAGACCAAAAAACTGAATATAAATTCACTCCATGTATTTAATTCATGATAACCACTTAATAGTTCCTACTAACAGATCAAGAATAAATTAATAACAAGGCAACCGCCCCAATTATGCTACACGCATCAGACTAGAATCAAGATAAATACCAAAGCAATTATATGTAAAATATAATTGGTTGTACATTCCTTGTAAATGTAGTAGTAGATAAAGTGAAGGGCTGACATTTGTGGCAGCTACCTCAGTGACTGGTCACCTGTTTATGAGAATATTATGACCTATTCTTGAGAAGAACGTTCACTAGCGGGTTCCCAACATGGGGTTGGAATTTGAATGGTCTTTATGTGTCTCATAAATATTTATTGCTACCTATTACGTTAGATGTTATATTAGCTGTGCTATTGCTAAATGACCATCGTTCAATTTCGTGTTTATGTTTTGTTTTCTGTGAAATGGGTTGAATAATAAAATAATCGTAATATGCATGATGAAGAATACATTATCATTCTCTTGCTTTTATCTTGCAGCATCAGCATGTCTTCTACTTCAGTACTTCTCAATTAGTTGTCATCTCAGAAGTCACTGTCATAACTATATCTCACACAGCCCATTTAATGGTCATTTGGTTTTCCTCTTAGAGTCATTCAGTTACACACTCTGATCAATCACAGACTAATTCTGAACAAGAAGCAGTCCTGATTTCAGCTATCGACGTTTTATAGCTGTTTTTACCTGACTGCTATGAAATCTAGGTGCTGTAATGTTTTTCGTTACCTGAGACTGTAATCCCTAGAGAAATCCAGTAATATGAAATACTGTGTGACCTACATGAAACATTTATACTGCTGCTGTAATGTTTTCATCTTTTATATTGGGAGAGACATCTTATTTTACGACTTGAACACAGTCGTTGGCCGCTTCAGCCAATGTTTGATGGGCTATTAAAGTTCGAGTATTTTTATAGGTAGCATCTGTTTGAGTTCAGAATCAATTCTTATTGGAACTGTATCTAACTAAATTACGACCACTAGGACATTTTAAAGCAACCAGTCTTACCAAGGGGTACCGTATTACCCAGTAGCTGGGTTGTGGAGGTCGGATAGGCAGTCGTTTCATGTAAAATACTGGTATTCAGCTGCAATCAGTTGGACTGGAAGCCGACCGGACCATAGTTGGAAAAAGGCTGGATGGAAAAGATGACGAAGGGCATTTTAAAACTAACTAGAGGGCCTGGATAAAGTGACAATCTAGCAACGATACTGAAAAAGTCAAAAATTTATTGACACACACTTTCTGGTTTATGCTAATGACGTTGAAGACAAACGAAACGATTGCCAATAGTCTATAGGTCCTACTGAGAATATTTTTGACAAACAAAATCACCACCTGTGTTTGTTCCAATGTTATTTGGGGTCGGCGCAACACGTTTTTTTCTTCTATTCTCCCTTGCCAATCGTTCCTCACACACCTATCGTTTCTTTGGTATCTGTCTCCCTCTACATCCATCATTATATTCATCACTCTTGTCACATGTGTTGCATCCCTCGTCATCACATGTCCATATCAAGACAGACGCCTCCCTTTCATATTTTCTTTTTCTGTTTTCGGTAAACAAAAGAAAATCACAAAAATTGCTGTCAGTGTTACATTTTCTGCCCCCATTCATTACATAATCAGACCATCAACAATGCTATTTGTTTGTATACAAGCCAGAAAGAGACAAAACATCTTCGCTCTCGTTTGATTGACGGTTCATTGTCGCAATTTTTCGAGAGCACAGTCTGTACATTTCATAACGTGTATTGTCTTTAGAATAAGGATGATATTTGAATGACAAGATGGGAAATAAAGAACTGACAAGACAATGAAACTGGGTTAAGCGAAAGTGATCCGATGACAAGAAAATTGTGGCAGATTTTCGAAATCAGATTATTTTATTATTTTTGGAGACATGAATGCAAGGTCAACTATAATGGATGGTATTATAGCTAGTTAAGACGCTATTGTACTTCAAAATGATGTTTGTGAAGGATGAGACGAAATTATAGAAATCGTGGGAAGTGACAAATGAGAAAAAATTTAGGAAGTTTCGTTTTTAATGTTGTACTGGCGTCGGGGTTTTAGTTTTACTGCAGCTAGACTTGAGATAAAAATGAAATAACAAGCAGTTGATCATAAGTTGTCGTAAGACTCAGAAGGAACACTGCAAACTCTCAAATCAGATGAATTGGTCGTCCAAAACCAGCCAAATAGTGAGACAAAAAGCCAAATCCAAATTGATTGGCTAATGAAGTAATGACAAAGATATCATATCCAAAGTTCATCTTACGACGCTACCGAAAGCGCCAAACTAGTAGCTCAATTCAGCAGTGCAAGTACGTAGGACTCGATTCGATAAATCTGACATTATTCTCGATAAAATGAGTTTTTATCGACTCGAATCGATGTCGCAAGTACGTAACTACTATTTTATCGACCGCTAGATAAACTCTAAAATTTTAACGAAAATGCAAGTACGAAACGACATATTGACAGTTGAGATCGCCTATTTACGCTGTCGAGCTCGGTAATTTATCGACACCTTGTAAAAGTGCGATAGGCTTATTGATAATAATTATAATGGATTCAGGACTTTTGGTTGTATTGCTGGGTGATGAGGAAGAACGGCAGCACCATCACAATGTGATGCGTATTGGGAGGCGACGTCTCAGAGACACGAACAATCCTCTGGAAATTCCAGAAGAAGATTTTGTTCGTCTTTTTCCGGTGACTCGAGAAGTGGCAGTCATTTTAGTAGATGAGATAGAGATGTACAGAGGACACGATCCACTGGACGCCCTGTCCATAATGTGGTATTGTGGTTTTACTGTGCCTACTTCTTAATCTAGAAAAAACAAACCTAACCTAAAATATATATTTTTTATCATGCACTACAATTTTTACCTATTAAAGTTCTTAGGAACCTATTAAAATAACTCGCCCTTTCTAATACCTAGATTTTCTAGTCCAAATACACATTGATTACATACTAAAACTTCATGACTTAGGTTTTGATAGCCGTACGGTTTTATGCAGTTGGGAGCTACCAAAGTTGCATTGGGCAGGAGTACAATCTTGCCTTGGCCAAAAAATTGTGAGCAAGGTTGTGCGAGAACTGTCGAGGGCAATAGTTCGCCACCTCTTCCACACCTACGTGAAGTTCCCAGGTGCAGCTGGAAAAAGAGCCATCGTAGAAGAATTCCAGCTCAAATTTGGAATGCTAGATTGCCTTGGTTGTGTCGATTACACCCATGTTTCAATAATTGAAATATTGTTATTGTAAACACGACCCACTGACCCACTGACAGTAATGTCAACTGTCAACTACAAACTTTTTTTTTGGCAATGGTAAACACGACGATGCTAAGAAAATGGAATATTTTCTGTATTTTTACCAGAATAAAGGATATTTTGGTAAATACTGATAGTTTCTCTAAAATAAACCCTTTAACATTGTTTACAATGCCAAACATCTATGAAAAGCAAGGATTTTCTAAATATCTCGGACATTAGTCGATTTAGTTGTGCCACAGAAATATGTTTTGTCTTTGGACGTCCTCAGTGTTGCCATTTGACAAGCGATCCTTAGCGACTCGATTCGGCCCACGATAAATTTTATCGTCGCGTGTTACGTACTTCCAAATTCGATAACAAGATCGATAAAAATGCAAACCTTAGCGATCTCGATGTCTTATCGATGCAAAGTACGTACTTGCACTGCTGGGCCGACATAATTTAGATTGCCATCGACACGTTGAACAAATCAAATTCCAAGTCCAATTCCGACACAACAGATTACAAGCGACTTATTGCCATAAAAATTAAAATAAATTGCATTAACATTGTTCTCAAAAAGACTCAAAAGGATCAAAAACCAATATTAACTTACTTTTAACCACCCATAATCCAATCCCACATGCACCAAATAGTGAGCCTACGAGTCCACTACCAAACATAATTACACCTTATTCGGCACAGTCGGGTAAACAACCTGTATGACTCACAGAACACAGACTAAATTAACAACAGAAGGTTCACTTCAAACAATAAGCGAAAACAGGCGCACGCATCTTGTGTGTGTGTGTCTTCTTCGCGTGATAGTACAGTCTTGGTGGTAATTTTTAACCGACTTCCAAAAGGAGGAGGTTATCAAGTCATCTGTTTTTTTTTTTTTTTTTGTATGTTCAGCGATATCTTCGCCAATTGTGAACCGATTTCGATGATTCGTTGATTTTTTGTTTGGTAGAATATTGTTTCGCGGTGGTCCTATTTCAAATTTAGTGAAGAATCTGATGCTGATCTTCGGAGATATACTATGGAACTCTTCAAAACTAGACAGAAAATCTGTCGTGATTGCTGCAATCGCTTGGATGTTTATTTTTTAGACAATATTAGAACATAACATAACGCCTGTATGCTCTGAGGGAGTACGCAGATGTGTACAGTACACCCAGATTTCGACAGTTAGGTTAAGTAACGATATAAGTTACATTTTATTGGGGATAAGCCTATTACCATGAAAGGAGTTGTTAACAATGTAAAATAAATGTAAGTATAGCAAATATTTCTGTAGAATATTGCAACTAAAAAAGGAAAAATAAAAAATCTTTTTTGCAAAAAATAAAACCGACTTCAAAAACAAAAAAAAACGTGGAAAAATAAATTTAGCTTCAGAAGTCGGTGGCAAAAAAAATCAATCTAACAAACAAAACTCACCGACTTCTGAAACTAAAGTTCTTTTTCCACGTTTTTTTGTTTTTGAAGTCGGTTTTATTTTTTGTTTCCTTTCAAATTGTCGGAGCACGGGTGTCACTTGAGCCTAGCTGGCGGCCGAGCGGTGAAAACAAATGCCGATCGCAAGTGCTTTCCGAGGCATGAAGGCAACTCGGTACGTAATGGACAATCACCCATCCATAGATCAACCTCGGCAAGCGTTGCTTTACCTTGAAGATCGACCCGTGCTTCTGTTATTATTTAACCCCTTTCGTATGCAGCTGACCTTCTGAACTATTCTGTGAGCACAGAGTTTGTTTCACAGACACATTAATTTGAGAACCAGGTCAGTTAAACCAATCATTCGATACATAACTGTTGTTTTATTGGCAATTTTACACCTGGCTTTTAGAATTTTGTAGTTCATTTAACTTGTCGGTATTTTTTGTATTCTATTCCGGCTATTGATATTTTTGAACTATTTCTGTATCCTGAAAACTTAGACAAGATGAAATTCCATAGTGATAACGATGATGGAAATGTCAAACATGACATAAGGTATCGAAAAGCTTATGTCAATCATTTTGACAGTTGTTGTAGAAATACGAAACGCTTTGCAAGTGGGTAACATTTGTCTTAGTCTGACATTCATTAAAAAGTTTGCAAGAAAGTTTAAAAGGAAATAAATAATTTTACGAAAGTTTTAGAAATCTATCTATCTAAAGTCTAGCTTTAGTATTATCGAAATAATAAAATAAAATGCTAGTCTATGATTCCTTTTATATTATACACAAAGCAACGAAAATGAGCAGCGTTCAGGTAAATTAAAGTTAAAATGGCCATTTTTCTTTGTATAATAATAATTAGAAGGACGTGATTTGTGCACGGTCTAGTTTTAATTTGGTATTGAACTTAGCTTTTTGGTTTGTCTAAAGAAGTTGAGTTCTTTTAGAAATTAGCGACGAGATTAGAATGTTAGTATAGAAACATTAGGGTACCCAATTTAATTACTAAGTAAAAAGTTAATTAGTTATTAACAAAGTATTGGTTATCAATAATCTAGTAACGACACCAATCTTAAAGAGGCCAAGTAAGATGCAAAGTATATCATTCATCATTGATCTAGATCTAGAACTGCTAAATAGTTACATACAGCACACAAACGGCAAACTCAGTTGACAACAAACGAATCAGTCAACTATATCAGGATCTTTATGGGCATTATCGCAAAAAAACTGCTAAAATCCACCAAAAACGGCACACCGCGACCAATCAACCAAAAAACGACTCATGCGCAACCGATTCCTTAATCGATTAATCTAGGCTTATGACAAACGGTACTAGAAACAGATCATCCATGATGACTGCTCACCTAAGAGACTAACGGTTGGCTAGAACATACGCGATCACAGAATAGATAAACACAGAAGATCGGCTTTAAAGAACTAGCGAAAAACACCGCACGTACACAAAGACGCTTACGTACGGCGATCTCAAACAAATGCCGGTTGCAAGTGCGCTTGCACTCGCTGTAAGTACGTAAAGCTTGTCTGTGTGCGTGCGTTTTCGCTCTTTGTATGAAGATAACCTTCTGTTTCTATCTAGTTTGCGTGCGAATGATCCAAAGAAACCAGCACAAGATCGCGTGAGAAGTAAGGATTAAACTTTCGATTTTAGCCGACCGTATTGTTCTGTCTGTTAGTCAGATTGGCACGCAGCATTTGGAGTTCTCTGTTGAATTTCTTTAGAAACCAAGAACCGAATAAGCAGGCTTGACTTTTGCTGAATTGCTAGAAAGAGATTGTGTTTTGAACTGGTGTCTTGAAGGCAGCAGTAGGCAATATCGTCATCATCATCAGCCCAGCCCTTTCCCAACTATGTTAGGGCCGGCTGCCAGTCTAACCAGATAGGAGAAGGAGAAGGAGCGACTGCCTATGTGATTTCCACAACCCAGTTAGTACTGGGTAATACGGTACCCCTCGCAAAGAATGGTTGTCAGTCTTTCGGAGCACTGATTACCTGCAACGAATGTCAAAGATCTACGAATGACAACAATTCTTCAACCAGGTATGTTAATAACAAACAGAAATATGAATAGTGAGGCCTCTACCCATGGAATAAATGTAAAATCTAGCTTAAGTAGTAAGACCCCATTGTGGTTGATAATTTTGCAAAATATAATGTGTGACAGTTACAAAATAGTACTCAGACCAAAATTGAAAACGAATTCGTAAACAAGGATTGTGTTGAAATAATACTAAATATATTAATTTGTAAAAGTTGACCAAACATATTTTCTTATATTGACGGCCTCACCCAAATCTCCATAAAAGAATAACAGTGAATATTTCTTGCAAAAGAAGTATTTACCAATGATGACATCATATATTATGTTGTGGTTATATATGAGAAATCCTTTTTGCATTAATATTTACTTCACGATCTCTTGGATTAGTCATAAATTTATGAAACCTGTTGATGATCGCAATAACCTTCATTGCTTAGCACCTTTGTGAGGTTAGCAATAAAGCCTAGCTAGAGAAATGCTTTAAAATGACACTAAATGAGTAATTGATTATGTCTATTAATGTTCTGTGGGGTTGATTTTAACAGAACATTGATTGTTAGATATCAATGTTCTGTTGCAACCCCACAGAGGAATAAATATGACCACTAACTATTCTATACCTGTTATTGTAACGTTCGTCTATTAGCCTGCTTCTATGTAGCTGTCACTAGTAAATGGAAGATTCTTTAAATCCAAAGGTTCATTCTTTAAAAATGTTCGTAAATAATATAATTTAACAACGTTATCAAGATTGCTGTCCTTGTTTATTACAGACTTGAATAAATTAACTAAGGGTGTATATTCACTGTATTTACCCTAAATGACACTAAATGGGTAATTGATTATGTCTATTTTAAAGAAAATGACATGAATGTTAAGTTAACTAAAGGATAATTGACTCTTCAACTGATTAATAATAAAAACTATTCGAGAAAATCATAGTCATCACCATCAAGGGCAAAAGAAGCGGCTCAGAGTCTACCCTATTCCGAATAAATGTATAGTTGGCGCAAACGTTCATCTGTTTTTTATTGCGAATATTTAATTTGAAATTCTTAAGTCAGTTTTTCCAGTAATCACACACAAGAAGCCTCGAAGTCCTTCAAGTTTCCTTCCACAGTTTGTAAATGTAAGCTTAGTTCAACCAGCTTCTGAATCATTCGTAACTCTTGACTTTGTGCCCACAGCTCCACACGGATGTCTATGACCTCATGTAGTCACAATCGTGATCAAGTGATCATGACGTGAGTCTGAGGGGCAAAACACAAACCTGTGTAGGTAAATGTGATCTCATGTCATGTAGTTTGTAAATTCTTCATTCGTTCATGAATGGGGGAAGGCTACGAACAATTTTACTTACTGGGAAGTTGGTGGGTTACGTCTTATAGCAGGAGAAATTCCAGTGTGGGAAAGAGTCTGTCTCTTACCCACACTGGAATTACTCCTGCTTTAAAACGTCATGGTAGGCCACCTGGGAATCTTCCATCATGTCTTAGAACAGGTATGTAGATATATTTCAATCTGATTTCAGACTTTAGACTTAGAGGGAGAATGAAGAGGCTAAAATACCCATATCGTTCTCCTTATATGATGTTTGAATAATGTTGTCGCTTACAATAATAAAATGGTCGTTGAACAAACGTAGATGACCTGGATAAGGAATACCAAAAAACAGGAAAAAATAAAGAAGTTTAAAAAGCACTGATAGACCAAATAATAATCATGGCTATACATTCAAAATTAAGGACAACAAGAATACTGCAAAATTAAACTACCCAGCTAAGCAAACAATTTTTACAATTTCCACCCATTCCATTATAATTAATGAACTTAAAAGTGTTTACGTCATCCACGAGCCTTGTGTTAAAAGCCTTGCACATACATTACATTAAAGGTATTATAATATTATACAGCCAATCACTGGGTTACTTCAGCTTTGCAATAATATTTTGTAATTATCACTTCATAAATATCAAATGACTGTAATTAGTACCTACTTTGTTCTGACAGTGATGGGCTTGCTGCTGATGGGATATTGAGAAATAAAGATGAGGGCAGTGATATGATACATAAAAGAGAAACAAAAGAAATAGAACAGAACGATTATGACAAAATATTAGGATCCAAAATGAATCAATCTATCCCAAAATTAGCCAAAAAGATGAACCAGGATTAAAGTTTAATTTCAATAAGAGAGAATGTTAAAGACAGCAAAAGAATCAAATTACATACTGCCAGTGACATACCAAATTAAAATGAAACAACGTATACCAATTTATACACTTATTTTTAAGCACACACATTTAAAATTGGAACTGTCAAGAATTAGAACAGAGAATGTCACGTATTCTGATATAATGTAATCATATTCACATGTGTTTCGCTTGCCTCTTCCGATTGCCACACACAATTACAAAAGGTAATACATAAATGTGGTTAGTTAGGGTGATTCATTTTATGATGTAAAGCATTATTTGGCTGAATTTATGTGATGGGTGCCGCATGGTTGACATCATCCTTGAGTCTTCTTGTGGTAACAAATAATTTTGTAATGCTGTATTGACTAGTAGAAAAACTATGAGAAAGAATCAATCGAATCTTCATTTCAGCGTATCAGTCCCTATCACATTTAAACTTTTGATGATTTGTTTTTTCCCTAAGACAGCTACATTTTGAGCTTCGTTATTTATGATAATTCTTTCGAAGATCACCTGGGGGTATTGTCCAGCAATTAGAAAAACATGTGCTACTTTTACTATTTAAATTTTGACTCAAATAAATGGCCAAATAAATAACAGTCATGATCATTCCGAAGTAACCTATCACGAACTAATAGAAAGCTAATTCTGAACACGATCTAATGACATTGAGGACATAGGAGGCTACGTTTAGACACCTATACCGATTTGTGTGAGTGATTGTAAACCAGTCACTTGTGTTTATAGAACACGAGTGCAGCTGAATGGAGATGCAAGATTTCTTTTAAGAGATAAATAAAGACGTTGTATGTAAAATATTAGAAAAAAGTTGCTCTTCAAACACAGGGGGTTATCACGAATTCAGTACAACATTCTGATCCCCCCACTTAGAAATTTTTATCGGTAATTTAGACAAAAAATTGCTGTTTGCTACAGAAGTGCCTAACCTACTGCACTACACGGTTAAAATGTATGAAACAGTCCTGTATTTTTTTATTGTTTGTTTGTTTGACGGTTGAGTCTTTCCAAGGGATTGTGTTACTTAGTATCTAACTAGGTTCTGGGGTCAGATAGGCAGTCGCTCCATGTAAAATTCTGATATTGAGTTGCATCTCGTAAAACTAAAAACTGGCTCAAACTAGGCTGGAGGGTGCTGGTCAGAGAAAATACTTAAATAGAATTTTAGGTTGACACATTATGCTTAAAGCTAAACCTCAATAAAACAAAAGATTAATGAAAATTTGAAACAGTAAAGAAGAAATGCAGGCCGCCCCTAAGACGACTCATTGTCCCAGGTCTTTTCTCCATACAAACGCTCTCGTCTGTTTTCTTTCTGGTTTATGACTACATAACTATGATTTTTTACAGTTAAATAAATATTAACCTTTTCTATGTCCCTGTTTTCCCTTTTGATGATACATAATCTGTATCAGCACTAGAACCTTTACAAAATGCCTATTTGGACCGCTGTCAACACTAGGCAGTGTACAAATTTGACAACTATTAATGAAAAAATAAAAACATAGGGACACAGTGTATTCGAGTATCCTTCTTATTCAGTTTATGAAATAACATTTAAATTGGTCGAATATTCGAGGAGGAAATAGTCGAGTGCCAAACCTCGAATTATGACTTTTTACTAGTCGGATCTGTAGTTGTCCTTATCGCACCAATGTCGAAATCGCGCTCGTTTACCGACAGCGATAGTTTCTTCAAATACCTACCGCATTTTCTCTCAAACCGGATATTTACCATCTTTACTATTTGATTTGAGTTCCTGATATTATGAAACAATTGTATCATCAATCAAAGTTACCTAGTATTACAAAATAGAACCACAAGGTAAAACATGTATTTTACTTTGTGACTAAACCGCAGAATTATGTTCACGTTATAGAACAACTGAACAAGCAAGGCTTATCGATTGAGTGAAATAATGTACGAAACAGCAACCTGGCTCTGAATTATTGACTGGTATAAACCTCACTAGTTATTGTTCTACGCAATACCAGTGTATTCTATTCCAACTGTGCATACAATGGATGTATGACGTTATAGAAAGTGAGAAGTATAAAACACAAGGAGGTTTAGTTTCCATTGTAGGAAATGAGATACTTCCTATCTTACACAAATGTCACAATATTGTAGAGTTCAACCTAAACTCACTCGTGTAGGTTAAAAATTATCCTACGCGAACGTACGACTGAGATAAAATGAATCCTACGTCCTAAACCAGGTCATGGTCTATCCGCGTATAATATTTAAAAAGGTTACAGAGTGGCTGAGTCAATATCACATTTAATATGCAAGGTGGAAAGGGCTCCGACGCACAGTTACCATGTATTCGGAGCGACTGTCTAATCGACCTCCACAACCTCGTTAGAACTGGATAACAGATATCCCTTAACTGACTGGTTGTCAGAATTTCGGACTTTTTAGACTGTCAAACAACTACACATGACAGCTGGGACGAACAGCATAACGTGTGTGACATAAGTCTTCGAATATTTTTGAATTTAGAACATGGTCCTTGACAATGTTTTCCTTTTTTGTTTGAAGCACCCTAGTATGCACCTAAGCTAGTATATATCCACCAACAGCAGCTATATCTAAAATAGTATGTTCGAAACTAAAGGCGGTACAACCGGTTTTATAACAAACGGAATTTTGATCGTCCGGCACTATTCGTTCTACATACGAACTCGAAAGAAGGCCACGCCAAATTCTAATTCGCAACGCCTTACCGAACTACTGTTCTGGTATATTAAATTTTGTTGAACGATTTACTTGTACGGTACTTAAGGGAATTTGTAATGGAAGAAAAACTGTGCAAAAATTACAGCAAGAAATGGTTTCATTTGCAAAAAACCTATTAATATGAAAGTAATAAATGGCTGTATGAAAGATGATATGGCTGAAAAGAAGAAGAAAAGATGCTGCGGCGATCTCAAATAAATTGCGATGAGGGTAAGAAAGATAATGGCTGAAAGCAATTCGATGAGAGTAGCCGAGGATCAAGCTAAAAGGCGTACAATTGAAAAGGCCTATGACCAAACAAAGACAAAATTATAAGCTGATTGAATAATGATGGATGGTGAGGAAGAGGAACACCAAGGAAACGATGGATGGATTGTGTGAGGAACGATATGAAAGATAAAGGAGTAAATGATAGTGTGACGCTTGACAGGGGAGACTGGAAGAAATAAACGTGTTGTGCCGACCTCAAGTAACATGGGAAAAGGGCTGGAATATGATGATGTTGAATCCGACGCAAAAAGATAAAATTGTATTCTTTTCTAATCAGAATCTTATACCACTCTCTCTTATCAAACCAATCAAGATACCCAGGTGTTG
This sequence comes from Eugnorisma glareosa, assembly GCA_947578425.1. Taxonomy (NCBI): domain Eukaryota; kingdom Metazoa; phylum Arthropoda; class Insecta; order Lepidoptera; family Noctuidae; genus Eugnorisma; species Eugnorisma glareosa. Next base: position 2,497,941 of record OX387974.1, on the reverse strand, counting down.
AATTTGAAATGCACGCAACCATATTGCACACAAACAAATCAATTCTTGTTACTCCTTCAAACATACATTCAAACATAAACCAATTCTTGTAACAACTCCAAACATACATACAAGGCAAACTGACTCACAATTCTTACAACTAAAATCAAAGCTAAATCTAAAATCAAAAGTGATACTCCCGGCTAGGGTTGCCATCCGTCCGTATTTGTTCTGACTTCTCCGGCTTTTTAGCCCTTAGTCCGTACCTTGTCATTTGTTCGGATTTTAAAGTTTAGAAGGATATTTTAAGAAAAAAAAAATCAACTGGCAATCGAACAAAATAAAGATTTAAAAAGTAAAACTGGCTGGAATGGCGGGGTATTTGACAGTTCTTTTTTTTCAAATTTCGAATTAGCAACCCTATTCCCAACAGTACATCGACAGACATGAGCACATTAGCAGCAGACTTCAAAGGAGCACTTACACTGGCAGCATACGTAATGATATTTAGAAACACCGACATAAAGCTGGTATGAATGCTAATACACACTATTAATAAATGCATGGAAGTGCACTTACAGATGCACGGTGCATTCTTGATTATGTGAATGTGATAGTTCTATTATATTGACATGTTTTTTTTGTAGCGATAAACATACACGCAGAAATGCATTTTGCAAACTATATATACTTAAGAACTTTATAAACTAGCTGACTATTCAAAAACAAATCCCCATCGCTATCGACTGGTAATGTCCCCAAAAGAGCTGGCGGCGGCGGCGGCGTAGCAATGTCACGTTGTACGACAGTTGTTTGTTTCTTGAAATGGAGTTATTTTATATGTATTTTTTTCTTGAACGTTTTCAGGAATTGTACTTGTATTGGACTTCAGGAGGTAGATCGGCCTTTAATTGATCATCATCAGCTCGCACTGCCTCTTTTATCTAGTAAACTCGCAACGAGGTCTTCCAAGTCCAACTACCTAGCTCCTTCAAACAAATTTGCTTGATGTTATCAGTACCTATCGTTTCTGTTGGGTTTTTCTGACTATTATGTCTAGGTATGTGGTAATCGCAAAAGTCTATTATTTATTTAATACCTGTACAGTCCATTACCTTCTGATTTCGCGCCCAAACTAGCTAGTTTGATGTTTAGAAAGATTACAGCCTATGGTAATAATACCAACAACCGGAAAGATTGGCCAGTCTGATACCCTAAAATAGAATAGGCAATAGATTACAATTGGTTCCGCAGTTTTCAATCAATCCCGTTCACAAAGAACGCTCAGATTACAACAAAAAAAAACGGATAAACAACTTGCTAAGGGACAAAATACTGTTTTTGTGATGGCTTCCTACAGTTGTGCAAGTAACTGAAAGTTATGGGTATTGCGCCGTATTGGACTAACGTACTCTTAGGATTGGTCAATTTCTGGAAAGCAAAAGGGGAATGCCTGCACAAGATTATAAACACTGACTAGATGAGCCGCAACCCTAAGGCTGCTAGCTGTTATAATACAAAAAGCGAACATTGGACGCAGAAAAAAGTTATCATCATTATCAAGCCGTAATCGCCCACTGTTGGGCATTGGCCTCCCTTTTACTCTGCCACTCTTCTCTGTTCTGTGCATCCATTATCCATCCGTTTCCCGCGATATTGACCATATCGTCAGCCCAACGCACTGTTGGACGGCCCTGTGGGCTATTGCGTATCTCTGTTGTCAGTTCATAGTTAGGAGTTTTGATATACAATGACAGTTCTGCACGGGTAGCGTCAGTTGAAACCAACAAGAATGGTCATTGTATATCAAAACTCGCCAAGTGATCATCACTATGAACTGTCAACAGAGATATGCAATAGCCCTGCTGGTTTGTTAGGCCCAACCTTGGCCACCGTTCGGCAAAAACCTTACTTCTTCGGCCGACGTCGAAGACTTTCGTCCGACAACAGAGAAAAAAGACAGCTAAATTATATTCGAATATATCTTTATACATAACCTTGCACTAGTACAATACAAGCCTATCGAAAATTTCTAAATTAATACAATATTACGTCTACTTATTTCGGAACATCCTTATTCAAAATGGCCACTGTATCTAAAGTCACCTAGCCAATACTTTAAACTTTCTCGGCCACTCCTCAAGGCCGTGTCCATAGCTTCTACATTCTATAGCAGTACAGTTACCGCAGGTATACTAGTGACTAACTGATGATGTCATCCTGTGAGTCAGTCGGAGGCTGCCCTCAAACCGGACCTGAATCTGAATGAGGTTGTATTCGGACCGAGGAAAAGTGAGGTGAGATTTGTAGTGTTTATCTGTATATTTAAAGTTGATGGCTTTAGCGCTGCTTTGTGTTGTGTGCATGTATGTTTATACTTATGTTTTATACACATACAACCGGGGGCAGTGACTGCCTCGTTGGTCGAATGGTCGCAAGCGCGACTGCTGAGCATGAGGTCCTGACTGCGATTCCCGAGTTGGGCAAAGTGTTATTGGATTTTTTATCAAGAATTTCTTAGTAGCTGCCACGGAGTCTGGATTTGTGCCGAGTCGATGGCAATAGGCTCGTCCCCTATTACATGGGACTTAAACATAACTGGCGAAATGTGGGTGTACTTGGGTACACCTCTGCTGGTCTTACAAACACTAAAAGAGACTTTTTGAATTAAAACATGTAATAAAGATGTTTGCGTTCTGTATAAATGTTGGGTTCACGGTCAGTTCCCGATAAGTTCCGGTAATTCATCTTGCTGATAATATCTTATTTGTTTCCTTTAGCAATTAATCTGGTAGAAGACAGCTAGACCTATCCGTAGGTGTTCGATTTTAGAAATCGAAACCTAAAGTCACATTGTCCCAAAAACATTATCAATTCCTTTGTTGAAATTCATGTAATTTCAGATAGTATTTGAAAAAACCGGCCAAATGCGAGTTGAACTCGCGTGTAGAGGGTTCCGTATAATGCCAAAGTCAATTTGTTTTTTTTTTATTTTTATTTCCTAATTTGTCCCCTTTATTTTCAATTGTGTTTGGGTCATAGGATTACACCATCCTACCAAATATCACCTCCAGTAAATTCGGAGCAAATTGGCTGTGACAGACGGACGGACAGACAGACGCACTAGTGATCCTATAAGGATTCCGTTTTTTTTCATTTTTTGTACAGAACCTTAAAAATAATAAAAAACATTTCGTTTGCCAGACACCGCTGCATAAGGAAAGTAGATACAAGCGTAACACCACGTGTGTGTATTTTAATTTATTATCATATAAGTTTTTTACAGAACCTTAATTTAAAACACCCTAACTTTAAAATAAAAGCTCAAAGAGAAAACAGATGCTCAACCCCCAAAAACTTATTTTTACCGTTTTAAAAACTCCGCCATTTGTCATAGACAAAAGCGTACCCACCTACTTCCTTCCGCTCGATCAGCTGTCCTACCCACAATGTTTTGATAAAAAATACGCCACCGGGGAATTGAACCCTGATCCCTGTTGTGCTAACACGTGCTATTGATAAAATGAAGATAAAGAACAGTATGTGTTTTATTGTGTTTAATTAAGAGCGGCCAACCCGTCATACTTTTCATACAAACGCTCGTACGTGATTATGCAGTTGTTACACATCTATCTTTGATTTTTTTGAACTAATAGGTATTTTGTGCGCTATATCTAGGTTTCTATGGTAGCAAAAAATTAAAAAATGTAGAAACAAATTCAGTATAAACCTCCAAAAATTGCTGTTTTGCACAAATTTTAACTGAACTTTGGCCGTTCATAATGTACTCATAAACTGTAAAAGAAAAGAAAAGCTCGATAGAAACCTTGCACATGTAATGTAGATTCGTAATGACAAAAATTTAGTTCACACGTTGTAAGACTTATTCAAAAACATGTACTTCCTGGAACAAGTTTAAGAAATTATCGAACACTCTTTTTCTTTCAATGTCATTGCGTTAGGCGATATGAGGTGCGCGGGAGACGAGATGTGCGGGGTCGGAGCGGGGTAAGACGGGGGAATCGAAAGAAAATCGCCGCTGTGGCTCTGGATGAAACAACACGCTTTTCGACCATACTCGCGTTGACGATAGACGGACCTGGAAGGGCCCTCTTAAGAAGCGTAATATGTTATGGCATGTGTTTTTAATATTGCTGTAAATATTGATGTTCTTTTTTATAGAGCTAAATCTTTTTTGGGACTAAGACCACATTTTTTTATAATTGTATAAATCATAATATCACGCCTGTAATCCCTGAAGGGATAGGCAGACTTATAGGTACCTAATAGTACACTCACATTTCGCCACTTATGTTCAAGTCCCATGTAATAAGGGGCGAGCCTATTGCCCTCAATCGCGCACAAATCCAGACTTCGTGGCTGCTACTGAGAAATTCCTGATGGAAAAATCCAAAAACAATTTGCCCGACCCGGTAATCGAACCCAGGACTCATGCTCATCAGTCGCGCTTGCGAACAATAGACTAAGAGGCAGGTACCGCAGGTGGGAGGCGGGTACAGGGGGAGGAGGATTGTATCTGTCAGCCGTTTTAAACGTGATTTTAGATTAAGCAAAGTTATGCTAGATTACGGATAGAGCTTCAAAATCAATATGCAAGATTCAATAATCTAAGAAACCAGAGCAATTACTTTTTGATATAGTCCTAAAGTGATTATGCCTCACCATAAAGTTAAATAATTAATAAAAGCTACAGCATATAAATTATTCTTATTTTCAAGTACCTACCACCAAAGTTAATAAATAAGCTTTTAACAGCGCCATTTTAACGGCCTCAAACCGGAAGCAACTTGAAGCTCAAGTGGCGGCCGGAAGTTGTAAGAGGAAGCTCAAGGAAAGAGCTTTTATCTTAATTGACGCCCAAATAATATAGATTGGAGGGTATACAGATGTCAGTTATCTTGGTGAACAATATTAATTAAGTTTGCATACAGTGGGGAGATCTGTTTACATATTTTCTTACGGGACGTTGATTAAATGCCGATATCCACCTTCAAAACACTCAAGTAAATTAAGCGTCTATACAATACTTCTATTATAAGTACAAGTACCTACGTCTAAGGATCTAATAAACTTATTACTGTAACTTTTATTCTAGTCTAATCTTTATTAGCCTGATGCTTATTTATGCGGTCGCGGCGCGGTCGGCGGGCGGTGCGATTAACGTAAGTTCATGGGGAGATTTTCACCAACATAAAAAAACCTAACGACATGCTCCAAAATCATTTTAAACGATAAAATTGCCTAAATGTAGAAATTGATTAGTGGCGGGAGCGCGTGTAGACTGCCATCTCCACACCACCAATTTTTTGGGTAGATCGATTACTTTTAATTAAAATTCGGTTTTCACTTCACACACTTTATTGAAGATGTCACTGTCACAATTAATGTACTTGATTACTGACAATTACTGCTAATTTAGTAAATATTATTACAATTCGTGACCGCCGCGTACAAGGAACAGGAGCAAAGAAAAGAGAAAACACAGATATAAAAAACGATGTTGCCATTTTAGCTAATACAATGGTATTTTAATGTTGCAAATTAATTTTTATAATAAAAATATTTTATGTTGTTTCCAACAATTAGACCCTTACTTTACCATAATTTCTACTAAAGCATAAACAGTCAACATTACCAGGGTGTAAAATACCTAATAATAGGTACAAGCACATTCATTAATTTACTCACACTTCCCCAACAGAAAAACAGCAAAAAATATTACATAAACTGAATTTCCTTATACGATTATGAAACTCAATGATTCATTAAAAGATTTTCTTTCAAAGAAAAATTAATTGCTTATTGTGTCGAACAATAGATATACAGGCTGATTAAAATGTCAATTAAAGGCAACATGGAAGTCATTGCCTAAGTATAGTTATAAAACGTCACATTGACAGGTTTCTAAGCAGATTTTTCTTACGTGAGAATGGTGGAGAAATAGACCGTAACGAAGTAAGAAGAAATGGGTTAGTAATGTGATTGTTTTTATTAGTAGGATAGTGTTAATTCCTATTGTGAGTTGATTATACAATAGACAATGTTCTTTGAAGAAAAAAGCTAATAACAGGTATAGCCAAATCATGATAGAATCAACATTAATATGAATGGCCAAAGCTTGATACCTGCTTCCTAGATAGAAATAACCCACACAAGGTATTCAGAACAACATTCTGAAAAAAAAAAACAGCTGGTTCATACAAAACTGCAATACTAACACGGTCAAAATGTATGGGACTGCTGTTTGAACAATTTCTATGTGCGGTGTTCAGAATGATGTAAGTATTGAATACAATATAGTAACCGTTTCAGCGTCGGCGTCCACCCTGTATTATCCGTATGAAATTCGAGAAATCCTAAAAAAATAATAGGAATCAGCCTCGAAATTAACACATGTGTTGTGAATTGATAGACTGCAGCTATTATTCATTGCCAGTTAAGAAATTTAATAAATTAACATCTTTGCAATAAGTAGACAAAATTCATTTTTGGGCAACAGCCTTTACTTTATTTCTAGATCCAGTTATAAACATCAACCCATTTAAAAAAAAAATGGCATTTGCGCACACCAGTCCAACACATTTGCACTATAAAATCCAGCTGTTCAAAACTAATTCCACCAGTACAAAAATTACACCAAAAGTACTCTCTTGATCCTATTATGGGAACATACTGTTAATAATGACTTATTAGACAAAAAAGTTGACAGCTGCCCCGCGCACGCGCCAAGGTGCGTTTGCTGACATTTTCACAAAGACCAACAAAGGACCTACTTCATCTTGTGCAGCTGCCGTAAATTCTTAAAGGTTTAGCATTTCACTGGATACTAAATGTTGTAAAATATCGTCTGTATTGAAGAACAAATTGGTTAAATGGTGGTCATTTTATCGATATGTCAAATGGATTCCGCCATTTTGAATTTTTTGACGGATCAACAAGGCGGTAATATTCATGTACTTCACCTACTTGTATATAGGGGACAATTATACTTAAGTTAGGTAGGTAGGTACTGCTAATGAATTAGTTAAATAATTCCCCTTGGGAAAATAATCAATTTTGACAAAATATATTAATAATTTATATAGACACGTGTCAAGTGCGATAACAAAATAATAAAAACAAAGCCAAATTTTATGTCAACACTTATTTTAATCACGAACTTCAAATAAAATAAAAAACGACGTAATGTTAAACTAAACTAATTGATAGTCATGTCAGACATGGCCCAAGATAATACAAAGCTTAATAAAAGAACCAGAGTAAATCTGCCACAGTGACACTGGCTATAAATTCCTATCAATTTATTGTTGACTTCTAAACACCTTTACATAATGTATACGTTATTACAAACACTATGGAAACAATCACATAGGGTTACAGAGACGCATTTAGATCATATTTCATCATTATCTTGCTCTTATCACAATTCATTTGTGATCGGCACAGCATGTCTTCTTCTTCCATACTTCTCTATTACTCGTCATCTCTTCAGACACCTCCTTTCTTGCTATACCATCCTTTACACAGTTGATAAATCGTTTCTTTAGTCTCCTCTACTCTTATTTCACACATTCACACTCAGAACTTACTTTAGATCACACATAATATGGGAGAAAAATATTTAAGTGTTGGAAGACAATTTATGTATAATCGTGAAGTATGGAGGTTGAACGGGTAAAATATGTTCTCTTAATAAAAATAAAAAAAGCAGCAGGCCAATATTTAAGAAAAAGTGTAAAAAAATGAAGGTTAAATATAAAGCGACAAGGGTGATGTAGCTATTATTACTGTCAAATTAACCTGTCCTGCAATTAAACTATCACCCAAATGATTGTGGTATTGCTGTGATTGACACTCATCACGAATAGGTCATCTCGGTGTCATTATTGTATAGGATTATGAAGCAAAACCAGCAGGATGCTAAGGAAACCGAAGGTAACCGCTAGATTCTATACCTTGAAAAATTTCGAGTTTGTAGTTTATCCCTTCCAGAACCAGCCCTGTAGCACTATAATTAAACACTCCAGTCGTAAGTGCAGTACCAAGGACAACCAAACTAATTGTATGCTAATATAATTAGCGCAAAGAATACTAAGTAATGCTAGGTATTCCTACGATCAAAAGATTTCAATACTTTTATAGGCTTCGCATAATTTATTCGATATCAGTTGGTGGGAAAATCGGCAAGCGGTTTTTCCTTGAGTATTGTTTGAAAAATATTTGAGAGGTCGCCAATCTTATAACAAGGCTTTTTCAGGATTTTTCTTGATCAGGGTAAAAGTATGGAAATAGTCCAGCTTCACTTGTTTAGTCTTCTGTGTTAACGTTGTTGCTAACATGCTAGAAATGCTGACAGACATTGCTGCGTTGTTGGTAAGCTTTTTTTAAATATTACTTTTCGAAAATACATATGTCATGAAAAACAAGATGGTATGGTTATTATCGATTTTGGCACGATGGATGCCAAAAGATCTTAATCCAATTAGTAGTTCTTAATAACTTTAAAAATATAATTCTATATTAATTAATTTCTACGTCAAGCAATGTTGAATCATATCAATTTCAACACATTGTCAACTATGATACCTTGTCAAAACCATGTCGACATACCGCTAACCGCGGACTTGACAACATAATCGAATTTCAATATCAAATAGATCAAATTATAACCAATTTGCGTCTCCATGTAACCGGACCTTGGCTGAAATCAAGGTTTGCTTCATAAGGTCTGGCTTACAAGTTTAAGAATGAACATGACACCTGTTATCCGCGAAGGGTAAGGCAGAGGTCTAACTATATAAGACGCCCATGCTAGTTACATTTCAGTCCCTTATTAGGGGGCGGGCGGGCCTATTGCCATCAGCCGAGCACAAACCTAGACTTTGCAAGCACACGCTGTTACTGAAAATTGTCCGAAAAACCGAAAAACATTTGCCCTACATGAGAAGTGTTATTTCAATTTACATATTTTGAAATTCTTAGTGCAGTAGACTGGAGTTAGTTTCTTTGGCCGGTTTCTTATGGGTGTCTTATGCTGAAGTTTATTTGTACACTATTGCGCCTTTTGTGTCTAACCCTACATCAAAGGCAAAGAAACTATAACAAAAAATGTATCTTTAATTGTATTGTGAAAGTTTACATGCTCATACAGTAATGGGTTCTGTCACCATCGCTTATGGCCACCGTAACGACGTGCTTCCTCCGTGTTATTGTCACGAGTTTCAACATGATGCCTTGCACGTTCTTACGATGCTTTAAGAGCATAGAATTCATGAGAGGTAGAGAAAATTGGACTATTTACTTACCTACTAATACAGTTTTCAGTTTGAAAAATATTCTTATTCATTACAATTTATGGTGCTACAATGCTACAATGTTGACAAGTCCGTGTTTTTAATGTGACTAGCGTATTACACTATTTGCAACCACTCCTGATACGAGCATCAAAAGAGTTAACCACCAGAAGAGCACATAAGAATCGAATTCTACTATTATCGGAGAAACAATTATACTGCATTGGACCCCGCACTTAAATGAATCAGAAAATAACAGCGGAGGAGTTAGAAAAAATATTAATTCCGCTGAAATGCTAGTGTTTCAGTTCGAAATACAAACGCAAAATTCCCGCCATAAATAAATGTCAACTGTCACTTTGACTTCACTTTTTAAATAGAATTTAATAAGCTTTAGTAATGGCCTGTAACAACATCGTGGTTGTTTATTTGAAAATAGAACAAGTATATAACATGGCGGTTCATATCTTGGTTCCTTGGTTCATATCAATAGAGAAACGTCAAAATGCATGACATGTGACGTAGCTCTTGTTATTTATACTGAAGTGGCAACGCTCTACTAATTTCAATGAAAATATAATATTCGTAGCTAGGAGCAGGCCGTTAAAATAGTTACGTCATCACATTGAAGTTTGGTACAGTTTCAAATCCATAGTTTAATATTATTTTAATGAATTGGTACAGTTTTATTGAATCTTTATTTTAGGTACTCATTTCACCGTGATTTCTCCCACAACTCAAAGTTGTTACTCCACAAACAAAGAGATTTTGACAACTATAATCTATCATAAAGAAAAACTGTGATCCTATGTCTCAGTGATGCAAAATGAAAAGGTCTAAACAAGACACCAACTACAGCAACCAGTTGGTTATTGCAAGACACCAGCAACCAGTGTGCTATTGCAAGTAAGTAACGATTTTGTGAGATTAGTCCCGTCAATCGTGACACTTTTGAAATTATTTATCGATCAATTCAAGTATGTGCACTAAATACAAATGAATAAACAGAATACCATCCAAAAACTTATACGTAAAAGGCAATAAAACATAGATAACCGTACACCAATAATAAAAATGTCAAGAAGATCATATAACTGCACTTTACAGTTACTTCGTCGTATGAAATGTTTACTAAGAACACTTTAATAGAAAACATATCACATTTTCAGCTTTATTTCTTTCCACACTTGGCTCTTACACATTTATATTTCAAAGTCTCCTTGAAAAAGACAGCTGTAAAATGTTCTTATTCTAAAATTACTTACGACGTGAAGTGGTAGGAGGCTGAATAGAAGCATTGCTCTTACCTGGAAAAATAAAAATATGGATTTAAAATGTTGCCATTAAAAATAAAAAAGATATAATGATTATTAGAAAATAAAATATGCACATAAAAAGGGAAACAGAAACGTTGCTTTAAAAATTAACCACCCACTTAAATAATCACATCAAATATCCCAAACCATAAGAGATGCAAAGTAGCCGTCACAGTTAACGTAAACGTTACGTTAATCCAATAACGTGGTTATCTACACAGGTTGACACGCAATAACTGCGGTTAGCCGCTAAACCTGACATAACTGAGACATTCCTCGCGGTGTTTTAACTGCAGTTTTTCTTACGAGATTTTTGGCGAGGGAAAAATGCGGTCAAGTGCGATTTTGGCGCTGGTAACATTAGTTAATGGAGGTGGCAAAGACTATAGAGGGTGGTAAGTTATAAATTACATCAAATTAAGACTTTGATGCAATGTGAATTATGTGATATCGAAGAATAGATGTAATTTAAGAGACAAGAGTCTATGAAAATCTTTATAATTACAATATGATTTTCTTTAATTTATATTTTTAATTAAATTCTTTTTCACTCGTCTTTCTACGCAGCACCTAAAGGAATTTTGATGGATAGAGTCTATGAAGGATGGAGTAAGATTTATCAACAACGATCTTTAAACAGTTTTTCCATTGATACCATTATATGATGCAGAAAGTATAAATAAATGTCAATGTTTTGAAGAACGAAGGTCTTTTCCATTTTCTGTGAACCTCCACCCGCATGCCGTGGAAAATGACGATAATTTTGTGAATGAGCAAATCCGTTGGTTAACATTGACCAACAACATTGCATGTCATTACATACAATACTGATTAAAATTCTACCTGAAGTGACAGTGACATCGAGGTATTGAATTATTTTACTTTTCTGATACTCATTAAACAACGGATTATCAACCTTATCTTGAACGACGAAAGATTTCTTTTCACGTCATAATGCACGATGCTTTAAAAATTCTAATTGCTAAAACTATTTTCAACTCTATGACAGAAACAAAAGGATAGTTTTTGTGTGCAACTTATTCTTATGTTTTGTTTTACGATTGTTCAACACTCGTGTAAATATTGCACTATTTGATATGAAATATGAATTTTAAAAGGAATAAAAAAGCAATTTCTGATTAGTATTGTTTTTTCGCCAGGTATTTCAATTGAAACTTGTAACACAGAAAGCAGTTTCAAAATCATACTAGTCTTTAAAAAAATCATTTTTTAACCCCTTTTGGGCTTTGTCACCGCCGAATAAAATATGTTTTGTTTTCCCGTGGGATAAAAGGTATCCTTTGGCCTAACCTACATCTGAGGTCATAAAGTATCCATATCCGTGTAGCAGTAAGTCCGTGGGAGACAGATGTAAGAGTTCCTTTCGCTTTAATAAATATTAATATAGCATGCATACGAAAATCAATATTTCTATCATAAATAAACCGCTCGGTCTAGATGCAAATCTATTTTCTTGTCTACAATCAGCCAAATCTAAATTATGATGTTTACCGAGCTCGTTACCATAAATCTTTCGTCTTTGCCTCGTCTGCATTAATAATCTAACTCGTGCAAATATTTGCTGATTTATTGCTTAGCCTAACGAAAATAGCTAGGTAAGTATTATTCTAGGTAATATTGTCATGAGTAAAAGAATATTGGGGTTATTTATTACATTAGATATTCTCGCATTTCGACGTATATCAGTGGTTCCTAATTGTCCAAAATAAACTTTTCAACAGCTACCTCAATTTGGAGTGGCCCTTCAATTAGTGGATTAAAAACACTGCGATTAACGTGGCCACCTACAGATTCCAAATAATTTAATATCGAATAGAAAGAAGAACCATTAAAAAAATCAATTAACAAAATTGCTTACATGTGGCAACGCACGCTTACGAAAAATAAATTAAAAGCAAACACAATCAATTTTATTAACACACATATATTGATAAATAAATTAAAAGCAGTTCAATTAATTTAAAGAACACAAATTGAATTTCATATTACACCTATTATAAAATGTAGCGCAAAAGAAAAACAAAATGCTGACAAGAAAGAATATAGAATCCACATCAATAAGCCGACGACAAAATAAGTGCAAGCACACAATAACGATTGCGTCAGATATTAGCTGCGATTGCACAGCATGAGGAAATGGACGAGAAATAAGCGCCCATTCACGTTTCCCACACTGCCTGTGCGACTAAAATTGTAACAATGGCAGTTGACAAATACTATTAGAAGTTAGATAGTATTTAGGGCGATAGTTATGAACTAAATAATTAAAGACTAGACGCGGTTATAGCAAAGTATAATCAATCTAAAATATTCCCACAGCAGACACACACGCCTTCCAGCTAAAAGAGATTGGTTTGTATTACCACTATTTGCCACGCGAGACCAAAGCAGGATGGTAGATGTCTCACTTGACCTCATGATGTTTTCCTTCACTGCTTTGAGAGTTGTGGTCATGAACTGATTTACAGAAAGCGCTTGGGATTGGCCGACAACCGATTGTTTTTTTTTTCGGATGGGATGTTATCTAATGACCCCTCCCACTCTGGGCGGAGTGGAAAGTGCCAGACTTGTACTGACTAAAACCCATCCATGATCTTTCTTTTGCCCTTTGTGTTCCAGCCCCCCTAGCATGCCAATACTATCTCTAGTCTACCAAGACTCGGCAAAGCTCTTTCTATACAACTTGACATGTCTTGTCATTCATTTCATACATTTCTAACATCGTCATGGTTGCGATGATAGAAATCTTTCCACAATCTGTCATAAAATGACAATTCAATTCGACTCTTCGTCGACAAAACCCGTTTCTACGGTGGTCATGCTACGCGGACAGGGCCGCGCTATCTCTTTCGAACAGTCCCGCAAGCCTGGCAGGCAACCGCATTAGATCGCGAAATGTTGAAGGAGGGAAGGGAGGCCCTTTGCCCTGCAGTGGGACAATATATGCTTATAATAATAATAAAGCGCTTGTCTAGGTTTAAACTTATGTCCTACAACTTTAAAGTCAAGTCGACACAGTTATACATGGAAGACCAGAAATTTACGAGAAACTAAATAACTATACTTACCTGACTCACTGCTTTTTAGGAAAAAGTAGTTCTTCCATCGTAGCCATTTTTTGATGAAGTATTTTCGACGTAAGTCATGCACGAGGGTTTTTCCACATTGTCATTCATAGAAGCAATTGTGACAATGTCATAACTTGCACACAAAGGCATGCGGAGACCACGACTTGCCAACCAGTTATGGTTTACAAGAGGCAGGATAATATAGAGGAAAACTTGGAATAGGTACTGGTATCCTTTGATCGGAAGGCAGACCGTCTAAGGAATATTGATATTGAAACGCATTTAGTTAGACTAGATAAAATCCAAATTAAGATCGAGGTAAGACTAGAAAAGTATTCTAAACATATGACAATTTGTAGAAGACTAATATAAAATAAAACGAACCCATGAAAGATGTGTGGTAGCTATAGACGAATAAAGAAAGATTTAAGAATTTAGATCAGCTGGAATTAACAGAGACGTAGACAAGAGAAGCTAAGTTAACGACTTACAGCCGTGTTTAAAATTAACCACAAAAAGGGATAATTCACTCAGCACCATCGTCAGCTCAACACTATGGAATGAACAAAAGCCACAATCTCATTTTACTAAACCACTATTTCTATATTTGCCATTGAAAAACAATGTGACTATTTTATCCTTCATTATTTATAGCTCAGAAACAGACTCTTAAAGGATATAAAATATAGTTTTTGCTTCCTTCATTGCCACTAAAGGCTAGTGAACTAAAATACAAACGATTACTAAAATCGAGACGTTCACTCGACCTTGTATATCGATTTGATCAAAATGATTGTTCTTACCGTCATTAGAGTATAATTTGTCTATTTCAGGTGTAATACCGGATCTAGTTTTTGTTGGATCTGTATTAAGGTATTGTACATTTGTAATGATTGTGTTGGAATTGTCAATTTATATTTTAGGTTTGTGTTAATAAGTGTTAAGTTCTATTGGTGAAATAATAGTTTTTAAATCATCGGTCAATGCGTTATAAAAATGGTTACTGTTAGGTATTTGCGGTCAGAAATGGAAAGATGAAGAAGAATCTTCTTAATTCGTCTTTGTGTTTTTGATTGACCGACACATTGTATTTGAAATAAATGCTTTGAGTTTTCATTGGACATCCAAGCGGTTTTCTTCATTACACATTTCGTTCGTCATCGTTTAATAAACTCGTTGAATGGTTATTTCCTTCATAAGCATAACATGCTTTGTCTCTTTGCTTGTTTCATTGTTTTTAACTTTTTGAATCGCTTTTGTATTGCATTAATAACTGTTATAAAGAGAGCAACCTCTTCTTGAGTTTTCCTAATAATTTTCTTACAAACTGGAATATTTTGCAATTACCACCTGTCAACAGCGTTTTGCACTAATTACGTTAGTACAAAATGTAAACCAGCACTAATGCCATCGTATACATGAAATAACCATCATTCATTATAATTATAACACGGTTTATGTACCTTTGTAGTGTTACGGTTAAAATTGTTCAATGTATCCCGTTTTCTTGAGGACATAAACAGTTGAGGGGTTTCTACCAAATATATTTGAAAAGCCAACTACAGATTCCCGAATTTTCAACTTCTTTGTTAGTCAATTCGTCGCTAGCGCATCTACTGGTCCAGGCTTCGATACCCAGGTTGGGCAAAATTTTATAGTTTTTCCATCGGGAATTTCTTAATTAGCCGAAAGTCTGAACCTATGCTCAGTTGATGGCACTAGGCACGCCCTATATTACACTGGATTTAAACATAACTAACGGGGAATGCGGGTGTAATACAGTCACGCCTGTGCTCTAATCCTTTGCCGAAAGCAGGCGTGATATTCTGTTATGGAACTAACTCTACGCATGACAACACTAAGTTAAAACAGACTAGAATACCCATATAATATCCATAGTTCATTATTTTAAACGAGTTTCACACTGGGTGTGACTTGCAATTTGAACATTGTCAGGTCATTGACATTACTTCAGTAAAGTACTGCACACTCCTTAGCTACAAGTACACTATTGTATTTACCTTTTAAACATATCAATGCAGTATTGCACCTCTTAGAATTCAAGCCAGGTGTTCTTGCAGAAATGACCGTTTCCTGTGTCATGCAGTGGCTCGGAAGAAAATTGCCACGGTCTTACAAGGTTAATTTTACTTTACAATTTATAGCTTAGTTCATTCAGAATGGCTATGAGAATCAATTGCTTTAAGTTATCACTTCGTTATTATTGTCTGACCAGCCTTTTCCCAAATACGAGTCGACTTCCAGTCTAACTGAATTCAACAGAATTTCACTATTTTTTATATAACTTCATAATTATCCTAAAAAAAGCAAAAAAATCGTGTAGATTTTTTTGGTCTAAATATGAATGTAATAAAAAACTTCAGGCCCAAAATAGGTATATGCGAAAAACCTTATTTACAAACCTACAAAGCCTGAAGCCAGAGTTGATATTGCTATTGAAACAAAAGTATCGATCAAACTGCACAAGCCTAAAAATCACAGTCATCAGTTCGCTGCGGTTCGAGCCAGACAAATAGTCTGAAAGGTTACCGAAATCTAGGTCTTTACCTACACTGGTGCAAAACTAGACAATTATGCACACGTAATTTCGAAACTGGAGCACTGACAATAGCGTTAAAATGTTTAGTTTGCCAACACGTTAAGTGTTTGGAGAAAAAAATAGTTTTTAAAGAAAGAAACAAAAAATGTCTAATTGTTTTGGACTTGAAGAGAAAACTGAAAATTAATAGACAAAGGAAGACGAACAATTGAACTCATTTGCAAATATAGAACCTCTTTCTTAGCATAATGGTGCCAGATCTTTCGTTGTTTTTTTTCGGATGGGAAATCATCAAATAACCCCTCCCGCTCTGGGCTGAGTAGGAGTGAGTGTCAGACTGTTACTGACTAAAACCCATCCATGTTCCTTCCTTTGCCCTTTGCGTTCCAGGGCCGCGGTATCTCTTTCGAACAGTCCCGCAACCCTGGCAGGCATCGGTCCTTACGGACCCCTTCCTGTTTGTTGACTCTCTTTGAGGCGCGCGTGGAACACGAACGCGCCGACATGGCCTGTCGTCATAAGACGGACGGACGGCGAGCTAGCCCATAGCTCACCGTCCACAGGCCCGCGCCTCTAAGGGGCTCTTTCTTTATGTAGATAAAGATAACCATAATGTACCATGTAATGAGCTTATGTATAAACATGAGCTGGATTCAAGTTCATAACAAATTGGACTAGCCAAATATTAATGCAAAATGAAACCTTGAACATCCAAAAAAGGGTAACAACATTAAGAAAAACATCTACCGGAAACCAGCACTTCTAATATTCACTTATTTTAAACATTGCCTGAAGCCCTGCCTACTCTGTATGCGTATATAGCGTGAAGCATGCAACCGACCCGTCAGCTCAATGACCTGGACAATTGGACATGACATGCGAACAAAATTAGCTAAAAGGTTATTAGTGAAAATCTAGGTCTCTGCCCAAATTGTGAATATGTATGTGAAGCCGAAAATGGTTTTTATTAATTCGTTTGTTCAGTGAGCATTCATTACAAGTACATAAAGGAAAGATAAAAGTGAAGAAATGTTGGTGGAACTAGGAGCAGAAAGAGACCAAAGAAAATATAGAGATAGGCTGGTTGGAGCCAAATCATATTAACTACTAACTGAATTACTAACTGAGGAAATCAATGCGCCGATGAAATCAGAAGACTTTGACTTCTTCCTGAAAGGTAATTTATTGTCCAATATGTGAATCCTAACCTTCAACTTAAAAATCTCATTGAAAGACAACCCACAGCCTAAACCACTGGGTCTTGAAGTTTGATGCCCCAGAGTTTCTTGAACCACTTAAAGAAGATTTTTGAAAATTTCAAGTTTATATCGAAGTTAGTAATTTTTGCCTATGGAACACAACGGACACAACTTATAGACAAAACAAAGTCCAACCAACGATGACTCTTCATTTGGCTTTCTTTCTTACCCATTAAATAACAGGTTTTAGGAAATTACGTCCTGTTCCAATATTACTTTGAAACTGCACTTGTAAGTAACAGTTAGTACTGCTAACTTAGCAGTAACGTATTAACACGTTTTGCGTCAGTAGATACTTATCACCTCGGTGCATTGTTATGAGAACTAACTTTACCTTTAAATATATTAGCACTTTTGATTCTTTTAGCAAGACGCGATGATTCTATGCTAGCTATGTGTAAGCTGGAAGCTTAACTATAGCATAATAAACGTCAAATTGTACGTCGGGGCCGATACTTAGACATAAAGCTTGTTCTGAAAGAATTGGATTTAAATCATTCAACTAACATCATTTGTCAGCAATTTATAACCCCGCTAACTCGTCAAACGGCTGCCAATTTCACGAAAAAGGTCAAATGCCGAACAATAGCGAACCAGCATTACAGATTGCCCGATAGTGCATGAGAAACTTCAGACTAAAAACCTCTGCCGAGGTCATCGGACTGTGTTACTGAAAGCGCTAAATCACGATAAGTCACTTTATTCCATTTTTCATTGTATGACTGTGTGTGTCACTGAACCTATGGGAATGAGGTGTGTGCGTCTATGGTAGCCTAGTAACGGACCATATGTGTGTATTGTTGAAGTTTTGGGTTTCCGCTTTTCGTTTCATTCGTCCAGTATGTCATTGTGTGGTTTTTAGGTGAGAGACACACTCTGGAACTGAATTAACTTAATTGAGAGCAGGTGGAACTAGCGATCTCATTAAAGTGGGCGGAAGAAACTGGAAAGCCATGACACAAAACTGCCAAAACTGGAGAGATTTGGAAGAGACTTATTCAGCATTGGGTGGCCAAAAAGATTGAAGAAGAAGATGGACCGCTGCCCTGGTGTTGTTCGTAGAAATCCGCTGGATAGACAGGGCACAGGACCGCGTGAACGTCTGCATGATAGCACAATCATCTTATAATGTCGAGTTGTGGTTAGATGTCTTCGAATTTTCGGGTCTAGGCCATCCTGGTTTTCTGAGGATGTGTTCTTTTAAATTTCAGAGAGCAGTGGTATGAGGAAAGAGCCTGCCTTGGTTCAAACCTACCATCAACAACTTGGAGTTTCCCGGCCGATTCTACTAGATCACAATTGCGGAGCCAAAGAGAGTGGAAATGATTATTATTTCTTAAGGAAACAAAGCAAAGATAAAGTATAAATTATGAAAGAACACGAAGTCATTTTTCATATCGAATAGTGTAATAGTGAAAGCAACAGTACAGTTTATTACTTACTGCCCCAGTTAAATTGCGGTATGTGGAGTATCTTAGTAAATCAGCTTATTTCTCGTATGATTGATGATTCATATTAATGTATGAACATCAGTAGCTCATCAAGTAAACTATTCAATTTTACATCTAATTTGAAAATGGAGCAAGAAATGGTTATTACAAAGTGTGTGAGCAACAGCTTATACTCGTAATGTTAGCTATTTCATATCCCG
This sequence comes from Eugnorisma glareosa, assembly GCA_947578425.1. Classification (NCBI taxonomy): domain Eukaryota; kingdom Metazoa; phylum Arthropoda; class Insecta; order Lepidoptera; family Noctuidae; genus Eugnorisma; species Eugnorisma glareosa. The sequence goes on along the minus strand of OX387974.1, from coordinate 2,478,773 downwards.
CTAAGTAATCATGGGGAATTGCCTAGGTGTGATGAACATCGTGTTAGAAAAAAAGTTAATTTATTTTTCCAACTAGCAACACAGAAAGTATGGAGTTATTTTTTATATTGCTACATTTTGTTAAATTTTCTCGATGATATGCTGCAAAAATTGTGTTCTAGCTGCAATTTAATATCAAATACAAATTTATTTCTACAAGATACCAAGGTGCCATCTATCCACATCAGTATCTTAAATTCCCTGACAGGCAACCAGAAACAAAAAACCACATACTGTTTGGATTAGCTAGAATCTTAAAAGAAATGTGTGTCTTTTATAACGAGAGTGAGATCCAAGATTTTTGTTTTAATCATACCCCAAATGAGGATTCAAGTTTGTGTGGAAATTCAGTAATTAAACAGGAAAACAGCTTGTTTATAAAGTAAATCTATTATCTTCAAGTAATACGAAAATAAACCAAAAAAACAGAAATAAATGTATAACCTATAAAAACAACACAGACTAACAAGAACACATAATATTCATCGATCGAACTAACAATAGTAATGACAGTGAAAGTAGAAGGTCAAAGGCGTGGTCACTGCCAGTTCTTTACCGTTCAACATAAATCTTTAGCTTGTACTAAGAAAATGAGTCATTCCGATCAATACGTGAAAAATATTCGTTATTGTTGGTAAAAGGAATGACGAGATAATGAGGGCTATCGTTTTTGAGCTCACCAGATGACGCCACTGTCGCTTATGGTCATGTCAATAATTCTATTTTATACTATTACTTCATAAAAAGTTTATTTGATTACCTACATATAACAAGATAGTGTAGACTTCAGGTTCATATATTTACAATATTCTCCCTTAAATTAGCAAGCATGAAACATTTAAAAATCATTTTACCTCCTAACAAATAAAATCCTAAGTTGCTACTTAAAATATTCAAGTCATAATTGATCAGGATTAACTTAATCTAGACCACAATTGTGAATATTAGTAAAATTACGTGTTAAAAAAGCACGCAACGCGTGATCTTTCTATGACATCTGACATTTCGGTGCCCCCATAGCCGTAGCCCCCATTCCGCCCCCATTTCCCAGTCTTTTACCAAAACAGCACTAAAACAAGGTTACTATTGTAAGTTATAAATTCTAGAACCAAGAACTTTTTCGGTTGAATAAAATTAATTGTATTGTATCTTGTATCAACGGTTGACTTTTCGGGGTCAACGGAAGAAAATACATAGTGATTTATGATAGTAGGCCATTACTTACTATTAATATAGGGCCACGCTAGGCTGTCCCCATTTAGGGTCTTTCAAGGAGCTTCCTCACATTTCCTAATATAACTTCACGCTTTTCATCCTCGCAGGGATAGGCAGAGGTGTACCTAATAGTACCTACACGCACATTTCGCCAGTTATGTTTTAGTCCCATGTAAGAGGGGGCGAGCCTATTGCCAACAACTGCGCACAAATCCCGACTTCTTTGCTGGTACTTATAAATTCCTGATGGAATCACTAGACCCGTTCTTGGAACCAAACCGGGGATCTCTAGCTCAGCAGTCGCGCTTTCGACCACTGGACCAACTAAGCAGTCCTATTTCCTAATACCACAGGGGGGAAACGTAATTAAAACATAATAGGGTTACATTTGTAATACCCAATATCAGGTTTCGATTAAGGATACAGTAAATTATAACTACTACTTACCCCAAATTAGGCAAAATCGCGTGCACATAATCACAAGTGTCGATATTGATACATTGTAATTTTAAACCTAATCAGGACACATTACGATTGATAATTGCCTAACAATTGAGGTTGATATAACACTTATGAGTTATTTGTTTCAGAATTAAATCGTGCGTGTTGGGTGTTGAGCCTTGGACGATTTTCCAATAACTCAAGCGAATCGGAAGGAAACTAGGTATACAACTGAGTTTTACTAAAATAACCTAACACCACGCCTCTAATCCCTAAAGGGTTAGGCAGAGGTGCACCTAATAGTACACCCACATTTCGCCAGTTATAATAGGGGGCGAGCCTATTGCCATCAACCGGGCACAAATACAGTCTCCGTAGCTGCTACTGAGAATGAGAAATTCCTGATGGAAAAACCCAATAACACTTTACCCGACCCGGGAATCGAACCCAGGACCTCATGTTCAGCAGTCGCGCTTGCGACCACTAGACCAAGGAGGCAGGCACCAATTATCTATATCTAAACTAATACTATAAAGACGAATTATTTGTTTGTAAGTTGGTATGTAGGGGGTAATCTTGGAAACTACTGATCCGATTCCGAAAATTATTTCACTAACAGGAAGCTACATTGTCCCCGAGTGTCCTATGCCACATTTAAAACGTTTCCGTGGGTTAGTTTCCGTACATAACGGGTGCGAAGCCGCGAGCAAAACCTAGTACTTCAATGACTTAGAACTTAGGTATTAGTTATTTTATTTAGGTTACATGTTACCTAGTGATTTCCCCGGGGTCAGCAAGTAAGCTAGATTAGGACACCGGAGTCATTGGACTAAGTATTTTTGGGACTGTTGGTAATGAATTAATAATAGATAGAATACTGTATTATGTACACCGTACAAGTTACAGGTCAAAATGTACCTAGACCATGATGCTGACATAAAGTTCATCAGGTTAATGAATGGCACTGCTGAAAATGAGGTCATGGTTTTGATTCGAGGGTCTGGCAAAGTGCTATTAGGCATTTCTTAGCAGCCACGGAGTCTGAATTCGTGAACGGTGGATGGCCTCCTATTACACACAGACACAGACAGATACACACACAGACTTAAACATAGGTAATTGGCGAAATGAGGGTGTACTATTAGGTACACTTCTATCTAACTCTACGGGGCTTTCAGGCGTAATGTTATGGTGGTAAATAAAGCAAAGGTTTCAAGTGAAATGAAGATTCCCAGTCACTATGTTCTCACACCAACTGTATTCACTGCTTTCTTGTGGGGATCGATTTTACGTAAAACATAAAAGATGCTCAGCACACAGTTAACATGCACAGGAAAAACCAACCCCCAAACCTACCAAGGCAAACCAACGGCCTTAACTTCGAGAGGTCATATCCCACATGCCTACTTATACCAATCAAAAATACAGCCTTTGTTAATACGAAAATTACCCAAATTCTGTATGTACAATTGTACATTGTACATACTTAATAATATGAATTCGAAAGTGACTCTTGTCACCACTGAACCAATGGTAATGTCCAGCAGGGCTATTGAGTAACTCTGTTGACAGTTCATAGTTAGGAGTTTTGATATACAATGACAGTTCTGCATAGGTAGCGTCAGTTAAAACCAACAAGATCGGTCATTGTATAACAAAACAAGTGATGATCACTATGAACTGTCAACAGAGATACGCAAGCACCCTGCTGGTCGCTACGTACTGATCGGACAAAATCTAAGTCAACAATTCGAGACGAAGTAGAATGATAGATAGCTTGGGACCTATAGATCCCAGGACATCTAGGCTACCTTTAATCCTGGATATTTCAATTACAATATGATTCAGAGTTAATGTGCATGTGATGCGGAAGAATGAGAATATTTTCTTGAGGAAAGTATGAATGTGGATGGCTATAAGAGTAGAGGAAGACCAAAGAAACGATGGATGGACTGTGTGAAGGATGATATGGCTAGAAAGGTGGTGATTGCTGAGATGACGAGTAATAGAGAAGTATGGAAGAAGAAGACATGCTGCGCCGACCACAAATAGCAATGGGATAAGAACCGGAGAATGATGGTATTTCAATTAAAATGATATAATACAAAATACACGCAGATGAAGTCGAAGGAAATAGCTAGTAAACTCTGAAGTATAAAATAAACGTCCTTGTACTTAACAGGGTCATTTATTTCTGCGTCAAATGCCAGCCTCGGCCATTACATTGGGCCTATGAAGGCCAAGTGATAAAAACCTGACTGATGCCTGTGAGCATGTAACAGGTCTAACTTGTAGGAACAATGGCAGGTTACCTAGGTACAGGCCTAGAGCCTGGGAACGTTTTGAAGTAATGTTGATTGGTGACTAGAAGGTATTTGATGGATGATGGATTGCTGTAAAGTGCTGATGAGTGTCATTCCAATCAGGAGTAGATATAGTTTAATGTTAATATGGTGTTAGACACATAATATACCACCACGCCTGTAATCCTCGCCGGGTTAGACAGAGGTGTACCCAAGCACACCCACATTTCGCCAGTTATATAACGTATAAGTCCAATGTAAAAGAGGGCGAGTCTATTTCCATCAACCGGGCCCAAATCCAGACTTTGGGGCTGCTACTTAGAAATTCCTGATGGAAAAACTCAATAACACTTTGCCCGACCCGGAAATCGAGCCCAGGACCTCATGCTCAGCCAACGAAACATCTTTATTATTAGCTTCCTTCTTAAACGGATTGTGACGTTATGGAGCCTTGTAGTAGTAATTATGTAAGTCTTTATAAAATACTAGAATATGCCTGTGACTTCGCCCGCGTGGAGTTCAGTAATTGACCCATGGGATCGTCTTACGGGATAAACAGTATCCTATCCAAGTTATAAACTATCTATGTGCCAAGTTTCATCTAAATTCGTTCAGCTGTTATTGCGTGAAAGAGTACCTAACAAACATCCATCCATCCATCCATACAAACTTTCACATTTATAATAGATGTCTCGTCAAACTGCTTGCATGCAACCTTCACGAAAAAGCGTCGGACCTCGAGAATGGGATAAAATCAAAGGATTGGGCCAGAAAAGAGACAGAATTATTGTTCTCACCAATGCTAATTATCTCACCAATCCTTTACGAGCAGGATCTCGATAAGTATTACGGCTCACTAAAATTCTTGAACATCAATTTGGCAGCGATTAGTCAGCCTTTTCATTAGTTCGAAACTTTTTTTTTTTCAGATCGGAAATCATCAAATAACTCCTCCCGCTCTGGGCTGAGCAGGAGGGAGGGAGGGAGTCTGCGTTGGAGGGTGTCAGACTTTTACTGACTAAAACCCATCCATGTTCCTTCTTTTGCCCTTTGTGTTCCGGGGCCACGGTATCTCTTTCGAACAGTCCCGCAACCCTGGTAGGAGCAGCTCATCCCTCCAACGCAGACTATCTTAGTAGATATTGTTTTTTGCTAGCAATTAGTTCGAAATCTAAGGTCACGTTTTAATTCCGACCTCGAACATAGCATTATTGAGTGGACCAGTCTGAAATAACTTTTTAAAGCAGCTACTAAGGAAAAAAACCTTTCAATTAGCAGTTGTAACAAAATACATTCTTATAACAATAACAAAAAAACACCTCTGACAAAGTGAAAATAACTTTAGTTTTAGAAGTTGGTATTATTTATCATCGAAATTTTTCATCGGCATTTTTTTTAATAAACTGTTCCATGCATTTTGATCGTGTAGGTATTGGACTTTTATCCCTTTATCCGGGACAACCATGTTGCGAATAATTTGCACATCTGAGTCGCCATTTTGGGAGGTCACGTGTTATTTCGGCTCGTCTGATTAAAATGACGATATTTCCTAAATTATGTTACTTAGCTAGCTACCAGTTCTATCACTGGAATCGTTATTTTTAGCTAACTGGTTATGTATGGGTTAGTGTAGATAAAAGAACCAAAGAAAGTATAAATCAATATCAAGACCTCCGTGTAGGTATATATCGTTTCTCTGCAAAATGCATAACATGTGTCTTTAAATAATGAAGTTTCCAACATGTGGTACGGTCACTTGAGATTATGGCAACTGAGTTCAACTGGCCCCGTGTGTGGTCTTGCCTGGGATAGCAAAAAAAGCCCCTAACATTATACATATTCTTTGATATACCTAAGCACGCAGCCCACCAATATTATCTCTGTGCATTCTGTCAACCCGAAATTTAATTTAGATGTCATTTTTGTCATTTTTTAAGTCAAAAACCGTGGCCGACGGGCTTTCCCATCAGCAAAAATGAACATCCAGAAAACTTTCCCTCTTTTTAATCCCATTCGGGAATAACTACTCCCAGCTGCTGCCGGTGCTGAAAACCTCAAACGGCGCAAATACAAAAACGTCATTGCTGCCATGGGTTCCGAATGCCCACCTAGTCTTTCGGGACATCGTCAAGTGGTTGGTCGACTCTTCCCGTGACCAAAGGGCTGGCCTATTTTTTGGTCAAAGAATCAGAATTGCCATCCAACGTCGCAACTGCCAGCTTTCTGGGCACTACTCGTATGCTTGTTTACAGCGATGTGGACGAATTTTTTGGCACCCTATAATGCTTTTCTTCTTTTCTAAATGTAATGAAGAATAATTATTTAGACTATTTCCTTAATTCTCATTTTCGTTATCAAGGGAACTTTCGTGCATTTACAAACTTTTCTTGGCCCAGCGAGTGAATTTAAGATATTTATAATTGCGATGTCAAAGAACCACTGTTAGTACATCTATTACTGAGATTTTGTAACCTCTACAATCCTCAAGTATAGGCCAAAATATTGCCAATACGATAATCTGATTAGTCTGGGCTAGTTAGCTAAGTTTTGGATATCTTTTCATCATCGCAAATCAAGCGAGAATATTGCGACAGTTCGGTTTGACGCGTTAACGCCAAGTCGTGATGAAGTAACAAAGAAGTTTCGATTTTGAAAACCCTTTGTTTGGTGTTTGATTGTAAATACTATTCAACAGATTAACAATGATACAAAGAGAAAGATCATTTTATTGAAACGAACTCTCGTTTTGATATATCGTTGATTTTAAGCAGGAAACGGTACGGTTTATAGAAAGTAGCTTAGAATAAAGGATCTCTTTCGGAAACGCAGCCATATTTCGCCAGTTAAATAGGGGGCGAGCCTAATGCCATCAACCGGGCACAAATCAAAACTCCGCAGCTGCTACTGAGAAATTCCTAATGGAAAAACTCAAAAACGCTTTGCCCGACCCGTGAATCCACCCAACCCAGGACCTTATGCTCAGCAGTTGCGCTTGTGACCACTAGACCAACGACGCAGTCCCTAGCTAGACCAACAAGGCAATACTGTAAACATAATGTGGAAGACACCATGTATGTATGTATATGTGTTGTGTGAGTCATCATGAGGGTTGAATTGTTGATCATGTAGAAAGATCTTGGTTATTCAATGCATAAAAGCTTTGTTAAGCTCTGATTAACTTAGAATAAACTAGTATCAGATACATAGTTTCACTACCACTTTCATCAAATTAATTCCAATATTCGCAGACAGTACAGTACAGTACTACAATCTGACAATTTTCTTTATTATATAAGGTCCCATTAAGACAAATTTTAACATAGTGTTCAGTGCGGTCGAACAAGCTATTTGGTATACACGCGGAAATTTTCACAATCCAATGCCGAAGCGTATACTTTTCCAAATTTTATTTGATAAAGCTTTTTCCATTAAGAGACTGATTCTTAATGACATAAGCTTAATAAAATAAAATTGCAAACAATATTGTCAGTGTACTAGGATTGTGAATATTTTTGCGTGTATACCAAATAGCTTTGTTCAACCGTACGTCTAACTAAAGATATCCAAGCAAAAAAACACTGATTAATGTGATTTTATTTTGACCTAATGGATGTGTTTATTCTAGAGTGCTGCCGGCAATTTATTATTTTAGCGTATAAGCCGTGTTAAAATTTGTCCATCTATTTTAATGGGACCTTATATTTTCAACTTCATCGTTATAGCATTAGGTTCAAGGTTGATTGCGGAAATTTGATAGTTGAGTTGAGTAGCTTGATGTGCTTTCGTCTGTACCTATGTTGGTACTAAAATGCTTGTATTATTTTAATACTAACAATTCCCAAAAACAAAAATGCTTCTACGCATAAATTAACCGTTAAAATCTTCTTTTTCTACAATTTTGGACAAAACCCTTCACGGTGGCGAAACAAAACTCGTTAAACCGCGAAGTAACCCGTAACATTAGTTTTGGTTACAATCCGTAACATTTAGGTAAATATCAGAAATCAATCAGCTGTTTCGTCAATTTTCTGGGCAATATGAAATTGACATTCATCATTAACACCTCTGACATCAGCAAATAAATTATGTACTAAGTAATGAATTGGTAAGAAACCCCAACTTGTTTTTCATCCATATAGAAACGACTGACGCCATTATATTGCCATGCTGTTTAGCCATTCATCTGCTGAAAATCTGGACCTGAGTAGCCATGGCTGACCTGGAAGTATTTAAATAGACCCCGGACCCAGGTTGGCCGCAGCAAGGAAAATTTGCTCAGGTGGAGATTCATAAATGACTCTGCCCTGGAGTGTAAATGTGGTGCTATTCCACAAACGATGTGGCGTTTAATATTGTGGCCTGCGTGTCCTATTGTTTGTTCATGGAAGGAACTGATGGACGCTACTGTAAAGCGCCAAACTAGTGACTCAGTTAGAACTGAGCCGACATGGCCGACACAATTTAGATTGCCATCACCAAGAAGAAGACATTGATATATTTAAAAGACATTCATAAAAATGATAAAAGTCCTCTTGTTACTCCTCGATCAATTTCTCTGAATAGCTGACACTTTACGAAACGAATCCAAACTCACGGAAATAACACAATTCAACCCAAAAACAGTGCACACTCACCTAATATAAATAATTCTCTTTAAAAAAACACAAGTAGACCAGCCCCTTCCAATAGTTCCATATTGTCGGCCAGGTGTACCGTTAAGGACGACCGCACACTGCACTACAACCATCTGTTTCCGACATATGCGACTAAACGCATTTTTTTTCAAGTTTTTTCTATGCAATTGAACTGCGCTTTTGGCAAGCAACGCTTGATAGAATGCCTTTAAGAGCTTTTAATGATGTTTTTTTTTGTTGGTACACTTGAGAAAAAGATGGACCTCCAACTCGATCCTTGGAGAATGCTAATTGGTTTTTAATGTGTCTCATATCTTTGTCTTACGTTACTTTTGCAACTAACTTGCAACCGAGAGAATGGCCTTTACATTGCAATCGCTTTTAATTTTCTTTGCGACTATATTTCTAAAATGTTTTAAACCGTAATTCAAGCTTGAGATACAAGTTAAGTTTTATATTCATTAAAAAAAAACCAACAAGGCTGTGAAATAATTCACAGAAACTGGGTCAGAATATTACAATTATTACAACAATTGTATACCGTTCATGAGTAAGAAAAAATAATTTAAAAAATATAGAATACACTATTATTTTAAATAAATTACCATACAAACGACAGTTCTATCATCACTCTCATTGACCAACGAAAAATAGAACCAATTAAGAAATGCAAAAAAAAAACAAAATTGCTCCAAATAGTCACTGAACTACAAAAACGTTTACAAACTACTAATTAAACGATTGATATCCGTGTCACAAGGGCGATTAATTAAAAATAAAAACTCCACGGCCATGCCTTTCTCCCTTACAAAGCTAAAATAATTATAAGACAGTAGAACAATAGGCAATAAGACATAATATGACCCGGTCATAGTAACACAATTACCCACAGCACGTTTATATAAGTATAAATGATGATGGCAGGGTTATACTTGGCCATTTTAGCCAGCTATTTGCTAATAGAGAATGACAGGTAGACTTGCTTTTTAAAGGTCGTCGTATAAATAACAAATTTAATTTTGTATGCTCAGTAAAATGTCAATGAAACGCATCGTTGATTATTCGCATTGTATTGTGCTGACCTTACTAATTATAAACTGGTTTAAAAGTAAAGATTATGGTCATTGACTGTATATCTTCAAGTTTGTTTTTTTTTAAGTCCATAAATATTGTAAAAACTTGAGTTTAACTTAAGAGGTTTCTAACTCAAATGCAACTGAACATAACACAAAATAAAAGCTACATTTTGTGCGATTTTTTGGAGAATTAAAAAACGTTGACAAAGTACCTCAAATTTTCAAATGACTGTATTTAAAACTACCTACATAATTATTTCCTTCTATCTACCGCCTATCATAACATTACGCCTGTAATACCCGAAGGGTTCTGCAGAAGTGAGAGTACCTAATAATAAATCTGTCAACAGTTATGTTGAATAAGTACCACGTGAGCCAAATGCTGTCAACTGCGCCAAATCCGGCCGGCTAATCCTTCTCTTAAAGTTTAAATAGTCGTTTTTTTCGCTCATTACTTCAACCTTACTCGTAATAGTTACTGCCACTAGGTATATCCGAGATGCCGAGGCCATAGACCAACAATAACTATTACATAAGCCCAATAAATAATACCCATACAGACAGCAAAAACAAAACATAAAACAAAATTCAGAGCAAAATTCGAGGAAGGTAAATCACACAGATGAAACGATTATAACTGTGCCTAACAACCATACATACAATGAACACAGGGTCCCTGACACCAGACTTACCCATGTGAAACACGCCCGGAAGACTAAAACATGTCAGATTTATCTACGGGCAAAATAATAAATGCATTTTTGTAGTCTGAGGTAATTCAGTGTGTGAGTACCCCTATGTCCTTGCGAGTGTGAATTTATTTTGACATGACATAAGATCACGCCTGCAATGGCAGAGGTGTACTATAATAATGGTAAACCCACATTTCGCCAGTTGTGTTTGAGTCCCATGTAATAGGGGGCGAGCCTAATGCCATCAACCGGGCACCAATCCTGACTCTGAGCTGCTACCGAGAAAGTGTTATTGGATTATTCCATCAGCGACTTTGGATTAAATATTTGAATAAGGCGGATTTAAACTTCATTAGTGGTTACAAACGCCGTTTAAAAAAACATCATTTGTTAGTGCTAAATTGGCGATCGCGAGTAATTTCTCCACAATATTTACCAGGTAAAACAATGATGTCATCAAAGTACGCTTTCTGCAAGGACATACGGGCATTTTTTACGTGACGAAATTATGACACGATTTTTCCATTAGTGAATTATGATAAACCTGTATGAAATTCGTTGCGATAACTAAGAAGTTGTCGTTGAAAGGTCGCTCGGACCGTTCGGACGTCGCGGCGTCGGCAGGAGTCGCTGACAATTAACAGGTTAATAATATACTACAGACTGCAGTAAACATACATAAACTCACGACTTGTTCCCATAGGGGTAAAAAGAAACTACAAAACGACGTCTACTACGAGTACTAGACTAGATTTTTCCGAGGAAGAACACCAAAAAGGATCAAATGGATCTTCACCATTGAAGGTCAGACCTAATGAAAAAATACTCTCTTACTGTAGCAAACCTTCTCTTCAATAATTTCAATTAGTAACCAATTACAATGACGCAAACATCAAATTTTCCTCACAAACACTTCACAGTATTGATCGTTTATCGAAAAACACCATTAAAACTTCCACATATACCACCATAGCCATAGAATATCGACATAATGTCACCGCGACTAGTTCAAGGGCACATGTATCATTAATATGTTTCATATTTCTCCATTATCGACCATAAAGTATACAATATACTAACGAAGTATTGATTTTTCAAGGTGATATGCCTAGCAGCTAAATGTCAAACTACGTCGTACTTTATAAATAAAAATTATTGTATCAATGTGAAAGTGTATTTGGACGTCATATTCTGAGTAATACTGGTACTGGTATACGTTGCTTTACATTCTGGGTAGGTTTTAATACTGTGGAATGTATAGTACTTCTTCAGTAGTTTCCATGTTGCTGTCGAATTAGGACAACAGAAAATACCTTTAATCATTCTTGGCCTCCGGCTTATATTAGGTCCTACCTTCTTCAGCAGTTGCCATGTTCCTTTTGGACTGTGACCGCCGAAAATATGCATGATTATAATCGACTGTTACCAAAAAAGTTACAATTAAAAAATGACTTAGGCACTACAGATTCTTTGAGTAAGTAATCCACGTTACAGGAAGCTACTGAAGACACCAAACTTTAAATAGAATTTCGATTGCCATCGACACGCTCAGAAGAAGATAATAATAGAAGCAATCCCGTCATGACGTTTAATAAAATGATTACGTCATCTTTGAAAACCTCTACCATGTCATAATATGATTTCTACACCACTCGAAAAAGAATTTATCCTTTAACAAAGAATTTCCGAAATCATCATGACTTCTGACCAATCTAAAACAGTGTATTCAACTCCACACAAAGGCAATAGTCCCAACAAAAACAGCGTTTAAACTAAATACGCAAGATAACACGTAAACCGATAGATTTCACGGCCCCGGCCATGTAGGGAACGCGGAGAAACCTGCGCGTGCGCCTCTGTTCCGAATAGTGATGGACGTATGCGCAAGCCTAGACTTTAATGAGCAAGACGGAATAATAATAATAGACACAATATCACGCCTGATATTTCAAAATGGGGTAGACAAAGACGTATAGAACACCCTTATATTCTCAGAAATGCGTGATCGAGACTATTTCCATCTACCAGGAACAAATCCAGAATGAAAGCTGCTAGTGAGAAAATCCAGAATTGCAAAGACATAAACGAGAGTGTAATTTTTAAAGTATTGGCGTAATATCGTGCAAATTGTCTTGCTTTATAAGACTGGCACAGAAACTACTGAAAATGGTACAGCAGAAAGAAATCAAAAATAAGCCTGAACAACATTCGAAATTACTCAAATAAGCTAAAACAAGAAACCTAATAAAAGCAATTTAATATTTTCGCATATTGCGGAATCGAATGTAAATCTCCAAGGCTTACAAGTTGTTGTTAGTCATATATGGTCTAACAATTCATTATATAGAAGCAATTTAATCAAACCAGGCTTTACATCATCAATTACAATAATCTTTTTAATGTAGTAGTTATGACTTTAATGTCATGGCCTGTCTATAAAAGGATAGAATATACTATTGATATTATGACGATGTCGAACAAAAAGCTGTTTTCTTAGCTAGGTGAGGCTATTTAGTCGTCAATGTGACATTTAAAAGCACCCACGCTGCGTGTTGGTCATCTTATATATAGCCTTTACAGGTTTAATGACTCAGGTAATAATTACCATCTCAGTAAGCATTAATCATCAAGTCATGATAGATTTAGAATCGTATTTCATAACAGTAGTAACACTCATATTTACCTAAATAATAATAATGGGGCCTAGAATGTTACCCTGTGAGACTCCTAAAGGAGTCCCACATAGTAACTGTCACTGTTCACAGTTGACAAATTGTTAGAAACAAAAGAAAAGGAAGGAATAGAGGATATTATCACAATAGCTTTTGCCTTGACTTGAAACACTTTCCTGTCATAAGAGAAATTAAGTTATATTTTAATGTCATTAACTTTAGTTGCTTAAGCTTTTTGGGGTCTATTCTGTGTGATTCATCATCTTCTTGCTCATTTCCTATGTTACTTGGGGTCGGCGCAACAGATCTTTGGTCTTTTTCTTCTATTCTCCCCTGTCAAGCGTTACGCTGATTATTCAGTAAATGTTATGATTCAATAATTGACTTCTGCACATTCTCATATTTCTTACTTATTCTACTCTTGCGTCTTCGTTTTTGGCAACCAATCCCATCCCTATTAGCACGCAACTGCCTTTCCTGATTAACAAAACTTATTAGCGTCACGCTATTAACAACATTTAGTTACTTATGTAATGTACTAACTGATGAACGTATCCAAATATCAACATAGATTCAATCATCACTTTCATTTTTGTTATTTGCACTTGTATATTGCTGAATTTCGGTAAATACGAATGCCTCATCATTATATAAATTTTGAGGCAAATACTTCACCTCTTTACCATTGGATGTTGATTTGATCTGATGCTGTTAATCCAGTATCAGCATTATCCGTTTTTCTAATAATGTTATCAGCTTGTTAAACCAGCACAACAGGTCATGGTCGTACATAAAATGAAACCCCTTTTCTAGCCATATCACCATTCGGCATTCCCCAAAATCGCGACCCACGTCACACTCACAACTTTGTTACACGTCATTTTCCTTATATTTATACATCGCGCACACGCCCATTTACTTATCATTCGTAAATCTTCTTCAAATTCATAATACACACGCATTTGTCATTCCCTAACAGTCATCTCTTCTTTTACGCATTGTATGTTGTACTGACGTTCCATTTTGTTATGTCGAGATAAATGCAGATTATTTTGAGTTTGTCATATTCTTATAGCTATCGATGAAGGAACCTATAAAGTAGTAAATTTTATCTTGAGAACAGACGTACTTCTACAAGATATGGGCATTGTCTGTCACCTTTACCTATACTAAAGGAAGCACAAAATTAAATATTGAGAGACCTACTCGTATAGCTAAAGAAACTTCACGCACTTAGGAATGTCACTTTTTTTAGATCCTCACGTAAGTTACGAATGTTAGCAATTGGCTTTGAGCAGCATAAGCGTGGTGATCCACAATGATTTGCTGCATTTAATTCATTATATTAAAAGACTTGTGATTTAAGAGGAAATGCGGTAGGTATTTGAAGAAACTATCGCTGTCGCTCAACGAGCGCTATTTCGACATTGGTGCGATAAAGACAACTACAGATCCGACAAGTAAAAAGTCATAATTCGAGGTTTGGGTCTCGACTATTTCTTCCTCCAATATTCGAGAAATTTAAAAGATATTTCATAAACTTAATAAGAAATATACTTTTTTTTGTTAATAGTTGTCAAATTTGTACACTATGCTTCTGTTGACAACGGTCCAAATAAACTAATTCTGAGCATTTTGTAAAGATTCTAGTGGTGATACAGATTAAAAAAAGGAAAACATATGGACATAGAAGAAGTTGATATTTATTTAACTTAAAAAATAATAGCTAATATGCTGTCATAAACTAGAAAGAAAACAGGCGACAGCGTTTGTATGGGCAAAAGACAGCATTTCCTCTTAACTAGTCTTTACAGTCCCACTGCTGGGCAAAGGCCTCTCCGGAGTTTTTATCCCGTGTCACCCAGTTATTTAAAACAGGAAAATACAAATAAATAAAGTACCATTGCACCACAGATACGCAAACCCCGAAATCGGCCCTATTTCAATTAACTTTCGCTGGACGGCTCATAAATTTTATTTCAAGCAAACTTTGTTTTACGTAAAGTATCTACCTGACGTGAAATCCATTGTTCATTCAAATTTTATTCAAACGATTTTCCACTGCCGTGATTACATTCATAGCATGAAGATATGCGACTATATGCTAATAATATTGGTAAAAAAACTGACAGAATTGAGCAAGCGGCTCAATTTCTCAAATTACAATACCTTTCCACGAGACAATGCAAAATAGAAGTGGTTTATGTTCAGAATGTCAATCAAGTGCGTTTGTTATGAGAGACATGCTCAAATAACGTCGGTAAGTAGGCAAAATAATATTTTTAGTCAATTTATTGATTGAGAATCGAACAATTACTGACATAGAATGTGATGATATGCCGCAATCAGATGATATCAGACTATGTGATCTAGAGGAAATTAGTTTGTTACAGCCGCAACATACAACATAAAATAAAATAAAAGTCCAAAATCATTAAACCAGGATCTAAATGTGTTTCATTTCATCACAAGCAAATTCGAATCACCATATACGGCCGTACACACGACATTGATGTACGATAACAAACATGTTCATACGGTTCAAAACAAATGCAGACTTAAACTGAAAACTAAACAGTATAATTATAGTACTGCTCAACACCATGTGAATATGGTCTATGGCTGATTAGTGATTAGTTATAAATGTCCCAAAAAATCCCGAATTACTTATAATCACAACAGACCTTTGAGAGTAAGTAAATCCCTACAGGTGAATGCTGCTGCCAAATCTCCAAGACCAATAACTAAAGATGTACATCTTTCCCCGTATTAATGCGATACCCGACGTCTTCGGAATGCAACTACAAATTATGTGTAAGAGATGTTTGTATAATTACATAAGAATTTCTTATTCCGGATCAACCCACGCGATATCCGAGAGCATTTACGTATATTATCGATAATTGGTCAGTTTTTACTCTTCCTATTACATGGTGGTGGTATAAAGAATCTTGATAGTAATTTCGTAAAATATTTGACGACTGTTATAACATTCTGATGGTTAGTCGCTCGATCAAGTTACATGGGACAGAAGCAGAATGATGATGGTGAAAAGCAGCTAAGAGCGAAAGAGACACGCGACAAAAGTCTGTTTTACTGCTTACTAAAAACATTTGCATAAACGGATGTAAAAATTACTCAAACATCTGCCAAATTCAACGAAAACAAAGTAGATGAGGCTGACTTTTGGGATATGAGGAACACTGTTGCACAAACGAAAGCAGTCGCTCCATGTAAAATACTGGTATTCAGTTGCATCCAGTTAGACTGGAAGCCGACCCCAATTGGCATAGTTGGAAAAGGCTAGGCAGATGAGCTGATGCCATCGACACAAAAACAAAATGAAAAGGACACTAAAACAACTGCAGACCATAAAAGTTATTTTTACTAACAAGTCTCAGCCACGCAAAAAAAAAACAAAATTAAGTTACTGGTTACTCCATAAGACCATACGCTGACAGCCCACATACTTCACCATAAAAGGAACCTAGTTATAGCCACTCCATATCTAACAAATTGATCGGCCTATTTAACTGCCGGAATGACATATTTGTAAACCTTGATTATTTCGTCTGTAGTTTGATTGGAAAAACTGATATGGGTTTCCTTGAAAAGTGCATCAAATACTAGCTGGCCAATTTTATCAAAACTTTTGGGTTAGAAGATAGATGAATTAGTTTATTTTGATCTTCTAATGTATCAGACGGTGAGATTCAATCTTCTTCTGCTGTTAAGCAGACTCCAACTCCGACTCCCACTGTCTCAGACCCCGACTGTTAAGCCGGAGTAAAATGTTTTCTTCTTTTATTCTCTGCCGACAATTATCATTCACTCCCTGACAGGGGAGAATGCAATAAAGGACGTGTTGCGCCGACCCCGAATAGAATGGAAAAAGTACAGGAAGTTGATGTAGATTCAATCCTTTTTCATTCATATCATCAACCAGATTTCCATCTTTTCCTTGATCCTCCTCTCTCATTGCTTCTGCCAAGTTTGATATTATAATATTTACTTTGGAGATTGTATCGGTCATTGATAGGCTTATGACCATTTACTTACATTCTACCATTTTGAATTTGAATGCAGGTTCTTCAAAAGTCACACCATGTAATGGAATACCGATTGCTAATTGAGGAAAGGATATTTCATCGCAATATATTTGAAGATATTGTTTCATAGTTACCATGTAGTTCCTCTAGCTACACCTTGGTTTGCTAATGCCTTTTAGCCGGAAGCGGTGGACTATGCCAAGACATGCAGCTGTTGTTCCTTTGTATGCGACAATCAATTTGAATATATTTACTCAATGACTATGTACAAAATTACATTAGCTATGTTTCTGACAAGTGATTGATTACACGAATGATAATAAAATATGTTGAATAGTATCCGTAAACATAATAATAGGTTATTACGCTGCTGTATACAAAACTATTACTATGCTGTTGTATATAAAATTATTGACTAACAAGAAAGTCAGCCTGTATGGTGTAGGTGTACCTATTTCAATAAAACTTATACAATTTGTATGAGCTGTGTTTTATTTTATATTTAAATTCTAACCGTTATTTTACACCTGTCGTAGAAACACAGAAATCAATCTACGTTTTATTGACTTCAAAAAGTCAGTTAGTTATACAGTTCTTCTTTACGAACTAAATAGTACGTGTGCTAAAAATATTATCGTGATTAAGTACCTAAACCTTTTTTCTAGAGAATTGCGAAAGCGTAATACTGATAAACAAGAAGTTATGCGCATCGTGCGATCTCTGATAATGATAAACATTATCTGTAGCAAGATGGAAGTCATCTCGTGATATCACACAGATGGAATTACAAAAAATACTTCAAACATTGTTGAAAAGATACAGATGATGACCGGTTCCCAATACCTTTCTTACGTTATTGAAATGCTATAATGGTCCTCTAAAAATATCTGCAGGGAATTTTACTCCAAATGAAACGTTATAGGAATGCAAGAGTTTTCCACGAGTAAATTGAAAAACTGGTACTCAATATCGGCAAAGACATGCGACGTTTATGCCTATTTTCACTAATACTAAGTTGAACATAAATGGATGCCTAAATAAATGCGCTGTGTTGGCTTTTTAACGCAATCATAATTACATAGATAGAATACCTCTTCGCAGTCATCACGTGGGACACGCATGGAGCGTCTTCTGACAGCAGATCTTAGTCAATATCCTTTCATCCTTACGCCGTTTCAGCTCCGGACTGGACCTATCGCCCTCCGGATACCCGTCGATAGAACACCAAAGGTCGTCATGGATAAGTGTTTTCTCATATTGAACTTCCAGAGGAGGTAATTGTCTCGCCCTTTCAGTTTCTCAATACAAAACCCATTTACGCTTCCGCCTCCTGAAGACGTAGTTGCCAGGTCTCGATCGCTCAAAATATCTCACAAAAAAAATCCACTTCTTTGTGCACTTTGGGCCCATAATCTGTTAACTATTTATAGACAGTAAATTAACACTACCGTACAAATTACAGCTATATGAAAAGGTAGGTATGGATTTTAAATGGAGTGACATAAAGGGCGGATCATAATTATCATGTCCTTAGACGCTTCATTTCATTTAGGTGTGACGTGTGACATAAGTCTAGAATTCTAGTCATTCAATGAATACTTTTTTTTATTGCTCTCGAGTGCAGACAAGAAGTAAATTATAATTCATGAAGTACAAAAGTAAACAATTTCTTTTGTACAACAAATTCAATTAAAGCGTGCAATCGTTGGATAACCACATAATATATGAAAGTAACCACGCTTCCGATTTCTCTACGAAAATGCTTCACTAACACGTTCGTATAAAAATTGTTTTGTGAATTATGTGTTTAGGTGCTTCAAAATGTTATTTCTAACGATTATAATATAATATAACTTATTTCAACATCTGTTTATGTCATTAAAAAAACATGTAATATCAACTCAAAAGTATAAAATACAAGCAGCTCAACGGCGGTGCGGATTTTGATGAAATATGGCACACGGATAGACTAAGACTTGGGTACAGAAGTGACGAGGAGGAACACCGTGAGGTTTTAGTCAGTAGGAGTCTGACGGAGGACATCCACGGGATATTTCCACACGAAAAAAAAAGGACGTAGGATTTACTTTTTATCCGAGCAGTGCAATCCAGTTTGATAATTTCCGAACTCCACACGAAAAAGGTAGCTCATTGTAAAGAATCAAGTCTGCGCATCCGCATTCCTAGGAAACATTCAAGATCAAATCAAATCCAGTAATACTTCTTTCGTTAGAGCCGAAACTAATCGTTTCATCAAACCAGCTTGGTTTAGGCACATAGCCACAAGAAGGATTGTCGTAACAGCGCAAGAGCCTTCAAAGTAAAACCAAGCTATAAATACTTAAACTTTCTCGTTCGTGTACTAAGTTTTCTATTACCTAAGGGTTACCGAGGTCGCGCCAAGGGTGACTACCTGACCCCACTCAAGGGAAGGCTGTGACATTTAAACAAACATGTTTGTTAAACATGTTTGCTGATTTTCACGCACATTTTTCACAGGTAAACTTTTTAGAAAATCGTGATAATCGGCTTTAGGTTTTAATTATTTTTAATTTGGCGTTTGTACTTCCTAATTGGTCTAGATTGTTTTGTCTATTTTTTGGCCCAGAGTGGATGGTTTATACCACTCATTCATACCCTACGTTGTCCGTATATTTAAATCGTCTAGTGGCTGCAAGCGCGAGTGCATAGTGTTATTGGGTGCTATCAGGAATTTCTCAGTAGCCACGGAGTCTGGATTTGTGCGCGGTTGATGCAATAGGCTCGCCCCCTATTACATGGGACTTAAAATATAGCTGGCGAAATATATGCCATTAGGTACACCTCTGCCGAACTCGTTGGGGATTACAGGCGTGATGCTATGTTACAATGTTCACCCTTAAACAGTCTTTCAAAATGGTCAACACCGCAGTAAATATTCAAGACGTATCTCAATCTGCTACCTATCTGTTCATGAAGGAATCGCAAAGCATCATCAATTTTCTGAGTAGCAGGTAATTGTAAAACGTAGCTGCCACGTTCATCATCATCATCACCACCATTGCCCGCCTTATTCCAACGACTGCGAAGTTCATGTCACCCTCCTTTTGTATCATGATTCCCTGGTCTACGCGAATCTTAACCAGCCTTGCATGTTCCATAGTCGAATATTTTTGACCGAAATTACTGTAGTTCAATCGACTCAACCGAATTGTTTTCACAATATCAACATTGTGTTTATTATGAAAGCATTGTACACGTATGTATGTCTGAATCAATGTTTGTCTAAACAGTGAGGTGTTATTATGATGAGCTACTGTTGAACTTTCTTATAAGTAACATAACAATGACATGAAGTGTTATGAAGATTGTGTCCGACCAAAAATTGCAAAATTCGTTTGTAATAATGGTTTCTGCCATGTAAGCATTATCGAAACTAAAGGTTAGATCTAGATATGACCTGTGGACGGTGAGTAATGGGCTAGCTCGCCGTCCGTCCGTCTTATGATGACAGGCCGTGTCGACGGCGCGATCGTGTTCCACGCGCGCCTCACAGAGTTGTCAGTGAACGGGAAGGGGTCCGAAAAGACCGATGCCTGCCAGGGTTGCGGGATTGTTCGAAAGAGATACCGCGGCCCTGGAACACAAAGGGCAAAAGAAGGAGCATGGATGGGTTTTTGTCAGTAAAAGTCTGACACTCCCTTCCGCTCCGCCCAGAGGAGGAGGGGTCATTTAAAGATTTGCGATCCGAAAAAAAAGGGTTGGTATGACAAATTATGTCAGTTTTATCCAAGTGCCATTTCTTCCGGGTATCAGTTTGTTTTCTTGGAACTTGGGATTTAAGCATCAATAAATGTTCATAAACTGATAAAAAAGACTTGGCGGCCACTTTAATAAGAACGTGGAACAGAATTGGCCGTGTTCGCTTGACTAAATTTGTCTACCGACTGAAATACATTAAATACAACACCCTATGCTTCCCCAATATTAAAATTTGAAGGTCTTACGGAAAAACTATTAGTAGTTTGCCTTGAAATCCGAACTCTTTTGTCCTTCAGAAAAGTTCACAACTAAAATTCCATCGCTGCGGTCAGGGTGTCAGCAAAAGTCACATTAACGTACCGTTTTACCATATAGGAACAGAACTTAACGAACATTGTTAAGACAATCACGTAGAATCGTTAAAAACACGTGTTTAAAACGCAGGTCGGTTACCTAACACTTAACTGTTACTAATTGGATAACAACGCCGTCTGATCTCTCAACGTTTATGTTAGTGAAACCGTTTCGTGTTTTATATAGAAGTGACACGCCAAGGATAGGCTATCTAGAGCAGTTCTTTGGTAAAACTCGAAAAGTAGGTCGATGAAAAGATTGGTTTATTATTTTAATCGATATTTTGGTCGGCTCAGTTGTGAAGTTCTTTGTGAATAAGTTGTTCGTGCAGAGATTAGAAAAGAGTTAGTCGTTCATGCTACCAACTTCCCCATTTTGAATCGCTGTTATCCGTTGTAAAGACTGGTACTGGTACCACAGTCTTAACAACGGATAACAGAAAGAAAAGAAAGAAAAATGTTTATTCGACGTCAGTACATTAAGCACACACAATAATATTAAAAAAGTTACAAAAAAGAGAAAATACATAGTACCTATGACTGTTCTGTGTGCCTTACGGCTGGGCCAAAAAGGCAACACCGATACATGAGACGTTAAAATCTAAAGCCGCGTTTACGTCCTCAGCCGACGCTACTTGCATCGAGCGGCTGGTGTGTTGGTCATTTGTTTCCTTCGCGTGAATTACACGCAAGTCGGATAGTCAGTGTCTCGTGGCATGTTCCAAAAGCAATTTCTTTCATTTGTTTTATCCACAGACGCTGTCCTTGAGCGTATACCTCGTGGAGTCGTGGTCAATAGGTTACTTATTACTAATTTTCAGGGTTACAGGTAGTGGTTTACATGCCTTTCTACGTGATGGCCGGTAGTCTCATGACACGTCACCCTGTTTGTCAAACCGATTCTATAAAAAACACTACAGAACTCAAACAAAGTTAAATATTTTTGTATTGACATACAACAACGCTGTTACAAACAAATTCATGTCAAACATTGTATGATTACCAAACAAAGTACAGTTATGACAATAACACATAGTTAATCGTCAGTCAAACAATAACCCATCAGAAGTGACGTCAAACAAAACTGCAGTTATGCCAAGTTTATCAGTTAACGACTTGTCGTCGCACGTGTGCGGAATCTCCCCAATTAACGTCTAGACGAGCTGAAGACTTGGCCAGTGTAGCTTGATATTTGTAGATAGGCAGCTTGCAAAGACAATAATTTATACATTTAGGTACTAGATGGTAAAGAGAAAGGTGAAGTGTTGTTTGGGGAAGGCCTGCGAGCGGCGTGGACATCGACGACGATTATTATGGAACAATAGCGGTCCACCTAGTTGTGCTAGATCATTACCAGGTTACCAGAGACATCCACATCTCATTTTATGACGCCAATACAAGAACCATCCGCAAATATGATACCATAGCAGATGTACGAGTATGTATAGACAAAGCTGATAAGTATAATGTGCCTATAATAACAAACCCTTTATTAAATCAAACACGGCAACAGAACAGTCCCCTGAATGAACTTCAAAATGTTAATAAAGTCTTAAAAATAACTTTACAAGTGCTTTTAAATGCAGTTTCCAACTTTGCCGGCGGCCAAGACACGCTACACACTTCGACAGTTCAATTATTTATAAGTTAGAAGTGACCGCTAAAAGCCACAGGTTCAAAGTCGTTAAAATGAAGATATTCGAATGTAATTACTGGTTTAACTGCTTTTAACATTTATAAATGAATTGAGCTGTAAGTTAAGCACTGTATAACTGTTTTAAGTACGTAGTATTTGATACAGGACTCAGAAAGTCAATGTTGATCAATCTGATAATTAATATTTCTTTTCCAGTAGACCATGCATAGTTTTATGTATTTCGGGTTCAAAATCTGATCTTGATCTGTAAGTCGAACCTTTTCCAATGTTAAGTCGTTCCTAATATGTCTTTATGGTTTAATCATTATACCCAATTCATTAAAATCTTCAAATTGTTATCTCGAATCCCATATTTTACATTGAAAACCTCATAATATAATTTTGCCAAAAGAATTTCTCTAAAACTTCTTCCAAAGTTAATTAATAGTTTTATCAATTACTACAAAACATACGATTTTTTTTACGTTACTCATGAAAAGTCTAATGACATGTTGCGATTAGCCTCGTCTAAGGTTCCCCGCCACTTGGTCGCGTTTCCTCGGTTTCTCAATCGCAACCTTACCATGTAACCACAGTACAACTTGCGACCGTCGCGGATTAGCATCGAAGCCATTAGCCATTCATTTTGACCGCCGACCTTGTTCGCTGCTGTCTCGTCAAAAGCGTGACTTTAATGATGCAAAAACTCGTCGAATTCATAAGGTCTTATTACGACAAATCGTCTGTTCAGATATTTAAACACTGAATCGGAGGTTCTGTTTATGTCTTGATGAATGTTGGAAAATATGAGTAAGTAGGTAATGGTCATCATCATCATATCAGCCGAATAAAGTCCACTGTTGAACAAAGGCCGCCCCAAGCGTCGCCACATCGTCAGTCCTATCCTGCTCACATTAAGAATACCTAGCAGGAGGCCTTCCAACGCTGCCTGTCTTTTGGTGCGTGGTCGTAACTCCTTTACCACCGTTTAGCCCCATCGGGCATCCGTCAACAGCCGTACGTTTCAGTAATTAAAAACATTATCTGGAACAGTCAAGTTCCGTAGCCATTGCTTAATGTATTTACAATCGCTTCATTGACATCAACGCCGTATCACTTTCCTAAAATTACCCCTGAAACACCAACATCATTAAACCTAATCTCTAAACGTCTACAACACTTCCGATCAAAAGATATTGAACAAAAAGCTAATTACTCAAATGCATCAGATTCGTCGGCTGAGCTGGTACAAGGCCGTGCCCTCAAAACGCCACTCTCACTTTGTGCAGACAGACTGACGGATTGCTTCGTGGTTTTAAATACCGACGAAGTAGTGTGGTACGATGGTCAAGACCGAATTTCTCATAAAGGAACAAAATAGACGAAAAATCTGATTTGCTTGGGAGGGCGGAAGAGCTAATTGCAAGGAATATAGAATATGCAAATCTTGGGTAGGTATGATTTGGACTCGTTTAGTAGTCTCTGTTACGGAGTTTTCTTGATACAACTCGGAAAATTCAATGCAATTGTATGTATCTGGAATTTCTTTTGAAGTCTCGGTACAGACAGAACTGTTTGGATTGAAGACTTTTCTTTTCTCTAAATGGAATAACTCTCATTTCTCCTCTTTTAAAATTCAGATTTATTCTACTACTACAAAAATCATTAATAGTCTGTCGATACCAATCACAGCACCAAAACATTTGGTTACTATGAGTCACCGCAGTTTTACGTGCTTGCCGCAACATTGGTCCCTCTTGCATGCTGATGAGACAGCACTGGATGTTAGGTCATGTAGCTTAAGGATAATGAGCTCTTTGGCTTCGTATTTGGGTCAATAGTCTGACTTGTTTTGTGGTCATCTTTGGCGATTAGAGTAAGTGTGGAAATATTTGTTTTCTTTTTAGCGTTTTCTGTTGCTTGAGAAAAGAATTCAAGAAAAGTTTAAGCAAGGCTGTGCTAAACAAGGGTTACCCAGCGAACAGGAATATTACCAAAACCAAGGGGGTTGTCCATGCCTGCTCCTGTTCTATGCTTAGCAACTTAATGGACATTGTTGTCCATATAATATCCGCCTATACAATCCCATTAGCCACGGTAAGAACATGTTTTTTTTTTGTCTTATCCACCAAAGACAGTAGCCAAAGGAATACCAATGAAATCATCACAGGCCCAGTCTTTGAGACAATCTTCAAGAAAGTAGACCTGCTACGACTTATTATAATGAGAAAAATAGACAATGTAGACCTATAACTAAATATATAACAAAATCATGAAATATTCATAACCTATAATTTTATCATCTAACTACAAAATATTTGCCAATCATACTCGAATCTCTGTAAGTAAGACAATGCAATACATTCCATATTATCTATTGAAGACTAAAACAATAGAGGTACATTACAGATAAGTAAGTATATACAAAATTATATCGCAACCAGTCTGTCTGTCTGTTTCAAGTATTTGCAACCAAGAGAGTATCGAAATAATAGGTTTTGGTAAGAAATATTATGTCATTGTGCATTGTGTATAGATATTTATTTTAGTCAAAGTAAGTATGCAAGAGTTCAAAATATACGTTAGTTTAGCTTGAGATATTCGCAAGCGGTTTTTAAAATCAACTGTTTAAGTTCAACTTATGATTTCTTTTATATTTCAATTATAAATATTTATTAAAATTTTACATAACACAATATAATTACATAAGCATGTCAAATAACAAAATTCAAAAATAAAAAAAAAACCTTACGTCACTAGACGCTCATAGTTGTTCCTGGCGCAAAGGAGCCCATGACACTTGCAGCGTTTCCGCGCTGAATTGCCAGGGCTAGCCTTTGCACCAGGAACGAACCAGAGCGTGGGTCACCGCCCCTTTCTCTAAGTCGCCGGCCGATCTCCGCGACAAATTTAATAGCGTCTGTTTAAGTAACTAACAATTTTTAATTTCTACATTCAGTCATCATAATTAAGAGCAAATGCGGTAGGTATTTGAAGAAACCATAGACATTGGTGCGATAAAGACAACTACAGATCCGACAAGTAAAATGTCATAATTCGAGGTTTGGCTCTGGTCTATTTCCTCCTCCAATATTCGACCAATTCAAAAGATATTTCATAAACTGAATAAGAAGGATATATACTGTGTCCCTATGTTTTTCATTAATAGTTGTCTTTGTACACTAGGCCTCTGTTGACAGCAGTCCAAATAGGCTATTTAGAGCATTTTGTAAAGGTTCTAGTGCTGATACAGATTATGTATCATCAAAAAGGAAAGCATAGGGACATAGAAAAGGTTGATATTTATTTAACTGTAAAAATCATAGCTTAAAACACATAAGCCAGAAAGAAAACAGGCGA
Organism: Eugnorisma glareosa; assembly: GCA_947578425.1. Classification (NCBI taxonomy): domain Eukaryota; kingdom Metazoa; phylum Arthropoda; class Insecta; order Lepidoptera; family Noctuidae; genus Eugnorisma; species Eugnorisma glareosa. The sequence goes on along the minus strand of OX387974.1, from coordinate 2,452,562 downwards.
GAGCATTTGTCTGGAGAAAATACCACCCGCGTTTCTTCTTAACATTCTAAGCTCAGCCCTACTTTCTTTAGTAGTATAATTTATTCTATTACCTACATACGACTTAAAAACATAACTGACGAAATGTGGATGTATTGTTAGTTCACCTGTGCCTATCTCTTTCGAGGATTACAACAAGCGTGATGTTATGTTATGATAAAAACAATTAAAAAAACTCATAAACGAAAGCTGCCTCCAAATAGGTTAGACAACGTAAAACTATGGGCACCTATAAAACTAACAACTAACACAATGTAGGAATGGTAATAATATTTCATCTATCCTACATATTTGTTAAGTGTCACTTAAAAGGTTATAAAGACTCATCACACATTCGATCTCACGAATTAATTCCCTCATTAAAACCGAAACAGTTAACGCAACTTTATACCATAGGTAACACGCAACCATTTTTTTCCACACGGCCCTAGGGAACACGCAAACGCCAAAAAAACTCCACGTTCTGACGTCACACTTCGCAAAAAGTACTCAACCAGCAACCATTACTGCAGTGAGAGGTCCCATATTAGGAACAGACTCAAGATCATCACAATGAGGCCGTCGAAGTAAGTAAGTACATCTCTATTAGTCTTTATCTCAGTTTTCTAATCTTTTCTAACCATATCATCTCTCAACACGTCATCCATTCTCCAGATTCTCTGATACTCCACCGAAATCAACTAAAACCTCTTTCTAAATCTCAATAAAAAAACCTCTATTTCAGATGTTATACTTTACTACATACGCATAGCAATCTCGTATAGCCGTAGGTTTAATCTAGAGGTCAAAATCGCCATAATTTTTACCCGTATGGTCGAATGACCTCAAAAAGCCATCGTTAATAATAGCTACCATAGTTCTAACTGCTTGGCCACGAACTATACGCTTAACGTTGGCCCACTAGCTCTAGCTCCTGTATCGTGGATGCTTTATGTACCTTTAAACTCACGACACAAACAGCCAGACCCCAAACTTGTAAGTTATGCAAATATTTGTTCCGTACGGGAATCGAATTCGCAACACGTAGCTCAGCAGCCAATCGTTCAGCCCCTGCGTCAAACGGTCGTCAACCATGCCGACATTAGTTATTTTTTTTATATTTAACCTTCGGCTTTGGCTTCGGCCGAAAGTTGCACCAAAAATTGGTTAGAACATGCCAGTTGCGACGCGACGGTACTCAAAAGAGCGAAACAAAAGACGCATACGTGTTTTGCTTGACGCAAGTAGTATCACCAGAAGCCGTGAATGAGGCGTAATGCTATAACCATGGTGAATTCAGATTGTTACGTGTTCGGCTTCCGTGGTAATCATTGCTGGTTATATTTTGTATTGCCAAATATTTCCATAGTATGGTGCGTGGCAGTAATTGTCTTCCAGTAGTTTGGATATTATGAAATGTTACATATTAAATGGTGGAGAAAACTGTAGGTTTCATTTCCTAGACTTTAAAATTTTCATTGACCCAATAGTTGAGAGAATATAGAGTAACTGGCAAGCTATTCAAAGCAGTTTTAAAGAAAATATTGCTATTGTCAACTAAAAAATCTAAGGAAATTAAAAACACACGACACATGACACCAGGTGGCCTACCATGACATCTTAAAGCAGGAGTAATTCCAGTGTGGGAAAGAGATGGCGCTAGACGACCTGTATAGCTCTGTCTCTTTCCCACACTGGAATTACTCCTGCTTTAAGACATTAAAGTAACCCCCAGGTCTGTTTCCCTGAAGGATTAGGAATCGGTGTAGTTACAACAGTACATCCATATTCCAACACTTATCAAGTCCCATTTAATAGGAACACGAGCTTATAGCCATCTACGGAGCCTAAAATCCAAACTCCGGGAAAAATCCGGTTGGAAAAACTCTTGCACTTTGCCCGAAGAATCTATTCGAAGACCTCGAGCTCACCAATAGCGCTGGAGCAACGAGGCAGTCATCAAAAAAATAAACAATAATATTCAAGAATCCATTTTCAAAACCACAACAACAACAAACTAACCTACAGGGTGGAACAGGACCCGCACGAAGCCGTCAACCAAGCAATAAGTACATCAAACTAACTAACTTTATGCAAAAAATATTGCTGGGAAACGACTTTTTTTTGGGTGAAGAATCAAGTTTTACGGTAGGATTCAATGTAACGCACTCAAAACATTGTGCTGATGTAAAAATCTTATATTAAAAACATGTAATTCCAAAAAAAACATGTGAAAAAGTTGGAACTTTGACCCCCAATATCTCCGTAACTAGAAGGTTCCCAGGTATGGTCTAGAACATAAAAATGAGAACAAGTGCCTTTCGGCTTCGTTAAGGGTCTTGTTACACACTTTATTTACTGCACCAACAACCACAGCGTCAAATAGCAACAATAAAACCAGTTGGTAAATCTGCACACATCTCCAGGAAGTGTTTGTGAGCGAGCAACAGTGGCGTGCAGTGCTTCCCGAAGGCGGGCAGGCCAAGCAAAAAAAAAAAAACTCGCAACATCACAGCGTCGCTCTACTTCGGATGACCCTCAAAGTAGTCACATCTATTGATACATTCACTAACCCTCCCAGGCCCCCGCATCTGTCTTCTAGTCTTCTTCATCGTCTTTTTAGTAAGCAACAACAACGCCAATGAGAAACAACGCCATCTAGCTTAAATATAAGGAATTTCAATGGTATTCTGTCAATACAAGAACGAAGGATGTCGCTTCGTTACAAAAAAACCTAAAAAATAAAACAGAGGGCGCTGTAAACAAAACAAAATAGTTTAGTTTTCGTTCCGTACCCAATTTTGAGCGTCTGACCGGAATATTTGAAAAACAAACATTGAAAATAAGCCTGTAAAAACCAAAGTTATAAATACAAGAACTCACCACATTAATCAAGGTTCAAATCACGATTTTCTGACAATGCAAACAGAAGAAAGATTCATTTGAAATACCGAGTACGAGATGAATTTTGGGTTAATTCTCGTAATTCGGGTATCTACACATTTTCCTTTAGACACAACTTGAATCTTAACATCAAACAATCGTGAATACTTATTGTTTTTAACTTCTGACAAACACATTATCAGCGCAAACTTCACAACAGAACACCATTTTTAAGTAAATAAACAAATACAACAAATAATATTTACACTACTGTACGTTTCAAAACGAATTACAACCGTCAGATATTATAATAATCAAAACATTCAAGATCACGAAATAAATTTTGCTTGTCACATGAAACAAATATGGCTTCTAAGAAAAATACAATTGTTATTTTGTCAATGAAAAAAACACTACCAAATATAATTGCATCACCGCATACCGTTTTAGCCGGATAATACTTTGTGGGGCAGCCAATCAGTGGCCAGCTAGCCAGCTACACTCGCAGGAGTTTACGCCCCTATTTACTATGTGTGCCGTTCGTATTTCCGTGTATATACACGAAAATCCTTATCAGTGTGCTTAAATTTATCAATGGAAATTAGGCCGGCTGGGGCCTTGCCTAGACTCGTAATATTATTACCAGTTACGTCACACGGCCGCGACAAGTTGCTTTAAGTATTATAACAGGCGTTTTATTTTTTTATTTTTGATTAATATAGTTATAATAAATGCATTTGTTGCGTTGTTGGTAGGAATGGTAGGGTAGGCTAGGCCTAATTGCCTCTATGGACGGCACGCCCCTGGCGAGCAAGGGCTGCCGTAATGTGGAACCGGTTCCACCGGTCCGCGGGTCAAGTGACCAGGCTGTGGCAAGTTTAACATGTTTCGATACGATGGGCAGTATGGCAACGTGTCTCAGAGATTTGATACGTATTGGAGGAGGCGAAAAACCTGGATAACAAAAGACTATCAAGTTAAACTACTGTTTTTTTTTTATATTTGAAGGAGTTGTCAGTCATTTTTTTTGCGTTATTTGGGGTCATGATTCACCCAAGGTAGGTAGGGAACACCCTAGAAGGACATACGCTGATCTTATTGGTGAGGTTCTTCAGAAAGGTCAGGACGAGGCAAAAGGAGTATGTAAGGATCGTAGCAGGTGGCGTTCTGTGGTTTCTGGCTAACCCCATGGGAAATGGCGTGAGCCAATGTATGTGTGTATTTTCACCCTCTTTTGGCGGATGAAGGTAAAAACATGAGTTATGAGGACTGCACCAGATCAGCAGCGTCTTAACTCGAGCCGATATGGGCCTCTTTTAATTAGGTACTTTATGGAAACCTAAACCTTTCGTTATTCAGTGGATGCTTTTGCTGTCGTGGCGGTATGGGCTGCCTATATGAGAAATCACCAGGTCATACTGCGGCTCAGATGACAAACCTGACATCGTTTAGCCACTTTCTTCCGCTAAACATCAGTGTCATTAAAAAGTGACTTGCTGCTAGGCTTCGAATGTCGCTTTATTTCCAGTTGAACCTTTATGAGTCATCTGATCATGCATATTGTTTCGATACATTATATTTCCGTGTTTTTTATTCATTGTTATCTTGATAATCATTCAGATCGCTTTTCTTTTCATCAAAACACTGTCATTCGGTTTTTACCCACGCCGGAACGGAGACGGTGTATGCGTTTGGGTGAGAGGATGTTTGTTTGTTTGTGCAAATACATGTTGCCATTTTTCTCCAAAACTACTAGTCCGATTTTGGTGCAGTTTTCAGTTAAGGGTTTGGGTTTGATTGCTGCATGTTCTTAAATAGATGTTACGGTAGTAACTCACTAGAGGGCGCTGCAGTAGCATATTTTAAATTAGTTACTACATATTAAAGAGATTTATGTGGAGCGAAAGAACATAATATCTATGCTCTGAATGCTCTCTAAAAAGTTTAAAAGAAAAAAGCAAAACTAAAAATTTTGAAAAAACTCACGACGCTATCTATACATATAAAGTAATTGAAAAAAAAAAATTAAAAACACCCGACTTAAAAAAAAAGCCCAAGAATAGTCGTCGTCATTTCTTGGCAGCCCCCGACGGATATTCTTGGGTATTTTATTTTTTTGTTTATTAATCCTCGCAGTATAAATTATAATGTCATATAGCAGTTACACTAACGGAGCAACACTTCTTCATTTTGGCTACTTTTATATCTTCTGTAATAAAAGTGGAATCTTCGTAAGACTTAAAAGGTTTCAACAAAACGGGGACTGATAAACTCAATCTAGTTTTGAAGATAAATACTGAACACTTACCAGTACAGTATAACCACTTAAAGCAGTTCAACTTGACGCTGCTAGTCAAGAAAAAAAAAAACATAGATATGTCAAACTTGGAACATTTATTTTAGCTCTATTTTCACAGATAAGTTGATTGAAGTGTAATATTTTGTGCCTCAACATCTATTTAAAACATAAAAACTTATTTATTTTATATTTAAAACTCTGGCCTGATTAAAGCATTCAACCTTCGAAGACGAAACAATTTTATAATTCGTATAAAGCCAAGTTGGGTTTTGTCGGTGCATGATTCACGATAACGGTATAAAGACTGCTCTCAAAGCGAAGTTAAAAGACTTAACTTGTACATGTTTGTTTTTAACCTCAAATATGATGATTTAACTAACGGCCACGCTCTGGCACTTTCATCTAAGCCCACACTTTATTGCAATCCGAGTTTCGAGACATACGTGCAAACGTGCTCCAGCCTAGAACGTATCATCACTTCTCATCAGGCAACTTTTCGAATTGCAGAATGTCTGAGCAATATTTGCTTCTAGACTAAATGACGTGGATTCAATTCTCTCATGATACAAATATTGATATGGCCTACAAAAGATCGTATGTGGGACAGTCACAAAGCAAATGAAAGTGTAACTTGAGACAACACTTTTTATTAAATCTCGCTCTGTCGTTTTTGGAGCCTTCATCGAGGGAACAAAACCATCCTGGTTTTTTAGCCCTTGCCTATATTTAAGCTTAATTTATTTTCAGTAATGGAAGTTTATTTGATACGTGGGAAATCACCCAGCGCTATCAGCGGCTAAGTAATTAACATTATCGTATGATGAAAGTATTTTCATGTATAGCAATACTGTACTATGTTATTGACTTAATTTTTACGCCATGACTCAGATATTACTCATATTGGTAACAAACACTTATCGAGCTAACTACGTACCTAGCTATTATCATATACTTACATCGTATATAAGTGCTTAGGTTATCTATTGATCGGAACATTATCATTGTTGGGTTCAAGTTTAATTAGATCCTTTCTGAATGTTAGGAATTCACATAGAATGGCTGTTATATATTATTTATATTAACGAGGGGATACGACAGAACCAGAATTTTTGACAGAATAAGTAAGCTGAAGTGGCAATGGGTCGGCCATATTAGCCGTGGAACCGATGAACGTTGGGGTATCGGTGTTCTTGAATGGAGATCGCGAATCGGCAAACGTAAGGTTGGACGCCCTCAGCCTCGGTAGAGCGACGATCTTCGCAGGGTGGCTGGTAGCAACTGAATGAGAGTTGCCGAGAATCGAGTTAAGTGGCGTGCGATTGAAGAGGCCTATATCCAGCAGTGGACTGTTGCAAGCTGATGAAGACTGATAATTAACTGAATAGTAGCCGGAGGTTATATAAGGGCAAATAATTATATAAGTATTGATTGCTAGGAGACCAACAGCTAAGTGAAATGACCACTGATAAAACCTGAATAAGACACGAACAAACAGGAAAGCATGACACATAAAGAGGAGGCCTTACTCAGCAGTCGGCAGAAAATGGCTGCAAATGACCTGACAATTGCGCGTCTATTGCTGGGGAATAGCCATGGAACAGACTGGATACTAAAGGCGGAGAATAGGATGCGTCACTACTTTTGTGAGGCCGCAGTCCCTGCCAGACATTTCCTGCAGTGGACGGCAATAGGCTAAGTAGATTTATCCAACGTCTGACAGCAGTAAGCGTAGATGATTCTCAAGACTCTGCATGTATTTTACGACGAGCTACAATCAATCGATCTTATCACGGGTTTATTGCCTCGTTATTGCAAAGAAACTATTAATTAATTTTAATTAATTGTTCCCCGATAACTATCTCTAGGACGGTTGATTGTGTACCTCGTAGCAAAGGATACGCTTGGTAAGTCATGCTGTGAGTTCCATTCCCACTCGATGTAATATTGCCTTGAGCCGACAACGAATGTAGTAAGCCAAGAAGATTTTGCTATTGGACGATTGTAAGGGATGGTTATATCAAAAAGAGTATGGGAAGCCAAATGGAACAACAGATGGACTGTCTGAAATATGTTATACATATGTTATAAGACCCTTAACGAAGCCGAAAGGCACTTGTTCTGCCCGTCGTAGATCATACCTGGGAACCTTCTAGTTACGGAGATATTGGGAGTCAAAGTTCTACCATTTTCAGAAGTTTAAAAAAAAAATACTTACATGTTTTTAATGAAAGATTTTTACTTTAAACACCTCAATGATCCCCATACTATTCAATCCATCCACCAGCACAATGTTTTGAGTCCGTTATATTGAGTCCTATAATAACCGTAAAACGTGATTTTTCACCCCCAAAAAAAAAGTTGTTTCCCAGAAATATTTTTTGCGTAAAGTTACTTAGTTTGTTTTACATAATTCTTGGTTGACGGCTTCGTGAAGGGTCTTGTTACACCGTGTAGATAGAAAGAACAGAAATACTAATATTTGGGCTGATGGCTACAGAAGAAGTCGTGTCCCAAAAAAATGACCCAAAAAAAAAAATTAGAAGGGAGGGATGATTTGTAGAAGATGACAGCTACACGGTAGATAAGAAGATATCTCTTAGATCTAGACGATATTACGAAATGAGATCGTTGTAATGATAACAACACAGCACAATATTATTGTAGGTCTAGGTAGGTAAGTAGGTAGGTAAAAAATATCTGTTGCCCGCGAATTCGTTCGCGTAAATATAGCCTATGGCACTCGGGGATAATGTAGCTTCCTATTAGTGAAAGAATTTTCAAAAACGGTTCAGTAGATCCAGAGATTACCCCCTATTACAACCTCACAAACTTTACCTCTTTATAATATTAGTATAGATAATCATCATCTTAGTAACCAAGATTAAACTCATTCAGTTCAACAACAGATTAGCATCTCCGCAGATAACACAGTTAAATCATTATCAGTTATTCTGGTTAAAGTGTACAATAGACGTCTGGCTAGACGCGCCCGATTCGGCAAACTTATTGACCTGGTTATTGTGAACAATTACTGGCTGTCAAATCCGCGTATAACATAGGGTTATTGTTGAATTTGTAGGTTAGTTCGGTCATTTGGAGCGAAAAAATGAAGCCCAATGGGTGCCCAGGTGCTGTAGAATCTATCATTTTAGTTCCTTTTAATAGTATCCTTATACCTACATGCCCTATTAGAGCTGCCGATCTCACATAGGCATGTAGAATAGGGAACAGGATTATATGAATAGGGAAATAGTCTTGAAGATTATTAGATATCCAGGCTCACATGGAGTCCTGCCGGAGCTGCGGCACTGTTCGAAAGAGATACCGCGGCCCTGGAACACAAAGAGCTAAGAAGGAACATGGATGGGTTTTAGTCAGTACGAGTCTGACACTCTTCCGCTCCGCCCAAAGCGGGAGGGATCTCCCATCCGAAAAAAGAAGGCTCACATGGAGTTTCATAGATGACTGCACCCTGGACTGCAAAAGTGGTCTGTTCTACCAACGGCAGTACACTTCATATTGTGTCTTGTATGTCCTCTATTCTGCATAATACAAGAAACTGGCGCCAAATAAACTTCTGAGCCAGTTTAATTATATAGTCAAATAGCAACTTCAAATTGAGTACAATCAAATATTCAACAGCATCTATTGGGATCCCCAAAACCCATAACTACAAGAAAAGACAAGCTCCTGATTGAATCATCAACCTTTACCGACAAAAAGGTATAAAAACTGTACAATAGCTGACTTTAAAGTGAAGCAGGTAGTACAAAAAGGATGATCATCTGTTTGAAGGTAGCTACAGTTGCAGGAAGGGGTTTTTGTTACAAAGATTCAACTTTTGTTATGTAGATTACTTTCGGTGTAAACATCTTTGGTTTCAATTTGGGTTCTTAATTACAAGTTTTTTATGAAGTTGTTTAAAGCTAAACCGGGGTTTAACCCAAGTTTATCTGAGCTTGTGGGGTCCTGTTTCTTTTCTTTCTTTTTAAGAAGAAGAGGGATCATGTTATCAGAGTGTTATTGTCTTTTTTCATGAAGAAATTCTCAAAGCACATTTGATTTGGTTCCTGGAACAATTGGTTAGCCTCCTCTGTATTTTTTTTTTAAAGGAACGTTGATGCCACATCGCTCAATATTGCGTTTTTATAGAATAGCACTAAGTATGCAACAAACAAACTAATGTCGGAAGCAAAACTTAGCTTACGCAAAATGAATAAAGTTGATATTTCTAAACCACTTTGTTATAGAATATTTCCAAGGAATGTCAACATATCTGCATTGCAGTTTTCTAGATAACATTCCTTATTGTGCTATATTTTATATCGCTTCAATGTGACATGCACAATACATTTATCAATATGGGTGAGTTTTAAATGGCCTCCACAAAGGGTGATAACGTATATGCACAGTAGGAGGTCAGCATAGCCTCAACGCGAGCCATTCGGGATTCTTTATAGAGAAACGCCATCCTGTATGTACATTCCCCGGGTCCCAGACCCTACACTCAAGGCATCCACAGGTTAGTCCGGTTACGCAGACGACAACCTTCAACACACAAAAATAGCTGCGCTAAAAGCATCTAGATATCATCTAGTGAACAGCAATCACCGAGCTTATGAAGCGCGAGACGGTACATCCTGGCCAATCAGTCTCGCTACCGCCTTGCTACCTGTCTAAAGGTGGCTTTACACTCGCCGAGACACTACGAGGTAGGGTGGGTGACTGCGAGAGTGTATAATTGTATATAGGAGCGTTCATCAAGCCTCGGCGTTCCTCGCTTGGCTGTATACTCTGGCCTGGGAGTTTCTCGGCTAGTGTGCAGCCACCACAATATTTATACCAAGGTATGAACTATTTTTGCACATTACATGAAAATGCAAATTAGTCCGTAAACATTCACTATTAAAACGAAAAATTTAAGGACTACGAAGTTGCCACGTACTGGTATTCTATCTGGTATCTGCGTGACTGCGTCCGATCAGATTGAACTGATGCCATGATGATTGACTAATGACAAAATTGAAATTGTGTCCTTACTCTTCACCGCAAAATCAATGTAATTCATGATTGTTTTGTGGTGCTCATTTTATTGACATAAGCACCTTAATAGTCCATTAATCAAAATCCGACACCCACAGCCACGGGCGAAGCCTACAGATGACTTTCACGGTCATGGTGACTACGTGACCAGACATTGTTTATACTTTTATAGACGATATAAAAGAATACTTAATTGTTATAACAGCTAATAATCAAGGGCAAAAGGGCAGGTGAACATGGTTATATGGTACAAATTTAAGGAAAGTCATGGTAGTATTATAATATCTGTATTCATGGTAAAGACATTTAATAATAATTTTTTGACGACCCGAATGGCGTAGCGGCAGTGAGGCTGCCTTACGTCCTTAGGGTCCCGGGTTCGAATCCCGGTAGGAGCAAATATTTGTGTGATGAGCATGGACATTTGTTTCCGAGTCATGGATGTTTATATGTATAATAAGTATGTATTTACAAACAAAAAGTATCTATGTAGTAGTATCAACTATTTGGTGTCCACGACACAAGCCTCGTTGCTTAGTGTGGCACGTAGATGGCGCTGTGTGTATAGTTGTAAATAAACCGTTTTAAACCAAAATCAGTGGTTTAAAACCCGTTTTAAATTTGTTTAAAACGGTTTAAAACCACGACCACGTGGGCCGTACATTGATTACGAATTACTTAAAAAAATAGTTTAAAAGGCTAATTGAAATCATTTACCATTTTTATTAATATATGTGAAGTCATATATCATATTTATACTACTATTTAGGATTAGACACTGAAAACAATCATGTTTTGGGTATTTATTAAAATAAAACGGCAATGCCGCATTTTTATTTTTCACTTTGCTACCAAAATCGCAACGGGGAGAGATGGGGCAGGTAGGGATCGATTTTATGTTTGTCTGTCATGTTAATGAAGGTTATTTTAAATCATTTTTATTTTATTTTCCTTTTATATATTCTAAATCAGGAAGGAGGTGTGGTCTAGATAACTTCGTGTAAAGCCTCAGTGCATTCCAAAAAAAAAACATTCTAAACCATATTAAACCGCTAAGTGTGGTTTTAAATCGTTTTAAACCAAAAAGACCGTTTAAAACCAAATGGTTTAAAACGTTTAAAATTCGTTTTGCATCTCTAGCTGTGTGTAATGTCCAGCGATATTTATTTATTTATTTAATAGTAGAATATTTTGCAACGCCAATTTTTTCTTTTTTAACCTTTGACACCTAGTGTCATTATTGTTTATAGTATATTAGTATTTCTCTTGTGTCGTGGGACAAACATTTAAACTCACATACAGAAACAGCCAGATGAACCTATGTCTTGTGTCTGTAGGCCATACAAATATTTGTTACGTGCGGGGATCGAACCCTCGACACGCAGTGCAGCAGTCAATCGCTCAGCCACTGCGCCAACCGTGCCTTCTGAAATAAAGGGTCAGGAGGACGATGACGACTTCACATTAATATCATCATCTCATCACCATCTTTCTCAAATACATATGTTGGGGTAGGCTTCCAGTCTTACCGGATGCAGCTGCATGTAAATTCCAGTTTGATCAGACGATCTCATCTCAACATCTAGCTCGAATTTCACCTTGATACACACCTGTACATGACATCTCAGTATGATACCGATGTATCAATACTATATCAACTATGATAAGATTAGAAATTGCTAATGATAAGACAATGATGTTAGTGGTGACTGCCGTTGGAATTTCCGAAAGTAAATGCAATATTCACTATTGTAAATATTATATAATATTATTATAAATAATATATACAAAAATAATACATATAATATTGTTGTGTTTATTTTATTGGAGAATACTGATTTCATTCGGTGGATCTTGAAACGAATTGTGGCCAGATTTGACTGATCTTACTTCGTGAAGTAAAACAGCCTAGAGAACCAGCATGTCCGATTAAATGTGAGTATACTATGGGAGTACTAATGCCTAACCATTCGGGAATTATCGGATCTCTGGTGTCAGAGCTTTTAAGCTGCCCATTGGGCCTCTGACTTGGCTTTACATGCCATGCATGCCGTCGAGAAATATCTCTCAGGCATGCTGGTTTTGTTTCCTCACGATATTCCCCTTCACCGAAGCAAGTGATAATTATACCATACGCACATGAATCCGAAAAATTAGAGGTGCGTGTCTTGATTTTGAATTTGAGTCCTATGACTTGGTAGTCCGACCGTCACACCACAGGCTATTAATGCTGTGATGATGTTATGTTCAAAAATATGGAGGACATGAGACATCCATCATCCCGCATATTTTGAAGTGCATATACACACATCAAAAGTGTCTAGGGATCAAGCATTTTTATGTGGATTTCTTGAGATTGAGATGTGGCTTTGTAATAAATTTATGATTTTATAAATTTATATGGATCCTTTTTGGTGCATTTCATAATTTGAATCAGGAACTGTGAATCAAATTCGAGTAAAAGATGAAAATCAGCTGTCAATATTTTCCCTATAAAAACATACAACGCATTGAAGACATTATTAGTGCTACTGTTTCCCTACTACTGATTAAAACCAACGTTATTATGGAGCGGCGACGTCATTTAAGCAGGGAAGAAATGCTCAGAGCCGTGGGAATGATAGAAGCTGGTTCCCGGCAACGTACTGTGGCTTTAGCTCTGAATACAAGTCAGAGTGTTATCAGTCGACTTTGGACACGTTACCGAAGCACTGGTACCGTGGCTGAGCGCCATGGAGGACGGTATCGCTGCACCACACGGAGACAAGACCGATACATTCAAATCTTAACTCGAAGAGCTCCAACAATAACCGCCATGATGTTAGCCGTGAGGCTTCATCACTCTTCAGGGAACTTAATTAGCGACCAAACAGTCAGAAACCGCTTGCATGAAGTGAACCTTCATTCCCGAAGACCGCTACGGGTACCACCTATAGCAATGCACAATCGTAGGATACGATATCAATGGGCTCTTGAACACAGAAATTGGGCAGAAGAACAATGGCGTTTCGTGTGCTTTTCTGATGAGTCTCGTTTTGGTATGAGACCGGATACAAGACGTATACGACACTGGAGAACCCCTGGACGCCAACAGCGATTAAAATCCTGCCAGGAAGTCCATCCTTATAGTGGTGGAACCACCACGGTATGGGCGGGTATTTGGATCGGCGGAAGAACTGAGTTGATTTGGATCAGAGGCAACCTCAACGCTCAAATTTATGCTGAGACGATTGTATCAGACGTCATCGTTCCTCTACAAGTGCAAATCGGTCCCTTATTTCAGTTAATGCATGATAATGCACGACCGCACACCGCAAGAGTTGTAAGACAGACTCTCGCCGCAGCTAACATCAATGTCCTGCCCTGGCCTGCTCAGTCGCCAGACTTGAATCCGATTGAGCATGCATGGGATATGCTACAGAGAAGAGCTCTGCCGAATATGGAGGGTATCCAGTCGCAAGAAGACCTTTTTTTGTTGTTGCAACGAACATGGGCGGCCATTCCACAGCGTGATTTGGATGAACTCATTTTGAGTATGCCAAACCGATGTTCTTGTGTTGTTAGTGTTCGCGGTAGAAACACGGATTATTAATTGTTTAAGTTACCCAATAAAATTTTAAAGAAAACTGTTATTTCAGTCTTTTTTTCGAACTTTTGTGTTAGTGGTTCAAATGTCAAAAATCCCTTTATTAGGAAAATGGCAAATTTCTTTATTAATGCAAAGGTGACTTGGTTTATCGTTACTGTGACAAACGAAAACACTTTATTTGATGAATCCTTAAAGAAAATTTTAATTAATATCAATCAGGAGAAAAGTTATTGCAAAAATATATGTTGATCCCTAGACACTTTTGATGTGTGTACATACCTACATGTAATCCAGTAAACCGATTCAGATGCTATGACGCACTCGTACTTCGTAGCTATGAAGAGGTTAACGAGAAAATAATTACTTAATATTTCTGTTCTGATAACTAGCGTTGTTGGTCACACTTTCATGACAAATGCTTCATTTTAATTTAACAAAGTTTTAATCAAAGACCACTGAACTGACTTGTCAGTTGCTTTAAGTTGCGCTGTGTCTAGTTAGTAATTAGCAAACATGACAGTGTGTCCAGCCAAGTTCGAGGACGAAAAGGGCGGTGCACCCTCGTGCGTGTGATATAGTTATTATATTTACCGTTATTATATTTTACGCTAACTCAAGTAGTTTTCATAAATAATCACGCATAAAAAATGTGCAAAAAGAGGCCATGTTTTCATCGAATCAGTCATAATGATAAGCCGTACCTACCTCATCTGCATTTTCCAATGCCAGTATAATCGACGTATGAAAATTGACTCGATCAAGTAAAACGTGCTCAAATCATAAAAATAAATAATCGTGACCGTTCTGCCATTTAGAAAAAATGTTATTTGTCTGATTCATAAGACTTGTTATCTTTTTTTACATAAAAATCGATAATTGAGTATTATTATAAACTCGTGGTTTGCGTCAAGCACGGCTTGGCCTGAGCTTGGGTGAATTTATTTCCCTGCTTCTTAGTGCAACTTTTTAACAAACCAAGACTTCAGCATAGCTATTCACAAACGCTTCGATTCGATTTCGATTCGACAAGTCGTATGTCTGTCTTTTGTTAGCATAACAAAAGCGAGCAAGATAGACATACCGACTTTCCGAATCGAAATCAAATCGAAGCGTTTGTGAATAGCTGTGCTGAAGTAGTAAATGGCAATTAGTAAGATGACGAATTATTATTGCAACACTAACAATCTATGCACGGCTTAAAAAAATGCATGTTCTAAAAATATATGGAAAACTGAATAAGGCCTTCTCGGTTTTTCGGAATTTTAAGATTTTGTCATTGTTAGTTTAGTTTCCAATTGACGAGACAACGACGTCGACGTCGACGTCGATGACGAGTAATAGAGAAGTATGGAAGAAGAGACATGCTGCGCCGACCACAAATAAGTTGGGATAAGGGCAGGAGAATGATGATGAGGATGGAGTTTAGTTTTCAGTTATATGTATAAAAATATCATGGGCATCACAGTTATATATCTAATAATAATATAATTCCTATTTTAACATCTCATCTGGATGCACGGTAGCGCAACGCTTAGTTTGCATACTTTCCAAGATAGTTCACGTGGAGCAATAATTTAGTTTATCATTCAATCAATAAAATTATCAATTGTATTGTTTTAGATTTATGATAACAATAAACAATTGAAATAATATTTTATAACATTAAATTATAATATCATTTTGAACTGATAAAAAACACTATTGTAAAAAAACGTAGGTATTAGGTACGTGTGATTTTAAATCCACCAAAAGAAAGTTTTACTCAAAGTAATATAAATTATTTGAAGTAGCTCTTTAGTAATTACGAAAATTAGTCCCTACATTGCATATTAATACAGTTTTTGGAATTGAATACGTAAAAGGTTTGGCTGACGAAATAATGCATCAGGTTCTTACGAAAATGCCCGATTTTTGTCGATTAGTAGTCGAAAATTCTGCGCACGCTTTTTTCGTGATTACTAATGGAATTAACAAAAAATGATAATGCGTAATGAGTTCTGCTAATTGGTCATTAATTTGCATAAGTCTTTACAGGTACCTAGTTACTTATTAACATTATTTATTACAGTCGTGGTCATGAGAACTCAAAAAACACAAATAGGTAAGACAATACCATCGTGCAATTGCCAAAATATAATTGTCATAATATTCACTCCAATGATTCATCCTGTTCTGGGGGCCTAAAATGGCTACTTTATCAGAATCATAATATGAATCACGTTAAAATTTAAAATTCTTAAAATTATCTATAAGGTTGTAATAATAAGTTGTATAATGTAAATTGTATAAGTTGACCACAAAGTCCATTTGAAGAGTTTTAAATTTTTAACGTGATTCATATTATGATTCTGAATTCTGCAGCCATTTTAGGCCCCCTGTAATATAAAACTTATCCAAGAAAATGAAAGTGATCCAATATCACCAAAAAATTCGCTCCAGTCTAACTAATACATCATCAACGTCAGTAAATGAAAGGACATAAACAAAGAGAATAAATTGCACAATTTTCAACAACCGCACACCGGCCAGTCTTTCTAAAAAATAGAACAACCAAAACGAAAACACAATTAAACCTAATTAAGATCGAGTTAAAGTTGAAAATCGAATGGGTGGAAACGACCGCAAAAATATCAGTGCACATCGCGTGCTTGAATCAGTAACAAACAGTGAAATTGATTGACTTACCTCAACTTTTTTGGAGTACTCTTCCGTTACGCGCTCCTGTTCTTTCTTCAGCTCCTCGTTCTTGTCCAGAAGGGCCTTCCCTAACTCTGCTGCAAGGAGTAAATCAGACTCCTTCTGCTGGAGTTGAGCCCAAAGGTCCGGCTCCTGACTGGTGTCCATCGTTCCCGTTGACTGCCTAGTCGCCGACATTTCTCTAACATACGCTTCTAAATCCTCAATAAAATGTTCGTCTGAAAAGCTCAGTGGCACAGGAGTCTTCCTTGTACCACTTTTACTTCTACTCCGTCTGTGCTTGTTTAAAGGTGTTGATGTTCTTATGGCTCCTGCGCCCACAAATTCAGTTTCGTCTGTTATAAAGTTGGGTGACTTGTTGCGATCCGGTGGTTCGGGTTCAGTATTGTGTTTTCTACTTCTACTAATATTTGCAGTAACCTCACCAGCCATTTAATCGGACGAGTCTATTAAACAATTAGTGGAACTAACTTTGCACTATTTTGGTGTAGTTGTTCTTTTTGAATATTTTGTCGATGGCTTGTTGAAACTTAGTGGTTTTCGGCAGTTTTATTTTGAATATGCTCTTGTTGATGTCGAAATCCTTTTTAAATGCCATTATAACAGTTGGTTGTTCACGAATGTAACATTTCCGTTTCACTGGCACTCACAACACTGCACTGTTATGTCGATACACTCGCGGTGCGCGCGGCATGGATGTTGCCTCGACAACGGTGCGGACACAACAGAATGCCTGCGAAACCTTCGAGGTAGAACAGCCCGCGACGGACATAGATTATGGTAGCGGGGAGAGGTGGACGTAGGTAGAAATGAAAGCTAAACAATATCACGTAAAGATTATTTGTAACTAGTTTTATTGATCTGAGTTCACTTATGATATTAGTACTATAAGCAAAAAAATAGACACAAAAGTAAATCTTTTGATAGAATTCATAAGACTTATTTCACGTTGGAATACACTTGGGTTGGGTTGGGACACTGTAAAATTAATAATGGGACCACCCGAACGCAATGGAAGGGTAGATCATGGTTTTGTGAGGTTTTGAAGTTATTATTATTACGCAATATTATTTAATTAATAACATATAATGACAATGCTTGCAACACTGAGGAACTGAAATAATATGGAAAAAATGGTAGTGTTAGTGAACAAAACAAGTTTTAAAACCTAAATCATTTTTCAGTCAAGTGATTAATTTAATACATTACCAAGTCATATCTAAATGACAAGTGCAATTAGTGATGATAAGATAAAATAATTAGGAAATATAAAAGGTATCAAAATAAATACCTTATCATTAGCTAAGAATGTTCATAGAGTAGGTAGATGGCCTTAAAAAAAAAATAGAAAAAGTTAACAACAACAACCATTTATTTTCAGGTTTCTTTGGCCCATAGATATATACCTTACATACTAACATACATATGATAAAATATAAATTGTGTTAGTAAATAGAACCTTAAAACTATGTTAGTAACACTTCACTTGTGCAATATGCCGCAAAGAACCGCAAAGAGGTAGCAGATGTTTCACAATAAAAAGATTTCTACTAACATAATGAACAGGTTTTTGAAAAATCTATCCTTACTGCATTCCGTACCAGATTCATAGATAACAATATCAAAATCCGTCCGCGTATGTAGAAACAACACCGCCACGCGAAAACTTCTCTGTAATCTAATCTTTGGTGTAAATCAACACGTGCGTCAGAGCGAGACGGCAACAGAAAGGTAACACCAAACCCCAACGTCAGACAAGGACAGCTATACATAATCAAGGTGATACAAAGAGAGTGGTCAAACAAAATGTCGAAACATTTATTTTTATTGTTAGTAAACGTCAGGAAATGATCTCATAGTGATCCTATAAAATTCGCATCTAAAATAAACCAGTTTTTTTTCGTAAAAAGTAAACCTTGAATTATGTATTGAGTAGCTACTGAGAAAAATATGCCCACGGATTGAGTTTCTTGAGCATATTAAATTATAGGTGTCGCAAAAAAGGATGTATTTCCGCACACCTTGTTTCTTACAAAGAAAAAGAGCAGTTTTGAATGTTTGTCAACATTGAATGTTGTACCAACATTTTTGTTTTTTTTTTCCCTAGCCTTTTCTGTCCCACTCCTGGGCTAAGGCCACTCCTGCCACTTCTCGCGAACCTGCACGTCCTCCTTCCAGTTTGGACAGAAGTTGTCCAGTTCGTCCCGCCATCTCTTTCGTGACTTGCCGCGACGACCTCACTGTGTCATGGCACCAGTTTCCTGCTATTTTGGCCCACAGTTTGTCCGGCATGCGGCAGACATGACCTGCCCAGTCCCATTAAACCTGTTTATTTAACTTCGATCTTATTTTCACCAAACATGACCATATATTTCTTTGCATCCTATAGCTGTTTTTTTCCCGATTGCCCCAAAATAACGAAGGACTTTATATGCCACAACCACACTTCACGCTTAAAACCAGCAATAATTTTATTTACATTCATTCAATTGACTACAGAACTGCCTTGTTGGTCATGTGGTCGCAAGCGGACTGATGAGGTCCTAGATTTGAACCCCAGATCAGACAGTGTTATTGGAATTTTAGTTCCGGACCCTTAGACAACATCCTGACCGGAAATTCCCCGGCAAATGACAATAAGATCGCCTCTAATTAGGCCATGACACTTTACCTGCTGTCGTAATGTGGGTAACCTATACAACTCTGCCTTCCGCTTCAAGAAACAGGCGTGATATCATGTTACACAAAACACCAACAGACTTTTTCAGTCCGTAACCAAGCAAAAATATTGATCCAATTGAACTGAAATTCAGCTGAACAAACAATCGCCAGTGTGTTATAAAATTAAACACAATTCATAGAAAAGTTTTAAAGAAGAAATAGTTCAAGATGGCCGCTTTGATAGTCCCTGCTGATGACATGGAAATGGAGAAGATCGCGGAGGATGAACTGTCCAAGCTACAGAGACAGGTAAAACAAACAGATGCTATTGCTTGGCAAACAAAGAGGTGGCTGGTGTCATCGATGTAGTTAAATGAACAATTATGAGCGAGGCACCGTAAGTTGACATCTAGGGCGAGAGCTGAACCTCATCATCAACAGCCTACAGCAGTCCACTGCTGGACACAGCCGGCATAGGCCTCTCCAATTACATGCTATTCAACTGAATTTTCTGCAAATATCGTCGCTCCAAGAAGCGTGACTGACATCTTAAATATCATCGGCACCCTTCAGGATGAGCGGTTACTGTATAGAAAATGGCCTCTTGTTGCTCCAGGCACCGTAGACCTTAGTGTAAAGGGTGTAAAAATACTCTTAACGAAGCCGAAAGGCGCTTGTTCTTCCCATCATTGCGACCAAATTGTTAGTTCTGGACCATGCCTGCTGAGAACCTTCTAGTTACATACATTACATATTGGGGGTCAAACTTCCAACTTTTTCACAACTTTCTTTTTAAATACATTTTATAATTTTACTTTAAATACTTCCACGAACCCCGTACTATTCAATGCATCCATCAGCACAATGTTTTGAGTGCGGAGTGAGAGTTTACATTGCGTCATATATCGCAAAAAGTAATTTTTCAGCACAAAAAAAGCAATATTTTTTGCGTAGAATTACTTATACTATTAAATACTATACTTCGTGATGGAAAAAAGGGTCTTAGTGTGGTGGTCCATCTGTTTATATGGACAACTATGTGATATTATAAGGGTCCCGTTTTTTGGCGAAATAAGGATGGCCCTGAAAGTAACACAAAAATGTGTTGCAAAAATTAATTTACACTAATATTAGAAAGAGCTAAAGTTTGTGAGTTTGTGAGGTTGTAGGGAGTAATCTCTGGATCTACTGAACCGATTTTGATAATTATTTTCTAATAGGAATCTACATTATCCCCGAGTGCCATAGGCTATATTTACAACGTGCCCGTGGGATAATTTCCGACCAAAACGCGGGCGATGCCGCGGGCAACAGCTAGTATTCAATAAATTGTCAGTTCAGGGTGATGGAGATAGACCGGGCGACAGTGCTGAGCAGCGTGCAGCCGACCCTCAGGATGCAGAAGAACATCATCAACACCCTCAACCAGGACCTAGAGAAGATCATGATGGAACTCAAGGTACACCTAAACAATACGAACGTGGACGAAAGAAAAAAGAAGTATGTAAAGTATGTAATAATCAGGGGGGTTATTATGACGTCTTAAAGCAGCAGTAATTCCAGTGTGGGAAAGAGACAGAGCTATACAGGTCGTCTAGCGCCATCTCTTTCTCACACTGGAATTACTCCTGCTTTAAGACGTCATGGTAGGCCACCTGGTTGCGTTCGCTAAATCCGGATCTCTTTGTTTTCGAACATTCAAAACTGTTTAATTAGTGTTTTTGGCTTTCTGATAATGGAAATAATTTATGAAAAAGCCGTAAGATGTAATAGGCGCAACAAGTGCTGTGGCTTTAGCTGGTTCTGGGTACAGTAGTAACGCACGATGGACTCCGAGGAAGTAACACCTATAGGGTACTAAAGTTTGATAGGCTCTGCCAAATAACGAAAAGTTGAAAATAAAAAAACGTTTTTTTTTTTAATATTACAAAGACGTTTTAAGGATAAAATATCATTAAAACAATCTAATTAACACATATAACAATTGTTTTTATTTCCTTAGAATGTTTTAAAATAAATAGTACAAACGGAAGCACCTATTTTTTAATTCTCTAAAAGTCGTGAAAAGAGTGCACGGTTAATGTGCCTGTAAGTGTATGTTAGGGTCGGCTTCTAGTCTAACCTACTAGCAGCTAAATACCAGTATTGTACATGGAGCGACTACCTTTCTGACCTCTACAACCCAGTTAGTACGATACCCCTTGGTAAGACTGCTTGTCAGACTTTCGGGCCACTGACTACCTGTAACGACTGTCAAAAATCTACACATGTCAGCCGGGACTAACGGCTTAACGTGCTTTCCGAGGCGCGGAGAAAACTCGGTATGTAATGCGTGGTCACCCATCCACGGACCAACCTCGCGGCTAAACCTGAAGATCAAGACCGAGTGGCAGTGATTAATTAGCCACGATATCCTCGCATCGTCTGAAATCAATAAGTTGCCTAAGAGCAGTAAGGATCGACGTGATCTAATCAAATTTTTACTTCAACAGTTCACCAAAAGCACCTCCAACCTCATGGAAGGCGCCAGAAGCCGGGAGAAGCTGATAGCTCTTCTGAAAGACCACGAGAAGTACTCGACAGAAGTGAAGGAGCATCGGGAGACAACCAAGGAGCTGGATTTCTTGCTCAAACAGGTGCAGAAGGAGATCAAGTCGTTGAGGAACAAAGTCACCGGGTTTGAAATTGTAATTATTTCTTTTATTGTGTGTGAAAATACTCTTATCGAAGTCGACAGGCACTTGTTCTCCCCGTCATTGCGATCATCTTTTTGGGGGTCAAAGTTCCAACTTTTTCACAAGTTTTTTTTAAATACAAGTTTTCAATGTACTTATAACTTTACTAATAACTCCATGACCTCTGTACTATTCAGCGCATCTATCAGCACAATGTTTTGAGTGCGTTGAGTACTTACATAATGTAATTTTTCACCCCAAATATTAGTGCTGTTATAATGTGATATTCCGGCTACTCATTGGTGATTCAAGTTTTGACACGTAACTTTTGAGTAGATTCGTGGACGATGCGGCTTAGGGTTAACAGTCCATAGCGCGAATACGAGGCCTATTGAGCATGCGAGCACAAATCTATCCCTTAATGCTCATTGCATTCGTTATTATAAACTACAAGAGATAAAGGGCCAACAAAAACTAAAGTTAAAATCATGGGCCTACTACATCACTGAGCAATGAACACGTAATGTTCTAAATTCTTCTTTCATAACCTGAGAGAAACTCATTCATCATAGTTATACAAGGTTTCGGACCCTCTACGAAGCCGTCAACAAAGCATTCTGGACATCAAACTCAGTAATCCTACGCAAAAATTATTGCTGGGACACGACACGACAGGTCATGGATGTATTTAAAGTAAAGATATCACCTTATAAACCAGTATTAAAAAAAAAGTTGGAACTTTGACTTCGAATATCTCCGTAACTAGAAGGTTCTCAGGTAAAGTCCAGCACAAAAAAACATATCGCAATGATCGGGAGAACAAGCGCCTTTCAGCTTCGTTAAGGGTCTATTTTCAGTCTATAAGATAAAGCGATCATAGAAACACCTTTGAAATAAATCTCCACCCCAGGCCTACGCCAACGTGCTAACCGGTCAGACTCTGATCAGTCAGCTGGAGAACCGCCTGGACACCGCGATGAAGAAATTCAACACAGTCAACAGCGAGAACTACTCCATGAGGCTTGAGATCGACCGGCTGCTGAGGGATCGGTAACTATGGAATTGAAGGTTATGTTATTAGGTTAGGTTAGGTGGTTGGTTTTGTTGTTAGGTTAGGTTTACTTGCAGTCAAGATAAATGAAAAACTCAATCTAGGTACATAGTAATAACCTACTCAATAAAAAATACATTTAGTGAGCCTAAACCGCTGCGTCTAGGTAAAGCCTACCTTAAGTAGGGTAGGTATAGTATTCTAGAGCTGTATGAATGAACTCGATCCGACTTCGAGGAATATTCTCCCTGGTTAAAAAGCGTGACGACACTAAACTTTATGTTCTGTAAGTATCTACCTACTAGGATCGTCGCCATATGCGCTCAACGAGACTGCACGCTCTGTTTCATAACAAATTGGGTTCACTTGTTTTGTTTCTCAATCTGATTGGTTTGATAAGAACGCCAGGATTAGAGTGTTAAACTCATTTGGACAAGAAAGATATTTTTATAGAATGCCAATGTTAAATATGTTAAAAGTAAGAGCTGAAGAAATTAACAGGGGAATCCTAAGGAGGGAACAGGGTAGATACAACCAAATATGACCAGTTTTAGTTCCTACGTAACATAGAGTACCCGTAGGCAAAATACGCGCTTTGGACTTGGAGTTGCGGAAACCAGCTCGTTTTATAATACACATAACAGAGGGGACGAGCCTATTGTTATTAACAAGCACCAAAACACATGTACGTATTTTTCCACTTTTTCTGTAGTCCGCGTCAGGCGCTAGCGACCCAACGAGACACTCCAAAAACTGACCAGACATGTTCTTTTTCCCCAGTCAATTCTTCAACACACTCTGGAAGAACCAGATCAAACGCCTAATGGATGGCAAAGCAATGATCATTGAGCTACTGGAGCAAGCTATCTCGACTTACGACCAGCGTGAAGAGTGGTGCTCCAAGCTGGACGCGCTCAAGGACAAGGCCGCTAATGATTATAGGAAACATTGTTTAGTAAGTACCTCCTCGAAAACTGAATAGGTGTAAGATATGAATTGTGTGTAAAGAAGAAAGGTGGTTTCTACTAATAGATACGTACGAAGTAGATTATGCTGCGTTGACCCTAAATGAATAAGGATTAGCATGAGGATGATGATGAGAAAACTAAAAAAAAAGCTACAAAAACTTAACACACACGCACTCACACTTTAAAAAATTATTTCGAGACTGCGTGGCATATTTTAGGTAATCAGGCTTCGTGGACCAACGATCTCCACAACCTGGTAGCTGCAAGATAAGTAACCCCAAGATAAAGTCAAAGAGCGTGCCTGTGGAGAGGCATGTCCAATAGTGAATTGTATGCTGATGACGTCAATTTTTTTAATTTGTTTTTTTTTGTAGGAAGTCCGTGAACTCCAGCGTCAATTAGACCACAGCTTGAAGCTGGAGGAGTTCCTCCGGACGAAGGGCACGGTCAGACTGACGGCGGCCGACGCAAAGGCCGAGGCCAAGAAGTTGGAGCAGCAGGAGGAGGAGATGAGGATCTACAACAATTACGTTAATATCCTCGACGCTCTCAAGGTGAGCTTCATGACAAAAAGTGTTGGTACCTAGAAGAACGTATTTAGTGGCATTATATTGCGCATTTGCAAACGCATGCGATACTGGCCGATATGTGTCATATCCATATCTTATTATATTAATGTTTGGTTTTATCTGATGGGAAACAGTATAGATAGACATTATACTTAAATGTCCACACATAGTTTGGAAGTTATGCTCAAGTCATAATCAAGCCTAGGGCATTCAAGGGGCGAACTCATTACTAGCGGCTTACCTGAGCACCTGAGTACGGGCTACTACCTGCTACTGAGAATTTCTTAATAGCCTACCCAAGCCTAAAAACATATTTAATCATAATTATGTAGGAAGTACTCTTTCACACTGTAGGTAGGTGGTACAGATGCTACTATTGGCAAAGGCTTATATTTTCTGATTCATTCTCCATTCACACAAATTTTCAGGAGTTTGCAGGCGAAGATGACGTGGACAAGCTAATCCAGGAGTTCACTCGCCGTGAGGAGGAGAACTATGCGCTGTTCAACTACATCAACGAGGTGTGCACCGAGCTGAAGAACCTCAGCGATAACGTTAAGATGCTGAGTGTTAATATTGGTAAGAATATCATCCTATCTGAGTACAAGGTCCACCTGGCTTTCGGCATCTGGGAGAGGCCGACCACCGAGAAACGAAAAAGAAAACGGCGACAGCACCTTAGCAGTAAGGGATTTTTTTTTATGCCCAGCCCAGCCCCATAATGTCTCCTGTGTCGTGCCTGGGTGCGTTTACAAACATTTAAACTCACATACACAAACAGTCAGACCCGGAACTACCTTTAGGTCATACAAATATTTGTTCCGTGCGGGGATCGAACCCGCAGCACGCAGCGCAGCAGCCAATCGTTCAGCCACTGCGCCAACCGTGCCGTCAACATTTATAGCAACCACTCACACGGCCGCACCATCTAGGCGCTCGCTCATTTTACCACTGCGCTCAACGCCGGGGGCCCATTTATCAGGAATACGACACTGTATAGAACACGCGGGAAGGAAGTTAAGCCCCGTGACCACCAGTCTTCTGTTACGCTGCTGCATTCCTGTACCAACCACGAATCCGTGCGTAGCGTGGCCCCCTGTAGTCATATACAAAGCAAAGTTATGTAGATAATTACATTCGTAGCTAAGCCGTGAGCAGCAACGAAACTACGGCTTACATCTCGAATAACCATCATCTCCGTAGTCACCCGCTTCAGTATAAGTTACCATCTTTCATCATCATCATCATCTGGGTAGTTTCATTCTATCAGCGATCGATGATGAAAAATAACATTAACTGACGGATAGTTTCAGTTGAAAATCGTTGTAAAAATACGCCACATTTCAAATCATATACATTATAAGTACCCTGAGTACCTACTTAAAATGTGTAAATGCTTTGAAAAGTGGCGTAGACTTCTAATCACTCTCTTCTCATGACTGCTAACTCCTTTTCTACCTCCACAGAGGAAGAAAACGTCAAGCACCAAGCGAAGCTGTTCCAGCAACAGGACAGCATAGAATCCCTGCGGGCTACCCTGGAGGAGAAGCGCAAAGCCACCGCCAGCGCGCGCTCCACGTGCGACAAGAGCTCGCAAGTGCTGGCCACGCTGCTGCAGCAGATACATGCTTTGGCTCTGTTAGTAATATTACATTACGTCTGTATTCTTTGTAGGTCGTTTTTAAAAAATAAGGTCACGTTGACCGCTATTTGACCTAGTAGAGTAACTGATAATGCGGTTGATGATGGAGCACACTTATGGAAAACTCCCATACTTATGGAAAACTGACCAACTTCCAGATCCAGAGTTATCATAAATTCCGTTCACTGCGAAGGGGCATCAACTCAACACACGAACTGCAGCCATGAATTCAGCACATGACTAAACCCCTACCCTTCCCGTAGCATAGAATTTTTCAAATAATTACTGCCTGTTGGTCTAGTGGTCACAAGCGCTCAATGCTGAGCATGAGGTCCTGGATTCAATTTACAGGTCGGACGAATGTTAGTGGGTTTTTCATCTGGAATTTTTCAGTGGCAGCTTGGTTTCTGATTTTCTGGAAAAATAAGCTTTATAATGTTGTTTTTCTGTGTGCACATAATGTCGGGCATGAGAATTGAAGCCGGAATCCCACTAGTCGTCCTGGATATATATATTACACCCTAAGCCCAAGCCACTCTCCACTCTGCTTTTATAACCATTCCAGGTCTTCGGACTGTGACTCCCTGCCGCTCCTGAAGCTGCTGGGCAGACGGTTCGATATCAACGTGACCAACGCGCGCCTGTATATCAAGAGCTTAGAGAAGAAGGTGCTTGAGATCATCGATATCATAAAACTAGATGAGGTAAGCAAACATAAAACATTGATTACGCCTTTATTTACCGAAATTCGAAAACACCGCCTAAATTCCAACTTAAATCCACATTTCACCATTTCATTTCATATTTGATTTTGCCTGTAACTTCAGTTCCCACTGCTGGGACTCAGCCTCTCTGTGAGAGAAAGAGTGCCGTCAACGGCCTTATATCAGAAAACGGGCATAAATTTGCAGTAAGCACCTGTTTAAGCGTTGATAATGTAAAATCTCTCACATGAAAAATCATACTTTTCTTCCTTTTAAAATGGAAACCAACCTAAGAATCCACGCTCAGCCGTAGCACTTGCGAGCATAGTAATGTTTTAAATATATAATATCGTCCCCAGCTGATGCAGCGCCAGGCGGAGTCCAAGGAGCGCACGCCGCCGTCCAGCCGCCGCCGCCGAGCGCGCGCCGCCACCGTGCAGCGCGCCAGGGACGCCGTCACCGCGCAGTAACATGGCGGGACATGGACACTACGGCTTCGATTTCTTTTTGAATGACACCAATGACCATTGACATCTCAAAAAACAAAAAACGGAGAGATCATGGAAACAGTGTCCGTAATGCAGTATCAGTTAAGGTGGAAGTCGCGAAATTCAAATTTTCTTACGTTTTTCAATTTGCAGGTCAGTGTCAGGTTGTATGTAATGAAAAATGAGTCGCGACAGTAACACGTATGAAGTTTTAGAATTATAATCATTAAAATCATCAATACAAACCTCTAAGTTCAGTTAACTCCATTGAAAGACTTTTTAAAGAAATAGTTACAGAATAGTTTGAATTTCGCGGGCTACCCTGACTTAAACTTTAAAAGGTATTCTTTATGGTGTGCATTACGATTGCTCCGCCAAGTTGTCCAAACAGAAAAAGACTTAGTCAAAACAATTGACGAAATTTGTCAAAATCGAATGGTACAAACCAAAAATTTGTCAAAGTAGAAATAAAAAAGTTATTAAGGTTTTAAGTTGGCCGCGCGAACGTAACGTGGAGGATTGCGCTGCCATGGAGATCTCAGCAACTACTTGGGTTAGAGATCTGATTCTTTTTGTCGATTGAAGACTGAATTTGTCAACAATTGTCAAAAAAAAAAAATATAAGCTCTGGATTTGATTTTACGAAGTATTCACCTTGGAAATTATGGCCGCGCAATCTTCCACTTGTTGTTTGTATCATATTTACTCTGTGTAATTTACGTTCAATGTACGTATGTAACTCAAAATTACACACATTAATCACGTCACTTCTGTAGAAACAATAAAAGACATTAGTTAAACAAATATAGTTTTATTTGACTTTTATGATACCAGACCAGCTGTATTAGCTGTATGTTACAAAAACATTGTTTTTTTTAGATTCAACAAAATTGATCATTTGATATTGTTGGAAAGAGAGAAAAGTTACACAAAGGCTTAGAGTTAGAAAAGTACAAATTAAAGAAAATAAATATTTGTAGATGTTCTACCGCTCTCACTGACGGTCGACCACTTTTCAACCTTATAACTCACAGCATAAGGATGAAAAATGGTTGACCGTCACTGAACTCGGTAGTACAGTTACAAGCACTAATACACTTATTTAACTAACTACACTTACCTACAATCAAAAGCGATTTTCTCGTGGAACAACAATTGAAATTTTGAAATTTATGATCTATTTTACAAAAGTATGGGTTGAAAGTAGCAACGCAGCAGCAGCAGTGCCTGTCACGGGTTTATTTGAAATAAATGCTTTGAGCACAGAGTATCATAATATGTATGTACTGGTATTAGTGTTCAGTCACGAGATTTTATGCCCACCTTTCGCGAATAGCGCCCTCTGTAAATCTTGTTCCTAACTAATCACACTATTCTAAAGTACGTAAGTAAGTAGTTGTAGTTTGAAAATAAAAACAACTCCACATGAATAGGGAATATGCATGTTTCTTCACTTAAATCAATAAAATGCAGAACTATCAACCCAAGAAAATAATTAAAAGTTAATTTAAAAAAAAAAAATTGAACTCCACAATTTTCTACGACAGTTCAAACGTCCATGACTGTCGCGGCCATTCAAGTCATAGCATTTTATGTCACTTCCCTCTATCTGCCTTGTTTAAATCAATTTTTTTGCCCTTAATAGAATAGTTTTGACCATATTGTAAGTGCTTTACTGAAGCAATAACAATATTATACTAAAATCTTAGTGAAACTTTAAACTTTTACTTTTCAACTAAAAGTGTTTCTTTGACGCATATGACGTCACTACCGGAATCGATGCGTTTTGTGTTTGCGTTCCGTTTCACTAAAAACACACTACATAAAATATTAAAGTGTAAAAAAGTGTTGTATTAGAGAATTAAACAAGTGTACTACAATGTTTTTATACAAGGCATTTTTAAGAAATGAAAAACGTATTGTATTTCTTGCTTATACCCATCAATCTTGCATATTGCAGTCAATCTACAGGCACGGAAAATGTGCACATTTATTATTTTAGATAGTTTGTAAAGGTTTATTTAGTTTTGAATGAAAAAAGCTTGTTGAATACTCAATACAGAGATTTATTTTCACGTTTGCTATAAATACCTAGGTACTCTTGTCCAATACCACAAAACTTAACTAATAGTGTCCAAATATCGCAAACGGACGCCGATCACTGAATTCAGTCGGCCTCCGCTCCGCGGATACACTCAACGCAAAGGTCTACTTACGAACTTTTATGGAGGAGCAGAAGCTCAGCTCAACGTATTTGCAGCTAAGAAAGCACTAAAAACAACACGAAAACATGCAACACGTACAGAATCCGTTTTCTTTTGACAGTTTCGATTTTTTTTTTTATGTTTTTTTATTTGTTTGTTTTTATGGCATTCGATTAAATAATTCGATTAACTTAAAATCAAATTAACTCAAAATCAAATTTTAGTACGTAATTTAAGTCTTAAAATTAAACTAAAATAATAAAAAAATTAATTAGAACATTAAATAGCCACTTTTAACAACTATAAGGTATAGGTAGCTCTGTAGAGACATCTAGTACGTCCTAAGTGAATTCAAGTTGAGAATAAGAATGATAGATGGCGCACAAAAAAAAATTGTGGTGTACATGCCTACATAGGCAACTGTCCCCCCCCCTGGCTTTGAGTTTGATTCAATTTCTGGCGGGAGCGGTTTAACCCTCCACACAACTTGCAACGATCCATCAGAAAACCTTCCACCTGGGCACACGATGCCGTGGCCGACTCGGAAATCTCTAAACAGCCTTCGAAACCCAAGTTGGCCGGAGCAAAGACAATCTCTGCAGATGGGGGTTCATGGACGGCTCAGACCTCAAGTGCCATGCGGCGTCTCCACAGAGCGTGGCCCACCTACCACCTACCCCCTACCAGCTACCAGCTACCAGCTCGCACCGCGTGTACCACGTGCGCACCTGATGACCTACTCACTGTATCAGTGAGTTTTGGGCTTAAGTATTTGAACTTTTTGCCATCGATACGTTAAGAAGAAGTGCAGCATAGTGTATAGATTAGTGCTCGTAACTATATGCTTCAACAGCTAAATAGATTTGAATGTCATTTGGCATTAGACTGGCTAACGCATAGGTTTAGGGCAGGTACATAAAATAACTTTTGTAACATTCTATCGAAATTACACTTTACATTTAAAGTACCGTTAATTAGTATTACTAATATAAGTAGGTACATATTTATTTACTATCATTATGAAGATCAGTCATTTCTTTGTACAACCAGATGATACCTGAAACAAGAAATACTGTTATTAATTTAATTGAAATCAAATAATTTATTAATATATTGTCTAGATAGATGTAAGATGGTACATAATAATTGTTACATTACTTGATATAACAGTAAGGATCCTCATATACAGGTTGAATATTCCAAGTGGGCGTGGATGGCCATATTTCGGATATGGCCATCCACGCCCACTATGAGGAATAGCGAAAAATTACTTCTCAGAATTTGATTCGTAATGGCGAAGCTATCATATGGTGTAATAATACAGTACGTTTTTTTCTTCAAAACCAACAGGTTCGATTCCTGGCCAGGATAACTGATTTTTTCAAAAATGTAGTTTTAGTTTTCATCAAAAATGGGCTCGAGACTCTTTGGAGCATTTTTCGATATTCCTCACAGTTTCGGATTTGGTCTCCACGCCCACTTGAAAAATTCAGCCTGTATACCATTTCTGGTACTTACGAAGTTGTCTTACCTTGCCACCTACCCTTCAGTCTCGTATCCTCACGGGCAGTCCCCGCGCCACGACGCTGCTAGCTATCATGATGTAGTTAGTGGACCCTCGCGCGCGACACACCGCGCGGAGCAAGTCCCGCTCCGGTGGGACGTGAGCTTTCTGTTCCGATGATGTTGTATCTGAAATTGATAGGAATAAGAGTTAGCTAAATAAAGGCAGGCAGAGCACCGGTAAGATGGTCAGACACGATCAAGAAGGCTGTTCGAGGCAGCCTCTACCGTGCGGTCCACACTGCAGGAGACCGCATGGCTTGCAGACGTGCCATATGTGGTCGCGATCCGCAGCAATGGAGTTGTGGACGGACATGTGATGACAATGTTGAGGCTGCACTTAGAAGGCAACCCCGATGTCAATCTACAGACTGGCTATACGTTTTATTGTAGCAAATGCCCAGATTTTTTTTTAAACACTTTTACAAGTCAAAATAAATATCTTTTTACCCGACTACGGCGAAGTCAAAACGAAGGGTTGTGATTTTAGAAGTCTATGTTTGTATTTACGTTTCTCCGTAGCGCCGAAACTATTCATCCGGTTTTGATGAATAAGGTGTCAATCGATTCGTTATTATGGCCCAATTTTGAAAAGAGCGTGATTTTTCACTAGTCGAGTTTAAACTGGTAGTATACCACACAAATTCTTGTTAAATCTAGATAAGGCCGGTGTTTTGTACCTGAGTACTCTGAGAAGAAACAGCCGAAACAAACTCAGAGGTCATAGTATCTTTTTAAAGTCCAGAAATAATCTTGTTCAGCTCAAGTTACGATTATGTAGGGTATTTGAGATTGTTTTTTGGAGAAAGAACTACCGAGTGGACCAGTCCAGTCAGTGCAAGCATTTGTCAGTTATCGTGTAGCTCGACTCTCAACTCTTTTTAGGCGTTATTGGTTGTGGAACTTGTACCAGTCAGATAGATGAGACAGTCACTTCATGTTACTTCAGCTGCATCAATGGTGATGATGAAAATAAATCTAGACTACTCCTGGCGAAAGAGTTAATCAGAGGAAATATTACTGTCATGATTTGAAGTATACAGGTACTAGTGAAATTACATGTATATTCATTTATAAGATTCTAAAGAGCAAAACATCCATTTCTTCCTAGTTTTGCCGAAAATAAATGTTGCGACATAAGGTTATTCTCACCTAAAATCCGGTTACTCCACTTGGCCTTGCCCACACTATGCCAGGGCAGGCGCGCGTCCGACGGCACGTACAGGGACACCAGTGTGCTCACCACTTTGTCCACTTCCAGGTCCGTCACCTCCCACAGCATGCCCACTACCATCGGACTGGAAAGAAGTAACATTGGCATTAAGGTGGAAGCGCAAGGGTAGCCCGCGAAATTTAAATTTTCTTACGTTTATTGCAATTTGCAGGTCAGTGCCAGGTTGTATGTTGATGAAAATATGAATCGCGCCAGTAATACTTATGGAGTTACAGAATTATAATCATTCACATCATCAATTCAACCCTCCAAGTTAATTTAACCACATTCAATATTTCTCTACTCAGTTTCATTTTTTTTTCCTTTTTTTTATTAGAAGCTGCTAAAAGTCGAGGGACAGTCACCAGCCAGCTATATGCAGATGATGGTGTGCGGCCGCGGGCGGAGCCCTGGGCGCCGACGTGGCGAGGCGCACGGAGCCGCAGCCCGACAGGATGCACACGGCGCTACCCGCGGCGCCCTCCACGCCCGCCCCGCCGCCCCCGCCCGCCGCCAGCTGGCAGCCGTCGCCGTGCCCGCAGTACCTGGAAACTTATGGCTGGTTAAAATAATTAAGACTAGGTATAGCCGAAGACACAGAAATCTTAATGTCTAAGGGGTGAGATCTAAAAACATTCCTTAGCTGTCACTATCGCACAACTGACTAACTATTAGTGCAAGATACAGGCTGGAACATGTCTAAGTCAAAGAAATAGCAAAGTGAAGTTTATCGGTTGAAATAAATACAATATTCCACGATCTGCCAAATAAACGCTTCGATTTCAAATCAGGAAGTCGTATGTCTATCTCGCTCGCTTTCGTTTCGTAATACCAAAAAAAGGTGGACTTACGACTTCTCGAATCGAAGTGTTTGTGAATACGGGGGCTCAATCCTTCATACAAATATAATTAGGGACACACGGATCGAATACAGGTCGGCATAATTCGGCAAAATCAAATATGTAGATACACGTTCGACAGAAAGCCTTCCAGCTTAGCTCGAATTGTGCCAAGCCGACGATTCAGCGACGAGAGGACAAATTTGCCAATAGACATTCGAAGCCAAGTGCGACTCGGACTCGCGCACGAAAGGTTCTGTACCATGCCAAAAAAACATTAAATATTTATTTTACTCTGTTTTTCGGTAGTACCCATAATTCAACAGAAGCTTTTCCTCAGTCGGTAGAAATAGTAGATTGTACATCAAGTGCATAAAATGGGTTTTATGGACGAGTTGTTCACTCTACTTTTCACTTCGATTGCGAGAAAATGAAACAGCAACATGTAAATATTGTAATTTTAACTAAAATTGAAAGTTACATTAGGGCAATGAGAAATATCCTTGCCTTGTTCTTAGAATACTAACGAAACGAATTAAAATAAAGAGGTTATTCTATGAAGTTGAAGTTGTTTATGTGGCTGTGTGACCAATTGCCTTGGTCTTCGACGAAGATTTTACTTTATGCTCTAGAGCATAAAAAGCGACTTTCAGTCGCCTACACACGACATAAAGACGAAGTTTTAGAGCATGAGAAGTGAAAAGGTAATTATAGTTACTACCAATACTCACAAGAACACATGCGCGTCTCTGAGGTACTGTATGAAGTCCTCCGCGGCGGGGGGCTCCCCGACGTGGCCCTGCCACTGCGGGCACCAGTACTGCACGAACGACGTCATGCGGTTCTCCATGCGGTCCAGATTCTTCTCTGTAGTATAAGGAGGTGTGAAAATTGTGGTAGAAATTGGGTAGAAATATTATAGGTCTTATTAAAAAGTAAATTATTTAAATTAGGCCGAGAATCAGAACATTTTTGAACGTCACAAGTTACAACAGTCCCCTACAACGGCCGCTCTTGGTCACTTCCTAGCAGGCCTGAAGGCACCTAAGAAGCCCATTCCTGCCGGCTTCCATTCGGGAGCAAGTAATTCTACGTAGTATCTACTTTCTTCGGCTTCCTAGTGTTTTAACTGCGGAGAAGAACGGCGGGACAAACTTTCCAGACTTACAGACAGCTGTAAAAACTTAAAATAGTTAAAATATCCACACTTTAGAAACAATCCTTTCCTACTTATATGGCTTTGGAAAATATATTAAATGCCTTCACTAACTCAAATTTTGACTACGATTTTGTTATTAATTCTTGAATTACGAAAACCTTCATCAAACCTCTAACATCATCCTGCTATGGAATAGACGAGCCGTTGATAGTCAGCCCCTCATCATTCTGCAATCAACTTTATTTACAGTCTTGTAAATTAGTTATTTGTTTAACTTAACTATTGGTTCAAGGATTTAAATTACCCTACCTTGAAAAATTACGAATCTACCAACATACCTCTGGGTTGAGAAACACCGGTCGATAACACTTCACTCTCGTGTACCTTGTGCAGGTAGTATAGAAAGTAACTGTTTTCCACAGGAGAGACTTCTAAAACCAACCTTATTCACACAGCAGTAAGGTCGTTATATGTTTGAGGCGACGAGCCTGGATTGATGACGTATCTACCACTAAAATCAACCTAAAAGAGAAAGCAGTAAGGTAAATTTTTGTTTATTACCTGGATTGATGACGTATCTGCCAACATCACACTTGGTAGAGAAGTACCCGTCGATAACTTCACTCTCGTGTATCTTGTACAGGTAGTATAGAAAGTGGATGTTCTCCATCCGGGAGACGGGGTGCTGGTTCAGTATGGGGAGGGATTCCCAGGGAAATGTGTCTAGCCTCTGAAATGTATGGAAAAATTTACCATGAGTTCAAAATTTACTTTGAAAATAGAAACAAACGTGGATTAACAAATCAGTTTTGTAAATCATTTTGTTCATCATTACAAAAACGAGAACATAAAATGGCGCCTTTATACAAGGAAAGTTTAAGTCAACGTACACTCATTGGGAGTCAGCTCCTTGCCGAACACTACTCCAAACTCCAGGCTACTAAATCTGCTACTGATATTTCCGGACGGCATGTAAAGCCACGTCACAAGCGCCATAGCATAATCAGCCTATAAGCTCCCACTGCCCGGACACACGTCCTCCTCTCTATGAGAGGGAATGGGCTATAATCCACCACGCGGGCCCAGTGCAGGTTGATAGATGTCACCTGTCTTCGAATTTTTAGTTCTAGAACGTGCTGGTTTCCTCATGATGTTTTCTTTCACCGTTTTGAGAGCAGTGCTGATGAAACAAAGTAATGCGCCTGCCGCCACCACTTGGGACACCGCTGCTCTCAGAAGCCCGATGGGTCACTTATAAAATGCTAAACTAAATGGATTTAAAGTTTGGGAGTATGGAGAACAGGGTGTAAAGTTCTTCATCCCCCATAGAAAAGGGTGAGTCCGCCGACCAGACGGGTGTTGTGTCTGGTGGGCTACGGGTTCTGCTATATACTCTTAAGTCACGGATAACTTTACTTACGCGATGTAGGATTTCAATGTATTACGATGTTTAGTTCTTACTCTGTGTCATAGATGGCGCTGTAGTACTTTTTGTTCTATGTTGCTGCAGTATTCTTAGTGCCGCTACAAAAGTTTTATAGCTAAAGAAATAAAGCTGAACTCACCTCATCCACAATAAGTATGACCGGATGTCTCTTAGCCTTCTTCAACCCCCATTCATCGTTATCCTTGACTTTTGACACAGCCTGAGAAAACGCCCTAATACCATCCACTAAGCTAAAGTGATGGATCTTTTCAAAACTCTTCGACAAGCATTTCAAACATAGTTCATTCAGAAATCTAAACTCTTTGGTACAACTGCCACATTGTATATCCAAAACTTGTCGAACGTCCTCAGGGTTGCCATGCTCGGTCAATATTCTTCTGATGCAGGATTTTATTTGATGCGATTGCAACACTGGGGAGCATTCTATTAGGTTGTAGAGGAGGATTTTTTGTTTTTGTGTTAGCCGGATGAAACTGGAAAGGAAATTAAGTATATTTATATTAATTTAAAACTACTAAAGATAACATGACGCCTGTAATCCTCGAGGGCTAGGTAGAGGTTTACCTAATACTACACCCACATTTCATCAGTTAGATTTAAGTCCCATGTCATAGAGGGCGAGCCTATTGCCGTCACCTGGGCATAAATCGAGGCCCTGGGCTCAGGGCCGTCTTTAACCAATTGGACGCTCTGGGCACTTAAGAATAACGGGGCCCCTTGTAGGAAGTAAGAGCGAGCGAAGCGAGCTCCAATTTTTTTGCACCCAAAACTACCTAACCGAACTAAGCTACCAAAATATAACCTCAGTTATTTTTTTTTTTTTGTGAATTAGTATGCGTTCTGAAATATTATTAATTAGTGCAACCCGACAAACGAAACTTTTGACGATGGCGTTTGTTAGGTACTGTGCTCGACAAAAATGTTTTGAGAATAAATGTGAGAGAAATTGGCGGTCCTTCGGGGCCCCCTGAAGATGAGGGGCCCTTGGCACGGGCCCCGTGTGCCGTTATGGTAAAGACGGTATTGCCTGGGCTGCTACTGAGAAATTCATAGTTTTTTGGAAAAACCCAATAACACTTCTGCTTGACCCGGGAATCGAACCCAGGACCTCATGCTCAGCAATATCGCATACGACCAACAGCACAACGCGGCAGTCAGAAAAAAAAAACACTGAATAAAAAAATCTTCATAGTATATCTAATGGATCTTTCACTCCCTGAAACCAAGGGTTAATGGTAAATTAACAAGTATTAGAACTTACCCCCAATCCTGTATAGTAGTGTCAACTAATTTGACAACTTTTTCCTTCAAAGTATTGTCCACTAATTTGCCGGTGAGCAAGCAGCCCCAGCCTCCGAGCCATTCCTTGTCCATCACATTGATTACACTCTGTAAAGCATAATATTATTATTGCGTTAGTTCACTCAACTCATCCTTTTTCACAAATAAGTTGAGGTCAGCATCCAGTCTTATTGGATACTAGTTCTCTTCTGTGACCTTCATCCCCGTCAAATTAACAATT
Organism: Eugnorisma glareosa; assembly: GCA_947578425.1. Classification (NCBI taxonomy): domain Eukaryota; kingdom Metazoa; phylum Arthropoda; class Insecta; order Lepidoptera; family Noctuidae; genus Eugnorisma; species Eugnorisma glareosa. The sequence goes on along the minus strand of OX387974.1, from coordinate 2,415,328 downwards.
TCATGGGTTTAATCCTTTTTCTCAAATAAATGAAGCCTATTCCTTATAACATCAGCTATCTGCCAGTAATGGAGTCGCTGAGAACTATGTATTTCCCACTTCGCGCCACTCTGCCCTTCTCACTCTTTCTCTATCTCTCACTCTCTCGCACCGTAACTTGCCACTTTGGCAAAATGAAAATTCAAAATGGCGCCGAGGAAACTTTTCGAAATAATTGTTATGGCAGTTTAAAATGGTTGTTAGGGGGTTAATGACTAGACTTAACTGACTTACTTAAAAGTGAAAACATAACGTTAACATGTTTTTGTTTGCAGCATCTTAAATTATCATTTCGATCACGAAAACGACACCCATGATGGAAAACCGAAACTTTCCCTGACGTGATCTTGGATTTTAATTTTGACCTCATTTTTGTTGTCAGCGGCACCCATGACGGAAAAACCGCAAATTTTCCTCGGCGCCATCTTGGATTTTAATTTTGACCTTATTTTTTGCACAAAAGAATTAATAAGAATTACTGGCACGCAATCATAAATCGTATTTTAGCAATTCAATTTAGTATTGTTGTTTCCTAGCATTTGGTTCCATTTGAAAAAACTTAAAAAAATTGAAATTTAGTCAGATTAAGGAAATTCCTCCACATAATTGTCAGATTATGGGTCAGTACGACAAGGACATCAAGATGAAGCGTCTGTATAATAATAAGACGCACTCGAGTATTTCAAGGCCACGATTTTTTTTTTGCATCATTTAACCAATATAATCCAATAGGTCCCTACGACGCTCGAGTAAATCTAAAAGTGAATTAATAAAATATATTATTCACTAATTTTCGGTGATAGATGTATGTATCATCAGCCCCGACTGGTTTTCATACCCCTGTTTCGTGAACTAGGTTCTCCCAGCAGTGGGACTAGTGGTAAAATAGACTGCAAAGTACTCATAATGAAAATAATGAGCTATTAATGTACAAGAGTGCATTGCACTCCGCGATTTACGTGGAGGACGAATCAATTTGTATAAATGATGTCATTTAACCATGTAAGCCGCACCGCGCTTCTGTCAATATTTGTATAACAGTTCGAGATTCAGACAGATTTCTAAATAGCCGTCAAAGATGTAACACCACGCCTGTATTTCCATAAGAGATAGACAGAGGTGTCCTGTGCACATTTCGCTAGCTATGTTACTCTGATCCAGACAGCGGGATGCTATATCTCACCGAATTATACCTTGCCCGCCCTGAGGATCAAACACAAGCTCAGAAGTCTAGATCAATGGAGACAGTCTCGACACTTTTAGGTCCACTTGCACCAACTATGAGTATGAGTTTTGCGCTTAAAATATTCAAAACATCATCCTTTTTCTCATCTTCAAACGATATAATATCGTTGTATAGCGGTAACCATACACAGGGTGGAATATTTCAACGCCACCTGGAGGGAAAGTACTCTAAATCCTGGAGATAGACAATTTTACTCAAAGGAATCATTCCTTTATTTTTTTAAAGACATAAATCTGCATTCAAAGATTTTCGAAAATTCGCTTTCAACACTCGGGAATCGAACCGGTTAAATTTCAAAAAGTAACATCCTGTATTTTTTTTGACATCAATCAGTAGGGTCAATCATATGGATCAATTCTCTCTAGCAAAAATGTCAAATTAAATGAAAGGAAAACCATGAAATCTAAACTTATAAGAAAAACCTGAATAATTTGTATATTACCTTCATCCGTAAATCGATGTCCTCTCGTCGGTTCCAATAGTTCTGTACAAGACGCTTGTTGTTCAGAAACTGAGCGTTATCTATAGTCTTGTAGTTCTCATCTAATAACGAGTACAGCTCGGTGAATAGAGGTCTCTCGCCTTCTGAAATTGTTGAACAAGTAATATTAATAAATACGACAATATCGAAAAAAAAAATGGATCTGGGCAAGCCATATACGCCACGTGTTGCTTCAGAATTGAGCGAAAATGTCTACGGATCGGGTTCCGAACAACAGGAATCGGCGACGCGGCAGGCCAAGAAGGAGATGGCGTGATGAGCTGGACTGCTACTTAAAGGATTGGGCTGAAATAGCTCTAGAGAAGAATGGAACAAAGGAAGCGAGGTCTTTGCCCTGCCCTGAGAATGGAGCCTCCTAACAATAGTAAAGTATTGTTAGGAGGTTCCTCTCTCAAGAGCCCTGACCACCGCGCACCGGTAGCTCGGACCCTGTTCCCGATGCAGGTGGGGTGCTTTTTTTTAAGCGACTTCAAAAAAGGAGGAGGTTATTTGTTCGTGTGTATGTTTTTTATTACCTGATTTCATTTGTGGCGATTTTATAAATTCTTTTTTTATTTGAAAGATTATACTTCTGAGGTGGTCCCATTTAAATTTAGTGAAGATCTGATGCTGATCTTCGGAGATATAGAATGGAACTCTTCAAAAATAGACGGCAAATCTGTTGTGATTGCTGCAATCGCTTGGATGTTTATTGTTTATACAACATCATGACGTAACATCACGCTTGTATGCTCTGAGGGGGTACGCAGATGTGTACAATACACCCAGATTTCCATTTATTGGGGATAAGCCCATTACCATGACATGTATTGTTCATCATCTGCATCATTTTCCTAACTATTTTGTGGTTGGCTTCCAGTCTTACCGGATGCAGCTGAATACCAGTATTTTATACACAACACAATAGCCACGACATAAATGTAGGTAAAAAATAATTTCTAAAGCTATTGAGACATTTGCGTATGGTCATCATTATCTCATGACGCTGAGCTGATGAAGGAAGTTACAACTCTTTAAAGGTTAGGAGTTAGGTGATTTCTTGTTCTAGAATAATGTATAGATAATGCGACTTGTCGATATCGATAGTTGATTTCTCTAGAGACAACAGAGTGAGTGCTAGAAACTATAAGTATTAATCATTTTACCGACTTTAAGAAAAGAACTGTTGTTGTCACTTAGACGCGTATTTAATAATGTAAAATAAATTCATGGCGACATGGGAACTACTAAAAATGAAATTTAAAAACTTTTTTTGCAAAAATAAAACCGACTTCAAAAAAACACAATTAAAAAAAAAGAAAATGAAAAATAACAAACCAAAACACAAAAAAATGTAAAAAATAAATTTAGCTTCAGATGTGTTTTGGTTTGTTATTTTTGTTTTTTTTTTAATTGTGTTTTTTTGAAGTCGGTTTTATTTTTTTAATATTTTTTTATGCTTTTTATAAGTATGTTCTTTTTAAAGAAATATTTAAGAAATGAAATATTTAATTAATGTTTTATAAAAATGACTATATGATTAAAACACATATCGCACGCGACTTCCGCTTGTCTCTTCAAGATATATTTTTTTAATTATTATTTTACTTGTTCGTTGTTGTTGCCATAGCTATGTGAACTGTAACCGTAAGAAAAAAAAAAAATCTTTCTAATGGAAAAGCATAACCAACCTACTATTGTCCCAACTGCTGCAACACGGGCCTCTAAGCGCATGAGTCAAATGTCTTTAATTTGATGGTGCTTATTGCAACCATCATCATCTGCCTAGCCTTTTCCCAACTATGTTGGGGTAGGCTTCCAGTCTAACCAGATGCAGCTGAATACCAGTGAAAAATACACTGTGTTTTACATGGAGCGACTGCCTATCTGACCTCCACAACCCAGTTAGTACTGGATAATACGATACCCCTTGGTAAGACTGGTTGTCGGACTTTTTGAGAGCAGAAGAGCATCCTGTATTATTGTCGCAAAAAAGCGGGACTAACTGTTGTCACTGGCTTTCATTAACTGACCAACAATAATTATTGCACTCAATCGGCTACAAATGGACTACAGTAGCCATTCTTATAGCCAGTGACCTTCGTAAGAGGTCAACCAACAACAGAACCACCAAATAAATAGGAACAAAACTCAGAAGGTATACATACAAGGAGCGAAAACGCACGCACACATAGACACACTTCACGTACAGTGCAGCGAGTGCAAGCGCACTCGCGACCGGCATTTGTTTGAGATTGCCGTACGTACGCGTCTACTATGTGTGCGTGGCCGTGCCCTTGTTTTCGCTCGTTGTTTCGAGCTTGGGGTCAGGTCCAGCAGTAGACTGCAGTAGGCTGAGGCGATTACAAGTTAGATTTTTTTAATTAATACCTGTTTATTTAGTATTTTGTAACAACACCATGTATTCTGGCATTCAAAACTCACCTTTAGTAACATTAGCAGGTATATGCACAGTCATAGGACCCAGCCCTGCATCCTCCAAATAATCATTGGTGAACATGCTCAAGAATATTGAGTCAACGTCAGTTCTGTACTCGAACAATGATTTCAAGTTCTCGTTGGGATTGTATGGTACACTTAATTGTATCACAGTCCATTCTGAAACGTAAATATATTATTATTATTGATTGTTATTTCATATTGAAATCTGTGTTTAACTTGATGTAATTAGAATTTTACAGTTTATCAGAATTTTTAAATGACTGAAAAATAACTGCTATGGTATAATTGCGAGATTTCTTTAGATTTAATCTCTATATTTTAAAGTAATTAACTCTGTATTAATTAAAGCCATAGTGAATGCCCCACGGTTCACAGGATTGGATGAAATCCACGAATATCTAAAAGTTCATACCATCAAAGAGGAAATCAGAATTATGACAAAAGCTTACAAAGAGAGGATAATAAATCACGAAAACAGACTTGCTCAGGCTCTAAGTGAATTGCTGCCAACAAGATATCTTAAAAGACTGCGCACTTGGGATAATTTACTTTGAGTAAAGCAATATCCAAAGGCAGCCTAACAATAGAAGGACAAGCCTAACATGTCAAATACTCTTCAAAACAACTGCTTATGGTTCAGGAACCGATCGCATGTTTGCAAATAAATATGAAAAAAAAAACATATTTTGCAAAAAAAAAAACGGTACCTCTATCAGGCTTAGTAATACACATACATACTTTGGCTCAAACTTATTTAAATCACTTTTGCACAACTATCAAACTACAAGTGCAAGATACAATCAGAAACATACCTCAAGTCAATTCAAATAACTTTGCTAGATCTCAGCCTGTGTAATACATGACGAGTACACCTCTACCTACCCCCTCAAAAAATACAGGCAACAACAACAGGGCAGGGACAATGTTAGAAAAAGTTAGAGCAACAATACCTTTAGGTAATTCTTTCAGAATCTTCCGAAAGTTGTCAACATTATTCTCTTTGGAAAAGCAAAGATATTTCTTGTAGAACGGCACCTCCTCTTCTATTGCGAATGAGTCCAAAACATTAGTGATGTCGTCCATGCCATCTGATAGCAAGTCTAAAATTTTTGCTTCTTTTTTTGGTCTAAAAATGGCAAACGAAATTGTTTTTAAAATATTCCCATGACGGCAAGGTGGTAATGGAGCTGACTGCATATGGTGTGCCAGTTCTGTGTAGATTTGCCAATTGGCATTTAGCAATAGCAGAGGCTAGAGCAGCAAAGGTGGTTTTGTACAGCAGGCTGGTGTCCACATCTCCACATCCAAATCATATTTATATCGTATGCGGTTGATCAAAAGTAGTCTCTTAACAGTTAATAACAAGGATGTTAAGTGCATAGTTGAGCGACTGCTGAGCATGAGGTCCTGGGTTCGACTCCTGGGTTGCGCAGTTAGGTTGTTAGTTTTTCCACCAGGAAATTCTCAGTAGCTGCAATGACGTCAAGATTTGCGCATGGTTGATGGCAGTAGTTTCCGCTCCTATTACATGGAACTTATATGCACAACTGGTGAAATGTGAGAGTACTATTAGGTACACCTCTGCCTAACTCTTCGGGGATTACACGCGTGATGTTGTGTTTCGTTGATAAAGAAGACGAATCAAATACTTACATAGGATTTGCATCTATTAGATCTTTTACAGGTTTTATGTAACTTGTGATTTTGTGCAGTTTATTTCCTAAAATGAAAAAGAAATTGGTATTCTGTAATAAACATAATTATCTCACTGCACAATAAAAGTAACTAAAAAAGTAATCAACTTATTGGTTTAGTATTTTTGAGCATAACTGCTGAATGTTTCGTTTTTCTTACCTGCCTACCCCTTCAGTAAAACGGGTGTGATGTTATTGCCTATAGATCTAAGTAGGTACTGTCTACATATATTTTATTACTTACCAGCAGCCTTCAACTGTTCATCTCTATATACAGCCATAGTTCTCAGTGTTGCTGATGATGCCTCACTCAAATGGAATGCACACCCCACGTCATCATTGTCCGCTAGACATTCCTCAGCCATAAGTTTCCTACCACCTTGAAAGGCAGAATAAATGACGATATCTTTACACATCAATCAGTCATAGAAAAAAAAACAAAGGTCTTTTGTCTAGGAAAAACTTGACAGATTACTTCAATGAGTTCAATAGTCTCTACAGATATCTTTATTAACACTTATATTTAACTCTCAGTTGTAGTTTTGAGGATTATTATAAATAAATAAATGGGTTTGTAAAAACTTACTTTGATAATTCGGTCCGTTAGGAGTTGGAGGCACGTCATAAACATATTTATTTAGTATGTTTTTGAACAAGGGCTTCGTAAAATTAATCTCATTTGTAAATACATCGAAATCTTCCATGATCTATATAACTTTTCAAGTTTTAATTATTTGAACTTTAAAGTGTTTGTTGTGCAACGTTTTCAAAATTCAAATTTGACATTATGAATTGTCATTCATGTCATGTCAAGCTCGGACAAAACTTTTGAGCGAACGGTTGTTGCTATCTCTTTCATATAGTTACAGGTGACAAAGACAGAAGACAGCCCCATCATAAAATGCTGATATCGGAACGCAGTTGTTATTTGACGTTTCAAAATCCGTTAGTTAATTGCGTTCCGATTCACAAAAGCAGGTGTTTCCGCATAACTTACTTGGAAGCAATAAAATAACACGCACAATGATTATTTTTAGCACTATGATCTTTATCACTGCAAACGATATTTTAATAATCACATTTTTTTGAATCGCCGTTTGTTTATTCTAATAGTAAAACAAGTCTTAGAAATTGCGTGCTGATTCATCATTGCAATTAGCTTGTTGTATGTATTTCTGTCGAACTTTCTATTTGCTGTATAATGAGCTACAAAGACGTAAGAATATTAATTAGACAACGCCATTGATATTCCATACCATATTATAAGCAAACGGCATTGCTATGTAGTACACACCTGTTGAGACTGGTATAAATATTTAAATATCGTTTTATAATACCCGCATAGTTGTCTGATGCCAAATCGAACATTTTTCTTTCACAACCACGTGAACAAAGTAGTAAAACAGTTTGCAGTGTTCACAATACAAAACTAATATTTTCCCCATGGGGTTAGCACTTAGCAGCTTTATTTTGGGTTGATAGTGGGTAGGCAGGTAAGGTGCAACAAACATCATAATTTCATACAGAGTTTTTGGTTTAGGCTAGTACTTCAGCAACTGACTTGAATCGATCGTTGTTCTTGCCTGCCGGTTTAGCATCATTTGAACCATGTTGAGAATTGGCGACATAAATTGTATCAATTTTCGGGTCGGCAGATATTTATAAGTTGGAAATAATAGAACAGGTATTTTACAACTTTTTATTTCGTAATAAACATAAACAATGCGCAAATGAGTTAACCGTCGATTTGCTACATTACAATATTACCGACTTTCACGTCGTAATTAAACTCTTGGTAAGTAGGGTAAAATAAAAGTTTCTAAAGATTTTTAAGTTAAAAAAAAATAACTGAAAGTGGTTACGCTTATATTGACTAACAAAATGCTCCTTACAAATAGTACAAAAATTATTAGTGGCACTGATAAACATTCTACAAAACCATACAAAATCTGTAGAACATCATCGACACAGAACATTTTTAGTAAATTGTGCAAATTTATAAGGCACAAAATGTATAATTTAAACGTCGAACAACAAATATGGCCGAAAAACTTTTAAAAATACAGTTCATTATGCTTATAAAAGTGCCTAATAATTTTATAGATACAAATAAAAGGAGGTAAACTTGAGTATATGTGACGGGAAATGCAAATACAAACAGTGGACATTCTTTGCATTTACTAACGATTTGAACAGCGCGTGGACTTTTCCAAAATAAAGGATACAATACTGATGAATAATACAGGATGGAGTATCTACACCGGTACATATTGCTTTAAATAATGAGGCTTTACAAGATTGATCCTCGGAGACCGCACTGAGAGAGCAAGTTGTCGTCTGAATTGTGTATCATGTACTTAGTTACAATTTTACCAAACAAGCAACAAAAAACATTATCACGTATAAAATTACAGTTATTTTACACGTAATCGCATACCACAGGGTATCGCGACCCTATTTGTTAAGCCTCATGTAAACAACGATAATATGCTGAACTGTAAACATGCCGCCAACTCGGTTTCATGAAACAATACCCGATGCGCTAAAGACATCTTCGCACGTAAATCTGGCAAAAATCGTTGCCATGGCTCATTGTACAAAACAATTGACTTGTTCTAAGGCGATATGTAATTATGCTTTTACTAATAATACCTAACTACAAAATATATTTTTATCACACGTGTTTATTGCGTATAGTCAAAGTTTTGAAACTAGTGCAGGAAGACTGTTTTTGCGGCATGCCTCCAGTAGCAGTTAGTTTTTGTTCAGTGTAGAAAGTAAGGTACATATTCAATACAAAGCAACAGTTTTGCTCTAATAATAAGCAAAAAGCATTTTAAAATATCACTTAATTTAACACATTTCTACTTAACCTTAACACAAAAATAAACTATTCGAATGAATTCAACATGATTAGAAATATTTTCGTTTATCTATTACGAAGCTTTTCGTAAACCACAGAAGTGGGTAAAATCGAAAACATTAATAGATTCTGAGCACTACCCTATCTAGTTAGTGTTTCAGTGTGAGTTTAGTTCATTATAAAATCTTGTATACCAAAGTGTTATTCACAAACAACAAATCTCATCTAAACTTCGTGTTACAGAATTACTACTAAATATGTATAAAAACCTACTAATTCATATATTAATTGAATATAAAGGCATTCGTCGGATATGACTCGAAGGCACATTTTTTAAAACAAAAGTTAGGATATAACCTCGTCGGTTATCCATCACAAGTACGTTAAAAAGTTAATTTGCATAACTACGTAACAAACACGATCTACCGTATGTCTCTGTAACATTCTACGTGAAATAAAGTTTTAAATCGATTCAAGCACCTCTTACTACGATAAAACATCTCTTTCAATAACACTAACCCTATACCACTTTTTAATATTTTTATAACCGTGATTAATAATTAACTATAAATCTAACGTTTTATAAATATTTTACAATAATAAAAAAAAACTTTATTGTATACACCTATTATTGCCCTCTTCGATTTAGGTTTAATAGTGTCGATGCTACTAAACATAGCATATAAATAAATAAATAGGTATATACACTTGACTTAAAGATAACGGAAAGACGCTCGATCCTAACATGATTCGCAAGATTTAGAAGATTATGCACGCTTATCAAAATTTATCTTATTTACAATTCAGAGTAGATCGAGTGAAAAAAGGCCTTGAAATCTATCACATTTAAGTTTGGGATACTTAACAGGCAATAGCCAACATAAAATAAATTACTATAAAACTTGAAAAACAGCAAATACTGTCATTTCCAGATGAAGGAATTAAGTAGCTGTATTATGCGAATTACTGTTGCATTTATTCGACTGTACGCGTTCGTCTCCGCTCAAATGAACATATAGCGTAGGCGTTACACACTTGGCAATGCACGACCTCACAACACGCTTAATTTATTCTATCTCGTACAATCGCACCGCTATCATACCCCCGCAAAACTAGTTCAAAGTAATAAGTAATTTAAGACGCGCGGGGGCCGGACGAAATACCATCAAACTTAAAAAAATATATAAAATGATCATGATCACATACAAAAACAGGTCCGAAACTAAATGGTGGCACTCAGAAAATGGAAGTACAATAAAAGCCTGAGTGTCGATCAAGACATGTTGTTGATGCCCACCCTTTTGCTCAAAGGGGAGGCATCAAGAATCCTTTCATTTGCTTTGTCTTCCTCTCTGAAGTGAATCCGCGTGATCACAATGTCCCCTGTACTAAGAGTTTGCGAGCCAATCTCGGTTTTCTTAGCTTCATTGAGATCATTGCACTTAATTTCATTATAAGTGGAATTATGGCATCTGCAGTTACAGCTTTTCTTGTCTGGCTCTCCTAAGTTCAAAATTTGGCTTAGATTGGACCAATCCTTGTTTTTGAGCAATGGCAGTGTTTGTTCCATTGTTTGTGAGAATTTATCCTCCAACTCTCCACTCAGCGGGGCGACAGCTGACAGAATAGCCTCAAGGCGATTAATTTTCTCTACTTTATCCATGTTTGTGTCAGATAAGATTTCATCCATCATCTGCATGGATTCTGTGAGGCTTGGTGGCTGTGTGGAGTGTGGGGATGATATTGGATCAGAAGAGGGGTTTGACTCTAAGCTAGCCATTTCATTTTCCCTTTCATCATCATCTGAATCAGAGTCCTTATCCTGTCCAATAGCTTCTAGTTTTTCCAATTTCTTGGATATTTTGTGACAACCCTTCAATTTCTCCTTTTCCTCTTCAGTGAGTTCAATGTATCTGAGCAGTCTAATTTCTCTGTTGCTCAGTACAATATTCTTAGTTGTTTCAGCCAGTTTCTGCTTCAACTCACCAACTTCTGTGTTGATTTTTCGTTGTCTTTTGCGCAACTTAACTTCAGTTGGCTGAATGTGCATAAATACTTGCTCATTGCTCAGTTCTTCAAATAGCTGCTGATTGTCAGCCTTAATATTGCTTGACATGTAAGCATAAATAGCTGGATTGACCAAAGATAGGACATCTGAAGCAGAGTAAATGATCATATCTTTAGTCAATGGTCTCCTTGCCCAATAACGTTGGTCCCTACGGTACACATTCTTCAACTGTTCTTTCATGGGATTCATAGGTGCATTATACAATTCACATAAGGCATTGAGACTAAGATTCTTGACTTTGTAAACAGGGACACCTTGTTGTTGCAACTGTAAAACAGCATGAGCAGCTTGTGTGTCAAAAACATTCTTCAAAACAATCTCAAATTGATTGTGTAAATTGACTGAATCATTCCTACAGTCATGTATAATTTTAACAACATTCTCACTCTCTAATAGTTCCTTAATTTTACCCTCCACAATCATGCCTGGACATGCCATTATATCTAGTATGTACACTTCACCATTCATGGTGGCTATTTGACACAATGTCAACACTCCTTTGAGGCCAAGATTTATTCCTTCGCAGTCAAAGGAAACAATGTTCTTTGCATTGCGTTTAGGCACCATTATGCTTTCAATTAGTGTGGCACATTCCCTTACATTAGCTATGACAGTTGTGCACTGGAGCACCTTTTGACGCCATGCTTCACCCATCACATTATTCCTTAAACTTGGAGTACCATTAGTTTCTTCAGCACTCCGCGCATTCAAATGGTTGTTGACCCTGTCACGGACCATGTTTTCTGCCAAATTCTTTATGACAATAGAATTGATTCTTTGCTTCAGAGTCTGGTTTGCAATATTAGCTTGAGGTCCTCGGGGAGATTCAATAGGACTGAGTATTCTGTTGTTTGCCGGACTATTTTTGCCATCTGATGGAGTTGGACTCTCAACTGTGGGGGGAATTGGGGACACAGGCTTCTCTTCAACCACAGGCTTTGGTACATCAGTCTTTGCTTTAGCTTTTGCATTAAGATACATAACAGGTATTTTTGGTTTACTAATAAGTGTCACCAAGTTCGATTGAACATGGAATGAGTCAGAAAATATTTTTAAGAATGCACTCAAATCTGCAGGCGACTTGAACATTTGGTACCAATACTCTTGTGGGAAGCGTGACACAATTAAGTGGAAGAGCTGGTCGACCATTACGGGGCCTTTAGCCTCTATGCACTGTGCAACATAGTCTAACAACTGTTGGGCAGTGTCTGTATTAATATTAGCTACGGGTAGATTGTGGAATTGTTCAGAATTTGTGTGTGCGTTACCTCTCCTATGATTCTCACTGACTAGAACGACGTTGTCATCGATGATCTGGAAGGTATCCGGGTGCTTCAGCAAGAAGTCCTTGAACTCTTTGATCCTCTGGCCGGAGATGTGACGCACCTGCGGGGAGGCCTGGCTGCGGTGCCCGAGCAGGCTCTTGATCGGCACCTCGGTGCCCTCGCCGTACTGGACCATCTTGCCCGCGAAGTACTCCTTCGCTTCCTCGATGTAGTCGTTGTTGGACGATGCGCCAGCCCCGCAAGTGAGCTTCTGGAACGTGTTGATATCAACATAGTCCCCGTCTATGTTGAACAACGCCGGGTACTGAGCCAGGAACTTCTTCAAGCCCGACTGCGACCCGCCAGCGATCTGTCGCATCTCCTTGGTGAATCCTTTGGCACCAAACTGGCAGGAAAGATCGTGCAACGTGCGCGGCTCGCCTTTGTCGAGTAGGCGTTCCACGAAGAACAACAGAGTAAGGTTCCTAGCGAGCTCATATTCCATTGATTCCATTTCCCTGCAGTTGGTGCCAATTGTGTTTAACTTAAACTAAATTTTTTCTACGTATATGTGTCACCCACAACACCATGAATTTTTTCTTTTCTATCCGCACCTGAACCATAGAGATTATAGACGAAAGTGAAGTGTTGCGCTGATAATACAAAAACAAACTATTAAAATCTCATGACGTTGAAAAGAAATCACAGTCAAATATTATGTAACTTCAACGTACTTATCTATTCTACATAATCTTGATAAAATTGCATGATTTGTGCTCTTACAATCGATCAATTAGTAATCGTTAGTCCTCATTTAGTTCGTAAGTTGTTAAATAAAAGTATGACGCAACGCACAATCAAAAAGATCATTAAATAATGTTTTAATAATATTTAATTAATTAATTACCCACGGTAAAACAGAATTAACGATTTTCCGTTATTTTATTTTGTAGGGAAACCTTTAATTTCTCAAAGTTCCATCACTTGTTCATAGTCTTCATAGAGTATTTAGTTCTTTTTTTTTAACGGTAAAAAAGCAAAGCATACGGGAACTTGTGAATGTGGAATTCTAATGAAAAAACTTCAAAAGAAATACGTGCCCTAAAGATAATTAAATGATACCAAACTTAGTTAAATCAGTATGTTTTTCTTCAAATGATCACAAGGACTCAAGCATTGGTAAAACTAAACGCAACTGTTTTTTTGTTGTCAAATCTGTCAAGTGTCACTGTCAAGTGGTCAATCTGCTAATGTCAATTGTCAAACGTAAGCAAACGATATTGTATTGGTCTCGCGATTTCCGATTCTGATTGCTGTAATCAGTAATAATTGCTTGAATTTCTTCTCAATCATACTTCCACGAATCGCAATTATTGTTGCACTGTAACTAACCGTTTTCTGTAACAATATCCTACTCTAATAACATCATGGTAAGTAGTTTTTATCAGCATTGATTGCTAACACGGAACTTGTACAAAATGTACACCCACTTTTTCCAATTGATTTACAATAAGCTGCTCGGAATGCATCTGCTTTCATAACTCTCTCAAATCATAGAGATCTTTAATATAAGAATAATTGCATTATGTGATTTCAAAGCCTAACAAAAACATTCCTAATAAAAAAATCATCAATTCATTTTAATTTTTTAAGATCTGATTATCATTTCTAGAGTTGACTTTAATTTTTAACGTTTAACCTTAGGACTTAAACTATGCTATGTATTAGGATTCAGGTTAAGAATTAACCAAATCCATCAATAAGGACCTAACACATCTTTTCAATGATATCAGCTTGTCCTAGTACTCGGTGACCTGCACATTCCCCACCGCTGCAGCAGCCTGCCTCCGAAGTTCAAGAAGCTGCTCCTACCTGGCAGGATACAGCACATCTTGTGCACAGGCAACCTTTGCACGAAGGAGTCTTACGATTATCTGAAGACGCTAGCCAGCGATGTGCATGTTGTTAGAGGAGATTTTGATGAGGTTTGTATTGTGTTTTTTAAGTTTTGAACTGAATAAACATAATTTTAGGGAAATTTTCTCTAAAATGAAGAATATCTTATCCTTAATGCTGTAGTTGTCAAATTGGACAACGGCTGTTGTCGTTGGCCTGACTTGTAGGTGAAAACTTACTTGTTCAGGTGGTAGCGCCAGGGTAGTCCGTTAAATTCAAATTTTCTTATGTTTTATGCAATTTGGAGGTTGTAGGTCAACGTGTTTGTGGACAAACTGTATGTTGGTACAGGCAGGCTGAATGAAAAATTTGAATTAATGAAATCATGAAAAATGTATTCTATAGGATTCAATGAAATTAGAGGATTGTATAGATCAAACAAAATCAAACAAAAAAAATACGATTTATTGTAACTCAATAAATCGTATTTTCTTGGACATACAGCCTGACCCTGACCTGTAAATTGAATTTCGCGGACTAGCTTAGTCAATAGTTCTTTTCTTATAAATTTTATTTTGTCCTGCTGTTACGAAAAGGTCTCATACCGACGTAGTTTATCAATTAAATCTAAACTTTTAGCTACAAATAAAATTCTAGATTTTTAGGTCTTTCCATATTTTTTAGTATACTGAAGTTGAGAATAACTTTCACTATCCCATGCTTAACCAGTAATAAACTATTTCCAGAACTCCACCTACCCAGAACAAAAAGTGATAACTGTCGGCCAATTCCGCATAGGTCTAATCCATGGTCACCAGGTTGTACCATGGGGTGATGAAGAGTCACTCGCGCTAGTCCAGAGGCAGCTTGACGTAGATATCCTTATATCTGGCCACACACACCGCTTTGAGGCTTACGAACATGAGAACAAGTTTTATATCAACCCGGGATCTGCTACTGGGGCTTACAGTCCATTGTTCAGGTAATATTTGGTACTGTTTTGAATCATTTCTTGCAAGAATTTGTTGGCTGTTTTCGAGTTGACGATGATTTCAAGAGGTTTCTTGCCACTGCATCATTAATGTGATGTGACATTGGGTCCATTTTTAGTTATATAATTATACAGGTTGAATTTTTCAAGTGGGTGTGGATGGCCAAATCCGAAACTATGAGGAATAACGAAAAATGTTCAAAGGAGTCTCGAGCTCAATTTTGATGAAACTAAAACTGCATCATTAGATTTTTGAAAAATCAATATTCCTAGCCAGGAATCGAATCTGTCGGTTTTGAAAAACACACTGTATTATTACACCATTCGATAGTGTCGCTAATAAGGATCAAATTCTGGGAAATAATGACACACGGTAAACTACTGGAAAAGGGCAAAGTTTCATTGGGTTTTCCATCAGGAATTTTCTCAGTACCAGCCCTGGAGTTTAGATTTGTACCCGGTTGATGGCAATAGGCTCGCCTCCTATTACAAAAAATTTAAACTTAACTGGCCAAATGTGGATGTACTATAATGAGGGCTATCGTTTTTGAGCTACTTAATCGATTAAGGTCCTTCAATAATTCTATTTTATACTTTAAAGTACCAATAATTTCATAAAAAGTTTATTTTATTACGTATAACAACATAGTGTTAACTTCAGGTTCATAAATAATTACAATATTCTCCCTAAAATTAGCAAGCATGAAACATTTAAAAAACATTTTACCTCCAACTACTAACAAATAAGATACTAAGTTGCTACTTAAAATCTACAAGTCATAATTAATCAGGAATGAAAATAAGTGTTACAGCACGCAACGCGCGAACGATCTATGACATCTGACATTTCGGTGCCCCCACGCTACACTAGCGCCTCTAGCGGCGAATTCATACGCGATAGCGACCATTGGGTACACCTTTGGGGATTACAGTCGTAATGCGTTATGTAATTTTATTAACTCATGCATGAGTTCTAACTTATATGACTTCTTAATTACAGGAATGCCACCCCATCATTCGTACTGATGGACATCCAGAGCTCGACCGTGGTGACCTACGTCTACAAACTGCTGGGTGATGAAGTCAAAGTGGAAAGGATTGAGTATAAGAAAGCTTAACTTTTAATAATGTTGTAAAATAGCTGTATTTATTGTAGATAAAATTATATTCTGAATAATTATTGTTTTGTGCAAAAAAAGAAATGATTTTGATTTTTATGTCAAAATTAAGAAAATATTGAATTATTGTCTTTGGGCACTATTGTAACTCCACGTCCAAATTGCGTATTTTGAGTGGCACTGGCTCTATAAAATACAAGGTGTAAACTTATCCTTCACGAAGCCTTTAACCAAGCATTCTGTACATCAAACTAAGTAACTATACGCAAAAAATATTGCAGGGAAACAAATTTTTATTTTTGGGGTGTAAAATCACGTTTTACAGTAGGACTCAATGTAACGCACTCAAAACATAGTGCTGATGGATCAATTGGATAGTTCGAAGGTCGTGGTGGTGTTTGAAGTAAAAATCTTACGTTAAACATGTATTTAAAAAAAAACCTTGTGAAAAAGTTGGAACTTTCACCCCCAATATCTCCGTAACTGGAAGGTTCCGCGGTATGGTCTAAAACAAAAAAAATGACCGCAATGACGGGGAGAACAAGTGCCTTTCGGCTTCGTTAAAGGTCTTGTTACACTCTTTATATTAACCCCTCGACTGTCTTAATCGAGACTGGCAAGGTGCGCTGTTTGTAGACCAGCCATACATTTGTGATTGTAATGGCGACACTGCTTTCAAGTGTAACATGCCAAATACCTGGATCACCACAATTTGTTGGATTAAAAAAAGTCTTATGGATAAGGCACTTAGAATTTACAGACATGGCCCGTTACCTTATTTCTTAAAGATATTTTCATCTAAAATAGGCTGTGTTGATTGATTGATTCATATTATATTAAGGCATAAGGCATCTTAGTTTTTACACTTGTGGATTAAATAGATAGTGGTAAACTAAAAAGGAAAGGTCATGAATCTCAGTTCTAACAGATTTTTTATCTGAGATCAAAATTTACTACCTCGCCCAGAAAAAATCCATAAATAATATGACGTTTCAGGGGAAATTTAATATGATATCCACCGTACGAATTTGCGGTCATCATGGCATACTTAGTTTTCAAGTAGTTATTCCAATAGGCAAGTTTTAGACTTTAACCCGTAAGTCTGACAACCAGTTTTACCAAGGGGTTTCGTATTACCCAATTACGGGTTGTGGAGGTCAGATAGGCAGTCGCTCCATGTAAAATACGGGTATTCAGCTGCATCCGGTTAGACTGGAAGCCGACCCCAAGATAGTTGGGAAAAGGCTCGGCAGATGATGATGGTTTTTAAGTGCCACGAACCCAAGACACGCACCTCTGACTTTTCGGATTAATGTGCGTATTGTATAATTATCACTTGCTCCGGTGAACATCGTGAGGAAACCAGCATGCCTGCGAGATATTTCTTTAGGCATGTAAAGCCAAGTCAGAGGCCCATGAGCCGCCTGAAAACTCTGACACCAGGTTAGGCACTAACCACACGATAAAGAAGAGTGAATAATCTTGTTATTTACGGACCATAGTCCAAAGTTCCAAGCCATAGTTTATGCAGTACTATAAACACGAATTCTTATTAAAAGGTTTCAGAACTATACCTTAGTAAGCCTGTTTTCGTGAGTATAATTTTATTTAGGGTTAGCTAGTATTTTAATAAATCTACAACGTGATTTTTTTGATATCCCATAACTCTAGGGTATGATTGAGGCCATATCAAAAAATCAATCAATTCCAATCCTTCGTTATTTTTTTTTTTTCATTTTTCATACAAAATAATTCGGCAAAGTCACGATTATTAATGTAAAACACCCTTACGTGAAATATGACAACGTCGCATTTTCTTAGCTTTAAATATGAATGATTGGTTTGAATAAAAATGAATTACTTACCTACATATTTTATTTTACTACACTACTGCGAAGTTTGGCAACCTCGCAAAAGTAAAGATTCGTCATACTGGTGACAATTTTTGACCTAATTTAATTATGATTGATGATATCTCCGAAACGATGCATTTTTGGACCACCTATTCTAGGAGTTTTAGTATTATTTTTACCTACAGAATATAACCCTAGAGTTATGGGATATAAAAAAAAAACAGGTTGTATAGGTACAGACGCCAACGTATCAAGCTACCCGACACTGTCAAATTTTCCTAATCAACCTTGAATTAGTGCTTCAGCGATAAAGTTATAAATCCTTTTTTTTTTACAAATTGTAGTAGCTTGATGTGCTGGCGTCTGTACATAAGCGAATGCACTGTTTGCCGTATCATAGATATAAGGTATGTATCTACAAAAAATATTTCGTTTAGTTAGAAAATAAATGTACTAGGTTCATGTAACGTTAGTGAAATTAATTGTCATACAATGTGACACCCAAAACCCTAATATCGTAAACATAGTCGAGTGCAATTAGATAATAAGGTGTAACGAAGTTTATAGTGGTCGGATTTTCATGGGACTTTTTTTATTGAGTTCCTAGAAGAGTGGAGAAGAAAGTTAAAAAAAAAATCTGAGCTCGCGACTTTTGCATGCATATTTTATTACATCGATAATAATGAACCAAGAAACAGACCAAATTGGCGTTTAATGAATGCACGCAGATCACACTTTTATGCCACTCCACGCCAATGTGAATTCGTCGAATTTGAAGTTATTCATAAACGAAAAAATATATTCCAAAGGAAATTAAAAAAAAAGTCGCCAGCGGCGTTTTTTAACTTTTTTGTCCGCTCCTTTAAGAACTCAATAAAAAAGTCCCATGAAAATCCAACCACTATAAACTTCATTCCACCTTTTGAGTATTTTTTGTCTAATTGCACTCGGCTAAAATGTCAAAGATCATTCTGATTTGTGTGATTTGAATGACTATTAGATTGACAATTTACCTAACAATTTCCTTTGATTTAACGTGTATAATCAAAATTAAATTATAATGTATATTTGATTCATAGTTAAGGTTTTATTAATCAATCAAGTCAGCCTATCACCAAAATAATCAATTATTATTGGATAAGTTACTTGCACCGTGAAAACCCTTGGTACAAGTCGACCTTGCAAGTAGTCAGTACTTGCAAGGTCGACTTGACTTAGGCTGCGTTCATCATATAGAAGTATTTTTGGAAAAGCAATTAGTACCTATGTAACAGAATATTCTAAAGTGTTATGCTTTGAAGAATTGAGAATTATAGAAATATGTTATTTTTATTTGGTTTCTGTAAAAAGGTTTTAATAAATATTTCTAACTATAAAATCTTTGATGGCCTAATCCTATTTAATTTTCCTCTTTGGTCTTGTGGTAGCAAGCGCGACTGGCGACATGAGGACCTGACCTGACCTGACTGTGAGCACGAGGTTCTGGGTACGAACACTATTTAGTCGAACTTGACTTTGTATTGTAGGTATAGATTTAAACCATTATCAAAAAAAAAAACCAAATTTGTTTATTTCTTAACCAAATTAAAATTAACTAGTTGATGATTGGAGCCTCCTTTTAAGCAAAGAATAAGCCTGTATTAGGAGACTCCGCTCTTTCATAGCTTGACAATTTTGCAACAGAACAGAATAGAATATAATACCTACATTTAAAAAAATATATTTTTACATTATACAAGTGTTAGTGTATGGGGATGGGGGGTTGTATGTGCTTAGTGCGTGTGTGTGTATGTGTTGTAGGTGAGTGTGTGTGCGAAGAGAAATGGGTGAGTTAAACTATATGTTGTAATAGCGCCTCAGTATCATCGTAAGTAAAAGGGTTTATCCAATTTGTAACCAAATTATATAATCAAAGATTCAGACTTATTACTAAAAAACTAATATTTGTACACCAATTTCATTGGTAGGACACAGAGCTCGACTAAAATGTATACATAAGACTTTATTGTAGTACCTCACCTAGTTCAAAAATAAAGATTGATTTGATTTGAATCCCAGGTCGGGCAGTGTTATTGGGTTTTCAGCAGCAGGCATAGAAACATAAACAGAAATATTTATTTGTAAGAATGTAGTTTTACATAGTATGGTGTTAGGTTAGGTTAGGTTAGGTTCTTAACATTCTACCACAACTTATGGTGTACAAATATTCAGATGTTACACAAATATTAGAAATTAAACAAGTACATTATTTTAAGATTTGTGATTTACAATAGGTCCAACACAATGTCCAACATGAGTTAATATTATTTTAATTGGCCAATCGTTAATTTAAAATCAATTTCAAAATTAAGTTGTTACCAGTTAGTTAAGTAGTTCTCGAATTCTTACAATACTCCATAAATTCTCCCATGTCATAAAAGCAATTATACAATAACCAACTTGTCAGCTTTTTCTTGAACATGGGTATGGGAAGTTCCTTAAATGAGTAAGGCAACTTGTTATACATTATCGAGTCTAGATTTGTGCCTAGTCACATAACTCACTGACTAGTCACAAAACTTGAAAAACATATCATACCATCAATATAATGTCATAAACATAACTGGAGCAATGTGGGTGTACTATTGACCCTCGGAGTCTTAACAGCAGAGGTGGGATTAATTGATACGCGATTTTATATTTTTCTTGAGCTGTTATGTAGGTAATTTCGTGTGAACTGATATATTTTGGGTACTGTTCGTGTAATCTAGAAAACTAAGAAATATTCACTAGTACTGACATGCTTTTCAAATACCTATCACTACATGTATAAAACAAAGTCGCTTCCCGCTGTCGGTCCCTATGTGTGCTTAGATCTTTAAAACTGCGCAACGGATTTTGATGCGATTTTTTTTTAAATAGATAGAATGATTCAAGAGGAAGGTTTAGATGTAAGTACGACCAAGTAGTAAAGTATGTAAGACCAAATAAAGCAATTATCAATAACATAGCATGTGTTACCCTTTACAGGCGTCTGTAAAGGGTAAAGCGGAGGTGTACTAATATATGTTTTGAGTCCCATGTAATAAGGGGCGAACCTTTTGCCTTCACCGGGCTTGACATCCAGGTTACGTGAAGTTATGCAAAACCAGTATAAGCTGATCTGCCATTGTACGCGAAAGTCATACAAAGCGGGGTCAGGTTATACAGGATATGTATAGCTTGTCGCCATGTGTACGTTAGTATGTGGACTTAAAAACATACATTCACTTCCACTACAAACGTAAACAAAAAATTTTTAGTCCCATAATATTTTAACCATTAATCACCTTAACACCTTAACGTTAAAGTCCAATTTCGCTTGCACGATACCGTAACTCCATAATAATGTATACAGTTCGAACAAGGCCTATAGGTCGTTGACTTGACACTGTTATGTAATGTTGCTAGTTTAAAAATATGATTATTGCAACGATGTCAGCTTATCATCAATTTACTATCAAACGATGTTTGTTTAGCCTTTAATGTATTTTGTTATATTTATGTCACAGATTGAGTAAAATATACCTCGAGAGTAACTGCCTTATGGAGGTCAGATAGGCCCTCGCTCCATGTAAAATACTGGTATTCAGCTGCATCTGGCTAGACTAGAAAAGCCGACCCTAACATAGTTGGGAAAAGGCTAGGCTGAGATGATGAGTACCTAGCGATATTTAAATGTCCAACGCACCGTAGCTAAGAAGTCACCAGCTCCGCTTTGGCGCAAAACTTTTGTAATTACAAGATATTAAGTTATCATAGCGATCCGAATTTGACGACCCGAATGGCGCAGCGGTAGTGAGGCTGCCTTACGTTCTTAGGGTCCCGGGTTCGAATCCCGGTAGGAGCAAATGTTTGTGTGATGAGCATGGACGTTTGATTCCGAGTCATGGATGTTTATATGTATAATAAGTATGTATTTACAAACAAAAAGTATCTATGTAGTATTATCAACTATCTGGTGTCCACGACACAAGCCTCGTTGCTTAGTGTGGCACCTAGATGGCGTTGTGTGTAATGTCCAGCGATATTTATATTTATAGCGTGGGTATTGGGTGCAACTCTAACATACAACTTTTGATACCTATTTTTATTATAGACAATATTTTAAGGGTTCCGTAACCAACTACCCAAGGGGTAAAAACGGAAACCTATAGCTAAGACTCCACTGTCCGTCCCTCTGTCTGTCTGGCTGTCTGTCACCAGGCTGTATCTCATGAACCGTGATAGCTAGACAGATGAAATTTTCACAGATGATGTATTTCTGTTGCCGCTTAGAAAACAGAATAAAATAAATATTTAAGGGGGGCCATACACTGCTAGGGTTGCGGGACTGTTCGAAAGAGATACCGCGGCCCTGGAACACAAAGGGCAAAGGAAGGAACATGGATGGGTTTTAGTCAGTAAAAGTCTGACACTCCCTCCTGCTCAGCCCAGAGCGGGAGGGGTTATTTGATGATTTCCCATCGGCAAAAAAGGGGGGGGGGGCATACAACAAACGTAAGTATTTTTTTTTAGATAATGGTACGGAACCCTTCGTGCGCCAGTCCGGCTCGCATTTGTCCGGTTTTTTACTTGAAGGTGCAAATAGACTATTTTTTTTGTCGCCCTGAGTTGCTTACTAGCATAATAATTAACCGATTTATTTTAGTATTAAGGAGATTAAGTGACTACACGTGTCTATGAGATAATCTCGGTTTTGAAGTATTTGGAAAAACTCCAACCTGCACATTCCATTGAGAAAAGTGCTGCTTGGTTCGTGTTGTTTGACTAAGCTTTTACTGCTTGACCTCCTTTTACAACAGCTTGATAATACACTCGTGATCTCTGTTAGACGAAGCTAAAAGTAAAACGGTTTTTTTAATGCGGTATACGAGTACCTATTTATTTATTTAGACACAAAATACTTCATAGGACATTACAATAAGATAGAAGAGCACGAAGGTACTGCTTATTTCATATGAAATTTCCCTAATTGGCCTATCTTCTAGGTAGGTACATATTTTTCTAACTTAGCAGACAAATGACGTAGGCACTTCTGGGGAGTTTGCCCCGCCACTCCTCCCGCAGGAAAGTGCTGAAATTGGAAAATCTGAAGTATTTTTGACATTCAAAAAGTGCTTCGTAGTTCGAAGTTTTGTGCGTGTGTAGTCTTAGCCTGATTTGGCTTGATTTGTGCATATGAGCACCTTCACGATTTTGAGCTTTCATTTTACTTTGTTTTCGATCCAAAACGATCTAATCATAAAAGTGTGTAAACAATCAAACTAGATATCTACTGAAAAAATTACCTTTGACCCTTCGTTCAGCTTCAGGAACGACTGCTCAGCTCATAAGAAACAGCATTTGTGTGTGCACACAAATGCTGTGTTTCTTCACAGCACCTGTGATAAGACTGAAGAATTCTTTGTTCCTGAATGATATTTCGAAGATTATTTTTCAGTCTAAAAAAACTCCTGGTCAATGGAAAGAGACCAGGGAAAACCAAGGAGGTGACGACCATAACGGTGAGCAATACTTATACGGTATCATCCAGTCCTTGGGGCAATTTTTCAGGAACTCGCAAGAATGGCCTAGGATCGATTTGGCGTCATACCGGGACAAAACAACGACAAGATGGGTCATGACCCTCTGCACAGAGGGTGAGAAACTTTATTGTTCCCACTGCTGGAGGCCTCCATCTGGGAGCGGCACTGTTCTGCTATCTATCAAGTGGGCCCAGTGCAATGTTTAGTTTAGGACATGCCGGTAGACTGTCTCATTGGTCTAGTGGTCGCAAGCGTTACTGCTGAGCTTGAGGTTCGATTCCCGGGTCGGGCAGAGAGTTATCCGATTTTTCCATAGCAGCTGAATGTGCCCCGTCGATGGCAAGAGTCTAAACCCCTATCACATATCTGGGACTTAAACATAACATGCCTGGTCTTCTCAGTCTACTTAATTTAGGTTGCTACACCTATTCCTAACCCTTTAGAGATTACATGCGTGATTTTATATTAAGTCAAGCCGGTTTCGGACTGAGTAAATAAAGTATCTTTTTTAACCTTGACTCTCAAATCTATCAGGGGACACCTTCATACAAAACACCATTTGTTAGTAAACAAGAAAACATCAAACAACAAATAATAATACAGTTTACGTGAGAAACAACACGTTTAAAACGAATCACATATTAATTAAATAAGGAAAAAGTTCCAAATCTGTCGTTATCGTAGAACAAGTTTCGAAGTTAAGTAGTTATAATTAACCTAAATTGCAATTGTTTGGCCTACGTGGTGACCCGTGCGTAGGGACGGCGGTGTATGATAACGCTGTGGGCAGATGGGGCTTGTTCCTTACGATTTTACTTGTTATGTATTAGTGACTTGTTTTTGTGTATTTTTTGGTTCATTATTGGTTCTGTACCTTCAGAAACTTAGGGGTACACTTCTGATGGTCTTGTCCATCAATCGGAGCGACTTCTGAGCGCGCTATTCTGGGTGCCATTCCCGGCAAATTGGAATTTTGCATCAAGATTTTTTCTTTATTAATCTGGAGTCGGGTCAGTCCTGTAATCCTGTTGGATGGAAGAGCGCCCCTATTGACGGCAGAAACATAACCGATGAAATAAAGGTCTACTCAGCTCGGTCTTATCTATTTTTTTTGCATTGGCAAAGGTATTTAACTAAGTATCTATATCCTGTCTCCACGTGTCAGTGGTCATTAGGTATGTGCTACGTGCTACGAATGTCGTATCACCGAACTAAAAACCTTTTCCTTTCGAAAACTAGTTGCTCCATCTGACCACGGTCTTATAATCTCCAAATATTGTCTCAACTGTCTACTTCCTATCAATTGCGATATGACAGATTCACGTGTAGGTATCTACTGGTGTTAGTGAAATAGCTCTTGTTCCTAAGCAATAGACTTGAAAATCGTGAGGATTCTTTGTTACTATGAGCGTTCTGTTTTGTTTATGCACTTAAAGCTGCTGCATTGTAGTTAGATCTTTCTTTTGTAGTTTATTTTTGCCTTCCCTTGAGCAAATCTACAAGCACAAGAACGGTGTGCTTGTTGATTTGCTCAGAGTCTTCTTGTTACCCTTGTAAAACCTACACAATTTGCTACATCAAGAAAAAAATCAGTCAGACCATTGAAAACACTGATAAGCTGTCTTCATTCTAAAAATTAAGGGCAGCAATAACAGTTTCTTGGTCTAGGAAGTGCATGGCTTCAGGAACAACACAGCTAAGGAAACTGGAATTTTTTGATAGTTTGGTTGGATTGATCCAGAAGATGTTTGAGAGGATCAGGGTGGAATGTTTCTCTATAGCAAACGAAGGACACTGCAACCAGACAGATCGGGTTCACCAATTTCGAGGATGGAGGAACAGGTTGTGAATCCTCAAAAATACAGACTGATGTTGTCTGTTGGGCTATTGCGCTGTAGACATTTTTGACTACAGGTGGAATATCTAAAGAGGTTAAAGTAATACCAACAGATGCTATAAAAAGAATTTTATGGAATCCTCAAAAAACACCTTAGCGATTATCCGCTCGAATACTGAGCCAAAACAGCGGCATTTGAAATTCTAGCTAGACTTTCATATTGAAGCTCTTCTGTCTCAATAAAGCGGTGTACTTGCTGTATTGCTTAATGGTCATAGACCCCAAACACAAGCACATGTAACCGGCATAAACACTCCCTCCCTTTCCTCCTCCAAAGGGCCACGGACCACGAATAAAACCGACCGCGCGTTCCAAATTCAATTCAGTCCAATAGCTATCGAGAAGTGCATCGCGCGCGTTTGTATGCGTTCGGAGATGTCGAAATAATTGTTTGAAAAAAAAAAAGAAAGTTGTTTGTTTATGTGAACTATTTGAATTGAGAACTGTTAACAGAATGGCTATGTCGATCGTGCGGTTGGGTTTAAGATCTGCAGTTAATTTCGAGAGGAATGCAGCAGTTTTGTCAA
Source organism: Eugnorisma glareosa (assembly GCA_947578425.1). Classification (NCBI taxonomy): domain Eukaryota; kingdom Metazoa; phylum Arthropoda; class Insecta; order Lepidoptera; family Noctuidae; genus Eugnorisma; species Eugnorisma glareosa. The sequence goes on along the minus strand of OX387974.1, from coordinate 2,389,381 downwards.
TAACCAGTGTCCCGAAATTTAAAGTAAGTAAATGATAAATGATTTTAATAAATAGGTGGTCTAATTATATGTCGTGTCATTGACTTCAAGCGGAGTTGCATTCTTGTTGCTTGGAGCGTAACTATGCTGCGGTGCAGTTATGTCTAGGACAAAAACTATCTAACTCTAAGGAAACAAAAGAAAAATCGATTTGAGCGATATCTGGGAAATTGATACCTCAAAAAAATTGTCATGTTGCTGTAATAGGCTATTTGAGACTGGTCGATATTCCACAAAAGAGAAAACGACTAACGCGTAGTATTTACATCGAAAACCGGAATTTGAATAAAGACCTGGAAAGTTAGAAACCTTTCGAAAATATGAAGCTTATACAGTTTAATAAGATCTTACCGTAGATGCAAGTGCTAGACTTCATCCTCATGCCTTATGTTAATTATAATTGTTTGGTTCGAATGCAGATCTTTTTCTTCCATCTCTCTGGGCATTCTTCATCTTCTTCTTCAACCACTGGCCACCCAATGCTGAGTGTAGGTATCTTCCAAATCTCTCCACTTTGAGCGGTTTTTTGTCATGGCTATCCAGTTTCTTCCGGTCACTTTAATGAGATCGTCTGTCCTCTGGGCATTTTCATCAGTCATTTTAGTACCTACTTCATTCCTACCAGGCCATATCATCTTTCTACATTGGCACACATTAAAACAGGACTTTTTCAAATCAGGAATTCTAAAGGGTGTAACAAAACCCTTAACGAAGCCGAAAGGCAGTTGTTCTCCCCGTCATTGGGATTTTTTTTGTTCTAGACCATACCTGTCTAGTTACGGAGATATTGGGGGTCACAGTACCAACTTTTTCATAAGTTTTTGTTAAATACATGTTTTTAATGTAAGATTTTTACTTTAAACACCTCCACAACCCCCGTACTATTCATCCATCCATCAGCACAATGTTTTGAGTGCTGCAACGCACTTGAGTCATCCCAAAAAATAATCGTAAATAATTTTTGCGTAAAGTTACTTAGTTTGATGTGTACAATTACATAGTGCTTGGTTGATGGCTTCGGTAAGGGTCTTGTTACACCCTGTATATGCTTTGTTATCAGTTTAATAATTTTTACATGCCGTTGTAGGGTGCTATCGCATGTCGATATCATGGAATGGTGTGCAAAGGTTAGATTCCCATAGCTCGTTCTATGGCCTCCTTATCAAGGAGACAAGGACTGCTTAGGTGGCTGATAGGGATGTTTTTTTGTTAACTCTATTTACCGTAGGCCTTTATGACCGGTTATATGTATATAGGGTGTAAAAGCACCCTTAAACAAGACGAAAGGCACCCTGTTCTCTCCGTCATTGCAATATTTTTTTGTTCTAGACCATACCTGGAAACCTTCAATGTATTTACCGACTGAAAATTGGGGGTCACAGTTCCAACATTTTTTTGTTACATACAAGTTTTTAATTTTAAAACTTTGCTTAAAATACCTCCACTACCCCTGTACCTACTATTCAATGCATCCATCAGCGCAACTTTTTGAGTGCGTAACATTGAGTCCAACGGTAAAACTTGGTTTTTCACCCCAAAAAAATCGTTTCCCAGCAAGAATTTTTGCGTAGAGAAGTTACTTAGTTTGATCTACAGAATGCTTGGTTGAGGACTTCGTGAAGGGTCGGTTTACACCTCGTAGGTAAAGCTATTAAGGTGGACACTAAAAAAGAAGATATCCAACTAGTAATATTGACAAATTATAGCTGCTGCCCGCGATCTCGTTCGCGTGAAATTATTATATTATTATAAAATATTACTTCCCTTTTTGAATAGAATATTTGTTACCAACTTTTAGGGTTTACATTTTTTTGCACGGAACCCAAATCATTTTTCTAAAATAAAAGTAGCTTATGTTAGACCATATATCATCAGCTAACTACCAGTAAAAGTTCCGTGAAAATCGGTCGAGACGTTTCGGAGATTAGCCTCAACAAACGGGCAGACAGACCGACAGAGAAAAAAATAGAAAAAAAAAATGTTTATGTTATAAGTTCGTATGCATTCAGTAAAAAGTGTTATTTTGATATTACAATACACTTCAATTTTATTTATTTGTATACATAGATGTAGGTAAAGATAAAGATAAAGCTCATTAAAGTTAATTAAAACATTATGAAGTAACAGTGTGGTTTGTTTACTGATAAGCTGATAAACCTATTAACTCAAAGTCCCTCTGGTCAATTAATTACAATACTATGGACCTTAAAGTCTTAATGAGAAGGACGGTGTTTGTATGATCTGGATATTGGGTCAGTATTGTCAGTTGGCAGTTTTTTTATATTCCTTATCCAACTGCCCTTATGTTTCACACTTGTCATACAACCAGGAGTGTCACTTCCACCAACCCGCACAGGCCTCTATGGGGTATGGCCCATACCCTCCCTCTTCTCTCTGTGCTCAGCCGTGGAGCCTAAAGGCAGATTCATCACCTTCCTGCCCTTGTTGAGAGCAGCAGTGGCCCAGTGGTGGTGGCCCGTGAGTTCGAACCCAGACCCAGGCGCAATATTACTTTGTGTAATTGATTTCATCACCACTGCTCTCAAAACGGTGAAGGAAAACATCGTGTGGAAACCGGCATGTCCTAGAACGAATAATTCGAAGACATGTGAAATCTACCAACCCGCACTGGGCCCGCGTGGTGGATTATAGCCCATTCCCTCTCATAGAGAGGAGGCCGTGTGTCCCAGCAGTGGGCTTATAGGGTGATTGCCCTTGCCCCATGTTACTTGCGGTCGGCGCAACACTCTATTTTCTTCCATTCTCCCCCGTCACATCACCATCACGCTATCATTTACTCCTTTATCTTTCATATCATTCCTCGCACAATCCATCCATCTGTTCATTGGTCTTCCTCTCCCTCTCCAACCATTAACATTTAAATTAATCACTCTTTTAGTCACTAAATACTGATTATATCAGCTTATACTTAGATCTACATCTAGGAATTTCAATGATAATGCAAGTCAGAATCAGGTTATTATGTTGTTTAAAATATTACCGAAAAGTTGAGATTTGAATCAGTAGGCCTACCTACATAAATAGACAAGTTATGTTTATTTTGAATAACTCTTATCAGAGGTTCGAACATAAGAATTACTTAACTTCTCCTTGAAATAATTGGATGTTGTTATTGTATCTTTGTTTATGTACTGCTATGTGGCGTACGTGTGCGAGGCCGTTTTTTATATACAATCGGCTGTACATAATTATGTTTGTCGTGAATGGTAATCGTAAGTACCAAGTGTTTGGCCCTTCGCAAGGACATGAACTGTTCTGTTAAAGAACGGATATACAGCCAGATAATATGCTATAGATAGGTAGGTACTTAACAACTTATTATTCGTGTTTATGGGCTATCACAGCTTACGCCTAGGTCTAGCATTTCCCAATCTAAGTGTTCAGCTACATTAAATCAATGAGCATTATAGAATACTAGCATAAGCATCCTATAATGTTCCTCCTCTTCCTGAATGGGAAAAGGCGGAAATATACCACGTAGGTCCAGTGCGGCGCATTCCTAGATTTTACAACATGTCTTATTTCCTCAGTAGACATAAGCAAGCTCTAAATTACAAGGAGTGCTTCCTCGCTATTTTAAATCTTCGATTTTATTGATGTTTTCATGCATTCTATCTTCATTTTCCTAATCTAAGTATCATATTATCATTCTTCATCTATCTTATTTCAGAGGAGCTCGTGGAAAAATAATAACACGGGTCGATCTTTAGGTTAAGCCGTGCTTGCCTAGGTTGGTCAGTGGATGGGTGACCGCCCATTACATACCGAGTTTTATCCATGCCTCGGACCCGGCTGTCAATTGTAGATGTTTGACAGTCGTTACAGGTAGTCAGTGGCCCAAAAAGTCTGACAATCATTCTTACCAAGGGGTATCGTATTATCCAGTACTAACTAGGTTGTGGAGATCAGATAGGCAGTTGCTCTATGTAAAATACTGGTATTCAGCTGCATCCGGATAGACTGGAAGCCGACCCTAACATAGTTGGGAAAAGGCTAGGCATATGATGATGATCTATCTTATTCCCATCCTTCTTATGTACCAACCACATCCTTATTTTGCAAGTTGTAATACCAATAAACTTAATAGTAGATAAGGGTCTTGTTGTCAAAGAATAACCAAAAAAAAAACCTACAGCTGTTTAAATACAATGACTTATTAAGTTTACAAACTGCTGAATTATAAGTAGTTAAAACAAACATGTGGAAAACATGTCTGTTATGTAATCATAATCAACAAACAATTGATTTCCGTAATCAGGGTGGGTTCAAAGTCCAGTGACCTATTTATTTACATGGGTTCCTAATTTACTGTGTAGTATTTTAAATGAGCAAAGATCATTGCTGAACTAGGATCATCTGCCTAGCCTTTTCCCAATCATATTGTAGTCGTCTTCCAGTCTAACCCGATGTAGCTGAATATCAGTATTGATATTTAGACATGAAGCGACTGCGCGTCTGACCTCTGCAGCCCATTTACTGGGTAACATTATACCCCTTGGTGGGAAGACTGGTTGTCAGAGTTTCGGGCTTCTGACTGAACGACTGCAATGTCAAAGATCTATGAATATAATGTCCTATGACCAGAGACGTAACGTGCTCTCTGTGGCACAGAGGCCTCTGTATGTAATGGATGATCAACCATCTACTGATTGACCTCGGCAAGCTTTGGATCACCTTGAAGATCGACCAGTGTGGCTGTTACAGTTTAACCACCACGAACTCCTTCGGTGCCGAACCAAGCCATCAAGATGGCCGTTGAAAACGGTCTAAGAGCATATTGATATAGGTACTCCAGCTCATAGAACCTACATTAAGTACTCGTAGTTCTATGTAGGTACTTGTACTTATTTATTCATAGTTAATTATAACGGTTTAACACCAATTACAATAATTAACATAGAAACAGAGAGAGAAAATTTATCTAGTTGACAACATTCATTAAATTAAATTAAAACTAACAAGGAACAGTGGACACTCTTGCATACTGTCTCTCACAGAACACCAGACATAATTATACGCATTAGCTTACTCCATTCATCCGTAAACACATCACATTCAGGGTTGGCAGTCAGAAGGGCATTGAGTGTCTTATGAGTACGACACACCGGAGGTTCAGCTCTGGCGACAGTTTTGGATGACGGTGGAGCGAACAGATTGTACTTATACTATTACAATACAAATGTGAATGTTTGGTCATAGATGGATAGAGGGATGTTTAAGTATTACCCTCTCACGCAGAAACTACGAGTACTAAATGGATTTGGATTTAAAAAAAAGTCTAGTTTATCATAATAATATGGTGGATACTGAATCTGAGATTGTACAGCATGGGCCCTTAACATCTCAGCTTAGTTCAACACAAGCATGTTTTCTATTACGTAAACTAGGTAAGTGTTACTTAACGCCCTCGGCGCTGTGGGTCACTGACCCCGGCACCGATCATGTGTCGTAGAAAAATGTTCAATGCTACTGTGTGTTACCTACATTCAGAGGCCCTTTATGTGGGTATCTTTGAACATAAATGTGTATTAGACAACAATCCAAATTATGGTGCTGGGCTTATCGAAAATAATAATGGACTGAAATTGCATGAGATGGCCAAATGGGTAGGTACCTTTAACTTAAAAAAACGGGTAATTAGTTCGCTTAATAAGTAAGTTCTTAAACCTACCTCCCCAGTTACTTAGTTATAAAATACTAAAGGACTGTTACTGGGGCCTTAAACAAAACTGGCGAAATATGATTGACTAATAGATACATTTTTGCCCAACCTTCTTTGATTACAGGCGTAATGTTATGTTATGTTGAAAGTATCATTCGCACATTTGGATTAGGTAAGGCTGTTTCTACTCTTTTGTATCTAAAAACTATTGACTGACAAATTTTCGGCAATGGCAGTTAATCTTAGCAGAGACTAGCCCTTGACCCTTGTCGTAATAGAAATTATTTCGGTGTGTAACGTGTATCTTAAGCTCTCTTATATTCCATCGATATCGCTATCAGACCATTTGATTATTTTTTGTAACAACTCTAAGAAGGGCCACTCTACCTGGAACTGGTTGGACCGGAATACGGCATAAAATGTATCTCTTCAATCATCTGTGCTGGTATTTGTGGCATTCATAGTTGCTGTTACATTAGATTGGTCGTAGTTATTAGAAATTTAAAAACAACTTGATTCTAGTTTGTTGCAGATTTACAAATAGACAGGACCAGAGACAAACTGAACCAAAAAAAAAGGGTTCCGTACCATTATCTAAAAAAAAAATATTTAGTTGGCGTCAACTATGTACATGACTATGTAATATTTGTATGATATTTTTTGGAATTTTTCCTGTATTTGTGCTGTAAAGTCCTTGCTTTTTGCAAAATTTCATGATTCTAGCTCAAAGGGAAGTAAGTAGAAGTTTTGATTCCCTTATGAAATCGCTTAATATGCGACATAAAGAGTCATATCTTTTGATCGCGTTGACTTACAAGTTTGTTTTTTTTTCATTGCTCCAAGGGGTAGCAGATCTGAGTATTTGGTATTAATTTCAGCTTGATACCGCCTCGCATTCCTCAGAAAAAGGGTCTTGACAGACAGACAGACGGACAACATAGTGATCCTATAAGCGTTCCGGTTTGCCGTTTGCGGTATGGAACCCTAAAAATGCATAGTTAATAAAATTCATATAGGACCACCAAGCGAGCTTTCTCTAATATTGAAATCGGACCAGGAATCACGGAGCAATAGGTAAAAAAATAAATAGATGCTGGTGGAACACATAACCTTATTTGAAGTCGCTTAAAATAGCCTTGTGTTTGCTCTCGTACGTTGCACAGTCGTAAAAATAAGAATTTTAAGTACACTCCTTTTCTAAATAACCTGAGTCTGTCGTAATAATTATGATCGGCTGTTTTCATTCCTGGGGGCCTAAAATGGCCACTTTATCAGAATCATATTACGAATCACGGACTTTGTGTTCATAACCATAAAGACCATTTTAAGAATTTTAAATTTTTAACGTGATTCATATTATGATTCTGATAAAGCTTCCATTTTAGACCTGTTCGTCCTATTTTATGGTGGCTTAAAATCATTTCGTGAGTTTGATATCACTAAATTACCACCCATGAAATAGATAGGTACTCAAATGGCAATGACTATCATGCATACCAACCCATGTGAATGACTTTTTAACCCCACAATTTCATTTGACCCCTTTCATTCTGAATACTGACCAGTCAGAGCTCACGTAGACCCCTCAGACCATTCATCTCGATTTATTTAAAGCATCACTCAACAAATCAACAGAATGATATGATTTCTGTCCGTGAACTAAATAAATAATTCGCAAATCGTTGCGGCGAGGTCCCAGGAGCACCCGCATTGACATGAGTCGTTATGTACGATTCCATGATTTGTTTGTTCAACGAACATTTGTACTGGAAGGTCAACGACTGTTACAGTTAATTTTTGTGGTATTTATTATACAGAATGTGACGTTATGATCAAATTGGTAAATTGCATTTACAATCAAATTGGTAAATTGCATTTGTGAATGTTGTTATTATCAGCTGCCTAGCCTTTTTACATGGAGCGAGTACTTGGTAATAAGGTACCCCTTGGTAAGACTGGTTGTCGGACTTTCGGGCCACTATAAAGACTGTCAAAGGTTTCACGTGCTTTCCGAGGCACGAAAGAAACCCGATATCTTGTGATGGTCACCCATCCATAGACTGATCTAGGCAACCTCAGCTTAACCTCGAAGATCAACCTTTGCTGCTGTTATTATTTCGCCACGAGTCTTTAGTTGTTGTTGTTATAAGCCCATCGAATATCACTGATGGAGGTTTGGTGAGCCCACACTGGGGACTGCCAACCTTTTTTTTTTTTACCTATGGGAAATCATCAAATAACCCCTCCCGCTCTGGGCTGAGCAGGAGGGAGTGTCAGACTTTTACTGACTAAAACCCATCCATGTTCCTTCCTTTGCCCTTTGTGTTCCAGGGCCGCGGTATCTCTTTCGAACAGTCCCGCAACCCTGGCAGGCGTCGGTCCTTACGGACCCCTCCCTGTTTGCTGACTCTCTTTGCTCCGTCGACACGGCCTGTCGTCATAAGACGGACGGACGGCGAGCTAGCCCATAGCTCACCGTCCACAGGCCCGCGCCTACGGACGCCCGGTGCGTCTCCCGCGGCGGCTGAGACGTGAGGTTCTCTCCCTCTCACGTTCCGCCACCTCCTTCGCTAGCATGACTGCTTCGCAGAAGGAGGTGACGGCGTCCCATTCCGTCTCGCTCCGGACCATGGATTGAACCAAGGCCGGAAGCGAGAGGTCGCCGCCGCCGATCGCCGCTGCGAGGACACGGCGGTGCTCCGCCCACGCGGGGCAGATCTCCACCGTGTGCTCCACCGTGTCCTCCGGTCGATCCTCACAATGGTAGCACCCGGGCGTTTCCTCCCGCCCGATTCGGTGCAGGAACCTCCCGAAACAACCGTGTCCGGTGAGGACCTGCGTCAGGCGGAAGGTGAGGGCGCCGTGGCGCCTCTCTAGCCACTCCTCAAAGAGGGGACTTATCGCCACTGTTGTGGCGTGCCCTGGGACTGCCACCCTAAAGTACTGTCTATGCCACTAATAGGCTTTCTTTAGGCAGTCAATCATCGCTACAATTCTTGATATTTACCAAACCCTTTCCGTCAGTCTGTTCAATGTTTAAGCTTAGAATAGAATAATTTTTATTCGTGTAAAACCATGGTACATTAAGGTCTTATAAATAGGGTTGTAAACTTACATGTTTCGCCATAGAATGGCATACAAATATTAGGACATGTTAGACATAGAATTTTAATACGAAATGTCAATTTGTTGATATATTATTATAATAATTATGTCTAGGTAAGTAATAAGAACACCACTTAACAATTTAAAATTATATATAAATTATATTAGATGCTTAAATTTAAAGAAAAAAATAAGACATTTTAAAACACTCTGTGTATAAAAAACTTTTTTGCAAAAAATAAAATCGACTTCAAAAACAAAAAAAAAACGTGGAAAAATAACACTAGCTTCAGAATTCGGTGACTTTTGTTTGTTCGATTGAATTTTTTTGCCACCGACTTCTGAAGCTAAAGTTATTTTTCCACGTTTTTTTTTGTTTTTGAAGTCAGTTTCATTTTTTGCAAAAAAGTTTTTTATTTTTCCTTTTTTCGTTGCAATATTCTACACAAATATTTGCTATTCATTTATTTTACATTGTTAACAACTCCTTTCATGGTAATAGGGTTATCCCCAATAAAATGTAACTTATAGGTATCGTTATCATACCTAACTGTCGAAATCTGGGTCTACTGTACACATCTGCGTACTCCCTCAGAGCATTCAGGCGTTATGTTATGTTCTAACATTGTGTAAAAGATAAACATCCAAGCGATTGCAGCAATCACGACAGATTTTCTGTCTATTAATGAAGCGTTCCGTTGTATATCTGCGAAGATCAGCATCAGATCCTGACTGATACCTTCCATCATCAGCTCAGCAACATGAGATAATGATTATCAGGTACAAATATCGTTAGAAAGTACCAATATGAAAAACATTGTAAAATGTCAGGGTTGCCCTCGATTTCCCTGGGATCCCATCATCAGATTCTAACTTTGTGACAACGGGACCACCTCAGTAGTATAGGCAAGAAGGTAAAGTATAGGTAAGAATTTTGACATCGGTCCACAATTAGCGGAGAAATCGGTGAATATACGGGACACAAAGTCAAACGTAGAACCTCCTCATTTTGTTTGAAGTCGGTTAAAATATTGTTAAAGAGTTTTGGTGAAACATTAGTGAACCGCTAACTTCATGCCGCTAATTTCATGGTAATAGGCTTATCCCCAATAAAATAGAACTTAACATACCTAACTGTCGAAAAGTTGTACAGTACACATCTGCGTATCCCCTAGAGCATACAAGCGTGATATTATGTTATGATGTTGTATAAACAATAAACATCCAAGCGATTGCAGCAATCACGACAGATTTGCCGTCTATTTTTGAAGAGTTCCGTAGTATATCTTCGAAGATCAGCATCAGATCATCACCAAATTTGAAATGGGACCACCGCGAATCAATATTCTACCAAACAAAAAAAGAATCATCGAAATCGTGATCGCTGAACATACACACAAAAAAAATAAACAAATAAAATTCAGTCGACTTGATAACCTCCTCCTTTTGGAAGTCGGTTAAAAACTCAGTAGCCATATCTATCTGTTACTTTTTTTTTCAAGAAAATCTTTTACACTGTAATAAAAATTATCAATAAGCCATCTATGTAATTTGGATTTAAAATATTTTAAGTGGAGTTAGTTCTCTCAACTCTTTTGGCATCATAGTCAATAAGCTTAGTAATCATACGCAGAATGGGGCAAGGACATTAATGGCATATAGATGGTACTTGCGGAAGGCTGGATGGGCCTACAATTGGTAGGTTTGTCAAGCTACATGCATGCACAGGGCATGATTTACTTACCTACGATAATAATGTTTAATATTATAGGTAGTTATAATCGTGTCTACTAACATAGTTTATACTAAAGGATGATTTCCACCAAACAGCTCGAATCGCATCGGATCGGAAAGGATACTAAGGAATGCGGCGACAGCCGATCGCGTCCGGCAGGATGTCGACGCATACGATCGGCTCCATACCGTCGCTTGGGAACGTATCTGTTTCTGCGCCTAGTCAAATAGTTTCATTCCTACCTTGTTGACGTCTTCTAATTCCGATCGGATGCGACGACAGGCGAACGGAGCCGATCGCGCGTGGCAGCATACTTTCGGCTACGATCGCCTGTCGCGGAAGACGCCCGCGGTCAAGTTGCTGTGCTAGGCTTGGTAATATAGACTTTAAACACTGAGTACACGATTTAATATCGTTTAAAGATTGAAAAATCCGTTCCGATCCAGTGCGATGCGAGCCGTTTGGTGGAAATCATCCTATAAACTATAATATGAGATTTATGCTGTCTAAAATGTTTTAATATTTGTTTATTTATTAGTAGGTACGGGTTGGGTACGGGCCTACGTGTTTGATAACACCTAATTATTGTAATCAACGTCTTATTATCAAAAGTTATAAATACAATGTAAACAGTATCGATCAACAGGAAAACGATTTCGTATTGACAAGTCTGAGTAAACTGAGTTGTAAATATTATTCAACCTCAATAATTAAAGATTTCGCGGTAACATTTTTTCCATGGAAGTATACAATTAATTAAGTAGTTAAATAAATTAACTACTTACCCAATTATCGACATACTTAATTAAAAGTTTCGGAGATGATAAATTAAATAATTCCTCCATTTTTATGTAATATGCTGATGATTATTTCGTTCCGTCGTAGGACTATCCCGTGACATGCATTTACTTGTAGCACAAAACCAATCTATAAATACACTGCAACTATCACATAGGTAGTAGGGCGCATAAGCAATCTAATCTTTTAACAATTGAATATACTCAGGTAAAGTAAACTGTAAACCTACTGGGGTTTGTTTATAAACGTTCGTCCCTTCAACTTCATTAATTTCTTGCTTCAACTGAAGTAATTCTTATCGTCTGTTAGCAATTTTTTGATGGTTACACGTCTCTTCACTTTCAGACATGTCTACGAATGAACCCTAGTATAATAATATGCCAAATGTCATACTAAGCTGCACTTGCACACGGCCGCACTGCATAATGCGGTCACCGCTCTCGAATATCGTTGAATATGTGAACTGTCCAAGTTATGGATAATATACCTATGTAAGGTCCTACTTATCTGTGGTTGGCAACTCAGTGATAAGGTTTGTGGTGGTAACTTTAGTGATAGGTTAACCTGGTTAACTAATAACTCAGAAACATTGACAAAGATTTAACACCCATTTTAGGAGTCTCGCACTCTTGAAAGCCGAAAAAGATATCTATCCGATCTAATGTTCACGTTGCATAATCTTGCAGACGAAACTTTATGATGATACCCATATTTAACAATATGGGTACATTAACACTGCAAAATATTTTCTACAACACACACATTTTTGCATTAGGAGGTCGTGGGTAAATAATAAAGCCGCTCAGGTCGATCAGGTTAATCCGCGCTTGCCTAGGTTGGTCCGTGGATAGGTGACCACCCATTACTTACCGAGTTTCCTCCATGCTGTTGATCCCGGCTATCAATTGTAGATCTTTGACAGACGTTACAGGTAGTCAGTGGCCCGAAAGTCTGACAGCTGGTCTTACCAAGGGGTATCGTATTACCCAGTACGAACTGGGTTGTGGAAGTCAGATGGGAAGTCGCTCCATATAAAATATTGGTAATCAGCTGCATCCGATAAGACTGGAAGCCGACAATAATAACCGGAACATAGTTGAGAAAAGGCTAGGCAGATGATGGTGACAAAACATTTTAGCACAGTTAGTAAAGCCCCCACAGCTGGAACACAGACTCCTCTGCATGAGAAGGAGAACGTCATAGTCCATGCAGGCTCAGTACGCGTTGGTGGATGACACATATCTTCGAATTTTCATTTCCAGAAAATGCCGGTTTCCTCATTTTGTTTTCTTTTACCAAACATGTTGCTGGAACAGGTTGTGCAACTTGTGTTTCCCGTGAAAAACGGCTGAACCTCCATATCTTTTCCTTCCAGTTAATCCACACGAAGACAACCTGCAACGGCAGTGTCTGCTACCTGGGCGATCTGCCCCGCGACCGGGAGCTCCAATCAGAGCGAGGGTCAATTCTGCGACGGTACAGCAAACAACATGGGCGTCCGGAGGAGGATCGACGGAAACGGTCTTATAGCGAGTCGGATTCTGACTCTGATACTGAGTGTAAAGGATATGATCGGGTAAGTTGATTTTTGTTGAGAAATCGTGGAGGTTTAGGTCATTCTTGCCTTTTTTTTGTCTTGATCTCAGAATTATACGAAAGCTTACCTTTTAAAATAGTTTCTTTATGTCCTTTCTTCTAGTCGGAGTTCTGGCGCCGTAAAATGCGCACAGTGCATAACATCCTCGATGTTGACAAGGATGGTCTGATCTCATTCAACGACTTCCTCCTCTTCGCGGAGCGGTTCAAGTCGCTTGGACATCTGACCGAGCAACAGGCTGAGGAGTTTACTAGTATTATTAAGGTAATTTTAATCTTGTATTTGGTTGGGAAGTTTTTTCAGTTAAGTTATAATTTGTAGTAGTTTCTGTGCAACATCATAAATAAGATCAGAGCCTCAATACCATTTCGCCAGTTTAGCTAGTTTCTAATTTTCCGTCTATAACCTGAGATATTTAGTAAGATGACAAACAAATCTAGTCATTCCTCTGGATCCCTACATCCGCTGAGATTTGGCAATGATTACTGTTATTATGATAGTCATGCCGAAACCAACTCCGTGGTAAAATATGTGGTAATACCCGTGAAACTAATGCTTAGGGTGACTATTAATTAGCTTTTTTTATAGTCATTCACAATAACATATTAGCCGTATGAAATTCGCGCGCTCCCGTCTTTGACCTATCAGGTGTTAGCTGCGTGACGCCGTTCTGTCTCGTTACTATCGTACCGTGCAACAGTAGGGTCATCGGCGCGCGCGCGCGCACGAATTTCATACGGCTATTGTGTTATCGTGCATAACATTGAATGAGTATACAAAAATTGTTTCTTTGGGAAAGTTGTTTGTTAACATCGTTTCGGTCACTTATAAAAAGTCACCCTATATATTAATTTATATTCTCCTAACAGATGACCTGGGAGGAACAATGGGGAGCCATAGACCCGTACAACTTCGTGACAGTGGAGCAGTACCTGGAGGACATGCACCACGTGCTCAATGACAAGTCGCTCAAGAAGAAGGCACATCGCTGGCTGCCGTACTTGTTCAAGGTGAGGTTCAACATTGGCCTACACACATTAACATCACGGGTCACGGGAAGGGTTAGGCCCGGGTGTCATTGGTCTATTTGGAAAATTGGAAATATTTCAGGTGTTTAGACCCGGCGGTTAATACTCGCTTATTTTCATTATACATACGTCACACGTTATTTTTGTACTCTAACTCAAACTGAACTGCCAATTGGAGTTCTTAAAATCAAAATCTCTATTTCTTCTTCTGTTTTACCAGTTTTTTTTTTCAAAGTTTATGTAGTTGTATTTACAGAAAAAGTAGATTAAACTCGGCGAGGTTTTTTTTAACACTCGGTATACCTAGTTGAATTTGAACGAATAGTACAATCTACACCATGGCGCGTCATGAGAGCTTAAATGATGACTAAAACCTCCGTTAGTTCGAAACAAGTCGAATATAAAAATAAATATAAAAAATATGATTATTTTCAGGCCGTGGACAAGGACAAGTCGGGCTTCATATCGGTGCACGAGTTCAAGTTGTTCTTCCAGTGCTTAGGACTGGACAACGAGAAAGCGGCCGTCGCCTTCGCTGTCATAGACGTTAACGGGGTAAGCAGAATTATTACCAAATAAAAATATATTTTTTAAATTTAAACTTTTCGAATTATCGGATTCTTACCAGGGGATAATAATGACGAATGAGACCAAGAAAGCGATTTGAAGAGAATTTTCACGCATTTTCAGTATCCTGCCTCGTTGGTCTGGTGGTAGCAAGCACGATTGCTGACCATTAGATCCTGGGTTCGATTCCCGTGTCCAGCAAAGTGTTATTGGGTTTTTCCATTAAGAATTTTTTAGTGGCAGCCACGGAGTTAGGATTTGTGCCCGGTTGATGGCAATAGGCTCGCAAGCATGCATGGCATGGGGCTTAGAAAGAAGCCTGAAAATAAATGGATGTTGTTGCTGTACTATTAGGCACACTTCCGCCTGCTGTCTAACCCTTTGGAAATTACAGGCGTGAGGTTATGTTCTGTCAACTAAAGTAGTTTATTCCATATTTGACGGACACAGTGGGTGCCAGAAAACGGGCGTCGTCGCCCAGGGAGGCCTAGCAAACGCTGGAGTGACGACTTACAGACGTTTGAGACAGATTGGCCTGAGAAAGCAGCACGTAGAGAAGAGTGGAAGACTATGGGGGAGGCTTTTGCCCAGCAGTGGGATAATATTTCTCATATACTTGAAAATTATTTTACATTATTTTATTGTTTTTTTTCTTTCACAGGACGGCAAGCTATCTCAAAAAGAGTTTGTGAAACTCGGCAAGGAATTCTTCTGCTCTGAAGACGAGAAGAGGGTGTCCAAAATGTTCTGGGGACCCCTGATTAACTAAGTCATTGTACCTAATTAGCGTTTAGAATAAAGGTCATTATCGACTGCCGTTTTAATTTAGTTTTGTAAGTGCGTGTAGATCTTTTTCGTATTTTTGTGTTTATAAAGACAGCTATGTTATGTGTACGGGAGCCGTATAGAAAGAGATGGCGCTACACAATCTGTATAGTTCCATCTCTTCTATGCACTGTACCTACACTGTACAAGATTATTCATGTTTCATAATATGTACTCAGTCTGTATGGAGTCACGTTGAATTATGGGAAATTAAGAAAAATATAGTTATGTCTACTGAAATACGGTTTCTGGTGGCCTACCATGACGTCTTAAAGCAGGAGTAATTCCAGTGTGGGAAAGAGATGGCGCTAGACGACCTGTATAGCTGTCTCTTTCCCACACTGGAATTACTCCCGCTTTAAGACGTCATAGTAACCCCCTTGAACTCGTACAAAATCAATGTTTTTTAAAACCTTGAAGGCTGACAAGGCTTTCAAAAATCCTCAAACATTTTGTAGAAAGGTTGAATTGATCGAAATATTTACCCCTATTTGATTTGCATCTCCCTGTATCAGCTGCTCTAATGATTTCGGCCCCGCTTGCACCATAGCTGCTCACTAAACGTATTTATATAATCATCATTTTATCTCCGTCACCTTTAACACAAAAACGGACGCGTCTGCCCTCCAAGCCAAGCCACAATTTCACATACCATTTTGTCACATATTTGTGTCGTTTGGAAAACAGGGCACGCGCTTGCTTGTCACGTATACAGGATGTAACAAGACCCATAATGAAGCCGTCAACCAAGCATTATGTACATAAAACTAAGGAACTTTACGCAAAAATTATTTCTGGGAAACGACTTTTTATTTTGAGGTGAAAAATCACGTTTTACGGTAGGACTCAATGTAACGCACTCAATTAATGAAACTCAAAATATTGTGCTTATGAATGGATTGAATAGTACGGGCGTCGCGGAGAGTTTACATTAAAAATCTTACAAAAAAATTAATTAAAAAAAAAAAACTTACTTAAACGAAAAGGTTGGAACTTTGATAAGTAGAAGGTAGGTATGGTTAAGAATGTAAAAAAAATATCGTAATAACGGGGAGAACAAGTGCCTTTCGGCTTCGTTAAGGGTCTTGTTATACCCTTTATGTGACAATAGCGTTCAAAGGTTAAATGCTTGAGAGAAATAGAACGATGTTTTAAATCTACATTTAGAGCTAAACGCCTAACTAGTAATTGGCGCGGCGGTGCAAACGGGCTTTAGACAGTTGGTAGCTATACCGCCTATGTTTTGACTTTTAGATGATTTTTGTTACTTTATTGCTGTTTTACCTAGATATAGTTATTACTTATTATTACTACGGTCTTATGACGCTAAAAAATAATGATAAAGTAAGCCATTCCTATATTATGGACCAACATTCATTATTTGAATGTCTAAAAATATTATTTGTAATGAATCTTTTAATAGAATCTCAATTTTAACAAATAATTCGCTTTGTTTTATTTGAATGCACAACCCTTAATTTTTATTCAAATCATTTTAATATTGTGTGCGTGTATGACCTTGGACGAAGCGAAAGGAATGCTATGTTAAGGGTTTGGTTTCCGCACTTAGTTCCTAAAGTGGACCATTGTATGTGAGTCATGGTGGCCGTTACTCCAACCAGCCCACCTCCCTCCAGAAGCAGATCAAACTTCCCGGTCTTCTCAGGACATCCTCAAGGGATGTCGGTGTTCCAAGAGTCTCCTCACGGATCTTGGTGACACCGGTGCACTCGAGGAGTATATTCGCTACCGTTTCCTCCGCCTCCATGCACGCTCTGCACAGGGGGCTATCAGTGATACCTAGGGTGTGGAAGTGTTTGTTCAGTGAGCAATGTCCAGTGATGGTCCCCGCCACCAGTCGCAGGCTATCTCTGTCCAGACGTAGAAGGCGCTTGGTCAGCTTCGTGTCCAGGGATGGAATAGCTTCCTTAGATTGCCTGCACCCTGGTGTCGAGGTCCACCATTTTCCCGCTTGTGTTTGAGTGTGATCCTTTAACCAACTCCTTAGCTGCTTGAAAGGAATCGGCACAATGGGTTCGGGTCCGAAGGCTTTTGTGCGGGATCTTCTTCTGGCAAGTTCATCAGCCGTATCGTTTCCAAGTGATCCGCTATGTCCTTTGATCCATTGTAGTGTCACCGGGTTGTGGTTTAGTTCCGTAACACGTTCTAGGGCATTATGGTATGCCCTCAGTGAAAGGAGTATGTTAGGGTCGTAGCAGATAGCGTTCCGTCTATCTTGTGGTTGTATGTAGGTGAGTATTGACAATAAAAATCATCATGTGTTTATAGTAATATTTTTATTGAGAAACCATACAAAATTAAATCAAATTCAGTTCTAATAAAGAGTTTACAGAAAAATATTCATTAAATTATAGCTTCAGTTGTATTTTCGTCAAGACAAATAATAAATAGAAAAACAAAATCTTGTGACAACTCATTGAGTAAGGGTCAGTATAGACAGTGCAGAGCAGTAAAATGCTGGAGCATGATCAACCCGCATCAGGAGTCCTACCACACACTACAAGGCTAGGGAAATATTACTAGTACCCAATTTCAACTCTATTCTAGTTCTAGCTTACTCCATTATAAATGTTGTCAAGGATAAAAGTCAAGCATTATACTGTTAAGCCTTCGTTCTCTCTCACGTCTCCGCAAATGAGCCCTTAGGGCGCGTTCCCACTATGTCGTGACGATCAATTTATCGTTGGATAATATTATCGAAAAGTCATGCACGACAGTTAATCGTGTCGTCCTTTATGAGAAACACCTCCATTTAAATCCACAAGCCACGACACATTAAGGTGGAAGCGCAAGGGTAGCCCGCAAAATTTAAATTTTCTTAAGTTTATTGCAATTTGCAGGTCAGTGTCAAGTTGTGTGTTGATGGAAATATAAATCGCGCCAGTAACACGTATGTAGTTACAGAATTATAACCATTCAAATCATCAATACAACCCTCGAAGTTCATTTAACCCCATTGAGTGACTTTTCATGAAATAGCTTTTGAATGGGGTATAGCTTTTGAATAAATGAACTTAGAGGGTTGTATTGATGATTTGAATAGTTATAATTCTGTAACTCCATACGTGTTACTGGCGCGTTTCATATTTTCATCAACATACAAACTGACACTGACCTGCAAATTGCAATAAACGTAAGAACATTTAAATTTCGCGGGCTACCCTTGCGCATCCACCGTAACCACTCGTATGTCGAGTATATAGACACAATTAAAAACCTATTTTGTGTCTTGCGGCGATCTTCGTCACCACATCGCGGGAACACGCCCTCACTGTTGTAAGTTTCGTTTCAACTGCTAACACAAGATTGGATAACAGACAAGTAAAAAGAGGTTTAAAAATAATTCTTTAATCGATGCAAAACAAAAAACTATGCCGTATGTGTAGAGAGTAAGACATTAAATGACAGGATTATTTAATTATTAACAAGAAAACAATTACTTAAGAATACTAAGAACTATAGTAAATCTAAACAATGCTGAGTTGGTCTTTGAGTAGCTTCGTCTCTTCAATGAGCGTTGATATTTGTCCAGTTCTGAAAACCAAGCAAAATAAGTAAGTTTAGGTATTCAATTCAATGATGATGAAGATTTTAGATAATGACGGCACGGTTGGCGCAGTGGCTGAGCGATTGACTGCTGCGTTGCGTGTCGCGGGTTCGATTCCCGCATGGAAAGAATATTTGTACAGCTTTCAGATAATAGGGTATATGCAAGAAATACAAAACTTTTTTTATTTCTTTAATATGCCTTGTATTGGACCATAAAAACATTGTGGTACACTTGTTTAATTCTCTAATACAACACTTATTTTACAATTTAATATTTTATTTAGCGTGTTTTTGGTGAAACGGAACACAAACACAAAACGCATCGATTGCGGTAGTGACGTCACAATCCATGTGTCAAAAAAAAACTTTTAGTTGAAAAGTACTTAAAGTTTCACTAAGATTTTACTATAAAATTGATAAAGCACTTACATTTTAGTAAAACTAATCTACTAAGGGCAAAAAATTAGATTTAAACAAGGCAGATAGAGGTAAGTGACATCAAAGTCCTGACATTAATGGCCGCGATAGTCATGGACGTTTGAACTGTCGTAGAAAATTACAGGAGTTTAATATTTTTTTTTGTGCGACAAGCAGTAGTTGAAATTAACTTTTAATTATTTTCTTGGGTTGATAATACTGCATATTAATGACTTAAGTGAAAAAAAAATTACATGCATATTCCCTATTGTTCCGGGTCTGGCTATTTCTGTATGTGTTTAATTTGTAAACGCACCCACGATACAGGAGAAATTCCTAGAATTCCTCCAACGTTATATTTATAGAAAAAACAAAGAGGCTATATTATTATGTTTTAACTATTAGGTATTTAAATCATAACATGACATCACGTCTGTAGTCCCCGAAGCGTAAGCAGAGGTGTACCTAATAGTGCACCCACATTTCGCGAGTTATGATTAAATCCCATGTAATAGGCGGCGAGCCTATTACATCATAATATGCTATAAATATCTGTTGGATTCATTAAGGGAACAAGAATTTCATATTTCAATTGAAGCACCAGAAGTCTCTTCAGTATTATGGGTGCGTTTACGAACACAGATAAAGTACGTTTATTTTTTATTTTTTTGATTATTGCACGCAAACGGAGCTATAAATCAAAGTGTTTTGTTTTTTTTTTAAGAGGGCCCTTCCCGGCCTGTCTTTCGTCAACGCGAGCATGGTCAAAAAGCTTGTATTTTCATCCAGAGCCACAGCGGCAATTTTCTTTCAACTCCCCCGTCTTACCTCGCCCTAACTAGCCCCACACAACTCGTCTCCCGCGCACCTCATGCCGCCTAACGCGATGACATTGAACGAAAAATAGTGTTCGAAAATTTCTGACACTTGTTCCAGGAAATACGTGTTTTTGAATAAGTTTTACAAGTGTGTGAAATAAATATTTGTTATTAAGAATCTCCATTACATGTGCAAGGTTTCTATCGAGATTTTTTCTTTACTTTTACAGTTTATGAGTACATTATGAACGGCCAAAGTTCAGTTAAAATTTGTGCGAAACAGCAATTTTTGGAGGCTTATACCGAATTTGTTTCTACAATTTTTTTATTTTTTTAGTTCCATAGAAACCTAGATATAGTGCACAAAATACCTATTAGTTAAAAAAAAAAAACAAATATAGATGTGTAACAACTGCATAATCACGTACGAGCGTTTGTATGAAAAGTATGGCGGGTTGGCCGCTCTTAAGGCGGAACCTTCAAGGGTCACGTGACGGTCTCTTCATACAAGTTTGCTTGGGATTACACTGTAGACATGGACACATTTTGTTTAAAACGAATCATTTTATTACTTTTCTACAATGAAAGGAGTGCGCCTTTTTAGGAAATAACTTACAGTATTTTCTGAGAAAAACAGTCGTGAAATCTAGGCAAAATTTGACATTTCTTTACATGTGTGAGTAACTTGTCAAGCAAAGTTTGCGTAACCAACCCACGTACGCCATCTAGTTCAAAGTTTCAAACCAACGCAATCATGGCGATGATTGCGTAGGTTTGAACTAGATAGCGTAGCCGGCGGGCGATATTATAATTCTGATAAATCAATACACAATAATTGTATTATTTCCTTTACATTTCATTAAAAAAAAAATACATTTTATCATCATAAAACTGATGACTAGATGACTATAAACGGAAATTTATTCGATTTAATTTCTTATTATTTTTTGTGGAAACATAAATGTCATTCTTCGTACAATAGGTAGTTATTCTTATTGGGAAATTAAATAATACTGTTAAATCAATATACAATAATTGTTCTATTTCCTTTATTACATTTCATTAAAAAAACATTATATTATCATAAAACTGACGCCTTTAAAAAAAAGGTTTATTAAATTTAATTTCTTATTATTTTTGTATGGCAACATAAATGTCACTGAATCGTACAAGAGTAGGTTGTTATTATGCGACGTTGCCGTTCTTCATATCCTTGACCTACATGCACAACGCTGTTGCCAAACTTCGTTCGCTCGATTGACTTGTAGCTGTTACAATACTTTTTCAAGATCTCGCTATGGCGCATAGGATTCGCGCGTGGAAGTTCTCGCATGATATTGCAATATTAATTCGAGTATGTATTTTATTCCAATTTAATAGAATTAGGTATTGCAAATTATTGTAGGAACGGCAATTAAATTAATTATTCAAAATACGTAATTTTCCTATAAATGAAAGTACCTATCTTTCGGCGGTATTGCTGTTTCTAATACATCCAATAAACCCAATACGGGTTTTATACTCTGAAATCTCGTCACAATATTAAGTAGATACCTATTTTTCCATGTTGTCAATTACATAGCACATACAAAGTTAGCGTTACCTAATCGTATTTTAATGTGTATGTATATTTTTGGGTCAACAATAAATTACATTATTCGTGAAAACATTTGCATAACCGAAGAATGGGTAAAGTTGTCTTGTGGGATGTGCTTTTGTTGGGTTATGTTAAAAATACCTCGAACGCATTTTGCAAACCAACAGTTTCAGACAAACATACTTTTTTTGTATATTAGAGGTACTGTGTGGTACTGTGTGACGTAACGCGCAGGGTTGGCGCGTTCAGAAACAAAAAATACACACGATTTCTTGCTTATCCCAAAAAGAATAAAAATTACTTCTGATTTTTTTCTTATTCGTCGAGTGGCGACCAATATTCTACTAGGAATATAAAGATAAGTAAAATTTTACTCTTACAATTAAATTACCATTACATTTAATTTCTATTTTGTCAGGATGTGATCCCAGTTCCGAACGAAATCCGTATGTATGGTTATATTATCTATGATTCATAAATTCATGCCATTGCAATTTTTTGCAATTGCGTGTGATCTCAGGTTGTGAACTAATAAACTTTTCAATTTTATTCAAATACTGAGTGTATAAAAGTAACATATTCTTTTGTTTTTAATTTGTTTTTTTTTTTTTATATTTCGGAGTTAGATTACGACTACCATGTCGCATGTTCCAACAAGAATATGTTTAGGAATGTGTTATCAATATGTGTCAATCTTCACAAATAAATTTGTCAGTGAGAGACATCATGGATTTCAAAGTGAATTAATTTTCCAGTGCACTTAGTTACTACACTCAAGCACACAACAATATTTCAACAATGTACGCCTATAAATTTCGTGGTGTTGAAAAACAATTAGGCTGTGTGTGGTTTGATCATTTGACAGAGGAAATTCAAACTGCTGGTGAACAAGAAAGATCAATTGCCATTGAAAAAGGTCATGTCAGTTCAGACGGAGTTCCCTTTGTTACTGTTTATGTAGATAGAGGATGGTAGAAAAGGTCTTAGGGGCATAACTTTGATTCATCATCTGCTAAGGTAAGTTAACATTTTACTAAACACAAATTTAGTTCTTTATGACCTTTTTATTGTATGCAATATTTTCAAGTTTGTTTTCATTTCCAGGCCTGCATTATTGGTAAAGAAACTAAGAAATGTCTATTTCTTGGTGTTCGCATTTAATAGTTCCATCAAACGCCACTAGATGGCGTTGTTAGCATTTTTTATGGTGCAGCGAATGTTTGATGAAAGTTAGTTCCATCAATCCGACCTAGATGGCGTTGGTCAATTACGTCACAATCTTATAAGTCGCTGTTAAGATTCTCCGTGAATAGATATAGGGTCTCTGTATGTAAATTTATTTTTGTGTTTGAAACGAGTATTGTGATCGATCACGTCAAGATCCAATATCAATATTATACTTTCTTTCCGGTATAACGGTGTTTCATTTACCCGAGTTCCGCGAAGTAAAGTTCATGGTCCTTATCGAGTCGGATAAGACCGGATGTGAGATCCAGAGTCCGGACAGTGTTTGTGATTCTTGGCGTAGAAACCAGGGTGGATCGCCCTGAAGCGCCGCATACCCAAGCTGGTGTGCACAGTGAGTGCTGCAAGCAAAGTCAGCGTGGACCAGCAGCAGGAGTTGGCGCAGGGCGCCAGGCGGAGCTGGACACCATCGAGTGAGGGTGGAGCAGAGCGGGACAACACCAGCTGAGTGAAGGCGCAGGGCGCCAGGTTTACACCTGGGTTTCATCGGGGTGACGCAGTCACCATTGGAGTGGAGTGATTCAGTGAAAGTGAAGTGCGGTTTGTTGAAGGCAAAATCGTGAGTACATTAATTTATTGTTATATATTTGCGAGTCGGGTTCTTCTGAAGATAGAAAAATTCGTCTGAAAAGTTTTTAATTGGACTTTATTCATAAATTTTATGTACCAATTTGCGCATCTTGTGTGATATTGAACCAATTGTAAGAAATTGAATTTGTCTTTGGTATATTATTTAAACTGATTGTTTAATAATAATTTATATTTCCTGTGGTAAATATTTGAATTAGTAGGCTTTTAGATATTAAGCGATTAGATAAGTGAATGTGGTTAACAATTTGTCGTTGATAGTTTTGTAGAAATTTATGTAACTTCTTAATTAATTGAATAAACATGGAGGCTTTTTATAAATTACAAAATAACACTAAGCTTCTCATTGAAAAGGCTCAAATTAACTTTCAAAAGTCACCCAAAGACAGATTAACTGAAACATATGTTGAAACAAGATTAGAAGCATTTGAAGCCTTATGGAAAAAATTCTCGTCAACTCACGAAAATATAATACAGAACGTCACAGACGCTCAGCGAGAATCTGATAAGTATTTTGTAAACGATGTTTATGATACCACTGAAGAAACTTACATTGTTCATAAAACACAGTTAAAAGATGGTTTAAATAAATTTAGGGATTATAATTTAGATCGAATCCCAAGGACAAATGTCGACCACACAATATCAAATAATGTTAGATTACCAAAAATAAACATTCCAAAGTTTTCGGGCAACTATGCAGAGTGGGCAACATTCAAAGATTTATTTACATCATTGATACACAATAATGATAGTTTAGAAGACGTGCAAAAATTGCATTATTTAAAAGGTTTATTGTCGGGAGAAGCAGAACAACTCATTAGACACATTATAACCACTTCAGATAATTACAAAGAATGTTGGTCGTTGCTGCATAGCAGATATAACAATAAGAGATTTCTGGCGAATTGTTATTTAAAGCGCTTATTGAGTCAGAGTAATGTGACAGAATGCTCAAATAGCCTTAAGGGTTTACTAGACACCACAATGGAATGTCTTAATGGGCTGAAAAATCTCGGAGTTGACGTCAGCACGTGGGATAGCATAATCGTTTTCATAGTTAGTTCTAAACTTGATTCTGAATCACGAAAGCAATGGGAGACTAAAATTAGCTCCAATGATGAATTAACCATGCTCTCGGAGTTCAGAGATTTTTTGGAAGCCAGATTTCGTGCGCTCGAGTTTTTAGACACCAAGTCAAGTAAATCTAAAGCAAATGTTCACCATATAGTTAGTAACGACAATAAGGCCGCTGAAATAACTTGTCCATTCTGTAAAGAAAGTCACAAAATTTCTAATTGTAAGAAGTTTGCTCAAGAGAGTTACGAATCCCGGCATAGCTTTGCACAAACCAGGCGCTTATGTTATAATTGTTTAAACCCGAATCACTCCATTAAGTTTTGTCGACAAACTGCGACGTGTCGTATATGTAAGCGAAGGCATCATTCACTACTACATCCAAACTCGGTATCAAACTCCACAGTAGTTAATGAAAGCTCTAATACAGCAGCTGAAGTTAAATCAGCGGTGTCTAGTGTTCAGGCATCGTTATCAGAGAGCACACCATCAACTTCAAGTATAGTTTCACATTTTTCTAAGGGATCAGTACCTAATCAAGTTTTGTTGGCTACTGCTCTTGTCGAAGCACAGACAAGAAGTGGCTCTACACAACTGCTGAGAGTGCTATTAGATCAGGGATCTCAGGCATCATTCATAGCAGAATCAGCAGTGCAGTTGCTTGGACTTAAGAAGAAGCCGACTAAGTCGGTTATATCTGGAATAGGTGGTGAGAGGAGTGCTTTTGCTTCCAAGTTTACAGTCACGATGACTATTCACTCACGCTTAGATCCAAATTTTAGTATCAAAGTCCATGCTTTCGTGTTAGGTACCGTTACGTCGCTTTTACCCTCGGAGAAATTAGAACAGACCTATTGGCCCGAGTTAAAGGGGTTAACTTTAGCCGACCCAGAGTTCCATACACCAAGTAAGATAGACATCTTACTTGGTGCGGAAATATATGGTCAAGTTCTTAGAGATGGTTTAATTCAAGGTCCACCAAACTTACCGGTAGCTCAGAACACTGCCCTGGGTTGGATCCTTTCTGGAAAGATATCGTCAAACAATGACGCTATTCATTGTCATCACGTCATTCACAGCAGCTCAGATCAGGCTGATGACAACGCATTTTTGCGACAGTTTTGGGAAATAGAGTCTATTATCCCTGATAAGAAGATCCTTTCTGAGGAAGATCAACGATGTGAGAACATTTATGCACAAACCACGTGTCGTGATGAGGAAGGTCGTTATGTGGTTAATCTTCCCTTTCGCGATCAAGATCCGCAGTGTCAATATGGGAATTCGAAAGACCTCGCAATCAAAAGGTTTCATCTTCTTGAAAATAAATTCAAGAGGAATCCGAACATTAAAGCTCGATACTCAGAGGTGTTCCAAGAATACATCGACCTTGGTCATATGGAGCTTGTACACGGTGATGAGCGTAATGTGAGTACAGCTGTTTATCTGCCACATCATGCCGTGGTACGTGAAGACAAAACTACAACAAAGGTTCGAATAGTGTTCGACGCTTCAATGAAAGGGTTGAATGGAGTATCTCTGAACGACGATCTCATGGTTGGTCCAATGTTGCAACCACCGTTACGTCACATCATTATGAGATGGAGAATGCATCCCATAAGTCTCTGTGCTGACATCATAAAAATGTACAGACAGGTGAAGGTTTCTCCTGAACATGCAGAGTTTCAGCGAGTAGTGTGGCGCGACGATCCAGAATCTGAAATAAAAGAATACAAATTAGTAAGAGTTACGTTTGGTACAGCAGCGGCTCCTTACCTTGCAGTGAAATCCTTACAGCAGGTGGCAGTTGATGCAGGTGTAGGACATCCTGAAATATGTGATATCATAAAAAATGAGTTTTATGTAGACGATTTAATGACAGGATGTCAAACAATTGAAGAAGGTTTACACATACATAGAAAAATAACAGAGATACTCACCAAAGGGCAATTTCAACTACAGAAATGGGTCAGCAGCTGCGATGAGCTAAACAAGAAAATTCAAGACTATACGGTACAGAATGAGGAAGAGGACCAGGGAAAAGATATTAAGTTGGACTCAGTTATAAAAATATTAGGAATTTCGTGGGATCGTGTGAGCGATAAGTTTAAATATTCAGTACAACTTGAGTCACAGCAGACTCCAGTCACCAAGAGAAAAGTAATATCTGACATCGCACGCCTATTCGACCCGCTTGGCTGGCTGGCACCTTGCATTGTTACAGCCAAGATCTTCATCCAAAAGCTTTGGCTTGCTGGCCTGGGATGGGATGAAGAATTAACTCCGGCACTTCTATCAGAGTGGGAAACTTACCGTTTAAGCCTTGTAGAGACGAACAAATTCAGCATTCCCAGATGGGTTAACACAAAGTCCGACGATCTATTGGTAGAGTTGCATGGTTTTAGTGATGCGTCGATTGCGGCTTATGCCGCTGTAGTGTATATTAGAGTCATCGATGCTCACAAAACCATTCATGTTAGTTTAATCACCTCTCGAACTAAGGTTGCACCAGTCAAACAGCAGTCAATTCCGCGTTTAGAGCTGATGGGGGCAGTGTTGCTGTCTGAACTCATTTCTGAAGTCGCTGAAGTCATGAGAATCGCACCGCCTCAGTTACAAGCCTGGACTGACTCATCAGTGGTTTTGGCATGGCTTAGTAGACATCCCAGTCACTGGACTACTTTCGTTGGAAATAGAGTGTCTACTATTCTCTCGCACATCGACAACTCACATTGGGCTCATGTCCAATCTACGCATAACCCCGCGGATTTGGCTTCCAGAGGTGCAACACCTCAAGAACTTGTGTGCAGCTCACTGTGGAATCAAGGACCTTCATGGCTCCATGATGAAACAATAGAATACACAAGACCAAAGTCAATTACTACCAACACGGAGCAAAGACCAGTCAAGGTTCACGTCGTAACTGAACCTCTTCAGGAGGATTTTTTCTGGACAAGGTATTCATCATTGCAAAGGTTAGTTCGGGTTATAGCGTACTGCAGAAGAGTTTTGAGTTGGAGGAAACAATCACATGGTGAAAGGAGATTCGAGAGGTATTTAACTAAGGAAGAAATACAAGAAGCAACAAAAACGTGTATAAAACTTGTTCAGAATCAAGAATTTTCCGAAGAAATGAAGGATATAAGAAAAACAGGAAGCGTGAAACCGAAAAGCAAGCTTAAAATTCTCTGCCCAGTCATAGATGATGAAGGCATTCTCCGTGTCAGTGGACGCATTAATAATGCTAATTTAGACGAGGCTGTCAAACATCCAATCATCCTACCACCTAACAGTCACTTCACCAATCTAGTGATTGATGAAGCCCATAAGAGGACTTTACATGGGGGACCAACACTAATGTTAAGCCAGTTGCGTACGAGGTATTGGATCCTTTCCGCCAAAATTAAGGTTAAGGCGCACGTACACAAATGTGTAAGGTGCAAACGGTATTCGGCAGCTATTCAAACCCCAATTATGGGTCAATTACCGTCCAGTCGAGTCACTCCGGCAAGACCATTCCTAAATAGTGGTGTGGATTTTGCTGGTCCCATCAGCATCCGAACGTCAAAGGGTCGAGGACAAAAATCATACAAAGGGTACATTTGTGTCTTTGTATGTATGGTGACCAAAGCTATTCATTTAGAAGCTATCAGTGACTTGACGTCGCAAGGTTTCATCGCTGGCTTTAAAAGATTTGTGGCTCGGCGAGGTTTAGTCAGTAACATTTGGAGCGACAACGGAACTAATTTTGTTGGCGCTTCCAAGGAGCTTCGGCATTTAGTCGCTGCGGAAAAATCTTCCGTGGCTGTAGAGATTAAGGAGTGGTTAGGAAACAACAGCACATCTTGGCACTTCATTCCGCCTCATGCCCCTAATTTCGGTGGCTTGTGGGAAGCCGGGGTGAAATCGACCAAATTCCACCTCAAACGCATAATAGGCAATTCTACACTTACGTTTGAGGAAATAACAACACTTTTGTCCCAGATAGAAGCGTGCCTTAATTCCAGGCCGCTATCAATGATGCCTGACAATTCCATAGATCCCACTCCGTTAACACCAGGTCATTTCCTGATAGGTGAGCCTCTGATGACAGTGCCTGAACGTAATTATGAGAGTTCTAACATCAGCAACCTTAGACGTTGGCAGGTTACACAACGCATGTTGCAAGACTTTTGGAGGCGTTGGTCAAATGAGTACTTAGTTCATTTGTTACAGCGTTACAAGTGGAATAAAAATATTCCAGAACCACGTATCGGAGATATTGTTTTAGTCAAGGAAGATAACTTACCTCCTGCCCGCTGGCTTTTGGGCAAGGTAGTAGCTAAGCACCCTGGTTTGGACAAGGTTACACGAGTGGTGACCCTCAAGTGCAATGGATCGTCTATTAAACGACCTACATCAAAATTGTGCATTTTGCCAATTGCAAAGTAATGTAAACTTTGTATAAGTAGACTTTAAGTTTGTTAAGCTATTTTGTACATCATAAGTTAGATTAGTTTATACAGTCCACAAATTATTGTAAGTAAGATAAGTTTATACAGTCCACAAAGTAAAGTAGTATTGAAAGTTTTTTTTGTATTTCAAGGAATAAGTACTTTCCAGAAAATGTTATATTTTTATTTCATTTTTTTATCACTTGTCGTTGCACACGTAATTTTTATTCTAGTTTAAGCCCCTGACCTCATGGTGGGCGGTTTTCTGTAATAAAGGACATATCATTATGTCCTTGGTGGGCGGTATGTTCGCATTTAATAGTTCCATCAAACGCCACTAGATGGCGTTGTTAGCATTTTTTATGGTGCAGCGAATGTTTGATGAAAGTTAGTTCCATCAATCCGACCTAGATGGCGTTGGTCAATTACGTCACAATCTTATAAGTCGCTGTTAAGATTCTCCGTGAATAGATATAGGGTCTCTGTATGTAAATTTATTTTTGTGTTTGAACCGAGTATTGTGATCGATCACGTCAAGATCCAATATCAATATTATACTTTCTTTCCGGTATAACGGTGTTTCATTTACCCGAGTTCCGCGAAGTAAAGTTCACTTGGTGTTCAAAACAAATATTGTTATACATGTCAATATTATGAGAGAAGAAACATGGATAAGAAATCACATAATTGTTGCAAAAATTTTACTGGACCGTCTACTACAGCCATGGAATCACAAATTATTGTAGAAGGTTTTCAAAAGAGTGAAGAAATACATCAACTTCGCTATTTGAATTTTATTGGAGACGGAGACTTCTCTGTGTTTGCAAACTTGAGAGAAAATGTGTCATATGGGAACATAATAACAAAAATTGAATGCAAGAATCATGTAATCAAAAACTATACCAGTGCACTCTACAAGGTAAATAAATCAAATTTGTATAATCATCTCAAGATCAGTGAAGCATATTCTGTTATTATATTTGTACTTTTTTAGATCTTGGCCAACACTTATTACTAGTCTACAACTTTATGGGCGAAATATTTTGAAACCTAATTTAATGATGATGATTATCATGGTGCATACTTCGCTCCTATCGTATATAACAAAGTGCACTCATACCCAAACAGGTCAGATGGTGGACTACAGATGTACCTACTCCAACAGTATTGTTTCTCTGTTGTTACGTAATAATTATCTATTGATATTATCTAGTTAAAAATATTCTGTTTTCAGGATTATCACTTGCTACTGGACACAAATGGCATGAAACTGCATGCAGCAGACCACACAGAGCCCAGGGACACATTTTAAAAAGTACATAAAGCAAAAGGAACAAAGCAGAATACGACGGCAATTGACGATACGCCAACGATTGTTTGCTCCAAAGCTGAAGCTGAAGCTTGTGATCCAATTGATGTTGATGAAGCACAATTGAGAATACAGTGTGAAGAACGGTTAGTAGAATTCCAAAAGTCACCAGAAAACATAGCTTTGATTGAAATGTCTACTGTAGGGCAGCAAGAAAATGATTTATATACTACTCATAGGTGTGACCGTTTGACTGCTAGTCAATTTGGGATGGTTAGTGGTGTGGTATAATTATGTTAGCAGAAATGTAGCTATAATAAGACCTATGTAGACAAAGCTGAATTTAAAAAATACCCATAACATACATTTATTTTATCTGGTCTTTTATGTTTACAGATTTGCAAACACCGTATTACAACTCCATGACATAATCATGTAAAGGATATTCTATATAAAAAGAATATTTGCACAAAAGACATGTTATATGGGCAGCAAAATGAGAATGTGGCAAAAAGTATGTTCATGCAACAATATAATAAAATTGTCAGGCCTTCAGGTCTTTTTATTGATGAAGAATTTGGATGTTTAGCTGGCAGTCCAGACGGTGAGTTTTTTTTATCGAGCTTCAATTTTATCTTACTATTCTTATTTGGAAAATGTGGAAAAATATAACACTAGTTAAAATCGCGAGAGACCAAGGATTACGAGTATGGTACTTATGCAAATAAATTTCTTGTATTTATAAAATCTCATAAAGAGCTCCATAACATTGTTTTTTATTTTGTGTCAATTTGTTACAGGTACAGTTGAAAATGAGAGAGCTGTTGTTGAGGTCAAGTGCTTTCCATCATTGGCAAGGAAAAATCAAAGCCTAGAGGCAGCTGCAGCTCTAAAATCGGATAATAATGTTTTAGTTATGAATAAAATGCATGATTATTACTTTCAAGTAAATTGATAATTCTATTGCATGTCCACTATATAATTTATTTCAGTATCTTGTTTTGTCTTATACTATAGAAAAAACTCTATTTCAGGTTCAAGGACAAATGCGTGTCAGCAAAATGGAAAAGTGCTATTTCATATGTTTTATTTCAGTCACTGAACCGTTGACTGTGATAGAAGTTTGTCGAGATAATGAATTTATCAGCAATATGATACCGAAGCTATTAGACTTTTTTTTCAAACTGTATTCTGCCAGAAATAATTTTGAGGCGTGTTAAAAAAAACGTGCAATGTATAGATCTGAATGGTATGTAAACAAGGTTATTACTTTACTTCATAAGTTGAATCAATTTCAATGTCTAAAATATATTATTATGTTTTTCTAGTGAAAAATCGTCCATCAACGTCAGTTGGAGATTCGAGCATGTAGTAAAGTTGAATTTTAGAGCAGCTTTGGAGATTGATGGTAAATAAAATTTTGAAGTGAATTTGAAATAATATTCGTCAATAGGTAACAAATATACTAAGTACAGTTATTTTCATTTGCAGCAGCTGTGAAGCAGTACCTCAAGAAAAGAAAACTCAAGGCAGAGGATGACATCAAGCAGCCAAATGATTTT
Organism: Eugnorisma glareosa; assembly: GCA_947578425.1. Taxonomy (NCBI): domain Eukaryota; kingdom Metazoa; phylum Arthropoda; class Insecta; order Lepidoptera; family Noctuidae; genus Eugnorisma; species Eugnorisma glareosa. The sequence goes on along the minus strand of OX387974.1, from coordinate 2,357,391 downwards.
TGTTCTACAAGTGTTTAGAATGTACATTATCATCGTCTTCCTGTCATTGTCCCATTCTATTTGGGGTCGACGCATAACGTTTTCTTCTGCCATTCCCCTGTCAGACGTCACGGCATTACTTACTCCTTTCTCTTTCATATCAGTCTTCTCACAATCTATCCATATTTTCTTTACAATGATAATGTACGTTCTAAACAACTTGTTACTTTTTATTTGTATTTATTATAAAATCAAAAGGTGAAATAATACTTTGGTATGTAGGTGTATAACTGTGTACCTGTTCAACTCCATAACATGCTCTTTAGATTTTTGTTTTACTAGAAAGTTTTGTAATGAGTGCTTTGACATTATGCAATATTATTTCGCCTTCCTGGTTCTAATCCAATACTAATTGCATTTTGGATTTATTGTCTCTTGTTTATGAATTACAGTTTCTTTGTAATAATTGGTTACGGTATATTATAAATCATCAGTGTTATTATATTACAGAAAATATGTATGGGAATAAGAAAATATTGATTGCTTTTGAGTGAATAGGCATGTAATAGATTATCCTAATTATAGGTATTGTTACGGTTATTATAAGCATTCCTTTTACTTTAAAAGTTGATAAAATAGTAATGTTTTGCATAACCAAAAACTAATAACAACTATGTAATACCTACATTACATTATTAAATAATTCTTTCACTATTTCAGTATGTCTGTAAAATATGTAGAAACATAGAACATATTCCAAACGGATATCCACCTTTTATGTCGTTGATATTTTGGATGACGGTAGATAGGAACGTCAAAGTTGTTTGTTCACGACTATAAAAGGGGGTGCTCCGAGTGGCAGAGGTTATTCTATTGAATGAAATTGAAAAAAAATCTATCGAATTGAAATGTTTGTTGCTACATAATACATTTAGTCTCTCATTTATTTGTTATTACATGCATCAGGCATGTGTTAATTTTGTCAAATACTTTTGTTTTGACCATTGTTATAAGATAATAAAATAAAACTATATTTTCCTATAAATTGCATTTTTATTTGCATAATATAATCACATCATCGTAACTTATTGGTAGATAAAACATGATTTTCTCATCAGACATTCATTTCCACATCAACAGTTTTTAAATAGGCGCCATCTAGTGGTCCGTCTTAGTAACTAGTTCTCAATCACGTCTGTGTGTGTCGGTGTGTAAACGATACTAAATTCAATGACGGATATTATTTTGGGATTATATGTCGAATTGGGTGGGTTTTGAGACAATGTAATGATCAAGTTCAATGAAGTGTTATACCCGCGTGGCGCTCGAACTACTTCTACGGCTTACTAACGTTCCAATTACAAATAAAACAAAATAAACTGAAAATGTTGACTTCAACGCCATCTAGCGAGAAAATGGCTATGAGCAGACCGTATCTTCATCCTTAAGATCTTGGAATGACGTTTTTTGGTGGTAGATCACAGAAGCGAAGTCGAGGATTAAAGTTGTTAGTAAAATAAATAATGTGACTCACTGTTGCTGCAGAATGGATGAGATGGTATCACTGTGAGACTTGCCGAGCGCTATGTCCTTCTTCTTGTATTCAGAGTGCCATTTCTCCAGCTGAAAATTATAAATAATGCTAAAAATAATAACATCGTATTGTTAGGAGGCTCCTCTCTCTGGAGCCCTGGCCGCCGGTAGCTCGGACCCTGTTCCCGATACATAACGGCTAACAGACTACGGCTACAATTTTTTTTAAGTATTAGAAAAAGTGTACATTTAGGCGCAGTAGTATTATTTTTCATACAATGGTAAAATTAGTACTTATATTTATATAACTATAACTAAAATATAGTCAACAGTTGCAAGTAATGATAGTTCAATTCAGATGTTTAGTAGCGACCTGCCCGATCTAGTTTTACGAGTATCCCAGTATAACCAGTGTTTCAAAATAAAGGAAATAACATTATAACAGGTATACAGGGTGTTAGTGTAAACACCGTTATCCTTGACACCAGTGGTTTAGTTTCACTTATAGAACGTAAATTCAATGAAAACATTTTTTTTTTTTTTTTTAGAATCTCCATTTTTCCTCAAAATTATTTCATATAGGATGAAATAATAAAGCAAGGGTAAAGAGGACGGAGCGCGCGAATACAGCGCTTGATCAAACAGGCCGCAAGCGCGCGCGCGCCTTCCACAGACACACCGCCCACACTCCTCAGTCGGTCAGCAGTCAGCAGTCAGCAGTCAGCAGTCAGCAGTCAGCAGTCAGCAGCCTCGCTATCGCTCGTAACGCTTGCGAGCAGCGCCCGCGCACCACCGCTCATATGTCGCGCAACTGTGTAGTTCGTAGTGTATGATTATGTCGTACACAAACGTACAGTGGACCGAAATGGTTCGGGTTTACGCCGCGGCTGGTGATAACCTGAACGAGGCTCGAAGAATGTACGCAGAGTTATTCCCTGGACGAGCTGTGCCAAACCGAGAAACGATGTCCTCCGGTCACTTCACCGCGCCGGCCCATACTCGGGGCATGGCAACCAGCAGCTGCCGGTTGACCTTCAAGAACGCATACTGAATTTCTTCTCGGAGAAACCAGAAGAGAGAACGAGGCGGGCAGCCTGTATTAAAAATTCTTCATATCGATGGTCAACATCCATATAATTTTCGACCAGTTCAAGAATTAAATGAAAACGATCACATACCGCGGATGATATTCTCACAATGGCTAATCCAAAATTTTGATAACGTTTCTATTTTATTTACGGACGAAGCAATGTTTACGAGGTCGGGCATTAACAATGTTCATAATGAACATTACTGGAGCCGGGAAATGAACACCGAATACGGCAAAACAGTTATCAGCATCATAAACGTGTGGGCCACTTCAATGCACAGTCGTACATGGCTATTTTAAGACATGTGTTCGACAGGATGTTGAAAAATGTGCCTCTGCGTTCCCTGAGAAATCTCTGCTACCAAGATGACGGTGCGCCTGCACATTTTCAGCTGCAAGTCTATGCTGGATGAGGAGTTTCCTGGGCTATGGATTGTCCGCGGAGGGCCTGTGGCGTGGCACGCGCGCTCGCCAGGTCTTACACCTCTGGACTTTTATCTGTGAGGGGAAATGAAGCGCCGGGTGTATGCCACTGGGTTCCATAATACGTCGGAACTCAAAAGGCGGATTCGCAGTGCGTTTAGAGACCTGAAAAATGAAACTGTTGAGCACTTTTTAAAATTTTTGAAAGAAAAACATGTTTCTTTATTTTAAATTCAGATAAACATTTTTATAATTAAGTCAACTACCTATGGTTTTAGTGACAGCGGTGTTTACCCTTACAGCCTGTATTAAAAAGTATCCGCTAGAACTAATCTTGGTGCGAAATGGTACCATCAACTGGTTTAATGGCGTATACGGTTAAAAGATCAAATGAGCTTAAGTTTCGCTTAATTGGCTCGTATCGCTTACCTCGACAGACTTGTGCTGCGCGTGTTGCTTGAGCATCGATATCTGGTCGCTCAGTCGCTCGCCGCATCGCTTGTACCGCTCGAGCTCGGCCAGCAGTTCCCGCTCGGCCGGAGTTGCTGATGCTGATGCACGGATGTTACGGATTACTGCTGAACATCTGTAACGTTAAATAAAAAGTAAATTAGAGAACTGCCTCGTTGGTCGCAGGCGCGACTACTGAGCTCGAGGTCCTGGGTTCGATTCCCGAGCAATATGTATTTATTTATGTACACACAGAAAACTTGACAGGACATTACATTAATTAAGAAATTAGAGATTACTGTTATTGCACGTTAAGCCGTTGGTCCCGGCTGTCATTTGTAGATCTTTGACAGTTGTTACAGGTAGTCAATGGCCCAAAAAGTCTGACAACTAGTCTTACCAAGTAGTATCGTATTACCCATTACTAACTATGTTGTGGAGGTCAGATAGTCAGGTTAGACTGGAAGCCTGCCCTTTTCCCAACTATGTTGCGGTCGGCTTCCTGTCTAACCGGATGCAGCTGAATACCAGTATTTTACATGGAGCGACTGCCTATCTGATCTCTACGACTCAATGAGTACTGGGTAATACGATACCCTTTGGTAAGACTGGTTGTTAGATTTTCTGGCCACTGACTACCTTAAAAATAAAATAGAAACATCAACCAACACGGCTTATCTTGCTTTCCGAGACACGCAGGAAACTCTGTATACAACTACTCTGCAATGGGGTAAATTACATGCTGGTATTGCTAAAGAAGGTAAATAATAAATAAACAAAGAAAATTCACCTGTATTTGAGATCATCCTGATGTTTTTCAGCTAACATACACTTTTCTTTGAGGACCGTAGAATCGAGTTGAACGTCGTCTATCTCTTTCTGAAAATAACATAAATAATGTACAGTAGTTAATAATAATAAATTATAATAACTTAAAAAAAGCTCCTCGTACCCCGCAGTACGCCTTGCTCAGCCTGCACACATTTTAAGTTATTGTATGGAGTGCCCACTCGCGTAGCATACCAGACCTCCTGGTGGCCTACCATCACGTCTTAAAGCAGGGGGCCTAAAATGGCCACTTTATCAGAATCATAATACGAATCACGTTAAAAATTTAAAACTCTTAAAATGGACTTTGTATTCATAACCTTATAGACCATTTTAAGAATTTTAAATTTTTAACGTGATTCATATTATGATTCTGATAAAGCTTTCATTTTAGGCCCCCAGGAGTGAACCCCCATCCCCCCAGGGATGCTAGCGAAGGAGGCGGTGGAACGTGAGAGGGAGAGTACCTCACGTCCCAGCCGCCGCGGGAGACGCACCGGGCGTCGGCGCCGGCCACCGTAGGCGCGGGCCTGTGGACGGTGAGCTATGGGCTAGCTCGCCGTCCGTCCGTCTTATGACGACAGGCCGTGTCGACGGCGCGAGAGTGCTCCACGCGCGCCTCAAAGAGACGACGCCTGCCAGGGTTGCGGGACTGTTCGAAAGAGATACCGCGGCCCTGGAACGCAAAGGGCAGAGGAAGGAACATGGATGGGTTTTAGTCAATAAAAGTCTGACACTCCCTCCTGCTCAGCCCAGAGCGGGAGGGGTTATTTGATAATTTCCCATAGCTAAAAAAAAAAATAAGCATAATGACTTGTGGGAGTACTGTAGTTGCCCATTTCAAAGCGTAGATCTCTATGGAGAAGAATGGACAAGAAACTCCATGGACACTCTTTTAAATAAACACTGTTACAAGATTTTGGTTACATCATTAATGTTGAGATTACACACATAATTATGTCAAAACGATGAAAAAAAGCATAACGTGCATTGAATACAGTCTGTATTACAATAGTACATTATGGTACAAGTATGTAATGTTGATGATTACCGCTGAGGCGCCATTGAGAGCCGAGCCGTTAGATGAGGATCTTAAGAGAGCCGAAGACGGTGATCATCAATACACACGTGTATCTTACGTTTTTCGACACACTTGTGAAGAAAATAATACTAAAAATCTTTGTCTTCATAACTAGTACCTGTAGACATTTTAATTAATAAATAATTAACTATAATTTCAACAGTGAAAACTAGTTGTGAAATATTTTTCAACACACTTGCTCATAAAATTATTTATAGGGTTTTTTAATTTTATTTTTTGTTGTTTATACTTGTGCAAAAAAAAAAAAACATCTCGATTATTGTATCCCTCGCTCCGCTCAGGATTCTACTCTAGAATTCCTTGCTACGCTCAGGATTCTACTCTAGAATTCATTGCTACGCTCAGGATTCTACTCTAGAATCCTTCGCTGCTTTCGGGATACAACTTAGTCCCTCGAATTAAATTCCCTTTTTTTCAGTTGTTGTATAATATAGTATTGTATATAGTGGTATCCAGCTGCACTGGTGGCTGACCTGCAGGTCCCGCAGCCAGGCGCGGTGCTGCGCGCTGAGCTGGCGCAGCGCGTGCAGCTTGCGCGCGCCGGCGTCGCAGGCGCGCTGCTGGCGCCACACGTACTCGCCGCGCAGCTTCAGCGTCGCGCAGCTCACGAACTGGGACATTTACAACTACGAGTAATAACCTATTTCCTAATAAAATCTTAAGAAAACTAAAATTTCTATTAAACAGAAACAAAAAAATGCTAGCAATAGAGTATAGCGCCTTAAAGTGATCACATATTATTATATATGACGTCGTATGAAGTTATGGTAGCCCTGTTTGTAAACAGAAAAATGACAAAAATCTATCACATCCAGTAATTTCTCTGTTAGCTATTTTGTCTCACTAGCTTATGCCTGTTCCTTCGCCGGCGTTCGAAGTTCGGTAATTGTCATACGTGATCTAATTAACGGAATAAAAACTGTTATATATTGTTACTTAATGTGTCAATCCAGGTTATAAACTATTTGTTAGCCAAATTTCATCCAAACCCGTTCAAAAGTTTTTGCGTGAAAGTATACATTATTTATAATAATAATTAGACTTAGAGCTAATAATATTCTTGAAGGTTAGTATATTTTACGTTACCTCTAAGCACTCCTTAGGACTAGGCTCCGCTTTCTTGCTGATTTGTAGAATGGGCTGAGAGACATCTCTGGTAAGAATCTCTTGTACGATCGACGTAAAGGTCAATTTCTGTCTCTGGAAGTATAATAAAAATACATCACATAAAACATGAAGTCTGTATTTCCCAAAAGCAGAACTTATATTTAATCCACATTCGCCAGTTACGCCTTAGTCGCATGTAAAAGGGGCCTAGCCTTTTTTTGGTAGCCTTATACAGGGTGTAATAGCCATTATGTATATCAGGCCAAGATAAATCTGATCACCTTACGGACTATTTTTGCTTGCAGCACCCGGTCGCTATAGAAGCGCTAAGTTCAAAATTTTCTCTTCCTTGTTCCTTTTTTGTGTTATTAAGTCAAAAAAGAGTGGTCAAACATCTGTGATCTATACAGAATTTTTGTAAAACAAAAGATAATGTAAAAAAGGCCGCATTTTTTTTTGTTTTACTAGTATTGGTCCGCACTGTCTTTGTGCTGACCAATAGTAGTAAGGGTGGTGAACATATGTGGATATCGTGTGCACGGGATTTTGTTTTAAAAGTGAGTAGATTCATCTTGGAGTGATGGTACATCAAACTTAGTGACTTAACGCAAAAATGATTGATGGGCCAAAAATTATTCTAATTTTGTTGGGCCAAAACTTCGCCACATCCTCGGCGTGGCGCTAGCTGCGCAGAGGTCACTTGGATTGCTAATTTTTGGGTACAGAAGACACGGTAGGAGACTAGAGGAATCAAAGCCTTCTGTGATAAGCAACCACCCAAGTACATCATCAAGCCATGTATGTCATGTAAGTGAATAGGCAGTGTATTATGTCGATTAATTTTAATAACTCTGTTCACTGTTCTTTTTTTTTATGGTAAGGGGAAATATGTAGTATATGTAGGTAGGTTCATATATTATGTTATGCATTTGAAGGTACTATAAAATAAATCAGTGTTCAACGACATTCGTGTGTTTCAGTATATGTACATACCTCTTTTAGTATATTGTTGATGTCATCTTGTTCTAGCGTCGGGTTCTTTAGCTGCAGTTCCTTGTATAGTTGTTCTTCTAAGTCGAATGGCTCCAATGTTCTATGGGGTAAGCGAATTGTTATTTATTTTGCTCTCTATGCAGTTATTCATATTACTAGCATATTTGAACAAAGAAATAAAGAAAGAAAAAGTATTTATTGGCCTTCACAAGGCAAAAACACGAAAAAAAAATGGTCACATTAACAGTGCTCGTGGTAGGGCCCAAAGTGATGCCAGGGTCAGATACGAATAAGAATTTAAAAAAAAAGTGTACAACGAATACACAAATATAAATATGTGAAGTATAACCACACTGTTTGTCTATCTGTGCCATGAGTGTCACTCACTGACGAAGACAGACGCTGGCGCAGACATATTTGTTTATATGGAACATTATGCCAGCGAAGAAAAATCAAAACTATTGTTTTGATTTTTCTTCTATTGGTTTGATTATTATCAATACTGAAGAAAAAGGGCCCATGCTATTGAATTACAAGGGTTGTTAAACGGAACGAGAGAGGTCTGAATTAACCCCTGAGCGAAGCGAGGGAGTTAAAACTAGAATCCTATGTACCACTATTGTACATGAAGTTTAAATAAATAAATAAATAAATCCTGAGTGCAGTGAGGGAAGGAGATATTAAATAATTTTACTTACCTAGCAAGTAGATTGCACCCAGCACACAGCACCAACAGCTTCGGTAAGGGCGGTGAAGTGAGAGCTAGTCCTACAGGCGGCGACACATCGCTCCCGACGCCCGTGCACACGAGGTGACGCGCTATGCTGGAGCGGGAACACATCGCTGAGAGGACGGCTTCCATCTCCGCTGCGAACACGAAATATTGCTGTTAGCTAGCATCATCCCACAGCTGGGTAAAGGTTTCTCCGCATGACTCCCGGTTCTTTCGGTCCAGGTGTAATGTAGGTCACTGGTCGTTGGTCTTGTCCAGCTCGTCCCGCAATTTTTTCAGAGGTCTACCCCGATGCCTTCTGGCTGTATCAGGGCGCTACATGGTGGTTAGTTTGGCCCACAGCTCATTGGGTATACCCAATGAGCCAGACAAAGAACATTATTAATTTTAAAATGCTTTGACGTATCTCAGGACCCTGAGTTTCAGAGCCTTTGGGAGGCGTACCAGGGGTCGAAACCAACTCTCAGGGGATTTCCCTGTATGCGCTATGTTATGGTAGTGGACCCAAGGACAACCGGTTGGTGTATGACTATTACAGGTTGTGGAAACAGAGTCTTTTTTTTTAAATCTTCTTTATTTAAGGGATTTTTGTTCACAAATGCGACGATGTCAATCCCATCGCACTTTTACAATATTAAGTTACTTCCTAAAATAATTTAGCATAATAACAACATAACTCAAAGAACTTCTAATTTCTTATCTAATAAAAAAGAATATAATGTTTTTGCTGCTTCAGAGCTAGGGTTAGCTAAAATAGCATGGAACACTCCAACATCCATTACTGACAATTTCATCGCGTTGATAACCGCGTTTCTCTTAATAGTATATCGGACACATTCCACCAACACATGCTGTGCATCCTCTATCTTGCCACACACCTCACGGTGAGGAGAGTCAGATTTTTGGCTCAAGATAAGCAAAGTTGTTTCGTGGAATATGTCCTGACCGCAAACGATGCGCAGCAACAATTTGGCATCGATTCAGGGAAACAGAGTTACCGGGCTATGAGTTTGGGTCGCTAAAGTTGACTGGTGAATGCACTATGGGAGGCCAATGCCTGACCAATGTTCTACGTAAGTTATTGCAGGTGGGTGTAAACCATCAACCGTCATCCTTACACATTTTGTGGGCTCGGTTTGAGGAAGCTTTGAGGATCTGTGTAACTAGTCTCCACCTCACTCGGGCAGCGATTGCATGTACGCTTATAGTTTTTCATCTACTTACTGATAATTTGGTGGTTTTGCTGAAATACCGAAAACTCAAAACAAATAATAAACATGGTAAATATCCCTTTTTAAAGTGGTAATGAAAGGGGGTGACTTGCACACTGAATATGCAAGACTGGCCCCGAAAATAACGATGAAATTAAATAAAAAACTGTTTCTTACTCTCATCGGCTAGCGCATAGTCCACTAGATGTCCAAGCATAGGCAGAGTGATCGCATGTACGCCGCCTGCGTGCACGCATGCATACGTGTTGTTTGTGCACTGAAAACCGTAGTTAAAGAAATATCAACTTTACAGTCATGTGCCTATTAAATTGATTTCAGAATGCTTAGTTTGGATCACTTCGCGTCACTTGTAACCAGACTGTATATACTGTTCAGCAAAGTTTAAGGTAGTTTATATTAATGTTGCAGTGCAAATTAAACTGTATTTGTAGACATTAAAGTTAGTTTTAGAAAATTACGTAACATACTCGTATTCCAACTTACCGGATAAAGATGTACTGGATAAGAATACTGCAGATCATCGTCTGGGTTGAGAACGATGTTCAGTTCCACAGCTTCGACCACGTAGAGGGCGTGAGTGTCGCCGTCTTCCTTCTCTGATGGCTGTAAGCAGAAAAAAGTAATTTATGTAATTATTATAAAAATATTACTACCCTTTTTGAATCGAATTTTGTTACATTTCAATTTCAAAGGTTTTAATTTTTTTGCACGGATCTCTAATTAATTTTCTAAAATAAAAGTAGCCAAAGTTAGACATTATAACATCAGCTATCTGTTAGTAAAAGTCTCGTCAAAATCGGTCCAGCCGTTTCGGAGATTAGCCGGAACAAATAGACAGACAGACAAAAACTGAAAAAAAATGTGTTTTTGTTATAAGTGCCGTATATATTTTTAACCGACTTCCAAAAGGATAGAATATTGAAACTAAAAAAGGAAAAATAAAAAAACTTTTCAAAAACGTTTTTTTCATAACATGCATTCAGTAAAAAGCTGTTATTTTGTTATTACAAACAAACATTTCAATTTTATTTATATATTATATATTCTAAAGATATAGATAAACATTATTATCAAGCCTTTATTCCTGAAGGATGGCCCTAGGTATATGATGTATTACATTCACATATCCATATTCTGGGCTGCAATGGAGAAATTCCATAATAATGTTTCCAATATTGTGGGCATAAAAAGATACATGGTTAGGAGAGCAGATAGTTTCTACTTACATTAGGCAGCAAAAGACAATGGTACAGCTCCGCGGAGCAGGTAGCTACCACCACCAGGGGAGGAGTGTCCCCTCCCCCTAGAGCGGTGATGGCACACGACTCTGAGCCGTAGTTGTCGTCAGCAGGAGGGTACATTGCTAGTGGGCCTGATAGCTTTGGTGCGAGAGGGCTGAAATGAAGAAATAATTTCGTATTCAATGGGGCGGCAATTTGACACGATCGAAGAGAGATCGGGAAATGCGTAACGTGCTTTCCGAGGCATGGTCATGATCATTCTGCCAATTCCTAAATTCCGCTCTGCTACAGAGAAAAAAAACAATAACAATTTGCCGATTCGGTAATCGAATCCTGGATCCCGCGCTCAAACATTGCGCTTGCGACCACGAGACCAAGGGTGAAGATTGAACGTAAGTTACGCGTCACATAAAGTCAAAACAAAAGATTGCGATGTCGCAACACAAAACCTTTGTCCTTTAGTGACTCGATAATATTTTAATTAAGTGCGATATGTTTAGCAAATAATAAATGAGTTAAAAAAATAGCTTACCTCTTTCGTTCTAGCTCACACTGCATCATATAAACATCTCCATTCCCCCTCAAGATCAGCAGGGTCTCGGAGTCCGGTATAGGCGTGAAGTCGACCGCAGTGTCCCCCAAACTGTCCAGAATGTTCCTGCCGGCAAGCTGGCCGGAAGGCTTGATGCCGATGGACAGGATCTGCACCAGTTTGGGACCTTTTTTCAAGGCTATGTTGTAGAGCCTGAAATGGGATGGAGTATCTATTTAGTGAAATGGGACAGAAAGTGTTGGAGTCATAATTACACAAGCATGATGAACAACAGTATCTATTTTTGCAATATAGTAACGATGGGTATATTTCTTCAAAGTTTAACCAGCAGTGTCAGGTTTTGGAGACCTCAAAAGAATGGGCCGAAAGCGTAAGTATGTACATAAGAATAATTTACAAAATACAAGCTGTAACTAAGGCCAAGATCTACAAACGATACTTATAGGTACTCCGTGTCACAGCCACACAACTGTCAAACTAAAATTGCAAGATAGTCGACATGACCGATTCAAAACACGAGGAAGTAACGTTTGTAGATCTCGGCTTGAAAATTCTATAAGAAACAGTGATACAATAAGTATGATCTTCCATCAATACTGCTGTATTTTACAAATCATCAATTTAGCTTGCACTGACAAGTTAAGTTACACATGTTGAAAGATAGCTTGAGTTATCTTACCTGATAGTGTTATCAGATCCCAGCACTAAGACATGTGAAAGTGACCCTGGATGCCAGTGTACCCGCCGCACTTCACCCTGGCAGTACAGGAACCGTTCGTCCAGGGAGTAACTCCTGCAAAGAAAACAATGTTGATTATAGTACAGGTGAAGCAATGAAGTACATTTTGATGGCCGAAAACACATTGAGCTATTTTATGGTGAGATATAAAGTCGAAACTTCAAATTAACATAACTGATTTTGGCAGAGTCAAAAAGAGCTTTATTTCCATGAATAAAACCGAAAAAGATATCATTCGTATCGTTTCAGTTCAGAGGGGTTACCATGACGTCTTGAAGTAGTACGAGTATTGTTTTAATGTCACTCTAATGTGGGGAGGAGACGGAGCTACAGAGGACGTCTAGCGCCATCTTTCCCACTCAGGAATAAGATTTAAACAATACTGCTTTAAGACGTCATGGTATTTTATTATAATTGGCTTATTAATTGTAATTACATCTCTCAATAGACACCTGTTTATATTTTATATTATAGCTATTAGTTTCTCTAAGAAAATACCTGCATTAATATTATAAGTACTAAAGTAGTTTACTAAGAAATGTTATATAATTTACAAATGTTTCCTCTCTCCTAAGTCACTTATTTTGCTGTGCCCGACAACCCCATATGATCTAATTATAAGTTTACCACCTAAGAAACCTACATGTGGAATGCAATAAAAGTATTGAGTAGTGGTTGGCCACCTGATGACACGGTTCTACCGCACCGAAACATATGCACCAAACGTGATGTGCTTAAAGCGATAAGTATAATCACTCGCTAAGTTTACGCTTTGTTTTGTTTCCGAAGAAAGAAAATAAAGAAAGAAATAATACATATTTATTTGGCACATACCACAAGTGCACACACCAAATAATAAATTAAAAAGCTAAAATATAAACAGAAAAAAGACAATATTTTGTGTGTCACGGCTGCGCTAAACAGGCCCAGTTCAGCAAACTGCCGGGCAGCTAATGCTAGTGTTATTTGCTAAAAGTAACCGAAATAGCATCCAATTCAAATTTTCTGTATTGCTTATAAAGAAATGCGTTAACCCAGTTATCTACCCTGTAAAAACAAAGCCGATAAAATCGTCCGAAAAAAATCCGGTAACATCCATTACATCTATGATAAATAAGCGGTAAGACCGCGGTGCCCTCACGTGGGCCTTCTAATAATTTGATTATTCGCCGGCCATTTTGTTTTTTCTCCTCATTTTTGGCGGGAACGCGGTCTGGATTAATCGTGCGTTTAGAACTCGCCTTCTTGTCGGATTTACTTGTTTAATATTAAAATGGGGTCTGTGATTCGGAACTGTAGGTAAGGCGAAATGAGCCACATTTTGTGGTTAGACTTATGTAGTACTTTTTTTGTGGTTCGGACCATATTAAAAGTTGATAAGGCTTGATTGAAATTGTAGGTACTGCGCAGTAGGTGTCGATAGTGGCGAAATGCTAGGAAAGGAAACTGTCTGAGCTTCTTCGTGTCGCTGGCACGACAATTTTTATATTTTGTTAGCCAAGAACTTCGCCACTTCCACCGCGTCGTCGATGGCAGTGCGGAGGTCACATGGACTGCATGTTTTGGGGCTCAGAGGGCCGGATAGGAGGTGGAGTATAGTTTGCGTCACAGATCCACAATCACACCCCGCTGCTGCTTCTTTGAGGTAGCCCCACTTAACGAGTTTGGAGTTACATCTTCCCACTTGATTCCGGAGACGGTTCAAGGACTTTCAGGTAGACCACGGTAGGTTAGACCCTGCAGGAAGATGCTCTTTTGGTGGTAAGAAGTGTCCTTACATTGGGCGTCGGCCGGGTTTTCTGATAGGGATGTTGCGGTTTTTAAAAACTGTGCCTGCTTTTAAGCCGTTGCTTTGGTAGTTGGGCGCCGTATAGTGGGTGTCTCACTGACAGAGCTATGAACCGCTAACAATAGGGATAACACTTTTTCCATTCATAAATCTTCTGTTTATAGTGTAGCGCTCTGTAGATCCGAAATGTTCTAGTACTACTATTTGTCTATAGTTTCTTAAAAGTAGAGAAGACACCAAAGACGCTGGCACGTCAGCCACTTCGTACGCGGCCAGTTGTCATGTCGAAGGCTTTGGTGAGATCGTAGCTGGTTGTTTAGCAATAGTGCTTGGACCCTGAAAACCGAATCAGCATCACACTGCACACAACATTTTTTGCAAAACTACACAAAAATTATCAAATTGGTTTCTGTTTAGCTACTGTTTTCTTTAACGCTTATTAACCATTCATAAATTCTTCTAATTTAAATATAGTATTCGTCTCTTCAGTCCGGAAAACTACGATCACTTCCCGATTAGTTAAAGGCAGGATATCCTACACAAAAGCCCAGTACTTGAAAAAGCGCTAACGTTCACAATTACAAGTGTATCAATAGGCCCCGCCACTGGGGCACAGCACGGCGCATGCTACACGTCCAATTTGACGTTAATCCCATTGTCGGCCACTTTCGGGATTCAGTTACAGCAGCCATTGTGTACGATTTTGTATTCATTGGTGGCTGGAGTTCTAGCGGTATTTTAGATGTTTGGTTAATACTCGTACTACCAGTTGGTGCTAGGAGTACTTAGTAATACTATCATAATCAGCCTATAATGTTTCCAGTGTTAATTATGATGCAAAATACAAAACGCACTTAAAGCGGTCTCTCCGGACACATAGCAGCGTAGCTAAACCAAAAAAAAAAACAGATGTAAAGGATTATGTTAGAGAGACACTGGCTAAAAAATACACAACAGAAGGTGTTCCCACTGCTGGCACACAGGTTTCCTCTATATGAGAGGGAGTGGAATGCACCACGCCAGCCCAGTGCGGGTTGGTAGATGTCATGTCAATTTGAATTTGAATGTTTGGTTTCAAGACATGCTGGTTTCCTCACGATGATTTTTTTGACCGTTTTGAGGGCAGTCATGATAAAATAGATACTCTATCGTGAGTTCTAAATTCTCCCCGTGGTTGAGGGGCAATAACTTATATATGTTGCAGGAAAGTGGTTTCCACATTTTACGATGAAAATAATCGTACAAGGTTGGAATTGGTTCCTTTCCATCACAATGTTCGGTTCGTGCAGGTATTGGAAAACGCAGTGGTAACATTGTAATGTTGACTGTGCTTGGGTGTATTTTCTACTGAAGCTCTTGCATCACTAAACATGAGAGTAAATGAATCCTGAATAAAACAGTTCAGCTGGATACACATGAATATAGAACGAATACAATAAAATAGAACCTAAAGAAACCCGTCGCTGGTCAGCTACCAAAAGATAAATCAAACAATTTTTACATACCAAAGAAAAGGGTAACCATTAGGCGGTCAACTAAAAAAAATACACATACAGTGAAACGTAAAAATTACAAATGGGATGACATTAGAACAAACGGGGTATCCGACCCGTTCCGTAGTGTCTCCGGAACAAAAACCGATAAAAAACGGCGAAAAGGATCCGATCCGGTAAAAAATAAGAATCAGACAAAGCGGCCGGACGGCCGGTAACCTCTATACGTGTCCAGTTTTTTTACGAGCACCCCGCAGCCCTTTTGTCCTTCCGGGAGGCCTTTTTTTAAATAGATCAGGGGCTGGCAAGTAAAGACCGCGGCCGACGTCCACCCTGAAATATTATTGTGGATTTTTCTGCTTGGCATTCATAAATATTTCCCAGCGAGAGGCGCACAACCCCCTCCGTCTACCCACTGTAGGGGATTTACTCGAATCGGCGTAGAATTATAAATTCGGTTAATAAAATATGATACGATAAAGCCGCTTTTTTCTCTGGCGGACCTCTATTATATTATGTTTAATTTAAATATGAATAATTAAATTTAAAAAGGAAATCTCGGGGCTAATGAAATTTTTGTTTTCGAGATAATGAATTGAAAACACCGAGTGTCGCTCGCTCAGAGCTGTGTTATTCTTTTCTCGCTCATTCGGATTCATCCTTCGTAGTCTAAAAACGCCTGGAAAATATAATATTTTTTAAATGTATTAATTATGAATACGAATTATATTTTTTCCATGTTTATCTGACCCTTTATACTATCCTGGGATCCTACACGAGCGAATTGTGTTTTTTAAGGCCTACAGAGTAATTAGAATTAATTATTTTTTTATAACGCGCGGTGGAATTAGGAAATTTCGGTATTTTCAGTGCCTAGTTAAAGTTAGGGCCCGTTATGTGAACAATGAACTACTTTCGTAACGGCCTCATCGCTCGTAATGGCTGTGGAACAGGCAGTCACAACATAATCACACTTTTAATATTCTACACCCATACAAATTGCCGGACACAAGTAAAAAGTATTAAAAGAGAGTGCGGTCGAGACATGGCTCCCGAAAACCTCGAACAACGCCTTTAATCAACACACACGCACGCGGCGATCAAACGGCCGAGAATTAAAAAAAAAAGCATCGATCCAGTCTGCCACAACCACAAGGGATTAAAATCGTAACGAACGTATAAAAATATTCAAATACAATACTAACAAATTGATACAAACACTCATTAGGTGCGGATCGCGGAAGGCGCCCCCCCACCCCATCTGGGGGTTGCGGCCCCGCCGGCCGATCTCTACCGACATTACAATCCACATCCAACGTACAAATATTATCTAAAATTCCTTCTCATTTATAATCCTTTTGTGTCCTCAGCGCGATGTCCTCCGTCAAATCCCCCCACTCCCCACAGGGGTCGGGTGGGGGTATTTTTATATTTTTAATCGCGTTGGGCATTATCCAAATGGACATTGGCGGGTGCGCCGACTGCCGGTGCCGTCTAGATGATAAATTCTCCTTTCGTTCGACACCGGGCGCAATGTTTTGTTTTGTCCCTTCAGTAATGTCTCCTTTATTGGTATCGGAGTGAAAAAAAAGTACCCTCATAGTCATTAATTACAGAAGATTTGTCTGTTGGTGACTGGCGAGTTCTTGGCGACTATTAAAAATACTCCGCCATCTGTGGCTTCTCGTTGGCTGATTTTTTCGGCGTCTCCGCAAATGAGGATTGATTGTGGCAATCGTTTGATGCAGATTCTTATTGAATACCATGACGGCTTGCTCCGTGATCGATGGTCTGCCTTTGTGACCACAATTAGGTTACAATTTTTGTGGAGCTGTATAGAGGGATGACAAATTGTGCCAGATCAAATTAGGGAGCCACATATTTATGAATTTTGCATAGACAGTTTATCGATATTTTTAAGGAAAAAATAAGATTCTGACGTCTGCAAAACTTTAGAGGAGTTTTTTCTGTAAGCTAGTGAGGATAGACGTAACGATAGAATCTAAATTTGTTTATAACATGGTTCCAAAATAACATAATTCTATATGGCACCCCTACATTTAATCAATGCTCAAACGCTAACAAATGATCAGCAAAAATTCGCCGAAAAACCAGCCAGCTACGGAATCGTGAACGTACATAAATTTGGGTGCCGTACAACCAGCTCCCACGACGGCCGGGTCCGAAGTTTCACACCATTAATTCTTGCGCGCAGTCCACTGCACTTTTTCCACCGTTCTTCAAAAACTCCCACCAAAAAAAAGAATCGCTTTTCTATATGCAAAACAGGGTACTGTGCTCAAACCACCGTTATAATACGGATCATCTATACAATATCAATTTCGTCTAATATATTGGGGTATTTTATGTTTTATTGGAGCCAGGATTTTGGTCCCATTAAACTTTTTTTCGAATTTTATGTCACGGAAGATATTGTTCTTCTTGTTTGGGCTTTTAAAATGGGGTGGGCTGTGGGCTTGTGTAATGTATTGTTTTTTGAGTTATGTTGTAAGTTATAGGAAAGTAAGCCGAGTGGTTTTGTTTAAAGTGGTATTTTGAATATTTGGAGCTCGATTTTGGAAATCATTATGATAAGATTTCTAGTTTGGTCACAATTTTGGACTGGACACGGAGATGGCCGATGGAGCAAGGCTTTGACCGAGTGGTGGCCAAACTTAGGCCAAAGAAACCAGGACCGTGATAAAGCTCGTTGAGTCGACGATATCGTCAAAATCGCAGGAAATACCTGGAAAGGATGCACAGAACCGGTAAATGGGGCAGAAGGAAGAGGAGGCCATCCACTGCTGGGTACAGGACCAGCAGTGGGTGGTTCTGGGCTGATATGATGATGATGATGGAATTCTGGATATCAGCTGCTGGGCGTTTTAAGACATCAGAAAGAATTAAATACCTATCAGATAGGTAGATCCTGAAGAGTTTGTACTGGATGTCCAGTCAGTCGTTGGTTATAGGCAACTACTGGACACAGGTTGCTCGCAATTTGTGACAATACACGGCATCAATTTAATTTGATCTTACTTCTTAGTCTAGTATATTAAATAAATAACTCTTAAACTTAAACGTAATTAGCTGCTAATTACACGGTGCAAATGAGGTAATGGTAAGCCCTTCGCTGAATAATATAGTCTATGTTAATGATGACGGCGGGCTCCTGAAATAATTGACGCAAATCGTGTTCATTATCAAAACTGATTGTGGAGTGTCGGTTCTTCTGTTTTGGACAAAAACTATGGAAATGTTCAGTTTTCAGAGGATTTGCTACGTTTTATTTATTTACGTATGTGCACATAAAATACTTATACAGATAAAAGAGCGCAAAGGTACCGTTTATTTCATTTTGAAATCTCTTTCAGCGTACCTGCGACAAGATAGTAAAACCAGAAACGTAGACAGTGTGTTAAAAATAAAAATTAAGCTTTCAGGAAGTTCAAGACGTTTTTCAGAAGGCTTACCCCTTGTTCCATGCATATCATGCGACGGACTAAGGCGTCGCTGCAGACCTCGCAGAATATGGCGGAGTTGAGTTGGATAAATACAACGATCAGTGGTTCACACTAGCCGTAGTTGGAAAGAACTGGGGTGCCATGGGGAGAGTTTTTGACCAGCACACTAACAGTAACTAACTTAAAAATACTGCAGAGTTTATAGTAACAAATGAAAAGCCTGCATTATAAATTTGCATGCTTTACTCTTGAATGATCAGTCATAGTTAGAAAGAACAGGGGTGCCATGGTGATAGGCCTTTGAGAAGCACACTAACAGTAACTAAAATAAAAAGACTACAGAGTTTGTATTTAATGAAAATCTTCATGCTTTTTTCTTGAATGATCCTACGCTCATCAATGGCGATAAAACGGTCAAAGAATCATACTTATACCGCATCTAAACCACACACAAAATTCGCAACTCAACCTCATCCCAATCACTCGATAAACTCTGTTTATCTGTTAAAACAAACAGTTGATTTGGAACACAGCGTACGTTTCCCAAACGTTAGCAAAAGCGATTCGGTGAGTGTGTCGTTTTCGCGTGTTTGGCAGAAAAACGCCGCGTCAAGTGTCGAACTGACGTGTGACGTAAAGTATTGGCTGCGAAAATGTTGGAATGAGTGGTTTTGATACTTGACAATTTAATTTAAAAGATTTATTTTTAAAGATTAATTTGAGGGACCTTTCAAACTGATAGTGTCACGGTCATCATTGTAACTTTTGGCAGCTCTTGAACGCGGATTAGATGTGCTGATCGCGTTCAATCCATTTGGTGAAATTACTTCATAGCAGTCATTTTTTCCGTTCTATTTGCATCTTTGATGGACTTGGGTGCACCAAAAAAGAGTTCTAAATAGAACTTCTTCTATCCATCTAAACTAACCCTTAGTTTAAAAATTGTGATAAATAAAAGACGGACACGATAATATAATTAGTTAAGAAAATACTAATAAAATTGAATAAATAATAAATATCGCTGGACATTACCCACAGCGCCATCTAGGTGCCACACTAAGCAACGAGGCTTGTGTCGTGGACACCAGATAGTTGATACTACTACATAGATACTTTTTGTTTGTAAATACATACTTATTATACATATAAACATCCATGACTCGGAAACAAATGTCCATGCTCATCACACAAACATTTGCTCCTACCGGGATTCGCACCCGGGACCCTAAGGACGTAAGGCAGCCTCACTACCGCTGCGCCATTCGGGTCGTCAACTGAATCTTGGGTTCCTATGTACATAATTACGTACTTGCTTATTTACCCCTTCATGTATGATTCGTGCTACTTGGACCTGTCATAAATTCATAATCTTTATCACTTGGTTGGCGAAAAACTTTACGTTAATATCCATGCGCAAAGTAACGTTATTTTTTTCCTAAACTTGGCAAAGAAACAGCATCAACAACACCTCGTCGCACTACATTATTATCGTGGCGAAACAACGATCACTTCGTCCCAGGCCAACGCTTCGCAATTTTTATTCAAGCTCCTTTTTTTGGCCACAAACCTCCTTTTTGCCCGCAACCGCGTCCGCGGTCGAAACTGTTTAATGATTTGAAAAACGTGTTCTATCAGCCTTTATTCGGAAACAACCGAAAAAAGGCGACAACAAAGGGTTCAGAGTGCAAATATAGACTCATCGGTAACCACTCTTCTTTCCCTGAACCCCTATAACACGCCAATTTCACCTTTATTCCCTTGACTTAAGAAGCACGTTAGATTTTTTAGCACGCAGATTTTTTTTGTTGAAGTGTAGGCACAGATCTCATCGGCAATTTATTATATTTTGTCCGTTGGTGAATTTACGATTATTTGAACGGCCGGTGGTCTGTGCGATTGGCTGTTTCTAACACCGATAATACGTGAATATATCGAGGAATGGTTGAACAAAAGGTTTTGTGTGTTATGGAAATGAAGCTCGATGAATTTTATTGAAAGGCAAATATAATAAATATTAATTATTGTTTTTATTTTGAAAGCATGTTTTATGTTCTAAACAATCGATCAACCTTACATTGAAAAGCCAGTGTAAGCTCGAACCATATTTTTATTTCGCCTTTTACTAATCAGGATTTTTGGATAGATACAAAATTATAAAAACCAAAACACTCTTTGCATTCAGTGACAATGGATTGGGATTTAAGAAAAGAGATATAATAGAAAGGGAGATGTTAAATTAATTACAACCTCTTTTTAGGGTGCTATAACCAATGGGTAAAAACGGAACTCAATTACTAAGACTCCACTGTCTGTCTACCACCAGGCTGTATCGCATGTACCGTGATAGCAAGACAGTTGACATTTTCACAGATGATGTATATCTGTTGCCGCTATAACAACAAGTACTAAAAACAGAATAAAATAAATATTTCAGGGGGCTTCCATACAAACGTGTTTTTCTTTTAAATATAATTCTAAGGAACCCTTCGTGCGCGAGTCCGATTCTTACTTGGCCGGTTTTTCTTAAACCTAACATTTTGTTACACATAAAGCAATTGGTCTCATATGCAAGTCAAACCTGGATCTATAATACGCACACGAAAGATAGAATTGAAAAATGCCAAAGAGCCATGGAGAGAAGCATTCTTAACGTGAAACTCAGGGTCAAAAAACGACACAGCGAAATAAGAGAAAGAACAAAAGTTATTGATGCATTAACCCACTGCAAGAAACTTAAGTGGAAGTGGGCTGGTCACATTGCACGTCAGGACAAAGAAAGATGGACTAGAAAAATTACTACATGGGCTGGCCCCCCTGGAAAAAGGAAAAGAGGTCGCCCCCAGGAAAGATGGGAAGACGAACTTATAAAATTGACAAACAACGACTGGATGAGAACAGCCCAAGATAACAAAAAGTGGAGAGAGATGGAGGAGGCCTATACTCGTCGAGAGGTCCTTAGTTAAAATCATGTTTATATTGTTTTATGTTTGTATAAAAAGTTCAAGTATTATTTCTAAGGAATTAAAGAGGCTTAAATAAAATAAATAAAGCAATTGGTTGTTCCTACAAATTCGATCAACGTTACTAGTAGTTAACACTGAACTCCGATCAACATTATTTACCAGTAGATAGCACTGATACCTACTATTTTTCTTAATAGTCATTAATGGAAAAAAATCTTCTTACAACCAAGTTTCTGAAACTTCCACAGTTGTTGGCACATTAACAATTCAGTTGTT
Organism: Eugnorisma glareosa; assembly: GCA_947578425.1. Lineage (NCBI taxonomy): Eukaryota > Metazoa > Arthropoda > Insecta > Lepidoptera > Noctuidae > Eugnorisma > Eugnorisma glareosa. The sequence continues at coordinate 2,335,403 of OX387974.1, read as the reverse complement.
TTCTAAACCATGCGATGAAAGAAATACTTTATGGGTACTCACCTTTAAATCTTAATAACATTAAATAAAAATATTTAACCCAATACGGCAGAGGTCAATATAACTCCGTCCGTAAAATTTACGATATATTTACATATGTGATAAAAAATCGTGTTCTACACGGGGTCGCCGGTTCAATTCCCGTGCTCGCTTTAATTAAACAAACCGAATATAATATACGGTGGCAATTTTATACGTGTGTGGTGGCCTAACGACACTTTATAGATGAGTTGTGAACACATACCATTTGTCGGCACATATTAATTTATTATTGTTCAAATTTATATGTGACGGGAGCAAGGGATATTTATGGTTTATAATAAATTTCGACATGCTCGCTTTTTGTTGTGGAAATTGACGGAGAAGAGGTGTGAGTATTTTGTTTTTCACACGTTTTATTTTGGTTTCTTCATGCAGTTATAACCATCAATTACCAAAGAAAACTTTAGAGAAATACATTATTTTCGACATAAGATATCACTGTATTTTATGCATTCATTTAAAAAAAAAACTCTCCTAGGGTAAAAAATAATTCATCTTGGAAGTTAAGAAACGATCAAGACTTGTTACACCACCTGTAAATTAAACAAAATCAACAACAATATTTTCATGTTTCAAGACACTATTTTAGCGTGATTCCCCATCGAGTTTCCAAAGTAACACCAACTAATGAATAGGGGAGTTTGAATAGAAAAATATAATGATTAATTTATGCTATTTTTGCGCGTGATGGTTAATATGCATGCGTTGTTCGGGCATGTCTCTGGGGCTTAAAACATGCTTTCTATTATTTATAACGTATTTAATGCTAGGGATCATCGTGCGTGAGCTATTTTTATCAATTATGCATGAGGACTGGACCATTTAAATGTGATGTCCCTTGTTATCTAAATGTTACGATCGATTTTTGTTATATTTTTGACCGTTTTCGGTGGTGGGTGACGCGTCGAAGTGCACTATCGGACTTAATAAGTCATGTTATTAAATCTTAGTAAGTCACCACCAAAGGACTTCTAAAATTGATGTCATCTTCTTCTAAAGTGTTCTAGGAGCTTTTAAAAACAGTTTCTTTTTCATGTGAATTGATTTCAGCTAAAAAAATAAATATTTTACAACTAGATTAGGTTGATGTTTTCTATCAGACTATTCATATCATCGACCCGTCCTAAATACAATACTCGTACAATACACTGACAAGTGTGGAACTCCTCTGCAGGATATGCTCCACCTCCTTTCTTGCCCATCCTGCACAGCCACCTGCTCCTTCCAGGTTCCAAAGCCAACGACAAAGCTGTGCAGGTGGCTATATACTGGTCGACGAAGAAGAGAAGACTAGTAAAAAGACTAGGCTACTAAAAAGGGTAAAATAAAAAAACTTTCTGCGAAAACAAAACCGACTTCTAAAAAAACACTAAAAAGTCTAAAATAACTTTACTTTCGGAAGTCGGTGGCAAAAAAGATACAAACAAAAACACCGACTTCCGAAGTAAAGTTATTTTAGACTTTTTAGTGTTTTTTTAGAAGTCGGTTTTGTTTTCGCAGAAAGTTTTTTTATTTTACCCTTTTTAGTTGTAGTATACCACACAAATTCTTGTCATGAATTAGTTTTTATATTGTAACTAGAAGTTAGTTAAAGTACTCGTCAAGACGAATCATACGAGCCCAAACTCGATGAGGTTTTGTGGTTTTATAACGGTGTTCCTATGGCCACCGTCCAGCTCCATAATCAGACATTGGATACCATTTAGGACCAAAGTACTCGTCAAGACGAATCATACGAGCCCAAACTCGATGGGATTGTGTCATTTTATTACGGACTACCTGTGACCACCTTCCAGCTCCATCGCCAGACCCTGGGTACCATCTAGAGACAAAGTACTCGACAAGATGATTTATACGAGCCCAAACTCGATGGGGTTATGTCGTTTTAATGGAGTTCCTATGGCCACCTTCCAGCTCCATCATCAGACCCTGGTTACCATTTAGGACCACAATACTTGTCAAGACAAATCAAACGAGTCCAAACTCGACGGCGTTGCGTCGTTTTATTACAGAGTTCGTATGGCCATCTTCCAGCTCCATCATCAGATCAGCTTTATGTCATCATAATATTGCATTGTCTCGCGATATACACATGCGTGCAAAATTTCAGCTTAATCAGAAATCGGGAAGTGTGTCAAATTTAACTAGCAAGTATCACGCGACGTCGCGTGATGTACATCAGAGCGCACGCGACGTCGCGTGATGTGACAGTTAACATGAGGAAAACAACCAAATTCCTAAACCGATTTTGATGAAATTTCTATGGGACCAATGGGGAAGCATATCCTTTCAGATGAAAAAAGAATTTTTCAAATCGGTTTACAAATGACGGAGTTCTGCGGTAACAAATATAAAAAAAATAAAATACAACCGAATTGAGAACCTCCTCCTTTTTGAAGAAAGTCGGTTAAAAATAAACTCACGAGTACTCATATCATGTTCTCACTTCTGAAAAAATCAAGTAATACTGATCATTTACTAAAAAAAAGAGATGATAATTAGTTACTTCCGAAATTGGCACACAATCATTTCAAATGTAGCTGTAAGAAATAAAATCTTTGTCTGTAAGGATTGGTAAACGAAGCTTTCTCCACCATTTGCCTACGTTTTGGGCAAAGAACTGTTTCCGTAGTCGTTGACAGTTACGAGTACGTCATGTAGTACTCAAGTTCCAAAGCGACATGTTTCATTTCTTCCGAAAAGCTCCTATCTCTTCAGAAGATTAGAAAATGCACGTACACGATGTAAAATATTCCACGTTGGACAGGCTTGAGTTGTCCTGTCAGGTACCTGACACTGTTTGTCAAGCTTGAAGTATGGTTGCCAAGCAAACGCCCCACTGACGAATAAGAAGCTTTGCTAAAGGATTGCTGAAGGTACAACGTAACAAAACAACACAGAGGTGTTAAAAGATCTTGAAAGACACGGACGAACTGAAGTGTTTTGTTTTTTAGAGTGTTTCATGAAGTTTATGAGAAATTCGCTTATTACCTTCTCTTCTATCTCTATGATATCATCAAGTTAATAACGTAGTGAAAATACGGACTTTTTATGAACAGGAACGTTACAGTCGAAAGAAACGATGGACGGACTGTGTGGAGGATGATATGGCTAGAAAGGAGGTGACTGCCGAGATGACGAGTATTAGAGAAAGATGGAAGAAGAAGACATGCTGCGCAGGCCCCAAATAAATTGGGATAGGGGCAGGAGAATGATGATGTTGATGATCATGAACGTTACAGTCGAAGTGTTAGGTTAACAGATTCTACAGTTTCCATTGTAATACGGCTCTGTAGGAAGGAGCAGATCAATCAGATCATTTAGCAGACACCAGGTGGCCTACAATGATGTCCTTAAAGCAAGAGTAATTCCAGTGTGGGAAAGAGATGGCGCATAGTAACCCCCCAGATATAGGACAAACGCTGTCTAAATTACTTACAGTAAGCCTGGACGTTATTATGGCACTTCAAGTCAAAGAATGAGCTTGTTACGAAGGTACGAAATTCACTACGAACTGCTACTGTTTTCTACAACTCATACATACGAACAGTAACTCAGACCTTTTTCCTATGATGGCAGCCAGATACCACAGAACCCCACCTGCTACGATCCGTACATACTCCTTTTACCTCGTCCACGTTCATACATCTGGTCATACACGCACGCTGGTTGCTAGTACTCCGCACCTGACCTAACTGAAGAACCTCACCAATAAGGACAGTATATGTCCTTTTGGGGCAACCCCGCTTTTCTACAACTAGGTGTGGCAATTAACGGCAGCGTAGGGAACAACATAACAGTAAATTCCTTAGAACCTTTAATTTTCTTTCACGAAGAACCATCAATACACGAACAGGTAAACAGCATCAAGTCCATCCACGGGCACCGGTAATCAACGCACCGAACGAAATGATCACAATAAAATATTTGGGGTGAAAATGGCTTTCACCAACCGAACCCCGACTTTTCACCTTACGCCGGAAACAACAAACATTTTTCGCGAGGAGCGCCGTGGATGTTGGAAATATGGATGGGATAGCGCTTCGGTTATTTTATTGTGAAGTGATCACACCCGATGAATAAGTAAAAATAACGTCTGTTACAACTATTCAATAATAAGTAGAATTTGCTTGCTTGCTTACTCGGAGCCTGGATGTGTAGCCGGTTGATGACAATACGCTTGCCCTTAATACATGGGACTTAAAGATAACCGGTGAAATGTGGGTGTACTATTAGGTACACCTCTACAGGCGTCATGTTATGTAATTTGCATACTGAAATAATACCACCGAGCACAAAGCCAGATTCCGGGCTGATCCAGAGAAATTATAGACTGAAAAAACTCAGTAACACTTGGTCAGAACTGGGAAATTGACTCAAGATCCTCGTCCTCAGCTGTAGCGCTTCTGACCACAAGACGACCGAGGCAGTCAACCATATACTTATGGTAACACATAATATAACGCCTGTAATCACCGAAGGGTTAGAGGTGTACAGTCACGAGCACCAAATAAGTATAGACTTTGCCAACTTTAAAAGCAATTTTCGCGAGAAATAATCATTGTAACTTGGAGGAAGAGAAGAGGTTGAATGTTGATATGAAAGAGATCCTAATCTCTTTCTTATCAACATTCGTAACAACATGAAATTTTAATGAGAACAGTAGGAGAAAAACACTTTTAAAAGTTGTTAAGTGTTTGTTGGTGCTCTATATCTAATAGGACACCCACATTTCGCCAGTTCTGTTTAAGCCCCATGTAATTGGGGGCGATCCTATCAGTTAGTCGAATCTTAGGAATAGAACAGCATAAAGAGAATGTTCTATGTGGACTTTGATGGAGTTACTAAAAATAAATAAAATATCCGTCGTTTGGCTTTTCCAGTGTACGCATATCCGTGAAAACCTTTTAATAATTAAATGTATAGCGATGTGGGAGTCCGGTGTTTCACGTAAATCGTCGATCCGGGATAATACTGATCAATATTAACGATCGTCGAACACTTCGTGCGTTTCCGCCGCGGTTCGGCCGCGTTCGCAAATTGAATTAGTTATGCCCTCTGATTGGCCCCGTGTTTTATTCGTCACTGATTGCGTGTACGTTGATGACGTAATAAGTTCGTTCGTTGTTTGAAATTGGGTGTTGATTGGTAAAGATCGGTTGTGTATATTTGGGGATACAGTTTGTTTGGAAATTAGCTATAATCAAATGAGTGAGGGGGAATACAATCAATTTGAATAAAAAATACTTTAGCATTTGAATAATCTTTCTAGGTCATGTTTTTTTGATCAACCTAAACTTTCAGACTTCAAATCGATAATATGAAGAACTTATTATTTTTAACAAAAGCTCTTCAAGACTAAAATATTTAAAGTGTTGCTTTGTTTGACATGCCAAACCACCACACCACACTACTTTTTCATACGAAAAAAAGCCGCAGTCTGTTTGATTGACTCAAAAACGGTTTTTACAAATAAATTAGTTCATCTATGAAGTCAACATAATCTGATTTCTCATTCTAATTCTAATGTTTCATTCTAATAAAAGACTCATGATAAGCGAGACAGGAGATACTCAACTCTTTACAACATGTCTATCTATAAAAGATTACTACATTAATGCCTCCAAAGACCAAATTCCCATACACGGACCCGCCCACCCAAGACCGTATTAACTAAAAACGCGAAAAACGTCGCACACGATTATAATACTAGAGGGGGGTCAACTATCTGCCTTTTGAATTCACCCTAAATCGCGTTCATACGAACTGAGAGCTTAAAACTAATACATCTGGGTGGCGTGTGACTGGAGTGGTGGGGGGGAGGTCTGAGGGTGGCATGTAGAGATGGGGAGGGGGGGGGGGAGGTCGGTGTTAATTATTCACATTTTAATTTACGAAGCCCGGTACTGGCCAGTCGCAACGGGGAAAAATGTCTTGCGATCATTCGACAGTTGTATGGAGTATGTGGAGCTGTGGAGTGATGTTATGAAAGAATTTTGTATGGTGATTAGTGTTTTTGATGTTAATGCTGATGGTGATTATAGAAAAGACAAAGAAGCTGATAGTATGGTAGATGTAGGTCTTATGAAGAAAAGTAATGATAATCGAATGGTTGTAAAGATATTCGATCTTTAATCGTAATTAAGCAGCGAAGCATCTTGTGATACCAATAGATTACTTATATTAGTTTAAAGATAACCTAAGTCGTATTTTTTTTGGTCAATTTGGAAACAGAAAAATCTACAAAAAGCCGAATGTTTAGAAGTGCAAAAAAATAACAATTTACCAGAAGATATAAAACCTACCGATCATAGTAGTAATGTTACTAATGTGGTTAACAACAATTGTATTAAAACTGCACACCTCAAATCATTTATCAAAAATATTTCGCGAAGGCAAAGGCGCATACTCCGACGTCCTCAGGTACATTATTCAAGCCAACATTCAAACGCTACGCTCAACCCCAAACGTATTAGACATCACTTTCATGACACATGCTATGAATAAACGAAACAAAAGCAGGCTCCACCTAGGAGTACACCCATCCCTCTCTATCACTATACAAGAGACAAGGACGAAGATAGTGCTCCTATCCGATACCGATGAGAAAAACGATCAGAATACGGACCCACGATTGCTATCTAAATAATTCAAGCGCGTATTCAGTCTCTGTAGCACTTTGCAAAATTCTACACTCCATTTTTAAAAGCGTCAATAAGCTTTATAACTCTCCACATAGGGGTTATATTCAAATGTGTCACAGTTTGGAAGTGTTGGCGCAAATGCGGTGCAAACGTATGGAGTTTTTACAGGCTCTTATACGAAAATGTCGAACCGAATCGGTGTTCTCATAAGCAAAATGTATGGGACAGAAATTTAAGTTCGCGTATACAGGAAAGGTTCAGAAGATTGGATGGCTAATTAGTTTGCTGTTTTGTTGCGAAAGTAATTTAAGCGAAATACTTTATGATTCAATAATTCCGGAACACATCTATAGACTTTTTTTTTTAAATAAATTTGTCAAAGGAAAGTTGACGTATGGTCCTAAGATACATACAAATTTAATCCTGTTGGTGGTGGTTGATGGGTTCTGTCAGTCTGCGATAATTCCAGGGAATTAGCGTACGCATATAGCAGATCAAAATTTTGACAATAACTGCACTCGTAACGGAATATATGGTAATTTAAATTTCTGCATTGCAGAACTGACACAGAACCATACCATATGCGAAGCAAGTACACAACTTCCAATTGTCACTTGACTAGCCTTGCAAATAACAACACCAAGACCCCGAGAGGCACATACATCTCTCAAACAACATATCACCCTGGTACTTCTGTTCCAACTACATCACCCCCTTTACATTAACCCGGCGAGCACTCTCAAAAACAATGAATATGAATCGTAAAAACTGAATGACAAGATGCGGGTAGATAAGGAGCTCTAATAACGCGTCAGTGTCGATCACTGTACGAGATGAGGCCGATTTGTAATGTAGATGTGTACTGTACCATCCCTTTTATGATAGCTCTCTCCGAATTTATTACACACCTCAATGGAGTTATGAATATGGGTTTTTATTAGGTTTCCGTCTGATGTATTTTAATTGGGTGTTTTGATTTGGACGACTGTCTTATCTGGTATTATGTAAGTACTCTTGTACTTTACTGCTTCATATTAATGTGTCGATGGATCCATCTAAATGAAATGGTTCAGAATTTGGCGCCAAGTTAGGCGCATTCCATATAGTGTCCATCACTTCCTGTTAGGCTTCATCACGTTACTGCTTGCAAGGTCGGTGCAAATGGGAAGTTATGTATGACGCTAACAGTTTTCCAAAATGATTTGTGATTATGCTAAGGTAGTTTTGTTTGTGGAAAGACCCCTTTGTCGCTTTTGGGACACCAAGAGACTTCTCTCATCTTGAGATCACCTGATCATCATGGAAAACGTCACCATCTAAACTGAAAATCTTGCCAAAATAGACCCAACTTTAAATTTTCGCCCCCAAAATGTTTACAGAACCGTAAATAACAACTAAGAAAACACATCTCCCATGATCGGTGCAGCAAAACATCGCCAGGTATCGAGCGGGTTCATTAAAAGGGCAGCGAGGGTGGGCCTTATCCAATATTTATTAACTTATTTCAAAGAAAATCGTATAATTAACACCATAGCTTCGCCCCCGGAGCCAACACCCCACGCTAGAACCTTCGACGGTGAGCGATAGAGTTGATAATGCAGATGCGACATGATAACGGAGATAGTAATAATAAGCGTAGATTTTACAAGTTCTATCAAGCCTATTTAAGACCTTGTCGTTCTTTGTATTTTTTTTCCGATGGGGAAGTTTTAAGTCTTGAATTAATAGGGTAGTCGAGTTACTTTTTGGCAAGCTTGCACCAGCGACGACAATCGTCGCTTTTCTTCATGTATAACATTCTAGCTTATAGCCGCGGCTTCACTCGCGTGGAGTTCGATTATTGTCCCACAGTATATAATCCAGGTTATAAACTATCTATGTGCCAAATTTCATCCAAATCCGTTCAGTAGTTTTTGCGTGAAAGAGTAACAAACACCCATCCAACCTCAGAAACTTTCGCATTTATAATATTAGTAGGATTATTCGTATTTTACATTTTACTAAAATAACGAGTATGAAATGTCTGTAGAATCTAAACACAACGTCTTTCTTATACTCGTAACAGTCGACTTTCATGTAAAAAAACTGATGTTTGGGTTTTTCACGTAACTTCTATGATTTTGAAGAAAGTTGCCAAAACTAATATGTCATCAATGTAAACTTAGATGATGTTCCTGTAACTTTTGAACGCGTCAATGAGAAGCCTGGGAAGTCGTTTTATTTCTTCAAAAACAACCTAACAAAATAAAAAAAATAAAAACTTACCCTCTACCAAAAAAAAAACAAATCTTTACAACATCCTCCCCGCCAATCACCTCCCATCCGGACTCAGTAGGCACAAAACGCTGTCTGTAAGTTATTTGCCAATTACCCGTCTGTCGGGTCTCTTCTCATCACTCTTAGTTCTCAATTAGTATTCAGTCTCACTCCTTACATGTTCCAAACTTAATGAGAATATGTGTTGGAGTCGTATTTTTGAAATTCAGACCCTTTGAAACAACATGGCCATCGCAAAAATATGTTAATGTCACCTGTGAAGCGGCTATGCGAGCAAAATTGATTAAGCCTCCTCGCTAAGTAATGTATTTTTGATGTTAAAGTGTGGATTATGATTACTTTTGGATTTCTAAATATTTTAGGAGTTGTAGGAAAAGGTATGGCATCACCTTAAAAAATATGGAATTTGATTGTCATTTGAACAACGTTGAAAAACAAAAAACAAAGAACGGGAGAAAGAACTAAATGGAACATTTGAAGGGAATCTAGACATTATAATCAACATCTGCCTAGCCTTTTCCAAACTATGTTGAGGTCGGCTTCCAGTCTAACCGGATGCAGCTGAATACCAGTATTTTACATGGAGCGGCTGTCTATCCGACCTCCACAACCTAGGTTTATACTGGGTAATACGATAGCCCTTGCGAAGACTGGTTGTCAGACTTTCGGGCCACTGACTACCTATTAAGACTGTCAAACATCTACAAACGACAGCAGAGACCAACAACGGGTTAACGTGCAGACGGTGGAGACGGAGGAAACTCGGTACGTGGTCACTCATCCACGGACCAACCTAGGCGCGGTTTAACCTGAAGATCGATTTTTTTTATCTAATCATGAGTTCCTCCAATATATACATAACATTATAATATTATGTCAAAAATGGGATGTCAAAGAACAAGAAGCCGTGTTATCAACAGTTTTGTCCAAGAAACATGTTCTATGTTGGAGAGAGAAAGAGCGAAATAAGAGTTGTTAAGATTTGCTTGCTAATTGAGACTTCTGACGGCAAGTATGAAGAAGATAAACATCAAATATAAAGTTTCACAAGATAGGCAGGTTCAAAATACCCAAGTCATTAAGTCCGCCTTTGTTCAGTTATTTTTAATTACGTCTATAGATTTAATAAATAAATCTAGGTGAAGCACAACTCACACATAATCTTGAACAAAAACGAACACTTTACTACAAGCCAGAGGGTGCAAGCAAGCTATCGATGCACCCCATTGCCTCCGCTTTGATCTCGCCGCCGCCGATCGGCTAACTGGATTATTTAACGAGTTCTCACCCAATTCCGTTAATTGGTCGGTAATCCGGTAGCTAAGTGACAGGTACAGGGCTTACGCCAAGCTTGCTACAATACTGAGTTTGATTAGTGTTCGTGTGAGGTTGAATGTGTTATGTGAACTTTTTGGTGGGAGTTTTGGTACATTGGTGTTTATGGGAATATTTAATGGCTGCAAGTTTCATCTATTTGCTTTTATTTGTTTCTTTATTTAACTGTTTATACAAGGTGTAAAAGGACCCTTTACGAAGCCGTCAAACTAAGTAAAACACAAAAATTAATGCAGGGAAACTTTTTTTAAAATGTGAAAATACACGTTTTACGGTAGGACTCAATGTAACGCACTCAAAACATTTTGTTGATGGATGCATTTAATAGTACGGGGTCGTGGAGGTATTTTAAATAAAGTTATAAAATTAAAAACGTTTATTAATTGTGAAACTAGAAGGTTTCCAGGTACGGTCTAGAACAAAAAAAATGTCGAAATGACTGGGGAACAACTGCCTTTCGGCTTCGTTAAGGGTACTTTTACACCCTCCATTATACACACACATAGAAACAGAGAAAATGACCAAAAAATATCTATTCAGATTGCTTGTTTTAGATCTTCGAAGACTATTTGTGTTTTACTGTCCATCGGATTATCATTTCATGATTTTAGGAGTTATGAGTTTCATTCTTTTGAGATTGTGCCGATGAAACTGATATAATATTTAAACGTGTTTTTCATTTCATCATAAAACTGTTTGAATTTTCCTAGTAACACTGTACAGTCAACCGAACATCAGTTGTAAAAAACTAGTACATTTATGGTTGTCTCGTATTCTATTTAACTCGATCAGCTCAACGTCAAAGCATAACCACTGACTTGCGGTCGATTGCATCTGAGTTTTATCCATATCAACCATTACTAAAAACAAGTAAAAAGTAAACTTGAAATTCATACTCCACTTAGAAAAGAAAACCACACAAATCAGAACAAATAGAAGCGGATACTACTTCCATCCATTCCACAGCGACTTCCACCCGTTCTCAAACAAAACCTCTTTTTAATTCATCACTGGCTAAGCTAAGGGCGGCTACAGATCTCGGAGCTTACGTAGTACGTAGGCAAGGCAAACCACGCATGCATACGATTGTCGCAAAAGGTTATTTCTGCAAGGCGGTGGTTTGTGGCCACGGCTGCTCTGACGTTCGGACTGACGCCTGTGGCTTGCTCCGTGCTTCTTACGGGCTTTACGAGTTGCTCCGTGACAATGCGTAGGTGCGAGAGAAATATTGGAGTGGTCAATTTTCAGGTAGTTTGTATTTTAGTGCGGACTTTCTCGAGGGTTTTGTTGTGTTTGGGGACGACTTTGTGCATATTTTGTTTGGGACATTGCTGCTGTAGCATTTCTTATGGTGTCACAGGGTTAGGTTTGACAAGTTTTTCTCCACAATTTTAATTTTAAACCGGGTACAATTAACCTAAAGAAACAAGCGATACGTGAGTTTTACATTTAGTCCAAGGCAATGTTTTTAAAACCACTATAAAAAAATCCTCATACTTAAGAATTCATTTTAACAAATGTTCGGATGCGTGGTAGATTGAATGAACATCCAACCTTAATATAGTCTTAGTCAAAGTTTCACATCTAGAGAAAATAAAACTCGAACCCAACTTTCTTTACATTACCAAGAAACTTAGAACATCATCAGAAGGAGCCCCTCATCCATTGTGCTAACAGTTCAACTAAGAGTTCCTTACCGATATATTCCGAATGTAAGTTAGAAGCTAGTCCGTAGCGAAATAACACTAAATCTAGACCAAGTTCGAGCGTGTTGGCTGTATATTTTAGAACTTTCTTTGTGTAGAAATGGTTCTAGCATTAGATGCTAGTAAGAGAGGATTTGAACTGAAGAATTGTATCAGCCCACATTAGGTGACGGGAACAGCGTAATAATTCTTTTGGGTAACCCAATTCGAAAATAATTGCAGTAAGGAATAGCAGCGTGCTTGTTAAATTAGAAGCGAACAGAAAAACAGTGTTATAGCGAAATTTTCTGACCACGACGAACAGTGCCATTTACTATTTTTTTTATTTTGTGACTCTGACCATCTAAAAACATGAACATGATTGAAAAAGTTCCAGAAATGCAATCTACTTGTAGTAAAACGATCTTTAATTATCTTACAAATAGAAGAGTTTTTCAATGTCTTTACAAACACAAACACCGTCCACAGTCCGCACTCATCAGCATACATGTGTTAATTTAAATTAATTCACACATGTCTGAGCGTTAAATTATTCACAATTATAATTGTAATAATCAGGAGTCAGACCTAAGACCGTCCGAACCAAAAAGCCGGGGCTGGCCGTATTAATATTATCACATATCCGGGCAGTGGAAGCTCACTGGAAGAATTTTTAATGCTATGCTTTAATTATTTTGCCGTTGGCCCGGTTGGGCGCCAGTCTAAGTTCCATTCACATTAGAGAATTCATTTTTGCTACGGCCGCGCCTACGTTCTGAATTATTAAGGTGCTTGCCGAAAACTGAAAATTGCTGAGATCACCGGGTGCCAGACGGTGTGTATTTATGAGTGCGTAAATTTTCTAGAGGTATTCTGTAACCGTTTGTACATTATGAAGGGGGCTAATTAACCGGCCGAGTTCGGGTGCTGTTAATAATGGAGGAGGTACTACGTAGTTCTAATGTTAGATGGGTGTGGGTAAAAATCTAGGGTCTGTATAATTTGGATATGGTGTGAATTATTGACACTCTCCATCCGATTATGTCGATGTGTGTTCCTCTTGTCTTTGGCTAGGATGTTTTTGAGCAGAGTTAAATACTTCTACATACATAATATGTCAGATATCTTTGATCATTTTAAAGTAAAATGATTGCGTAAGAAAAAAAAATCTTGCATTTGTAGTACGCATCTGCTCTAAATACCGCAATAAAATTAGCAATATAAACACAGCCGAAAAAATGTTAATTAAAATTAAATCTTACCTAGTGAAGCCGCATCACAAAGAAACAGACGAAACAAAAATGTAATATGATTAAAAACAAATTACACACGCGGCCACGATAAGTCCGGCTCACGGGGGCTAACCAACCGTGGCCCACGTTGGGCGCCACTCTGCCTTTGTCCGGCCACTTTCTTTGTATATTGTACCATTTCATGCAAAATTTAATTTCGTTTTCAAGACTCGTGCGGAATGATATTACGGTCGGCGGACGCCACCGCCGTTTGTAATTTCCCTCCTCAAGTGTGTGTGGACATCGTGCCTTTTTCATCGCATTCCGTTTCGGTGGGTGGGCATGGCACCGGCCCGGTCCGGTACCGTTACGTTTATTGCGGCGTTGTTCGGAATTAAACAGTTGGATTGCAACCGCCGTTAATTACTATACACAACTACGGCCAGGTGGTTTATTGGCTGCTCTTTTAAAGCTATGTGCATGATTTTGCTGGTTAATCAAAGTGCCCACTCTGGCATTTTGATATTCCCGGTAGTAATATTGCGCGATTTGCTTTGTTAGAATGAAATTGGAAATTAGCTTTGTGTTATTTGTTCTAGAAATGCAGGTAAGACATAATCCAGCATACAATAGTAAAATGTTAGTGATTGGTACCGAGGTTTGTAGGAAAGTAACATGTCATCCATGTATAAGCAGATTATAAAGTCATCTGACCAATCTCCCGTGGTGAACATATCAGTGTGGTTCAACCAAAAATAAATATAATTATCGTACAACATAGATTATATAACAAAACTTGGTACGATTACCACGAAAAATATTAAAAGCAACAAGTCCCCTATACTGCCATAATATTCCTGACCCGGATCCACAGGGACCTGACAAAAGATTCAATATAACCCCTATCTTGTAAGGAACTCCCAAATCCTTTCAACCCTTTAAGAATTGCATCCCCAATTTGTTATCGATACCGGTAACACGGTCCAGTGGCAAGGAGACTCCCCGAAGGGATAAAAAAGGGATTCTTTCTGTGATCTACCCGCAAATCGGTGTACACACAATAGGGGGCGATTAAGGTACTTAGGTTCGACGTGAGAAAGGGATTTCTTTTTCTTCAGTTTTTTATGGCGTTTGATCGGTTTTGGGGAGGAAATGCCGTGATTTTATCTTGTATTTTGTGGTTTGGACATTTTTGAGGATTTTGGGAAATCTTTTGGTATTGATATTTTTTTTAACTTACGATGTCAGTTAAATATTTACAAGACACGTACGTTAAATGCGTTTGCAATAATTTTTATCAGAAATTCTTGCTCTCATTCCAATTTATTCCGGAGCAGCGTACAATGTCTTCTTCTTCTATACTTCTTTAATAGACGTCATCTCATGAGCCATAATTACAATTGCATAAAAACACTATATTCAACATAATTTATTTTCCAACAAATCCAATTTCGTCATTTAATCTATCCCTAAGTAAAGACTACAACACCATACAAAGATATTTAGTGGTACACTCAATAACTACCCCTAACATCCTTCAAACATGTTTACACTGGCTATCCATGTCCAGTCTTGTTCAAACAGCCCCGTACAAACTGGACGGGGGCTAGATATTTGCATATCGGTCTCTTACTTGTTTATTGAGGCGTCTATGAGATTACGTTGCTTAATAAAGTTTGGCTAAGATGTTGATGGTCATTTTGTGTGATAGTCTGGCTTAGGATTTTAGGTAAGTTTGTTTTTTTTTTGGGAAGGTAGTTTGTCATCCTTGTCCTTATTGGGTGACAATGGTTCATATTACTTGACTGTTTAGTGGATTTAAATAGTTTTCTGGTAGCGGGAACCCTTAGATACAATGCATTGATTTTGTGGGTGAGACTTTGCGTCCTAGAATGGCAAATGCTGACCTACTTCATGATATTTTTTTAAAGAAAATTCTGGTCGTAGTAGCGCCAACCAATGTGCGTTTAATGACCACATGTATGAACGTGGATGAAACAAATAGTATCTAAGGATCGTAGCAAGTGGTCACCTATAGTTTTCTGCCTAACGCACTGTAAAATGGCTTGAGTTATATAGGTAAATGTACTCTGTATCGAAAGAGTCACGAAAATCGTTCAGCCTATTCGATCATTGATCTAAAAGATTTAAAGTGGCTACAAGATTTAAACATGTAACTTGACACACTACAACATCGCAAAAACGTACCCAAAATCCTACAAAACCAACCTCAAAAAATTAATCCACCCAAAATCACCGATAAGAATAAAATCTCCCATAAAGACAAAGAATAAGGAGATATAAGCTGGGTGTATTGGGGTCCCGAAGCGTCCGTACGTGTACCTCGGATTAACCGGCAAATTGGTTAAAGCCAAAAGCCCGGATCACGCCGCAAGAGAATCAATCCCGATCGCTGGAGACGTGAGGGCTAGTGTGGAAGCGGTTAGAGGTGGAAAAGATAAAATAGCAGCAGTCGGAAAACAAGAAAGAAAGAAAGAAAGAAAAATGTTTATTCGACGTCAGTACATCAGGCACACACACACAATAATATTTAAAAAAGTTACAAAAAAGAGAAAACACATAGTATGACTGTACTGTGTGCCTCACGGCTGCGCCAAAAAGGTCCATTTCAGCATTGCAAGACAATATTTATAATATTGATCATTGGTAGAGCTACTGGCTTTTGGGACCTTTAAACCGTCTTCTCCGGCCAAGATTATCTAGTTATGCAATTAAATGTGTCCGTGGGCACGAAGTGCATCAGGACCCTCAACAATAAAAACTGCGACCGATCATCAGTAGTATCAGGTGCCGATCAAATAAAATCCATTATTGCAGCTCTAAATACTTCAACCACCACTAGGCTAATTAGTTATATATTTCAAATGATCAGAAGACTTCATAGGTAAATCAAGTAGAAGTGAAACTCTGCACGACTGTGCGACATCTACTCCTTATTTTCTTGGCACGATTTCGATTCCAATAGATTCTAATAAGATTAGTGTTGTCACACGGGTGTTAGATAAAATAGTTTGTGGCCTATAATTGGGGTTCAGGTCGGCCCGACCGATGTCAAACAGGGCCATTCCAAAACACACCCTAACCCCTCTAATCAAAGTGTAATTTGGTGCAAAAACATTGTCCATGGTCATCACTCGCATGACTAGACAATATCGACTTGGAAGGTGATCTCTCTGCATTACATTCCCAAATTCGACTTTGTCTAGTTCAGTTTGGGTTTGTTTTTGCGTGTGGCTGTCGTGAATAGTTTTCTCCGATCGAGTCCCGTTTACAAATTGGATCGGTCGTCGGGTAAATCAGGGTTACCCAGTAATTGAGACTTACAGGATCGTTCGGTTTGTGGGTAGGTCGACGCAGTTGAAGGATTACATGCGATGTATCGCTATCTATCGATCTTGGGTTAATGTATGGGATTTGTCGTTGATGGTTATGGTAGTGGATTATGGTGTCTTGTGGTGCTCGAATGCGACATTTAGTTTTGATGTTTTGGCTTGTGCAGTTGCTGATGGATCAGAATCTTTTTTAAATGGCAAAACGTGACCTATTTCTTTCCAGTTTTCATATTCAGACATTTATTTAGGTATATTAATAGGCCGTAACTTTCCCATTATAGGGCAAAGGACAGGCAGGGCATACAGAGGACAAGGCCGATTGGCGAGTTCAGACTTATCTGCATTAATTTATAAGTCCAGTGTTTTCCTTCACAAGCCTGTGATGGTCAAGATATTTTTTTATGAACAAACAAAAAGTACGTAATATTTTTTTTTGCAAAATTCCATAAATTAATTATCTTTACTAGACTCCAGACACAAAGGCCCTTTAAGCCCAAACAGAATCAATTCCTTACTTTCGAACTAACATCAAACAAACTTCCTTGGACGCAGGTTCTATTCCCGTGCGAATCTACTTGTTTCGTTTGTGTTTAAAGAGGATCGACTGCTGTTTGATGTCTGTCTGTGCCAATAATGGACGCTTCATTATTTGTTAGGTTTTGAACAGTTTTTTAGGTTTTTATGTTACCTAGGGTAGGTTTTTTGTAAGGGCTTTGTTTAACAGTGATTCTAAATAAATTATGGTAGAACATGATTGTCTCATATATGAAAGAAAAAGGAGTAAATGATGCCGTGACATCTCACAGGGGAGAATTGCAGAAGAAAACATGTTGCGCCAACCACAAGTAGAATGGGACAAGGGCTGGAAGATAATGATGTCTCAATGATCTATGTAGGGGATGATAAACGATCCACCATTTATTAGGTTAGTTACTGTAATAGATGAAAGGTTTACTTAAAAAATTAATACAGTACAATGTTCCGTTCTCCGTAAATTTAATGTTAAAGCTTTCCATGGATTTATTGAAAAATATTTAAAAAAAAACAAACACAAAACCGAAAGCTTAAAAAAACGACTGTTAATTCAAATCATGGCACTAATAAGAATACCCATATCAAGACAGGAAAGAATTCAGTTAACAAAGAACCAAACACGAAACATACTCTTCTCTACCATGACAAAATAAAACTCCCAGAGCATACCTGAACTTACATAACCAAAACAGAAGTAAACACAGTAAATATTCCAACATTATATTTAGCGGGAGATTCGCTTCGGAAGCTGGGAAATGCACCGAACGGCGGCGATAAGGGGTTATCAAAGAATATACGAGCCCACTCGAGTTGAAGATGTTGCGACACAGAGTAAATTAGTTGGGAAAATTGTGTTTAAAGATTATTATAAAGGTGAAGGCAATTTGTGATTGCTTATGGTTAATAGCGGTTTGGTTTAATAGATGATTTTGTATTGTCTTGGCTTGTTGGGCAACTGTTTGCTGTTTTTTGGCGTTGTTTGATATTATCAGTATAAATATCATTTTCGAAGGGTAATACTTTTTTGGAAAATATTTTGGCTGTCCTTAAATAAATATTATTAGGAACCAAAACCCCCACTTCTTCTTAGCGTGTCGATGACCATTTAAATGGAGGCAGCCCAAAATTTGGCCACGAGTTTCGCACTTACAGTAGCGTCCATCAGCACCACTGGTGGACATAGTTCTCCTTCATGCATCGTTAAAACCGGTTTACGGGACTAAAATTTTACTCATACGAGGAGTCATACTCGTAGTCATACTCGTAGTCTTAATATTTGATCTTAATCTTCCCCAAGATTCTATCCTAAACTTTACTCTCCACACAACTTCACCACCGTGCCAAAAATCATGCTATCGTCCATGTACACTGGCGTATAAACAAAGTGTAAAACTCAAATCCTCGGTGCAGACGGCAAGACTGAACATCTTAGCATAATTAGCCGAAAGGGGCCGTTTATTGCTAATATTAGTAGTAAGGATTAATACCAACGGGTTCAGAGCTGTGCTGGGACTGGTAACTGCTATTATCGTAAGTCAGGCGGGGTGTCAGATGTATTTGGTTGAACTTGGTACTGTTGCAAGTTTTTTTGACGGTATTAGTGAAGTGGGATTAGTAGGAAAAAACTGAATGGATACAGGATTTAATGTAAACTGATAGTGCCTTATCATGTTTTTACTTGAATTGGGATAAGAGAAGAAAGATAGAAATATGTATTAGGAAGATCCCTATGATAAACTACAGATTACACACGACAGCGAAGAAAATAACTAAAATGTAATGTCCCAAGGTAAGATTGAACAGAAAGAAGTTTACAAGCCCAAAAATATCGCAAAGTAACATTTTAGAAAAGTCACAATCTTTGCCGTCAATATAAACGACTTGCTTCCCCTAACAGAATAAAAATTAAATCAATCCTCCAACGTTCTTATCATAAACTTGAAAACAATTTTGATACTTGGTCGGCGCTCAATCGAAACACTTAATTGAAAGTCATCGACTCGTATAATACTCGTCTTAGGGACGAAGCCACAATACATATCGGTACGTATAAATTCTAATGCAGAAATCCAAAAACATTACAAAAGCCACCCCCTTGAGCACCCGTCTGGATGGTGGATGCGGGCAAATCTTCGAATTAATTTTACTGCCGAAATATGCAAATTTGGAGATATAGCCGCCTAATAACATGTACAAAAGAGTGGTGACTCCGAGCGCGAAACACTTAGACTATATTGTGGTGGGTATTGGGGCAGCTTTGTGCCTAATTTGTGTTTGCTTCTGCGAAGTTCGCATTAGCAATATGGACTTCTTGTTTCAGAACATTGCTTTTTAAGCAATTGGGGCGATATCTTCCTTCTTACGACTTTTTTGTGGTACTCGAAGTTATGATGTTCTTGATTATTTTTGGAAGGCAAGATAGATGATACATACATTAATTTGCTAGTGTGCTTATGTTGGTCTATAATTGATGTTTACTATTTTGCCCGATTGTCAATATCATAACTCTCTAGGTCTAGAGGTAAATTCTGACCATGATCTATCATTACCATTCAAATGGAGAACTTCAAAAACTATATTCCAAGGAAACCTTCAAAATGTTGACCAGCAACTTCCATCAAAGAACAGTCCCATCTACAAGTTGTCATCTAAACAATAATCTATGCCTTAATCGTTACCTCAGGCTAACATTATAGCCGCTTCAAGGAGCTTAATAGGTTACAAAATTTACCGTGATAGTAGAAAATACACGATGCTTACGTGCCAGCTTTCTCGGGAACTTATCAGGCTTTATTAGATTTCAGGTGTTTAGTTTCTTCACTAGACGTGGTTAAGCCTTCATTTTATAGTTGAAATTTTTTGCACTATATTGGGCTTTGTTTAAAACTTTGTTGGGGGCGAATTTATTAGTAATTTTTATGGTTAATGGGGTTCTGAGAAGATTTTGCTGCGCTGATTTGTTGTACGCGTAAAGGCTTCAAGAAACTGAATAGCAATTTAATAGGTGGGTAACTATTTGATGTACGCAAGTAAGTCAACTTTGGACTGTCGATATTGCAATACATAAAACGGTTACTAGGTCTTACTAGGTCTTTTGAGTTAAAAACACCCCTAAATAAACTAACGCATATCCAATAAACACTTTTCCATGGAAACTTTTATTTAGATTAGGCAGTTTTTTAAGACTCAGCCATTTTATTTCATACATTCTGTCCATCATCAGTTCTGTACGACATAATCCTTTCAATAAAAAAAATATGCACAGGCACACCACAAAAGTAAAGTAGGGTCACTTACTTGCACAGCACAGTCGCCTTGCCAGAATCAAAGAGCCCTGCCCTCCCCCATCTCGCAGGTAGCTCGGCGATGGTGACTCCTCGTGATCCCCATACGCAGATCCGGCTGCCGCAGCCGCTGGTCATGATCCTCTCCACATGGAATGATGGTGGGATGAGGAAGAGGAGTTTCTGGAAAGAAAGAATAAGATAGATTGATATACTTTATGGTATGGTAAGAAGAACATCACTGTCTTGCTTCCCAAGACAATTATTGAGGGTACAAAGAGAGGTCTTAATGAATGTGCATTTAACACGTGGGTTATTAGGTTCAGGAGTATCATCTGCTTAGCCTTTTCCCAACTATGTTGTGGTCGGCTTCCAGTCTAACCGGATGCAGCTGAGTACCAGTATTTTACATGGAGCGACTGCCTATCTTACCTCCAAAACCCAGTTAGTACTGGTACCCCTTGGTAAGACTGATTGTCAGACTTTCAGGCCACTGACTACCTGTAATGACTGTCAAAGATCTGTCAAACAGCCGGGACCAACGGCTTACGTTAAGAAGTATATTTAGGGATAAAGAATATTAATAAGGACCTTGACTTCAATGTTGTGTTTAAGTCGTTTTTAAGATTCAAAAGAATGATTATTTCAGTTAGATTTTTTTTTTAAACCAACCACTGTATCGATGGGCATAAGAGGCAATGATGCATCGCCCGCTAAGATTATGGCAAAAATTTCCGTTTCGTATATTGAGGAATTCGTATACATACGCCAAATAAGTTACCAAATCAACTTAAGATCGTTCGCGTAACCTTTGGTTTACAAGATAACGTACATTTCAGTGTTAAAACCAGCCATCAAGTCAAACAAGCTGCGCTGAGACTCGATCTCGATTCTATTTCACACTCCGCGATCAAGGCAACTTTTTCAATTTCCTTTAGAAATAAGCGCTATGCGGACCGCGGGCGGCCGTCAAACGATAAATGATTATAACTATGACGTCAGGGGAAACGAGGCAAGGCGCCGGTGTAATGAGAAATAAGACGAAAAAATCCGACCGAGCCAGGAAGCCGAGAACGCTTCCTACTTTATTTTTTGTTCCTTTTATTGATTAAAAAACTTTCCTAATCATATTTTTCCTTCGTCTCGGGAGATAGTTAGGTTATCGGCGCTGCTGTGGATTCTCATGTTCATTGTTTTTGTTATATATTTTTCGGGGATTTCCATTTTGATGGATGGTGCTGTTTTTAACTAAAACTGTTAAATCTTCTATAGTGCAGTTTTCCCATAGAATATGTCAGATAATTGTCAGGGTAGCCATTAATGCTATCCTATTAATTTATCCGCTGTTGTACTGTTACTGTACAGTGCACAGTAAGTAGATTGACAGCTATTTCATCCACATGGATGCATTGTAAAACCACCATAACATGGGTCTCTTTACCGTCCAACAGCTTTGTGAAATACCCAGACGTAGATGGCAGTACGAACTTGAAACCTATAGGCAGGTTTGGTCCGTATTCGCTCAGGATCACGTTAATGACTGCATTAGCGAGCGCAGTTGGGCCAAATATATATGATGAAAATTTGCCATCGTCACGTTAAGAAGAAGGATCACGTTGAGTAGTAAATAAAGGATAAGCCTTTGGCCTGCTCTGGGACAACAAAGGCTCTTCATAATAAACATCATATTAATCCTAGTAATAATATAAAAGCGAAAGTTTGTGAGGATGTATAGATGTACGGATGCTTGTTACTCTTTCACGCAAAAATTACTGAACGAATTTGGATGGAATTTATAACACAGAAAGTTTATAACCCGGATTAACACATAGGATACTTTTTATCTCGACAGTATGATCCCGTGGGACAATTACAAGCCGCGGGCATAAGCTAGTCATCCAAATGAACTAGCGTACCTTACTCTTTGCTGCCAGCATACAGAAAAATTACAACCATCTAGAAAACAAAACAGACCTTAATCAATGCACAACGAAGCGCCATCCAAACCAGATATTAATAGTCTAATCGCGATACTAACTATTGCACTGTTTCCAGTACATTAACCGCCGCGCAAACTTGCCAGGCACAGCCCCTGTTACAAACTGTTCAATGTACTATAATGGACTATTAATATTCGGCTGGTCAAAGGTTTGTCATTGGCGTTGGATTTCAATCTTTGTTGTTGGGAGATAGAGCGGGTTTCAGTAAACTGTTGATTTTGTGGATAGTTGAATTGTTTCATAAATGCTGATTATTACTATTGACATGGTCCTTAAAGACAAGGAAGAAAGAAAATATGTTTGCTTATGTACATACTCGTATGTCACAAGTATAAACAACATAAAAACGGAGTAATATTTCCCTTCTCGATGAAAAAGAACAAGTCAAACATATTAATTAAAATTGTAATTATCAAGATACAATAGGTGATACTCATTTGAATATCTCATATCAACATGGTTAAATTGTGTAAAAGTCAAACTGTAGTCGAAAACATTCACAACCCAAAGACAGAAATATATCTACGCGAAAAACAATAGAAGTTCACCCTCTTCGGCCATTATTTAAAACATTGAAAAACCCGAAACGGCCACAGTGCATTAGCGGGTGATTATCGAAAAGAATCAAAGTGGGTTAACCCTACCGAATGGAACCAGGAACGTTTTGACCCACGCGGTAGCGTTCAGTCGGGGTCAAAGCGATAGCGGAAATGGTTTGGTAACTTTTTTTTAATGGATTATTGTAAAACTTAAAATATTTTATTTCAGTAAAACTTAAAATTTTGGCATCACGCTTACCATGAGCTGAGATGCAGCATAGATAGGTAGTTGTTGTCACTAGTTTTTTAATATTTTTTTTATCGAAAGTCTTTGCAAGATCTTCTTTAGAAGTGAATTACTAATTAAAAGACACGGTTTCAATTACTAGGTGGCTTATAAGCAGCCCTAACGGCCACCTGGTGGTAAGAGCAGGTGTTTGGCAATGTGCTGTACTAGATATATTGAATGTCATCCCAGAGAAAAAGCTGAAATGTCTCATGCACCAGATAGTTTGAAGGCAGTTTTATACCTTACCATTCTTGATGTTCTTATAACTTAAAATAAAGTTCACCAGCTTAAACACTAGGAAGCGGTAAAGGGATTGGATGAATACATAAAATATATCATTTTGAGTAAATTAATGACTTTTGATTTGTATTTTGAAAGATTCAACGATGTTTCTGTCTCCGTCTTAGCTGGTAACAAACTTGAGTATTTCTTCAAAAAGACTACTTTTTATTTGCTATCCCACCCCCATCACTGGCACCCCACAGTGTGACCAACTCGCACGCTGCGGTCACAGCGGGGCGGGCATAAATTCAGACGACGAAAACCTCCGACAGTTCCGAAGCGTATCCTACGCGACGCGATAATGGCTTCGAATTTCACGCGTAAAATATGGCCGAGCAGTTTTCCAAAAAAAAAAAACGGATTTTTGTTTGCAGGTTGAAGTATGGGTTATGGTGGTACGGAATGACCTTTCTTATGTCAAAATTGATGAATATTATAATCACTAGCCCAAAATAATTAAATGCAGAGGAAAGGAGATAGTGACGCCTTTACTTTACGGGTTAAAAATAATCGTAATAAATAATTGATCTAACAAGGAATGCAGGCTAGTTAGCGTCAATGTTCGATTGTATTAAGTATGACTACTGGTTAGTAGTCATACTTAACACAATCGAACATTGACGGAATTCTGATATACCAAAGATTCAGTGATTGCGTTTAATATCTAAATAATTACATCACGACATTAAGAACCTTAGACCCACCAACAAAATTACGTATGCAAATTCACAAACAAAAACCTACAATAAAAATAAGAGCGGGGATTACTGTGGTTACGTATTAAAATTCCTGATAGGTACACATAGCTGAACCTCGAACAATTAAGGGAAGGTGGGTGTCTAAGGGACCCCCGCGCGGCGGCAGGGTTATTCGGCCATATTTAATAAAATAATAATATTATGAAAAAAGAATTAAATTATTCAACCCGCGTACGTCCGTGTATCGCGATCGGTGTCCCAGCCAGATATGTATAAATTTTTTTTTTCGCCATTCTGTTTTACGTGACCGAGGAGGCTCGCAAAGATTGCCAGCGTGGTGCATGTATTCAAATAATTGTTTGTGTTTTTTCATTTTAATTCTTCCACGGGTGGAATTTTAATGATGCGTTTGTATAAAAGATTGGAGGATGCTAAGCGTTTATATAAAATTTTCGCAGCAGGATTAAAAAGGAAAATCGCCTTTGGATTAAGAGCGGGCGGTCAGTTTTTATAGGTACGAAACTCGTGTTTTTAGTTTTATCTTTTTGCAATTTTGTTGAAATTATTTATGTTGAATATTAAATAGAGCTGAAATATCGTTTTTGTAACAGCAGTATCAGTTTTAGGTATGAGGAACTACAGTGAAACTATGACATATCAAAATATGTAGGTATGTTAAAATTTGCACAATAAATCTCAAATGGTTTTAGATTAGAGGAGCTCGTGGTTAAATAATAACAGGCGCTCGAGTCAATGTTCAGGTTAAGCCGCACTTGCCTGGGCTGGTTCGTGGATAGGTGACTACCCATTACATACTGAGTGTCCTCCGTGCATCTGAAAGCACGTTAAACCATTTGTAGATCTTTGACAGTCGTTACTGGTAGAGGCCCGATAGTCTGACAATCAATCTTACCAAGTGTTATTGTATGTTTATGTTGTATGAAAAACGCTCGGCAGATGATGATTTTTTTTTACATATAAATGTGTTTTGTAAATAAAATCGTTGCTTGTTTTTATAACAATTAAATTGATACACATCTTCATTCGAACAAAAAAATCATTTTCTTTTTACCATAACAGACATCTTCGGCCTATTACAATTTTTAACCGACTTCAAAAAGGAGGAGGTTCTCAATTCGTCGGAATCTTTTATTTTTTTTCATTTCTTATGTATGTTCCCCGATTACTCGAAGATGGCTGGACAGATTTGGATATTTTTTTTTTTAGTTTGAGAGGGTATACTTCCCAGGTGGTCCCATGATCATCAATTCAGGATCTGATGATGGGATCTTGGAGAAATAGAGAGGACTCTTCAAATTTTATAGGGCACACTTGAAGCGATTTGGGTAGTTTATGGAAGAGTACTTTCTCGGAGTGGTCCCATTTCAATTTGGTGAAGATCTGATGAAGAACTTCGGAGATAGGCAACGGAACTCCTCAATAAATGATAGCAAATGGACTGGGATTGTTGAAATCTCATGTTTGTCTATTGTTTACACCAGTTCATAACATAACATCACGCCGGTACGCTGTGAAGGGGTAAGCACATGTGAACCACTAAAAAGTGAAAAATAAAAAACTTTTTTGCAAAATATTAAACCGACTTCAAAAACACAAAAAAGTAAAAAATAACTTTAGCTTCAGAAGTCGGCAACAAAAGCAAACTAGCAAAAGTCACCGACTTCTGAAGCTAAAGTTATTTTTTACTTTTTTATTATATGTATAGATACTATGTTTGAAAGAGATTTTTTAGTATAAAGTTGTAAATAAATTGATTTAAAAGTCATACTATATTTTTATTATCTGTATTTTTTTGCACGCAAATTTATACTGATGACCAAATGGGAACATTGAAATTTAATAAAAATTCATTTGTTTTCTTATGATGACGAATCGGGCCTTTTTGTATATGGAAAAATAATTGGTGACTAATCGGAACAGTGACGAGTCGGGCATAAGCCAAATAAATCGCCTTGTTACGATGGGCGTAGGATATCTGCTACGGTCCTTACCATACTCCTTGCGTCACATCTAGTCATACACTTCGCGCGGTACGCGAACTATGCATCCTGTCAGAAAAACTATGTACGCACGGCTACACATCAAGCTGTACATTTCCAGTTTGCGCTGATCTCGCATTGTATATGATTTCCGTACAATGTGAGGTCAGCTTATACTGGAAATGTATAGCTTGATGTGTAGCCGTGTGTACTACCGCGCTCAACGACGGTCGACCACTTTTCACTTATTTTCTTTCTTTAACGTGTGGTTAGTGCCTAACCTGGTGTCAGAGTTTTATGTTGCCCATGGGTCTCTGACTTGGCTTTACTTGCCGTCGAGAAATATCTCTCAGGCATGCTGGTTTCGTCACCTCACGATGTTTTCCTACGCACATGAATCCGAAAAATCAGCGGTGCGTGTCTTGGGTTCGAACTCGAGACCTATGACTTCACCCTTATGTCCTAAGTAATAACGTTGAAAGTGGTCGACCATCAGTAAGTGTGGTAGTACTTGCAAACATTCCTCATACCGACCCTTAAATTCCTCTTCTAAATAAAAAAAAAATACCTATATTATTATAAAAACCGAAATATAAAGCAGTATAAATGTACTAACTAATAAACAAAACATCACGCATGTAATCCCCGAGGGGTTAGGCAGACGTGTACCTAATAGTACACCCACATTTCGCCAGTTATGTCGAAGTCCCATGTAATAGGGGGCGAGCCTATTGCCATCAACTGGGCGCAAATCCAGACTCCGTGGCTACTACTGAGAAATTCCTGATGGAAAAACCCAACGACACTTTGCCCGACACGGGAATCGAACCCAGGACCTTATGCTCAGCAGTCGTGAACTAATAACTTCACATATAAACCGATTTGTGTGCAGCGCTAGTTAAGTTATTATTATGAATTAAATTCTGTAAGTCGACACGTTATTAAAGTTAGTACCGCTACTCCGCGCTAGATGGCGCTAGAGGTCCCAAATTGTGTTTAAAAACGGAATCGGTCGGGAGATTCGACATGGGCTAATTTGTTGGTTGTTGTAGATACTGAATAAATTGAATAAGATAGATACAAGTCATACTAGAATTTTAGATATCAATGATCGCGTGTTGCGATAATTTTGCATCGAAAATCACTCTAAAGCATTCAGAAAAATACCACGATTTTAAAAAATTGGGTATTTTGTTTGAGAGGTCGTTGAAAATTGGGAGTATAAATAAGTTATACCTGCAAAAAAAGCGTTTATTAGTAATGTCAAACACAAGGAAAGTAAGCTCTACGGAAGAAATACAAATCAACTTTAGAACGCTCGTAGGCCGCTACGGCGTAGAGTACTACGCCGTAGCATTAGTTCATGATGCTACGCTACAGTATATGCAGCATAAATTCAATAAGTGGTCTTAGCGGATGTAATCTAAATTAATGGTGAAAACATTGTTAATAAGGAAGAAAGAAATTCTGATAGTTACTGCCCAGAAACACGTGAATGTGCATGTATGTCTGTATTTTTGTAATTTACTCAGCACACACATATGTTAGCCTTACTTGGGAAGAGACTGGACCCCACGACACAGGGTATCATAGTGTGGGGAATATGTAATAATCTAGCGCTTAAGGCTCATTTGTATTTTGTTACAATCTTTTTAATATTATAGTTTTATCTGAACTGAACAAAAAAATAAAAAATATTAACCAGTTCATATTATTTAATATAACGGTCGAGTACATTCACCAGGAGACCCCACTAATTAACATTTTCTAATAACTCTTTTATTTAGTTCTACACGGAAACTGTAATAGAAAAACCCCGTCCACCTTTGTGAACATTGTCTAAGAGCTAAAATGACCCTTGACATTAAACAAACAGGTCTTTGCTTCAAAGTTTGTATCTTAAGTTTTTCAATCCTCATTAGAGTACAGGAAGTAAGGCAAGTGCTCGAAGGAAAGGTGTTGAGATAGATTTAATTAGAGCAGTTCCTAGGTGCAGAAAAGGAGTTAAGGTGCTATTGGTTGGTTACGGTATGAGGTAGTCTTTATAAAGGGTGTAACAAGACCCTTAACGAAGCCGAAACGCACTTGTTCTCCTCATCATTGCGACATTTTTTTTGTTCTAGACCATAGCTGGGAACCTTCTAGTTACGGAGACATTCGGGTCAAAGTTCCAACTTTTTAACAAGTTTTTTTTTTAAATACATTTTTTTAATGCAAGATTTTACTTTAAACACCTCCACGACTCTTGTACTATTGAATCCATCCATCAGCACAATGTTTTTAGTGCGTTACATTGAGTTCTACCATAAAACGCGTAAGTCATAGGTCTCAAGTTCGAACCCAAGGCACGCAGCACAGATTTTTCGGATTCATGTGCGTATAGTATAATTATCACTAGCTTTCCGGGGAAGGAAAACATCGTGAGGAAACCCGCATGCCTGAGAGATATTTCTCGACGGCATGTAAAGCCAAGTCAGAGGCCCATGGGCGGCATAAAATCTCTGACACCAGGTTAAGAACTAACCACACGATAAGAAAAACGCGTAAATAATTTTTGCGTAAAGTTACTTAGTTTGATGTACAGAATGCTTGGTTGACGGCTTCGTGGCTTCGTTAAGGGTCTTGTTACACCCTGTATAACTATCCTAGCAAGAAAGTTTTAAGAGAAAAAGAGAGAGAGTCAGTAAGAGATTTGTGTTATCTGTTGAGCTCCTTGAGCTATGAGTCCAGATACAAGATAATTGACAAATGCTTGCACTGACTGGACAGGTCCACTCAAATCTATGTGGTTCTGTCTTCAGAAGACCAACTCAGATACTAATCTGCATAGTCCTCATGTGAGTTGACCAAAATCATGTCTGGACCTGAGGAGAGACTGTGGCCTCTGAGTTTGTTTCGGCTGGTCAGGTACGAAACACCGGCCTCATCTAGTTAAAAAAAAAAAACACGTCTAAAAGTGTTTGTAAAAACTTATTTGCAAAATAAGCATTATTTTTCAGATTTGTTTATAAAATACTAGCGACCCGTCCCAGCTTCGCACGGGTGCAATGTTATACATATAACCCTTCCTCTTGAATCACTCTATCTATTTAAAAAAACCGCATCACAATCCGTTGCGCAGTTTTAAAGATCTAAGCATACATAGGGACAGACAGACAGCGGGAAGCGACTTTGTTTTATACTAAGTAGTGATAGTGAAGTATAAGCTTTTTGCGTATTTCTTTGCAGTTCTATTCTCTGCGTCTGTTTATAAGTGAGAACTGTTAAATAAAATAAAATTGGAATTCCCTTAAAAGAAACACATGTTGAAAATCACTTTCCATTTAGTAATCAAGGGTAATGGGTAAATAAACGTTCAACCTCCCTGTACCAATACTTAAAAAAGGCCCTGACTGACCAACTCGCACACCAATCTCCAAAAAAAAAACAACAAAGGAAAATTTTCTCAGCCACCATTAGCGGCTTCTTCCCAACTTGTATAAGGTCCACCTGTCCTAAAAACACCAGGGTGCGACATCGAACCGCGAATAGTTACAAAACTCGCGGCATAAATCAGCCAACTCCAGCGTAACGTACTCTCTTCTGGGCCATTAGCATTTTTTATGCATAGGAATCGATCCAGCGACCGTCTAATGCCTCCCATGATACATTAATATCTTAGTTTTTATGACTCTTCTGCAACAATTCGTCTCGTATCGCTGCGTATAACCACCTTCACTTTCACATGCAAACTTCAACTTTGTCTCCCCTTCTTCAAGGTGTGAATTGCTTTCTCGAAGCGGTGGTAGGATGTGGATTTGCTCACGGATTAAGTCGCGTTTACAGTTTAGCTCAAAAGTTACGCTATAATTGTGAAGTGTACAAATATTTTGGCTAAGATTGGATTAAGGTGTGTCTTTAAGGTGATTTTTATTTAGTTATGACAATATTTTTTATAAAGATTAACCTTTTTTTAGTGTTGTAGGTGTGTTGGCTACTTCGGTATTGACACTGATATGGTCAACAGAACTAATCATTAGAAGCCAGAGGCTTAACACAAGAAATCTCTCTCATTCCATCTTTCCCCTTAACACTTCGGCAAACCTTATTTATGTAGGTCTGGCTGTTCACAAGGAACTGTACTCCGATTATACTTTACACTGAGACACAAAATAAATCTAAAATAGTGTTCTAAGATTCTTGGTCTTAAGACCCATGAACACACCTTTATCCAAATCGGAGTTGATAATAGGTGGATCTGGCGATTTCCTTAACGCCGCCATTTTTCTTTCACGGCCACTTTGAGATTAAAAGTTTGGAAAATGAAACGTTCGGCGCTACTTCGCTATTTTTAACGTATCGGAGCATCGGGCGTTTTTAAAAAGTTTCAGGAGAGAAAATGTGTTTTTTTTCGTGGAAAAATTTCATGGGGAGTAGGTTGTATGGCGATTTGAATTTGGAAGTTCATAGCTTTGGTTATAGTGATAGATATAGAATGATTTTTCTCACCATCATCATGATCATTCTCACTGTTCCTGCTATTTATTTCTACCCAGGTTTGACGGAAAAAATTCTACCTATATTGTTTTTTCACTAATTTTATTAGGTTCATAATAATGCTTTTACTCAAGTTTCTGATGAGCGAAGCAGGAGCGCAAGAAAAACTGAATATTATTGGATGGATGCTGTTTTTATATCCACGAATAATTACTAAACGATGCTACCAAATCAATGTTTTACTTCTGTATAAATAGCTAAACGCCATTTTAGCAAGGAAAACCTGTTCAGATGTAATGTTCAGGAGTGTAAATGTGTTATCCTACAGACGATCGCGCACTTGACAACGTGTCCTGCCTGTCCTATTCTTTGCACATCTGATGGGCGCGGGCGTTACTGAAAGTGCCAAACCCGCCATATGAATCAAATTAGGTTGCCCTCGATACGAAATTGTCATTTTTCCATAGTCAAACTCATCATAATCCTCTATTCATAATTCACTCCAGATCATCTATTTGCCTCTAAAGCAAAAATATGGGCGATATTATGTTAATACACGATACACCACGTTCTGCGCTGGCGAGCTGCCAAGCAACGTTATCGGGAGCGTCCTCTGAATATTATGACCAATACTTTAGCTGGGATTAAAAACTTATTTAGTTATTCTAATGGCGAACACTTGGTTATTTTGGCACTCTGGGACTTTTGGGTAAGAAATGGTCGGTGTTTATTTGGTTTTACATTATCATAGTTGCTTTACGTAAAATGTTATTGTAATTTAAAATAATTTTAATAATAAGGCAGTGGGTGCCAGAAGACGGACCGAGGCCTAGCAAACGCTGGCGAGACAACTTAGAAGCGTTTGTGACAGATTGGCCGGAGAAAACCGCACAGAGAGAAGAATAGAAGGCTATGGGGGAGGCCTTTGCCCAGCAGTGGGACAATATAGGCAATGAAAAAAATAAATTAATATTGAGTGAGCTGATTTCGTATGAGTGTGTGTGTGTGTATTGTATCAACACTACATAGTATAAAAAGTTGCTTCGCGCTGTCTGTCCCTTTGAATGCGTAGATCTTTCAAACTTCGCAACGGATTTTGATGCGTTTTTTTTTAATAGATAGTGATTCAAGAGGAAGGTTTATATGTATAACATTGCACCCATGCGGAACCGGGGCGGGTCGCTTGTTTTAAATAAGCAGAAGGTTTATGAGTGATATACAATGAACCAGGATACAAAAAAAGTTGAAAACTAGAACCGAACTACTACAAAAATGGCAACTTAATTAACGAGACAACGTATAATTTTGTTTCAGTTTTTTTATTACCGGTTAAAAACAAACAAACATGGACTGCTCTTCTTCATTACAAAATCATAACTTTTCCTCAGCTTTGCCGAAGTCGGGTAGAAAGAATCTAATTTTACGTGAAACATGTCACAGGAATTATCATTCTAGTTGGTTGAAGACATATTCCCTGAACGCTTCATTTGCTCTGTGATATACCTATCAGCCTAGACCTAATAAAAACTAGTCTTCCCAATATTTTTGTCTTCCCCTCCCAAAAGTATCAAATTATCTCATCATATAGTTAATACGACGCTATCTAAGCAGCGCACACGGCGAGCCGATATCCTGGCACAGAGCCATTTTGTCAGCGTAATGTTAGATATGGGTAAAACCTAGCATAACGCTGACGTACTGCTTTAAAGACTTTGTATCGTAATTTTAATAAAGACGACCCGAATGGCGCAGCGGTAGTGAGGCTGCCTTACGTTCTTAGGGTCCCGGGTTCGAGTCCCGGTAGGAGCAAATGTTTGTGTGATGAGCATGGACATTTGTTTCCGAGTCATGGATGTTTATATGTATAATAAGTATGTATTTACAAACAAAAAAGTATCTATGTAGTATTATCAACTATCAGGTGTCCACGACACAAGCCTCGTTGCTTAGTGTGGCACCTAGATGGCGCTGTGTGTGTAATGTCCAACGATATTTATTTATTTATTAATAGTAGTCTTATTTTTTGTGGGAAAATCTGACAGCCAATCTTGCCAAGGGGTATCGTGCTGCCCAGGATCTGGGTTTTTGAGGTCAGATAGGCAGTTGTTTCACGTACAATATTGGTAGCTACAATCGGTTAGAGTCGAGGCCAACTCAACGCAAGTTGGGGAAAGGTTAGGAAGATGATGGTAAAAGGTAATAGAATACATGAGAGAGGGGGATGACCGCTGTTGCTTATAATTGATACTTGGCTGTTATTTTCAAAACTTGATAATGTAGGCTTCATAAGTGTGAAATTAAATTATGCTTGCAGTAGAAAGCAATTTGAGAAGAATTGGTGTTTGATACAGCATCCTGCTTTTAATTATTTTTTTAAAGAAGAGGGCACATGGCTGATAAAAATTGAAGAGATTCTGTTTTATGAATTTATAACAAGGCTTTCGAAGCCAATTTAGATTCGGTAAAAGCCAAAGACATCCAAAACAAAACGCCATTACTCTTAAACAATACAGCACAAACAAAATTTTCCGCCAACTTGAACATGGGATATTATTTTTAATATGAAAAAAATAAACGCTGAACCGTTCGCGAAATCGTTGCGGCCATCTTTTCCATTACCGCAAATTACCGGGAGAGGCCAGGGCTAAATAACGTCACGTATTTAATTACGAGCTCTGCGGAGCCTCAAAAGTGACGCTTTTGAATTGAAAGCTAGAGTTTTGGGACACATTGGCTAGGGGGCTTGAAGTCCGGATTGGGAGTTGGTCCTTTCGATGTCCAATATTTCGGCTGCATATTGGAGCTGTATCAAATATGGTGTGGAAGTCTTAATAAGTTTGTTTGAGGAAGTTATTCGCCGCTGTATAGATAGAAATGCACGCACGGCCAAAAGGACTAACAAAAATTATTTGATAGGTTACTGCATTCAGAGAGTATATCGTATCGGACTGGATTAATTTAACAGATATCATAGATGATTTTCTAATATGCCTTCTCCACATTTATACATCTACAGCAAACAAGCTAAACAACTTCTCCACCCGTGTTTCACAACAGCCGGAGGTCAATCGAGTCGGCCACTCTAATGTTTACTGATAAAAAGAAAACCAATTTGTGTTCCCACCCCCGACCGCCCCTACCACAAAGGAGCGCTATCTAGCGATAAATTATCGAAATTATTGCATTAAAAATTCCATCTAGTAAGTCAAAGCGAGCCATTATGGCCGCTCTGGGCGGCGTTCAAAAGAAAAACGATGTAACTACATTGTTCTCCGTACTCTTTGTGACGTTCTAGTTCCGTATATGTAATTTTTCTTGGTAAATGTTATGGGAAACCGTTTTTCTCTCAGAAGACGAGAGATACTTTGATATATTTAAGTTGTCGGTCTACAGTTTTATGTTTTAGGATTTTTAATGAATGTTTAGAACGAATTTAAAATTGGTTGCTGTTGTTTTTCCTGTTTAAGTGGGTGTTATTAGTTTTTGTATGGTAATATCAAAGCGTTGACGAAATTAGAACTTTATTTATGTGCGTATATAAAGTTCAATCTTTTTCTGTCACTAATACCTACTATGATTAGGGTGAATTGAATTCTAAGAACGGGCAATCATTTATTATTTCGAGAAACTGTGTCCACGTGTTTATTACAATCCAACATAATTATTTGCTATATCTAATCAGCCGAAATTGTCATTTAAAAATGTCGTGTGACGATAGAAAGCTAGATCTAAGTAAGGAATGATTACAATCAGTGTAAAAATATAAATTATCTCCAGATTGCACAAGCTAAATACTGCAGTAATCCCATACATTCCCAGAAGACTGAAATAATCCAGAAATCTACTAGCATCGATACATAGCTACGTTCCCACGTTTAGCATGGAGGTGCAGCCAATTTCCTGGAGCGTCTCATTCCAGCATTTTAACCGATTTCAAGTTCAACGCGTTGCTTTGTTTTTTTTTTAATGTATTTGCACCGATTGTTTCTTGATTACGTTAACCATTTGGTACACGGAAACCATGCGGTGATCCCATATAAATTGTACTACTTTGCCTGAGTAATTTATGAGTTAGCTTTGAAAAATTACGTATAAAAATTACTCTAATTCGCCTATATTGATGATGTCTTAGTACCATAAATTGTTAAGTTAAATAAACACATAAGAAAAACTTGTGTGGAATACACGTAAAACAACATAATAGGACTCAACGAATAATCCAGAATTCTACTCCAAAATCCTGTACCATCGATGCATAGCTACGTGCAGTACGTTCCCACGTTAGCGTGGAGGTGCAGCCAATTTCCTGGAGCGCCTCATTCCAGCTAATTTTCATATTAACGAACACGTCTGGCCTGTCCCGAACGATATGACTTGTTCGTGTAATAAGCTATTGTTTATTAACTGGCAGGTTTTCTTGCTGAAGAACTGAAGGGATTAGGTATTGTGTTGGGGAAGGTTTTTATAAGATAGTGGATGGGTGAATCATTGGCTGATTGTACGGTAGAGATATTTTGTTTTAGGAGAGAATGTAATGTTTCTTGAAACGATGGATGGACTGTGTGAAGGATGATATGGCTAGAAAGGAGGTGTCTGCTGAGATGACGAGTAATAGAGAAGTATGGGAGAAGAAAACACCGATCGCCGACACAAATAAATATGATGATGATGGCGATGTAATGTTTCTTGAAATGTTACGGGAAACAATTACATCAGTTTCACTACTAGTTCCCTTTTAACGAACACGTCATATACAGTCAAGGATATTATTATTTTTTGCACAATACACTATGTCAAATTCTATACGATTGTCGTAGAATGTCGGTTGTGCCCAATTTACGGGTCATTTAAATTGGTAGACAACTTGCAGAGCAGTTTCTATTCCTTGCATTTACATGTGTCATTTCTCAGACTTAGGTGAATTTCTGTGATTCCAAATTCTTGTACATACACAGTTTTACTTCGACATGCATTTAGCTACCTATTAGATAGAATACATTTATTACCCATCAGTTTCCTGATATAAAGTACTCGGAAAGGTCTTTTCCGTTAGGAAACTGCTTCGGGAAACTACTATGTGGTTTAAGCGATAGCGATGAATGTATCTTTAGGGTTTTTTTACGATACATTTAGTTATACCTATATTCATGTTACTTGCCTTATAAGAAGTTTTTCGAAACCTAAAAAGCCTGTAATTTATCTATACTAGTATTATAAAGAGGTAAAGTTTGTGAGGTTGTAGGGGGTAATCTTTGGAACTACTGCACCGATTTTGAAAATTCTTTCACTAATAGGAAGCTACATAATCCCCGAGTGCCATAGGATATATTTACAACGTGCCCTTGGGATAATTTCCGACCAAAACGCGAGCGAAGGCAGGCAACAGCTAGTCTTTAAATATGAAAGGTTCTAGTTCAAACAATGTTCATGTTTTCTTACAATGCTTTTCCTCAATTGGAAATCAAGTTTATGAATATCATACGGGGTGGAATGGGAGACTTTTTTTTAGGGTTTTTTTCTTCTTTTTATTTTCGAAATCAGCTGTTCCATACATTTTGACCATATTGAACTTTTGTAGGAAATAGATGATTTTTTCTTTAATAACTACTCTTTTTTATTTATCGTGTGGTTAGTGCCTAACCTGGTGTCAGAGTTAAAAAATCTATGTAGGGGGGGCTCAGAATAATGTACTGAATACATGGTAACCGATTTCGCGTCAGTGTGATTCCACCCTGTATATTATTTGTTTTTAGATTCTATCACGAGTACTTTACCTTTCTATGCAATCGTCATTTTCTTGTCCTTGTCACATGTAAATTGGGGGTCGGCACAACCAGTTTTTGTCTTCCATTCTCCCGTCCACTGTCACGCTATATTGACTCCTGTTTCTATCATATAATTCCTAACCCAATTCACCCATATCATTACGTATAGGTGTACTCCATTACGAGTACTTCAACTTTCTATACTACAGCATTTTTTTTTTCGGATTTTCCACTCTGGGCGGAGCAGAAGGGAGTGTCAGACTTGTATTTTCTATCATTCCTAACACAATACATCCATGTCATTATAGTATAGCCCCCATTCGAGCACTTCAACTTTCTATACAATAGTTTCACTTCTAATACCCTACCTCACCTCTCTGACCGACCGCCAATTAATCCAAATGTCCTACCAAGACCTGGCGAACAATTTAATTTAAAACAAGAACGTCCGACGGAATCGCCCGAACTAACCCGATGATGTACTCCAATATTGCACGCCTTGTTAATATAAATTTTGCACGGGCCATAGTCTAGTATAACGTGAACTGTGAAAAATATAAATTAAATTCGCCTGTAGTGTTTTGGTTCTGCATGTGTTTTTTTGTATAGGTTTAACTTTGCATGCTCTCAGCAGAGGTGTGTGCCTAACATTATGGTGTATATCTGTGGTATTGCTTTGCCGAATCATTTTGGACATTAGCAGAATGTTCGATATCTGCTTTGCTTACCACATAATAAACATATGAGAATAAAAAAAAGGTCGAACGGAGAGACATAATTTTGTTTTTAATTATAATTAATGAAATCCACTACTCATAAAACACGGCCTCTATTAAAGAATTCAAGCATCAATTCCGATTTTATTGCAATTGAAATCGTAACTAGAAAAACCGTCATAGGAATTGATAGCTAAGTAAATTGACTACCAACTGAAATTGGCCGTACTTTCAAATCACATTATTACTGTCGCACGTTTCACTTTACGTAACTTGTTAATCTGCTGAACAACACACTTCCTTTAAAACTCAATTCTGCCAAAACAGAAGCCACAAACCCAAACTCAAAGCATTTGAGGTTGTCACTTTTTTTTTTGGCAGAATTGATTTGATTTGATAACTTGTTAATCTGCTAAACAACAAACTTCCTTGAAAGATCAATTCTGCCAAAAAATAAGCCAAAAACAATCTATTAACACAAAAAATTAAAAACAAAACACTCTGGTATAATTGGTTTCTAATTTCCAACAGATCCCTCGAAGAGAAAATCGCTTGCGACTAATAAGCGCGTCCCCGATAATTCATCATTGTTTTTCACTAATAAAAACACGACAAAAACACATCTTCTCTTGGCGATACCCTCCCTCAAGGGAGGCGACACCTACAGGTGAAATGTGGATAAAAAAGTCGCCGATTTGTTTGTTAGTATTGACTTTATGTTGGGGTTATAACTTGTGTTTTGGCAAGATAATTTTAGATAACTTTCTATGTCTATCTGAAAAAATTACTTTAATGTGCTGAATGTAACTTTGTATTCCTGCTAAATATTTTCTAATAAGTATACATTTGTAGGAGACAGTACAAAATGAATTACATGAGCATAGTACAAAAAGTACTACAGCGCCATCTATGCCACAAAGGATGAACTAACATTAAAATTGTGAATCGCGCTATTAAAGGTAACCGCGACCTAAGACTATATAGCAAAACCCGCTAACAACTGTCAGGCAGTAGCCCACCAGACACAACACCCGTCTGCTCGGAGGATCCTACCTCTTCTATGGGGGATTAAGAACTTTACACCCCGTTCTTCATTCCCCTCTACATGATCTAATTTGGTAGAGATGTCCTGGTTTTGCATCACTGTTTCATGATAAGGTATTTTTAGGTCACGTTTATTACAAGACATTGACTTGTTTTAATATTTATCAAGCCCAGGGACACCAACTACAAAGGACCAGGAACCAAAAAAATAAAATCAAAAGGCAAAGCGTCTTTAATAAATTATTTTAAAACGCCGTCAAAACAAAAGGAGCGAAACCGTGAAAAAAGCACTAGTGGGTAATAACGGCGTCAGCTCCTCGTACTCGTATAGATTGAGAATATTTTAAAGTGATGTGCTCGTAGCAAATAATGAAATTATGCCGGGAGGGGAGAGTGGGGCGAGACGACCCATCTTTCGCTTTTTCCTTCTTTTGTTTGTTTATTCGTTATTTATCGGTAGATCGAGGAGCCACGTTAT
This sequence comes from Eugnorisma glareosa, assembly GCA_947578425.1. Lineage (NCBI taxonomy): Eukaryota > Metazoa > Arthropoda > Insecta > Lepidoptera > Noctuidae > Eugnorisma > Eugnorisma glareosa. Next base: position 2,296,691 of record OX387974.1, on the reverse strand, counting down.
AGATTAACATCAAAGGCATTTTACGGCGTATACGATCTCGTTAAAATTGAATGGGCTCCCGTAATGAGGGGGAATTGGTGTTCGGATCAGGTATATTTTTGGAGCTTTTTAATAAACTTGAAAGAAGTCGAAAATGTATGCGAAAGGTATGGCTCAATTGCGTTAGAATAATTTGTCGTTGGAGTTGTGAGAAGTTATTCAAATGTTGGCGCAAAGTAAAAAAATAATAACATTAGCTCTTAAACAATTGACTAATAAGATCCCCCTAGTTGATAAGAAACTAAGGATTGTGAGACTTATTGAGTAACGCTAGAATTATAACTTACAATTGTCATGTTTGCTACTTATAGCAAACATGATAAAGTATTGTGTTGTTTCGTTGGATTAATTGTTGTATGACGTTCCAGTTCAGGGATAAATCAATGATTAACAAAACAAACAAATATCTTCCACTAAACACACCACATCCAAATTCCTCAACACACATTATACAAAAGCAAGAAAATGTGATCAAAATCGTCCGCAGACCACCCGAACAGTCGTTATCGTGCTTATTGTTGTTTTTAATGAAATGTGACCGAAATGATGGCCGTCGAAGCTTTGTCCGTTGGATCGGTGTCCATTATCCCCCTTTTCCTCTTAATATCGTGAAGGACCGCAATAAAATTTGCTTCGCCTTTCGGACGGGGTTGCATGAAACTGATCGTATGACAATTTTTGAAGCGGAGATAAACCGGCATCGTTGATCTAGTGGTCGCAAGCGCGACTGCTGAGCATGAGGTCCTGGGTTCGTTTTTCTGGTCGGGCAAACTGATTATGGGTTTTGCTATCAAGGTTTTAGCGGCTACGTAGTCTAGATATGTGCCCGTTTGGTGGCAATAGGCTCGCCCTCTATTACTTAGACACAACTGGCAAAATGAGGTTGTAGTTTAAGGTACACATCTGCCTAACTCTGCGGGGATTACAAGCGTGATGTAAATGTTTATGTTGTGACGGACACCGCAATAAAATTTGCTTCGATATCCTGTCGGGTTTGCGTAAAGTTGATTGTGTGACAACTATAGAAACGGAGATAAAGATTGTGATGCGTTTTATGTTTCGCCCTTATTGGGATTTGCCGGTCTTTGGGATGGAATTGTGGCAGAAGTAATTAATTCGTTTTTTTTTCTATAAGACACGATCAATTGGAACCGTGCACCTCCTTCTGATATTTCTTATATTGTCATGTTGGTTAAAGTGCAGTTTTGGTATGTATGTTTCTTGCGACATAATTAATTATTCTTCGTAATTGAACACAGTATTCTGTATTTACAAGAAAACAATGAGTGCGAATGACGCAAACGCTAATACGATTCCAATGCCAACAAAAACTTCGGAACAAATACCCCAAATCTGTTTTCGACTATCGAAAAAAACGCCATGCAAATTCAGGGACAACGACCGAAAAAACACGCGAAGGAAATTAATAAAGCACCCACTAAAGCGAAAACAGGCGGAAAAATAGAGACTGGGGACGAATAGAGGAAAGAAAAAAATGCCGACCAGCAACGTGCTCTTCATTATAGCGGAATGGAAACACCGGATGAATTGATCAATCAGAAATTTTATGGCCAAGAATCACTCAACGGAAAATAATTCTCCGGCCGTTTCGTGCTTGGCTCATCGCCGCTGTTTTAATTTCGCTCTCTTGGGGAGATCGAGTGTCATCCAATCTATCTGACGACTTGAAAAAAAAATGCCATCATCACCCCGCCCTCCCCTCGTGGAGACTGTCTTAAAGACCGGCGGGCGATTACGTCCGTGGGAGCTTGGAGACGATTGTGTGATAAAGTTGCTTGTTATTGATACTTCTTGTTAATTTCAAGTACCTACCGCATCGGAATTTTGGTACAAGGTTATGTGTCGTGAAACAGTCATTTGGATGTCTCTTAGAGCGGACTCACAGTGCTTTGCCAGCTATTTGCAAAAGCGTGATGGTGAACAATCATCATCTTTTTACAAGCCTTGTCCCAATGTACTTCGGGTCTGAGTAGCATGTTTTCTACATCTATACTTTTCTATTAATCGTCATTTTTGTTGTCGCCACCTTTGTAGCCATATCACATTTCACACACTCCATCCATTGTTTTTTATCTGATGAGAACAATCAATTCGACAATTTTTGGTCTGAGAGCCTTCAAGGAATAATGTTTGGTAAATAAAATAAAATAGTTTATTGTCACAATTAGCATAATTAGTTCATTTAAACGTGTTTGGAGCTTCCTTTTAAGCAAAACAGTGCCTGTATTAGGAGACACCGCGCTTCCATATCATTGCCGTACACTTATACTAAGTACTAACTATGAGTTACAAAAAAGTAGTGTACTATGACATTGGGAGTACACTAATTATTATAAGATACTTAGATTATACGTAAACAAGTTTCTTTTAGCCCGCTACGATGTCTTATTCTAAAGTGAGCCTAATCCTAACAGATTTAATGGTGATAATTGTTCACTAATTATTCAACACGCCCAAACACCAATGTATCGATGTTTAGATTAACCTGAACAAGCAATTTGAGGAGTAATCGCACCCCATCAGCGTCGTAATATCGCATTCTGTTTGCAATCACTAATTAATCAAGATCAAACGGAAATAACAATCGCTTGCACATTCATCATCCTGAGTGACAGTCTCATGTTTATGAAGGAAAAAATAGACTCTGGGTTGTAGGAAGATGTGATATGATAACGGACCTAAAGAAAAAATAAATAAAATCTCATTTTAAATAAAAGTTCGGTGCTGACAAATTGTGGACGCGCCTCCGGACCCAGTCTCTATAAATACGCATTTAAGCATCGCTCAGTGTCCAGTCCAGTGTCCGTAGCTGATCCATACCAGTTTGCCTGATTTCGTAACCGAAGTGTTAGTTGGGAGGGTTCAGTCTTTGAGAAATAATTTGGTACTGTTATTACGTTAAGTATTTACATTGCAATTTTCAAGGTCATGTCATTTTTGTTTGTGCCAATTTAAACACTCCACAGGCCCATCTCATCCAGGTGTCTACCTAAAATACTAATACTTGTACATATTTTTATTACTATTATAGATTATAGATTTGTAGTTTGTAAATAATGTAAATATCTTGATTGAAATAAACTTTTTAATTAGTCCTAAAATAACATCATCTATAACTATTCTGCGTCTGAAAAACAAATTAAAACGAACATCAGTGTGTCTAAAATACATTCTTATTTATCAACATTAACAAGCCAAACAAAAAAGATGAGTCAGCTGCTTCCGATTATTCCAAAAAATACAACGTCCATCGCTTATTATCCGAAAATTTGGAAGATAATTCTCCAAAGGAAAAGATGGGAAGGCATTAAAATAGCAATCAAACTGGCAATTTTGGGGTGAAGTGTACGAATTCAAAAAAAGTACTGGGTACCGATTTGCGATGCAAACCGCCTAAGATGGCCGCCTATATCAGATTTGAATAAAGATCTGCCGTGGACAGGGACTCGTTCCGAATTCGTGAATAATTGAAAGGCCGTTTCTTTATATTGAATTTGTTTTTTTGACGGTCAATTTGTTATGCGGCTTGAATTGGAGGACTGGAGGAATTTTTAACTGCCTATTTGCGTAAACATAGGAGTGAAGGACCGAAAAATATGTTACATTGAATTTTGTAAGCACTTTTTTGAGACCGCCATAGTTAGAGGTGCGATAATGAATTACCCTTGCAGTATTTGTTAGAAGTGTTTATACTTTGTATAAGGTCCTAAGCACATCATTTTTTGGTTGTGGCTTCTGTTTGCTTGCTTACTAAACAATCAGAACCCAAATTAATTCGGTCATAATTAACGAAAATTTTCAAAACCATTCAATAAATTGCGCGCCAAAACACAAGGCCCACAAAACAATTGATTTCCATACCCCCGGGAGCATCCAAATGAGGAGTGCAATCGCAATACCGACAGCACAAGTTGCAATCTTAAAAAATAATAGGCATTAAACATCACCCCATGATCAAGGTTTACAGGGACTCGAACGATCAGCCCTGGAGCCATCTTCATTAATGAAAACCATAAAAGTGGGGTTCGGCGGCTCGAAAGATCGTAGCGTAAAAATTCGCGTCAAACGACCAACGCCTTATTAAGCCCGCGGGGTGCAGGTGGGGGCGAAAAAAATTATAGTATTTAACGATATTAAGTTATTGAAGTTAGATTGGTAGCTTAATTGGTTTGAGCGGCGATCTGGATCAATATTTTATGGTTTAGAAGGTTTCTTTTAGTTGGTAGTTTCAGTACAGCTTTGTTTGCTATTATTTTTGCTGTCCTCTAAGGGGTCCATTAAGTAGATACGTTATTAAGTACACAACGCAATAAATAATTGAATATTGAGTACTACAATCGGCTTTAGGTGGTTTGAAAGGGTTTCGGTACTAGTAATGTCGAATTACGAATGTAATTAGACTTCTGCTTATAGGCTTCTGGTCTTACTTATGTACTTGCCACTACGGCTGGACTGCTGGTCTTACTTACGTATTTGCCATTACGGTAATGATGTTGACTTTTTACATGGTCTCTTCTGAGCAAGTCTATCGCTAACCTCACCCCTTGTTTTCCATCAGGTCTGATCGCGGAGCAGCCCCAACAGGCCACCAAAAAAAACTGTTATCAAACAGTTTTTATGACTTATATTCATTCGAGTTTTCATCCGTTGTGTTATGATGGACCTGGGTTGAATAACTTCTCATAAACGGAAGCCTGTCTAAAACTCAAACTTTTGGCAGTAAGGTAAAGTCCCAAATTAAAGTGGTTTTAATAAAAATACAGCCACTGAAATGAGTGCCATCAGTGATATCTTCTGCAGTAGTAACTCATTACACAAAGCAAAAAAAGCGATCTACTTTTAACTTAAAAAACCTCAACAAAAAGCATTGAAAAATTCGCGTTCCGATATTATAATGATACAGCGGAAACATTCGCGTTATTAAAACATACAAGTGGCCTATTAGTAGCGAACATATTTCAAATGAGGGTAAAGCCAATGTGAAAAATTGTCGGGTAGGCAACTAACAGAGTACAGAAATCAGAAAAAAAAAAACAACAAAATTATGTAAAAAGGAAACAAGAAAAAAATAAGACATAAATACATGAAACTAAATTTATCCTGTATAAGGCCAAAATGATACCGCAGCTTGCTGCTGTATTTTCTAAAATATGTCACAGCGCTGGTATTCTGATGAACCCAAGTGATGCCACGGTCAGATACGAAAAATTATTAAATAATAAAAATAAAGTGAAGTAACGAATAAAACAATAATAGAAAATAGAGTACAGACACCTTGACGGCCGTGGCTACAGGCGGCATCGGTAACACTTTTCATACAATGAATCACCGGTTACTACTCGTAGAATTACGACAGTAATGACGTATAGATACACACGACATGACAACTGTGAAAGCGGTCCGTGCCGCAGCAAGCCGCAGCCAAGATTTTTTTTCGTACTGTCATCTCTAGACGCTGTTGATTCTGTGGTCTGTGGTAAATAATAAAAGTAGGTTCGCGAGTCGTGCCCATTAGTAAGCTACAAGGTTCGTCTCGACTGACGTGTAGAAAGACATTGTTGGTATTACGTAAGTTCAGTTTTTAGTTGCTATTCCCATTTTTTTGGAATGCCATCTGAGAGTTCGACACGATCGCGGAAGATATTTAAGAGCCTATTAATTGTTTTTTTTGGTGATGTTAAACTTGGTTATATTATACATGTATTATAATGGCTAAAGATACTTGTTTCAACTCACGGCCATATACCTAACAGCTATACCATTATCAATCACTGTCAGTCAATTGATTTGATTTAGAGATTAAGACCAGTCAATTAATAATACACCTTAACACCTATAAGAACTCCTGCCTCCAGAGTCTACTCCATTTTCCTCACCGAATCAGAACGAAGTAACCAAAACACTGGTAATTATCCCTATACCCGATACACGTTATCACCACAAGGATACGTAATAAAACCCCAAGTATCATGTTTTTGCGTAACAAGCAGAGTAAATTACGACAATTATTCAATGTAGCCGTGTTATCGGCAGTTGTAAAATCGGGAGACAGTGGGGGAGCCTCATTAAGGTGAAACACGGGAGGAGGCAGCCCCCACAATTTTGATAATGTCGCCGGTATAAAAAGTCCCGGCCAAGTTGAATGATGTATTGGTAGGTTTGCCTGGCCGGGTCGGATGGGTTTGGTCGCTATCTCTCAGGAAAGGTGGGAGTTTTCTAGAATTTGCAATTGTTGTGTTATCATGGCATCGTGGTAGGGAATTTGGGGGTAGTGATGAATGGCATCTTGGTTTGTTTTATTGCAAGAAAATAAAGAATACGTTTTTCTTGAATACTTCAGAATTCTATACTGAGCAGTAGGGTGGAACACGGCTGCCAACGATGATGAGGACTTCAGAATTCTAAACACGACGTTACCTATTTCGTTGAAGCTAGAAGCCATAGAACTGATAGCTAATTTAAAAGTCCGGCCAAGTGTCGGCCGCGCACGTAGTGTTCCGTATCATTATCTAAAAAAATAAAAACGTTTCGTTGTATAAGAGACCCCCTTAAATATTTATTTTATTCTGTTTTTAGTATTTGTTGTTATAGCGGCAACAGAAATACATCATCTGTGAAAATTTCAATTGTCTAGCTATCACGGTTCATGAGATACAGCCTGGTGACAGATAGCCAGACAGACGGACGGACGAACAGTGCAGTCTTAGTAATAGGGTTTCGTTTTTAAGTACCCCTTGGGTGCGGAACACTAAAAAGACACCATTTTTGATCTGGCTTTCAATTTCAGCTTGACAAGAATTATACGTCACACGAATTATACGAAGAAGAAGAATTATACGTTATTCGTAACACCATAGAAATACAAGCGAGCGAAAAATACAACTATAGGCGAGTTTTACAAAAACGCTGTTTATAGTTGAAGGACGTTTAAATATCGAACAATGTATTAGTTAAGCAGACTAACCCTCGTTGGTCTAGTGGTCGCAAGCACGACTGATGAGTATGAGGTCCTGGGTTCGATTCCCGTGTCGGGCAAAGTGTCATTGAGCTTTTCCAACAGGATTTTCTCAGTAGCAGCTACGAAGTCTGGATTTGTGCCCGGTTGATGGCAATAGGCTCGCCCCCTATTACAGGGGACTTAAACATAACTGGTGAAATGTGGGTGTACTATTAGGTACACCTCTGCCTAACTCTTCGGATATTACAGGTTGTGTAACTTTAAGCAGCATTTATAAATAAACTCTAAATTATTACAGACCAAATTAATTGACATCCAAAAGCGAGAATCCTCGTGTACTTAAAACCATCAAATACGAATCCCTCCAAAATTATACCAAGCCAATCCATTCTTGTTAATCTCAAAGAATATTTTGACCTAGTGATCTCACATGCAGCCGTCAGGCACGAACCCATGTCATAGCATCCGCAACTATGATCAAAGCTTTTAATTGACCGGGGTTCCGTCTGCATCACTGCCTATGGTACAATGTAAGAGGATTCGAATTAGTACTATTAACGATTGAGTACTCAAAGGATTTGTTAGTGATAGTGGTTGCAAATGAAAGGGGTCGCGGGAATATGATTTTGGGGTTTCTGGAGAATGGTTAGAAGTTTGGTTAGTATTTTTATTTTAAGAAAGGTACAATATTTATTGATACTAAAACTTGGTTTTAGACATTTCGTGTCACAGAAAAGTTGAAAGGGAATTGACTGTCTTGGTATGGGCATGTGATGAGGAGGAGAACTGTTGATGGATGGAGAGTGAGAGGAAGACTAAGAAAACGATGGATGGATTGTGATTGTGTGAGGAATATATATGAAATATATATATAAATATGAAAGAAAAACTTTTTTGCAAAAAATAATACTATATATATGTTTTTTTTTTGTCACCGACTTCTGAAGCTAAAGTTATTTTTTACTGTTTTGTGTTTTTGAAGTCGGTTTTATTTTTTGCAAAAAAGTTTTTTGTTTTTCAATTTTTAGTTGTAATATCCTATACAAGTATTTGCTATGCATAAATGTCATGGTAATAGGCTTATCCCCAATAAATAGAACTTAACAAACCTAAAATGTCGAAATCTGGGTGTATGTACACATTTGCGTACCCCTCAGAGCATACAGGCGTGATGTTACATCATGATGTTGTATAAACAATAAACATCCAAGCGATTTCAGCAATCACGGCAGATTTGCCGTTTATTTTTGAAGAGTTCCATTGCATATCTCCGAAGATCAGCATCAGATCTTCACTAAATTTAAATGGGACCAAATGGCAACTATTCCGCATCAAACTAAAGAAGAATCACGTAAATCGGATCATAAATCACAGCGCAATCGGGGTACATACATAAAAATAATAATACCAATCGAATTGAGAACTTCCTCCTTTTTGAAGTCCGTTAATAAAGGAGTAGACGATAGTGTGACGGTTGACAGAAAATAATGAAAAAAAAAACGTGTTGCGCCGACTCCAAGTAATATGGAACAAGGCCAAGAAGATGACTTCCTAGCAACAAAAATTACGAATTTTCAAAAAAAGAAATGCAGTCCCAACCATTCTATTTAGGGGAACAATTTTTTTTTTAAAGTTACTCTTGGGCAAAATATCATGCTTCGAAACCCAGCGGTTTAGACTGCGCACTGTCTTTCATTGAATACATGTTTTAAGATTTTTGTAAGTATATTTAGGGAACAGGTATAGGCCACGATCGAACTAACAAAATACTAATTGAAATTACTATTGATTTTTTACTATCTTCAGTTTCTCCTTGATTATGGTGCTTGCAATAGCGCCGAAATATCGGGAACTCAAAATTAACAGAAAACATGGTAAACGTCCCGTTTCTAATGATAATGTTAGTGACATGACAGTTTAAAAACTTATACTAATTGAAAGATCAAAAAACGGTCCTAATGGTAACTGCGTGATTGTCTTCTTAATCTTCATCTGATTCCTTCTCTCAATATGTGGCCAGTCTCATTATCCTTGGATTTGCATTTAATTTCCTACTACAACATTAACTGTTTATTTAATATTTCGTACTAGGATACGTTCGTGAAGTGTCGTCTAAGTGACGAGAGCTCTCGTGCTTAGACGCCGTTAACACTCGGAGGCTGGCGTGGATTTCCTATTTCTCTTTCAAGTCCACTTCATGATTAGTGGTTCTGTTTTTATTATTAATATTAATGTTGGTAACATTTTCTTGATAATTCATCATAAGTTACGACTGTGAGTCTTTAATCAAACCATAAACAAAGAGTTGCATGGTTATTTAAATAACTTGATAAGAAGATTAAATCATTTATAAAGGGTGTAACAAGACCCATCCTTAACGAAGCCGAAGGGCACTTGTTCTCTCCGTCATTGCGATCATTTTTTGTTCTAAACCATACCTGGGAACCTTCTAGTTACGGAGATATTGGGGGTCAAAGTTACAACTTTTTCACAAGTATTTTTAAAATACATTTTTTTAATGAAGATTTTTACTTTAAACACGACCACGACCCCCGTACTTCGGTAGTCGGTGACTTTTGCTAGTTTGCTTTTGTTTTTTTTTTGTCACCGACTTCTGAAGCTAAAGTTATTTTTTACTTTGTTGTGTTTTTGAAGTCGGTTTAATTTTTTGCGAAAAAGTTTTTTATTTTTCACTTTTTAGTGGTTCACATGTTCTTACCCCTACACAGCGTACCGGCGTGATATTATGTTATGAATTGGTGTAAACAATAGACAAACATGAGATTTCAGCAATCCCAGTCCATTTGCTATAATTTATTGAGGAGTTCCGTTGCCTATCTCCGAAGTTCTTCATCATATCTTCACCAAATTGAAATGGGACCACTCCGAAAAAGTACTCTTCCCTAAACTACCCAAATCGCTTCAAGTGTGCCCTATAAAATTTGAAGAGTCCTCTCTATTTCTCCAAGATCCCATCAACAGATCCTGTATTGATGATCATGGGACCACCTGGGAAGTATAACTCTTTCAAACTAAAAAAAAAATCCAAATCGGTCCAGCCATCTTCGAGTAATCGGGGAACATACATAAAAAATAAAAACCTCCTCCTTTTTGAAGTCGGTTAAAAATACAAATTATAAAAAGAAATGACCGGTCTAGAGCACGTTTATATAAGGTTTTCCATAGCTTCGAATATTTGCTTACAAAACATCCATATAATATTGGACACAAGTCAGAGCTTTCGTCGGACCTCTGAGCATCTGCAAAGAGGCCTACATATTTAAGTAAATCATGCTCCCAATAAAATTACCACATAAAAAGCCGACTTCAGAACCGAACATTCTCACTGCGGCCAGAATAAATGCATCGTCATTAGGCAGGGTCGCTTCATTAGTTATTCATCAGGACTCTTCAGCGAAAACGCGCGTTGCCAATTTGCACATATATACAATATTTTTTTAACGAGCCCGTTTCATGCTAGTACGAGGGTATTGAATATGATATTTTTTCTCAAGTTTGAAGGATAGATAGACATAAATTTGTTACACAGAGCAGCTCTTTTACAATATTCCTAACTGTATGGTTACAATGGTGGTCTTATTCGCTGATAGCGATACATTTCAGACAATCTTTGAACGGGCTGAACGAACTTCAAGATAATAAAAATACGATTTTTTACTAGATGGACAAAAATTAGGTAAAACATTTCTCTCAGTGTCACTTTCCAGATTAATGATCTTTAACTACGTGATAACTTGACTGTCTTTAAAGGTTATTCTACTTTAAGACAAATAGCAATAAACATCATCTTAAATGTATTGAACAAAAGAGAGCTACCCGTCTCTCTTTTGTCACGAAAAACTCGAAAAATTACCACTAAACAGTTCCAAACAGAAACTCAGTAACAACTGGCCCTCTTCAACAAAACTGGAACACGGTTCACACCTAATTCACCTACCAGTGTACCCAAGATCCATCAAAACATATTTATTCCTTCCCGCATTTCAAACAAGGAGCGAAATACACAAATAAGGTCTTGCAAATAAGACGCCGTGTTACAAACACGGGGGTATCTAGGAAAAATAAATTAAACAACCACCTTGGAAGGCAGGGGATTGATCCGGGAGCATTATTGTATCTATAAACATTTCAATTGCGGTGAGACACGCTTATCCGGGTAGCAAAGATCGCAGAGGGTCTGAAGATGAGAATATTTTGGAGGAAAACCTTTGGGACTTACAGTTTGACGGAAAGAGAATGATTATGTGTCAAATGTTGTATGATGCTTCAGTTAGATAGTTTTTAACTGCAGTAACTATATTATGTTCTAGAAATTGGATTACTTCCCTAACCGATACTTCAATTATGAAGACTGAGAAGCCCGCTCCATGTTCACGCCAATGAATTATTAACAAAATTTCCACACAGGCCCTTAATCCTATAAAACGTTTAGTTATTCAAAAAGATACAGCCGAAATAATTTAGCAAACATTTTTGTCAGGTCTTGAGTAGCGAAAGACGTATCTTTCACCCCGAATTTAACACAGAAAGGCCCAAAAAGCGGGTTTCAAGACAAAGTACTGCCGTTCTTATCCCTCAACAAATAATCTATGTAAGGCTCGTTCTCACGGCCGATATATATGCAGATGGAATTATTACCGACGACGGTGTTAAATAAAACGCGAACACTGGCGTCGGGTCTCTTCAACAGGATTACTGCCTAGTGATGAAAAAGGGAAAATCATTTATTTTATTACCTGTGGAAAAATAATAAGCCTTCGGAGAGGCCGAGGTCAAAATATCTCTGGAATTACGTGAGGAATTTTGAAATATAATTAGAAGACTGTTATGTGTGCTGGAGAATATATTTTGTTTTTTTCTTTGACAGGGAATTATGGAGAATTTTTGTCCAATATTTACGAGGTGGCTAAGATGAATTTTGGTACTGAATTTATCTTTAGATTTTTAAATCAATTTTAACAGCACAAAATCGTCTTCTGTCGACAGTCATATTTGCATAAAACTTAAGTTTATGACACTATGCTTGCGCTATTTGAAATCCTTCTATAGCAGCACTCGCTGAATTAAGTATTGATCCTAAAACATTTCCTCCCTAATAACATACGAAATAAAGAAACATTGTGATTTCTCCACTGACACCCCTTCCTCAGTCACTGCCAATCATAATATTCTTTACAAAGATACAAAATTCATCCCCATTCTCGCATCGCCCTTACGAGTATCATACGTTTCAATCAAAATTATACATACTGCATAATGTATAGATAAATGTTGGTGCGATCTTCTTGCAAATTTTGTTGGTATACAGATGATTATCGATTGAGTTGCTCAGTTTACAAGTTGAGGAGGCTGATAATACGATACCAGGAGCTACCTAACAGGTAGCATGGGATTTGTATAGAGTGGTTGAGTGTGTGTTGAAAGTTTTGGTGTGACAGCTAGTATGCTAAACCAACGAAACTAATTGACAATACTATACTTTCATAGTGTTGTATCATTCGACAAAAAATGAACAGTAAAGCGATTTTGTATTGTGCATTCTTTTATTTTGATGAGGTTTTAGATAATACCTTTTTAACTGAAACAGCGTTGAAATGTGTATAGTGTGTGCATGAAAGGAACACATTTGTGTGCGTGTTTCTTAATATATCTTGTTCTGTATTTTCAGTTACAAGCACAGAATGATTGAAAGTAAGCTAATATGAAGTAATCTGTCATGGAACTAATCTACTGCAGAAACAGTCTTCCTTATCTTCATTCAAGTATTTTCTCATCCAAATAAATAAATCTTTCGGTAACAACAACTCTATAACCATACACGGGGTGCGGTACCCGTGCGTTTTTCGCGGGGTATTATCAATTATTAAACATCAGCATGGAAATAGCACCCGTGAGTCCATCTCCCCCTACATTGCGTACTGGTATAAAATATTCCTGGATTACTGCTCAGCCCGCTTCGGCACCGTGAAATGGTTTTCGGTTTTGTGCATGTTATTAGCAGGATTTGCATGTTTCTGATTTATTGTATTTTTCGGTGGGGGCCGGAGTTTTGATTAAGATGTCAGCGTCTTCGCTGTTCCAAGTTTTGGGGAGTCTGGAGGTTTTCGTACCGAATTACAATATCATTTTATGGTACATACGTACAGGTATTTCTTAAACAAAAATCAGTCTATAACAGAAAATGCTGTCCCTCTTTTATGTTAATTATATGATCTGTGGTTTTACTTTTTATTAATATTTGTAACCTTTTATCGTTTTATAATACACCTCGGGTATTTCTCAAATAGAAATCATCCTAGAGCACATATCAATACAGGTACGTCTGATTTATCGGATTCATGTGCGAATTGCATAATTATTACTTGCATCTGTGAAGGAAAACATCGCGAGAAAACCAGCATGACTGAAGGATATTTATCGACGGCATGTAAAGCCAAGTCAGAGGCCCAAGGGCAGCATAAAAGCTCTGACACCAGGTTAGGCACTAACCACACGATAAAGAAAGATTGAAAAATAAAGTTGTTGTTGTTGCTGCAGTTAAAAGTATTCAAAAATCAATGCCTGTATATCTTAAACTACTTCAAGTTACACACAAAATTCTAAATAAACCTAGCTACCAACAAATAGTCGCGTAGACAATTTATCTCAGTATCAAGTGCGGGGTTGGTGACTAAGATCTAACTGTAGTTCCTAATCTGTTTTGAGCTGCGATCAAGTGATAGTGTGGAACTGAAGTAAACAGATCGTTTGATGCTGTAGTACTTGAGGCGAACAAGTGTGTGACTTCGACAATAGATGGAGTATATAAACTCAAACATTAATTGTCCCAAGAGGGTAGGTAGAAATACAGAAATTCTTACATACTCCTTTCGTTTCGTCCACGTTCATACATCCGGTTATACACGTCCGCCGGATGCGAGTTCCACACTTGATCTTTCTGAAGAACACATCGATTAAAAGCATGGATAATCACAAGTATAGGTTCCTACGAAAAACAGCTATGGAAAAGGGCAAAGGCTACTATTGCCACCTCAATTTGAATCAACTCTAGTAATAAGACTTAGATACTCAACTTAGCTAGCCATACTTATAAACGATACGATATCTTCAAATTTTAGAGTGCAACAAGACCGAGGTCGATCGACGACATAGTGATATTTATTTTGAGAGACGAATGTCAGTACTGATTGATTGTGATTTGATTTTGTTCCGAATGTAGTATTTTGGGACCCGTTCTATAATGAGATAGAACATATCTGAAGTTTGCAATTGATATTTCTCGAGAAAAACGCTTTTGTAATTTGTTGAGTGTATAAATATTTGGACTCGTGACTGACCTTAACATAATATGTAAGGTTAGATGGAGGCAACATGCGATTGGGTCAACATCGTACCACCGCGGACTGGTTGCAACAGGTAAACGGAATAGCTTCATATCTCATTGACAAGACGATGCCATCAGTCCGGTATTCCTCAATTGGCTACCATCTCGAGCCATCTCGAGTGGTTGTAATCAAACGCATTGCTGGACTGTTTGCCTTGCTTGGTATTTGAGCGGCGGAGAATTAGCTAGCTAACTCGATGTAGTCTGGTAATATTAGGTTATTTCCAGCCGGAATTGTTAGTGCATTGCCTAAACTCATTTATTGACGAAAATAATGTTCAAGGAAAGCAGAACTACTTATTTATTTATTTAACACTTCAAGCACAAAGTACAGCGTACAACTATACGCAGCAATGACAGAAAAATACCGTTATTTTATTTATAATTCAGTAAAGACCTGTATATATTTACGCTAGGAGCATCCAACATTATCTTGACAAAAAAAAAATATACCACAAAATAACCAGGTGGCCTAAAATGGCCGCTTTATCAGAACCGTAATATGAATCACGTTAAAAATTTAAAATTCTTAAAATGGTCTTTATGGTTATGACCACAAAGTCCATCTTAAGAGTTTTAAATTTTTAACGTGATTCGTATTATGATTCAGGTAAAGCAGCCATTTTAGGCCCCCAGCTCCTAATCTTCATAAACATCGAATTCATTTAGGTACTAGTCACAATCAAAATACGAAAACCGCATTTTCATCTTAACAAAAATACGATAGAATAAAAGCGGGGATTCCCTTTTAATTTCTTAGACTGTTATCAGTCTAAATCCTACACTAACACTCACCACAAAGGAGACACAACAAAAACACCCTAAAACTAATTATATACGATCTGATACACTCTCACATCTCCCACAAATACCTGTACCTACCCACCATTCAATTTTCTAGTCCATTTCCGAACGCCATAATTAAATTTGTCCGTTTTACCTTACGGGCGACCGTTTTTCCCGACAGCCCCTTTCTGGGATATCAGGTGAATCTGATTTTATTGTTTTAATAGATCTTTTGTTCTTGATTAAGAAAGCACTATGGATTTGTGAGATAAATTATTCGCATAGTATATACCTACTCTCTTGCACTACCGTTTACAAGGAGAAAATCAAAAGCAATATTCATCTAAGGAATCGGTTTAAATCTCAATAAGCAATATTCCATCGCATTGAATACACCTAAGAAACATCTGTTCTGATATAATCAAATTAATCCATCTAGGAACAGATCGAAACGTCAGACTGGACCAGTAGTGAAAATAATTTCATCCGGAAACCATCCAAATTACTTAGACCCTCACCTCACTCTGCTATTCCCCTTGGTGGGTCCAGAATAGGGAAAGTATTTGGGAAGGGTGGGAGGTCTTGATAAAATGGCGACGGGTGTGCGAAATGGGTATTATGATGGATGGTATGCCGACCGAATGGTCTTTTGACGGGTCCATCGTTCAATCGTCGACAATCGCTCTTTGACATGGAGTGAGTGCTAAGAAACGATTGGGGCCATTATTTTGTATGTCACAGTAGGAGCCTCGAATTGTTATGATGAGAAAAAGATTGTGTTTTTACAAATATCGCAAATCTACCGAGTGTAATTTGTCTTAATAAGATTTCTAGAGAAATATCTAGAACACCTATAAATAGGGTGAAGAATAAAAGAGAAAATAATGAAGAGAAGGCATGCCTTTAAGCAGCTTATGATAAGCGAAAGCACGCGACCAGAGGAATGGTATATAAACAATACTAATGAAGCTGACGTCCTACTTCATTAAGATCCCCCATCCAAAAGATTAAATATCAACCGATAACAATACTTCAAAAAGAATATAACTACAACCGAAAACACGATTGAACCGGACAGGCAGATACAATCTACATTTAATTAACGGTCAAACCCAAACGCCACAAAACATCAAAGGTTATCTAAATACGCTCAGAGCAAAATCGTCTAAACATCGGCATTAGGGACCCTCTAACAATTTGTGTCTTCATACGAGGTGAAATTTTCACCCACGTTTGTCCAATAGTCTATTAAAACCTTACTACCAATAAGACTCTATCCTTTGTTTATAATAAACACTTTCCCTATCTTCATCCTGCTCGCTCTAGCCTTTCTTTTCATCTTGGCGTCTCGTTCTCCCGTTTGTTTTGTAGTAGCATTCTAGTGCATATCTAGGGTAGAGCAGTACAGAATACTCCCCAGGAACGTTAACGACGCACCCCGAGTATGCCTGAGGCCGATTCAATTACTACTGTCGTATTATTTCGACGAAAATATGTATGTGTGTTGTACGTTTGTTGTGGTGTATATTAAATTCTGTTTCGTGTTTATTGGTCACCGTCGGCGATGTTTGGATAAGGGTTGAATGTTACAACACCCGTATATTGGTACGAATTGTTGGTACCTGTTTAGATTAATTCTGGGTGCTCGTATGTCCGAATTTCTCGATATTATGTTTGGTATTAAGTTTAAATTTCGCTGAGATGTGACTTTGCTGACGTGAATAATGTCTGACCAGGCATTCATTAAAGAACTATGTATGAATTGGTACAGGCTATGACATCAAAAACTTTGCACATTAATTCATTTCTGAATTTACCTGAATTAAATTTAGTATCACTTGATCGACCCAATAGTTAAGCATCGGCTATCACAATTCCCATTTACGAAGATCACGCCGTCATTATAACTTAATTCTAAGGGTAATATCAGAGGCGAACTATAATAGGTTTGATTAACAAGCGGCGGCCCGCAGGGTACAATCATCGGCCCGATATCGCCCTTAAACAACTCGATAAGGTGTTATCGGTGGCCCTTGCTGCTATTTATGGGGAGTTAATAGTTATCCCTCAATTTTGGGCCCGAATTGAAGCAGCGATTTTATTGATTGAAAGATTCTATACAAGGTGTAATTTAAATAACTGAATAGAGATCATTGTACCTACTCATCGTTAGAACACTTTCAGTAACTGGTAAAATGTTAAATCCGAAAAAAATCGCTTATCTAGACAGACAGTAAGAAACTTTCTCTGCGATTTCAAAATCGGTTCCAGATTATTCTTACAACGTTGTTAACAGGATAAAATTATTGAACCACCTTTACTGGACACAATTCACATAACGATAACATTTATCTACCATAAGCCTTCATCTACCCTAACTACCAAATAAACAGAACCACACACAACACACCGACGATGCGTGCGGTATATTAATTTTTCAACGAGTGCAGTGGTGCTCTTGAAAACGTCGCCGCTGGCGTCGCAGACAGTCGCGAGTGTTGCAGACGCGACTGTCTAGCCGATGAGCTACGGAGCCAGCGGAGCGAGAGCGAAGCGAACACGGAGCGAAATGGGAGGCTGTTTATTGTGAGATTGTTAGAGCTAATTGAAAATTGGAAAGAAGTAGCAGAATTGTTACCAATGGGGGGATTGGAGGGAGGGCTTTGCCTTGCAGTGAGTCAGTACGGGCTGGTAAAAAAGGAGTTCATATTGAATTGATCCAAAAATACCACAGAGTGAGAGATGTGGAAGATCTTTGCCCAGTACTAGGACAGTCATATGTGTTGAATAAAAATAAATACTAAGGGATCTGATTGAACATTGCTTAGTGTAAGTTAGTAGTTGATCAACGTTTAAATACCAGATCTGTGCCATAAGATTTGTGTCAAAAGTATTTCGATTATTAGAACTAAATCCAAGACATTCTTGAATTTGTAATAATAGACTCCGTTTCACGCACTTTTTTCAGAATCGCTACTCTTATAGCCTTGTTACGGAGGGCGCACAACTATAGTAACGCAATGCGAGCAAAATGTGGATTCACAACATTATCCCATGTTTAAACTTTTTTTTTCAGCATTTTTTTGTCTAATATTTTCTAGTTACTATTGAGTAGTCAACCGTTTATCCGCTTAATATTATACAGTTTGTATACGAAATACGAGAGAGCAGCGGTGGCCCAGTGGTGGCGGTCCCGACTTACGAACAATAAGTCGTGGGTTCGAACCCAGGCAGGCGCATTACTTTGTGTAATTTATTTCATCACCACGGCTCTCAAAACGGTGAAGGAAAACATCGTGAGGAAACCGGCATGTCCTAGAACCAAAAATTCGAAGACATGTGACATCTACCAACCCGCACTGGGCCCGCGTGGTGGATTATAGCCCATTCCCTCTCATAGAGAGGAGGCCTAGTGTCCCAGCAGTGGGAACTTATAGGGTGATTATGCTTATGCTGTATACGAAATAGAGATCTAATTTTATTAGGTATAATAATTAAAACTCATCCGTATTGGTAAGGCATTAAAAGATTCACTGAAGGGGTTTTATCAAATCAAATTGTTCAGTACTTCATTTAAAAAATGAATCAACTAATCAAGTAACTATATGAAAATGATAAAAAATGAATTTCTTAGTATACTAGTAGTGAAGGGTCAATTTTTGTAAGAGGTAAGCCGGAGTAGATATCTTTTATGTGATTTTATTATTTGCCTATAAAATACTGACTGTGCCATTTTTCAAAGGGAAGCCGGTAGGAATCGAGTTGTATGGAACCTTCGCCACTGCACTCTACAGAGGTTTAATGAAAAACATACTTCGACTATGCTTCAAAAAATCTTATATGTAGGTACTTATAATGTACCTACATTGATGAATCCTTCCTCGATCCAAAATAACGTATTTGCAACATATTTTTTTATAAAGCCGCTCCACGCACGAGAGCCTAGCAAATTATAACATGGGATGCTTTATTTTCTATCTGTTTTCCTGAGGCCTAATTTGTTTAGTCTTCTTCCCCCATCATTGTCTTCAAACATGGGGGCCCACGAATGATCAATTATAGAGGTTTTCATATGCAAATGTCTCGGGAGCAATTTTAATTATGTGTTTTGATTGCATTATATATTGATTGTGTTCGTTACCAGAGGTAGAAGGGGGTGAATATAAATGTTGGTGATTAAGTGTGTATTGGTTGGGACTCTCATTTCTGTAAATTAAACATACGTGTGTACGGTTCCCGGCGGTAATATAACATACCCAGTTTTAGAAATACCGTGTCACACATACACAAGTGTCACACACGTTGATCTACTAGGACTAACTTATTCTAGAACCTATGCCATATCTACGAACGGATATGTGCTTTATTATTGTTACGTTAATCCTTGGATTCCCCTTGATGGCTCGTCCAGACGGAATAGATTACAATTCGTACATGGGCAATCATAGCATTCAGTTCGAGATTAATCTTACAGATTGGTAGAAC
The DNA here is from genome assembly GCA_947578425.1 of Eugnorisma glareosa. Classification (NCBI taxonomy): domain Eukaryota; kingdom Metazoa; phylum Arthropoda; class Insecta; order Lepidoptera; family Noctuidae; genus Eugnorisma; species Eugnorisma glareosa. Next base: position 2,276,997 of record OX387974.1, on the reverse strand, counting down.
ATACCTTTGTCCCCACATCATTCATTTATAGGCAGATGATGGATGTCACATACCTGTAAACAAAAACAAATTGTTAGAGTGAAAAGATTATAAAAGTTAAGTTAAGTTAGAATTTTTAGAGGTCTTTGTTGTCACAGTATTGTGACAACAAAGACCTCTAAAAATTCTAACGCTCTGATTACTTTGCAATTGAGAATATTTTCATTGCAGACTTCAAATCACTCTAAACCAATCAGCCCCAAAAACAAACTAATTCTTCTCTCCGATCAAAACCGAGACTCAGCAAATCAATTTCCCGTTAAAAGCTATCGCAAACTGGGGTTAACATTTAAATCAGTTTGCTCAATTTATCCCTAAATCCGTTACTTCTGAACAAAAGGCAAACGTCTAAGATTAATATCATCCCAATCCCAATATCGGATCTGTAGAAGTAACGGGTTTGAGAATCGAGAGCACCCCTTCGTGTCAAGTTGTGCGTAACGAATCGGTGAATTTTTGATCTTAGGGGGTGTCACCGGCATTATTAACACTTAATATTTAGAGGCAGGGGATGAAGTCTGTTTAGTTACTGTTATCCACTGTTTTGTGAATGTGTGCTGGTATGCTTTGTGGGGGCAGAATATTTGGCTTGAAATTGACAGTGTAAAAGTCATCAAACAACAGACTTCTTTAGCGTTTATGACTTGTATCGATTGTCTTAAAACTTTAAAAGAGACCACTTTAAGAAATTCATCTGCTGTATTCAATAATTTAGTTTCAGGGTTTCCTTTTCCGTATTACCATTTACCATACTGATTGATGCTCAAGGTGTCAAGGTCTTCAGTGATTCCTCAACAGCAATAACTGCTACGTCTTAAACATGACGACATTTAATTTCTCCATGACCCGTTTAGAAAAGTTTCGCTGTAATACTTCCGAAACTCTCCCTTGCACTAATTGCCTACACACAACATCGCTCCAACAAGAAGAAAAAACACCTATAACATATTTCGCTGTAAAATTACGTCGAAAATATTCGGCTGGCGATAAGTACATAAAAGCTTAAAGTTTAAACCTCCTGAAGAACACCCCTGCTATTAAGCGTAAGAACGGGCGCAGACCGCCAAAGTGTCACAACTCAGTGTAATTAATATTTTAATTGGGCATTTTGTGCGCTGTTACTTAGCTGATATTGCTCGATAAATTCTGTGACGCTAATAATGTCTAAACCCCTCGGTAAGTGCTTTTGGTTTTAGATTCTGTATGTGTGTTGAGTGGTGATGGCACATTGTCAATTGCCAATGACATACATAAGATAGATAAAGACCTGATATGAGTTACTTTAGAAGCCTGAAAGTCTACAATCTTTACTGTTGCATACAGTACTATATCAAACGCTTTTCTTAAAACTTAATTGTAAAGAACCGTAATGGGTAGTAATTAACGTAGTTTGAGACTGGTTAAGTTTTTTTTCGATTTGGGTTCGAATATTTATTTAAGTTAACACACAATTCCTCTCTATCTATAGTTTGTAAGACTTCTTATCATCCAAGATTAAAGGAAATACTGATGGTTACTCCAAATGAGTAAAAAAACAATTTGGCGATTCCTTCACCATTATTCAAATAAACTTTCGCAAATCATCGACTGAAATCAGAAAGAACATAAACACTTCAGTACCATTTAAAAATCCGCTATTAACACAAGGGTGAAAATCATTTCACCCTTCAATCACTATAATCACCTAGCAATAACTGTGTGAAATCAAACATGTACATACAAAAACTACGCTTTGATCCGATACTTTTGTTCAGTCTAATGAGACACCTGAAGTGTGGAGGGCGATGGAAGGCCATGAAATCAGCTGGATATACGAACACGATGAGGTTTTATTTTTGACACAAAAATGGTATTAAGGGTATTTAGGTGAGGTGTTTATTCAAAAGAGGGGACCGTAGGCTACAGTCTAGGTATCAGAAGTGGGATAGCAACCTCACTACCATCTAGCCGACTGGGTAATAGTGTCACCATCGCATGAGCAATGCTCTGAAATATTATGGTTCAAGCGTATACGGAAGTTAAACAATCCGGATGAAAGCCCTAGGTAGTTTTATGAATGATTTTAGTTGCCAAACCACAATTTTTACACTTTTCCTTGTTGAACTTCTTCAAAGTATGCTATTTACAGGTAGATAGGGGGGTGCAAGCACCCCGGCTCTATGGTATGGACTAAGCTATATCAAGTTATTGATCTGCCGGGACGTGATTGGATAACAGAGCAACATTATTAATTATAGGTCTTTTGGGAATTGCCGGCAGAGTTATAAGAAATATCATTTTCCGTATTTCTTTCCGATATTCGACAAAAACGAAGAAAAGTAATATTTTCTGGATTGACTTTTACCCTTCGATAATACTTCGAAACAAAGCTGTCGAAGCTTTGTTTTCTTTATGATTGACACTTAAGTCTATTCAAGTCGAGGTAAATAGATTGCCAATGGGTTGGTAGCGATTGCGCCAAACTATTATTATTTATACTACACCTGCTTGGAAAGTATCTTGATACTTTATCAAATTTACGGTAGAAAGTACGTCATTGCATATCGAACAAATATGCGGGGAGAAGACGCATCTGAGCGGGAGAGAAAAGTGTATGAAAATCCATTTCTTACGTGGTTTTTCTTTTTTAATTTTGGGTAAGACTATGCGCCGGTAACCTAAATATCAAAAGCCAAAAAGTTTTTACAGTGAGTTTTTATCTCCAAGTTCGCAAAATGACACTGGCCACTAGCTGTGTGTTGGATGGTGTCGGGCTGGCAGTGCGACCCTGCGGCGGCAGGATAAACAATTTGAAAAAAGAACATTTCAACACACAACAAAATTGCAGATGCCATTGGCGCAGATTTAGTTTTTTATTTTCCTCGTGGGTGTAGTATAAAGCACTATGTATCACTCGAGAGAAAGTGCGATTCCCGATCTCGGGTGTTTTAAAGCCCTCGCCTACGGCTCGGGCTTCAAACGCCACCCTCGCCGGTAATCGGTCACTTTCTCCTCTCGGTGAACAATGTACTATTACATAATTATATCACTCATGGAAAACGATTCCAAACTTTCAGAGAATGGTCTTTGTAAGCGAAAATATAATGATTACTCATAGCAATCAAGTTTTCCCGCCAACCTAGGTGCCATACACAACACTTAACGCAGTTTACGATCCGCGGTAAGCACGCGTTAAAAAGCGGCAGCTATCGCGTCATATCGCTCTCGCCTGCCTAATTGGTATCTTTGATCGCTTGCACTGACTTTTGACAGGAATTACTTTGAGTTCGGTGGCGTTTTTAATTTCGTTTGATTCATTAGTTATTGTTTGTTTTTTTTTTATTAAATTTCTGCTTTATATAAACAAACCAGAAATGTTGTGGCGCAATTAGTGGAGGTCCATTGGTATCGGATCCGACTTCGAGTTGTAGGTTGTGGATTCGCACCTGGGCAGCGTTCATCATCATCATCCACAGCCCAACTTCACCCACTGCTGGGTGTAGGCCTCTCTTTGCTTATGCCAAGTTCCACGATCTTATGCCAGCCAGCTTCATCCAGGATATTCTCGCAATGAAGACAATGTTATGCAATGGCAGGAGCGTTTACTTTGTGTAATTTATTTCAACACCACTGATTTTAAAATGGCAAAGGAAAATATAGTAAGGTAAACGACATGTTCTAGAATAAATAAAAAATGACATCTACGAACCCGACTGTGCTGTGGTGAATTACAAAAATACAAACCGCTCCCTCTCACAACGAATGTCCAATTGTGGGTACATTACGGGTTGATTTCGCTTCTGATCCGAAGGATTGGAGATTTTGGAGACTTCGAATTTACTTGCAGCCGAAGCGGCCTTTTAATAATTTCTAATATACCAAGTATACATTCGCATTCGTTGACAATCTCTTTCTACAGCTCGGAGTGTCATATTTACGCCCAAGTACAGTAAGTTACGCTGTTACGCTCATATATTCCCTGATCCAATTAGTGCGATGATAATGAAATGGGGCAAATCTAATCGCGAACTCGGCGATCCCGGGTGGTCGCTAGAATCAATAAATCATCTCGTCTCAAAATGTTGGCAGTTGTTCGTTTGATACATACGGATGGTTAGAGTGAGGAACTTGATTTTATTCAAAAATCTTTTCATAATATTTCTTTCAGGACCTCATACTGTGGTAGAAGTACTAACTAGTCAGCAAGAAGGTAGCGGGCAGATTGCCCAAGGTGCATTAGACTTCCGTTGTGACGTTAAGTTCCTCCACTCGTGAAGGCCGTGATGTGTGGAGAATGTTGGACCGTAGTTAGGGAAGGCCAGAGGCTTTCTCAGCAAGCCAAATCAGCGTGAAAACTTGATAGCTGAGTAGGTAGGTGGGCTATGCTCGGAGTTTCAAGAGAACCAAGGTTACTGACGTAACCCGAAGAATTGCCAAACTTAAGTGGCAGTGGGCAGGGCATTTTGCTCGCAGAATGGATGGCCGATGGGGCCGAAAAGTTCTGGAGTGGCGGACGCAAACAGGAAGACGTTACGTTGGAAGGCCTCCCACTAGGTGGACCGATGACCTGGTGAAGGTTCCGGGGATCCGCTGGATGCGAGACATACGGGACCTGATATGACGATGATGATGCTACTCATCATAGGGAGTGATGAGAGAACGCCAGTGTTTTCAAAGTGAACTAGACTATTTATTCTTGAAAAAAGCTCGTCAAATTGGGAACCTGTATCACATGTACATGTATTAATGAAACAAAGTTTCCTGCAAACACTTGTAGGCCTAAGTCAGTCGCAAGTGTAACCACAAAACGCCCTCTCGGGACTGGCTCGTATGTTGTATACAATGGCCCACTGTACGTTCATGGTGTCATGGTTTTTATTGCACGTCTTATGTACAACGACCTATGTCTGGATGTTCGAAGATGAGATTTTTGTCGAGAGAGAATTGTGGTCCTTTTGGATTGAAAGTTGTTTGCTTGAGTAACATCGATAGATGATTGATAACCAAAATGTCCTTTTTGTGAGGTTAAGTTCATATTTTTCCTTTATACTGAAAGGACTATTTAGTTTTATCTCCATTTCATTTGAGTTTTCTCTTTTTAGTGCGGTTTTAAGGACCACTGCACACTTGAAATTGAGTAAATGAGCATTTTTGCTATCTATAACCTGTAACTTCTTTGCGCAACACACTAGGGTTGCCAATTTATTATTTTGACAATTTAGGTTTTTTTTTATGTTTTATTTTATTTTTATTTATAAATGTATGTATTTGCGAAACTTTGGCGATTTTTTTTTAAACGAAGTTTTGAATTTATTATTTTATTCCCAACTCCAAATTCATTAGGCTACGGTTAGGAAGATGATGATGCCTATTGCATAATCATGAGCATAATCATCCTATAATATTCCCGCTGCTGGGAAACAGCCTCTTTTCGAGGACGTGGAATGAGCATAGTTCACCACCCAGGCCCAATGCGGGTTATCTAGGACATGTCTGTTACCTCACGATGTTTTCCTTTACAAATTTTAGATATCAAAATTAAAATGATTTACCTATATTGAAATTTGGTAGGAATTATCTCCAAGTTCGCAAACAAAACATAATTATTAAAAAACTGAGTAATACATAAAAAGCTGATATATACACACAGTATTCTCAGTGTCTTTAGTTGGAAACGTATTGTGTTCAACGACGTTACACCATCGGCATCTTGACATAATTTCGACCCCCGTTGTGGCAAAAACCGAGTATGACCGAAACATTAGTGATGGGGGCGTGTCGATAGTTTTTATGGGCCATAAAAATGTTTTTTATTAAGTGCGTCTTAATCTGTCGTGTGAAGTGAGTTCTTGAAAGTTAATTTCACCTTTTCGCTTTATTTTTGAACTCCAGTTTTAGCATTGTATTGAGACTTTATGATAGACCGACTAGTCAAGGTTTACTACGCGACATATTATATTTGTCGTAGTGTCAGGATTTATTCGCTAGGCTTCTACATCATGTGGGCAGACGATGGGTTTCGTGCTATGAAAAGACACTGAGCGATACACTGTTTCTAGCAACACTAACGAATTACTTGAGATTACAACTTAGCAAAATAACACGGGGCACAATGAATCGGGTACAGTTCCAAGAGGTCTTAACTCGGCCGCGATCAGACACTGACTGACAGTCGTCATGGCTCAGAGTTTACCATCAAGACTCTGTAACAAGCACATTGTGGTGTGGGTTGATTTGTAAGTAGGTCGCTTGATGTCACCACCGCGTACTTGTGATTCATTTTAAGGCCTTTCCAATGACCGTCTCCGACATATTTAAAAAAAAAACAGCTGTACAAAATTTTTTTACCGCGTAGATCTTGCACTTTTGTAGGATAAATAAATAAATATCGCTGGACATTACACACAGCGCCATCTAGGTGCCACACTAAGCTACGAGGCTTGTATCGTGGACACCAGATAGTTGATAAACTTTTCGTTTGTAAATACATACTTGTTAAACATAATATAAACATCCATGGCTCGGAAAAAATGTCCATACTCATCACACAAACATTTTGCTCTTACCGGGATTCGAACCCGGGACCCTAAGAACGTAAGGCAGCCTCACTGCCGCTGAGCCATTCGGGTCGTCTAGGAAACTGCTGTTTTTTTTAATAACCTATGAAAAATATCTATGTGGCTCAGAACGATATACTGAATACGAGTACGTGGTAACCGTTTTCGCGTCGGTGTCCTTTCCACCGCGTATAGTAAGTATACTTACTATTACTGACAGCGAGGTTCATCCTACTGCAAGGTGAAGGTCTCTCTCCATGACTTCCAGCTCATTCGATTCAGGGAAAATGTGGATCACCGGTTATTTGTTTAGTCCAGCTCGTTATCCCTTAGAAGATCGAGCGATGCCATATTATGAAATAAGTATATCTAGAATATTTTTCCAACCATCCAACCATTTTTTTAACTATCATTTTTAAAATATGAGGGTTATACACAAAGCAGCCACACATTCGTCGTAAAGCATTAGAATTAATCCAAGATATCGATATAAAGCGTCCTCCCCGCGCTATCTCCTGTCCACATCGACACTTATTTACCCAAATCACCCCATCCCTAAACTGAGACAAAGTGTTGGTGTACATTAGCGGGTGGCGGGGTGTTTTTATTGCCTCCCACGCCTTAAAATATTGTCTGATTCATTAGAGGATATTTCACATTTAAGTTTCGTGTGTGCTCTTAGCTTCCCTGTGAGGATATTCCCAACTTTTGAGTAGCAAACGTAGGCGATCATTTAAAAAGGGGAAAGGTGGGGGGTTATTACGACACTGTTACAATTTTCTGAAAGGATATCGTTACGTTCGCGTAATAAGACGCTAAGATTCCGTTATACTCTTAATTATGGTGGGGGGTGGGTGGTGTAAGGTAATGACACATGTATGTAAATATTCGCTGTAACGACTCGAGGTGGCGACGTGTTCACGCCTTAATGGGCGCTCGGTTGTTTTCTTTGATTAAAGAATTTTATTACCGTATATAATTCACGATTAGACGTTAAAGGGTTTGGGAGGCGCTGCGTTTTCTTAAGATAAAATGTTCGCGTAATGACGGGTGCGTGATTCCGAATCGTAATTGTTATTGCCGACGGTTTGCGGGGCGGCTGTTTGAATTTAAGCTGCCAAATTGGAGTGTCCTTTTAATATCGGAAGTCGATACTGATTTTCTTTAGAAAGCTCAGGAATTTGGGAGCGATCACGATTGGTTAATGGCAATAGGCTCGCCCCCTTTAACATAGCCGGTGAAATGTGGGGTGTACTATTAGGTACACCTCTGCCTCACCCTTCGGGTATTACAGGCGTAATGTTATATTAACACATTAGTTTTGGCATTCTGTCAATAGGAACCTATAACGTATTACAGAATCAAAATTAGGAAAGGAAAACGTGATCCAGCTCTTTCTACTTTCATGAGGGTAAGCTTCAATGAATATTCTTTAAATCCTGTAACTAGCAAGATGACTACAAGCATCATTTTCTGGGACGACCAGCTTTAGGCCTATCTTGGAACTTCCAATAGCCAGAAACCACTAGTCCACCATCCATTTTCGTATCGGAACCTATTGTTGATAGGTAATGTAATTTTTCCACACTCACATATAAATTAGCGTCCTATCTGAACTGTATATACAGGATGAACACGCGTCCTCTACACCCTCCTTTTGAATCTTATAACCCGCTCGCGTTTTAAATTTTAATGAATATAGATATCTTTATTCGCTTTGAGCGAACCTCGCCTGCTCAGTGAGAGCGCAGATTAAGGTATGGTCCCGGTGTAGCATTTTTTTTCGTAATTATGTTTTTTTTTTTTTTGTAAAGGCGACAATTAATGTACAGGTTAATTGCGTAACATATTTGCATTCTTAATTCGACTTATTTTGACAATTCAACAATATTAATTGAGTGATTTACGTCGTTTATGGTCATAGAAAAGTGTGTAGCGTGAAAGTGTATTCGGATGCTGGTTTACCAATACTTCCTTATAAACTTTGGTCAGCATAATGCACAGATTAAATTCTTTTCCAGCCAATTGCAAATTATTCAGACATTAATAGAATAATGTTCACTTAATGTGACTTATGGTGCAAAAGGAACTCAATCAAACAAAGTTTAAATACATAAATGACAATTATATATTTTTTCATTGCTATTATTGCTACCCACTAGTTAACATGAAGTTCATGAATGCATGGTTGGCCGAAGCAAGGAAAACCAGTTCACATGGAGATACACAGACGACTCTGGTTCCACAAACTATGGAGCACTTAGTATCGTGTCCTGACTGACCTGTTGTTTGCACAATCCAGGAGCTGATGGACGCTACTAAAAGTGTAAATCTCGTCGCCAAATGGGCCCATTTAATTTATATTGTCATCGACACGCTAAGGGAAGATGACTTCACGTTTTAGTCTGAACAAAGGCAGCTTCTAACTGATTTTTGTTCGGAGGAAAATGGTGCCTTATAATCGCCGAACATTCGCCACAACCCCGAACATCGTTCGCCCATTCAAGCAGCGGGCACCCATCTTAAATTGTGATTAAAACATTCGGAGCGCGCCATTAAATCTAATATGCAACGGAATCATGTGCGATGTTTGTATGTAGGTAGCATGCAGTTTTTTGGTGTAATAATCATAATTAGTCATAAATGTTATGCCTTAGTTTAAGCTCGTACAGAAATTGTTTCATGAATAGGGATTTTCGTTTAAAAAGTCTCGATTGGAATCTGAAAATTTTTGTAGATAGTGTTTGTGTAATTATTTTAAACAAACTAAATTGTATAATATGTACTTTATGAGTAGCATTCAGAATCTCAGCACAATGTACAAAACAATTTAGGCTCGGACGAAGAAAGAAAAGACCTTTCTAAAGAAAATTACCATCGTATCAAGGGTCAACTGACTGTCGTATGCTAATTGATGACAGGGCAGTGCAGCATTTGTTTCTTTTTAAAGTCAGCTTCTAGATATTTCTAGAAGCTTCTGCACGAGTAGTGGTGGGCGCCAAAAAGTTTGTAGTTTAATCTTCGGAACTCGATCCGATTGCATAACTTCTTTCAGTAATGGAGAGCTACGTTATCCGAGCTTGTCCTAGGCTACAGTTAAAACGTTCCCGTGTGATAATTTCCGACCATTATGTGATCTAAGCCGCGGGAAAAAAATTGGAAAAAGCAAATAAAGTCTCATTAATGAAATTTTATTCACATTCACTGTCATTGACGATATCCGAGTAGCGATAACATGATTAAGCGTACTAATTAGCGTTTCAAATGACTGCCATAATGACGTTCAATAACCGCTCCTATCTTCAGACAAAAATTCAGTAAACATCGTTACAATGTCGTCAATTAGTCGCAAGTATAATAGGGTTACCAGTTTGTAAATCAGAAATACGACGTAGAACTAGTCTAAGGCTGAGGTTAGGTTTCATAATAAAGTCTTGTTTGTACCACACGGCAAGACACATGCACATGGCAAACTGAGTCGCCGTCTGGTAAAATCTATTTTGCGTCGCCGTGTGGTACAAACAGGACGTTAGTGTGAAACCGAATGCAGCGTAAATTCCGCGACTCATTTTACGCGGCTCACAGCTCAAAAAATTACGCTTTTTTGGCCTCACCCTTAGATGGGAAATCGGATTGCGCCAGGTGAAGGAATTTTTGTAAGAACATTTTGATTTAAAAGTGTGTCCATGGAGTTTTTAATAAATTCTTCTCCACAGAGATCTACACTTTGGAATGGGCAACTACAGTCCGTCAGTTATTATGGCTTGTAGCTCAACTGTGGCTTCATCTTTTTATGTTTGACAATTCAGAAGTAGGATCTATTTGAAATAAATGCTTTGAGTTTTAACATAGCCCTTACTGACTGGTTCCCGAGAGACGGTAGAAGAAGTGTTGGCAGACCAACAGCCAGATGATTGGATGTCATTCAGAAAATTGCGAGTAAGTAGACGAGAAGAAGAAGACCAGGAAAGCATGAACAAGATGATCATGATGAAGAAGTGGGTTACAAGCGAAATGGGTGGATGACGTCCAGACGATCGCGAGTCACACCTTGTTGAGACTATTGCCGACCAGGGACACATGGAACAAGGCTGCTGATGACGATGAGGGTTACCTCGGGACAGGTCCGTCTTTCTGGCCATTCGTCCAAACTTTTCGACTATGGAGATTTTTCAAAAAGTAAAAAAGGTTACAAGTAACTACATACTCTTCAGAAAATATTAAAAAAAAACCAAGTAGTCCGACTTTTTATCAAAACTTTCCAATAGAAATGGTAGCCCTATTCGCAAGCCGTGGAAGCCATCACTAATTACTGGCTATCGCCGATGTATGGCCGCGCCTTCACGTCAAACGTGTCATAGTAATTGATGGTACGCTTTCTAATTAAATTGCTTCTATTGAACTAGTATAGTTTATGGGTAAGTGTTCTGTTATACAGGGCAATGCTTTTGCCCGCGGCTTCGCCCATGTGCAGGTCGGAAATTATGAAACAAGAAAGTACTTAAGGGGTAAAAAGTATCCTGTCTTACGTCACAAAGATGGGTGTATCTACCTAAGTTTTCCATAGTCTACATAATATAACACTGTGCTTGCTATAATACAATAACAGCCTGAAGCAGTATAAATGACATAAATCTTCTCATCTTCTTCTCCAACCTCAACCTTGGCCACCCAAAGCTGGGTCTCTTCCAAATCTCTCCACTTTTGGCGGTTTTGTGTCATGGCACTCCAGTTTTTTCCGGATACTTCCATGAGATCGTCTGTCCACCTATTCGGTTATCTTCCCACATTCCTTCGTCCTGTCCGTGGTTCTTCCATCTAGTCTACGGCATATATGACCTACTCAATTCCACTTTCTCTTGGTTATAGCTTTGGCTATGTTCGTAAGTCTCGTTCGTCTCCGATATAAATATGAATGACATAAATACGGAACTTCAATCTACAATAATAGCATTTTAACTGTTTTATTTGTAATTTTAGTTGTTGATTATGTATTCAAAGATTGCACATGTACATGATGTGCGTGAGCAATGAGCATGCACACTTGATGATGTAGAAGGGGCGGTCACATCTAAAAATCGTCGCGCAATTTACTGGCTGCATTGAAAACAGGACCGTATTACAATTGCTTAAAGTAGAAAATTGTATGAATTTCGATGCGGACGCGACGCCTCAATTGCGTCTTTAGACCCTGGTAATATGGTTCTATTTTCAATGCAACCAGTAATTTGCTCGCGCACCGTTGTGCCTGAACTGACCTTCACAAAATAAAATATAGTATATCAGTTTTTTTTGTAGTAGACTAGCCTACTCGCACCACCTTCGCCTGTGATAGACTTTCATAGAAACTTTGAACCCCAATTTCACCCGCTTAGGGTTTGAATTTTTCAAACCCTTTCTTAGCGGATGCTTATATCATAATAGCTATCTGTATTCAATAAAAAAAATAGCCTGATTCGTCCAATCCTTTGGGCAATGCGCTAATACTCAGTCAAGACAAACGATTTGCATCTGTTGTTGGTGATTTTTGTAACTTTATGTCCCACTGCTGGGCAAACGCCTCCCACATATCCATCCAGGTACTCTTCTCCTTCTTGATAATCCTTAAAATAAATAAATGATAAAGTGTCGTCCGTAGCGTAATAACATAAAATGCATAATTATGCAATTTGTCAGTAATGTATGTATATTAACGACGGTCATAACTTATAAACAACGCCTGTTATTCCACCATGCATCGATTAGGGTGTACCCTTGCATTATCTAATGACGAAGGAATAGTGTCTATTAATCAAACGATGTTTTGAAGGGCCCTTTAAAAAATACTCCTAGAACAGTAGGTAGTACATGGGTAAGTTCAACGTGTTCGAATAATTACTTTTTAAACCTAAAAATGTGGAAATAAGTACCAAATACACTTCTGGACACATCTATTGGCCCACCTTGTATTTTCAGTTTCGTTTGGTCCTAGCTAAAAGTTTATATTAGGTCGAGCAAAAAGTTTTTATGCAGTTTTGAACCTGGCACATTCACAATTTCATTCAATAGTCTTTTTTTGAATTTCGAACACAGAATTTAAAGAAACAAAATACAATTTGGAGCCTGTTTGTTGATATCAAACAATCGAATACTAAGAAAACTTGGTTTTATTGGTTTACTTGGATTTAATTCTTGAAAAAGTGATTGATATCTTTGGTTTTGCAACAAACATTACTTATTCTTAACATTAAGGTGAGGTTCTATCAATAATCTATGGATACTTCACCTGAAGTCGCCGCCCAAGCTGTGGCACTTATTCAGGCCGGACACAGCCAAAGAAACGTGAGTGCTCAACTTAATTTAAGTCGATCTGCGGTCCGAAATGTTTATCGGAGGTACCTAGAGACTGGCGGCTTTGTTCGTCGCCAAGGAAGGCCACGATCTCGGGTCACAACTGAAAGGCAGGATCGATTCATCGTGACGACCAGCTTGAGAAAGCGTCACCTTACCTCCATTGAGATACAAAACCAACTTCGCGACTTCCACGGAGTATCTGTGAGCGCTCGAACTGTTCGGAGAAGGTTAAAAGAACGCGATATGGTACCACACAAGCCAGCTAATGGGCCCAAACTAACGCGAGCCCACCGAACAGCGCGCCTTCATTTCGCACGCAGTCATTTAAATTGGACACAGCAAGATTGGAGCCGTGTACTCTTTTCTGATGAGTCTAAAATTGTGTTACATGGCAATGATGGAAGGAAGAAGGTCTACCGACGTAAGGGAGAGCGTTTCGCACAATGCTGCTTTGAAGAGAGGGTTGCTTATGGCGGTGGCTCATGGACTGTCTGGGGCGGTATATCCGCGAGCGGCAAAACTCAACTTGAGGTTGTTACAGGACCATGGCTGCCAACATTAAATGCTGAAAGATACATTCGTGAGTGCTTAGAACCTCACGTGATACCATACGCGGACTATGTGGGCCCAAATTTCCTTTTTATGCATGATAATGCAAGAGCCCATGCGGCCGGCATCGTCAGGGAATATCTTCGGGATGTGAACATCACAGTTATGGACTGGCCAGCCAGAAGCCCAGACATGAACCCCATTGAGCACATGTGTGTGGCGTGGTAGTCGATTAATCTAGAATCGATTACCATGCTCAATCCCAATGTGACAACACTGTGCGTAGTCTACACTCTATGGTAGATACGCCTGGCTATAAATTGTCACCCCGGTCTGCGATCGGCCTTTCTTGTTCGATCTTCTTCAAATCAACTAAACTTATAAGAAACCCCCCTGTGCCCAAGGGTAAGTGCTTTGCGTAATCTGCTATTTTCTCCTATCATGTCTTGTCAACCGCATTCATCTTATTTCATCTATAATCTGCGGTGATTGTATTTCATGTAATTGCTCGGTTGTCAAAATGGCTTCCGTCCTGTACATGACTAAGCTATTTCAATATCATGTATTTTCCACTAGTGCTTCTAAATCTGTAAAGCATCCGCATGCCGTGTTCACCCTTCGCTGCTGTGTCTTAGCCGCTGTACGCTTAATCCGCCTTGCCACGCGGCTAGGAACTTTTATATTGTGCCACGCGGCATGCGCTCGCTTATAACCTTTGACCTTTGTGAACCGTCACGATGGTGAGTTTCCCTGCCTCCCCCTGGAGCTACTGCTTGGGTTTACGGCTGGGAGACGCACGCATCGCTGACGTTCACCAATCCTGGCACCACGCTTACGGAAGCACCCTTCGTGCTGATTCCAGGGTTTTCTTTCTTCTTTCCTTTCTTTATTGAGAGATAAACTACTGACACCGCTGACGGGCGTCATCGCTGCCTCCGCGCTCTACCCGCTGGAGAGACGTCCCGTCGCGTGTTCGAGACACCTAATCTCCACGCCTACCGCGTGTGAGACATACCTCCACGCCTGCCGCGTGTGAGGCCTACGTGACGTGCCTAAGCACGCCGCCACCAGCTACCGCGACCGATAGACGGTCGCTCCGGTCACTGCTGAGTGACCCTTACCCTCCACGTGGCTGCCACGTGTGAGTGCCGCCTGCCTCAGCCGGCCAAGTGCCGTGCCAAGGGACGCGCCTTCCAGCTGCCGCGAGCTACACACGGTCGCTCCTGCAACCTCTCCGCATCGCTGCCCTGCTTCGGTGTCGCCTCGCCGGTCCTCGTGCGTCACGGCCTAAGCCCAGGGCAGTACCTACTTTACCCACCTACCGTGGTGACTAGTGAACAAACTCTTGGTGAACTGAATCCACCCCTCTACCTGTGAGCAAGCTAATAAATGTATTAAACTTTTGTGGTCTTTCTGTTCCTTCCTCTACCACGAAACCCCCAACGCCACATGTGGGACGAGCTAAAAAGACGTGTTAGGGCTCGTCAGCCAGTTGCCCAGACGATGCAGGAGTTGAAAACTGCCATAGAAGAGGAATGGGAGATGATCCCTCAAAATTTCATAGAGCGTATGAGTAGTATGAGAGCTGTGGTAGATGCCCATGGAGGCAACACGCGTTATTAAATTAAACCTTTATTTGATAAAACATGTTTTTTATTAAAAAATCAATTGCCTTTAACAAGGCGCATATCCGACTTGTTAGGCGTAGCTCCATGTCGTATGGTATTCTGAATTCAAATTTAAAACAATACGATCGAAAAAGATGGTAAAATGTATCAGGTTTAAAACTGCATCAACAGTTTTTGTTCAATCTAGCAATCATATTTCGGTAGGGGCCATCGAAACCTAAACTCTAAGTTGGGCCAATAGATGTGTCCAGAAGTGTAGTAACTATACATAACTGTCACTTACGGGATATCTTCCGTGATTGTCTTTTATTTTGAGCTCCCGATATTACATAAACACACACACCCACACACAGACAGTTACGACGTGACAGTTTATGTTGTAAACCGTAAGTTTAAAACAGTGTTTCAAATAGTTAACTTCCCCATTGTAATTTTATGTAACATCAAGTTATTTTATGACGGCATGTAAAGCCTAATAAGAGGCCTATGGGCGGCATAAAAATACTGACACACGTTTAGGCACTAACCACACGATAGAGAAGGATCTGAAGGGAAATTCTTATGCTTATTTTTAGTTTGCATTCTGATATCAGTTTAGTCTGTCAAAAATGTATACATTACTGACTGACGAGATGATATTCCGACAAGATTTTGATCGGTTTTTCTACCCAACTGCAAGAACAAGGGTTTTAATTACAAGAATTTGCCTTCTGCTAATTTTAGCAACCCAGCTTAGATCAGGTAATTGTAAAGATAGTCTAGTTTTGCTACTGCATTATTTGCTATTTTTGTTTTATTTCCTACTTATTCAACCATATCTTCCCCTAATTTTATCTTCCTATTACGAAATTCAATCAAACAAATAAATTTATCAATCATTTAAGTCGCACCTAACCCACCGTTTTCACTCGATCATACCTTTGCTATCACTTTCAATAAACAAACACGAATACAAACCAAATGACAGTAGTTTCGTGATATCAGTAATTTAACCGACACATTACAATCGATTAGGGTGTGACCTATGATTATCTAATACAAACTATCAAACCCATTATTCACAAACAATATCATTTCCCTGTTAGAATTTGAACTCTCACCGCTGAACCCAACTTTTAAATTCCAACAGAGCAATAATATATAGGCATTTAATAACAAGTCGCCTAGTCTCGGTGAAAATGGCCATTAATATTGTTGACAGTAGCGATGCGATCGTCAATTGTCATGGGGATTCGACCTTTTACGATATTAGTTATTAGAATGTAAGTGAATTGTATGTCAATGGTGTTGTAGGTGGTAATAGATGGGTATTTATATGGTATAGTTAACTTTGAGGGTTTTTGTTTTATTAGGGGTTCCTACTTTTAATTAAGAGCGGCCAATCCGTCATACTTTTCATACAAACGCTCGTACGTGATTATGCCGTTGTTACACATCTGTCTTTGAATTTTTTGAACTAATAGGTATTTTGTCCACTATATCTAGGCTTCAATGGTTGCAAAAAAAAAAAGTAGAAACAAATTCAGTTGCCTCCAAAAATTGCTGTTTTGCACAAATTTTACCTGAACTTTGGCCGTTCATAATGTACTTATAAACTGTAAAAATAAAGAAAACATCTCGATAGAAACCTTGCACATGTAATGGAGATTCTTAATTGCAAATGTTTATTTCACACACTTGTAAGACTTATTCAAAAACACGTATTTCCTGGAATAAGTTAAGACATTTTCGAACACTATTTTTCGTTCAATGTCATCGCGTTAGGCGGTATGAGGTGCGTGGGAGTCGAGTTGTGCGGGGTTAGGGCGAGGTAAGACGGGGGAGTTGAAAGAAAATCGCCGCTGTGGCTCTGGATGGAACAACAAGCTTTTTGACTATGCTCGCGTTGACGATAGACGGGCCGGGAAGGGCCCTTTTCAACATTGAGGAAAGATTTTTTTTGGCTTTAAAGCCTACTTAGCACGCTAGACTCACAAGTACTTAAGTAAGGATCAAAATTACTCTGTAGATGATTTTTTATCGTATTTATAACTGTTGAACACTGAGAAGAAAGAAATAAAATTGTTTTTTTAGTACTCATAGAGGTTTATTTCACTCGTGCATTGGAAAAACCTATACCTTTCCAAGCAAACCAAATACACGAAACTACTGTTTTTGAAAACAAGTAGTTTCTACAAAAATAACCTGCCTATAGAATATACAACGGAAAAGACCACCTCAGATAAGTAATATTATTATTATGCCCTCACATGAATTGACAAAGATTATGAAAAGACAGATCTCTGACTTTCTTTCGGTGTCTCTTCTCTGAGGAGTCGGATAGGGAACATCTAAGTAAACTTTTTTTTTTTTTCTGATTGGAAATCATCATCCCGCTCTGGGCTGAGCAGGAGGTGTCAGACTTTTACTGACTAAAACCCATCCATGTTCCTTCCTTTGCCCTTTGTGTTCCAGGGCCGCGGTATTTAGGGTCTCTTTCGAACAGTCCCGCAACCGTGGCAGGCATCGGTCCTTTCGGACCCCTTCCTGTTTGCTGACTCTCTTTGAGGCGCGCGTGGAACACGAACGCGCCGTCGACACGGCCTGTGGTCATAAGACGGACGGACGGCGAGCTAGCCCATAGCTCACCGGCCACAGGTCCGCGCCTACGGTGGCCCGGTGCATCTCCCGCGGCGGCTGAGACGTGAGGCTCTCTCCCTCTCACGTCCCGCCACCTCCTTCGCTAGCATGACTACTTCGCAGAAGGAGGTGACGGCGTCCCATTCCGTCTCGCTCCGGACCATGGATTGAACCAAGGCCGGACGCGAGAGGTCGCCGCCGCCGATTGCCGCTACGAGGACACGGCGGTGCTCGGGTAATACAATCACGACTCCATCTAAGTTTCAAAAACGGAATTTATTTTTAAGGTGTAAAAAGTGTTTTTTACAACCAATTTTCAGAAATAAATATAATTTATCTCAATATCTTTAATCATACTCGATGACAGTTCGTCGCTGTATCTGTCAGGAGACAATTTCTCCCCCAATGGTACGCGTATCGAATTATTTAAACATATTTCCCCGGACGCAATGTTACTATTAGTATTGCTTACAACTGGGGTGGGCAGAATTAAATACTCTAGGTAAGGGATAAGTAAATATAGGGCTGAAACTCCAGAAGAATGTGTTTTGTTTTTACCAGACTACGGCAAAGCCCTGGAAGGGTCATGATTTTAGCAGTATATGTATGTAAGTATGTATGTTTGTTTGTTTGTTTGTATTATCAAATCCATTTATTTGCCAGAATGAAGGTTTACAAAGTTTGATTTTTAAAACTATAATCATCTGGTGTGCACGATGTAATTATTTAATTATGTACATTCAAACGAAACAAAAAAAGAAATTGTTAGCAGCAACCAATACAATCCCATGCATAGATCATGGATATTTACGTATGTTCCACAGTAGCGCCTAAACTATTCATCCGATTTTGATGAATAAGGTGTCAATCGATTCGTTATTATGGCCTGGGTAACATAGATTACAAAACGAAAAACCCCCGATTTTAATTATTGCGTGATTTTTCTGTAGTTCCGGTTTTTGTTGGTAGTATACCACACAAATTCTTGCTTATTTGAATATTGATTTTAAGTTCGCATTAGAATGAACGTAAAGCTTTAACGTTTACAAAAAATCATCCTTAATATCATCACAAAGAAAAATCGAGGGAGCAGAAATTCCTCCACAATCCCTGGAACAGTCATAGATATAAATTGTGTGAAAGAAGCCGATATTTCCTCATAAGCTGCGGAGGTCACATCTAGATAAATAACATATGTCCAGCAGCCCTCCGTGGCGCCCCCTAGTGGCCAGTGGCTAATCAAATATCTTTTCCTGCTCCTGAGTAGGTGACAATACGCGACACGGAGGAATGCTTGTCAAAGTTCTGTGTAGTATTATTTTTACATTATAGAAGAACGAGCAATGTCAGAATAGATTCTTCACAGAATATGTTCTGGAAGGTAATTCTTTATCAATCCAAATGTTATAAAAACGTTTGTAAGCTTAGATAAACTAAGCTAGGTAATCTTCAGAGCTACTGATCCGATTATCTTCGAGTGTCATAGGCTTCACAGGCTGTCGCTTTGGATCCTGGTCAAATTCAAGGAGGTATCTATACTAATGATCCTCGACCGAATCGATAATAATAATAAAAAGCAAAGGTTTTTTTTTACGGAAATCGGTAAGTGTAAACCAACCACCCGTATTAAAACGCAGAGCGTCTGTTCCTAACCCTATAAACGCGCCGTCACACACAAACGCAAACGTTTATTCCACAGGATAATTATGGACAATAGGAGAAACTAGGGGGTGTTTTACGCTTACCGATTTTCGTAAAAAATAAATAAAAAATGTACTCTTTTTACTATCGATTCGGGTCGAGAATCATTAGGTAGGTATAGATACCTCCCTCCTTTAATTTGATCAGGATGCAGATAAATACCAGTATTTTACAATGAGCGACTGCCTATCTGACCTCCACAACTCAGTTAATATTATGACACCACCAAGACTGGTCGTCAAACTTCCGGGCCACTGACTACCTGTTACGACTGTAAAAGATCTACAAATGACAGCCGGGACGAACAGCTTAAAGTGCTTGCCGAGGCATGGAGGGATATTGGCATGCAATGGAGGCACCCATTCACGGACCGACCTTGGCTAACGCTGCTTAGCCTTGAAGATCTGCATGCAAATCTGATTTGCGGCTGTTTTTATTTAGCCATGAGCTCCTCGCAGGTGCGTATCACTAGCTGATCAAAAACCTGATTAATGCGAGTGACCTTTACAAACATTAAAGAAGGAAACAAAAGACGTAAATTCAAAGTTTGAGTACCACTGTCTGGCCATCTGTACGAGGAACGAATGGCAAATGATTAATAAGGCTAATACCATTAGTGGTCGGACGACACATTCGATTATATATTGGGAACACTATGTAGGTATCAAGGCGGAAAATAACTGTGCAATTGTAGAATTTCACACTTATGGTGCATTTCGGTGATATGAATGGCTAGATCAAGCTTGCTTCTGCATCTTTATCGTGTGGTTGGTGCCTAACCTGGTGCCGCCCATGGGTCTCTGACTTAGCTTTACATGGTCGTCAAGGAATATCTCTTTGGCATAATGGTTCCCTCAAGATGTTTCCCTTCACAGCAGCAAGTGATCATTATACAACACGGAAGCGAAAACATTCGATGAAGTGTCCGTGAACTACTAAATTATTTGTAACCTCAACTATTTATATTAACAAGCAAATATTTGTGATACAGTACATCTAACTGAACAACATTGTCCATGGGACCGATATCATAATCACGAGAAAATTCAGCTGTCCCGTACTAAACTTAAATAACTACTCGGCCCAAACGTTTTGGGCAGCAGGGCAGCTGATTATTTTTTAACTACCGACCCGCCCGGCTTCGCGCGGGTGCAATGTAATACATATAAACCTTCCCCTTGAATCACTCTATCTATTAAAAAAATCGCATCAAAATCCGTTGCGTAGTTTTAAAGATTTAAACATACCTGGACAGACAGCGGGAAGCGACTTTGTTTTATACTATGTAGTGTCGCTGGGGTAGGTATCTAGGTTCATGAGATGAATTCATGGTAACCGTTTGAAGAAAAGAAAGAAAGAAAAATATTTATTTGTGACAAGCACAGGAACAACAATAATAATAATTAAAAAAAAGAATCTAAATCTATTTTACCTTGTAATATTTTAACTTTGGATCATTAACATAACACCAAATAACAGAATGAAGGTCCTTTAAATCAAACAACTCTTCAAGAAGATTATTTAATAAAACGTAAACAAGACAAGGCAACTAGCACGAAACAAGCAACTACAGCCAAACAACACCAAGTAAATATTGAAGCCATGATAAATGACAGTACAATGAATGGAAAGTATCACCCGGGACCATATATTACGTGATCTTCGTCTTACGTGGCTGTCGGGGACACAATTACTCAAAACTAAAGCCTTGTCACCGATATAATGGACAATGGGCACGCGATGCAGGAAATAACTCGAGATGATAGAAGTGCTACTGGGTACGTTGGTGTAATTGTTGGCGAAATTAAATGTTATGCAAAATATTTATCGAGTCAACTTCTCCTGAGGATGCCCTGTGGAGGGGCGAAGCACGTGTTGAGTATCGATTTGGGTGCATGGCATGCTAGTTGTCGCTTTTCGTGCATGTGCATGTTTTTGCGGGCTCGGTTGTGCTGCATCCAAGCCTGGATCTTTTTTGCGGAATAAACATTAAATATTTTGCATTACAAGTACAGTCACGACTCACGAGCACCAATATGTATACACTTTCCTAAATGTAAAAGCAATTTTCGCGAGATATAACGATTGTAACTTGGAGATAGGAGCTTTTTCATAAAAATATGAGTTCCAGAATACTATACAGGGTGTAACAGGACCCTTCGCGAAGCCGTCAACCAAGCATTATGTACATCAAACTAAGTAACTTTACGCAAAAAATATTGCTGGGAAATATCTCCGTAACTAGAAGGTTCCCAGGTATGGTCTAGAACAAAAAAATGATCGCAATGACGAGGACGACAAGTGCCTTTCGGCTTCGTTAAGGGTCTTGTTACACCCTTTATGTTCGTAACAACATGAAATTTTAATCAGAACAGTAGGAGAACACTTTTAAAAGTTGTTAATTTTTTACATATTGGTGCTCGTGACTGTACAAGGAATAAATAATTGCGTGACGGTTGACAGAAAATGGAAGAAAAAAAAACGTGCTCGCCGACCACACGTAACATGGAACAAGGGTAGGAAGATGATGATTTTGAATAGCATGTATTGTCATGGATATCCCAAGTAACGCCTGATTCCATAATTTATTGTAGTTAATTAACGAAAGTAAGTAATACAATTGATTAACCTGCTTGTCGCGGTCACGACGACGTGCAAGCTGTTAATTTCGTATTTATTTTTCTTTGTACCTATGTCCTGTGTCTTTATAATATTTGTTATGTATTGAATGATTGTTAATTTATTTCTTGTACGCACGTCATGTCCCTGCGACAAATAAACATTTTTTCTTTCTTTCTTATTTAGTAAAGACTTTACAGCACACAATATTTAACAAAATAACAATATTGGAAAGGACATGCCAACGATTATCTTAATAAATTAAGAAATTTGGATAAGGTACAGAGAAGTCTATAGGTTCATCGCAAAGAAAATAAATAGATTGAGTTAGATTGAGTTTTTAGGGTTCCGTAAACAAGGGGTAAAAACGAAACTCTATTACTAAGATTCCACTGTCCGTCTGTCTGTCACCAGGCTGTATCTCATGAACCATGATAGCTAGACAGTTGAAATTTTCACAGATGATGTATTTCTGCTGCCGCTATAACAACAAATACTAAAAACAGAATAAAATAAATATTTAAGAGGGCTCCCATACAACAAACTTTTTTTTTTAAATAATGGTACGGAACACTACGTGCGTGAGTCCGACTCACACTTAGCCGGTTAATGTTTTCTATTCAGTCATCTAACCGTTAGATGATAATAACTTCTCGATAAACTATCCTTTATTTCCCGCAAATATAACAGAGATAAAGCTCTAAGGAATGTTCAGTATTAGAAACAGGATAAACAAACCCAATAGCTATCAATTACGAGGCCAATTTACTACTTTAGATGCCAACATTTCCCTTCACGACATTCTTTTCTTAGAAGATCGACACGAAATACACCCTCTAATTCCTGAGAAAAATTCCACTTTCCTATTTACGGACAAACAAGGGACAGTCGACTGTATAATCATTTATCTCGAGTTTAATAAAGGAAGATTATTTAGTGCTGTGGACGAAGCAACGCTAATATCGCATGATTTAATCCCATTTCATTGGGAACTCTGCCAGGGTGATAGTAAACACTGAGTAGGGGTTTTTTTTTCGTGAAGTTAGTAAATGTTTTTGGGATTAATTGGTGTGAGAGGGGATTTGAAATAAAGTTAATTATTAGCCTCAGCTATGAGAGTGAACTGGCCATGAAACGCATTATTCTGATGAAACTAAACTGAAACATTATTTATGAATGTCAAACGTATTTGATGAACGGTGCATATAAAAGCTTATGAAGTTCAGTTCCAAAATTATGAGAAAAACAATTCATATTTCTAAATATATAGACGGTCGGTCCCCTAGTATGTGTTGACAATAATCTCAAGACGACCACTAAACCAAGACTCGGACACAACAAAAGAAAACCGAAGCACAATTGAACGCGTGGTAATATTTCCGCTAAACCCCATTATATTAGTAGATTAAAGGCTACTTTACTCAATATTCCATAAAATATTGCCTCATAAATAGACGGGCAGCTGCAGAGACGTGATCAGGCCAGGGGTCGGCGAGTGTAATCCCGTTAAAAATTGCCAAACAGAAAACAAACTGACAATGGCGGGTGGTTATACATCAAGTGCCTTAAAAAGAGAGACGGAAAAAAGGAATTCGTCCGAAAGTAAACGGTAGATGACGCCCGAAGACGGATTCCGGGCGGTTCCGGACGACAGATACGAATGAAATCGGATGGGTGTAATAGAGACTGGCACGGTCAGGCTAAATGACCGACATCCGGCCGTAGACAAAAGCGAATCCGCCGTAATAAAGCAGGATTGATGAAAAAGCGCTAAGCCACGCCGATATAACGGCGTGACGTAAGATATAGGAGATAAGCGGAGACTAACACTTCACTGGACACCAGTTATGTTCGAGCTAAACGCAGAACTACTGTTTAAGCAAAAATAATACTTAATGATATTGCTCCACTTCAGATACAGCCGAATGTCAGCAATTTATTCATTAGCAATCAGACGGTGCTGTACAAATGAGAATCAGAAAGGAACCTCAACAGCGTTGTAGACTTTAAAAACTGCTTTCTGAACCCCAAACACTCGGTCTACCATCACCAAATTTTCAAACAAACGTGTCTCCCAAACCAGCAACCAAGTTATTCGCCAATTTTTGCACCAAACAATAAGACTTCACTCCGGGCAGCTTTAACACAAAGCTATTGCTATTACAGAGATCGCGAGGAGCGGACCATCGAACACTGCCAAGCTTTACCGGACTCACTTTACCGGGATTTCGGATATGACGTAAAGCACTCACTTAGATCTCCCTCCACCCCCTGACCGAGTTTTTCGCCTTCTATTTATTAGCTTAGGATACATTTGAGGATGAAAGGAGATTCGGCGGGATTATTTTTCGGGATTGCAATATGAGGGTTTGTGATGTCGTTAATTATGGTGCGCTGTTATTGGTGGATAGTTTCTGTCTCCAAGGTATTGTTTAGCAGTTTTTGAAAGTAGAATGGTTGTTTGGTATTTGAACGTCGAAACTACTCGGTTGAAACGTTGGCCTTTGAAACATTGGTCGCTTTTTTAACCTTACAGTGCAAATACTACAATCAATGCATTATTTAAAATTAAAGATGGATCCCATTTCACATAATAACGTTTTGTGTCCTTATTTCGATAAATGAATAAATATGCGCGCACTTTCACGGCTACAAGGACACGATTACAAAAGTGTTTCTCAAGAAATAGAACTTAGTACTGTCAGTTTAGGCTCATTTTTGAACTAGCACAGCCGCCGTCCGAAGAAACCCCATATTTTCAAAGGCCCCACAGATTTGTCTTTGACCGAGAGAAATGCTTCACAAAGATATCCCAACATAATGAGAGCAAAACAAACACGTCACCCGACCATATCGTAATTTATTAACAGCACAAAAACCGGAATGGCTACAATATTTACAGTTGACCCTAAATTACTGTTTCTTAACTCACAACCTTTGTTGTAAAATGAAACAGAATAGAGAACATACCCCGAAGGGACACCTGCCAACCATAGGGTCACAGTAACATATATTAATAACGCGTTAATTTATTAACAAGTACTGTTTATCCAGGGATTAACTGAGAATAGTTTTAGTTGAACAACAAAGGGCTGAAAGGGTTCAAAGCGAATTTCTTGCCAACATATTTACCTAAGGTGTAGGTGATAGTAATTTTACGCGCGAGAGGTCCGAGGTTCGGACGATGGCAAACATGTTCCCCGGGACATGCCTAAAATTTTCACGTACATTATAGAACGAAATGTTTCAGAATCAAAATCCGTTGTTTGTTTGATGCTGTAAACGGTACATGCGATTGTTAATGAAAACTAACAAGTCTCACAATCAAATACACGTTACTCATGTTAAATTCAAATGTTTGTTCGTGCGGAATGAGATTTTGTTACAACTTTTGTACGGTTTGCTAAACTGAAATCAGACGGTGTTTATTTGTTAACGTTTGGAACAATGAAACTAACTATGTTTTATTTAGGAATGTTATTGTGGATAGTATTTTGGGTCTTGATTCTGATAGGTTGACTTTGGTTAATGTTGACTTTCAAATTGTATTTCATTTCGATCTTCATTTTAGTCATGTAATTGCCTGCACTATTTTTAGAATTGAGTCTCATCATAACTACCAGACTATCAAAGCAAGCAAAACTATCTCTAAATCACAGCAAAAATCACAAAGCTGAATCGTTAACTTTGTTACATTCAACATTTTCACTGCTTCATGTTTTATTTGTGAAATCTCTAGTTAGTGCTTACTTCTCAGAAAAAAGTCTGGGGGTATCGCAAAAAAAGCTATCGCAGAGCCAGGACAAAGAGCCGGTTCACTAACATAATTAAAATCTCCCGATTCCAACTCCGGGCGTCGCGAGCAATTCCCTACTTTTTAATTATGGAGAAATATCCAAGGATAACATGATGCTGCGTTTATTCACTGAGACTCGGTAGGTACATATCCCCGGGACAAGTCGAGGTGTAGCTAGTGAAAACACTGGTTGTATGCCTTTCGCTTTTTTTTCAGATTTTATTTTAATTGAAAGTAAATAAACAGTGCAAATAGACTAAGATAGAGCATTGCGGATAGATGAGACATGTTAATCTTGAGATAACATAATCATAATGTACTTATTACGTAATATACTAGTAACATTGGAAGACTAGTATCTCAACCAAACGTACAGTACGATTCACGAAAGATGACCACAAATGGCGGCCGTCTACGCATGAAAACTCATGAAGAAAAGACTTAAGACAAAATAATATTTTAATGTTAGTTAAATAATTTATTTTCATGCGATAAATAATTTATTGGTCATCTTTCGTGAATCGTACTGTACATAAAGTTTATATGTAAAAACCCATTTTGGTTAACGATTTTTCCAATCATCCCACATACACATGAACACGCAGACTTAAAATGAAAAAGGAAACCCCAAAACACGGAACAAACTAATTATTAACAAAGCGAAAAACCCTTAATTCACACGGGCCACTTTCGATACGGACAAAGTCAAACATCCACCCACTTCAGAAGCAGAAACCTTACAGATGAATTTACGATTCACATTAATTAATACCACTTGTAACAATAGTTTTATTTGCACCGTTCGCCCGTGTGCTCGGACAAAGAGTTTTCCCAGTATTATTTTCTATACAATCGTTGTTAGACGAGTTTAATTTGGTACGAAATCCCCGTCGGGGTGGGTAGTGGTTAAATAGTGCACAATAGATGTGGCCGGTTGTTCATTAATGATGCATCGCTTCGGTTCGGACCTTCGAGGGACCTTTTGCCGGATGCCTTGGGTTCGACGCATCGGGCGTGAGATGGTAGTGTTACGTCATAAAAGTTTTAGAGCGATTTCAAATTCATCGGGTTTTGAATATGTAGTGGGAAATATTGGTCTTTGGTTACAGGTGTTGAAGATTTTTCGATGAAATATTTTCGATCCTTGATTTAGAATCGCGAAATATTATAGATATGGGCAAGAATTCCAAGACATCCCCAACCCGGACTGGCAACATGTGGCGGATTATGGACAGCTCCTTTTTGTTGTGCCCCAGCAGTGGGAACAGAATTATGCTAAATGCAAGTAGAATTTTAGGTAATACAGTGGAGTAATTTAATATTAGATTTTTATAACACAAATCAACCAATTTTAAGTAAATAAAAGCGGACTGTAAGCGTCTCATTCATTCAAAATTATGTCTTAGCACCTATTAGCATGGCTGCCAAAATCATTATTCGAGAAAAAAGTCTCCCCGAAGGAGGCAGAAATAGAGAAAGAATCAGATTTCCGAGTGGAAACCCTTCAGTTTCCCGTGAAGTGGCAAGATAATTATCCTTTAATGATCCGTTCGGAGTCACCATCGGTGAGGCCCGGTATTAATACTCCATGCATTTGGTGCTGGTACAGATTTTGTAGTGATCGTGTTGGTATAACCGCAAAATATTTTAGAGTAAAAATGAACAAGACTGATATAGAATCTTATGCAGTAAAAAACCTAGAGTATTTGAATGAGAAATCTTCATCAACTGTATTACTTAAGTAAGAATACACCAACAAACTAATAAACCATGTTTTGTATTGACTTTGTAAACACACTCTATACCTATATTACTATGTTAAATCCATTTGAAAATCTCAGTTCAAAAGACCAGACTGAACAGTAAACGATAATAATAATGGTGAATCCTCTGTGTAATACAAAACTTAAAAAAAAAAATACTAATTTAGTTTGTTCTGCTTTCACGCAGCAACATATATATCGATGGGATGTTTTGCATAATTTATGCGCCGGAGAGTACTTTTTTATCCCATAAAAAACTTGTTTGCAAAAAATTAAGAAATTAAGACTTCAAAAACACAAAAAAGTAAAAAATAAAAAAAAAGCTTCAGAAGTCGGTGACTTTTGCTAGTTTGCTTTTGTTTTTTTTTGTCACCGACTTATGAAGCTAAAGTTATTTTTCACTTTTTGTGTTTTTGAAGCCGGTTTAATTTTTTGCAAAAAAGTTTTTTATTTTTCACTTTTTGATAGTGATTCACATGTGTTTACCCCTTCACAGCGTACCGGCGTGATGTTATGTTATGAACTGGTGTAAACAATAGACAAACATGAGATTTCAGCAATCCCAGTCCATTTGCTATCATTTATTGAGGAGTTCCGTTGCCTATCTCCGAAGTTCTTCATCAGATCTTCACCAAATTGATATGGGACCACTCCGAGAAAGTACTCTTCCATAAACTACTCAAATCGTTTCAAGTGTGCATATATAAATTGAAGAGTCCTCTCTATTTCTCCAAGATCTCATCATCTGATCCTGAATTGATGATCATGGGACCACCTGGGAAGTATACCCTTTCAAACTAAAAAAAAAACAATTCAAATCGGTCCAGCCATCTTCGAGTAATCGGGGAACATACATAAAATTTAAAAAAAATAAAAGATTCCGACGAATTGAGAACCTCCTCCTTTTAAAAGTCGGTTAAAAAGCGAAGGAAAAGACTTGTAGTCTGCAGACGTGCAAATCCACCCGTTAAAACTAGTCTTAATAATTCCTACCTAACTACAAATCCTGCCGATCCTGTCAACAAGTCTGTACATGGCCCGCGGAAGTGCGCTTTCAAGTCGATTGTTTCACGAGATTTTAATAACGGTGCAACGCAAAGAACAAGTCGGAAAACCATTGTTGACTTCAAGATGGCTGGGCTCTCGTCAAACCCGACGCCACTCTACTCCTCCCAGTTTGATTTTATTAGGTTCATAATAATTTGTGAGGGGGTTTACAATTCATTCGATACTCGATTGATGGGCATAACATTTTGAATAGGAAATAATGGGAGAATTTGCGAAAACTTGCAACTGGCATGCACAGATAGGAGATTTATAAAGGATTTTTTTTTAAACCAAATTAGAGCGTCGCTATTATTTCAAAAAATATTCTAATTCTCTACTAATCAGCCTTTAAACTTAACATAGTGAACGCTTGGACGACACTGTAGGTTACTACCAAAGTCACCCCATACACCAACAAAGACATTCCCAAACTTACTACAATGTCTATAAACTGAAGTTTCTTTTGATGAGATGCACAATCCCTGGAATGTGGCCTCTGTATGAGCGAGGGTCGAATCAATGAAGGTGGCCATAACTCACATAGTTTCCCAACTATCATAACAAGAGGCTGTGAACTATTCGGACTCTTTGTCTTTAACCTCGATGCTCCTTTAGTGCCAATAAATAATGACATTACCTGTTCATGAGCTGCTCTGAACCATATTCGGGAACAATAAGAAGATTTGGGACGCTATTATATGCATATAAACAGAGCAAGACATCGGTCGCGGTTTATTAAGGGATGCTTATGTCTCTGGAAGGGGTTAGGGCGTAAAATTAATGAATGGGACCTCCCATATCTTCAAGTTAGATGACCTTCAAGGCCTTTGGAGAATAACTAGTGTGGTATAAGCGTTGAAGTGCATATCGTAAAGCGGTAATGACTTCATAAGTCTTGCAGTGACATTAAAGTGAAAAGCTAAGTTTTTGGACCTTATAGACCATTGAAAAACGGCGATTTATGTCCGTATGTATAAGATATCTTGCATAAATCTTAGGTATTTGGTCATGACAGAGATTAGAGCAAACATGTAGGCAAGTAATTACACCTCTTTCACATTCAGTAAATACATACGAGTCTCCAAATACATTCAGCAACGCCGTCGAGCTTGTAAAGCATATCCAATAATCCAAACAAATGAATCATTGCAAATAAAAGAAGTTGCTGTAAAAATTCTCAATCGCATCCAGATTTTTTCCCTCCAACCGTAGGCAGCGGGGGCAATTACCAACATCTCGGACACAACGGCGCAGACGTCCTCGACTCACAATGGTCTCCACTAGACTCTCGCTGTAACGAATCCACTACTGCGTACTATCAACCAGTCCCTCGCGAAACTGGAGCGGGATTGTTTGTGTGACACTCCTACCATGAAATAGATAAGCAAAGAAGGCCGGCTACATGCATCGAGCGAAAACTGGCGCACGCACACTTACACACGAACGTACGGTGATCTCCAACAAATGCCGGCCGCGAATGCACTTGCTCTCGCTGAACGTGAAACGTGTCTCTGTGTGCGTCTGTTTTCGGTCGCTGCATATAGCAGACCTTCTGTTATGCATCTATTTCGTGCACCTACACTACCAGTTAATGATGTATGGGGGTTCATTACACAGCCGGTTTTGTTTCGCACGCTTTTAGAATTTTTGAACGATTATTATCTTACTGATGATAGTTGCTGTTTGTTAGGATTATAATATTCTTTTTCTCTTACATAATTGTGTGCCTGTTGTTAATGATGATACGAACTTATAAAATGAGGATATAGTAACCATTATGGATAATGAAGACTTTAAAGAACTTTAAAAGTGAGATCGTATAGATAGTACTTTAGATTACTGTGATAATAGTGTACCCACTGCCGATTAATCAGTCCATGTCGTGGCAATATTCCCTCCAATAATTCACAAACATCAAACCCATATTGTACTCACAAGGCGACAACTACACAAAGCCTTTATTGGCCCGTATCCCGCACAATCCATCACAACCGTTGTTTCCCCCGTCCAAGGGTCTCTTGTACCCTGATCATTATTTAAAATATAGATGAGTGTTTTCTTTCCGATAATCGAGACCATGATTGAGGGTTGAACACAATAGGCAAGGTCCTTTTAAAAGCGTCGCCTATAGCGGTTGTCAGGGGTCTAAAGGACCGAGTCGCGCTTATTTGTACTAGTAAATTGAAGGTACACTGTCCACTCTATTGAGAACCCCGTCGTTGCATTCTTCGTCTCCCTTTGGCTTTCTTTTTGGGTACCGCGAATGGTTGGAATATTTGTTTCTTTTTTAAAGTATCCACTGAATTTTGTTTGGGGGTTATCTGTTCGATTGCTTATTGAAACTTCCTGCATATTTCCCGATATAAATCAATTCCTCAAATAAATAATTTTATGCCTATGATATGATGTAGTTCTTTATCCTCAAATAATTATCGGCTTACAAAGACTTCCTGTTACGCAATCAACAATATGCAGTTATTAACGAAAGAAATTCCACCCCCAGTCTGACTTTTTCTTTTCAATAGCTTTGGAACCATCAAAGTTCGTCCAACTCACACCTGACCGGTTTTATATATTTTCAAAAGTGGAATGGGGCGCAGGGGGATCAATTAAGGTGGTCTTTGTGAACATTATATCGACGCGCATTGAAAAGAGTTGTGATTTTCTTTGATACCACGCAGACGAGGTTTGCCGAGTGAAAAATCAAAGGACCTGCCATGGTGATGCATGAAGGGATTTATTAAGATTTAATGTCGGCAACGACACTCCGAGGCGGGAAAAGAACGAGTTTCAAGAGCTCACCGCGATGTACGTTTTACATGACGCCATTTTAGATTTGTTCGTGTAAATGTGGAGTGGCAAGGTGAACGCGCTGCTACGCTCAACGGTGCTGGATTTTAAACAAATATTTATAGTTTGTGTAGCGTAATTATATCTTGGGATCAATTTGTTTGGAACTGTTAAGTTCTTTAGTCTTTCTTAAAACTTTGTTAGTCAATGACTTTGAGGTCCTTGACGAAAACCGTGACTGTCACCATAATCTTAGTCCTCCCTTAAATTCTGGTAGAAATTATTGTAATTTTTTTGGAGGAGATCAAAATCTGGTAACATTATTCAAATGGTTTGTGTCTCTAAATCTTATTCCCTTCACATTCACTGTTCTTTTATCCTTTGATCCGTCCCAGCGTCTTTTCTCAATCGGGCCCGATGGAGCGACCACAAACACTATCTACGATCATCGGCTTAACATGCTGAGTTAATGAACACCCGTGGGCTTACATATTCACACTAACCATGTACGGACATAGAGAAGGGTGGGATGTAGGGAGGGGGGGAGGTGGGAGGCGAGCCGTCTTAGAGAGCCCTGAGACACTCACACGGGGTGCACGTTTTAAAGTTTTATTAGTAATTAATATGTTAGATAGAAATCTAGTGCGGAAAGGAGAATAAATTGTGTGCGAAGCTCTTTGGTTTTTCAGGTTTTGGATTGGTATTTTCTTTTGAAATACTATTGAAATTTTCTTCTTTACTTTATGAGGAGTAAGAAAATGCAAATCTTTGATAACAAGAGTAATTTCTAGCGTAACAATGTAGCTTATATTAATGAAAATCTTTTCGATAATTTTACAAAAAAAAAAAAAACTTGCTTTTGCTTTTAAAACCTTTACCTAGGAAGCCAATCATAACAGTAACTGCTTAACTAAATAAACTACAACTGTTAGCTTAGTTTCAGCTTGCCAAAGCTAATTGTATCATGCTCCTACAACCCAAAGTCTTCGTTACCGCTTTGACCTCAGCTTATCACCGAACTTTCCCTAACCGAAACCCCTTAATATCGCTGGCTGTACAAATTAATCCAACTATTGGCACATCAGACAATACACATGAGATACAACTAATAACTTGTGACGTCAGCAATGTGCAGTTAATTCCAGAATATTCGTTAGAAAGGGCCCCAAGATATATCGTCTCAATGGGAATTGTTTATCTTCTGCTGGGTTATTAAGACCATTGTGTCGATATTCCGATTTAAGTGAAAGTTATATGCTTATGGTTATAAGTATTAGTTATATGAGAGAGGGGTGTGGTTTTATTAACTTTGGGGTAATATATCTGGTTTTTTGTCTTAATAGACTGACCTTTACATGTTTTATCATGTCTCACTTCTTCTTTTTGTCACAAGTATTCATCATTTTCCAGTTTTCTTTCAAATCAGCTTCAGTAATGATATTTTAAACATTCACCAGAAAACTACCTTGAAAATTATTCTCATCTATTGTAAATTATAAACAAGTATGGCATGCTTTAGCATAATTATTTATACCTTACCAACAGTTTCAAACGCAAATTACTTTCCAAATTTTTTCACGTTGAAGTGTCATAAACTTTCCTATTTTTGTTAGCCCAATATCTTCCATTATTACAGGGCTACTAAACAAAGTTTGCCATCCTACCCTTCTATATTGTACCCTCGATAAATCAGCCACCCAACACCACACAAGCCACACACTATCGAGACATTATTAATTAAAATCCTTGCAAGAACACACCTGTCCCAAGATACCTCCTTGGGGTACACCGTAGAAATCGGTTTAGACAAAGAACCGATGTGCCTTGGGCCGGCAACTTGAGGGTAATCCGTACAGGAATATCGATACTGTTATGTTTAATAGATTTTGTGTGGTTTAGTTTGATTAGTTTTAGGATAGTAAAGTTCTAGTTTAGCTTTGAGAAGTTTGGTTAGTTCAATCAAGCGTTACCCTGAAAACTATTCTTTTTGGGAGATAAAGTGTTGATTGTAAATAACTTGAATCATTTGGCTAGCCTTTTCCCAACTGTGTTGCTGAAGAGACCAACTATGTAGATAAGATTATTATTACGCACGTTTTAATCCTTATATGCCACAGGTCATAAATTGATTTAGATTCCAATTATTATTAAGTGTGATTGATCAAAGAAAGAAGTGTGCGTAAATAATATTGACATAAGAAAACTCAAAACGAAAGGAAGTGGTGGATCTTTTCCAAAAAAACAGACATAACCAGACAGTAAACCGATGCAAAAATCAACACAAACCATTAATTACAAACCAATCCTTGGTACACAATAAATAAGGCCACAATCGGAACAAATGGACAAGCGGCAAATTAAACCCACGCTGTTCAATCCACATACATTAGGCACATCGATCTAACACGTCTAAACAAAGGCCGCGGCGAAATGCTTCCGAACACGCGATTGTCTTAAGTTTACCTCCCAAATCTTTACCTTTATCCTTTGTGTGAATTTAAACCTTGATGATGAGTCTTTAAGTTTAGAATCGGTTGAAACTCCGTTAAGAACTAGTGGGACGGTCTTGTTATACCGAAGTGTAAGGCGAATGATAAGGTTATTGCAAATATCTGGACTTTTGGCACATTGTACACAAATAAAAGTTTTAATTAAAAACAAGGCGAAACAACAAATACAAATAGTTAAGACGGAAAGTTAACGAAGAAGCAACTGAGCCGTTAGTTTAAAGTTATCGATTGACTTTGTCTATCGACAGATTTATTGATTGACTCTTAAAGTCGCAAGCCATCATTTCGCTAAAAGGTATTTCTTTACGTATGATAACAATGGATACGAAAATAGCCTTTGTGCCAGCCAGTTTGCTTCTGCGCTGCGTTGCAAATCGGTGTGAAACGCGGCCATCCTTAATGCGGCCCGACCAAAAACAAAACAATCCGATGCTCACCTCCTCGCGTCCGGTTCCGTACAGTAAATTTACATTCCCCACCATCCATCCCCGAAGTCCATCCGGGTTGGTAATAAAACGATCTTAAGGTACGGAGGAAAATATCTTAGAGTGTAAGCTTCAAGTTGTAGACTTTCAGCGCTATATCTTTTTCCCATCGCAAGATTGTTTGAAGTTTGAAGAAATGTGATGAGAAGAAGAAGCATGGGTACGATGACCTTTGATTTAGTACTTATCCGGTTTAGGGAACTATGTGGTACCTCTACCTAGAGCGGTTTTAAACTTCTGTTAACAAACGGTTCGTTAGTGGAAGCTTAATTCGAAAGATCAAAACTGACCAGAAAAAGATTTGTTGCATGATTTGAACAGGGTTTTGATTCAAGAGTATAAAAAGCAAAAATTATGATTTTTTTTGAATTAGAATTAAGTACCGCATACGCCCAGTAAAAAAGAAAAACTAGATACATATAGTAATTATCTTATTAGTTTATGTTGGTAAAAATATTGACCGTCTACGTTTACCTATATATAACTTATTCGTTTTTAACTACTTAAAATTTGCACACCTATTAATTTATTGTTAAATTATTGAGTCATGGCAAAAAAAAACGAATTTATGAAATTATCATAACAACTTAATAAGCCATAATTATTAGCTAGGTAGCTATAACTACATAGTATTAAACAAAGTCGCTTCCCGCTGACTGTCCCCACGTATGCTTAGATCTTTGACGGATAAACTACGCAACGGATTTTGATGCGGTTTTTTTAATAGAAAGAGTAATCAAGAGGAAGGTTTATATACATAACATTGCACCCGTGCGAAGCCGGGCGGGTCTCTAGTATACTTTAAAAGCTGAACGAGTTCGTCTTCTATTTATTTTGGCCTATTGATTCGACTAATGTCTGTTTTCAGAAAGCATTTTAGAGTTCTCTACTTCAAAACTCGTTGCTGAGCCCTGTCTCGAAAATTGCGCTTTTATTTAGGCAGTCACACTCTCAAGCGTCCGTCCGGTGTGCGCTAGCGAATGCGGAAAACTAACATGAGAATGAGAAATGAAAGAAATTGCTTAGTGAATGCTACGAGACAACGCGACGGCGACAGTATAAACGCCAAGGAAACAAGTGACATCAACGCGTGACGCAAGTCGAATCGACTGAGGTCGTGGCACAGGACGTCACTCTTCGTGAAAACAGTCATAAGATTTCCCTCGCTTATTCTCGAGACTTGAACCTGTATCTCGATTGCCACACGGGCCTCCGGAGCCTCAAGATATACGCCGAAGGGTACCACTCTTCGTCCGTGTGTTTACAGGCTGATGCTATCGCGTAATTGTGACAATATTTGCTTTACACATTTATGTATGAAAGGCGGGTCAAGTTAATTGTTCCGCCCAGGTGTAGTGCCCCCGAAATTACCTATTGAGTAACTGATTAAATCGAAGGTTTAAGTGGGTCACTTTAGTTGGTTTTAATTAAAATGTTACACGATGTATACTGTCTGGGTTTTAAATGGACCCAGTTTTGGTCAAGTTGTGATGTTCCCGATATTTCTAATGGCTGGATAAAGAAACACGTGATTAATAAGGTTTCTTTTAGTCACGTTTTTGAGAAACCAACAAAGAGATCTTTGCCTCTTGAAGACTTATGATATGTAGTACTTTTCAATGTTTTACGCGTAACTGAAGCCGGCGAACAAGTGACGGTTATTCTTTTGTTTCATTTTGACGTAAACAATGTTATGAATGACACAGGAAAAGGCAACATAATGCCCATTCAACACCATTCAAATCTTTTCCCATTACAGCCTCACAATTCTCAGAATCTCCAAAGAAAAATCTAGTTCCGCGTTAAAAGCCATATAGAGACCACCCCGTAACTGGGCATTCGTAGCAATTTAAGACCGTCTTGGCCCGAAACGGCGAAGGTGAAAAGTACACCTAAGTTCAGATTAACAATCGGGCAGGGCAAAGGGCTACTCGGACCGAAGACCCGGATCCGAAACAATAAATCTGGCTAGAAAGACCATGGAAGTAATGCTATGTGTGTGTAGGGACGTAAACGTATATAATAGTTACCTACATAAATTATTGTATGTGCAGTGACATTTTCTGTGTTTTTGGACAGAAAACTGTATTATTTTCTTTTTTGTTACTGATTTGTTTGATTACAAACTTATTATTCCATACAAATTCTCTTTGTGATTTGTTCATCTCTAGAGGATTTAAAAAAAAATCTTTCCTCGCCCTGTTTCTCAAATGAATTCGCGTCGAAGAGCCATCGGTTCAGCCAATGCTTTATCTGTCACTGAAAATAGATTTATATAATTTGGAAGATACTAAAACTTTCGTTCGTTTTCATTTACCTGATTTATCGAAATTTTATTTCGTTGACTATCTGAAAACTTTTGAAATATGCATGTTCTTATTAAACGAAAAGGTGTATAATAAGTATTTCATCAAAGTAGTTATTTTGTCAAATATCGATTATTCTCTAAGACCGAGTCTGAATCTGTCCTATAACTCTTCAGCTATACTAATGTTTCTCCTCCGAAATGGACCTTATCCAGCTACCACTAAATCTTGGGCACTCTGGTCACTATAAATCGGCCAATGAGATGTAGTGATTTAATCGGAAACCTCAGGGTCCCTCAGGAAGCCCATTAAATCGTATGGTCAGAGGATAATTAATTCCGTGGTAACGTTTCAAGTGAGATTAATGGCGGTCGGATCGAAAGCTCTTTTCAATGGTCGCCGGTAACATGTTCATTGTTTTGTTTTGCTATTCATCAATTTGGTTAATTGATTTTCTTTGGGGTTTGAGCGATTTTAGAGTGTAATTGTTTTATTTGGACACTTAAATACTATTTTGAGGACGATTTTTGGAGTAAAAGAATAATGAGGATGGACGAAAGATGTATTTTTATTTTTACGTGTTTAATTTAATATAAAAAAAAATGTGAGTTTGTGAGGTTGTAGGGGGTAGTAGAGTAGAGTAGAGTAGGGACTCCATTTTCCGCACTTAGACTCTCTTTATATGGTCCGTTGTGCGTAGGTGTCCGGCTAAGTTAGCCAGCCTAGCTCCGCCCAGAAGCACAGAAGTTTCCTGGGAGCTTCACAGGCTTCGCGGAGCGAGGTTGTAGGGGGTAATCTCTTGATCTACTGAACCGATTTTGAAAATTCTTTCATTAATAGGAAGCTACATTATCCCCGAGTGCCATAGACTTACAACTTATATTACAACGTGCCCGTGGGATTTTTTCCGAACAAAACGCAACCGAAGCTGCGGGCAACAGCTAGTTGTAAATACATATTTCTATGTTTCTTTTAACTATGCAATAGCTTGGATCTACGTCTGTTAAGCTGTACTTGTTTTCTCGAATAAATAAGTAACATTACATCACGGCTGAACTTTTAGTATGTTAGGCAGAGGTGTACTAAATAGTACAACCACATTTCTAGTTTCTACATTATGTTGACTCATTAGATAGGTGCGCTAGACGGCGGACGTTAATGCTTCATAACTGTTGATAATAATTCCCTGTACATGGATCTTTTAGCGTGTGGCTAAGACATACTGTCTAAGTGTCACGTAAACAAATAGACCTTGTCGTTGCACAAGAATAGACGTAAATGGCTACACATCAAGCTATACATTTCTAGTACAAGAGTTTTTTATTTTACGTATGGGTATTCATTAAATGACTCCTCCCACTCTGGGCGGAGCGGCAGGGAGTGTCAGACTTGTACTGACTAAAACCCATTCATGTTCCTTCTTTTGCCCTTTGTGTTCCAAGGCCGCGGTATCTCTTTCGAACAGTACCGCAACTCTGGCAGGCATCGGTCCTTTCGAAGCCCTTCCCGTTTGCTGACATCTCTTTGAGGCGCGCGTGGAAAACGAACGCGCCGTCGATACGGCCTGTCGTCATAATACGGACGGACGGCGAGCTAGCTCACCGTCCACAAGCCCGTGCCTACGCCCGGTGTGTCTCCCGCGGCGGCTGGGACATGAGGTTCTCTCCCTCTCACGTTCTGCCACTTCCTTCGCTAGCATGACTGCTTCACAGAAGGAGGTGACGGCGTCCCATTCCGTCTCGCTCCGGACCATGGATTGAACCAAGGCCGGACGCGAGAGGTCGCCGCCGCCGATCGCCGCTACGAGGACACGGCGGTGCTTTGCCCACGCGGGGCAGACCTCCACCGTGTGTTCCGCCGTGTGTTCCGCCGTGTCCTCCGGTCGATCCTCGCAATGGTAGCACCCGGGAGTTTCCTGCCGCCCGAGTATAAGCTGACCTCGCATTGTACGGAAATCCTATACAATGCGAGATCAGCATAAACTGGAAATGTATAGCTTGATGTGCAGCCGTGTGTACCTTCATCATTATCATCATTATCTGCCTGCCTTTTTCCAGCTAAGTTGGGGTAGGCTTCCAGTCTAACCGGATGCAGCTGAATACCAGTATTTTACACGGAGCGACTGCCTATATGACCTCCACAACCCAGTTAGTACTGGTTAGTAATACGATACCCCTTGGTAAGACTGGTTGTCCTTTCGGGCCAATGACGACCTGTTACGACTGTCAAAGATCTACAAATTACAGCCAGCACCAACCGGCTTAGCGTGCTTTGCGAGGCGCGGAGGATACTCGGTATATAATACCGGTGAACCGGTTACAAATCTTATCTTACTATAGTCAAAAATGCGAACATTTGTGAGAATGGATGGATGCTTGTAACTCTTTCACGCAAAAACTACTGAACGGGTTACAATGAAATTTGCCAGACAGATAGCTTATAATCTGAATTAACACATAGGATAATAATATACTTTTTATCCGGGTAGTACGATCCCGTGGGACATTAAGGTGGAAGCGCAAGGGTAGCCCGCGAAATTTAAATTTTCTCAAGTTTATTGCAATTTGCAGATCAGTGTCAAGTTGTATGTTGATGAAAATATGAATTGCGCCAGTAACATGTATGGAGTTACAGAATTATAATCATTCAAATCATCAATACAGCTCTCCAAGTTCATATAATCACATTCAATAGCTATTTCATGAAAAAGTCACTATTTGAGATTATATGAACTTGGAGGGTTGTATTGATGATTTGGATGATTATAATTCTGTAACTCCATACGTGTTACTAGCGCG
Organism: Eugnorisma glareosa; assembly: GCA_947578425.1. Classification (NCBI taxonomy): domain Eukaryota; kingdom Metazoa; phylum Arthropoda; class Insecta; order Lepidoptera; family Noctuidae; genus Eugnorisma; species Eugnorisma glareosa. The sequence continues at coordinate 2,237,478 of OX387974.1, read as the reverse complement.
ATTCATATTTTCATCAACATACAACCTGACACTGACCTGCAAATTGCAATCAACGTAATAAATAAATAAAAATAAAAAGCCTTTTTATTTCTAATCTCAATTAAATTTACACACTTTTTAACATTAGGTACTTGATCGAATTAAATGTTAGTTGTGTTAGTCTTTAACTTATCCTAGTTAGTAGTGTTAGTTTTTATAAAATGTTGGAGATGTAGCCCCATTACGGGTAAAGGCCTCCTCCATCTTTTTCCATTTCTCCCGGTCCTTGGCAATATTTTACCAGTTTGAGCCAGCAGTCTGCGCTATATCGTCAGCCCATCTTTTAAAGGGTCTCCCTACCTTTCTTTTGCCCGGTGGCCCAGTCCATTTGGTGGTTTGGATAGTCCATCTGTCATCACTGACGCGTGCAACATGTCCTGCCCAACGCCATTTCAATGTTAGCGCTTTTGTTCTCTCTGTAAGCTTTGTCTTTTTTCTGATGTTCGCACTTTTTACTTTTTGTATTTTTCTTAAGCCTAATATGCTTCTTTCCATCGCTCTCTGTGTTGTCACAATTTTCTGTTTGGTTTTGTTAGTGTGGACCCAAGTCTGGCACCCATATAATAAGCTTGGTAAGAGGCAAGTCTCAATCACTACTTTTTTTAAGTTTAGAGTATAGTTACCTTGTAGAATTTCTTTTAGAGACCAGAATTTTTTCCAAGTGATGTTTGCTCTTCGTTGTATTTCTTCATCCATGCTAGTCTTGGAGAATGACACTTGCTTTCCTAGGTAAATATAGTTTTCTACATATTCTATGTTCTTTCCCTTGATGCATACAGGTTTTTTGAAACTGTTTGTCATTACTCTGGTCTTACTTGCATTCATTTCCAAGCCTACTATGGAGCTTTCGTTGTCTAGTGAGCATATCATTTCTTCCAGTTCTTCTGGTGTTTCGCTCAGCAGGACTATGTCGTCTGCAAACCTGAGATGGCTGAGACATCTTTTGCCTACTAATAAACTAAACTGGACTCAGAAAGGCATAAAGCCTTTCTGAGTCCAGTTTAGTTTCTGAAATATGCTTTCCAGAACAGCAATAAAGAGTTTTGGAGATATAGGGTCTTGTTTCTAGCTTGACCTTGCTAGTGCTGTGAGCGTAGATATATTTTAGGATATTTATGTAGTTATAGTTGACCTTGAAGAATTTCAGTGCTTCCCAGATTGAGCTGTGACTGATAGTATCAAAAGCCTTGTCAATGAATGCTAAATATAGGCTTTTGTTAAATTCAGTGTATTTCTCCATTATTTGTTCTAAAGTTTGTAAGTCGTCTGTAGTACTGAAACCTGAACGGAAACCAGCTTGCTCTATAGGTTGTGCACCATCAATATCAGGTGATATTCTGCTTAGGATAATCGACGCGAAGACTTTGTATATGCTTGCCATTAAGCTGATTGGCCTGTAATTTCCTATGTCCGTAGGGCTTCCTTTTTTGTAGATTAGTATAATTTCCGAAGTACACCATTGTTTAGGAACCATTTCGGAATCTAGAATTTTATTGAATAGTTGGGTCAAGTGGTAGAGTAAAACCGGAGCACCTAGTTTGATGGCTTCATTTATTATTCCATCTGGCCCTGGGCTTTTATCAGACTTCAGCCTGCTTATGTGATCATACACTTCCCTTTCCGCTATAGGCTCAATTGTTGTCTTGGTGTCACTATTGACTTGCATTTTAAAATCCAAATTGTCTAACTTTTTCATGTATAGTTCCCTATAGAATTTTGTGGTTGATCACATCTTTTCTTGTATTTGTTGAATTTGATTTTGATTCCAGTTTCTGAATCCACGTTTTGTGTAGTTTTAGATCCTTGAAAGCTCTTTTAGTGCTTTTATATTTCACAAGGTTTCTTGTTATTATGTCTTGCCTATGTTTCTTATAATCTTTCTTGATAGACTTATTTGTGATTTTAAACAGTTTGCTGAGCTCGTTCCTCGTTGTTTTATCTTTAGGTTTTTTGTTTATTAGTTCTTTGCGTTTCTTTATCATTTGCTCTGTTTCTTCGCTAAATATTTGTTGAAATTTTTTATGTTTGTTGTTCATGTTTAGACTGTATAGCAATGCTTCTTCCAATAAATTGTAATAACTTTGTATGTCAGAGGTTTCTTTCATATTGCTGCCTATATAAGATTGTAGGTTATCCACAAAGGTTTCGACTTCACCATCAGTTTCTAAAGTCTTATTTGGTGGTTTAAAGTTCTTTCTGTTCCTCTTTGGAACTGTTATGTTAAGCGTTGCCCTTACCAATCTATGGTCAGAAGGGAATCTAACGTTGTTGAGAACTTCGATGTTGGTTATGAGTTGAGGTTGGTTTGTTGTTATGAAGTCTATTTCGTTCCTTGTTTTCTGATCGGGCGAGATCCAAGTCCAACGTCGGCTTTCCCTTTTCTTAAAATATGTGTTCATTATGAAGAGTTTGTTTTCGAAAGCGAAGTTGATGAGTAGTTCGCCCCGGTCGTTTCGCTCGCCGTAACCGTATTTGCCCATAATTAAGTCCTCGCCCTCTTTGGGAAGTCCTACTTTACTGTTAAAGTCGCCCATTAATATTATTTTATCATCAGCTTTGGATAGTGCTGCTGAGATGTCATCGTAAAATTTCTGGATATCCTCTTCACTCGCTTTCTCTGTGGGTGCATAGACTTGGACTAGTGAAATGTGTAGATCTTCCAATTTCAGTTGTAGCAGAGCGACTCTTTCAGAGAATCCTATGAAGTTCACAATATTGTTCTTGTATGTTTTCTTCATTAGAAAACCAACCCCATATTTTCCCTTAGTCTGCCCAATGTAGCATAGTATGTGGTCTTGGTATTCTTCTATGTTGTAACCTGTTCTTTTTACCTCTGCAAGACCTAGAATGTCGTAGTTTACATTTTCAAGAGCATAAGGTATCTCTCTGTCGAGGACAAGGATCTTACGTTGTATGTGCCTATTTGGAGAGTTTTATTATTAGTTTTTCTGTTTGTTACAGATGGAGGGTAGTGGTCATTGATCCCCACGGTGACCAGCCGGCTTGGGGAATGTAGATTGTTGTTGTTGTTATTGTTGGTATTTAAGTTTTCTCCTTTTTTCTGCTGTTTGTTAAGTAGTTGCTATTGGTTGTTGATTTCAGTTTGAGTGGTTTGCCTAGTCTTATTCATGAGTTCAAAGGCGTTTACTTTGGTTATTTTGCTTGGAACCTTTGGTGTTGGACTGACATCGCTATTTGATTGGGGTGATGTATTGGAGGGAGCACGTTTCCTTTTCTCCTTCCCATTTCCTTGGTTTGTTTTTCCTTTTATTATAAGTTTATCATATCGAATGACGGCAAAGTTTCCTTTCTTCTTTTCTTCGTGTTGTTGTATTTTTAATTCTTTCCTAATTTGTAATACCTCTTTAGGGAAATCTTCTGTAGCATATGTTGACTCTGGGAAGTATTTGCCATTCTTTAAGATTTCTACTTTCCTCCAAGCTAAGGTGAATTTTACTAATACAGGTCTATGCTTGTTATCCACTTTTTTCCCTAGTCTTTGGACCTGATTTAGTTCCCACATGTCAAATTCTCGTATTCCACACTTGTTCCCTATGTTGTTTAGGAATTCCACGACCAAATTCATGAGTTCATTACTATCTGACTCTGTTTCTTTTAGCCCATGCAATCAACGTAAGAAAATTTAAATTTCGCGGGCTACCCTTTTTTTTTTTTTTTTTTTTACCGATGGGAAATCACCAAATAACCCCTCCCGCTCTGGGCTGAGCAGGAGGGAGTGTCAGACTTCTACTGACTAAAACCCATCCATGTTCCTTCCTTTGCCCTTTATGTTCCAGGGCCGCGGTATCTCTTTCGAACAGTCCCGCAACCCTGGCAGGCGTCGGCCCTTACGGACCCCTTCCTGTTTGCTGACTCTCTTTGAGGCGCGCGTGGAACACGAACGCGCCGTCGACACGGCCTGTCGTCATAAGACGGACGGACGGCGAGCTAGCCCATAGCTCACCGTCCACAGGCCCGCGTCTACGGTGGCCGGGAGCCACCACGTGGCCCCCGACGCCCGGTGCGCCTCCCGCGGCGGCTGGGACGTGAGGTTCTCTCCCTCTCACGTCCCGCCACCTCCTTCGCTAGCATGACTGCTTCGCAGAAGGAGGTGACGGCGTCCCATTCCGTCTCGCTCCGGACCATGGCGGGCTACCCTTGCGCATCCACCTTAACCGAACTCCATGTGGGTGAAGTGAAGCTGCGGGCATAAGCTAGTAATCTTACTATTATTATAAATGCAAAAGTTTGGCTCGATAAAATGCTTTGTTACTCAATCACGCCAGAACGGTTGAACGGATCTGGGTGAAATTTGGCACAGAGATAGATTCTAGTCTGGAATAGATCACAGACTACTTTTTTTTTTTTTTTCTCACTGCTGCACACATTAAAATTTCCACGCGAGCGTAGTCCCAGGCAAAAGCTAGTTAGTAATTTGGTAAAACAAAACTGTCCAAAATTCTGGTGACCAGATAAATGTAGATACGAGTATATTCTTCTATTTTAACTCTGTTGTGGAGGTCAATGTTTTCCTTCGCCCTTTTCAAAAGGAGCTAAGGTCTCCAAACGAAAGTAATATAACACATTTTTCGGGATTTTCAATTTTTAACCTTACTACTTAAGGTATAAGGATGAAAAGTGGCAGACCGTCACCTATCCAAACGATACACCACAAGGTGGGAAATAAAATTCACCCTAATCATATAACATGGACAGCACAGAATAACAGCAAAGCGATCCACGAAATTCATGCAAATTGGCTCAAAAGTTTTACTGTAAAAAAACTAATTGTAAAAAAAAAAAAAAATTAAAGTGGGCAACATTTTTTTTCCACACTGTGTCGAGGGTGATTTTACAAACATTTAAACTCAGATTCACAAACAGCCAGACCCGGCACAACTACCTGTAGGCCATTGGCAGCGGAAAAGTCAATTGCTCAGGCACTACGCCAACCGTGCCAAAAAATTGACAACCCTTGTGCCGTGTTTTTTTTTCATACAATAGTTCAAAAATAACCGTTGTGATCTGAATACACGGCCAAATTACAGTTTGTAGTCTATTTGAAGACCAGGGTTCGCACCCTGGTCATCAGTAATCTAGTTAAATCAGGAATAATTCGCAATGAGCTGAAAGTAGCTTGGAACATGCTTCAAACACACTTAATGACTATCAATTTCAATAAATTATGCTAGTCTTACCAAAATAAGAATACAAAGCTATGCAGCCGGTTATGAAGCCATAGAAAAAGCCAAGAATTGGGTCAACAAAATGTATAACCGTACCAATGGCATGAAGCAATATGGAAGGTCCTAATACAGCATACCTGAAAGTAAAAAAGAAACATATTTTTGTATTATTTTCTGAATGAAAGCGTAAGCAGTCTCATGGCTGGGTAAAACCAATCAATAGTTTTCATCGGGATTTTATACATACATTTTGTATTGTAGGAAAACGCAGTTTTTTTTTTATTACTAATATTTCAAAAAAATTCTATGTGGTGGAGTTCATAATGATGGACTGACTACATGGTTACAATTTGTGTGTCAGTGTCCTTTCCACCCTGTATAAAAATTAGGTGTTTGTCAGCATGGACAAATTATTTTAGATCACATGCTGATCTTCAAAACCACCTGACGAAAAGATTTGCTAGGTATAATATAAGAAATGAATAGATTTTATATAAAAACATTGTTTTTAATGCTTGTTAAATAAGCATTTTTTTAAATTTTATGATTATTAATGTGACTTGTGTTAACTGACTAATGCCTAATTTTACTAACACAACACCTAAATGTAATGAGCAGTTAGATTATCAACTCACAGTGCTGTACTGAGTATTCTTCCTTATCGTGTAGTTAGTGCATAACCTGGTGTGAATGTTTTTATGCCACCCATGGGCCTCTGACTTGGCTTAACATGCCGTCGAGAAATATTTATCTCTCAGGCGTGGTAGTTTCCTCACAATGTTTTCCTTCACCGGGTTATAATTATACAATACTAGAGACCCACCCTGGCTTTGCACGGGTGCAATATTATACATACAAACCTTCCTCTTGAATCACTCTATCTATTAAAAAACCGCATAAAAATCCATTGCCTAGTTTTAAAGATCTAAGCATAATAAGGACAGACACAGCGAGAAGCGATTCGTTTTATACTATGTAGTGATGCACATGAATCCGAAAAATCAGGGCATGTCTTGGGTTCGAACTTGAGACCTTTTGACCTTCTTGGCAGTTCAACGGTCAAACCAGTAGGCTATCAGTGCTACGACTACGGCTACTGGTATTGAACATTCAACAGTGTGGTCTCCAGTACGATGGAAGACAGTGGTCACTTTTGTCTACTGTTATGATGAAATTCAGTTTTAAAAGAATTTTGAGTGTTAATAATACCTCTCCTGCCCGTTGTGCACAACTAATTGCACCCTCCAGGACTTGAATAAGACAAACACCAGAGCTGTCAAGGTCAGTATGTACTGGTTGGACAAAATTTTAACATTCTGTGTGTAAATCATCATTATAATTTTATTACAATACACAGTTGTTACACAAGTCTGTGCGGGTAACAAAAAGAGACAATGATGAGCCTGAGTGGCTTATCTTCACATTGTATTGAGTGTATCTGCGATAATTGTTGAATTTATGTAGAAAATAACATCATTTTCACTTCATACAGGTAAGTGGAATAGATAGTGGACATTGTGGTGTTTTCAATTCAATCTGTGATACCCCTAGGACAGTTTAGTGATAAAACTGGTGTATTGCTCTTCAGAAACTAGAGATTGAAACATTGTTCTTATATTAACACTGTTTTTCTATCTATAGTTTTTGTGTATTGAGCCATAATACCAGAAAGCTTTGCTTGTTTGTACAATGTTACAAATCAAAATAATTTCGATTTCATATAAATTTGAAGCTTAAAAACGTACCAAATCTCCCAAGATTTGATAAATGCCATCCTTAGAAGCCTTTGCTTCGTAAAGAAATGACAACAAACTGTTAAAGTGTTCATAACAAGATAACATAACCTCAAAATGTTCTATTGCAAAAAATTATGCCGGTATCAAATACTAAGCTAAAACAATTAAAATATCTCGAATATAAGTACTACGATACCTGATAAGGAGTCTCGTCACCACTTTCTTCCAAATGCTTCAGATTTAAACTCAGTAAACAGTTATCTTTCGAGTTCCAAACATAAAACACATCATCCTTCAATTCGATCAAATTTTGCAACTTCCCACTAGGATTTTCACTCAAACTGTCTTTTAGATCTTTAAAGATTTTATGGTTTGGTAATTTGGTTTCGTACAAACGGCTATCCATCGTGAAATAATTAAATTAAACTCTTGTTTTGGCTAACGACAATTTCACAAAATAACTTTGACAGTTCTTGTCGCGGTATTTTGTTACGTTTCGTTTATTCACTATAATCCGCTTTGTTTTATTTAAAATTGAGGATTCAAAACTTACAGAAGCTAAGGAGTAGTACTTAGTTTTAAATATTTTACAGTAACATTTCTAAAATATCTATCGACTGTTTTTTTCATTATATCGAAAATATTAGAGTTTCAATACACCACTGTGGCTAAGAATACAGAAGTTTCATGAAAAATTACCATTACCAACATATTGCTAGCAAACGGCATCAAAAACCAAGGCCGCATTCCGTATTACGCTGTAATCGCTTTGAGCGTCCATAAACCCGTTCCGAATTACCGTGAGCGCAATATTGATGTCCCATGAATCGTCATAGATGACGTCATGACATGCGCCATCTTGCGATTACACCGACCATGCCCCAAATAAATATCACCGTGAGCGCTGTCAAAAATGACAGTTCTGTGCACAGGTTGTGTTGTTTTGGTAAGGTGGAAGCGCAACAGTTGCCCGCGAAATTTAAATGTTCTTACGATTTGCAGATCAGTGTAAAGTTGTATGTTGATGAAAATAACAATCGCGCCAGTAACACGTATGAATTTACAGAATTATAATCATTCAAATCATCAATACAACCCTCCAAGTTCATTTAACCCCATTGAGTGACTATTTCATGAAATGGTTATTGAATGGGGTTAATTGAACTTGGAGGGTTGTATGTGCAGCACAGTCAACCAACATATCGCCCATTTTCAAAAATAGGTCTTGTTAAAAGTTTCGGTTTGGGGTTATGTTCACTGTGAACGCGTTCACGAGCGTTCCAAATTGATGACAGCTCTCAGCTGTCATAATCGTGATTTCTAAAACGGAACGCAAAATATAGATGTGAGCGCTGTGAGTGATTATTTTGTAACTCGGAATGCGGCCCAAAATGTCAAAACCGCCTAAAAAGACGAACGTGGCGTCAGACAGAACTTCAACGACGATATTGGGGGTCAAAATACCAACTTTTTCACAAGATTTTTTTTAATACAAGTTTTAAATGTTCTAAGTTTACTTTAAATACCTACCTCCACGACCCCCGTACCTACTACTTAATGCATCCAGCAGCACAGTAGTGGTTTGAGTGCGATAAATTGAGCCATAGCGTAAAACTTGATGTGTCACCTGAAAAAAAATGTTGTTTCCCAGCCAGCAATAATTTTTGCGTAAAGTTACATAACTACCCAAAACTGACAAATTTTCTCAATCAATCTTGAACCTAATTTCTTCAGAAATAAAGTTGAAAATGTATTAAAGGAATTTGACAGATTGTAGTAGCTTGATGAGCTGGCGTTTGAACCTACAGAATGCTGGGTTGCCGTTGTACGTTTACACCTTGTAGATAGTACTTATAATTTTTTGTAACATCTATTGTTATTCTAACCCAAAGCAACTATTTATTCTGTGCCCAAAGGTTGACTGGTAGAGAATAGAAAGAAAGAAAGAAGAAAGAAATTAGAGACTTATTTTTTCCGATATATTTGCTCAACAAACATAATTTATATCGTCGTCAATCGACTGAGTAGGCTCAAATGAAACAACACACACTCAGGTAAACTGATTACCACACACACAACGCTGTATATCACTTTGATTCGCAATGGTATCACGTAATTTCATCTCCCTGAGCGCGGCCCATGCTTTCTTATAAATAAAACAACGTATAGGAGGCAATAAATTCCATTCTACAAGATTTCGTACGTGAATTTTCGTTGTAATTTAATATTTTGTATGGTTTAAAGGTTTGTGGATTGTTTGTGGCATTGAATGAGTGGCGTTGTTAGGTGAATTGCGATTGGAGATTCACTTTGCTTCACTGTTTTTAAAACTACTAATATGTATATTTTGTTTTTGTTAAATGTACCCTACCTAAACAGGGTAGAAGGGCAATGTGAAAATGGTTACCGCGTATTCAGTATACCATTCATAAATTCTTAGAAATGTATCGTCGGTTATTTAGAAAAAAAATAGCTTTTCCATACATTTTGCAGGTTTGAAGGAAACAGCAGTTTTTTTTTTACAACAACATACAACACCATCCATTTGTTTTCAGGGTACTTTGGCCCATAGATATAAAGGATGTAACAAGACCATTAACGAAACCGAAAGGCACTCGTTCTCCCCGACATTGCGATATTTTTTTTGTTCTAGACCACACCTGGGAATCTTCTAGTTACGGAGATATTGGGGGTCAAAGTTCCAACTATTTCACAAGTTTTTTCTAAATACATGTTTTTAATGTAAGATAATCCATCCATCAGCATAATGTTTTGAGTGCCTTACATTGAGTCCTACCGTAAAACGTGATGTTTCATTCCAAAAAAAAGTCGTTTACCAACAATCATTTTTGCGTAAAGTAACTTAGTTTGATGTAAGTATATAATGCTTGGTTGACGGCTTCGTGAAGGATCCTGTTACACCCTGTATTATGGTGTAAGGGTGAAGATAAAGAAAAGGTGAGTGTCCATGTTATGTTCAGACGCCATCAGCACACCAAGTTACCCGAAATTGTCCAATTTTAAAGTTGAAAATCCATTAAAGAAAGACAGGTTGTAGTAGTTATAAGTGTTGCGTCTGAACAAGCACCTACCTCTGCCAACTGACTACAGGATTTCCTTCTGAAACAAAGATCAATGTTGCCGTCGCAGACTGAATAGTTAACACAAAGTCGAGTGCTGGTCCCAATGTTCCGCCATTGATAAATTTAGCAGAACTCTCACATGATATTAAAGGGTGGTGAATGTACGATATGCCTCCCTCTCCGATCTATTATTATGCTGGGCAGGCCTCCAGAATAGGGCTGCGCATTGCTGCATTTCTTTATTTTATCTTGGGTTCGTTTTTTTGTGAATTTAATAGTCCAGTTTAAAACTGAACACTTTGGCATTGACTAAACTATTTGACGAGGAATTGGGTCGAGCCAGTCGGAAACTGTCAGGTCGCGTCGCGTCGTCCGAATCGAAGCGATCAAGCGAATGATGCCGATTACAATTAATGGAAAATTATCACGCAATTTACTGTCTGCATTGAAAATAGGATCGATCGTATTTAAAATTGGATATCGATGTGGACGTCAAACGTTGCTCGCGACTCGATCGGTAATACGGACCTATTTTCAGTACAGTCAGAAATATGCCCGCGCATTTTTCCGGTCTGTCTGAACTGACCCCTAAGCGTCGTTATTTGTGGTCACTGTCTAATTTTTAACCCTCTTAAAATAACTTACTTACATTTGACGGTTCATCAATAAATTATTACGTTATTTGCGTAAATAAGCAATTTAATATCATGAGAAATTTATTCGGATAAGTACCTATACTAAAAAGCATTAAATGGATTAGAATTTCAAATCAGCCGCAGCCGCATCAGCCAAAAGATCCATGCAGCATTAATACTTATTATAAGTATATTTTATTTTCCTGGCAACCCTGAGTTTGTCCGCCGGGAGGACACCGATGACTTGTCATTAATAACGACAGTAGAAATGTATCAAAAGGTGACGCGTCCCGACGTCTGTCCCGGCCTTTATTTATGATACCAACAAACAATATTTATTCGTGTCTATACGCTGCGGGCATTAGCCTGTGACGGACGTGTGTTGTTTCTTATAGTAGTAAGAATTACTATTGCAACATCACACCTGTAATTCCAGAAGGGTAATCTGGAGGTGTACAGTACATAATAATGCATTTAAATTTCGAGAATTACATTTTTGTTTGAGCACCAGTCATAAATAGACTTGGCACAATTCGGCACAAATGCAGATTCCGTGGTTAAGTGCCTACTACTGAGAAATTCTTGATGGGAAATGAGACTTTGCCTGACCTGGGAATCGAACCCAGGACCTCAAGGTATGCGGTAGCGTTTGCGACCACTAGACCAAAGAGGTTATAAAAAGTAAATTAAAAAGTATTTGCTCAACATTTACGTATGATCTTATTTCCAGTAGCCTCATCATCAGTATAACATCCCGGTTACGACATAACAAGCGATTCAACCTGCGCCAAGCAAGTGTCGTATCCTGTATATGCCATTCCTTCCCCGCAAAACGCATCACTCACGGCGACTGGTGGCATGTGCTAAATAACTGTTCATTGTCGCGTGTGACTCCTGGTCCAAAGATAATGCTCGATCTCGGTTTCTTTAACCATTTTCTCAGGGTCCTATATCAGTTCTATTCCAGGTAGCCTTCTCATCAGCCTATAGCAGTCCATAGCTGGACATAGGCCTCTTCAATCGCAAGCCGTCTCGTCCCTCGTCTTGTCAGGCTATTAATAAGTCATATATTGTTGCTATCAACGAATAGGTTACACTGTCGCAATGTGCGAACTGACTGTCTGTCTGTGACTGTAATCTATTCTTTGGCTCATTAAAGAATGGGTCAATTGAGTCTTCCCATGCTTATCATTGAAAGTCGCAGTAGGGTTAGGAACATACAGAGGAAAACGAACCCACAATTGAAAAAAAAACAACTGCAAATCACACAAGCATATCTCATCCAAACAATCCAAAATAGGGTGGCACCACCAGTTTCAGTCACGTACAAAATATGGGTATACAATTTACACAATATCGTCATATGTCAAGTGTGTCAGAGATCCTCACGAGGCATCTACCCCAATTACCGTTAGGATTGTTTCGCACCAGCTATCTATTACTTCCCTGGCTCCCGACTTGGGAATTGGGACAGTGTTGTATGATAAAAAATTGTTGGATCTGTCGTAGCTGTCACATTTGCCGCATTTGTCGTCTATTCTTGGGGAAACGTTGTGAAGTAATTATTATGATTGATCTTGCTGTGCGTATTGGATTACGAAGCGATGTTAGGTGTGAGCTGAATCATCAATATTTCTTTAGTTATAATATAATCTTTTTGCTTTATTTAATTGTTGGACTGGCGTTACTATGTTCCTACTCACTTTTCCGAAGTGCGTTAACGATTGTGACCGTGAAAACACACTATAACATATCATAAAGATTCTTGCCCGTGGAACAACGACGTTAAGTCCTCCGCTGTCTAGATACTTTGTTGGCGATACAATATGAGGTACAAACTACAGTGTGTATATCTTGGGTAGAGGTAGTGGGTAGCGTAGGTACAGGGTAACCTGACGGAACCAATACAGTCCGCCTATAAATCCGACGGGACGTCCGAACACTTCAACTGTCTTAACCGCGCGAGGTGTCTCTGGATCGCATAGCGGTGGATTAGAAGTAAATTAGTGTTATGAAATAAGGTTACAAACACTTAGATTTTGTGAGGACTTTCCTATCCTCACTTATTTAAGTATTTATAGTGTGTGATACAATATTGAAAAAACAAAACAAAAACCTAGTAACGATGTTTTTTGGCGGTTCTTCTCCATTACATACGAAACGACCATTTGCACCGTACAAAAACGTACATTTTACGTACATTTATATAGTTTATTTTTGATCTATTTAGAAGTCATACACCCGCGATTCTGACACTGTTTTTGACGGTTCATAAGTATTAGAATTAAGTTGCTATTACGTGGCCACTACCTTTCAATAACTATTACCAGTACTTGTTAAAGTAAGGCAATTTTGACATAACACCGCTCGTCCGCACGGCCGGGCGGTATACATCAACGGATTTCATACAAACCTCACCACTTTTCTAGTCATATCATCTTTCACACAGTCCATCCATCGTTAATTTGGACTTTCTCTACTCTTAAAGCCATTCATACTCAAAATTTTCCTCATTACTCCGCATCACATGTTCATACCACGATAGCCGATTACCACAGAACTTTTCAGTCACCGGTGTTTACACCGAGTGATGTCGTGTACAGTATTGTTCACTTCGTACGACGTTGTTGGTACCCTGAAGACCCTACATAGACATGTTATTAAGCATTTGCAGACAAAAAGCAACAATACGTTATTCCACATAATTACTGCAGTAAATAACAGTTGCAAATTACCTGATTGTAATCCTGAAGGCAAGTAATAAAGATATCAAGATTATCGTTATGTAAAACATACAATGCTTATTGTTTCTACGTGAAAAGAATATTTAATTTATGTTTTTATACTTTTTTATACAAGAAGAACAGCAAACAGCCACAATATATAGTATAAAAAAGAACATACACATACAATTTTAACAATATTGTAGCCCACAACGCTGTTCACAGAATAACTGTGGAATATAATAAACAATTAATTAAACGCCCCCAGCGTTATACATAATAATATAAAAAATTAGAGACAGAGCTAAACAGGTCGTCTAGTGCCATCCCTTTAACATACTGGAATTACTCCTGCTTTAAGACGTTATGGTAGGCCACCGTGCTATCCGAGGCACAGAGGGAACTCCGCATGTAATGATGTTCACCCATTCACGGGCCGACTTCGGCAATCACTGATTAACCTTGAACATCGACGACATGCTTAAATATAGTGGCTATTAATAAAACAATATAACCTTTACCTATCCTGTATTTGGCTAGTGGCCAAATAAGCGTGCAGTGCATTTAAATAAACAATAATAAATACATAAATCTCACTCAGTTATCAAGTTCTGCATACAAAACGAATGAATTTGTATGTAAAACCGCCGACTGACGTTCGACCGTGTATAGGTGAACCCGACCGTCAGTGTCTTCGGTTGTCGTTACTATGGTGGATTCTAAAGTCGGGAGAGAAACGGGAGAGTCGATTTCCTAATTAGTCTGGTCATTACAAGCGTGACAACTGAAATGGTCTTCTGGGTTAGATACCCTGAGGATCCAGACCAGTGTTCGTCGGAATTAGGAATTTCTCTTATACCGTGGGCGCGTTTACAAACATTTAAAGTCAGCACACCCGATACAACTAGGTATCTGTAAGTCATACAATATTGACGACCCGAATGGCGCAGCGGTAGTGAGGCTGCCTTACGTACTTAGGGTCCCGGGTTCGAATCCCGGTAGGAGCAAATGTTTGTGTGATGAGCATGGACATTTGTTTCCGAGTCATGGATGTTTATATGTATAATAAGTATGTATTTACAAACAAAAAGTATCTATGTAGTATTATCAACTATCTGGTGTCCACGACACAAGCCTCGTTGCTTAGTGTGGCACCTAGATGGCGCTGTGTGTAATGTCCAGCGATATTTATTTTATTATTATTTTAATATTTAATACGCTTTCTATGCAGGGATCGAACCCGCTACACGCCGCACAACAGTCAATTGCTCAGCCGCTGCGCCAACCGTGGCGTCGCGTCGTCTGAGTTTCTGGATTGGATAGCAAAATGCTCAGTTGCCACCATTGCCTTCACACATTTAACTGACCGTACCTGTACTTACGTCTCGGACTGCCCCATCAGGAAATATAACAAAATGCCACAAAAAACTTCTTATCCAGTATTTTCGCAAATCTAAGGTGTACCAGCCATATGTTAGCCAAGAAAGGGTTGAGCAAGTGCTACCTGTGGGGTTTGGGGCAAGACGGGGGACGAAGGGGGTGGAGGGTAGGATTTACACCCCTCATTTGTTTGCGATGACCCCCGAGCACTATCTCCTTAGAGAAGCGTCTTGGTATCGCCTTGGCTTAAGCGTCGCTACATTATTATGTTTTTGGCGCTTTTCGGTTAATTTTGTTTATCTAATGTAACGTTATGATTTTTGGATAGTCAATCAGAATATTTTTTTGTTGGAATATGGCTACCTAGTGACGGATTGACAGAGAAGATTGGAAGAAAAAAAAACGCGTTGCGGCGACCCCAAGTATGATGAGACAAAGGCAATAAGATTATTTTTTTTGATGATGATGACATCTCGCAGTTCAGCCAAGTGTAGGTCTCTTCCAAATCTCTCCACTTTTGGCGGTTTTTTGTCATGTCTATCCAGTTTGTAGTCTGATTTAAAAAAATAACAGGTAATTCCTCATAATTACGAGTATGTAACAAGTATTTTACCAGTTATGGTAGGTCACTACCATAACTGGTAAAATATTGATTACATTACACATTATTGAGTCATGGTTTTAACTAGTAGAGTATATTGTGGGCAGTCGCTCCATGTAAAATACTGGTATTACTGTAAGCCGACCCTTACATACAGGGTGTATTTACATCAAACTAAGTAACTTTACGCAAAAATTATTGCTGGGCAAAGACTTTTTTTTGGGTGAAAAATGAGGTTTTACGTTAGTACTCAATGTAACGCACTCAAAACATTGTGCTGATGGATGGATTGAATAGTATGGGGGTTATGGAGATGTTTAAAGTAAAAATCTGACATTAAAAACACGTATTACAAAAAAAAACTTGGCAAAAAGTTGGAACTTTGACCCGGTATGGTCTAGAACAAAATGATCGCAATGATGGGGAAAACAAGTGCCTTTCGGCTTCGAGAAGGGTCTTGTTACACCCTTTATTTTGCAAAGCATATGATGATGATAACTCTTACTAGGCCCTCCTTTTAGCGATTGCCGACAATCCTCCCTCCTCTCTAGGAGGGAGGATTGTCGGCAATCGCTTGATCGGGCTTAGCCACTAATAATATTGAGTTTATGCTGTAACATTTACGAGTACCTAACCAACTAAAATTTCAGTTTCAATTAACACAAAATTGTAAGCCAGACGATTTAGCAAGTCATAATAAATATTAGCTATTCTGTGACATAACACTAAAATTATATAAACGACAAACCTTTCAAAAGTATAACCGCCATCTTGTTAACGTTCACTTTACATCGTTTTAATATTAAGTCTGTTGGCAATATTTACGTCGGTTATTAGCAGGGACGACAACAGTGCCACTTACCCTGAAGCTCTTCCACAAAGATTGGAGGCTCTTAGCAACAATATAGTCTTGTGCAAGTTTAGATAATGACCCTACTAAGTGTAGTTTTTAAGATTTTTATGCACGTTTTTCGAATATTTTTGTTTCAATTAGCTCGGACCTAAGTATAGAAGAACGATAGGTAAATATTATTGGGATTGGTTTCCAGTCTTACCGGTTAGTACTAGGTAATACGATACCCCTAGGTAAGACTGGTTGTCAGACTTTCGGACACTGACTTGTAACGACTGTCAAAGATCTATGAATGACAGCCGAGACCATTGCAACAGCTTAACGTGCTTTCCGAGACACGAAGGAAACAATATGTAATAGGTGGTCAGCCATCTATGGATCAACCTAGGCAAGCGCTGCTTAACCCGGAGATTATTATCATTATTATTAATCCACGAACTCCTCATACATTCAACCGAGAGACAAAAAAAAAGTACACAAGCGTGTGGGATATTATAGAATCCCATCAAAACGTGGTGATGTTTCTAAGTTACTTCCGACAGGACAAGATATAGAGATTCCTCTTATTGCATAAAACTGGGCGGGTTTCTATACCTTTATTTCAGTGTAAAATTACATTCTCTGTTTCGCAGCACTCCATTTGTGTAAATGGCTAAAATCAAAAAACCAAAAATGGATGTTGAAATACGCCACGGTAACGATACATTGCGTATGAGGAAATAAAACGAATCCAATTTATTGCATTCCCATAACATTCCTGGAATAATTTGTTGTGTGATTGTTTGAGAATGTGTGAATATTGTAGGCTTTGTAGATTCCCAGATGCTTGTTAACTTTTGTTGACTTTTTATCTTGTTTTATTGTCGGGCCTATGCTGTCCCCCCATACTTAAGTACTAATACTGTAACATGATAATATTGTAACACCAAATGATTTGAAAAGCGTAACCATGGAGTTTCTTGCCGGTTCTACTCCATAGGAAACGACCAACCCGAACCGTGCACCTTTTTGTCGACGTTTTTGTACCCATCTAGGCCTATATTAAATAAAAATATTTTGATTTTGATACTGAATTCACCCTAAGAGTCTGCGGAGGGCTATCCCTTACACCCTGCATATACAACGACGACAAGACACTTAGGCGTCAAAGTACTCCTCCGCATCGCTACGTAATTAGTTAAAATAGCCAGTATCCAACGACTACGGAATCCTTCCGATTCCTTGGTTTTCCGCAATAAGAGACATCTCTGTTTTGGCGCGTCGCATGTCGGCGGGACGCTAGTTTTTAAAATAATTATTATTTGATAAACAACATGATAGCATTTATCTTTTCCTGTTGATATTGTAAGTGCAAGGACACTGTTGAATATTTATATACTTATTATTAGAAGATTGTTCATATGTTTGTTCAAAGATTTTCTAAACAGGTATTTAGGTACTTACCTACTTTTTTGTAACATGACACGACAGTGGCCTCTGAATACAATCTAGTGATTAATTACAGCATTTTATGGAACTATAATCGACGCAATTATTGAATAGGTACCAATTATTATTTCCTTTATCAAGAGAACCATGCCAAAGTTGTTTGGCAGCAGTACAGTATCTGCCATGTATGTGTGAAGGATTCAATATGACAAGAAGGGGGTGTCTGAGGAGATGGTGAGTAATAGAGAAGTATGGAAGAAGAAGACATGCTGCGCCGACCATAAATAAATTGGGATATGGGCAAGGGACTGCATCTGCTAAGTTGGTCTCGAGGACGCAAGAGCGACTGTTGTGTGTGTCTTGTGTTCGATTTCCAGGTTGGGGAAAGTGTTGAGGGTTTTCTCCATTAGAAAATCAGCAGCACCCTGGAGTTTCGAAGCTGGTGGTATGATACCCCCGTGTCTCGGAAAACACGTTACGCTGCTGGTCCTGCGCCTGATCTCTCTCCGGTCCAGTCGGATTGCCGTCCCATCGGACTATGAGATATTGCAGACACCGCATACATGTAGAACTATATAAAAAAAACTACAAATGAACTGTGTTTATTTCGGCGCAAACTGTCTAAATATAGGCACAAAAACTGCGGCTTTTAGACTTTCCATCGACAAAACTGACGAAATTAGATTTAAAAGTTCGTCCTCTATTAACCTCTTTTAGCCATGAATGTTCTCAAATCCATCTTTAGGGTTAATTTTGTCGGGCCTGTGGACGGTGAGCTATGGGCTAGCTCGCCGTCCGTCCGTCTTATGACGACAGGCCGTGTCGACGGCGCGTTCGTGTTCCACGCGCGCCTCAAAGAGAGTCAGCAAACAGGAAGGGGTCCGATAGGACCGATGCCTGCCAGGGTTGCGGGACTGCTCGAAAGAGATACCGCGGCCCTGGAACACAAAGGGCAAAAGAAGGAACATGGATGGGTAAAACCCATCCATGTTCCCCCCGTCAATAAAAGTCTGACATTCCCTCCTGCTCAGCCCAGAGCGGGAGGAGTTATTCGATGATTTCCCATACGAAAAAAAAAGGATTATTTTTTTAAGCCTGATCCAGGGGTCCTAATTGTGCCCCCAGGGGAGCCAAGCTCGAAGAAGCACTACCATATCTTTTTTTGCGATGTTTTAAATACGTAACAGATGTATTTTTCTGAAAGGGGGAACGGAGCAGACCAGAAAAAATATCGGAATCACCTTCAGTGACTTTTTCTGCTGCTAATAAATCACTTAAATCCATAAATTTAATCTATAATGTGTAATCTATCATCTATATAACCTACAATAAGTTAAAATAATTAAAATTGAAGTGTTCGTTTGTAATACCAAAATAACAACTTTTTACTGAATACTTAAGTTTACATATACGGTAGGTACTTATAACAAAAACTTTATTCAATTTTTGTCTGTCTTTCGGTCTGTCTGTCTGTTTGTTCCGGCTAATCTCCGAAACGGCTGGACCGATTTTGACGGGACTTTACTGGCAGATAGCTGATGTCATAAGGAGTAACTAAAGCTTTTATTTAAGAATAAGGGTTCCGTGCAAAAAAACCCTTGAAATTGGTAACAAAATTGGATTAAAAAAGGAAAGTAATATTTTTTTTTAATAATTTCAAGCGAACGGGAGGTCGCGGGCAACTGCTAGTCGAAAATAAATAAGTACAATAATTACTTTTAAATAACCACCGGTAGCTTGGATCCTACTCCCGATACCGGCTGACCGAGATTATAAAGAGGTAAAGTTTGTGAGTTTTTGAGGTTGTAGGGGGTAATGTCTGGAGCTTCTGAACCGATTTTGAATTTTCTTTCACTAATAGGAAGCTACGGTAAACCCGAGTGCCATATTAATAACGTGCCCGTGGGAAAATTTCCGACCAAAACCCGAGCGAAGCCGCGGGCAACAGCTAATATTATAAAAAAAAAAACTTAAAATCTTTTTTTTTTGGTTTCGTAGTCGAACGAGTTTTTATTCGAAGTAATTATAAAACATACTAACTGGTTTACTGACTTACCTGCATATTGTGTATACATCTCCATTTAAATTACCTACATGACGCATGTCTTGTACGCGGCTGGCGGACCTTTAAGACATCTGTATTTAGATCATTGAGTAACACGCTAAGCCTTCAATACGTTACCAGACCTCGTACCTAACAGTCGTGCAACATGAGTTTCAAGAACAAAGTGGTCCTCGTCACAGGC
The DNA here is from genome assembly GCA_947578425.1 of Eugnorisma glareosa. NCBI lineage: Eukaryota > Metazoa > Arthropoda > Insecta > Lepidoptera > Noctuidae > Eugnorisma > Eugnorisma glareosa. The sequence goes on along the minus strand of OX387974.1, from coordinate 2,217,568 downwards.
GGCAGTGCTGGCATCGGTGCAGCCACGGCTGAACAATTCGCTAAAGAAGGTGCTAGCATCGCCATCGTCGGGAGAAACGAAATTGGACTCAAGGCAGTAGCCCAACGCTGTGAGAAGCATGGCGCTCCGACCCTCATCATTAAAGCCGACGTTGCCAATGATGCGGAAGCAAAAACTATCGTCAAAAAGACAGTTGAGAAATTCGGGAAACTCGACGTCCTCGTCAATAACGCAGCCATACTGAAGAACACGTCGCTCACTGGTCCTGACGTGATGCAAACGTACGATGAAGTGCTCGGTATCAATTTGCGGGCTGTGGTGCACTTGACAAGCTTGGCAGCTCCATACTTGGTGAAGACTAAGGGTAACATCATCAACATCTCGAGCATACTGGCCAAAACGTACGTACAAGTTCCACAGTTGATGATGTACTGTGTTTCGAAGGCTGCCATGAACCACTTCACGCACGGAGCGGCGTTGGAACTAGCGGCTTTTGGAGTTAGGGTGAACACGGTCAGTCCAGGCCCCATCCGCACTAACATGCTGCAGGGCTTGGTGAATGACAAGCTTTGGGAGGACAACGACGAGGCTACTGCTCTGCAGAGGATCTCCGAACCGGTGGAAGTAGCTGACGTGATAATGTTCCTAGCTAGTGATAAGGCTAAAGGTGTGACAGGTTCGAATTATAGTGTAGACAATGGTCTGCTGTTAAAGTTTTGAACCAAGCTTTGAAGCTTTGTCATCACGTTTACACTACACGTAGTTTTTATTTTGACAGCAATCGACAGTTTTTGTGTGAACTTTAATCTTGAGATCAAATGTTTTACTATGAAAACTCCGATTAGAGTATTCATACAAAAGAAATTAAAAATAAATGTGTATACAATATTTTTATTGACTTATATTTTTTCTTAGTTAAGTTTCGAAGTTTCTTATAATGAAAAAGAAATAAAGAAAAAGAAAATATAAAAAAAAAAAAAAGTTCTTAAGTGGTTTGTTCTTACATGATAAAGAAATTTTAAAAATAAATTCGTCTCCAAGTGACTATGCGCAAATATATCAAAACTGTCTCTCTAAAACTACTAAGTACTCCAAAATCCTATGGAGTGGGATGTTAAATAAAAGAGGATAACTTTCTGAGTTCATTAATACGGAACAAGCAATTAAAAAAAAAACTGTATTTTTAAAAAACGGCCACTGAATATATGTATTATACATAATATATAAGCCATTGATTTCAGTTTTTTTTTACTTTTACCAAACCAGAGTCGCTTAGTACATGTATTATAGTGTATATTATATAGGGTGAATTTTTGAAATGGGCGTGGATTGGCAAATCCTAAAATATGAGGAACATCGTAATGATTTGTGAGTCCGACACTCACGATTTTGCACTGGCACACTCTCAGCCAGTCAGGAAAGTTTAAGTTCAAGATCACGCTCTTACGTACAACGGGTCGCGTTCGCCCGAGCGTACAAACGCCAGTCGGTTGCCCTGGCCATGCCAAGCGCTTGCTCGAGAGTCCGTACCGCACCCGCGCTTTTATGGCATATATTTTTTGGAAGACTAAAAGTTCCACCAGAATCGTTTATATACTAAAGAATTAGAAACATTATTTTTAATATTAGCATATTATATTAAATTAACATTATTATTAATATGGAGAAAGACATTAGTCTGTGACTTGGCGTGAAATAATAATAAAAACAAAATCGTTCAACAATTTTAAAACACGACTGAAAAAATATAAAATAAAATGAATGTTGGCAATATGTAGGTTCTGCTTCCGTTACCCGTCTTAGTGAATGAAAAATTGAAAAAAAAAAATGGTATTGTATAGAAATAAGATAAAGTAGAAATATTTGGCTTGGTTTAGCAAACATGCAATGAATCCAAAGTAGGAAAAGAGGTCCTTATGTAGGTACAATAGATTTTTTTTGAATGAGGTATCTACATACTAACTAATAACTATCTAGTTAGCATATTTTTTATTATGTAAACCATACAGGTATCAATACAAAGCAGACGTTACACAAAGGATGACACAATCGATATTTTTGCAGACGGAGCCGGAGGTCAGTGTTCTTTATTAACATAATTTGTTGGTTCCTGGATTGGGACAAACTGATATACTCATTGGTTTGAAAAGTTTTTTCATTTTATATACAGACACCAGCACATCAAGCCGTCAAATATATTTAATCGATTTTCAACTTTATCGCTAAAGCATTAGGTTCAAGGTCGATCGGGAATATAAATTTGACAGTTTCGGGTAGCTTCAGGTGCATAATACACGCACAAAGATTTCCGGGCAGAAGGCATTTCCGGGCTCCGCTGTGAACAAATTAAAACATGCAAAATAAAAATCTCATGGAAATTTCGGAATGCAGCAACATTTTACAATGGGGGGCTAACTCGCGTGAATTCACCGCTAGAGGCGCTAGTGAAGCGCGAGGGCACCGAAATGTCAGATGTCATAGAAAGTTTACGCGTTGCGTGCTTTTTATCATGTATTTTTACTAATATTCACCATTGTGGTCTAGATTGAGCTATTCCTGATTAATTATGACTTGAAGATTTTAAGTAGCAACTTTGGATCTTATTTGTTAGGACTTGGAGGTAAAATGATTTTTAAATGTTTCATGCTTGCTAATTTTAGGGAGAATATTGTAAATATGTATCTGAAGTTTACACTTTGTTGTTATACGTAATACAATAAACTTTTTTATGAAGTTATTGGTACTTTAAAGTATCCAACACCAATATATATATAGTACCAATATATACAGTATATAACACCAATGTTCCAGACGATTTGAAGAAACACGACAACGAGACTTCAGACGGTAAGAAAAACGATTTCTATTTCTTCGAGAGCAAGATCCAGGATGATCTAACTAACCTGGTGTACACAGATCTATTCTGTATGAATGAACAAAAAAAAAGCCTATTATATTACGAATCAGGGTGCTCTAGTTTTTCGAGCTCGCGTTTTCTTAATCTTTATACTTTTTGGCATTTGTCGTTGTTTGAATGATCAAGAGATAATCTAAGTTGTCGTTTGAAAATGGTATAATATCTTTCATTAAAGATTGACACAATAAGTCCTATTTAAAAACTGTCGAAGCTCGCTACGCTTGCTTTAATATCTTTCCTGCGTTCTGCCGGGCGGCGGCCACAGGCACCGCAGAAAACTTATTTTGGGCACCTTTTTTCATTTTTGTATGGGTAATGACCCCTACCACTCTGGGCGAAGCGGAAGGGAGTGTCAAACTTGTACTGACTAAAATCCATCCATGTTCCTTTTTTGCCCTTTATTTTCCATGGCCGCAGTATCTCTTTCGAACAATCCTGCACTCCCGATAGGCATTGGCCCTTGCATATAAGTTTATCTACTGGAATATTTTATTTCAGTTAACACCAACGTTCTAGACGAATTGAAGACACACGACAACGAGACTTCAGACGGTAAGAAAAACGATTTCTGTTTCTTCAAGGGCAAGATCCAGGATGATCTATCCACCCAGATGTACACAGATCTATTCTCACAACTTGACTTTTATTTCAGAGGATACATCATACGTTCCAAGTGATTCCGAAAGAGACGAGAGTGAGACTACGGACGGTGAGAATAAATCTTTCTATAAATTTATATTTTCTTCGGGGGCAAAATCCAGGATGATCCATTCACCCAGATGGACTAAGATATTTTGGCGCGTGGCCTTAATCAAAGCAAACGCCGCTGCACCACCATCTTGTTTTTAAAACGGTGCGTTGCGTTGTCATAACACTATGTTTGTGACGAGCCTCAGCCCGGTAACCTTTAAACTAAGAGTCTGATTATTCAATGTACGATTTAACCCTGCATAATGTGGAACGGTAATAGAATCGTAATAATACTTTTTAAATTATCCAGCTCAATAAGTAATGAACACTTGGTCCTATATATAATATATCCACGCCAACGGAATTTTTGGGGAACAGTTACAGTTCTGTTTTTCTCTTTGGGTAAATCAATCATATGATTTTACCTGAGTATATTAACTGTATTTTTTTTTTAGATTACGCTTCTTCAGTCGAGAGCGAGAAAGCGGTACCTCCATCCAATCATAAGCCGTTTGAGCAGAGCCGTTTAAAAACTCAAATAATTCTTCCACCAGAGTATGACCCTGATTTTCCTAGATGGTCATTAAAATATCCTGTGTGTAATTATAGGGGACGGATGGACCATGTAGAACTTAGGCCTGGAGGAAAGAAAGCCGGTGTATATTATGTCGATCGTCGTGGGTGGGATAAATGTTTTGAAGTATCGGATACTGACAATTTTTTGGCTCGAAATTTAATGATGGAAATTTTTACCAAAAGGGCATTGCGAGTATGCACTCTAACAGGAAAAGTGCCTGCCGGGTTTGAAGGCGACGAGTCAGAAATAAGGCCTGGATTATATGTTCATGCTGTAAATGCACTGGTGCAAACAGTTTTGTTACATGGATTCGGTGATAACCAAGAATCAACTATTAGAAGTTGTTCTGCAAAGCTTTATCATGTGAGATTCAAACTTTGATTAAACATTAAATATGTGTTTTAATGTCCCTGTAATAAAGGGTAAAATTTTAATGAACAACAAAAATTTAAAATTTAGGTCTCTTTAATGGACCGTGTGTAAGCTAAAATTCTGGATGAAAACCAACCCAAAGAACAAGCAGGATTTCTAAGTGACTTCTCAATCACAGACCACATTCATACTATAAAACAAGTAATACAGAAGTGTAGGGAGTACGGTATTAGTTTCTAGCCCGTCCCTGCCCCGTGTTATTGTGCTAAGTTCTCATCATCATCATCATCAGCCTACTGCAGTCCACTGCTGGACATAGGCCTCCCCAATCGCACGCCACTCAACTCGATTCTCAGCAGCTCTCATCCAGTTGCTACCAGCCACCCTGCGAAGATCGTCGCTCCACCGAGCCTGAGGCTAAGCAAGTGCGAAGCGCTAGTGCTAAGTTGTAATCTCAAGTAATTCGTTAGTTTTGCTAGAAACAGTCTATCGCTCAGTGTCTTTTCATAGCACGAAACCCATCGTCTGCCCACATAATGCAGAAGCCTAGCGGAGTAAATCCTGACACCCCGACATATACGCCTGGTTACCAACATATACAAAAACATGAAAGCAAAAATACGAATTGAAAGAGAAGGAAAATATTTTAAGATAAAAAGAGGAGTTAGGCAAGGAGATCCTATGTCCCCCAAACTTTTTTCAGCAGTCCTGGAATACATATTTAGACGACTCGAGTGGGATAAACATGGATTAAATATAAAGGGAGTGCGATTAAACTACTTAAGATTTGCAGACGATTTGATTCTAATTTCAGAAGATCGAAGAAGATTACAAGAGTTGCTAGGACAGCTTGTGTATGTAAACGATAAATAGGGACTATCAATGAATACTGCAAAACCGAAATAGTCAACATTAAAATAATAGATAAAATAAAACTAGATAATTTAGAAACCGAACTAAAATTGCTGATGTTGAAATTGTATTAAGAAACTTAAATGGACGTGGGCAGGCCATATACATCGGAGTAAAAAGGAGCCAGCTCCAGTTACTATGACTACTTTATCTTCTAAGCACATGCCTGAACTATTGTGGTAAGAGCAGTACACAGGCAGCTTCATCCCAACTGGAGTCATTAAATTACACGGTATTTATTTATTTATTTATTTATGTACACACAAAATACTTAACAGGAAATTACATCAAGATAGACGAGCACAAAGGTACTGCTTATTTCATAAGAAATTTCTTCCAGCAGACCTACGAGAGGAAAGTTGGATTAGAAATGTAGACAGTGTGTAGAAAAGACAGAACAGGAAAATTTCAATTAAAACTTAAAACAAAAATATACCTATATAACATAAACATACACACAAATATATACACATAATATACAGAATAAATATATACCTATAATATGAATAATATCCAGAATATTACAGTATAGAGGAGAGATAGTGTTCTTTGACTTGCTTTTTGAAGATAAATATGGTTTTAGAATCTCTAATGTTAGGCGGAAGAGAGTTCCACAAACGTACTGCGTGGACAGAGAAGGAATTAGAATAGAATTCGGTTTTATGGGATGGGAAATTAAGATGATGCCTGAGGTGGGATCTACACAGAGCATCAGAAGGGCGGGTAAACGAAAAACGATCGCGCAGGTAGCTAGGATATGAAGGGTTATAAAGGAGTAACTGTAACGGTAACTGCAAGATTCTATAATTTTTCGGTGGAATATTATAAAATTGTACGACTTACCCGATTATGCTTTCAATCATTTACGTAGAAAGACATGACATGTTCTGTCTTTTTGCGTCGGCGGTTAAAAATGGAAAGTAGAGTCCGTCTGTTTAATATCATAAAATACCTAAAGGAATAAGGATTCGTTTCTCGGCAAAATCGTTCGACCGAATCGAAGCAGACGCCGCTTGTAACAAAGACTATTTATTGGTCTAGTTTAACCATGAATCGAAAACTGGAAGTGATGGGGAGACTTCGCTCTGCCGTAGGATGACGCAGGTTTACAGTATTTATCATTATTACCTAATTTAGTCGGGTAATACTTTCATACAAATCGTACCGTGCCAGCCGTTTTGTTGGACCTCAGTTTTTTGTTAATCAAGGCCTGACAAGATTTCATTCGTGAAGGAGATGATGAAAATATATTTGTCTTGTTTATTGTTACTCCTGGATCTAATGAGTGTGTCCTTGTCTCACTTTTGCTAATATTATTTAGTGACTTTTTTACTATTGGACTTCGCCTCTATAAAGTACTCGTACTTAAAAATTCCATACTGGCGGTCTTACAAAATTAGTTCCATGATGCTTTTGGTGTTTGAATGACATTGACAGGAGAGCGCTGATATGACATATGGAACTAATAAGTTCCAATAAAATAATAAGCACCTGTGCATGCATGTCCCAAATCGGAAGTAATCGAGCCATCTAGTTTTTTAAAAACAATTCACGACATAAAAAATAGCGGTGCTCCTGAAAATATCTTTTAATTAAAATGCAAACCTGCAGGGGTTTTGTGGACTAAATCCTAATTCTCATTATTAGCATCAGCAGCATATTTTGTACCTATGCATAAATGCTAATACAGCTACTTCGGTCCGATTTTAATCCGATATTAACGCAGCTACCGCGCAGTAAATTTTTTATTTTTATTTAATTCACAAAACTGACATATATATTTATTTATTTAAGGAAAAACAAACAGTAGCACAATAACAATTAGTTATAATATCTTAAATATAACATTTTAAAACAATTATGCTACCCACTACGTTCTCAATAAAAATAAATATTTTATAAACTTAAAAGAAAAAAAAATAAACAATAAGAAAAAATTGTGTCCGTATTCAACGTTACATTATTATAATATATACATACAATAATATAATAATATATATTGACATACAATCATAAATGTAAAACACAACATATTAAATAAAAAGACAATTAAACAAATCTTACAAATTGTGAACTTTTCCAAATACAACAATGAAAAAGTTTTGGGAAGGAAAGAAAAAACTTATGAAATATAATATTGAAATATTATATTTAAATATAAAGCGCTTATAATGAAGTAACTCAAATACTATGTCAAATAAAAAAACTTTGACAACTCAAATTAAAGACAACTGTAACATTTCGGCCCAAAGTTTTGACCCCAAATTTACAGCACATCTCCCCCAAAGAGGTTTATTGCATCATGTAGAGTCTAAATTAGGCGAGGGTGATATTAGTGGTGCAGCTAGGATCATCTTTAGCAGCGATGTGGTTGCGCCGTACTCTCCAGAGACCCTTACAGCTCTGGAGAGCAAACACCCCGCCCCGGCAGTTGACCTCACCTTCCCTGACCCCCCGTTCCAGAAACGAATACTTTACAAATTACAGCTCAGCAAGTATGTGCGGCCGTCTGTTCCTTTCGAAGTGGCTCCGCCGGCGGCCTCGACGGCCTGACCCCGCAACACCTTAAGGATCTAATATGTTCAGAAGCTGGTGAGTCTCTTTTGAAGGAGCTGACGGCCCTCATCAATCTCATGCTCTCCGGCAGTGTGAACGAAGCCGTCGTCGATATTTTGTACGGGGCCAATCTTTGTGCCCTGCGCAAGAAGGATGGCGGCATTCGTCCCATTGCCGTAGGGTCAACTTACCGTCGTATCGCAGCCAAAATTTGCTGCGCCTTTTACAGTGAAACTCTGGCCAGCAAATTCCAGCCCCTACAGCTTGGCTTCGGGTCCAAAGGGGGTTGTGAGGCTGCGGTACACGCACTTTCCACTTACCTTCACAGTGATAAAGGTGAGGTCATCCTTAAGGTTGACATAAAAAATGCTTTCAATTCCGTAAACAGGGACACCTTGTTGACAGAGGTTCAAAAAGAAATACCCAAAGTTTACAGTTTTCTTTACCAATGCTACAGGAACCCCTCAAAATTACTCTATAAAGACAACCTTTTGGAATCAGCCGTTGGATGCCAACAGGGTGACCCTCTTGGGCCAGTCATTTTTAGTTTAGCAATTAATCCAATTATTCGGCAGCTAAATTCTAATTTCAACGTATGGTATTTGGATGATGGAACCCTGGCCTGGGAGGTAATGTGGACACAGTCCTAAAAGATTTAACTTTTTTAAAAGAAAAATTTAGTTCCATTGGCCTAGATCTTAACCTTTCGAAGTGCGAAATTTACCTTCCTGAAACCACTAACAGACAGACTACCATTTCTAAATTTAACTCGTTAGCACCAGATATCAAAATTACTGGAAAAAATTCTCTTCACCTCCTAGGGTCACCAATATTTGACGAATCTTTTCCATCATTCATTGAAGAAAAAATTCAAAATTTCAATGATGTTTCAGAGAGACTTTTCAAAATTAACATTCATTCGGCCTTCACACTTATTCGATACTGTTGTTTTGGACCAAAATTCACGTATAGCCTTCGCTCCTCTTATCTTTGGAAACATCCACAGCTTTTAGACAAAGTAGACCAAATTATTAGGAACACTCTAACTTCAATATTTAATGTGGCCCTGGACGACCGAGCCTGGCAGCAAGCCACACTCCCCATTCGCTTGGGTGGTCTCGGCGTCCGCAAAATTAACCAGGGACATTTTGTCATCCTCACTGGTTGATTTTGAGTTGCCGTATTTGACCGATGCGTTGAACGCTTGGAAAATGGCTTGTCCCAATACGGATTTGCCCGACAACCTGTCCTCCCAGAGACAGTGGGACGTGCCGCTCTGCAGTATTATACGGAATACCCTTTTAAATACGTCTATCAATACTGTGGAACGTGCCCGTCTGCTGGCCGTGGGAGAATGGGAGTCGGGTTTGTGGCTTCAAGCACTTCCGTCACCCACCATTGGAACTATGATGGACGACACATCGTTCCGTGTCGCTATGAGTCTACGCTTAGGTGCCTTGTGTTTCTCCGCATCGGTGTCACTGCGGTGAACCTGTCGACAGCCTCGGACACCATGGCCTGTCCTGCTACAGGAGCGCAGGTCGCATTGCACGGCACGCAAGCATTAACGACATTATTCGTCGAGCCCTTGCCAGCGCCGGCGTACCAGCGGTATTAGAACCAAACGGCTTGGTACGTGACGATGGGAAGAGACCAGACGGCATGACGTTGGTGCCTTGGAAGGTGGGTAGGCCTTTGGTGTGGGACGCAACCTGTGTCGACACCCTTGCACCATCTCACGTTGCAAGCACGGCGGGCTGTGCGGGCGCTGCTGCTGCGGCTGCTGAAAGCGGCGCAAATACTGTAACCTTATCGGTAACTACACTTTTGAGCCGTTTGGGGTCGAAACGCTCGGGTCATGGGGCCCGAGTGCACGTCTCCTTTTTAAGGAAATATCTCGCCGACTGGGCGACACTTTGCGTGACCAGAGGGCTGGCTCTTTCTTTGGTCAAAGAATTAGCATTGCCATTCAACGTGGCAATGCTGCCAGTCTTCTGGGCACGTTTCCGAATGACATCGATGGGGAGGAGTTCTTTGACGCCTAAGTGTCCTATTGTCGTCGTTGTATATATGTAGGAACTTAGGTTTAGTCTTCTTTTTAGCATTATTTTAGTTATATTTGTAGTCTGTATAAATATAAATAATATTGTGGTTGATAAAATCATATTATCAGACTAATGATACCTTAGCTATAATAATCATAATGCAGTACTAAAGAAGCTGATAATATTATTTTTTCAATCGATTTATCATCAGCTTTAAATACAATATTTATATAACAATGCACCTACGATTTAAAGTTGTCCGGCAATTTGTTGCAAAAAAATAAGACACCTTTCACTTTCTAGATCCACATTATAAAATAAAGGTCGGAGATTATTCAGCAGGAATATTGATGTCCTTATTTCCTATGTCCTAAACAAGGATAAAGTCTACCGGGGTACAAAAATTCATCTAAATCTGTTTAGCGTGAAAGATAATAGACAAACCGACAGACGAATATAATATTAAGTCTGGACGAAGATGGGCCGAAGGTTTATTTTTTTTGAAAATGTATCTATTTGCTGGATTATTAAATAAAAGCACAGGAGATTGATACACACCAGTTTTAAAAGAAAACTTATTATTTATTACCAGTGATCGGAATAGGTAGAGCTAATGTACCTAAAATTCAAGGAACAGAAACGAAAAGTGGGGACTTCCTAACGACAAAATTTTTTTTCCTAATATTTTTTTCTGATACTCGGAAATGTCTCGGAATCAGTTAGTACATTATTCAATAATAATGTTATTTATAAGTACATTATTCAATAATAATCAGTACAGTAAACTAATTGAATTCATTATTTTTCCTTTCTAACCGACTGCGACCACAAGGAGAACAAGCCAGTAGATACGTATTCTAATGTTATTAATTCAGGTAAAGAACGCGGTGGACGTTTTCGTTTCCAAGAATAGCCAAAACTTGCAGTCTCTTTCTATCTTTAGTTTGTCGTTGGTAAACGATGAAAATAGGGTTGAGGGGAAGAGGGGTGTTTCGCATTACAAGCGTCGTCGTGCGCGCATCATTCACTCCTGTAGTTTCTCAAGTTGTGTAAGCATATTTGACTCGTGAATTGCTTTTTATTCCAATACTTGTTTTATCGTATAATGGATCTGCTTCACATTCCTTGACCACCTTGGCTTGATTTTATGGACTACGTTTTACCGCAAGTGACATACTGCAATTTGCTGTGCCGGTCAAACTACCACTGCTGCTGCTGTCTGCTGTGCTGGTAAGTTTATGAATTTTACATGACTTTTAAGACATTCTAAAGATTAAGCTATTCTCAATAAATTTTCAAAATTCAAACAATTTTATTCAACCATCTATGGAATTTTATGCAAACAGCTGTTTTATATATTTGTCGGTGCTCAAATGTTGTACCTACTCGCAATCCTATAGTTAAACCATATTTTACGAAAAGAAGAAATCTCGTGACGAAATTATTATATAATTTTCTCATTGTTCACAGTAATTTAGCCCCTAATAGCAATCAAATGGCAACCAAACCTACCGAAGGGATTCTTTAGTGGTGGATTGAAGATCATCCTGAATTGTACCACGACCTCGCTAGCAATACGATGCGATATACTGTTCTAAATTAGCTTCCGCACTTACTTACGGCGTTCAAACGAAGATAAGGACATTACCTTTATTTTTTAAACAATAAAAATCGTGCATTTTTTTTTTAACAGAAACAGTGTATGAGTACGATAGTTGTTTTACTTTATTAATTTTAGTTGTACTTAAGTAATGTTCCGACATTGGGAACAAATATTCTGAAAAAAAAAATTGTGTCGTATGGAAATCTCCACTTTTCGTTTCTGTTCCTTGAACTTTAGGCACATTGGCTCTACCTATTCCGATCACTGGTTATTACCTACGTAGTTATAAGGCAAGCCACGACTTTCAACTAGTCTATTTATAAGCACCTAGTGGAAAAATGGAGATAGCAACTGCAATAATAAATTAATCAAAATAAGAACTCAAGGTCAAGTAGATTGCGCGACACTTGCTAGTGGTTTCAGTTATCTTTGCACCGCCAAATCAAGTGGTATACCTAACAAGATGAGTTTTAAAAATAAAGTGGTCGTGATTACGGGCTCAGGGTCCGGTATGGGAGCGGCAACAGCACTACTTTTTGCTGAAGAAGGGGCCCACGTCGTTATAGTAGACAACAACGAGGGAAGAGCGCACACCACTGCAGAGCAATGCGAACAATACGGCAACAAAGTACTTGCAATCATAGCAGATGTCTCCAAACGCGAAGACGATGAGAAAATAATCAAACAAACAATTGACGAATTTGGAAGAATTGACATATTAGTCAACATTGCAGGCACTGTAAAAGAAGGGAAAATTTTAGATGGCACTGTTCTTGAAACTTACGATGAGATTATGGATACAAATCTACGTTCTGTGGTCATCCTGACATCTTTAGCTGCTCCGCTTTTGGCGATGACCAAAGGTTGTATAGTTAATATGTCAAGCGTAGGAAGTACAGAGATCAGAACTGCCTTTTTGTATCCAGCATACTGCGTCTCCAAAGCGGCTGTGGATTGTTTCACTCGTGCATCTGCATTTGAACTTGCGTCATCAGGTGTGAGAGTGAATGCTGTAAATCCAGGACCTGTGCACACAAATTTTCTTGTCCATAATGGAGTCTCCGGTAGTTTTGATGAATGTGCCAAAGTAACGGCTTTAAAGAAAGCCTCGGATCCTAAAGAAGTTGCCAATCTCATTTTGTATTTGGCCAGTGATAAAGCAAGTAGTATAACAGGAGCGTGTTATCTAATAGATAATGGTATGGCACTAGTGTGATTATGATTCATTATTACATTAAAAGTTTGAGAACAGTTGTTTTTCTAGTATTTTTTTTTATTCGCTCAATTATCGCCTACTTTTTCTCATAGTACGGGGGCCTTTTTACGGAGGGGTTTTTCAGACTCCTACTAAAACCACACTGTGTCTCCTCGATAGAGCAACCTAGGCTAACTTTTCTTACACTATTTCCTATTTTCTTATACTATTTCCTATTATAAACATCCTCTGTTTATTTACGTAAACAATAGTACCAAATTGTATTAACCGATTTGCAGGTTGTAGGTTCGAACCCAGACAGGAGCTTTACAGGCGTTGATGATGCCGAAGAAGACGGTATAGTGTACTCATACATTATCACCCGCAGTGCGACTTCAGTCATTGCTGGGTATAGGCCTCTGTTTGTGTCAATTGTCGCTCTCTTGTGCTAGCCTCATCCAGGTTTTACTCGAAATTGGAACATGGTTGTTTGATTAGCAGAATGCGACCAACCCAAGCTGTATTCTAATAATACTCCTTCCATGATACTGGCACGATCAATGTACCCATGGTCCTAATGATAACTTATCGGTCGATGATAGATTGAGGGCTAGTTAAATTGACGTAAAAGTGCGAATAAGCGTTTGATTGCTATTTTTATCAATCAAACGCTTTATAAGAAGGTTTATAAGTCGACAGTTCACTGCTGCAGTGGTGCATTTTTCTATTGGCGTGTGGATGTAGCATAGATACTGGACACTCTGTAGAGAGAGGGCGAGAAAGAGACCGTTCGGTTTATAGCACACGAACCTACGTAGCGTCATCCACATCACCAATTTAGTGGTCCCTCACCTTACAGCAACAAAAGGCAACATCATCAACGTTTCTAGTGTTGCATCGACATCAGCCAAGGGACCAGGAATGATGTCTTACAGCATTTCCAAAGCTGGTATGGATCATTTTACTAGATTTGCTGCATTGGAACTGGCACCTTCTGGCATTAGAGTGAACTCTGTCAATCCTGGACCAGTTGTAACTGACATTATGGAAAATTCTGGCGTACCTGCAGAGGTAGTCGAGGCAGCGAATCCTGAGGACTACACAATATTAGGAAGATGTTCAGATGCTGATGAGATAGGTGATATGATCCTGTATCTAGCCAGTGATAAGGCTAGGGGTGTTACCGGGTCCATTTATGTTGTTGATAACGGGTTGTTGCTAAAGTAAACCCATTTATCGAGACTATCTGTAATATTTTAATAGTATGTACCTAGTGTTTATTAAACTGTAATTTAAATGGTTAGAAAATACCTGTGTGTTTGCAAAGTTTCGCTCCAGTCGCTTGCTTTCGATTGCAAAAAAACCGTCGAACGTTGCTCATGAAATTTGACACGTATACTGTCAAATTTCTCGGTGACTCGGCGCGGCCACCCTCATTATAACTTGATTTATAATCGATCCGAGTGGCCTAGCGTAATTTTGTTCACTGTTTTGTGTTGATTATAAGTTAAGGAGAAGTAACGTTTGATAATTTTATATGACATTACAGTTAAGATCGAGCATATTTTATGTTTCGCGACCGTAACAAATATGGCCTTACAGATTTATAATCTTTAAAATCATCAAAACAACCCTCTAAGCCTCTAAGTTTATTATCCAGCAGGTTAACGCGCAGGTTTAGTGCTTAACCAGCAGGTTGCGAAAAAACATATTTAAGAACATTTGAATTTCGCGGGCTACCCTGGCGTTTCCAACTTAAAATATTTTATAGCAAAGACAGATTTACTCAGGGTAAGTAAGGAGTCAGTTATCGGCACCACCCTGCATAAATCTGGTATTAGTCTGTATTTCTAACTCTTACTTGTGGACCACTGGCCGTCGGTTCTGTCCAGCTCGTCCCGCAATCAAACATTTTAACAAGCCTATTTTTCTAGAATTATGAACAGAATTCATGGTAAAAAGTTGTCCTATGGTATATGTATTAGGCAATGTTCTATTTATATAAAAAAAAAAACAACAGGATTGAGTAGCTGGCAAAACAAGTTTAACAAGTAAATATTTACATACCTAAATGTTAGCCTTTATCTAATGATCCTTTGAACTAATACCCACCATGTAACAAAAAGGTAGGTAGTTACATAACAGTGAGGTGATTTTTGATCCCACGATCTAACGTACTGATGTGTCCTCAACAACTTCCACGCGATGCAATCGCGCGACTGAAATGTTAAATATGAACTCGCGATGATACGAAGTGGGATCCCCAGCCGCGCCCATGACTACGTGGACTCGTACGTCTACGTATTAGGACACCCAATTCTGTAATCGCTGCTCGCATTGTTAATTTGCGGGATGATCGCGAATTCGCGTTCTATTAGGACGACGCCATAGACTCGCTTAACGTACAGCGAGTGCAAGCTCACTCACAAAGAACTGGTATTTGTTTGCGGCCGATATATTATGTAGGTACGCTTCTATGCGCAAATGATTGTACTCGTCTTGAGCCGGCCACTATCTGTCTTGTGACTTAATCTCATTTAAATAAAGCTTACTTTATCTTTTGTCAAGGTTCTCTAGCTTACAGTTTCCTTGCTTATCCATGTTTTCATTCATAACCGATAAATCTGGCTATTATAGACTATCTCTGTGGTCCGGTAGTTGCAGACTTCGGAAACAACTAGTTCCAACCTAGGAAAAGCTAGCCAGGTGAAGATTTATAGACGACTCCAGCTGAGAGTGCAAATGTTCGTAGCAAAGTTTTGGGCTGCCGCAATATGGAAAGAAGAAGTATACAGTGTGTAACAGGTCCCTTCACGAAGCCGTCAACCGAGCATTATGTGCAACAAACTAAGTTACTTTACGCAAAAATACTGCTGAAAAACGACTTTTGTTTTGGGGTGGAAAATCACGTTCTACAGCAGGAGGTATTTGTGGACGTATGTTATTTCAATGTACACTCAAAACATTGTGCTGATAAATGGATTGAATAGTACGGAATAGGGCATGTAATATCGGATGGTTTTTAATTCCGATACTGATTTCCGATATTAGATTTCAATATCGGAATTCCGATATTAATATCGGAATTTCGCTATTTCGTTAGAAATTGCACATTTTATTTATAAATTGCACAAAATCGATATGCGGTTGGATTGAGTACAGTAAAAAACATTTTTTAATCGTATTCTTTAATTTGGTTCATAAATTGATTGTTTTTTAAGTACCTATATCCACTGTATTTATTAAATCACACATTTCTAATTATTTTCCTATACTTCCTCAAGAAAGATATTAAATTTGGCAAGGTGCTCGCGCATTATCGACAGAGCTGCTGTAGCTAGAGATGGGTACTAGCCGAAATTCCAATAGCTTAGCTGCAGCTATTCGGCTACTTGGCTATTGAACAATAACGACTAGCGCTCGCTAGAGGTGCAGCGGCATCGAGTTCGATCCTCGCCGCGGCAACAAGTCTAGATGTTAATAATAAGTTAGGAAATGTCATGAGATCGTTTTTCATTTACTTTTTATTTCATATTCTTTTGAAAAGAAATGCCTTCCCCTCGTAGGTCGTACGTATTATTATTAAAAGAAAACGAAAATCTACAATAGCGCCATCTCTTTAAACCTATCGTATTTCATAAATTCATGCACTAAATGAACGAAATTACTAATCAATTTTGTGAGTATTGTGAGAAAGAGATGTGCGATGCGAATGAAGTTCGAGCGCGCACACAGCTAGTCAGCTATTGGCTACTCCGGCTAGCCGGCTACCGAATACCGGGACGGCCGCAAAATTTAATAGCTATATTATACTCTGTGGCGACTATCGACTGTGCCGTATTCTAGCCAGCCAGTAGCCAACAGCTGGTTATCGTGTTGACGGATATCATAGCCATGGCTATTTTGTTAATAGCCGCTATTTTTATTACCCATCTCTAGCTGTAGCTGGCATGGACCCCGTTATTTTGACGAGTCCAAGATTCTTGAATTCAAAACCTCCATAAGCTCTGCAAGGAAGGTTAATATTCATATACCTCCTGTTTTGAAGTGAGATTCACTCGTCGAGATTTATTGTAAATCTTTCTGCATTTTCCTTCATGAGCGTCATGTAAGCTTTACTTAAGATATACATAATTGTATGATAATGTAATAATTGTAGGCCTGCCAGAGCAAACTCTGTCGGATAGCTCTGCACGTCAAACCGCAGATGTAAACGCTGTACAAACTATCCTACATAATATAGTTTTGGAAAATCCTAAAGTGGTCAAAGCTATGCGACTTGGTAAATACGCCCTTGGAAAAAATCGTCCGTTGAAGGTATGCTTTAAGAGCCCTCAGGAAGCAAAGGAAATACTGCAGAATAAAAATAAAGTACCAAACAACATCAAAATTTACTCAGATCAGACCCCTACTCAGAAGAATTTAATGAAAGAACTGAGCCAAGAGTTGGCTCGACGTAAAGAAAGCGGAGAAAAGGATCTCATTATCAAGTATGTTAGCGGCTCTCCAAAGATCGTAGAAATGCCTTCAAAAAACTTCAACCCTTAATTTCACCTATCTTGCAAAATCCAACCCACGAAACCATTACCTACCAACTATGTCACAGCTACCAGGATCTATCTACATCAAAATCTACCTTAAATTTGTTTTACGCAAATGTGCGGAGTATACGCAAGCGAGGAAAATTTGACGAACTGAAATGCTCCTTAAAATCGATCGGAAACACAACCCATGTTATCTTACTTACCGAGACATGGTTGAGATCTAAAGAGGATGCCGAATCATTCCAACTCCCCAACTATACACATTATTACAATCTAAGAACAGACTCTAGAGGTGGTGGGGTTTCCATATATGTGCATAATAACATAAATCATAGCATGAACGCAGAAACCTACGCTGGAGGTATAAACTATCTATGGGTAGGTCTAGAAAAGTATGCACTGAACATAGGTTTGGTTTACAACCCGGGAAATATCAACGTAAAAGAGTTTCTTGAAGTGTACTCGTCACAATTGATTAGCAAAAAGCGAGCTATTGTCCTTGGTGATTTTAACATCGACCTATTAACGAAGAATATAAACAGCAAACGATATAGAGGTGCCATACAAGAATCTGGCTACGAAATTATCAACAATATCAGCGAAGCCCACTGCACACGAGAAACCACTTCAACAAAGACTATTCTTGATCACGTCTGCACAAACTTGAAACATAAGGGCTTTCACATGGCAATTGTGGACTCGCCCATGTCCGATCATAAACAAATTTACCTAGCAATAAAAAAGTGCAAATCACCAACTAGAAAACGTGTCAAGTATGATGGGGTGAACTATGAAAAGCTCTTCGAATACATCAAAAATACGAACTATCAGCCAAGTGACAACCACTACGAAAACTTCAAAAATCACATAAAATGTGCAATACTTGAAAGCAAAGTTACTAAAACAAAAGTCCTAAATCTACCTCAACAAGACTGGATATCCAGAGATGTAATAACAAAAATTCATGAAAGAAATGTAGTTTGGCACAAATTTAAGCAAGATCCAGAAAACGAAGTTTTACACAAACAATTTATAGAAGAAAGGAACAAAACTACAGACAGAATACAAAATACTAAAAAGAAATACTACTACGAAACATTCAAGAAATACTCAGGAAACCCAAAAAGGATGTGGAAACTAATTAACACACTGTCCAGCAATAAGGTCAAAACACACTGTACTCCTCCAAATCTCTTAACCAAAGATGGGCCTGTAACCGATGGTAGTGAAATCTGTGAAACTTTTAACATCTTCTTCTCAACGATCGGTTCGACACTCGCTAACGCTATCCTAACGACACAGCAAAAACACAAAGTAGACACCACAACACAGACAAAAGATTTTACTTATGAATTAACTACTTTTACACCGTGTCAACCAGATGAAATCTCAAAAATAATCGCTAGTCTTGATCCAAACTGTAGCGTAGGGATTGACGAGATAACCACAAAAATTATAAAATGTTTAAGAACCCTAATAACAGACAAACTGACAACTTGCATTAATGAACACCTTGCTGAGGGAACGTTCCCAGATGCACTAAAAATTGCTAAAGTTACCCCTATCTATAAATCTGGCACAAAAACAGACCCAAACAATTACCGGCCTATCTCTGTCCTTCCTGTCGTGTCGAAAATCTTTGAAAAAATTATTTATTCACGTATAGACAAATACCTGACCTCTATTAACTTCCTTTACAAAAGGCAGTATGGGTTTCGTCCTCTGTCCAACACTTTATCAGCTACAGCAGACCTAATCACAGCAACACAAACCAATATTGACCAAAAAAAGATAGCGCTAGGTCTTTTTATCGACCTAAAAAAAGCTTTCGACACCGTTAGCCACTCAATATTACTGCAAAAGCTCAGCAGCATAGGTGTTTCTGGGGTCGCACTCAAAATGATTGAATCATATTTACAGAACAGGTTTCAAATAGTAAAAGTCGGGGAATACCAAAGTAAACCACATAGCACCGGCTCATTCGGGGTGCCTCAGGGATCAGTTCTTGGACCACTATTCTTTCTCATCTACATCAATTCCGTACACGAAATCTCATTACACGGACATCTTTCTCTTTATGCTGACGATACCTGCCTCTTTTATTATGGTACTTCGATTGATGACATGATTAACCAAGCACAGCAAGATTTAAACAAGTTGTCTATATGGTTCCAGCAAAACCTACTTACAATAAATGCTGCTAAGACTAGTTATGTAATCTTTAAAGCCAAAAATAAAAAAATACCAGCTCACCCCCCCTTGTCCATTAATAATGAAATAATACAGCAAAAACAGCACGAAAAATACCTTGGACTAAGGGTAGATAGCCAGTTAAACTGGAAGATACAAATTGAACACACTAAATCCAAGCTTTCCTCACTCTTGGGCTCATTGCGTAATGTTGTCCATTGCCTTCCTCTTCGAGTGCGCCAGACCATTTACAACTCTTTAGTGAAGCCACACCTAATGTACCTCATTGAAATCTGGGGTAACGCGCCAAAAACTAATCTAAAGGACCTACAGATTGCTCAAAATAAAATCATTAAACTACTATTCCACTATGATTACCTCACACCTACATTTACAATTTACAGGGAAACAAAACTCATGAATATTAAACAACTCCATACATACTGTACCAGCATACTTATAAGAAAAATTCTAAACAAGTCCATTCACACACAAATACACTTCACTAAAATACATCAAGTACATAATCGTAGCAGTCGTAGGAAGGATCACATTTTACTGCCACGAGTGCGGACAGTCAATGGTGCGAGAACAATTATCTTTGCAGGAGTCCAACAATATAATAAGCTACCTAAAGAGGTGAAGAATGCGAGCTCGTTTAATATTTTCAAAACTAAATTAAAAAATCACATTCTAAATGATCAAACTTTACTTTAAACAAACCTGCCCTACTGCTGCGTTGCCTTTATTGTGGCACCGAGCTCGCATTCCATACCTGTAGTGATTATTTGCGACCACAGTAACTATTTCTTTTGCGGGTGGATGGAGAAAAATTTTAAGCTTTGCGTTTTGTTAATGTTATTTGCGTACGAAATTTTATATTATATAATAGATCAGTGAATTGTTTTAAAGAAAAATATTACTTATCTACTTAGTTTGTGTGTCAAAGTTCATATAATTACTATATTTAAGTTCCAAAATGTTCTCAAGTAAGTGAAATACTGTAATTTCTTATTGAGAAATAAATTTCGTTAACCTTATAATTATACTTATGGACAGAAGACCGAAGACCTGCCTTTCTGTTTAGCGTTTGTGGACTACGAGAAAGCCTTCGATCCGATCGAGACTTGGGCTGTACTGCAGTCTCTCCAACGGTGCCAAATCGACTATCGGTACATCGAGGTGTTGAAGTGTTTGTACAAAAACGCCACCATAAATAAATAAATATCGCTAGACATTACACACAGCGCCATCTAGGTGCCACACTAAGCAACGAGGCTTGTGTCGTGGACACCAGATAGTTGATATTACTACATAGATACTTTTTGTTTGTAAATACATACTTATTATACATATAAACATCCATGACTCGAAAACAAATGTCCATGCTCATCACTCAAACATTTGCTCCTACCGGGATTCGAACCCGGAACCCTAAGAACGTAAGGCAGCCTCACTACCGCTGCGCCATTCGGGTCGTCAAACCATGTCAGTCCGACTTCAGGACCAGACCTCGGAACCTATCCTTCTGCAACGAGGTGTGAGCCAGGGAGACGTCATATCTCCGAAACTGTTCACCGCTGCACTGGAGGATGTCTTCAAGGTTCTGGACTGGAGAGAGCTAGGCATCAATGTCAATGGCGAGTACATCACTCACCTTCGGTTTGCCGACCATATAGTGGTCATGGCTGAGACCATGGAGGACCTCAGTACAATGCTCGATGACCTCACTAGAGCCTCCGAAAGAGTGTCTTAAAATGAACATGGATAAAACCAAGGTCATGTTAAATGCCCATGTAACACGCACTCCTATCAAGATCGGAGACTCTATACTCGAAGTTGTAGACGATAATGTCTACCTGGGACAAACGGTCTAGCTCGGTAGGTCTAACTTCAAGAAAGAGGTCAACCATCGAATCCGACTCGGCTGGGCAGCGTTCGGGAAGCTGCGCGGTATCTTCTCGTCCAACTTACCGCAGTGTCTCAAGACGAAAGTCTATGACAAGTGTTTGTTGCCAGTGATTACATACGGGACCGAAACTTGGTCGCTCACAATGGGCCTCATTCGAAGGCCCATTGCTTAAAGCTTTGCTTTGCTTAAAGTCATCCAAAGGGCAATGGAGAGGGCTATGCTCGGAGTTTCCTTGCGGGATCGAATCAGAAATGAAGACATCCGCAAGAGAATCAAGGTTACCGACGTAGCCCGAAGAATTGCCAAACTGAAGTGGCAGTGGGCAGGGCACATTGCTCGCAGAACGGATGGCCGATGGGGCCGAAAAGTTCTGGAGTGGCGACCGCGAACCGGAAGACATTGCGTTGGAAGGCCTCCCACTAGGTGGACCAATGACCTGGTGAAGGTTGCGGGAATCCGCTGGATGCGAGTCGCACGGGACCGGCCAATGTGGCGACACTTGGGGGAGGCCTATATCCAGCAGTGGACGTCTTTCGGCTGAAATGATGACTTAGGATATATTGTACACAGAAGCTGTTGGTAGACCTTTATTAATCTATACTAATATTATAAAGCTGAAGAGTTTGTTTGTTTGTTTGTTTGAACGCGGTAATCTCAGGAACTACTGGTTCGAATTGAAAAATTCTTTTTGTGTTGGTTAGCCTATTTATCGAAGAAGGCTATAGGCTATATATCATCACGCTACAACCAATAGGAGCGGAGCATCAATGACAAATGTTGCAAAAACGGGGAAAAATTATTCTCTTTGATAGCTTCCGTTGCGTGCGCTGCGTAAACAGTTAAAGTTGCACAAATATAATGTAGCAGGGAATTATTCCTCTTAAAAAGGTCTCAAAAAAAGTCCGCGACGGCACATGCCTATCTTTTAAGGTTGACTCACAATAACCATTTTTATGATTTTAAAATTTGGTCAAAATTAATGTTTTATTTGCGAAAGTGTTTTTACCGACAAAGTATTAATCCTTATCAAAATAAATATGTTAGTCATCTTTAGCATTCAATTGTGACCAAAATTGCGCTTTACACTATTCAATTTAGATGAATATCTTAGGAGATATCACAGTTTTAAAATAACTCCGCATCAAAATAATGACCCGCGCGCGCTGCGAGGCGGGTGTTCATGTTGTTGGGAAAACCAATGTGATTAGATTCAATGCACAAATATTGTGGGGAACTTAGAGAAGGTTTTAGTTTTTGTTTCATGCTGTAATCAGTGCTCTCTATCAAAAGATTTATAAATTTAAAGTGTTCAAGAAGAACTTACCATCATTGTGTAAGATACATGCAACGACATCTATTGCACCAAAATGGTACTAATTAATAAAAATGTGCTCACAAGATAACTTTTAAATCGGGTCTGAGAGCAAAAAGTACTCTAGATTAGTCTACATGACGCTATAACCCTGTAGAGTGTGTGTTCGATCGCTTTACATGCATTATATTTTAACGGTTAAATTTCGTGCTCGATAGATGGCGCTATTAATTTCACTCCATTTTCTGAGTCGCGGTGTTAAGTTTTCCGTGAAAGAATGACACTCGCCCGTGTCAAATGTCTGAAGCTTGGTTTATTAACCAACGAAACAAAAAGAGGAGGTTCTCAATTCGACGCGTCTATATTTTTTTATTTTATGTATGACCTGACCACGCATAACTTTTTACAGAGAAGTCCGATATACATGATCTTTTGTTTTTTAAATTGAGAAATCATGTTTGGGCTCATTTCCTGCACCTTGATGAGAACTTTAGATCTAGCTGGAGTATGACGTCATCGAATGTCTGACGATGGAGAAGGAAAGCAGTTGCAAGTGGTCCTCAAGAGTTTACAGCATCTATATCGTGTCTGGGCTCATTTCATGCACCTTGATGAGAACTTTAGACCTAGCTGGAGTATGACTGTCATCGAAGGTCTGACGATGGAGACGGAAGGTAGTTGCAAGAGGTCCTCAAGAGTTTACAGCATCTATATCGTGTTTCGGCTGATTTCATGCACCTTGATGAGAACTTTAGACCTGCCTGGAGTATGTCTATCATCAAAGGTCTGACGATGGAGACGGAAGGCAGTTGCAAGAGGTCCGCAACAGTTTACAGCAGTTTTATCGTGTCTCGGCCCATTTCAAGAACTTTGATGAGAACTTTCGTTCTAGCTGGTGTATGATTGTCATCGAGTGTCTAAAGATGAAGACGTAAGGCTGTCGAGGGTCGCGGGCCTGTGGACAGTGAGTAATGGGCTAGCTCGCCATCCATCCGTCTTATGACGACAGGCCGTGGTGACGGCGTGTTCGTGTTCCACACGCGCCTCAAAGAGATGTCAGCAAACCGGAAAGGAAGGGATCCGAGAGGAGCAAGGCCTGCCAGGGTTGCGGGACTGTTCGAAAGAGATACCGCGGCCCTGGAACGCAAAGGGCAACAGAAGAAACGTGGGTGGATTTTAGTCAGTACAAGTCTGACAATCCCTTCCGCTCCGTCCAGAGTGGGAGGGGTCATTTGATGATTATCCATCGGTAATAGTATATTATAGGGATTTTCTCCTTTTGAGAGCTTCCGTTGTGCGTGAACGGTTAAAGTTACGCAATTATCATGTATGTCGGAATTGTCCCTCTTAAAAAGCTCTAAAAAAAATATCCGCAATGGCCATATGTCTAACTTTTAAGGTTGACGCACACTCTCTCTAACCTCTCTTTCTTTTATGTACGCACGCACGCAGACGAAGTTGCGCGGGTCAGCTAGTAAATAAATAAATGCTTAGCGAGCTGGCAACAGGAATACGGTTAAGCGCGCTGTCGCGCTCGGTGCTACACAAGAAGCTAAAATATAGGTTTAATTTAAAACTCAAATAGAAAAATTTGTCCGATTTCGATATTGGATCATCCAGTATCGGAATTGTAATATCGGAACTTGAGTTCCGAGATTCCGATATTGCGATATTCCGAGATTCCGAGATTCATGCCCTAGTACGGAAATGTTTAAAGTAAAAATCATACAATAAAACATGTATCTACAAAAAAACTTGTGAAAAAGTTGGAACTTTGACCCTCAATCTCGGTAACTAGAAAATTCCCGGAGAGAACAAGTGTCTTCCGGCTTCGTTAATGGTCTTGTTACACCCTTTATAATACCTTAAAGTGTTTAACTTGTGACAATAACACGTTTTATTGCTTGTAAATAGTACATACAAGCCTTACATGCTGAATTATGTAATATTTCATGAACAATACGATATATCCTACCAATAAAACTAACAAATATTCTATCTCATTTGAATGTGAAAATTTTTGAGCATTCTACCGCGAGCTCCTACAGTACCCCGGAACTCTCGCGTAGTAAACGAGTACACTTGCGCGACACTAGTATCCGACTAATCAAATTACGCAGGAACTATTTATTAGAGGTTAGTCTGACTACCAGTCTTACCAAGGGGTATCGTATTACCAAGTACTAACTGGATTGGCAGGTAGGTAGGGTAGGTTAGGTAGGTAGGCAGGGTAGGGTAGAAATAGTAGGAAGGAGTAGGTAGGAAAACGTGCATTGCACCGCATAGCTAGGTCAGATAGACAGTCGCTCCATTTAAAATACGAGTATTCAGCTGCATCCGGTTAGACTGGAAGCAGACACCAACATAGTTGGAAAAGGCGAGGCAGATGATGATGATGATGATGATATTATTCATTAGAGATTAGCTTCAACAGCACAGGTTTTTTGGAATTTTAATATAGTGTGGGGTACTCCACTACCCATGGTAGTGTTTAAGAGTTGTGACTGTGACACTGCATGACACACTGCATGACGCACTGCATGACACAACTATACTTATTTTTGCTACCAAGTTGTTTGCCATAAATACAATGACGATAGATTTAATAATTGATAGCAAGTGCATACTCACTATAATCACAACAGCTGCGTGACGTGATTATTTGAAATACACAATAACCTTATCTCACAGTATCTGAAGTAAATCAATTACAAAAGAGTAGGTGTTGAAAATAAACAATAGATAAGGCCTACTTTTTTATAACTAGCCGTAGTCACCCCTTCCTGGGTTTCTTACTGGTGCCGTACGTCCTCAGGCACACATAGCAATGAGACCCTTGCCCAGAGGTTGCCATGCATGCGGCTCACGTGATCCACCCAATCATATTTCAGCCAGGCAGCCTTGGCGACATGGAGTGAGCGACTGTCGCACCCCCGTGCAGGGCACGCCACAATAGTGGCGATAAGTCCCCTCTTTGAGCTTTGGCTAGAGAGGCGCCATGGCACCCTCACCTTCCGCCTGATGCAGGTGCTCACCGGACATGGTTGTTTCGGGAGGTTCCTGCACCGAATCGGGCGGGAGGAAACGTCCGGGTGTTTCTATTGCGAAGATCGACCGGAGGGCATGGTGGAGCACAACGTGGAGGTCTGCTCCGCTTGGGCGGAGCATCACCGTGTCCTCGTAGCGATGATCGGCGGCAGCGACCTCTCGTGTTCGGCCTTGGTTCAATCCATGGTCTTATGTCTTATGACGTCAGGCCGTGTCGAAGACGCGTTCGTTTTCCACGCGCGCCTCAAAGAGATGTCAGCAAACGGGAAGTCGGGAAGGGGTCCGAAAGGACCGATGCCTGCCAGGGCTGCGGGACTGTTCGAAGGAGATACCGCGGCCCTGGAAGGCAAAGGGCAAAATAAGGAACATGGACGGGCTTTAGTCAGTACAAGTCTGACACTCCCTTCTGATCCGCCCAGAGTGGGAGGGGTCATTTGATGATTTACAATCCGAAAACAAGGCCTAGTAGCCTTTTTGCGTTTGTATTTCTACGTCTATAATTCCTGTTTTGGAGCTCAGCGTTGTATTACGTATTCCGTCTGATCTGTTTACACCTAGAATGCTGCGCTGCATTGCTCTTTGCCTTCAGCCTTCTTCAACCTTCAGCCGTAAATTTTCCGGCTCGGCGAGTGACCAGGGGGCCTAAAATGACTGCTTTATCAGAATCATAATGCGAATCACGTTAAAAATGTTAAACTCTTAAAATGGACTTTGTAGTCATAACCATAAAGACCATTTCAAGAATTTTAAATTTTTAACGTGATTTGTATTTTGATTCTGATAAAGCTTCCATTTTAGGCCCCTAGATCTGAGCACCGTAGGTTAGGACAGGCAGGATACACATATCGATGAGTTTGCGCTTCAAGGAGATCGGAAGATCTTGCTGTACATAAATAGATATAATTTCATCATTTTGTTACTTGGACCCGGTGCAACACGCCTTTTTCTTCTAATACCTAGAATAGAATCAAATGAAATTCGCCAAAGACATAATGTAATATTGTGTTGTATATTATAGTGTAATTATCATTGATTTCAAGAATCAAAATTCGCTTTGTTATCAGGTATTGTTAGCTACCTCATTTTATAATTCAACATAGACCCATTATCTAACAAGAAATTTGAGCCAGTGATGCTCTGGCCCTTATCGCTGGCTACATACAATATCATATCAGCGATCTCACTAGGATCTGATAATCGGCGCAGAGCCGTATTATTTTTCATTTTTTCTAAATCTACTTTCTGTCCTTCAAAAATGTTAGTACGGACTGGACCAGGACTGATTGTATTGACTCTTACTCCATAAGCTGCTAGTTCTAGAGCAGCGCTTCTAGTAAAATGGTTCATTGCAGCCTTTGATGTCCTATATGCTATGTTTAAAGTTCTTGCGGTACTGATTCCAGACATACTCGATACGTTGATTATGTTGCCCTTAGTTTTGATGAGATGGGGAGCAGCGAAGTAGCTGATGCGGACAGTACCCCGCATGTTGACATTCATCACTTCGTCATACGTTTTTAAAAAGTGGTCTTCCAGGATACCAGCTTCTCTCAATATTCCCGCATTGTTAACAAGTACATCCAGTTTTCCAAATTTGTCGATTGTTTTCTTGACAATCACGTCTGCTTCTTCGTCTTTGGACACATCTGCTTCGATGGCTAGTATTTCTGCTCCCTTTTTCGCCAAACCTTGAGCAACGGCTTTCAATTTGACTCCGTTTCTGTCGACTAGGGCAACTGTAGCACATTCCTTAGCAAATAGTTCTGCTGTAGCAGCACCAATACCAGCACCAGCTCCTGTAATTAGAACCACTTTTTGCGCAAAACTCATTTGCTATCAAACAGATTTAAAAATATTCGAATGTCTTTGTTTGCTAGCCTCTGCAAAATAGCTGACATGAGTGCTCTGTTCCAATAACACTACTTTACAGAAGGCACGCCTTTCATAAGAGCAATAAAATACTATGTTGATGTTAGCAGGATAAAAACCTTATCATAATATTGATGACTCATCTCTCGAACAATTTATAGAGAAAAAAATTGGAAATAGAAATACAAAATTAAATAAATTTTCGAATGAAAGTCCATCCAAATGACATGAATGTCAATGAATTGACAGTTTGACTTGAGTTTCCAGTGTTATTATAGTACTTATTAGTTCTATGGTTTTATATTACACCCTCGCCTTTTTGACTACTGAGCAAGAAGTCGTGGGTTTGATTTCCGGGTCGGACAATCTGTTATTGGGTTTTTGGTTCAGAAATTTGACAGCCCATATAAGTATAACAATTGATTGGTGTTGTCAACTATGTTTTTGAGGAGTCTGGACACTGCATTGTTGATAAAGCATTCGAGTGTAAATTTCGACACACTGTTATTATTTAACTTTCAGAAGTCTTTTTTTTCGTATATATTTTTAGTAATCAGTTAATAATAACTATGTGCAGTGTGCACACTTCTTCTCTTGAAATAAATATATGGAAAAACCCCACGAGCGAGTCAAGTTGTACTTTCCATTAGCATGGGATTTGACATAGTTATATAATAATCGTTTGCGCGCACCTTTAATGAAACATAAATGTAATGATATACAAAAACATAAGTACATTTTGTGTTAATCAATCTCTGATAGGGCTTGATAATTTTATCAGCGCATTATAGAGCAATTTTCAGACTTAGTAGGTACGTTTTAGTACCTTTAGCCCGCGGCTTCACTCGAGCGGAGGCCGGTTATAATTTTACGAAAAAAAAATACCAAGATAACAAATATCCATGTCCTAGGACTCCTAGGTAATGGACTATTTTGTCAATGGCACCAGGAGATGGTCATCTAACTGGGCCATCTTGTGGGTGCCTTTGTGAGGACTCCAGCCAGGGGCATAACAGCTAAACGACTACACGTTCCCTGTGGAGAAGGAGCTTACAACGACCCTGGGTGATGATAGCAAGGGACAGACTGGATCGGATCAAATTGTAAAGGACTACATGTTTGATATATTTCATCGAAATTCGCTGAGCCGTTAAGTTGTGTAATTGTGACATACAAACTGACTCACAAATTTATTGTATTAGTTATATAAGCGTAAGGAGCCCGTGGAAAATATTATTACAGCTGCTCGGGTCGTTCTTTAGGTTTAGCCGCGTTTGCCTAGGTTGGTGCCTAAATGGTTGACCACCTATTACATACCGAGTTTCCTCCGTGCCTCGGAAGCTGTTAGTCCCAGCTGTCAACTGTAGATTTTTGACAGTCGTTACAGGTCAGTGTCCCGAAAGTCTAACAACCCGCCGTAGCAAGGAGTATCGTATTACCCAGTACTGACTGGCTTGTGGAGATCTGATGGTCCATGTAAAATACTGGTAATCAGCTGCATACGGTTAGATTGGAAGTCGAACCCAACGTAATTGGAAAAATACAGGCAGATGATAATATCTACATCGTTTACCAGAAAGGTGTAGTCATGTTTCAGGGTGTGATTCAGACCATGAAACTGAAAAACTTTCTCTAAAGGACCACCATCGCAAAAAAAACGCTGTCTCGTACATTAGGGTCGAGTAGATATTGAAGTTTTGAAATAGCTGATTTTTTTAAGATGATCTAAATTACACTCTGCAATATGACCACACTTTTCCGGTACATGCTGTACAAGAGCGAGCACTTTGTTATATATCAGCAAATTACCCAGCACTCTTCTAATCTTTTACCAATCATTTGTCAATAGACGATGATTTTCATTATTTTGTACGATAAAATGATATAAATATACAGCTTTGGCTTTAGTAAGTCATTACATTTTGTGACGTGAAGTAGTTCAAAATGTTTGCAAACAAGGTTGTTCTAGTAACAGGAGGTAGCTCCGGCATCGGAGCGGCTACCGTGGAGTTATTCGCCAAGGAGGAGGCTTCTGTCGCCTTCGTCGGAAGAAACGAAGTCAAACTGAAGGAAGTTGCCAACCGCTGCGAGAAGCTTGGAGCCAAAACCCTCATCATCAAAGCAGATATCTCCAAAGACGAAGAAGCGAAGACCGTCGTTCAGAAAACCGTAGACAAGTTCGGAAAACTCGACGTACTCGTCAACAACGCTGGAATATTACGAAATGCGTCTATACTAGACGCCAACTTAATTGGGAACTTTGACGAAATCATGAACACAAATCTCCGTCCCGTCGTGCTTATCACCAGTTTGGCCATCCCCCACCTCATAGCCACCAAAGGAAACATCGTTAACGTATCCAGTGTTCTCTCAACGTGGATCAAGATTCCTGGGACAATTTCTTACTGCATGTCTAAAGCTGCTATGGACCATTTCACAAGAGGTGCAGCAACAGAGTTGGCGCCTCATGGCGTTAGAGTGAACTCTGTCAACCCCGGACCAGTCATAACGGATATTTCAACGAATGCTCAGATGCCTTCAGATTTATCTCAGGATAAAATCGTTGAGAATTTGACAGCTTTGGGGAAGTTTTCGGATGCCGATGAGGTTGGTGATATAATCCTGTTCCTAGCCAGCGATAAGGGTAGGAGTGTCACGGGATCGTGCTATCTTATTGATAATGGTATGTACTTAAAGTAGAGATTATAGTTATATTTTTTTGTCAGTTTCTAACTAGGCCTGTAATGTTCTTGTTCACTAACACTAAGGTATATCGAAAAGAATGCCTAATTATTTTGCACTATTGGCATTTAAACTGAACATTGAAAATCTAAACAAGTACTTTTATTTAAATGCTTTTATTTACTTGTACTTTCTGTTTTATTCCTTTAATTAAATTCACATTATGATAAATGACTCTAATGTTGTTACATTCGATTCGTTTTGATATTTTTGATTTTCTACTTTGTCATTGTTATCCATTAATATATTTATCCATTATTTTTTTATTGTTATTCATTTATTTTTGTTATCCTTTGTTATATTTTTATCCTTATTGATATCCTGTTTTACATTAATATTGTATTTATATTAATATCCTGTTTAATTTTAAATTATGAACAATAAAGTGCAATAAATGTATGAGATGATTTTTTATCCTGTAGCTAACAGAAATCGACTTATCTTATCCTTCTTGACTGCAACATACATGAAAGATAGTATGCAGAGGCTCTTAATTACAGCAAGTGACGGGAACACTAAATTTATAGTCAAAAGTCCCTTGTCCCGAGCGGGTTCAACAAAGATCAATAAATTATAGCTTAATGCATTTGCTCGTCAAGCCGGCTTCCATAGAACGGGTAAGCACAAGGAGTAGGAACGGCATGTTATTGAAACAGAGTTAATTTTGAAATACCTGCGGGTTATTTATGGAGTCAGGCGTTGCTTTTCTTTAATCCATTGCTGTAAAATTTTATGATATTTCTACCTAACCTCGTTTGATGAAGAAATGGAGCAAAGTAACGCGTCTGCTTGGGTTCGATTCCACGAGCTACTCCTAAGTTGGGCAACCACACCAACCAACAGCTCTTTAACTGGTGTACGTTACCCTAGCAGGAAAGTGTCTCCTACAGTGATATGAGTGGGATGAATAATTAGTGTATGATCTGCTGTGTGTGTGCACCACATAAAAAATTGGTGCGCTTTGTCGTTTTGGAAAAAAAAACGGAAAAACGATTCCTGCTAGGGTAACGCTCTTCCAGCAGAAAAATTCTAAACGAATTATCGGAGAGAGAAATATTGTGCATAGAGAATATTGTGGCTAGAGAGCTTACGTTTGTGTAAAGAAGTGCACCAAAAATATATGTTGTACGTCTTCAGGTATCCGAGATATTTTGCGATTCCTGTATATTGTACAGGAATCGCAATCGCATGTGTATTGTACCTTTAACTGTAGCTTGGTCTTCATCATCATTCTCTTGGCCGTATACCACTTTATTTGGTGTCGGTGTAGCCCAAAAAAAATATTGTGATTTTAAAGAGACAAGAGCTGCGCCACCCTAATTCGTTGCAATCGCGACTGCTGAGCATGAGGTCCTGGGTTCGACTTCCGGGCCGAGCAAATTGTTTTTCCATCAGGGATTTCTAAATAGCCGCCACGGAGTCCGGATTTGTGCCCGGTTGATGGCAATAGGCTCACCCCCTATTACATGAGACTTAAACATAACTGGCAAAATTTGGGATTGTGTGTGTGTTCTATTAGGTACACCTTTGCCAAATCCTTTCGGGATTTCATGCGTGATGTTATGTAATGTCAATGATAGCTACAGTCTTGAAATTCCTCGCCGTCTGGTCGACATTCACTTGACCAGAGGGCTGACTCTTTCTAATGTTATGCTAATTATTTTGCCAAAGCCAAAGAATTAGCATTGCCATTCAACGTCGCAATGTTGCCAATCTTCTGGGCACGTTCCCGGATGACAGCGATGCGGAGGAGTTCTTTGACGCCTATGTGTCCTGTGTGGTAGTCGTTGTATATTTCTACAAAGCTTTTTTTTGTTAAAATTTAGTTGGTATTGTTTATCAAAGGTTGTTCATCGTTGTTGTTCATAGTTTGTAAATTATGTAAGTATACATATATTCTTTTGAATAAAAATATTAAAGAGTCAAACTAAACCAAATTGCTATTTTCTTTCTTTTCGACCAGTTTTCTGTATTACAGTCTCGATTTAATAAATCTACAGTCTAGAACATAAAAAAACGAATCCTACCATTTATACTAGTAAAGGACGGTTTGACTGGATTCCAAATGAGAAAAGTTTCAACGAAATCCACTGTTGACGAGTCAATATTAACTAGAGAGCTGCCATTTTATATTGTTCTGTCTGCTACGTTGAGAAACCAGCATTATAAACCTAACACCTATACACATAAGACTCATGAATATGGTTGTTGGGCTTTTTTAATTGATCCAGTAAGTTGGTAGTTTCCCAGCTTTCCGATGAAGTTTTTTCTAATAAGGACCGTTGCAATGGTATGCTGCTATTCTGCCTATGATTTCTTTTTTGATTTTATTTATTTATGATTGCAATTGAATGTTTAGCTAGCTGCATAATCAGCCTAGAACATTTCCACTGCTGGGCAGTCCATGCAGCCGATTCAATATTTTGAATGGGAAGTCCATTTCATTTTTTTCGACTCATGTTTCTTAGGGAATGTTGGCCTCGCTGGCGAATGTACTTGTATCTCCGGGGCCCCCGACACATGGTAGTAGTAGGAACAGTGGGTCTTCAGTAAGTCAGTGTCCGACATAACCCTTCGCTCGCCCCAGGCAGAGGGTATCCATGAGGATGTTGCCACAACTAAAAACGAGAGAGTGTCCAATTTGTTGGTCTGAAGGAAGTCACCTAATAGGTCTTGCGCGTTTAGTGTAACTCCGTATATAGACATTCGGCTAATATCTTAAAACCATTATCTCAAAGACGAACGCTACCCATATTCATAACTGTTTAGTTGTTATTGAAAGCCTTAGCGGCCATTGTGTCCGGATCACCGGGGTTACACAACGATATTACCGCGTATTGTTTGCGGCATGACGGCCTGACCGACAGTAACCCATATATTCATCCCATTATGTGATCTTGAATAAGGCGCCCTGTGTTTGGGCTGACATACAGACGCATGGGTTGGTTAACAAACCCAGCTGGTTTCTTGGCTGCATCAACGACCAAGTTGAGTCAGTGAAAATAGATTTTGTTTACAATTTACAACGTAACTCATGAACTAAAATGACAGGTAATAAAATCATTCTTAACGAAAAAATGTTTTTTTATTTAATGGAAGTTTCCTAATCAATAACTTCTTGCAGAAGACTCTATGAAGTTATTCATAATAATTATGTTATAAATTTATAAATTACAATAATCACTACATAGTATAAAACAAATTCGCTTTCTCTGTCCCTATGTCCCTTTGTATGCTTAAATCTTTGAAACTACGCAACGGATTTTGATGCGGTTTTTTTTAATAGATAGAGTGATTCAAGAGGAAGGTTTATATGTATAACATTGACCCGTGCGAAGCCGGGGCGGGTCGCTAGTCTACAATAATAAAATAAATAACGAAACTAAATTAATAACAAACAGAGGCTGGTCTTTTTTTCGGCCAAAGAAGGCTGGCAGCATTACCTCGTTGGATGGCAATGCTGCCAGCTTTTTGGGCACTTTCCCCTTTGACAGCGATGCGGTCCCGGTAATTCTTTTCTGCTTTTGATACATAGATATTTTTATTATTATTTTAGGTCGGTATAGTAAATAATGTATTTATTTTATGAGAAAGATAATACAAACTATAAAAGGGCATCAAAACATCCTCTGTGTGCCCATCACCAGCTGGTAGAAATAAAAAAAAAAACCGGTAAAAATTTACCGGTAAGATCCATGTTTGAGTTCTGAGAAAATCCACCGGTAGAATTCGGTCGTCACATTTTGCATACTCACTCTGCTCTAGAGCACGGTTCAAAATCCAAACCGCTGGTGATTCTACCAACCCGTATGTCACTCTCTCTATTCGACAATTAAGATTCCTTAGCTCATTGTAATTACACCTATGCGGGTTTCTTAATGAAGTTAAAGGGAATTAATTATTTTAGGGGGCATAAATTTAATCTGGCCCGACCTTTACTTATGATGGCACAATGCAGACCTTAACTTGATTATTGTGCGTTATCTTTTAGAGTTAATCTTGTGTACGTAACGTGGACCCTGTGGCGGAATTAATTTCAGGCCCAAATTTTAAACGGATTTTGTGAGATGTTTTTTTTTCAAGATTTCTGGCACAGGTATGTAACGGAACTTTTCATCATCATGAAAAGGAGGATGATGATCCACAGCCCGACTTCACCCACTGCTGGGTATAGGGCTCTCTCTGCTCGTGCCAAGCTACACGCTCCTATGCCAGCCTCATCTAGGATATTCCCGCGATGGCAACAATGTCGTCTACCCATCTCGCCGCCAGACGACCAACACTTCTCTTTCCATTCCTTGGATGCCACTCGGTCACAGCTTTACAACTTTTATTCCACTTAAATACTGCATCCCAATTGCGTCATGCACTTTAAATGAACTTTAAATTTCAATACGCTTTATAAATTTGAGTCTTTTTCTAAGTCCAGAACTTCCCACTGTAAGGCAAAGGCGTTAGGGTCTGTTGGCCAATTGTTCTTTGGGTGAAAAATTTTGGGCCAAAACATTCTGTTGGTAAAGCATTCACTGACGTAGAGTTATGTTGGTGAAACGTTCGTGGGTGAAAAGTGCTTTGGATGAAAAGTTAATTGTTTAAAGATTATGTTGACCAACGGTTCATGTGCCAAACGATTGTTGGTAAAACGTTTCAGTTTCAGTATTCTCATTACAGTTCTTGCTGTCTATGGCTATTTGGTACCAATCTGTCAAAGGGTCCAGATCATTACTACTTTTTAATTTCCCGTTTTTGTATTAACCGAATAGTTATAGGAATTGTAAAGAAAAGAAAAAATTCTTTAGTATCACGGATTTCTCCATTAAGAATTAAAGAGTCTTCAATTATATTAGCTCACCCACTTTTGCATAGTAATATTTGATACTACAATAGGCATACCACTGCCGCACCATTCGGGGATATCCAGGCGTGATGTTTTCTTTCTTCATTTACAAAGAGAAATCCCGGAATAATGTCACACGGACATACAAACCTGTGTTCTCATTCACGTGAAGTTCTATGTGTGAGATAACAAATAGTTGAATGTGTGCGGTTGATTTTTATTCATTTGTTCGCTTCCCCGGGATCGCCGGAGACATATTGGCTGGACCGGCTAGGAAATTGCATTCTGCGTCGCACCCTCGATAATTTGTTCTATTTTGTTGTATAAATGGCTCGTGGTGACTTTAATTCTGTGGTTTCTGGTCTGGATGGAGAGTTAAGGCTGTTCTTTAGTGTATAGTGTGTGTTCTTTTGTGCCTTATCTCTTTAGTAATATTGGCTATTGTCAAAAAAAAAAAACACTTTTAATAATGATTACAAAGTATCTTATCGTGTCAATGGCAATCTGGTGGCTTATCATGACGCAAGCAGGAGCAATTCCGGTGTGGGAAAGAGATGGCGTTAAACGACCTGTATAGCTCTGTCTCTTTCCCACACTGGAATTACTCCTGCTTTAAGACGTCATAGTAACCCCCCAGAATGTATTCAGCCAAAAATTGGGTGGTTAGTTTGGCACTTTCAGTAACGTCCATCATTACTATTAATATGAATTTAAGAATCAATCATCAAAGGGTCAGTCAAATCGGTGAGGACAGATTGCGGATTACCTGTGACACTGGACACTGACAGATACTTCAGTCAAGACTCGCGCCCACAATTTGTTCCTTATATCACTTATACCCCCTCCTTCCATTCCAACCGCTCATCATTTTAATTTGTCATTCGACTACTTAAGCCCAACGTTTAGCGACTGCAATCATTAAAAGATTCCATACAGCACGACACGCTTCCTTTGGACAATAGTGACAGCAGTCTATGGCAACACTACCCATTCAATTTCCCTGCATCTAGCTCAGTAAACACATAATTCACCCTACCAGAATACAAGCCAAAGTACACCTTAAACTGCAAACAATATGGAAGGGTGTGAAAGCAACAGTTAGTTGGTAAGTGAGTAAAAGAAAACGCTACCAATGTTGCCATTCGAAAAAATATGAAAATAAAACGGTATCTGTGATTGTGTTGGAAATTTACGTTTCTTTTTGATAGTAGACAAGTGGATTGCTTTCATGAACATATAAAATGTAGAAAAGTGTTAAGACACAGAGAAATTCCAGTCTGCACTATGTACAGTTAGCGAAAGAATATTAATAGTCATAATTTGTTAGGTTATCTGCCTAGCCTTTTTACTATGTTTGGGTCGGGTGCCAGTCTAACCGGATGCAGCTGAATACCATTTTTTGCATGGAGCGACTGCTTATCTGACCTCCACAACCCAGTTAGTACTGGGTACTACGATACCGCTTGGTGAGACTGGTTGTCAGACTTTAGGGACGATGGAAACTCTGTATGTAATGGTGGTCACCCATCGACGGACTAACCTAGGCAACCGCTTAGCCTAAACTAAACGACCCGAGTAGCTGTTATTGTATAGCCACGAGCAAAAAAAAGTGTTTTATAAAATCAATTAAAGAATGCATTAATTTATAATTTTTTAATCAAGCATATCGCAATTTTGACACAAAATCCAAATAAATCAAAGAAAGAATAATCCCACTCAATGTATCTAAAGGATTTGTTTACGAGGTTTACCATATTGTCAGTAAGAGGCAAGGGTCAGTCCCCCATTCAGCCCTTATTGCATGTTATTGAATACATTCCAAAGATTTGGACAACGATCGGGTTTTCGGGTTGTTACAATCACCCCTAGGGCCACATTTTTGTGTTTATTTCAATATAAGTGCTATAAAGTTATTTTTAGGCATTTCTCAACGTGTGTTTCGTTTCTTGTGATCTGGTTATGTTATTGTAGTATGAAAATATAATTGATTTCAATCACTACTCTTATTTGTGGGAGCAAATAGAAATCTGAAAAAAAAACACAACAGTCTTTGAGTCAACAGGCTATGAGCAGCTTAAACTTGTATATTTTATCTCTCTTTTTAGTTACTTTCATAGTATAATGGCATTTTGTTATGGGGACGAGCTGCAGACATTCAGTCAATATTTATTCTGCAAAAAAGAGCCATCAGAGCTATATATAATCTTCGCAGGTGCGATTCTCTAAGGGAACTGTTTAAGGACATTAACATCATGACGGTACATTGTCAATACATCTACGAAAACATAATGTACGTAAGAAAAAAATCTGCATCTTTTTAGTAAAAGAGGTGACAGACACAATTACAGTACTAGAAATAGGGACCAATTAGTTCAGCCAGGCTTCAGACTCGCTAAAGTAGATTCATCTTTCATGGGGTACTGTTTGAGATGCTATAATAAAATTCCACAAAGTATTTTTGAACTCAATGAGACGAAATTTAAAACATGCATTAAACGCACACTATGTAAGCAAGCATATTACAAGTTGGACGATTATATCGCTGACAAAAATGCTTGGCTCAATGCCGGTCCTGCTCCACAAGGACAGGGACGCATAAGTTGATAACATTAAATAGTATTGTTGGAGCTGCTGAAGATTGTAAAACTATCTTTGCATTGTATAGATTCAATCTCTTTAGCCCATATAAAGCCCATATTGTGTGAGTACTATGTACTAAAAAGATATCGTTTACTGGAAACCTACGTCCTTTCTCGACTTGAATGTGCCCTGGCGGTTGAGAGTATGTCATGCTCACTCAATGTCTCGCTGATGGTGGCGCGTGTGTCGGATCATTTAGTTCCCTTCAAAATGGCTGAGTTGAATGGTGCTGAGTTGGTGAACGGGCGCTGTCAGTGTGACTGGTCATCTCTTAGCTACCACGGCTTATTTGAATTAATTTTGTATAGTTTTTGAATTGTCTTTTTTGTTTTTACTGTGGACACTTTTAATCTTGCTACATCGTTGTAATGTAACCAAGGTTTTGTAACAATATGCTGATTTAAAAGAGTGTCCGTGGAGTTTCTTGCCCGTTCTTCTCCATAGAGATCTACGCTAGGGAATGGGCAACTACAGTACTTTCACAGTTTTTATGCCTTGTGACTGGTGACTGGGACTGAGCTACCTTCATCGTTATCTTTGTTTCGATAGTTCAAAAGTGCCTGTAACTGGCCGACTTGAAATAAATGCTTTGATTTTGATTCTCTTTGATTAATCTATCTATTGTGATGAATAGACTAACAAGACGCCATAGACTACCTGCAGTATTGTCCATACATCGAAAGGTGGTCTTGAAAAGATTACTTCTAATGACAAGACCGCCCACTGTGTCACCTTCTGTAAAATGTGTATTTGTATAAATCAAAATGCTGTAGGGTGTAGTAAAAAATAAAAAAGTAATTTATTGAATTAGCACAGGAGTTCATTTAATTTAAAATTTAAAACTAACATTAAGTGCCCACAGGCAACTACGAGGCCAGTAATAATTATAATTATGTTCAAATAGTTTGTATTGACGACATTAGTCAATTACTATATACGTGTATCCTCCTAATTAATTGGTTCGCCACTCCTTTCTCCAATAAAATATCTACGGTAATAAAGATTAAAAACAATGCAGAACAAATTACCTGTATGAACGGGCAACACTCACGCGTGATTAAAAATGGCGCCCGAGGACGCATAATAAATTCTCGACAGCCATTTTTTTCAGAAAGAGAAAACTGTCGTATTTCCCACAACGCTCATAAAATATCCTGATGCGGCGAAAATAGAACTGTATGCACACCCGATATTGTTTCTTTGAATTTTAAATATAAAATACCTTTACGCGTTTGCCGCCAAAATTTTTAACCTCAAATTCTTATTGTTTGACAGTAAGGTCGATATTGGCGCGAAAACTGTGTCTATCAGTGATGTTTTACATTTGCAATGCATGATACGGTTTGGGGGACGAATTGTATTGGTATTTTAAACAATATTAACCTTTTCTGTTCGTGTGAACTCTTGCTTGTAAGAAATAATGTCGATATTTGTAGTTTTCAGGTTAGGTTTATGTTTGTTTGACTGCGGCGCTCTCGTTTACGAAGGATGTTTGTAAATATTTTAAAATATGCAAATAAGGTTCTCAGTAAATGTGTCTGATGTTATTGTCGTTCTGTAGATTCATTGAATAATTGTATTTGTTTGTTTCTTATTTGTATCTTTGCCATTGGGGTGACTTTTCACTGTCATTTTCATAAACGCGTCCAAGAATTTGTAGAAATTGATGTAAATCTATACTAATATTATAAAGCTGAAGAGTTTGTTGTGTTTGAACGCGCTAATCTGAGGAACTACTGGTTCGAATTGAAAAAATCTTTTAGTGTTAGATAGCTTATATATCGAGGAAGGCTATAGGGTATATATCATCACGCTATAATCAATAGGAGCTGAGCATCAACGAAAAATGTTGCAAAAACGGGGAAAATGTATTAACTTCGAGTGCTTTCGTTGCGTGCGCTGGTTAACCAGTTAAAGTTGCACAAAAATAATGTGTGAGGGAATTATTCCTCTTAAAAATGTCTAAAAAAAAGTCCTCGAGAGCACATGCCTATCTTTTAAGGTTGACTAACAATAACCATTTTTATGATTTTAAAATTTGGTCAAAAATAGTGTTTTATTTGCGTAGGTATTTTTACCGACATAGTATTAATCCTTATCAAAATAAATATGTTAGTCATCTTTAGCATTCAATTGTGACCAAAATTTCCCTTTACACCATTCAATTTAGATGAATATCTTAGGAGATATCACAGTTTTAAAATAACTCCGCATCAAAATAATAACCTGCGCGCGCTGCGAGGCGGGCTTCATGTTGTTGGGAAAACCAATGTGATTAGATTCAATGGACAAATATTGTGGAGAACTTAGAGAAGGTTTTAGTTTTTGTTTCATTGTAATCAGTGCTCTCTATCAAAAGATTTATGAATTTAAAGTGTTCAACAAGAACTTACCATCATTGTGTAAGATACATGCAACGACATCTATTGCACCAAAATGGTACTAATTAATAAAAATGTGCTCACAAGATAACTTTTAAATCGGCTGACCAGCTTTACAAAAAGTTCTGGTAGCAAAAAGTACTCGAGATTAGTCTACATGACGCTATAACCCTGTAGAGTGTGTGTTCGATCGCTTTACATGCATTATATTTTAACGGTTTAATTTCGTGCTCGATAGATGGCGCTATTAATTTCACTCCATTTTCTGAGACGCGGTGTTAAGTTTTCCGTGAAAGAATGACCCTCGCCCGTGTCAAATGTCTGAAGCTTGGTTTATTAACCAACGAAACAAAAAGAGGAGGTTCTCAATTCGACGCGTCTATATTTTTTTATTTTATGTATGACCTGACCACGCATAACTTTTCACAGAGAAGTCCGATATGCATGATCTTTTGTTTTTTAAATTGAAAAATCGTGTTCGGGCTCATTTCCTTATTTTTCTTGATGAGAACTTTAGATCTAGCTGGAGTATGACGTCATCGAAGGTCTGACTATGGAGACGGAAGGCACTTGCAAGAGGTCCTCAAGAGTTTGCAGCAACAATAACGTGTTTGGGTTCATTTCATGCACCTTGATGAGAACTTTAGGCCTTGCTGAAGTATGACTGTCATCGACGATCAAACGATAGAGACAAATGGCAGTTGCAAGCGGTCCTAAACAGTTTGCAGCAGGTATTATGTTATTGGGCTCATTGCATTCGCTTTGATGAAAACTTTAAACCTAACTCAGTATGACTTTCATCGAATGTCTGACGATGGAGAAGGAAAACAGTTGCAAGGTCTGACGATGGAGACGGAAGGCAGTTGAAACAGGTCCGCAAAAGATTACAGCAGTTTTATCGTGTCTCGGCTCATTTCAAGAACTTTGATGAGAACTTTCGTTCTAGCTGGTGTATGATTGTCATCGAGTGTCTAAAGATGAAGACGTAAGGCTGTCGAGGGTCGCGGGCCTGTGGACGGTGAGTAATGGGCTAGCTCG
This sequence comes from Eugnorisma glareosa, assembly GCA_947578425.1. Classification (NCBI taxonomy): domain Eukaryota; kingdom Metazoa; phylum Arthropoda; class Insecta; order Lepidoptera; family Noctuidae; genus Eugnorisma; species Eugnorisma glareosa. The sequence continues at coordinate 2,176,188 of OX387974.1, read as the reverse complement.
CCATCTGTCCGTCTTATGACGACAGGCCGTGGTGACGGCGTGTTCGTGTTCCACACGCGATCAAAGAGATGTCAGCAAACGGGAAGGGATCCGAGAGGAGCGAGGCCTGCCAGGGTTGCGGGACTGTTCGAAAGAGAAACCGCGGCCCTGGAACGCAAAGGGAAATAGAAGAAACGTGGATTGATTTTAGTCAGTACAAGTCTGTCACTCCCTTCCGATCCGTCCAGAGTGGGAGGCTCATTTGATGATTATCCATCGGTAATAGTATATAATAGGGATTTACTCCTTTTGAGAGCTTCCGTTGTGTGTGAACGGTTAAAGTTACGCAATTATCATGTATGTCGGAATTGTCCCTCTTAAAAAGCTCTAAAAAACATCCGCAATGGCCATATGTCTAACTTTTAAGGATGACGCACACTGTCTCTAACCTCTCTTTCTTTTATGTGCACACGCACGCAGACGAAGTTGCGCGGGTCAGCTAGTAGTGGTATAAAGTAACAAGTAATTAATTGAGAATTTTCTCAAAAAATTGGTTAATTTAGTTTTCTAATCCAAAAATCTAAATTGAAACAAAAAAAAGAAGTTGTTTACCTATTGTTTAAACATTTTTCAATTATCACTGCAGTCCTACCAAAAGTTGTAGGAATATCAGTAAAATATTCTCACGAATTAAAAAAATACAGAAACCAATGTCCTCAATATATGAAGTCAACAAAACAAAACCTACGAGTTTATTAAATAATACTCCTTAAAATTAAGTATAACCATATGATTTTTTCGATAAACGTCTCACAAGTTAAATGAATAAATCCTAAAATTATTTCAATGTCCTATTAAAGTAGACATTGAAACAAAAATTACTGCATCCATCAGTACCAGTACCTATTACCTACCAACATGGCTACCGGGTCCCGAGGAACTGTCAGTTTGGTGCAAAGAAACGAATACTACATAACTTGACGTGTGAGACTTGGGCAAACAAAACCATGTGCATTGGTCAGGGAGCTCGAAGGGAATGGATATGCTATGAACCCACTATTTCCCCCGACTTCTTTCACTACTGGGCATATGTCTTATTTTGTTTATACCAATTTCCAGGTTCTTGTACCAGCATCATCCAGGTCCTGCCATTCTAACTATACATAATGGGCTTAGTTCGCCCAAATAAACCAACCCAAAATCTTGCAATAGTTAAGTTAAATACGTCAAACTAATAGGGAATATGCATGTATTTTTTTTTCACTTAAATCAATAATATGCAGTACTATCAAACCAAGAAAATAATTAAATGTTAATTTCAACTACTGCTTGTCGCCAAAAAAAAATTAAACTCCTACAATTTTCTACGACAGTTCAAACGTCCATGACTATCGCGGCCATTCATGTCATAGCTTTTGATGTCACTTACCTCTATCTTGCCTTGTTTAAATCTAATTTTTTGCCCTTAGTAGAATAGTTTTACTAAAATGTAAGTGCTTTATTTAAGCAAAAATTGCAATAACAATATTATAGTAAAATCTTAGTGAAACTTTAAGTACTTTTCAACTAAAAGTGTTTCTTTGACACATAGCACATTGACGTCACTACCGGAACCGATGCGTTTTGTGTTTGCGTTCCGTTTCACCAAAAACAAGTATACTTACCCCAATGTTTGTAAGGGCCGATACAAGGCATTTTTAAGAAATAAAAAAAATTTTGTATTTCTTGCATATACCATAATAGACATTCCAAATAATAGACATCCAAAGTGTATGCTAAATTAAATTAGTCAGATAAGAGCGTTACCGTCGTACGGCATTTCATACAAACGTTCAAGTAATTTTTGTTCGAAATTAAAAAAATTGGAAATTTCTGTTTCTATGGAAAATCTAAAATCCAATTATGTTTTTTTTTTAAAGACATTTCGAAAAGTTCACTCTCAAATTTTTAGACGCGTGAATGAAGTTTCATTAAAATCGGTTCAGCCATTTTGAAAAAAAAAAATACTTGAAAGTTTGTATGAAAAGAAGTCATAACAATAACTTCAGAAAAAGAATAGTAATTGCGCTCGATGACCTCCGCAGTCATAGGCAGGTGGGCAGTCAGTTTGCTGACTAGGGCCAATATTTCTATCACCGTACAAGCGTTTCTTCTATGTTGAGCTAACATGCCAATAGATGACTAGGCATTGTGTAGGTGTGAGTTTCCAGGAGTTAGTGTTGCCCAGTCAGTCAGTTCCCTGCCCTGCACATCACTTGCTCTGTAAATAATGGTGATAGGTCCTCAGAGAAAACTTGACACAAAAATTATCGCGTTAGAAACGTCGCCTTTCAATGAAGATGCGGTGGTAAGGGGGCGTACCTAGAACTGGTGTGACAGGCAATTCTTTTTAAATGCCTCATCCAAGGTTCGACATAGCTCCTCACCATGCACATTACAGCAGCGAGTGGCTAGACAAGGCTGCCTCCCCTTGGATTTCACGGATTACTCTCATATCAGGCAAAAAACGGACAAAAGTACGTTTGTCTGTCAAAGAAATTGAATTTGTTCCGTCATTTTTAGTGCACGATTGATTTTCTCTTTTATTGTTAAATCATGCCTTCATATTTACATTCTTCGAGTATTTGTAATGCTTTGTGAGCTATTTGAATGGTTGCCGTGTCGGAACCGAAGTGATCGTTGTACTAACACGCTAATGTCTCGTCACTTTTTGGTTCCGCAAACTCGTCGCCGCGCTGCGCTGGGCACCGCGCGCCGCGCGAAAAATTTGCATATTCAAGCTTCCGAACGCTTTGGTTCGTCTTTAGTCATATTGGCGATAAGGTAACTAAGCCTTTTGTACAGAAGCTTGTTCTAATACCTTACTTACGTCACCACAGGGCCTCAGCAAGAGTTGCTTAAGAGTTGCATTGTTGAAGATTGATCTAAGCCGTTTTTATTTGACCACGAGCTTTTCTTTGAGCAGAATATAGTTTGGAAGGTAGCGTAATGATATCGCCGGGAGTCTTGTCTCGGAAAGCAATTAAACCGTTGGGTCTTGCCACACACACTGTTTGCGCTCACACTGGTGTACTATAATATCGGTGGCTGGTCCCAGATGACCATCACCAAAAACGGCCAAGATTTGTATTATTTTTTTTCGCATCCTAAAATGTAAAAAAACATGAGCATATCCGCATGATAACCACTACTCACGCCAAACAAAATTCGAGAGGATACCCTACCGTGTATAATTACGCCGAATATTTTCGGATACACTCAAAAGCAAGCTGCTCGAGTGTTGGCATATTCAAAAATTTCAATACAAACCGCTGTAAACCAGGCTTATGTGACACACCGACCTGAAAACCGTCTAGTACAGTGTTAAACAGCTGTTTTGGCGCTTAAATAAAGTTGACAGGAAGCTGGTTTTTCTGGTGGTAAACTTTTTTGTCAAAAGGTCTTTCGAAATCGTTTTGAAAAAACAAGATGGTGGTGTGCCGATTGAGGCCACGAGCCGAGAAAACCATGCCGCGCTATACAATGTGTTAAAAAACCTTGTCCGATCCATGAGGGTATCGAGATTAAATTATATTTATGTAATCCTTTTTAAATAACAGTTTAAAAAAATACCCCGATGAAAATTAAATTAAATGTACTGAAATAAGGAAGCTTATAAGGCAATACTTCTTGAGTAGTGACTTCATAAACAAACAATTTACTGAGGATACCATACTAACGCCGAAAATCGTGTCACGTTCTAAAAATTTGCTAGATTTTAGGGTAGCGTGTGTTCAAACTGTCAAACTGATGAACTTTCTCTATGGGACCAACTGTAATCGTAAAAGTTGTTTAGTTTGATTAAGAGTAACATAAATAAATAAATTACTATTGTATTGGAATAAACTTTTCTGCAATGCTGTCAATCTGTTCAAGCAGTGTGTGATATGCATTATCAGCACTCAGCATCACTTCTGTACGTCAATAGCCGTAAGTTCAGCATAATGCTGGATTACTGGACTCACTATTTTAATAAGGAAGGCTAAAATGACGGGAAAGTAACTGTTTTGTTTTATATTGATTTCTGTAACTTGTCATAAAATATGATACATATAGCAGAGACAAGGAATCCAATTTTTTATTTATTCAGCGGTGTGTTTTATGGATATTCTGCCTCGTTGGTCCAGTGGTCGCATGCGCGACTGCTGAGCATTAGGTCCTGGGTTCGATTCCCGAGTCAGACAAAGTGTTTTTGGATTGATGGTAAAAGGCTCGCCCCCTATTTCATGGAACTTACACATAACTGGTGAAATGTGGTAGTACTATTAGGTACACCTCAGCCTAACCCTTCAGGAATTAGAGGCATGTTGTTATGTTGTTATTATTGCCCACCGGTATCAGGAACAGGGTCCAAGCTACCGGCGGTCAGGGCACCAGAGAGAGAGGAACCTCCTAACAATACGAGCCGTGTCCAGGAGTACCGCTTTCTGAATCAGGCCCTTGATCCAGCTGCCTCACGAGAGCCTCCTTAGGTATTCATCGAGGCTCTTGGCAATTAAGCCATGGGCTGATGCGACTATCGGCACAATGATCGCTATGTAAATAGTTGCAATTTAGTGACTGGGACCATGTTAACCACTTTAGTTAGTCGACTGTAATATAAAATAAACGCTGAACACACAAAACGCTAATAAGCATCTCAATACAGGATACTGTATTGAGACTTGAATAGGTACTACCCGAATTCAAGCCCAAATTAACCAACACCTCCTCCTCGAATCACCAACCTTACTACCTTGGAATAGAGTTGCAAATCCGATTGGTAAATAGCAAAACTAAGTTTGTAAAGTCAGTAATGAAACATGAAATATTCAGAAACGCGGACGTCGACTGATTTCTTTCTTCATATGTCGCTTTGAGTCATAATAGGGTAGTCTAATATTAATGTAAGGGTGGTCTGGGAGACGTATGGGTAAGGTTTTAGTTATGCGTGTGTCGATATGATGTTTAGATTTACGGATAATTATTAATTTAGTTTTGTATGGAAGAAAGCAAAACATTTCTTTGGCAGAACCAAAGATACATAAACACAATTTAAAACAAAAACTGAAATAAAGGAAAAAAACCCGGCCAAGTGCCATTCGGAATCGCACGAAGGGTTCCGTACCATTATCTAAAAAAAAAAGACGTTTGTTGTATGGGAGCCCCCTTAAATATTATTTTAATCTGTTTTTAGTATTTGTTGTTATAGCTGCAACAGAAATACATCATCTGTGCAAATTTCAACTGTCTAGCTATCACGGATCATGAGATACAGCCTGGTGACAGACAGCCAGACAGAAGGACGAACAGTGGAGTCTTAGTGATAGAGTTTGGTTTTACCCCTTGGGTAAGGAACCCTAAAAACGGCCACTTTTTCGTTTTGTTTTCCTTTGTTTTAGTTTTTATTCAGATTTTTGTTATTATGTTGAGAATTTGGTAGTATTTTAAAGAGGAAAAAAAACAATACGTCTTAAATCTACTGTATTTTTTGTTTATACATTTCATTTTTGTTCACAGGCTAACTGGTAGACCATGACTAACGCTCGACTCAGCGTCAAAACATGATAATCCATCAGTGCTCATTTTAATTACGCATTCCTTTAGATTAGCTAAGTACCAACTTACTAGTAATAATCACTTCACTATAGTATTTTCATAACAGTATCTCTACAACTAAGTGCCTCGTTGGTCTAATGGTCGCAAGCGCAACTGGGTTCGATTCTCCGGCCAGGCAAAGTGTTATTAAGTTTTGCCACCAGGTAATTCCCAGTAGCAGCCACGGAGTCTGGACTTGTAACCAATTGATGGAAATATGTTCGCCATCATTACATGGGATTTTAAAATCACTGGGTAGCTAGTAGCATCTCTGCTTTACCCTTGGGGAATTACAGGCGTGATGTTATAATCATGTATCTCTATAATTCATATCTGCCTAGCCTTCTGACCAACTAAGTATGCATCGGCTTCCAGTCTAACAGGATGCAGCTGAATACCAGGATTTTACATGGAGCGACTGCCTATCTTACCTCCACAACCCAGTTCGTACTGGGTAATACGATACGCCTTTTTTTTCGGATGGGAAATCATCAAATTACTCCTCCCGCCCTGGGCGCAGCAGAAGGGAGTGTCAGACTTTTACTGATTAAAACCCATCCATGTTCCTTCATCGCCCTTTGTGTTCCGGTGCCACGGTATCTCTTTCGAACATTCCCGCAGCCCCGGCACAATACGATACCCTTTGGTACGACTGTTGTCAGACTATCGGGCCACTGACCACCTTTAACGACTGTCAAAGATCTAAAAATGACATGGTATGTAATGGATGGTCTGACCTTGATAAGCGCCGCTTAACCTGGAAGATTGACCCTTGCGGCTGTTATAACTTATCCATGAGCTCCTCCGTATGTTTACAACTATAAAATAGATATCACTCACACGAATGGTTCATAATATGTTAAAATCATTGTCAACTAACAAAAAAAAAACAATGACGAACCAAAACACCCCTTTTTAATAAGCCAAACGGAATGATTAAATAGAAACTAATGATACACAAAGCGTTTGTCACCATTACAAATAATTGTGTGAAATCATACAGTTTGTATGGGAGCGGTCCAAACTAGGATTTTATTGTAATAATAGATCTTTATCAAACGAGTGGAAGGGGCGATTTTTTAATTTTCCTAATAGATTTAAATGTATGTGATGATATTTGGTTCGTATAAGTCGACTAATTTAAGTGCGCCGCTAGCAGTTGAACATATTTTTATTTAAACTACAATATTTTAGAACATGCTTAATTGTTGCAGAGTTTTTAAACCATTCGGTACAAGGTATATTCATAGAACAAAGAAAGCGATGAATTTTATAAATAACCTATAAACTTTTGTATTTTACTCAGCTGTTATTCAATATTTTCTTATTTTTTTGCGTCATTCATCCAAATAATCTAAATCTCGGCGAGGGGGGCCAGGAGTCCATAGCACAGGGTATCCTAGTTTGGATTTCTGACTCCCACAAACCTTTGTACCTACAATTTTTGAAAGACCTCTATACTGTAATTGTACATTGTGGGAGAAAATAAATCTTTATCAATCTCTTTATCATTTATCATTCATCATCATCATCATTCTCCTTAAATTTATCTACATGTATTTGGGGTAGATCCGCATGCTCCTCCGAATCCTTTGTATCTATTTTTCTTTACCAGCCTTAATTTAGGAAGTCACCTCTTTTTTAGCCGTCTACAATCATCCCTTATCCCAATTCATTCGTGGTCAGCGCAGCATGTCTTCTTCTTCCATACTTCTCTATTACTCGTCATCTCAGCAGACACTTTCTTTCTAGCCATATCATCCTTCACACAGTTCAGCCATCGTTAAAAAGCGTTTAAAAGTTAAAATATTTCTAGTTTTCAAAGTTACGTAATACGTTTACCTACTTGTGCACATAGGTACGAGATATAAGTGTTCCAAAATGTGGAGATCTCTGTCTCCTGGCATCAATATTTTAATAATAATAGTAGCTACTTACGTTTTTGTAGTCTTAACGCTCAATCTAGATTAGTTCAGCTATATCTCACATTAGCTATAATCTGCCCACACCCGTCTATTGGCTGACCTCCATTGCTAGTCGTAATGTTGAATTAAATGGCCATGGAAGCTTTTATGGAAATATTATGACATCGACGTTCTCTTTTTTAAACAAGGTACAATATAGATCTTCAAAAATAATTTTGTGAGTAAATGTCCATTTGAAAACATGGAAGAACAAATAAAAGTCTGAAAAATTAACAAAGATACGCTAGGTAAGTACTGAGCGGGGTTCAAATATTGTTACGACTGCGATAGATAATACGGAACGTATGATACAGAAAGAGATAGCTATTTCGCTTGAAGTACTTAAATTACGACAATTGTTTGAATTTGTCTGCAATAATTTGCGCGCTAGTACGATATGTATGCTTTTTATTTATAAAATCATTGCGTTCTCGATAGTTTTGGCTTTCTCTCATCACGCCTACCTACTCAGATATCAAGTTGTCATGCTAGATATACTTGCTTGCAGTCTCTTCAGCTTTTAAAGTTTTTTGTCTTTTTGATGTTGTGATGTTCCCTTCTTATAGTTATCTTTGGCAATCATCATCTGCCTAGCCTTTTCCCAACTATGTTGGGATCACTGGTAGCTGATCCCAACCAGATGCAGCTGAATACCAGTATTTTACATGGAGCGACTGCCTATCTGACCATCACAACCCAGACTGTACTGGGTAATACTGGCCCCTTGGTAAGACTACTTATTGTTAGACTTTCGGGCCACTGATTACATGTATCGACTGTCAAAGATCTACAAATAACAGCATGCAGGCATGGAAGAAACTCGGTATGTGATGGGTGGTCACCCATCCACGGACCAACCTAGGCAAGCATGGTTTAACCTAAAGATCGACCCGATCGGCTGTAATTATTTAGCGGCGGTTATTGTTTGGCCATGAAACTGATAAATAAGTAGGTATTTTATTCCTTATCAAGCAATCCAATATCAGTACTAATTTGTACGTACCTACTTGATGACAAACGTATCGTTAAGTTTCTTGTTTGTTTCCTACTCGAATAATAGCAGTTACATTACAAACTAACTATCAGTAATAGCCTCTTAAAATTATCTCGTCATTGGCATTACCACATAGTGATTCCCGCGACTTCTTACTTAAGGCCGAACGAAAAATAAATCCTTAATAAAAATGCGAATGATTGGGATGGATGTTTGGTTCTCTTTCATGCAAATACTACTGAACGGATTAGGATGAAATAATAAAATAGCCTAAATAAACAAGCCTAAAAATGAGATAAAAAATGAATAAATAAATTGTCAAGTTTAGGTAGGTCTAAGTGGTCACACAGATAGTCACGAAAACCGGCTTTGTTTTATTTTATACAACGAATAAATAAAATGGTTTTCGTAAGGAAACATTGGATAGGACAAGATAATTTTATTTTTAACTAGCGACCTGCCCCGGCTTCGCACGGGTCAATGTTATACATATAAACCTTCCTCTTGAATCACTCTATCTATTTAAAAAAACCGCATCAAAATCCGTTGCGTAGTTTCAAAGATTTAAGCATACAAAGGGACATAGGGACAGAGAAAGCGACTTTGTTTTATACTATGTAGTGACATCTAAGTTATTTCGTGAAAAATATCAGTGACATCCAAAGATAAGTTCTGAACCAGAATTAAACTTAGCAAACAGATAACATCATGTTTTTTCATTGCACATTATTATGAACATTATTTATTTTATTATACACACTTATCTTGACACTGAATGATAATTTTATCACACCAGTCTGCTACATATCAGAGTTACTGATCAGACGTTCGCGAGAAACAATAGTTTAAAATGAGTTTTGTGAAAAAAGTGGTCCTCATCACTGGAGGTAGTGCAGGCATCGGTGCTACCACAGCTGAGTTGTTTGCCAAGGAAGGTGCTTCTGTTGCCATCGTCGGAAGAAACGAAGCTAAACTTAAAGCTGTATCTGATCATTGCAAGAAACTAGGAGCAGAAACACTCGCCATCAAAGCAGATGTGTCCAAAGACGAAGAAGCAGACGTTATCGTCAAGAAAACAATCGACAAATTCGGAAAACTGGATGTACTTGTCAACAATGCAGGCGTATTGAGAGAAGCTAATATTCTTTCTGATCACTTCTTGGAAACGTATGACGAAGTGATGAACATTAACATGCGAGGTGCTGTCCGCATTTCTTACTTCGCTGCTCCTCATATCATTAAATCTAAAGGCAACATAATCAACGTTTCAAGTATCGCTGGAACTTGTACTACAAGACCCGACAACATAGCATACAGGACGTCAAAGGCCGCAATGAACCATTTTACCAGAAGCCTTGCTTTGGAACTTTCTCCTCATGGAATAAGAGTCAATTCCATTAGTCCTGGTCCAGTCCGCACCGATATCTTTGAAGGTTTGGAAGTGACTGAAGAAAAGTTGAGGAAAAATACGGCGTTGCAGAGAATATCGGAGACTAGTGAGATCGCTGATATGATTGTTTATGTCGCCAGTGATAAGGCCAAGGGTATTACTGGCTCAAATTTCGTAATTGATAACGGCACTCTGTTAGTGTAGTATATTTAACCCAATGTCATATTTGTTTGAATTTCACAGTAAATACTGTCAGGAATTAAACTTTATTATTGCACTTTTGTGGTTTCTGTGTAAGTTCCAGTGTTATAATTGTATTAAATAATTATTGAATAAAAATATGTGGTGGTTTTTTCGAGTCTCTTATAATATGTGTCCCACTGCTGAGCAAAGGCCCTCACTTTCTTATTCCAAACCTCTATTTTGTGCGATCAAAACCAGATCAGATCTTGAGATCGTCACACCACCTTCGTTTTTAGTTCAACAATAATTTACTAAACATGTTATGGTCAAATTATCAAAAAATATTACAGTTTCAGCTTTCTAAATATACCTTTTTATTCGGATTGGTAATCATAAAATAACTCCTCCCGCGCTGGGCTGAGCAGGAGGGAGTATCAGACTTTTACTGACTAAAACCCATCCAACTTCCTTCTTTTGCCCTTTGTGTTCCAGAGCCGCGGTATCTCTTTCGAACAGATACCTCAAGGCTAAATATGTCAAGGAGTAAAGTTTGATTTTAGTGCCTGACTGAAAAAAGTATCAATGTATCGCAATTAACACATATGCTTGAACATTATTAGGGCATCACTTGGCGCAATAGTTAAAAAAGTTTATAAAAGATTCATAGATTTACAACCTATTGCAATAACATAAAGGTTTCCAGTACGGACAAATCGGAATGGATCCGTACTGATCGGTGAGGGTACAAGTTTTCCTTATTGATTATAATGAGTTGTAGAGGAACTTTTATAGGATAGACTGCGATGCAGGCCGGTCGATCACATGACCAGGAAAGAGCTAGATTACAAGTCAGGACCGAAACAGCTCGGATGACCTCGACTTACGTTGATGTCTGTAGTTAAGAAAGGCTTAACAAATAGCTATATTGACCCAGTGACGACCCAGAAAAGACATCTGTGGAGAAGAACCATTAGGAGAGCCGACTTCAAATCAATAAGTACCAAAAAAGATTACTTTCTGATAGTAAATTACCTGAAAAACATAGTGGAAACCGTTTGATGAAAGGATGTGAAAAAATGGAAGGCATAATAATTATTTCTTGTAGGACTATATCTATTTATATAAGTGGCAACAATGATAATAATAAACACACGTAGTTACGTTTAACTCAAATGAGTCATAGTAAAAGATTAGCTACACAAGACTTATAATCAGTTACTAATTACCTACTCACGAATTAGGCGAAGATTTATATAATGACAATTGATAAAACGATATTTTTGAAGCGCTTTAGGTTAGTAAGCTATCTAATTTTGTATTGAACTGTAGTCCGAAATGTTTGCAAACAAAGTGGTTCTAGTAACAGGCGGTAGCTCCGGCATCGGAGCGGCTACTGTGGAGTTATTTACCAAGGAGGGGGCTTCTGTCGCCTTCGTCGGAAGAAACGAAGTCAAACTGAAGGAAGTAGCCAGCCGCTGCGAGCAGTATGGAGCCAAAACACTCATCATCAAAGCAGATGTCTCCAAAGAAGAAGAAGCGAAGAACATCGTTCAACAAACAGTTGAAAAGTTCGGAAAACTCGACGTACTCGTCAACAACGCTGGCATTTTGCGGTTTGCGAGTATACTGCAACCCAATCTGTTGCAGAACTACGACGAGATCATGAACACGAATCTGCGCCCTGTCATCCATATCACCAACTTAGCGGTCCCTCACCTCATAGCAACAAAAGGCAGCATCATCAACGTCTCTAGTATTGCGTCTACTTTAGCTAAGGTGCCAGGAATGATGTCTTACAGCGTTTCCAAGGCTGGTATGGATCATTTTACGAGATTTGCTGCATTGGAACTGGCACCTTCCGGCGTTAGAGTGAACTCTGTCAATCCTGGACCAGTTATAACCGACATTTTAACCGGTTCTGGGATACCTCCAAAGGTATTGCAGGGTGAAAATTTTGCGAGTGTGACAGCTTTGGGACGAACTTCAGATGCTGATGAGGTTGGTGACATAATCTTATACCTAGCCAGTGATAAGGCTAGGGGTGTTACTGGTTCTTGTTACGTTATTGATAATGGTTTTTTGCTGAAATAGACTCTTTTGTTATTTGAAGCTTTCTCATTTTTGTAATTAAATTGTCATTAAATACATAATGCATGTTTGAAAATGTTGTTTCATTGAATTGCCAATTATTCAACTGGCCTACAGTTGGTATGTGGCTCCCGCTGCCTAAGCTCCATCTGCAATAATATAAGTATCTCAGAGCCAAACTTGAAATGTCGGAACTCACTGTATTCTTTTCGACTTGATCACTATTAATTGGAAGTTATTTGCTGCCCAGTCCAATGTTAAATAGGCCCATTATTCACGTCAGCTTAAGGAGTGTACTATTGCACTAGTGCATTATAAATAGCCATAAATATCTTATCTCTTATCACTCTGCGGCCTTATCATAAAATATTTACACGTTACTACTGTGATTTACTTAATTATATAATAATACCTCATGACTACATTTATTTCTAGAGTTATTTTGTAATCTTCTTTGTTTATTTATGAAAGTACAATTGTTTTTTTTTCTGTACTGTTCTTCATTATTTAGCAGCACATATACCTTTGCTACTTTCGATTTATTACTTACAAACATACATAGACTATCGCCCTTTCCCATAGGGTAGGCAGAATCTGCATAATGGTATCTGCTACGATTTTTACATTCTTCCTTTTGCTTCAAATTTTCAATTTGATCTCAATATAGTCATTTGCGCAATCTAAACCACAAAAACGATACCCATGTCAAAAATTAAAAAAAAAATCGCAACTTCCATCTTGAATTTTCAGTTTGAGCTCCTCTTAGTTTTCGTGGGCGCCGAAACCGATAGCATAAGCTCTCCCGAAATCCACGGAATCACGAAATCATCACGAAAAATTGGAATATTTTCGCAGCCACCATCTTGGATTTTTAATATTAGTCAAACTTACTTTTTTTGGTTTTTCTATTAGGCCATTATGAGGCACGTTTAAACTTTTATCGCGGAATTATAATTTAATCTGGCTTTTCTTCGTTGCCAGAACGCGTAGTGGTTGAAAATCAAAAGTCCCACAACGATGCTGTTGGTTAGCTTGTCGTCCAATCAAACAACATTATAACATTTTCATGCATATATTTTTTAGCGATCACAATTTAAATACAACCATTGCAAAAATTGGGAATCAGCAAACAAAGAGCCTATTTCAGCAAATAACCGTTATCGATAACATAACACGAACCGGTAACACCCCTAGCCTTATCACTGGCTAGGTACAGGATCATATCACCAACCTCTTCAGCATCGGAAGATCTTCCTAAAGCTGTCATACTCGCAACATTCCTACCCAGCTGTATTTCTGGTGACATGTTAGAGCTGGTTATAATATCGGTTACAACTGGTCCAGGATTAACAGAGTTCACCCTAACGCCAAAAGGTGCCAGTTCCAATGCAGCAAATCTCGTAAAATGATCCATACCAGCTTTGGAAACGCTATAAGACATCATTCCTGGCACCTTAGCTAAAGTAGACGCAATACTAGAGACGTTGATGATGCTGCCTTTTGTTGCTATGAGGTGAGGGACCGCTAAGTTGGTGATGCGAATGACGGGGCGCAGGTTAGTGTTCATGACCTCGTCGTAGTTCTGCAATAGATTGGGTTGTAGTATACTCGCAAACCGCAAAATGCCAGCGTTGTTGACGAGTACGTCGAGTTTTCCGAACTTGTCTACGGTTTGTTGTATTACGGTCTTCGCTTCTTCTTCTTTGGAGACATCCGCTTTGATGATGAGTGTGTTGGCTCCATACTGCTCGCAGCGGCTGGCAACTTCCTTCAGTTTGACTTCGTTTCTTCCGACGAAGGCTACACAAGCTTCCTCCTTGGCAAATAACTCCACAGTAGCTGCTCCAATACCGGAGCTACCTCCCGTAACTAGTACCGCTTTGTTTGCGAACATTTCGATCTACTGGATACTTTATGGCACGGAATTTGTCGGCTAACTAACTCAAAGAAGTTTGAAATATAGTTTTATTATGTATTATGTAAATCTACGTCTTTTATTGTTTTCAGACATTAGACTTATCTGATAATCGTGTACTATTTTATGAGTATTTACGTATCTATTTATGATTATCATTATCACTGTTAACTCCTCGATCTACTGACTGCCTAGTACCTACTTCTAGTTGTCGCAAGTGCTACTTCTGAGTGTGACGTCTTATTTCGATTCCCAGGTCTTATTGAGGTTTTCCATCAGGAATTTATCAGATGCAGCTTGGAGTCAGGATTTGTGCCCGGCATCATCATGGCAATAGACTTGCCCAGGGTATTGCAGACATAAACATTTGGCTGTGAAGTGGATTGTACTAGGAGTGAAATAATGTTTCGAATGACATTATTGCGACGCACGCTATTTCGAAAAACTTTACGAGTGGTACGCCAGGTCGAAAACACATTAAGTCAAAAACCGCAATAACAAATGACGTTGTCGCGAACACGCTGATTTGAAAAACAGTTTGAATGGTACGCTAGTACGAAAGTCTTGGTATCGGAATCCACTGTTGCAAATAGCTTATTCCAATCTGAACACCTCTATAAGTCACTGCTGCACGTTTTCCTCAACCCGACTGTAATTATTTTATTTTGTTATTTTATTAGAGCCAACACACTCATCATCAAAGCGGATGTCTCCAAAAAAGAAGAAGCGAAGACCGTAGTACAACAAACCGTAGACAAGTTCGGAAAACTCGACGTAGTTTGTCAACAACGCTGGCATTTTATTTGTTAATTATTAATTTTATTTTTTTAATTAGCCTGTTTTGTCCCACTGCTGGACAAAGGCCTCCCCCAATCCTTTTCAGCTCTCCCGATGTTTTGCGTTCTCCGGCCAATCAGTCACGGACGAGTTCAAATCGTCACACTAGTTTCTTGGGCCTGTAATATTATCATGTGTATTATAATTTTCAATTGCAATATTACCAAGACAGACTCGCGATCAAAAACTAGTCACCAAACTAGAAACCAAAAGTACACTCGCAAACAGAACGCTTTCGATATTTAAATCAAACATAACGTGTCACCGAAGTCCACTAATTGCCCACACGCATGCAATATAACCGTTATTAATATTACTACTCTAATATATTTCTGGTGGAGCGTGTACTTGTGGCATTTTAATGTTAATTGACTACTGTTCGCGGCTGTACATGTATTTAATTATAAATCTTTTTTTGATTATGGATATTGTACGTGTTTGAATCTTAGGGTGGGGTGTTCTAAGGGTTGTCAACGCTATCTTTGCATTCCTTTTTTCTGATATTCGACATGCAAGAGTTGCATTCTCATGTTTTGAACTTGATAGCAAGGATTTTGGATATTTTTCTGTTATATCTCCACATAGTAACGTGTTGACCTTATGTCATTTGACTGATGTTTTCACGACAGTACATACTATCGCGTTACGTCGCAAGTTGTGTTAAGTAACTAAGAAATAATACGAACGAATAAGCGACGGTTGTGATTGAAGATTGTGCCGAAATTCGTTCAACAGGACTATTAGTTACTTTTATCAGTACAAAACCACTAACAAATTCTCATAATTAAAAACAAAAACACTTCAATATCACATACGAAAACACATAAAATAATTAAGGTCAACAGCAACAATAATAAATCATGCGACAGAACAATCAAATCTAATACGTACGGCCCAAATCCTCGCCCACTAGTTGAGAGGACATATTTTATTAATTACCTACCGCGTTATCACGAAATATTACCTTTATGTCCCATATTTGCATATCGTGTTAGTCTATAACAGAATGTGGGAGCGCCGAGCATGCGATGACCGGGCTGAGTTACGAGCGGCAGCGGGAGCGGGACTGAAAATGAGGGTGCCACCACGGAGGCCCAAACGTTCCCACTGCTAGTACTACCCATCTCACTGGCCTAGTAAGAATTAGTTGATAAGAGATGTTACTAATTTTTTGGTTGTTGGACATGGCCGCAAATCAAACTATACCTACATTTCCAGTATAACGTGGCCTCGTCTGTATGGATTGCCCGTATACCGAGAGATCCGCATAAACTGGTTTTGTATAGCTTGATTGGCCGTCGTGCGTACTCCAAATTCACACAGCCACCACAATTGAAAAGTGCCGATATCACATTTCTCTTGTTTCGGTTTTCTATATTGTACCAGCAGTACAAACATTAACTGTGTCATTCTGACTTGGCGCTCATCAAGAAAGCCCAAGCTGCTAGTGGTTATAGTTGTAAGACTTTCTGAAGTCCTACACAAGTGGAAATTGCTTTGAAAGCGATTCCTATTTCAACAACGTCTTAAATTGCGTCTTGCAAAGGATTGAGAAAACTTTTTTTTTTTTTCGGGTGGGAATTCATCAAATAACTCCTCCCGCTCTGGGCTGAGCAGGAGGGAGTGTCAGACTTTTACTGATTAAAACCCATCCATGTTCTTTCTTTTGCCCTTTGTGTTCCACGGCCGCGGTATCTCTTTCGAACAGTCCCGCAACCCTGGCAGGATTGAGAAACCTAAGCTATTTGGTAGCTTATGTTTCTCAAAAGCGATAAAGCTTATGGAAAAGTCACAAATGTATTGGATTGATATCCAAAACAATTTTTGACTTTTCCATAATCTTTATCGCTCATGAAATGTCGCTGTACTCCTATGACATGAACCGTTACATATATTTGATGGAAATTTGGGCGTATCCATCGAAATACGACCGCGACTGTCCTCGCGTTTATTTTAATGATTTTGATAGACGCGCGATTCAGAGCCACCATATTTATATAAAAGCTTTTTATTTGATTAATTTTTGGTTATTACTTTGGCCTTCATTGGTTTATGTTTCGTACAAAACCGTAATATTTCTGGTTTATTGAGACCCTTCTCGAACCTCGGAAAGCCGCTGGTTCCGACTGTCATTTGTAGATCTTTGACAGCCGTTACAGGTCGTAAGTCTGACCAAGGATACCGTGTAGTAGTAGCTCTATTGTAAACTTCTGGTATTAGGCGTGTAGTACTCACAACGGACGTGCGTGTATGGCTAGATGTATGAATGAACGTGGACGAGGCGAAAGGAGTATTTAAGTATCGTAGTATGTAGCAGTCTGTAGTTTCTGCCAGATCTCATGAGAAAAGAGCATCCGATTATTTATTATTTATTTATTTAAACTTCATGTACAATATTGGTACATAGGCGGACTTAATGCCACAAGGCATTCTCTACCAGTCACAAAATAAATATCTAAAAAAATCTGTGTCGACACCCTTTTCTTTTTTTTTTCGGATGGGAAATCATCAAATAACCCCTCCCGCTCTGGGCTGAGCAGGAGGGAGTGTCAGACTTTTACTGACTAAAACCCATCCATGTTCCTTCCTTTGCCCTTTGTGTTCCAGGGCCGCGGTATCTCTTTCGAACAGGCCCCCGACGCCCGGTGCGTCTCCCGCGGCGGCTGAGACGTGAGGCTCTCTCCCTCTCACGTCCCGCCACCTCCTTCGCTAGCATGACTGCTTCGCAGAAGGAGGTGACGGCGTCCCATTTCCTCTCGCTCCGGACCATGGATTGAACCAGGGCCGGACGCCAGAGGTCGCCGCCGCCGATTGCCGCTACGAGGACACGGCGGTGCTCCGCCCAAGCGGAGCAGACCTGCACAGTGTGCTCCACCGTGTCCTCCGGTCGATCGTCGCAGTGGTGACACCCGGGCGTTTCCTCCCGCCCGATTAGGTGCAGGAACTTCCCGAAACAACCATGTCCGGTGAGGACCTGCGTCAGGCGGAAGGTGAGGGCGCCGTGGCGCCTCTCTAGCCACTCCTCAAAGAAGGTACTTACCGCCACTATTGTGGCTTGCCCTGTGTCGACACCCTTGCGCCGCAACGTGAGGTACGTTGCAAGCACGGCGGGCTATGCGGGCGCTGCTGCTGCGACTGCTGAGATCCTCAAGTGGCGTGATCCTCAAGTTTTGAGCTGTTTGGGGCCGAAACGCCCAGGTCATAAGGCCAAAGTGCGCGTCTTCGTTTTAAGGAAATATCTCGCCGACTGGTTGACACTTTGCGTGACCTTTCTTTGGTCAAATAATTAACATTGCCATTCAACATGGCAATGCTGCCAGTCTTCTGGGCACGTTTCCGGATGACAGCGTACTTTGGGCGTACTTTGACGGAGGAGTACTTTGACGCCTAAGTGTCCTATTGTCGTCGTTGTGTATATGTAGGTACTTACTTTTAGTCTTCTTTTTAGCATTATTTTAGTTATATTTGTAGTCTGTATATAATGTACATAGTAGATATACTTCCTGAATAAATGTCACCTAAATATTATATACAACTCTAAAAAAATAACTTCTTGCTGTTATTTATGTATGAATTCGGTATTCATATATCTTTATCAACATCCATACGACTGGAGGTGCCTCAGAAGTTCATAACCCTGTTACTGCTACCACAGGCACTTCAACTTGAAGCACACACCAATTAACTAGTGTTAATAACTCGTACTAACGCGTAAGAGCAATGGTGAGGCACAAATCGTTTGTGTCAACAACGGTCAGGAACTTCCTCGGCAAATATTCTACCTTTGGACCTGTCTTGGAGTGGTGTGACTATGGATTACCGTAAGGAGGGACTGTCCTATAAGCAATAACTGGCTTAGTTAGATATAAAGAGAAAAGGCTGTAGTATTATATACACGCAATCAGCTGTATGAAGCGACTCGTAATACAGTCATTATGTACGTAAAAGTACTGATGATTACTAAATCTTTGCAAAATGATACTTTCTTATTGGTTGGATGGATTGGTAACCAAATAAAATACGATTTTAGTATCGGAATGAAACGTCCATTAGTTTGTTTTGAAAATTTTGACGTCCGAAAAGTGGCTTGAAACTGATTATTCAATTATTTTTTTCTCCCTTTTCATCTGCTATCAGTCATCCCTGACTATGATCAGATGTGTGGAAAGATGCATCACATTTTACAGAATCAGGACCAGTGTCCAAATTCTACTTAGCCAGGCAGCAGGCATTATTTAATAGAAGACAAGAATTAAAAAAAAAAATACCCCGTTTCGTAGTCTAAAATACAGCATCCAACTGTGTTGTAAATAACCATTTTAGTTTCGTGTTAACGCTCAAAAGCCATGGTCACCGTATACCCAAAACTCAAAATGTACAACTTGGACATAGTTGCTCACAGGAGCGCCGCAGGGGTTATTGTTTGATCTCTAATCAATCCAGGGGTGCAGAACTTTGTAGTGGCGGCTAATTAGGGATTATGTATGAATTTGTATGTTTGGGCAAGACGCAGGATTATGCTGGTAAAGGGAACATTGTGAGAGCTCGGCTTTTCAGAAGATTGTTCGTTGAACAATTTGATTTCACCTTGTTGTTCAAACTGCCATGCAACATCTACGGAAGCCGGTAGAATTACAGGCAAATGAGCCTTAACCTTGTCACTGTTAATCTAAAAAATACAACAAGTTCAAAAAATTCAAACCAAACGTTACCAAAAAAATCAATGATTGTTTAAAAACTTACAGATAACTATAGTTTAAACTCCTGGATTATGTAATATGAAATTTTGAACAAGACTTAAACATAATAAAAGAGTTTTGGAAATTGACCTTCTAAAGGACTTAAATCCAACAGAAGGTCAATTTGAAATAAATTTTAAAAATTTGCATGAAAGTTAGTCATTTGGGCCTTTTTTTTTTTATCGATGGGAAATCATCAAATGACCCCTCCCGCTCTGGGCTGAGCAGGAGGGAGTGTCAGACTTGTACTGACTAAAACCCATCCATGTTCCTTCCTTTGCCCTTTATGTTCCAGGGCCGCGGTATCTCTTTCGAACAGTCCCGCAACCCTGGCAGGCATCGGTCCTTTCGGACCCCTTCCTGTTTGCTGACTCTCTTTGAGGCGCGCGTGGAACACAAACGCGCCGTCGACACGGCCTGTCGTCATAAGACGGACGGACGGCGAGCTAGCCCATAGCTCACCGTCCACAGGCCCGCGCCTACGGTGGCCGGAGGCCACCACGTGGCCCCCGACGCCCGGTGCGTCTCCCGCGGCGGCTGGGACGTGAGGTTCTCTCCCTCTCACGTTCCGCCACCTCCTTCGCTAGCATGACTGCTTCGCAGAAGGAGGTGACGGCGTCCCATTCCGAGTCATTTGGGCCTAAGAAACTAAAGCTGGTCAAAAGCGAGTTGGGTTAACGATATCTTCAAGATCGTGGGAAACACATGGATAAGGGACGCACAGAACAGAGAAGAATGGCAGAGGAAAGGGGAGCCCAATACCCAACAGGAGGCGATTCCTGCTTGATAATGATGGTGATTACATTTGCCGATGATAAATCTCATACGCTTGTGTAATAAGACAGTAACGTGGTTTTAACATTAAGAATAACAGCTTCCAAATTAGGTACATTGTCAAAATGACAATAATAATAATCAAAGTCCGCTTGAAGGCGATACACTCAAACTACAGCAACCTAGTACCCTTAGATACACAAACAAACTTACTCAATATGAGAACGATGTAAGTTTGAGTCAATACTACAAACGGCAGATGATGAGCTTTGAGACACGGAGGAGATAGAAGATGGAAGGCTGTGGTAAGCTGATGCTGTATAAACATCGGTCGTTGGTTATTGCAAAAAAAAAGTCTGACCAAGGGCTATCTTATTACTCAGTACTAGCTGGGTTGTGGAGGTCAGATAGGCAGTCGCTCCATGTAAAATACTGGTATTTATTCAGCTGCATCCGGTTAGACTGGAAGCCGACTGTTTGCTGCTTGCTGCTGCATGATGATATTGATTGAAAAAAAAAAACAGTTTTGCATGACACCATAAATTTAATTTTTCAAACTAGATGAGTTAGGTGTTTCCTATCTATCTACTCTGAGAAGAAACACCGAAACAAACTCGAAGATCACATTCTTTTTTAATGTCAACTCGTATACTGGGTAATACGATACCCGTTGGTAAGACTGGTTGTCAGACTCTCAGGCCACTGACTACCCGTAACGACAGTCAAAGACAAGAAGAACTCTACTGAAACAGCAGGGATCAGCGGCTTAACTTGCTTTATTTTGATTTTACGTACTCCATTCACTAGTTATTCTGTGTCCATATTACTTCGCGATGATATAGCCGGGAAACTTTCGATACGAAGCTATTGTGAAACACAAATATTGAAACTAAGCCTACGGAGTCCGACCACAGTTAGTTGAGCAACTGTTGCTCCACTATATTGGAAAGTTGGAGATTAATATTTACTTTCACATTTATATGTAGCCATGTTAGACATTACCATGTCTTACATCATTCATCATTTAAATCATAAATCATATTTATTTCTGTAAATTAATTTTACAAAACACTTTTACACGTGACATCATGTATGTTTTAAAACTAGATGGGGCTGGTATTTCGAACTTGACTACTCTGAGAAGAAACAGCCGAAATATACTCAGAGGTAAGGTGAGGACCATGCAGATTAGTGTTCAGATTTCTCTGCTCTTATCCAAATTAATTAGGGGTCGGCGCTGCATGTCATTTTCTTCCATACTTCTTTATTAATCGTCTTAATAATATGGGCGAGGTTAAGGCCTCGCCTCTCATGCATGATTTTGTGGCTTCAAATCCTGGCAAGTACCAATGTGACTTTTTCAATTCATATGTACTTTCTAAGTTTATCTTGGATATCACAGACATCGGTGAAGCAAGATTTGACCTAAACAAACAACAAGTTAAAATAAAAGCTTGTTTAAATTGCACTAAGTGTAGTACTTGCTGGCCTGTGTTCGAACACCAACCCGTAAGTCTGGACAGTGATCACTGGCCACAACCACTCGCCAACCATTATGTCAAACTAAGAAAAGAAAAAACACTTCAATTCCCTTCAATACGAAAAATCATGTCATTAATTCCAGTACACATACATAAAACGGTGTCCACTATTTCTAAGGCCTTTTCCAACTGAGATACTAAAAGTCGCAATCGCGGCTTTGAATGCAATGAATGCACCCTTATTAGGCTGTGTTTACACTGACCGGAAGACGTTTCTTTCAATGCCAAGCTCGGACCGGCAAGTCAATAGGACATCATTATATGCCCGGGATGGAGGAGATGCGTTTAGATGGGATAGTAGGCTAGTTGCTTGGGCGATTAACTGGCTTTAAAAAGCAATATAGGCTTCGTTTTACTGTAACAAACCAAGGGGATAGACAGGAACTACAGAATGCTACCAGCTACGATGCCTACATACTTATTTTGCTTCCACAACGTTTATGCACCTGGTTTCTGCGTTTTGTTTTCAATGAAATGGATTGTAAACTTAAAAATAAATAGACTGGGTACAAAACTGTAAAATCATATTGACGAACCAAAACTTGAGTTTTAAGGTTTTGCCTCGGTTAAGTGATTAATAATCAAGACGCACGTGCAGGGTTCACTTCACCACTGTCACAACTAGTGTCATCAGTTTGAATACTTTCATACAAGTTACTTGAAACAAACGAAAGATTTCATTTCGTTTGACCACAGTAGAAAAATTGCCGTTATAATCCTTCAAAAAACGACAGTCGTCGTGATGTCCCAAACGAATTTACGATGTCTTGTGTCTTTACTGTGTGTTTAGACAGAAAAAAGGCAAGTTGCTGGCAAGCAAACTATCCCAATCAAATAGTCTTCCATTGGTATTCGCTCAGAGTCGGTCAACATTTGTCCAGCGCTGAAAGGCGCGGAATGACCATCTGTACTCTTATGACCACTGCGAGGAACTTGCAGCCATTGAAGGCCGTCTTTGATAGATTGAATAGTCGATTGCAAAGGGCTGTTTTTCCGAAAACGTTAGGCAGAGATGGATGGAACATCTACATATCACAGGTTTAAGTTTGTAAACCGTCATGACTGACCGTGACGGTTTATTTTTCAGTTTTTTAATTTTTTATCCGTGATCATGGTGCTTGAACAATGCCGAAATATTGGGAACTCAAAACAGTAGACATGGTAAACATCCCGTTTATAGTGTTAATGGTAACACAGGTTTTTTGACAATGACGGCTTATTCATTATTTTTTCCGGAAATATTGGTTTCCGGAGTAAATAATGAATAATATGCCATCTTATTTAATTATGCGTATTTTTGAGGAATATGGGCATTTCATAACTTATGTTTAAATCCTATGTAGGTACTTTAAGAAGGGTGTGAACCTATTGCAAACAAATCAAAATGTTTTTTCTAGTTTAACAACCCTGTATACTTTGCCTGGCCTGGATAAAGAAATGTCCCATTGGCAACAACGAGACCGTGGGCAGTGTCCAACACTATCGTTTCGACTTCCCATCAATGTTGTGTTAAAATATTTGATATACAATCACACATCTACGAATGAAATGCACACATAAACATTAGATTAATATAGAATACTTTTCGATTGGTTCATGAAACTTTTTGTTTTACCAGGGCATGCAAGAAACTGAAAAAGCAAAAACATGCTGCAAGGGACAAGTTTTTTTCCGACGTTTGGCCCCCAAACTGGAACGGGCCGGGGCTGCCTTCAAGCGGCTCTTGCCCAACCTGGGGGGTCCAAACGCCTCCTGCCGGAGGCTCTACGCGGGGGTCGTGCGGTCCAAGGCCCTTTACGGGGCCCCGGTGTGGGCGCGTTCTTTGAGGCGGCGAGCCGCCCACTATCTGAACGCGCCCCAAAGGGTGGTAGCCGTAAGGCTAATCCGGGGGTACCGCACGATCTCCGGCGAGGCGGCGAGCCTCCTTGCCGGATTGCCGCCATGGGATCTGGAGGCGATAGTCCTCGCGCGCCTGCACGAGTGGCGCGTGGAGGCACTACGCCGGGGGGAAACTCCGCTGCCGCGGCAAATTGTCGCTCAGCGGACAGACTTCCGGCGTGATCTCATGGCGACATGGAGAGAGCGACTGTCGCAACCCCGTGCAGGGCACGCCACTATAATGGCGGTAAGTCCCCTCTTTGAGGAGTGGCTGGAGAGGCGCCACGGCGCCCTCACCTTCCGCCTGACGCAGGTCCTCACCTGACATGGTTGTTTCGGGAGGTTCCTGCACCTAATCGGGCGGGAGGAAACGCCCGGGTGTCACCACTGCAAGGATCGACCGGAGGACACGGTGGAGCACACTGTGCAGGTCTGCTCCGCTTGGGCGGAGCAACGCCGTGTCCTCGTAGCGGCGATCGGCGGCGGCGACCTTTCGCGTCCGGCCCTGGTTCAATCCATGGTCCGGAGCGAGACGGAATGGGACGCCGTCACCTCCTTCTGCGAAGCAGTCATGCTAGCGAAGGAGGTGGCGGGACGTGAGAGGGAGAGAACCTCACGTCCCAGCCGCCGCGGGAGACGCACCGGGCGTCGGGGGCCACGTGGTGGCTCCCGGCCACCGTAGACGCGGGCCTGTGGACGGTGAGCTATGGGCTAGCTCGCCGTCCGTCCGTCTTATGACGACAGGCCGTGTCGACGGCGCGTTCGTGTTCCACGCGCGCCTCAAAGAGAGTCAGCAAACAGGAAGGGGTCCGTAAGGGCCGACGCCTGCCAGGGTTGCGGGACTGTTCGAAAGAGATACCGCGGCCCTGGAACATAAAGGGCAAAGGAAGGAACATGGATGGGTTTTAGTCAGTAGAAGTCTGACACTCCCTCCTGCTCAGCCCAGAGCGGGAGGGGTTATTTGATGATTTCCCATCGGTAAAAAAAAAAAAAAAAAAAAGGGACAAGTTTTTGACCGACTTCAAAAAGGAGGAGGTTCTCAATTCGATTAGTATTTTATTTTTTTATAAATATACACCGATTACGCTGAGATTTATGAGCCGATTTACGTGATTCTTCTTTAGTTTGATATGGAATAGTTGCCATTTGGTCCCGTTTAAATTTGGTGTAGATCTGTTGCTGATCTTCGGAGATATACAATGGAACTCTTCAAAAATAGACGGCAAATCTGCTGTGTTTGCTGCAATGGCTTGGATTTTTATTGTTCATATATACAACATCATGACGTAACATCACGCGTGTATGCTCTGAGGGGTACGCAGATGTGTACAATACACCCAGCTTTCGGCAGTTTAGGTATGTTAAGTTCCATTTATTGGGGATAAGCATAATACCATGACACGTATATAAAATAAATGCATAACAAATGTTTGTAGAAGGTATCACAACTAAAAATGAAAAATAAAGTACTAACCGAATTGACAACCTCCTCCTTTTTCAAGTCGGTTACTAAAAGAACTTTTTTGCAAAAACTAAAACCGACTTCAAAAACACAAAAAAGCCGGTGGCAAAAAAAAACAAAATCAAACTAACAAAAGTCACCGACTTCTGAAGCTAAAGTTGTTTTTTAATTTTTTTTGTGTTTTTGAAGTCGGTTTTACTCTTTGCATTTTTTTTTATTTAGTTTAAAGAAAAGTTTTTGCAGCTTTTGTATGAAACAGCAGAATCAAACTGAATCCATGGTAAAAGTCTATTATAATATGTCCCTTCCTCAGTGTAGAATTAGTTTCACCCTATCAGTATCATTTATTTCTTAAATAAAACAAGAGACTCAAGTAACAGCCACCACGGGGTATCTATGGATATTAAAATATTGATTACAAGAAGGCGATTCCTTCGGTATCATTATTTGCATAACACTTTATTGCCATCTTCAAGAAATCCCTAATTCTGTGCATAAACACATCACAAGCAAAATTTAACCTTGCCTGACTTTCATAAGATTGGGTTTTGCGTGAAAGTCAGTTTGCGGTATATCAAGGTAATTTCTATGGTGAAACACGAGCAAATTGTGTTGCAAATAAATAAAAATATATAATATTTTATCGGAGATAGCTCAGTCAGGATTTGTGCCGGATAGATGGAAATAGGCTCAAATACGTGGGACTTAAACTATAACTTGTGAAGTGTGTGCACCAATGAGGGCTATCGTTTTTGAGGTCACCAGATGGCGCCACTGTCGAGTAAGGTCATGTCAGTAATTTTATTTTATACTTTAAAGTACCAATAACTTCTTAAAGACTTTATTTTATTACAAATAAAAACAAATTATCAATTTCAGATATATATTTACAATTTTCTCTCTAAAATTAGTAAGCATGAAACATTTCAAAAATCATTCTACCTCCAGTACTAAAAAAAAGATCCTAAGTTGCTACTTAAAATCTTCATGTCCTAATTAATCAGGAATGGCTCAATTTAGACTACAATCGTGAATATTAGTAAAAATACGTGCTAAAAAAGCACGCAACGCGCGGACTCTCTATGACATCTGACATTTTGGTGACCTCACGATACACTAGCGCCTCTAGCGGTGAATTTATACGCGATAAAGATCCAGATTACGCCAATGGAGCCCCCATTGGCGTATTGGTGAAATTATTTGATGTGGAATTCACTGGTGGCTTCTCTGTTCCCTGATCATTATAATCTGGATCTATTTAAAGTTCGAGTGAATCGAACCTGTATTGTCCTGCCCTGTATAAGACACAAAAGCATGGCATATGTATGTCTAGAATTGAATTTGTTGGAAACTATGATTCTTGTTTTATCTGACATTATGATATGAATATTTGAGGGTGTGCGGTATAGACCATAAACTAAACAACTGTCTCAATGTGTGTGTGTGTTCTGTACTTTGTTTTTTTTTTTTCATATGCTGTAATAACACCTCTGAATACCATGTTTTAAGCAAATAAATTATCTTATCTTATCTTAATGGAACCAACATTGTATTCGCGAAAAGATAATCAGCTCTTCCATAGATTTGGGTCGAGTAGGTATTGACATTTTGTATGGGACAGCTGATCAATTTTTGTGACCTTATGCAGATAAAAGAAGTGCTAGATTACCAAACACACAAAAGCACAGTGTCATCAGTTGGAAAGCCACACAACAAAAGGGTTAACCAAACCCCATCCCCCAGTGTTTGTGTTAGGCAATTATTCTATTGTCATTTTATTTATATTCCTCCAAGTTATCGCAGGAATATCTTCTAATAAACTTTAAGATGGCGACGGGGCGAATTTTAAGTGTTGTTTTATGTTAATACAAAATTATAGTTATCAACGTCTAAACTTTGATTTCGTTAATTTAAATACTTTTGAGTTATTGTGTCCGTTCGTTGTGGCTTTATTGTGAATTTTAATTTTTGTTTGAATTTTGTTGGTGACGCGACGGTTTAACTTTTTCATTTGGATGAGTTAAAAGTTACTCATCTTTTTAGGTAGATTTGACAGTAGAAACACTTTTTAACCGATTTAAAAAAGGAGGAGGTTCTATGTTCGGCTGTATGTATTTTTTTGTTATGTTCATTGATATTACCGTCAATACGACGACACGATGCGAGATTCTTTTTTCAGTGGGTAGAAAAAGATCGCGCGGTGGTCCCATATAAATTTTATCAACTTTGCTTGGGTATTCTATTGATGAGTTA
Organism: Eugnorisma glareosa; assembly: GCA_947578425.1. Taxonomy (NCBI): domain Eukaryota; kingdom Metazoa; phylum Arthropoda; class Insecta; order Lepidoptera; family Noctuidae; genus Eugnorisma; species Eugnorisma glareosa. Next base: position 2,148,575 of record OX387974.1, on the reverse strand, counting down.
GCGTTTTTCTTCTTCGTCTATGTTGATGATTTCCTAATATGGTCTAGGTACAATATAAAATGCAACACATGACAAGAATTTGTGTGGAATGCTTAAACTAAAAAGGATAAAGTAAAAAACAACCGACTTGCAAAAAAAAACTAAAAAGCGGAAAATAACTTTACTTCCGTAAGTCGGTGGCAAAAAAGTCAAGGAAACAAACAGAGTCGCCGACTTCCGGAGTTTTATTTTGGTGACTGCTCTTCAGTAATGACAACTTACTAGTATCGTGCGTCAGTATAAAGTTCTTAAATGGTAATTTCATCCCTAAAAGCAACCATATTTCAATAATTCATTTGTATAATTAGGTTACAAGGACACAGTTATATTGACAGCCGACTGCAGGTGACATGCAAGTCACTGCAGCTTCTTATGATGTATGGACAGTCGAGCCGGTCGGCCATCATCATCAGCACGCTGTTGGCGCTGCCGCACAAGAAGTTTTTACACCAAGGTGAGCACTATGAAAGACATTTTGAAAGTCCATCCCCATGAAAATTTGTAAGCCACGTCCCCATTTTTGCCAATGGAAAATCCCCGATACACGATTCGTCTTACGTAAATGTTCGAATATAGTCTTTGTAACAAAAAAATAATCTTGTCCTTAGTAACAAGACTGCGGGACAGTGACAACAGTATTCTGAGGACAGTGGCGAAGAACATCTACCCTCCTAGAGGCGTTTTGTGGCGGTGATGAACGAGTGAAATTTCCCTTTCGCTTGTGTGTCGTCCACATGAAGCGATCTCAAATAAACAAGTTTTAAAGTATACTAACATTAGTTTTTAGAAATTTACTAACACAGTGGACCCTAAGTTGTTTGAATTAAAGTTTGTTTTTTGTTTTTTAATCTATTTTAATATTGTTTTTGTCGTCTCATGGAGACGTGGCCTGTGTGCCAGCAGTCAGAACATTATAGAAGCTGTATCCTATGCTTATGTTTCAGTCAATTCTAAGGTTATAATATAACATTACGCCTGTAATCCCCAAAGGGTGCGGCAGAGGTGTACCCAATCGTAGTACACCCAAATTTCACTAGTTATGTTTAAGTGCCATGTAATAGGGGGCGGATGGCCTATTGCCATCAACCGGGCACAAGCCAAGACTCCGTGGCTGCTATTGGCCGTAGTTGTGACCGTGACGTTACAGTGGGCCCTATCAGAATACCAGCGCTGCGGTATTTGTTTTTCATCTATCGCAGCATCATGCTGAGATAGGAGCCTTTTTGGCCTCGCACAGGTCTTTTTTTATTATTTAGTTTTAGATTCTTTTTTTTTTATTGTTATTTTTTGTTGTTCCTGTGCTTGTCCCAAATAAATATTTTTCTTTCTTCTTTCTTTCTTTTCTATTGAAAAAACCCAATAACAGTTTACCCGGCTCGGGAATTGAACCCAGGACCTCACGCGTGCGATCACTCGACCAACGAGGCAGTCAATTCTAAGGTTATTTTTAAACAAAAACCTCTGCCTATTATGTATAAAACAACAGCATTAAGTTAATGAAAATAAGCAGGTAGATTACAAAGCGCAAGTGTAGGTTATAGCTCAATGTATCAATCCAAAGACACCAGGAGTTAACAAAAAACTTTGGTAAAGTAACATTAACTGTTCAACTCTGCTACTTTGTTTAACTTGTCATCGCTGGCTTTATTTAAGGATGGTGTTAAGACTATTTTAGAATGGGGTGAAAACCGCTGCGTTTTGGAAATCATGAGAAATTTAGTCTCTCCAGAAAACGGTGACAAGATGACCTAGACTCGCAATGCGATGGTGTGTACCAGGCCTTTTCCAGCAGTGGGACTTTTACGGCTAATGCAAACTTTGTGGATTCCAAAAAAAATTCATATTTCTTAGTAATAGTAATACACAGTATCTGAAAATCAAATGTCTATTTGTTCCGATTCAAAAAATAAAGTCCTGTGATAGACGGACAGAAGTACGAGTACGAAGAAGTCTATTAGCACCCTCATCGTCATTCGCGTTCTGCGAGCAATGTGCCCTGCCCACTGCCACTTAAGTTTGGGCTACGTCGGTAACTTTGGTTCTCTTGGATGTCTTCATTTTTTATTTCAGCACGCAAGGAAACTCCGAGCATAGCCCTCTCCATTGCCCTTTGGGTGACTTTAAGTCTTCTGATGAGGCCCATTGTGAGCGACTACGTTTCGGACCCGTATGTAATTAGCATTAGCATCCTTTTTTTTCGGATTGTAAATCATCAAATAACTCCTCCCGCTCTGGGCTGAGCAGGAGAGAGTGTCAAACTTGTACTGACTAACCCATCCATGCTCCTTCTTTTGCTCTTTGTGTTCCAGGGCCGCGGTATCTCTTTCGAAAGCATTAGCACCCTGTGAGTAAGAAAACCCGAAAAGCTAAATGCCGGTGTGAAATAAAAACAGCAGTTTGATCCATAATTAGTTGAAAGTCACCAGTAATTTTATAATCTTGGCAAGTGAACAATACTCCTAAGAGGTTATGCTAATAAAATGATATTGTTTTCTTTAGAAAGTGCTATTAATTAAGAAGTGTGGCAGTCGCATTTTATTAATCCCCCCAAACTCGGGAAGACCTATTAATGTTGAAAACTTCGCCTCTTTAAAAGACACAAGGTGTTACTAGAGCAATAAAATACAATATTATTTATCTTAGATAATAATTCACAATTTTTATGGCAATTCTTGGAAGATGTTTTTCTTTTTTTTTTTTCTTTCTTTTAATGGAGTTATTTTTGTAAGTTTGGATGGGTGTCGCAGTTATTGCAATTGGGTTTGTTGATAAGTGCCGTTTTTTTGAAGTTGTGAAGATGGATATTAATTTTAATTAGGTGTTTATTTTGTGGAATGTTAAGGATTACTGGCTGATGTACCTATCTGAAGGTAAATGATGGGTGCGTTGTTTGGATGTTATTAGGTTTAAATGACATAAATACCTTTAAAGAAATCAGAATAATTTCAAAAAGTAAAGGTTTTGCCACATTTCTTGCGCACTTAGAAACTACTTCAGGGTAGAATTATGTAAGCAACCAACACCCTCTTTAATTTTTAACCTACTTAGCCAACAGCCAACATAGCCATTAACACAGAACCAACTAATTTTATTATGGCCCAACTTCTGTTTCTAGGCCTTTTAGAAACCATCTGTCCTGAGGGGCAATAATGCCCCATTAAGTAGTATAAGAAGGTTGCCTAATGAATTTAAATATCCCTGAAGCCACTCGTGAAAGCTGACACATATTCTCTCAATAACATTACACAATTAGGCGCAGCCGGTAACAGCAAAAATCCATCTCGAACTTCACACTTAAGGGCTATCCAGTTTCTAACTCGACCACTCGCTACGTTCTTGCTACGAGCTACGAACGCCACGGTGTAGCGCTTTCGTCCTTTGTGTTATACTTGGGTTTTTAAAGTAGTACCTTTTTTTCTACAAAAATAAAGTTTGTGTATAATATTTTCCACTGTGTTAATATTTTTAACATTTGTAGAGTTAAGTTTACAAGATCGAAAATTTATTTATTCATCCAGATCCACAAACCATTATTAAAGCAAAATCTTTTTTAAATGTTATAATTCGGACTTTGACAGATAATGTACTGAAATACATGTCAAGGCCCGCAAGCAGTGGCCACTTAAAAATAAATAGTTCAAACAATCATCTTTTAAATTCAAAACAACCGCATCCAGATATTCCCACCTCCTCCCCGAAAAGGTGGCATTAGTGTTCCGTCAACGCATCCTCCCAGGGCCTCACTAGAAACAATAATGAGTCCCACAGATTTCCCCAACGTGTACTACAGACCTACGAATTTGTAAAGTTATCAAATTTTCAAAACTGTATAACGCATTACGCCGCGCCGTCACGTCGTCGCCTTGTATAATTATAATTGCAATTATTACTTTGGTCGGCAACTGGATTTATTGTTGAAGGAAAGTGGTTTTGTTTCATTTTGGTGGTAAAGAACGGAACCTATAGCTACATAAATAAAAATCAATTTCGCATGTGTGCAGGATCATCACTTGAGGACTACTCGACCGCTTTTGTTTTGTGCTTCTTTGTATTCGTAATTGACGGGTCAAAAGTTTGTTTAAAAGAAAGTTATTTTTATTGTTAAGTTCAGCTTTCATTTTCTTCATAAGTAAATGGCACCCGTGCCACGTGCATTACGCACGTGGCATGATGCACGTGCACGTGGTGCATATAGATGTCGGACTTCATGTCAAAGTGCGGTGGGTCGCTAGTATGAAAAAAAAAAGTAAAACATCATCAATATTGATGAGAGGTATTAATGCTTACAAACTAAATAAATACCTGAAACGAAAAAAAAATGTCTTGGGCGAGATTTGGATGGATATAGTTTTTTTTCAAGTACTTATTATGTATTTTTTTTTGCCAGTTGGGTGACTTATATCTTTGGAAACACTATTGTCTCCAAAGAAACCGACGGCAATCTAAAAACTTAAAAATCGTTTTAATTTTTTATTTATTTATTTATTTATGTACACACAAAATACTTAACAGGAAATAGGTTTTAATTTTTTTTAGGTGTTTTTAGGCTAAAAACGCCTTGTATAATTATAATTGCAAATTTTTTTTTTTGGACTTGTAGGTAGGGGAAAGTAAGTTTTCTATTTGGGTTGGTTTTTTTGTTGGTTAAGAATGGGATCATGAGTATGTTTTGGTTTATTTCCTAAATAAAGTTAAGACATCAGCAAGTCGACTTCATCACTGTCTTAGGACAGGATTGAGGTAAAGAGTTGGCCCATACTTCAAATATTTAAAAAAAAATGTCGAGTAGGCGTTAGATATTAGAGAATTTGTTTTTATTTAAATATTTCAATATCATTTGTAATACTTCAGGCACTTACTTACTTGCATTACTAACGAAAAAAGAATCAATGTATTTTTTAATTTAAATACAAACCCATAGAAAAAATAAAAACTTGAAATCAGAACTAGTGTCATAAAATTAGCGAATCTAATCAACACAAGCCCATAAGACTAGCTGCACCCGTCGATACATGAATGTTGCACACGAACGAAACTAGTCGCGCGCTCTAATACGTAATCATACGCGCGCTACCCTCATTATTTAGCGTAGGATGGTCGAGGGATGCAATAGAGCTGTTGAAACCGACTTTTTTCATCATCTGTCTTCTGTCCTTTTCACAACCAAGTTGGGGTCGGCTTCCAGTCTTAAAAGTAAACAAAAGATCGACTTTACAAACTACAAAACATTAAAAAAAACAATAAGGTCACTTTTGTAGTTTAAAGTTGACTTGAGTTTGTGTAGGCATTAAAAAAAAGATTGGCTAACCAGTAAGTTAGTTGACCATTCTATGGGTTTAGAGTAAGTGACAGTGACGAAGACGAAGACATTTGATGGGCGACAATGATGAAGAAAAAGTAAAAAATGCATCGAAAAAGTTAAGAAAAATTTTAATGTTTGTAACCGCACCGACGTTACAGGAGAAATTCCTAGTGTTGAGCAAAGTCTTTAAAAAAAAAACTTGATGTAAGTCGTTGTAGAAATACGAATCGCTTTGGAAGCGATCGAGCGAGTATTTGATAGTGATGGCAACTTGCAGGTTAAAACTGACTAAAATAACAAGCCAAAATGCAACTAAATAACACACATATTGTCATACACTCATAAGTACACACACACCTACTCCAACTAGGAGGTATAATCCACTCTTAAACCTTCCACCTAATAATACCGTTTGACATGTACCAATTTTGAGTTCATTTGATATTAAAAGGTTTTCAGCGGCAAACCCGCGGAGGCAGCGTTAGCACTAAATAGTACGCTAGTTGTAACATTATCTTGTTGGTTCATTACATTCTGTAATGTGATGTTAGGCTGGCAACTACCTGAATTTGTAAGTCTGCGGATTTAGGTCGCCTCGTTTGTAGGCTGCTGTATTTTAGAATTAAAGAGCTAATTTTTATTCCTTATGAAAATAAATATAAAAAATAATGTGTGCAACTGCTCAGCATGAGGTCATTGGTTCCATTTCTATTCCAGGAAATTCTTAGCCGCCGCCACGAAGTCTGGATTTGTGCCCAGTTGATGGCAATAGGCTCGCCCCCTATCACATGGGACTTAAAAAACATAAAGGATGTCGGTGTACTATTACGTACACCCCTGCCTAATTCGGGGATTATATAATATATATTATAATTATTATGTTCGAGGTCAAGAGCAGACTCATCTTGAAAAAAAAAATATAGTCATGATGTTTTATGTAATTAAAAGTTCATCTAATACCTGTCTCGTTGGTATAATGGTCGCAAGCGCAACTGCATAAGGTCTCAGCCATGTGTTGTCAACAAACGAATTAATTTATTTTTACTTCATGTAGACAGACTTAACGCCACAAGACATTCTCTACCAGTCAAAATCGAAGAAATGGAAATTAAAGATTTTTATAGAGAATATAATTTATTTTTATTTCTTCAAGATAACAAACAATTAATACTACCAACAAAAATCTTTTAAAACACTAATGTAATCATGCAACCAGTACCGTTACGATCCACATAAAACGAATGCAGTAAAAAAAAAGCGTTTAAGCAATCTTTAGCAAACAATGTCTTTCGAAATATTGTAACATATTAAACACTGTGTGGCAAACTGAACATAGGAATTACTGACATTATAGGGAATAATAATATCAAAATAGAAATGTTGTTTTTAAATTGTGTGAGTATCAAAGCAAATAATAATGTTGAAATCGACAAAATAACTTATTTTTATTTGAAAGTAATGTAGATGTCATTATTTTATGAAAATAAAATTAAAAACACAAAAGTAGCCTCACAAAATCATTTCATTACAACAAATGGAAATATTCCAAAAGAGGCTTATTTAAATAAGTGAAATTAAAATTAATCTATAGAACGATTAAAATAAAAGCTGGTCAAATCCTCGAAGACGCTTAATATAAAATAATAGAAAAACTTATAAATATTCACAGAGCGGAGTTAAACCTTTAGCCGGAGTGACGGATTCGTTTTTACTTATTCCACAGAAAATCTGCTTAAAATCCGTATTAAAAGAATCACTCGGAATTTATTTGTTAGGCGGTGCAAGAGACGGGAGGAACGCGGTTTTCGTGGCTTAATAGAGTACGAGAACCTTTGACGTCCGTGATACGAAATGAGGTTCCTTCTACTATGTATACTAGCGACCCGCCCCGGCTTCGCACGGGTGCAATGTTACATTTAAACCTTCCTCTTGAATCACTATCTATTAAAAAAAACCGCATCAAAATCTGTTGCGTAGTTTTAAAGATCTAAGAATACGTAGGGACAGATTGCGGGAAGCGACTATGTTTTATACTATGTAGTGATTAGACAAAGAGGTTAAACGTCAATATCTTTATTTTTAATACTTCAACTAATAATTGAATCAAGACTGTAGTTAAGCTGTAATTAAACAAAAATGTTAAATTGTTTACGATTCATAGTAAGAATTTACCATTTCATTTCTTCAAAACTTGACGAATTAGATTGGAGCATGAAATAGGGCACGACTCGTACACTGTTCCGATTGCTCACCAATTCTTTTTCCATACAAGAAGTCCCGATTCGTCATCATAAGAAAACAAATGAATTTTTATTTAATTTTGATGTACCCGATTCGTCATCAGTATGTACCTTTGTATTTATCATCATTTCGGTCTTATTTTCCTGTAGGTGCAATATTGATAGATTAATAAATCTGCATCATTTTACGATAAGCATTGTCTTACATTAAACTATATAAGGTCCCATTAAAATAGGTGGACAAATTTTAACACAGTGTTCAGTACGTCTAACCAATATTAACCAGGCAAAAAAAACACTGATTATAGTGATTTTATTTTGACCTAAAATAATAAATTGCCGGCGGCACTCGAGAATAAACACATCCATAAGGTCAAAATAAAATCACTTTAATCAGGGTTTTTTTTGCTTGGATATCTTTGGTTAGATGTACTGAACGCTGTGTTAAAATTTGTCCATCTATTTTAATGGGACCTTAAATAATAGTTGTATCGCGTATCGATTATTTATCGGCACATCAATACTATAAAGTCGTCGTTGATAACGAAGGCTTACCTATTCCTTTTCTCGATCGCGTCTCACTTGCGGCGCTCCATCGAGTTTTCTCCTTATCTCGTGGCAATGGTCGCGATTCAGAGTGGTTACCCTTTGGATGTTGTCGTAGCGAATGATTTTAAATGTAAAAATTATTCAAATACGCCTCGGATAAGACGCTCAGCGGTCGAATAGTTGACGTCTTCCAAAAACTGGATCGGGGATCGGCGTTTTTGAGTAATAAGCCTGTATTTTCTGGCTCAAATGTTTCGGCATAATTTTTAGCGTGACAAATTTTGAATTTTATCATTTCTGTTCTGTTCTGTTATGTATCTTGTTGGATTCGAGATAGGGAGATAGGAGAATTAGGGGTCTCCCTTTTATCGGGATGCTGGTAAATTAATATTTTAGATTGTAAACAATCATTGTTAGTATCAGATTATATTTTACCGCAAAGTTGTGTTTTATGCAGTCGTGTATTCCCGTTGGCCTCACCGACCGTGGCCTTGCTGGTGGGGCCATCGGAAATTTATTTTGCTAAATGATTATTACTGGAATGACCTTGGTATCCATAAAACTGCAGTAATGTGGACCTGACGACTCTGCTATTGTTATCTAATGGGCCTCACTGATCCACATGTACCATCGACTGAAAAATAAGAAGAAATTATCAATAAGGCGATGTAAGTTTTTAAACTGTCTGGTCACTAACATTATCGTTAACACAAAAAATGGGATATTTATCATATTTACTGTTGGTCTTGAGTTCCTGATATTTCGGCGTTGTTGCAAGCACCATAATCGCTGATGTAAATAGGTATCCTATTGTTGGTGTTAATGATAAGGTTAAAAAGGTGATTATTCTTACCGCTTGAAACAAGACTATAATATATCACTTATGCATTTTGTTTATAACATAACCACAAGAACCATAAAAGGAGGTGAACCTTTAGAATTCACTGGATAATATACAATCTACATAAATGACAGCTGAACAAATTTTAAACCACGCCACACCATGTAACAATAATGGTATTGTATTAGACCTCAGCGATTCCTCACGAAGCCTTCAATTAGCAAACTGACGAACAGTTAACACCCTTCTAGTGGAGTGCAGCTCTAGTATGGCGCAGCTAATTAATACGAGAACCAGAGTGCGTTGTTTAGTGTCTATGGTGCGGATTTTTTTTTAAGGATTTAACTTCATTTTTACAGCTAATGGTGCGGTTTTAAATGACACTTTAAATATGTAATATTTTGTTGGATTGTTTTTTATTTAATTTTTGAAGGGTAACTCGTATGATATTAAATCACAGGTGGCCTGAAATCGCACGACGGGGCCATGGCTGACCACTAAGCAGATGAGACGACAACTCTGAAGTCTTCCTTAGGAAGTGGATGATACCAAACTAGCTATAATAATGTAATCTATACTATAATATATATAAAGAGGTATAGTTTGTGAAGTTGTAGGGGGTAATCTCTGGATCTACTGAACCGATTTTGAAATTCTTTCACTTATAGGAAACTACATTATCCCCGAGTGCCATAGGCTATATTTACAACGTGCCCGTGGGATTATTTCTGACCAAAACGCGAGCGAAGCCAAAGGCAACAGCTAGTATATTATAAATATTTTTTTTTTCCGATGGGAAATCATCAAATAACCCCTCCCGCTCTGGGCTGAGCAAGAGGGAGTGTCAGAATTTTACTGACTAAAACCCATCCATGTTCCTTCCTTTGCCCTTTGTGTTCCAGGGCCGCAGTATCTCTTTCGAACTGTCCCGCAACCGTGGCAGGCATCGGTCCTTACGGACCCCTTCCTGTTTGCTGACTCTCTTTGAGGCGCGAGTGGAACACGAACGCGCCGTCGACACGGCCTGTCGTCATAAGACGGACGGACGGCGAGCTAGCCCATAGCTCACCGTCCACAGGCCCGCGTAGTTATTATATTGGAGATCACATAATACGACTGACACGGGTGCACGGCTCTAAGGGAAAAGGGCGTTTAAAAAGGCTGGAAACCTCGGTTACCTTATGGATCAAATTTGTGGTACCTTATTATTAAGGTACCACAAATTTGATCATCTGAAGACATAGTTTCTTAACTGATGACTACTGATAGTGTATGGAATATATCAGTCGTTTTACGTTCGAAACCACAGGGATTTGCCCGGTTAAGCAGTAGCCTCAGAGGCTGAACTGCGAGACGCCATCTTAAAAAAAAAAAAACATCATTCCCATGCCCGTTTCCCAATTTAGTCAGTGTCGGCGCAGTATGTCTTTTCCTTCTTCCATACTTCTCTATTATTCGTCATCTCAGTAGGCACCTCCTATCTAGCCATATCATCTTCACACAGTCCATCCTTGGCTTCTTTGATCTTCTCTACATTTATAGACATCCACATAGCTCATTACTTTCCTCGACACATTTTCCTAATTCTTCCACATCACATGTTCATCAAACCAAGACAGCCGATTACTTCACAACTTTTCAGTCACCGGCGCCATTTTCTAATTTAGGAATCTGAAAAAAAAGTAGTATTATGGTTTTGTGAATAATAGTTTTATTAGATACTTAATTCAAGGCTAAATTATCCATTTTCAAAGTGATAAACTTCTCTAAATCGTTTTTAATTTATTTATATAGTGTAAAAGTGAGTCAAGAAAAGCTGGTACTCAACGTAATACTTTTCTTTAGCAATGTTGCCACATTAAAAAACCTAAAAATAAAACAAAAACAACTCTTTACACTTAGGAAACGTCAAATCATCAAACATAACCTGTCATAGAACGGAAATTCCCGCCAAAATGACGGCCATCTTGTGAAACATTAGAGGCGCGACTTTTTGAAAAAATAACACTTTTTCGAGCGTAATCGAATCGTTAACCCTAAATTGGCATCTCGATAACAAATTCAATTTAAAACCGACGTTCAGTGCTCTCATCTTTGACAATTCTGTTGCCGATATACCAAAGGAAGGGGTTAAGATGGCTCCCGATAAACAAAAAAGGCGAAAAAAAAGTTAATTTAACTTCGAGCGAGGAAACGAAGTCGCGGCGAAGATTTTTTTTGGGATATTTTTTTTTTTTTTTTATGTTTTTCGGCGGTATGTTTTGGAAGGTTTTAGTGTGACAAAATACTATAAATCAGTAATTATGCTACAACATTTATATTTGATACGCTTACAAACCGATCTATGTGGTTTAATACCTAACCAAATAGATCGGTTATAGCTAACGGATCGCTTTTTAAGTCGTCTGTGCAGTTTAATCTTTCTTTATGGAATTAATAAAGTATTACAAACAGCGCGTTATCTAAAAGGAAATCAAAATGCAATGCATGCAAAAAAAAATACCAAATATACTCTCACAAAACAGTTTTTAAAATTTTATCAAACCCAACAAAAATACCATTGATGAACCAAAACTGGAACAAAATTGTAGTCCGTCTTAACTTAGCTCAAAAATATTTTCTAAAATGAAAAACAGCTCTATACAATTACCAATGATATTCAAAGACCAAAGAAAAAAGCAGGCCGGGAGACAATACAGCAGAAAACATTCTTCTAGACAACTCACCATTATAATTTACTCCTGATTGGGATCAAGTTGAAATTAAGAAAAAATAAAAGGGACAAAGGGGGTTGAAAGAACGTGATTGTCTTTTTTTTATCTGTAGGACTTGATTTAACAAACAACCCCTTTTTATTTTGATCTCTTTGTGTTGGATTGTTGATTAACGGGCGCAAATTGGGGTTCCAATAATGAATGTGTAATTATCGTCGCTGTCTCTGTTTTGTTTGACTAGATTGTATAATATTGTCCATTGTAGAGACTACATATAGTAACAATGCAAGCAAGGCAAAATGTAAGTAATGTACTGTAAGGGGCCCCGCGCAGAGAGTCGGGCTAGTCGTCACCGCCGCGCTGTAGCATAAACTTGTGTGCTATCGATATAATAAGAAACGTCACGGTACATAATTCTTGATCTTAAAATAGACTCTTTATTTGAACTTGGCATTTCATTCATATCCTGCTCCAACCCACTACCAAAGGGTTCCAACATCCATTGTAAGACTTAAAACGGTGAAGGAAGACGTCTTGGGGTAACCGGCATGTCTTAGAACCAAAATTTCGAAGACAAATGATATCTACTAACCCGCACTGGGCCCGCGTGGTCGATTATAGCACAGTCGAGGTGGTCTTCGTCCCATCAGTGGGACGAAGACTACCGAAGTGGGGATGTTATAGGTTGATTATGCCATTCTATGCGATTGTATTATTTTGATGTTTAGCATACTATAGTTCTTTAACAATAAAATGAGGTTTCAATGATTGTGTAAAACATTTATTTTCCACCAAACTCAGGTTAGCCAACTTATAGCTAGCGGTAAATAAGCTTTGAAAGGACACTGGTCATGCCTGTTTTAAATATTTTTAGGTTTAGCAACGCCTAAAGAAAGCAGGTCCATACACAACCATTCTTGTTGCAACATTATTTTAGTAGTAGGCAATTAATAAGTTTCCAAAAAGTGTTAAGTGAATTGTTCTGTTAGTCAATATTTTTAGAAATGACTTGCTAGGCAACCCACAAGGGTTTTCGATGTTCATCAGCAATCAATGTAATTTGCGCTTAGTCGCTGGTCTTCTTGTTCTTTGCGTGTCGATAGACTCAAATAATACCCGACCAGTAGGTTTATTGCCTCTGTCGTTGGTTTCGTTTAAATCCTGGAAGGTGCAGGTGGCTGGGCAAGAAACGAGATGGGGTATACCCTGCAGAGTCGCTGGTGAACTGTTGAAATGTCTTTTTTCGCATTGTCTCATCGTCATCGTCTTTTAGATGAAAACAGACATTAGTTTTAACATTCCTACTGTCAAGACACAGGTTTCCTCTTTGTAAAAAGGGTTAGATGTCACAAGTGTATAGTAATCTAAATAATAAAAAAACCATCGAGTTATAGTGTTTGTAAAGTCTGTTTCACTCATACAAAGAAGGCTCTATTTAACGATACACATTAAAGCGAAGCAATCAAAAGTCAACATATACACAACCGGTGATCGAACCTGCGACCCTCCCTAAGACTTATTTGTTCCCACTGTAATTCCGTGTTCGTAATGGCTAACGATACGATGGTTTTGAGTGGACGTGGTCTAGTTATAACTTATGCTGACGTAGATCACGCTAGGAATGGGTAGCAACTTAGTTTGGGTACCCTAATCAAATAGGCTGGCTTAGTTCTGAGCTGTGACCAAACAAGCGAAAGCCGAGCGAGCGAAACGAGCGGTGTCGTAGAAGCGGCTGGCATTTTGCGACACCCAAGTCGCAGTAGGGTACATTACAAAAAAAAATACTAGACTCTAGAAAATGAGACTTTCGGTTAGTAATTATAGGAAATCAAAATTAATTTTATTTCGGAATCTATTAATGCAGTTTTATAAAGACTGCCTCGTTGTTGTTGTGGTCGCAAGCGCCGCGATTACTGAGCATGAGGGTCTATTCCCAGCCAAGAATTTGTCAGGAGCAGTCACGGAGTTTAGATTTGTTCCCGGTTGTTGGCTATAAATAGGCTCGCCCCCTATAACATGGGACTTAAACATACCTGGCGAAATATGGGTGTACGCACGACGGCCAATTAAGTTGTACAAAACCAGTTTATACAGATCTCTTATTGTCTAAGAAATCTATACAAAGCGAGGCCAAGTAATACTGGAAATGTACAGCTTCATGTGCCGCCGTGTGTACCACTAGGTACACCTAGTCCTTTGGGGATTACTGGTTGAAGATGTTATAAAAGTACGTTGTCAATGCCATTCCAACGACATATGGAGATATTCTTATTCTTATTCTTATTCTTTATTGCACACAACATTACAAATATAAATACAAATTGCAATAATATAGCTTATGTACAAAGGCGAGCTTAACCCAGAAATGGGTTTTCTTACAGCAAACCTAATTTTGATTTTGAGATTTGCACAAGAGGATACACGGGAATGTGCACAATGTAAACATTACAAATTAATTAAACTTATAAACTAAACTACATACATACAGTATAATATACGTAATACATACAGTGTATATACATATATATAAAATCCTATATTTATAAACATACATACATACATATCGATCATGTTGACAGGAAATGTTCCTTTATTCTCTTCCTGAACACCTCCAACGAAGGGCTATCCCGCAAGGAGTGTGGAAGTGAATTCCAAAGGCGCACAGCACGAACAGTGAAAGATCCATCATACCGACTTGAGGAGTGGGGAGGGAAACGAAGGAGAAGAGATGATGATGAGCGACAAGGTTTACCTCTAGGAACGAGAAACTCAAAGCGTTCCCGAAGATACGAAGGAGCTTTAGAATTGTGAAGAATGGAAAAAAGAAAAGAGAGAATGTGACAATCTCGACGCTGCCGAATAGGTAGCCACTGCAGCTGCTTCCGAAATTCCGACACATGGTCGTACTTACGAAGCCCAAAAATGAAGCGGATACACAAATTCTGCAGACGTTCGAGCTTATTAAGAAGTTCCTCAGTCGCATCAAGAAAACAGACATCAGCATAGTCTAGAAGAGGTAGAAGGAGAGACTGAGCAAGAGTAATTTTAGTTTGAAATGGCAAGAACTTCTGAAGACGCTTAAGAGACTGATACGAACAAAACAACCTCCTGCTTACTTCAGCAATGTGACCATGCCAAGATAGGTTGCAGTCCAAGAATACACCTAAGTCCTTAACCTTCTTGGAGTAGGCTATAGCGATACCATCGTACAAAACAGGAGGGAGGGACTGATGATTTAATAAATTGATGAAGTATCTGCCACCAATCACGAGAGCTTGTGATTTTGTTGGATTAACTAATAGTCCAAAACTTTTAGCCCATTGTCTGATGTTTTGAAGATCATTATTGATGGCATCGATAGCTCCAGGAAGCTCTTCAAGTTTAAAATGGCGATAAAGCTGCAGGTCGTCTGCATAGAGATGATAATGTGACGTTAGTACCTTTGTGACCGCGTTAATGAAAACTGAGAAAAGAAGAGGAGAAAGGACGCCACCCTGAGGAACACCCGCAGAAAGATCGCACCAATGAGAGCAAGCCTCATTCAAGTGTACTGACTGCGAGCGACCCCGAAGATATGAATCAAACCAAGCAGTCACAGAAGGAGATATGTTTAGAGAGGAAAGGATACCTAAGAGTATGTCAAAGTCAACTGAATTAAACGCACTGCTAAAGTCCAATAAGACCAACACCGTAAGGAGTCGGTTTTCCATGGCCAATCGGATGTCGTCAGTAATTTTAAGAAGGGCAGAAACAGTGCTATGGCCAGGACGAAATCCAGACTGAAATGGACTAAGCAGGCTATTAGAAGAAAGGTAATGCGACAGTTGACTATAGACAATTGTTGTAGTTGTAGAGATATCGGTTTTGAATAGGAACCCTTCTTGAAAAACAAAACCAAATGAAAAGTAAAGCCATGTCCCCACTACGCCATCACCATAAGTCTAAGGGACAGTGTACACTGGCTAGTTTTCACATTAAACAGTTTCCACTCGGGCCGGCTAGTTGTCCGAACACGATTAAATTCGGTCGTGTCCGGCCCATTGGGTGCACAGGGACGGATTCAGTTTTATGTCTCGGAATTTGTGGTGTGTGACGTATTGAAGACACATAGTTGTACAAAGGTTTTTTTTCAACTAAGGAAATTAAACCAAGATGTATAATCTTTTTTTACGTTGAAATCATTGAAGTGACAAAATAACACATGCAACTGTGTTATCAATGTGGTAGGAAAATTCTTTCTTTGTTTTGCATGATTACGAACATACGTAGGCGTGAAGGGACGTCGAAAATCTGCGATTATCCTTCGTTCAGAAATACCGTAACTTCCAATCAAAGTGTATAGAAGTTTTCTATGTTTTCAATATTACAACGGTCAATTCAGCACGGACAGATTAAGCACCGGTTGATCCATTATTAGTCGGACTCAAGCCGGTCCGGTATAGCCATGACCGATCCTTAAAAGATATCTGACGTGGAACTCCTAAGACGCTTAATTTGCTTTGTGTGTAAAAACTAGTTGGTTTGTCGCAAACAATCCGCCCCCTGTAGGTCAGTTCATCAGAGGTCGGATATCGTAAAGATATCGACGCGACACTAAACCGAAAGGGTCACTCTCCGCCCTCCGGTTTACGAGAACGCTCTCGGACATGAACGTACACACTCCGGTACTGTTTGCAAGTTTATTTGGATTTAAAAGAGTGCCCATGGAGTTTCTTGCCCATTCTTCTCCATAGAGACACGCTTTGGAGTGGGCAACTAAAGCCCTTCTACAGTTATTATGCCTTGTACCTGTAGCATCATATTTTAGTTTTTGACAATTTCCAAGTTTGAGCTTGAAGTTCAGTGTTGTAAGATTAAAAATGTTAAAAGAAAATCGTTAGATTAGGTAGTCAATTTATTATACTATTTAAATCATTTATACTAGCAATAAAAACATGGCACGTAAGTATATTTTTAACCGACTTCCTTCAAAAAGGAGGAGGTTCTCAATTCGGTTGTATATATATATATATTTTTATGTTTGTTACGTCAGAACTCCGTCATTTGTAAACCCATTTGAAAAATTCTTTTTACATCTGAAAGGATATGCTTTCCGATTGGTCCCATAGAAATTTCATCAAAATCAGTTAAGGAATTTGGTTGTTTTCCTCACGTTAATTGTCACATCACGCGACGTCGCGTGATACTTGCTAGTTAAATTTGACACACTTCCCGATTTCTGATTGAGCTGAAGTTTTGCACGCATGTGTATATCGCGAGACAATGCAATATTATGATGAAATGGAGCTGATCTGATGATGGACCTGGAAGGTGGCCATACGACCTACTGTAATAAAATGACGCAATGCCGTCGAGTTTTGGTCTCGTTTGATTTGTCTTGACAAGTACTGTACTTCTAAATGGTAACCAGGGTCTGATGATGGAGCTGGAAGGTGGCCATAGGAACTCTATTAAAACGACATAACCCCATCGAGTTTGGGCTCGTATGATTCGTCTTGACGAGTACTTTGGTCCTAAATGGTATCCAGTGTCTGATGATGGAGCTGGATGGTGGCCATAGGAACACCGTTATAAAACGACAAAACCTCATCGAGTTTGGGGTCGTATGATTCGTCTTGACGAGTAATTAATTAATTCATGACAAGAAATTGTGTAGTATACTACAACTAAAAAGGGTAAAATAAAAAAAACTTTCTGCGAAAGCAAAACCGACTTCTAAAAAAACACTAAAAACCGTCTAAAATAACTTTACTCTCGGAAGTTGGTGGCAAAAAAGATACAAACAAAGACACCGACTTCCGAAAGTAAAGTTATTTTAGACTTTTTTAGTATTTTTTTAGAAGTCGGTTTTGTTTTTTTTTCTTAAAAGCCATGAACCTCATATTTGTTACTTGCACAAAAACACCATATTGCTTCAAATCAAATCGTTCGGTTATCTGTTTCGTCTAAAGCAATAAGTTCTTTTTTATCGTAGCGTTTCGTTTTATCGTATTTGAGTATTTCAAATTAATTAAAAAAGAAACGAATATATTGCATCACAATAAAAGGCGGCACTAAGTTGAAAACTAAGTAAAATATAATCGAAAATAATAAGTTTGAAAAAGACATCAGATTTTTATTTATTTTTAAACTTATGCATTTCAAAATATCGGTGTAAACTCTGTTTGGTTTCATTTATCTCCTAATAGAACTAAAAACCGTAACAAAACGTTCATTTTCTCCCGTCCTCATGTACTACACTAAAGCTGTACTAGCACTCGACCAGTGTAAACTACAGCAGTAATGGTACAGTACGAATCGAGCTCCCACGATCGAGCGAGCCTCAGCCCTAACAAATAACCATTAAGTGTGCCCCTAAGTACTAACGCAACAATATAACTTAAGAAGGGATGAAATCTTAAGGGTATGTACGACTGTCCGAGTATGGTCTACAAATATTTGAACAATGACTGTTGAGGTAATTTAAAATGATGGACTATTATGATTTTAATTTTTTTTTGTTACTTTGAAACTGATTAAACACAAATCAGTTTCATTCAGAAGTCCCGTAACTATTTTTTTTTCATAACTACTCGCAATCTAACTTCAGCGATAGTCAGTGTTGACAAATTGAGATTAGGACTCGTGAGAACTTAAATTATTATTACGAATCTTACAAACGCGGGTATTAGGTAGATACGAACTTAAAATAACTAATCATTATCATAAGATTATCAATATTAAATTGATTTTTTAGATTCATGTGCGTATTGTATAATTATCACTTGCTTCGGTGAAGGTAAACATCGTGAGGAAAACAGCATGCTTGAGACGATATTTCTCAACGGCATATAAAACCAAGTCAGAGGCCCATGGGCGGCATAAGAACTCTGACACCAGGGGCCTTAGTCTGCTATTGCAATAGTGTCAGAATGGTCTATCATTGATTTAATAAGGCCCCGCGAAGACGAATTACCCTTTGTACGCACGTCAAACGAGTTTCGAACGCGCTTCAATACGCCGTGGGCTAGGGGCCTTATTAAATCAATGATAGACCATTCTGACACTATTGCAACAGCAGACTAAGGCCCCTGGTTAAGTATTAACCACACGTTATAGAAATAAAAAAAGCCTAACATTTATATTAATTTCCGCGTATTTTTTCGTTGTCGATATTAACCTTTCGTATGCCGAGTCTAAAGACACAATTAAAAACCTATTGTGTCTCGCGTGGATCCACGTTCCATCCACACGAAGGGTTAAAAGACTACACTAAATATTAGATCAATTAAACATTTCGAAAGACAACAATTTAGACACAGTCTACGAGTACAGAATAAAGAGAACAGAATTAGCAGTTGCAAAAAGTGGTTTTCTATGAAAAAACAAAGAACATAGTATTTTTTTTCTATCTGCCTGTCAACCTCAAAACCCACCCAGAACATCAAACCTAAACCCAACCCTATCAATACCGCATCTTCAATAAGAAACTTGTAACCCACAAAATGCGGTACCTAATGAAAACATAAATAATTGAGCTCCGTTAATACACTAATAATGGCTTATAACAATAATTAGTTTGGCGATTTGGGTCCCGATCCCTCGGGGGTCAAGTGGACCGATTGTCCTTTGAAGGGTTGATTAAGATGACCGGTAGGGTCGGTTCGATTATAGATTAAAATGGAGATACGACAGTGCTTCGATCTTGAGCGAGTTTTCTAGAAAAAAAAAAAAATTGTTTGGGCTTGCCATCATGATTGTATGAGTTTCAAAATGACTAGGTGAATGAGTAAAAAAAAATACAAAAGTGAGGTAGTTTATAAATACAATTAAAATAGGCAGAATCTCACTACCAATCCTTTGTTCTTAGTACCCACCTGAAGTATGGATTTCTGCCCGGAAAATGGCAATAGGGTTGCTCCTTGAGGCATAGGACACAAATATAACATCTTATTTAAGTAACACATAACTCAATTGTGTGTTTATTCGGAAACCTAGATTTTTCAGAAGATGCTTTTAACAATTACATATCTTTGTTACTGTAAGGGTCAATTTTTAAGGTGATATTTTAATAATGTTGATACGTTTGTGTTATTCTTATTTCAGCCAGTCATCTGCCTAGCATATTCCCAACTATGATGGGGTCAGCTTCCAGTCTTACCGGATGCAGCTGAATACCAGAATTTTACATGGAGCGGCTGCCTATGTGACCTCCACAACCCAGTTGGTACTGGGTAATACGATACCCATTGCTAAGAATAGTTGTCAGACTTTCGGACCACTGACTACCTGTAACGACTGTCAAAGATCTATAAATGACAACCGAGACCAACATCGGCTTAACGTGACGTATGTCCCATCCACGTACCAACCTAAGCAAGCGTGACTTAACATGAACCAGTGTTATCTCAAAAAAATCCTATATATTGAGTTAATCTGCATCAATTCAATTATATTATTCTTGCATCTACTAAAAAAATATTTTCTTTTTCAACGTCGTCGCGTATCCACATCTACATCCTGATCTTTGACACCCAGTAATGACCAGAGCAAGTAAGGGGTGGGACACAAGTTTAATGCGGGCCCTACCTGTCTCCGGGATTAACGCAACTCCGCTGTTTGTTCTGAAAGGGGTTTTTATAAAAGTGCTAATTACTCTTTGAACCTTTGATGTGTCCGTTTTAGGTTCTCAAGTGTAGACATAGACATGCTTTATAGGTATTTTTTTGTGAATTCAATAGTGGTATTTCCTAATCGAAAGTATATTGATAGACAAGGTTTTAGCTACATTTTAATTTGTTTTTTTTTTTTACAGAAAATTGAAATGTTCTTTCTTGTACATAACTATTATAAAGAGGTAAAATTTGTTTAATCTCTGGATCTACTGAACCGATTTTGAAAATTCTTTCACTAATAGGAAGCTACATTATTCCGTAGTGCCATATGCATACATTTATAACGTACCCATGGGATAATTTCCGACAAAAACGCGAGCGAAGCCGCGGGCAACAGCTAGTACTGAATAAATACCTGATTGACTTCTTTATTGATCCATTGGGTGGGTCGTTACGTTTAAATTACCCATTGATAAGCGATCCATACTGTTTTATGAGGCTGTTAAAAGGCTTTTTCATGTGTACACCGATTTCTCAGTATTTACTGGTTCGATTTTCGTGATCTTTATTCATTTGATAGAGAAAGTTTCTGCAGTGGACCTATATAAAAATGTTTTTACTTTACTTGGGTAGTTCATTGGTTATCTTATATAATACGTACTTTTTCTTACTACGACGACTACTACGTACTTCGTCTATATTGATGACATGAAGATATCCTCTAAACTTCTCGTTAAAAAGTACAATTTATATATTACTACAAATGTGTACGATATTTCAATAATTTTTGTTTTGAAAAAATGATTTTAAATACAGCCCACCATATTACCAATATTCACACCCCAGATCAAAAATCTTAAACAAAGATATGAACTCAAACCGGCCCTCTTTCGTGCCAAAAGCACGCGAGATACGAAAATCAAAAACAATTAGGAGTTTTCATTAAAAAATGAGCACAATAGTCATACAACAATAGTCCAGAGAGTGAATTAGACAAACTGATTATATGTTCGTCTTTTTTCTTTATCTTCATTTCGCTTAAAGGATAAAAATAATTACAAGATGAAAGATATTTCCTAGCAGGAGTTTTTTTCTCGCTTTTTTCGCTTTTTCTTTGGCCCGAGACGCGATCTGTCGCCGTCTCATTGTGTTATCCATTGGCTGGGCGTTCGAATAACGTGGATAAGTAAGAAAAAAAACATCAAAATTACTTTTTAATAACAAGCTTCTGTGGTCTTTGAAACTATTGCACAGTTCCTAAGTGCGTTGCCGTTCCTGCCTGCATCATCAGGTCATTTCTTCCAGATAATTTTATTGTTAAGTTTCATGACGTCGGAACAAATATATGTAGGTAGATATAATGGTGTATTCCCGTTGACCCCACCGCCCGTGGCCCCATTGGTGGGGTCAGCGGGAATTGGGTACCCGACGAGAAAATTGTCTGAAATAAGTTTTAGAAAAAAGTTATCTAGTTTAAGCTCTATCGATATAAGGAAATCGATTAAATTGAAAAGCAAGAATTTGGAAACATCTTATTATGTACAGTCAGACTCATCATCTGTCTAGCTTTTCTCAATTATGGTGGACTCGGCCTCCGGCTAGACCGGATACAGCTGAATATTACATGGAGCGAATGCCTATTTGATTTCCATAACCCAATTAGTACTGGGTATTACGATACCCCTTGATAAGACTGTTTATCAGACATTCGAGTCACTGAACTACTGTCAAAGATCTACAAAACGACAACCGGGACCAAAGGCATGGAGGAAAGTCGTCCCCATCAAGTCACCCATCCACAAACCAACCTTGGGGAGCAAGTTAAGGCAAACTCGTAAATACATATTTTAATTCCAAGATTACTAGTTTTAAGCCTTATCCACAAAATATCATCGGCATGTTTTAATTCAATTCTTAGTCCATAGTAATTAACCCTTTTGAGACAATTCTTTGCTAAGGGACAATAATAATAAGCTGACAAATGAACATTAATGCTGAGGGCATACTTTTACGTGACGCGCTTGTCTTAGAGAAACGGGGTCAGCAGAACTGTTAATTCATCATTAATATGCTCTACTTTAGATTTCGTACAAAATCCAGATATTGATAAACTTAGTCTTGATGTTGAGTTTTTATAACCTGTTTTGTCCCATCGCTGGGCAAAGGACTCCCCCATTGCTTTCCAAGTTTCTTTGTCTTTTGATTTGGACTTCAGCTATGAGAGAAACAAAATACATTTATTTGGGACATGCTACAAGTGCACTAAATTTAGAACAAAAATAAATTGTAAGAAAAAAAATCTTAATCGTAAACAAAAAACGTAGCACTGTGTATCTCACGGCTGCATCAAATAGACCCAGTTCAGCAATATACCGGGCAAATCGTGCCTGACGCTGGTTTTCAACTGAATCCGGATAAACATATGCACCTCTAACCCGCGAAATACAAGCCTGTTTTTATGCCAATATTTAGAGAATACTATTAGTAATGATAATTATCAATTAAACAACACATTTTAAAATAAAATCAAGTATTCTGTAAATATCTGTATATGTATCTCTAACTCAATATTATTTAATACCTTTCAAAAACTTTACGTTCATCAGAAACCAAACAATCTGCTCTAAAACAGAAATCGCGACTTCAGCAAAGAACCATTATCATAATATAGAGCCTTCGTATAAAAAAGTCACGTCATCCCGCCCGCCCAACGGCGACCGGAAGCGGGCGTTAGGCGGTTATTGGTTATCGATTGGTTTCCGATCAGCCAACCGGAGCGCAGTACCGGCACGCCCGTATATACACGCCTTTATGGGACATGTGGGAGGGTAAGAAAGAAGAATGATATTTATTGAAAAAAGATGACGTGCAAAATGTGGTATACAGGGTGTACACGGACCCGTCACGAAACCGTCAACCAAGCATCCTGTACATCAACTCTACGCAAAAATCATGGCTGGGAAACGACTTTTTTTTTTGTATGTATCGCACTCAAAACATTGTGCTAATGGATGCATCGAATAATTTGAGGTCATAGAGATATTTAAAGTAAAATTTATCATTAAAAACATGAAAAAAATAATTAAAAAAAAACCTTGTGAAAACGTAAGAACTTTAACCCCCAATATCTCCGTAACTAGAAGGTTCCCAGGTATGATCTAGAACAAAAAAAATGACGGGGAGAACAAGTGCCTTTCAGCTTCCTGAGGGTATTTTTACAACCATTGGAGGATACTATCATGTTTGGGGTTCAAAAGGGATTAGACTCGGAATTTCATCTCAGCGATCGTTAGCTAAGATATCACAAAGTTTTTGTTGAAAATACAATAAAAATAATTGACGGGTGAAACTGTAAATTTTTCAAATCGGTTCATAAACGACGGAGTTATGAGGTAACAAACATAAAAAAAAATACAACTGAAATGAGAACCTCCTCCTTTTTTTGAAGTCGGTTAAAAAAGCCACAAAGTTATAGAAACGTACCTACTGCCATTTAGACTAATATTATAAAGAGGCAAAGTTTGTGAGTTTGTGAGGTTGTAGGGGGTTATTTATCACTGGATCTACTGAACCGATTTTGAATTTTTTTTCACTAGGAAAAAGCTACATTATCCCCGAATGCCATAGGTTATATTTATGACGTGCCCATGGGATGATTTTTGACCAAAACGCGAGCGAAGCCACGTGCAACAGCTAGTGTGTTAAAATCACAAAGATGTTCAACGCAAACTCAAAGCATTTATTTCAATTAGACCATTACAGACACATTTGAATGTAAAAATAATCAAAGAAAGCGAAGCTACAGTCCTAGTCACAAGGCATAATAACTTGTGAAAGTACTGTAGTTACCCATTCCATAGCGTAGATCTCCATAGAGAGGAATGGGTAAGAAACTCCGTCTAGATCAAAATAATGTTACAAAATTTTGGTTACATCATTCATGTTGAGATTATGCATATATTACGTCAGAATGATTAGTTATTTACACGACATACTGTAAAGCTGCGAATCTGAAACTTACAATTCGTCTGAACCAACTTTCGTAACGTACAGTCCATAAACATCTGAAGACGTCTCTCATCCTCGATACGTATCTTCGGTCCGATCAGACCGGACATGCGCGCATCGGCGTTTTTTTTTCAATAGGGCGTGGCCTTCGATACTTCGATATAGCTATCGATACACCACGCCCTGTCGTCCTGTCGATACTGTAATGTGTATTCACGCCCAATCAACGGTAGCCTTAACGTTGATGTGCTATAATGTGGATAGCGGTCAATGCCCTCGTGTAAAATAGAAAGTCAAACAGTACATAATATGATATAAAGGAATCAAAACGAAGAATGGACTCAGATTGAAAAATTTTGGAAACTTCGATACGATTCAGGGTATATTTCTCTGTAGCAGCCATGGAGTCTGGACTTGTGATCGGTTGATGTCAATAGGGTAGCCCCTTATTACATGGAACGTAAACATAACTGGCAAAATGTGGCTGAACTTGTTAGGTACACCTCTAACCCAGCCCTTCGGTGATTACAAGGGGTGAGGTTTTGATTCATTTTTTTATTACACTCTGAAGGGGAACCATTGTCCACTATCGCCGCCTGATTACAGCTCAAATTATTTAGTCAATAGTTTGATAGATTTTGAAATGTTATGTAATAGGTCCTATTACATAAATATAACATAACATCACGCATGCAATCCCCGAAGGATTAGGCAGAGTCGTACCTTATAGTACACCCACATTTCGCCAGTTATAATCAAAGCCCTTGTAACAGGAGGCGAGCCAATCGCCATCAACTGGGCACAAATCCAGACTCCGTAGCTGCTACTAAACAATTCCAGATGAAAAACTCAATAACACTTTGCTCGACCTGGGAATCGAACCAAGGACCTCATGCTCAGCAGTCGCGCTTGCGACCACTAGACTAACGAGCCAGTCACATTACGGTTCAATCTTAGGTGGCATTAGCAAATGATTTACCAGATTTTTATTTTTCTTATACTCCTATCTAGCGTATATTATCTACAGAGCAAAGACCTTTCGATTTGTAAGTTAATTTAAATTGACTCCGGAGTCACGTTGAAATCAAAGAAAACCTATTCAGGTGAAGGTTCATAGATGACTCTGCCCTGGAGGGTAATGTGGTCTCGTTCCACAAACGATGGGACACTTTATATCGGATTCTTCCTGACCTATATTCCGCATATGGCAGGAACTGCAGGGCTATTGAGTATCGCTGTTGATAGTTCATAGTGATCATCAACTTATGTATAAATGATATTTCTTGTAGGTTTCAACTGACGCTACCCGTGCAGAACTGTCATTGTATATCAAAACTCCCTTAGTGATGGTCACTATGAACTGTCAACAGAGATACGCAATGCCCTGCTGGTGGACGCTACTTCTTCTTCTTTATCGTGTGGTTAGTGCCTAACCTGGTGTCACAGTTTTTATGCTGTCAATGAGCCTCTGACGTGGCTTTACATGCCATCGAGAAATATCTCTTAGGCATACTGGTTTCCTCATGATGTTGTCCTTCACCGAAGCTAATGACAATTATACAATACGCACTTGAATCCGAAAAATCAGACTTAACAATCCGGCGGTCACACCACTTTTAGGCTGTCACTGCTTATAGACGCTACTGAAGGTAAAATCGTCATTAAATTTTGGGCAGATTCAATTTAGATTGCCATCGACACGTTAAGATTTTGAAGTGGCAAGCTGTGGAAGCTTGACGTAAGTAAACATAGAACAGACAACACCACGGGGTGTAAGCAAACTATGAGCGTTGGAACCGATACGCCCAGTGCGCAGACTCGAACCGATACTCGAAACCGATACGTGAGTGGGCGGGGCGTGCGGTGAACATACCTACTCGATATATCGGAATCCGAGAGCTACTTTACGATCTATTACTTGGAAAGGTTTTCCTATTGGTTGTCAAAATAAATTCATTGGAAACTACATATAATGGAAGGTTTAAATAGTTGTTTAATTTTATTTGAATTGGATGCAGTTTCTTTTGGTTTATGGGTTGATTTCGAGTTACAGCGTGATGATTAATAACTACACTGGAATATTGGTATGTTCTTGGCTTGTAAATACAGGGTCCATTCATATACAATTTAAATGACAGTTTTAAAACAGGGCAAGTCAAGGTGACAGTTAACGTTGACAGCGTACACTCTTGGTACAAAACCGCAGGATTTTACATAGTTTAAGGCTGATACGAGTATTAACCTGAGGGCTTGTGGAAATGAAAGTGAAACACAAAAACAGTTTCAAATTGATTCGTATTTTTTACACGACCGACTTTCAATAAGGTTGACATTAAACTTTTTTGTAACTGTGATCCGATTTTTGACTTACTTTCGTCGTTATATCATTTTAAAATCACACATAACATCATACAATGTCACTTTGTCTTCAGACCACTGCTTGTGTAGTAAACTCCAATATTAACTGAATTTCTTCTTCATGATTGTAACATCTGGGTCATTTTTAATATTCTCAACTAATAACGTGACATTTTTGCAAAAATATCAAAATTGTCCGGTTTTCAGTACAGGCGTTTTTTATTTGACAGAAAACTATTATAGGAACTTAATAACTTGATAAGACCGCCCATAATATCACCTGTTTTTTTTTCTAATTGGAATATTACTTGTCTGGTGTACACACGGCTACACGTCAAGCTATACATTTCCAGTTTATGCTGATCTCGCAATGTATAGGATTTTCGTACAATGCGAGGTCAGCTTATACTGGAAATGTATAGCTTGATGTGTAGCCGTGTGTACATAATAAATAATATTCTATTCTATTCTAAACCTACAAAATTGTCGGATTGTCACCTGTTAGTTTTACTACAGGGCTAATTAATAAAACTATAAAATGAGACAACATGATCCGGGTGATTTATTACAATAATTACAATCTTATTAGTATTAATTACAACCAACCCACTTCACTAACCATCCGAATTATAACCTTTTAATTTAACCACTCGCACACGGTATAAAACAAAGTTATTAATATAAATAACAAAGAGTCGTCGTGGCGGCTTAAAACGAAAATGTTGTACTATGAAATGAGTAAGGAAGTGATATTTATGGGCTTGTCTCATTACGTAATGAGGGAGCTATGGGATGCAGGTCTTAAAGGGGTGAAAAATACACACGTTAGTACTGGAGCAGGGATTTAATAATGGGTGTAAAAATACCCTTAACGAAGCCGAAAGGCATTTGTTCTCTCCGTCATTGCGATCCTTTTATTTTTGTTCTAGACCATACCTGGGAACTTTTAGTTACAAAGATATTGAGGGTCAAAGTTCCAGTTTTTTTAAATACAATTTTAATGTCTGTATATGTTTACTTTAAATACCTCAATGAGCCTCGTACCCCATCAGCATGTTTTGAGTGCGTTACATTGAGTCCTACCGTAAAACGTAATATTTCACCCTAAAAAAATACGATGTTTCCCAGCAATGATTTTTGCGTAAAGTTACTTAGTTTGATGTACAGAATGCTTGGTTGACGGCTTCGTGAAGGGTGTGTTTACACCCTGTATGACATTTATAACCCCTTTTTAATAAAATCGAAGTTGTACCAAAGTTAAATCTTGAAAAACGTATGGTTAAACGAGTCTTAGTTTTAACTTGATCAAATGATCAAGTATTCGACTTTCGTTTTATGAAACCAATTATTTTCCAAGATCCGGTTTGCCATAATTATTTCGATTTACCTAAAATAAAATAATTTGTATCCTAAAGTTCTACAACCACCAGCATCATCGTCATTCTCTTGCCCTTATCCCGATTTATTTAGGGTCGGCGCAGCATGTCTTCTTCTTCCATACTTCTCTATTACTCGTCATCTCAGCAGACACCTTTCTAGCCATATCATCCTTGACACAGTCCATCCATCGTTTTTTTGGTCTTCCTCTAATCTCATACCCATCCAGATTCAACTTTAAACTTTCTTCGCGATTATTGATCAGGTGATTTCGTAGCACGATGCCTAGTATGACTTACGTTTTATAAAACAGTCTATTTTCCAAGATCTGATTTGCCATACTTGGACTTACCCTGTTTTAAAATATTTTTAATATATAATTAAATAAAACCCAATTACATTCTTAGAAACCCATCTTTGTTAAAACTTCGATTGTTAAATTAGAAACCAATGTTTAGTCATTCAATGAATTAACATTAATAATTATTGGTCCCATCTCGGGTTTGCAAATTTTTATAAATTTTAAACATATTGTCAATATCATAAAGACGACCATAGATTTTGTAGCAGCTTGTTTATTATAAGCTAAACTCATATTCTTGCGTAGTGCGTAGCACCGTAGCTCGTAGCCGCGTAGCACTTGCTTCGGCTACGAGTCTACGGTGGTTACTACACATTTTTATAATTCTTTTACTAAATTAGTGGTATGGTGAGTAACAAAATTAGTATTGCCTTCATCAATTATATCAAACAAGTACGTTACCTGATTAATATTGTTGAGACATGATTATGTGAATGAAATTAATTTGAGAATTTGCAAATTAAAAAGCCGAAATGAACAAATGTGTTGTTTGATAATATACAATCATATTATTTGGAACTGAATTGTGCGAAACTTTCACAAGAACACGTTTTTGATTCTACTACTCGACACTAGATGGCGTTACGCGTCGCGCAAAATTCTGTTGTACTTAATTATAATTTTGCTGAACGATTCGAACTAAAAAAGACATTATAAAACTGGAAATTAGAAGCTTTTAACAATTAATTATTTGTTTTCGGACTTCGGTACCTTTTGCAGTGACTTGAATATAACTATTGAAATGTAGGAGTAGATTACAGGTAGGGAGACCACTACAATAAAGAGTTGATATTGAGTAATTTAATTTTAAAACTGATTTGTAAGATACCTATATAAATAAATATCTTACAAATCAGTGCATTACATTTTTACATTATTATTCCGTTTATAAATTTTTTTATTTATCTTTTCTATTTTTACATATTTCTTTGAAAATACTATAAAATACATTTATCAAAATATAAAAAATAGTAGTTCGCCGCGCCGGTGAAGGGAGCAGGGTTCACGTTACTGGTGGTTAGGGCTCCGGAGACAGGAACCTCCTCACAATACATTGTTATCATTATCATCAATCAAAAAACTCATTTAATGTTGCTACATGTGTTTTTTATGGTATTGGATGACAAATAAGAACTTCAAGACTTATTTATGATAAGTGGTCTGATCCGCTCCCGCGGCATACAAGAGGCATCGCACAGATGTGTAATCAATGTGTCATTCCAGTTCATCCAAGTGTTAAATCTGAAATGTCTTATGTTGTACATCAATTCTTGTGTATTGAACGCACTTATTCGTAGCTATCATCTGCCTAGCCTTTTCCCAACTATGTTAGGGTCGGCTTCCAGTCTAACCGAGTGCAGCTGAATACCAGTATTTTACATGAAGCGACTGCGTATCTGACCCCCACCACCCAGTTAGTACTGGGCAATTCGATACCCCTTGGTAAGACTGGTTATCAGACTTTCGGGCCACTGACTACCTGTAACGGCTGCCAAAGATCTACAAATGACAGCCCGGACCAACGGCTTAACGTAATTTCTGAGGCACATAGGAAACTCGGTATGAATTAATGAATGATATATTTTATGCGCAAGAATATAGGTAGCTAACATAAGTTCTTAAGATCTATGGGTTTCACCAAATTCGGCATTTCAGCCGTACAAATAATTAGATTATGGTATGTAATGAATGGTCACCCATCCACGGACCAACCTTGGCAAGCGATGCTTAACCTTGAAGATCGAAGCGTGTGGCTGTTATTATTTAGCTACAAGCTCCTCCGTATTCGTTCTTACACAAATATAAAATAAATTAATTGTTTGTACGTAAGTCGTACGCTGAAAGTGCGTAGACGTCCACAAT
Source organism: Eugnorisma glareosa (assembly GCA_947578425.1). Taxonomy (NCBI): domain Eukaryota; kingdom Metazoa; phylum Arthropoda; class Insecta; order Lepidoptera; family Noctuidae; genus Eugnorisma; species Eugnorisma glareosa. Next base: position 2,118,329 of record OX387974.1, on the reverse strand, counting down.
TATTTATGTGCGCTCTGTGTCGGTGTGAACGAGTGATATATACCTTGCGAAGACGTATTTATTGCCCAAATTGTAGGAGCACCAGTTGTAGAGAATGGTTCCGTACGAGAATTCAGAAGATATTCTTTTCTTTGTAATCGTAAGCTATACTTGCCGAGATCGATCCGTGGATGCCGATCATGCATTATGTAAACCCCTCCGTGCCTCGAAAACCACGTTAAGGTCCTGGCAGTCGATCTGTAGTTCTTTGACTGACCTTACGGGTAGTCAGGAACGAGAATCTCTGAACATCACTACGTTCCACTCGGTGGAGGTCAGATAGGTAGTCGCTCCACGTATACTATGATACTGGTATTCAGCTGAACCAGGATGGAAACCAACCCCATCATAGTTGGGAAAATGGCTAGGCAGAAGCTGACTTTAATTTGAATTGACATCACTCTTTTTGTTGTAAAAAAAAGTGTTCGCCAGAAACAATTAATTAGCTTGTTTTGAACGTCATATAAAGCATCCTATTTTTTATCATCTACATATGTTTCTGAGTTCCATGTCCGAATGTTTTACCATTTACTCACAAAATCTTTTTAGAATTAATAGCTAACTATTAAAATAAACTTTAACTCCTAAAAGCAGATTGCAAGCATGATGAACTGGATCAAAATGTCTAAACGTTCAAAAACTTACAGTGTTAATCGTCGTCATCCACAGCCCGACTTCACCCACTGCTGGGTATATAAAGCCTCTCTTTGCTTGTGCCAAGCTCCACGTGCCTGTGCCAGCCTCATCCAGGATATTCCCGCGATGGCAACAATGTCGTCTGCCCATCTCGGCGCCGGACGACCAACACTTCTCTTTCCAGTCCTTGGATGCCACTCGATCACAGCTTCACTTCACCTGCAATTAGCGTGCTAGGTGTCTTGCCCAACTCCATTTGAGCTCCCTAAAGCCATTTCCAATATCGAAGATCGCAGTGTTAATACTCCGTAGCAATTATGAAACTGGCAGTTAGCTGACAGCAGCGGTTTACATGTCCTGATCACGTTCGTTTGCCCTCAGTGTGAAGGGTTTCCCCACAAGTTCTAAGTAACCCTAATAATAAAGAAACAAAAAAGCATCCATAAAGATGTCAAGATACAGGGTGAGACAAGTTGATGCATGTGTGGGACATTCATTATTTTTTGCGGCTTCCCTCTAATTTCTAAAGTAAGAGGAGGAAAATTCTGAAAAAAATAAAGGATTATAGAAAGTAAAAAAAAACTTTCAACCAAAATTGGTTTGAATAAGATTAAGGTGTTTATTTTTTGAGATATGAAAAAGTCCCTTTTTCATCAAACTGCAGCAACAACTTTGTTTTTCATTAACATGCTATGAAAAACAAATTTAGTTATGTTGTTGAATGTAAAACAATACAACACATGAATGAGCCTTCAAAATATTTTTTATTATATTTTTTGGTGCTACGGAACCCTGTGTGCGTGTGAGTACCACTCACACTTGGCCGGTACACTTTTTTAATTTCGTATACCATGGAAATGATTTTATTACTAAAAACGTAGAGGCAAAAACCAGTAAGTAACAATTTGCATGACAGTTAAATAATGTAATGTCCATTACACGTTAGAATGCGAAGTAATTTGAGTTTAATTGTGCTCTCATAAGTTAACTATGTACAAATTGTACAATTATCACGATTCTTTAAAACGAGTATACACTAGGGGGACTTTAATTAAAATGATTAGGTTCGTAGTTACTGCTGGATGTAGATTCTTGTCACAGGTAATGCTGCTTTATTTAACACTTTTAGATTGCTTGCTCTTTTCCTAAAGATACATAGAAGAAAAAAAGAAACAGATGGTTAAATCAACAGTAAAACGAAATTATATTAAAAAACACCGGCCAAATGTGAATCAGATTCGTGCACGAAGGTTTCAGTACCACGTTCTAAAAAAAAACACGTTTGTTGTATGTCTGTTTTTAGTATTTTTTGTTAACGCGGCAGCGTCTACATCATCTGTGAAAATTTCAACTGTCTAGCTATCACGGTTCATGAGATACTGCTTGGTGACAGACAGCCAGACAGACGGACGGACAGTGGAGTCTTAGTAAAAGGGGTTCCGTTTTTACCGCTTGGTTACAGAACCCTAAAAAGTAAACATGTAAAAAAAAAAACAAACAAACGAAACTGGTCTTGTATGAGTCTAAAAGGCCTTATCTCAGCATGGTGCTGTAACATTAAAAAAAATGTCACAGCGCTGGTATTCTGATAGGGCCAAAAGTAATATAAGTACTTGAATAGTTTCTAACCTAACATAACATCAAGCCTTGTAATCCCGAAGGGTTAGACAGAGGTGTACCTAATAGTGGTGCACATTTCGCCAGTTGTGTTTAAGTCACATGTTATAGGAGGCGAGCTTATTGCCATCAACTGGGTGTAATTCCAGACTCCGTGGCTGCTGCTGAAAAAATCCTGATAAAAACCGAATAAAACTTTGCTGGACCTTGGAATCGAACCCAGGACCTCATACTAAATATAATACTAGATCAACGACGCAGTGAAATTATTAATAAACATTATTATTTGGTGGGTACTACATACATGTAAGGCATGATACGGTGTAGAAAAATACAGAATTTTAAAGAGCATCTATGCCTTTCCTATATGACCATATGTATCGTAGTGGGACTAAAACATAAAAAAAACATAACTGGCACCTCTATCTAACCTTTCGGGCATAACAAGCGTGATGTTATCATGATTTTATGCATTGTAGACGAAACAAATGGAGCATAAGCATCGTAGCAGTTGTTGTTCTACAGTTTCTGTTTAACTAAATGTATAACATGTATAATTCTCAGCCAAACCACCTTCAAAATACTCCAGAACCATTCACTCATCACCCGAACCGGTTCAAACCAGCCAGGACCAGTTCCCACCAGTTCCCTCACTGCATCGAAGCTACTTTGTTCCGCGGCCATTTTTCCACAGCTTCCGGCTTCCCCCGGACACAGGGAGCAATAACTCTAAGTATTGTTCTCACTGTACTCGGCTCCTTGAAGAAGCCTGTAGCAAACTTGGTGGAAAGCAAGTCCCTTTGTGCCTTCTTGAGTTATTGCCGTAGAAACGGATAAGTCTTGCCGAGTATTGTTTGACGATTTTTGCGTTGTGAACTGTGATATATTAATGTTTATTATGGTAATGGTTTATTTGCATGTTAGTTGGGAGTGTTATGGTGCTGTCATGTTTTTTTTTGAAGATGCTCCTATATGTTTCTTAGTTTTTGCGCTTTAACGCTTTTCGTATCATTTATATTTAATCATTAACCAGTGACCCGCCCCGGCTTCGCAAGGGTGCAATGTTGAACATATAAACCTTCCTCTTGAATCACTCTATTGATTTAATAAAACCGCATCAAAATCCGTTGCGCAGTTTTAAAGATCTAAGCATACATAGGGACAGACAGCGGGAAGCGACTTTGTTTTATACTATGTATTGATGATAAAAGCGATTCTTTTAAGTAACGTAAGATTTATATTTATACGAACGTATCTATTTTTTTTATCTTATTTCGTGAGGTAAAATACTATTACTAAATATATATTTGTCGCTTTTTTTCTAAACAGTGTGGTTAGTGTCTAACCTAGTGTCAGAGTTTTTATGCCGCCCATGGGCCTCTGACTTGGCTTTACATGCCGTCGAGAAATATCTCTCAGGCATGCTGGTTTCCTCGCGATGCTGTCCTTCACCGAAGCAAGTGAAAGTGCAAGTGAGCAAGTGAAGCAAGTGTACAATATGCACCTCTGTTTTTTTCGGATATATAATCCGAAAAAAAACAGAGGTGCGTGTTTTGGGTTCGAAAACGAGCCCTATGAATCTATCGCTTAAAAGCATGTCAGTAGTGACAATGATTATTATGTAAAAATACAAACAAAATAAATATAACAAACTTAAATTATATTTCATACTGCAGGCATCTCATCTCATCTCATACATAAAAGTTACAAGCATTGGACACTAAAATGCTAAGTACTGATTTCAGCCCACTCTGGTGAAAAAAACTGGGGCCTAGTTTTTTTCACCCACCGTAACTAAATTATATTCATAATGAACTAAAACAAAACAAAGATGACTAATTAAACCGAAGACAAGTCACCAGTTTGTGGCTAAGCGCTAGACGAAAACAGAATTAAGTCCCACGTCTTCATTCGCGATTATAATTTATAACGAATAAATGAAATATTATAAACGCATCGGCGCACCGCTCCGACAACGCCACTGGCAATGGCGTTTGCTTTGTTGAGTGCGGGAGGGGACAATGGAGTTATCGATAGATTTTATTGTTAGTTTTCTAAGAATCTTCAAGCTTTTTGAAAAGGTTCGGTTGCGCTCGAAAGGCGGATATACTCATAACACTGCCCCACCTGCGAATCAAACCCAGGATGTAGGATGTGATGCTCAACGCCATGTTTGTAACCACTAGATCAACGGGGCCGACAGCTCTAAGTTAAAAGTATTCAAGTCTTGAGTAAATGGTTACTTTTATGCAAGCGGTCACCATAGTCGACCAGCTATTGTGAGTCTGTCAATTTAAAAAAATAAGATATTTTAATGTGCTATCCAAAACGACTAATTGTTTTATCACAACTTGTATTCACGAGTTGATGATGGAGTTGAAAATTAGAAGTCGTAAACGAATAACTGAGAAAAAATTAAGTCTTCTGTACTTATCTAGCCGTTCTGTATATAGTCTACAACCGCGTGCTTTTAACACCGTCACTGCGGATCACACAAAATCGGCCCGATTTGGAGCTTCTCGCTGGTGTGGAACGATTATCTTTGGTATTTGTAGAAGTTCGACAGAGACAAATATAAAACACAAAAAATATAATAGGCAAAGATTTAGCGCTTTAATCTATCCTACAGGTGTCAGGTCAAAAAGGACTGACAGGCACTGTCGAAAAGGTCGTTGGACGCGCATTCCGACCGCCACCGCACCAGATGTAAGTTTATGATTTTTTTGCCGCAGCTAGCGTGTTAAGACGGATTATAGATGTGGACTGACAGGCTGTCGTTTTGCATCCCGGTCAATTTCAAGGAGGTATCTATACTAGTGATTCTCCACCCGAATCTATAATAAAGAGGGTAGGTTTTTTTATTTTTAATAATTTATATATTTAATTTCCCTAATATTTTTTACGGAAATCGGTAAGCGTAAACCACCCCCTAGTTTCCATACTGTCCATAATTATACTATGGAATAAACGTTTGCGTTTGTGTGTGTGACGGCGCGTTTATAGGGCTAGGAACAGATGGACTGCGTTTTAATACGGGTGATTTACGCTTACCGATTTCCGTACAAAAATAAAAAAACAACTACTCTTTTTAGTGTCGATTCGGCAATTTGACCAGGAGTCAAAACGACAGCCTGTATTATGGAGACGATAGGTAGGTAGCTTAGGATGATTATAACTATTAACACGTGGATTTAGAGACAATTCACTGTCTAGTTTGTTCCTTTGCTGCATGATCATCTGCTACTGTACATTTAAATGCAACACTCGGTTCCCTGATCGCAATAATTAATCCGATACCCGCTCAATCTCAATAAAGGGCCATTTTGCGTGAATTTGATACTTCCTTCCGACAAATTATATTATTTTTTATATCCTCCTTTGGTGTGCTGTCATATTCAGTGCGAATATTTTTCTATCTTGTTGCGTTGCTCTATTCCCTAACAAAAATAATCTGACCAAAAAATCTTAATTATACATTTTATCGACACGTCTCTTCCCACCCCTACGCCCCCTAGCTACCGACTTCCTTCATACTCGCGCTCACTCGCTCGAACCATGCCTTTGTCGGGCACAATTGTCGACAAATTACAAACGAATTGAGTTATTTAATATCAACCAGTAATATGCAGGTTATTGTTTATTATTTTATTAAGAACACATAATGAACGCCTCTGTTTATGTTTTGAGTACTTTGATGTTTTAAAAGGAACTTAGATTGTCTTGTAATCATGTTTTGTGTGGCTTGATTCTTTTATACATGCTCCTTTATTTACAAGGAACGTCGTAACAAATTGACAATTTGAGTTTTATACTTAGTTTAAATTAAATATCAATAGGTAATAAATAACTATGAGGTGCTCATGGCTAAATAATAACAGCTACTCGGGCCGATCTTCAGGTTAAGCCGCGCTTGTCAAGGTTGGTCTGTGGATGGGTGACCACCCATTACAAACCGAGTTTTCTCCGTGCCTCGGAAAGTACATTAAGTCAGCTGGCTGTGTCGGGTCATTTGGTTCCCTTCAATATGGTTGAGTTGAATGGCGCTGAGCCATGCGTCATATTCATGAACGGGCGCTGTCAGTTGGGACTGGTCATCTCTTAGCTGCCACGGTTTATTTTAATTACTTTATTTTGAAAGTGTTGATTTTTTTGATCTTTTACTCTGGACGCTCTTAATGTGCACGTCTTTCTACATCGTTCTCACATATATGTATATTTATTTATTTATTTATTTATTTAGGGAAAACAAACAATTGTACAATATATGTTACAGTGAATATTACAATTATGTAGGCTAATGTACAATCCACGACGTTTCCACATATTACTTTTGTTGGAGATACAGTGTAGACAGTATTTTAAATAACAATAACGTAAATAATAAGACAAAAAAGTAATAATTAAATAAGACAGGCATAAAGCAAATGTACATTATCTTATGACTAAAAAAGTAAAAATAATAATAAAAATAAAGACTAAAATTACTAATTACACAATTGCAGACTATTGACTAACAGTTTCTTAAATTTTTGGCGGTTTAGAGCAAATATATCTAAATTAACAAAATGTTCGTTATAGGTTTTCACTATTCTATGGAGCGGCGCCCGTTCACCCGCATTTGTACGACAAGGTGACGTAGCGAAGAGCGGGTAGACGCGTGCCTCTCGCCGAATAACTGTTCTTGGCACTACATAAAATAAATTATTAACAATCTCGGAGCAATCAATTTTATTGTGCAACAGGTCATGAAGCATCATGGTTTGTAGCAAGAGTCGTCTTGATTCCAATGTAATAAGATTAAACCTATCCAAGGACTCTATGTATGAGCTACGATCCATATGGCATCTGTACTGCATAGATTTTAAAAACTTGCGCTGCACTTTTTCCAGGGCGAGATTATATTTATTGTAATATGGGTCCCATATCATACAGGCATACTCAATTTGTGGTCGGATTAAAGAATTAAATAAATAAAGGAAAGTGGCTGGTCGCTTGAAATCAATCGATGATCTCATTACAAGATGGTACATTTGAAATGCTTTAGCAATAATCTTGTCAATGTGTAGATTTAGGTGTAGTTTACAGTCAAGTAAGATACCCAGGTCACTGATCTGAGTCTCTCTAAGAAGTAGCTCGTTGCATAGAGAATAATTAAAACTAATGATGTTTTTGTTCTTAGTGAAATTCATGTACCTACACTTAGCTACACTTAGTTGCAGTTTATTTAATTTACAATAGTCAGATAACCTATTCAGATCATCTTGTAAGAGATGACAATCATTAATTGATAATATTTTCCTGAAGATTTTGAGGTCGTCAGCATACAGCAAAAAATTACTATTTCGAAAGCAACATCCGATATCGTTTATATAGACTAAAAACAATAGGGGGCCAAGAATTGATCCCTGAGGAACCCCGGAGGTAGCAAGAAAGGTGTCAGAATGATAGCCATTACTCACAACAGTTTGATTGCGGTTACTGATATAAGACTGAAACCAGCGCAGTAGATTGCCTCTAATGCCATTGAATGCAATTTTGTTCATTAATATTTCGTGGTCAACTCTATCGAAAGCTTTTTTAAAGTCTGTATACACGGCGTCTGTTTGAGCTCTTACATCCATGTTTTTAAAAAGATGATTCGTAAATATAATTAAGTTAGTAGAAGTAGATTTATTTTTGACGAAACCGTGTTGTTGGGGAACCAATAGTTGGTGAATGAAAGGGTAAATTTTGAGATGGACAAGTTTTTCAAAAAGTTTAGCTAAAGCACAGAGTAGGGAAATAGGTCTATAGTTTTCAACATTTTGCCTAGAACCGCTTTTGTAGACAGGAACTAAATTTGCATTTTTCCAGACTGAGGGAAATATACCATCCTGAATACATTTGTTAAAAATAATCGTTACAGGTTTAGAGATGGTATCAGAAGTCCACTTTAGAAAGCAAGGAGGTATCCCGTCAGGCCCTGGGCCTTTTGTAATGTCCAACAGCTGTAACTGTTTGCGAACCAAAGTGTCGCTGAAATGTAAGCTATGGAGGGAGGTGTGGATAGCATTAGATTGATCAGGTGTCGGGCACCAGTCGGGTGTTAGACTAGTCGGTTCATAGACTGATTGAAAGAAATCAGAAAAAAGGTTACATATTTCATTAGGATCACTAGAAACATCTGATTTATAAAACATACGACTAGGGACACCCGACTTGCCCCGGCGATTAGCTATGTATGTCCAAAAATGTTTAGCGTTTAGCGGAATACTGTCCTCAACAGTTTTCATGTAAGTTAGATAACATTTGTTGCATTCATCCTTAAAACGGGCTCTGTATGTAGAAAATACTTCATAGTCGGATAAGTTTTCGTATTTTTTCCACTTACACCAAGCTTTCTTTTTAAAATTGAATATACGAATGAGTGATTTAGTGAACCAAACCGGGAAGTTAGGGTTTTTATGTTTCGATAGAGGAGCACGAGTTTTTATTATGCCATATACGTAGTTGTAGAAAATATCTACACTCTCTTCAGCAGAGTGGCTATCCAAAACCGAATTCCAGTCAATTTCATTAAAATCTTGGTTAATAAGCTGATAGTCAGCCTTACGAAAATTGTATCTTTTGATATGCTGTGTAGGTATTGAGTTGATGTTAATATTTAATGAGAGTAACGTGAAAAACGGAGGATGATGATTATCAGCTTGAAGCAGGTCTTGGTTGGGTTTGTTAACACTGCAGACATTGTTAGAGAGAAGTAGATCAAGAATACGCCCATTTGTGTTAGTAAGGTGATTATATTGCTTCAATTCGTGAACAGTTTGGAAGTCTCTTAACCGTTGACAGATAGAAGACGTGCCCAGGCAGCTTAAGGATTCTAAAGAGGGATCAATTTTTGTCCACTGGGCCATAGGAATGTTGTAATCTCCTAGCAGCAGCAACCCATCCACATTTGTCGAGTTTATAATACAATCCATGTTTTCGAGATGCAGGTTGTAAGCCCCGAGAGGTGAATTATTAGGAATATAGGCAGCGCTGACAATACTTAGTGAAGTCTTGTTGCTGCTAGGAATTGCGACAACTATGTGTTCATAGTATTTGTCAAAAGTACCCTGCGTGGGTAGAGGAATACAGACAGGGTTGTATTCCCGTAACACAGCAACCAGCACACCCCCTCCGTCTGATTTATTGGTAGCAGATCTATTACGATCACAACGAAACACAACATAACGATCATCAATAAATTCACTATTACTTATAGAAGGGATTAGCCATGTCTCAGTTAAAACTATAATATCATAACAATTAGAGAGAATATTCATATAAACAGTATTTAGTTTTGTGCGTATGCCTCTACTATTTTGGTAGTAGATACTTAGATCGTTCCCGATGTTAGCCATATTTTGAGTATTAAAGTAAAATATTACGAAAAAAAAAAAGTACATAACCTACAGACGTTTGATTTAAATATTATTATTGAGTGGTCTAACTTTACATAAATCTTTTGATGACTTTATAGCTATTGTGGAAGAATTTTCGGAACGCTTTACAAGAATAGTAGCGTGCTTTATCCAAACGAATTTGTACTCGTACTTTTTCGCTAGTTCACGGGTTTCCCGTAACAGCTGCTTCTTCTGGAGAGTTAGGTGTTCGTTGACGTAGATGGTCCTGGGAGCACCTGAGATACCTATGTCGGTGGAGAGCAGGCCTTTCTTCAGACGGTATGCGCTAAGGATATTGTCTCTTAGGCAGCGAGTTTTGAGTTTAGCAATTATGTTTTTGGGCCTTTCGTTGGATGCAGCGTGGGGGACTCGATGGACGGTAACTATGTCAGCTCGTGGTATGACAAAATCAACCTTTTTCCCGATGTCCTCTATTAAAGTAAACAGGTTCTCATCACGCCGTTCAGGGACGTTGGATATTTCCAGGTTACACAACCGGGCTTGCTGCTCCAAATTGTCTATTTTCTCTTCAAGGACCTTAATTACATTTTGATTCAAGACCCGCTCTTCCAGGCTATTAAGTCTTTTAAGGTGGTCGTCGTAATTGTCCGAGATGAATTGAGCTGTGTTTTTAATTTCAGCAACTTCCTCAGCCATTCCAGAAACCGAATTTTTAATTGAGATATTTTCGGATCTTAGATGATTAATTTCCTTCTTTGACTCTTGCATGAAGTTCTCGAGGTCACTCCTTATGGATTTTACGTTATCATTAATAACTACCAAGCTGGCGTCCAAACTAGTCTTCCATTCACTTAGAGTTTTTTTCAGGTCATTATGCATATTTGCAATTTGTGAGGCGTATTCACACTCAGGTTGCTTACGTTTACGCTTTGTGATATTCACCTCATTTTCCTGTGGTAGATGTTTTGAAAGGTAAGGTATAATCTCAACGTGAATGATGTAACCAAGATTTTGTAACAATATTTTGCTTAAAAAGAGTGTCCATGGAGTTTCATGCCCATTCTTCTCCATAGAGATCTACGCTTTGGAATGTGCAACTACAAGTCAAGTTTCTCAAGTTATTATGTCTTGTGACTGTGACTGTAGCTTAGCTTTTTTTTTGTTTGACTTTCAAAAGTGCCTGTAATGGTCTAATTGAAATAAATGCTTTGAGTTTGAGTTTGAGTCTGGTCCCAGCTGCCATTTGTATATCTTTAACAGTTTTACAGGTAGTCAGTGTCCCAAAATTCTGACAAGCACAAGCAGATACTTTATACTAACCAAAGAATTCTGACATCTATAGTAAGTAACAATACAAAAAAAGAAAAGGCAACATCCCACACACTTCCGTGCAAGAAAAAGGGATCATTCTATCACTCCCCATAAACCACTGTGATTTATGTAACAAATTTTATTGACAGCCAGTGTACGCTTGATATTGAGAGATCATATTTTATACTTTATTTGACATATCTGTACGGTACCCTTTTCGCCGAAGGGTAGAAAAACGATTGTGTCATTTTACTGTAGCTATTTGAATATTGTACCTGAGAATTATTTGTTTTGTGATAAAATGTCAAGTTGACTCGGATGAAATGGGTCTCGGGAAGAGAAAAAGGTTTTTTATAGTTTTGATTCAGTTTTGCTTGGTACTTGCTGGTTAGGAATCTATCAAGGCTTTTTACTAGAATTATATTACTCGATTAAAAAAGTATTGTTTCAATTAAGCCAATTACAGGTAGATACTTAAGAATAGCCTGGAAGTCGACAACAGTGATAGCCTAGTGGTGTGTCTCGAGTTCGAACCCAAGGCACGCAGCTCTGATGTTTCGGATTCATGTGCGAATTGTATAATTACCACTTGCTTCGGTGTAGGAAAAAAACCGTGAGGAAACCAGCATGCCTTTTTTTTCTTTTTTTTTTTCGGATGGTAAATCATCAAATAACCCCTCCCGCTCTGGGCTGAGCAGGAGGGAGTGTCAGACTTTTACTGACTAAAACCCATCCATGTTCCTCCCTTTGCCCTTTGTGTTCCACGGCCGCGGTATCTCTTTCGAACAGTCCCGCAACCCTGGCAGGCATCGGTCCTTTCGGACCCCTTCCTGTTTGCTGAGTCTCTTTGAGGCGCGCGTGGAACACGAACGCGCCGTCAACACGGCCCGTCGTCATAAGACGGACGGACGGCAAGCTAGTCCATAGCTCACCGTCCACAGGCCCGCGCCTACGGTGGCCACTCACGTTCCGCCACCTCCTTCGCTAGCATGACTGCTTCGCAGAAGGGTGACGGCGTCCCATTCCGTTTCGCTCAGGACCATGGATTGAACCAAGGCCGGACGCGAGAGGTCGCCGCCGCCGATCGCAAACCAGTATGCCTGAGAGATATTTCTTGACGGCATGTAATGCGAAGTCAGAGGCCCATGGGCGGCATAAAAACTCTGACACCACTCTGAATGAAGATAATTGTCCATTGTAAAGCAGAGTAGGTTCCTATGGAGAAGAAAGGCAAGTAAATCCACGGACACTCTTTTATATTAAGATAAAGGACAAGTAACATAAGTATGGAAGAAGAAGACATGCTGTGCCGACCCCAAATAAGTCGGGATAAGGGCAGGAGAATGATGATATTGATCAGGTAACAATATTATTAGATAGTCATAAAAACTATAGTCATAAAAAAACTGAAAAGTCTAAATGGACAACTTAAAAAAAAAGACTTAATTTTTTACCAGTGGTAATACTATATAACTTCATTGAAACTGTGTTGAGATGTAAAACACATTAATAATGTATTTAGAAACTTGTTATTTCGCTTTCGAATTTCGCGGTCATTTCTACAGAGATTTGAAATGAACGTTACTGAATAGCTTCACCAAGAAACCGTAAGATACCAAATATAACAAAACAAAAAAATAAACGCCCACAAAAAACATCGAACTGAAAACTATCGAAAAATACTTTGTCGCAAGTTCCGGGGTTGAAACTACCCCTGTCGATGTAAACACCCCCCTGAGGGCAGTCGCTACCGATTTATCCGCAGTATATCATATTTTGAGCACTTCCACGGAATATGGAGCGAAAATATATATATTATTATCCGATTGCCAACTACCGGGGCCTCTACCCTTTGGTAAAACGATCGACTTGGGAGTACGGATGTGTTTTGATTTGTTTTGTTTTGTGTTACCTCTTTTTTGGAAAGAAGTGTATTGTATTTTGGAATCTGAGATAGAGGATAATTCAATGATTTGTAGAAAACAAGTGTGGTACTATCCAAAGTGATAAACATTAGCTCTGTTCCGTACATTTTGAGCGTTTATGAAATACTCGATTTTAATAATTGGCTTTCCATGAAGCGCAAGTGCATTAAAAGAAAAGAGAAAATTATTAGAATCAAATCAAGTATTTCAATAGTTTTTGGGAACGTAACAAATGTCAAATTAAGCCCGTGTTCACCAAAATCAAATCAACCGTTTAAGAAACCTGTTAACGAACTGCTTCATTAAGTAAACGGTAGATTAAACGTCGGTAAACTCAGACCCCTGTTTTTACTCTGGTAAAAACTAAAATATATACCTGCGACCTGGGCAATCGATGCAGCCGGCCAGACGTAGGAAACAGATCTAATTCCACATAAACTAACGCCAAAATAGGGGAGCCCGCAGCACTAAACTAAACTAAAGTACGCTAAATAGGTAGCGGGGAAATACGGGAGCTAGATTTAGTGAAAGCATTCTTGTGGTGCACGTAAATGGGAATTATTTTATTGTGAATAAATCGGGATTTATTATTTTTTAGATAATTACAACATTGTGCTAGCTTTATATTTAGCTATTAAGTCTAACAACCAGTCTTACCAAGGAGTATCGTATTACCCAGTATTAACTGGGTTGTGGAGGTCATATAGGCAGTCGCTCCATGTGAAATACTGGTATTCAGCTGCATCCTGATAGACTGGAAGCCGACCCGAACGTTGTTGGGAAAAGGCGAGGCATATGATGAGATAATTACTAGCTATTGCTCGCGACCTTCGTTCGCGTTTAATCGGATTTTAATAACAATTGAAATTGTTTATTGAAATAATTGAATTACAAAAATATTTACAATATGGCCTTAAAAAACTATAGGTATTAATAGTAATGTGGAGTGGATTCTACCTGAACTAGGAATAAACCTGTATCTCAGGTAACTCACTCAAGTGCTTATACGTAAATATTATCTAAGATTCCTTAAACAAATACCTAGTAAATAACTTATCTATTAATATTATAGTTCTATTCAAAGTAATAAAAACAGATTGTTTAGCCAGCTTCTGTACAACATTCCAATATTTTGGAATGAAATGCTTCATTGCAAAAATAATACAAAATCCAGGTCATGTTTACCTAGTGTCTAACAATAATTGTCGAAAAAATGCTGTCACTAAAATATAAAATGTACTTAATGACTGTATTTATAATTAGTGAATACTGATTACTACTACTGAATACTACAATCATGGTTTTTATTTTTTTTACACGGGATCCTATTTTTTTTTCTAAAATGAAAGTAGCCTTAGTTACTCCATAAGAAATCAGCTATTCGCCAGTAAAAGTCACGTCAAAACCGATAAGCCGGAACAGACAAACAAGAAAAAAACATTTTTCATATTTTCAAATGCATTCAGTAAAAAGTTATTATTTTGATATTACAAACAGACAATTTTATTTATTTGTTGATTATTATAGCAAAAAGTATGATATTTTAGATATTTTATGATATTTTAGTGGCCGATGACTAAAAAATTGTCTGGTAATTGATTGTCATGATAAATCGTCATGTGATGCGGAGAAATATTTATTCGGATTATTTAGGATTACGACTCGTAATAATGACAATTTAGATTTACAAATAAATGGAGACAAGATTGAATTAGTGAACAAGGTAAAATTTTTAGGGATTAACATAGATTAGATTCGTATTTGAATTGGAAACCAGAGCTTGCTGTTATTGATTCATCCATATCTTCAGCATGTTACGCACTTAGGAGCCTTAGGGATGAATTGAATATAGAACAGTTAAAGGCTGTATATTATGCCCTGGTCGAGTCTAGGATAAGGTATAGCATCGTGCTCTGGGGAAATAGTTATGGTTCAAACTGGCAGAGAGCGTTCATCTTACAGAAACGAGCAATAAGGACAATGGTCGGAATTTTGCAACCGGTCTCATGCAGAGATTACTTTAAAAAATTGGGAATATTAACGGTACCTAGTTTATACATATTGGTCCTCTTATGTTATTTTGCGAAGTACCTACATGAGTTTGAATCACTAGAGGAACGTGAGTCCAGAGAGAGCACGCGAAGAAAAAATTTTAAACAACGAATAGCACCTAAACTGAATATAGTAGAGCATTGCTCGAAGTACCAAGCTGTAGAGATATTTAATAGGTTTGCCTTCTGAGTTAAAGACCCTGATTTATAACTCCCACTTGTTTAAAGCAAAATTAAAAGCCTTTTTATTAGATAAATGTATATATAACATATCGGAACTAATGTCATACACTAATAAATGAATGTCATAACTTTTGACATTATTTATAATCTAAAATCTATGGACATCATATTTAAAATTGTTTGACATTATATATTTAAAACTGTTTAACTTTTGACATTTGAAAACTATTTGGATTGCATTGGAAACTGTTTGGCACTATATTTTGAATTTCTTGATAATTAATAATAATTAATTCATAGTTCAAATAATTGTATTTAAATTGCATGTGTAAATATTCAACACAATGTAAATTGTTATGGAATAAATAAATGAAATGAATGAATGGAATGAGGAAAATGTCGAGAGAAAACTTTGTATATGAGTGTGAATGGGTTTATAAGGAGATGAATACCAATTATACGATGGATGGATGAATGACTGTGTAGTCTGCACAGTATATCATCATTTAACTGGTATCGGTAAGATAAAATATGGCTAAAAAGGGGTTATTCGACCCCAAATAAATTTGGATAAGAACAGGAGAATGCTGACAAACTCATAATGATAACATAGGCTCATAGATATTTATTCTCAAAAAAGACACAAAGACACGAGAACAATGCTTAAAATTAATTATATTTAAAGTTCGTCACAGACGTCTCGGTAGCAATTATTATATCATGATACACTCATCCAATGAATTCAGATTTTAGGAAGGGTGTTATTTGTGATCAAATATTCAGCTAATAGAGTTTTGAATGCATTGAATGAGTGTTCTTTTTTAATACATGAGGGGTTTTGTTGTACAAATTGTGCTCCTCCGAAAGTATTTTTTTTTTGCCAAATTTAGTTATCATCTTCGGCAAAATCAGAAAACTAGCTCAGCGAGTGCTACGTTGAGTTGCTTGGTATATAAATATTGGTATTTGATTTATCACGTTGCTAGATCGTGATAAATCAAATACCAATATGTTATCATTATGAATTCAGGAAAAGAAAAACATACAGAAAAGGTGGTCTTTTTTTTTTTTTTTACCGATGGGAAATCATCAAATAACCCCTCCCGCTCTGGGCTGAGCAGGAGGGAGTGTCAGACTTTTACTGACTAAAACCCGTCCATGTTCCTTCTTTTGCCCTTTGTGTTCCAGGGAAAAGGTGGAAAGGTGGTCTGACGTTGAAGTTGAGTATACATGCTGATAATAATGAGCAACATGTGATTATTTTTTTACCTAGTTTAATTGTATTCAGACACTCACTTATTTAGTACATTCATTACATAAATAGATAAACTACTAATCATTATTAAGGGAAAAAATACTTTAAAATTTCATCGCGTTCTATTTGCTTTGATTTAAATACGAAGCCCTTTTTATAAATTATCTCCTCTTTTATATAAACGTAACCCATACATGAATTGACTTTGAAATTCATAGACTTTTCCGGAGTCAAGTTTTATAATAAAAGTGTGTCAAACGAAAGTTAATTTTAAAACTCGGAGAATAACGTTCAAATTCATGTAAAATTGCTATCAAAGAATATATTTTAGAGATCCGTCTCCGTGACTAGGAAATTTGTAGTATTTTTCATGTTAGTTGTGAACTGTTCCATATTCCAGGTTTCGAAAAAATGTTTGATCATAAATTGATCTCTCTTTCCTGTGTTGAACCTGTTGTCTGTGACTGTAGCTTCGCCTTCTTTGTTTTTTCTGACATTCAAAAGTGCCTGTTATGGTCTAATTGTAATAAATGCTTTGAGTTTGAGTTTGAACTATTTTATTTAAAAAAACTGTTGTACTGTCATAAAATCAATGCACACTAATATAAGGATCATCATCATCAGCCTACAGCAGTCCACTGCTGGACATAGGCCTCCTCAATCGCACGCCACTCAAGTCGATTCTCAGCTACTCTCATCCAGTTATTACCAGCCACCCTGCGGAGAACGTCGCTCCACCTAGCCTAAATTCTCGTGTCACAATGTTAGTTACCATACTTCTCCGAAACGGCTGGACCGATTTTTATGAAATTTTATATGCATATTCAGTAGGTCTGAGAATTGACTACTATCTATTTTTCATACCCCACATACACACCATTTAAAAAAAAAAAAAAAAAAATTTCCATGCGAAAGAAGTCGCGGGCAACAGCTAGTATTTTTATATTAAACTATTGACCCGATCTATTAAAAAACCGCATCAAAATCTGTTGCGTAGTTTTAAAGATCTAAGCATACATAGGGACAGACAGCGGGAAGCGACTTTGTTTTACAGTGATGATGATTAATTAGTGAAACTGATATTAAAGCACCAAAGAAATATTTAAACCTATGATTGAGCTGTGTTGTATTTTCTGTATAGTAATATAAAAAAAAAAAAAAAATAAAACACAAAAAATAAAAACATTTTGACGGAACCTAAACAAAAATTGCGACTCAAGCCTATCCTCTTTCATAGTGTGACCATATTAATTTATATTATAATGTAATTTATGCCCGGGTCTTCCTTTTAAGGTCTTTTTTACTTGATTCCGTTCTTTGTGTCCCACCACTGGGCAGTGCGCGTGAAATTATGAAAAATTACAACCGACCCCCCGCCGCCGACGCCCGCGTTTAAAAGGGTTAATACCAACTTCGAATAGGAAAAAATTGAGAAAGCGTGAAAAGGGTCGCTTTTTGATATGAGTTTTTGCGGATTTTTGTAATTTCAATAGGTTAGAAGAGATAGATGGGCGACGATCGTCACTCACTGACGCCTGTCGGAGGAATCCGCCGTCAAGGTAGACCACGGCGAAGGTAATGATCTGAGTTTGCTCAGCTATGGGACAATTACTAGACTAACAAAAAAAATAGGTTAGATCAACATGTCCGGTGTCAAGGATATCGATGCACAATCTGATTAGTATGAAGTCAAAACATGATTGTAGACCCCCTAGTATAGAAATTTATCGCTGATTATTAAAAAAATATATACTGAAGCCATGGTAGCAGCTTGCTTATCGATATTCCTTACACCTTGTTTGTTATTGTACTGACTACTTAATCTAACGGTTACAAGTGCAACTACTAAGCATTAGGTCCTTGGTACGGTGCCCTGTCAGTTAGTGCTATTTGGTTTTAACAGATGCTGCCCAGTGTCTGCACTACTTGTGCCTGGTTTGACTTGGCCCTTGATATTGAAGATAACTTGTTAAATCCTCTCCAGACAAAAACTTACATACATAAACTCACGCTTTTGTCACATGGGGGCATGGTGTACATGATAAATTGCATGCAAGTTAATAATGAAATAGGGAATAGTTCTAACATGTTAAGCCGCGTATCGTGGCGTACAAATTGGTAGGAAGAGATGGTGCATAAACCGTGAATATTCATCAAAATTATAATAGAAATTATGTATGTACTCATTAATTCATCATTATTCATTATAGATTAGGTATCATTACAATTCAGCAAGCACAGATAGAGATTTGGATAAAATTAAATGTCAAGTAGTCATTAAATAAATTATTCATTGAAAATATGAATTACTATCATTAAAATTCTAAATTACAATTATTTCAAAAAAATACAATAGATTACAATAAATATAGTCAAAAATACAACATTGTCATCTCAAAAACTGAAACGATGAAATTTGCTGTACGGTGAAAGTGAACAGGAAGGGGTCAAATTATTTACTAAAGCAAGTATAAATGACTCGAAGTAATAAACAAATTCACAGCTCTTACTGAAAGCTATATATCCTATACCTCGGATTTAAATCGAGGGAAACGACCCCATTCTTATCCGTCCCCGTATAATTATAATTATTTAAATATGCTAATAATGATAATAAAATTTCGTAGGTTTTTGCTTTTGTTTGTGGCAAAAGGCTTATTGGGTTATACTTAATTATATTTAGAGGGGTAAAGGGTTACCCCCCTACCTGGGTAACCCTTAATTTTTATTTATGTCTACACGTTAATTCACTCTTTGTGCATATTTTAAATTATGAAGTCTTTACTTTTAGTCATAATTTGATATTACTTATGCTTGTTTTTGTACCCTTTCGAGTTATGGATTGTCGGTGGATTGGGCTAGAGCTTTAATAAGATTTAATTTGTATAATTTATTTTAGCAAGGCAGGCGGTTGGTAGTTAGTTATTTGTCCAGGAGTAGGAAATCGTCAGTTTTTGCAAGTAGCTTTGGAAAAACTGCAGTTGAAACAACTCAGATAAACACAAGGGAAGCGGTTTTTCCATGCATTTTGACTACTTGGAATGATATTGCACTAAAAAAGTATACTGCAGAAATTATTCAGAGAATAATTAAAAAGGAGAAATCTATTTTGTGTTAGCTTTATTACTAAGATAGTAATAAAGCTAACACAAAATAGATTTCTCCTTTTAGAGAGACCTAAATGCACCAGTAACTTTCAAAGGTATGAAACATATTTTTGTTTTTTAAATAACGTAAACAATCTAACCCTGGTGAAGCTAGAATCATGATATCGCGGTAACAAACAGTTCTCGCGTCGATTTTCCTTATTCCCCATATTTTAAACACTGTTTTAAGCTTCCACGTTTACAACTAAACTTACTTCGTCGCTTACGCACGCACGCTGTTACAAGCGCCATGGGTCATCCCGCGATCATGTCGCATGTAACAGCGTCGAAATATGTGAGCACACAATAGTTTAAAATCACGGAAGATATAACCCGTTAGTGACAGTGTAAATTTCAATATTTTATTATGCTTTAACCACGCTCATACACGGTTGTCTCACAAACTTTTATAAAATAGCGTTTTCCATTCTCAACCAATTTCTATAGACATAAACTTACCTAAAACCCACCAAGTTGTACCAAGCATTAAATAATCCGAGACTCAATAAGAAAAAAATGTAGCCGACTACCCCTTTATCCCGTAAACTCTTCAACATTAATGAAATCACCCCTGATCGGGGTATAGGGAGGGGAGGGGGGGACCAGCCATTTTTCTAAGATAACATTTTTAATCGTTTCACACGCATCACTTGGTATTTCGCCAACCCTCGCCCACAGTCCAGTGAGCAGATTAAAGATTATTTCTTCTTTAAAAAGCCCTTTTCTGTTTGACTTGATTTTCGGTCAGTTAGACTTAAAAAGTTAAAATTTATTGTCCCCCGTTTTCGGTGAATTTTGATCGGAGATAAGTATTGGAGACTTTTTTTTATTCAATTTTGTTTGCAAAGGAGAGTTTTATTTTGTTGGTGAAAGGGTTAAGTCGGAAAATGAGTTGTTAGCTGCGAAATTAGTACATACCTACGATCAAGACTGCTACTTAGTTATCATAACCCTTTCACTAACCCTGACTTATTCTAACTCTCTCACATCACATTCTCACTACGACACATGGATTAATAAAGAGAATTTCTTGATTGTTTGCTGAAAAGACGTGGTTGGCTAGCTGTTTTTAATTTTAGCTAATCACAGAAGTAAACATGGGTTTAACATTATTTGATCATGATAAGTTTTAAAAACTTAGGCCTACTGACACTGCACCAAAAATTAAAATAACATTGAGTAAAAGTCAATCGTTTGAAGTAGATTCAGGCGGAATGATGTTTTAAGCTACGTTTAACATAAGTAGTTTGTGGTCTTAATTCTTCATAAAACGAACTTACTACATTCAAGAGAATGTACTCAATATACCCACTTCATAATGTTTTGATTATTAATTAACTTTGTAATTGATCTGGCGAGCACTACATCGCAAGCAAACAGCTGCAAAACTGGAGTTCGTCCGTGATTGCACCCAACGGCTATTAGTGACTGACTCGTGTGAATGTACTGCGGTGGTTCAGTTTTGATACTTTGGTACAAATACGTCGAATATAACAATCTTTAAATTCACTAAGAAGAGATTTATCAACTGCACATCTTTTTGAACATAAACTGTTTGTTCGATAATTAATAGCGTTGGTATACTAAAACGGTTTTTGGTAAAGAGGTACGAAAAGACAGACAAAATCAAGTGTTTAAGAATTGAACTATCAATGGCGAAAAAAAATTGAATTCGAATTTGTATAAGCTATTATAATATCTCTAAAACGAAGATAATAAACTTAAAGTTAAATCAATATTCTCAATTCCAAATATGATTTTATATAAAAGCTAGTCGCTAGATTTACCTGTGTGTTCCGGTGTCTTAAATCTAAACAACAATTATGAATTTTAAATTAATAAAAGTATCAAGAATGTATATCGGTGTATACGTCAGGATGCAGACTCATGACCCAAATGTTGTGATAGCTCCCAATAACAGCCGCCGGCGGTCAATGATTGCCTTTATTAATTAAGAGCCCACCTTGCCCAACTTTGGACATATCTACAAGATATTGGACGAAACTTAGTTAAGATATTGTAGGTAATTGAAGGGCGTTGGTAGGTGAGAATCAATTTGAAGATAAGATGGAGCTGTTTCTATATTTTACCGACAGTTTTACCACTTTTTTAAGAGGTGTTCAACATGTATTTATTTTACGATGCGTTTTTTTATCGAAATTGAAATTAATATGAAAAAGAGGTGAAATTGATTGTCTTTTTTTTTTTGTAAATTATAATCTTTAGAAGTTTTAATCCGAACACAAAGATTCTTTTACTATTGCCGATTACCATTTAATTCTTTGAAGTTAAGGCCAGAAATATTCGTTGTGTTATAAAAGTTCTTGCACGTTTTACGTGATGATTAGAAATATTTCAATAATTTTCCTATTTTTTATTTTCTTATACAAGTTGGTTCTTGCTATAAAAATGTCAGTATCTACATTAAAAAAATCCTGAGATCTGCCTCGAACGCTACGAGCTGTGCTACGTTGCTACGCCGCCTACGAGGTGTCGTAGGCGGCGTAGCACGTGGACTATTGTATTTGTCCTTTTCTGTTGTTTTTTATCCTCTGCTACTATGATTATAATTGTTTGTTATGAAATCCTTTTATTTTGTAGAAAATTTAAATGTCACCGTCCTACTAATATCATAAATGCGAAAGTTTGTGAGGATGGATGGATGTTTGTTACACTTTCACGCTAATACTACTGACCGGATTTGGATGAAATTTGGCACACATATAGTTTATAACCTGGATTAACACATACTTTTTATCCCGAACTTTACGTGGGTGAAGCCGCGGGCATAAGCTAGTATTTATTATATAAATCATAGTAATAAAGTGTTATGATATTTTTTTTTGAAATATTATGGAAATAAAGGATTAATGCGAAAAAAAAACAGATGTCCCAGACATTATTTAGATGTGGGTGAACACAAAAGGGATCATTCCCACTAGTTCTGCTACACCGTTCTACGGTACGACTAAAGGGATTTTTTTTCCCACTAGTCCTACGATTCAAGGTGGTACAAAATCGTAGAACCAGTGGGAACAAAAAGTCCCATTAGTTCTACCTGTGTACTGAAAACGGTTTTTTTTTGTTGAGATTTCAGCGTTTTTTGATCATGTTGATGAGTTTGGCACTTGGTTAAGTATCGATCACTTACCAGACACCTTTCATACTATAGAAAAGTATCATATACCATCCAAGCCTCTTCAGGCAACGTTCAAAAAAAATATAAAATACCGTACTCGTACAATTGAAACTGGCCAAAATTTATTATCGGCAATAAAGCTGGAAACACTCCTAAAGCATTGCTAATTAATGTAAACATGGAACGATTAGGAGTACGAATAAACACGCCAAATGGCCTTCTGCAGTAATAAATACCTATAATAATTTTAATTACCCCAGAAAAAAGACATTAAACAGTATGAGAGATAAAAAAAAAATACGCCATATTGCAAATGAGAGAAACAATGAGGGGAATGAGATAGAATTATATTTTTTAAACGTATTATATAAATGTATAATATTAGGTGGGACAGGGACGCCGAGGTCATCAGAATAAATAAATTATGATATAGTGGGGAGTTTTTAGCAGCTCGACGCGTTCCACGATGCACAGAGTTCGGTTTAGTGGAAGGGTCTGTTAATTTTGATTGTGGTTGGATCATTTTTGAAAAAAAAAAACAAAGTAAATTAGAAGGTTTTCTTGTTGTTAAGGTTAAGGATAAAAAAATGGTAAATCTGTTTTTTGTTTCAAGAAATGCGCACCTTCATCTTCTCACATAAATGTCCTTAGGTGGACTTAATGTCATTGAAGAAAGAAACATATTTATTTGTCACAGGGACATGACGTGCATCATACAAAATGACAAAAAAAAAACAATAAACATAAAATGCATTAAAAAAAAATGGTAATTCTTTCGTTTCATTGGTCCCTAAAACACGACACGATTTTGGAATAAAAGCTAGGTCCTCACGTCCAACAGTCGCGCTTAAACAGTTGGACCACTAGACCAAGACAAAGGTTTGACTAAATAAATTCATTCTTTATCGTGTGGTTAGTGTCTAACCTAGTGTCAGAGTTTTTATGCCGCCCATAGGCCGCTGAATTGGCTTGAATAAATAAATTGATTGTCATCATCTCAATTAAGTCGCCATTTTAAATGCGACTGTCAAACTTTACGAGGAAATAGAATTAATTCTAGCTGTCAAGAAAACATATTTAAGTATAAAACGTTACATAGACACCACACTATATAACTTTTTAATTAAAACGATGCCACTTCTAGCCTTACCATAGACAACTCGGACGTGAGTTTAAAAAAAAAACGTCGTCGGTGTCTAATGAATTTATGGTCAGGAACTTGGTCGGTGGTCGCGCAATTTTTTCTCCAGGGACGAGATAAAGACTGATAACAGTGCACGTGACGAATAGTGCGGAAATGTTGTGATAATAATATTATTCTCGTTGAGTTACATATTTTTGGTTGTAGAGGTCGGACAGGCAACCGCCGTTTAAAGTACTGGTATTTTGGAAACCAACTCAAACGATTTTGGAAAAAGGCTCAGATGGAATTTAAGTTACTTATTTTATGTGAATACTTATAATATCACGCCTGTATAATACGGGAAGTGGGGGTAGACAGAAAAGTTTTATACATAACACATAACAGCCTGTAATTTCCGAAGGAGGAGTACCTAATACATCCACAATTCCACATTTCGCCATTTATAGCCATAAGTTTAAGTCCCATGTAATGGGGGGCGAGCCTATTGCCATCCACCAGGCACAAAAGCAGACTCCGTGGCTGCTACTGCAAAAATCCTGATGGAAAAACCCAATAGCACTGTCCGACTTGAGAATAGAACCCAGGATCTCACGCTCAGCAGTCGCGCTTGCGGCCACTAGACCAACGAGGCAGTCTTTTTAATATTCCCGCATTTTGACAGTTATGTTTTAGTACTATTTATTGGGAAGAGATACTTACTATGGTTTGGATAGGTTTCTTATACAGGGTGACTGATAATTAGTGACCAATACTTAAACACGTGATTATACTCATGATAACAAACAACTTTCCTAAAGAAACTTTTTTTTCATACCTGCTCGTTCACTTTTATCGCAATAACACACAGCCGTATGAAATTCGCGCGCGCTTGTGACCTAGGTATCAGCTGTTAGCCACGTGACGCAGTTCAGTCTCATTACTATCGTACTGTGCCACAGTGGGTAGGCAGAGCACAGTGGGAGACAGTACGGCGTCACACGGCTAACAGCGAGTTTCATACGGCTGTAGTGTTATTGTATAAAAATAGTTTCTTTGGGAAAGTTGTTTGTTATCATGAGTACAATCACGTGTTTAAGTATTGGCCACTAATTACCAGTCACCTTATATACCGGCAGACTTCAGGCTTGTACCGATTTTTTGTTACAAATAATTATTACAGAACTACGCAAAAAGTAAATGTATAGTCGACCTCGAAATTGCTTTAACACCCTAAGATTGAATGTCAATATGTCTATGTGACAGATGGTTTCACCATCATAAAAATTTACTATGCCGTCGAGTATACTATGACTATTCCATTTTTAAAAGCAGTAATTTATTTTATATTGATCTGGCCATCTCCTTTCTACAAAGCGTGATTATGAGCATAGCCGATGATTATGTTCAGTGGTATTCAAAGAGCAGTCATCAAGGACAGGCCCTCTATAACAGTAAAGAGCAATGCTGACCTTAGTATTGGTTAGACCGTAATGTGTGGGGACTTGGGACCAGTTGAGATTGATCTTTGTTGATTTTAAAGTAAAATTCATGTTTCATAAGACTTTTTGTCTGGCATTATATTAAAATCATACTACTGCTTTGTTTTCACGGCTATATTGGGATTGAATTTCAATCTAACTGAATGCAGTATTTTACATAAAGCGGTCTTGCCAATTTTTTCCTGATTTGTGGTACCTATTATAAAATTACCTGGAATTAAAAATGTCATACCACTACTAGTCTATTATTTAGATTACGTTTAATTTATTGTCTTAATATATTCCTTTATAAGATAGAACCAGTCGCAGAGTACCTCTCCTCCAAAACAAAAAATCTGTTTTGTGAGAAGAAAAGACTTCACAAGACCTTAAGTCATAGACATACTCGTATTTGACTTAACTGTTACAAAAGAGGAGTTGCTCCATGTAAAATACTTTTATTTGGTTACAGCGGATTAGACTGGAAGCCGACCCTAACATAGTTGGGAAAAGGCTAGGCAGATGATGATGTTACAAAAGAGTACGATTATGTTTTGTGATTTTAGTCTTCTAATGAGACCAGCCTGGAAAAAATGACATGGTACCACAGCCTTTTCCGTTAATTTCCAGAAACAAGTCATGAATTTTAACAAGTAACATGTAGACCTGTTTATTAAAAAAAGTGAAAATTTAATTTACAAGCCATCTGTAATATTCAAGCGGGCGAGCCTAATGCCATCAACTGGGCATAAATCCAGACTCCTTGGCTGCTACTGAAAAAATCCTGGTTAACACCAATTTGAATTATGTATTATGCATCCTTTACCAAAATAAATACCACGTATTTTGCCCGCTTTAAAAAATAATTCTGCTCAAAATAATTCCTCAAGTCCACAGCCTCACTAGGCACCCAAACCGATCTTCGGCCGCCATATTAACGAAAAAGGCACCATCACACAATTCCGGTCGGATATATTTTCCACTTGGTTAGCCGATTTTACGGGCAATTGGGTTTAGGGGGCGTCCAAAGGTCGGCACTCGAACCCTGGACAATGGGTGGATAGTTTGTCTAGTGCCATTTTGATGGAGTAATGCTGATAATGTTAACGGCTTTGTTCGGCATGTGTTTGTGGAATCAATTTGTTGAATGGGCCGGAGGACGGCGCGGCGTGTAGATAAGACTCAATGTATGTTTGCACGCAGTAAAATTCGAGAACGATTTCCTCCTATAGATTTAAATTATGAGGTGCATCTAAAGGTGAATGTTGAGGTGGATGTGTGGTGTGACAAACTTGGATTAAGTAAGGAATAAGTATATTATAGGAAGTTTAAAAGTTGCGCCAGTTACAGAAAAGTTGAAAGGGAAACGACTGTCTTGGTATGAACATGTGATGAGGAGGGACGAATCGCATGTGACTAAAAGAGCGATGAATATAAATGTTGATGGATGGAGAGGAAGAGGAAGACCAAGGAAACGATGGATGGAACGTGTGAGGAATGATATGAAAGATAAAAGAGTAAGTGATAGCGTGACTGACAGATAAGAAAGAAAGAAAAAAACGTGTTGCGCCGGCCCCAAATAACATGGGACAAGGGCAGGGAGATGATGATGATATATACTATTCGTAAACGTAACTAAGGAATATTTTAACTAATATTACAATTATGATAAACGACTGGTCGGATTCAGAAGAATTTTAGGACACAAAATAGGCCATAGTTGGGATTACGTTAAAGAACATACGAGTACATAGGTAAATACGTTTCTTTTAGCGTGGAACACGAGGGCGAAACTAGTGTTATCATTTTTAGGGTCCCGTACCGTATTACTAAGACTCCACTGTCCGTGATAGCTAGACAGTTGAAATGACAGATGATGTATTTCTGTTGCCGCTCTAACAGCAAATACTAAAAACAGAATAAAATAAATATTTAAAGGGGGCTCCCATACAACAAACGTGTTTTTTTTTTTAGATAATTGTACTGAACCCATCGTGTGTGAGTCCAACTCGCACTTGGCTGGATTTTTAAGCCCTTGACGGTCAGTAAAGCAAACGGTGTTTAAAAATTACTGCCTAGACTGAACTGATACGTCATAAATGACCTTAGATTTTCCCCCAAGATCTAATGAAGAAATTCCCTGCCAAACAATTAAATGCTACACCGCTACTAGTTTTATATCGACAGTTTCTCTTTACGAGCGCCCTGTAATTGGAAACGAGCAAAGTAACTAGACGGAAATTATGGCAACGGGCATGGAAGCAGTTGTTTCTTTGATTGATTTTGTGTGGGTTTCGTACGGACTCGCTTTTTTTTGTTATAAAAGTTTCGTCATTAATTACCATCATGTGCCTATCCTTTCCACAATTATGCTGGGGTCGGCTTCTAGGTTATCCTGAATCATTTCATTTCATTTATTCAATAAACAATTTTACATTGTGTCTGAATGTGTTACATAACAAAAATAAAAAAAAAATCCAAAATAAAATCCATTAAGAAAACATGTCATTTAAAATAATAAATAACCAACAATGTTCAATAATTATTCATTAAAAAAGAAAATCATAACTAAAATTTAAATACCAGTATTTTACATGGACCGATCGCCTATCTGACCTCCACAACCCAGTTACTACTTGGGTAATACGATACCCCTTGGTCAGATTGGTTGTCAGAATTTCGGGTCATCGACTACCTTGACCTGTAACAACTGTCAAAAATCTGCAAATGACAGCCAGGACCAATGACTTAATGTGCTTCCCGAGGCATGGTGGAAACTCGGTACCTACGTAATGGGCGGTCACCCATCCATGGACCAACCTAGGCTAGCGCAGCTTAACCTAAAGATCGACCCGAGAGGCTGTTATTATTTCGCCACGTAAACCATACATCAGTATAAGAACCCTTCATCAAAGCAAGCTAATCGAAACTCCGTAGCGGGCGCTGAATATTTCGTTAATCTTGAACAAAATGGTGATAATATGCGTCGCGGTTTCTTGCGAGTTACACAGTTAATTTATGCCACAACACGAACTATAGCATTTTAACTCCTTCGGAGATAGTGACTGGGATGCGAAGTGGGTTAAGTATAATTTTGAGGATTTTGAGTTTTCGTTTGCAGGTAATGAAAGTATGAACGCATTATAGTGCCAGTGAATTCTAATAAGATGCATATTATTTTTGCTCTCTAATTTATTTATTAGGAAAAACAAACACAATTCTGACAATGAATACATCGTACGTTTACAAAAGTATAAGTATAGTCTGGGAACAGTCACGTTAGCGTTAATATGTATACATAATATATTTAGCAAAATTCTTAGGTGACTTTTTCGCTCGTAACAACATAAAATGAGAACATTACTTTAAAAAGTTGCAACGCCCCAGTGAATAACTAGTTCCTGAAATGTTTGTATCAAGTTAGACGACCAAATTTCTATTACTATCTCCTTTGGCGTTCTTATTTTAGAACAAACCTATACTGCTAGGCCTCGAGGTCATAATTATCAACCACGATCGGTACCTAACTACGAAATCGGTCGAAGCTCATGGTAAAAGAGGAACTGACCATGTTTGGTATGACAAGCCAAATATTTTGGACATATTACAAAAAAATACAAAATCTCCTCTTACCGCTTTTCGCCATCGGTGGTTAGTGGCGATCCGACTTAACCGAAGCCAAAAAGTGTACAGTCACGCCTCACGCCCCCGCGACCCCTCCACGACACCCCGCGACCACCCCCTCACCCCCTGTCCGGGCTAACTTCATAAGACTATGAATTTAAATACGTTAGTCGATGTCAAAGGGTCGTCTTGTTGCATCCGTTAGGGGTGGTAAAATGGCGCTTTTAGGAGAACAGTTGAGG
Source organism: Eugnorisma glareosa (assembly GCA_947578425.1). NCBI lineage: Eukaryota > Metazoa > Arthropoda > Insecta > Lepidoptera > Noctuidae > Eugnorisma > Eugnorisma glareosa. The sequence continues at coordinate 2,089,175 of OX387974.1, read as the reverse complement.
TGATTTGGGGTCATTATGATTTAAAACGAATAGTGAAGTCATGATTTTGAACAGAGTAAGCTGTTCGAAACTAAAATATGTTAGGTTATTTGGATTTTCATTACAGTTTGTTAGTTGGGTTAGTTGGATTATTTATGTATACAGATGTCTCTAAATAAAAAAATAACAACAAAACATATAACTAATATTTTGAATTCATTAAATGACTTCTTGGAAGGGACCCAGAGGGTTTTGATTTATTGTTTTAACCACTTCAATAAAAAACTACCTAACATAAGATTTTTAACGCTTGGTCATCTCTACTGATAAGTAGAAGTTGACAAACACAAACAAGCATAGAATAAATAATTTATTCTGCTCATTGTATGAAAACCTAACACAGCTTATAAATATGATACATGGTTCTTTTGTGGCTTGGCTTTAATTTTTACTAACCGCCATCTTGTCTTTCTAAAACCATTTACACCGAAGTTTACCTGTCAATGTTATTAAAAAAAAACTCTGTTTGCAAAATAACAAGTGCAAAATTACAAATTACGGCAACAAATTAGCTATTATCTATCTAGGTGTAGCATCTTAGCGGCCCAACGCCAGCAACTTTCCTTATCACAACCGGATTGTTAGTACAGTGAGTAAAAATATTCGGAACACGAGCCCCACTTGATGTTTGTTAATTACTAATTACTGAACTTTCACTAACTATGACTTTGATGGCAATGAATTCGAATTAGGAATCATTTTGTTTTGAATTGGAATTTTCTGGATGGTAACTTGATTCTGAAGTTTTCTGTTTTGGGCTGTGCTGTAAATCTTCTGGGTGTTTAAAGATTTTTTACAAAAAGCGACTCTACTACATATTTATACATAGTTCATTTTCCGCCAGACGGTGAGATTTTTCTGTGGGAACACCTCATCACCTGCTTAGCCCTTTCCTAACTATAATATATTGGGGTCGGCTTTCATTCTAATCGGATGCAGCTGAATACCTTTATTTTGCATAGAGCGACTGCCTATCTGACCTCCACAACCCAGTTAGCACTAGGTAATACGATACCCCTTGGGAAAACTGGTTGTTAGACTTTCCGGCCACTGACTACCTGTAACGACTGTCAAAGCTCTTCATACGACAGCCGGGACCAACGGCTTAGCGTATTTTTCGAGGCACGAAGGAAATTTGGTATGTAATAGATGGTCACCCATCCATAGACCAACCTAGGCATCAAGTGCTGCTTAACCTCGAAGATCAACTGTTATTATTTAGCGGCGAGCTCCTGACCCCCATGGGAACATCTCCTTTGGTATGGAAACGCAAGTACAATACATTGCAAGTGTCCGTAGCCAGCGGTGACCAGAGTGTCTAAACAATTATTATTTGTCATCGTTTTTAAAGCATTGCTTTTTTCTAGAACGATTTTAGAACGGATTTACAAGAGCTTATCAGTAGCTTAAACACAATCGACTTTTCTTACATGTAATATATCTATTTCCAAAGCCATTTTCTATAGTGATGTAAACGGATCCTGAGCGAACCCGTCAACCAAAATATCTGTACATCAAATTAAGTAACTTTACGCAAAATTATTGCTGGGAAACGACTTTTTGTTTTGGGGTGAAAAATCACGTTTTACGTCAGTCAGTCAGTCGGTAAGTCTCAATACAACGCACTCAAAACACTATGCATTATAAGGATTCATTGAATAGTACGCGGTCGTGGACGTATTTCAAGTAAAGTCATAACTTTAAAAACTTGAACCTGTTTAAAAAAAAACTTGTGACAAAGTTGGAACTTTGACCCCCAATATCTCCGAAACTAGAAGGTTTCCAGGTATGGTCTAGAACAAAAAAGTGATCGCAATAACGAGGAAAACAAGTGCCTTTTGGCTTCGTTAAGGGTATTTTTACACCTTGTATACAACGCTACCTGCTATGATCCTTACATACTTCTTTTGCTTCGTCCGAGCTCCTATATCTGGTCATACACGCACGCCGGTTGCAAGTACTACGCACCTGACCATTCTGAAGAACATCACCATTAAAGTCAATGTTTCTCCAGTAAGTAAGTCCAGTCACCAACAACAACTGTTCGCTAGCATGTCAGTACCCCACAAGGGAGCACAAATTGATTTTTCACCACTAATCGTGAAGGTTCGGTACGTGGACCAGGGAGGCCAATAAACGGTGGGGATGTCTTTATGGGGCTACAACTAGCAAACCGCCATTACGAGATCGCTATTAACTTGGAAGGTGAGAGAGGTTGGATGCGGTGGTTTTAATTTCTTTGTAAGTTTTTAAGATGAAACCTCTGTTTTTAAGTAGACAATGGAAACTATGGACATAGATCTGCGATTCTAAAGCGATGAATGCTGCGCAGGCGTTACAGAGGAAATGTATATAATGCATAGCCTTTCAACTAGAATATACCAAAAAACGTAAGTAAACTTACATCAGAGAGATAAAAGAAAGAACACGATTGTATTGCGACAAATCTGATTATAACCCCAAACTAGGCCTGGACCTGTATTTTAGGGGTCAGCGTTCAGGGGTCAATGTTGCATTCGAGTAAAAACTTAATAGTTATACGTACAATTTGGGAAATTTATCGTTAAGCCGACTGACTCACTACCATCCTTGCACAGTAATTTCATCTCTGACAACAACAACCCATAAGCTACACGAGCAACCCATAAGCTAGCGACACTAGAATAAAGATCACTGTGACAAGATCACAGTGAAGAAAAGTGAGAGGTTCATACTTTGAAAGGACTGTAGAAATGGCGCGTCGTTCACTGGTAAGTCGAGGCGACGTCGCGGCACGGCCGAGGATAGGTCTCTACGTGGAGTCGAGGCGCAGGCGGCTATGCTTCCTTCACATTCTGCGCCGGCGCACGGTGAGCTGAAAATCGCTTTTCATAGACATAGAGACTTGAATTTTCTAGGGGGAATTTTTTTGGCTAGAAATAGAATAAGAATAATTTATTTTTAAAAGTATTACAAAAAGTGTACATTTAGGCGCAGTAGTATTATATTTCATAAAATGGTTAAATTAGTACTTATAAATAAATTATAACTAAAATATATTCAACAGTTGCAAGTAATGATAGTTCAATTCAGATGTTAGTAGCGACCTGCCCGATCTAGGTTTATTTAAACCTGTGTTTCAGGCCATCACTTTACATAGCAGAATTTAATTAGGACAATAAAATTATAAAATAAAATTAATCTATTAACAACCATAAGTGTAATCAGAATGGTACAAAAAGAACCACTAAAACTAGCTTAAGTATATATGTACAAATATATATGAGAGGATAACATAAAATCAAGCCAAAACTTCTAGAAGTTTTTCTGTGTCTGTGTAATTAAGAATCGCTAAATAATCCGACATTACAAACCTAATTTTCTTATAACTTAAGCTATAGAAGTTCAATATCTTGTTGAGTCTATTATACAGAAAAGGTCCTAAAAACACATAAAATCGATTCGCAAACGCATGTCTAGTTTGAGGTTTTGTGCAAACCAGGTCCTTCCTTCTCCTATCGGAAGGAACAGGGTCGTAAGGGAGTGTAGAGTGCTGGTGCAGTATTATGTGAAGAATAAATAATTGCCGTACTGTAAGTACGTTACATGCTTTATAGAGCTGGTGTGTAGGGAATCTAAAAGGTCGGAAGGTAGCAACTTTAAGAATTGCTCTTTGAGCACGTTCTAGAGGGAGAAGAATCGAAATTCCCGCGCCACCCCAGGATGCTATACAATATGTTAGAATAGACTGACATAACGCTAAATAAATCTGTTTTATTAAATTATAGTCTGCTACATTACGCAAATTCTTAAAAACATATATTAATTTGCGCACTCTAGTACACAGTTACTCGATATGTTTACGGAAATTTAGATTGGAGTCAATAGTGACCAGATATTTCAAGTGGTCAGCTTTATCTAAAGTAGGACAAGTACATGCAGTGTCAGCGTACGTGCTACAGTTATGTGCGTAAATGTTTAAATGGATTCTGCTGATCACTTTTGCGGTGGGATTGTAACCATCTCTTTTGAACTGCCCGAGACAAAATTCTTTCAAGGTTACACTGTTTTCATCAGAAAGTTAAATAACAATCCCACCGAAAAGTGAAATTTTTAGACGTGATTACAGTAACACTGTCATCATCAGAAAGGCTAGAACCCAGTCGAATAACAACTGAATTGAACAATATTTCATTTCGATGTTCAGCCCACCGTGCGGCGCTTTGACGCCGTTTCGACTTTTAGTTAGTGTGAGCGACGCGCCAATAAGTCGTATAATGTACCAGAAAAAAAATACAGCTGTTACTTGAATATAATGAGGAATTTTGAGAAATCAATTTTCTAAATAATCCGTTTTATAAAACTACCAGTTTTGCCATATCCAAATCAAATCAATAGGTTCGGACATCCATCCTATCGTCCGTATCTTCGCGAAACACGTAAACAGCGGCGTGGCATCGTAAAAGAGAATGCGTTCGACTGGACCGCGCAATTTGCGCTGCTATATGTATCGATCAGGCTGTATTGTTGGCAGCTGGACGTAACGATGGGTTGGTCTTGTTGTTTTTCTATTAGCTGGACTGTATAAGGTAGTCCTTGTTTAACATTAAGACTCAATAGGTTCAATCCATCCATACTATCTATACCTCACGCGTCGACGTAATGGGAATCGACATAGCAGGAATGATTCATTTATATTTTTTATGCTCTTTGTATAGAAAGAAAGTCAGGAAAAATAATTATTTGTCGCAAAGACATGACGTGCATACAAAATTAAAATATATAAATATATATATATATATATATATATATATAGGTACATAAAACGCAAAACAAATATTTATAAACACAACTGGATGGAACAAAAAATAGGTGACAGTTTGCACGTCCTGATTGCGACAAGCATGTTGATGCTGACCTATGGGGAGCCTACTATAATGTGGTTTATACTACTATGTTCCCGTGGGGTTATTATCTACCGATCTCCACGCGGGTGAAGAAACCGACAAAAACTAGTAATTATAAAGATAATCTTGGTTCAAACTAAAACTTCGACTAGTAGTAAAATATTAACGACGAGTAATAAAAATCTTTCATGTTTTGTGTTTTGCTAAGTTATTATTCGTAGGTTGCTCTGAAATTCTCTTTTCTTAAGTTGGAGATTATTATTTTCCTCCTATTTTTTTGGCTTTAATATTGATGCAGAATTTCACTGTAGCTCTTTCAATCCACTCCATTACTACTGGATTGAAACACAAGATTAAAAATACTGGTTGGTAAATCAGTTCAAGCAGAAAGGTTTTTGCAATAGAGACGCTCTATTTTCTTGATGATTTTGATCACCTACAAACAATAATTGCCGACATTACCTTCGCCAGTAACCAAACAAAGTTAATGACAAAATAAATCAACAATCCAATCAAAGGAAACTATAAAGACGATCACCATCACACCGGGGATACGGCCATACCTCATAATAATTACGAGTTATACCCATAAAATCCTACCACATTATTTTTATAACCTAATAAAAATATTACGGTTATATCTTGTCCTGAGCTACGGTATATTGATGGCCGCCATCTAATTTGGATTAAGATGTTATAATGGGGTGTAAGTGGGGTGTAAAAATATTGATTTAATGGGACATGTGATAAAGTAGGGTAGAGAGGGGTAAATAATTCTAAGAGATGATTTGAGAGTAGTGGAAGAAGAAAAAACGATTATGTTTTAGTAACAACCAAAGGGCAAAGACAATTGGACGATTGGTAAAAACAAGTTAATGTATCTGCAGTTTTGCCTGTACAGACAAACTTTACAGGCACATAGAACGTGTGTAGGAGACAACTGTACGTTATCATGGCCTGTACAATGTACATACAATCTAGAGAATATCGAAATAAATATTCTAGGCAACCTTGTCACGGCGACCCATTGAATATGTGAAGCAAACTAGCTAACGTTTATCTTAAGTCAATCCAATACATTTTTGACTATATCGTTATTGCTGATATAGTCACTTTGTGTAGCATCAACTTCAACTGCAATATCAACAGCAATTATGTTCAGCAGTTTTGTTTTGAACTAGCTACCCGCCCCGGCTTCGCACGGGTGCAATGTTATGCTATGTTATGCTTCCTCTTGAATCACTCTATCTATTAAAAAAACCGCATCAAAATCCGTTGCGTAGTTTTAAAGATCTAAGTATACATAGGGACAGACAACGGGAAGCGACTTTGTTTTACACTATGTAGTGAACTGCTCACCCTCACCTGCTTTTACCTTCTCAAATCGCATATCTTTCTTCTTAAGTCACAAAAATTACAAAGAGAAACTGCATATCGAAGAACCCCCTTAAGAAAAAGAAAGCAAAAAGAAAACGACAGACATTTTACCAAACACCAGATCCTCAAAAAAGATACGGAGGGAACAAGCTCGTTCTCCTTACAATCATAACTCTTAATCGAAGCAACATAAACGCCGGGTATCTCGGCACGCCTTATTACGCCAAAAAAAAGAACTTATACAGTAGGTGATCTTGTGGTAAATTAAAAGAGCCTGAGGGCGATCGAGTAATATTCTCCCTCATTACAGAAAGGGAACGATTGCCGTTTTCAGGTGTATTGTGTAAAAATTGTGGGAGCGGAATACAGTCGTGTGGTGCAGAAGTTTTGGGGCATTGCGGGTTGGTGTTTGATTTTCGGTCGCGTCTATTTTATAGTTTGTGTCTCAAAACGGTTCATGCATAGTACCGGCCTTAGTTCAGCAGTGGAGCAGCTATATTTTTAAATAACGGCATCCGATAATTATTATCAAAGAAATTAATATTGCCGCCCAACGTGGCATTTCTGCCAGCCTTCTAGGCACGTTTTTCTATTGACAACGATGTGGACGAATATTTTGACGCCCTGTAATTATTTTCTCATTTTGATACTTGTAAATGTTTTTGATAATTATTTGTAGAAAATAATGTACATAAAAGGAACTTTCATAATTATATTACTAAACTTGTTAAAAAAAAAGAATATAATTATTTTGTATTTCGAACCCTGCACAAAACTGACTGATGAAAATGACACATTCTCACTAACTCATACGCCACTCAATTTAAATGAATGATGTCACTGGGTGTACTGGGTTATGCTAAGGTCATTTGATAATCGTGAAGGCCTAAAGAAACCGACACTCTATCACTGGATAAAGAAGCATGATGGAAAAGTAATAAAATATGGGATTTACATGCAGCAATCAAAAAGTCATTGTGGAAATATTGTGGACACGTTACAGTCACTTTGAAAGCGATCACCTCTTGTCTATCTCTGGAATTAATTCTAGGGATACATGAATACAAGCTCCTCATTCCACAGCATTACATGTCCCGCTGCTGGGAAAAGGCATCTCTCTTCTCACAAAGAATAGATTATTGGAGCATTTGTCATCACTCATCACGCTTAATAAAGTGCATTGTCCAGGTTTCCTCAAGATCTTTTCCGTGATGTCCAAGATAAATTTATTTTATGCAATAAAATTGAAGTGTCTTTAATTATTCCAAAATAACAGCTTTTCCTGAATGCATATTATGTAACTATACACACAATTTAACTATACAGTACTTATACCAAAAATATATATTTTTTTACTTTTGTCTGTCTATCTGCGTGTTTGTTCCGGCTAATCTCCGGAACGGCTAAACCGATTTGACGAGACTTTTACTGCCAGAAATTGTTTACAACATCAGATTTATATACTGTATTGTACCTTTTATTTTTATAATAATTTAACGCGGACGAAGGTGGCGGGGCACATCTAGTAATATATAAAAAATGTCGTACCAACAGTGAAGCTACCGCTAGTTCATAAGCGTCGGTGCGCTTACCTAGAATAAATTCAGGTTCGTTTCTGCGCCATAATGAATGCGAAGATTAAGATTTGTGCGCTGTTGGCTTGCGCCATTGTTTGCATTGTGCTTGAGTGTACCTCTACGTACAGTCGTGTGCAAAGGTTGTTATTTTTCTTCTTTGTATATGTTGGGAGTTTTCGATTATGGAAGGACAGTTGGGTGGGGAAACATGTTTCAATATTTTTGTTAATAAATAATGCCATTTCCTTTAACACATAGTTTACGTTAATAGCCCCCTCAGTTTGTATCAGTTTTAGATACTTACCAATACTTGTTTTTAGCCAATTTATTTCGGAGACACATAACTTAGGTTTTCTAGGCAGTTTCCTAACATCCTCTCAAAACATTACCAAAATCTTCGTTCATTCTGATGTTGTCATAATGCTTGATTTAAACTTACCGTATCACACCACTGATGTAACCATAGAAACCAAAAAAACAAAAAAATTTTTTCATCTACAAGGATGGTGAGCAATTTTCCTTTCCGACTGTACCGCGAACCGCTCGGGGCATAGTTCTTGTAATGCACGTGGGATGACAACGCTTGACAGTCCCGAGATATATACACACTTGCGACTCCATAAGTAGACTTGCGACTTTTTTGTCGTATATAGTTGCTTTCGTAAAGCTTGTTTTTTTTTGCAAACGAGAATATAGTGTCTGCCTCGTTCATCTGATGCGGGCAAGCATAAGTGCTCAGAATGGGCACTAGGTTCAAGTCCCTGATGGTCAGGCAAAGTATTATTGGATTCTTTTCTCAGTTTTCTCAGTGACTGCCTCTAATATTTTCTATTCTACGTGCCGAACTGCAACTCTTGTTTATAAGAATAACTAGCTGTTGCTTAGCTCGGGCAAAAAAAAATTAAAAAAAAAATCGCGAAATCATCTCACGGACACGTTGCAAAATATAGCCCATGGTACTCGGGGATAATGTAGCTTCTAAATTAGTGAAAGAAATTTCAAAATCGGTTCAGTAGATCCAGAGATTACCCCCTACAACCTCACACACTTACAAACAAATTTTATCTAAATATAATATATATTAGTATAGAAGTAGATTAAGTCCTACTCCAATGTTTTGACCGATATTCTCCAGTACAAGGAAATATCTTTTCTTCAGCTAAACGATCTACAGGTACCTAGTGACTCCACACAAATCAGCAATAGTCTTCAACGGCTAATGGCGGCCATTTATATTAGTTTTTAATGTTTAACACTGTCCCACAGCTGGGCAAAGCCCTCCCTCCACTTCTGTCTTATCCGTTCCAATATAATAAATGTAAAAATAACTGTCTTTTTATCTAGCTGTTACCTTTTGATGCTAAAACTGTTGTATAGGAACCTTAGGTCACATGCGTGCTCCAGGTTATCTAGTTTTGGATTTAAACTACTTCTTGTCCTGGTGGTAGGTTACCGTGGGATAGTTTACATCTTACCGATGGATATTATTCTATGACTTACTTTTCCTGTTTTCTCCACAAGGAAAGGTTTTTTCCTTCAACAAATCTATCTATAGCTGACCGCGTGTACTCAACACAGATCGGCAATAGTCGACAACGGCTAATGGCGACCATTTCTATTAGTTTTTATTGTTGTACGCCCCTGAGCGGTGTGTGGTGAACTGTTTTCCTTGTGGAAATGTATTTCGTGTTTTTGCTGGATTTTAGCTATTGATTGTGCTGTATGAGGAGTAGGTATTCGGAGATGTTTGTACACAAGCTCACTACTTAGTGAGGGTCAGCAGAAGCAATAGCGCTATAGCGCAAAAGTCTGCAAAAGGAAAATATGTAAAATGTTAAATAATAATAATACCAGCCTATTAATGTTCCACTGTTGGGCAAAGGCCTCTTCTCAACAGAGAAGGCACGAGCATTGATCATCACGCTTGCTCAAGACGGGTTGACTATTTTAGACACGATTTTCACGAAGTTTTGTCCAAGATAAACTTAAAAAGTACATATGAATTGAAACAGTCAAATTGGTACTTGCCAGGATTTGATTCCACAACCTCATGCATGAGAGGCGAGGCCTTAACCTCTGGGCCATCACGACATTTAATATGTTAAATTCAGTGCAATCTTTAAAAGATTATGATGAGATCGTTGGTATATCTTACCTGCGCTTTAATAGAAGAGCTTTCTTTACATCATATTTTATTTATTAATATTTAATTTACAAGTAACAGGACTCAATATGTTAGTAACAATATTTCTTAACAACAACTATGGTAGTAAACTTAACCTACACACTTAACCTAACACATAAAAAAAAATCAATCAATTCTCATTTTAGAAATGAAATTATAATTTGCAAGTCAAAAAAAAAATAAGAGATCAAGTTAAGCATCATGTGAAGGGTGGATAATTATCTGATAACTCACCGCTAATTATCAAAGGAAACATTTATTCATTTTCAACCCTGCCATACAGTACTAAGTAAATAGATTACCGAAAATAAAACAAAAATTATCCAAATAACAAAAATAAAACAACTTACAAATTATACAAAAAAATACATACCCAATAAACATGAAAACGCATTCCCCAAACGAAAACCGACCATTCAATCAAACGAGTGACATAAACGTAACAAAACAATGGCGGGAAACTTTCCAAAATGGCGATCACAGCGCGGAATAAAATCACCATTAATTCGTGTTGGCGACGTAGGTAATGTGCCACTCGGTATTGGAACAACCTGTATAGCCGAAAGGATGGCCTACACTCGATTAAACCACTGCTGGCTGAATTAATCGAGTGTTTTGTATCGATCTTTGTGTTTGGAGCGACTATAAGTTTTGTACACGATTACTTGCTTCGTTGGTCTGGTGGTCGGAAGCATGATGTCCTGGGTTCGATTCCCAGGTCGGCCAAAGTGTTATTGGGTTTATCCGTAAGAATTTCTCAGTAGCAGACATGGAATTTGTATTTTTCATGCTCGTTGAAAACCAGCCGTATTTATGGTGGGTAGGTACTGTAATTTGGTTTAAAGGAAGTTATTGCTCTTTTGGCATTTCAGCTTTGTATCTGAGCTGGGGGCCTAAAATGGAAGCTTTATCAGAATCATAATATGAATCACGTTAAAAATGTAAAATTCTTAAAATGGTCTTTATGGTTATGACCACAAAGTCCATTTTAAGAGTTTTAAATTTTTAACGTGATTCGTATTATGATTCTGATAAAGCAGCCATTTTAGGCCCCCTGATCACTCACTTTGAGGTTATCTCCAAAGGTATTAGTGACCTCTTGTATTGTCCACATCCAAACAAACCGCATATTTTGCGTACGGGGACCTTCTTACCATCAGTTGGACCGCTTGCTTGCTTGCTTGCCATTAAAAAATAAGTTATTCTTTGTGGTTTTTTATCGAAAACAATATCACCTCATCCCCTCCCTAAAACGATAGCCATAACAGAACAATTGGGGCGATACAATGCAGCTATCGTGTTAATTATTCAACCAATATTATAATTTGTATTGCCAGCCATCGCCACTGAATTCATATGCTATCCAAACGTCATTGCCGTGACGTCATGAAAATGGTACTGTCATTTATGACATTTATGAGGTGGATTTAAAAGTGAATTGATATCACAAAGTGTTGGCGTATTGGTTTCGCATTTTGCATTTGGTGGCTTTTGACAAATTATGTCGGGATCAATTAAAGTTGTTTAGATTATGATGCATCTGCGATTATGTTCTAAAATGTTTTGAATAAAACTCATTGTATAAAAATCTTTGAAATAAACGATTGCAGCGTTTATCTAGTACTTGTAAACGCGACTGCTGAATTTTGGATTCCAGGTTCCAATCTAGAATGGCATCATCTTTATCCAAAACCCAGCCTTCTCAATCTCAACAGTATTGGGGTCAGTAGCCAGTCAAACGTAACACAGCTGAATACCTGTATTTCACAAGGATCACGAGTTCCGCTCTGGGCTGAACAGGAGGGAGTGTCAGACTTTTACTGACTAAAACCCATCCATGTTCCTTCATCACCCTTTGTGTTCCGGGGCCGCGGTATCTCTTTCGAACAGTCCCGCAGCCCCGGCAGGCATCGGCCCTTGCGCACCCCTTCCTGTTGCTGACATCTCTTTGAGGCGCGCGTGGAATACTCGCGCGCCGTCGACACGGCGAGCTAGCCCATAGCTCACCGTCCACAAGCCCGCGTCGCAAAGTGACCTAATGACCAAATGAGTGACTCAGCACCGCGAAATTATACAATTGCACAAGGTATACAAGTTTCTTGAATATTTTGAATGGGTATTCAAACATTAATCAGAGTAGTGGTGGCCTAGAGGTAGCTGCTGCGATTCATATGGAACAGTTGGTTCTTCCAGGCAGGCGCATTTCTTTGTGTAATTTACTTAATCACCACTGCTCTCAAAACGGTGAAGAAAAACATTGTGAGGACCAGCATGTCTAAGAACCAAAATTGGAAGACATGTGTCTATCAATTCGCAGTGGGCCCGCGTGGGATTACGGCCCACTCCGTCTTATAGGGGGAAGGCTTGCGTCCCAGCAGTGGGGACATTAGGGGCTGATTATGCTATGTAATTCAAACTGCATTCAAAGAATCTTCCAAATCAAAACAAAATAATAAAGCTACATTAATAGTGAAGACACAGAATTAACAACATCTATGAGTAAACAAACATCTAATGACGAGAATCAATAAGCCGCCAGACGACATTATGCGAGATTTATTATCCTAGTGTGGGCTTATTAGACCGCCGGACGAATTCGCGTTAAACTATGTAGGGTTAGACACTTTTAGACACGGCGGTCTAAGGGCAAATAAATAAATTGAAAGATTAATTTTGAAGACTACAAATGGCAGCTGGACATATATCTTTATAAACCCAAAATATATACGTCTGAAGAATTCTAAACAAAGTAGTATATTATTCAGGTCAGAGGTTCGAATAGTGGTTGGAACAGGAACCGATGCGTTTTAGTCTGTAGGAGTCGGCTGTAATCCTCTGACCTCTGTTCTCCCCGGCCGAATCAATGAGGTTTTTACCACACAAAAATAAAAGTAGTGTTTTTATTTATTTAAATTAGTAGAAGTCGAAGGTTCTTAGCTAACTTCTCTGATAGGAAACAATATACAACTATCTCAGAACCAAAGATCAGGTAAGTGATTCGGTTTTTTACCAAGTGCAATTGTATCGTAAGTAAAATGTCCCTTTTTATAATCTAAACAAATATGGCAGCTCCACCATCTTCAAAATCAGCTCAAACTCCTGCCAGGTCTAGGCAACCCTGCGGCTGCAGCATCCAATATACAAAAGTCGGCAAGAATGCGACAAAGTATTGGTGTATAAAAACCAAATGTTGGCGAGCTCTGCCGGCTCCTCCGACGTTTAATATACTCCTGGGTACTGGCAGGGACAGAAGTGTGGACGAAAATTGGGACTGAATTTTAAATATTGCGTGGTGTTTTAGGTGCTGATGAAATAAGGATAAGTTTTGAGTGTTATTGAAAACGAATAATTCACTGCTAGCTCGCGTTCATGAAATATTATTGAGTTATTTATAATTTTGCATTGCAAAACTGATTGATAAAAATATATTAATAATAATAGAAAATTGTCTGGTTCAGTTAAGTCTACTTGTAAATAACCTAAACTTCTTGTAAGTAATCTAAACATGACCTGTGAATATTATTTAGGTACTTATGTAAAATCATTTAGTCACAGACATTCAGAATGCAAATGCATTGTTTCTTATAATTTTGCTTTCAATCAACATTTTTATTCACAATTTATAATCTTACCGAATTGCGAGACGGCCTTCACAAGAATCCTACTTCCTACTTATATCTTATCTTATATATTACTTTGTTACTCTTACTAATATTATAAATGGATGGATGGATGTTAATTTTTCACGCGAAAACAAGGTACTGAACAGATTTGGATGAAATTTGGCACACAGATAGTTTATAACCTAGATTACCACACAGAGTACTTTTTATGCCTGTAATACGATCCCGTGGGACAATTAGCGAACTACACGCGGGCGGAGATAATTTTAGAAAAAATCGCGAAGCACTTTTGTGTCCACGTACCCGTAACATATGTCACTGGCTAGCCACGACACAATAAATAAATAGCACAAATTCCGAAGTGACCAGTCCCGTCCCTATAAAACCTGACTACTACCCCGGGGTAGATAAATATTGCACCCCTACCGAACATTTGTTACTACTACTTACGGCCGCGGCGTGTTACATGCTCTGAAGGGAATTTGATTGTACTAGTTGCTGTATTTGTATAAGATTTTCGGATAGATTATGCATTTTGAATGGTAAATATACCTTTTCAATGTTTTATTTGATAGGAATAAAGATTGGACCTGAAACATCATCAGGTTGGCAGTTGAAGAATTCTAGTTTACTTTTAGCTTTAAGTCTTCTTTTTTTCGTGTGATTAGTGCCTAACTTGGTATCTGACTTTTTATACCACCATGGGCCTCTGACTTGGCTTGACATGCCGTCGAGAAATATCTCGCAGGCAGCGGTATTGGAACTGGCCCGTGCTCTGCGTACAAGAGACGCGCAGCGCTTCCGCATGGTCGCATGGAAGCAGTCCGTGCGCGCCCATGCTTACATATCTGAAGCGCTGCAATATCGAGTCAGACCCAATATCTCTGAAAGCGTGGTTAAACAGAAAGCGGGAGGTGCTATAGCTTTTGTGCGTGTAATTAGCTCACAGGCTTATGCAGGTAGGCTTGCAGGTTTTATGTTAAAATGATTATAGTCTGAAACGCTTGAAACAAGATACCTTTTATAGGAAGCAATAAATAAAAGTATTCTTATCGCAACCAAAGAACTTTTATCAACGACAAAAACTGAATAAAATCACAAATGCACCTTTAAAAATGCCATCCCCCTACTTATCTATCACAGGCATCTGCCGATGTACCTTCAGCTATAAACTCCACGGTTCCTCGGAACCAGTTCAGCAATAAATCCAGGGTAGAAGGTCACGTCAGCGACTTCCCGCCAATACTAGATAAGACAATATGAATGCAACTTGTCGCGACATTCTTGTGATATTACTGGGTGAGGGGAGTGGAGTAGGCCTCTTTGTTTTATTTTTGGTTGGCATTCTAGGCATTTTGTTTTGTAGTAGATGTTTTCTCTCATTAGACTGTTCCTATGTGAGTGTAAATAGATTTTATAAGATACCTAGATAAGTAAGTAGATTGCTTCGTTAGCCTTGTGACCACTAGCGATACTTTTGAGCCTGGGATCCTATACAAAAGACAGATGGACTTGGATTTATGATCGGCAATAATTTCGCCCCAAACTTGACATAGTAGTTAAGATAATTATGTGAAGATACATAGATGAAGAGAACACATGACATATTTTTGTATTATGAACGTACTATCTAGAAAAACGTTTCTATCAACAAAATTTTAATAATATTCTTGTCATCATTTCCGTGACTTTTGTATTAGAAGTGATTTAAACGAGTGTGGAGAGAGACTCCACACTTTTATTAAACTAAGACACACATTTTCTTGCAAAGTCTGTCTCCACACTCTCCAACTTAACCCTTACCATGCCATCGTAAATCAATTTCTGCGAGCGTCCGCTTTGAATGCAGTCGATACGGCACGCTACCGTGCAGTCGCGTGCCGGCCGCGTCGATTGCGACCCGATACCGAACCGATACGGTTTTGTTTTAAGTGCACGTCATGTACAGGGTAGGGGGACTTTGAAATTAGTGAGTGGATTAGTCATAGGCTGAATTGATTTTAAAAGGGCCACATTTTGTAGTAAGTGCCTGAGGTGCTAGACAAAGTGACATTAATTTAGCGAAAAACGATGATGGAGAAGTCAAAAATGTTCGGAATGGAAGCTATCGCGCATGAATTCGCCGCTAAAGGCGCTAGAGTAGCGCGAGGTCACCGAAATGTCAGACGTCATAGAGTGTTCGCGCGTTGCGTGCTTTTTTGTCACGTATTTTTACTAATATTCAGGATCGTGGTCTAGATTGAGCCATTCCTAATTAATTATGACTTCAAGATTTTAAGTAGCAACTTAGTATCTTATTTGTTAGTACTTGGAGGTAAAATGATTTTTAAATGTTTGTTGCTTGCTAATTTTAGGGAGAATATTGTCAATATGTATCTGAAGTTTACACTTTGTTGTTATACGTAATAAAATAAACTTTTTATGGAGTTATTGGTACTCTAAAGTATAAAATAGAATTATTGACAGGACCTTACGCGACTGTGGCGCCGTCTGGTGAGCTCAAGAACGATAGCCCTCATTGACTTAGGCTGCCGAGAAAGTAACGAGTAATTGTAAATACTACTCTTTGAACACGATTATTGCTTTTTTATGTCTTCTGAACGCCACATCGTGCAGTGTTTCTAAAACCTAAAATTACCATATACCGTCGTTTTGCATTAAAGGTCACATACTGACGGCTTATCAAACGGATTGAGAATTTTTGCAGGCTACGTGGCTAAGTGGTGGCAAGCGCCACTGCTGGGCATGAGGTCCTGGGTTCGATTCCCCGGTCAGGCAAAGTGTTATTGAGTTTTTTCTTCAGGAATTTTTCAGTAGTAGCTACCGAGTCTGGATTTGTGCTCGGTTGATGGCTATGGGCTCGCCCCTATTACATAAGACTGAAACATAACTGGTGAAATGTGGGTGTACTATTAGGTACACCTCTGCCTGACCCTTTGGAGATTATAGGGGTAATGTAATGTAGGTACCTATGGGTGCACTCGGTAGTGGTTTAGCCATTAGTTACAGTTTCATAACAAAAATAAATAATGATTATTTCATTTACTGATTATTCAAGGTGCCTTTTAATGGCCTCATTGAAATAAATGTTTTGTCTTTGACACTAAGAAATAGGACGTTCGCCTTGCTTCCACAGGGTTAATTAGATAGGTACCTATAAATTATGATAATTCTCACCTACATACTTGGAATAGACTTAATTATAAATTTTAATACAATCGTTTAAGGAAATGCGTATTTGCAAGTCCACTTCGATAAGAGCACATAATATGTGTTGACTACGTGAGCTAATGTGTTGGAAAAACGATTCTATTTCGTTTTCAGGTGATACTGAATAATGTTTTTGTATAGTGGGGATTGATTCCAGACAGGCATGCTATTTATTACCCGACTACGGCAAAGCTAAAAGGAAAGGTTATGGTTTTAGCAGTCTATGTGGATATTTAACATTTTTATGTTACACAATGAGGTGTCAATCGATTTCTTTTTTTGAGAGATTTATTTGATCGCTTCTGCTCAAAGCCGAAGAATAACAATGTGAAGATATGACATCCATTTTAATAGTAACTGAATCCGTACGTACAGTACAGACAACAAACAGAACGGAAAGCCATATCGTGACCTTATTAGACCAGCTCGAGTACAATCGATTTCAGTCTACGTACCACTTATCTAGACATAAATCTTTTGTCCAGATAATATTTCATGTCAACTGCAATGACTGACTTGAATCTGAAATTAGTACAGGTAATAAATTTTCTGTAACTGTTTTGCTATCGCATGGAAAATCTTTCTTGATAGGTTCACTTGGTTTTTAATGCATTGAATAGGAAGAACATAACATCACGCCTGTAGTCCCCGAAGGGTTAGGCAGAGGTGTACCTAATAGTACACCCACATTTCACCAGTTATATTTCAGTCCCATGCAAAAGAGGACGAGCTCTATTCCTATCAACCGGGCGCAAATCCAGACTCCGTGGCCGCTACTGAGAAATTCCTCATAGAAAAAGCCAATAACACTTTGGCAGACCTGGGAATCGAACTCAGTACCTCATGCTCAGTAGTCGCACTTGCGACCACCAGACAAACGGCAGTCAAGAAAAAAGAAAAAATAAAATTCAATATCCAGTCCCCAGATATTTGTTTTAAGTATATTTGCCTGTATTAAGACCACTGCAGCGGGCACTTATTTAATCAAAAGAGAAAGAGCATTGATGACTTTGCTTCTTTATTGTATAATCAAATCATTTTCTTAAGATATTTTCTTTGACCATAATTTAACTTGCGTTAGTCGTACGAGTATTGCCTTCACAAGTAACTCATACTCCCTGACCATTCCCGAATTCGACAGGAAAATTAAAGTAAGTATTGATTTCTAGCTTATTTTGTCTCACTGCTAGGCGCAAAGGCCTCCTCCATAGCCTTCCACTCTTCATTCCGTGCAGTTTTCTCCGGCCAATTTTTCACAAACGCTTCTAAATCGTATTATAGTCGAGAAGACTTGACTTACATAGGTATCCATCTACAATTTACATTATAATTAACGTCAAGGTTTTGACCAGAAGTTTTTGTAGTCTAAGCAACAGAGTCAAAAATCTTTATTTTTCTTCGCCATTTTCTTTTAACCAAGAGGAAAAATCCTTCTATACAAATAACTATACTCGTATATCCCAATATTCGAGACTTAATAATCCAAAATAATTACACCCGGCACTCATACGCAAGTGATGCGTGCTCACGGCGCGAAACTCAAGTGCGCCTTTAAAAACATGGGTCAGGTTCACACCACCGAGGGATTTACTACCTTATAGCATGAAGAATAAGGTTGGGTTTAGAGGCAAGATGAATGGCCAGAAAGTCCACAAAATGAACATAGTCGCGAGTTTTTACGCGACGCTGTTATTCAGATCTAGCCAATACTTGTATACAGGGTGTTGGGTAAATGTGAAATGGGAAAACGTGTTGAATTTCGTTCAGTTTTGCAGGTCATTAAAATCATTTGGATGCGACTATTGCTAGCAAGGCAAATTTTTCTAGGGTTTTCAATTTGACACTACTTGTAGGCAAAAATCTACATTTTCTTCCAGAACATATTTTATTAAATTCCGATATCATTAACTTGTTTCAATTCACTTACATTTGTTTTTACAGGTGAAAACCATTCAGTTTTCAAGACAAGATGAACACCATCAAACCTATTCCGAAGTAGTAGTAGTAGTCTGTATGCAAGTTAAAACAGACTGCGATTACCAATCTGTGCTGGGGGATTGTAATAGACCGTAAAATAGCTTTTCCGTACAGGTAGGTATAAAAATTAAAAAAAAAATTAAAAAAAAACCCGCCGCATCGTTAACCATATTCAAGAGTATTATGACCGCTTAAAATAATTTACTCTAATGTCAGACAATATTTCCAAAATCATCACTCAAGAAATTCCTCCCAATTCAAAATCGAAATTCCGAATTCTTTTTTTGCCTCGTCTTGGTTACACCCCGTACCCACATCCGATAGATATCCCAGTACCAAGTAGATAGTTCGCCTTTTCTTCGAGCCACTTGCACTAACGATGTCATTCGCGTTCCGCGCTGTCGAGTTATTGAGACTTTTTCAAGAGACAAACCACCCTGAACACCCCCCTGCCCCCTCGACCCCCTCGCATCGCCTAAGGGTGGCTGTGTGAGGAGATAGGTGTACGGAAGTGGCAGGGAAATTTTATAAAGATGGTCATAAGTAGTTATATACTTATAGTATATCATCATACAATCATAATCATCTTTATTTTTCTCGACATCAAAAATTACAGGCACTGTTTTGTGGCACAATCTTATATAGAGAAAGGTGTCTGAAGTAGGAAGGTCCTGAGTTACAGATCACCTTTCTGGCTTATATTACCCAGTACCAACTGGGTTGTGGAGGTCAAATAGGCAGTCGCTCCATGTAAAATACTGGTATTCAGCTGCATCCAGTTAGACTGAAAGCCGACCCCAGCATGTTGGGAGAAGGCTAGGCTGATGATGATGATCATTAGAAGTAGAATTATAGTAAAACAGATTGCTGTAGAAGTCAACTAAAAATGCTTAATAAGAAGATATTTTTGGATGCCGTATATTTACGTACGGGATCCTAAAGGCTTCTACTAAACGCAATAAAAAGATGAGGTTGTGTTCCAGAAAAAAGCAATGGATTCCAAGATAAAAATCCGTTTCTATTGAGGTGTTAGAGAATTGAAAATGACTTGACTTGAATGAATGTGTATATGGTCTTCATCATGAAAAATAACAAATCCTGCCAAGTGCAATTCGGACTCGCGCACGAAGGGATCCGTAACATTATCTAAAAAAAAAAACACGTTTGTTGTATGAGAGCCCCTCTTAAATATTTATTTTATTCTCTTTTTAGTACTTGTTGTTATAGCGGCAACAGAAATACATCCACTGTGAAAATTTCAACTGTCTACTCGTAGCTATCACGGTTCAAGAGATACAGCCTAATGACAGACAGCTAGACAGATAGACGAACAGTGGAGTCTTAGTAATAGGGTTGCGTTGTTACCCCTTGGATACGGAACCCAGGAAAAGTGTTGGCAGTAGATTCAGAAATTAATATCATACGTTACGGTGTCTGCTATGTAGACTGAACTGTGGAGTAACGCAATGTGAGTTTTGCTTCTGGCTTCAAGTCACAGATATAAAACTTAGAGCTTTCAAGATCATACTCAATTACTCACCATTACCCACCCCAGGTGTAAAAAACATAGCACAAAACTCAACTACGCTCACCACCTTCCCAAAACCACGCTCTCGCTCTTCCATTTCCACGACATCTTCACAAAACTTGAACGTGGATATCTGACGATAATTATGTCGGTTGAAAGATTGAATACACTTGAAGCTGCGCATTTTTTCTGTTCATCCTGCCCGGCCCCTTGGGTGTAACGGATGATTGGTGATACGGGCTTAGAGCTTTAGCCTTTTGTTATTGAGTGAATGGAAAACATGAGGTTATATTGTAACTTACAAATGTGTGAATCATTTGATTTCGCATTAACTATCATATGTATAGGACTATCTTCAGGTTAAGCCGTGCTTGTCTAGGTTGGTCCGTGGATGGGTGACCATCCATTACATACCGAGTTTCCTCCATGCTTTGGAAAGCACGCTAAGCCGTTGATCCATGGCAGATTCATGGCAGTCGTTAATTGTGGCCCGAAAGTCTGACAACCAGTCTAAAGAGGTATGGTATTACCCAGTACTGATTGGGTTGTGGAGGTCAGATAGGCAGATCCGGTTAGACTGGAAGCCGACCCCAACATAGTTGGGAAAAGGCTAGGCAGATGATGAATCATCTGTCACCTTATTATCAGACTCATTTGTGCCACTTGCTAAAAAACTCCCACCATGACACTAGTTGCCGTGGCTGATCTGGAAGTCTTTGAATAGGCTCCGGAAACAGGTTGGCTGGAGCAATGAGGTCTGTTCAGGTGGATCTCCACCTGAACAGACTCCAGGGCAGAGTCCTATGAATCTTCACAAGACTCTGTCCTGGACTGTAAATGTGGTGTTGCCCCACAAACGATGGAACACTTGATATCGTGTCCTGTCTGTCCTGTTGCTTGCACATCACAGGAGCTGATGGACGCTACTGAAAGTGCCAAACTCGTCGACAAATTTTGGGCTGAGTCAATTTCAATTGTCATCGACACGCTAGGAAGGGACCTTATCTCAATTATGTTGGGGTCGGCTAATTGGATGCAGCCGTCATCATCCGCCTAGCCTATTCCCAAATTTATTGGGGTCGGCTTCCAGTCTTACCGGATGCAGCCGCCAAATCTACTAAAACTTCCCCACTGCTGGGACGTAGGACTGATCTCTAAGAGACGGAATGGGCCGTAGGTCATACTCCACCGTACGGCCCCAGTGAGGGCTGGTACAGCTTAACATAACATCACCCCTTGTAATCAACGAAGCGTTAGGCAGAGGTGTACCTAACAAGCACACCCACATTTTGCCAGTTATGTTTAAAACATAACTGTAATAGAGTGCGAGCCTATTACCATCAACTGGACCCAAACCCAGACTCCGTGGTTATTACTGAGAAATTCCAGATGGAAAAACCCGCAACACCACAATTTGCCCCACCTGGGAATCGAAGCCATTGCCCCCAGGCATAAGCTGCTGAGGTCTTCCATGTTTGAGAAGGCTGGTATTATGACTACGATTATTATAAAGATTACGATTATTACAATCATAACTGCCTCGCATGGAGACCCAGGTCTTATCTCCAAGTCGGACGGATATCCCAGCAGTAGCCTGGGGAAATTAGAGTTCCTCTTCACAGAGGTTTACAGAGATCTCTGCTTACTCTAACGGGGAATATAGGTGTGATGTTATGCCATGTTATAGTGATACAAAAAAAGTAAATAGTAAGTAGTATAAAGTAAATAAGAAGACTCACAAACAACGAAACAAATAATGATACGAGTAGGTACCCGCGTCTCCGTCACTCATTTGTTGGTAATGTGGCTCGCGATAATCATATTTTTGCTCAGAGATCGGCCTCGATAATGTTTTACCTTGTACTGATAGCAAAACAAGCATTCGTTTGCACTTTTTTTTACTAAAAAATCTTCAGGAATACATGTCACTGTATTGGCTGTAATAGTAACCAAAGAACGCGAATCCAAAGAACGATAGATAGATTGTGTGGGAAATGATGTGGATAATAAGGATGTAACTATCGATCTGATGACTAATGTAGATAAGACATGCTGCGACTACCCCAAAATGATTCAGTGAAAAAACACAAAAAAGGCTATCTAGTTTCCAAAGCTCCCTAGCGCCTTTTATCACTAAAAACTTCATACAATAATAACCGACTTAAAATATTATAATAAATTTTGCTTAGTGCTAAACGTCGTCAATGAATACTGTCGTGCGAGTGGGCCTTATATTTTAAAGGATATATCTTCTTTTCTCTTTCATGTAACTTTTCTGCTATCCTTACCATGTCTGGGATATTGCTCTATTACATTTGAATAATTATTCTTCACCGTTGATGTGTCGCGTAGCTCAGAGGCTGTAACTATAAATATATTTAGGTTATCGCGTATCTCTGGAATTCAGCATTTTTCAGATAAGTAGAACTCGAACTTGGGTGGTAAAAGACTTCTATTGGAGTCTAATGTTAATTCCTCTCGAATTCCGGACACTGCTAAAATTCCGGACATATAATAGGTGTAACAATACCCTTAACGAAGCCGAAAGGCACTTGTTCGCCCCGTCATTGCGACCATTTTTTTTGTTCTGGAGCTAAACTGGGAACCTTCTAGATACGGAGATATTGGGGATCAAAGTTCCAAATTTTGCACCGCGAACCCCGTACTATTCAATGCATCCGGCACACTGTTTTGAGTGCGTTACATTGAATCGTACCGGTCTGTTTACACCCTGTATACATATCCTTCTTCTCTGTGAGAGAGATTGAGTCACTTACAATGCGAACCTAATAGTGCTGATGGGTAGATGTCACATATTGTTGTCTCCAAATATTTTTGTTCCAGAACACACCGTGTGGGTATCCACACAGTGTTTTCGTTCACCGGTTTCAGAGCCGTAATTACTTATACGAACATAATATTGATTGCAGTAGTAAGCCAATACACGATATCCTAAATCCTTGTACACACAGACATGTATTTTAGGAAAATGTCCTATTTCTAATTGAGGCTATAACCTCCCCTGGAGGGCGTCACGGACGATTTCACTGGCGGGACTGATACGTGTGTATAGTATGGCATAAGCTATGTTTAGTGGGTACTAGGCTTTAGCGACAATGTTTGTGGTGACTGGAGGCAACCTTGTATTGTGGGACAGTGATGGGTAAATAGTAGAGAAAATATAATGTACAATTATTTCTTTGCCAATTGATACCTAGCTCGGACGCTTAGCTTTTAATAGCACTGATAGCTTAGTGGTGTAAGCTTTGAACTGCCAAGTCAGGCCTCAAGTTCAAATACAAGAGGTACCTCTGATTTTTCGGATTCATGTGCGTATTGTATAAATACCACGTTGCTTCGGTGAAGGAAAACGTCGAGAGGAAACCAGCATGCCTGAGAGATATTTCTTGACGGCATGTATAGCCAAGTCAGAGGCCCATGGGTGGCATAAAAACTCTGACACCAGGTTAGGCACTAACCACACGATAAAGAAGATTCATTTCTTTCTTCGTTTAATCACACAACAACATACAAAAACAATCAACCCCAGGGTCGAGTAGCTACCCCAGCAATCCAGCCAAATGATTGATCAGCGCCGATTACCGGTTGATTTCTAGTTAGCGTGTTTGCGGGCAATATTCAGGTGCTCGGGCAAGCAAGATCGATTGGTTGCCATCGATTTTTGGGCAATTATGTGCAATTATTGTGGTACTGTGTTGTGTATCTTGGACTACGGTTTACATTAAATAAACGTGTCCTTAGCCAAACGGATTAAGGTACAAAGTCGTACGTATGTTGTGTAATATGAAACCAAATGCCGCATAGGAATTTTTAACCCAGCTGTTTTATAAATGACACTACATATAACATAATTTCACGCCTGTAATCCCCGATGGTTTAGGCAGAGGTGTACCTAATAGTACATACAAATACTAGTTTTGTTTATGTTCCATGTAATAGCGGGCAACCCTATTACATCAACCGGGCACAAATCCCGACTCCGTGGCTGCTACTGAGAAAGTTCAAGAAATTTATCAATTGCCCAACTCGGGAATCAAACCCAGGACCTTATGCTCAGCAGTCGCGATTGTGACCACAAGACCAATGATGCAGTCAAAATTGACATTGCCCTGTATATTGCAGACACTGTAATTATTTTGCTTTATGGGCCGATTTTTCAATTGCCAGTTAACTTTTACCCGCCGTATAAGTTTGTCATTTTGACAGTTTTTGTATGGACCATCTGTCAAAACGTCACATTTACTCTTCAGGTAACAGTTATTTCTGATAATTGAACAATTGGTCCAGTACGATATCAAAGTTTTAATTTCTTTAAAACACCAAAGTGGAAATACTTAAATTATTTCTAGATTTAAGATTTCATGTTCTATGTGAAAGAACCAAGAATAATTAAACATCAACTTAACAGAGGGAAGAAGTATTCAAGAAAATAAACTTCTATAAAAAGTTCATTGCAGTGGAATAATTATGATGTAATTTATTATAATTGAAATACGGTTGACATTTGGGTAAGGACCATAACAAGGTGTAAACTTAAATCTACTTTTGTTTGAATTACTAAAACCAAAAACGTCCCAAAAAAAACCTGACTGAAAAACCACAACAGAACACAAATAAATCATGATTTAACACAAATTGACGTGTCCAGTGTCACAAAAAAAAGCAAATCAAAGCTGTCGAAAGGCCGGCTGTCGAAAAACCGGCAAAATATGACCAAAGCCGGTTTTTCACTTAGCGCCCATGTAATTGGGAGATGTATATCGGCACATTTTTCAGCCAATATGCTCTTGTCAAAATCGGGACAAATGATGTGGATGAGAACACGGTACGTGGGCGTCCGGTTTGCTTTTTTTTGTGGTCATAATAGATTTATTTATATTTACACACATTGTCACACGTAAACAGTTTCTCTACTGGCTTCTTTTCCTTTCAGCAGGATAATAATATGGGACAACAATAGTTTTAAGTAACTGCATGCGAACTTTTCTAATGAACAGCAGACCTAGGCCAAAGCAATCAACAAAAGATTTTTTTCTACTAACAGAG
This sequence comes from Eugnorisma glareosa, assembly GCA_947578425.1. Taxonomy (NCBI): domain Eukaryota; kingdom Metazoa; phylum Arthropoda; class Insecta; order Lepidoptera; family Noctuidae; genus Eugnorisma; species Eugnorisma glareosa. The sequence goes on along the minus strand of OX387974.1, from coordinate 2,063,706 downwards.
GCAGTATAATAACGGAGGCCTTTGACCAGCAGTGAGGTAATGCGCCTGCATTATATTGCCTGCTAGCCTTGGCAGAACAGATAGGTATGATGGAAGAAAGATCATTTCTTCTTGCCCTGGATATCAAAACAAAACGATTTAAATCATTTCAGCCGAATGACGTCCACGTTGGAAATAGACCTCCCCCAAGTATCACCACATTGACCGGTCCCGTGCGACTCGCATTCAGTGGATCCCCGCAACCTTCACCAGGTCATCGGTCCACCTAGTGGGAGGCCTTCCAACGCTACGTCTTCCGGTTCGCGGTCGCCACTCCAGATCTTTTCGGCCCCATCGGCCATCCGCTCTGCGAGCAATGTGCCCTGCCCAATAAGGTAAATTGTATTAATTGATAAATAAAATACCTTAAGAAGTATAAATTAATTCATAACAAATTGATGTATTTTCCAAAAATTCACCGCCATTTTTCAGACCCAATAAACACATTGTTCACGTTCTGCTGGTGATCAGTGGCGTCCATTAGTATCGAGCATCGAAAAGTGCGTGTGATAGGTAAAAATGTAGCCTCTCACTAATGCTTCATCGGACAGCTGTGAGCGTACAGTGTAGGGGACTTTTGGTATATTGTGTTGTTGGAGGAAATTATGAAATTAAATGATTGTTGGTCCTTGATTACAAGCATGCATTACATCATGCTCCTTATCCCCGAAAGGGTGGGTCAGAGGTGTACACAACACATTCCGCCAGTTATGTTCTAGTTCCATGTAATAGTGGGCGAGTCTATTACCGTCAACCTTGGTAGTTTGTGAATAATGGAAATTTCAAGTTTTAAACTATATTTTCATTTGGCATAATCAGCTATATTGTTTGTTCATGCTGCTGGGACTTACGTCTCCGCACTGTGTGAAAGTAGACTGCAATCCAGCACGCGGGCCCGTGTGGGTTGGTAGATCAAAATCAAAATAAAAATCAAAGCATTTATTTCAAGTAGGCCAGTTACAGGCACTTTTGAACTGTCGAAACAAAGATACGATTAAATGTAGCTACAGTCCCAGTCACAAGGCATAAAAACTGTGAAAGTACTGTAGTTGCCCATTCCCTAGCGTAGATCTCTATGGAGAATAACGGGCAAGAAACTCCATGGACACTCTTTTAAATCAGCATATTGTTACAAAACCTTGGTTACATCATTCATATTGAGATGGTACATTATGTGAGAACGATGTGCACGTTAAAAGTGTCAATAGTAAAAACAAAAAAGACCATTCAAAAAATAAAATGAAATAATTAATTCAAATAAGCCGTGGCAACTAAGAGATGACCAGTCACAACTGACAGCGCCCGTTCACGAACATGACACATGGATCAGCACCATTCAACTCAACCATTTTGAAGGGAACTAAATGATCCGACACACGCGCCACCATCAGCGAGACATTGAGTGAGCATGACATACTCTCAACCGCCAGGGCACACTCAAGTCGAGAAAGGACGTAGGTTTCCAGTGAACGATTGCTTTTTAGTACATAGTACTCACACAATATGGGCTTTATATAATACTAAAGAGATTGAATCTATACAATGCAAAGATAGTTGTACAATCTTCAGTAGCTCCAACTATTTAATGTTATCAACTTATGCGTCCCTGTCCTTGTGGAGCAGGACCGGCATTGACCCAAGCATTTTTGTCAGCGATATAATCGTCCAACTTGTTTGCTTGTGCTTGCTTACATAGTGTGCGTTTAATGCATGTTTTAAATTTCGTCTCATTGAGTTCAAGAATACTTTGTGGAATTTTATTATATCATCTCAAACAGTACCCCATGAAAGATGAATCTACTTTAGTGAGTCTGAAGCCTGGCTGAACTAATTCGTCCCTATTTCTAGTACTGTAATTGTATCTGTCACCTCTTTTACTAAAAAGATGCAGATTTTTTCTTACGTACATTATGTTTTCGTAGATGTATTGACAATGTACCGTCATGATGTTAATGTCCTTAAACAGTTCCCTTAGAGAATCGCACCTACGAAGATTATATATAGCTCTGATGGCTCTTTTTTGTAGAATAAATATTGACTGAATGTCTGCAGCTCGTTCCCATAACAAAATACTATAAGACATTATACTATGAAAGTAACTAAAATAGACCAGTCTAGCGGTATCTACATCTGTAAATTGACGGATTTTTCTAATAGCATATGCTGCTGAACTTAGCCGCCCCGCAAGAGATGTTAAATGAGAACTCCATTGTAGCCTTGAATCAAGCGTAATCCCCAGGAAAACCGATTTATCTACGAATTCAAGTTTCTCTTTATTCAATATTATATCACAATCTTTTAACATTCGGTAAAGCAAATCTAATGCATTTAGTCTTTTTTTCGTTTAATACAAAATTGTTTGCTGTGAACCAATTTTGAACCTGAAGTAGAGCATTATTCACGTCATCGAGATTTTGGGCCCGTCTATTTATCTTAAAAATTAGAGAAGTGTCATCAGCAAATAACACCATATTTTGAGGTTGGTTTTTCAGTAAATAAGGTAGATCATTTATGTATACTAGAAAGAGGAAAGGACCCAATATTGAGCCTTGCGGAACCCCCGTTTTTACTTTTAAACCCTGTGAATTGATACCATTTATTTGAACATGTTGATGTCTATCACTCAAATAATTTACCTAGTCCGTAATGCTCAAGTTTCAAAAGTAATGTGTCGTGATTTACACAATCAAATGCTTTGGAGAGATCACAAAAAAATCCTATGGCGTCTTGGGACTCTTCCCACGCAGTAAATTTGTGCTTTAATAAGGTTACACCGGCGTCAGTCGTACAACGTCCCTTGGTGAATCCATACTGTTGATCGTGTATGATTTTGTTGGTGTTAAAATGATTAAGCATTTGATTCAGCATTACTTTTTCAAAAACCTTGCTAAAAACTGGCAACACGGATACAGGTCTATAATTATTAGTATCTTTACTATCCCCGGATTTGAAAAGTGGTATGACTTTACTATATTTCATTAAATCAGGGAAAACTCCTTGGTCTACACACAAATTAAAAATAGTAGACATCACATGTCTTCAAAATTTAGGTCTAGGTCATGCTGGTTTCCTCATGATGTTTACCTTCACCGTTTTGAGTGCAGTGGTGAAGAAATAAGTTAACCAAGGAAACGGTTTGACAGATTCTTTACTTGCCTGCTTCAATGTAACTGTTTATTTACGTAATAGTTTATGCACACGGCTTCGCCCGCGTGGATTTAGGTAACTGTCCCAAGGGATCGTACTATCGATAAAGTATCGCATAGTAAAGTATCGTGTTAATTCAGGTTATAAATTATCTGTGTACCAAATTTCAGCCAGATCCGTTCAGCCATTGTGGCGTGATTGAATAACGAACTTTCGCATTTATATTACTAGTAAGATAAAACCTAAAGCAGCATCAATGTCACAGCAAAAACCTGACCAAAAAATCCTCCAACTGCGTACAAACATCCATAAATCCAGATTAGTCAAGTGTTTGGGCGTACTTCGGACACAAGGCTGTCGTTCCCTGATTTATTCGCCACATCAATTCTTATGAACATACCAAGAGTGCTCTGGCTTCGATTCTAGAGGGGACGAGCATGATTTACTGGTTGCGCTGTTGACTGCTGCCTTATTTTTGTTATTGATTTTTGAGGGTGGTTGGTTTTGATTGTAATTATTTCATGAATGAACTTCTGGCGGCGAAAATTATGAAAACTCAATTTAAACTGTATTTCTGCGGGAAATAAATTCTGACTATTTTTGCGAGATACGTTACGATAAATTCTTCACAATTCGACTTAAGGTCTATCCAGACATATCAGGGCTGTGCCCGGGACGTGACAGGGCTGTGGCCGTATATATGTAGCCACTGAAGCTTCGTCGCCATCCCGGGCTTAATGCGGACTTGTGTGAACGAGTTCTTATAAAATGTACACACCGATATTTTTTTGAGGGCACCGTAAGTCCACGGCCCTGATATGTGTGGATAGACCTTGAAACAGCAGCAATACAAACTCACACATGTAAAAGCCAGGGGATTTATCAAACTGTTCTTATAATTAAAAAAAATGTAAAAAACGTTTTAAAACGTTTAATATTTCTACAACTACTTTCAAGAGGATTGGCATAAGCATTTTTCGTAAAATAAATTAATCCCATTGAGTTTTCCATCATCATTACCGCATCAGCATCATCATAATTTCACTTTGTTTGATCCGTCCGACATAGTGGAAATACTGGATTTCTATGCAGTATTTTTTAATTTTCTGGCACTTACAGTTTTCGGTAAGTACAATATGTGAGGTTCTTTGCCGATTAACCAATCCTAAAAACTATTAAATAAAATAAACAAACTAACAACAAACTATACAAGGGCATCGAAAAACTCCTCAAAGCTGTCAGTTGGTAATGTGCCCAAGAGACTGGTGACGTTGCCACGTTGTATGGCAACACTTAGCCTCTGGCCATGGTAAAAAGCCAGCCCTTGGGTCACGGGAAGCGTCAACTTGGCGTTTCGAAAGTTCATTATTCTATTATTTTTAAATAAAAAACTGCCTTATATAACTTAAAAAAACTGACTTCGTCGAAGTCGGTTTTGTTTTCGCAGAAAGTTTTTTTATTTTACCCTTTTTAGTTGTAGTATACCACACAAATTCTTGTCATGAATTCGTTTTTTACATTGTAACTAGAAGTTAGTTAAAGTACTCGTCAAGACGAATCATACGAGCCCAAACTCGATGAGGTTTTGTCGTTTTATAACGGAGTTCCTATGGCCACCTTCCAGCTCTATCACCAGACCCTGGGTACCATCTAGAGACAAAGTACTCAATAAGATGAATCAAACGAGTCCAAACTCGACGGCGTTGCGTCGTTTTATTACAGAGTTCCTATGGCCACCTTCCAGCTCCATCATCAGATCAGCTCCATGTCATGATAATATTGCATTGTCTCGCGATATACACATGCGTGCAAAATTTCAGCTCAATCAGAAATCGGGAAGTGTGTCAAATTTAACTAGCAAGTATCACGCGACATCTCGTGATGTACATCAGAGCGCCAGCACGCGACGTCGCGTGATGTGACAAGTAATGTGAGGAAAACAACCAAATTCCTAAACCGATTTTGATGAAATTTCTATGGGACCAATCGGAAAGCATATCCTTTCAGATGAAAAAAGAATTTTTCAAATCGGTTTACAAATGACGGAGTTCTGAGGTAACAAACATAAATTATAAAAAAAAACAACCGAATTGAGAACCACCTCCTTTTTGAAGAAAGTCGGTTAATAAATAAAATAAAATTATTTTATTATGGCCAACAAAGTGATAGTAACTTGTTAGTAACTTAACTAAAGACGAAATAATGAGAGGACCACCCATAGTACTCGTAAATAGCCACATTTTACCCGACTAATCTGGAAAGACGGTAGTGTTTTTCAAAATTCAGTGTTTAAGCTACTGTCAAACCAGCAAAGTAAAGGTAAAAAAATAAAAAATAAAAAAATAAATGTTTTATTAACCTCTACCTTAGTATCAGTAAGAGTAGCGTGTCACAAACACGTTATCGACCATAGCGATCTTTTAGTGGACAAATTAAAAATTCTTAATAGCTAACAAGGGAACGCACAACTAGTTGGCTGTCTGGGGACCTCGTTGCGATAAACAGGGATATAGTGGGGATGGAAGAGGGTTATTTACTGGATGGAGGAGGACAGACGATGCTTTTGAGGTTGAACGCGGCGGAGGTAGTGTTGCCAGGCCGTCTCGGCCAGAGATTGCAAGCCCGGCCAAGTGCGAGTCCGAGTCGCGCACGAAGGGTTCCGAATCATTATCTAAAAAAAAAACTTTTTTTGTATGGGTATATACCTTAAATATGTTGTATTCTGTTTTTAGTATTTGTGTTTTTAGCGGCAACAGAAATACATCATCTGTGAAAATTTCAACCAAAATCAAAATCAAAGCATTTATTTCAAGTAGGCCAGTTACAGGCACTTTTGAATTGTCGAAACAAAGATAACAATTAAATGTAGCTACAGTCCCAGTCACAAGACATAAAAACTGTGAAAGGACTGTAGTTGCCCATTCCCTATCGTAGATCTCTATGGAGAAGAACGGACAAGAAACTCCATGGACACTCTTTTAAATCAGCATATTGTTACAAAACCTTGGTAGCATCATTCATGTTGAGATTGTAAACGATGTAGCATGATGTGCACATTAAAAGTGTCCACAGTAAAAACAAAAAAGACAATAAAAAAATTAATTCAAATAAGCCGTGGCAACTAAGAGATGACCAGTCACACTGACAGCGCCCGTTCACGAACATGACGCATAGATCAGTACCATTCAACTCAACCATTTTGAAGGGAACTAAATGATCCGACACACGCGCCACCGTCAGCGAGACATTTGAGTGAGCATGCAACTATCTTACTATCAGGGTACATGAGATACAGTCTGGTGACAAACCGCCAAACAGACAGACAGGCGGACAGTGGAGTCTTAGTAATAGGATCCCGGTTTTGCCCCTTGGATACGGAACCCTAAAAATAATTTGAAAAGAGAATAGAAGACCTATAAGGCCCAGCAGCGAAAAGATAAAATAAACGAAAAATAATAGACGAGCTGTGTCAGTATATCATGGGTTGGTTCTTATGGAATTTCTCAAGCCGGAGTCTTGATTTAGGACCAGTTGATGGCTTAGGTTTGTAGTGTTGCATTTGACTGCCACCAGACTGGAGACATGTGAGTGTGGGCGTAATACTGAAAGCTTTGATTGCCTCGTCGGTCTAGTAGTCGAGCATGAGGTCTTGCGTTCGATTCCCGTGTCAGGCAAAACTGTTAAAGCTTTTTCCATCAGGAATTTCTCAGTAGCAGCCACGGAGTCTGGATTTGACCCCGGTTGACAGCAATAGGCTGCCCCCTGTTACATGGGACTAAAAATATAACTGGTGAAATGTGGGTGTACTATTAGGTACGCCTCTAGTACAGGCATGATGTTAATATTATGTTACACATGCCTGAAGTTAAAACTGCGCCCAATACCATCATTGAACTACACTCAAGTCACATCCATCATCACTCTCTCCATGTTGAACATTACATTTTGAATATTTACTCGTACCTACTAAGCGCGAGGTCTGCATTGACATAAAGGAAAATAGTAACAACCACTAATATTGATATAGTTTGTTTATTTTGCCCAATTTCAGAAATAACCTGCGTGAGCTGGCGCTATTTGAATTTATTTGAACGTTTAACGGTTTTAGTTTTGTTAATAACTTGGTACTTATTACCCGTAAGGTCTTAGGTTTGGTTCTCAGGCCGGGCATATCATTTATTTACTAGCTTATGCCCGCGGCTTCGCCCGCGTCGAGTACGGTAATTGTTCTAAAGGATCGTAATACCCCCCGGTATTACGATCCTTAAAAACTATTATACAGGGTGTAACAGGATCCTTCACGAAGCCGTCAACTAAGCATAATGTACATCAAACTAAGTAACTTTACGCAAAAAATATTGCTGGGAAACGACATTTTTTATTTGTGTGATAAATTACGTTTTACTGTGGGACTCAATGTAACGCACTCAAAACATTGTGCTGATGGATGGATTGAATAGTACAGGAGGTGTTTAAAGTAAAAATCTTACATTAGAAATATGTATTAAAAAAAACTTGTGAAAAAGTTGGAACTTTGACCCCCAATATCTCCGTAAATAAAAGGTTCCCTGGTATGGTCTAGGAATAAAAAATGATCGCAATGACGGGGAGAACAAGTGCTTTTCGGCTTCGTTAAGGGTCTTGTTACACCCTTTATATAGGGTGAATGGTAATTAGTGACCGATACTTAAACACGTGATTGTACTCAAGATAACAAACAACTTTCCCAAAGAAACAATATTTTTTTACTCGTTCACTTTTATACCAAGAACACAACAGCCGTATGAAATTAGCTGTCAGTCGCGGGACACCCTTCTGTCTCCCACTATGCTCTGCCTACCCACTGTTGCATAGTACGATAGTAGTGAGATAGAAAGGCATCACACGGCTAACAGCTGATACCTAGGTGACAGGCGCGCGCGCGTGAATTTCATACGGCTGTGTTATTGGGATAAATCATAAAAGTGATCGAGTAGGTATAAAAAAAAAGTTATTTGGGAAAGTTGTTTGTTATCATGAGTACAATCATGTGTTTAAGTATCGGTCGCTAATTACCAGTCACCCTATATGTTAATCCAGGTTATAAAATATCTCGGTGCCAAATTTCACCCAAATCCGTTCAACCGTTTTTTCGTGAAAGATTAACAAACGTCCCTACATTCTCACAAACTTTCGCATTCATAAATAGTGGTAAGATTAAAATTTGCTAAAGACAAAAATAGTTACTGCTTAGAGGTTTTTTTTATAAACCCAAAATCGGTTTTTGTGCACTATTATTGGCAATGGCAAACGATTCTTACTCTTTCACATGGGAGTTTTACTTTTTAAATTTTTAATGTTTTGAGTGCATTATATTGAGTGCTACCGTAGATCGTGATTAGTCACTCCAAAAAAATCGTTTCCCAGCAAAAAAACTGCGCAGTGTTACTTTAATGTACAGAAAGTTGACGTCTTATAAATAATAACAGACAATAAATGCCACGTCACAAAATGACTTAGCACCAAATACACATACACAACCAATATTTAAAACAACAAAGCAAGTAATTTTCCTAATTCAAAGGGTGAGGCCCAATCATTATCAGACTTAACCCTTTCCTATGAAGTCATTATGTATCTACCTATTGGTTGTTAACCTAATGGGTTAACTTAAACCGTGAATAACACGCGATTGGAGCTTTTTAATCGTGTTTAGTTATTGTGATTTGAATGATTAGACAGTTAATGGGTCCTGGTACGAGTAATCTATTGGTTTAGAAGGTTTGTCTGTGTGTGAACGAAGTTGGTGATTGAATTTTGTGCTGTTCTATTGTTGCCAATTGAGTTGTTTTGTATGTGGATGGCTATTAGAGTAGAGGAAGACCAAAGAAACGATGGATGGACTGTGTGAAGGATGATATGGCTAGAAAGGTGGTGATTGCTGAGATGACGAGTAATAGAGAAGTATGGAAGAAGAAGACATGCTGCGCCGACCACGAATAAATTGGGAAATATGATGATGAATTGGTTTGATTGGAAAGTAGCCTGCATTATCGTCTTGCTTTTCATATTTAATTAATATTTGAATAATATTATTAAATATGACTGGCCTCTCAGCTCAGTTTTCTGCGCCTTAGGTCGTGGGTTCGATCCCCACCGAGAACCAATATTTGTGTGGTGAACACAGATGTTTGTTCTCTGTCTGGGTGTCATATTATTTTTTTAATATGTTTACAAAAAAAATGTATGTAAGTATTATATCAGCTATCTGGTTCCCATAGTACAAGCACTGCCTAATTTGGGTCTAGATACTGTTGTGTGGGTTGTCCATAATATTTAAAATAAACGATTCTAGAACATGGATCTCTTTACTTTTCTTATTACCAATTTATAGAGGTTATTGCAACCTTACCGTTTATAAGTAGAACCATCTTATCACTTCCTGCCCTATATTTCTCATAAATACCGTTACTATAAACTCCGTATAATTTTCGCACCAAAACCGTCGACTATTACACTAAATCCCCATCATAATCACCACACCCCATCCCCACTTTAAATTATAATTTTTCAATGACCGTACGAGAGCCTAAGCAAACAAATAAATAACGTAATTAAGTAAAATTAGCCGCTCATGTAATAATATCGTAGGGTTTCAAACAATACGGGGATAAATATTTATTAAAGGCCCTGAAACTGTCCACTATTGGGTCAAAACATGGATGGGGAAGGTAGGTTGATTTGGATACGCTATTTTAGATGTCTTAAAGCTTTGATACTCAGGTTAAGCCGCGCTTGCCTAGGTTGGTTCATGGATGGGTGACCACCCAATACATACTGGGTTTCGACCGTCCCTCGGAAAGCACGTTAAGCAGTTGGTCCCGGCTGCCATTTGTAGATCTTTGACGGTCGTTACAGGTAAGTGGCTCAAAAGTCTGACAACCAGTCTTACCAAGGGGTATCGTATTACCCAGTATTAACGGAGTTGTGGAGGTCAGATAGGCAGTCGCTCCATGTAAAATACTGGTATTCAGCTGCACGCGGTTAGACTGGAAGCCGACCCCAACATAGTTGGGGAAAAGGCTAGGCAGTTGATGGTTTAGATGTCTTGAACTACATCGACACGTTCATTTTAAACTTCATAATCACCATTGTCGTGCCGTGCTTCGGTGCAGCATATCTCTCTTCTTGTATACTTTTCTATGAATCGTAATCTCAGTATTCATCACCTTCTTGGCGTATCATTTATCACACAGTCCATCCACATTTTATTTGGTCTGGCTTTAGTTTTATAGCCATCAACATCCATACTCCAAACTTTCTGTACGACATTTTTCTCATTCCTTGTTCGCATCACATGGCCATACTCTGACAACTAATTTCTAAAATGAAACACTGCAATTGTATGAATGACATATTAATATACTAATAAAACAGGTTAAATTTGTTTGTAAGTTTGTATGTAGTTTGTAATCTTCGGAATTACTGCAAATAGTGATCCGATTCTGAAAATTCTTTCACTTACGAGAAGCTACATTATCCCCGAGTGTCATAGGCTACATTTAAAACGGAAGGGAAGCCGCAAGCAAATGCTAGTTTTTTATACATACTCGGTAGCCTATTAGCTACCATATCCAACCCTTTTCCCGCTGCATGTGCGCTGTTGGTCAAGCTGCGTTAACGTATGTAACCCTCGGGGCGTCCCTTCGTAGCCGCCAACTGTCATAGCATGTTTTATTATTTATCCTACACTACGCCACTACGCACTACGCGGCCTGTTTGCATAGTTGCGTAGTTCGGTTCCAGGGAATAGCGGTCACAACTTCATTTGGGAGGTAATTTAAACGTTGAAGGTTAATGCTTGAATGGATAAAGGAGTAACTGAATAGTTTATGGCAACAAACAGCGGTTTTTTTTTTTCATTTTAAAATGTACGTTGCTATGTCAGAACAACGCAAATAATTTGTCTTTGATAGTGCCATTAAAATAACTCAATTGTGAAACACACTTTATTTCACAATGTAAAGTATTTTTAATAAAAGAAATTCCTAATTAAATGTGAATACCTGTTTGAATATGTTTAGAAAAAATCGCCTGATCACCAACGTAAATCACGTGGTGAATGTTGTTGAATTGTCAGAATGAATGACATGGCCATTGTAAGTAAGTTACACATATTATCCCGCTGGTTAATATCATTCCAATGTATGCAACGTACTTTCTTTCTGCCAATGTCAAAAGTTCAGCAAAAAATGCGTTATTCATATAATTATAGTATCAATTTGATACCATACAAGTCAGTTAAAGAAATACTTGATTATCCATTTAAAACCTAGCGTGCACTTTAAAGTTTCAGATCATTTAAAATTGGTGTAATCAGATTTTTTTTTTCTAGCGAGACAGCCCACCTTAAAAAAATACAATAACCCTTCCAACTTTGATTAGTCATCACCAAGTAGGTATCCCACTAAAACAAACGGTATCAATGCCCAACCCTCCAATACTCACGCAATTAAATCAAAAATACACACGCCTCACGATCGTTTATTAAAATTGACAGCCGCGCCACACCTGTGCCGCAGCCGAAGGGTTAAACTACAAATTGATTCGTTGGTACACACGTCGTTATTAAAACATTATAGGGTTAAATGTTGGCTTTGTGCTGTCGTGCTTTTAAGGGTTGATAAAAGGTTTTATTGGAAATTCGGAATAGAATGGTGAATATCTGCAAAGGTAAGATTTTTTAACTCAGATGTTTTCTGAAAAATAATGTGTTTTTTTTTTGGCACGTGAGTTATAATTATGACACACAGAAGGAAGAAAAACAGGTATGGTACTCAAAATATTCGCCTAATTGTGATAAAAAATAAGATTTAAGTAGGCCCCAGATCAAGTTTTAGGAACAGATAAGAACTCGAAAGGATGCAGTTGGAGTTGTTGCAGTTGCGTGGAGTTGGTACAACCACGTTTCGCTAAGTTCCATGATGTAGAGGGCGAGTCTATTATTATATACCGGAATTCCGGCTATTGGAATTCACCATTGCTGGGTATAGGCCTCTCTTTTCTTGCGCACGCAAAGCCCCACGGTCTTGTGCCAGCCTCATCCAGATTTTTCTCCCGATGGCAACTATCAGAATATAGTTAATACAAAGAAATTCACATGACATCACGCCGGTAATCCCAAAAAGGATAAGCAGAGGTGTACTCAATTGTATACCCACATTTCGCAATCGTTGGCTACTGCTTATGTGTAAATACTGTTTGTATTTTTTGGCTTGCGGTGAGAAATAAACACCTATTATTATATTTCGCAAGTTATGTCTAAGTCTCGCGTAATAAGGACTGACCGTATTGCTTTGTAGGCCTTTTGTTAAATTCCTGTTGTAAATAACCAAAACAATACTTACTGAACTACTACAATACTTACTGATACTGAAGAGACAATGAAACAAATTCCATCCCGATTCTAACCCCCCTTCGGGCAAGCGATCAACCAAAACCATAAGTTTAGCCGAGAGACCGATACAAAGTTCTGCGCAACTGTTATTGTAACACAAAATATTATACCACTTCTAACGAAAAACAATAACAAAGTTTAGTCTATAAATAATGGACGAGAGATTGGTGAGGGTTAAGGGATGGGGTACTATTGAAACTCGATACTGGAAACTCACTCGATGAACTATATACTCGATACTGGATTGGAACTCGATAGGTGTTGTGAATCGAGAGAGTGTTCTTGAGCGATAAGAGAGCGAATCTTTAGGCACACGGAGTAAAAATTTAATGGCGCTTTGTAGTAGAACCAATATCCACTACTAGCGAGACATCTGTCACTAAATATTCTATTTAAAATTCTAATGGATGGATCCCATTTAGTTACCTATGTTAGTGGAGGATTAACAAGATATTAAGATTAATAACTGGACCAATATGGCCCACTGTCTTTTTATTTTTCATTTTAACATTTTAACCTTAGGTTTAAAAAAAGTAAAACAGGTACACCAAAGTGAAAGACCATCATAAATCTATGAAACAGCTGACAAACTTTCGAGTTTGTATCCGTAGTAGTGGTCGGTATAGTTAACTATAGTTACAACGTTTTCCCCGTCGATTAAGATACGTTTACCACTCGATAATGATGTAAGTTTACGTACTATGTCTTGGTTCTACTGTACGGTTAGAAAAAAAAAAACACAAAAAAAAGTTTCACTCATAAATTTCATGTAAAGTGGTATTTCTGGAATATATCTTTTTCTGAAGCCTCCGGGTAAAAATATACATATTATGAAATAATACATTACGCTTGTAAAAATGATTGTCCAAGGATGTCCAGTGTCAAGAACATGGACAGCATCCTTATCTTGTTAATTACGAATCATCATCATTTGCTTAGTTTTTTCCCTACTTTATTGGGGTCGGCTTCCATTCTAACCAGATGCAGCTAGTACCAGTATTTTACATGGAGCGACTGCCTATCTGACCTCCACAACTCAGTTAGTACTGGATAATACGATACCCCTTAACCAGTCTTATTGTTGATTCGAATCACGAATCCATCTGAATCAAACCCGTGTGAGTGTGTGTGTGTGAGTGTGTCAATCAGTGGTCCACATTAACCCGAGATTGACAGAATTGTAAGTCAATGTGGAGAGGCCCTTGCCAATAGTTGAATGACACAGGCTAACAGTAATAGTAATAGTTAAACTTAGATTCACAACAATTTCAAAATAATATTTTGCGCATTGTATCTGTTGACGGTACAAATACTATTGAAGCGTGTAAAAACAGTCAGCGTATACAGCAGATGACAAACGATTGTTTCAAACTATTGTCGTTAGTGGATACTTTTGTCTTTTATTTCTCTACCCAGGGACTTGTACATCGAACATGTTACTTAGATATTTCTTTTGTTAATAAAGTAGCAGATAAGATGGTACATGTACATTTGCAGTACCAGAAGTATGGTAGGTGTATACTATCGAAAACGTAACAAAAACCTAATGATGGAAGTTTCTGCAGGCGAGTTCCTATCTCCAAAACAAATAACATCACGCTTATAATTCCCGAAGGGTTTGGCAGAGGTGTACCTAATAGCACACCCACATTTCGTATGTATTTTTTGATATATATGTATAGTATTTTGATATATTTTATAGTATTTTATATATCCTTGTAGTTTATTCATAGGTACACCTACCAATGTTTGTCTCTGCATCACCCAAAGGTTGACTGGTAGAAAATGCCTATGGCATTAAGTCCGCCTCTGTACTAAGTGCTTGAAGTGTTAAATAAATAAATAAATAAATAAATAAATTTCGCCAGTTTATGTTTAAGTCCCATGTAACAGGGGGCGAGCCTATTGCCATCAAACAGGTACAAAATCAGACTCCGTGGCTGCTACTGAGTTATTCCTGATGGAAAAACCCAATAACGATTTGCCGGACCCGGGAATCGAACCCAAGGCCAGTCGCGATTGCGACCACTAGACCAACGAGGCAATTGCTCCACTATCTATACTAATACTATAAAGATGTTAAGTTTGTATGTATGTAAGTTTAGCTGTTGCTGATTCCGAAAATGCTTTAACTATTGGAAGCGACATCATCCAAGAGTGACATAGGCTGTATTTAATAAACGGCCCCGAAGCCGCAAAAGCTAATTAAATATAAAACATGTGAATATGGTTAGTGACGTAAAATAATGTTACTGCTAATAGCAAGTAGGTATAGCTAAAAATCCAAATTATTCATAATTAAAAACGATGTTCTTATTTACCACAATAGCCAATGAGACGAATTAAATCAACAACAGAAAAAATACAAAATAGGTACTATTATCAACACCATTCGTTATCCCCATTACCGATTAATGACATCGGCGAAAAAAAAAATAGCATGCGAAATAAATCCTCTTTTAAAAAAGAAATGCTGAACGCCACTGATGAGCGTAATATTTTTCCCTACTGATATTAAGTCATGTTTAAGAAGGTTCGTCATTATCCTTAATAGTAATAGATATTTTATTTTGTCGCGTTTCGCTTTGGGGTGTTTACACAATATTCTTGGGGTGCGATTTCAAAAAGCGCTCGATAAAAGGACGATTTTATTTCGAGCAAGATTCATTAATTTGTGTTGTTAGATATTTGGTACTGAAAAAAATATTCTACGTTTTACCTATATGAAAAAAAAATATATAAAAAGTGGTATTACAACAATATTTAGTTTTAACGAACAGGTATAATTGTTTCGTTATACGTAACTCAAAGGACTCGTCATTTTATCTACCTAACCCTTTCTTAATTACATAGCATTGGGGCCGGCTTCTAGTCCAACTGGATGCAGCTATATATCGGTATTAAACATGGAGTGACAGCTTTTCTGACCTCCACAGCCCAATTACTGGATTACAGGATACTTCTTAGCGAGACTGGTTATCAGATTTTCGGGTCTCTGACTAAAATGACATAACGAATAAAAATTGCCTTAAATCGATTAAAATATCGCACCTCCTAATCACGATCGATAAAATATCGAACACCTTCATTATCCACCCCCTGATACATTTGCCGTTCGTTAATAGGTTTTTCCTTCATAAAGGGAATGTTAACCTATTTATTATACAGCTGATATTAAAAACGAGGGGCTCAGTGTTGTCATAGTATTACAAGATTAAGAGTGTTTGTCCGCATGTTTGTGTGTGTCCATCTTGAAAACTGGTGTGAAACTTTTGATAGGCTAATATATTATTATAGCTGTTGCTAGAAAGTCAAGCTTTAATAAACTTTATTTATTCCTTTATTATTTTCTCTCATGCACGTCACCCATTTTACAGTATTACTAGGCTTTTATTTAATTTAGGATATTTCCAGAAATGCCAATTTCCATCTTTACTGTATGTTATATTAAAACAAAGGGATAAGTTAATAGTATTATAATTACTCCCTTTTTTAATAACGCTTTCAATGGGGTAAATAATATTAAGATGAAAACTAATGCAAGATTATGTTTTTGCATTTTTTTTCTGTAAAAACAGGAAAATTCAGGCTATTTTCCTTGTGTTAATCTCATTGCCATTTGTGTGTTCGACGATGTCTTCATGTCATTATGTAACTGTCACGGATTGTTTGGCGATCTTAATGAGGGGTTAAAAGTGCGTTTTTATTAAAATTTTGAACGGATGCCTCTGTACAAAATTTTAATAAAAACGCACGTTCAGAATTGTTCAGCAGGATATTGGTTCAGATTGAAAGATTTAGGTAAGTACGATGAGTATTAACTACACAGAGCCAAAAATGTTACAAATATAATTTGAAACTTTTTGTGACTCACACATTCACAAAAAGTTTTATTTTTTATTTTTTGATTTTTAGCTTGTCGTTTAGTAGCATTTTAGAAATATTTTTAATTTGTAACTTACTATTATTCTTGTTAATAAAAGTAGATTCATAATCGAACAAAAAAGAAATGGACACGGTTGAAGACATTCATCTCAACAACCAAACTCAAAAATGCACAACAATAAAAATAACGCGCTCAGCATCTAACCCTAAAACGCGAGCACATTTAAAATTCCCGATACGTACCACATCGGGTACTTGAGACCGTCACATTCGCACCATATTTATCACTGGATCAAAGTCGGATCCGGGTAATGCTCGCGACCGATATTTCATTCGTTCGCGTCTCAATAAGCGAAGCAGAGGGTTATATATCATAGAGGGGTTCGGGAGGAATATGAGAAGAATGTGGTAGTTTTATTTATTGTGTTTAGAGGGTATAGAGGAACGCTGGGTTAATTTTGCAAATTTCTTTGACATTAGGACTTTTTCTGCCCTCGTATGCCCACAAATAGCAACATTAATTTTTGTTACCCCAAAAACTGTAAAAAGTTAAAATATTATCTGTCCTATCATCATCATCATCATCCTCAACCTACAGCAGTCCACTGCTGGACATAGGCCTCCTGAATCGCACGCCACTCAACTCGATTCTCAGCTACTCTCATCCAGTTGCCACCAACCTCCCTGCGAAGGTCGTCACTCTACCGAGCCTATCTGTCCTATAGTTTGTGATTTTTTAATATACAGCTGGTTTTTTATCGCGTATTCGGGGGTCGAACCCTAAGTTGTTCTTAATTATAATTACAATAACCCTTTTAGAGATTTACGGTTAACATATACTGAGGTGGTAGTGAGGATAAGGGCTGAGGATATGCTGAATACATTTGAATGGTAATTTGTTTGAAATATGCATTACATGCAATGATAATGACGTTAAAAGCAACTGCTAAACAAAATAGTCTATATAATAATTTTATTGCCATGTATTTCAGTTGACAAAGTAACAATAAAAGTTGCCACATCCAATAAAAATAAAACAGTTTCAACTCCCCTTCACAATCGGAATACATTTTTAAAAAGGAGTTTAAACTTCGACAGTAGGAAGAGAATAAGAGGGTTTGTTCAAATTAAAGGTTGTAGCGACCAGGCGTGTAGCGTTTTTCATATTATTGCCTAAGAAGATGTGGAAATTGGTTGTCGTGGTATGAGCAAAATAAATGTTTTACAATATTGCTAGTTTTATGGTTATAATGGCGGTCTTGTTGCTGATAGCGATATCTTTCAGGCAAAATTTGGATGGACTATTTTATTTTAACACATTTTTTTCATTTTATTTAGACACATCGTCACGAATCCTTATTATGATTCTTATTCCAAAATTCAACGCTGCAAACTTCGCGGGAATTTAGGACTTAATTGAAAAGAAGACTCGTTTTGTCTGCAAATAATCCCAAATCATTTGAACTTTTGGTTGTCGATTCACAAACAACACAAATTCGTTCATACCAAAACGCCATCACCGCTACTCGCTCCTAACTTGCACCCCATCCAGTATTAAGACAGTAATAAAACAACGTCAAGCATGCGAGTGTTAAATTTGTCACGATCTATTTGAGCCGAGTCGATCGATGAGCCCGAACCGTCGTACGCGGCTTTTTGGAGAAATGATCGCGATTATCTTTGCGTGCAAACTTTAAAAAAAAAAATCCGATATTTGCGGGGTGAATATGGCCAGAGATCGCACTAGGTAAAGAGGTTTGGAAGGACAAAAGGGGCCCCTTTGTCAGATGGCCCCACTGGCTATTGCCATGCTTCTCTGCATGTGCATATTTTTGTAGGCGGGAGAGCGGTGCTGAATCCTGCAATCAGACCTGGATCCTTTTGGGGAATTAGAACTAAGTATTTTGCATAACATTTTAATGTCATGGATTTGCGCAAAGCAACACCTGCTTCTACAACTTAATACTTAGACATAGGTAGTTGAAGTAAATGAGACATTTTTAAAATTTCATTTGATGTACACATTTATCCCTGTTCTACTGAAGACATTGGAATTTCGCTTAAAAAAACAGGAAAACGCTACTAAGAGTAACAGAGAAGAATAGCGCGGTAAGTGAGTAACACGTATTTTGACTGCGAATGCAACATTGCCCCACACTAGGAATGTCTCCTGCATCGTTTACAAAATTTAAACTCAAATACACAAACAGCCAGACCCAAAACAACTACCTTCTTCGTCGTATCGATGATTTCCCTTTTATTTTCAAATTAAAGTTTTTACGCCATACAATTTGTTCCGTGCGGGAATCTAACCCGCGACACGCAGCGCAGCCAATCGCTCAGCCATTACGCGTCCGTGACGTCAACTCAACCACATTCATATTATCATATTTGTTGACGCGCAATACAACGCGGTTTTTTTAAACACTCTGAAGCACTTGTGTTTTTCTTTTCTTCAAAATCCTACAGATTGTGATAGAAAAGTGAATAACGCAATTGCAGTTCAGTCAATCCTCAAACGTTTGGCTTGTTACAATTAATTTAAACACAAACAACCAACTCATTAATTACCCCATTTAACTAATTAATGTATTACCATACCGACTAATCACTCAAACAATCGAAACCTTTGACATCACCACACAATAACGCATTCAGAACCACTAAATAACATATCACAATATTCATAATCAAAATTATAAAGCCTGATTAATAACACATTACGCGATTGTTAGACGCACGATATGTCAATTTAAACGCACAAATCCGATTCGCATCCATCACCGATCGCGGCATTAGCATTAGCACATTAATTAACAATTAAGTGGACGCGCGTCGACGCGTCATCGCGTTCGCGACACGCGTGGCTGGGAGGCGAGGTTATAGTGTAAGCGTGTCATCATTGCCTAGCCTATTTCCTACTATGTTGGGATCAGCTTCCAGTCTAATCGGATGCAGCTGAATACTCGTATTTACTTGGAGCGACTTCCTATCTGACCTCCACAACTCAGTTAGTACTGGGTAATACGATACCCCTTGGTAAGACTGTTAATTGGACTTTCGCGCCACTGACTACCTGTAACGATTGTCAAAGATCTACAAATGACAGCCGGGACCAACGGTTTAACTTGCTTTCCGAGGCACGGAGGAAACTCGGTATGTAATGGGCGGTCAAATATCTACGGACCAACCTAAGCAAGTGCGGCTTAACCTGAAGATCGACGCGAGCTGCTGTTATTATTTATCTACGAGCTCCTGTAGTGTAAGCGTGTAACAGGTTTTTTATTTTTTGGGTACCTGATTTGAACTAGCGAGCTCATAGTTATACCAATCCAAATTTCTCCCACTTCCGAAATCATTGTATTTTTTATTTAATATTAATTTTGAATCTGTTCTATGCACACGTTTTAATTGTATGTGGACTGATTTTACTGTATTAAAATATACAACATTCAAAATGTTGATTTTAGAAGTATCGAATCGTATCGTATCGTTTCGTTGGCTGAATTCATTAGAGTCTGACTCGTTTATCTAGTGGTCGCAAGCGATACTGTTGCGCATGCGGTTTTGGGTTCTATTTTCAAGACAGGTAGAGTGTCATTGGGTTTTGGATCACGAATTTTGAGAACAGAGCAGAGTCTGGAAAATTTTTCATTACCTACATGGGACTTCAACAAACTTACCATACGCCTCTACGCCTCTGTCTAACCCTTCGAAGATTACAGGCATGGTGAAACGTTGTGTGATTAGTGATTACTTGTTTTCTTCTCTGGCCTCTCGCTTCCCGCTTCCCGCTGCCAGTGTGACCACCTCTCACTTTGACGTTTGGGAAACGTAATGAAGTTTGTGGCGTGAGGTTGTCAGCGCAACATGGCGCTGTCACTCGGACGCAACCGTGTTTAGAACATAAGGTCCATTTGTTATGGAAAAACATAGAAATGAATACAATGACGAGTATTAAATTAAATAGAAAGAAAATAGTTTCGGTTCAATTGGCACGTACCTACTTGGACGTACTGAAACGGCAACACTTCGTATATCAGAAATATATTATGGTCTTATTTAACTATGTGGCACAGAGTATTAAACTACATTCTACATGGGGTCAACATATAATAATTGATGTCAAAGAAATAATTATGGTAGCAATAAATTGTAATAAGCAGATAAAAGTAAGTTCCCTTATCCATTTTTACAAACTATAACTACCAAATGCACAAACCTTCTTTACTGAGGATCGTGGTCACTGGACCCCTTTAAACGGACAATCTGCCTCCATCGACTCCGGTCCAAAGTTGCCATCACCACCTGCTGAAATTTTCTTGAGGACACAGCCTCTTACTTGGTCGGACCATCCTGCTGGCGGCCGGCCTCGTGCTTTCTTGCCTTCGGTATTGCCAATAATGACCAGCTTTTCAACCCTGCTATCTGCTAGCTACACTGGTCTACGTTTTTGTGTTTTCTTTCAGAATATACAAAAATTGTCACAGTATCGTCTTGTGCGGTTAGAACGCCAATTATATTTTCACTAGTCTTCAAAATAATATATTCTTTTTTGTTTCTCTTTTATCGCGCACAATATACATAGCATTTAACATCGGAAAAACCTCACCATAAAAAATGTGAAAATGAAATCAAATATTTAAAATATATATATATATATAACTGACTTACTCAGATTCAATCACTGAGAGAATGTGAATTCATCCCTAAATGTTCAAAATAAAAAAAAGAACGTCTTTTCTGATTTCGATATTGAATAGTAAAAATATCAATTTTCGATATAAAACCCCCAATATCCACCCTCTTACGCGCCATAGGTTATTATTAAATGTTGCATGTATTAAAATTTATATCGCTGGCAACCCCAAACTTATTGGGATCGAAATTTTATTGAAGAGTATAGGTACGTGTATATGTAGCTCGTCGATTGTAAATTTTATGTCTGATACCTCTTTTTTGATATCCTGAGGAGGTCGTAACTGGCATACGAATTGGTCTTCTAGGTAAATAATTATAATAATCATTTTAGTATCAGGCATCTAAGGCCCATAGATAAAATACACAAAATAATCATTTACAGTAATAAACTAGTACATATAAAAAAATAACCTTACTAAACTATCTAGACTTATATCGTTGACGGAATCGTGTTTTGCTGCGTAACCGTCCTCGGAATCGTCGATGTACGACACCTTTCGGCCAAAAGTCCTCTCTCATGAAGGTCTGTAGATGTTGAATTGGAACTCGAACCACGAACGACTTGCCAATGCAACATCACAATGCCAACATATGCTTGGCAATGCTTGCTGAGGTTGGTCTCTGGATGGGTAGCCATTACACACTGAGATCTCTCCGTGTCTCGGAAATCACTTTAAAGCGTTTGTATAGAGTCGAACCGAGAGTAAAACATTTTTTTGGCATGATTTGAGATACCAACTGGTACTCAGTTGGATCCGGTTAGACTGGTAACTGTCATTGACAAAGTTGGGCAAAGGCCAGTCAGACGATGATGTTGGGTTATGGATCTCTTGTGTCAATGAGGCAGGGAGCACTTTCACAGTTTTTGAATTTCTTCCATTGAGGATTTCCACCTCGAGAAAAAAAAAAACGATCGCTCGTTGCGATCATTTTTTTATGGGGAAAACAAGTGCTTCGGCTTCGGCTTCGTTAAGGGTATTTTTACACCCATTATTCAATCGAATAGGACTCGAATGCTAAGCATACAATGTATGTTGCTATCACAGGATGTCTCAGCAACGTTCTAAAAATGTAAACTGAACCCTTGTTTTTCTAACGCTGTATCAGTAAGTTTACCCATAGAATAGAATAGAATAGAATTTATTTGCAAATATATAATATATATATATAATAAGTAGATAGTAGTAGGTTTTCATCAGAGTTCTGCCATATTTCACCATTCGGCATGCAAACATTATCATTATACAAAATTATTAAAATTTAAATTCTTATACACTAAATTAATAAATTAATTAAATCACTAAAAAAAAAAAAAAAAATTAATGATAAAAAAAAATATAAAAAAAAAACAAAAAAAAAAATAAATTGGTGATAAATTAATTAATTCACTAAAATAAAATTTATAAAATTCAAATTTTTAGGTTTACCTGATAGTACATCCACATTTTGCCAGTTGTGTTTAAGTCCCATGTAATAGCGGGCGAGCCTATTGCCATCGACCGGGCACTCTAGACTCCGTGGCTGCTACTGAGAAATTCCTAATGGAGCAACCTAATAACACGGGAATCGAACCCAGGACCTCCTGCTCAGCTATCGAAGTTTACCGATACTGCTAGTAATAAAACATCGTTAATACCATTCGCAGATAAAGATTGAACAGAATAAATTATAAATTACTTCTCGTAATAAAAATGAAAGAATATAAATCCGCCATTCCGTTTAAAACTTCCATCTCGTAAAATCTTCAAGTTTCCGCTCCGGAAGTAGTCGGAGTTCGGAATTCAAATTCGAAAAATACGTTCCTTTCCGCTTCCGGCGTTTGATTCCTTCAGTGATACGATGTTTCCTCCGCGCTGTTGAACTTTTGTAAATGTCACTGTATTAGATACTTGCTTGCTAAAAGTTTTAAATTGATTTAATTTTGTTGTAAAAATTACTGGGGCAATTACAATGGTACTTTGTGGTGGGTGTTTCTCCAAGGTATAAAAAAAAAACTTATAAAATGTTGCAGTATTATAGTATGTTTAAAGTTGAATTACACCCAGTTACACATTATTTAGTTCTAGAAAAATGTGGGAGTGGCATGGCAGCCCATGCCCCATGTATTAAAAGCACCGCACTCACACACTTCTTGATGTCGGAATCCAATGACAGGTTTTATTTTAAATAGTCTGGAAATTACCGTAACGGTAGCAGCGTAGCATTGTAGTGATAGCCTAGTGGGGTGACCGCGGACTGCCGAGTCATTGGTCTCGTGTTTGAACCCAATACACAAGCACCTCTGATTTTTCAGATTCATGTGCGTATTGTATAATTATCACATGCTTCGGTGAAGGAAAACATGAGGAAACCAGCGTGCCGGAGAGATATTTCCCGACGGCATGTAAAGCCATGTCAGAGACACATGGGTGGCATAAAAACTCTGACACCGTATAGAAAGAAGAAGAAAAATACTATAACAGCATTGGACATTGGTACGGTAATTTCCAGACTGCTGAAGCTTGATATTGGTATCAGGGCTTTTAAGGTCCAACTTCCCAACCTAAACGCGAACACTAAAATACACAAGCGGCTCTGCATACACGCCTTTTACAACGAGACATTTGTTCAGAAAATTGGAAAATT
Organism: Eugnorisma glareosa; assembly: GCA_947578425.1. Lineage (NCBI taxonomy): Eukaryota > Metazoa > Arthropoda > Insecta > Lepidoptera > Noctuidae > Eugnorisma > Eugnorisma glareosa. The sequence continues at coordinate 2,039,873 of OX387974.1, read as the reverse complement.
ATATCGCACATACGTCTATGTTGGAAACAATACCATTATATGTTGAGGCGGTGGACTGTTGGGGGGAAGGCAGGAGTGTGGCGTTGATGGGACTGCCATTAGAGAAATATTAGGTTCCAAGTGACATTCTATCATTGTCAACAACGATGAAGTCAATATTGTATTGGGTTGACCGCGGAGCTTCTGGCTAAACAATAACGTCGATCTTCAGGTTAAGCCGCGCTTGCCTATGTTAGTCCGTGGACAGGTGACCACCCAATACATACCAAGTTTCCTCAGTGCCTCGGAAAGTACGTCAAGACGGTGGTTCCAGCTGCCAATTGTAGATTTTTGACAGTCGTTTATTATAGTCAGTGGCCCGAAAGTTTGAAAGCAAAATGGTGAAGACAGTGAATTACATTAATGCAGCGTTCAACTCAATAGTTTAATCATACTAATATTATAAAGAGGTAAACTTTGTGAATTTGTGAGGTTATTGAGGGGTTGTCTCTGGATCTACTGAACCGATTTTGAAAATTCTTTCACTAATAGGAAGGTATATTATCCCCGAGTGCCATAGGCTATATTTACAACGTGTCCGTGTTATAATTTCCGACCAAAACTTGAGCGAAACCGCGGGAAATAGCTAGTGTTGTATACTATTTGATCTTCCCTCACAACATGATGTCCACACACGAAAATTTTCGTTACCCCAATCCTCCCCTTACTTCTATCGAATCTTTTAGATATGTATCGACTAAAGAACGAGCCAAATGTACATTTGTTCGCGAAATTGGTTCAATCTTCACATTGACAATCGTTTTGTACGATAAGACGTTATAAAAAACGTGCTAACGTCCCCTTATTTCTCTCAAATTGGATATAGATTTTATTTGATCAAAGATAAAGAAACAGTCTGTATGGAAATGTGTTTTTTTTTTTATTGTTAGCTTTTTTGTTGCGTTGGAGTTCAACTATGAAATATCGCATACTTTTATTGTTATTGGACCAAATGTGTCATCACCTCACCATGCAGTGAGGAACCTCCTAACAATACGAGCCTTTTACGAGTTTTTTTAGTAGACTGGATAGGCTAACAAAACATAGTACATTTTTATTTAAGTGGGGAAACTTTGTCATTGCATTCGAGCGCGGAATTAACACCCGAGCTGCAGGTGAGTTCTGGAGCCGAGAACTGCAGTAACAAATCCCCACCTAAAATATTAGAACGGAAAGTATTTTTGTCAGGAATTATTATGAAACTATGATTTAGTTTGCGTTTTTTTTTGCCAGGTTGAAGAAGAAGCAAATGTATGGTGCCGCTAAACAGCCTAATATGAAAAATAGAAAATTACAATATTTTTGAATTTAGAACCCAAATAAATGTTAATTTGTTCATAAAAGTAAATATTTGTTTTAAGTGATCATGTTTATTTATGATATTCTATTTATAAACACAATTTAATAACTCAAAAATATTTACACTGCACAGACGCATATCTCTTTGCCGAGATTTAAGTGTGGTTTTTTTTATTTCCGCACGTGTGCGGAAATAAATCCACGCTTATGAAATACATTGCATGTTGAACCTAATCATAGTGCGATAAGAACCAGTTTTCGAGATAGTGTATTGAAAAAAACATTTCGATATGTGTTCCACTGCTGGGCAAGGCCCCCCCCCCTTTCTCCTTCCAAACCTCTCTATTCTGTGCAATATCTGGCGATCTACATCCCGCAAATAAGATCAGATTGTCACACCACCTTTGCCGCGGTCTACCTCAACGACGATTGCCTCTAACAGGCGTCTAGTAAGTGAAGATCGTTGCCCACCTCTAAGGGCGTATTCGTGCGACGTGTCCAGTCCACTCACACTTCAGCTTGGCAGTTTTTTCTCCAATATGCCAAAATATCAACAGCTCAGCTGATATTATTATTTATTAATGAAATTAAAGTTTATAAAAATCTTAAGAACTATTCCCCACAAATTGTTTTCATTGTTTGTCTGTTGGAATGGAACAATCTGTGTTAAAAATAAGGTAAATGTTTTTTTTTTTTGATATAGTACTTTTCTATACGGAGCCTTCAAAGCTACACAGGCCGTTTGTTTAAATCATATCGGTCATTCTTTATCTGTCGTATGAAAATGACTACGACTCGGTTACAAGCTACGTTGAACAGTCAACTGCACATTAGACTTCAGGCTGTAACATTAGCACTACGAAAATCACCCCAATCGCTACCGGCATAAAGACGTTGTCGATGACAAAAAAGTTACCACTGATGTGTGGTAGACTGCGGTCACATTTTACTTATAATGTATGAATATGTACCTAAGCTCTTCATCCATCAAAGTACCATGGGTTCTGTGAGCAGAATACACTATTTTATTACGATAAATTATGATATTCAGAATAATATGACGTAATGTCTCCACTGCCGTCATACGTGACATTGATTTGCTTCTTTTGAATTGTGGATGGAGTTCGCTAGAGTGGATCAGGAAGTTTTTCAAAATGAATTTGTGAAAAGAAAAATAAAAAGTCCAATAGTTTCAGTCACATATCGCGAAATTACAGTTCTTAGGGATGCGACCTTTTGCATGAGAAAACAAGGGTCAGTCTCGTGGGCCCGCGTGGTGCGGCTCCCTCTCAATTCCCAATTATGTTGGGGTCGCTTCAAGTCTCGTGTGGTAATTAATTCTTCGATAAACCTCAGATCTCCGGGAAAAGCCAGCCCAAAATAAGCTTCGACTAGAGCTCTGCTACTTCAATAGCGTTAATAGTGGTCTTGAACAGGTCCATCAAGGTAAAGATGAAGTTGCAAAAGGTGCAGGACAGAAGATGAGTTATATCTGTAGCGGCTCATTTAGCTTCGTAGTTGGTTTAGAGATTTCCAGATGGTAGTTGGTGAAACGCTGAAAGCTTCTCTGGAGGCCTAACACAGTCAGCTTCAGGAAGATGTTTGAGAAGCCAAAGATTTTTTTCTAGCTTCTTTTGGTGTTACTGACGATCTCCAGGAGAGGACCTGGTTAATGTACTTTTACCTGGAGGCTGATTTGTATTTGTAATATCAACGGCATATCATCAAAAATATGTGCAAAAATATCTTGTATATTCTTAGCTACGTACAGCATAACTCCAACCACCCCTAATGCTGATAGATGTAGTGCAGAAGAGGGATTTTTGATAGCGCTCCGACTGCGAGGCACGCTACTATTTATATTGAATTTGTTATGTTAAACAATTTATTATTTCGCGTTTGCCAAACGATTTCCCGCATACGTCACTGTTTCTTTTGTCATTTGTTTCGGGAGAACTATTTGGGAAGGTACGATTGATGTCACATTGGTACTTGACTGACTGCAGGAATATTTTAAGTTCTGGTTACTTATAGCACGAGTGCGCGGTGTAAACGTAACGTGAGTCAATTTTCGAATCGAAAAAACCCTTTAGCATTTTACAATTTATATACTCGTATTTTAACATGCACAACCAGTTTCATCCATAGATATGAATAAATTCTTAACATTATGGAAATATTATAATGTGGAACGAATAGTTTTCTTTTTTAAATTGACGTACCTATTTAGTTTACGATGAAGCCGCGCGCTCAAGCTAAGGCCTTTTTTTCGGTTGGGAATCATCAAATGACCGGGGGCTCTGTGCGGAGCTGAACGGAGTGTCAGACTTGTACTGACTAAAACCTGTCCATTACCAACCAACCCATTAACCTTGGATCGAAAGATCTGGAAGACATGAGGAGTGACCTTGGCCCAGCAGTTGGATGATGGAGAAAAATCCTTGTTTAAATCCTTCAAATCCTTGTTTCCTTCCTTGCTTATTCAAATCCTTGTTTTAGAAAAACCCTTTTTCAAACCTATCAATAATAACGGACGGTATTTAAAATTTGCACTCAGTATAGTATGTTTAGATTGTATATTCAGTCTAGTTTTTAGATCTATCTAAATTAATTAAGTGTTAAATTAGTCCAACAAAACGACTCTTGATTTGTTAACTTTACTTTTAATGTTATTCGTGTGGTTAGTACCTAATTTTATTACTGTTGGCCTCATGTCTTCCAGATCTATCGACCCAAGGCTGATCTGGTCCACATTAGCCTTGGATCGAAAGATCTGACTGGGCTTCTCCAGCTTATCCTGCCATCCGTAAGTTATTTAATAAACAAAAATCTAGTCTGAAACCTGAAGCCCTAAAACTTAATACTTACTAAAACTCAAACCATTACATAGTATAAGTAGTCAACAATAATTTGCCCCTTTAACTATTGCTCACGTAAGGAAAACCACGCAAAAACTTGAAGAATTGTGGAAAATCCTTTCAAAACCTGTAACTTAATATCTACACGGCTCAATTCCCACAATATTTGATAACAAGACAGCGAAAACACGAGCAATTCAATCTCACTTAAGGCGAAGTAGGTATTCGAAAGGGAAACTCCCATACGTACCTATGCTATACAAACGCCTTAGGCAACACGACACCAGCATCTTTACCAAATTGGGAAAGAACAAATTACATTTGATTTTATTTTACAATTTCTTTTCGATAGCTTGCCTTTAGAATGACTTATGTGATTTTTGGAGGAGTTTCGACTTTGGTGGAAAAGTTTTATGGTTGAGATTTGAGTGTGTGCAAAGATCAGGTTTTCTCATGTGTGGTGAAAACATAGGGGAACTAATTTTAATTGGAATTGTGGCGTCACGTGCGCTTTCTTACCACGACTTAAAAACTTAAAATAAACTGAAAAGGTTTAGTTTTTGCAAATATGACTACTGAGCATGAAATCGAGGGTTCGATTCCGAGGTCGGCAGTGTTTTCTAATATGGATTTCTTAGTAGGTACACACGGCGACACAAACTATACATTTCCATTATAACATGGCCTCGCTTTGTATAGATTTCTCGTACAATGAGAGATCCGCATAAACTGGTTTTATGTAGCTTGATTAATCACCAACTAGTGCTTGTTTGATGGCAACAGGCTCGCCCCCTATAAAGCCATGTAGCTTTCAAATATTACTGAAATATTGGTACATAACATTACGCCTGTAATCTCCGAAGGGGTAGGCAGAGGTGTACCTAATAGTACACCCACATTTTGCCAGTATACGGTATACCCTATAGCCATCAACCGGGCACAAATCCAGATTCCGTGGCTGCTACTGAGATATTCATGATGAATAACAATTTGCCCGACCCAGGAATCGAACCCAGGACCTCATGCCCAGCAGTCGCGCTTACGACCACAAGACCAACGATGCAACCACCACACACTCGTGGCAATATTACTTAAAAATATACGCACAAAACTAAATCCCGTATATTCCAAACTTGAGCCTAATGTTCAATACTTGATGTACACCAAATGTGATCTCCTGACAACAGGGGTGTTCGTTATTGATGTCTCTCTCAGATCAGCATGTCTGATCTCGGTAACAGCCCTGATTTGGCAACACCCTTTATATATGCAGATGTAAGGGGTTCCTAAGTGATTCGCGGTGTGTTTACGAAGAATGGGATGTGAGGATTAATGGGAGAAACGTATTGGAATATTACTACAGCGCAGAGCATTGAAGGCCTTGACAACCCTGTTTCTCACCTGTTTCATCACAAACCCACTTATTCTTATGTGTCTTCTAATTGTCAATACTATATGCTCTGCGCACAGCAAACATCTTCGTTCCACCAATGATTGTCTTCTACGATGTCCTCCTCACCGCTCTGGGTATAGGAAATCTTCTTTCTTTGTCCAGATGGTCGAAAGGGCGATGAAGGAACATGGATAGGTTTTAGTCAGTAAAAGTCTGACACTCCCTCCTGCTCAGCCCAGGGTCGGAGGGGTTATTTGACGATATCCCATACGAAAAAAAAAAAGGTAGTCTTCCTTTGGAATGCGCTTCCTCAGAGTATCAGGACGGTGACTACAGGTACTTTCGGTCTTCTAATTATCCGTAACTACTGACAAAGATCTACAACTAACAGCATGAACCCACTGTACATTTAAACGACGATAGGTAATGGTTGGTCACCCATCCAAGGACCGACATCGAACTGTGCGACTTAGCCTTGCAGATTGTTATTATTTGGATACGCTTTAGATTTTTTTTTGACGTAACATAACATAACGCCTGTAATCCCCGAAGGGCTAGGCAGAGGAGTACCCATTAGTACACCCACGTTTCGCCAGTTATGTTTCAGTCCCATGTAATAGAGGGCGAGCCTATTGCCATCAACCGGGCACAAATCCAGACTCCGTAGCAGCTACTGAGAAATTCCTGATGGAAAAATCCAATAACAGTTTGTCCGACCCGGGAATCGAACCCTGGACCTCATGCTCAGCAGTTGAGGCAGATAGTAGATGGAATAGTTTGACTATTGACTAATAATTGAATAAACACTAAAAGCGGTCGCCGTTCATACTTCTAAAATCCACAATCACCTCTACACACACCTGCCAAAACTCTACCCAAAACTCTACATCCTCATCTCTACAAAATGACCAAAAAGGTCTTATTCCGCACACGTCTGGCTGTGATTCGTCATGTCTCTACATCTCCACAAATATCTCTACACGGCCGTCTCTATCCTTCAAACAGTGGCTCGTATTCGTCACTTTTATACCTTTATATTTACCTAGGCACGCGTAAGAGCCGATACGTAGAGCTGGGGAGGAATAGAGGGGGTGTAAAGTTAAGGGTTGAAAATACGCAGTAGGTTTAGTGTGGGTAGATCAATGGGAGATAGGTACTGTTTGACGATTGCGTCAAATTTTGGTTAAATAATTTCAGCCGGTCAGGTCAATCTTCAGTGTAAGCCGCGTTTACCTGGGTTGGCCTATGGATGGGTGAGCATCCATTACATACCAAGTTTCCTCCGTGCCTCAGAAAGTAGGTTAACCCGGTTGATCTCGGCTCTGTCATCTGTAGATCTTTGGCAGTCGTGTCGTCGTAACACTGACAACCAGTCTTACCAAGGGGTATCATATCTGACGACCCGAATGGCGCAGCGGTAGTGAGGCTGCCTTACGTTCTTAGGGTCCCGGGTTCGAATCCCGGTAGGAGCAAATGTTGGTGAGATGAGCATGGATATTTGTTTCCGAGTCATGGATGTTCATATGTATAATAAGTATGTATTTACAAACAAAAAGTATCTATGTAGTTGTATCAACTATCTGGTGTCCACGACACAAGCCTCGTTGCTTAGTGTGGCACCTAGATGGCGCTGTGTGTAATGTCCAGCGATATTTATTTATTTATTTATATTTATTTATATTACCCAGTACTAACTGGGTTGTGAAGGTCAGATAGACAATTGCTCCATGTAAGATACTGGTATTCAGCTGCATCCAGTTAGACTGGAAGCTGACCTCAACATACTTGGGAAAAGGCTAGGCAGATAATAAAAATTAACTCGTAGCTCGAAGTCTCGGCCCTCATTATTGTACTAAACACCTCAACCAAACTAACATCTACGGGTTGTTGTATTTTTTTTTCAAATATACAAAAATTGCCTGCTCTAAACCTTCCCTCGTCGCCTCACAATAACATTCACGGTATCACGTATTCGTCATTCGCAGCGAAGGCGCGGCCTGTATGCCGTATTGTGGAAGATCGTGACGGATTTTTACGAGAAGTCGCGAAACATCGCGCCTGGACACTGATGCCTAATGAAAGATTTTTTTTACGACTTCGCGCGGTTATGTTGCCTGTGTTTACGGTAAATTACTGGACAATGTTGGTATAGTAAATTTCTGTGGTATGGAAAATGGCAAGAAAGAAAATATACATTTTTCTACATGATATTTCAGTAGGTATCTATACCTACTAATGTTATAAAGAGGTAAAATTTATTTATAAGTTTGTATGTAGGGGATTATCTCCGGAACTAATGATCCAATATTCTATTCTATTCAATTTTATTCATACGAGTTTTCGTAAACAATCCAATACCGATTTAATATTATTTTAATTTTAATTTTATACCTGTTTTCAATTTTCTCAATGTATTCATTTTTTCTTTTTATTTTATGCTTTTAATTTTATTTTCTTATCAATTTATGGTCAATATAATAATTCAATTAATAATTAATCATAATGTAATCAATTTAATCAATTATAATTTAATCACATGATAATGTCTTTTTTTTTTAATTTAAAATTTAATTTTTATGATATAAACAGCATTGAATGTTATAATAATTTTTCTTTATTGTTGTTATTAATTACTTATTCATTGTATGTCAAATTTCTAATTTCAATAGTTTATAAATGTGAGAAGTAAAGCTGTTTTCTGTGCATGTGGTGTTAACCTGTAATTAATTGTTGCACTTGCAAATTCTTATTCTTATTCTTTATTGCACACAAAATATAAAAGTAGGACACCCAAAATTACAATATATAACTTATGTACAACGGCGAGCTTAACCCAGAATGTTACTCTAGTCATTAAATCAGAAATGTATATAGTGTAAACAATTGTTGGTTAACCTAAATAAATAAATAATAAAATTCTAAAAATTCTTTCAATGGCAGAAACCTACATTATTCGTGTGTGCTAAAGGCTATAAATTATATTAATATTTTACATATTAGCCGAGCTATCACAATTTTCACGAGCGAAGTCGCGGGTTAAGTGCTAGTTACTAGATATTATTATTAGCGAGGTTGAAATTAAATGAACAGCAATTTAGTATAAAAAAACATCAAGATATCTGTAGAGTTTTCTTGACTTTTTTCAAAATATTTTAAAGAAGTTTCAGTAACCGTTATATGCACCGAATATAAAATGATAAGCACCCTATCCCTACCATTTTATTTTACCTTACCCCACAGAAAAATCATTGCGGCAAGCCCTTAATAACTTTATTTGGCTTCGACAGAATACCCAATAAAACATACGATGGACAATTTGTGAGCAATACCCTACCTTCAAGGAAGTAGGGTGCCCAAGTTATGGGCAACATAAAAACGGGACACCCTCTATATGCGACAACTGGATTGACCACACTTTACGGCCGGAAAATAGGGATAGTAAAATTTTTATTCCGTTCTTTACTTACGGCGGATTTGGCAGAATGTTAAATGATTGGTACAATAATTTTTTATGAATAATTCAAAATGGTGAATTTGAGTGCTATTAAACTTTGGTCAATGTATCCGTTTTCGTGGACGATGAAACTAATTTGATATTTTTCTAGTTACTTGTGTGTTTGTTGCAGTCGTTATTTTGTTAGGCGTTTTCTTTGTATCGATGTTTTCTTGATTACTATGGAGGTGCAAAAATTGTAATAGTTTTCTGAAATAAAGAAGCGAAATAAATTGTCTGTGGAAAAAATCACTACACACACTTTTTATTTACCAAAAATAACACTTTTTATTTGTGGAATTCCCATAAAATCACGAGTCTGCTGATGGATAAAATCCATTCTACTACCGAATCCCATTCCAAATAATACTATAATTTTATCCTTCAGGTAAACAATGACATAATTGAAGGTAGTGCTTCGCCCCATAAGCGGGAGGTGTGGACTATAAAAGCACCACAAAACGCGGGAAGCTTCGGATTGACAGCCGACATAAAACTGAGTCAGAATGTTTGAGGTGATGTTTTATCTCCTGCGGGAGCTGTGCGCCTGGTACATTGTGGCTGATTCTGTGTGAGGAATACCCTGATTTCTTAGTTAATTCACGACTTATTTGGATAATTAATATATATCCAGCTTCTTCATCTTCTTTTGGATTCATAACAGAAAGGTTAGACAAAGATGTAAATAAATACTTTTTCTTTCTTTTTTTACCATTACTCCCAGATTGGGCTAGATATCTTTAAGTCCCATGTGATAAAGGTCTAGCCTCTTTATTGTTGATACCTTTCCGATTCCTGAACGTTGCCAATTAACTCCAAATATGTTGTTTGTCTTTTGCAAGGAACTTGCCAAGATAACTTAGATGAAAAGGTCACCTTAATATTATGGCATACACATTAAACTACTCGAAAAGGGATGACCCTTTCAATATTAACGAAACATACTTACTGCATTAACAAACAGCATCGATTTGCATCTTCAAATTCTTAGTGAAACTATGGCTTAGATTGTGTTGATTGTACATCTATACTAATCTATACTAATATTATAAAGAGGAAAAGTTTGTGAGGTTGTATCTTTGGATGTAATGCACCGATTTTGAAAATTCTTACACTAACAGGAAGCTACATTATCCCCGAGTGCCATAAGCTATATTTACAACGTGCCCGTGGGAAAATTTCCCACTAAAACGCGAGCAAAGCCGCGGGCAACAGCTAGCTTAAGATCTTTCAAGTAAACGCCTACTCAATGAATGGAGCAACGCTGTTCTATTGTCGAAGTTTGCTATTGTTTATATAGTCGCCTGGGCAAGGTGTCGCGCTATGGTGTTACGGCGAAATACATATTGTAAAACATCACGCCTGTACTCCTCGGAAGGATAGACAGAGAAGTACAACATTCGTCGAGATATTGATCATTTACTAGCTAGGTAAAATCGAGATTGAGATTCACGAAGTAAGGCCCTAACCAACAAAACCATTAAAGTTAATCCATTATTTTTTAGTTTTCATAATAAATGATACGAGTGATGTAGACCATCACATTGAACAACTTTCTCCATAGAACCAACATTCAGACCAAATCAGTAGTCCTTTAAAAACTTTACATTTGTTTTTATAGAAAGAACTTCAATTATACTTACTCGACCCGAATGTAATGGGGCAGCTGATTTTTTTGCGATTAAAACGGTGATTGGCCTGGCCTATTTGATGGTCTGAACCAGTCCCTTAAATATGACCACATCTTGCTGAAACACTTTTTCTGTATACAGTGTAAAAGGGTCACCGAGTTATATAGTTTAATGTGCTTAATGCTAGGTTCGTTATGGGTCTTGTTACACCCTGTAAGATCGGAAAATTCAAGAAAATATAGCTACCTATTACTACAGCACGCCAGTTTACACGCTCACTTTAATCTTACTTTTTTAAAGTCATTCTAAAACGAAGTAGGGTTATTTATTCAACCCCCCAATACTAAGGAGTCACGTCTTCGTCTAATTTAACACCCAATTTGTGTTGGAACCACTTCGACGAGGAAAGGGTTAAAAAATGGAACCCTTTGGAGACAAGTGGCTAATGATGAGGCATATTATAATACGGTATTTATTGAAAAGGTAGGGTAACTGGCGTCTGCCAGGGTTGCGGGACTGTTCGAAAGAGATACCGCGGCCCTGGAACACAAAGGGCAAAGGAAGGAACATGGATGGGTTTTAGTCAGTAAAAAAGTCTGACACTCCCTCCTGCTCAGCCCAGAGCGGGAGGGGTTATTTGATGATTTCCCATCGGTAAAAAAAAAAAAAGGGTAACTGGCGTCTATTGCCATTTGACGGGCAATGGATCCCACCAGCATGCAACTTTATTGCTTACTTCTTTAAGCCACAGCTTTAGATAGAGGCCTAGGGACTACGTATGTTGTAATTCACCACGCGGGTCCAGTGCGGGTTTTTAGATTTATTATTATTTATTTAAAAACTTCGTATATAACACCTTAACAGCTAAAAACGCCAATGCGATGTTACTGCCACTACCACTACCACTGTTAGATGGCACATCGTCTTCGATTTTTTATTCTGGGATGTTTATGACGGTTTTCTGACGATTTTCTCATGTTTTACAGCAAAATTACACTAAGAAAAGTGCATGCGTTCAAACTTGTGATGTTTCAACTGTCAAATAATATTGGGTGAGGTGCATACCGCAGTATTACGGTTGAAAAACAATCAGTAGTGTGTTGAAATGGCAACAAGGGCAAGTTGCATCATAACAGACATTTAAAAGATATAAAGATTTATGATGTGGTTTTCATTAAGAGAAACAATAAGATATTTAATTACATTTATTAAAGTCAAAAAATCACAAAAGTAAGCATGTAAGAATAATTAGTTAAGTTCGCAAGATGAACAAAATTAAGTAAGTAGGTACTTTGTAAGGAAACATAAAAAGGCAATGACCAAAATTGGTGACTTGCAATGAAAAAAAAATTGAAAAACGTGACATCCTAGGCATTGCAAAAAATGTTACATCTGGCAAACTGTAAAGTAGTTCATTGGCAGATGTAGCTCCCAACAATATTAGGTACCTACCTTTAGTTCTATTCATTCGTAGATACTTTTCCACCAAAAACAAGGATAAACATTAACTATAAGTAAACACAAATATTTTACAATATCACAAAGGCTAGACTAGTAGTGTGCATGTCATTTTTATTAAAAAAAAACAGGTTCAATTCCTGGCTCCAGCAAAAGATTTTCCAAAAAACTAATACAGCTGTTTTATTCTTCTCCAAAATCATGATCATGGTTCTTCTGACCACTTCGCTCTACTACCTATAATTTCAGATTGAGCTCTGATGAGCTAACATAAAAATGACCCTGTATAAACTGATTTAACTCAGTCCGGACTTTAGCTTAGAACCAAGGTTACCGACGTAGCCCGAAGAAGTTGCGGGGATCCGCTGAATGCGAGTCGCACGGGACCGGTCAGTGTGGCGACACTTGGGGGAAGCCTATGTCCAGCAGTGGACGTCTTTCGGCTGAAATGATGATGATGATGATGATGGACTTTAGCTTTACCACCATACAAAATTCTGTTTGTTAAGTTATTTCTCACTATATTTTTATACACATAGTTTCGTTAATGGCCCCGCAAATATTTAAAGGCACCATTATTGTTCCATACATTTTGGTAATTGTATTTTTACTTTTTTCTTTTTGAGGTTACAAAAAATAACTATTAACAAAATTATAACAATCAACAAAGATGTTTTATTTACTACACACCTACTGCATCAAAACTTTCGAAAACTCATAGTCTACTGTGAGTTTTCAAAATTTTGAAATAAACTTTAAATATAGTAAATCAGAATTTTGAAATTAGGTCAACATTAATCATTATAGTGTCAAATACGGACTGGTTATTAATAAAAAATATAATCAAATTATATCTTATGGCTTTAGTAACAAAATACTGACTAAACAGAATACTGACACTCAAAATCAAAATCAAAGCATTTATTTCAAGTAGGCCAGTTACAGGCACTTTTGTACTGTCGAAACAAAGATAACAATGAAATGTAGCTACAGTCCCAGTCACAAGGCATAAAAACTGCGAAAGTACTGTAGTTGCCCATTCCCTAGCGTAGATCTCTATGGAGAAGAACGGGCAAGAAACTCCATGGACACTCTTTTAAATCAGCATATTGTTACAAAACCTTGGTTACATCATTCATATTGAGATGGTACATTATGTGAGAACGATGTAGCAAGATGTGCACGTTAAAAGTGTCCATAGTAAAAACAAAAAAGACAATAGACAAAAATAATAACAATAATAATTCAAATAAGCCGTGGCAACCAAGAGATGACCAGTCACAACTGACAGCGCCCGTTCACGAACATGACGCATGGATCAGCACCATTCAACTCAACCATTTTGAAGGGAACTAAATGATCCGACACACGCGCCACCATCAGCGAGACATTGAGTGAGCATGACATACTCTCAACCGCCAGGGCACATTCAAGTCGAGAAAGGACGTAGGTTTCCAGTGAAAGCTATCTTTCACTCTTTTCATCTTTTTAGTACATAGTACTCACACAATATGGGCTTTATATAATACTAAAGAGATTGAATTTATACAATGCAAAGATAGTTGTACAATCTTCAGCAGCTCCAACAATACTATTTAATGTTATCAACTTATGCGTCCCTGTCCTTGTGGAGCAGGACCGGCATTGAGCTAAGCATTTTTGTCAGCGATTAGCTAACAAATTAAGTAATCAGTGCGAAATTTTAACTGACAGGAATATCTATGAACAATCAAGATGCGCTGGTTACAACACCGGTTTATTTAGAAGGCACGGCTGGTGTTATGAGCCAGGCGTAAACGTCTTGCATACTTTTCTAAGGCCACACATTTCTTTTCCCGTGAAAAATCTACGGTTGATTAGACGTGTCTCACGTGGGCACGCGGTCGTAAGTTTTGCGTGTCCGTCTATACAAGTTTCCATAATGATCCAAACAATGCTGATGATCGGAGATTTTTACGACAAATCAACCGTTTCTGCGGCAATATAACGTGTGTGGACTGGAAGCTTAAACTCAGCAGAAAATTGAGAAACTGAAATCAGAATTTTCAGAATTGTGTGGTGTCTACCATTTACAACAATTTTTGCACGTCACAGAACTTGTTTTCTTCGTTCGGTTGCTGAATGTTGTTTTCTTTGTTCGGTTGCTGAATGATTTAGAATTTTAGATCAATTGAAGTTGATTGAACGTTGGTTGGTTATCAGTACTCAGCAAGGTGGCGTTTCACAATTCCTAAGTCATTCTTTTGCTGCACTCAGAAAGGACGTATACACCCGGATTTAATGTTATGTGAGTTTCAGGAATTCGGTGGCTATGAAGTCAAAGACAAACAGAAGTCACCGGCTGGCGAAAGTAAAGTTGTCGTACACTTTTTTTTGGGAAGCTGGCTTTTTTGATAACTTAATATTTTTATTAAAAAGCCATGCTATCATCGGCTCAGGCGCAGGCTGGGCAGGCTCCGGAGGAAGCAGAGGTGGCTCCGGAGGCATCAGGTTCGTCGCCTGTTCATACACATTGGCCTCCATGTGCAAGTCTGAAAAGATTTTTTATTGTTAAATTAAAATGGTAGTATGTGCCAAAAATAAAATATAAGGAACTATAATAAGAATGAGAATAATTTATTTTAAAAAGTAAGTATTACAATAAAGTGAACATTTAGGCGCAGTACTCGTAGTATAATTTTTCATACAATGCTTAAATTAGCACTTATAAATAAATAATAACTAAAATATATTCAACAGTTGCATGTAGTGATAGTTCAATTTAGATGTAAGTAGCGACTTGCCCGATCTAGGTTTATTTAAACCTGTGTTTCATTATGTAGCGTGTGTGAGTACTGTGAGATACCCTTGTTTATTAAAGTAGAAAAAAATAGTAACTTATGCTTTATATTTATATTAGCTGTTGCCCGCGACCTTCGTTGGCGAGAATTTATTAAAAAAAAAAAAAAAATTGAGACGAATTTTAAATTACCAATTTCAAAGGTTTTAATTTTTTTGCAGGGAACCCTAATTATTTTTCTGAAATAAAAGTAACCTATGATAGACTTTATAACATCAGGTATCTGCCTATAAAAGTTTCGTCGAAATCGGTCTAGCCGTTTCGGAGATTAGCCGGAACAAACAGACAGACAGCCAAAAATAGAAAAATATGTGTTTTTCTTTTAGGTAGGTACCGTACCTATATATTTTCATATGCATTCAGTAAAAAGCTGTTATTTTGATATTACAAACAGACACCCCAATTTGATTTATGTGTATAGATTTCAACAGATAATAATGGATCGTAGCAGATGGCGTTCTGTAATTTCTGCTATCTCAGGGGAAAAAGGCGTGAATTTATGTTTGTCTGTAATTGACATTAACTCAGAATTGTGAAATGTGTAGCTTGTCACCTGAAAACCAGATGGCCTTACACTTCACACACATGGCGTAAGGTGACGGCGCGGCCCAGGAGCAGCACAGGCGTGGAAAGTAAAACGAAAAAACAGAACGGCGTGTTAGCGCCCGCCACGCCGCTTAAATGTAATTCACGACACGTCGCATACGTACAATTTGGATGAAAACGTTTTGAAGCGGCATCAGCGGATAGGCCTTCGCCCAGGAGTGGGACAATACGGGCTATCAAAAAAAAAAAACATTGACGTCTCCAATAACAAATACCTACCTTAATCAGTAATGTGGTGGCAATCAGTAGCCATAGGTACCTATTGCCAAGTTTTAGGACAACAGCTACTAAAGGGGTTTTTAAAGTATTGGTCTGCATATCTACCACTAACACACTAATCTGCATGTGAGTTGACCAAGATTATTTCTGGACTATAAAAGAGACAGTGACCTCTGAGTTTGTTTTGGCTGCTTTTTCTCAGAGTAGTCAATTACGAAACACCTATTTGCAAAACCTATTTGCAAAATAAACATCATTTATTTATAGCCATTTTATTAAAAATTATCTTAAATTGGCGTCAGCTATGTATGTATGGGGACGCCCTTTAAATTTCAACTTTTTTTTTATTTTTCCCTTATTTGTGCTGTAAGGCCTTGCTTGTTGCCAAATTTCGTGATACTAGGTCAAAGGGAAGTACCCTATAGGCTTTGATTCCCTTATGAAATCGCATAATATTCGACATAAACATTTATCTTTTGATCGCGTTGACTTACAAGTTTGATCTTTTCATTGCTCCAAGGAGTAGTAGACCTGAGTATTTGGTATTAATTTCAGCTTGATACCGCCACGCATTCCTGAGAAAAAGGGTGTTGGCAGATAGACAGACGGACAACAACGTGATCCTGGGTTTCGTTTTTCCGATTGACGTACTGAACCCTAAAAAGAAGCCACGTATAAAATCTGTATTAATGAAAGATTGTATAACGTGACGTCGACAAACGGAAGCGCGATTAACGCTTGTGCGACATAACTGTACTGCGACACACTGTAGTTCGAAGCCGGTATTATTGTGGGTATTGATACCAATTATTGATTAATGCTGTTTTATCCGTAGCTGCCGCATCCGTATCAAAATAATTTATTCAAATACAATAGACTGTTGATTGAATTTGTTTTTAGCACAAAATCGTATGATATTTGTATGACGATCAATATCGTGAGCTTGTTGTTGATAAGATAAAGATAAGATTCCCTTAACTATTACGATTTAACACCAATGCCCTGTATTTGTTTAAAGTAGGTTATGAGTAGTAATATAACAATATTCCTCTATTCCCAGGGAATTCCCTTGCCGTACTTTATGTAATGCTTTGAATCATAAATTATGTAGATACTTAAATTGGAAAAACCATCCTACAAATTATAAACTGTACAGCGGGCACTAATTTGACATTTGGTGGTTTGATTTTATTAATAATAAATTACAGGTAATATTAAAAGCATTTTGGTAAAAATTTCAGATTTTTTTTAACACAATGCGAAAATAAATTTATATAAAAATCTCGTGTCACAGTGTTTGTGGTCGCACTCCTCCGAAACGGCTATACCGATTTTTATGTTTTTTTTATGTATATTTGGTAGGTATGATAATAGGTTGTAAAATATATTTCACACCGCTGCCGCTGGGTGATAAGGGCGTGAGCGAAGCCATGGGCTAAAGCTAATTTTTTATAAAACTTTCTTCACTAAAGAATTGTTTGTTTACAGACACTAAAATTAATTTGTTACACGGCTATAACATTTGTTATATCAACTAAAAATGGCCCCTATTTCGATGAAGCTCATTTTTAAAACTCTCACTTGGTATGGTACACAGAAAAATGAAATCTTTGTGAATAAAATTAAGTAATTTTCAATAACTTACTCATAAATCTCTTCCGGGGTAACATTGATTCACCTGGATCCAACCTTGGGAAGTAGTCTTCTTGTCTTGACATCTTCACAGTCGCCGTTGAGTGTGGCAACTTCTTCTTGATAGTCCCCCTTGGGTGTGGCAACTGCTTCTTGCTATTTCAACCAATGCAATAGCGATAAATTATGAGGTTTATGAAATCGACAGTAACCCTCTTCCATTGAATAAGTTTTCTTTCCAATTGATATTTTATTAAAACTTTCTGACAAAATACACTAAACTGGTGTTTTCCGTGTGTGTTTTGAATGAAGACTGAAAACAAAATGGCGGAGGGAAGTACTTATACCGACTGGTATATGTACAGTCATTCGCGAAAGATGATGAAAATTTTGGGATTTTGAATTTTTATGAAAAATCTGAGGAGTCTATATGTAGGTACAGTCATGCGGGACAAATGATGAAAATTTTGGGATTTTGAATTTTTGGGAAAATGAGAGTGATCATCGTCGTAATTTAAGATCGCTTGGCTTCCACATTTATTGTTTGAACATTGTTTTTGGAATTCACTGCCAGCTTTTCCGTTTCCCGCTCATTATCACTTCACATCAGGCGAGTTACGGCCAAACCCAAGCCTATTAAGAGGCCGGCGACCGATGCGTTTTTCATACAAACGTAATACCAAAATAACTTGTAAATCAAAAACATTCTTAAGGTACTGTCTCTTTATTCCGATCGAAATACAAAATATCTAGGTTCCCAATGAAATATTTTGAATGGACCCTGATTTAAACAAGAGTTATGAGAAAAATAAGTTTTCTATAGAAATTTTAAATTCCTCATATCTCGTCTTTATATCATTGTCCTTTCAAAATATTTCATTGGGAACCTAGATATTTTGTATTCCAATCGGAATAAAGAGACAGTACCTTAAGAATGTTTTTGATTTACAAGTTATTTTGGTATTACGTTTGTATGAAAAACGCATCGGTCGCCGGCCTCTTAAGTGTAAAAAATATTCCTTGTCTATGAATAAATACAGTAAAGGTGACATTGACTTGCAAACTTGGACCATGAATTCAACTACATGATTCTAGCTGTTAGTACTGGGTATTACCCCTAGTTATGACTGGTTGTCACACTTTCGGGACACTGACCTGTTACGACTTTTAAAGATCTAAAAATGACACCCGGGACCAACGAATTAACGTGCTTTCCGAGGCGCGGAAAAAACTATGTACTTACTTGTAATTCATTAAATATTTTAAACGTGTATGGTTAGTTTCCAGCGTCAAAGATAGAACAGCATGTGACCTGATGGACAGTATTTTTTTTTTGTAGTCCATTTTACAGTTTGTTCTTTAATGTAGGAAACGAAACTCTTCCTTTGGTAGTCAATTGAAATTAAATTAAGAAAAATATAACTTCAACTTTTAACACTCAACTGTACATGAAACGCTATGGACATTGCCGATGTCTCATGAATGTCAACGAAAGTACGAACGTGTCAACGAACGTAGTCGGTCGGTTGGTAGGCCTTTTGGCCAACAGACTAGTCGGCCAGTCCACCCATCGCTATAAAAAATCCCCTCTAATTAAGAAAGAAAACGATTGGCATGGTAGCATTTTGATTTTGAACGTGCGTCGATGCCTCATACATCGCGTGATTTCATTCACTGATATTTTTGACGCTGACTGTACTTCCAGTACAATTGCGTTTTACCTATTATGGATATATTAGATAACAGAAGGTCCTTTTAGCGTATCGATCGTTGATAGGAGATAATTTCCAACATACTTTAATTCGTACGATACTCCAGGGTGACTCAAGGAATTCATGAGTAATCAAAGTTTTGATATAGGTGGGTAGGTTGGTTTGTACGCAGTTACTCGTAGTTGGCAGACACTATGAAACGTTTGCACTTTCTATTGAAGAAATGTTTCAGTTTTGTTTATAATTAGGAAACAAGTTTTAATTTCTAAACACAAGGCTCAAAGCATAGTTGCACTCCAGGAGAACAGCTTTGTCGTAACCTCAGTCGTTCAGGACTTATCTGTGAAACTAAATGCCGACTGCAACGCGCTATAATATGCATCGAAACGGCATCGCCTCCGATCGCGATCAGCAAAGGAAGTGAGGAGATGCAAATATGTTCCTGTGTAAATCATACGTGTAAATTAGCTTGAAAATTATACAGGCTGTAAGGGACAGTCCTCCATCTACTGATGGGGTGAATTCGGTATATCATACTAATATGACCTGTACAAGAAATTATTTCAGGAATGTTATGGGAATCCAATAAATTTGATTTGTTTTATTTCCTCATACGCAATGTATTGTTACCTTTTTTTTTTTTTTTTTTTTTTTTTATCGATGGGAAATCATCAAATGACCCCTCCCGCTCTGGGCTGAGCAGGAGGGAGTGTCAGACTTGTACTGACTAAAACCCATCCATGTTCCTTCCTTTGCCCTTTGTGTTCCAGGGCCGCGGTATCTCTTTCGAACAGTCCCGCAACCCTGGCAGGCGTCGGCCCTTACGGACCCCTTCCTGTTTGCTGACTCTCTTTGAGGCGCGCGTGGAACACGAACGCGCCGTCGACACGGCCTGTCGTCATAAGACGGACGGACGGCGAGCTAGCCCATAGCTCACCGTCCACAGGCCCGCGTCTACGGTGGCCGGGAGCCACCACGTGGCCCCCGACGCCCGGTGCGTCTCCCGCGGCGGCTGGGACGTGAGATTCTCTCCCTCTCACGTCCCGCCACCTCCTTCGCTAGCATGACTGCTTCGCAGAAGGAGGTGACGGCGTCCCATTCCGTCTCGCTCCGGACCATGGATTGAACCAGGGCCGGACGCGAGAGGTCGCCGCCGCCGATCGCCGCTAGTGTATTGTTACCTTGGCAAAACGTACATAGCGGACGGCAAGAGCGACGACGAGTTCGATGAACTCTGTAGCTAGGTAGGAAGTGAACAACTGATTTCACGCGTCGTTCGTTAGAGTATTTCACCATCCATTGTTAGATTTTTTATTTTACCCGTATTATTTGCTTATATGTCGTGCAGCGTACGGGGAATGTAATTTTACATTGAAATAAAGGAATAAATAGTAACTGCAAATAACATTTAAAAAATGAGAGATTTTCCGGAGAAAAATCCCAGTGGAATATGATTCAAAATAAAGAGCTGAATGCACCTTGTCAGTTTGTTCACAAAGAGGTTGCAACCTCTTTAATAATAGAAACAAAACAATGACCTGTATGGTACCTATTCTTGTATTTTAAATCCACTCCAGACATCATTTGCCTAGCATTTTCCAAGCTATCTTGGGGTCCCAGTCTAACAGGATGCAGCTGAATACCAGTATTTTACATGGAGCGACTGCCTATCCGACCTCCACAACCCAGTTAGTACTGGGTAATACGATACCCCAGGTAAGGCTGGTTGTCAGACTTTTGGGCCACTCTGACTACTTGTAACGACTGTCAAAGATCTACAAATGACAGCTCGGACTAACGGCTTAAGGTATATCCACACATATCAGGGCCGTGGCCGAATGTATGTAGGCACTGAAGCTTCGTCGCCGGCCCGGGCACGGACGTGTGTGAACGAGTTCATATAAAATGTACACACCCATATTTTTTTGAGGGCACGGTCCGTCCTCGTCCCGGGCACGGGCCTGATATGAGTGGACAGACCTTAAACGTGCTTTCCGAGGCACGGTCGTCACTCATCCTCGGATCAACCTAGGCAAGCGCAGCTTAATCTAAAGATCGATCTGAATGGCTGTTATTATCTTTCTACGAGCTCCTCATCCACTCCAGAAAACGTAATTTAATTAAGTTTCTGCCTATCTACTCGTAGTTTATTACCTACGTATTTGAGTACTTTACAAAATTAACTTCCTACTAAGTACTGCGATAGTTTGTGAGAATGTATGGATGGATGTATGTTTGTTAGTCCTTCAGGAAAAAACTTCTGAACAGTTTTGGATGAAATTTGGCACACATAACCTAGATGAACACATACAATACTTTTTTATCCCGGTAGTATAATCCCGTGGAAAAATTACCGAACTCTATGCGGTCCATAATGTACACATTGTGAAATGCAATAATTTATATGTTGAGTGCGTATCAAAACATTTTAATATTACATGTGACATTAGTCATACGTAATATTAAAATTACTTGATTTGCATAACATTTTAGTATTTTTCAGTTTTTTTGGAGTATCTTGGAATCTTTCGCTACCTTAATCATTATCTTTGATAACAAGCACAAGTTGCTTGAAAGTTTCGTAATAATTACAAAATTATTTCGAAAATTTCTTATTGATTTGCCAACTTTTATAATTCACTTCAACGTTTTTGTCCGTAACACACTATTAACACTGTCGGCCCTGATCCCCACAGCTTTCACATCAAATCAAATCAAAATATTTTTATTTCACATAGGCCTAGATGGGCACTTATAAAACGTCGACAAAAAGGTGCACGGTTCGGGTTGGTCGTTTCCTATGGAGAAGAACCGACAAGAAACTCAATGGTTACTCTTTTCAAATCATTTGGTGTTACAATATTATCATGTTACAGCATTAGTACTTAAGTATGGGGGAACAGCATAGGCCCGACAATAGGTCGTTGCTTACTACACAAAAAAAAATTAAAACAAGATGAAAAGTTAACAAAAGTTAACGAGCATTTGGGAATCTACAAAGCCTATAATGTTCACACATTCACAAACAATCATATCTTTACATAAAGACCTAGTCACACCTATGCCGTAATTCACCACGCGGGTCCAGTGCGGGTTAGTAGATGGCACATCGTCTTCGATTTTTCTATTCTGGGACATGATTGTTTTCTCATGTTTTACAGCATTATCACACAAAGTTAAGTGCATGCATTTTTTTATTTGAATCATCTCAGGAGCCACTATTCATATCTATTGTATACTAGCTGTTGCCCGCGGCTTCGCTCGCATTTTGGTCCGAAATTAATCCACGGGCACGTTGTAAATATAGCCTATAGCACTCGGGGATAACGTGGCTTCCCATTAGTGAAAGAATTTTCAAAATCGGTTCAGTAGATCCAGAGATTACTCCCTACATACAAACTTACAAACATACAAAAAAAAATACCTCTTTATAATATTAGTATAGACTAAGCATTTAAATTGCTTCTAGAGCAAGAGTTTCGCATTTACGTCCTGTATTTTTATCTTTGTCCATGAAATCGAATTGGGTACTTTCCCGGTTAAAGTGACTAATTCTGATAACTAGGCAGATTCCGTAGAACCAATACATACATATGAAACGCACCATTTTTGGTATAAAGAGACAACTCTTGTTAAGTAACCATTCTGCTGTTTCCCTCAATTTATGTGGATCGGTGTAGAAAGTCTTCTTTTTCTGAACTCCTTTAACAGAAAGAGAAAGAAAACATGTTATGCTATTATTCGTCATCTCAGTAGTGACCGCGTCTCTAGCCATAGGATAGGTATCATCATTCATATGATTTAACACAGTCCATTGTTTCTTTGGTTTTCCCGTTTCCCCTACGCTTATTACTGTAAATGTTATAATGGCACGGATAACTTTGATACCGCTATGATACATCAGAGTATTTTGTATGTGACGGTAAACTGTTCAGATATAGGTCACTGCACACATATCAACTTGGAAAGGGATCGGCACCGTATTGCCTTTCGCCTCGCCGTCAAACAGGCGTCAACCTAACGTAAGCAAGCGGATCAGCAGCTCCGATACTTCGACTTGGCTACGGCTAGGCGATGCCGCGCACGACTGGAAGTTGCCCTGTGAATGACAGCACGTGTGTCCACAGAAGTGGGGTCGACGAAGAGAAGTAAGCTCGGGTATGGAGACTACGGAGAGACATAAGAGCGGGGACGACGAGCCGTAAGCGAGTTGACCACGCACCGCATCGCGGTTCGTGAGCTTGTCCCGAGGCGAGGCGATGACTTTACGATTCCGAATAGTGTGCGTTACAGTAGGAAGTTTTATAAAAAGAATACTGAACGGCTCGAGTTGATACGGTGCCAATCCCTTTCCGAGTTGATATGTATTTTTTTATTTTTTTATTGCAGAAACTTGTACAACTTTTACAGTAAATCTTACGTAGGGACCGCCTTTTAAGTAAAAGATATACCTGTGCTAGGAGATCCCGCTCTTCAATAACAAATTTGGAAATGGTAAAAATGGTGTACAAATAGAAAATAGAATTTAAATAAAAAAAAAATTACAAGTAAAATCTAAAACTAAACAAAACAAAAGACTTGAACTATAACAAATAAAAGCAAAAAAAAAAAAAAAACAGATTTAAAGATGTTTTTATCCTTAAATAGCGTGTGTGAGTGTGCATGAGTGTGTGTGTGTGCTTGTGTGTGTGAGTGCATGTGTGTGTATGTAAATGTGTGCGTGTATGTGCGTGTGTGTAGGTGTGTGCGTCTCTTACCTTCACATTTACGATGCTTGCAGCAATAATTCAATGTCATCATAGGTCTTTAGTTTTAGCCATTGAACTATTGCCTTTTTGCAGTCTTTGATACTCATAGGATAGATGTTAATTATTTTATTTATTTTATTATACAAAGCAGCGGAGTTTGAGTTAAATTGTCTTTTGGCATATCTAGTTTTAACGAATTTTACTGGTGCAACACTGTATTTTCGTCTTCTTTCCTTATGGTGAGGGTCATAGGGCAGGACTTTGTGTAATTTTAAGACGGCATGTAGTATGTATAATTTTCTGATTGTGAGAATACCGCTCAGAGAGTATAGATCATTGGTTGGGAATCTGTACGGTTTGGTATACATGACCTTGATAAGAGATCTCTGTGCTCGCTCTAGCTCAAGAAACTTAGTTTTTGTCGCACCGCCCCACACGGGTATGCAGTAGGTAAGAATTGATTGAGCCAGAGCGACATAAATTTCAGTTAACATTTTTTTTTTAGTTGTAACATGTCTTAGGTTCTTAAATATGTGTGCTGTGACCTTTAAGCTTCAAGTTTATTCTTATACATCAGAAATGTGTCGGCTAGTCCCTTTACATTTCTGCTCCAGCTGCTATCTACTAAACCACATACTTAGTTTCAAAATAGCCCACAACATGAGTCCTAACTGACCATGTTCAAGACAAAGCGTTAAGGCGAAGTTTCTAGCGCGTCCACGCGTCATAATCTTGTGAACGGAACCGCGGTCCAGCTACTTGAGAACTCGCCCTTAAGTTGGCCGGACTTTGCAGGAGTTGGTCATACACTCCAAGTTTTAGATAATAGAAGTTATGAACAATGCACACTTGGTGATTTATTGAGAATTACGACGCAGGGAGTATTAGGTCCCTGTTGTATCTATACCAATGTAGTTTCTGTCTTTGAATTTATAGGACAGGTATTTCAGGACAGGCGCGCCCCCTATTACAAAAGACTTAACGGTAACTGGCGAATGTGGGTGTACTAAAGCTACTCCTCTGCCTCACCCTCTGGGGAGTACAGACAGGTTGATGATGTTTTATTATTTCAGGAGGTGAAAGTACTGTCAGAAAAGCGACACCCCAGCTACTAGATCGCACTACACGAATAATGGTGTTAACACATAACAGCCCCGACTTACAAGCCAGATTTCGAACCCAGAGAGGTACGTCATTTGTCTACGTGCACGTAATCACGTAAATTATTTCATTACTGCTGTTATCAAAACGATTGTGTGAGACGACGTTCTAAAATCAAAAACTCGATGCCATGTGGGTCATACTGCACCCCCGTGTTCAATATCTCAAACACAGGAGGTCATTGCGATCGGTGTCCGAGTAGTGGGATACTTATTGGCAGATTATGCGTGCTGCTTCGTTGGTCTAGAGGTTCGCAAACGCGTCTGCTGCAGTACGAGGGCCTGGTTAATAGGCTCGCCCCCATGAGACTTAACATAACTAGCGAAATGTGGGTGTTGATATTAGGACCTTTGCCTAATCTTATGGGGATTACAGGATGATGTTCTACAATACTAGGTGTGCCCCGCGACCTTCGTCCGCGTGAAATCAGCGGTGCGAAATATACTTTACGACCTATTCTCATAACTACCAAATATAGGGTGTAACAAGACCCTTCACGAAGCCGTCAACCAAGCATTATGTACATCAAACTAAGTAACTTTACGCAAAAATTATTGCTGGGAAACAACTTTTTTTTTGGGGTTAAAAATCACGTTTTACAGTAGGACTCAATGTAACGGACTCAAAGCATTGTGCGGATGGAAGGATAGTACGGGAGTTGTGGAGGTGTTTACAGTAAAAACATTTATTTAAAAAAAACTTGTGAATGTCGTAACTTTGACCCTCAATATCTCCGCAACTAAAAGGTTCCCAGATATGGTCTAGAACAAAAAAATCATCGCAATGTTGGGAAGAACAAGTACCTTTCGGCTTCGTTAAGGTTATACTCTTTATACATAAAAAAAAAAAAAAAATTGGTCGAGCCGTTTCAGAAGAGTGCAACCACAAACACCGTAACACGAGATTTTTATATTATACTAGCTGTTGCCCGCGGCTTCTCTCGCGTTTTAGTTGGAAATTATCCCACGGACACGTTGTAAATATAGCCTCTAGCACTCGGGGATAATGTGGCTTCCTATTAGTGAAAGAATTTTCAAAATCGGTTAAGAAGATCCAGAGATTACCCCCTACATACAAACTTACAAAGGATAGTGGCGAACTCTCAAACAAATTTTTGTTGACATTTTTTTTTGGCGTCTGCCTATGAAAAATATGTTAAAATATTGAGTTTGAATTCCTGAACAATTTTGTCTTCAGTTATACTTTTATAGGAAGTCAGGAATTAAAGATATTCCAGTTTGAAGTTTTAGAGGTTATGTTTATTCTTGTCAACAACAGACTAATCGAAAAAGAATTATAGAAATGCATTTATACAAAATAAACTACGCAATGCGTATTCAGAATATTAAGTCCAACCGACAGGTCTGGCACATGGCCCACATGGCCACATGAGATGTAAGTAGGTACTTATTTATTTAATAATCTTAGTCAACTATCATAAGAGCAATTAGTATGATTTATTACGATGGTAAGGGTAGGTCAGGTATAGAAAAAAAAACGTATTTTTTTAAATATTTATTCCTCATCTTCTCTAATCACAGTGTCAACAAGAAAACCTGCGGGTGCTGAGATATTTGGTTCAGCTGTAGTTAACTGGTGCTCGCCTTTTAACAATGATTCTGGTATGAATGTTTTTTGGCCACATCCTTTCAACAAAGCAATGCTATCTCTAAAACCTCCTAAAATAAAAGCCAAAGTCATTGTTTCTGAAATGCAGCCTTAGAGCAGAATACTCATTACTAAATAAACTAAAAAAGATTTTGTAAAAGTTCAGTGGTCAGTTCAGTACAGTACATGTCATTACGATTTTGATACGGTGTCATTTTTATGAATTAAAAAATTATAACCGCTATATTCTTAGCATAAACAATATTTTTTATTATAACATAAATTGTATTCTGATGCAGAAATGTATTTACAAAGTATAAATTAATGAAATACGTAAATCCAAGCATTTTATGTAACTTGTCTAAGATTTATATTCCATGGCAACATTAAAAGTATAGCTGAGCCAAAAGTCATGAATTCAAGCCCTAAAGAAAAAATCTAAGCCATGATTATATAGTCTGCCGTCAAACGGTGAATGGCCGTAACTACTTTAAAGTATATTTTGCGTAAATGACAATTTTGTCTGAAGTGAAGTTTTAAAGCACTGTCGATAGTCTTTACTTGTCTTATTTTATATGATAATTTAACTGTGGCTACGAGCGAATTGGAGCTTTATTAGCTAGACAGAAAGATAGAGAATTTCTTGCTGAATCCGAATCAATTTTAACTCATTTTTGATAAAAATGTTAGTTACCTCCTTTCACCGTATGACGGCAGTATTATCATCAATAATCTAGTCAATAAAGCTCTTAATTATGACGACTTTTTTTCCAGACTTTCACAGGCCTTAAGCTTGATTTGATAAAACTTTGTAAATTATTTCGTCGGTATCTATCACAGTGACATACGTAGACGCTTAATAATTTAATCAGCAATTTATTCGCCACTTTTCTTTTACCACTTTATAATATTAGTAAAGATAATATTATTATGTAATTATGGCCTCGGCTTTAAGCAATCAATATCGACTGACCACCGCAATCTAATTTGACTAGAACAGAACGTATTCTTATTTCAAGGGCCAAGTGATATCAGCGCCAAATGCAATTAACAAATTAGTCCTTAATGATGTGTAAACATTCTTCGAACTATATTATTTAAAACGTCATTCATTCATTAAGATACCAATTAATAAAGGGTTTCCCTTTGGACTTTGGCCAAGGGCAAAATGTGGGTAGTAGTACTCGTACCAACCGGTAAGAAGAATATTGTTTATTCTTGTAAATTTTAAAGTGCGTGCAATGAATACGCATATTTTTTGTTTTAGAGGGACTTAATTGGTTTAAAATTTTCCCTCCACAAAATGCCCTTTTATAGAGAAAAAGTACAATATTTTTCATCACTCTTGCTCACTAAGAATTCAGACCAAAAGATTGATTTTTCAATTGTCAGAAAGCTTTTACACAACTGTTAAATTGAATTTTTCGTTAATAAGCGGTTGTATGGGAATGAGATCCCTTCAAATGAATTGTACAAGAAACGTTTGGGGTGTGTGCAAAATCTTTACTTACACCGCCATTTTGTTTTAACAACATAATTTCATACATCATCATCATCATATCAGCCCGGATTCACCCACTGCTTGCCAGGCCTTCCCTTTTTTCTGCCACACCCCCAGTTCTGTGCGTCCCGTATCCAGGTGTAATTTCAAATAAGAATGGATGAATATTTACTTTGTTAAGTATTGTATTATTGTGAATGGTGATTTATAGGAACATTTATTTAAAAAAAATACAAATAAAATTCTTTATTTCAAAACAGTGACAACATTTTTACAGATATATATTAAGATACAACATACAAACATGTCCCACAAATAAGTCCCATGGCTACCTAAACTAGGTTTCCACCTGTGTCTTGGGAGATAATGAACAATACCCTCAAGACGGCCAACCCGACATACTTTTCATTCAAACGCTCGTACGTGATTATGCAGTTGTTACACATCTATGTTTGATTTTTTTTGGAACTAATAGGTATTTTGTGCACTATATCTAGGCTTTTATGGCAGCAAAAAATAAAAAATTGTGGAAAAAAATTCAGAATAAGCCTCCAAAAACTGCTGTTTTGCACAAATTTTAACTGAACTTTGGCCGATCATAATGTACTCATAAACAGTAAAAGTAAAGAAAACATCTCTGATGTAAGGTTTGTAATGTTAGATTTAACACACACACGACATAACATCACGCTTGTAATCCCAAAAGGGCTGGCAGAGGTATATCTAATAGTAGGTACACCCACATTTCGCCAATTTTGTTTAAATCGCATGAAATACATATAGTTATTAGCTATAAAGTTTTCATGCTGAATATGCTTGCTGAAAAAACTTCTGGGCTCCCCTAACAATAGAGAGCGAGCCTAATGCCATCAATCCGTCACTAATTAAATTCGTGATTGCTACTAAGAACCTCTTGATGGAAAAACCCGCACTCATTCGATTTAGGTTTAAGAAAACTTAAATACCTATGTGTACAATCACAACAAAAGAGGCATTTGTCTGTCAACGTCATCTAGCGTCGAACGAGAGCAACTCACGAACTAGTTGGAACATAGCGTAGACGGTGGCGCCACCTCGACGCAGACGCAACGCTCTGGCGACCACGAACGTGCGCCTACGTCGTGTATGTGAAACATAACGTAGGCGTCGCTATAAATTACATTACTGTAATGAAAAATAAACGTTATGCGTTGCAATGAAAGTTTGTTTTTGCAATTTTATATATAAAAAAAATTGTCTATTCAGGAATATTCGTAGTTTCAGCCAGTCATTTTTAAACAAGGGACCAATCCCAAGAGTGACTTTGACGATGACTAGTAAAGATGACTCTCCGACATTGGATTCAGGTGGCCAAATTACAAGTAAGTAAAAAATATACAGCTGCTTTTTTATCTAAAGGACTATGGGCCTCGTCCGCGTAAGCCCAACGGAATCGAAAAATATCTAAATTAGTAGATTATAATTAGGTCTCCATTCATTCTAAAATAACAAGTAGAACAGAAATAGACCCACTTGAAACATTTTACCTTTTTCTGTATTTTGCCAAATATTTAAATAAAATAAGTCTAGATCAAAAGAGTTCACAGCTTCTATGGTTATTCGTCAATTTTAGGACCTCGCCAGCCATGATCTGCTTTAAAAACCGTTGACTGTTGTAGTCGAATCCTCAAGGGCTAAAGGCAGCATTTTCAATAAACCGTAGCTCTGGTGTCTGGTGACGTGACTTTGATACGTATGTTCTATAAACTTATTGTAAGCTATGATTTGAGATATTTCGATTCTATTGGACTTACGCTCATTTTGACCACGACCCTTTAGTGTTTTTTTTTTCTGTATTTTATATCTTTGATGGATTATCAAAAATGGCTACATATTTGGTTGCGGTGGCGTTAGATCCCTATATTTAAATGTCGTGTAATAAAATGTGTATTGTATGTTAATGTGTAATGTGTATTTAATATCAAAATTCTTAAAACCTTAGATTAGGGAGTGGATATCTGTCGATACAATAGGGAATATGCATGTAATTTTTCAATACTCAATACTCAATACTTTATTATACTACTACTACTACTTTATTACTTTTTTTTTTTTTTTACTTTAAGTACTTTTCAATTAAAAGTGTTTCTTTGACACATGGATTGTGACGTCACTACCGGAATCGATGAGTTTTGTGTTTGCGTTCCGTTTCACCAAAAACACGCTAAATAAAATATTAAATTGTAAAATAAGTGTTGTATTAGAGAATTAAACAAGTGTACCACAATGTTTTTATGGTCCATTATAGGCATTTTATAGAAATAAAAAAAGTTTTGTATTTCTTGCATATACCCTATTAATAATTATTGATTAATATGAACTCAATCGTGGTTAAATAATAACAATCTCACAGGGTTGATGGGTGACCATCCAAAACATACCGAGACCATGCTTCGGAAGACATGCTTCGGAAATCACGTTGAAATTTGAAAGTCATTTTGAATTGTCAGAAGCCCGATGCCGAAAGTCTGTCAACCACTCTTACCAAGAGGAATCGCAGAGTAGGTTTCAGACGTCAAAGAGAGAGAGCACAGTGTACAGTTTAAACTATATGAAGAGGGAGAAAAGTTAATAATAATCTACACATAAACTGTCACTTACGGGACATCTTCCGTGATGGTCTTTAATTTTGAGCTCCCGATATTTCGACGCTGTTGCAACGACGCCATGATCGCGGGTTGACTCAATAACCGTCAACCAATAGCTAAACAGCTTTCTTTAATCTCAATTTTGAACAGGCTTACGTTTTGAGTTATTTCCAAAACCTTGTACATTAGCTATCAGAAATGGAGTAAAAAATTCTCGAGAACTATTTTGTTGACAACATAATTATTAAGCGATTTTGCTTGTAGTTTGAAGTCTTATAAATAAGTCTAATAAATTAGGTACTATTTAATTGTTTTGATATTCGTCTTGTTATTAAAATATTTTTAAACTATGGTAATGGCAATATTATAGTGGTTCAAACATCATGGAATAATCATAGTTTTTTATATGTCTCCATACACATTTTAACAATTTGGAAGCAGCAGTGGCCCTGTGCAGACGTCACCGACTTTCAAGTTGTAGATCGTTCGAGGGTTCAAATCTTAACTTTCTGAACTGCTCTAAAAATGGCGAAGAAAACTTTGCTATGACATGGGCCCACTCCGACAAAAAACACAAAAACAGCAGCCCTGTTCACCACTATTGCTTCTCCTTTGATGATTTTGTATGTTGTAAAATATGTAATAGTTGCTCGAATAATTTCATTTCAAAACTTACTTGCTGTAAAATAATCTTTGTCTCATTTGCTTTGTTTAGCAACTAACCGCGTGACCTCTAGCCATGAGCTCCGATAGGTTGACAACATAGACAATAGGTTATATTATTTAACAAACATTCAAAAACCACAAAAGATAAAACTTGGTTGATTTATTTTCTCAAAATAGCTCGTTATCATAGGTGCCTAGTATGTTAATTATTATATTTTTCGTGAAAATATATTTTGTTGTGAGACTTGAAGATGTAAGCGGACCCTTCATGAAGCCGTCAGTCAAGCATTCTGTACATCAAACTAAGTAATTCTACGCAAAAATTATAGCTAGGAAAATACATTTTTTTGGGGTGAACAATCACGTTTTATGGTAGGACTCAATGTGGCGCATTTAAATCATTGTGCCGATGGATGCATTGCATAGTAAGATGGTCGTGGAGGGTAGGTAGGGAGGTGTTTAAAGTAAAGTTTTACATTCAAATCATATATTTAAAAAAAAATACTTTTGAGATAGTTGAAACTTTGACCACCAATATCTCCGTAACTAGAAGGTACCCAGATATGATCTAGAACACAAAAAATATCGCAATGACGGGATTATTATGTGAGTTTCACAAGGGTAAGGGTACTTTTACACCCATTACAGTTATTTTACGAATACCTACCCGAATGGCTGGCCACAGTGCCCACAACTCCTGTATGCATACAAATCTTTCAGTGGTGCTTTTAATTTTAGGTTACCCCTGTCCCACTATTCCCATTTCAGCTATAAAAACTTTTTGAAAGCCACTGACTGCCTCGTTGGTCGAGTGGTTGCAAGCACGTCTGATGAGCATGAGGTCCTGGGTTCGATTCCCAGGTCTGACTGATTGCAATAGGCACGCTTAGGGAGCGTTACATGGGACTTATAAATAACTGGCGCATTGTGGGTGTGCTGTTACCCTTCGGGGATTACTAGGCGTGATGTTATGTTATGAAAGCCACAATCAACACCAGAATTGCGCAGAGGCAATAAATCGCGACGAGTCCCGGAGAAACACGTCAACTCTTTTGAATCGTGCAAAGAAATGAATCCAGGAAAGATCAGTGGAGGTGTAAACAATTTATGGCTCACCTTCTGTCCTGCTCTATGTGTAATTCCACCTGCACTATGAGGCCCATCTGTAGCTATCACCAACGATGTCGTGGTAGCAGAGTTCCGCATGGGAAGTGGTTTTCTATGATCATTTATTTGCGTTCCACAACACTAAAATGTGTTACAAACTTGGATAAAGCTAAACACAATCATGGACCCAGTTAGAAACCTTGGCAGCACCATACTTTCAGAAATTTCATCAGTCAGATTAGTTATTACGTGTTCCTAACACGTATCCGTCGAAGTAAATACGGTTTAACTGTTGAATATATTATCTGGGTCGTCTGACAGTTCCGCATAGAACTGTAATAATGCTATAGTCATCGGTGATGACTATAGGTAGGTACCTATTTCTTCCGGTAGCAGCTACTTCGTCCTGCTCTACTTTTCGTTCAAGGTGCTAGTTCATTTATAAAACAATTACAATTTTTTATTTAGTCACCCTTACAAGGTTTTCCTATTTTACGTTAACGTTTTAAAATAGATTCCTTAGTTTAATGCATAATTGTACTTTTAAGGCCACAAGTCCAGTCATTCAAGGTTTGAGATAATCCTACTTGGGTACCTGAATAACTATACATTGTTTTGTCATTATAACTACTTATTGTAACATAGTAATGAGGGCTATAGTTTTAGAGCTCACCAGATGGCGCCAATGTTGCGTAAGGTTATGTCAATAATTCTATTTTATACTTTACACTACCTATAATTTCTTAAAAAGTTACATACAACATAGTGTAAACTTCAGATACATTTATTTACAATATTCTCTCTAAAATGAGCAAGCATGAAACATTTAAAAATCACTTTACTTCCAAGTAGGTACTAACAAATAAGATCCTAAGTTGCTACTTAAAATCTTCAAGTCTTAATTAATCAGGAATAGCTTAATCTAGACCACAATCGTGAATATTTGTAAAAATACGTGATAAAAAAGCAAGCAAAGCGTGAATTTTCTATGACATCAAACATTTCGGTGACGTCGTACTACACCAGCGCCTCTAGCGGCGAATTCACACGCAATAGCCCCCATGTACATGTAGGTTATCACATGACTGCACGGACGAGCGGTGTCTTGTGAGATTCGGCATCAGATCACGATAAATTAGCTAGAGTAACTGTGCATTTGTTATGGGCATCGATATCTAAAGACTATAAAACAAGAAACTTTTTTACCATGTTTTACTTCTGCGCAGTTTCTACAGTTAATTTAATTTATACAGGAACATCACATGTGTACTCTTCAAAGCTATAGGAAGTATTTAGCAATCATGTTTTCACTGTCGTACTCAATTACCACCAACCCGCACTAGGCCTGTGTGTTGGGGTGCGGCCCACTCCCAGCCTGTATCTCAGATTCGAAGAGTACAGATGCCGAGTAAATCTACCCACAATGTTCCCATGTGGGTGGATTTACTCGGCATCTGTACTCTTCGAATCGGAACTAAAGCTCTGCTGCTCACTATAATAAGAACCGTGGAAGCACTTCCTCGAACAAACCCTTTACAAAAACTGCACTACGACTTATAGTTAAAGAGGCTCGTGGAATGGTAAATTCATCAGCCCGTACTAGAAAACGTTATTAATTACGTATTAATTATGATACTGTAAACTGGTATAACTTTGTAGTTCCTTAAGTCATGCTACCTAAGAAAACCAGCGTCGGGCACTAGCTGCTCGGCACTCTGCTGAACAGCAGGGCAATTGCGTATCTCTGTTGACAGTTCATAGTGATCATCACTTGGCGAGTTTTGATATACAATGACAGTTCTGCACGGGTAGCGTCAGTTGAAACCAACAAGAACGGTCATTGTATATCTAAACTCGCCAAGTGATCATCACTATGAACTTTTGCCTATTTGGCGCAGCCGTGAGACACACAACTATCTCTTTTTTTTCCGGTTTAGGTTTAAGTTTTTTTTTTTTAGCACTTGTGGCATGTGCCAAATAAATATGGTTTCTTTCTTTAATTTGTTGTGGTTGGAAGTGCGTCTGGTTGGCATTGGTCGTGGGTTTGAATACCGGATCGGAAAAGTACTTTATTTTGGGAACTAAACAACATCATCGAATCACGCCTGCAACCCCGAAGGTTTAGGCTGAGGTGTACCTAGTACACCCACATTTCGCCATTTAGTTTAAGTCCTAAGTAATAGGGGGCGAGCCTATTGCCATGAACCGGGTACAAATCCAGACTCCGTGGCTGACTGAGAAAAAATCCTGATGGAAAAACCCAATGGCACTTTGCCCGACTCGGGAATCGAACCCAGGACCTCATGCCCAGCAAATCGTGACGATTGTGAAAACTAGACCAACAATGGCAGTCTACAAATTGGATAACAAGACTATCCAATACAATAACAAGACCCAAGACTGCATGACAAGATTGTCGTATTGGGTACTTCTATTGGAAAATTCAGAAAGCAGCTCGAATTCTTAAAGAATGTGTGCTCGCACTCTTCTATATGGGAGCTGCAAATCAGCTACTACACTTCTGTTTACCTCTTTAACGAATACAGAATAATGTTTCTAAACACGTCATACCTTTTTTTCGTATGGGAAATCATCAAATGACTCCTCCCGCTCTGGGCGGAGCAGGAGGGAGTGTCAGACTTTTACTGACTAAAACCCATCCATGTTCCTTCATGGCCCTTTGTGTTCCGGGGCCACGGTATCTCTTTCGAACAGTCCCGCAGCCCCGGCACGCATCGGCCCTTGCGGTTGCTATCCGAAAATAGATACAGAGTCTACAAAAAGTCCGTATTGCCACTCCTTTTGTAATGTTCGGTGAGTCATCAAGGTCATGGCTTTTACTCATTACTATGAAGGTGGGTGTTATACACTTTCTTATTGCACAAAATCTCTATCTTCTTGATAATATGACATCACGCTGGTAGTCCCCAAGGGTTTGGCACTAGCGTATCTGTCTGTAGCTCGCACATATTTCGCCAGACATCTTAAAGTTCCATTTAATAGAGAGCGAGCCCATCGCCACCAACCGGGTAATAATCTAGTATATATGTATAGAGAAACTCCAGCAGCTTAATGCTGCAGTCAATGTTGTGGGGATCTTTTATCTTATCTGATGGCTCCGCATTCGGGTGAGCACCAACGGAATCCTAAGGATGATTTCTGAGAGGCCAGAGTCTGCAGTGCTAGGGAGATTCATCCAGTCTCATGTGATGAAAAAGGACACTACGATTTTTGCTGACATGAGTTTCTTTTCAAATATGAATAATTTATTATTTGAATTTTATGAATTGATTCAATGCTAATGTAGTTTTAAGACTTTTGTAACTATCATTAGTATTTTTAGATATTGAATTAGTTATTTGATTGTTTATTTGTTCAATGAATAGTTTATTTTAATTTGATTAAATGATGCATTACTAACGTACACAATTACTTGCAACAATTATGGACAATTAGTTGATAAATTAAAGTCTTTTTAAAGATAACTAAGCCCGGAATGTCCCACTGCTGGGCCTTCCTTTTCCACACACAGGTGTGTGTGGAAAAGGAAGGCCTGGCCCGTAATTACGGAGGGTAGGTACCCTCCGTAATTACGGGCCAGTCCTTTTGGTAGATGTCATTATGTGTGATGGGTCTCCAGACTCCCCATTAGTTAGGGTAGGTTCTGCGGTATGCCAATCTCCTCACTATGTTATCCATCACCGTCTTAAAAGCAGTGGTGATGAAATATATTTCGGAAACGCGCTTGACTGGATTCTAATCCACGAACATCAAATTGTAAATCGTTGCTGTATTCACTGGGCCACTACTGTTCGCAACAGTGGATATGCTGTGCGCCTGGCATATATACCTCTGCCAAATTGCGGATTGCCAACATCCAATTTCCCACCTTCTGCTTCCAATCTGCCAAGCTACCAGTAGTTTGTTCAACTAGCTGGGGGCATCCCGCAATGCGTTTGCCAATACTCGATCTTCAATCGGAAAAACCACGAGTTCATGATCTTTTCTCAATTATTTCCCCGAATTTCACTTATCGAAAGTACCTTTCATACTCTCCAACAAGATGGTCAAAGAAAATATGGTCATGCCCCATAGAAATCTCTTCGGTATAAGTTTAATTGACAGTAATTTATTAATGACTGACCACCACCAACCAATTTCTCTGTGACACACACGATAAATGTATCTATCTCTTTCACTCTTTCGTCAATGTTAATAGGACCTCTCGCTTCCGCGAATTTATCTTACAGAAAAAAGACGTCACTGACCTCAATACTCGCTTGGACAGTTTCGCGTGGTACTGGAGATTACTCGTATATTAAATAACCGACTCTATGCAACCGCTCTAAGGTTTATTTTTAACTGTAGGTAGTATGGCTCTTCTTTCGAAGTGAATATAGCTATCAGTGGCAAAATGTTCAGTTGCTCTGTCAGTTGGCCATCGAACGCTGTTTTGAATACAGTTCATTGTTTTAATTTTTAAATATCGAATGTTTTATTATTTTTCAAATTGGTGTTGTCGAACTGTGTGGTTCTCTTTTTGAATTTGGATTTTGTTGCAGTTACTGAATTCTTTCGTAAGTTTTAATTTATATCTTTTTATTTTGAGTCTGCGCGGGAGTCTTTTTCGTTGTTCCATATGTTCTGTTTTCGGTTGTTTTTTCTTTCATTCTGTACATATACTTATTGTTTAAATTTGGTCTTTGTAATAAGGATGTGAAATAGGCTTTTGCAATGGATTTGTTTAATACCTTTTCAACAAGTCTCAATTACTCTACTAAGGAAAATAATAACATAATATACTAGTATGTAACACTATAGAGTAAGTATGCATAATAAGTTAATATATATTTTGTTGTTAAAGTACATACCTAGCTTGTTACCAAGTACCTTTATCAACAAATGCCAGCCAGATTTGACCAGCTGTTTCCGACATCAGAATCTATTACAAGCCAACATAAGTTTAACAGATTATTAAGCTGTTAATATTTCAGTCTCGATATAGACAATGGGCCACGCGTATCCAAGTTCGACCATTGTGTAAAAGCTGTTAAACTTGGCTGAAATAAAATGAGTCAGTGTCCAAGTTTACACGTAGTACTGAAACTGAAATAGGTACAAATAAAGTAATACAAAGTGTGATACGAAATTATATTACAAATATGTGAAAGTGAATTTGTTTATTTAACACATCTTCATAGCTGAATTTTATCGATAAAATTTAGTACAATAATATGGATAGACCATAGGATAGGATAATAAGAATAGGAGATAGGATATTTGATCGTTTCATAAAGTCATGTGGAATAATTGCTGACCTCTACACGAGTGAAGCCGCTGGCAAAAGCTAATAATCAAAATGATGTCCTAGTGATAACAATTAAAAACCAGTCATATAAAAGTACTGTCAATGTCAACTAATTTGATAAAATTAAACGTAGCTCATCACGCCTGTAACACTCGAGCAATAGGGCAGAGGAGGTACCTATAGTAGAAATGAATGAAGTTTTTTTTTTTAATGGCATCTCGCAGTTCATCCTCTGAGTTCGTTCTCCTATGAAGCTGGCTACTGCTTAACCGGTCTAATCCTGCCTTGAATTCAAGGCCTCTAGCCAGGGGCTACGGTCTCTACAGTAACATTTTGCCAATTATAATATAACATTCATTTATTTTCGGGCAACTTTGGCCCATAAACATTTCAGACTAACATACATAATATGATAACAGTTTCCTCCGTGCCCCGGAAAGCATGTTAAGCCGTTGGTCCCGGCTGTCATTTGTAGATCTTTGACTGTCGTTACAGGCAGTCCAGTGGCCCGAAAAGTCCGACAACCAGTTGTACCAAGGGGTATCGTATTACCCAGCACTAACTAGGTTGTGGAGGTCTAGATAGGCAGTCGTGCCATGTAAAGTACTGGTATTCAGCTGCATCTGGTTAGACTGGAAGCCGACCCTAACATAGTTGGGAAAAGGCTAGGTAGATGATGATACATAATATGATAAAATAAATTGTAGTAATAAATAGTTATTATGTTAGGAACACTTCACTAGTGCACTATGTCACTGTGCGTAATAATATTTATTTGCCATGTAGCAAGCCAAATACCCAAATCTAAAATAAACAATAAAATACAGAAAAACCCACAAACATTTTGCCTGATCCGGGAACCGAACCCAAAACCTCAAGCTCAGCAGGAATTTGCGCTTTGCGACCACGAAAGCAACGTGAAGGTCAATAAAAAAAAAGTTTCATAAAGTATGTTATGTTTTTTTGTTAGTGAGCCAAGTTGAATGCAATAATTTGCGTTTTACTGCAACAGAATAGGATTTTCCTGTTAACCTATTTAAATCAATTTGAGAATAGGATAGATGCGGACAAGAATTACTTGAATAAGACACTTTAAAATTAGCTCAATCGAGTGGCAAAACTAAAATACAAGTAGGTATACCTACAAGATTCAATCCAGCGCATCTTAGCCAGGCTAAACTAACACCTTGTGTATTTACGAGCGATAGTAGGGACAATACGAAGAAAATAGTAATCTAATAATCGTTACGACTTAGTAACAAATCTTTGTCTAGTGTCATGCGCGTACGTCGATTGTCAGGTAACATTCGTGTGTCAAAATCGAAAATTTTCGGGATCATTTTTGTTTGAAAATATTCCCAATATTCGCTCTACTCGTATAAGTCTTTTAAATCTCTTTGTTACCTACCGTCAAGTAGCTTCTTCTCGATGGCTCAGATTTTATCTGGCCAGAACGTAGCAACCAGGGGCCTTAGTCTGCTATTGCAATAGTGTCAGAATGGTCTATCATTGATTTAATAAGGCCCCGCGCAGACGAATTACCCTTTGTACGCACGTCAAACGAGTTTCGAACGCGCTTCAATACGCGGTCAAATCAAATCAAATCAAAATATTTTTATTTCACATAGGCCTAGATGGGCACTTATAAAACGTCGACAAAAAGGTGCACGGTTCGGGTTGGTCGTTTCCTATGGAGAAGAACCGGCAAGAAACTCCATGGTTACTCTTTTCAAATCATTTGGTGTTACAATATTATCATAATGAGTACTTAAGTATGGGGGAACAGCATAGGCCCGACAATAGGTCGTTGCTTACTACACAAAAAAAAAATTAAAACAAGATGAAAAGTTAACAAAAGTTAACGAGCATCTGGGAATCTACAAAGCCTATAATGTTCAAACATTCACAAACAATCGGTAAAAAAGAATCTATACAAAGGTAAGAAAATATTGTAAAATAGTAAATTAAACAAGTGACACAAATATTGTCATCAGTGTCTGTAACTATTCTGAGCAAAAGATGTATAAATGATTTGAAAACTATCGTAAAGAATCTGGTTAGATAGATGAGAAAAAAATGAGCTTGAGAATAGTTAGAGACATCCACATATTTGTGCCGTTTATGAGCTACCAGGGAAGCCGCATGCGCAGAAGGAATTAAAGCAAAACTTCTTTGTCTTCGACGTAGTCCTTGATTTTGTAATTTTTTTTTTTAATAAGGACACGTTTGATGTAATTTTTGAACTTTCCATCGGTCAGTTCTATAACTGACTTTGGCAACTTGTTATAAAAGCGTATACTGTTTATAAGAAAAGACTTGCTAGTTTTAGTTAATCTGAATTTAGGTATTACAATTTCGTGTTTACTGCGTGTATTTATATTATGGAAGTCGCTTCTAATTTTGAAAAGCCCTCGATTTTTGCGGACATATAAAATACATTCTAAGATATAGAGCGAAGGCAAAGTCAGTATATCGATCTCTTTAAATTTTTCTCTTAGGGACTCGCGAGGACCCATTTTATAGATTGCGCGGACTGCCCTCTTTTGTAGAATAAAAATTGAGTCAACGTCTGCTGCTGATCCCCACAGCAGAACGCCATAAGACATAATACTGTGGAAATAAGCATAGTATACTAACCTAGCTGTGGCTACATCAGTTAACTGCCTAATTTTCCTTACTGCATATGCAGCTGAGCTTAACCTACCCGAAAGAGTTCTAATGTGCGCGCCCCACTGCAATTTTGAGTCGATAGTAATCCCTAAGAATACAGTTTCCGCTATGACATCAAGTTTTTTGCCGTCAAGATTTAAATTTAGATCCCGTTGTGGTACATTCGGTAAAGAGAACTTTAGACATTTTGTTTTGTTCGCATTCAGTAAAAGATTGTAAGCTGCGAACCATTTTGAGAGAACAGTTAGACTTTCGTTGACATGTAAGACATCCGTATCTTGTCTATTTATTTTAAAAATTAGCGAAGTGTCATCAGCAAATAGAATTATATCCGATAATTTGGTCATCAAATAAGGGAGATCATTAATGTAAACAAGAAATAGGAAGCGGTCACGCGCGTCTGCGCGGAGCCTTATTAAATCAATGATAGACCATTCTGACACTATTGCAATAGCAGACTAAGGCCCCTGGTGGCCTACCGTGACGTCTTAAAGCAGGAGCAATTCCATTGTGAGAAAGCGATGGCGCTAGGCGACCTGTATAGTTCTGTCTCTTTCCCACACTGGAAGACTTTTCTGCTTTAAGACGTCACAGTAACCTGGACTATTCCATTTCCATTTTTTTTTCTATTTGACGACCCGAATGGCGCAGCGGTAGTGAGGCTGCCTTACGTTCTTAGGGTCCCGGGTTCGAATCCCGGTAGGAGCACATGTGTTTGTGATGATGATGAGTATGTATTTACAAACAAAAAGTATCGATGTAGTATTATCAAGTATCTGGTGTCCACGACATAAGCCTCGTTGCTTAGCGTGGCACCTAGATGGCGCTGTGTCCAGCGATATTTATTTATTTATTTATTCTGTCGTTTGTTTCATTCAAATCCTGGACGGCGCAGTTACTAACCAAAGCAGAGAACATAAAAAACATAATCTTGTCTTGAAATTAAAAACTCGGTAAGAGAACATGATTGTTAACTCCAAAACTCGTTCAAATCAAGTGTACTTAACTTCTAATCAGTTATTGATAATTGCAAGTCTTGCATTTTAGTAGGAAACAGATAACGGTTACATACATTTGATAACGTTTGTAACTGGTCACTGTTTCAATATGATAACGGTATTGCATTTATATAACTCAAATACATTAGTAAGTACATCATAATTACTTGATTTAAATATGTGTATGTTTGACTGAAGTGATTTAGCTATTCCTTTAATGGGTGTAAAGGCACTTGTTTTCTTCGTAATTGCAATAATTACACCTTCCAGTTACGGATTCAGAACCTCCCCTCCCAAATAGAAATTATTCAACGGTTTTTTTTTAAATCAGTTTTTCTTACACCAGTGCAATACCTACACGGTCAAAATTTATGGAATAGCTAACAGTTTTTTTTTTAATTGCCGAATGATGTTTATCGCGTCGGTGTACACTGTATACATAATGTATAATTATGTCGTCGTGTACTTAAGCCTATATTTTAGGAATTATCATGTCGATGTCATAAATAAATCCGCAAAACATAATATGCATTACTGTTATCTTTAAGACAGATTTAGATTGAATGTAGGTGTGCACCTACTTATATTATTGAGGTTAGAGATAAGCTATCTAGTCTCAATGTTACGCGAATAGTTTGGTACACACGAGTTGCAAAAACTTCGTCAAGTTTAAAATTATTTCCTGAAACACCGCCCCTAAGACGACCCACTGACCAAAAAATCCAAGTTATTCTTAACACTGGAATTGGGATATTTACCTTATTTTGAGTATTCTATTTGTTTTGGTTTCCCGATATTTTGGCGCAAGCGCCATGATCACGGATATATACAAAACTAACACGGAGAACAATAGTAAACATGGTAAATATGTCGTTTTTAGTGTTAAGGATAATATTAGTGACCATGTCAGTCAGTCTAATAGTTATATCCAGTGTTAAAATGATCAAGCAATTAATATTTACAAGGCACAACTTTAGAATCCAGGCTGTCAGTAGGAAATTCCTGATCGAAATATCTACAAGCACTTTGTTTTACCTAAGAATCGAACCCTTCTAGTTCCTCAATGAGACTGATCAGCTCTTAAATGATAAATGATAGGTAAATGAATCTGTAATCAGTGAAAATAGTAATCAGTGACATTTATACAGGGTGTATCAGGACCCTTCACGAAGCCGTCAACCAAGCACTAAGTACATCAAACTAAATAACTATACGCAAAAAAAAATCTGGGAAACGACTTTTTTTTTTGGGGTGAAAAATCACGTTTTACGGTAGGACTCAATGTAACGCCCTCAAATTCTAAAAATCTTACATTCAAAACATGTATTTTAAAAAAAACTTGCGAAATGTTGAAACTTTGACCCTCAATATCTCCGTTACTAGAAGTTTCCCAGGTATGGTCTAGAACAAAAAAATTATCACAATGACGGGGAAAACAAGTGCTTTTCAGCTTCGTTGAGGGTCTTGTTACACCCTTTATAAACGCAAACAAAATTGGAATCTACTCGCAAGAACCAACTAGTACACAAGGCGACACATCGAGCTATGCATTTCCAGCATAACATGGCCTCGCTTTGTATAGATTGCTTGTACAATGAGAGATTCGATTAAACTGGATTTTTGCAGCTTGAATGGTCTGTTTGCGTATTAGTGTCTTTTTGCTATAACGCCTCACTGAGACATTGGATTACATTTTGTCTATGACATTTCTTCTGAAAGCCTCCCTAAATAATCTTGTTGATAATATCTCATTGGTCTGTTTGGTGTATTAATCGCCAACTAGACCAACTACTACTCGCCAACTAATATAGATCGGCAACGAGGCAGTCTTGCCAGACACCTCAACACTCCATTTTTTTTTCTTTTGCACATATTTTGTATTTTTAATCGGATCTATGCTATTCTTGGAGTATCTCTGAAGGATCCCATCCAGAACGAGGTGATCCGACAGT
Source organism: Eugnorisma glareosa (assembly GCA_947578425.1). Classification (NCBI taxonomy): domain Eukaryota; kingdom Metazoa; phylum Arthropoda; class Insecta; order Lepidoptera; family Noctuidae; genus Eugnorisma; species Eugnorisma glareosa. The sequence continues at coordinate 1,996,348 of OX387974.1, read as the reverse complement.
GAACCAGAGTTATCGACATAGCTCACAGAATGAGTAAGCTGAAGTAGCAATGAGCCGGCCATATTTGAGGTAGAATCGATGACCGTTGGGGTAGGCGTGTGAAGACCGCGGATCGGCAAGCGTAAGGTAGGACGCCCTCAGACTCGGTGGAGCGGTGATCTTCGGAGGGTGGCTGTTGGCTGGTAGCAAAAGGCCTATGTCCAGCAGTGGACTATTGTAGGCTGATGATAGAACGGATCTACAATAACTGACGCAATTGTGATAGGCCGATAAGGTTATCTAACGATTCGTATCTGACCATGACTCACGAGTACAACTACTGGGTTAAGTGAATTCCTTTCGCTACGCCACGAGGTATACTGCTGTTAAGTCTTCGTTTCCACTTGATGTTATTTTCACTTTAAATGAAACCCGACTTTGACGTGGTCAAAATTAAGTTGGTTTCAGAATGACTAGTACTATTAGAAGTCATAAAAGAATAAGTTGTTGGTAACGCAAACTGAGCTTAGTGTATTGGTGTTAAAGTTGTATTTCTTTACATGTTTGTAAAATAAATTCGCGAACGCAGTTTTGGCACTTTCTCTTTTAAATAGCGCATAGGCGCCATTGGTATGGCCAATGACGATTGCGGATTATATCCTGGTGTTGAAATATTGCCCTCAACGTTAGGTAGAGAACCGGTTTTATTTTGGTATGTTGATATAAGTGAACCTAGTTTTGATGTTTAAATAGCTAGCCGTGATGAATAAGTATACAGTTTAAGCGTAACTTGAACAACGGATTTAGAAGAATTTTAGTAATAAATTAATCATTTTTTAAATAAATTCACTTTAGTCTTACTGTACGAGTCGCTAGCCGTGTTATTTTATTTGCGAGGATCCGGCTCGAAGGACCAAAATGTAAGAGCCGCCAGCCCGCACAGAACTTTGTTGTATGTATGCTGTGGTGATGATGGTTGATGTAAAAGAAGGGATGATCACAGGAAGTAAAAGCACTGTATCCGTACTAGTTGAGCGAGGTTATTGATTACACCGAGTTATAAAATTTTAACCTAAATTATATCGACTATGCGTGTAAGTCAAGGAGCCGATTCAGCGATCTAATAATAAGCTAAAGCATGTAAAAAGTGAAGTTGCTCGTAGTGTCAGTTGCAAAAATAAATAACAAAATGTATGTACAATGTGTAACATAATAAACGCAAAGATCTGTTACTTGTAGACACACGAGAGGTTTTGCATTTATTATGTTATACCTTGTTTAAAAGTTTCTTGAACTTTTATCTCCAATCAGTGGTCGTCAAAATACATAAATGATATGTTGTTTTTAATGTTAGTCAAACAATCATATACATAGATCAAAGGCTCGATAAGACTCTGATTGGGAATTATCTTATCTAATAGATAAAATTGACATACTTAAGTTTTAATTTCGTATTTGGAAAAACAGTGTCAAAGTAACTATGTTTTATTATCTAATAATAAATAAACTATTTTTGCCATCTGAAGTTTCATGCATCCGTGAGACTCATAAAGATAAATGCTTTATAGCTAGCATTTTTTCTGCTAAAGTTACATACGGTCACTGGTATTAGACATGACTTCATTGCATGCCCTATTCACAAATTAAGAAAATAAAAGTAATTAAAAGAAAAATGTAAAGAAAAAGGAATTCCCGCTGATGATTGTGGATAAAAACCACGTTCAAAAGGTGAGCATTTTTCTGACTGACTGCAAGGTACGCTTGACTTTATTTTCGTCGGCAAACAGTTTCATTACTAACCTAGCTGACTAGCTCTCGAATCGGCAAGCGTAAGGTGGGACGCCTCCAGGCTAGATGGAGCAATGATTTCCTCAGGTCGGCTGGTAGCAGCTTTATGTTGCCAAGAATCGAGCTGATTCCAAACGTACAACAATTTATTATGACAGACCCATCAACATCTGCCTAGCCTTTCCCAACTATGCTGGGGTCGGCTTCCAGTCTAACCAGATGCAGCTGAATACCAGTATTTTACATGGAGCGACTGCCTATCTGACCCAGTTAGTACTGATATCCTTTGGTAAGACTGGTCGGCAGACTTTTAGGCTACTGACTACCAGTAACGACTGTCAAAGATCATATAAATGACAGCCGGGACCAATAGCTTGACGTGCTTTCCGAAGCACGGAGAAAACTCGACCATATAAACGATGGTCACCCATCCACAGACCAACCTAGGCAAATGCGACCTAACCCAAAGATTGATCCGAGTAGCTGTTATTATAAAGCCCCGAGCTCAACTACATATTATAACAGCTCATTGGTAATATTGACATTAAAAATGATAAACAAAGCATGTACAATACAAACACAATGAAAGATTAAATAATACTCATCATTAAATAATAACATAATGTCACTTTAAACCTACTGATCCTGGTTGACACATCATATTGATAATTGGGTCAAAGTTTATAAGTATCTACATAATATGTTCCAGCTTGGCAGCAATAACAAAGCAATTAAGACGGTATTTTATTTTCCTCGTTGAGTAATAATTCAGTAACATAATAATAATTTTATGTTTTGCATGTATTGTATTGTCATACATAATTATTGTTATTAGGCCCACCTCTACCTCTTTACGTATGTACTTATTGATTTTAATTAGAACCTGTTTCGCCACACAATCATCATCACCATTTGCCTAGCCTATTCCCAACTATGTTGGGGTCGGCCCCCTGTCTAACTGGATACAGCTGAATACCAGTATTTTACGTGGAGCGAATGCCTATCTGACCTCGACAACCCAGTTAGTACTGGGTAATCTTCGATCAATAATAATAATTTCGCTACACAAAGTAGACAAGAAAATAATGTAAGTTTCGGTGATTTTCGTGCATCCCCGACCTTTCCCCATAAGCACATATATAGATCAGAATTTTGTTTTCTTTTTAACCCATAGTTTGGCAGCTAAACTTTAAAATTCATAAACAAAGCAATCCCTGGCACTAACCCAAGATATACCAAACAATACAAATCATACGAAGAACGATAAACAAACACGCGATTTTGATAAACATCAATATCGGTTGACAAGCAATAAACTTACTTAGAAATTCTAATATTATTGTTTCAAAGGACACTGGGCATAATTTGAATACAATGCAGTCTGATGTAGGTACACGCTACATAATCAAGCTGTACCCTTCCATTATAAACTGACCTCAAATACACGGTGTAAGGAACTTGACGATCAAACTGTAACGATAAATTCCCCTCATTTTTCTAGAGACATCAACGTAATACATACATGACTAAAATATATGGAACGACAGTTTTTTTTTCAACGGACGAAAAGGACAATGGCCAAAATGTATGGAGCAATGGTGCCTAAAAAGAATGACACAGGCTACGTTCACACTGACAGGTGCCTTGGCGCCTTCATTAGCAAGGGACCACATGTTAAATCAGTTTCAAAGCTTTTGGGTCTAGAAGTACCTACGTACTGAATTCATGGTAATAGTTTGCGCGTCGGTATCCCAGTCCGGTCGGTATATTATGCATCTTGAATAGCAAATCAGCCTTAAAGTTCCCACTGCTGGGAGACAGGCCTCCTCTGTATGAGAGAGAGTGGGCTATCATCCACCACGCTGGCCCAGTGCAGGTTGTGTAGGGTGTCTTCGAATTTTTCACCCTGTATAGACCTGCTGTAAAATGCGAGGTCAGTTTACGCTAGATACGTAAATATTGTCATGTCGTGTGTACTAGAAATATTTGCGTATCCAACAGATTTAGTCTGATCACGTTCGTTTTATTACCAATTGTAATGCTACTTAGAATCTCGCATTCTTGGACGACTGCATAACTTAGGCACGTAGGTTAGGAGAATACGGAAAAATGCTTTCGAGGCGATATAAGTAATCTTTTGTTTAAACAACGTATCTATTGAGGATAAGACAAGTGTTCTTATGCCAGCCATATTGTCTAGATTTGTGAAGGAATCCATCGCTCGAAGTTTTTCACTAATCGTAATCGGCACACTAACGCGCGACTTGATGTGAAATCATGTAATCAGATAGGCCTAAAAGGTGTTATTTAAATCATATAGATGTTAATCAAATCATGACAGTGTTTGAGTCGACACACGGTGTTAAAAAAAAGACGTAGAGATTTTTCCTTGTCCATACAGATACTGTTGGCCTACATCGTCCCACTGCTGGGCAAAGGCTTCTTCTCATATCCAGTTGTTTCAATCCGAGGCTAATGTGGACCACTGGTCGTTAGTTTTATCCAGCTCGTTCCACCATCTGGCCCACCATTGAAGCGGTGCGTGTCGCGGGTTTGATTCTTTTGAACTAATTTTTGTATGGCCTACGGGTATTTGTTCCGGATCTGGCACCCACCATACAGGAGAAATTACTAGTGGGAGGCAATTAAAAAAAAGTTAAAGAAAGGAAATACTATTACAGCCCATCACTCATCCATAGAGGAGTCCTTTGTCAAAGCCATCGGAACATGGCCGATTATGCTGAAACATACTTTTAAGGACCAAATTAGTACACAAAGACTCATCACTATATCCTGCCCAGTACACTCAATCCTCATTTAGATCTTACCGAATTTATTCTTGGAACTGAAACAAAGACTTAAGGCAGGGAACAGTATATGACTAACAGATCGGACAGTAATTTTGTATAAATTAGGTATAATGTTATATTTCTTGAAGCGGTGGTTTTTAAATTCTTTGATAAAATCAGTAGAGATATTTATCTAGTCAAAGATGTGACGGGACGATATTAAAATGTTTAATCTATACTCTATATTATACCTACTATATAATATTACAAAAAGGTATAATTTGTTTGTAAGTTTGTATGTAGCGGGTAATCTCCATAACTAATAATACAATTTTAAAAAGAAAGCTACATTATTCGTGAGTGCTACAAACTATAAATTATATCTATATCATGCATATTAGCCGAGCTATCACAATTTTTGCGGACATAGTCGCGGGCGAAGTGCTAGTCGTAGATAAATATTGTGTAGTAATATGTTTGCACAATGTTGTGTAGTCAGTGCAAAGTAAACAATCAGTCAATTTTTATCGCGATACTAAAATTGATTTTGACCGATTTCGAGATTGCCAATCAGTGAATATCAATGATTATCGAAAATTTCTCTTGGACAAGACGGAACTTCGGTCTTTCATGAGCTTGTTTTATCTTTTGAATTGTACTATGTATTTTGGTTGTTGTTTCACAATTCACGTAAAGCAAAACACTTGGAGTAGTCCAAGTGACTTTCGAAAAACATTGCAAAATGAAGTCTAACTCGGTAATTTTAATGAGGGCAGCAAACGTTTAGGTTAAGCCCATAGAAATTAAAGCCTTCCAACCGGTAAATTGAAGAAATCTTTGCGAATTTCTTCACTACACATTGGATTACTGCTGGTCATTATCGATAAGTCTCATAGCACCAATTTGCAGGGTGCAAAGACTGCCCCCCCACAAAGCATTGCTCTTCCATATGCTTTAAGGTAAACCGGTTTTTTTAACGTGTCCCAAGATCTAAATTACTTCATAGTATTTGACAACAAAATAAAATCTTTATGGCCAGCAACATTCCACAAATTCCTCTCTTCCTCTTGCACTTTCAATGAATCAACCCAAATTCATTTCGAGCCTTTTTCTGAACTTGTAAATTGACGGAAGGGACTTTTTGGTATCTTTCTTGGAACAAAAACAAAGGATGCAAGAACTAGTGAATCATAATATAAGGTAGAAAGTGTTTAAAAGTTAATTGGTTGAGTCAACCTCACTGTGGGTTTTAAAAGATTAGGCGGTAATGAATAAATGACGTCACAATTCTGTAGCCGAGATCTTTTAACGGTACTACTAACACGTGCGTACTTGTGGCTAAACAATAATAGCCGCTCAGGTCGAATTTCAGGTTAAGCCTCGCTTGCCTAGGTTGGTCCGTAGATAAGTGACCCATTACATACCGAGTTTCATCCGTGCCTCGGAAGGACCAAATGACAGCCTTTGGTCTCGGCTGTCATTTTTAGATCTTCGGCAGTCGTTACAAATAGTCAGTGGCCCAAAAGTCTGACTACCAGGTTTATCGTAAGTATTACCGATTACTAACTGGGTGGTGGATCAGATAGGCAGTCGCTCCATGTAAAATACTAGTATTCAGCTACATCGGGTTAGACAGGAAGCCGGCCGCAACATAGTTGGGACACATATCACTATATATATTTTGTATTGTAAACTATGTAGGCAATTGATAACAAGAATAACCGTATAAATATTAAACAACTCATGCGGTTACCAGTTACCTACCAGCAAACATAATTATTAGCACTTTCCTTGTTTGACATCTAATAACATAAAAGTATCCCACCATATAACTAATTTACTTAAATCAATTTACTCAATTACGTTTATCTATATTAAACTTACTTACCTAAGTATAGGTACTTAGGTAGTACTTCTTCCATCAAATTCTAATCATTGGCCTCCACTAACTGCGCAAAACTTCAAACCGCAAATAAAAACTGGGTCAGCAGAGTTTAAGGTCAGTGTCCACCCACGTACCGCCAACCAAGAGGTACTTACTTATCAATGTTACTATGATAACACGGACACCTACACCGCATATAACGGTACTAGATTTGTACTAAAAGAAACATAACGGTAAACCGGTAACGGTATTTTTAAGTATCCTTTTCGGCGCCTACTTTGTTTTATTTAAATAATTAATAGATGGAAACTTTGGTAAATTAAGTTTAAGTCAAATGGATTACTATCGGTATAACGGCGATTTGAAATTATACACTCACTTATTTATACAATGTGTAAAAAACTCTTCACAAAGCCGACAACCAAGCATTATGTACATCAAACTAAGTAACTCTACGCAAAAATAATTGCTGGGAAACGACTTTTTGTTGAGGTGAAAAGTCACGTTTTACGGTACGACTCAATGTGCTGATGGATGCATTGAATAGGACGGTCATAGAGGTACTGACAGTTACATTAAAGTTATAACATTAAAAACTTTTATTTACTAAATAAACTTAACTTTGACCCCCAATATCTTTGTAACGAAAGTTCCTAGTCAGGGCCTAAAACAAAAAAATATTGCAACGACCGACGACGGGGAGAACAAGTACCTTTCGGCTTCGTTGAGGGTATGTTTATACCCATTATATACCATGTTGATTATCTTGCATGTAAATAAAATTTAATGAACATATAACTGGTACAAAGAAAAATAGAAATGAAAAATAATAACTACAAATACTAACTAAATGTTTGCTTAACAATACTGTTTAAATTAATCTTGTCATTCATTGACCTTACAAATTGAACAATACTTTCAAAACAAAATCATAACCACTGATCAGTATTTTCATAATAGACTTTGTTAATCTTTTGTTATGTTCTCAAAAGAAGTGCAACTCAATTGAAATTAGTAACCAATACTATAACATCACGCTTGTAATTCCCGAAGGACTAGGCAGAGGTGTAACACCCACATTTCGCCAGTTACGTTTAAGTCCCATGTTATGGGATGCGAGCGTATTGCCACCAACCGAGCGCAGATCCAGACTCCGTAGAGTCTGCTAATGACAAATTCCTGAAGGACAAACATAATTATACTGCTCGACCACAGTATCAAACCCAGGTCCTTATGCTCAACAGTAGTGCTTGCAACTACTAACAAAAAATACGAATCTGACGTCATCATAACCCTCAAATGACACTTCCGGACAAAAATAGAGACTCGGTCAAAAGTATCGACACTTTTCTCGTTATCGTTCAAAAATAATGTCTAGGTTGTAACCTTGAACTAATAACGTCTTAATAATTATTGCTAATTAGTTAATAATGACTTAACCTTCGTTTTCTCTAGTTAATTGTTTGGTATCTGTATTTTGATTCATAATTGGTTTTAAATGGGATTCTTGGTTAAATATAGATGTTTTGCTAATTATTTATTATTTGTACTTACAACGATTCATTATTGAAATACAAAAAATGTGTAACTAAACTATAACCGACTCTGTTTGCTGTTATTATTATTACTTTATCGCTAAAGCAATAAACGGGTTGGTCAACTAAAATTTAATGAATTAATAGATAGTTTTAGTGAACAGAACAATTATAAAGGTATAAGGGTAACACTAATCTTCTTTATCGTGTGGTTAGTACCTAACCTGGTGTCAGAGTTTTTATGCCGCCCATGGGTCTCTGACTTGGCTTTACATGCCGTCGAGAAATATGTCTCAGGCATGCTGGTTTCCCGATGTTTTTCTTCACCGAAGCAAGTGATAATACAATACGCACATGAATCCGAATAATCAGAGGGCTTTTATTTAACGACGTTTTGTAACGATTCACTTTTAAAATATCCTTTATACACACTTTAAAGGAAGGAAAATGCACTAAAATAAATTTAAGGCAAAAAAAATACGATCAAGCGTTATTCTAAGAATATAACACCATGTATTCATTAGAATCTGTCGTGTTTCCTTAGTTATGCCATGAATCATCGAGGTCATGAGGTTGATGACTCGACTGGTGTTCAGAATATTTGTATTGTGGGTTTAAGCGCCACTAGTAACTTAGAATTATGTCATAACTTTACAAAGTATTAAACAAAGTCGCTCCCGCTGTCTGTAAGCTTAGATCTTTTAAACTACACAATGGATTTTAATGCAGTTTTCAGCAATAGATAGAGTGATTCAAGAGGGAAGTTTCTATGTATATATTATCTGATATACCTAGAAACCTCCTCCTCGAATTATATATTATCTACATTGAACCCATGCGAAGCCGGAGTGGGTCGCTATTTTGATATAAAAACGTCTGCTTGTAGATAACGCAATGAATATTGTTGAATCAACAAAATAAATGAAGATTGAAATCGAATTACGCAGTTACATAATCAAACAGTTTTAATATTTCACGGTTTTTATCTAAACATACCCTGTGTCATGTGGGATATCTTCTGTAGTTTTCTACTATTGTGAGCTCCATGATGATGAATCATCTCACGATCATGGCGCTTGCGATAGCGTCGAAATATCGGGAGCTCACAAGAGTTGAAAATCACAGAAGATGCGGGTAAGTTTATCATATACTTAACAAAATTATACAATGTGTAACAGAATAAACGCCCACGCACGCACGTACACGCTCGCTCACATACGCACTCTCAACCTCTTAAGAGGTCATTGTACTCATCATTATGAACAACTTTCACTATGGGATCAAAACCGAAATCGCGAAAAAAAAAATCGACTGCCCCATACATTTCTGTGCGCATAATCCGACAAAATGTACTGAACAGCTGTTTTTTTTTTCGCGTTTCGGGGTTAGTCCCATAGTGAAAGTTGTTCATAATGATGAGTACAATGACCCCTTAAGAGGTTGTGCGTTTATTCTGTTACACATTGTATATCGTTACATGAAATCTACCAGTTACTAGGTACAATTTGTTTCAGAGAACCACTGTTTATTCGATCTAGTGGTCGCAAGCTCTACTGCTGATACGGAAGTCCTGGGTTCGATTCCCGGGTCGGACAAAGTGTCATTGGGTTTTTCCGTCAGGAATATCTCAGTAGCATCCCGGAGGCGGCAATAGACTCACCCTCTATTATTTGGAACTTTAAAATAACTGGTGCAATGTGAGGGGTGCACTACAGCTTCACCGCTGTCTGACTTTTTGAGTACAGGCGCAATGTTATTTTATATTTTTACTTAAAATCAATACGCAAGTATTGATTTTTCTTAACTATTTCAACGATATGTAAGATAATAAATTCCCACCTAATAAAAGTAAATTTTACTCCAAAAACTTTCAGGCCTGACACTGCCAATCTCCAAGCCCAATTAAAGAGACAGCGACTAAAGAAAAGTACGAAATAAAAAAAAAATACGGATTTATAACCGTGTCTTAACTTTAACTAACACGAATTTGTCTAAATCCACATTTATTTCTCTCCCCTCATTAGTTAGGCGGAAAAAATAATTTAATTCGCCAATAGGCCCTCCCCCACACGCAGACAGACAATCACTAATTACCCCCGGAGTAAGCCATACAAATCGCCGAAAATGTTTACTAATTTATAAAAAAGGCGAAAAAAAAATTTTTTTTTCACTCTGCAAATGAACTTATTTAGCTCAAGAGGGATTTAATAAAGATTTTTCACGGGTTCTCTCGGCTTCGACGAAGTTTTTGGGGTTCCGTTGGATTGGATCTAGGACGCTTTGAAGCTAAAGAAACGTAAAATATTATAATGATTAATAACTACCTATTTTAATTATGTAAAATTAGCAGAGAAATACAATATAAAAACATGATCTTTTATGCAAATTGTTAAAATCGTATTTTTCCAACATAATATATGACTCATACAACTTTCCTGAATTTCCGCCAGGAGTTGAATAATAGCTGAAGATAATAATTAAAAAGCGTGTTTATTTGACGGAAAAAAAATCTTTTCCGTCAAATGCAACTTACAAAATTAAGCAAAATAAAACAATCAGTACCTACGGAACCATCATTCAATGAACGACTCTGCCAACATTTCTTCCGGCGACTTTTTTTACCGGCGACTAATCTCGACGATATCTCTCGTGTCACAGATTGAATTAGTGCACGACAAACGCACCTCATTTCGATGAGAAAATACGTTAAAATTATTTATATACCCTCCTGTTTGGCAAATGAAAATTCGTTTATACTGATTTGAAAAAAAAGGTCACGTGTATTTCTAAACTTATTTATTTATTTATTTAGAGTCATCCCATATCTCATGTTATAGGAAAAAGTTTGATCTTTGTATGGAGTTTCACTATAATAAGGTCGTATATTAGGTAATTTTGTTATTTTATTATGTGCTCATTAAGTACCTAAATTGATTCAATAAGGTATGTCACAGTGTTGTAAATGGACTTGTAGCCCGTTGCTAGTACTAACAGATTATTTAGTTATAATTAGGTGCGTCAGTTTAAAATTATCTTTGTAGTTTCGATTGTATTCACGAAAGAATTTGATGTTAAAGTTTTTTTTCAGTATCTAATCCATAGTAGTTACACTTCTAATCTGTCTATACATATCATAAAATCGTTGTTTGTCGGTTTGTTTGCTCGTTTGGGCCCGCATCACGTAAAAACCCCTGATTGTATTCAAAATCGAAATTTTGGAAGACAAGAAACCATTATTGTGAGTAACATTTGGCGTTTAAATTACAGAATAGCAACACAACAGAAAACTAAACAAAACAAATCTTCGACATTTTTTACTCGAACATCGAGAACAAAACATTAAAAAGACACCCAAGAAAGGGGTAGCCTACCTTCCACGTAGGCCCAATGATCCTAAATTAACGTCGGAAGGGGCCTAATCGACCATTTTTTTCCCGCCTGATTACGAAAGGCTAATATTGAACCCCCTACCCCATTGGCTCAAACAAATGTTAACCCTTTATTCGCGCTTACCCCTTTCGAAAAAAAAGCCCATAAAATATATCTAATTAAAAAATATCCGCGTCTAAGGACTGACGCTCATAAAGAATGTCAATTAAGCCTGCGACGTTTTTTTTCTTTTGGCGAGTAAAATTTTTTTTTTCGTAATATTTTCTGTCGTTCCGCGGCCGGCGAGGGTTAAGATAGCGAAATTAGTATCGGTATGAAATATTGAGTAATTTAATATTTGTAAGGTGGGTGGCGACTCCAACCCTTTTTGTTCTGTTTGATGTTCGTATTTTTTTAATCAAGATTAACAACGGGGTGGTGTTTAAATATTATATTTGATATTTTATAATTTGGCGCATGTGTCGTTTATGGTACTTATTTGGTGGGACAGCTATTAGACGGTATTGTTTTCATTAGGCTTTGTTGTTATTAATAGGGAATATGCATATAATTTTTTCTTCACTTAAATTAAAGTATCACCAACCCAAGAAAATAATGAAAAGTTAAGTTCAACTACTGCTTGTCACTTAAAAAAATATTAAACTGTCGCGGCCATGGTTCTTGACATAGTATTTGATGTCACTTACCTCTATCTGCTTTGTTTACATCTAATTTTTTGCCCTTAATAGAATAGTTTTACTAATTGTATATTGCAATTTTTGCTTCAATATAGCACATATTCAAGCAAAAATTGCAATAACAATATTATAGTTTAATCTTAGTGAAACTTTAAGTACTTTTCAACTAAAAGTATTTCTTTGACACATAGTATTTGACGTCACTACCGGAATCGATGCGTTTTGCGTACCGTTTCACCAAAAACACGCTACATAAAATTTTAAATTGTAAAATAAGTGTTGTATCAGAGAATTAAACAAGTGTAGGTACCACAATGTTTATAAAGGCCAACACAAGGCATTTTTAAGAAATAAAAAAAAGTTTTGTGCTTCTTGCTTAGACCCTACTTCCGTTGAAAATCATTACTGTTATTAAAATAATATGTAAGTATTTTAGCGTATATAGGTACAGACGCCAGCACATGAAGATACCCGAAACTGTCAATCTTCCCAATCAAACTTGAACTTAATGCTTTAGCGATAAAGTTGAAAAAATATTAAAGAAATCTGACAGATTGGAGTAGCTTGATGTGCTAGCACATCGACGAAAAACTTAAGATAACCAGGAATGTTAGAAAAAGGCCTTTTTAATGATTGATCTTTCCAAAATAGTACCTATTTCAGAAATTAAACGACTTTTTGAGATACACAAAAGGCATAATTATTATCAAATCAGTAATCTAAGCTTTCGACATCATCCGTGTCTCACGGACCCATAGTCATTATTGACAGGTTAAATTCAATTGTGCGGTCATTGACATTCATCAATGAGGAAAAAACGGTTTTAAGAAAAACGTGGTGGGTAGTTACACCATGATTCTTAAAGTTATGCCACCATGAGAAAGAAGGATATAGGTTCTATTATATTATTACAAGCAGTTACATCATTTAAGTGATGACGATGACGTGGACTGCCACGTTGATCTAGTGGTCGCAAGCAGGGCTGCTGAGCATGAAGTCCTGGGTTCGATTCCCAGGTCGGGCAAAGTGTAATTGGATTTTCCCATCAGGAATTTCTCAGTAGCAGCCACGGAATTTGGTTTCGTGCCCCATTGATGGCAATAGGCTCGCCCCTGTTATATGGGACTTAAACACCACTGGCGAAATGTGGGTGTGCTATTAGGTACACACGGCTACACATCAAGCTATACATTTCCAGTTTATGCTGATCTCGCATTGTATAGGATTTCCGTACAATGCGAGGTCAGCTTATACTGGAAATGTATAGCTTGATGTGTAGCCGTGTGTACCACCTCTGCCTAACCCTTCGGGGACTACAGGCGTGATGCTATGTTATGTTCTGATGACTTGGAGAACTGGTGATGAGTAGAGTTGGTTTTGCTCGACGTTTCGCTTATAAAAGCGAAAGGTCGAGCTAGAATGTAGTAAAATAGAACGGAACTGAATGGGCTAGAATGTAGAACAACAACTAGAACGCGGATGTATGAAAAATGATGATGACGCTCGATAGGTACTTATTTCAGAAAGTACTTATGCTGGTACTCACGATGACCAATCAAGCTATGCTATTCCAGTATAAGGTAATCTCTCATCATTGTACGGGAAGCTCATACAAAGCCTGGTCAAGTTATACTGGATATGTAAAGCTCGCCTTTCTTTGAACTAGTTGAGGTCGGTGTTTCCTATTGAAGAACAAAACCCAAAAACTAAAAGATACCGATCTCTTTTAATGCCGAGACGTTTGTCTTGTTAGGTAATGAAGATTCTATTTATCAAATGGCGATACTTCGTAAAGTTTCCACCTAAGTACAATCCATCCACGGACAAACTGAATGACAAACTGAAACAACACGGACAAACGGAATTACGACTTAACCTGGAAGATCGACCCGTGCTGATGTTATTATTTAGCCACTTCACTCAATCACTTATTTTTATCTTTCTGACGTCTCACTCCCACTCGTAAATTTGGTGCTTTATCTACCCGTGGCACCACGCTGACTAACTCTCATATAGCACAGCGTGATTGTATTTGATATCTGAATAAAGCAATACAATAACAATTTATCTAGAAAATTATTCAATGTCATCGACTTACGTTATCATTACCAGAGATAAAAAATGCAAAAAAACTACGAACTAAAACGTTATGTCAGTGTCAAACTGTCGAAAGTGAATGCCAAACTTGGTCAATGATATCAATTTTGGGATATCATCACGATATTCATAGAAATACTGTCAGATCTCGCTGAAACAAATATTCTTCATGAACACACTAAAATGAAAATGTTAAAAGACACTCAGACCACGAAAACCGATTAAAATTGATTCGAAAGATATAAAGACAAAAGGTTAAAAATGAATCTAAGCTCTATTTGAAAAAACATTTTAAACTTTACCTATGAATTACTAGCATTTCGCCTGCGACTTCGTTCGCAAAAATTGTGATAACTCCTCAATTTAAACATGATAAAAATAAAATATATAACTAGAATAGCCTATAGCACCCTCGAATAATGTAGCTTTTTGCCAGTGAATGAATTTTTAGAATTAGATCATTAGTTCCTGATCTTCCCTCTAAATATAAACTTCTACTATCTATAGGAATTAAAGCCATCTTCTTCTTCTTAGCGTGTCGATGGCAAAAAGTTCAAATGTGTTGCCCAAAACTCAGGCATGCGAACCCCGCTCACTGATGCAGTCAGTAGGTCATCAGGTGCGCAGGTGATAGGGCCATAAAAAAGACTACATATTTAACAAAATATTGTTGACTTAAAACCAATCTTTTCCTACCTTTAGACACATTTCTATTCCAAACTAAATCATACATTGTCACAATCAAACATCTCAGTAGCGATGCACAAACACACAAACATACAAACATGCAGAACGTCAGTTGATAAACAAAATGGCTGTCACCGATGGTAGGTGGGTGAATAAATAAATACATACACTACTGCATCTAGGATGAACAATGTGTTCTACGTTGGAATTGAGGGGATAAGACAATATTTAAAACACAGTAGTCTAGTGGCCGCAAGTGTGACGGCTGAGCTTGAGGTCCCGGGTAAGAGTCCCAGGTCGGGCAAAGTGTTATTAGGTTTTTCCATCAGGAATTTCTCAATAGCAGCCACGGAATCTGGATTTGTGCCCTGTTGATGGCAACAGGCTCGCCCCCTATTACATGGGATTTAAACATAACTGCCGAAATGGGGTGTTTTACATACATAGTACACCTATCGCCTATCCCTTCGGGGTTAACAGGCGTGAAGTTATGTCTCTTTAAAACACAGTCATATGCTAACTGTTTGGCGTTGCATGACTGGCTACTATGATCAGTGTGATCACCAATGCCCCTAAGATGTGTTTAGTGACAACACTGACAACATTATATATTCCTGATACAGTGTGACGCAGGCGGAATGAAACAGAAAGTTGTCAGAGTGCCAACAGGATAAAATAGTAGAAATATAAACAAATAATAAGACAAAATGCTATGTCAAAAAATGTATGCTTACGCAATCATCTATTGGCAAATGATAACAAAATATATTCATTTTATTTTTCACCTATGATAATCTTTTGCAGCGTATCACAGAAAGAAACAAACATAAGTCAACGCGTGTAGCTGTATCTTTTCGATCTTACTATAAATAAAAATAAATATTTGTAATCCAAGAAAAACACAAAAAAAAACTCCAAGTATTTATTTCAATTAGACCATAACAGGCACTTTTACATGTCAGAAAAACAAAGAGAGCAAAGCTACAGTCACAGTCACAAGGCATAATGACTTGTGAAAGTACTGTAGTTGCCCATTCCAAAGCGTAGATCTCTTTGGAGAAGAATGAGCAAGACACTCCAAGGACACTCTTGTATTCGAAGGGTTACGCAGAGGTGTCCCTAATAGTACACCCACATTTCACCAATTATGTTTAATTCCATGTAAGCGGCGGGCGAGCCTATTGCCGTCAACCGGGCAGAAATCCAGACTCCACGGCTACTACAATGAAATGCCTAGTAGACAAACCCAATAACACTGCACAACCTGGAACTCGAACTCGGGACCTCACCAACCAGGCAGTCTATACATAGAAAGACACCATCACCTTCAAGATTTCTAAAAGAGCTGTTCAGCACTTATTGAATACTAGCATCCCGCCCCGGCTTCACACGAGTGCAATGTCATACATAAACCCCTGAATCACTCTATCTATTAAAAAAAAACCGCATCAAAATCCGTTGCGTAGTTTTAAAGATCTAAACATACACAGGGACAGACAGCGGGAAGCGACTTTGTTTTATACTATGTAGTGATGACAGCATAGTAATTATACTCAAATTAATTCTATTGTTACACAATTTACCTGTCCTCTTCGGTGTTATGATATTATCATCGGTTATAGGAGTAAATTACTGTGAAGCATCACTATTGTTTCCGCCCTCAAGTTCTACATTATATAACTGATAGAATGATATCCATTATATCAGTAAGTATTATCAATATTCTTATCGGGGATTCACTAGCTTCTGGTTTTCGCAAAATCATACAATTTATTTTTACGAAGTCTTTGTGCATCGCGATCTCATTTTACAAAAAAATGATTTGCAGTAGAGTGTTCTCGAGGACGTTTGTTTAGGAATGCTGATGACGCAAATCAGATATCGGAAAACGGAACTACTTGAAGCATTGGGAGGAATTTTATCTGTAACAGTCGCTACATGCCTAAGTGGGCCCCAACTTAAATGTAACCAACGTTTATACACGCCATCACGCCTGTAACCCCAGATGGGTTTAACAGAGGTGCACCTAATACTACACCCACATTTTGCCAGTTATGTTCAAGTCCCATGTAATAGGGGCGAGCCTACTGCCATCAACCGTGCACGAATCTAGACTCCGTGGCTGCTACAGAGAAATTCCTGATGGCAAAAACCAATAACACTTTGCCCGGCCTGGGAATCGAAGCCGACCAGTGCCCAACGAGGCAGTCAACCACCGTTAAGCACCAACGTAAACAGAATAAATAGACGGAGGGCTTATTCCAGAAGTCAGAACTTACAGTACGTAGTGGTCCAGTGGTAACAGCCCGTACTTACGTGTTGTCAGGTACTGGGTTCGAACCCAGCCAGGTGCATTACTTTGTGCAATTTATTTCATCTCCGCTGCTCTCAAAAAATCATCGCGAGGAAACTGGCATGGAGGACATCTCTTCTCTTCTTCGTCATTCCCTGTCTGCTTAGGATCGTGACCACATATTATTATGACACGTGTCCAAGCCATGTGGTCTCCTGCAGTTTGAACTGCACGGTACAGACTGCCTCCAATAGCCTTCTTGGTCGCGTCTGACCATGTAGGACATGCTTGGACCAAAAATTCGAAAACTAGTGACATCTACCAACCCGCACTGGGTACGCGTAGTCGATTACAACCATAGACATATTAAACAAAATTACAATTCACTCCCTCTTATAGAAAGAGGGCCTGTTTCCCAGCATTGGGAACATTATAAGCTGATTATGCTTACACCAGTACCTAATGGGAAAAAACAGAAAGATAAAACCAAACTGTTATAATTTCTAATTCCATAAGCATGTCCACACTAAACCAAACAGCCGCGCGTTGCTCAAACTATGGCGAACTTTCCACACACTGTGCTCGGTGTGAAAGCGCCGTTCCGATACAGTTGCTATCTTACACAAATATACAACTACCCTCCCCTGTGCTGCTCTATATCGTGTGTATGTTCAAGCTTCTATTTTAGAGGAATCTGTATTGAAAAAGTTGTGAATAAAATCCAATTCTTCTCTTGATGTAATTTATACAAGTCATCATCAAGCAGCGGTTCTACTAGACATAGCCTCTCCAATCATACACCACTCATATCGATTTTCGTACCCGTCAACCAGCTGCTTCCAGCCTTCCTGTGGAGATCGTCGCTCCAACTGGCTTAAGGAGTCC
Organism: Eugnorisma glareosa; assembly: GCA_947578425.1. NCBI lineage: Eukaryota > Metazoa > Arthropoda > Insecta > Lepidoptera > Noctuidae > Eugnorisma > Eugnorisma glareosa. The sequence goes on along the minus strand of OX387974.1, from coordinate 1,978,343 downwards.
CACCTTGCTTGTCGTTTCGCGGTATTCACTCAAGGACAAATTCGTATTTTGGGGTGAATTTTACCAGTGAAACAAAACGTGCTCAGGTCACCTTAATCGTGTTCAAGGGCTGTCAGTGTTATCACTGTAATGGTCACTGATAGCTGTTGAATGCGGTTCAGATGAACCAACCGCATTTACTTTTATTGTTGAAATTCAACCTAAGTGTGACGGAAATCGCTTTTTTTGTGTACATTATATATTATAAATGAATTTTACCTATTATTTTATTATAATCTTCGCTAAAAAAATCTAAGAACGAAGAATTTAATGCTTCTTAATCAGCATATTGGTTTATATAAACCAAGGCCATCAGACTAATAAGGAAAACTCTCTATGGGCTATACGATAAAACCGAAAAGTTGCAATACGCTTGTTGTATCAAATATTTTTATAAATAACTAGAGTGCCACAAAGGAACACACATACATACATAATAGGCTGATAAACACATTACCCTCAGTCGATCGATTGTTTCTGAATGTGTAAACATTGTAGGCTTTGTAGATTCCCAGATGTTTGTTAACTTTTTATCTTGTTTTAAATTTTTTGCGTAGAAAGCAACGACTTACTGTCGGGCCTACGCTGTCCCCCATACCACAGATATTATAATACTTCGCCCATCATACTTAAGTACTAATGCTGTAACATGATAACATTGTAATACCAAATGATTTGAAAAGAGTAACCATGGAGTTTCTTGCCGGTTCTTCTCCATAGGAAACGACCAACCCGAAACGTGTACCTTTTTCTCAACGTTTTATAAGTGCTTAAGGCTTAGGGGAAGCAAAATATTACATTATATTTATTCACACGAAACTTAAAATAATGTTTGCTCTGAAATCGAACTCTGTCTATTAATTTAAACGTTTATAGTTTTCAAGCCATTGACGAAGCCATACTGGAAATATTTTGCACTCACAAATACTCGTGTTTTATATTCAAATCCTTGTTTACGAATTTATGTTATTTCACTTGAGGAAATATTCTACTAAATACTTGAAGCACAAACTGCCTGTGCGAGTTTCTTTTTCCAAAAACAAATTTTATAACGTTATTTGTTTACATTTTGGAAACTAAACTGCAGACGCAGGATATCCTAGATTGTTGCTAGCAACACAAAACAAGTTGCAGAAACGATGTTATGCAACTTTTGTTTCCCGTGAATTAATTCAGTCTACAGGGCTTAACAAAAAAACCAGCTCTGTATAATAAGTACCTTGTGTACCGAAACAGATAATCGTGAAAAAGCTTCGAAAATCAAAGCTTCCTGGAGAATTAAATTAAAACCAATCGGCTGTTTCATATTCAAAGGGATGCCATCAAAAGAACGTCAAAGATAATCAATTTTACAAATATCCCTCCCCCCTTCGCCCCTCACGTACGTCTTTTTCTTTTCCTATGAAATAAATCTTTTCAGACAACGCTTGAAAATGAATGTGGTTACACCTTAAACGTTATAACTCCATATTGCCAATAAACAAAATTGAACTCTATTTAATTGTAAGTAAAGTTGATATTCGAAGGTGTTTGAATCTGACTGTACATAAGACGTCCCGATACACAAAAATATGATAACACTGTGTGAAAGTATCGAACTCAACTTTATTAATACTGGACGCAGTGCATTTTCCACCCTCTTGTCCTACCTCAAAGCTTTATTTTCGCATGTCTGTTCTGCAGATAGGACCTTCTCAAGTCGGGGAGTTGTCATCAATACCGTATCGTCTGTATTATCGTTTATATCGTAGCATTAAGACTGAACCGTTCAAGGGAAAAATTGGTTAATAAATGTTCTATTAAGGCGCTTACACATCATTCGAGGATTTTTGCGTTATTAAATTTTGTTGAACAAGTAAATGTTAAGTTTAATAATTGACGAAATGTGTGTATGTGTAATAATAGTAGGTACACCTCTGTTTAACCCTTTGGGGGTTGGAGGCGTGATGTTATGTTATGTTTGAAAGTGTTAATTGCACATATCAATATCGTGAAGAAACTTTTGCATCAATGTAGATGTGTATAAGTATAGGGGAAGACCAAAGAAACGATGGATGGACTGTGTGAAGGATGATATGGCTAGAAAGGAGGTGACTGCTGAGATGACGAGTAATAGAGAAGTATGGAAGAAGAAGACATGCTGCGCCGACCACGAATAAACTGGGATAAGGGCCGGAGAATGATGATGTGCACTTAGATCAATATTGGGATTTTTAAGAATGGTGATCTTCTAGCTTATCAAGTAAACAAGGCGACTGCTCTGAGATTTTTTAATTCGGCGACCAAAAAAGGCTAAACCAAAGATGTGATATTACTAACAGGAGAGCCAAATTTGTACGTAACTAAGTCACTATAGTAACATGATTTATTACCAAGTATAGTAGTCCAAAAGGTTACAGCACTTGAAGGAAAACTCCAACGACTTTAAATAGGTTTATTAACAATTTTGTTACATTACACAGTACACACTATTACAGCCATAACGGATCGGCAACTATCTTAATAATTATCAGTCGTTTTTGACGTTCAGCCACAGAATGATCGCTCGGGCATCAACCCCTGACCAAGAAGCCCGCCGTTCTGGAGGGAAAATCCAGCTCCCTGATTGGCTCACGACTTCACGCCACGTCAGTCTCATGATCCAATCAGAGAACCGCTTTATTCTCGCGCCAAACATTTTACCAATCAAATTATAGAAGTATTGTCATTCTTACGGAATTAATGTTACCAGTCTACATAATAAAATATAAAGCATTTAAGATGTGTTCACATGAATAAAGCTATTAAATTAATACATTTAAATAAAATTATTTCTGAAAACATAGGAAATTGACTAGTAAAATTCCGAAACCTAACAATCGTCCGTCCTGACATCGTGTGCGGCCCTGCACACGACACCAGGTGGTAACCTAACAATCGGGGGTATCTTGGCCAGTAGATTAATAACGTTAGGTCCCAAAAAAAATACAATGAGAGTATTACAAAATATGACAACTTAAAATTATCTAATTGATTGTGAAACAACAACAAATTTGTGCAGAGTATGGAACTAAAAGACTATATACCATAATTTACCAAATGAATGTTATTCAATAAATTTATGCAATCTAGGCACTAGCTTATACAGAATAATTTATATACATCGTCATTTGATTTACTGGAACTAAGTACAGTGAGCACAAACGATCGATTAATTGCGTCACTAAACAACTTCACAAATTTTAACAAAAAATCTAATATTCTGACTGAAAAACAAGTAATAAACGTTGTCTATCAGTCTTGATAATTGACAATAACAACTTTAATAACATAACAAGTAACAAGATGTTAAATCCGTCAGCAATCGATTTGCTGGTACTAAATATAGTGAACCCAAACGATCGATTAATTGGGTCAAAAAATAAAACCAAGGTCACAACCGATCGATTAAGTTGTGCCAAGATATTATGCATACGAGTATTCTGAACGATCGATTAATCCAGAATACTATTATTCCCCGACGATCGATTAATCAGGGTGCCCTAACCTCCTGAACGATCGATTAATTCAGGATGCCTATCGACGTCAGTACGAGCCGATCGATTAAGCTCATAGTGGCTGCCGTAGGTCTTGCCACTCGTTGCACCAAGCCGCGATCCGATCGATTCTCGCGTACTTGCTCTGTAACAACGAATAATATCTGTGTAAGTAATCGTTCACACATTCCATACAATAAAGGAAAGGATTTTATTTTAACTCAAAATACTGCCAGAATTGTCACTGTCACTATCAGAATTATCATCGATATCATTATCATTAATCTCGTCTCTAAGGTAGTCACATAAATCCATGACTTCATGCGATCCGCGGCCACGGTTTTCGACCGTCTGTTTTGTGTATGAACAAGGCCTGGTATAGGGGCTACAACTTAACGGTCCCTGCCTTGCTAACACGATGTGGACCTATGAAGGAAGACATCATTTTTTTGTTTGCTTTGTCCGTTATTATTAAAACAAGTCTTTGTTATTTTAACAAGGTCCCCTACACTATAGGAACGGGAAGGCTTTCTACCTGTCATACCTCTCCTTTTGCTTGACCTGCTCTAGATCTATCCGAGCCTTAACACTTTCGCGGATCTCTGTCAAGTCATCATCCTTACGAGTGCCTGCAGTAGCATCATTAAGCATGGGATTAAATTCGCTATTCATACAAGTTCCTAACATCACCGCTGCCGGTGTTCTGCCTATAGTTTTCTGTATAGTGTTGTTGAGTCCCCATTGAACTCGTCCAAGTGACTGCCCCAGCTCTTTACACTATGTTTAATGCTCAGTGCCTTGAAGGAATCGAGAATCGCGCGGTTATACCGCTCAACCTGTCCGTTGGACCTAGGGCTAGAAACCGCATTTAGGACATGTTTGATTCTCTTATCGAAGCAGAACCGTTTGAGTGAATGCGAAGTAAAACAACTACCGCGGTCGCTTATGAGTCGGTCAGGGTTTCTAAATATACAGAAAATATCGTCTAGAGCCCTAATTGCGTTTTGGATATTCGTGTTTCTAACAGACCTGAGGAAACAGAATTTGATGGCACCGTCAACAACTACGAGGAAATGAGTAAAACTCCTAGTCGATTTCACGAAGGGTCCAGGGTGGTCCACGTGAACTGTGTGGAAAGGAATCTCCACCTTTGTGATAGGATGCAGTAACCCTTCGCGAGTGCTGGAATTGGTCTTTGCATATGCACACTCAATGCAAGCATCTACATAATTCTTGACAAACCTGGACACTTTAGGGAACCAATAGTTACTTTTAATTCTTTCTAAGGTTTTCTCAACCCCAAAATGTCCAATGTCGTCATGATTGAGTTTACATACTTGCCACCTTGCCCCTTTTGGCACAGCCCATCTGACCTTCTCCTTATCCCCGTCCAAGTAGCGAAATAATCTATTATCTTTGATAACGAAATTCTGTTTGATGTATCGTAGCCCCTTTTCAGATGAAAAGGACAGACACGAAGGAAGGATAGGACTAGATAGTCAACCTTTTAAAACGTCCATTATTCTGTACATCTCGGAATCACCTAATGAAGCGTGTGGAGCCAATCTTCGCTACTAATAGACATTATGGCTGGAAACTGATCATCGAGACATTCCGACGGTTCGACAGGATTCCGGGACAATGCGTCGACATGGCTCATTTTAACCCCTGCCCTGTACTCTATAGTGCAATCGAATTCCTGTAACGTCAGCCACCAGCGTTCTATTCTTGGAATCAAGTCCCGTTTTGAAAACGCAGAACGCAAAGCGCTGCAGTCTGCGATAATCTTGGATTCCTCCCCTAACAAATAATCCCTAAACTTACGAAGGGAGCAAACCACCGCTAGGGTTTTGAGCTCGTAAGATTGGAAGTTTTTTTTTTTTTTTCTTCCGGTGAGTTTTGTCGGCTATAAAATGCCTTGAGGTACCATTTTTCTTTCTTACGTGTAAAATGGGACTAGCGTAATCTAAAACAGATTCTCGTATCACACGTCCGACAAGTCTCCGACCATCCAACGTACATTCTCCCGTTTGTGTTGCGACAACCTGTATGGACGATGAACAACTGGACGTTGACTATCGAGATCAATCTTCATCTCTGTAACACTGGTACATCCTACCTCCCTAAATGAAGAAGCAAAGCAATGCTGATATTTCTGCAACATGTTTACTAAGTCTTTCCTGATCTCTGCAGGGATGAGGGGGTCATCCACGCGGACCTTAGTTTCATCGAACCTCCGACTATCTACAATCTCTATAGATCGCTCATCAACAATCCTATTCACCGCATCAACTATTTCAGCACGGCAGGGAACCTGTTTAGATGAAATGCGGCAAGATTCAGAACACGGCAAGACCATCATCTTGATTTCACCGTTGATCGAGCGATGAAGCCGGTGGGCTTCATCATCAACCTAACGACTGAACTACACTATTCCCAAAACCTTTCATAAATGTAGGGGTGTTGTCGTGCGACAAACCTAACTGCTTGACAGCAGATTCCTTAATGAGAGAAACGTCGCTTTCGAAATATACAAACGCTTGGAGTTCAGAATTGTTGACATTTATTTCTTTCAAAAATTATGCTCCGGGGTTATGTACGCTCGCGTCTTCGTTTATAAAATCGATTCTCATAGTTTTTCTGCAATGGTTGTAAAGCGCTCTGGTTCACGGGGGGTAATGCAAGACCATCCCTCAATTTTTAAACAAGTCGAATAAATCTATTTGATAAAGAAAAGCTACGTGACCTGTCAATCCGTTCGTGCCGTTGTCCACGCTCGACGTGTCGCTCCACCCGTGGCCCAGCATCCCGACGCCTCGCTGCCTCTAAGGTGCTCCGTCGTCGACTGTCCGCCCGTAGCCCAGCATCCCGACGCCTCGCTGCCTCGGAGGTGCTCCGTCGTCAACTGTCCGCCCGTAGCCCAGCATCCCGACGCCTCCGCCCGTGGCTCGCTGATGCATATCTTCGAGATCTTCCGCTTAGACTATGCCTCTGACTCTGTCTTTGACTATGCCTCTGACTCTGTCTTTGACTATGCCTCTGACTCTGTCTTTGACTATGCCTCTGACTCTGTCTTTGACTATGCCTCTGACTCTGTCTTTGACTATGCCTCTGACTCTGTCTTTGACTATGCCTCTGACTCTGTCTTTGACTATGCCTCTGACTCTGTCTTTGACTATGCCTCTGACTCTGTCTTTGCCTATGCCTCTGACTCTGTCTTTGCCTATGCCTCTGACTCTGTCTTTGACTATGCCTCTGACTCTGTCTTTGACTATGCCTCTGACTCTGTCTTTGACTATGCCTCTGACTCTGTCTTTGGCTATGCCTCTGACTCTGTCTTTGACTATGCCTATGACTCTGTCTTTGACTATGCCTATGACTCTGTCTTTGACTATGCCTATGACTCTGTCTTTGACTATGCCTATGACTCTGTCTTTGACTATGCGTGATCACGTTCTCGTCGAACTACCTCCTCCAGCATCCGTAGTCTCTCACGTCGCAGCTCGATATCCGGTTCCGGCATACTATGGCTGGGGCTCCGACTACGAAGGCGACTTCGGCTCCGGGTGGCAGAGTGGGTACCCCTTCGACTCGGTGTTGCGAGCCTTCGTCGGCCCGGAGGCCGACATTGCCTGAAATCTTACGTCCACGAATTTGAGAATTTAATTTTAAAAAGTCTAACGCATTTGGGACGTCAAGTTAAATACACAAAACACGATAGAAATTGAAATGTTATAAAATTCAAGGCATTCACAAGGTATGTCATCTCTAAAATATAATCACGAAATATTAATTTAAACCTTTAAAATTATTCATTTTAAACAATGTTGCTCATCAAAATTAACTAAAAAAAAATATCGTAATAGGGTTTATATACAGGAAACCTCAGGGAGTATATACTATATAGGTAATAATGGGAAAAGAAATACGAGTACTAGAGTATACATATAGTTATGACACATGAATGCGTTCCCAGTTAAAACCAAAGAAACAATAATGCATGTGCACTGGGAAATGTTATTAACTCACAATTGTTGATGCATCCGTCCTTTTATTATTTTATATCCAACCCAACCGTCCAGCCACTGACTAGGATACGATTGAGTAGTCCTTATTTTCAAAAATTATGACCGCGTAGGATTATGTAAAACATTTATTTCTGTGTTAAACGTGGCCTTGTTCTACATACCTAGCATTACCAATAAATAAATTGAATTGAATTTACGAGAGTTAATTCAGTTTTGCGGAAAAGTAGATCTACCCTCCAACCAAAAATTATGAGTACAAAGGGCAATATTAACTAATAAAGCGGAACTAGTTAAAATAATTGACGGCTATTAGATAAGTAACGTGTAGATTTACTTGAAACCACGGGTAATATTGTTAACTAAAACGGTATGATTCTAAACTGGCTTCGAAACGAATTACGAACAAACTAAGGAAGCATATAATTTTGGGCGTGTACTTACGTTTTAATTGTTCTTGTCACTTCTGAAATATAGTAGTCCAAAAGGTTACAGCACTTGAAGGAAAACTCCAACGACTTTAAATAGGTTTATTAACAATTTTGTTACATTACACAGTACACACTATTACAGCCATAACGGATCGGCAACTATCTTAATAATTATCAGTCGTTTTTGACGTTCAGCCACAGAATGATCGCTCGGGCATCAACCCCTGACCAAGAAGCCCGCCGTTCTGGAGGGAAAATCCAGCTCCCTGATTGGCTCACGACTTCACGCCACGTCAGTCTCATGATCCAATCAGAGAACCGCTTTATTCTCGCGCCAAACATTTTACCAATCAAATTATAGAAGTATTGTCATTCTTACGGAATTAATGTTACCAGTCTACATAATAAAATATAAAGCATTTAAGATGTGTTCACATGAATAAAGCTATTAAATTAATACATTTAAATAAAATTATTTCTGAAAACATAGGAAATTGACTAGTAAAATTCCGAAACCTAACACAAGATTGGAGTAGGTAGAGCATAATATCGATGTCTTAGTTCACAATTGCACTAACTTCAAAATTTACAATTTTCAGGAAAGAGCTTTAAAGTTTTATAAAGTTTAGACAAGAACAGTAGAAAAACAAAGCAAAATAACAAAACAAATATGCATCTATTCATAAGAAAAGTCCTTTATTTCCATCATATCTCAATATTGTAATATTAGTATATACGTAACCTTTTCAAAATGTCTAAATAAACATACAACCCTCCATTTAATACATTTGTGCACTTCAAAAATTGCCAAACCCGTTCAAGTTCAAATAAACGTACTTAATATACTTGTTACAGGAAATCCAATACCGATCGATCGAAAACTTGTTGACTTTGAGGGAGGTATTATCCACACTTACTCTTACCGTCCTATTAATAAACACAGAATAAAGTTATTCCAAGTTTAAACCTACGAAAATGTATGGTTATTCCTTTGTTATTCCTGGTGTAATTTTATTCCGTGTTTATTAATAAGAGGGTTAAAGTTTATGTGACAGGGCAGAATGGGAGAAAAAAAAACGTGTTGCGCCGGCGACCCCAAGTAACATGGAACAAGAGTGTGAAGATGATGATTACGTGATTCCAAGCGCATTATTTTGTTTATCAGTTTAATTGATACGTTAATTAATCCATAACTATTATCGATAAGACTGGCTTATTTTATCATTTGCAATTATTGCAATTTTTCCATCGTTAAATTTAAATGGGAATTCCCCTACAATCATTCTTTGATGTTACTTTTTATTTGGGGTTTCCCGCATTGTGAAGTGACCGTATATTTTAATAACTAAGTACACAGTTGAGCAGGTGACCTTGTGGAAAAACTTATCTGATCCACATAGCAAGATAGTTTGATGATTAGGTAAATTTTGGATGAAATGCATTATAAGCAAATAATCCACTGTTTCTCGGATTTAATCAGATGTTAGACAGGTTTTGATTAAAACTGAGCTCACGTTGTGGTGGTGAAATCAAAACTGGAGTTATATATAGCTCTGTCAATCGCATGAACTGAGTTCCGCTCGCTATGATCGCGATCTTCTTCGTTGATGAAATCCTGCCTTAAAAATTGGTCTGCTGAACACATACCTAGAAATATACTACTAATATCTATGGCTGAATGTTGTTGAACTGTCAAAAGGAAAGGCATTGCCATTATAAGTGTGTAACGCAATTACTCCGTAACAGGAAGAAGACACATTTTTATTATTCACTGGTAAATATGTATAAGGTTTTATGTAAAGATGATGTGTCGCTATATAAAAAGTCCACGTCGTAATAGTTTCCATGCGTAATTGTTTATTACTTAATTACAGTTATTGTCCTCTAGGGAAATCTGAATCTATTTTATTGACGCAAATATATTATTCTTATTCTGTTAGAACAATTATGTTGAATTATTCAAGGAAAACATCTTGAGAAAACTGACATGTCAGTTTTACAATAGTTATCTAAGTTAGAGTCAACGTCAAACCAATTTTATAAGTTCAAAAAAAAAGAAAAAAATTTCAGACGAATTGATAACCTCCTCCTTTTGGAAGTCGGTTAAAAATACATGTGACATCTACCAACCCGCACTGGGCCCGCGTGATTTATAGCTCATTCCTCCCTCTCCTAACGAAGAGGCCTAGTGTCCCAGCTGTGGGAACATTATAGCCTGAACATACAATTAGAAGTTAGCATCATCATAACATCACATCACGCCTTGTAATTCCTGAAGGCTTAGGCAGAGGTGTACCTAACAAGTACACCCACATTACGCCAATTATGTTTAAGTCCCATGTAATAGGGAGCGAGTCTATTGCCATAAACCGGGCACAAATCTAGACTCCACGGCTGCTACTGAGAAATTCCTAATGGAAAAACTCAGTAACACTTTTCCCGACACGGGAATCGAACCCAGGGGTACGTTTAAGTAAGCCGGCGAAATTTTCGCCGGATAAAAATTAAACTAGATCAATGTTGACGTCAAATTCAATTGACAGCTCAGCTTGTATATCGTTCTGCTCCTTTCGTCTACAACAATTTGCATCATAAGTAATCATAACTTTATCCATAATCCACAAATAAAATTCACGGAGACGATGATTAAGTACTCGATAGAAATATTCGTTTCTAGGGCGCGAATCTAGCAAATAAAACAACAGACAGCTCAATGTCAATGTCAATCTGACAGCAGAATAAAATTTAGCGAGGTAAAAAGGTCGCTCGGTCCTAGTCAGGCGAAAACTTATACCAGCGGACGACCGTGAACAGGGCAGATTAAATTTTAGTCAGTTTAATTTTTCACCTCGCGGTGCGCTTGAACGGGGTGTTTGACGTTTAGTCAGTTTAAATTTTAAGCTGGATAATTGACTTAAACGCACCCCAGGACCTCAAGCTCAGCAGTCGCGCTTACGACTACTAAACGAACGAAGCAGTTGAGGCAGTAACCAATAACAAAAAAATCTTTAATAACGGACAACTGGTTTCTTTCCTCACCGTATGAGTAGGGGCCTTAACCACTGATCACATTATGACGTATCTCCTGTACTCCCTTCGACTGCAAGAGATAAATACGATCATTTATTATTAATGGCCGCTTTAGTATCTTGATTCGATGCTCGTTATTGCTCAGATTTATTTACGGAGGTCTATCGGCTCTTTAGACTGTCTTGTTCTGATCGATGCTTATTCTCTATGAAATTTAGTTAGCTATGTATAATATAGCAATTTGACTCTAATGTTATAATATAATGTTGACTAAAAGTATATCATCATCAGCCTAGCCTTTTCCCAAATATTTTTGGGGTCGGCTTCCAGTCTAACCGGAAGCAGCTGAATACTAGTATTCTACATGGAGCGACCGCCTGTCTAACCTCAAAACCAGTTGTTATTGGGTAATACTATACCCCTTGTTGAGACTGGTTGTAAGACTTTCGGGCAACTGAATACCTGTAACGACTATCAAAGATCTAGAAATTAAAGCCGGGACCAACGGCTTAACGTGCTTTCCGAGGCACGGAGGAAATCAATAGATCAACCTAGGCAAGCGCGGCTTAACCTGAAGATTGATTCGAGCGGCTGATATTATTTAGCTACGAGCTCCTCATACTGTTGACTACAACATTAAAACAATAAACCGGCGAAGTGCGAGTCGGAATTACGCACGAAGGGTTCCGCAACAATATAAAAAAAAAAAACAAAAAAAACACGTTTGTTGTATGGCAGCCCCTCTGTAAATATCAATTTATTTTATTCTGTTTTAGTAATTCATATTCATTTATTTTATTTTTCTCTTTATTCATCTATATACATATGATTTACATTTTTAAATATTCTTAGAGAAATTAATACAAAAAAAAACATGTAAAAATATAAAAAATAGTAGTCCGCCGGTGTCGGGAGCAGGGTCCAAGCTACCGGTGGTTAGGGCTCCAGAGACAGGTACCTCCTCACAATGCGAGCCGTATCGAGGAGTACTGCCTTCTGAATCAGGCCCTTGATCCAACCGCCTAAGGAGAGCCTCTTTATTTTATTTATTGTTATAGCGGCAACAGAAATACATCATCTGTTAAAAATTCAACTGTCTAGCTGTCACGGTTCATGAGATACAGCCTGGTGACAGACAGCTAGATAGACAGACGGACAGTGGAGTCTTAGTAATAGGGTTTCATTTTTACCCGTTGGGTGCGGTACCCTTAAAACGGGCTGTTTTGTTTTTTCCGCTGGTCATGAGCGTTTATTTCTTCTTCATCATCTGTACTTTGTCTGGCAGGCGGTTTGGGTGTTTTTTTTTTTTAATTTTGTTTTTTAGTTATGACCACTCGCAGCGCAACAACTCTACTGAGGTTGAAGCTGCGGTTTGGGTGACCGTTTACTCTTGATTATAAAATTGCAGGGTAATTTTTGGCCTCCCCCCTCCCCAAAAGCATATTTTGATATTTCCGTTTCTGTCAAAACAAATAATGTCAATTCAAATGAACCAAACTAAAATATAGGTACCTATTAAACGTGTTTTTGACATTTGTGTTAATAGTCTGTTTCTTTTGTTCCAGACTTCAAAATGCCGCCCACCAAAGATTACAACACCAAGCAAACCTACGCCAGGTCTTACTCTGATAGTAAGTGTTACCTAAATATTTACTTTGTCCATCTGCTGGACCCCTAAAATAATACATAACATAAATAAATAAATACTTTTCATGGTTATTTTGGTTATAAAGAATACCCATGACCCAGGACCCCCCCAGGATCATTTCCAATTTCTGCCAGGGTTGCGGGACTATTCGAAAGAGATACCACGGCCCTGGAACACAAAGGGCAAAAGAAGGAACATGGATGGGTTTTAGTCAGTAAAAGTCTGACACTCCCTCCTGCTCAGCCCAGAGCGGGAGAAGTTATTTGATGATTTCCCATCCGAAAAAAAAAAAAGGACCACATAATTATATGCATGTATTTAAATGCTGATGCTGATATCTTTGATTATAGTAACTGTCTAATAGCTGTTGCCGCGTAAATATTACTTCCCTCTTTGAATCGAATTTACTTAACAAATTCAAGGGTTTAATTTTTTTTGCATGGAACCCTCAACTTTTTTCTAAAATAAAAGTAGCTTAAATATTTTTTATAACATCAGCTACCTGGCAGTAAAAGGCCTCCCATCAAAATCGGTCCAGCCGTTTCGGAGATTAAAAAAGAAACAAACGGACAGACCGACCGACTGATTTTTTTTTTTTTTTTGCTTATGCATTCTGTACATCAAACTAAGTAAGTTTACGCAGAAAATATTGCTGGGGAACGACTTTTTTTTAGGTGAAAAGTCACGTTTTACAGTAGGACTCAATGAAACGCACTCAAAACATTGTGCTGATGGATGCATTGAATAGTACGGGGGCCGTGGAGGTGTTTAAAGTAAAAATCTTATGTTAAAAACATGAAAAAATACTTGTGAAAAAGTTGGAACTTTGGCCCCCAATATCTCCGTAATTAGAAGGTTCCCAGGTATGGTCTAGAACAAAAAAATGATCGCAATGACGAGGAGAACAAGTACCTTCGACTTCGTTAAGGGTCTTGTTACACCGTTTATACTTCCTTAATTAAAGCTTTTTTTTTATTACAAACAGAGACTTCCATTTTATTAATTTGTGTAGATATTATGATGCCAACAGATTATAGGGTTTTCCAACACGACGTAGATGTATGTACATATATGTAAAAGTAAATAATATAGGTAGATAAGGCCGGAAAATCCAGGCAACTGGACACAGTGGCCAATAGCAGCAGACTATCGGTGGCCTACTGCCAAGTATGTCTTTGTTCTTCTGACCTTGCGTGGCATATACACACATACATTACATATTGTTTAGAGAAGACCATTTTGTATAAAGGGTGTAAAAGTCCCTTAACGAAGCCGAAAGGCAATTGGTCTCCCAACAATTGCGATCTTTTTTTTGTTCTAGATCATGCCTGAGAACTTTTTAGTTACGGAGATATTGGGTTCATTTTCTTTAATACAAGTTTTTAATGCCATAACTTTAATATACACACCTCCAAGACCCCCGTACTATTCAATCCAACCATGGGCACAATGTTTTGAGTGCGTTACATTGAGTCCTCTGTAGTACGTGATTTTTCACCCAAAAAAATAGCCGTTTCCCAGCAATAATTTTTGCGTAGAGTTACTTAGTTTGATGTGCAAAATGCTTGGTTGACGGCTTCGTGAAGGGTCCTGTTACACCCTGTATACATTAAAAAAGTATAAGTACTTACTAGTCTGGATTTATATTCGGTTGACGAAGATTATTGCATACGTGCCACCTGTAACTGCCTTTGACTTCGAAGTTCGACGTAACTGCCTCGTTTGTATAGTTATGTAGTCGCAGGCGCCAAAGCTGAGGAGGAGGTCTTAAGTTCGATTCCCAGGTTGGGCAAAGACACCCCTGCCTTACCTGCCTTTTGCGTTCAAGTTATTTGACAAAATGTAGTGAACTATAGACATCACCCCCGTTGAGGATATAAAGTTGATAAAAATGTTTTATTAACCCCATATTTTCTCTTATTTCAGATAATATGGCGATGTCAGCAAGGGTCTACCATCCAGCGACCAATCTCATGCCGCACACACCTCCCACGTCACCTACCGGCAGGGCCCCTACGTTTGGCGCCGGCAAACCTAACACCTCATCGTATGATCGACAGAACAGCAACGGAAAGTACCCCTGATGAACCCCTCAACCCAAGCCCGGAATACGACAGTGGGGATCTAATACTTCCGAGCTCGGAAATCTCGAAAATCTCGGAAAACTTGGCAGGTCTGATATTCAGACCCGATATTATCGACATCTCGATTTGGTTGTGTTTAAGAGAATAAAAAGTAATTATAAAAACTAAAAAACCCGACTGAAAAGCCCAATTGAAATATAAAGTATTAAAAAATGAACAATGGGTCCCACCTGCTTCACAAATGCGCTTGTTTTTTTATTTTCATTCGGGTTTTTCAGTTTTTATCATTACTTGTTTTATTTCCAGACGATTTAACTACCTACTTGATTTTTTCACTTTTATGTGAGTTGCCATTTCGAATAAATGTTCATTCGAAATGAAAAATGGTGTGAGAAACCTTAAGATGATTTTCAAATACCTATTCAATGATACCCCACTTAACATAGTTTGTTGACTTTTTTATTATATTTTTCACAATATGGCGTCTGGTTGTCGCCATATTGAATTTTGATTACTATCATGTATTTAATGACACTTGCAAGTTTAAGACAAATCGATTGACGTAAGAATCATTAAAAATCGGCCCACGAGTTTGGTTTCTAGAGTTCAAAGGAACAAACATACATAATATAGGCCGATAAACACATTACCCACCTCCAGTCCTCCAGTCGGGTAATAATAAAAAGGTTTCTTCAGACTGGGCAACTTTTTTGTTTATCTATATAACGATAAGTTTTTTTATGAACATACTCATTAAGTTATTGCATTCCACATATTGTAGTAGATGGTAACTTCTTATCTTGTGGAAAATATTTCTTTTATTAAAATAAAATATACGGGTAATCGAAAGTCCTGGATCGAAAGAAGAGTATCGTCATGGGGAGACACCTTTCCCAACAGTGGGATGACCAGGCATAAAAGCCAGTAACGGTTATAGAAAGTCGGATGTCATTGTGGTTATCAGAATTTTAGCCTAGTTTTTTTTTTCATTTCTCGTAATGTTTTGACGATTTGTAATACGACTTATGTTCATTGTTTTTTATAAATTATCCAACGTCACTAACCACAGAAAAGGGAAAGTTAGCTTATACGAATTGATTAATGTATTTTAATAACATCTGGTTGGTATCATTCAAAATCAAAATATTTTATTTCACATAGGCATCTATGGATATAATTTGATTGATTGGGCACTTATAAAACGTCGACAAAAAAGGTGCACGGGTTGGTCGTTTTCTATCAAGAAACTTTCTTTCTTTTCTTTCTTGCTTCTTTCTTTTTAAAAAACGTTGCCCCACACTAGGAATTTCTCTTGTATCGTGGGTGCGTTTACAAACATTTAAACTCACAATCATACGCAAGCAACAACAGCCAACTACA
Source organism: Eugnorisma glareosa (assembly GCA_947578425.1). Taxonomy (NCBI): domain Eukaryota; kingdom Metazoa; phylum Arthropoda; class Insecta; order Lepidoptera; family Noctuidae; genus Eugnorisma; species Eugnorisma glareosa. The sequence continues at coordinate 1,962,191 of OX387974.1, read as the reverse complement.
GCAACTAAATTGTATATAATATAATATATGCCTGTAAATATTGTAATGTTATGTGAAATTATGTGTACCTATGTAATAATTTAAAAAAATAAATCGTTATTTCATCATCTCAATCTGTTCAATTCCTTAGGCGCATCATGTCTGAAAAATTCCTTAGGCAGGGACAAAAACAAGTCGCTGAATATTTAAATTTCTCGTTTTATTGTTATTGATAGTAGGTATTAAAAAAGCAGAAAAAGGGTATGTAGTAACAAATATGAATGTAATTTAATGTGTACGTATTAATATTATTTGTAAATATTGTAAAATATATGACGTAAACATATTTATAAGGTAAAATAAATACTCTGATTGTATTTATGTAGTATTTTATTCAATTTATCCTTTTATTTTGCATTTCCTCGATTTATCCTCAATCTGACGCGTTATTGTACAACAGCTTGTAATTAATCTTTTCTATGTAGTTTGCCCCGAGGTTTTTCAATGGATTACCTATGTGGTGACATGAAAGTTTACGGATAGCCTGAACGAAATCCCCACCTCTAGATTTCAATCACAATCAGCAGTTTGAAGGACATGTTTAATAACTATTGTTTCTGAATCTCGAATCTGGCTTCGTGAAGGGTCTTTTAACACCCGTTCTATGGAATTTTCAAAATGAATGGCATTGGGATTGCGTGAACATATTTGTGTCTACACCCGTTTCATAAAGCACCATCCCACCATACATATTGCAAGAATAAGTGGACCCTCCAGGTGGGTACCCTGCAACACGAGAATGTTTATTAATTCGAGGTCTTGTGTTTGATTCCCGGGTCGGGCAAAACGTCAATAAAGAACATCAGGATATTTCAGTAGGAGCCCGGAATCTTAGTTGGTGCCTAGTTGATGGCAATGGGCGAAATGAGGGTGTACTACGTACAGTGTAACATCTGCTTACTCCTGGGATTAACCATTATTTAACTAATTATCTAAACTGCCTCGTGTTTCTTTCGCTCCACTGTTGAGCATGAGGTCCTGGGTTCAATGCCCAGGTAGGGCAAAGTGTTATTGGGTTATTCCGTCATGCTTAGATTTCTCAGTAGCTGCCATGGTGTCTGGTTTTGAGCGTCGTTGATGGTAGCAGACTTTCTCCCTGTTCTAGCGAAATGTGGGTGTACTATTAGGGTACACCTCTCGTAGATGATGATGACTTGTCCATCATCGTAAGGTATCGCTGATAGATTGTATTCTATACTTCATCACCATCATCCGTCTTGTCCTTACTATGTTGGGGTCGGCTTTTAGACTTAGGTACCGGATTCAGCTGAATACCTTTTTTTACATGGACCGACTGCATATATGACCTCCACAACCCAGCTGGTACTGGGTAATACGAAACCCCTTGGTAAGACTGGTTGTCAGACTTTCGGGCCACTGACTACCTGTAACGCCTGTCAAAGATCTTCAAATGATAGCCGTAACCAACGGCTTAACGTGCTTTCCGAAGCGCGGGGGAAACTCGGTAAGTAATGGGTGGTCACCCATCCACGGACCAACCCAGGCAAGCGCCGCTTAACCTAAAGATCGAACCGACTGGCTGTTATTATTTAGCTACGAGCTCCTCTTTTACACCGGTCTTCCGTCAGGTGTCCTTTTAAAGGTATAAAGCCAGTCTACCTACAGGTACTTTTAAGGCTAGCAATCAAAAGTTCATTGGAAGTTTCATTTAGGTTCGCAGCGAAGCCACGTCAGTGAACAAGGGTAGGTAGTGGAAAGTGTTTGAGGTAATTGCCCTGTTAGTGGGTAAGTTAGGTACTGGCTGATACTTATTAGGTACCTATAAAAAATGTTGTCTGACGCATGTGATGGAAGACCGCAACGCTTTTGGAACAAAAGGTCGAGTCTTGTGGATAGGTAAGGAGGTGCCTTACAGTGAAACACCACAGACCGGAGTAATTCAGAAGGTGTAATGCTACCAAAAGCAAGAAAATCTCTGAAAATTCTACTCAGCAAGTTTAAAATTACTGTTGAGCTAGCGCCATCTTTCCGATGCTGATCGATGTGGCTTGCAAACTGCACAACAGATGGCGCTGTTATAAGAAAGTCAGTGTACGATTTTTTATATAGGAACGCAGTTTTTTAATTAATTAAAGTTCTATATACCGAGTTTCGTATTACGAAATCTTTTATTCCAAAAATTGGATTTTAAGATGTATAGAGTGCCATCTGTGAGTCCGTCTGGTGACCTTCAAGGATTCAATCAATAGGCGGTTGTAGTTAGTGTTGTCATTAAAGTATAGATGTCACTCTACTCAATCAGAATCTCTCCTGCAATGGTAAAACTAGTACCTATGTCAAGTTTCGGTCAACAATTATTGTGCACACCTGCCTGTAAGTAACCAATAAACTCGAGATTTGAAAATTCCCAGGTTATAGGGAAATACACAAATTCCAGCAAGAATGTCCACTTATGGTGGAAGCGCCAGGGGAGCCCGCGAAATTAAAATGTTTCTTACGTTTTTCACAATTTGCCGGTCAACGTAAAACGCGTTGAACAGAATATGATTCGCAACCATAAAACGTATGTATTTATAGAATTGTAGTAATTAAAACCATCAATATAACTCGTTCATTTAATCCCATTGAATGACTACATCATGAAAGAGTAATTTAATGGGATTAAATCAATTTAGGGATTGTTTTGATGATCTTATCTAAAAAAACCGGCACAGTGCGAGTTAGCAGACTTGAGTATTTGGTATTAATTTCAGCTTGATACCACCACGCATTCCTGAGAAAAAGGGTCTTGACAGACAGACAGACGGACAACAAAGTGATCCTATAAGGGTTCCGTATGCCGATTGAGGTACAGAACCTTAAAAGGTAGCTGGGTCACACTGCATGCGTAAGGTTGAGAACAGCTTAGTCTGGCGAAACTTCAGAGAGACCTATCTGTCTAGCAGATGACTTCGATTGGCTGAACTGATAGATTGATAAGCAGTGATAATCACTCATCTGCGAGAGATTATTGGCATATCAGACAAACGATAATTTTGATTGCTTGTGTGCTTGTTGAATGATCGCAAGCACTACTGCTGAATAAGAGGTGTTGGGTTCAATTTCCAGGTCGGGCGAAGTACGTAAGAAGTAGTAAGAATCGGTAGCGCAGTATCGTGTCCTGGTTTATGTCAGTAGGCTTGCCCCCTTTTACATGAGGCTTAAAACATAACTGACGAAATGGGGGTCTGTTATAGCTACACCTGTGCTTTGGCCTAGTCCTTCGGGGATGACAATCATGATATTGTATTATGGTGCTTTGTTTTACTGCCAAACTAGAACCCCATAGGCGGCATAAAAAAACTCTGACACCAGGTTAGGCACTAACCACACGAAAAATGTTATGTTATGTATATGAAAAATGTTAGGTTTCGGAATTTCGCTAGTCAATTTTCAATGTTTTCAGAAAGAATTTTATTTAAATGTATTAATTTATTAGCTTTATTCGCACGAACACATCATAAACGCTTTATATTTTAATATGTAAACTGGTAACATTAATTCCGTAAGAATGGCAATACTTCTATCATTTGATTGTAAAATGTGTGGCGCGAAAGTGAAGCGGACCACGATCACGAGACTGACGTGGCGTGATGTCGTGAGCCAATCAGGGCGCTGGATTTTCCCTCCAGAACGGCGGGATTCTTGGTCAGGAGCTGGTGGCCCGAGCGGGCATTCTGTGGCTGAACGTTGAAAACGACTGATAATTATTAAGATAGTTGCCGATCCGTTATGGCTGTAATAGTGTGTACTGTGTAATGTAAGAAAATTGTTAATAAACCTATTTAAAGTCGTTGGACTTTTCCTTCAAGTGCTGCAACATTTTGAAAAACTATAGAAATCAAAATCAAAATATTTTTATTTCACATAGGCCTGATGGACACTTAAAAAACGTCGACAAACAGGTGCACGGTTCGGGTTGGTCGTTTCCTATAGAGAAGAACCGGCAAGAAACTCCATGGTTACTCTTTTCAAATCATTTGGTGTGACAATATTATCATCTAACAGCATTAGTACTTAAGTATGAGGGACAGCATAGTCCCGACAATAAGTTGTTGCTTACTACACAAAAATATAAAACAAGCTATATTATCAACGAAAGTTAAAAAGCATCTGGGAATCTACAAAGTCTACAATGTTCACAAACAATCGGTAAAAAGAATCTCTATAAATATTGTAAAGTACTAAATTAAATAAGTGACACAAATATTGTCAACAGTGCTGTAACTATTCTGAGCAAAAGATGTATAGAAAGACTACCAAACCCAAAAAAACACGACATAACCGCACCCATTCGTTTGTTCTATAAATACACGAATTTTAACTTACGCCAATGATAACACATTATCATTTAATTACAAATAACACGGTTTAGTATTAAAATTGATACATATTAAGTCTTTCCGTCGATTAAAAGATACAGTAGTGACAATCATTGAAATCCTTTAGTTGCTTTTAATGATAAACTAAAGTAGCTCATTCATTTTAGATACAGCATTTGTCGCTTTGGTCTTTGCTAAATATTAGCAGGCCAAGGTTAAGCTACGCGCTATCCGTGAATGGGTGACCATCAATACATATCGATTTGTCATCGTGCCTCGGAAAGAACGGTAAGCCGTTGATCCCGACTGTCATTTATTGATCTTCGACAATCCTTACAGCTGGTCAGAATCCCAAAAGTCTGACAACTAGTCTTATAAAGGGTAATCGTATGGAGGTAAGATAGGCAGTCGCTTCATGTGACATGACGCATCCGGTTAGACTGGAAGCTGACCTCAACTTAGTTGGGACAAGGCTGGGCAAATGGTGATGATGCTTCGGTATAGCCATTTATTTATTTATGTACACACAAAATACTTAATAGGACATTACATTAAGATAAAAGAGCACAAAGGTACTGCTTATATCATAAGAAATTTCTTCCAGCAGACCTACGAGAGGAAAGTTGGATTAGAAATGTAGACACAGTGTGTAGAAAAAACAGAACAGGAAAATTTCAATTAAAACTTAAAACAAAAATATACTTTTATAATATAAATATACACACAAATATATACACATAATATACAAAATAAATATATACCTATAATATGAATAATATCCAGAATATTACAGTATAGAGGTGAGATAGTGTTCTTTGACTTGCTTTTTGAAGACAAAGATAGTTTTAGAATCTCTAATGTTAGGCGGAAGAGAGTTCGACAAACGTACTGCGTGGACAGAGAAGGAATTAGAATAGAATTCGGTTTTATGGGATGGGAAATTAAGATGATGCCTGAGGTGGGATCTACACAGAGCATCAGAAGGGCGGGTAAACGAAGCCATCACACATTCACAAAACTAAAACTTTCCTCACGACATTTTCCTCAACATTCTCAGTACTAGTTAAAAATCCAAACGCTTGCTTTAATTTAGGCGGTCATATAAGTGAAGCTTATTATTAGTCTTCTTTAGTGCCTAACCTGGTATCAGAATTTTTAGGCCGCCCATGGGCCTTTGACTTGGCTTTACATGCCGTCAAGAAATATCTCTCAGGCATGCAGGTTTCCTCACGATGTTTCCCTTCACCGGAGCAAGTGATAAATAAACAATGTGCATGTATGCAATACACATGAATCCGAAAAATCAGAGGTGCGTGACTTTTTTTTTTTTTTCGGTTTGGTAATCATTAAATAACCCCCTCCCACTCTGGGCTGAGCAGGAGAGTGTCAGACTTTTACTGACTAAAACCCATCCATGTTCCTTCTTTTGCCCTTTGTGTTCTAGGGCCGCGGTATCTCTTTCGAACAGTCCCGCAACCCTGGCAGGCATCGGTCCTTTCGGACCCCTTCCTGTTTGCTGACTCTCTTTGAGGCGCGCGTGGAACACTCGCGCGCCGTCGACACGGCCTGTCGTCATAAGACGGACAGACGGCCAGCTAGCCCATAGCTCACCGTCCACAGGCCCGCGCCTACGGTGGCCGGGGGCCACCATGTGGCCCCCGACGCCCGGTGCGTTTCCCGCGGCGGTGGCTGGGATGTGAGGTTCTCTCCCTCTAACGTTCCGCCACCTCCTTCGCTAGCATGACTGCTTCGCAGAAGGATGTGACGGCGTCCCATTCCGTCTCGCTCCGGACCATGGATTGAACCAAGGCCGGACGCGAGAGGTCGCCACCGAGAGGTGCGTGTCTTGGGTTCGAACGCGAGACCTATGACTTGGCAATCCGACGGTCACACCACTAGGCTATCACTGCTGTAGTGCGCTTAGTATTAATGAAAACCATACATACATAGAAATAAGTTGTGAAAATGTCCCTCTTGGACACGAATTGCCATGGCTGACCTGGAAGTTTTTAAGTAGACTCAGGGCCCAGGTGTGCCGAAGCAAGAAAAACCTGCATGTTCAGGTGGAAATTCATAGATGACTCTGTCCTGGATTGTGCTGTGACAAACAATTTGGACACTTGATATCATGTCTTAACCGTCCAGGGGGATTACTGTGACGTCTTAAAGCAGGAGTAATTCCAGTGTGGGAAAGAGATGGCGCTAAACTACTTGTATAGCTCTGTCTCTTTCCCACACTGGAATTACTTCTGCTTTAAGACGTCATAGTATCCCCCTGTTGTTAGGACTTGCAGGAGCTGACGAACGCTAGTGAAACTGGCAAATTGGTGACCAAATTTTGAGCTGATTCTATGTGGATGGACGTCGACATGCACAAAGAATATTGTTGAAGAATGTTGAAGAATGTTATTGTATTGTTTCTTACTCAAGTAGGGGAGAGATGAAAAATGTGTGAAATCTGAAAATCAATGCCATGGAAAAATATTCTTCTTCAATAATAATATAACATCAATCCCCGATGGGTTTGGCAGAGGTGTACATTTTGCCAGTTATGTTTAGGTCACATGCAATCAATTCAATTTAATTTATTTAATTCAGACACACCGATCTTGGGTCTTCTCGGCGCGTATTACACAAAGCCTAAAGACTAAGGTCTTCAATCAGTGCGTCCTGCCTGTTGTGACTTACGGAGCCGAAACGTGGACACTCACGGTGCGGGCGGTCCATAAATTTAAGTTCGCTCAGCAAGCTATGGAACGGGCTATGCTTGGATTTTCTCTGAGGGATCGCATTCGGAACGAGGTAATCCGACAGAGGACCAGAGTTGTCGACATAGCTTACAGAATAAGTAAGCTGAAGTGGCAATGGGCCGGTCATATTAGTCGTAGAACCGATGACCGTTGGGGTAGACGTGTTCTTTGGAGACCGCGAATCGGTAAACGTAAGGTAGGACGCCCTCAGGCTCGGTGGAGCGACGATCTTTGCAGGCTGCCAACTGGTAGCAACTGGATTAGAGCTGCTGAGAATCGAGTTGAGTGGCGTGCGATTGGGGATTTATGTCCAGCTGTGGACTGCAGTAGGCTGATGATGTGAGACACACCGATCCATAATTTTGTTAGTATAACAATAAAGAAAAATACACAACACGCAATACTCGTACTATTCCTTCTAAATTTAACATCAAAATAATTAATAAAACTTATATCAATACTATACTTTTCCATGTCAAATAAAATGTAAAAATGCAATAGGGGGCACGCCTATTCCCATCAGCGGGGCACAAATCCAGAGTCCGTGGCTGCTACTGAGAAATTTCTGATGGAAAAACCCATTACAGTTCGACCGACCTGGGAATCAAACCCAGGACCTCATGCTCAGCAGACGCGCTTGCGACCACTCGACCAACAAGGTCTTCTCTAATGCTATTTGGTTATTAAATTCACGTGTTGTCCTTATTAGTGTGACATGCACTTTTACATATTTTTTGCATTGTTTTATCAAAACGCATATTTTATAAGGTTAAATCAACCGGCTTGTAAATACAAGTTGTTTTTATTTACCAAATTGACCACAGATTTGATTATTTAATGGTTATTCAGTCACTAGCTGTTGCCCGCGGCTTCCCAAATTGTCCCACGGGCACGTCGTAAATATAGCATAAGGAATTCGGGGATAATGTAGCTTCCTATCAATGGAAGAATTTTCAAAATCGGTTCAGTAGATCCAGAGATTATCCCTACAACTTCACAACCTCTTTATAATATTAGTATAGATGGTAAAGACGTGCATTGATTAGAGTTGCCATGAATTTGGTTTTTCTTTTGCAGGACACAATAACTATTGCTGATCTGCACTATACCTTCAAAAGAGCTTTCCTAATCTCAATCCCTGACGGTTCCTATTTATGGGACGTTATATGAGTGGTCGAATACAATAGCTAACTACAGCTAATAACAATGGGCTCTGCTAGTCAACCTCGCAGTCTAACGGTTCCGTCTCATCACACGTTTAATACTTCCGAATAAACCTTACAAAAAATCTTTTCTATGTTTCTGTTTCGAAGAATATGTTGCTGTTATGGTTCTATAGATGCAACCGTTGATATTGTACGTCGGGTCGTTGAGCTCCTTCAGATCTGAGTCGAGCTGCACTTTTACTGACACCATGCTTGCACTGACTGGAGAGGTCCACTTAAATCTGTGGGTGTCTATCTTCAAAAGCCCATATCAGACCTCACATGCTCTGACTAAGACAATACCTGGACTTTAAAAGAAAGTTTGATCTCTGTGTTTATTTCGGCTGTTTCTTCTTAAATTAGTTAGGTAAGAAACACCGACCTCATATTATTTTTATTTTTTTAAACCGGTCAATTGCGTGTCGCACTCACAAGCACACGAGGTTCCGTAGCACCAAATAATCATCATTCTCCTGCCCTTATCTCAACAATAATATAATAAAAATATTTTGAAGGCTCATTTATTATGTTGTATTGTTTTACATGCAACAGCAAAACTAAATTTGTTTTTCATAGTAGGTATGTTATTGAAAAAGAAATTTACTTGAAGATAATTTGATGCAAAAGTCCCATATCTCAAAAAGTAAACATCCTGGCTCCGTTTTTTGCCATTCGGTTACGAAACACTAAAAAGACCTGTAAAAGTGTTACAAAAATAAATGTCAGCACGTCATTTATTCTATTTTTGGTGTGGTAAGTACCTAACTTGGTGTCAGAGTTTCTATGCCTTAGACTTGGTTTGTCATGTCGTCGAAAAATATCTCTCAGGTATTTTTTGGCTGGCAGGCTGGTTTTAGCGGCAATCGGCGGCGGCGACGCCGAATGCGGAATGGGACGCCGTCACCTCCTTCTGCTAGCGAAGGCGGGACGTGAGAGGGAGAGAGCCTCACGTCTCAGCCGCCGCGGGAGACGCCCTGGGCGTCGGGGGCCACGTGGTGGCTCCCGGCCACCGTAGGCGCGGGCCTGTGGACGGCGAGTATTGGGCTAACTCACCGTCCGTCTTATGACGACAGGCCGTGTCGACGGCGCGTTCGTGTTCCACGCGCGCCTCAAAGAGATGTCAGCAAACAGGAAGGGGTCCGAAAGGACCGAGGCCTGCCAGGGTTGCGGGACTGTTAGAAAGAGATACTGCGGCCCTGGAACACAAAGGGCACAAGAAGGAACATGGATGGGTTTTAGTCAGTAAAAGTCTGACACTCCCTCCTGCTCAGCCCAGAGCGGGAGGAGTTATTTGATGATTTTCAATCGGAAAAAAAGGCCTATGACTGGGCAGTCCGACAGACACACCACATAGGCTATCACTGCCTAACTATTTAACCATGAGACAGACAGTCAACTTTGACGTAGTAAGAGGACCTTAACACTAAGCCTAAGCCATTGGGACCCTTTTGGTACAGAACCCTAAAAATACAGGTAGCATAGATAACTATTCTATCTACTCGTGGGTAAACGATACTTTTTTGTGCAATTTTCTACTGTCTGACGTGTATCACGGAGGTGGCAGACAAAATTACTTTTAAAACGATTTTTCGCTATTCTTTCTATTTTCTGACTCATTGTTCTACTATGGATTGAATATTCATTTGTTAACCTGGTTCATTGTAATCGATTTTAACGTTTTATAGCATTTAGTGTCGTTCTTAAACTCTTGCAGCTAGTATCTTGATTCATTCTTGTTTTAGAGCAGCATGATAATGTTGTGAATAGGGTCTATTTTTGTGAAATAGTAGTAGATATCGTATTAAGTTTAGACTTACTATCTTAGTATACAAGTATCAAATAGTCCCAAAATACTTAGCGGAATTAATTAGGAGTATCATGATTTTCATTTTTGTCTTACAGACAACTTACAAATTCTGTGTCTAATGTTTTCATGGTGAATTTGGTTATTTCAATCGCTCGGTATTAGATACCTAATGTTTTTTTTTTTTCTAAAACTAGAAAAAGCCTGCAACACTTCCAAAACTCACTCATTTTAATTTCTTATCAGCATTTTTTTTTATTTCCTTTTAGAAACGCTCTGTAAATTTAAAACCTAGTTTAGTTAGTATACTAGTTGTAGCTGATTCAAGTTCAATGTTTGTTTAGTGTTGAAGATTATCCACCTTTCTTATTCATTTTTAACTGAAAAATATTTTTTCATTACCCTTTGGATAAATATCAGTTATTATTGCATTACACTTAACTGAAGTAAAGTATAAATTGGCAAGTTTATTTGAAAAGCAGTTGCTTGAAAAATACCGTCCAAGAATGTCAAGTAATAAAAGGTGACCCTGTTTTAAAAACTCGTGTAGGGACCACATCCACCGTATTGAGCGCTGTTACCTCGGACGTCTTGCAAGATTCTGTTAAGGAAAATAATAAAATATACTTATAATACACTCTTTTACTAAATAAAAGACTTATTTTAGTTCAGTTAATTAACAAAAAATAAAATTAATTGGAATTTATTTTTAGAAAAGTAATAAGTGATTGAATTAAACTGAACTGGTGAATTTTGTGCAAAATGGAAGATTTTGATTCTGATAAAAGTGTGGAATGCAAAAATATGTGGCAGAAAAGGAAATATTTCTTTAGACAGGTACTTATAATTCATTTGTTTATATTTATTTAAGTGATATAAGTTTTTAAACTGCCATGGTCACTAACTAATGTGAGTGACGACGACAGTTCAAAAATTTATATCATAACATTCTTACATGGTATTTCTTACATGGTAAATATCATAATAATATTATTAACCATGTTTACTGCTGTTTGCAACAGCTTCGAAATATCAGGAACTCAAAACTTACAGTAAACATGGTACATATGCCGTGTTTATTTAAGTGATTGTTGTCCATAGCATATGGCATATATTCCCGTATTAATAATTCGTTTTTTTGCAATTTGATGATGATGGTTGGTGATGATTTTAATCTGTAAATACATACGTGTTACGGTCACGAATCATATTTTGTTCAAAATACAGCCTGACACTAATCGGTAAATTGCAAAAAACGTAAGAAAAGGACATGGCTAAAAGTTCATAGACAAAAACCCAGAATTGCCAGCAACAAAATGTATAAAAATGGGTTCACTATAGTAAACCCATTACGTTTTCAAAAAATCAGCCTCCTAAACCATGGAGTATAGAAGTTATTAAGTTATTATACTGTATGAGAGTCATACTTCGTTGATTTTTCTTGATTTTTTTTTATCACTGTCACTTTATTATATAACTAGCGACCCGCCCCGGCTTCGACCGGGTGCAATGATATACATATAAACATTCCTATTGAATCGCTATATTTAAAAAAAAAAACGCATCGAAATCCGTTGCGTAGTTTTAAAGATCTAAGCATACATAGGAACAGACAGACGGCGGGAATTGACTTTGTTTTATACTATGTAGTGATTATAATAAATAAGTATGTAAAAATACGGTAAAAAAATATTCATAATCTCTGTTTACATGTCGGGGTGTCAGGATTCACTCCGCCAGGCTTCTACATCATGTGGGCAGACGATGGGTTTCGTGCTATGAAAAGACACAGCGATACACTGTTTCTAGCAAAACTAACGAATTACTTGAGATTACAACTTAGCACAATAAGACACAGAATCGAGTACAGTTCCAAGAGGTCTTAACTCGGCCGCGATCTGACACTGACTGACTGTCGACCTGGCTCAGAGTTTACCATCTGGGCTCTGTAAAATTACGCTGTGGTGTGGGTAGGCTTGCAAGTAGGTCGTGTGATGTCACCACCGCGTACTTGCGATTCATTTTAAGCCCGTACCAATGACCGTCTTCGACGTATATGTTACTATTTTGTGGGTGTATGTGACTGAACTAAACGGCTGGGCCCTTAATAATGTTTTAATAATGTTTTTTTGTGAGCGTTTGAGTGAATCCTTGGATGGTTTAGATGCACAATTGGTCGCGGTAGGTGGCGCTGTTAAATCTGCCAGACCAAGACAACGTCAAGTTATTATTGTTATATTTTAATGTGTTGTAGTTATTATTCATTATTCTTTTGATTTAAATTTTGGTAGAGATTTGATTTGTAAAAAAAAACAAGGTTATGTGTTAATATTTTTATTTAATAGTGTTCAATATCCAAACATACAGAATCTAAAAATCCTGCAGGCTGGAGCAAATCCCCTTCTTAGCTGGGCCAAGCAAGTCAACATACAATGCTAATGATATGGGCATAACTGCCCAACGTTCAGCGACCATGTATGCAGCTACAACAATACTCCTTGATACATTGGCCATTGTATAATATATGGCAGTAATCAGTTTTAGCCATTACATGTCTAGACTTAATTCGGCACCGTATTAGTATCTTTTACTCTTCCTCGTCGATAATTCATCTTACCAATTCCGGGTGTCTATACACTTCACTGGAGTAGGTATATGCCGGTTGCTCTTAGACGCTCCAAGCAATAAGATTCAGCCAGTTTAACATGATACGTCCCTATCGTAGAAATCAGCAATTGGTCTGAGTCATCCATGGGAAATCTGCTAAATTGCGTAAACGCCTCCATTTGCATTCTTAAAAATGAAATATTTCTTTGCGCGTTTAAACGGTGCTCGTCAACACCAGCCAGTAAGTTGGGTCCATTCATATGTCTGTCGATCTTTCGATATAGTTATCGTTAAGGCGGCTGTCACTGTAGCTCTCATGGGTTGCGTTTATAAGCGCTGCAGCTATACGGAAATCCATCATTGCGTTTGATAACTTATTATTAAAATATATCTCTAAATATTTTACTATAACATTTAGAAAGAACTGCAATAGGCGGAGTATAAGATGATGGATTTAGGCCATGGATTTTAAACAAACACATAACCCTCCTTTTGGGCTTCACCGCAGTCGGGTAATAAAAATATAGAACGTCCTATTTTTTTATTTATGTACCAAGGAGGTTGTCGTCCGCTTAACCGGACTATCCTGAGTTTTGAGATTGATCGCGATGTTTGATGTATACATATTTTATTACTTAATTATTATTGTTATTTTTTTTTGTAGGAAATAAAAGAATCCGTAATAACAACATTTTTATATTTACGGACCCCAAAGAATTCATAAATCTCTGGCGATTCTGGGTTTTTTTGTGGCCATATCCTTTGAATTTTGTGGGCTACTCTCGCGTTTCCACCATAACGACAATCAATGTCAAATACTTGTCATAACTATGGAGCTATGGTATAGCCCTAGGTATAATGACAGACTGAGACAGAGATAAGAATGCGGCGGTATTTTAAAATACGAGTACCTACGTCCTTTAGGGTCACACCAAGGGGTGACCACTGACTTGGCCTACCCCAACCGAGATTGTCGTAAAAGCGACTAAGTGGCTTTAGATGGGATATAAAAATCGCCTGAACTAGTGGCGATAGATAGGTACTTAAATACCATCACACCCTAGGTTGTTAGCCCCGGTACTACCTTACTAACTGACCAATATTAAATCCAGTGAAATGTGGTTGTACTATAATTGGCTACACCTCTGCTCAACCCTGCGGGAATTACAGGCGTGATGATACTTTATGTTTTATTACCAGTAATTTATGTTCTGTGCATTCCAGATGCTGATCAGCAGTGGAGGATGGACGTGCTACTTCATCATGGGCATGTCGTTCGGCGCCTCCACAGTCTTCATTCCACAGATCAGGAAGGAGGCTAACTCATTTGATGCTGTCAGTGAATCTACTGCTTCTTGGATACGTAAGTGATAATTCTTTTAACCTTTACAATTTCCTTTTAAGGTGCCGTAGCCGAAGGGTTACCAGCGGGACCCTATTAATAAGCCTCCGCTGTCCGTCCGTTCGTCCGTCCGTCCGTCAGCGGGCTGTATCCCATGATCCCTAACAGACAGACAGTTTAAATTTTCAGAGAATGTGTATTTCTGTTGCCGCTATAACAACAAATAATAAAAATCAATTAAAAATTAAAGAGGGCTCCCCTACAACGATGGTACGGGACCCTTCATGCGTGAGTCCGATTTGCACTTGACCGGTTTTAGCGTTCGTAAACATATGACATTTTTCCACAAGTGCCCTGTATTGGGCTCGCGTAGTGGACGGCCCATTGCCTCACCCTTAATCATTGCACACATAAGGAAAATCGAAGCAAAATGGCTGTCGTCTGAAGAACAGGTAAAGCCGGATTTCATCAATTTTAAAGTTACTGCCTTGACTTACGAGCATAAATTATGCCCGTTATGGTATTTAGTTAGCTTAAAATTCAACTAGACTGATCTATTGAACCAAGGGCTGGTTACCTTGGCTAGAGACTAAAGTATTGCCATACAACGTGGCAACGCCTGCAGTCTCTTATGTACATTTCCGGTTGACAGCGTTGAAGAGGAATTTTTGACGCTATATTTTAGTTTGCGGTTAGTTTTTATTTATTTATAACTAGCTGCCCGCGGCTTTGCTCGCGTTTTGCTTGTAAGCTATCCCACAGGCACGTTATAAATATAGCCTATGACACTCGGGGATAATGTAGCTTCCTATTAGTGAAAGAATTTTCAAAATCGGTTCCGTAGATCCAGAGATTACCCCCTACAACCTCACAAACTTTACCTCTTAGTAATTTTAGTACGTGGTTAAGAGTATCACCTTGTATTAATTAGTTGATTTTATTACTACAGTAGTCGATGAAATTAAATGGCGTCCTTTTTTTACTATAACTCCTTATCATTTCATTGAAATTGCAGTGACATCATTATTAATTCTATCTTTGTCTTTCCAGCTGCTATCATGGTCTATGCAGGCCTACCCTGGGTGTTCATCCTGCCAGTCTCAATGAAATACATCGGAAGAAAGTACACCTTTGCATTCGTCTGCATTAGCAATCTCATAAGCTTCGTAGTCTTTTACTTAAGTACCAAGGTCGAACACATCATCATCAGCGAAATCATCAACGGCATTAACTCTGGATCACACTTCACAGTATCTGTCATGATCATCACTGAATATACCTCTCCTAAGCATAGAGGTTTTTTCTTGACTGTCAAATCTGCTACTCTCTTCTGGGGTATCTTTATGTCTAACGCCATTGGGACCTTTTTTCATTGGAGGAACATTGGAATTGCTGGAATTATTCTTA
This sequence comes from Eugnorisma glareosa, assembly GCA_947578425.1. Taxonomy (NCBI): domain Eukaryota; kingdom Metazoa; phylum Arthropoda; class Insecta; order Lepidoptera; family Noctuidae; genus Eugnorisma; species Eugnorisma glareosa. The sequence continues at coordinate 1,946,715 of OX387974.1, read as the reverse complement.
GTGTCTACAGTCTTTTGGTAGCTTTTATACTACCTGAGTCACCATTTTGGTTGGCAACTAAACACCAGTTTGGAAAATGCTCATCTTCACACAGATGGCTCATGGGGGAAGAAAAGCAGTCAGAAGCAGATTTGGAAAAGTTGATCACCTTTCAGAGGAATCTCAGTTTGGATTTCAAGCCCAAAGATTTTAAGTTAAAAGGATTCGTAACTAAATATTGCAATGTCATATCGTCTAAGCAGTTTTATAAACCGTTACTTTTAAGTTTATTAATACAATCTTTATATGTGTTTTCTGGTAAAGTTGTATTTAGTGTGTACGCTATAGATATCATTGGTAAAATAACAGCTGGAAACAAAATGTCAGCTTATACAGCTATGTTAATATTAGATGGTGTCACAGTATTCTGTATGTACATTGGATGTATATTTGTAAAAATATTGCCCAGGAGAAAATTATTAATTGTTTCCTCATTGATAGGAATTGGATTTCTTTTATCTATTTCTATGTACGCATTTTTGATTAAATTATCAGTTTTAGTAGAGAATAATTACATAGCTATATTTTTACTAGTAGGGTATTCAATAGGAGTATGTTGTGGACCTGTTATACTGACTCAAACTATTTCTGGAGAATTAGTATCCATAGAATCTAGAGGGCTTTCATCATGTTGTATAGACTTATGTCTTAAAATACTTTTAGGTACTTTAGTTAAGATTTCTCCGTACTTATTCAAGTCATGGGGTCCCCATGGTGCCTTCCTATTCTATGGGGTGTCAACTTCAGTATTTTTGTTTTTGATTTATAAGTTATTACCTGAAACAAAAGATAAGAGTTTGCAAGAAATTGCGGAGTGGATGAAAGGGTCTGAGAAAAGCTCGGCATTGCAAGAAGAAGTAACTTTTTTACCTGTCAAGTAGCGGCTAGACAACGGGCAAAGATGAATGATGAAGAATTTCTTGTTACTAGAAGTCAAAGGACTTTCCCGGGACCAAGACAGGACCAGTTAACCGAGAGTCGAATAAAGGATCTATAAATATAATTATATTAGAGTTATTTGTGTTTATTTAAGTTTATATGTATGTTTATATAGTTTCTCATAAAAATCTAATTAAAACAATCACTGTGAAAAACGTTTTGTATTCGCCATTTATTCCTATTTCGCAGTATTTCTCTCCATCATTACGTTTCACCTTTGCCCCAACGTAATGTCGAATAGGACCTTAGTCTATGTTTCCTTTTCAACTTGATCTTGAATAGAGACATCACTTATTAGATTGGAAACAAGAATAAGATAGTAAGCAAGTAACATGACACATACTTTCATTAGTATAAGCACAGAGTAACAGTAGCTACTTAGATAACATCAAGTGGATAATATTGGTAGGCCTTTGGTGTGGGACGCAACCTGTGTCGACACTCTTGCGCCATCTCACGTTGCAAGCACGGCGGGCTGTGCGGGCGCTGCTGCTGCGGCTGCTGAGATCATCAAGCGGCGCATATAATGTAACCTTATCGGTAACTACAGTTTTGAGCCGTTTGGGGTCGAAACGCTCCGGTCATGGGGCCCAAGTGCGCGTCTCCTTTTTAAGGAAATATCTCGCTGACTGGTCGACACTTCGCGTGCAGAAAAAGGGCTGGATCTTTCTTTGGTCAAAGAATTAGCATTGCCATACAACGTGGCAATGCTGCCAGTCTTCAGGGCACGTTTTAGGACGACACCGATGGGGAGGAGTACTTTGACGCCAAGTGTCCTATTGTTGTCGTTGTATATATGTAGGTACCTACTGACTTTTTAGCATTATTTTATTTCTATTTGTAGTCTGTATTATAACGTACATAGTAGATATACTTGCTGAATAATAAATTGAATAAATTCTTATAGGTTATTATAATACTCAATACTCTGTTCAGTATCAGTTGACACTTGGACAACTGTCTTTGCTTTAATCGGATTTAAATTGTTCTACTTAGTAATATGGGTTAAGTTGATTAACTTAAGCTAAATATCGGACATTGAAACTAAGTAGGGCTGGCTAGGGGTTATATTGTACTTGGGTCAGTGTCTCTTCGAAATTATACTGTGTGTCACACAGGGTTTAAGTCCTTTTTTCAATGATGTATTGCTCCTCGTCCGTAATCTATAGGTTTTTGAACCTTTTGTGAAATCCGTAAAAATATCCTTAATTACTTGTTTTGAATTAAATTGTCAACTTAGACGATAAAGACTAATAAAAATAGTCACTTTTATCGAATTTCCGAAATAAATCACATTTTATCCACTAATTTAAAAGATTAGATAAAACCTATATTAACGTTAAAGTGATTCTTCAATCGAACTGCAGTTGGAAAGTGATTTTGTGCGAAATGGAAGATTACGAGTTGGAGAAACGCGTGGAAAAGAAAAACAAATGGGAGAAGAGGAAATATTTCTTGAGACAGGTACAATATTTTTATATGAAGATTATTATGCCAAGTGTATTTTAGACGTGTCATTGAGTGGGGACCGCGAATCGGCAAACGTAAGGTGGGCCTCCCTCGGAGGAGTGTCGATCTTCGCAGGGTGGCTTGTAGCAACTGGATGAGAATAGCTGATAATCGAGTTGAGTGGTGTGCGATTGAGGATGCCTATGTCCAGCTGTGGACTGCAGTGCTGTTGGCTGATGATGATGATGATTTTAGATCTGGGATTATATTATTTTGCTTTCTATTCTATTTAACAGGACTGTTATAGGCTGAGTTAATTGATTGATTAAATCAAAATCCCATTTGGTCAATAAAAAGTAAATCTGATAAGGCATTAGCTTCGTCGTTTTAAAATATTTGTTGGAGTTATTTTGCCACTTAGCTGTGAGAAGGCCTTACTAGGTATGTCCTTCGTCTTGACCAAAATAATCAGGGAATCAAGAAGAATTGGATATACAGGATGCGAACGGATCCTTCGCGAAGCCGTCAACCAAGCATTCTGTACATCAAACTAAGTAACTTTACGCAAAAAATTTTGCTAGGAAACGACTTTTTTTGGGGAGAAAAGTCATGTTTTACGGTGGTACTCTCAATGTAATGCACTCATAACATTGTGCTGATGGGTGGATTAAATAGTACGGGGGTCGTGGAGGTGTTTTAAGTAAAGTTCTTGCATTAAAACATGTAATATACAAAAACTTGTGAAAAAGTTGGAACTTTGACTCCCAAATATCTCCGTAACTAGAAGGGTGGAAGGTATAGTCTAGAACAAAAAAATATCGCAATCACGGAGAGAACAAAGTGTCTTTCGGCTTCGTTAAGGATCTTGTTACACCCTTTATATTTAAGGTTTGGTAATATCGAATCTTTAAAAGTTAAAAGCCAACAAACTAAAGTTTTAATCAATAAAAGTTGCTAAAATAAAAAATACAAACCAGACAAATGCCGGTAATGCAAATCATCTTTAGCAGACCAGCCTTTTCCCAACTACATTAGTTAGCGTCGGCTTCCGAATGCACGTGAAAACCAGTATTTCTTATGGAGGGACTGCCTATCTGACCTCCATAACCCAGTCAGTACCGGCTATTACGATACCCCTCGGTAAGATTGGATTGATTGGCATTTTTTTTTGCGATGGCAACAATCACGCTGCCGAAGACGCACAAGACGGCGCCACCGCAACACTATCTAATCTTTGTATCTTTCGCGTATTAAAATAATACGATAATTAACATAAACAGCAAAAATATATAAACACAATCACATATTATCACTATAACCTTTATATCAACATATCCTTTAACCTGGATTTAAATAATAAGCACAACCGATAATTGATAGAACCGGGTCTAATATACTAAATCTATTTTAGAATCTATAACTACGTCCAAACTAAAAAGAGTACTGCTATCAGCATCATACTCTTAACCGAACTGCCTTTAAAGAGCGAACAGAGAACTTTTCAGTACCACCTGAAGAGGCTCCTGCCAGGCGCTGGTCTGTCCTATGGCAAAAGTCACCGCCTGGCAAGACCCCGCTTCAGATTCTGCTTGATCAAAGCTTCTGAGAATTAATCAGCTTGCATCCAAGCTGGATCTATGCCATTCACAAACTACGTCAGAACACCCTGTCCTCAGCCAGTCTGCTACCTTTTACTCGAGGTTACAGACTAATGACCCTAGTAACCTGGAGTTTGCCCAAACAGTTAACGAATTCTTTATCGTTTAGCAGACGGTCATGTCGGACAATAATTTCAACAATATTTTTCATTCTTATCTACTCATATCTTTTACAACCATATCAGGATTAACGGTTGCAATAGTCCTGTCAGTAATGATTTACGGTTGCACTACAGTATTAATTTTGACAGATTTTTGCGATTTTTAAAGAAGTCGTTCCGGTACTGAACTTTACCCCAAAGCTGACAGATGCTCTAGTAAAGGTCGCTGATATCTACTGGAAGTGAGAGCACAGGACAGGTTGATGTGGCAACCTTTAGGAGACGCATATGTCCAGCAGTGGACTACTTGCGACTGAAATTATGAATGGATGAGGTTGAGTTGATGTTAGTGAAAATATATTGTATTTTATTCATACTCATTTATTACTTTATTCTTATGACAGATGATGATCAGCAGTGGAGGATGGACGTGCTACTTCATCATGGGCATGTCGTTCGGCGCCTCCACAGTCTTCATTCCACAGATCAGGAAGGAGGCTAACTCATTTGATGCTGTCAGTGAATCAACTGCTTCCTGGATACGTAAGTAATTTATTAAAAACAATGATTCTTCAAAAATAACATGCTCCTCTTTGATAAAAAGGCCAATATTGATTTACAATATTAAAAATAACGTGGATGAAGCAACCGTTTCACTACCTAAAAAATTAACCTCCTTTTGAGCCCCGCTGTAGTTGGGTTAGTTTAAAATGTATGTTTTGCAAGCCTTACTAGCAATACAACATTACATATTTTCACACCAGTAAAATAGCATCAGGCGTTGGTTTGAAAGGAATAAACTAAACCAGTTTTAAGCTGTGAGTTTTTACTCGCACTATTAATTTTTTTTTTTGTATATTCCAGCTGCCATCATGGTCTACTCGGGCCTGCCCTGGACCTTCATTCTGCCAATATTCATGAAATATATCGGAAGAAAATACACATTTATGTTTGTCACCATCAGCAATCTGATTAGCTTTATGGTTTTCTACTTCAGCGTCACAGTCAACCAAATCATCATCAGCCAAATCATAAATGGTATCAACACTGGTTCCCACTTCACTGTATCAGTCATGATCATCACAGAATATACCTCTCCTAAACATAGAGGATTTTTCTTGACCATCAAATCTGCTACTCTCTTTTGGGGTATCTTCATGTCAAATGCCATCGGAACCTTCTTCCACTGGAGAAACATTGGCATCGCTGGTATTATTTGCAGTGCCTACGGATTATTGATAGCAATCGTTCTCCCAGAATCACCATTTTGGTTAGCGACAAAGCAACGCTACGAAAAATGCTCGTTTACTCATAGATGGATGATGGGAACAGGCAAACAAGCTGAAGGAGATCTAGAAAAGTTAATAGACTATCAGAAAAATCTCGTTGCGGAGGAGAAATCAAAGAATTTTGAGCTAAAAGGATATGTTGCCGACTATTTAAGAGTAATTTCATCAAGACAGTTCTACAAGCCTTTAATTTTATGTTTGTTAGTGCACTCTTTGTATATATTTTCAGGAAAGGTAGTATTTAGCGTTTATGCTATAGATATAATTAGTAAAATAACTGCTGGGCATCACATATCGCCTTATACAGCTATGTTAGTATTAGATGGAGTTACAGTATTCTGCATGTACATAGGGTGTTTAGTTGCGAAAGTATTGCCAAGGAAAAAACTATTAATATGTTCTTCTTTAGTAGGAATTGGCTTCCTTTTATCGATTTCTTTGTATGCATATTTAATTAAGTTGTCGCTAGTAGTTGAGAATAATTACTTTGCAATATTTTTGTTAATTGGTTATTCAATGGGACTTTGTTTTGGTCCTGTGATATTGACACAAACTATTTCTGGAGAATTAGTTTCAATTGAAGCCAGAGGACTTTCATCATGCTGTATGGATCTATCGTCAAAGATTCTATTAGGTACTTTAGTGAAAATGTCGCCATTTTTATTTAAATCTTGGGGAACTCATGGTGCCTTCTTATTCTTTGGTTTATCAACATCGTTCTTCTTATTCTTGATCTACGCATTCTTGCCTGAAACTAAGGATATGACATTGCAAGAAATTGCTGAATGGATGAAAGGGACTAAGAAGACTCCTGTTTTGCAAGAAGAGGCTAACTTCTTACCCGAAAAGAGTTAAAACAACTTGAGGACACCATTTATGAAGCTAGTCATTAACTTCATCTTATTTAAGTCATAACCTTAAGATAGAATATTTATGTCCACTTTTGGTATACTGATCTAAATTAAAAAATAGAATTAAAAAAATGAGTTTTTATTTGTCCATACCGTTTTATTTTTTGGGATATTCAAATTTTGCGAATGAATACTGCACATTATAATTGTATGCATTTTGGCTAGAATCACAAACTAGTTTATATTTTTTGGAAGCCATTAAATAAAACTATCGATAATGCAGCATAGCGGGCAACCTAAAAAACGAGATTACGACAGACAGGCAGTTAAGAAAAGAGTTTGATGCACCAGGCAATCATAATTATTTGCACTTAAAATGAGTGTATTTCATACACAATAGATTACTTAGTAATATAGTAAAGGTGGCCTTTTCAAATGACAAGGAGTATACTGGGTTGTAGGTGTTTACAGATTCTTTCGCCAGCACATATTATATTTCACCACCACCACTACGACCTTCATTATCATCCACAGTCCGGCTTAACCCACTGCTGGGTATAACATAACGGGGTCATACACCACGCCTGTAGTCCCCGAAGGGTTAGGCAGAGGTGTACCTAATAGTACACCCACATTTCGCTAGATATGTTTTAAGTCCCATATAATAGGGAGCGCGCATATTGCCATCAACCGGGCTGAAAACCAGACTCCGTGGCTGCTACTGAGAAATTCTTGATGGAAAACCCCAATAACACATTGCCTGACCTTTGCGCGCCTGCGACCTGGTCGCGCTTGCGACCATTGACCACTTTTGGGATTGCTATTTGTTTTAAGGTGACGTAAGTTTAAGATGTTGATAATTCCTCTTTTATAATGAAAAATCTAGCAATAAGAATCCTGAAATTCTCCGCTTAAAAGAACACAATCATAAAAATATTGATCGTTATTTCGATTTCATATTTTATAACGATACTTTTATTCACTCATGAAACGTCACGTAAGAAAAAAACACTAGGTAAAATAAAGATTTCTAAATATTTTATTGTCAAAAATATTTATACTATACTATACATTAAAATTTATAATTAAAATAACCTAAAGGAACTAACTTATTAATGAAATTAAAAAATGGCGTCAAAAAACTCCTCCTCAACGCAGTCAACTGGTAATGTTCCCAAGAGACTGGCGGCGTTGCCACGTTGTATGGCAATGCTAAGCCTTTGGCCAAGGTAAAAATCAGCCCTTGGGTCACGGGAAGTGTCAACTAAGCGTTTGGAAATGTCCTTGAAAAGGCTGTGAGCACTTGGACCCCACGGACCTAGAGTTTCAACCCCAAACGGCTCGAAAATATAGTTACCAATAAGGTTACTATATTTACGCCGCTTGAGGTTCTCTGCAGCCGCAGCGGCAGCGCCAGCACAGCCGATGAGCTAGGAAGATGGGACGGCGCAAGAGTATCGACGCAAGTTGCGTCCCACACTAAAGGCCTACCCATCTTCCAAAGAAATTTCTAAATTCAATTAGATATGTAAAAAACCGGCCAAGTGCAAGTCATACTCACAAGCACACAGGGTTCCGTAGCACCAAACAATATAATAAAAATATTTTGAAGGCATTCGTTCATATGTTATACTGTTTTAGATTCATCAACAAATGTAAAACAGTATAACATATGAACGAATGCCTTCAGAATTTTTCTCCTCTTACTTTAGAAATTAGAGGGGGGGGGGGGCACACATTTTACCACTTTGGAAGTGTTTATCTTTCAAACGATTGACTTTGAGAGAAAATGGTTTTAGGAACCTCAATGTCATTTTTAAAGAACTATCTATAGACATCCCAAAAATATTTTTTAGTTTCAGTTCCATGTATGGCCCCATGTGTATCCCCCTTAATCTTATATTTTTTTAAATTTTGGTATAAAAACCTTATAGCGGTTCACAGAATACATCTACCTACTAAGTGTCAACTGTGTAGTCCTAATAGTTTCGGAGTAAAGTAGCTGTGACATACACGGACAGACAGACAGACTTGGCGAATCGATAAGGGTTCCGTTTTTTGCCATTCGGCTACGGAACCGTAAAAAGTGAACTTCGCAAAATTTATTTATATTATTTTTTTTGTCCTTTGATGCCGTCGAAAGACTATATTCTATGAAATTCAATAAAAACAGAAACTGGTAAAACAAGTTCAGTTCAAAATTAAATCTGTATTAGTATTCATACAAAACATGAGATTAAAATAATATGGCGAGGATTCCGTAGGCGACGTTGAGTAGAAAACATTTGGTTAAAATTGTTGACTTAACAAAAAAAATATACAGCATGTATCTTGAAGAAAGGTGTAAAACTCCTCGACCCAATTTTTTATCAAATTATTTTTCAATACACTTTCTCGAAAACTGGTTCTTATCGCACTACGATTAGGTTTAATATGCAATGTATTTAACACGCGTGGATTTTTAATATTTTTCTGCACACGTGCGTAAATAAAAATTTCCACAGATAACTATAAATATTCGTAAGTCCAAATTAGTTCAATGACTATAGTCGGCGGTGGTTGTTTTTTTTTTAATCTCGGCAAAGAGTCGTCTTTAGGGCGTAAATAGAATACCTTAGATAAACATGATTATTTAAAACAAATATTTACGTGTATTAATAAATTAACATTTATTTGTGTTATAAATTCAAAAATATTTGAATTTTCTATAATATATTTTCATATTAGGCTGTTTAGTGGCATCATACCTTTGCTTCTTCTTCAACCTGGCGAAAGCAAAGCGCGGAAAAAGGCAAATTAAGACATAGTTTCCTAGTAATTCCTGACAAAAATACTTTCCGTTCTAATATTTTATTTCTTCGAAAAACGCCGTTTGGTACGCGTGGGGATTTTTTTACTGCAGTTCTCGGCTCCTTAACACCCTCGCCCGCGCTCGGGTGTTAATTCCACCTCGAATGCAATACGAAGTTTCCCTACTTATATCAAAATGTACTATTTCGCGATTATAATGTTAGCTCCATGGAGAAAATGGTTTAGTTCGACGGTGTGTAGGTACTACATCCTTAATAATTATGACCACAGCTTTCTGTAACACGTGATAATAGGTGTAAAGAAACCCTTACGAAGCTGAAATGCACTTGTTATCCCTGTCATTGCGATATTTTTTTGTTTTGGACCGTACCTGAGAACTAGTAACGGATATTACAGATATCACTGCTCCTGAACGAATTTGCATAGCAATTTTTTATTTGTTAGACTACAAGGACGGAGTTTGGAAGTATGCCATCTTTTTATACCCATTTTCATCTATTTTATGAGATACTTCTCTTACCTCGTGGCATAATAACCGCAGCCGCTCGACAGTCGTTACAGGAAGTCAGTGACGCAAAAAGTCTGACAACCAGTCTTACAAAGGGGTATCGTATTACCTAGTACTAACTGGGTTGTGGAGGTCGAGATAGGCAGTCGCTCCATGTAAAATACTGATATTCGGCTAGGCAGATGATGATGATGACTTCTCTTAGCTGTAGGACGCGGGTGAATTTTGATCCGTCTTGTTTGTCCCAAGTTTAGCTTAGCTTTACTTTATATATTTAAATTACCCTTGTACTATTCAATGCATCCATCAGTACGATGTTTTGAGTGCGTTACATTGAGTGCTACCGTAAACCGTGATCCTTCACCCTAAAAAAAAGTCGATTCCCAGCAATAGTAAATTTCTTACGGAGAGTAACTTAGTCACAACGTCGCCTACATTAATGTAGGCACGACGACCAATCAAGCTATGCAAAACCAAATTAGGCTGATCTGTCATTGTACTAGAAGCTCATAATTACAAAGCGAGGTAAGGTTACACTGGTTATGTATAGGCTGATGTGTCGCCGTGTGTATAGAATGATTGGTTGACGACTTCGTGAGGAGTCCGTATACCTTGTGGTTATGTTACGCGCGGTAGAGCTCCTGTTTAAATTAGATCTATTCCCCCTTATTAGGGTATGCCCACTTCACCCGTAGTTGCTACGTGGTAGAAAACCACCACACATAACATTCTTAGCATCAAGCCTGTAATCCCCGAAGGGCTAGGCAGAGGTGTCCTTTAAAGCACACTCACATTTCGCAAGATAGGTTTAAGTCCCATATAATAGGGGGCGAGCATATTGCCGCACAACATTGTATTGTTGTCTATTAACCGGGCACAAATCTACACTCCGTGGCTGCTACTGACAAATTCCTGATAGATAAACCCAAGAACACTTTGCCCGACCTGGAAATCGAACCCAGGACCTTATGCTCAGCACTCGCGCTTGCAACCACTAGACCAACGAGGAAAAAAAATATGGAAGAGTCATTGGTTTAGATTTTCAAATGATTTTATTTTATATAGAACGGTTTTGCAATCCTCTCAGCAGTACCCTAAAGTTTAATGCCAATTCAAACTGTAATATTACCATAAATACGATATTATGGAACCATAGCTTGGGTTGACAGCACACAAGTTTGGTAGGTCGAAAGTTTAGTGTATTAAAAAAAAATGAGCGATGGCGAGTTATCAAGGGACAGTTTTGTATGGATATATTTTTTGCGACAGGTAAGTTCTTGATTTTAATATTTTTTCTTAAATTAGGAGTTTATGTTTTTTGCTTTATGGTTGGAAAACTTTTTAAATAAATTTAAAAAAAAAGTTGTTCAAGCCATGGGGGCTATCGCGTGTGAATTCACCGCTAGTGTAGCGCGAGGGCACCGAAATGTCAGATGTCATAGAAAGTACACGCGTTACGTGCTTTTTTATCACGCGTTTTTATTAATATGACGATTGCGGTCTAGATTGAGCTATACCTGATTAATTATGACTTGAAGATTTTAAGTAGCAACTTAGGATCTTATTTGTTAGTACTCGGAGGTAAAATTATTTTTTAATGTTTCATGCTTGCTAATCTATGGGAGAATATTGTAAATAAATATATCTGACGTTTACACTATGTTGTTATATGTAATAAAATAAACTTTTATGAAGTTATTGGTACTTTAAATCAATGACAACAACAATCGCTAAAACTAGCATGCACAATTATCGAAACCTACTAATATTACTAAAGCGAAAGTTTGTAAAGATGGATGTATGTACTCTTTCACGCAAAAACTACTGAACGGATTTGAATGAAATTTAGCACACAGGTAGTTTATAACCCGGATAACCCATTGGGTACTGTTTATCCTGTTTTAGATCCCGTGGGACAATATTATTAAGGGACTCCACGCGGGCGAAGCTAGTACATAAGCTAGTATATTAATAAAAATAAAAGAAAGCCAATAGAATTGGCATGTGTACAGAAATCCCCCATAACACAATGCTCTAATTTCTGTAATGCCACGTAATCATGATAAGCTAAGATTGGCTATTTTACAAGAATCCTCAAAGAAAAAGCAAAAACCAAACGATTCATTTTCTTTGTGACCTTTACGCAGTGATGTTTCCATGTCCACTGTTATACCTAGAAAATTTACTTCGTGGGCTTCGTCAATTCTTTGCTCGGAATAAGTAAACATTAGGTCAGAATTTGATTTTCTGTTGTCGAACTAAACCAATATTTATTAATATTACCAATTTTCACTTTTATATTATTGTTATTAAGCCATGTTATGATAGTATTAACCGATTCATTAACTTTTGTAATCAAATTAAGCACTTTGTTCTCCGTAATAACCAACGCAATATCATACACAAACATTGAAAAAGAATAATTAGTGAGTTTTGGTAGGTTCTTAATATACAATAACAGAAAAAAATACCAACCCTGTTACACTACCTTGTGGCACTCTTGTATTGTTAATCTTAACGTCAGACTTACATAAAATTTCTTCTCTATTTTATTTACGGGGAGTAAATTTATTTTATTTTGGTAATTGCTGTATACTGAGTCCTATTGGAAAGATGATTTTGCAACCATTTCAATGCTAGATCCCAAAAACCGTACATTTTAAATTTATTGAGCAGATTATTTGTGGTCATTTTGAGCTATTGACCGTCCAAACTCAGAACCAGCATGCAGAGCATATCTTATTGCGTCGCGGGGTGAGGCAAGGGGTCGTAATATTACCGAAATTGTTCACCTGAAGGATGACCACTGAAGGATGTGTTTAGGAGTCTAGAATGGGAAGGACGTGGCATTAACATCAACGGCGAGCACATCTCAAACTTGAGATTTGCAGATGACATCGTTATTCTGACTGAATCGCTGTACGACTTGCAACAGATGCTGGATGGCCTAGTTGATTCTTCAATACGCATTGGTCTCGGGGTGAACTTGGACAAAACCCAGGTTATGTTCAACGAACACTTCACCCCAGGATCTATTGTTATCAATGGACCGTCATTAATCACGGGAACACCCAAATACACCGAAATATTTTTGACAGAAAATGGTTTTTCGTATTTATGTATTGTGCCCATTAAAAACATAGTGTGAGGTAAACATATTCTCAAACAACCACATGAGGACCGCCTCAAGAATTTAGCTGGGCGGCGCGTATTTCACAGAGCCTAAAGACTAAGGTCTTCAACCAGTGCGTTCTGCCTGTTATGACTTACGGGGCCGGTACGTGGACACTCACGGTACGGCTGGTCCATAAATTCGAGGTCGCTCAGCGAGCTATGGAACGGTATGCTTGAAGTCTCGGTTAGGCACATTATGGATTGGGTTAGGCACCTCGTGCTACAATGTTAAAAAATCAATGTTTTCCTTTTCAGTTACTGGTCACCAGTGGCGCCTGGTCATGCTTCTTCATGCTGGGACTCTGTACTGGGTCTCCAACGGTGCTGGTCCCCCAACTCCGGAGGGAAGCCAATTCCACTGATGCTGTTACTCCGGAGATGGCATCCTGGTTACGTAAGTATTTTTAGCACCGACCTGTCACATAGGTCTAGTGGTCACAAACGGTACTGCTGAGCATGAGGTCCTGGGGTTCAATTCTCTAAACGAAGAGTATGTATAAGGACATTCCCATACAAAAAGGTCGGGCTTTGTGTTATTGGAACAATCTCGAAAAGTGACTTTATTTCACGAAATGCTTAGGTATTATAACTTAACTGTACAGAAGAAAAAAGATTAAATTATTAAAATGACCAAGGTCTTTGACAAACACATCGTTTTGTCTCTTAAAACAAACAGGTTATTTTTTATTACTGAAAGGTGCAGCTTTATTCTTCAAGGCGCTGCACCAGTCTTATTGGACTGTATCTTCAGTTTCATAGGATGTTGCGGAATGATAATAATTAAAACGAATTTATATGCTTAATATACTGCATAGGGTGAAGTGTAGTGAGTGTAGAGTGTAGAGGAGCGCGTACGTAACTTCTTCTAGATGTCTTCAAGCAGCAGTCGAGATGAGTAATGCGTAAAAATTTGGGCGGCCTCTTTATATAAGAAACGCCACTAGCGCAGAGCGCGGCGTGGGTGAACTACCTTGGAGATTTGGTTCCAGCCAATCAGAGACGACTGTGAGTTGTGTATATGTGTTTGTGAGATGTAACGCGTGTCTGTATGTGTGTGTAAAGCAGCTTTTATTTATAATTACGTAAATCATGTACATTTATGCAGTTATTTACTTGCTAATGATAAAATCTGTTACATATTGGGTTGAAGCTTTACATAATACGTAAAATTCTTATATATCTACGTCGGTTCTACACATATCTACGTTATATCTTAACCTACTGAGTTAAATTACAATAAACTTATGTATTTAGCTATAAATGATGACAAAATGAGATTCTTTAGGTTTAATAAGTGAGCTATAAGATTCTAACAAGATTAACAAACAATAAAGGGCCCTAGCAGGACTAATAAAACAAAATAACAAGTTTACATGGCTATTATTTACATGTATCTAGTCTTAGATCTAGGCTGTTATTAACAATCTCCCCCTCGTGCGTAAGCACCGTAATAAATGTTTTTAGTCCGATGTTGAGATCAGGATGAGGCGGGAGGCTGGGCGACGAAGTAATCCAGCTGTTGTTCGTACTTCAGCTACTCGAACTCGTCCGTCTGGGCCTGGGTAGACTTTCATGATCTCGCCTCGAGGCCATACTCCTCTTGGCATCGTGCCATCACATATTACGACGATGTCGCCGATTTTTAAGTTTTTATGCTGAGGGTTGGAGCTGGATCGTGGCATTAAAAGAGGTCTGTATTCTGCCGTCCATCGTGCCCAAAAGGCATCGGCTAAAGCCTGAGTGGCTTTCCAGGAGTTGGAGTTTATCTGTGTGTCTTTAAACGAGCCAAGTGGTGACATTCCGCTCGAGCGCCCAATAAGGAAGTGATTGGGGGTTAGCGCTTCTTCATCTAGGTTAGGATTCACCGGAGTCAATGGTCTCGAGTTAACAATGTGCTCTGCTTCTAGTAGCAACGTGTGAAGTATGTCATCGGGAGGAAACCTTTCTTTGAGGGTGACTCGTAACGCTGTTTTCACCGATCTGACCATTCTTTCCCAGGCGCCGCCCATGTTTGGGGCACCAGGTGGTATCTTCTTCCAGGTGATCAGCTTCTCGGATGCAAAGGCTCTCAAGTCATTGTCATTGCCTTGCATGGCTTCAGCGATTTCTTTTTCAGCGCCCACGAAGTTGGTTCCGTTGTCGCTGTATATTACTGTTGGTGTGCCGCGGCGAGCTATCATTCTTCGCAGGCTCATGATCATGGAGGAGGCCGAGAGGGATGTGGCCACTTCCAGGTGCACTGCTCGTGTGGTGAGGCATGTATATAGCGCGCCCCACCTCTTTTCTAGCTTTCGCCCGACATTGATGTGCATGGGCCCAAAATAATCCACCGCAGTGGCTGTGAAGGGCGGTTGGTTTTGGGCCAGCCTTTCTGCAGGTAAGTCGCCTAAAGGGATTTTTGAGGGGATCCCCCTATAGGTCCGACACCATTGGCATTTATTGCATATGTAGCGTATAACACCGCGCAGTCCAATTATGTGGTAACGTTGTCTCAGTTCATTCATGACAGTTTGATGGTTGCCGTGATTGAAGGTTGCGTGCGTGTGATGCACCAACAGCTGAGTAAAGCCTTCTTTGGCATGTAGGACTGGCAGGTTTTGCTTTTCTTTTATTCTGCTGTCTAAACACAGGATCCCGTTGCGGTCGATTTTTACGAAGAGCTTGAAAAACGGTGACTTTCTCGGCAGTCGCCGTCCGGCTTCGATCGTCGTGATGTCCTCGCCGAACGAGTTATACTGACTTCTTCTTACTAGCAATAGTTCAGCTAGTTTTATATGATTTGGTGCAAGTTCTTTACTTGTGATTCTTTTGAGTAGTTTGGCTTTAAATACCTCGGCGGCGAGCAGAACGGTGGCAGCAACACGTATTAATCGAGTGTATTTCGAGAAACGTTCTAACTGAGGTAAGTAATCGCTTACGTCATGTCTAATAATCACATGGACTTGTTTTAAAATTCTTTCTTCCCCTGAAGGGGGTGGTGGCGCCGCGGCTCGCTTTTCCTGCGGCCATGATGCGGGGTCGCCTCTTATGAACTCGGGTCCAGTGAACCACCTGTGATTTGAGTTAAATTCGACAGGAATGCCCTTGGTTGCGTCGTCCGCGACGTTATCAGCGCTGGGCACCCATCGCCAGTTGGCTGGAGTAGTTAAGCTTTCGATCTCAGCCAGTCGATGTGCTACAAACGACTTGAACGTGCGCGGGTCTGATTTTATCCAGGCTAACACGGTTTTTGAGTCTGACCAATAATGGCATTTTAATATTTTATAATCGGACTCGCGCTTGACCGATTCGGCTAATCGACTGCCTAACACTGCAGCCTGAAGCTCTAGGCGGGGTATGGAAATAGGTTTCAGCGGAGCCACTTTGGCTTTACCTGCTATCAGCCGTGACGCTTGTGTACCGTCTGAGTTTGTACTTACGAAATAAATCGCGGCTGAATATACTTTTTCGCTTGCGTCGCAGAAAACGTGTAACTCGCCTTCGCTAGAGGACGTGGCAGGTACATACCTATCTATTTCTAGTTTTTTCAGCAATTGTAAGTTGTTTATGAATGATAACCAGGTCACGTGATGCTCGGTTGTGATGGGGTCGTCCCAGTCTATCCCGCTACGCCATATTTCTTGTATAAGACATTTGCCTATCATCGTAATCGGCGAAACTAATCCCAGCGGATCGAATACCGACATGACCGCGCTAGTTACTTGTCGCTTGGTGGGCAGAGTGTCACCTTGTATGACGTTCGCGGGTGTACTTCTTAGATTGACGTTAAAACCTAACGTATCGCGTGCGTGGTTCCATATAAGGCCTAATGTTCGCTCTACATCGCTTTTTCCTAACATGGTCGAATCGCTACTGCGCGTATCTGTGACGTCACTTATTACTTTGGGCACGTTCGACGCCCATCCGCGTAACTCGAAAGATGCATTTAAATGTACTTTATACATGGCGTTTATCACTTGTTTTGCCTCGCTTTCCGAGTTGAACGCGCCTAAATAGTCGTCCATATAAAAATTACGCACGGTGGCTCTTGCGACTTCTGGGTATTGCTGGCCGTGATATTCTGCGTTTTTATTTTTTACATAGATGGCGGTACATGGGGAGGAGGCCGCACCGAAAATTAACGACGTCATTCGGTACTCCTGTGGCGGTCGTTCCCTATCTTCACCCCTCCATAAAAATCGTAGACTATCGCGGTCTTGCTGAGCGATTTTGACCTGTAAAAACATCTCCTTGATGTCGGCTACTACGGCTATTTTGCCTTCTCTGAATCTAACTAACACACCGAAAAGCGATTGTAATAAATCAGGGCCTGCTAACAACGCGTCGTTTAAACTTTTACCCCCATTTTTTGCTGCTGCGTCGAACACCAGGCGTATTTTACCCTTTTGCGGATGCACTACTGAAAAGTGCGGTAAATACCAACTGCGTGGTGACGTCGATGGGGTGTCTATTTTTTCGGCGTAGCCCGCTTCTATCAGATTATTTACTTGCTTGTTATATTCGGATTTTAATTTTGAATTTTTATCTAATTTATTTTCAAGATTGTACAGACGACTGAGAGCTTGTTTTTTGTTATTAGGCATTACCTCGTCGTCTGTTCGCCACAGTAGTCCCGTTTCGAATCTGTTATCGCTTATTTTCTTGCACGTTTTGTCTAGGATTGCCAGGGCGCGCTGATCTGGATCGGACGCTGGCCTGCGAGGCTCTATTCCTAATGATTCGATACTAAAGAAATTTCTGATAAGCTCTAACGCGGGGTCATCTGATGGCGTGGGTCGCACGTGATTTACCAACGCTACTGTATTGCGTGGACGTGAGTTTTTTCCATGTAAGACCCAACCTAATTTGGTCAGCGATGCTACGGGTTGGGTTTTGTTGCCGACACGCAGTTGTCTTGACGTAATTAAATGCCAGTTGTCCTGGCCTATTAAAATGGTCGGTTTACCCAACTCGTAGCACAGCTCATCCTCTATTTCCGTTAGGTGGCTGCACTGGCTTACTACTTCTCTGCTTACCTCCTGTGGAGATAGATTTAAATTTTCTATGGTGTTTGCACTCATAGTTTCTAAGTTTCTACTACATAAACCGCGGATTGATAATTTAACGTGGCATGATTCCGTGTCGTCTATTCGATTACCTCCCACGCCCTCCAGCGATAATAGTTGGCCTCGACCTCTAGGTATCACGCTGTCTGCTACGCCTCGTTCAACAAGCGTCATGGTTGAACCTTCATCTAATAAGGCGTAGGTAGCAGTCGCGCCTATGGGTCCGCTTAATTCGACCGGCACTATTTTTAAATAGGTATTAGACGTGTACACGTGATTTACCGAGCTAACGTTACCGCGGGTAGGCAGAGCTGTATTGTCGCTGCCGTGTAGCATTTTATGGTGTGACGCTTCACACCCATTAATTCCGCATGGCACGTATTTGCACCTAGCCATTCGCATGTGCGAGCTATTTAGGCACCTGAAACATAACTTATCGCGCTTAGCCGCGTCCCATCTTTCTTTTACGGATAATTTTGCAAAGTCTGCGCACACTGCAGCGCTGTGGTCTCCCGCGCAAATAACACATTTTTTATCCTTTTCTGCCGACGACTCGCTATTTGGTCGTGATGTTTGTGGTTTTTGCGTTTTTGACGTTTGTTTCTTTGACTTATTTACGGCGGCTACGATTTTACGCGATGAGCTGGCCTCGGTTTCTGAATCGTCGCTGTCCGAGTCCGCGTGTTGATGGCGTGTGTGTTCACGCGCTGTGTTTACCCCGCGCGGTTTCGTTCGGTTTTTTCTTTCGTCTCGCGCCGTTTCGTAGGCAAACATAGCGCCACATTGATCGGCCATAACGTTTAAGAACTGAGACAGCAATTCTAACTCGGGCGCGCCGCTGCGCTCTGATTTAAATTCGTACCATTTATATTTTAAAATTATGCTGAGTTTTTCTACTATTCGACTCACTAACTCAGGTGAATACAGATATTGCGGCTGTTTGAGTGATTTTATTGCCGCTACTGTATTTGATATTTTGCTCGCGAAACTACTTACGTTACGCCCGTCTTCGCTCATGCGGGGCATTCGCTTTATGTTTTCGAGTTCCGATAAGACGAGTAATTCCGGTCGGCCGTAACGTCTTTCTAACGTGTCCATTACTTCATACGGATCCGACACCGTGAATAATAACGCCCTAACTGTTTCGCGGGCAGCACCTCTAAGTGCTTTTCTTAATCGAGCTACGTTTTGTACATCAGTAAACATGCTCACTGTGTCGCTAAAGACTGATTTGAATGCCATCCACTCGGCAATCGCCCCGTCGAAATGGGGTAGTTCGTGGATGAATTTAGGTGCCGCGGAGTCTGGTCTGCCTGAATTTACCGCCTGCACTATTGCGTTGGCCAGCATCGCCATGTCGCTGCTACTATTCGACATGTCGTTGCCAACGCGCGGCTCGTTCCTACTCGTCGTAGGTGGTCGCGGCGCCTGTCCCGGGACTTGGGCGTTATCTAAAATTGCTGGCCTTTCTGCTACGTACTGTTCCGAAATCCAGCCCTCAACACGAAACTCTTCTAACTGGGGCGGGCGCTCCGCGTCGCAGGAACTTTCCAGTTCGATCCTGGCTATTTCCAGACGACTTAAGGCAACTGCGGACGCCGCCCGAGCTCGTGCTAACTCGGAATTATGTAACTCTAGCTCGGCTTTTAACATTGATAATCGGCTACTTGCCCTGTCTACGGGGACGTTTACTACGGTGCCCGACGCACTCCTAACTTGAGTATTTGACTCATCGACTCGCGTTAACCCTTCTTCGATTACTTTCTCGATATTACGCGTGCTGCTATCACCGTTCGTGTCCTCTATGCTGGTGCCTTTACTCCACGTATTTGATTCGGCCGACATTGTCTGACCGGACGCCGTTGTGGCGTCTGTGGCAGGCGTAGATTTGCCTGAACGCAATACACGTGCGTTATCCATTTACGCACGAGGGGGCCCTATCCCTACTACTTAAAATTAACACTTTATCACTTTATCACTTTCACTTTCACTGTTTTTCTTGATGTGACGCCTACCTTGCCTATCAGCCTGGCCGGACTCCTAACGCGGTGATGCCGAACCAGGAATGGGAATGTACGGGATTGGAAAGGTAGGAACCTCCCAGCAGAGGGCGCGGGCGCTTACGGGTGCATCAGAGTGTGGCGGGAAAACCAACGCTCGTCGTTGCGTGCCAACCTGTGGCCCCGGGCGTGTCCACACCGTACCGGCGGGGTCTGACTGCTACACCTGGGATGGTGCGTGGAGTGGTCAGGTGCTCCACTGCCTCCGTACGATATAATGGCCTTTAACACCGCTAGGTGGCCACGTACGTGTGATAATGATTGCTTCCAAGTAATTAACAGCGGCTAGGCAAGGCCAACTGCTAACACTCGCGCGTACTTGTTTCTTTTTTGAAAGTTTGCTGCAGTGAACTTGAGGTTTTTCTCTCTTCAGTGGCGAAAATTTCTTTCTTGAAAGCTTGATTCAGAGATCCGGACGAGAAGGACCATTGAAAGGTGCAGCTTTATTCTTCAAGGCGCTGCACCAGTCTTATTGGACTGTATCTTCAGTTTCATAGGATGTTGCGGAATGATAATAATTAAAACGAATTTATATGCTTAATATACTGCATAGGGTGAAGTGTAGTGAGTGTAGAGTGTAGAGGAGCGCGTACGTAACTTCTTCTAGATGTCTTCAAGCAGCAGTCGAGATGAGTAATGCGTAAAAATTTGGGCGGCCTCTTTATATAAGAAACGCCACTAGCGCAGAGCGCGGCGTGGGTGAACTACCTTGGAGATTTGGTTCCAGCCAATCAGAGACGACTGTGAGTTGTGTATATGTGTTTGTGAGATGTAACGCGTGTCTGTATGTGTGTGTAAAGCAGCTTTTATTTATAATTACGTAAATCATGTACATTTATGCAGTTATTTACTTGCTAATGATAAAATCTGTTACATATTGGGTTGAAGCTTTACATAATACGTAAAATTCTTATATATCTACGTCGGTTCTACACATATCTACGTTATATCTTAACCTACTGAGTTAAATTACAATAAACTTATGTATTTAGCTATAAATGATGACAAAATGAGATTCTTTAGGTTTAATAAGTGAGCTATAAGATTCTAACAAGATTAACAAACAATAAAGGGCCCTAGCAGGACTAATAAAACAAAATAACAAGTTTACATGGCTATTATTTACATGTATCTAGTCTTAGA
This sequence comes from Eugnorisma glareosa, assembly GCA_947578425.1. Classification (NCBI taxonomy): domain Eukaryota; kingdom Metazoa; phylum Arthropoda; class Insecta; order Lepidoptera; family Noctuidae; genus Eugnorisma; species Eugnorisma glareosa. The sequence goes on along the minus strand of OX387974.1, from coordinate 1,925,648 downwards.
TCTAGGCTGTTATTAACAATTACCATAATCTAACTGTATCAATAAAAATAAAAATAAAAAACCTGTTGCAATGCCTATGATGGCAGATCAAATTAACATCAGAACCAAACCAACACAACAACCTTAACATATACTTGTTATTATTAATATTTCTCAGTATACTGCCCGGAGTTTGGAAGTTGGCGGTATGATACCCCCGTGCCTCGGAAAGCACGTTAAGCCTTTGGTCCTGCGCCTGATCTCTCTCCGGTCGTGTCGGATTGCCGTCCCATCGGACTATGAGAGTAAAGGAACAGAGAGTGCACCTGTGCCTGCGCACACACTTGTGCACTATAATATCTTCCGCGCTGATGGCTAATCTGGGTTGAGATTGGCCGCCGTGACAGAAAACGGTCAGGAGGACTATTATAATAAATATAATACTTTCATTGCATTCCGTAAAAAGTTGTTATTTTGAAGTTTCAGACACTTCTATTTTATTAGAAAGATGTTACTGCTCTATCACTGAATTTACTACTGATAAACAGAGGTATGATGATTCTGAGTTGCCTATTAAACACTTATGATTTTATTTATTGACTAATGATTGTGTCTATTTATACAAAATTGTAATGACTTGTTTACTAATCTGACATGTGTATTTTAAATTTATTTTTATTTTTCTTAATGTTATCTATTGACATATATGCCACCTTAATTGTAATTGCTTGTTTGTGTTAATTTTGTCCTCCATTTTGTACGCCATACAAAGTGTAACAAGACCCTTCACGAAGCCGTCAACCAAGCATTCTGTACATCAAACTAAGAAACTTTACGCAAAAATGATTCCTGCGAAACGACTTCTTTTTTTGGGGTCAAAATTCACGTTTTACCGTAAATCTCAATGTAACGCACTCAAAACACTGTGCTGATGGATGCATTAAATAGTGCGGGGCCCCGTGAAGGTGTTTTAAGTAAAAATCTTACATAAAAAACATTAAGTAAAAATCTTACATTAAAATCTTAATTAAAAAAAAAAAAACTTGTAAAAACGCTGGAACTTTGACCCCCAATATCTCCGTAACTAGAAGGTTCCCAGGTATGGTCTAGAACAAAAATCGCAATGATGGGGAGAACAAGTGCCTTTCGGCTTCGTTAAGGGTCTTGTTGCACCCTTTATGTTGGCAAAACATAGTGCACATATTTTAAGACAATATACTATCTGTATCCATACCTATGTTTAACAAAATAAATGATTGACTGATTGAAAAAAAAGAAAAAATTGTATAGTTGTATAATGTACGTAATGTTTGGCATACCTATTTTAAACAAATAATGACAACCAATACTGCAAAGCAGATCCTTCGTAGGCTCGTTTCCAGTAACACCAGGTGGTACCTCGATGAATGTCTAAATAAAAACATTCATCCATCTATCCTCACACACTTTCACATTATAATAGTATTATATAGATTATTAGTTTCGAAAAGTGCCCTTCCTCGGCGTGAAGACGCCTTCGCATCCGCATAACAAAATGAACGCAACGATTGCTCATATTAAATCAGTGCTGTTATTGTTTTCCAGCTGCCATCTTCAGCTACAGCGGACTGCCATGGGTCATCATCCTGCCCACCTTAGTGGCGCTTATAGGCAGGAAGATCACCCACAGTATCGTCTGCGTCTCCAGCTTTATCGGTTTCATCATCTTCTATAACAGCTATGACGTCTACACGATCCTCATCAGCGAAATCTTCCAAGGAGCCGTCACTGCTTCTTATCTCACCATCTCACTGGCAATAATTACAGAGTATACCTCAGCTAAATACAGAGGCATCTTCTTGACCATAAAATCTGCAACGTTCTTCTGGGGTATACTAGCCTCAAATGTTATAGGGACTTTCTTTCATTGGAAGAATATAGCCCTATTTGGTTTAGTGTGTTCAGTGTACAGTTTGGCCACAGTATTCTTCTGGCCTGAGTCCCCGCTATGGTTAGCTAATAAAGGCCGTTTCGACCAGTGCGCAAAAGCCCACAAATGGCTGAAAGGATCAAACATGATTTCTGAAAAGGAACTCGAGAAACTCATAGCTGACCATCAACATGACAGACGAAAAATATCTCTAAGGAACAAAGTTATGGAGTCTATTAAAGTTGTAGTAAAGAAAGAATTTTATAAACCTGTGTTATTGATGGCATTGTACGTATCCTCTGGCAAATTAGTTTGTACAGTATACGCTATAGATATGTTAAAGAAGATAACTCAAAACGAGTCTACCGCTTATGCTGGCATGTTAATATTAGACGCGGTGACAGTTTCAATGATGTACGTAGGATGTGCTTTGTCCAAAGCATGTAAAAGACGAAGTTTATTAATAACCTCTTCTTCTATTGCAATTGTTTTTCTGTTTTTACTGTCACTGTACATGTATCTAGTAAAATTATCAGTAGTTTCAGAAAACAAGTACTTATCAATACTATTGTTGGTTGGTTATTCAGTATCTATAAGTTGTGGACCAATGATTCTATGTACGTCTATATGTGGTGAGTTAATATCTTTAGAATGTAGAAGTTTATCAATGTGTGCTATTGCACTGTGTTTTAAGATAACGATGGGTACTTTCCTAAAAACAAGTCCGTATATTTTTAAAAGTTTAGGAATGCATGGTACTTTCATATTGTTTGCTTTGTCTTCATCTGTGTGTTTGGTTTTGATATATTTCTATTTACCTGAGACTAAAGATAAGAGTTTACAAGAGATTTCAGATAATATAAAGGGATTGAAACCTGTAGAAGACGCCAAGGAATTGTTACCAATTGTGGCTCCGAATGGTATTATTGTTCCTAGCAATAAAATAACTGTTCGTGAATAAATTGTTGATCTTGGTAATATTATCATTACATTTTTTTAAGCAGTCATAGCCTAGTGGTATGATCGTTGGACTACCAAGTCATAGGTCTCCAGTTCGAACTCAAGACACGCACCTCTGATTTTTCGGATAGATGTGCAGGTATGAAGGAAAACATCGTGAGGAAACCAGCATGCCTGAGAAATATTTCTCGACGGCATCGGCATGTAAAGCCAAGTCAGAGGCCAATGAGTGGCATAAAAACTCTGACACCAGGTTAGGCAGTAACAACCGATAAAGAAATGAGATTACATTTTGTTAAACAAATGAAGTGTATTTTAAAGAAACCATGAAAGATTCTATTTTAAAAATAATATTACAAGTGTGTGTTTTTTTATTAATGACTTTTTTATTGGATTTAGCAGCTAAATTATATTAAAATATGCATAACTTATTTCATTAATCAAGTTAGCTTAAAATATTATTTATAATGTGTGTTTAAATACTTTTGTAACCTGGTGACATTTAGTTGGCAATTAAAAAACAGTAACAATAACAAATCTATTTTTTATTACAATTATAAAAACAGGCCTGCTCTGCTACCGAAGCGCAGGTCGGATAGCAGCATCAACGACATTATTCGTCGAGCTCTTGCTATCGCCGGCGTACCAGCGGTTTTAGAACCTAACAGCTTGGTACGTGACGATGCGAAGAAACCAGACGGCATGACGCTGATACCTTGGAAGGTGGGTAGACCTTTGGTGTGGGACGCAACTTGCGTTGACACCCTTGCGCCATCTCATGTTGCAAGCACGGCGAGCTTTGCTGGCTCTGCTGCTGCGTCTGCTGAGAGCCTCAAACGGCGTAAATACTGTAACCTAATTGGCAGTTACAGTTTTGAGCCACTTGGGGTCGAAACGCATGGGGCCGAAGTGTGCGTCTCCTTTTTAAGGATATTTGACACTTCACGTGACCAGAGGGCTGGCTCTTTCTTTGGCCAAATAATTAGCATTGCTATTCAACGTGGCAATGCAACCAGTCTTCTGGGCACGTTTCCAGGTGACATCGATGTGGAGGAGTACTTAAACGCCTAAGCGTCCTGTTGTTTATTTTAGTTTATATTTAGTTCATTTATTATAAATAAATTAGTCCACTTTTAGTGTGCCGTAACCGAGAAGTAAAAACGGAACCCCTATTACTAAGACTCCACTGTCCGTCCGTCTGTCTGTATGTCTGTCTGTCTGTCACCAGGCTGTATCTCACCAACCGTGATAGCTAGACAGTTGCAATTTTTACAGATGATGTATTTCTGTTGCCGCTATAACAACAAATATTAAAAACAGAATAAAATTAATATTTAAGGGGGCTCCCACACAACAAACTTTTTTTTTTTAGATAATTGTACGGAACCCTCCATGCGCAAGTCCGATACGCACTTGACCGGTTAGTTGTAAATATTTAGTTTTAATTATGCTATAAGTAGGTAGCTTAATTCATTTAAAAAGTCTGTATATTATTCAAATGGATTTTATAAGTTTGCGGTACAATCCCCTCGCCACAATTCATTGTCCTTCATACTACGGGGAAAAAACTGTAGATAACGAATTTTTTCCTAATTTATTGCCCGCGGCGATATCGCTCCGCTCGGGTCGCCGGTTCAATGCCCGGGTTATCTTTCAAAGAGAAGTGTTCCTTTTCCGTTTATTAATTAGATTTCAACGGAAATTAAGAAATGGAAAAGCGCAGTTTTTATCGTTTTTCTGGTATGTTTCTGCGAAGATCGCTAATTAAGTTCTGAGATGTTTTTCGAATGATAATTTTTAATTTTGTCTGTTTGAAAGTCGTCGCAATGTTGTGTTTTTAATTCAATTTTATGTTAACAGACTTTTGTGGCAAATTATATGACGCATTACCTCTCCTCTATACTGTAATATTCTGGATATTATATTTTAGGCATTTATTTACAGTACTATTACTTATTTATTCTATATATCTGTATATATTTGTGTGTATGTTTATATTATATAGGTATATTTTCATTTTAAGTTCTAATTTAAATTTTCCTGTTCTGTCTTTTCTACACACTGTGTCTACATTTCTAATCCAACTTTCCTCTCGCAGGTCTGCTGGATAAAATTTCTTAAGAAATAAGCAGTACCTTCGTGCTCTTCTATTTTAATGTAATGTCTTGTTAAGTATTTTGTGTGCACATAAATAAAATAAATTAAAATGACCTTTTTCTTCTCCCATTCTTAAATTAACTCATACTTTGGTGAAAAGAAAGTCAACCAGTCTTACCAAGGCATACCGTGTTACTCAGTAACTGGGTAAGGAGGTCAGATAGACAATCGCTTTATATAATATACTGGTATGTAACTGCATCTGGTTAGACTGGAAGGCGGCCTTAACATAAAGGCTAGGCAGATCATGTTGATGAGCTACCAGGACTTTGAAGGGCTAAATATTCTCGTATTAGTACGAGATATCTTACGAATATTATAAATCTTCTTTCTACCTACAAGGGAATTGGTAATTGGCTACAAAAATTCAGTTGCAAGGTTTAACTTAAATAAACAAACATACATACAAACATTGCAAGTCAAATAAAATATTGAAAAAGCATACAAATTCCTTGGATGCGGACACTGTAAGTACACCTCTGCATGACCCTTGGAGAAGGCAGGTGTGATATGATATAGTGATCATTGAATAGTCCCCTGACCTCAGCATCTTTATAACTGAATTCCACCCACCATTATCTAAAACGTCAAACCAAATTACTTTTAATTGATGAAAGAAATCACATGACGAACCGATATATCATGTACTGTGTCGTTTGTTAATTGTACAGAAGTTAGTTATGATTTGATGCGTGTCTTCATTGTCGTAACGAGTCTAATGTTGATCGCTATCGATTTCAAACGGTCTGTTCTTGGTTCGGGTGTTTTTGATTGGGGAACTGTTGTTACTGTTGTTGTGTGCTGTTGTGTGCTGTTGGATTGGCATACAATTGCCCTAGATCGCGAAATGTGGAAGGATGGCAGGGAGGCCCTTGTCCTGCAGTGGGAAAATATAAGCTTATAATAATAATAATAACTGTTGTAGTGAGATTTTTGACATTTATCAGCATTTACGTAAAAATGCATTATGCAGCCACAATTCCAGATCATCATGATCTGCTTAGCCTTTTCCCAACTATGTTATGGTCGGCTTCCAGTCTAAGCGGATGCAGTTGAATACCAGTTCCAACAGTTTCCACTAAATGGAGGCCAAAGTTGGGCCTAAAATCACGGATAAACTGAAGTTATTGTGAGTGAGTGTTTATGAGCAGACAAATCAATCAATCTACCCTCTTCCTTGTACGTTTTACGCGCTCGGTACCGCTACCACTGTCACTCACATTCGATGCTGTTCCCGACACACGAATCATGATCATGGTGTTTGCAACAGCGCTGAAATATCGGGAACTCAAACTAAATAGGCATAGTAAATGTCCCGTTTCAGTGTAAACGATAGTTTTAGTGACTGTGTCAGTTTAAGAACTTTTATAGTGAAAGGATTACCAAAAAAAGACTTGATCCCAAATAACCCATTCCCGAACCAGACGCAAACCTCAGGCCCACTATCAATAAACTGCCACGCGGCACCATCGTGTCACTGATGCATTTTCTATTATTAGATCCAGTTCATCACATCCTATCAACGAGGTATTGACCATCGCTAAATATAGCGGTGATGGCATACGCGTTATTCAATGAATCGATTGCTCCTGAATGGGGTTGTGACTCTGCGTGATTCCTGAACGATTTATAATGGTCATTTGAATAAGCGCTGGTACGTGGGACGTAGATGTGTTTTATGCATGTTTCGTGTTAGAAATCAGAAGGGATACCTAGACATAGACATAGTATATCTTATTAGCGATCACGACGATGGAAGAGTCAAAAGCGGTGGATTATATAATATGCTGCCGAAAGACGTTAATCGTGGTTGTCTGTTGTCTTAATGATTGGTTACGTTACAAACGTTTTATGCCTCCCATGAGCCTCTGACTTGGGTTTACATGACGGCAATAAATATCTCTCAGCCATGCTGATTTGGTTTCCTCGCAATGTTTTCCGTCACCGAAGCAATTAATCATTATACAGTAAGCGCATCATCATTCTGCTGCCCTTATCCCAACTTATTTGGGGTCGGCGCAGCGTGTCTTCTTCTTCCATACTTCTCTATTACTCGTCATCTCAGCAGTCACCTCCTTTCTAGCCATATAATCCTTCACACAGTCCATCCATCGTTTTTTTTGGTCTTGCTCTACTCTTATTTTCAGCATATTCCTCAATAGATTTTCCCGTGTCACATGTCCGTACCACGATAACCATTTACCTTTTTTTATTAACTTTTCAGTCACCGGCGCCACCTTCAGACTTCCTCTTCTGTACTCATTCCTTATTTTATCCATTCGCGTTACACCACATATATTAGCATTTTCATCTCAGCCAAATGCAAATACCTTTCATTAATACCCTTTATGGCCCAATATTCTGATCAGTATCATATTATACAGTAAGCACATGAATCCGAAAAATCTGTGGTCTTGGGTTCAAACTCGAGACCAATGAATTGGCGGTCGAACGGTCACACCACTAGGCTATCACTGCTTAACGTCAATCGTTGTCCACCTGTCTTAATAATTGGATTGTGTAACTGCTTGGACAAAAATACATTCAGTCAGCCATAACAATGTGCATTTCATTTCAGATTCCGAAATTGAATATATATTTACCTACAAGAGCGATTTTTTTCTATCTTCGGATGTTGCATTAAACGCCTGAACTTATTTTAATGTCCAGAAGCTTATCCATGCTGATAGACGTGATTAATTCATAAGGCACGCTTCATAGGTTACGTTTACGTTACGTTTCATTTAAAGTGTAAAGTACCGTAAAAAAAACAAACCTAGATAGGTAAAATAGAACTACTTTCTAGTTCCGTACCCGAAGGGGACCCGCACCAATGGGACCCTAGAACTAAGCCTCCGCTGTCCGTTCGTCAATCTGTCAGTGGGCTGTATCTTATCATCCGTAATAGGTAGACAGTTGAAATTTTCACAGAATGTGTATTTATGTTGCCGCTAAAACAACAAATAATTGAAATTAAAGTGGGCTCCTCTACTACGATGGTACGGAACTCTTCATGCGCGATTCCGACTCGCACTCGGCCAGTTTATATGATAAATGATATTTATTGTCTAAAAGTGTTTGTTTAAGTTATGGTCTAGTGGTGTGACAGACTGCCAAATCATAGGTCTTGACTTCGGCCCGAAACAAGCACTTCTGATTTTTTGAATTTATTTGCGAATTGTATCTACAATAATCACTTGCTTCGGTGAAAAAAAAGGAAAAAAACCGAGAGGAAACCAGCATGCCTGACAGATATTTGATTGGTAGAAAAGGCCCAAAGCATTATGTCAGTCCAGTTTTTTTACTTGTACATAAAGTTTTAATAAATAATAAATATTTTACAAAATATTTCTTTACATGCTGTTAAGCCATGTCAGAAGCCCATGGGTGGTATAAAAACTCCGACCACAGGTTAGACACTAGACTGGTTAGATAACTGGTTAGATAAAGAAGAGACTTGATTACAAGCTAAAACTTGATGAGGAAGGTATTTCCCATTTCTGAGAAGAAATACCTAGTCAAACTCAGAGGTCGCAGTCTCTATTTTAAATCCAGACATATATTAAGTAAGCTTGGTGAAATCTTATGGAGGCCATACAGATCGGTCTGAGGTAGTAATTTACGAAAACCATATACATATTTGAATGGCCCATTCCAGTCACATTCAGCATGTCTGTAATCGTGCAGCTCAAAGCAGAATTTAGATGAATGTTAGGACCTTTTATTTAGCTTATGGCCGTTTTCACGAACACAAATTGGCAATTTTTTTTTCTTCGTTTAGTATTTCATCATATTATGGCCCCTTCCACTCTGGGCGGATTGGAAGGGACTGTCAGACTTGTACTGACTAAAGCACATCCATTTTCCTTTTTTTACCCTTTGCGTCCCAGGGCCGCGGTTTGTCTTACGAACAGTCTCGCAGCCCTGGCAGGCATCGGACCTTTCGGACTGATGGCAACTCTTTGAGGCGCGCGTGGAACACGAACGCGCCGTCGACACGGCCTGTCGTCATAAGACGGACGGACCGCGAGCTAGCCCATAGCTCAACGGCCACAGGCCCACACTACATGGCACCTTAAGAATCATCATCATCTACCTAGCCATGTTGGGGTCGGCTTCCAGTCTAACCGGACGCAGGAGGACCGCATATCTGACCTCCGCAGCCCAGTTAGTACTGGGTAATACCATACCCCTTGGTGAGACTGGTTGTCAGACTTTCGGACCACTGACTACCTGGAACAACGGCTCAACGTGCGTTCCGAGGCACGGAGGAAACAACTCGCTATTTATGTAATGGCAAATTAAGAATGCCTGACTTAAATCGCGCATAATAAATAATAATAAAACGTGTATTTCAATTACAATAGGCATTTCGATACATATTATTGAAGGTCACCTTTTAAGCAAGGAATTGCTTGTATTAGGAGACTCCGTTCTTTCACTTGTCATTTTAAGCAATTGAAATGGACACAATTATAAAAACCGCTCAGCAGATTAATGAGCGTATAATGTAGAAAAGGGCCAGATCGCGCGTGTACGTGTGGTATGTGTATCATGAGTGCGTGTGTGAGTGAGTGTGTAAGTGAGTGTGGGTGTGAGTGTGAAAGTGAGGTTATGTGGGGTTGAGATAATGAGCAAAGCTTAGTTCACTCTTTCCAATTAATATCCTGTCTGTTTGTTTATTAGTCACGCTTTCTAGACGAAGCGTAGGTCCAGACAGATGTAGGTTGTGGTTTGTCGGTTTGCCCTGCGACAATGTCTTGGGATCGAAAGAAGCTAGATAAGTCTTCATTCACTAACCTTGCGCACAACAACCCAAATGTAACTTGGTTAATGTAATTTGGTTATTGAAAAGTAGATACAATAGACTCAACATCGTCGTAGGTTTTAGTTTTAAGCCAATCAGTTAAAACTTTTTTACAGTCCCGGAGCTTCATGGAATACATTCGTAATTCAGTTCGCATGGCAGTTTAATTTTAGGTGCCGAGTCGTGCAATGCAATATCACACTTTTATTTAAAAGCATTCATTTCTGAGTCGCTTATTGTCAACGACATCGAGGATCTGCTTTATCACCTACCTACCCATCCTCCATCTTTTGTTTCTCAGAATTCTCAACTAAATTGAATACCCACTTCACTATACACTTCTGCCACAAAAAAGAAGCCGATGGTCAAACTAATTTTGAACTGGGTCACAAATAAAACTTAGTTTGCCACTATGTTCACACACCAATTATATCGTGTTTGGTCTCTGAGTCATATCAATTGATTTAGAGCTAAATAATTCGATTGATGCCTCTATGGATGTATGGGAACGGGGAGACGGTTCAAGGACATTATTTGGTGTAAATTTTATAGGTTTTAATTTGTTTTAGTGCGGTCGTTATTTTTGGCTTGGTGTGTTTTTATTGTATATTTTTGACCACTTGTAGCTGACATTTCTGGTTTTTACCATTAAAATTGACGACAGTCATTTCATACTTCTACAGGAAGAGTACTCGAAGGTAAACTTTCAATTGACAGATAAACGTATCCATCTTACTTTACTACATAGTATAAAACGAAGTCGCTTCCCCCTGCCTGTCCCAATGTATGCTTAAATCTTTAAAACTACGCAACGGATTTTGATGCGGTTTTTAATAGATAGAGTGATTCAAGAGGAAGGTTTAAATGTATAACATTGCATCCGTGCGAAGCCGGGGCGAATCGCTAGTTATGGAGAAGTACCTACTCGTTAGCTGGTGCCTACCTATAGCTATTCGTAAGATACACGGACAATACAGTCCTGAAGACCTACATTATGATAGACAACATAACAACATTAGATAGATACACATTCCTAAATGCAAAAACGTATTTCTCATGGAATAACGATTAAAACATTGAGTTAAATAAAACTCAATTCTTAATCATATGAGTTCCAAAATACGTTCGATACAAAATGAACTCTAAAAAGTATTGGAACAAATACTAGAAAACATTTCAGCTTTCGGTCTCAACAAAACATCAGCAAACATATTACTGAAAATACATTGAAAAGTTCTAACAAAAAATCAGATATGAAACACAAAAAGCTATGCCCCGGGTGAGGATCGAACTCACGACCTTAAGATTATGAGACTTACGCGCTGCCTACTGCGCTACCGAGGCTACGGGAGTGGGGAGCGAAATTAGCCATCAGTATGTGACGTCATTCTATTTTGATCAGTCAAGTGCCGTTTGGGAAATGTGGCACGTTGTTATCAAGTTGCAGTAATTGGAATTTTTGGTTAGTAATTGGCTTTCTTGCATAAAAAGTATCTTAAAAGTACATTACAACAGTAAGTTCCTAGATTATAGTAGGGTACCTGGTCCTGTACCAACCTACAATAAAATACGCGAAACATAATTATAAGATCTGCATATAATATATTGGTTAAGCTTGTATATGTTGATAAAAAAAAAAAACTTTATATATTTTGTTATAAAAATCAATTAACCGGATATTAGTGATATTATCACTAACATTTTAATAATTACAAATCTTATTTTCTTGACACAAAAAAAAACACTCAGAAAAAACAAACAAAAACAATAATTCAACACAATTTAAAATATCAAAAGTGCACAAAAAAAGGCTAAAATGTCATGTAAAATTTGTACGGCCACCGCACATGCACGGCCCGGCGTCGAACCGCAACTATTGGTGGACGGGTGCAATTGACAGCACACCTCAATTTATGGCCCTACTGTCTACCGGGCTAGGCCATGGACTGGCCTCACTGGATGTGGCTTGAATTGGAATTTTTGATGATGATGATGATTTGATGATTTCGAGATGAAAGAGAATTGAATTGAATTTTCTAATTAGCAATATATTTGCAAGTTAATCAGTTAACTCATATTTTCGTACATTGTTTTGATTACTTTTAGTTATGAATTTTAGTCTGGTAGATTTCTAGTAGGCTGAAGTTCGTTACTGAACATAAGAGCATAGGTAGGCAAGCTTTTGTATTCGGTTTAACTAAAAAGTTGGAACTTCATTGGTACTGGAAATAAACAATTAATTATTCTGCGATGGGGTCATTATCTGTTCCAAGATAACAATTAATTTATAGTACCTATCAGGAACTAAATCTATAACCAACAAAGTTAATTTTGTTGTTTCCAAAAAAATAACTAGTGTTTTCTATTTTCCTCATAATACACACGGCGTTCAATTAACATAAATAAAAAACCATTATAACCTATATGATCTCTATTGAAAGGGAAATGTATACAAAAGCGAGGCCATGTTTTAATGGAAATGTGTCGCCTTGTGTACTTACCAAAAATAAAACATTAAACTGAAATATTTAAAGCGTAAATTAGAAATGTAACATTGAGTAACAAAAAATCTTTTTCCAGTTAATTAGTACTTTTTCCAGTTAGTTATTAAAAAAAACAACACATTTTATTACAGAAGCCGTATCCAGCGTCCCTATGAGCGACAGCAGAGGCAGTATTTAATTAATTCTCCCATTGGAATAGTGTGAATTCTGACTGCAACTGAAGTCCTCGGTTATTTTGTTTTGTCGTTTTAATTAATGCCTAGTCGCGTATCGGGGTAAGCTATAAATAGATTATAGTGTAGCTTACTAGTGTGTAGCTATCTTTATAGTTAGGTATGTATTTGAAATAAGATTGGTTGGTATATTGTATGTACAAATAGGTGCACTTTGTAATCAGTGATAGTCCAGTGGTGGAACCGTAAGACTACCACGTCATAGGTCTCGAGTTCGAACCCAGATTCATGTGCGTTTTGTATAATTATCACTTGCTTCGGTGAAGGAAACATTGTGAGGAAACCAGCATCCCTGAGAAATATTTCTCGACGGCATGTAAAGTCAAGTCAGAGGCCAATGAGTGGCATAAAAACTCTGACACCAGGGGCCTTAGTCTGCTATTGCAATAGTGTCAGAATGGTCTATCATTGATTTAATAAGGCCCCGCACAGACGAATTACCCTTTGTACGCACGTCAAACGAGTTTCGAACGCGCTTCAATACGCCGCCGCCGTGGGCTAGAGGCCTTATTAAATCAATTATAGACCATTCTGACACTATTACAATAGCAGACTAAGGCCCCTGGTTAGGCAGTAACAATCGATAAAGAAATGAGATGTGTATTCTAAAGAAACCATGAAAGATTCTATTTTTAAAATAATATTACAAGTGTATGTTTTTTTAATAATGAATTTTTTATCAATCAATCATGTTTGGATTTTCTGTTTTAGATAGAATAATAGAAACTAAATAAGCACCTATTAATTGTAATTTAGTATATATTGTATTATTTTTGTCTGCAGGTATTCCTTAAATATCCAAATATATCTCTTCAAATAATTGCTTGATAAGGTAAGTATAAAAGCACCTAATTATATTTATTAAAATAAAACTATAATATTGTATTCGCTATTAATTATTACTAAATCTACATCTACACGAATATACACTAATATTAAATAGAGGAAAGCTTTGTATTTTTGCTGTCTGTATGTTTGTTATGAATAAACTCAAAAACTACTGCGCCGATTTCAAAAATTCTTTCACCATTAGAAAGCTCACCCTGAGTACCTTATGCTATAAAAAATATAAAAAAAATCTTATGTCCACCCCGTGCGAAGCCGGGACGGGCCGCTAGTATACTATAAAATTATTGTTCAAGAACGATACTGATTGAAGAGAAAACTAGGGGAGTTATCTACTTGATAAGCTGACCGCGCATTGTACGGAAATCCTATACAATGCAAGGTCAGCATAAACTGGAAATGTATAGCTTGATGTGTAGCCGTGTGTACAGTGGGCTGCATCAATTGGGTACCTCAGTTGCATTAAAGCTTTAATACAACTGGGGTACCCAATTGATGCAGCCTACTGTACGTATAGTGTGTGTTTCGGAAAGACACGGTATATCTATCTATACTAATAATATAAAGTTTGTGAGGTTGTTGGGGGTAATCTCTGGATCTACTGAACCGAGTTTGAATTCTTTCACTAATAGGAAGCTACATAATCCCCGAGTGCCATAGGATATATTTACAACGTGCCCGTGAGATAATTTCGACGCGAGTGAAGCCGCGGGCAACAGCTAGTATAATATAAATCTTAAACATATTGTCTACTGAAACTGCAAAAGGTCAATATAATTTTATGCCAAAGCAGCATAAGGTCTGCAAATAACCAGAAAATCCAAACCAATACCTAGTAATATCTAGGTACACTCTCACTCCAAAACTTAACCAATATTTTTCCGTTATCGTCCAAAAATAATTTATAAGTAATTTAATTAATGAACCACCCTCTAGCTATCTATCTTCAAGCCAAATAAAAAAAGGTTCTCAGCAGAATCCGCGAATGAATAAATCATTAGCTAAGATAACCAACAAAATAATTAGGTATGATGGCGAACGGCGCCTTTTTTCTTAATTAAAAATAAATATCAAATGAAGACGTAATCAGGAGGATGGGAGTTCGATTCGCTGGGAAATTAAAATGGCAGGTGCGAGCTTTTTTGTGTTTGGTAGTTCCGTAGGTTTTTATTACAGGTTTAGGAAACCAGTTCATACAGGTTTACCCGAAAGGAATAGCTGCAAGAGTCATAACTTACACGCGGTTATCTAAACCTTATTACTAAACCTTATTTTATTAACCTTATCGCATGTGATTTTTTTATACGTGTTTAGATATTTATTAATTATAAATTTAGATACATATATGTACGAGTATATTTGTGCTGCTGACTATCCATACGATTGGAAAAAGTCAAATTCAAAAAATAATCATCTAACTTGAGATGAAACCAAATTCTCAAGGTTGGAAAGTTTTCTTCATGTCTTGCTTGCTTGGCTTCCATGATGTGTGTACAAACTGTAGACTTAACAATATAACATAACATCTCAATGTGGGGGTACCATTAGTACACCCACATTTCGTCAGTCATGTTTAAGATCCAAATAATATTTGCCATCAACTGGGCACAGATACAGACTTCGTGTCTGCTACTGAGAAATTCCTGATGGAGAAACTCATTACCACTTTTCCCGACCCGGGAATCGAACCCAGGACCTATATCCTCATACTCAGCAGTCGGGCTTGCAACTATTAAACCAACGAGGCAGTCCAATATAGAATTTATTGATTGTATGGACTAATACTGAGATTTAAAAAAACTCAATAATCATAACAAATATTTTACCCACAAGTTCAGGTTCCGAAAAGTAAAAGCGTCCCCAATCAAACACGTTTTTTTTTGTCTAGCGGAACCCTAAAAATAAAATCGCACCTAAGGCGAGTCGCCATTTTGAAATCGATTTTTCATTAAGAACACTAACGAACTTAGGGTGGATTGAGATGCTGTATTTTTATCTAAATTTCATCGGTAAACAGTCTTGATATCGAAGATGATGTTTATTACGGAAGAGGGTCACTTCAAAGATTTACTTAATTAAATAAAAATACAAACACAAACTGAATAAATATTAAACTAAGATTCGAGAGAACTATCTATTACAGGTAGTCAGTCGCCCGAAAGTCTGTCAACCAGTCCTACCAAGGGGACCAGTATTACCTAGTACTAACTGGGTTGTGGAGGTCAGATAGGCGGTCGCTCCATGTAACATGGTTGCCTGAGCTGCATCCGGTTAGACTGGAGGCTGACCCTCACATAGCTGGGAAAAGGCTAAGCAGGTGATAATGCGAGAGAACTATCCCCATTATAAAAGTGCTCGCTGGTGTCTGGTGGAGGATTCAACTCGTCACCATAAAACTGGACAATTCCCCAATCCGAAGTATTTTGGACTACAGATCTTCTCTTTTAATTCCAATGAACAAAGGTATTTTGCTAAGACTGGACAGAATTCAGGCTAAATGCCGTCTTAATTGGTGAGGACTTATCAGATCACTCAGGGCAGATCTTTTATGAACTATGCCTGCTCCAGGTTCTATGAACTGTACCCGAAAAGAAAGTTTGGCGGTAACGCAATTGCGTGCTCTTAGTTTTATTGTTACTTGCACGTCATAAAATGACGCGGGCCATTGGTCTATGTGACAGCTAGATAGTTTCAACCTTAGTGCAGTTTTAAATTACAGGAAATTGTTATTAAGAGTTTAAAGCAATTACTAGGTAAACGCGGGCCCAGTGCGGGTTGGTAGACGTTACATGTCTTGGAATTTTGCCCGCGTGGTGGATTATAGCCCATTCCCTCGCATAGAGAAGTAGCCGTGTGTCCTAGTAGTGGGAACATTATAGGCTGATTATGCTAATGTTTATACTAGGTCACCTCCTGCCGTTGTTTGAACTTTACTTGGTGACGGCACAATACTTTTTCTTCTTCCATTCTCCCCTGTAAGACGTCAGCGGCATCATTCACTCCTCTCTCTCATTCCCCACACAATAGATCGATCTTTTCTTTGGCCTTCCTCTCCCTCTCCATCCATCAACAATTATTAGTTAAACTATATCTACTTCAAATGCAATGTAAAAACAGATTTCTTATCAAAGTTTTAAAAAAACTTACTGATTAGCCAATGCTTATCGGTGAGGTTCTTCAGGAAGGTCAGGTGCGTAGTAATCGCAACTGGCGTGCGTGTATGAACGTGGATGAGGCTAAAGGAGTATGTAAGGATCGTAGTAGGTGGCGTTCTGTAGTTCTGCGCACCCCCATGGGTAAACGGCGTGAGGGTATATACGTATATAAGGATGTAGCTCATGGAATTCACTAGGGAAATGGTATGATGAAGTTTTCAGAATAGGTAAATGCGTCGAAAAAACTATGCATAACGATAAGATTCTTATCAGACCACTTTTTTGTAAAAATAACCATAATAAATTCTTCTACAAAACCCAGTTATTATTGCAACATTTTGTCGTCTAAATTAGAGCATAAAATTTTAACATGTCGGGGAGAGTCTGAGGGTACACTAGTGAAGTGAATCAGATATGAATCTTTAATTTTCCAAATTTATTAAAACGCTAAGCGAACTCTGCGTTCAAACAGCAATATTTTTAACGACGGAGGTTAGGTCTAGTGATGTGCCACTGGATGGGAAAACTATCGATGTTTTTATGCACATTATCGCTTCTTTCAGTTTGTTTTACGTAAATGTAATGTTTTCTTTAAAAAAATATTATCACGCCTTGTAATCCCCGAAGTAAAAGGCAGAGGTTTACCTAAACCTTTTTAGGTAAACCTCTGCCTTTTACTTCGGGGATTACCACCCTCATTTCGCCATGTTTAAGTCCCATGCATGCATCCCGAGCGGAAGGAACATGGATGGGTTTTAGTCAGTAAAAGTCTGACACTCCCTCCTGCTCAGCCCGGAGCGGGAGGGGTTATTTGATGATTTCCCATCGGCAAAAAAAAAAAAATAGGGGGCGAGCCTATTGCCATCAACCGGGCGCAAATCCAGATTCCATGGCAGGTACTGAGAAAACCCTGATGGAAAAACCCAATAACACTTTGCCCGACCCGGGAATCGAACCCAGGAGCTCATGTTCAGCCGTCGCACTTGCGACCACTAGACCAACGAAGCAGTAAAAAGTAATTATTATAGTAATAATTTATAGTAAAATATAATTATATTTATAGTAATTATTTGAAAGTAAGTTCATACCAATATTTTATGTTTTTCGTTGATAGGCATGGTTTTTTAGATCCATCATCGAAAAGTAAAGGATCTTCCTACAAGAGAGCTGTTGTAAATGTCATGTCAATCGGGCAACAACCGTTGGGCCGCAGCCTATCAAATCGGAATGAAATTTCATGATAGTTTGTATGTGGTACTAAAGAAGTTGCCACAGTTTCATACGATGTGTTATTCACTAACAAGAATCCATCCATCCACTCCTCCTGACGCGTGCAAATATTCCAATTGAAAGTGAAACATCATGAATGAAACAAATTGATTGCCAATCAAAGAAACTTGCTCATCGATAAAAACGAAAGTCACGTACACGATGACTGCATCGGCCATTCATTCACCATCACCCAATTATATATGACCAAAACCTGGACGGCGCCACACAATTAAAAAACAATAAATGCCAATAAAATAATGACACTATAATATAGCATGGAGAAAATGAGATAGAAGAATGGAGTGCTTCAAAAGTGTGTCAAACTGAAAGCATTAAAATTAGTTTTATATTTTACAATGACTTGGTAGGTCCACTAAAAATGTTAAAGGATTGTTATAATAATAATAGCGGTACTCCTGGACACGGCTCGTATTGTTAGGAGGTTCCTCTCTCTGGAGCCCTGACCGGTAGCTTGGACCTTGTTCCAGATACCGATGGGCATAAATTTTTTATATTTTTAAATGTTTTTATGTTTTTTTATAAAGATATTTTAAAATTGTATTTAAATTTATTAAATAGATAAGTAAAGGAAATAATGTTATTATAATTTATTTCCATCAGACACAAAGATCCATAATTAGTAAGCACACTTAATAATAATGTTAGTAGCTAGCGTTGTACTAAATTATCTAACTAAGTAATTAACATTTTTTATGCAATAAAAAAATAGACTTATTGACTATTAATTTCATTTTGAGTATACAAATGATTAAACTGATGTTTGTTTGGAATAAACTAAATTTTGACGAGATAGTCGTATGTGTCACAGATTTACTACGATTGTCAGACGCATACCTACATGAACATGTTAAAATCGGCAGACAGTATTGTCACTCTATTTTCTTCGTATTCCATGTTCAATAGCGAATGCATACAAATTGATATGTGCACAATAGTATCGGATCAATTCAACATGACATCACCACGCTATGCAAACTGTTACATATACGTAGTGATTCAATTATTCTATATTTATGTTAAATTGATTGCTCACACGGTCGAGTCGTGATAAATTGTGAATTGGCTCGAAGTTTATTGAATGGTACTGGCATTTTGCAGTAACACTAATATTTATTTATGTATTTAACACCAATTTTAACATGATTACAGCCTCGTCCAATACGATGCTATGACGTACGTGTAATATAATATTTCAGTAAATGGTTGTTTGGCGATAGTTGGTGGAAAATCGTTTTCTACCAGAGTATATTAGATAAAAGAGGTAAAAAAAAAACAGTTTTTTAATATTCTTAGCGTATCATGCCAAAAAGCTCAAATGTGTTAAGCCCATTAATATTGTGTACTTAATGGTGTATTTAGGCTAATGGGTTTAATATTAAATTAAATGAGGAAGATTCTCTTTTTCGATGTTTCTACCAGCCATCGATTGATTCCATCGTTATAATACTAAATACCAATCAAAAAACTTTTAACAAAAATTATAGTGAAGCATTTTAATCCACAGAACAAATATCGACACAGCATTTGCCCATCTCTACAGTTGGTACGCGATAGGAAATTAAAATTTTCCTCTTCATTTAAAAAGAAGCAGAGCCCCAGGCTAACTCCTTAATGCGGTTCTACATCTATTTCAGAATATACTTTAATACCCATCGATGTAGTCCTTGCTTTATGTAGGTATAGCGGTTGTGGTCTGTTAGGTAATAGTCTCTTTTGAGGTGAATGTATTTTTTACCCTTTTGCCACGGAAGGGTTATGTTTTTCGCGCGTAACTTGTATGTTTGTAAATACATTTATAACCTTGTATGTTCCAAAGGCTGGATGAATTTCGATGATTAAGGTATCGTTATGAAAAACCAAGTGTTCTTATATAAGAGTCAAAAAAAAAAATGGACGAGTTTTGGCGCTAAATTGTAATTCGTTACCTATAGTTAGGGTTATTTGCAGTAAAAAATACAATTTTTTGTGGGCTTTTTTGATACTTTTAATTGAATGTAACTTGTTAGGTTTAAATGTGGAATAGAAAGTTTAATATTTTAGTTTGTCAATTGTGAAGCAAAAGAAGACTATGTTTTCAAGATTTTAGTTTATCTCTGAGTGTGGTCAAATAATCTGACCTGTATGCCTAAAAGGAATTGAAATTATCTTCTTGTTTATCTTGAAATTTTATTGGGCACACTTCGACATCCACGATGGCAGCGCAGCGCTAGAGATCGCTTTGACTGCAGTTTTTGCGGCACAGAGGGCATGAATAGATGATGAGTGAAAGCATACCTACTCCAGGAAGGAACTACTTCTAAGACAATATGTTAGCACTGGATCAATACAGCTCCAAAAATAGCATGAGGAAAACGGCATGTCCTGGGACCAAAAAATCGCAGCTGTCTGACATCCAGCAACCCAAAGTGGGCCCTTGTGGTGGATTATGGTGAACTTGTACTCACAGAGAGCAGGTCTGGATCCCAGCAGTGGAAACGCTGGGAATCATAATAATAACACAGACGTAAAGCTTAACATACACAAAAACAAATAAACACGATTTTCAAAGTCTCGGCAAAGCTCTAAGACCAGACGAAAACTTAAACATAATTCAAGCATACAATTTTAGCCGAAAAAACGAATTCAAACGGTCTTTGCTGAACGAAACTTAAAACCCATGCGTCTAGATCTTTTTAAACCTTAGCCTTTGAAGAAGAAGGTTCAGTTTTCAGTGCTAAGCGAGGTTTCTTTGAAAATGTACTCCGCGTTCCATTAATTTCTTGCAAGCCGTTTTACGTTTTCAATACAGACCTGCATACGAGTTTATTATAAGTTTGGGAAAGTCGAAGTTGTCGACTTGTCGTCGCAATTTCTGTGGGTTGTTGTGTGTGAATATTGGTGAAATGTTGGTGTAATTAAACAGGGTAGGCAGAAGTGAGTCTCTGTGGCTAACATGACAGCTGCTCGGGTCAATCTTTAGGTTAAGTCGTGCTCACCTAGGTTTGCCTGTGGATGGGTAACACACCGAGTTTCCTCTGTGCCAAATTTGTGAGGATGCATATTGATGTTTGTTACTGTTTCACGCAAAACTACTGAACGAATTTTTATCTTGGATTAACACATAGGGTCTGCAGTGGGTGGTCCGCTGCATGAGTGCACACGAATTACAGCCGACAGGGAGGGATGGCGTCGCATCGTAAGGCGAATCATGGCAGCACGGTGTCTTGCTGCGACATGCTGACCACGACCACTCTGTCAAGAGTGAAACGACAAAGAAGAAGAGAACACATAGGATACTTTTATCTCAATTACCGAACACCCTGTGGTCGAAGCTGCGGACACAAACTATTTCAACATAAACATTATATCATAATGCAGCTAATTAATTAGAATCACTGATTGCTACTACATAAACAATGTTATAAAGTACAGAGTTGTATTGACAAACTATAGTAATTATTGATTATTGTAATTTAGGGTTCTGCATTGTAAATCGAAGTTACAGGACGGTTCAGTAGGTGTCGGAGCGACGCGCGGTTGATTGAAGTTCGCTCGCTCCATTGCTTCTAGTGAAGACAGTACAAGGATTGTAAGAGTGGATGATATTCTCCTCCTATTTTATTTTTGTTTTGTTTTACAGCAGCAGGTAACCTGAGATATGCAAAATTTGTTTCAAACGTAGGTTCCTACTAAGATTAATAAAATACTAGGGGACCTGAAATGGCCGCTATATCAGAATCATAATAATATAATAATTATATGAATCATGTTAAAACTCTTTAAGTGGTCAAAAACACATTATTATGAATTGTCACTTTGTGACCATTTTACGAATTGAAACGTAATTCATATTGGATTATCCTAAGTATTATGATTCTACTAAAGGCCATTTAAGACCCCCAGGCCTAAAAATTATTAATAATAATATATTTTTTAGTAGATAACAAAAACAACAACACAGTACATAGCCCGGTACATAGCATTTGACGACGCGAATGGCGCAGTGGTAGTGAGGCTGCCTTACGTTCTTCGGGTCCCGGGTTTGAATCCCGGTAGGAGCAAATGTTTGTGTGATGAGCATGGACATTTGTTTCCGAGTCATAGATGTTTATATGTATGATAAGTTTGTATTTACAAACAAAAAGTATCTATGTAGTATTACAACTATCTGGTGTCCACGACACAAGCCTCGTTGCTTAGTGTGGCACCTAGATGGCGCTGTGTGTAATGTCCAGCGATATATATATATTTTTTGTTGCGTAAGGAAACAGTGGTAACAATTCGCTCCTAAAAGTCAACATAGTCCGTGGAAGTCTTATATATTTTGTCTAGAAAGCCATGTAAAAATACTGTGTTAACTACCGTACATCAATTTTTTGTCAAAAATCGTATCTACCTAGAGGAGGGCAATCTTATTTTGGCAAGACTGCCACACACACAACTGAAATTCATGAAATTCAATTCATTCATGCAGAATTTCAGTTGTGATGTGAATAGAACAGTAGTAGATGATAGTACATTTTGTAATGAATCATTGGGTTAGTACATCAAAGCATTAAAATCCCTTTGGAAATAAAAGCAAACTAGTCATGATAACGCATACTAAGGGGCTATCTACCCCTCTATAGATATCCACCTCCCGAAGACAAGCATCTTGGCAGATAATTTGATTTGTATTTAATTAAACAATGACATCGATTCGTGACGGAGGCACCTCGAAGCCTGCCTACCCCCTATCGGAATTCTCGTTAAGACTGATGGAGGTCCGTGTAGTTTGTCTGTTTGTTTACGTTAGATATTGAAATTAGATGTCGATTGAATTTGTGGGATATTTTGTGTTTTGGGGTGCGCTATTGCCTCCTCTATGGGACTTTATGGTGTGTTGAAATAGCGATAACTTTACTCAAATGTACGATCGAACAACTATTTGATTTCTAAGCAAAATCGTCTATAACTGGCTAAAGTTTCATCATCGTCTGCCTAGCCGTTTCCCAAATATGTTTTGGTCGGCTTCCAGTCTTATCGGATGCAGCTGAATACCAGTATGTTACATGGAGCGATTGCCTACTTATACTCCACAATCCAAATAGTATTGGGTAATATATACTCCATGGTAAGAACGGTTGTCAGACTTTCGGGCCACTGACTACCTGTAATGAGTGTCAAAGATCTATAAATGACAATCGGGACCAATGGCTTAAAGTGCTTTCCGAGGCTCGGAGGAAAGTTGGTATGTAATGGGTGCTCATCCATCCATGGACCAACCCAGGCAAGCGCGGCTTAACCTGAAGATGAATCCTAGCAGCTGCTATTATTTAACCATGAGCTATGGCGGGCTTAAGTATGCCAACGAAAAAATACAGAAAATAAAACAATTAATACACATCGTGTATTTTATCTAATCATCGAATTATTTCCACCTGTTTTCCTTCACTTGCAACTAAACCGCCTTATGACAAAAACAACACTACCCTAATAAACTATACCCCACTAAGCCAGAGCTCTGCTTACCCCTAAATCATATATTAGCGGCAAAATGAGACTAATGCGAGACTTATAATCAAAGAAAGAAATTTCTGGCTAGCCACACGTGATAATAAGGGAGCGGTTTTAGTGGAGGCAAAGAGCGGAAAGCGATGTGCAAAAAGAAAATGGCTGCCTGAAGTAGAAACACATATCGGAGATGTTCCGTATGTATAGGAGGAGAAAACGGGAATCCTTATTACTTAGTCCACGACATGTTTCAGTTAGTTCGTCTGTCTGTCTATCTTCATAACCGAAATGTGTAGCCCCATGTTATACTCATGTATCATGACAAATAATGAAATAATTTAAACCATAAATAGTATAAGAAACCATTTAGTGCACGAATCCAAGTCAATAGTCACTTTTCCACAATATTGCCAAAGGCTGCATTCAAAAGCTGAATATTGATAGTGACGGCTCTTAAATGCTATTTAGATCTGCTAAAAGCAATCAATTTCATTATTAATTAATATTCAACCTTAGTTAATTAGATTTTAACCATTGAAGAATATTCTTTCAGCGTTTCAAATAAATAGTTCTTGATTAAATCGCTAGTACACCCTCTACCGCCCTTCACTATGCACTCTCTCTCCCAAATAAAGGGGAGGTAGGACCAGGGTGGACATCAAAGCGTTAAGTGCTTCTTTTGCTCATCGAATCCCATTTAGGCCGGACCTACCCTCGCGATAAATAAGATTATATACGGGTACACGTTATTTCTCGGTTTTCTTATAGCTTTCAAGTAATAGTGTTACTTAGTTTTTGACTTATTTAATGTGTCTGTGGTTTGTTTATATGTGTGTGTGTCATTGGTTTTGGGATATCTATCTAATGGAAGTCATGGGGATTTGATCCTCTTTGAATTCTCTGTGGATTTTGTGTGATGTATGACAGATTTCAGATGTATAGATGGATATCTTGTTTATTGGGTTCATGAAATTACCGTTTCAGACACTGTTTTAAGCTTTCTCGGTTTATCTACCGTTCTCCACAAAACCTAGTGATACTGTGAGTGTGTTTTGCCGTGATTTATTGTCGAGTTTCAGTAGTGCGCGTAGCAAAAGACTAAGAATGAGGGTAGACAGATTTGTCTGCACCTAACGATTTATTTACCATCCATCCCGCATTATCCAGTCATCCCGCGATCATGGCGCTTGCAACAGCGTCAAAATATCGGGAGCTCAAAATAATAGACAGTCACGGAAGATATCCGTAAGTGATAGTATAAGTTTACTGTTTCAGATCTTAGTATGTTTGTGTTTGAGTCAGTTCGTTGGTCTAGTGGGGGTAAATGCTACTGCTGGACATGAGGTCCAAGCTTCGATCCTCAAATCTGGCAAGGTGTTATTGCGTTTTTCCATCAGAAATTACTCAGCATCAGCCCGGTATGTACCCGGTTCACAGACCGGTTGTTGGCAATAGGCTCACTCGCTAAAAAATAACCGGAAAAATGATGGCTCTAATATACAGAGTGTAACAAGACCCTTAACGAAGCCGTCAGCCAAGCATTGTGGACATTAAACTTGGTAACTTTAAGCAAAAATTATTGCTGCGAAACAATTTTTTTTTTGAAATGAATAATCACATTTTACGATAAGACTCAATGTAACGCACTCAAAACATTGTGCTGATAGATGAATTGAATAGTACGAGGGTCATGGAGGTGTTTACAGTTCTATGTTAAAAACATTTACATACTTATTTAAAAAAAAAACTTGTTTAAAAGTTGGTACTTTGAACCCCAATATCTCCGTAACTAGAAGGTTCCCAGTATGGTCTCGAACAAAACGGGGCGGGGAGAACAAGTACCTTTCGGCTTCGTTAAGGGTCTTTTTACACCCTTTATAATAGATCCATCTCTGCCTAACCTTTTGGCGATTACAGGCCTGCGCGTGATGTTATGTATGTGTTGTCTCGATTTTGTTGATAAAAGCGTCTCGACTGTCGACAAAAACGTCTTCAAGAGAAACGAGTGCATTATGTCTGTCAAGTACAGTCCGCGTCTAGCAGGGGTTATGTCCTGTACCATGCTGTTTTTATTTAACAACTTTGTGCCTACCTACTCGCACTTCTGCTTCTGCTTTTGTGCTACTCGTACTTCTTTCAACACAATTACGCAGAAAAAACTAATATCATATTCATCATTCATACGAAAAATCAAGTCAAACAGTTCTAGAGAATGTTTAATCTAGGCAGAGTACACATACAAAAATAAATTTCTACAAATACGGGCTTTAATAACGTAGTAGCACAAAATAATGATTTATATTTAGGAAACATTGCGGGCGAATAATCTAAAAGCCATAAGCTTCCGACGAAAAATGTACTTGCATTCATGAGTGGACGTGGAACGGAATGATGTAAAGCTTGGTCTACAATCGCGGGGAATGCCTAATGAGGGGAATTAGGAAAGTCTTGTAGGTTTTCCTAGGGTAGTGTTTTTGACTTTGTAATCACCACCTAGTGTGTACAGTGTGTAAAAGTGCTATATTAAAGTTGAAAGACGTTAATTCGATTCTGATATTTCAATACGTCGTATTATATCCAAGAAAGCAAGTAAAATATACGCTTATCACAATATTTTTCCTTGCCAGTCAGAGTTTACTTCAATAAGTTTACTAATACTTAACGTAAATTCAACTCAGGAAAAGCCGTAATGTTATCAGACTTCCTCATATCCTGCACTCTTAGCCTTGCAGTCAAAGTGTCCACTGCACTGCCACTGACAACGTCATGGGCCTGGCGAAGTTTTTTACTGCGACACACAAATGAAGAAGAATTTTTTACCTTTGGGGGTATGAAGAACGGGGTGTAAAGTTCTTCATCCCCCATAGAAGAGGTAGGATCCTCCGAGCAGACGGGTGTTGTGTCTGGTGGGCTACTGCCTGACAGTTGTTGGCGGGTTTTGCTATATAGTCTTAAGTCGCGGATAACTTTCACTGCGCGATTTAGGAATTTGGTGTTAGTTCTTCATTTGTGGCATAGATGGCGCTGTAGTACTTTTTGTACTATGTTGCTGTAGTAATTTTTGTAATGCCAATACAGACTGACCAAACTACTTCTCACACCTCCTCATTGTCACATCTTACTAGGGAGTAATTTCTAGTATTTTCAACTCTAGGAAATCTAAGTTTCCCGCTTGTCTATCTGCCGCTTTATCTAAAACCAAACACTAATCCCTCTATATACACATTAACGGATCTGTGAGGCGCAATCCGTACACTCGTACAGGGATTTTCTCTATTCGAACTGAGGCGAGCTATTCCTCTCTGAAAATACAACATTTAATTGAATATGTCCGTGCGTGTGTACTGGGCTTAATTATTTTTGTGGTTATTATGGCAGGATTTGATTTGTAGTAGATATTTGTGGCTAGACTTTAGAATTGGTTTGAATGGTTATAACTTTGGCGAGCGAAAATTGCTTAAATACTAACATAATCTTAAAATACAGTGATTATATGTTTGTTTGTGTGTTACGTTTATAGGTTATAAAGAATTAAAGAGTATTCTATTATATTCATTACAAGTTTTTAAAACATTACCCAAACTCAAAGAATTTATTTAAATTAGACCATTACAGGCTTCCAATAAACAAAACAAGTGGAACTACAGTCCCAGTCACAACGCATAAAAACTATTGGAAGTACTGTAGTTGCTCATTCCAAAGCATAGATCTTTATGGAAAAGAATGGGCAAGAAACTCCGTGGACATTCTTTTCAAATCAAGATAAATATTACATAGTCCTGCTGGGTACAATATTGGTGCTTCTATAAGTGAGCACAATGCAGAAATAAAAAACAAAAAAAAAAGACAATTTAAATCTTAAAGATTAGGATAGGCCCTACTCCTGCCTACCCTCATTGCGTTGCATCCAAACACCTATACTCACAACCAACTCCAACGATTCCCATTTTCCCTGAAAATGGCAAAAAATACCCTTCAGAGCAATATCCCATCAATTCTCATATTCCAGATCATTACACCCATATCGGAAAGAGCGCCTATTATCTTATTAGAAATTACGGCTGTATCCTGCAGACGATTATCGACCTTATTACATGGGGGTGCGAAGGGAATGGGGGTGAGATTCCAGTGGAGGGTTATAGCCGTTTATGTAGCATGCTGTTGTTATTACTTGTGTTTGGGGTATTGTTTGCTGGATGTGGCTTGAGGAAAACTCAAAGGAGCTTTCTTTGTGGTACTTAGTTTTCAAGGTATCAAAGTCCTGTAAGTATATTTATGAGACACACGCTAATGAACTCTAAGTTGCACTTTTCGTAATTAAAACCATTCAATGGTCGCAAAATATTATCACTGGTAAAATTAATATTCCCGACTTTCGTTAAACTCATGAAGATGAATTTCATTTCGTAATCTTTATGAAAACATCATGTTAAGAAATACCCAGAAGAAATATACACTTTCCAAAACCCAAAAATAATTTTATTACATCAGCCTTGTAAAAAAATGTTTATTACCTGAGCATTAAAGATTGCGGTCTTGATATTGGCATATGATGAGGAAGGACGAATCACATGTGGATAAAATAGTGATAAATGTAAATGTTGATTGATGGAAAAGGAGATG
Organism: Eugnorisma glareosa; assembly: GCA_947578425.1. Taxonomy (NCBI): domain Eukaryota; kingdom Metazoa; phylum Arthropoda; class Insecta; order Lepidoptera; family Noctuidae; genus Eugnorisma; species Eugnorisma glareosa. Next base: position 1,897,710 of record OX387974.1, on the reverse strand, counting down.
AAGACCAAGGACAATAGATGGATTGTGTGAAATATGATGTGAAATATATAGAAGTAAATGATAGCTTGACGGTTGACGGAGCGCCGCCCCCAAGCAACAGTGACAAGGGCAGAAAGATGTTGATTACATTGCCTCGTATTACTCGACAAGAGATAATAGCACTGTTACAATCAGCCCCAATAACCAACTTTCATAAGACGTTTGAACAATTCTGTATCTCATGCCGACGAGATACAGATCAACACGCCACTTCCAGTATCTCTAACTCTCCATTAAACATTGTACCCGCACGTCTGTTATTACTTACTATCTGCGCACAACACTCCTTGCTAATGGCATTTCTTTACCATCGCGCATCGATGTTCGTTTTATGGGGACATGTGGTGTTATTATTTTGGTAATAATTAATCTTAGACAATAATCTCATGTGTGGCAGGGTGCTTGGTATAAGGATATTGGTTGGATCTGTGGAGGTAACCGGATTAGTTAATGGTTACGGGTTTGGTTCGAGTTTCATATATTGAGAACTTATTGCTAGGTACTGAGAAATTCTGACAACACTTTCCCTGATCTACGAGTTGAACCCAGCACCCCATTTTCAACAGTCTTGCTCCTAGATCATCGACTCAAACGCAGACATTATTTTGATCGATAATAGAACATTAACACACAATCAGTGTGCCTTTTACATAAGTAATACAAACAAAACCGACTTCCAATAAAACACTAAAAAAGTCTAAACTAACTTGACTGTTGGAAGTCGGTGTCTTTGTTTGTATCTTTTTTGCCACCGACTTCCGAAAGTAAAGTTATTTTAGACTTTTTTAGGGTTTTTTTTAGAAGTCGGTTTTGTTTTCGCAGAAAGTTTTTTTCTTTTAGGTACCCTTTTTAGTTGTAGTATACCACACAAATTCTTGTCATAAATTAGTTTTTACATTGTAACAAGAAGTTAGTTAAAGTACTCGTCAAGACGAATCATACGAGCCCAAAATCGATGAAAGTTTTGTCGTTTTAGAAAGGAGTTCCTATGGCCACCGTCCAGCTCCATCATCAGACACTGGATACCATTTAGGACCAAAGTACTCGTCAAGACGAATCATACGAGCCCAAACTCGATGGGATTGTGTCATTTTTTTACGGACTACCTGTGACCACCTTCCAGCTCCATCACCAGACCCTGGGTACCATCTAGAGACAAAGTACTCGATAAGATGAATTATACGAACCCAAACTCGATGGGGTTATGTCGTTCTCTAACGGAGTTCCTATGGCCACCTTCCAGCTCCATCATCAGATCAGTTCCATGTCATCATATTTCTATGGGACCAATCGGGAAGCATATCCTTTCAGATGAAAAAACAATTTTTCAAATCGGTTTACAAATGACGGAGTTATGAGGTAACAAACATTAAAAAAATAAAAATAAAATACAACCGAATTGAGAACCTCCTCCTTTCTGAAGAAAGTCGGTTAAAAACGCCAAGTATATTTTAACTTTTAAACTGGTTGCAGAAGGGTTAAGTTAGTTTAACTCGCATAGCTGAACTAATTTTTGGCCGGATAATAATTGTGGACACAAGTCTTACAAAAAAAGGTGAGCTTTAGCGCTTCTCACACGACACCGCTCGTCCGCGCCGTCGGGTGATGAAGCGGATCTCACGTCGCATAGGTTTGTATGTAATCCGATGATGACGAGCCGACGAGCGGGATCGAGTCGAAGCGCCTAAGATAGTTTCAGTAAGGTTTCCATTTGGCGGCACGGTTGGCGCAGTGGCTGAGCGATTGGTTGCTGCGCTGGGTTGTCACGGGTTCGATGCCCGCACGGCACAAATACCAATTTATATGGCCTACAGGTAGTTGTTCCGAGTCTGGCTGTTTGCTTAGGTGAGTTTAAATGTTTGTAAACACGCGCAAAATATACGAGACATTCATAATGTGGTGCAATCTTTTTTCAATAAAAATAATAAAGCAATTACGAGACTGTCTGTAAAATAAAATCGTTCCCAAACTAATCCAAAACAAAGCGAAGCTCGTATCCTATGCGTCATCGGCACCAATCCCTGGGGGCGTAATGCCAATATTTTCCAATACCGCCATAATCGACTCGACGTCATTACTGTCTGTGCCGACATAAATTAATACTCGCTTCCTTCCCTTACCAGGGGGTTGATAAGGGATGCTGGCCACCATAGATTGTTTGTGGTCTGCCGATGTTTGTAATGAGAAGAAGTGGTTGGTTTGTGGACGGAGAGATATAATAAAATACCTCGACCTAGACATATCAAAGTATATTCACACTTTTTGAGCCTTTGACATATAATATAATGATAATATAATATAATTAATAAATGATTTGAAACCTATAAATTGTTTTCTTTTTAGCTTGTTAGTTCTAACTATTAAAGCTGGTATGAAAATTAAATTAGCTTCCGCACTTACGGCGTTCAAACGAAGATAAGGAGATTACCTTTTATTTTATAAACAATGAAAATCGTGCACTTTTTCTAAACAGAAACAGTAAATGAATTCGATAGTTGTTTTACTTTATTCATTTTAGTTGTACATAAATAATGTTCCGACATTCGGAACAAATATTCCGAAAAAAAATAATTGTCGTAAGGAAGTCCCCACTTTTCGTTTCTGTTCCTTGAACTTTAGGTAGATTAGTTCTACCTATTCCAATCACTGTTGATCAGTCAATGTATTTTAGTTATACAAGTTCATATGTTTTTTTTTTGTGTGCTTAGTAGCAGCATTAGATATTATAATAATATCTACTAATAATGAGCTGATCGTATTGTTTATTATTTTTCTAGTAGGCACATTGATGACAAACTTATTATTTATATTAAGATAAAATTAAGACTTAACGGATTACTCCACTTTCATGTTAAAAGCTATTAAGAAGACCTATTTTAAAATAGGCACTTTTCTAGAAGTAAATCTATTTCCACTAACAGGAGTCACTTACCCATAAAATAATCAATCTATTTAATGACAAAACGAATGAAATCTAATGATCAGCAGTAAAACGCACAATTAGCTTCTGCCAAGTCGGGAAAAATCCATTAATTCCGTCGTTAAATCTTATATCAGTCACCCCTAATTAAAACTCACCCCCTGTAACTGAGGTATCACTTTTAAGTGTCTTAAAGTGATGGCAAGTCGGTTGCCGATTGGGGAGTCCGTGGTTCGATTCTTAGATCGGCTTTTAGTATTTACAATTAGCTGTTGCTCGCGAGGAAAAAATAAAAAAAATCATAAATAAATGATAAATTATGTTTATTTAGCAAATAGGTTTAACACCCTGTATAATCTATGTCCTTGGCAAATTTTATTCATGATTATGTCATGAAAAGGTAACAAATGAACAGAGTTACTTTCGCGTTTATAATATTTGTGAGGATGTGTGCCAGTCCCTTTCCGGATGTGTTTCTATGATTGTTTACGGATTTAATTATGCTAGTATTCCTCGAAAGACTAGGCAGAAGTGTACCGAATATCCACAAATCACCGGATTTGTGTCTGTCTCGTGTGATAGGTGAGAAAGCTTGTGAAATTCAGGCTCCGGGCTGTATTTACCTATCCTGTATTTGAAAATTTTGTAAAGGAAATAAACAAAAACATTAGTGTGGTGATATTTTTGAGAGCAGAGTGTTTTAAACAAAAGCAATATAAATCATACTTGACAATTAACATTTCATTTACGCGACACCGCTCGTCCACACGGTGACGGTGAAGTGGATCTTACGTCGCATTGGCTTGTATAAAATGCGCTTAACACATGCGCCTCCACCCGACCGCATATCGTATAAGCCGACCACCTTATTCCCAAAACACTGTAACTTCTGTAAGCCAAAATCAACAGTGGCGACCACCAGAAACGCGCCGAGACAATGAAGCTCGACGAAGTCCCAGAGAAACAAATAACTCTCTCAGAAAATTATAGCGGAGGAATAGGTAAACCATAATTTCCACTTACCTCCATATCAGCAGGAGACAGAACGAAACCAGGTCAATAGGCACAAGGGACGTTTACAACTAGGATAAGCACAATGTGTGTTAATAACACCGTTCACCCGTTCTTCCCATCATTGTAAAACAATGTTTCTTGCCAAAATCGTCTTGCAATGACCCCGGCAAAAATATCACCTCCGTAACATCAGAGTGACACAGAGGGAGGATACGCCATTTTGCCTAATGCCCATTGCTCACGAGATAACTTGGTCCCGGGGGAGTGAGATCTGAGGAATCAATGCGGTGAGGACAGGAGGGGTACTGTGTGTTCTCGATAGTATGGGAGGATGGTTTTAATGGGCTTTTATTTTTATGGTGTAGTTTGATTCTAATAGGTGGTACATGAGTGTGTTATACGTTAGGGCATGGTTGGGGTTTTTGCAAGGCTCAATCACTGGCATAGAAGTACCTAATAAGATAACTGTTGGTTATTGCTATCTTGTGGCCAATATAACTATTTTTCTAGTTTTTGGGATACAAAGAATATTTTAGAGGTATTAATAGACTAAATTGATTGAAATACTGATCAATAGAAAAAAAATGCTTTAAAACAAGTTACAAAAACAAAAAAATACCTGAAATTAAAAAAAACTAGAAAACAAAATACGAAAGCTAATTGAAAACATTCCCTAAGTAAAACTCAGTTTATAAAACCATCGGATATCGAGATTTTCTCACTTCCTACTCACATGTACCAATGGTATCTTCCTCGGTAGTAATTTCGTCACAGATGTTTTCTATGCTAATTCTATTGTTTTTTTGTTAATTTTTATGTTCTTTTTCATGCTCGATTTATTCCGTTCGTCCGTTCGTTTTAGGATTAATGGTAATGCTTCTCTGGATGGAAAACCTTCGGCTTAATTTCTTTGGAGATTGAATGCTGTCTTGGTTTTAATGGCTGATGATAAGAATTAATTTAATTTATATTATTTTTTCTTGTAATTTAAATTTTAGAGTGTTTTTTAAAGTATGTACCATGTTTACTAAGTAGTACTAGTAGAAATAGGTATTTATTTCACTGAACTTGGTTACAGTAAAAAATCATTAAAAATTATTCTGTATTTCTATTATAATTCTTTTAATTTTATTTAGTGTAAAATTTCGTTACGATGTAAAAATTGTTATTGAAATAAATGAAAGTACATTTTAAGTAGTTCAGAAAGAAAAAACAATATCATCACAAAAATATTTTAACCTGCAACCCTGCAACACACAAAAAATACGTTTCGAAATGGCTATCACGTTCCCATTTTAAAGGTATTCGAAATTCAACCTTTCAAATATTGAATGCTTGTCCCACCCTTTAAAAATCCATCTCACAAATTAACGTTTAAAAAATACTGGCATAAATAAAAATTCGTAAAATGCAAGACGCTGGGGACCGGGGTGGTTCGAAATTCGAAAGTTTTTGTCTCGATACGAATTCATTTCGGTTAATATTCGATTTTGATTTCAACCAGTGTAAGATGACATTTCGTAATGAGAAATTGATGAAATTGTTTCAAAATTATTATTTATTGTATCGTAATATGTACAGTAGTGCATACAAGAAATATCCAATCATTTTCTCAATCAATTTCAGTTCATATAAGCACAAATCAGATCCTTTAGAAACATATTAAACGAATATTTTCAATATTTCCTTAAAAAGTTTATCATTAAAATGTGCCTTCAATGGCCTAATTAAAATTAAATAGTTGGTAAAACTTTCGTTTTGATTTTGAGAAATAAACTGACATATTGAAAATGAATAGGTGCTTACAGGATTGAACACAAATTCTACGATGCAAACAAAAGACTAACAGATCTTCCTAAATTGGTGCATTACACATCACTGCCCCGAAGCTAACTAAAAAATTTTAAGCTGTCATTAATTCGGAGTATAATATTCACTCCCTGCCCCCCTCTAGGGATTGGGGGGCGATTAATCTGTGTTTAATGTCGCCCCCGAAAATATAAAAAGTAGCTAATCAACAGATTGGCAACGTTTTTCGCCTGAGGGTGTGTGAATGATGCTTTGTAGTTTTTTTTTTAAGGTTTCCAGACTGATTTGGGATCGAAAAGCAAGAGTTTATTATGTTACAGATTCTTTTTACTCGACTGTGGTGGAGTCCGTATAGTGAGTTATATTTTTAATTTAAAAATATGTTGCATAGGCATATGAAACCAGTTCAGTTTTATTAACTTACTAGTGACCCGGCCCAGCTTCGCGCGGGTGCAATGTTATACATATAAACCTCCCTCTTGAATCAGTCTATCTATTAAAAAAACCGCATCAAATCCGTTGCGTAGTTTTAAAGATCTGTAAGGATACATAGGGACAGACGGAGGGAAGGGACCTTTTTATACTATGTAGTTATAGTGAAGGTGGAAGCGCCAGTATCAGGCTGTATGTGGTCCGTAATTCCGTATTTCCACAACGCACCTGATCGGCAATGTGCACTTGTAAAGTAAAACGGTAAAGAACTTCTTATCGTACGCCGTCACTCAAGTTTTCTTCACTCTTATGTAACACTGGCTCCAACTCAGATAATTCTTTCTGTCATTCTTATGATGTGGTTTATAGTTCGTACCCTTTTCTTGTAAGAAAACACAGAAATTACTGATTAAAATTTAAAAACATTTCGTTTAAATAAGAGTACCTAATCTGCCGGAAGCTGCAAGAAATTAACATATAAGTAAAATCTAAAAGATAACGTTGAATCCGACTTCCTACCATAAAAACGCCTAATTCATTTAAAATACGAACATTTCCTAGTTAAGTTTTCCGAAAAGTTTTTTTAATAAACATAAAAATAAAGACAATTTCAATGCCTAAACACAAAAAAGTTCCTTTCAAATCGCAACAAACCAAAATAAAATCGCAAATAATTCTCAACTCAGATTAGCATAGCTAATAAAATTATCTGACATCAAACAAGCAATCAATATTAAAGAGCATTGAAATCGCATCGTTACGGAGCACTGGCTTGATCACCAGTCAGATTGCCTTCAAACGTCCACGGCTGGGAAAAAATTAAATTTGCCAAGTCGATTTCATTTTTCATTAATTCATGGCGGAGGGGTGGTTGTGGAGATAGAGAGAATGGATGCGATAGATCTTAGGCAGGAGATTTTTTGGTGTTAAAGTGAGGTCTGGTTTTCTAATTTATAATATGTGGGTTTGTGTTTTGTTTATGTACTTCCTAATGTAAAAGATGAACAATTTCTGCATTAACTCCTCTTTGGACTCCACACTCGGATAAAAATACTCTATCCGCTTTTAAGGGAGATAGGCTGAAATGCGAGATGCCATTACCAAAAAAAAAACTTTCTTTTGAAAACTCAAATCAATATTTTATACCACCAATTTTGTTTAAGGTCAAATGCGTTGCTATATTAGAATCGATTAATGAAACTTTGCAAAGATTTTTTGGTATTCAAAGTGCCTTTAACCAAAATGTCCAATTTCCTTAGAAATGCCATCAGTGTTAAACCATTACAATCAGTATTTCTATCTACAGTATTCATGACACATCCAGTCAACCGACATCACTGTGTCCCTAGTCGATACCAAGTTCCTATATAAAATTTCCCTCAGGGTTCTCTCGCTCAAAAAATACGTTTTTTTCTCTTTGCACAAGACTCTGTTTAACCCTCAAATGGTGGCTAATTTCGAGACGAGATGGCTGATTAATTATTGATAGAAGGTTGAGAGATCGCAAGTCAAACTGCTGTTTGTCTTAAATGTTAATTTTTCTCTTTTTAATCCCTCGGCGGCCATGTTTTTTTTATTAAGGATGATATTGTTTTGCGTCGATATTTTTTGAAAGAGAAATATCTTGAATTTTATAGGTTTTCTTTGTATTTTTAAATTAATTTTGTGGATTTATTGCAATGCAATTGTCATTCGACAAGTAAGTGTCATAGAAGAAAATGACACTTCAAAGTCTTAATGAAAGTAAGTTACCCAAGCCCTAGTGCAAACTAAGAAAGCTATCAATAATATTGTCCGGGAAAAAAACTCGTTTTCAGCTAAATATACGGGGCATCGTCCATTTAGGTGATGGTTACCCTATTTTTGAGACAATTATTGTATTTGAAATAATGATTTCTTGATATTTGTGTGGCGGCAACGGTCGTGCCTTATTGTACACGGGCAGCCCGTGAATGACATTATGGTGTTCAACTTCGCTGTTCTTCATGTTTTTGAAGTTCGAGGAAGTTATCTCGGTGTACTGTTGAAGAAGTTTGTGGTACGGGTCGGTGAGGTTGATAGTAAGCACGGTGGGGATAGCGGCACTGTTTGCAATGCAACCGTCGATCGCCAGTCCTGTTTTCTTATCAACAAGTTTTCTGGCTCGTAGGTCGACGAGAAGGTCGTGATGTCGCAAAAAATCGGCGCCCACGATCGGTCATTTCACAGCAGCAACGATAAATTGCCATGATAAGCGGCGGCGAAGGCCACGGTTGAGTACCAGTTTCTTCTCGCCATATGTGTATTGGTGTCCGTTCGCTGGCGCCCGTTCACTCCTTCCACTCGTTTCATTCCTTTCGAGTTGGGAATGACTGACACATTAGCTCCGGTGTCCACAAGGAATCTCAAGTGATGTTGGTAATCGCAAACGTAGACGGTACGGTGCTATTGCATTAACCTCGGGTCCCGTCGTAGCCAAGGTCGCGGCTACTTGACCTGACGCTAGAACATGCACGGAGATCTGCAGTTGCGTGCTTGTTTACCGTAATGGGTGTGAAAAACAAATATTGCCTGATGTCTGCTGGTAAGAATTCGATCGGCCTCGGGATTGTGAACGTGATCCCGAGCGGAATGATGATCTTTTTTGTCGTGATCTATCCATTTTCATTGCTGCAATTAACCGCGTGAGCTGCATAATGGCTTCTCGAAGGTGTGGCTCTGGCTGCGAGTGACAGCTTTCGTGTCGTGACTTAAAAATTGACGGCTGTTTGCAGGCACAAAACGGATGTACCTACTTCTCGGGTTTGCTCGTGCATCTTGTCAGCCTTGGCAGCAGGCACGTCGAGTGTGGCTTTTTGGTTGACCGATAGTAGGTACAGCATGCGTGGAGGCAGGCAGATGTCTCACCTACGGGATCACGTCGGGGTCACCACTTTACCAGTTGTCAGGAAATAATAAAACAATATTTGATTCCTAATTTATTGGAGTATTTACTGCTAATCATCACTGACACCTGTCACCAGGGTCAGCCTACATAAGTTCTAAAATATACAACGTGTAACAGAATAAACGCAAAACCTCTTAGGGGGTCATTGTACTCATCATTATGCACAACTTTCACCATGGGACCAACACTGAGATCGCGAAAAAAAAAACAGCTGTTCAGTACATTTTCTCGAGTTATGCGCACATAAATGTATGGGGCAGTCGATTATTTTTTTACGTTTTCAGTGTTGGTCCCATAATGAAAGTTGTTCATAATGATGAGTACAATGAACCATTTAGAGGATTTGCGTTTATTCTGTTACACGTTGTATACATACATAAATAAATATAAATAAAAAACAAATTGGTTGACTTTCCAACTTACATACATCTTGTTTAACTCTAAATAAGAGTTTAGAGAAACAAGATTTCTGAATCTTTTTTCTATTCCCATCTCAATTCGAAATTTTCCAATTCATGCTAATTTAAAAAGGCGAGGGCGTAGTGCTTCCGATACTGGCAATTAATTTTAATTGTTATGTTTAATTACGAAGACTGCTGATATAAATACAGCAGTCTGAAGTTGCGCAAGTTTTATGTAGATTTTTTATTTATTTACCGTAGTACGAGTAAGTTTTAGCAAGACATACAATCTGTATTTTAATAATCTCATATCTGATAATACGAATCGAGGGCTTCTGTTATTGATCGGTGTATTTGACGTCAGATGGCCTATTACCTCTTTTACCCATCCATCAGCAATTATTGATGTTTGATGACCTTCTTTTTAGCTTGTTGACCTATCAACCACCCTGTTGAGCTAAAATGAAGGTTTTAAGCACTAAGTTAGCTTTCATAGGCACGTAATTCTGTGGTAAATACCTAAATCATTTTCCTTTCGTTTAGGTTCTCTTTTTGCTGAAGATAGTAACTACTGATAAGGTCACTGAAGGTACTAGATATCGAGGCTAATTTGGACTGCCATCGACACGCTAAGAATCATGCCACTACTTTCATTACCATCTGGCTAGCCTTTTCCCAAATGTGTTTGAGGTTGGCTCCCAGCCTAACCGAATGCAGCTGACTACCAGATTTTACATGGATCGATTGACGATACCCCTCAGCAAGACCCGTAACTACTCGTAACGTTTTTCAAAGATCTACGAATGTCAGCCACAACTGAAGGTTTAACGTGCTTTCAGAGGTACGGAGAAGATCAATTTGTGATGGATGGTCACTCATCTGCGGTTCTTTTTTTAGGGACAACGCCACCTCTGATTCCCAAACCACTGCAACTCCTGTAAGCCAGAATCAACATTGGCGACAACCAGAAAAGCGCCGAGACAATGAAGCTCAACGAAGTCCCAGAGAAACAATTTAACTGACATAGATCCCGCAACGAAATTAATCACAAAAGTATAGCGGAGGAGTGGGAAAAACATAATTTCCACTTATGTTTTTCCTATTCCTACGCTATACTTTTCTGTTTAATTGTGCGGATCTTATTACTTAGCCTTGAGGACTTCTACATACACGTGCCGTTAATAAAATGTAAAACCACACAATTGAACTCAATACTTCCCCACATAACCGCATTAGACGGAAGCCCACCGACCTACCACCAAACCACCGCCAATGCACGGCCACGGGCGGCCAACCGGGGCCGTCACTACGACCACGGGCGGCCAAGCGGGGCCGTCACAATGACAGGCCGTCACGACGCCGGCCGCGGACAATGCTCGCGTGTCGCGTGACAGATACACAATCGGCGACGTGACCCGTTTATGTATAGGGTGTTGTTTAGTTGGGCTGTGCGTTTTAGTAGTTTTTGTAGTAGGAGCTCGTAGTTAAATAAGAAAAGCCGCTCGAGTCGGTCTTTAGGTTAAGCCGTGCTTACCAAGGTTGGTCCTTGGATGGGTAACCACCCACAAAGCACGTTAAGCCGTTGGTCTCGGCTGTCATTTGTAGTTCTTTGACAGTCGTTACAGGTAGTTAGTGGCCCGAAAGTCTGACAACCAGTCTTACAAAGGGGTATCGTATTACCCAGCACTAACTGGGTTGTGGAGGTCAGATAGGCAGTCGCTCCATGTGAAATACTGCTATTCAGCTGCATCTGGTTAGACTGGAAGCCGACCCCAACATAGTTGGGAAAAGGCTAGGCAGTTGATGGTAGTTTTTGTAGTGCTTTTTTAAAAGTGTTCTGTTAGCCGCCGCGGGAGACGCACCGGGCGTCGGGCCACCGTAAGCGCGGGCCTATGGACGGTGAGCTATGGGCTAGCTCGCCGTCCGTCCGTCTTATGACGACAGGCCGTGTCGACGGCGCGTTCGTGTTCCACGCGCGCCTCAAAGAGAGTCAGCAAACAGGAAGGGGTACGAAAGGACCGATGCCTGCCAGGGTTGCGGGACTGTTCGAAAGAGATACCGCGGCCCTGGAACACAAAGGGCAAAGGAAGGAACATGGATGGGTTTTAGTCAGTAAAAGTCTGACACTCCCTCCTGCTCAGCCCAGAGCGGGAGGGGTTATTTGATGATTTCCCATGCGAAAAAAAAAAAAAAAAGGTGTCGTTATCAAAAAAAAAAAAAAAATAGTGTTTTATTTCAGGCAAAATACCCATAAACAACAAAAATAAAATGGAGACCAATAAGATAGTAAAAAACAGAAATAATTAGAAAATCATAAAGTATCATTAAATTCGTTTGTTGCCCGTGTACCAGTAATACTACCAGTAGTACCACGGGTAAAAAAAATACCCGTAGAACTACCGAGCGACGTAGATTCATTAAAAATCAAAATATTAGTTATTATAAGAATCGGCCTATGCAATGTAATGAGTAATGACTTTGTACTGTCTGTCTTTTGACTAAGACTTGTTGACTAAATATGTTTCTTAGTGGTATCTTTCTATTTAATCGATAGACTCTTTGGCAATTTTAAAGCGCCTGTAAATATTTTCATTAAAATAAAAGGATTGAGTGTTACTTTATCAAACAAATAAAAACCACGCAGTCGTTTCAGTTTATTTCCATCATTACTCCACCACCATTGTTTTAATTATGTTTTTTACAACAAATTTAAAGAGAGCAAGTGGGCGTTACTGAGCTAAAACAATAATTAACTTGAAACAATCAGAAGAATAACGCAGACGTTGACAATACGAAGCCAAGTTAATGTGAGCGAGGCATTTTCAATAGACTTGCGTAGGCAACAACAGTAACCTACTTGAGAGAACAAATCAACCCTTTTCCTTGGTTTTTTTTTTGTTTATTGTTTTATAAAGTAACGCCCCTTCAGGTGAAGGTAACACCCCCAGAGCTGACGTGGTTTTGGACGTAATGGAAAGTTTCCTGCCTTCTAGGTACCTACTAAGTTTTTTTCTTCTCCGAAAATAACTTTGTGTTTTGCTATTTGTCGGTGTGGCCTAAAAATAATGGTAAACCCCTTTTTATTTAATGGTAGTTTATTTGTGCGTTTGAAACCTTTGAAAGACTAAATAAGTTGACCCATTTAGATGTTTTTAGCAGTTTTAAAAATTAAACATTAGATTTGAACACAAGTGGTGTGTAGTCGATAAAGTAATAGACTCTGCTTATCCCTTTTTGCAGAAACAGGCGTGAATTTGTGTCATATTTAAGTCTTCTTAAACATAATTACAATATGTGAATTAACACACTAATCCCGATCCAGTTGAAACCCAGCGTCGGACACTAGTTGTCCCTAGTTGATTTTTTAATTTTCTAGATCTATGTTTTTTTCTTTTATAATTTTTATTTTTTAATGTGAAGTGAACGCAATATAAAACAAAACTAATAAAACTGAGAAAACTCTTGTTTATTGATTTGTACCAAAAAATAGTTTTCTTTCAAATGTATTTTCTAATTTGTGTATGTGTTGCACATTTTACTAAGTGAATAGTAAAGTTGCGTAGTTTTTCCGTCAGCTAAACGACAGATTAGGAAAATCCTCTTGCATTTATTATATACTAGCGCCCCGCCCGGCTTCGCACGGGTGCAATGTTATGCATTAAACCCGTCCTTTTGAATCACTCTGTCTATTAAAAAAAAACACATTAAAATCCTTTACGCAGTTTTAAAGATCTAAGCATACATAGCGACAGACAGTGAGAAGCGACTTTTCTTTTCTTATACTATGTAGTGATAGTTTAACATTAATAAATATTTAAGATAACTCAATAATATCACAAAAAACAACATCACTAAATAAAAAAAAAAACTTTAATTTTTACTTTAAAAAAACAACACCCCATACTCCGAACAGGTAGCTGCAGCAATCTAAGCGCCCATTCAATAAAACAAGAACAAGTTACACTCCGGATCGGTCATACATCGCTAACCGTATTCAAGTTATTTGTATAGTTCAGCACTGGACAAAAGATCCAGACGCTATTGGGTTACCCAGCCATTATCTGGGTCAGTAACCAGGAAATGGAATAATGGGTGGCGAGACAAAAGTAACGTTATCGGGTGCTTTTGAATTGTATAGATGTATACTGTAGTTATTGAGTTCCTGTTTTTCTACTGTATTTGAAATACCTATGTATATATGAAACTAGCTTTTGCTCACGGCTTCGTTCCCGTTATGTACGCAAATTAACCCACGGAACGTCTGAAATGTAGCCTGTGACACTTGGGGATAATGTAACTTATCACTAGAATTAAGCTAGCAGTAGTTCCGGAGATTATCCATTTACAAACAAACTAAAAAAAATAGAAATTAAATAGATATACAGGGTGTAACAAGACCCTTCACGAAGCCGTCAACCAAGCATTCTGTACATCAAACTAAGTAACTTTTCGCAGAAATTATTGCTGGTAAACGATTTTTTTTGTTTTGGTTGAAAATTCACATTTTACAGTAGGAATCAATGTAACGCACTCAAAACACTGTGCTGATGGATGGATTGAATAGTACAGAGGTCATGGATTTATTTAAAGTAAAACTCTTACATTAAAAACATGTGTTTAAAAAAAACTTGTGAACAAGTTGGAATTTTGACCCCCAATATCTTCGTAACTAGAAGGTTCCCAGGTATGGTCTAGAACAAAAAAAATATCGCAATGCCGGAGAGAACAAGTGCCTTTCGGCTTCTTTAAGGGTCTTGTTACACCCCATACACTAATATATAAAGAGGTAAAATTTGTAAGTCTATATGTTTGTATGTACTAATTCCCCATTACGGGGGTAATCTCTGGATCTACAGAACCGATTTTGAAAATTCTTTTACTAACAGGAAGCTACATTATCCCCGAGTGGCATAAGCTATAGATATATATTTACAACGTGCCCGTGGGATAATTTCCGACCAAAACGCGATCGAAGCCGCGGGCAAAAGCTAGTATGAAATAATAATAATATTTTTTATATTTTTTAATGTTTTTTTTAATGTGTTTTGAAAAAATATGTAAAAATATAAAGACTATGCATAAAAATGAATAAACGAGAATAATAATAATAATCATTTTATTATCAGGCTACTAAGGCCCATAGATAAAATACACAAAATAATCTTAAACAACAATATACTAATACGTATTAAAAACCTTAAAAATCTTCAGGTTAAGCCGCGCTTGGCTAGGTTGGTCTGTGGACAGGTGACCACACATTACATCCCGAGTTTCCTCTTTCACTTTGTGCCTCGAAAAGCACGTTAAACCATTGTTGGTCCTGGCTGTTATTTGAAGATCTTTGACAGTCGTTACAGGTAGTCAGTGGCCCGAAAATCTGACAGTCTTACCAAGGGGTACCGCATTACCCAGTATTAGCTGGGTTGTGGAATTCCGATAAGCAGTCGCTCCATGTAAAATACTGGTATTCAGCTGCATCCGGTTAGACTATAAGCCGACCCAAAATAGTTGGTAAACGGCTGGCAAATAATGATTAAATAATTACTGCCCTGTTTAAATGATATCGATCATGGTGGACAATTTCATCAGAAGCTAAGTAGTTGTAGAAAGTTGTAAGTAAAGAAAATGTTAACTGCTTTTATGAGAATGCTGAAACTCAATCCTAAATGACATTCATGCAACATCAGGTCTGCAATCCCTGAAAGATTAGGCAGAGGTGTAACAAAGAGCCAGCAAGGCACTTATTTAGCGCAAATATTTAGAGCAATCAACTTAATAAAGTTTCAATGATCTTTATTGAAGTAATCAAAATGCTTGATTGACACAACTAACTTATTTTGTTACAGTTTAAAAAAATAAAATTAACTTGTCTCTTTTTTAACATATCTACAATGATGTCATGTTAAGGGTAATCGAGAAACTTGTTTGAGCGTCAATCATTTGAACTATATTGCTGCAACCATGTCGTGATGATCAACACTAAGATTTTTATTAATCTAAACAATATATCGTCAATCAAGCTAAAAAGTCACTTGATTGGAGTGCATTTTTTCAGTGAGACCCACATTTTGCCAGTCATGTTTAAGTCCCATGTAAAAGTGGGCAAGCCTATTGCCATCAACCGGACCAGGACCTCACGCTCAGCAGCCGCGATTGTGACCACTAGGCTAACGAGACAGTAAAAAAAAAATAGATACAAGAAAATGTTAACGGTTTTGAAAAAGCTTAAAATCCTTAATTGCGTCATTGATAATTTAAAGTATTACGAAACATCACGTCCGTTTCTCGAATGGACGGTCAGAGGGTCACACCTTTTGGCATTTACTGGTCGCTTATGCAGATTCCAGGCTACTGAAACTCAGAATACAGAAAGAACCAGAAGACGCGTTCGCGTAACTACGCGTAATGGGGTTGGAAAGTGAAAGCTGATCTCAGTTGTCGCCACCACTGTACAGACCCAATCTGACCAATGAGGTCAAGCTTTTTGAAATACAAAATGACATTTCAAGATTTTCAACTAATGACGATGCTAGCGCCATTAGTTCCACAAGTTATCATCCCCACTGCAAGCCGCACGCTGTGTCCTAATATAAAACAATTTTTGCCCTCCCGCCTCACTTGCTCAGTCATTATTGGCCCGTTTTTGGGGTAAACGTTAAGTATAGAGTATATAGTATTAGAGGTATGATAATATTAAAATCAAAATTGTCCTTTTTCCACAGTGTAACTGATTGACTGCGTGTCAAACTATTACTCATTAAAAGAGTAGTTTTTGTCGCTTCAGTATTAGGCGCGCTTACGGCTTCTGGTTCTTTCTAAATTCTGAGTACTGAAACATTCCTAATGGAAAAACCAAAAAACAAATTAACCCCAATCTGAAAATCAGACCAACAAAAAAACTAGACCGATGGGACTGAAAAACAGTAAAAATAAACAGTTATAGTGTACCATTAAAATTATATGCAATCGTAGTGCCCAATTTGCGGAAAAACTCATTATATTAAAAGGTTAAGAACAGATGCAAGATACAAAGAACTAAAAATTGCCCAGCTATATTAAAATAGAATGCATACCGCACTAGCGCAGGAAACATCATTCTGCGATCCGGTTGTCAAGCCTTCACTTATAACGCTGCATTTCCTTCCTGCATTACCTTAGAACCTAAGGTCACACGTCTGCATACCGTCAGAAATGACATATTTTCCGACTAGAAATATGACATTATGGCCTTTAGGTTATATAAGGGTAAAAATTTATCTATTCATATTGGTTAAGAAGCCAACGGCGACGGCCTAATCCATGATAAGTGCCTAAGTCCCGTTGGTTATAATAGCAAAGTTTAATTAATAACAGTTTCCTGGGACACACGGCCTCCTCTCTGAGAGGGAATGGGATATAATCCACCACGCGGGCCCAATGCGGGTTGGTAGATGTCACATGTCTTCGAATTTTTGGTTCTAGGACATGCCGGTTTCCTTACGATGTTTTCCTTCGCCGTTTTGAGAGCAGTGGTGATGAAATAAATTACACAAAGTAATGCGCATGCCTGGAGTCGGAGCCGCCATCACTGGGCCATCACCTCTGCTATAATAGCGTTGCATTACGATTACCGACTTTGGAGATTTCACACGAGAATTTCAAGCAAGAATGTCGTACCTAAAATTTGACCACCAAGTACTAGATAAAATGGAGGATAAGACGATTCTCAGACCGGTAAGTCATATGAATGACACATTTATGTAATAACATTGCAAAAAAAACTGGTCAAGTGCGAGGGGTTTCGTACCAATGGGAGCCCCCCCTTAAATATTTATTTTATTCTGTTTTTAGTATTTTTTGTTATAACGGCAACAGAAATGCATCATTTTAGCTATCACGGTTCATGAGATACATCCTGGTGACAGACAGCCAGACAGATAGACAGTGGAGTCTTAGTAATAAGGTTACGTTTTAACCCCTTGGGTAAAAACGGAACCTACCTCTTTAGGCAGCATTAACTGGTTATTGTCTGTTCACATTGTATTCTGAGGGACGTCGGTATCCACATGCAACATTCTACAAGTCAATACATACAATTAACTCGTGCCATTTTCTCATGGGGGTAGGCAGAAACCACAGAGCGCCACCTTCTACGATCCTTACATATATACTCCTTTTGCGTCGTCCACATTCATGCATCTGGTCACTACTAATATTGTAACACCAAATGATTTGAAAAGAGTAACCATGGAGTTTCTTGCCGGTTCTTTTCCATAGGAAACGACCAACCCGAACCGTGCACCTTTTTGTCGACGTTTTATAAATGCCCATCTAGGCCTATGTGAAATAAAAAGATTTTGATTTTGAATACGCACCTGACCCTTTTGAAGAAGAAGTCAACCTTTCCCTTTTATAAAAACACATTATTATTTTTACTAATTAATATAAGTTATTTCCTTTGCGCTAACAGAACATTGTAATTATTTAACTTAGTGTAGTGTCTGGGTCACCAAGATACAGGCTGTGCTTATTTTGGGACCCGCTGCTAAACCTGCCAGTATTCTGTTGTCATCATCAGTAGCCTATTCCCAACTATCTTGGGGTCGGCTTCCAGCCTAACCAGATGCAGCTGAATACCACGTATTTTACGTGGAGCGACTGCCTATCTGACCTCCACAACCCAGTTAGTTCTGGGTATATATACGATACCCCTTGGTAAGACTGGTTGTCAGACTTACGGGCCACTGACTACCTGTAACGACTGTCATAGATCTACAAATGACAGCCGGGACCTACGGCTTAATGTGCTTTCCGAGGCACGGAGGAAACTCGGTATGTAATGGGTGGCCACCCAATCACAGACCAACCTAGTACCTATTCTGTTGTGTAAACTAATTAATGAATTTGAATTTTATCCACACGAAAACTACAAACAAGTAACATTTAATTTAAAGTATCAAAAAACCCGACAAAAAATTATAACATAGGTGCCTATAAATGTTTATATTTATAGTCTCCTTTTTGATTTCCTTCATTTTGGTACCCTATTCGATAGGTTTGGTTGAAAAAAAAAAATAACGACATACAATCCGCCATTTTGTTTTTTTTTTTACTTGGGTTTTTGAGACGAATATAATGATAACTTAATCGTCCAAATCCATCCAGCCATTTGGAACATACGAAGTAATAAAGAAATTTAGAAAAAAAAACAAACAAATAAAGAAACATACAAGATGCGCGAAAAACATAACCCTTCCTTGGCAGTCGGGTAAAATGAAACTCTAAAACAAAATAAACAACACAGCATCAAAAAGAATCGATCCCAACCCACTAAATTATGAAGCAACCCACATAAAAAATATCCACAGAGGCATTGAAAGATTGAAAAGGGGAAATCACTTAACTTAGGCAATTTATAGCTAAATCTTGCCCGTGGGAGAGTCGTGGTCAGACTAACAACATTAGGTGGTGGAAAACTTATAAGCCGGTGGAGATGTGCTCAGTTGGGGCTAAATTGATGCGCCACGGTTTTGGGGCGATTTTTCCTTCCATTTTCGAAATGGGATCTGTCTATTGATTTAAATGGATTGAGGAGTTGGGTGTTCTGGAAGGGTTGGGTAATAGACGTAGGTTGTTTGTAATAATCAATTAAAGTCTTACAGTTAATGTTATACTTACTGTACTTAAGCCAAACTCTTGGTAATCTAATAATTTCTGTGTTTTACATTTCTATAGTATACCCCCTTTTTATTTTATATTCATACAATCCATCCAAAGGTTAGCGATAAGACTGCCATTGATTGGAACCATAAAATGAGCAATTATTTGCAAAAAAGTTGTGTTTCAATTTTGGTATACATTATGAAGTATTATTCTATTCTATTCTTACAGTTATAGCTACAGAGCTTACCCTTCACGGATTACAGGCGACATGAATATAATGTTATATAAAATATTTATAAGCAAATACATAGTAGTTTTTCCTTTTTCGTTTCATTATAACATTAAAGAAGAATTGTAAGATTCTATAGTTACAGGTGACCCTGTTACCCGACTATTTCTTCAAACTTTTCAATGGCCTCCAAATCCAAATTCTGCGGCCATTGAAAGAAAGAAAATTTATAGATTCAACAGGGCGGGACGGGACAAAAAATAAAAAAGTTCGCAGCTTGCACGTCGTGATTGCAACAAGCAGGTTACCACTCAGCATGATGCTGTGCTATGGGGGGCCCACAGCACAGCGCTGGTTTAATGGTTTACTCACAAACATTATCACGTTTCAATACCTAACACCTCTAATACTTCTTCTGATTGATAACCTAACATTAATCCAAAATGGCCACCCCACCACTCGATTTCAAACAAGGTCATCACAGAAACAATCTCCCACTGATTCAAAGATATTTTTTATCCTCGGATTGCGTACTCGTGTGAGCACGTCTTCTGCCCAATTTGGGGGTAGTGGCAAATCGTTGGCTATTGACGGGATAAGTGTTATCAACCCCTTCGGGAATGGGGGTGGATATATTTTTCCGCATTAGTGTCGATGTATTGTGAGATAAAGTGGTTGTTCGTGCTTGTTTTGGGTTTTAAATATTTTATTTTGGTTTAGGAGTAAAACTAAGCTTATAAATGTAAGTGTTACTGGTCCAATACAGTCAGTGGGTGACCATCATTCTTCTGCCCTTATCCCAATTCATTTAATAATAAAAATCCATTTATTTCAGGTAACAAAGACCCATAGATAAATACATACATACTAATAACATTTTTGTTAGTATAGGCAACTTATTTGATTTGTGCGCTCCTTTGGTGTCGACGCAGCATGTCTTCTTCTTCCATACTTCTCTATTACTAATCATCTCCGCAGTCACCTCCTTTCTAGCCATATCATCCTTCACACAGTCCATCCATCGTTTCTTTTGTCTTCCTCTACTCGTATACCCATCCACATTCCTCACAGACCTTAAAACCTTAAAACCCTCCTCACAGTCAAATGAGTAAGTTCGGTAAATAGTTAAAAATCATTGTCTCTTGTTTTCTAAATTAGAAAAAAAAAAACCGTAAATAATCAGCCTATCACGTTTCCTATTTGAACTCTGGACTTTCCTGTGCAGTTAGCAGCGAGCCGTGCAGCCCGCACTGGGCCTGTATGATGCCAGTGTGGACTGGTGGATGTCACAGTCATCTCTTTGATTATTGTATTCTGTGACATATTGTAGATTTTCTGATCAAAAAGACTCTGCAGTTGGAGAAAATAATAAAATAAAAGTAAAAATTAAGGTGACAAATTAGTCAACACATATCATAACATCTCGCATAAAATCCCCGAAGGGTTAGGCAGACGTGTAACTAAATAGTACACCCACATTTCCAGTCATTTTTGAACCATGTCATAGGGGGCGAGTCTATTGCCAACAACGGGCACAAACCAGACTCCGTGGCTGCTACTGAGAAATTCCTGATGGAAAAACGCATTAACACTTTACTCGACCCGTGAATCTAACCCAGGACCTCATGATCAGCAATCGCGCTTGCGACCACTCGACCAACAAGGCAGTCAACACGTAATTTGCATTATACTACGCCAGTTATCAAATTGTTTTACACAAGTCAAACCAATCGCAGCAAACAGGCAAACACAAATCCATCCGTCCCCCTAACTGTCGTTCCACAAATCACGTAGAACCATTAAAAAAGGAATGACCTGCCAAAAGTGATGGTGTTCTAGCGCAACAATACGCCTGTATCTATGAACATCACCTTATCGGCTAAGGGAAGGGCACTGACGAATAAATATACAGATAAAAAATAAACTTATTTTTCCAAACGTCGAATAACTTGGCTGGCTGTCACACCGATGTGTAATGTTAGTTTTTCTTCGTACTGCGTTTTCCTCACATGACGCGTCTTAAGGGAGGTATAAACCGACACGTGCAGTATTTGGACCGGACTTCCAATAAGTTCGGTGTCTGCAGACAGGAGTCCGGACTGATTTGATCGAACATTTTACTAATGCGTTTAGTTAAAATGTTTGACGTTGAATTAATAACTTCTACATTCTTATGTAAAGTTTTTCCTTGCATAAAAATGTAACACCACTTTTTAGAATAAATGATATTAACAGCGTGACAAAGTGCCATCAATAGTCGCAACAATTTTCTAATGATTGGTAAACAGCATTGAAGTTAAGCAGTGTTTTTTTAAATTACTTCAGAATCTCAATTTCAGGTGACTTGTCAAAAAATATGTTATTAACAAATTAGTTCACAAACATCGGTACTTACTTATCAAAAACCTCCGCTACTCTACGGTCTAAATGTACTATAAAGTGTGGACGGCCGGGGGCAAGTGGGTTAAAATGGAACACAGCGCAATAAAACACCCCTTCTGTCCATAAATATCCGAGTTCGGAAGTTGCTCTGTTAGCGGTCGGATATTTTTTCCCTCGGTCCACTCTATTTTGCGGATACTCAATGGGGTGTCCTTATTTATTTGTGTCGAAAGTATCGGGAATTTGTGAAGAAGTACGGTATATGTTTATGAGTGCTTGGGTATTTTGTATTAGACAACACTGTCAAGATTACGAGTATGTATGTAGATTATAGTTACTTCATTGATTATTTTAAGACACATAAACTAATGATCTTTCATTGGCTGAAAGCTAAGCAACATAAAGTATTCGAATACGACAGAGGAATTAATTCTTTAGCTGAATGATACAGACTATATTTATTTGACGAGCTATATATTCATTGCCATTTTAGGAGACTGGGTAAAAGTAAGGGCTCAAGTATCGGGACTGTTTGAAAGAGATCCCGTGGCCCTGGAACACAAAGGACTAAGAAGGAACATGGATAGGTTTTAGTCAGTACAAATCTGACACTCCCGTCCGCTCCACCCAGATTGGGAGGGGTCATTTGATGATTTCCAACCCGAAAAAAAAAAGTATACCTACCTACTACCAAATCCTACTACCACAGCAATATTCAAATAAATACATAAAACGCGTACACATAATACTTCAATAGACATCCTATCTTATTCCATCATATTTCGTGGTCATTACTTCCTTTTCCGGCGACCCCTCGACTTGACATTCAAATTGCCACTATTTTTCACAAACATATTTTATTATATTGCAAGATCCCAATAAAGATATAAAAATATCGTCTCGGAAAGCCCATTGGCCCTGGGCATTGTGTAAATCTGTCTCAATAGAAAGAAGGGAAATAGCTATTTGACCCTCTCCAACCCCTTACGAATAAATGTATATTTTTATCCCCCCGATATTCGGAAAAAAGAACAGTGGCTTTAAATTAAAAACTTTGTTTAAAGTTTTCCCCTAATTTGTGAATGTGGTTAATTTAGAAAAGTATTGAATCCAATTTAAATATTCTTCCGGCTGGAATGTTACGGTGTGTTCTTGTAAGGTTTTAAGTACTCGTTCAAATAAAATAAAAATGTGAGGAGGATGCGGATGTTGCGGTGGCTTCTGCGGTGGATGCTGCTGCCCTTGCATCACGATCTCCACCTGCTGTACGAATATTTGCTAGAGGCACAGAGGTAGTGCTATTACAAGCAGACAAGCCATGGTGTCTCCGTCGAAGATGCGCACTCGACTCCTCGATGTTTGTCACTTCCGTGCCGTTTTGTGGGAATAAACTACTTTAAATTGTAATTGTAATGTTTCAAGCTTTTCCAATAAACCCTTTTTGTTAACCCACTTTTTTATTGACTTACCACCCATAGATAGATTTTAGTTAATGAATTTATTTTATTTCGGACACAAAGATCCATAGAGTGTTAGTAACCTAATATTAAATCACTTATTATCTAGTGTTAGTACCAATTACCCTGTGCACAAGAAAAAACACAATTGGACAGCTATGGCTCTCCGCTACAGTTTTCAACATACTGTTGTGACTATCTCTCATTCTACTCTATCTCTCTGACTATCTCTCACTCTTTTAGGACGTGACTAGTTGATGCATCATGTTTCTAGTTCCTAAAATACATAGGATACACATCGAGTCTACAAAATTGAAGCAAAATCAGTATCTCAAATGAAAATAAATCATCACTGAGTCTTTCAAACCATGTTTCATTTAAGTTTAAAACTTCCATCCTCAAACAAGAAGACTTTAATCAGTCTAAGAAAAGTCACGTATAAAATTAAGAACCGCAATTCCAATGAGCGCATCGGAACACCAATAAAGACAGTACGAGTGAAGAATGTTAGCAATTTAAATTTTTGATTCCAACTCCAATGGAATGCTCGTGACTTTCAAGCGCTGCAATATCTGAGCCCTTTTTAATAAAGTTAGACGTTATATAAGAATAAATTCGCTGAAAGCGCTGCTAGTGACAGGGGCACGGAAGTCATAAACCACTGAAGATGTTGATTGAGTGAGAAACGGTAGAGCAATTACGGGGTTATTGGCAAAAATTGCTAATGTCACCGATAGGAGGAAGTTAGACCTTCTGTCACTAGTCAAAGAGTTAATTAGTCATTGGGGCTGCGAAATTAAGGAAGTGATCGAAAGGGTGGCTTCAGAATTTTATTGGAGGAATATTTTGTAATTATGTTAAATAAAATGAAGTTTTTAAACGTTATCGATCGTTACGATAACGAAAATAACATTTAATTATTGATGATGATGGTTTCTAGTCGTGTTCAGCAACAAAATAATATAAATAAAGTAATTGAGGCTTATTGGAGACTGACAATGATAAATAGTTCATTAACAGTTTAACAATAATATTAACAAGCCTGTTGCCACCTCATCATCATCATCAGCCTACAGCAGTCCACTGCAGAACATAGGCCTCCTCAATCGCACTCCACTCAATTCGATTTTCAGCAACTCTCATCCAGTTGCTACCAGCCACCCTGCGAAGATCGTCGCTCCACCGAGCCTGAGGGAGTCCCACTTTACGTTTGCCGATTCGCGGTCTCCACTCAATGACACAGACGTGTCATTGAGTAGAGACCGCGAATCGGCCGCGAATTGACCGTTGGGGTAGACACCCCAACGGTCATCAGTCTAAATTACGCTGCCACCTCATTCCATTATAATTCTATAAATTGCTATAGAAATATTTCCTAATAATATTGAACCCGCATTGAACATAAAGTAAAACAGGCAACGTAAACAGGTGGGCACCAAACACAAATACAAGTAACTCTAACAAAAGAAAAGCTCGGCTTTTATAAAATTAAAAACGCAGCACAAGTAATGATATTAAAATTCAACGCTTGCGTTGTGGCCCTCAACTTGGCGAGCGATGGAGCGGAGCGATATTCAAACATTAGAAGAATTTCAAAGAAAATAATGTTAGGACTGTCGTCGTTATTGGTCTGGTAATCGCAAGCTTGATTGCTGAGCATGGTGTCTTGGGTTCGATCCTCAGGTAATGCAAAATGTTTACGGATTATCCGGAATATCAGTCAGAGTCTAGAATGTTAACTGAATTGCCACCAAATTGCCATCTAACTGAAGTTAACATTCTAGACTCTCACTGAAATTCTGCACACACTCGTTTTCATTGCATAGGAATTTTAAAATGCAACTGCCGTGTATGCCCGTGTGCATCTCTTTTAGCGAACTCTTAAGGGGACTTACATGTGATGTTATGATTACTACTGAATACGAAACTGAAGAGGTACTCACACTTTCTTTAATTTTGTAGATTCTTGTTATTTGTGTATTTAACATTTTTCGATTACCCACCATCTTTACTTGTAAAGATTCGTTTCATCTATAGCAGCAAAGTTGAGACAGCAAATAAGACTCTCTGCTGCGTTATCCTTCTAAGATAGTCGCTCCTTGATTCCAAAACGCTGTTTCTGCGGCCACAGCTAACGTACAGTGCAAACGGACATAATATTTGTTTTAAACAGAGCCGGCGTGCCCACGTAAACTTATTAAAATATTTCCAGTTATATTTAATTAGTGTTTCTGTGCCATTCGTCCCCTTTCTCCTCTAGCTCAGGTGTATCGCAGATTCGGCTTTGGCGATTCATTTTCTTTATTACAATTAATTAATTTCTTTAATTATGTTTTCTTTTAGACCTTATTAGGAAAGGTAATAAAGTTATTTTATTTTGTAATTTTTGTTATATTTTAAGATGCTGGTAGAAATGTGTCAAAAAACTTGAAGTTGCATTTTGAAATGAATTTAAGAAAGCAAAAATAATATAGACCAGTCACAATCGATTTTTTAAGTGTCATGTCAAACCAATTAATTTTTTACTTCTTTACTATTGTAATCTTAACACACATAATTATTTAAGATGATGAACCTACCAATACTTTTTCCAATGCAATAAAAATGACGTACAGATCAAAAACACTTTTACCATATTTAAGATGACAATAAGTTTTAAATTTAAAAAAAAAATGTTTTAGTTTTGTTTCTCTCTCCTTTCCCAGATATATATTAAACATTACTAAATGAAGATATGCAAGCAGCGAGTCACCAGTTATTATTTGTGAAGCAACAGAACTCCCGACGGAACAACGGAATCGTACGTGTAACTTTAGAAAAATGTAAAATAATGTGAAAATTTACAAATAAACAGTGCACTGTGGACATGTATATGCATTAATAAGTTGGGTAACTGGTTCCGTATATTGTTTTTGTTTAGTTTATTGCGAAGAATGAAAAGCCTTATGCATCTTTATTTTCTTGCATGAAATGATTTGCTATAGAGATATTGAATTATTTCACCAATTCATTTAGTTTTCGGTTGCCAAAAAATAGCCAATTTGTCAAAAGTAACAATGGTTTTACTATTTGCCATTTTTTTTAGTATTTTAACGACATGTTTTAAGGTAAAGATTTTTCGAAAATTTTAATGCCTTGTTTTTAAAATACTTCAATTTGTTAAGGCATATTTTCTATGTATGATTGCTAAGCAAATGTAGTACCTATTTTTTCTCCATCAAACAACAAACATTTCTCTACGCAACCCTAAAAATACGAGAAAAAAGCAAAAGTACAATAGGAGCGCAGGTCACACCTGCGCGCGTATTATTTCATAATTTAGAGAGCGGACCGCAAAGCTAATGATGTTTTTATTTTATGTTACATTACGGTGTGATTGAGGACCTGCATAGGTTGCCCCGCTTCCGCGGAAAGGTGTAACGTCCTGGCCACAGCTACTGGCGGCGCGGTGCGCGGTGCGGCGAGCGGCGCGGCGGGCGGCGCGACTTGCGGTGGTAAGCCACAGCTCGACTAGCTGCGACCGCGGCGGCGGCGGCGGTGGACGTATTTAGAGAACGGCTAACTATTAAAATCGCCCTATCAAAAGTGGCACGGTATTTAAATTGTTGTCGTCCCACAATTTTTATAACATGTTTTGATATCCATATTACTGGGGGTCTAAAATGACCACTTTATCAGAATCATAATACGAATCACGGTAAAAATTTAAAACTCTTAAAATGGACTTTGTGGTCATAACCATAAAGACCATTTTAAGAATTTCAAATTTTTAACGTGATTCATATTATGATTCTGATAAAGCTTCCATTTTAGGCCCCCTGATCTACTCAGTATGTCACTAATAAATTGTTCAGTATCCATTATTTATATAAGCTCAACGCCCGATAAAAACAAAATTATTTGTTTCGATCGTGCGATGTTGAATACGTCCACCGCTGCCGCCGCGCGCGCCGCTCTGAGCTGTGGCCTCCTCGATACTCGCTAGTACATTTGTTTCAATCGCACGCCGCGCAGCCCGTCGCCGCCGCGTGCCGCGCGGCTCTCACCGCGCCGCAGGTCGCGCCGCAATCCGCGCCGCCGGTAGCTGTGGCTTACTTCATACATTGTCTACCATTTGTTTTCGCCGCTCACCGCTTGCCGCGCCGCACGCCGCGCCGCAATCCGCGCCGCGCTCGGCTGTGGCCAGAAGGTAACAATTGTGTAATTAAATTCATGTTATTTGCATGTGTAATGGTGTTTATTCTATGCACGTTTACAATGCTATAGATATTAATTGCTTTCTAAACCTCAGCGAGCTAGTGCTAATCTCCTTTCAGTAGTATGTGTCAATCAAAAATATACTTTACCAACATCGTTTTCGCTGACGAAAGGTCACTTTGTCTAGACCTGGTTGAAACGTGATCTTCATATGAAGCATACGTGACCATGGTAGGTAACCCAAGTGATGTTGAATGCAACTTAGTGTAAGATGCTGGTCGTAGCGACCAAGGTCGACAAGATCCAGATGTTCGATTTTGTTATTGCTCTATCATTGATGAGGCCCTAGTTATATCGGCGCCTCAGTCATCTTAACAGATGGATCTAAACAGCAGTCCATTGACGTGTACCCATGAGGCACCGAGGTATATCTTTAACTGGTATTTTTTTACTCTGATGTACCGCTAACTTAATTCTAAAAACCAACAAAAACTTAGGCCAACCTCAACGACACTTTTAAAATAACTTCGTCAAAAAAAAAGAAGACTACTTAAAAAAGCGGTGGAGTATCAAAAACGCATCAAAGATTGCGCGAGTACCATCGGGCGCAAACGCAAATAAATGAGCTTAAAATTTAAAATTATAATGGGATTGTGTATCCGGTGACACAAATGTGTGGAGTTTGTTACTAACGACTTGGGCTGAGACGACGAGCTGACGGACAGAGCAGTGGAGTCGATGTTGGTTAGAGATTTTTTTGGTAAATGTACTGGAAGTGTAAGGAGGTCTTTCTTCTTCTACTGGGCCCAAATAAATAAGATACGAGTACATGTGCCGTTGACACGAAAATAAAAAGTTGGAAGGTCTTTTTTATATTTTTGAAAAGTTAATAACTTGAGCACAAACAATCTGATGTGGCGATTGGCTGGACATATTAGGTTTAAATAAACACATCTCCCTCCTCAGTCAGGTAAAAACGATGACCGTTGCAACAAGAGGGGACCGTGAATAGGCAAGGACTCTGTAGGGCTAGTTGGTGCAATGATCTTTTGCAGGCTGACACATAGTAGATACGCCAGACAAATTGATATAAATGGCCGAGGATTAAGTTTATTTAGTGATGCAACTGTGTCTTGGGCAGTTTTTTTTCGCCATCATCAGTAGTTACCAGCAATAAACTGCTACACAAATCTTTCCCTTTTAGTAACCCATATGAATTATTTACTCCAGAGTTTCGTTTTAATAAATTAACAAATTTGGCGACTCCACGCCATCCCCTGTGGTATAGTTTTACCTGCCATCTCGTGGCAACTAATTGTGAGTGCGGATAAAGTATGGTGTGTAAGATGGCCTTAGTGGGGCGATTGCATCACCGCAGTGTGTAACTACCCTATGCGTCTGCTGCTCGTATTACGGCACTAGTTTGAAAATAAACTCATTTTACAAGTAATTTTCAGCAGGGGATGGATTTCATTTTAGTTCTGATTTACTTAAACAAATCGGAACCGGATCGGATCGGATCGGATAAAAAAAAACATTGTTATTCCGATAAATGGAAATTATGTACGAAGAAGAGTAGATGGTTTCAAAAAGAAAAATATTCCTTTCTTAATCAAAATCATTGCCACATTTGAATATTTTGCCAAACTTCAAAGTGGGGAATGTGAAATCTTATCAGAACAAATCTGTATATCCCTATTATTTAGCTATGCAGTTGAATTAAAATAATGCTCTATTTTTAGAAATGTTATTGATTATAAACATTGCGTGGAAAAATTTGCCTTGTAGTGACACAGTTATCAATAGACAACTATAGAATAATAATTTCGCCGTTGCAAAGGATATTCTACTTCGCCTCTGGTGTTTCACAGTTGCCCAAAGGCTTCCCATAGCTTTCCAATCTTCTCTCCGAGCGGTTTTATCTCAGACGACAATATCTTTGATATTTTTGAGGTATCAAACTGTCAACGCGAGCTACTATTTCTGGTAGGCCGTTCACAGTCGCTAGTCTAACATATTATAATCTTTCAATACATCTCAATAATGGTGAAACAGATAAAGTACTACACCAATTAAACAGTCCCTCTCTCTGAACACGGCAGCTGCATCAATGGCTTGTATGAACATATTACGGCGGCGTGACTTATAAACATGCAGCAAAGCAAGACGTATGTAAGTGCAGTTTTAGCTACTGCAGGCTTTCTTAGGCGGCAAAGTGGTGCAGTTAGGCGCAGTTAGGCTTAGACAATAATTTAGGAGGTAGTTTTAACATTAGGTACCTAGATACCTATTAGAATTATCCAAAAAGTGAAGCCTGTGGTTCTCGATTCATATTCTGGTCGGAAAATTGTCAGTGGTCAGGAATAACTTGGTAGAACCCTTATTTTTCATCAAATAACTCCTCCCGCTCTGGGCAGAGCAGGAGGGAGTGTCAGACTTTTACTGACTAAAACCCATCCATGTTCCTTCCTTTGCCCTTTGTGTTCCAGGGCCGCGGTATCTCTTTCAAACAGTCCCGCAACCCTGACAGGCATCGGTCCTTACGGACCCCTTCCTGTTTGCTGACTCTCTTTGAGGCGCGCGTGGAACACGAACGCGCCGTCGACACGGCCTGTCGTCATAAGACGGACGGACGGCGAGCTAGCCCATAGCTCGCCGTCCACAGGCCCGCTCCTACGGTGGCCGCCACCTCCTTCGCTAGCATGACTGCTGGAGTTAGGTTTTGTACCCGGAGGAAATATCATAACATCACGACTTGTAATCCCCGTAGTGTTAGGCAGAAGTGGATTTGTACTCTGGGTTGTTACTGAAGAATTCCTGTTGGAAAAACCCAATAACACTTTGCCAGAACCAGGAATCGAACGAACCCAGGACCTCATACTCTGCAGTCGCACTTGCGACCGCTAAACCAACGAGGCAGTAGGAGATCCGTGGAAATAGTTGTACTAAACTCCCTTATAGAGTCACGGTCATTTAGAATGATAAACTGAAACCTATTTAATTAGATCAACTGAAATCTAAATGCAGTTATTCCATTTCATCGGCATAAATTAAATGGAATGATAGAAATGGTACGATGAAATGATTATAACTTCTTGGCTAAACGTGATTCCATGATCGTTCCAAATGAGCTATTTTATTAAGAGTCAAGTGTGACATCGGTTTACTATAACAGGCAGTTTACTAATCTAAAGGGTATGACAGTATCTGTTGCTAAAAACACAACCCATAATGCAGCTAATGCGTAAAAATCAACATTTCCCCTTCACAAATCGTCAAGTCAGTGAACAAATAAAGTCATTACATGAACAGTTATGATAACAGCAGTTATTGAACATATATTATCGGCAAACTCCCGGTTTCGTTCCCGGCTGAAGCAATAAATGTGGAAGTGGAGGCGGCGCGTGAGTTGTGACCACTGCATCGCTCCATTAGCGATTATTGTACAAGTTTTCGGCTAACAAACTGGACGATCGAAGATGTAGAGTTGATGGAAGTGGCAGCATGAGAACATAGTTACAATCTTAATAACCACACAAAGGGGAAGTGTAGTGTACAATGAACATCATTTTGGATGACAGTTTATTATGAAATCCAAAGAGGTTTTAGCTAGCGATATTTTTTGGCTAGTACAAAATTGCATAATAATCGCCCCTAGATTCCCCAAAAGGCATAGACAGTAGTGAATTTATGCAAAAGTACACCTATATTTCGCCTAATCTTCGGTCCCATTTACTAGAGGAAACGCCTTTTGCCAAAATCTTGGCTCTAATGTACTTCCCAGGCTACTGAAAAGGTTCCAAGAGAAAAACTCAATTAGATTTGACGTGTAGATTCAATGAATTTATCTACAAGAAATCTTATCTAACATTTACGATACAAACTTAAACACATATTATGCCACAAAGTGCGGTGAAACCTGCCAAAACAGACTCCAGACACCTGGATTTTGACAAATAAATTACCGTAGTGAAGTATCTGACAAAATCCGCATCATCAATCGATTCGTATCTCATAGTGCGGTCAAACTGACCGCACATCATCGATCATCATCAAGGCAAGGATCATCATCGAGGCGTGTCACATCTAGTACTTCTACATCCACACCACCGGACACAAGTCTGCCAAATTCTTTGTACGTATTTACTTGTATTATTTATTGCTATCGTATCGACTACGCTCCGAGCGTGCCAAGCGCGCTATTACTACGACAGTTAAAGCCACTTCCAGCACAAGAGTTTCTTTGTTCTTGTTACAAAATTAACTTGAGTTTTTGAATTAGAGTGCCAATTTTGTTTTCATATTGAAATTGGGCTGGCATGTTGTATGGTGGATTTTATGGTGTTCAGTCGTTCGTTGATAGGATCTAGTGAATTTCATACGAGCAGGACATCTGTACTAAAAAGAATAAGAGAAAAGTGATACACACAGCAATGAGCATTGTATAGGAAGTTTCACAAACTAACTTTAAAGTGAAACCGGTTAACCAAGTTTTCTGCGTGCCTCGGAAAGCACGTTAAGCCATTGGCCCTGGCTGTCATTAGTATATCTTTGACAGTCGTTAGAGGTAATCTGTGTGCCAAAAGTCTGCCAAACTCTCTTACCAAGGGGTCTCTATTACCCAGTATTACCCAGTACTAACTGGGTTGTGGAGGTCAGATAGGCATTCGCCCCATGTAAAATACTGGTAATCAGGTGCATCCGGTCACACTGGAAGCTGACCCACCAAAGGAAAAGGCTAGGCAGATGATGATTATCTTCCTCTCGAAATCAAAATCACAGCATTTACTTCAAGTAGGTCAGTTACAGGCACTTTTGAACTGTTGACACAAAGATAATATGTAGGTACAGTTACAGTCACAAGGCATAAAAACTGTGAAAATACTGTACTTGCCCATTCCCTAGCGAAGATCTCTATGGAGAAGAACGGGCAAACAAAACTCCATGGACACTCTTTTAAATCACTATTTTGTTACAATACCTTGATTACATCATTCATATTGAGATGGTACACTATGTGAGAACGATGTAGCAAAATTTGCTAGATTTAATTTGATTTAAAAGTGTCCATGGTAAAAAGCCGTTGCAACTAAGAGATGACCAGTCACAACTGACAACGCCCGTTCACGAACATGACGCATGGATCAGCATCATTCAACTCAACTATTTTGAAAGGAACGATTCGATACACGCGCCACCATCAGCGAGACATTTGAGTGAGCATGAGCATCTCTCTAGGTATAGATACCTTTTAGAAATCATCATCATTATCAGTCTGCAACAGTACACTGCTGGACATAGCTGCTAGACCTCTCTTATCGCACCCCATTCTACTCTCAGCCACTTCCATCCAGCAGCTACCAGCCACCCTGTAAAGTCCATCGCTCCACCTAGCCTGAGGGCCTGTCTCTGCTAAAGAACACCTCAACGGTCATTGGTAATACGGCTAATTTTGCAGGCACAGTGCTATTGCGGGTAACTTATTTTTAACCGACTTTCTTCAAAAAGGAGGAGGTTCTCAATTGGGTTGTATTTTTTAATTTTTTTTTTGTTTGTTACCTTATAACTTAAACGTTATTTGTAAACTGACTTGAAAACTTCTTTTTTCATCTGAAAGGATATGCTTTCCGATTGGTCCCATAGAAATTTCATCAAAATCGGTTTATAAATTTGATTATTTTCCTCACATTAATTGTCACATCACTCGACGTCGCGTGCAGGCGCTTTGATGTACATCACGCGACGTCGCGTGATACTTGCTAGTTAAATTTGACACACTTCCCGATTTCTGATTGAGCTGAAATTTTGCACACATGTGTATATCGCGACACATGGAGCTGACCTGATAATGGAGCTGGAAGGTGGCCAAAGGTACTCCGTTATAAAACGACATAACCCCATCGAGTTTGGACTCGTATGATTCGTCTTGACGAGTACTTTGGTCCTAAATGGTATCCAGTGTCTGATGATGGAGCTAGACGTTGGCCATAGAAACTCCGTTATAAAACGACAAAACCTCATCGAGTTTGGGCTCGTATGATCCGTCTTGACGAGTTCTCTATCTAACTTCTAAGTTACAATGTAAAAATTAATTAATGACAAGAATTTGTATGGTATACTACAACAAAAAAAAACTTTCTGCGAAAAACTGCTCTTACAAAAACGACTTCCAAAAAAAACACTAAAAAAGTCTAAAATAACTTGACTTTCGGAAGTCGGTGTCTTTGTTTGTATCTTTTTTGGAAAGGACATCACGCGACCTACTTACAAGTCTACCCACACCACAGCGTGCTTTTTACAGAGCCCTGATGGTAAACTCTGAATTCTCTCTTGGAACTGTACCCGATTCATTGTGCCCCGTGTTATTTTGTTAAGTTGTAGTAGTAGTCACTCTGTGTCTTTTCATAGCACGAAACCCATGGTCTGCCCAAATGATGTACAAGCCTAGCGAAGTAAATCCTGACATCTCCGAAATATATATTTAAAAAAAAAAACCTTGAAAAATCAGCCAGTGGCTTTATGTCTTTTTTTAAAGTAGGTAATCGTCATTAGCTGTGTCATCACTCCAAACTCCTACTGATCAAAACTAAACGATGTTCCTACAAGCAAATTTAGCTGCACTGTGCAAGGTTTTTTTTTTCGGATGTGAAATCATCAAATAACTCCTCCCACTCTGGGCTGAGCAGGAGGGAGTGTCAGACTTTTACTGACTCTAAAACCCATCCATGTTCCTTCTTTTGCTCTTTGTGTTCCAGAGCCGCGGTATCTCTTTCGAACAGTCCCGCAACCCTGGCAGGGAACTGTGCAACGCTAAGCTGTTTATTAACTAAATGAAAGGTAAAATGGCTTCCAATACGCAAAATACCCCCACATCACTCAATCGTAGTGTAATACGTACAACATGTGACGTCACGGACCAATACCTCACAATAGCAATCCTGTATTTAAAACAAACTTTATTCGCCATCACTATCATCCTTAAAATCTGCACGATAAGGTAGATTATCGAGTGTTGTGTTACTAAATGTAAGTTGTGAATGACATGCATTGCTCGTTCATTGGTTTGAATTCGAATTTCGAATAATGTTAAGAGTATTGTAGACTAGGGTTTTGATTTTCACAATCTAAAATGAAAAAGAAAAGCTAGCTTGCCCATAAAAATAGACGGGTGTTAATTTTACCCAGGTCTTATACAGTATTAGTACAACATTTCAATTGCGTTTTCTTGGAATGCTTTGGCCAATATTTTATTCGTAAGTTAGGTACTGTACTTCGCTCTTGTAAGAAAAATCTTTATGAAAATAGTTTAATCTAAAATTATTTTTGGGAAGTAAAGTTGCAGAGTTAAACAATCTATCTTCGGTAGAAAATCAAGTAAGACACCGATTTAAAAAAATATGTATTAGGTTATTAGCCTATTAAACTACTCTAATATAGGATTTTTTGTTTCTGGGACATGCCAGTTTTCTCACGATGCTTTCCTTCATCGATTTGCGGGCAGCGGGGATGAAATTAACTACACAAAGTTAAGTCTGCTTGGGTTTCGACGTGGCTCCAATGAACGACCTGCAATTCATATTTAAAATTGCCATAAAAGTTTAAAAAAAACACTGAAAATCACTAAAAACTAATAACAAGTGTATAAAACACTTACAGTCCACGCAATTGTCCGGTCGAGCGGCGGCCGTTCGATGTCCGGCCGGCGGCGATCCGGAATGATCCGGCACACGTGGTGCTGTATTGAATTGAAACGATCGCTGTGGATATCGATAGGAATGGAGTGGAACATTTACAAAATCAGACTTTAGGAGCACATATTATAAAGCTGCAAACATTTCTTTTTGCGATCTAGAAGTCTAAACAGCTGATGTCGGACTCTGATTGGTCGAAGCAAAACCTTAGGGTCTAGAGGCAATCACTTTAAAAGCGTTTCGTATTTGTACACTTTGTGCACTGACTGGACAGGTCCACTCAAATCTGTGTGGTTCTTTCTTCAAGAGACCATCTCAGACACTAAGCTGCATAGTCCTCATAGTCTGCATAGTCCCCTGCGAGTTGAACAAGATTATGTCTGGACTTTAAAAGAGACTACGACCTTTTTTTTTTTTCGGATGCGATGTATCAAATGACTCCTCCCGCTCTGGGCTGAGCAGGAGGGAGTGTCAGACTTTTACTGACTAAAACCCATCCATGTTCCATGTTCCTTCATCGCCCTTTGTGTTTCGGGGCCACGGTATCTCTTTCGAACAGTCCCGCAACTCCAGCAGACATCTGCCCTTGCGGACGGACCCCTTCCTGTTGCTGACATCTCTTTGAGGCGCGCGTGGAACACGAACGCGCCGTCGACACGGCCTGTCGTCAAAAGACGGACGGACGGCGAGCTAGCCCATAGCTCACCGTCCACAGAGACTACGAGTATGACCTCTGAGTTTGTTTCGGCTGTTTCTTCTCAAAGTAGTCAGGTACGAAACACCGGCCCCATCTATATAGTTCAAAAAAATGACGTGCAAAAGTGTTTGAAAAAACCTATTTGTTAAGTAAACATTATATATCATTTATAATTTTACAATGTTTTTCAACGGGATATCACTATTTTTCCGCCATTATTATCGCTGACAGAACGTCGCTCCTTCTAAGCCCTCAATCCTGAAACTTACACTTTACAGGCACTTTACGATTTACAGTTTACGATACTGATAATGCAAAACGTTGTGGAAAACTTTTAGGTTGTTACAAACACATCATTGATACCTCATAGACACGCTGAGTCAAAGACATCACATACCTACAACATTGGGACATCATACATTGCAAAGACCCACCACCCATCCAAAACTTGACCTCAAACACGTCACCTTAACTCCACCCCCAACCCTCATATCTCTAATCACATAACATACGACTATAATATACAATAGGGTTGTCCATCACTCAAAACATGAGGACACGACACAGTAATTCCATTCTCCGATATATTTGACGCAAATAAATTATAGTTAGGATGACAGCCCTAGGAGACATGCAAATTGGGGGTGACCCGTCTTTTGGAGCGGGTTATTTATTTATTTTGGGAAGTTTGTATTGTGTGGAATCATTTTAGTGACTGGTCGAAAAAGAGAAAAAAGTTTAAAAAATATAAATCAAAATTATAAATTAAACTAGAAATACGGGTACATTTTTTTTGCGTGCTTGTTAATATTTATTAGTACATTATAATATTTGGTAGTACATTATGTTCAACCGATTTTTTTCAGCTTTTCCGGGCTGAAAAATGTCTATTAAACTATTTCAAAAATGAAGCCAGTGAAAATAAAAACTGTCATATAATGATATTTTATGATCAAAATGTATATTAATGTGACAACCCTCAGGGTGCATGTAAATCAAGGGTGACCCCACGTCTTTCGTAAAATATTATTTATGAGTCGGTATGATACTGTCAAATGTTAAGTATTACTGACGACTCCATTGGTTACTTCTTTTTACTGACTGCGAATAAGGGAAACGCGACATTATGTTTTTCTAACAAACTTAGCTTTGCGGAATAATTATGCAGTCTACTTTTCTATGTAATAATTGAAATACGAAATAACGAAATAGTACAGAATCACAATTTGTAAAACACTATAGTAGGAAGTGTTCGCGCTACACTGGAGCATCTACCATCATCTGCTTAGCGACGGAGTTGGTGGCGCCTTGCGCTCTGACCGGATACATGTGTTTTACATGAAGATACTGACTTTCTGACCACCACAACCCAGTCAGTTACTAGGAATTAGAGCATAAATATAGAAACAAATATTTAAAAGTAACCCTAAAATTATATCTTGATTCAACATCATCATTCCCCTGCCCTTATCCCAACTTATTTGTGGTCGGCGCAGCATGTCTTCTTCTTCCATACTTCTCATGTCATATCAAATGTTGTTGTTTTATAATTTAAATATTGTGTTTTTATATTTAAGGAACTTAGTATAGAAGCTATGATTGTTAGATGTTATTTTAATTACTACTAGTTATTTATGTTCTTATAGTTTTATTGTAAATAAGTTAATTTAAAGACCGCGCTGTCGCATTAGGGATGCACCTGTAATGATAGCTGTGAGGGAGATTTTTAATAAATAAATAAATTTCATCCTTCACGCAGTCCATCCATCGTCTCTTTGGTCTTCCTCTACTCTTATACCCATCCACATTCATACCCAAAACTTTCCTCACTACATTTAAGGATTAAAAAAAAAAAACCTAAATCTCCCCATAAATCAAAAAAAAAAAAAACAAAAAAAACCTCCCAAAAAATCAAAATCAAAAATCTCCATATCTCCAAAAAAATCTCCTCTCTTCTTTGAATCTTCTCTATATTTTTAAACCCTGTAAATAAAATACCAACGTCTTCCACTCACTTTCAGGTAAATGCAAAATATTTAAAAAATCTACTTAAAAAAACCGGGTCGCACAACCATCAATTCAGGGCTATCTCTAGAACCCGTACCTACCCAGCACTGACCCGGTTATCCTTAAGTCCGCCAGTCGCCTTTCATTTATCACAACCGATTACTAACCCTTGCGATGTCACTACAGAGGATTTTGTAAGAAAAATGAATGTCAATTGGTGGGTAAATACGCAGTGGATTGGGTAAATTGAGGTGGTCAATGTTGGGTTTAGTGGTCTATTTGGGGATTGATAGATTTATTGGGAGAAATTGCTTTTGGACTGGATGAAATGCGAATAGTTTAATGAAAAGTGCCACTTTATGTGTAGTAGACTGGTAGATGGACGCATAAAGGAGAATGCCATTAAGCAGGTTGTAGCTACGTCTTGACTATTTTTTCAAAATTGGTCATTGTCCTCTACTAACTGAAATTAAAAAGCGAAAACTGTTACTGTTTTGCAGTAGACTGCTTTACTAATGAAACGCTTCATCTCCGTGCGTTTTTTTTTTACAAATGCTCATACATGGTATTGTTCATATGAATTAGCCTATTAAGAAAACTTACAACCATTATCTTTTTGACCATTTTTTATTTTATTTTATGAAATATCTAGATTATATCCATGACGTACCATAGCTTTACGTCACTGAAACTATTTTTAAAATCGGATGAGATTACCTCAAACATACGAACTTTAACTCTAAAAATATTATTATCAGTTTAGTAGATAATATGGTTGAGTAATTGCCCATTATTTCTCATAATTAAAACTCATTTTCCCAGTTAAACCCTTACAAAACCTATTGATTCCCCAAAAATCCTTTACCACCCGATACAAAACATCAGAGGCTCCCATTAGGAAGCCTCCTAAAGGCTGACATTAGGGAAGGCCGAAGGGTGTGCATGACCGATGGAGCCAATAAGTCAGGCCGTATTAACACCCTATACTTTAATGGGTCACGTATGAATAATGGTCAAAGGAAATTTCGTCTATTAGAGAGGATTCCGTGATTTCGATGATGTTCTGAGTATGTGAGGGAGTTGAGTGTTGTCATGTGTAACGTGTTTGAGAGACTGTTAAATATACAAGGTGTGTACGGACCCTTTATGAAGCCGTCAACCAAGCAATCTGTACGTCAAACTAAGTCACTCGACGCAAAAGTTGTTGCTGGGGAACTACTTTTTCTTGGGGTGAAAAATCACGTTTTATGGTAGAACTCAATGTAACGCACTCAAAACATTGTGCTGATGGATGCATTGAATAGTACAGGGGTCATGGATTTATTTAAAGTAAAATTACAACATTGAAAACTCTTACTTATAATGAACATGTGAAAAATGTTGACCCCCAATATCTCCGTAACTAAGAGCTTCCGAGGTATGATCTGGAAAAAGAGAAATGATCGCAATGACGGGGAGAAAATTTCTTTTTTACCCATTATAGGCTTCTTTTGAGTTAACAATTACCTCGTTCCATCGTCGACCTCATCTCTGTCCGCAGGACAAGATTGAGGTCAAGAGAGGTCCATATAGTATTAAAGTATATAGTCTGAGTAGGCAATGATCTGTTGCTGATGATTTGGCGCGGCGACATAAGGATCAACGGACGAGGAAGGCTAGGAATATAATGGTCACATGGTGCTGGTTCAGACTTATTATTAAAAAACTAATATTTGTACACCAATTTCATTGGTAGGACACAGAGCTCGACTAAAATGTATACATAAGACCTTATTGTAATACCTGTGTTCACAAATAAAGATTGATTTGATTTGGTTTTCGGGGAAACATGTGAGGTGACTATTAGTTTAATTAGAAGTAAAAATCTTCTGATCTATTATTTTTGAACGAAGTTTACAAGATTAATTATGTATGTCATGAAAATATTGCCCAAAAAAGTTTAATAGAGGGGTTACATACATACTTTCAACTTACAGACTCCGGGTCGTTATCGAGAAATTATTGGTTAGAAATACCTAATAACAGAGCCAAATCTGCAAATGATCATATTACAAGACCCGCCACAAAGTAGTAGCAAACGCTTTCGTCAAACAATACTCTAATTCCCAAATACGATTCCTGACACCAACACTGAAGACAAACACAACCCCCCAAATGATCAACAACAACGAAAAATACAAACAACTATCAATCACTAACCGCATACATATACGGCTAACCCTTTACTGTCCATCGCATCGTACGTCATTTATTACTCGCAAATCCTCCGAGCTCCTTCCTTGATATCTCTTATTTATTGTCAAAATGCCAACTGGGATGAAGCGAGAACTATTTGTCATTGACAAAGCTTTTTGGATATGTGCGACCCTTGGATATTGGGAGTCTTGGGGTTGAGTTGGATGTTACATGATGTTTTGGTATTCGGATATTGTATTTTTTTAAGGGTCATTCTGGGGAATGTTTTGTGTAATTGTTTAGATGGCCGAATAACCAGAGGGCCTAGGACATTTTGTAGAAATACGAACGACTCCGGTGATGGTTATATGTATAAGCTACTGAAAATGTTATGTCAGTCCTGTTCAAACCTAACATAACATCAAGTCTGTAAACCCAGAAGGCTTAGGCAGAGGTGTACCTAATAATACACCCACATTTCACCAATTATGTTTAAGTCCCATGTTATAAGGGGCGAGCTTACTGTCATCAACCGGGCACAAATCCAGACTCTATGTCTTCTACTAAAAAGTTGCTGATAGAAAAACCTAATAACAGTTTGCCTGACCTGGGAATCGAATTATTGAACCTAGGACTTCATGCTCAGCAGCCGTGCTTGCGACCACTAGACCAACGAGGTAGTCAATCCTGTTCAAACATACATACATACATAAACTCACGCCTTGTTCCCATGGGGGTAGGCAGAAACCACAGAGCGCCACCTGCTACGATCCTTACATAATCCTGTTCAAAGTAAAGTAATAAAAAAAATACTTACTTTTCTCGCTTTAGGTAAGCAAAAACTAATTTATTTAAAGTATTGTAACGTTTTAATTAAGTGACCATCAGCTGTCAATTTTAGTAGTATCAACATGATAGGAAGTATCAAGGTGTTATACCCATAAGCGACAACCCTCCACAAACTGACAGATGTTTTCAGCTCCTTATTTTGAATCATATTCCGGAATTTATCTCCGGACAATTTTCATTTTTTTATTGTTTTTCAGTTACGTTCACGCCCTTTATTTTATCGTACAATTGCATTATCTGTACGCAGCACTCCATTTGTGTAAATAAAACGGCTAAAATAAGAAATCCAGCAATGGATATTGAAATACTCTAACGAACGACGCGTGAAATCAGCTGTTCACTTCCTGCCTAGCTACAGAGTTCATCGAACTCGTCGTCGCGCTTGCTGT
Source organism: Eugnorisma glareosa (assembly GCA_947578425.1). NCBI lineage: Eukaryota > Metazoa > Arthropoda > Insecta > Lepidoptera > Noctuidae > Eugnorisma > Eugnorisma glareosa. The sequence goes on along the minus strand of OX387974.1, from coordinate 1,856,454 downwards.
TTGCTACCTGCGTTTTGCCACGGTAACGATACATTGCGTATGGGGAAATAAAACACATCAAATTTATTGGATTTCCATAGCATTCCTGGAATAATTTCTTGTACCGGTCATCTTAGTATGACATACTGAGTTCACCCCATCAGTCTGTGGAGGGCTGTCACTTACATCCTGTAGGTAAAATGACAGTTAATTATTTTAAAATACTGAAATTCAGTAGCATCTAGAGATGGATACTGAGACTCACTTTTCTAGCAAAGGCCTGAACTGAGGCAAAACCTTACCGTGAGTCAGCCAATTTCTTCATCAATTCCGCATATTGTTACGCCAAAATCATAAGCAGCTACCTCCAGTAAGGTAGGGGTGGCCAATGTCCTATTTCTCGATCAGATAAGACGTGTATTTAAGTAATGGCAGGCTGGATATTGAACGTCAAGCCTTGGACGGGAGGAGGCGTCCGGTTTTTGAACGATTGTCATCTGTTGATGACTGCTAGGGTTGGCGCAGCTAATGATGGGTGTTGAGGTAATATTTGCAAATAAAAACAAAGTATTGTGTTTAAATCAAAACTGTATTACAGGATTTTTGATGTGTCTTTGATTGTTAGACGCATTTATGTCACACTGCATTACGTGAATTTTTCTATATCAATTTTTATGGTGTGCTTCTTAACCGTGTGGATTTAAATATAGGTTTCACCATCGTTTAAATGAACTGTTCCATTTCAGAATATTTATGTGCATATTAAATTGATATTAAACTGTTAGAATCATGATAACTTTGCGAATCAGGGGAATGACAATTTACTTAACTAAAAAAGTGAATAATCTTAATCGTCATCCTCTTACACAATTTAAGTCCTCTTGTTCAGGATAAAAAAAAAATATAATAGAAGAAAAAGATATCAATTGCTGGGTTTGTGTTTCGTCACTAAAAAAGTCTGATACTTTCAATTGACCAATCAATCCAAAGAAGCCTTCCACCAACCTATTACTTACCAACCTTCCTCACCACATAAACGCCTCTCCATTAAGAAAACCCACAGCCGCCGATTCCACCCGATTTACTAAACCAAACCCGAACCCTTTCAGTTTAAAAAACAATTTATTTTCCTCGCCAAAAAAAAAGAAGCCGAAGAATTTTCGCCGATAAATATTTGTTGTTGGCAACCCTGGAATTGCAGGCATGTCATGTCCGAGCCCTTTTCAAAATGGCTGTCAACTCCGTAGGGTGGCGGTCAGTATCCCGGGTTGTGTCTGTTCGCAGAATTATATTATTTATTGATATGCTTATACGTGTGTGTTTGGTAAGTAATTTTGGCAGAAGGATGAGATGTCTTCCTCTGTGTTAAAGTTTTGTTTGTGTAGGTAGATACGTCGGAAAATGTCAGGAAATATCTTCATTGAATCGTATTTGTGACGTTTTTCATAAAAGGTTATATTCTGTTTATCTTTACTTGTCAATGACATACCTTGATTTTAAGTCTAGTCAACAAACTAACGAATTATTTGCTTCTTATTTTATACACAGTAAAGATTTTTTCTTACACCCTTTTAAAACTTTATCATTTCATGTCAAACGACTTACTGGAACAATCAACAACAGATCCGAGCCATAATCTAGTATCATAAGCAAAAAAAAAACCTTATTCGAAGCTTAATCTATTAACTCACTTACCATACAACTAGATTGAATCTTGCAAGCAAGTTCACAACCCTGCTTTTTCGCTCCAGTCCTCGTATCCCTATTGTCTCAATAACTCCTACATACAGTGTTCAGCGAACTAAACAATCATAACTGCCTCCCATCCAGGAACCAACCTTCATACACACACAACTTCCCCAATATTTATGAATCAACTCATTAACTCTGCATTACCGTTAACACATCACTCGACACTACCAATCAAAGCCGATACACAAATAAATTATGGACATCACTAAACGCTAGTGAGGGGCGTTCGACATCGATGTCTGCGGTCAGGATCGCGTTTGGCTTACATTATTAATGATTCATTTAGTTCACACTAACCAGGCGGCTCTGCTGATCCCTTTGGGTTTTGAGTAGGGATGTAGTCGGTATTGTGGTTTTGTCGATGAATAGTTTGTTCGATAGATTTATGTTCACGTTAGTACCCAGTGGAAAGCTTTTGTAATTTCCAGTAACAAATTTTTGGTGTAAGTTTAAGTGAGAATGTATGTCTAGTGTAGTCAAGCATATTGAAAGATTGTTAACTGAATAAACGTGTTCATTGAAATGTGTGAGTTTTAGGTGATTAGTTTTGTTAAACGAATTCAATGTCTAACATGAAACCGGCCATGTTACGATAAATGGGAAAGTTAGAAGAAGCACCCAGAATTTTCTAATTTTTCATTCATTAACTAACGTCTTTTACCTTGCTAGGACTTTATGAGAGATCAATCTTATGATGACACGTATACAATACGCCTAAAAAAGATGTCAACTTACCATTTATCGATTTCGATAAATCACTCTTCACCCACATCCCTAAACTGATGTTTAGTCAGTGCAATCGGCGATCTGATTAATAGTGCTCCCGCGAAATGTTTAATCTTTCGAAGCTACTCGAGCCGGGACCCTTTGCTCGGCGACGGAGCAACAACACATATATTATGCATTAAACTATCGATTGTTTGCTTTACAACACTATAATGTGTGAGAGTTTGGAGACCTTTATTATTGTTTGTACACTAGAATTTTATGTTATTTCTAAAGTTAGGTACTGGCTTTTCATCGTGTGAGTACATAGATTAAATATTAGCACTTGGACTGCCAATGCTTAAGCCTATCACTTTCAGTAACTGTTGAAGATTGACAAACATCATAAAATCTTTCATACGCTAAGATTTTCTTTTGAAGTGATATTTATTTTGGTGCAGTTCCCTCTTACCTAAAAAAGAAAAAACCTTTGATTTTAAATATCTTGAAGAAAAAGTCATGCTCTTGAACCGAAAATTTCAAGACATTCGCTAACGAATGACGTGGTGACGTGGTGACGTGAGTGGTCAACATCACTCATAGTGATAAGCTTATATGCGCAGTGGTGGGAATACTATAGACACTATCATCATCTGCCTAGCCTTTTTAACCGACTTTCTTCAAAAAGGAGGAGGTTCTCAATTCGGAAGTTTTTTTTTTTTTTTGTTTGTTACCTCATAACTCCGTCATTTGTAAACCGATCTGAAAATTCTTTTTTTCATCTGAAAGGATATGCTTCCCGATTGGTCACATAGAAATTTCATCAAAATCGGTTTAGGAATTTGGTTGTTTTCCTCACGTTAATTGTCACAGCACGCGACGCCGCGTGGAGGCGCTTTGGTGTACGTCACATGTACATACATATTTTTTTAAATTTAATTTTACTTGCTAGTTAAATTTGACACACTTCCCGATTTCTGATTGAGCTGAAATTTTGCACGCATGTGTATATTGCGAGACAATGCAATATTATGATGACATGGAGCTGATCTGATGATAGAGCTGGAAGGTGGCCATAAGAACTCTGTAATAAAACGACGCAACGCCGTCGAGTTTGGGCTCGTATGATTCGTCTTGACGAGTACTTTGGTCCTAAATGGTATCCAGTGACTACTGATGGAGCTGGAAGGTGGCCATAGGAACTTTGTATAAAACGACAAAACCTCATCGAGTTTGGGCTCGTATGATTATGTATGACAATGTAAAAATTAATTCATGACAAGAATTAGTGTGGTATACTACAACTAAAAATGGTAAAATAAAAAACTTTCTGCGAAAACAAAACCGACTTCCAAAAAAAACACTAAAGAAGTCTTGCCAGCTAGCTTTTTTACCAGTCTAACCGATGCAGCTGAATACCAGTATTTCACATGGAGCGACTGCCTATCTGACCTCCACAGCCCAGTTACTACCTGTAACGACTGCCAAAGATCAAAGATCTACGAATGACCGCAGAGACTAAGGGCTAAACGTGCTTTCCGAGGCATGGATGAAACTCGGTATGTAATGGGTAAATAGACGCTATGTATATTATGTAATATGTTACCTATGTAAACTAAAGAGGCAGGGGACTGGCCATGTCTGTGGAAGGACCGTTGTTCGAAGCAGCAAATGAGTCCTAGGATGGAAATCGTGTAGTGTGAGGGCGCCCCCCTTCAGACCAACCGATGACCTAAGAAAATCTGGCTGGGACAGACTGAATGGGAAGGCCGAGGAGAGAGCCATGCCTAGCAGAGGCCTGCTATAGGCTAAATTCATTGATTGATGTTCCGTCTCATACTTCTCTTAAGCACCCATATTTCAGACAGTCAATTGTTTTACCAAATTCAGCACAAAAAATCGTGTAGACACGCGTATTAAGTTTCAAATGATTAGACAAACATCACGGCGTCTTGTTAGACTTGGGATCAAACGGCGGGGTGCGCCAAACATGGGGTATCTTCGGTTACCCCTCTTGAGGTCGAGGGGCGGTAAGTTGGCGCTTTTGACATGGATTTGACTGGCCAGACCGAATTTGCTTATGAATACCCGGCCAAACCATAGGTAGGTAGTTAAGACCTTTAGCTAAAGCTTCATTTTTATCTAATGTACTGTTAGTCAGCCTTCTAAATGTAAAATTAAATGCAGGCAACAGTAAATAACAGTAACCAATAAACAAGAACATCTCTTAATGTTACTTAAATGGTTTAACATTCACTACACACCAATTTTCTTATTAACATCCCATTGCAACTTTATCCTATTCTCAGTATTTTCCTTTAAACTCAGAGCGCCATCTTACCGCCCCGATTTGTTCAGACAATCGGGAGTCTTACCAATGTTTTCTTTGTTCGAACCGTGGCAAATATTTGAGCTAATTATACGCCTGATTTAACACTCGCGTTCAATTTACAAGCATTTGTCTTTCCTAACAATGGTTGTTCCTTGTTATGTTTGAGGGAAGTTTATCACACTTCTTTTGGAAGATTTTTTTCATGGAAATTCTACGGTCTTCTTGGGAAACTGTTTGATTTGAGATTTTAAAGAAAGTCTTGTATTAGACAACTGTGTTTATGAATACATACAAACATACATACAAACAACACACATACATACAAATAAATATTGTATATATGTAAAATGTACATACATACATATAAATAAATAAAATTGAAGTGTCTGCTTGTAATATCAAAATAACAGCTTCTACTGAATTCATATTATGAGAATATATACGGCACTAATACACACACACACACATTTTATTAAATTTTTACCTGTCTCCGTGTCTGTTTGTTCCGGCTAATCTCCGAAACGGCTGGACCAATTTTGACGAGACTTGACTTTTACTGGCAGATAGCTGATGTTTTATGGTCCAACATAGGCTACTTTTATTTTAGAAAAATGATTAGGGTTCCGTGCAAAAAAAATAAAACCCTTAAAATTGGTAACTTTCGATTCAAATGGTGAAGTAATTTTTTATTTAATTTCGCCCGAACTAAGATTGCGGGCAACAGCTAGTCTAGACTAAAATCATTCCATCCAATATGGGTCCCGACTACTGATATGTACCGTATTAGAATTTATTGTTTTATTCTAAGTGTGTATTGATAATGAAATTATATTAATGTTGTAGTAATTAAATTGTTTTCTTCGCTTCTGGACTGAACTTTTCTTTTCTTTTCAGTTTTTATTTAAAGCTGTATAAATAAAAAAATCGTATTAGTTATTTTTTACGCAGTTGAGTTTTTATTTTATTTTGGGAAACTGTTTGATTTGAGATTTTAAAGAAAGTCTTATATTAGACTACTGCGTTTTTGGATAATAAAATATCGTTCTAATAAAGATGGGATAATTGCCAAGTTATTCTTAGATTTCTTCTTTCAAGCAGAAATACAAGAAAGCGATTTTTAAAGGTACTATATTTGATCCAGGCCACTCGGCCCAGAGTCTGTGGATGCCGAGGAAAGCTCCTTCGACACCATAGCTAGGTTCGCGATCTTCGAATCCCCTGAGGCCGACCGCTTAGCGGCCGAGCTCAGAGGAACGAATGACATGAAAAAGATCAACATGATCTTCAAATCGTATCCTAGGATACGTGCAGCTCTCCGCGCGCTCTCTCACAACCAGACCGATAATGGATCTAACTAGGCCCTTAACGAGTACCCAACCCCGATCCCTTAAAGTAGGCTTTTACAATGCCAACGGCATTAGTGGACAACGCGATGAGATCGCCGCGTTCCTCCGCGATCAGCAGATAGATGTCTTTCTTGTCCAAGAGACGTTCTTAAAGCCCCATCTCCGCAACCCCAAGATTGCAAACTTTCATATAGTTCGCAATGACCGTTCCCGCTGCCACAGAGGCGGCACGCTCATTTATTACCGTAAAGAACTGCACTGCATCCCAGTAGACTCACCCCCTCTAGAATCACTGCTTGAGGTTTCAATCTGTCGGCTAGGTATGACCGGCCATCAGTCGGTCCATATCATCTCTGCCTACATGCCCCCCGTAAATTCATCTGAGGACCATTCCCTGTTAGAGAAGGATCTCACCTCTCTCTTCGGCTTGAGCGAGTCCGTTATCATAGCGGGCGACCTCAATGCCAAACACCCTGCTTGGAACAGCATAACGACCAACCCGAGAGGGCGGGCGTTATACGACCTAAGCGACTCCCTTTCCTTTGACCCTATCGCTCCTATGGAGCACACCCACTACCCCGACACTGTCGGTTTGCGCTCCGATGTGCTCGATATAGCGCTGCTCAGGAACGTCAGCCTCAGGCTGGACTCGATTGAGACGCTACACGAGCTTAACTCTGACCACCGTCCGGTAGTCATGCATCTCGTTTCTAGCTCGGGCCTCTTTGACCCCAGCCAGCCCCCTGCCCCTATTTTGATAACAGACTGGAAGAAAGTAAGCGATAAGCTGAAATCCGACATGTCTCCTCTCACGGACGGTATCCCCGATCACATAGTCTCAGTCGCAGACACGACGGCCGCCATCAACTTGTTTACAGATCACGTACAATCCGTACTGAAGGATTGTTCACGGGAAGTCCCAGCGATGAGCGATCACCGCTGGAAACTACCCGATGACATACGTGATCTGATAACCGAGAAGAACGCGGCCGTTCGTGCCTATAGCGTCTTTCCCTGCTATGCGAACAAGGCTCACATGCGCAGCTTGCAGCTTGCTGTAAAGCAGCGCACCAGTGAGTTTCGTTCGAATCGTTGGGACAAGGAGCTTAGCGAACTCGAGCCCACTCACTTAGCTTTCTGGCAACTGCAACGAAAGTTGCGTGCTAGCAGCGACGAGGTTACTATGCCTCCTCTCATTCGCCCCGATAAGAGCGTCGCCTTTGACGACTCTGAGAAGGCTGAATGCCTGGCCGACAGCCTGGAATCTCAGTGCACGCCCAGCTCTCTACCAGTAGACATGCGACATCTCGCTGAGGTGGACGCGGAAGTCGAACGTAGAGCCGCTCTCCCCCCAGTAGAAGACCCCGACTGTCCTCTTCCTTCAGTCACGCCCGACGAAGTGAAAGACATAATAGATAGGCTACAGCCTCGGAAAGCCCCTGGCGCCGATGGCTTCACCAATAGGGTGTTCAAAGTCCTCCCCTCTCAGCTCATAGTCTTGTTGGCGGCCATCTTCAATGGCGTCTTGAGCAATAACATCTTTCCCCAAGTGTGGAAAGAGGCCACCGTCATAGGTATTCCCAAACCGGGTAAACCTAAATCCGAGCCGACTAGCTATCGGCCGATCAGTCTCCTTAGCGCGCTCGGTAAAATCTATGAGAGGCTTATTTATAAGCGCCTCAAAGACTTTGCCGAGGCTAAGAGCCTCATTCCCAACGAGCAGTTCGGTTTCAGGACCGAACACTCGTGCGTCCAACAGGTCCACCGCATCGTAGAGCACTTGAGCGCTGGCTTCCAGCGTGGAGCGATGACCGGTGTGTTATTTTTCGATATAGCGAAAGCGTTCGACAAAGTCTGGCACAACGGGCTGATATACAAGCTGTATCAGCTCGGTGTGCCAGATCGTCTCGTGCTCATCTTGCGAGACTTTTTGGCGAATCGCACTTTCCGCTATCGCATAGGGAAAACCCTCTCTTCCCCACACCCCATTCGCGCGGGAGTCCCTCAGGGCTCTGTCGTTTCCCCCCTCATATTCACTCTATTCACTTCTGATATCCCCAAGAGCAAAAAGGCTCACTTGGCCCTTTTCGCCGTCGATACGGCAATCTATTATACTGGGCACGGCCAAGACGCCATCGCCCGTCAGCTCCAAAAAGCAGCCAATGCTTTAGGAGCCTGGTTCCGTAAGTGGCGAATCGAGGTCAATCCCGATAAAAGCCAGGCAGTTCTATTCCATAAGGCGCGTCTCAAACGTCCCGTCCCCTCTCCGATCACTATGTTCGGCAAGCCGATCCCTTGGGAGAAGCAAGCCAAATACTTAGGAGTCATTCTCGACAACCACCTGTCCTTTGCTGCGCATATAAGAGCAGCCCGCGACCGGGCTGCCTTTGCCATGGGTAGGCTCCATTTTATGATCACGGCAAAGAGCAAATTGTCACTTAAGTGCAAGTTGCGACTCTATACCGCCGTCATCCGTCCCATTATGACATACGCTTGTGTCACTTTTGCCCATGCCCACCCGCGTCATCTGCACCGGTTGCAGACCCTTCAGAACCGTTTTCTCCGTAAGATTACCGGTGCCCCCTATTATGTCCGTAATGACAGTCTCCACTTAGACCTTAGGATCCCCACCTTAGCTCAGTTTATGAAATGTCTTTCCAAGCGTTTCTTCGATTCCGCTATCAAGCATAGGAACCCCCTGATCGCATCGGCCGCCCGATACGAGCCCTCGCGTATTAGCATGGTTCGCCGTCCGCGACATGCTCTCACCACCCCCGATGACCCCATCACCCTCCTCCAGGAGAGCAGTAGGGAAACCAGCACTTTACGTATATACAAATACAGACCGCCATGTTTCCGTCCTCGCCGCCGAGGCCCGACGCGACGCCCACGTTCAACGAACCCCCCCCGACCCTTGCCAGAGCCAGCCCGCGATGCTGAGCCGGTAGTTTTAAACCAGCCCCTAATTAATATCACTCAGATCCAGCCTGTCCCTTTGCTGCCCCCCCCAGCGACGCCCTAAGCCGAGGCCCGTACCCCACAGGGGGTGCCCTTAGCGAGTGGTCGCTTAGTTTTTAAGTATAGTTTTAAGTCCCTGGCTGGAGGCCTTAGATTCATTTTTAAGGCATCCACAGGGAATAGTCCGGTTAAGCAGTAGCCAGCCTCAGAGGCTGAACTGCGAGATGCCATCTCCAAAAACAAACAAAAAAAAAAAATACATTTTTTTTAAATACACGTCGTTTAGTATCAGAATCTTCGGGGCCAGAGACGACTACGGAGTCACAAATGGACCTATCAGAAATGTGATACTAACAAACTCAGTATCATTGGTCAATAAGGGATACAGTATTTGCAAGATGCGTAATTAATTTCATTTATAGAATTGAAACTTTCAGCATAGAAAAATGTGTGCCCGAACAGAAAGTTTTTTATTTGTTTTTTATTTTATAATGACGAGCGTTTTATTACGAAAATAAATCCAAAAATAATACCAAAAATTCAATATACCAAAAACACTAACCCTAAAATGCTGCATCATTTGTCACAGTAACTTTCAATAAGGGTACAATGTACCAAGTTCATATCATACCTCAAAAAATATTCCAATATTATGATTTATGACATAATACCGAATGGCATGTGACTATTTGCGTCAGCCAATATAAAAAGACCCCTACATTTGTGATGGGTACCTTAAAATGTGGTTTTATATTCGTTGGTTTGTATTAAGATAAATATTTTTTCTCCCCTAAGGTATGCAAAAATGTCGCTCAGATATGCCCCGTTCGGGATAATACTAAAATAGCGGGAAGCAGTTTTTGTTCATATAAATCTTCAATAGACTTAATACACTGGAGTGCTATTGGATTTTGGTGAAAAAAGGGTAAAAAGAAAAAGGAAATGAAATGTTTCATATTTTTTATTACGATGCTGTAAAAAGAATGGTGTGTTCTAGAAGGCTATTTGTATGCATTTCGTAATGAAAGCATAAAAACAAAAATTACGCGTCACCTTTTTTACGATTATTTTTGGTATTCTCTTACTTGCGATATCGATCTGTATTTTAGAAAGAAAAAAGGTTGCAGTATCCTTGTTTACTATCGAAACCAAGCAGAAGAAGTCTCAAAAGGAAAAAAAAATCTGAATATTGAGAGCGTTGATGTGCAATTTATTAAATAAGTGATTAGTAATTAAGACATCTACACTTGAAAACCCAGAACTAATCGGTATAGGACTGTTGTAAATACATTTTCTGATTCCTACAGTATTTTGTTCATCATTAGAATACTAATATCTTTAGAGAAAATCTAAAACTCTCATATAAGTTTCGTGCATACTGATCATAAGAAACCAATTATTTTAATAGACAATTATAATCTACTACATCATCAAAAATCCTATTCAAAACAAAACACAGCGCTCTCGATCACTCTCTAAGCCTACAGTTAAAATATTACATGTACCATACAAATATAAAGCGAATATGTGCGTTATTTATTAGGTGCGAAATACTTTGATAAATCACCACCTTCTCGAGGGGTACAAATGTACCCCCTTCGCATTGTAAGGGTTAAAATTGCTCTGACTATAGAAATGCGAGTGTGTATAAGAAATATATTGTAGTATTAGAGACAAATAATATGATTGAAGAAAATTGGTGTATTTCATATTTTCTTATCAGTTGATGTACAGGCTTTCTTCTTTTGTTTGTTTTTGGGGTATACCTTCATGGGGTAGGCAGAGTTGCTGGTTTTTGATTCGTATTGTTTTTCGTACATATTATAAAGCATCACACCATCATTCGCCATACAGTTAGACAGAGGTGGTGAATCTTGTGAGAGGCGTACGTCCAGCAGTGAATTGATATAGACGTAGTTGATTAGACAGACGTCCCATTTACCACACTGTGCCAAGCGAACGTATGTTTTTACGTGACGAATATAAACACAAATTGTTAAATAAACACTCTTTTAGTAAGTAATCAACAAAGGCAACTGCTGACAACATGGTCACTCACTCAACAGATCATCAAATTGCAGGTCAGCTTTTGAAAAGGCTAAATTGAGAATTGTTTATTGTTCACATCGTAAATACAGAAACCGCAAGAAAAACGCAGTTTACGGATATAGTCATAGTAACACAACTATAGTAGCATCCATTGGAAGAGGTTTAACCACATATTATGCCAATAACGGTCATTTTACTTTACTTTACTACAGAGAGGACACAGAACTGCCCCTAAGAGCTTGGGCAGGCAACAACCCAAGTGGACCAATGATCTGAGGGTTCAGACAAAGTGACAATTTATCATCGATAATGAAGATTGAAAGGTCAAACGTGTTATATTAACATTAGCTACCGAAACGTTTATGTCAATCCTGTTGCAATTCGTTGCGGAAAAGCTGGCAGTTTCGTCACAACGTTAATGTTTTCTCCATTGTTTGTCTTTCCATTTTAGCATACCTATCCGTATAAATGTCTATTTATTGTATTTATTTTATATATCCTTGTAGTTACTCGTATTAAATTAAAAATGTATTGGTACACCTACCACTGTTTGTCTCTGCATCACCCAAATGTTGACTGATAGAAAATGCCTATGGCATTAAGTCCGCCTCTGTACTTTATGCTTGAACTGATAGATAAATAAATAAATAAAATGCTTTGAAAGCAAGTCAAGGTAGAAGGAAATAGTTTAATGAGTTACTACCGTTTACTGACGGTCGTCCACTTTTCGACCTTATTACTTAGGGCATAAGGGTAAAAAGTAGCAGACCGTCAGTGAAATCAGTAGTACAGTCGCCAGCACAGCAATTTAGCACAAATTTACAAATTTCTCCAAATGATTTTAAACCCTAAAATGTTGATGGTTATTTTTTACAGTTTGTAAAAAATATCATTCGGTAATATCACTTGCGCTGGCGACTGTACCAAGTGCTACCAACAATAAGCATTGGCGAAATGCAAATATAGTGAAGCATAGTCCCGGTTCTTTTGACACTCGAATGACAGAAAGAAGCTCGTAAAACTGACTGTGGCAATTATAATAAAAAAATCTGACTATACCCAGGCACTATAGAATAGAGAGAATCCATTAGCTGCGAATCCCTCCAACCTCATGACAAATGTCAATCAATATTTCCCAATTTTCACGCCCAGCCCACTACTTCAACCCACACGAAAAACCCACAATTACAGACGAAAACAGTGCAAATAAAACATCAATACACGATGATAAAGTACACAAAACACAGGGTACCCACCCCTCGGGGACAGGGGGAGTTCTAAGAATAAATGCCCTACATAAACCGGAGTGCTAGAAAATGTACGTGAGCGTTCTTAGCACACCATATGCGGGGATTTATATAGAGGTGTAAATGCGAAAGTTTTTGGATTTGTGTGAACCACTGTTGTTGGAATTTTGGTGTATTCTTAGTGCCAGCATCATAGATATACAGCAGTGATAGCCTCGTGTGACCGTCGGACTGACAAGTCATAGGTATGTTCGAACCCAAGACACGCGCCTCTGATTTTTCGGATTCACGTGCGTTTTGTATATTATATACACTTGCTTCGGTGACGGAAAACATCGTGAGGAATCCAGCATGCCTGAGAGATATTTCTCGGCGGCATGTAAAGTCAAGTCAGAGGCCCATGGGTGGCATAAAAACTCTGACACCAGGTTAAGCACTAACCACACGATAAAAAAGATATAAATATTTCCCATTACCCACTTACCTTCTGGTTAATCAGTAAATCTCCTGTTTGATAGATACATTAGGTAGATAGGTTCATTATTGTTTGATCAAAATAATAACAGCTTATTAAATGATTGTTTCTCAGACTATCTAAAACCGGATTGCTGTCATATTCTTTAAATTGTAATGAAACAAGGGTATCTTAAACGATTTAACCTACAAAAATATAAGGTTCCAGAAAGTCTCTTGTATGAAAAAACATGTAAGTTCGAACTGTACTTTTCGTGAAGAAAAACTTTGTAAGGAAAACGAGTCTGACGTTCAAGTCGCCAATGTATTTGTAAATAACACTATTTACGTTTCATCTATACTAAAATTTGTTTCTATGTTTGTATGTATGGGCTAATCTTCGGAACTACTGATCCGATTTCGAAAATTCTTTCACTAACGGGGAGCTACATTAGCCCCGAGTGTTATAGGCTACATTGAAAATGTTCCCGTGGGTTGATTTCCTTACATAACGGGAGCGAAGCCACGAACAAAAGCAAATCTTGCATTTTTACTGTATACTATTTAATTTTCCGGAAAAACTGACGTGTTTCAACAGCTCCACATGAATATCGAACGTCTCGTTACAAAGACGGTTTTCTGTGGCGTAACGCGCGAGTATCGCATTATATCATTTATAAACAAAATGTGTTAAAATAAATCGCTACGTCGCGCCAGGAGCCTCAGATACGCGGTTTTAATGGCCACACACGATGTGTATATATTTTATGTCGTCGTTTATTTGGGGATCATTTTCGAGATGATTTGAGTATGAAATGGAAACAGTTTCTGTGTCTGTGTCTGAGAATTTTTGTTTAGGGTCTGATTTAAAGTATAGCATAATATAGCATAATCAGCCTATAATGTTCCCACTGCTGGGACACACGGCCTCCTATCTATGAGAGGAAATGGGCTTTAATCCACCACCCGGGTCCAGTGCGGGTTGGTAGATGTCACATGTCTTCGAATTTATGGTTCTAGGATATGCCAATTTAAAGAAGGTAAGGTGGTATACGCATGGTAAGGTATGAGTATGAAATAGTATCAGGTTACAATGGTTTCACATCAATATAGAAAAAAAACATCTTTTATATGGAAATTAGTGAAACAAGCAATGTCTCGACGGAAAGCCTCCAGTGCTTCTTGCCATTGAACATCAAAATCTCCCTTGTGCAAATTCTCATTCAACCCATCATAGACCACCATCATCATCATCGTCAACGCTGGCCTGTGGACGGTGAGTAAAGGGCTTACTCGCCGTCCATCCGTCTTATGACGACAGGCGGTGTCGACGGCGCGTTCGTGTTCCACGCGCGCCTCAAAGAGATGTCAGCAGACAGGATGGGGTCCGAAAGGACCGATGCCTGCCAGCGTTGCGAGACTGTTCCAGATACCGCGGCCCTGGAACACAAAGGGCAAAAGAAGGAACATGGATGGGTTTTAGTCAGTAAAAGTCTGACACTCCCTCCTGCTCAGCCCAGAGAGGGAGGAGTTATTTGATGATTTCCCATCCAAAAAAAAAAAGGCCCATCATAGACTACGCCAATGCTTGTTATTTGCATGCCACCAAGGAGTTTTTAAAAAAAAAATGACCGTTTGCAAAATATCTGCATTCGTTTTGTTTTTAGCCTAAAAAAGTTTGATCACGTTTCAAATTTTTGCAAAATACTCAAGTGGCTCCCAATTCGACTTCGCAGGAACTATTGTGTCTTCTATTTAACATCCTTATAACTCTAAAACGCCATCCTACTACGTTTTTCCTATTCCCGTCCTTCTTAATATGCAACTTGCAGGTCACATCTTAGGGACCCCCTTAAATCCCCTCTCTCAACTGTACTAAATAGTGTAAGGTAGAGTAAGGAGGGGGTTTAAGTAGGTTCCCAAGATGTGACACATGTTGAAATTCCTACTCCTTTACTGTACACGCTCGCTGTGCGGTTGTGGAATTGACTTCCGCATGACATTAGGTGTAATGTATTTTTTTTTTACTCGAAGCTTATTGGTCTGCTACTAGAACCTACCCTGCTTATAAGTTAAATAGTTCATAAACTTTTCCATATAAAACTTTTATAAGAAACGCAATTTGATGTGAAAGATAACTGTAACCTATTAACAATAACACCACCCTCAGGCCGTAACATAATGACACCCACCCGACACATTGCCGGTCGAAACAGTGGCGGTTGCTACAATTTTCATCCACATCCTGACGTCGGTACAGTCACAAGTACTAACATAATACACTTCTACTACAAAATTTTAAAGCGTTTTTCTCGTGAAATATCGGTTCCAACTTTGGAGTATGAGTTCCAAAATATTATGCTCGAACTAAAATATAAAATTACATTAAAATAATATAGTAATCAAAATAGAAACAATGTATGGACTGTGTGAAAGAAAGGATGACTGCTGCGATGACGAGTAATAGAGAAGTATGGAAGAAGAAGACATGCTGTGCCGACCCCTAATAAATAGGGATAAGGGCAAGAGAATTTTGATGATAGTAATCCAAATAATCTTGAACAGATCCGTAGAGGTAGCAACTAGACTTTGTGGTAAATAACCTTAGAGACCATTTTAAGAATTTTTAATTTTTAATGTGATTCATATTATTCTGATAAAGCTTCCATTTTAGGCCCCCTGGTCACAGAAGATTTGAGTGCTTAAATGATGTTAATTCTGTAAATTGCTTTTTACAAACACTTTTACTCGCCTTTTTTGTGTAAAATCTAGATGAGGTCGGTGTTCCTCCGACAACTCTGAGAAGAAAATCGAATCGTCGTTAAAGTCCAGATATAATCTTGGTCAAGACATATGAAGACCATGTAGATTAGTGTCTGAGATGATGTTCTCATCATTATTTGCCCCATCATCTGCCACTATGTTGGGGTCGGCTTCCAGTCTAACCGGATGCAGCTGAATACCAGTATTATACATGGAGCGACTACCCATCTGACCTCCATACGATACCCCTTGGTAAGACTAATCGTCAGACTTTCGGGCCACTGACAACCTGTTACGACTGTCAAAGATCTACAAATGACAGCCGGGACCGACGGCTTAACGTGCTTTTCGAGGCTCGGAGGAAGGTGGTATTTGAGTTCATGTTGTCAATCAACACGAAACAACGAAGAAGTGGCCGTGACTGTACTCACAGTGATACCTAGGCGGTTCGACAGGCTACCCGGAGCTACAAAGGTGCTCGACAGTGCGATAGGAAATTGTGCGAAAGCTTAGATTCGTAGCCGTGGGCACTGACCAGCTAGGTGCCCGGGATAGCATAGTGTGGATCGAGGTATTGGTTGCATATTATTTGTATTAAAGAAGGAAGGACATATGAATAAATTGATGCTGTGTGTGTATTTTAAGATCTAGAGAAGAGAATTGATTTATGTCACGACATAAGACAAAACATCAAGTCAGTATTTCCTAAAAGGGTTTGCAGAGGTGTGACTGTGTAGTATGTAACATCAGCTATAGTAATAAGCACATTTTTTTTTTGAGTAGCTGCAAATAATTTGAAATACAGGGTCTTTCTTCATCGTGTGGTTAGTGCCTAACCTGGCCGCAGAAATATCTCTTAGGCATACAGGGTGAATGTTTTCAATAAAAAGAAGGTTTTAAAGCCACGGAGATTTATTTATTTATTTATTTAACAATTTATGTACACACTAAATACAGAAAAGAAGATAGGAACAGAAAATAGTACAAAGGTGATGCTTATTTCTAAGGAAATCTCTTCCAGCATACCTGCGAAAAGAGAATCTAAAAAAAAAGATGTAGACACAGTGTGTAAAAGAAGAAAAGAAAATGGAATACAAAACATAAAGCAGAACTATTTAAATCAAATATATTTAAATCTATTATATATACAGACCATTTATGAATATACTAACATACTTATACATACAAAGACAATACATATAACAATACTAATAAATCATCAATCTTATTTAAAGCATTGATAATGTCTATGACTTTAACAACGGTGGACGAAATCTTATGTGTTTGCTCGATGCCAGAAGTACAGGACCAAGCAGATGTGGCAACCCGTGGTGGAGACAGAGTGACCCGTGGTCCATAGAGTTCTACGTTTTGGAAACGCAACAACAGAACTACTTTCATAGTTATTTATGCCTTGTGACTGTAACTTCATCTTTTTGTATTTGACCATTCAAAAGTGCCTTTTACTGGTATATTTGATATAAATGCTTATATTTTTATTTTGTCTAGCAATGGATGTCATTACATTGATGATGAAGATGATCATTATCTTGAAAAAGAGTTAAAATAAATAAATAAATTCATTTATTCAGTTTATTTACACCCATTGCCATTTACCACAAAATTTATATTCACACAAAAACAAAATATTACAATTTAAATAAAAATAAAATAAAATTATAACAATGCAAATATAATTGATTCAAATACAGTTAAAATTCAACTCAACTTAATTAAAATACAATTAAAAACTTAGCAAATCCAGGTAAAAGTTGTGATGATAGAGTCACACTTTGCAAATAGAACAAAATAAATTTAACCAAAAAGCCAACGTCACGCGGTATTCCCAGGCGGTCACCCATCCAAGTACTAACCGCGCCCGATGTTGCTTAACTTCGGTGATCGGAACGAGAACCGGTGTTCTCAACATGGTATGGACGTTGGCGACAATGCAACAGAAATTACGCTTCGCTATCAGTGCATTTGGCAGATTTCCAAGCTGGATTTATTTCTGTAATTAGTTTAATTGAACTTTCACTAACAATACATCTAGCTGTGCTACACTGCTTCGTTAGTCTAGTATTCGAAAGCGCGACTGATGAGCGTGAAGTCCTGGGTTCGATTCCAGGGTCGGGCAAAGTGTTTTTGGGTTTTTGCATAAGGAATTTCTCAGTAACAGCCAGCAGTCTGGATTTGTGTCCGGTTGATGGCAATAGGCTCGCCCCTATCTCATGGAACTTGAACATAACTGGTGAAATGTGGATGTACTATTAGGCTTCGGGCAATAAAGGCGAAATATATTGTCACAACTGACGAATTTTCCCTGGTTTTCAGTTTAGTAGACGAAGATAATACACAACAGTCAAAAATACACCATAACCCAAAAGTCATATCCACCTAATTCGTACCGCAACATTCAAAACACCAGAGGCGTTATTACAGGTCGGCACTCGACGCTCACTATTGAATATCGGACAAAGAGCTCTAATTGTTCGTGTGCTGACATTGCTGCAATGCGGCTCTGGAGACCTGAGCACTCGGTTTCTAATATCCGCGACTGGGAGCTCCATAAATTCTGCGTCTCCAGTTTTGGGGAGGTATGGGATACTGATTTGTTTACTAAAGGGAGGAGCAGCGGAGATTCGATGGGCATTCAATTAAATTGTGACTTTTTGTGGTTCCGTACCCGAAAGGTATACAATGGGACCCTATTCTCCGCCGTCTCCGCTGTCCGTCCGACTGTCTGTCAGAGGGTTGAATCTCATGATCCATAATAGATAGACAGTCGTAATTTTCACAGAATGTGTATTTCTGTTGCCGCTATAAGAACAAATAAAAAAAATTAAAGTGGGCTCCCTTGCTACGATGGTACCCTTCATGCGCGAGTCTGACTCGTATTTGGCCGGTTTTAAACAAACGTCTTGACAAAGGAACATAAAAAGATGTAATTTTACAAAAATTGCTAAAACTCAGTTAGTTAGCAAAACCGGAACCTTCTAAAATCCTTTTGGCGTGCAGTTGAATAATTTCATATTTGAATTATAAAAGTAATGGTATTAATCAGTTTCTTTTTATCAAATGCAGTCATAGTTTAAACCTTTTCAACCTTGATGTTGCTATCAAGGTTGAAAATGTTTGACGGGCCTGCAAACTGCTTCACTTTAATACGAAGACCATCTAATACATGATGATTAACTGAGTTAAGTTAAAGTTATGCGAACTATCGCCCGATGTCCGCTCACAAAGAACTTAGCCACACATCACTTAGCATAACAGTGAGATCAAACGAGCATAGACCTAACAATGTCTAGACATGTCTTACGTTCATTCTAATGTAGCCCGATTCTTCATGTTTACCTGAGGAGTCACAGGACTTCTGCTCTTACATTGACCCGATCAATGTTGTGTTTTAATGTCGTGGCAAAGAGTCCCATATAATGAGACCATGATAATTATAAAGTAGCAAAGGAATTTGAAAGAAGAAAGAAATAGTACATTGTTCACCGAGAGGAGAAAGTGACCGATTACCGTCGAGGGTGTCGTTTGAAGCCCGAGCCGTAGGCGAGGGCTTTAAAACACCCGAGATCGGGAATCGCACTTTCTCTCGAGTGATACATAGTGCTTTATACTACGCCTACGAGAAAAATAAAAAACTAAATCTGCGCCAATGGCGTCTGCAATTTTCACATGTTCTTTTTTCAAATTATTTATCCTGCCGCCGCAGGGTCGCACTGCCAGCCCGACACCATCCAACACACAGCTAGTGGCCAGTGTCATTTTGCGAACTTGGAAATAAAAACTCACTGTAAAAACTTTTTGGCTTTTGATATTTAGGTTACCGTCGCATAGTCTTACCCAAAATTTAAAAAGAAAAACACGTAAGAAATGGATTTTCATACACTTTTCTCTCCCGCTCAGATGCATTTTCTCCCCGCATATTTGTTCGATATGCAATGACGTACTTTCCACCGTAAATTTGATAAAGTATCAAGGTACTTTCCAAGCAGGTGTAGTATAAAAATATTTATTTGTCGCAGGGACTAATATATATATTATAGGGGATAATTATTATCACTTACTTTGGTAAACGAAAACATCGTGAGGAAACCAGCATGTATATGAGATATTTCTCGACGTCATTTAAAGCCAAGTCAGAGCCTCATGGGCGGCGTAGAAACTCTGACACCAGATTGGGCACTAACCACACGGTAAAGAAAGAAAGACCAGCCCAGTAGCGCATTTCATTGGTGTCATCATCAAAGGGGTTCCATAAATGAGTTCGAAACAAGTACTGCTATGTTGCGATACAGTCAATCTTTTCTAGAAAATGATACCTTAAATGACAATATTATGTATTATTCTGCTTTTGTGGTCTCGTCTTCAAATTATTTGTGTTTATTATCCTTGCGTATTCTAACAAGTTCCAGCTACTTGTAATGTTTCAAGAATAGTGCCAGCGTGCAATCTAATAGTTATTTAAAGACACAAGAGATAATTGGATGATCCTCCATTCGAACATAATATAGCATCACGCTTGTAATCCTAGAAGGGGCAGGCAGAGGTTTACCTAATAGTACACCTACATTTCGCTAGTTATGTTTATGCGCCATGTAATAGCTGCCAAGCCTATTGCCTTCAACTGGGCACAAATCCAGACTCCGTGGCTGCTATTGAGAAATTCCTGATAGAAAAACCCAATAACAGTTTGCCCGACCTGGAAATCGAACCCAGGACCTCATGCTCAGCAGTCGCGCTTGCGACCACTAGACCGACGAGGCAGTCAAAAAATACTCCATTCGACTAAATAAAATAAAGAGGATGCGCCAGCTCTATTCTATGAACCAGTCTACAATACCCACCCCGCGGCCATATTTCTCTGCGAAGGTCTGTACAAAGGCGATACGTGGCAGAAGCATCGTCGAAAGTTATCTATCCTACTCGCGGGTAGTTAAACAATAGTCTATTACAACTAATAACATGGAGTTCAGCTGACGTGTGGGATCAAAGCGTATTTAGGAATTCTGACGGACGTTCATTGCTGGTGAGTTTTTGGAACTAGTTTAGTTACAAATGGTATTCTAGAATCATTTTGATAGTTTTCATATTATCAAATGATAGGTTTCATTTCTTAATCTTAAATCTGAATTATTTATTTTATTCTGTTTTTAGTATTTGTTGATAGAGCAGCAACAAAAATACATCATCTGTGAAAATTTCGACTGTCTAGCTATCACGGTTCATGAGATACAGTCTGGTGACAGACAGCAAGACAGACGGACAGTGGGGTCTTAGTAATAGCTTAGGGTTCCGTGTTTACCCCTCGGGTACGGAACCCTTAAAAAAATAACATCATCATTTGAAAGATTACCGAAATAAGAAAAAAATATGATCTTTCTCATTTCAGTCGAAAGATTACGTAAAATAATGCTAATGGCACTGTTACGATACTGTTAGTCTGCATAATCCCACAGCTGGGCAATGGCCTCTCTCCATAACTTCCAGTTGTTTCTATCCTCTTGTAAAATGAGGCACTCTGTCTAGGTAGACAGAGTGCTTCATTCTACAAGTGGATTTCGGAAAACTTTAGGCATGTTAAGTCACTAAAAAACTATTATTGATAAACTGTTGGGGTTAGGTTATACCAATAAACAAAATTCAATTTGTTTAGTTTTCATGTTCAATATTTATTTAATCTTTGTGATGTTACCACGCGTAATTTAGATGACAGTAAAAAATCTGTTAATCGTCAATTCCCCGCCATAGCCGATAGACGATACCTAACTCATTTTGCAATTCTCTCTAATTTTTCAACAAGCCTGAGGAAAGCAAGCTCTATAATAAAATCCACCTTATAGATTTCATAGGGAATCACTTGCAGGTAACAATTTTATCAAACAACTGTAAAATCGATATGGCATGGCCAATCGATGATGGTACATATGAAAATAAAGGCACTGATCCATTGCGGCCTACGGCTACGGTACGTATTAGCACTTGACGCTTGGTAACGGGCTACGTGCTCAAACTACGTGCGTATTGCAACTCAGCAAGAGCAACTGAGAAGAAAAGAAAACAAATAGGAAATTGCTTATGGCATGCCTCGAATTGCCGCAACTCGACTTGTGACGCAAACGAAATAAATGACGCAATTCTATGTCGCTTAAGCAGGCCATAAACTATAAGTTATGCATGTGCAGTTTTGCCTGTACTGTTAAACTGTGCACAATGCTTAGAAGTGTGTAATAAAAAACTGTACCGTTATCATGGCCTGCACATGCAACCTAGACAATATCGAATAGGTATCTTTTCCGCTTGGTTATGCCTGTG
This sequence comes from Eugnorisma glareosa, assembly GCA_947578425.1. NCBI lineage: Eukaryota > Metazoa > Arthropoda > Insecta > Lepidoptera > Noctuidae > Eugnorisma > Eugnorisma glareosa. The sequence goes on along the minus strand of OX387974.1, from coordinate 1,834,543 downwards.
CGGTACGACTGTTTTTAATTTTTTTATAATTACAAGTAATAAACTCACCTAAGCAACCAAATCGTCGTGTATTACCGGTGATAAAATGCTTGCAAATGAGCAACCGACGGGCTTGCAGGTACGTATGTGTCCTCTATGGAATTCGGCTTTGCATTTTTTCATGCACACTTATATTTGTCATTCATATCCTATCGTCTATGACCGGTTTTAAAATCGCTTTAGGCAGTGGCCCGGGCCATTAGCTTCGCTTTGAATGAAAATGTAGGCAGGAGCATTCACTGCAACCTACGGCCACGTTACGTACAGAGCCGTGGCCGTGGTCGTAGGGCCCATCTTATGCCGCAGTGGTATTGCGCCTTTATGGTATAAACGTAATGATAACATGGGATGATGTTATTACCATGGGGAATCGATGGCTTCAGGCGGTGTCTGTTCGAGGAATATTGTGGAAGTTTTGGAATATTTATTTATTTATTTATAATAAGCACACCAACAGCATAGTCACTTACAATTCAAATCAAATAACATTTACTATTGGCATTTCAGTAACCATACAAATAACAGGAATGCATGACATTGAACATATGTATGTCAGAGACAAAGGAGAACAATAATAAAAAATAAAAAGTGTGTCTAGTAGAACACTAAATGTATCTAGAACCCTACAAAATAATCCAATTTGAGCTACTTAGACGAACTCATCGCATTGTTTAAATACGGCACGGTATAATATGATAAGGAGTATGAGTTTTTATGAATTGAATTACTTACTGAGGCCGACAAGTTATTTTTTTTTAATTAAAAACGTTTGAATTTGCATTAACCTGTTCGAGAGGTAATATTTGCATCCCATGAGTTTATTTATTTACTTATTAGAATTTTGTTACAAGATTGTACAAGTTTTTTAATGGTGCACTAGTCAAGTCGTACCGCGCTACTCGTCAGCTTACTAACTGGCTTATTTCTACCATAGCTTCAACTAAAAATCTTCTTATTCTAAGAGATGTGTTGTAAGAAGAATAAAATAATGACGTCATTCTTCTTAAATACCACCAGTAATTTGAACTTATATATAATCTTGTATTCACATTTTCATAGTTTTTCCAGTTCAGGTTTGAAGCCAATATCTAACAAAAAATACACACTATAACCAAAAACTATACCAAACAAAATCACTTCGCCCAAAAACTTTAATCCTACACTTCTCACTTAACCCACTCCTAAAACTTAACCTTCCAAACTTCACTTGACTTAAAGGTCACTTATCGAAGGGTTGCGGTCTGATCGACCTGTGCGAAGGTCAAGGTGAAAAGGGATGTATTGGGCGAGATCGATGGATTGCCCGTCGTAGGTTGTTGGAAAATTTATTGGGATAAGGGTTAAATGTTTGATGTAAGGGATGAAAGGTTGCTGTAAGAGTGTTAGGGGTAGTTTTAGTGGCATTTAAGGCTAACTGAACAACGTATTTCGGGTTGGCATCGCGATAAGATATGTTTGTGACTATGGATTGAGTACTTCGTGATTTTTTTAAATAATAATAATCGCTCGGGTCCATATTTAGGGTAAGCCGCGTTTGTGTTGTAGATTCCCAGATGATTTGATTTTTTATCTTGTTTTACATTTTTTGTGTAGTAAGCAACGACTTATTGTCGGGCCTATGCTGTTCCCCCATACTTAAGTACTAATGCTGTAACATGATAGTATTGTAACACCAAATGATTTGAAAAGCGTAACCATGGAGTTTCTTGCCGGTTCTTCTCCATAGGAAACGACCAACCCGAACCGTGCACCTTTTTGTCGACGTTTTAAAGTGCCCATCTAGGCCTAAGTATATGAAATAAAAATATTTTGATTTGATTTGCCTAGGTTGTTCCGTGGATCAGTGACCACCCATTACATACCGAGTTTCCTCTGTGCCTCGGAAAGCACTTTAAGCCGTTGGTCTCGGCTGCCATTTGTAGATCTTTGGCAGTCGTTATCGTCGGCGAGATCGTCGCTAGGTACTCAGTAGCGAGATAAATAGAAAGTAACTCGAAAGTCTGACAACCAGTCTTACCAAGGTGTATCGTAGTACTCAGTACTAACTGGGTTGTGGAGGTCAGATAGGCAGTCTATGTAAAATACTGGTATTATATGAAGCCAACATAGCTAAGAAAAGGCTAGACATAAAAAGTCAATTTCTATTGTGGAGTCTTAGTTATTATGGGAACTGTTGATAGAAAGAAAACAAGATCTGCGAAATCAATTCGAGGGTCAGTTTTCAGGAAGTGGTGATCCGTCGCTTCCACGGGCAAGTACCACATGAACGCACAGTGACATAGTGCCCAAGTGAAGTGTTACTAACATAGTTTTAAGGTTCTATTTACTAACACAATTTGTATTTTATCAAACGTATGTTAGTCTGTAGGGTATATATCTATATGGGCCAAAGTAGCCTGATAATAAATGGATATTGTTGTTAACTGTTTGACTGACTGACCGACTCCTTGACTGTTCAAAAAAGGCCTGTAAATTGTTTAATTGAATATACGCTAACTTTGAGTCCAGTCCAGTTCGAGCTACATTATTATCGTTATAAACTGTTTTATTGATCCTTTATATCACCGTCTTGCCATACTTTATATGTAAAAATAGCCTGACGCATCATAAGGTTTCACAGTAATGACTGTCCGTGACCACTTCATCATTTCAAATAATAACCAAAAATATCCTTAAAGCAAGTACCCAAACATCGATAATCCTACAAACCCTAAACTCTTTGGAACTTCTTTGTAACACACATAAAAGTGTCAGTACACGACGTAACCCTCCCAACGCTGTGCGGTACAAAAATCCCCCACGCTCGCTTCGCACCTGTTAACGTATCAATAACAGATATCCCGGTACGGGCCGTCGAACGTCCCGGCGCGGAGCTGAAAAACGATAAGTCGGTTTAGGGTTGACTCTGGCATTTTCATGAAATAATTTTATAATTTTCCAACAATTCAAAAATAAATAGTGTGGTAACTAGTAAGATTTTTTTTGAGCTAAGTGGTGTGAAAATTCAGAAATATAAATCAGAATTTACACTATGTCTGCTTGCAACCATACCATCCTTTATCAAGTTTAAGTCGTTCTTGGTTTCAGTAGGTACTACTTGAGTAGTGGTACCTTATTACTTAGGGCATAAGAGTGAAAAGTGAACCCTTTAGTGAACTCAGTAGCTCGTTTTCATTAAATGTGGAATGAAAAAGTCTTTGATTGCCATTAGTACTACAAAACTCCCACAGTCGACGGAACCAAAAGGTACGTTGCAGAGTGAGATACTTAATATTTTGCTTTCATACTGTCTCAAATATCAATATGATGGCAACGACTACCTCACGGATACGACTTCCTCATATCCACACTTTCCAGGAAAATCATTTTCCCGACCAAAACTAAAATCTATTGGAAACCAATCAAACTGCCAACCCTATTCCTGAAGCCGATCAACCTGTTGCGCCGAACATTCGATACCCTTCAATGGCATGCTAGACAAAGGCAGCACGCTACGAACAGACCTGTGTGTGAGCGAGACAGGACACAAGTGTGAGGGGCCCACTTGAGCCCACACGTTCCGATGGTTTCAGCGGACCTATAAATATATGTTCGAACTTTGGTGTCGATGAAATGGCAAGGAAGATGCTCTACTTTGAATTTTCTTGAAAAATCTAACTGAGGTATTTGTTCGACATTCAGGATGCTGTCCTGAATGTGTAACTATTTTAAGCATGTGGCGCTTAGTGTTTTTACCACACTTTATTAATACAATTAGGCATCATGAATTTGGCAGAATGTGGGTGTACTATTTAGGTACCTAAATATACACCTTTGCCTAACTCTTTGGGGATTACATGCGTGATGTTATGTTTATACATAATGAACTTCAGTGTGTGTAAAAAAAACGATATTTCAGGACGTAATCCTACTAAAAAAGTACCTGTGTCTCAGGCTCAGCACAAGGTACAGATTACATCTGCTCAAGATCCAATTTTAAGGTGGAGCAGCTTCACTTATTATGACTTTTTATTACAATAATAAAAACGAATCACTTTTAGTAACAATGTAAATATATTTATATCATAAAACTTGTTACTAATAATCGAATTCTAAACTATCAGGCGCAGAAAAGCCTAAAACAAAAATAAGTTAAAGCAGAGCACCTTACCAATCACTATACCATCGGCAAAAAAACCGCAAAAGCGTCGTAAAAAAAGAATCCTTCGGCCGTCCCGTTCCCGGAAGCTATCGATGCCCGGAGTCTAGGGCCGTCCCGCGCCGGGACTTTATTGAACACCGGGATCACATTTGCATATCGACAAGTGATTTTAAATTCTCTCCTGTGTCCCGTAATTGATATCCGGAGTTTTAAACGAGTATTGAAGGTGATTTTTTAAGCAACGTACAGTTGAATTTTGATTTTAAATTCTGCTGCATTTTTCCGGTTCATTATTTTTTGTCGGTGAACTGGTAAATGTGATGTTTTAATGGATTTTATTGGGAAGCTTAGCGCCTGAAAATGCATGTATGATTTTAAGCATTTATTCTAGTTTGGTTCAGTATTGAGAACAAAATAAAAGTGATTTGTTCTTTAATTCTCGTCATTTGCTATTTTGATTTGACTGAGATGAAGATTAATAGAGAATTAGAGCAGACGAAAACATGCTGCGCCGACCCCAAATAAATTGGGATAAGGGTAGGAATTTGATGAAGATGTGCGTTTTCCATTTTATATTCCACAATAAAAATAGTTTAACATTATTTTGCAGATATAGAAAGTAACTGTAAAATGACTATAGTTTTTAAACAGACGACATAAACGCTAGCAGCAACACGCCAGCAACTTTAATGCAACGTGCTTAAAGATCAATTTGATTTTGACAGTAATGCCAAATCAGAGACCAAATTGGAAAGAATTTTATTATTTATTTATTTACCACTACTTATAGCAACATTACAGACCAAGTGCAATACGATGCTCTAAGACATAAAATAAAACACTATAAAATAAGTAAAATTACACCCAGTAAAAATATTCTCTCCTGATCAGAAGGTCTAAGAAGCTAAATTTCCAACAGCGCGAAACGTCTAATGAGCAGTAAGTCTAATTAACGAAATGACCATGTAGCAAAACGTCCAACTATCAGATGGTCTTATAATTAAAATATTAATAGTTAAAAATGACCAAGTTTATAGTTGCACACCTTTTTCAATTATTATTTGTGCCCTTTTGAACAAATGTTGGCAGGTTTTGCCCAAATATATCTTCCGATACCATTATAATTTTATTAATTGAATTTTCCTATCTGTCTGTCTCGACCCTTTATGTCTGTGGCATGCACTCACTGTAGCATAAAAAGTTCTTCATAATCATTAATTATTAAAAAGAACATACCATAAAAGCAATGACGTAAAACATTATTAGCATGAATTATATCTCATCTGATCAGAAGGCATTAGCCTTTTGGACGCGTTCCAGATCGCCACGAAGACATTACTTACTAAGTTCTGCTGTAAGGAGAATTTTATACAAAAGTAAACACGGCCATTATGGAAACTTTCATTGGAGAACTGTGGATGTGAATGACTACTTCCAGAACTGATATTTATTAGGAAATTGGTTAAAATTAACAGTTGTACAAGTTTTTTTTAAATTAAAATTTATATATTACTGGTCGATACAGGTCCAAGTTGCTTTCGAAGTCCATACAATTATAAATTATAATGAAACGCATGAGGGATGAAACGCATGTGACTACAAGTGTTATAGACATGAATGTTGATGGAAGGAGAGGGAGAGGCAGGCCAAAGAAACGATGGATGGGTTTTATGAAGACTGATATGGAAGAGAAAGGAGTAAATGATGCCGTGACGTCTGACAGGGCGCCGACACCAAAGAGAATGGGACAAGCGCAGGAGGATGATGAAAATGACAATTGTAAATTGTAATAGTCAAATGAACTTAAATATATTTAGAATTATTTAAATTAACCCAAAAGGATCTTTCATAATGTCTAATGGGATTTCGCTTTCGTTCATCATTCATCATCATCATTTCAGCCGAAAGACGTCCACTGCTGGACATAGGCCTCCCCCAAGTATCGTCACATTGACCGGTCCCGTGCGTCTCGCATCCAGTGGATCCCCGCAACCTTCACCAGGTCATCGGACCAGCCAGTAGGCGGCCTTCCTACTCAACGTCTTCCGGTTTGCGGTCGTCACTCCAGAACTTTTCGGCCATCCGTTCTGCGAGCAATGTGCCCTGCCCATTGCTACTTAAGTTTGGCAATTCTTACGGCGGTAACCTTGGTTATCTGGCGGATGTCTTCATTTCTTATTCGAGCACGCAAGGAAACTCCGAGCATAGCCCTCTGCATTGCCCTTTAGGATAGGTGTTCGCTGTATTTAAAATGTGCTTAAGAAGGTCAGGAAGTACAACCTCGAAGGATTGATCGAAATAGAAGACCTACTTCTCATGATTTCATGTTCTCATGATTTGAAAACCATCCATTGGTTTCATAGAGCCTGTGAACTCTTAAACTCTTAACTCGTGTCAACTGTTAAATTAGGTGTAGGTTATGGTTATTTTGATCTACCAATAATAAAATAAAAATAAAAAAGTCTTTAAATTTCTTGCTTGTAAAATATTAACTTAATTTTTTGTAGGAATGCGCTAGTTTCTTAAATATGTTAAATGTAGTTGTTAGTTTTGTTTAGTTATCTTCTTTTGCAAGGACCCCAGTTAGGGTAAAGACCTCCATAGCTGCCCATGTGTCTCTGTCTTTTGCTATTTGGCCACTATTTGAGCCATCTCGTCCTCCCGTGTTAGTGGTCTACCTCTGCTTCTTTTGATCTACCAATGAGGGCTATCGTTTTTGAGCTCACCAGATGACCGTGTCAATAATTCTATTTTATACTTTAAAGTACCAACAACTTCATAAAAAGTTTATTTTAATACGTTTAACAACAAAGTGTAAACTTCAGATCATTTATTTGCAATATTCTCCCTAAAATAAGCAAGCTTGAAAAATTTAATAGCAAAATCTTCAAGTTATAAATAATCAGGAATAGCTCAATCTAGACCACAGTTGTGAATATTAGTAAAAATACGTGATAAAAACCGCGTGAACTTTTTATGACATCTGAAAATTCGGTGCCCTCGCGCCACACTAGCGCCTCTAGCGGTGAATTCACACGCGATAACCCCCATTACAACAGCTTAAACAAAACATAAATATGTGGAAAAGGGAGAGGCCTAGCAGTGAAACAGTACAGGTTAGTCAGTTAGTAATCACTGCTAATTTATTTATCCAAAAAACACACTTCAGTATGATTAATTCATCATAATTAATTCAGATCTCAATATAACGGTAATTACTTTTGTAATACGAGCACAATCAACCAATATTAACGTAAAGCGAACCCAATGAACGGTGAAATATTGACGGCTGCCTCTCACACCGGAGTGTAATGTGGTCGTTTAATTTATGCTGAGCTGATCATTTGTATTAATTGAGCAATTTTTTTCATATTGCAAACATAATTGCTTGCAGATGGACTTATCTTCAGACCAAGTATAGTTTTGTAAGTGTGGTTGGATTTTTTGTGTTATATTAATGTCAAACTTTTGCTTTGCCTACTAGTTAGGTATTTTTCCTGTATGAATGATTATATTTCTCACTTTGACCAACGGTAATCAAATCCCCCCCCCTCAATCAATCAGCCCCCGTATTCACAAACGCTCCGATTCAACTTCAATTTGACAAGTCGTATGTCTATCTTTTTTTAGCATTACGCAAACGAGCGAGATAGACATACGACTTGTCGAATCGAAGTTGAATCGGAGCGTTTGTGAATACGGGGGCAGGACTCTCCTTATACTAAGTAAGTTGACAGATTTCCATTTATACCAAGATTGTCTTTGCAAATTCCACCGTCAAAATAAAGACCTACTTCTAAAATGACCGAAGCTGACTACCAAAAATTATGGAAGATTTTAAAGTGATTCTAATGATTTTTGACATGCTTTGATGAGGAATTTTTAAACAATCAAAACGAAACATTTTTTTATATTTTTCGCACAAGAAGGCCGCAATCTTTTGTTACAGTTACGGTGTAATAGCCACCCAACAAACATCTGAAACCTCGTTCAAACATCGCTGTCGCTTAGAGGAGCGTTTACAAAAAAACCACGACCGACCGAAAATTAAATAATGAAAAAATATAGCCCCCACTTCCCTTGTACAGATGAAATTTGATTAAAAAATCACGATTATTACGCGACCACCCCATTGCGGAATTTGAAGACACCCTTTACACACCGAAATCGGCCAACCAAGAGAATTTAGCCCTTATTCTCCAGCTATAAGGGCCATTTTTTCAGTGGTAACTGTAGATTTATCGATGTATTTTTCAAACAGTCGATCTCCCCCCTCCCCCCATCCTTGAGTTGGACCCCCTTTCAATAATTTTTCATCGTTTTGATCCGCTCTCTTTGCGGCCTACTCTTTATACTTAGATTAACAAAGTTTTTAAATTAAAATCGTAACAAATATCGGCTTTGTTCGTGAAAGAGGTTTTTTTTATTAATTTTTCGGAGACTTATTGATGTTGGTTTGAATTAATGTTCGGTTTGTTTAATATTACAGAGTATTTTTCATAAGTTCAATGTTTTACTTTGTTTCTGTACAAACCTACTAGCTACATTTTGTTAAATATTTCTTCTGTTATCAGTTATTCTTTTTGTTCGTCTCTGAAATTTGGCCTCTTCAGTATTGGCCGTCAGTTCTTGTATCGAACAAACCATAAGACGCGCAAGACAAAATGCTGGTATATTTGAATAGCCTTTATCCCCTTTCTGCCTACCCCCTATGGGAAAACGGCGTGAGTGAACGTATACATAATGTACGAACGACGACCAATCTAGCTTTACAAAACCAGTATGAGCGGATCTCTCATTGTTTGGGAAATCTATACAAAGCGAGGCCATGTTATACTGGATGTGTAGCTGGATAATATGTCGCCGTGTGTACACAGATTTTAATATTTTCCAACACACTATTTTGTAGCACATTTTCAAAGTCAAAGTTTCCCCTCACTCTAATCCATTTCCATTGTTTTATCCCATTGTTTTGTCAATGTTTGTTTTATCAGTTGCAAATTTTACCGTCTAAAAAAAGCTACAAAAATGTATCTCAAACAAAAAAAGTTGACCATCAACTACAGAATTTTAATCATCTATCCGAAGGGTTCCTATACAAAACAATACACGTCATAAAATATTAGGTACCCTTGATGTACTCGCAGCTACTTTTGAAAGATCAAAGAGTAATATTGGCGGCCGAGTCAACAATACGATGCATGGATGCACGGATGCATATGCATGGAACGATGTTGCATGGAATATGTATGAGGGTGAATGAGGTCGCGTGTGTGGAGCAGTAATTGAGGCTTGTTTTTTTTGAGCTGGATTTTTGTTTGTTAGGTGATTGGTGTTAAAGTATGTGGTGTTATTGATTGTTTTGTTTTGTGGATATTGTAAGAATAGGTGTTGAACGGTTTCGTCAAATTAAAGGGGTTATAATTATGAACTGTAAGTATTTATTTATGTATTTTGTAAGGTTGCGTATTTGAAAAATGATTAAGGAAACAAATAATTTTTTTTTTTGTTTCTTTTATTTTTTGCTTTTTACTAAAATATCCGACAAATGTAAGTAATTTTTAAACGTTAGGGAAATAATTGCATGGCAATATTACGCAGCCCAATGATGTTTTAATCAGCTGCCATTAAACGGTCATCAATAGCTTTGGAAAAGGTCGATCAGAAAATACAAAATGCTCTGTTTATAATAATAATACCAGCCTATTACTGTCCCACTGCTGGGCAAAGGCCTCTTCTCAACAGAGAAGGCACGAGCATTGATCACCACTCTGTTTATAAAGTAAACAAAAAAAAAACATCCTGTAAATCATTCCTTCTCCCAGTCACAACACCCTTTAGACAAAAATACTTCTAATAGTGTTCCCTTTGATCTGATGATTACTAATGACAATCAAGATGACGATCAGTGGCAGTCGTATTCAATCACCGATATGAGTATTCATGAAGGAATGAATTTGTAATCCTGGATGTAGGGTTGGTACGAAAATAACTGTTCCAGTACGTACTTTGTTTTTTTTTTACCATAAAACACAACATAATATCACGCATGTAATCCCCAAAGGGTAAGGCAGAGGTGTTCCTTACAGCAAACCCACATTCTGCCAGTAACGTTTAAGTCCCATGTCATAGGGGGCGAAGCTATTGCCATCAATGAGGCACAAACCCAATAACCATTTTGCTCAGTTTGCTCGATCACTAGACTAACGAGACAGAGTTTTTTAGCTCCCTTTTGATAATAACCATACAAAACACCTCTGTATTTTCAGAAGAGTTAGGCAGGGGGCCTAAAATGGCCGCTTTATCAGAATCATAATAGGAATCACGTTAAAAATTTAAAACTCTTAAAATGGTCTCTATGGTTATGAACACAAAGTCCGTTTTAAGAGTTTTAAATTTTTAACGTGATTAGTATTATGATTCTGATAAAGCAGCCATTTCAGGCCCCCTGATGTGTACAGTAGACTGCAATTTTACAAATGAAGTCTCACGAAATAAGAGGACAATCTTATAACCATGTTACTACTGGTAAAGTTTCTCATTGAGAAATCTAACAACGCTTTTTTCGATGTGGGAATACATCCATTATTTTTTTTGTATTTCTTTAATACGTAGGCGATTCAAAATTTAATTCAGTTTAGAGACAACCCTGTCTTGGTTTCCTCTACTAAGCTGATAGAAGGGTGGTCTCAGTGCAATAGAAGAATTAATGTTGTTTATTTGCAGGGCTTTATCTTGTTAGTCAAAGAGGCACCAGATAAGAGAGTGAAGAACCATACATTATTTAATTAAAAGTTACAATGTGAATTGTATTTTAGGAACAGACTGTTTCAGGTTTACATTTTTCTCAAAGAAAACTCAAAGGTTTGAGCTCCTTTATAAGCCCTTGTAGTTATTTTATTTTTATAAAAAAGAATAATGATTTGTGACCTTATAGGTACTACTTTGACTTAACCATTCCCAACTGGTGACACGTAATAAAGTCCTTTTGGTTCCAGGACATGCTGGATTCCTCATGAGTTTTGAGAGCATCTTTACATCATCAATACTTTTGAAAAAAAAATGCGAAAGAAAGTGTTTGTTACCTTTTCACGACTAAACGGCTGATCGGATCGTAATGAAATTTGGCAAGGAGATAGTTTATATCCTGGGGAAGGACATAGAACATCTTTTATCATCGCAAAAATTATTGCTGGGAAACGACTTTCTTTTTTGGGTGATAAATCAAGTTAGGACTCAATGTAACGAACTCAAAACATTGTGCTGATGAATTGATTGAATAGTACGGTGGTTGTGGAGGTGGTTAAAGTAAAAATCTTACATTAACCCTTCGTGTGCCGGGAACGTGGATCTACGCGAGAAACAATAGCTTTTTAATTGTGTCTATATACTCGGCATACGAAAGGTTAAAAACACGTATTTAAAAAGAAAACTTGTGAAAAAGTTGGAACTTTGACCCCCAATATCTCCGAAACTAGCAGGTTCCCAGCCCAGGTATGGTCTAGAACAAAAAAATGATCGCAATGTCGGGGAGAACAAGTGCCTTTCGGCTTCGTGAAGGGTCTTGTTACACCCTTTATACATCACAATTTCCACGCAAACGAAGTTACGGGCAACATCTAGTTAGCTACAGAGCTTAAAATAAATAGTTTAAAACAAACCTACTGATTACGTAGGTAGCTATTTTAAACTTGAAGCCATTTAAAAACGAAATAATAGAAACATTAACTTTACTGTATCAAGAAATTACTCGAGTGGCCATAGCGTCCAAAATGGCCTCTTCTTATCTACGATCGAGGCAATAAACCACTTCTATAGAAATATACAATAAAACATCATCACATCCTGAACGATGAGAGACCAAACTTGTGTGAGCAATAATGTTTGGGGTTCCGTTACGAAAAACTAATATGGTTTCTCCTAATTTATTTCTTCAAGTTTCTCTGAAAAACTAAGATTTGAAGAAAATCAGGCTACTCATTTTTCATGATTGTTTCTTTTAAGTAGGCACAGGTTTTAAATCTTCTATTTTTAATTTTTATTTTATCGGGTTTATGAATGCAACGGATTAAGTAAATCTTAAACGCTAATACAACATCATGCCTGTATTCCTTGAAGGTTTTGGCAAAGGTGCGACTAGATACCTAGACTATCTACCTTTTGAAAAATTCTTAATAAAAAACTCAAATTCTTATCAGAATGTTTGAACTTTTCTAACACCTGGGAATTGAACCCGCTGAGCAGTTGAACACACGGCGGCACCTGGCTGTACATTTCCAGTATAACTTGGCCTCGCTTTATACATATAGATTTCCTATACAATGAAAGATATACTGGATGTACTGGTATACTGGTAGAGAAGCACACATAGACAAGTGGATTCTAAATATCATATCATATATTTTTTATTATACTGAACCACATCTCCAAAAATCAGTTCAAACTGCCCCGAATCAGTGAAACAAACGGCAATTACGAATTGTCTCTTTAGTAACAATCTTGATCTGTTATCTACATTACATTGTATTATTGTTCAGGTTTCTAACATTTAGACTGTAGACAAACGTATTATTGTTATTTTCAATTTACCTGGGATTATACGTAGGACATAATAATAAGGAGTGTGGCTTTTTGTCAATCTTTATCTTGATTGTGACCAACTGGAATTGACTCAATTTTTTATTTGATTTAGTTTTATTTAGTTAACATTGCTGAACTTAACTTAATGTCCTTAAAAGGCGAATAAATTATAGAATGATAGTGACTCCAATTTTTCTTTCAAGTGTTTCCTTGACGGTGCAGTGATTTCGGGGAAGAAAACTGCGAAGATATCTGGGGTCCTAAAATGGCCACTTTTAACAGAATCATAATAGGATGATAATAAATGTCGTGAGGAAATTTTGAGTATGAATGTGGATGGGTATAAACGAAGAGGATGACCAAAGAGACGATGGATGGACTGTGTAAAGGATGATATGGCTAGAAAGGAGGTGACTGCTGAGATGACGAGTATTAGAGAAGTATGGAAGAAGAAGACATACTGCGCCGACCACAAATGAATTGGAACAAGGAAAAGAGAATGATGATGATTCTGATAAAGCGGCCATTTTAGACCCCAGAACTTACTCGCGAAATATGAATTGTCAATGCGCCTTGAGCAAACTACCATGCCTTCTCTCCATGAGAAGAGATCTTTGACCTGCAGAGAAAAAATAATAGACTGTGGTAGGGACCGTTGTAAGGACCTATGCATCAATACAAAGGAAGATGAGTTTGTTCTGTAGTCTCCACGTTTCTTATACTTAGCTTATGATGCGTAAGTTGATGTTGTCATTTTTTTTCATAAGATTTTGTCTCAAATAAGTTAATTTCCTCACACTTCCATCAGCCCGAATAACGTAGCGTCCCATCCAAACTCCCATAATCTCATTTACACCATCGATTATAATATAAATCGGCGAATTTAAATTCCTACCCCACCGTTTACTGAAGGGAAAATATGAGAAATGTCATAAAAAGCAATAAGGGGTGTTCATAAAGTCTTGTCGATATATAAAAATGTAGGAAATAAAATATATACGAGTATTTGAATGTGTGAGTTCCCGTCGCGTTGAAATGCTTCCGTTGGCGGAGAATAATATTATAGAATTGCTGATGTTGGTAGTTCAGAAGTTATGATGTTTTAAAGTTGGTAGTAGATCGTTTTGTGACTGTCTGAGGGTGAATAACATTTACCTTGCCTAATTACATCTGCTATCGTGATAGCATGAACAAAATATAAGTTAAAAAATATCCAGTTACAAATAAAGCATATAAGTTTATAATATATATGTTGTATGTGGCATATATTATGTTTTAATAATCATCATCTGCCTAGCCTTTTCCCAACTATGTTAGGGTCGGCTTCCAGTCTAACCGGATGCAGCTGAATACCAGTATTTTACATGGAGCGACTGCCTATCTGACCTCCACAACCCAGTTAGTACTGGGTAATACGTAATACGATACCCCTTGGTAAGACTGGTTGTCAGACTTTCGCGTCACTGACTATCTATAATAACTGTCAAAGATATAGAAATGACAGCCGGGACCAACGGCTTAACGTGCTTTCCGAGGCACGGAGGAACCTCAGTATGTAATCCATCCACAGACCAACCTAGGCAAGCGCGGCTTAACCTAAAGATCGACCCGAGCGGCTGTTATTATTTAGCCACGAGCTCCTCCGATATTATGTTTTAATAATATAATTGTCTTGATGGCCCAGAGGTTACAGCCTCGCCTCTCATGCATGAGGTTGTGGGTTCAAATCCGGGCAAGTACCAATGTATATCCTGGACATCACAGACATCGGTGAAGGAAAAAACATCGTGAGGAAACCTACACTTATAAAAGTCTGAAATCGCCAACCCGTCTTGAGCAAGCGTGGTGATCAATGTTCGTGCCTTCTCTGTTGAGAAGAGGCCTTTGGCTTGCAGTTGGACAGTAATAGGCTGGTATTATTATATATTACGTGTTTTCCCATGAAACGGAATACAATCCTTACATACTCCTTTTGTTTACAGTACATACATCTGGTCATAAACGCAAGCCGGTTGCAGTAACTACGCACCTGATATTGCTGAGCAACATCACCAACATCATCAACATGATCAGTGCTGGTCCTGATAGGGCGGCAAATGTAAGTGTGTATGGAGGGGCTATGTTTTTCCAGTCACATCTGTCTTGTAAATTTTGTTGACGCCTTTCAGTATTTCTCCTTACATGACCAAACCATTGGAGCACCCACTTTTCAAATGATTACTACCTATGACATTAAATTTAATTCTTATCTAATTATGTAGGGTCCGAGTGCCCACCTAGTCTTTCGGAACTTCGCCAAGAGGTCGACTCTTCCCGAGACCAGAAAGCCGGCCTATCTTTTAGTCAAAGATTCAGAAAGAATCAGCATTGCCATCCAAGCAATGATGCCGCCTGCTGGGCACTATTCCTGTTAACAGCGACGTGGACGAATTTTTTGACGCCTTGTAATACTTTTCTTCTTTTGTTTATGAACATATTCTAATTTTAAACTAAAATGTCATTCATATCAATAAATAAAAAAAAGAAACTCAAGTAAGACTTCCCCCCAAACTTCTCCATACCAAGCCAGCTATTTTCCTTCACAACACACTGCCGTAGAATCTCAACTCCGTACCAAAGTCTGGAATATTTTATCCGGCTCGGAAACGGATATTGCAGCGGGGCCGATGTCTCTGTCGTTCCATTTGTCAAGTTGCCCGTTTGATAACAAAGAGGGCGCCACAAAGAAGTGTGAAGAATTGCAGTCCAGTGACGGTTTCGTTTGTCTGTTTGTCAGTTTGCATGCGTGGACGATGTTTTTAAATGTTTTGGTTGATATGGGTTCTTTTTCTTAAGATTTTCATTGTAGATTTTTCATTTCTGTTCGTATTGCCTCTTTGCTAGAATTAACACTGTTTAATTGGTATTTGTATTGGTATTGGCATGTGATGCGGAGGAATGAGGAAAATATCATGAAGAAAGTTTTGAGTATGACTGTGGATGGGTGTGGATATAAGAGTAGAAGAAGACCAAGGAAACGCTTGATGGACTGTGTGAAGAATAATGTGTCTAATGAGATGTACGGAATGAAACGTCCTCGGGTTTTTTTTTTTGTTTTTTCTTCGTGTGGTCAGTGCCTAACCTGGTGTCAGAGTTTTTATGCCGCCCATGGGCCTCTGACTTGGCTTAATGTTCTCGGGTAAATGGTTAATAGAGAAGCATGGAAGAAGACATGCTGCACCGATCCCAAATTAATTGGGACAAGAGCAAGAGAATGACGATGATGGATGCATGGATTTGGTATAAATATATTTGCTGGGATTATTTTATCTGTTGGTCTGTTTTGGAGGATCTAGCGCTGTATGCTGAGATACAGGATGCTTCCATGTAAAGTAAAGAGTCATCATCATTTCTGCCTAGCCTTTTCATACTATGTTGGGGTCAGCTTCCAGTCTAACCGGATGCAGCTGAATACCAGTATTTTACAGGGAGCGACTGCCTATCTGACCTCCACAACACAGTTAGTATTGAGTAATACGATACCCCTTGGTAAGTAAAGAGTGTGTTTAAATTATTAAAAAGAATTGATAAAGATATGAATAATAAATTCATTCTGCACACGATATTTTAGGAAACTTAACAATGAATTTAAGCAAAATCAGTACACGATAGTGTCCTTGTTCCGTGTTTTTTGTTTACAACATGTAGCTCCACATTGTCACTAAACTGCCAGAGCGTTTTCAACAAAAACACACCGTATTTTAAAAGAAAAGACCAACACACACGTGAGCATAAAAATCGAAAATCCCGAGACTTATCCGCGTGAAATATGGCGAATGAATATAAACGTCTTCAAATACGACGATACTACCCCGTATCGGTTGAAATATGTTTACAATAACGGTAACTTAAAGATACACTGCCACTTTGGGGATGAAAGAAGGGGGTGAAAATATTCAATGTATTTTTGCGCATTGTTTGAAGTATCTTCTGTGAATTATGTTTGTGGAACTGAAGTTTTGGTGTTGTATTAATGTCGCATTATTTTTCTCTGTTTATTTAAAAAATATTGAAAAATGTTTGAAAAAAAAAGGTTTTGAAAAAAAAGAAGCCTAAATGCACTAAATTAAAGCATTTGAAATCACTACAACGATCCGTTTCCGTTTCAACAGACAAAAAGTGAAAACGGATCTTTGGGGCCTAAAACTAAAGCCCACAAAACCCTCAAAACAAAGTAGTCAAAGAATACTGTAAACTTTTAAATAATAGTAAAAAATTAGAAATATCTCTTCAAACAACCAAGCGCTAAAGCATTTTATACTGCGCTGTAAAAAGTATATCCTAGCGATCTATTAAACCCCGCTTTTTTTTTGTTCATTTATTTAAAACAGCTTAAACTATCATTGCAGGGTTTACCCTAATGCGACAGTTAAGAACTTAAAGTAACCTAAACTATGTATATACTTACAATAACCAAATTAAACAAACTAAAAGTAACAACATTATTGAATGATTTCACCACTAAAACACAAAACATAGCATAACATAATTACTTACATAGTTAAACTACAAATATAATTTAACTACATTAAAAAAAATAGTTAACTCGATCTGTCCCACTCTTGAGCCAAGCCTTCCCCCCGGATTTCTTCCACTTTTCTCGATGTGGCCCGTCTTCTCGACAAATAACGAGAAAGCCATCCAAGACGTCCCGAAATCTTCTCCTCCCGGCCTCATCTAACTGGTTCAGACACGCTTAGCCGATTTAAATATCTACTTAGACATGTTAAAGAAACAGAAGGATAAAATGTAAAACCATACAACGTAAACTATCAGTACAGATAAAGAATCACCTTAAATACCCGCCAATAACAAACAACCAACTACACAATACTGTACCAAGCAATTCAAAAGATATATGACAGAAAAATCTATTATAGCACACATATACACACATTCACACTTCTTTCCATACACAGTGTCACTGTGTGTCGGAGGGGAGAGGGGGGTGAGGGAGAACGGAGTAAAATCTTCAGTAGATGGATGCTCTAATATTCAAATGGAATACGGAACTATTATTGTAGGAGCTACTGTCGATATGTATGTAGTGGGAGCAGTCTTGATCGTTGGGGGTGAAAAGTGCTGAGAAAGTTTTAAGATTACCGTTTGAAAGCTGGATTTGTCATTAATGTATGCTTAAATAAGCTAGTTGACAGATTAGCTGGTAAGATGCAACTGTCATAATGAAAACTAGTAATGGTATGTTTTAAGCAAATAATTTTAAAAAAAGAACGATATTTTTATTTTAAAATCCTGTTTGAAGTATTTCGTCTACAAAATCAAGATCATTTGAAATATCATCATCTTCCTTCCTTTGTCCCACTGTAATTAGGGTCAGTGCAATACATTTTCTTCTTCTACTCGCCTTAGTCAACCGTCACGCTCATTCATTCATTATCTCTCGTATCATTTGAATTGTCATCATGCTCATTCATTCATTATCTCTCGTATCATGTGATGCTCAAAAACTCTTACCCAAGACACCATCAAAACACACTTATCAGTCCACTCAAAAGTCGCCTCAAACATTCAAACACACAAAATTTAATCTCAAAACACGACACATTACTACACATATAAAATAAATCAAAACATAACCTAAAATCTAAAACCTCGCAAGTCAAAATGAGCTGTCAAAAGTTGTGTGCCCCGAGGCGGCCTCAAGTATCAAGACTGTAGGGCGACGTAGCGGGAACTTCTTTGCATACTTCCCGGGATGCGCGGGGTGTTGGTGCGCGATACGTCACGTATATTATATTGTCTGCCTACACATATTGCTTGGCTAGTGAGGGGGTAGTATCGGTTTGAGGGATGTGGCGATTATATTGCTGTTTGGTTATTGTGTCGATTAAGAAATGGGGCTGGAAATGTAACAATATAATGCTGCATAAAATCTTCAACTTTATCACATCTAGGTTGCAATAAAAGTTGATTATATGGCAGATGAAACCTATGTAAATTTCTATCGTATGGAGCAGTAATTGACTTGCTCACGTAAACCTCATATAAACAGTATTTATCCAGCCCTTTTCTTCATGAAAACCTTTGCAGTAAGGTCGATCCAGCATTCTCCAACATCTCTGTTTTATAACCAGAAATATTCTTTAAAATCATACGAGTAGATAACCAAATTACAACCTTAAATCTATCGATAAACTCCACCACTATGAGATATATCAGCTCACTTCATTTACCCGCGTTGCCGTATCTTTTGTTTGCTATATTTTTGACAAGTACAAAGCGAAATCTGCGCTTGTCATATGTTTGACAGACGACGGGGTGTAGGGGGGTGAAGAGGGGGGCAAATAGGGGTGATAAGTTGTTATTAACTGCACTTGAAGACCTATAGATGCATAGTTTTATGTTTTTTGATGAGCTGGAAACAAAACACCCAGCTTGATGGGGCTGAAGAAAAGAGTTGGCAGGTAAATGAAAAACTGTTTTCAATGGAACGACGTGTGAGAATACAGGGTGTAACTGGACTCTTCACGAAGCTGTCAACCAAGCATTATGTACATCTAACTAAGTAACTTTACGCAAAAATTATTGCTGGGAAACGACTTTGTTTTTTGGGGTCAAAAATCACGTTTTGCCGTAAAACGGAGGTGTTTTAAATAAAAATCTTACATTAAAAAAAATGTATTTAAAAAAAAACTTGTGAAAAAGTTGGAACTTTGACCCCCAATATCTCCGTAACCATTAGGTTCCCAGGTATGGTCTAGAACAAAAAAATTATCGCAATGACGATGACGGGGAGATCAAGTGCCTTTCGGCTTCGTTAAGGGTCTTGTTACACCCTTTATATTTCAGAATTAGTAAAAATAACACAAATCTCACAATCAAAGTTAGGTTTGCTGTAAGAAAACCTAATTCTGGGTTAAGCTCGTCGTTTTACATAATCTTTATGTTGTAATATTGTGTGTACAACTTTTAAATTTTGTGTGCAATAAAGAATAAGAATGACAGGACTGCCAACACGGATATTAATTTGGAATAATGATACAGTACTTTGAAAACTGGTTCGTAGAAATGAGAACAGTTATCTTGAAATATAACACAAGTTTGCATGGCATTTTTTAAATTAAATACTTCGTATCACAGTTACATTGAAACTTGTGTACAAAGTATCTACAATGACGTTCCGAAATAAGTAAAGCCTCCGTCACTCAACATTTACGAAGACATTTCATAAAAGCAGTGAGGAGTAGGAACTGTAACAGTTTGACATATTATATAGTGGTGTTAAGTTATCCCCCCCCACCCCTCGATACTGGCATCGCTCTCTTAGACACCTTTCCAATGGAAGGTGTTATGTCGTATTTCGTTAATGGCATTCATATATTAAACAGCTATTAATTTTTTTATTAAATTTCGAACAAATAAGTCTACATAACGTCTCGTATTCTAAAACCAAAAAAACATGAAGACATCTAAATTTAACACCCATCAAACTACATGGGGTTTGTGCGACCACTTGAACCATCCTTCTTACAGAGAACAAACCTGAGTTCAAAATGTGGGTACATTATAGGCTGATTATATTGATTGTACAGGCTGTCTGTAGACCTGCCAGGGTTGCGGGACTGTTCGAAAGAGATACCGCGGCCCTGGAACACAAAGGGCAAAGGAAGGAACATGGATGGGTTTTAGTCAGTAAAAGTCTGACACTCCCTCCTGCTCAGCCCAGAGCGGGAGGGGTTATTTGATGGTTTCCCATCGGTAAAAAAAAAAAAAAAAAAGGCTGTCTGTAGTCATTGAAGCAAAATGAGGTTTTATGTGAAGCTAGTGGTTCTGTAGGAGTAGATGACGATATGGGACAAACTGGACGCAAAAGGCTGAGAATCAGATACTGAGACACAATTTGAGAATTCAGTAAGAGATTGAGATAGTGTTTTTGTATGAAAAACACCTTTTATCATCTACAAATAAAAACGATTTAATAAACGATTAAAATAACTAAACTTCACTAACAACAAATTATAAAAGAGCATCAAAACACTCTTCCTCAACGCTGTCAGATGATTTTTTTTTTTTTTTTAAAGCGGTTAATGTGCCCAAGAGGTTGGCGCCGTTGCCACGTTGTATAGCAACACTTAGCCTCTGGCCAAGGTAATAAATAGCCAACCGTTGGGTCACGGGAAGCGTCAACTAATTATTATTTATCTACAAATTACATTGAACTTTGCATATCGGAAAATTATTCCTGCATATTGCCATCGCACATCACACCATCCAAAGCATCTTTGCCTGAAACGTACATAATTTGATTAATTTTCGACTGGCACAAAATGCGAGTTGTAATTAAAACTAGTGTAAGTGGTTCCCGCGATAAGGGTAGTTTCGGGGTGTCTACCCGCTTATATGTGGCGTATCGGCTTTCGTAAGTATTGCGTGTGCGACTGTATAGGGTGCGAGGTCTAGAGCCTTCTTTTGGATCAGATCTTGCTGAGAAAAAAGCTTAAGTTAGATAAATTATAGCAATTAACTGGCTTAATGATCTTTACATTTCTGTTCGATGTTTATGTTTTTTCTGTCCCATCGGTCTAGTAGTCGCAATTACGCGACTGCTGAGCATGAGGTCCTGGGTTCGATTCTTAGATCGGGCAAAGTGTTATTGGGTTTTTCAATTAGGAATTTCTCAGTAGCAGCCGCGGAGTTGGGATTTGTGCTCGGTTGATGGCAAAAGGCTCGCCCCCTATTTCATGGGACTTAAAACCATAACTGACGAAATGTAGGTGTACTATTAGATACACCTCTGAATAACCAATCAAACCGTCCTCCCTATTCCGTCGTACGGCCCACCCATATGTGTTGCGACCACTTTTCCCTAAGTACTCATATCAAGCGTTTGACTTTGACAAGACATACTTAACTTATACTTAACTATGACTTGTGTTAGCTTATTATTTCGCTAACTACTTTTAACACCCGGAATGTGTAAAGCTAATATAAAGTTGGCGGTGGATTGGGGTTTATATTGTAGCGGTGTCACTTGTGGAATGCATTGAAGGGGTTAATTTTTGAGTAGGTTTAAGTTATTGGATCAAGAGAGAGCTGGATTCTTGCAAATTTTCTAAGTAAGTTCCTTTATACCTTTCTGTCACTTATTGTTTTTAAGACTCGCATAATTTCAGAATACCGACCCGCCCCGGCTTCGCACGGGTGCAATGTTTTAAATGTAAACCTTCCTCTTGAATCATTCTATCTATTAAAAAAATCCGTTGCGCAGTTTTAAAGATCTAAGCATAGGTACATAGGGAGAAACAGCTTTTTTTTAAATCTTAATGGCTACTGCTTAACCGGTCTAATACTGTGGATGCCTTGAATGAAAAAACGAAGCGATGGGACAGATAGCGGGAAGCGACTTTGTTTTATACTGTGTAGTGATGATAACAAGGCAGGGAAAGCCAGCACAGCTAAGGGCCTGAATATCGCAAGACTGGAGGTCTGAGACGCTAGGTAGGGTCCGGCAGACCGTAGAGGAGATGGCGGGGCGCTTCGGATGGCTTCCTAGGGCGAGAAGAAGCGCACCATCGAGAGTAGTGAAAGGCATGGGGGAGGCCTTTACCCAACTACAAAAAAATGCAGCGAAACGAGACGAAGGGTCTAATCTTTTCTTATTTAATGTCAGTACATGTTTATATGTTTTTTTTTTTAAGAAGACATAAATTTTAATTAGCTAAAGTAAATTGATACTAAATAATAATATTTTTTTTTATATTATTAAATCATTTTATATTGTTTTTATAAGAAATATTTAAAAATGTAAATAATTTGTATAAAAGTTAAATAAAGGAAATAATAATATTTATTGATAATTTTTCTTTTGGGAACATTACCAGTTGACAGCGTTGAGGAGGAGTTTTTTGACATCTATCAAGTATAATTCGTTTATTTTTTCGTTTTTCTGTTAAGTACTTATATGAATTAACGTAATTTGCTGTCAACAGTCTTAATTAAACTGAAGAAATAAATAAAACTTAAAATTGAACCCCGCCACAGCCCAGTTACTCAATTCAACATAAGCCCCAGAGCACACGGCTTCGCGTAAATAGACAACAGCAACATTACTCCGTCTGTCAGCTGTTATCTTTGAAACTCTCGAATCGGACGCGTGACAAAGATATGTTCATTTTCTGAAATAATCAACCCATAAATCCGGCAGAATGACAGCGGAATCGGTACGAGACGGCTCGTGTATACACGGCCTTATTTAAATTGTGAACTTGTGTCTCACTTGGATTTGCTTGTGTTAATTACATGGACTGCTTTTCCTGCTGTCCTGGGTTCAATTCCCAGTTCGGACAAAGTGTTATTGAGTTTCTCCATCAGAAATTTCTCAGTAGCAGCCAGAGAGTCTGGATTTGTGCCCGGTTGATGGCAATAGGCTCGGCCGGTGAAATATGGGTGTACTTGGGTACCCCTGTGCCTAACCTAATTATATGCAAAGAAGAATGTTTCTATCTCATGACCTGCCTAGCCTTTCCCCGATGTGTTGATGATGATGATGTTTGGTTGGCTTCCAGTTTAACCGAATGCAGATGAATACCAAGTTTTTACAAGAAGCGACTGCGTATCTGACCTCACATATGACACATGCGGCAGAAGTGTAAATGAACTGATGGGTACCGCAGAACTGCCAGCGTATCTGACAATAGTGGTCACCTGTAGACATCTAAACTGTTTCTTATGCACTTGTAATTACAGCATCCATATAGGAACATAGCAGCATTGTTTGGTTTAGGCTAAAATTGGTACACTACCAGTAACTTTTTCGGCCGAGGTACTGCTTTAAAAGGTCGCCTCACCTAAATCCATTCTAGAGTCAGTTAGTAGATGTCCAATATTCCACAATGAGGTGCCCGGCTCGAATTAAGACCATCGACATTTTCAGCAGTACCACTTCGTCAAAATTAACCAACACGCTTACCTCTGTTTTTTTTTAGCACTGACAGTACAGACTCTTCCAGAATACTCTAACCAGTCAACGAAACGTCGAAATTCAAGTGACATACATACAAAACCGCACACAAGCGCTAACTTTAACCAAGTTATCGCGGAGTGCGAACCGACGACACACAGACGGGAATAATTCATCGAACAAATGCATAAATCAAAGGCAATACACACTTCCAAAGATATCAAACACCTCAGAAATTTAAAAACAGATAAACTCAACCTTATTCCAAACTCCAGAAGGTGCAGAGATTTAAAATTTCCATTTTCGCAGCAGCATTTCCAAGTTAGTCGGTCTAGCAATTCGAAATTCAAACGGGCGCCTATCGCAGCTCGGTGATTGGTCAGGGCGCGCGTGGCTGTGATATAAATAGTGCGGTTGGTGCTAACTGTTAGGCTAATATGGAATATGGGATTGATTAATTGGGGAAAATGGAACACGTGTGAGTGTTTGGTTTTATTGGATCGAGAGTGGGAGAGACGGGAGATGGGAAAAGGACTTTTTTGCAGGTGAAATTGGCTTGCTTTTGCACGGTTGTAGTGTGTTTTCTGTCCATTTTACCTTTTAGTCATGTTTAGCCTTCATATAGCTTGTACCCATGAAAATTTATTGTCCGAATGTGAAATCGTCATACTTTTTCCGCATGCTGACTTGACATTTGAAAATTTAACTGCCGCAATAATTTTTCAATTATGATCGACATTCTTTTTTTGAAATTATTATTAATAAAGAGCACGAGGGAGCTAGCTTTATTATGGCTTTTACCGGAATCACGAAATTTCTGTCACAAATCTCGACTCTGGCATATGGCTACCTACTTACTGATAAATCTAATAAATATTGGCCGACCTAGAACTGAACCCAGGAAGTACCTCAACGGCTCAATAGTGCAACTCACAATCACTTACACAAATGAAGAAGTATAACTTCGTAATATTATTAACACAAACCAAACTAAATAAAACTTCACAAAACGAAATCCTTCTCCACACTAGCACAGCCGATGCTGTAAAATATGCAGAAGGCTTCACTCGGATAGGAGCGACATGTTACTAGCACCTCCATACTCCATACTCCGGGCGAGCTCAGCTATTGATTGAGACATGTGTTGCATTTGACGCGAGTTACCTTATGGCTTACTTCCAAGATTTAAGATATAAGATGGTGTTGTAGGAAACTAGTGAATGGACCAATCCAATTAAGAATAACATCACGCCTGTAATAACCGAAGGGTTATGCAGAGGTGTACCTAAATTAGTACATCACTATTTCGCCAGTTCTTTGTCTATTGTAATAGGGGTCGAGCCTATTGCCATCAATCGGGCACAAATATAAACTCCGTGGCTGCTACTGAAAAAATCAGATATAACTTTGCCCGACCCGAGAATCGAACCCAGGACATCATGCTTATCACTCACGCTAGCGACCACTAGACCAACGAGGCAGTCCAACCACCAAATGAATTCCCCTTTAAAACAGTCTAATACCCGATTTCCACTAACAAGAAACTGCTTCTAAATATTATTGCACTGGAATTTCAAATCTCGGTGCTGGGTCGAAAGTTGAAAGTATTCAGTGTTATTATATAAAGGGTGTAACAAGACCTTCGAAAGAGACGGCTTCGTTAAGGACGAAGCCGAAAGACCCTTGTTCTCCCCGTCATTGCGATCATTTTTTTGTTCTAGACCATACCTGGGAACCTTCTAGTCACGAAAAAATTGAGGTTCAAAGTTCCAAATTTTTTCACAAATTTTATTTAAACATATGTTCTTAACGCAAGCTTTTTACTGTTAACACCTCCACGACCCAGGTATATTTAATCCATCCATCAGCATAATGTGCGTTACATTGAGTCCTACCGTAAAAAGTGATTTTTAACTCCAAAAAAAAAAAAATCGTTTCCCAGCAATAATTTTTGCGTGAAGTTACTTTGTTTGATGCTTGGTTAACGGCTTCGTTAAAGGTCTTATTACACCCTGTATTATAGTGCGTCGCACTGCCAAGTGAATTCGAACCCAAGACATACACTTCTGATTTTTCGGATTCATGTGCGTATTGCTTAATTATCACTTGCTTCGGTGAAAATAAACATCGTGAGGAAACCAGCATGCCTGAGAGATATTTCTCGACGGCATGTAAAGCCACGTCAGAGGCGCATGGGCGGCACAAAAACTCTGACACCAGGTTAGGCACTAGCCACACGTAAAAGAAAAATTGTGTTGACTGCAGCGGGCATTATAACCGTTTAAAACCTCTCAAAATAACCTAAAACTAATCTAATCAGAAAACACGAGCACAAAGCCTTCTATTGTAGGACGCTAACGCAAATCTGTCATGCGATTATCCTACGTTTGTAAGCTAGACAAGTGGACACGCAACAGATTTATAGTAGTCGTAAATCACTATTTCAATATTAGAGACGTGTGCCACACGATTGTCGCAACGGTCTTATTAGTCGCATGTCGCTCGTGTGTAATCAACCTTAATGTAATTGATGCGAAGATGCTGGCAATGGCGATGGTGTATTAATGTTGAGTTAAGTTAATGATATTAATGTTGTGTTTCGTAATTGGTGTGTCCGGTGATTTTAATCAGGGTGATTCTGATAACTTAAGTTGCAACTGAAGCTCTTGAAAGGCCAATCAGTATTATTTCAGTTATTGATTGTTTAACTTATTGCTAATGATATCATGCTCATTTTGAGAGGACCGTAACCAAATGGCAAAAACAGAACTTGATAATTTTAAAAATTACACCGTCACTTAATGGGATATCTTCCGTGATTTTCAACTGTGAGCTCACAACAGTAACATAGATAAATAGAATACATAGTATTGACAGTGTAAGTTAAGTTGTAAAAGTGAAAACTTGATAATTTCGTCCTTCTGTACTTCAGTCTGAATGGTATACAGCCATGTTTGTGTTGGTAAGCCGTTCTTTGTTTTCTAGTTCTTTTATTTCTCTATTCTAAAGTAAAATAGATCAAAGAATTTACAAATGAACCGAAGATCGCTCTCTATTACCTTAGATTGTCTCGTTAGTTTCGTGGTCGAAAGCGTGACTGTTGAGTATCCGGTCCTGGTTTCGATAACCGGGTCGAACTAAAGGTTATTGGGTTATTCTATAAGAAGGATTACCGTTCCATCGGACTGCAAGATTGAGAGAAGAGAGAGTGCACATATATGTAAATGAACACACTTTTGGATCAATTTCCTTCGTCGACAATTAGTTTCTGCGGACATTAGCCGCCATTACCAGAAACGGTCAGGAGGACTATTACATGGTAACTTAACATAACTGGCGGAATATCTGGAAACCTTTGTCCAACTCTTTGCAGAGCATCAGCTCGAAGTTATGTTTACATATGGCACACACTAACTTAATCCTACCTACTATACCACACAGCCTAGCAACAACAGTAATTTAATCATAATAATTATGTAAGACGGGAATACAATGGAGGTCCGATGCTGATGGTCTATTGATTATGTTCTGCGGATGTTGTGACGTATGATTTATTACGTCACTATATTGGATTCTGATTGTCAAATGGATTGGATCATTAGGGGGTGGGGTGGAGGGAGTGATCGGTTTTTGCTTCGTTAGTTGATATATTAATTTAAGTAGAGATAAAGATTTACCGTAGACTCGCATTTGAATATCAAAATATTTTGTTGCGCTTTTCAACGTCGAGAAAAGGTCCACCGTTCGTGTTAGTAATTTCCTATGGAGAAGAACCGGTAAGAAACACCATGGTTTTTCCTTTTAAAATTATTTGAGTTTAAAATGTTATTATGTTACAGATGGACAGCCAGGCAATAAGTCGTTGCATAGCATGGCCTAATTAGCCTATAATGTTCCCTTTGCTGGGACACTCGGTCTCCTCTCTATGAGAGGGAATGGGCTATAATCCACCACCCGGGCGCAGTGCGGGTTGGTAGGACATACCGTTGCTTACTTCACAGAGACGTAAAACAAGATAAAAAGTAATAAGCATGTAGGAATCTACAAAGCCTTCTAGGAATCGTCATTCGGTTGCCGGGCTTATCTCAAATATAAGGAACGGCGCAGCGTGTCTTCTTCTTCCATAATTGTCTATTTCTTGCCATCTCGTCAGACCCTTCTTTTCTAGTCATATCATCCTTCACACAGTCCATCCATCGTTTCTCTGGTCTTCCTCTACTTTAATAGCCATCAACATTCATGCTCAAAACTTTCCTCACGGCTGACTCGCATTTTGAGCATAGAGGTAATATCTGCGACCTTGCTGAATGGCAAAAAGAAACACTTTCATAGTGAGCCACTGTGATTTCTCTTCTTCTGTGAAATTTAAGATCACGGATCAGCGGACGGAGAGCAACGGTGGTGGCCCAGTGGTGGCGGCCCCGACTTACGAACAGTAAGTCGTGGGTTCGAACCCAGGCAGTCGCATTATACTTTGTGTAATTTATTTCATCACCACTGCTTTCAAAAATGGTGAAGGAAAGCATCGTGAGGAAACCGGCATGTCCTAGAACCAAAAATTAGACACATGTGAAATCTACCCGCCCGCACCGGGCCCGCGTGGTGGATTATAGCCCATTCCCTCTCACAGAGAGGAGGCCGTGTGTCCCAGTAGTGGGAACATTATAGGCTGATTATGCTAAGATCACAGATTATTTTGTTTTAGAAGTAGCTTACGGTGTACTGGTGTACCGTAGTAAAGGTTAGCCTAATAGTAAAGAAAGGCTAATTGATCGTTATGGCACCGACACTGTTTAAAATTAGTATCGTGTCTTTTTATTGGTAAATTCACAAATCGATGTCCTCAATCAAGTTCCAATATCTTGTCGAAAGGGGTCTGCTTCTTCGTGTCCATGATTCTCATAGTTATTAAGTTAAATTTGTTTCGACTAGAACTCAGTCCCATCGACGGCGTTAGAAGTGGCTTCAGATCAAGTCCTTTAAAATGCAGGTGGAGATTCCTCCGCAGTCGCAGTCTGCTTTATCGAAATACCCCCACCGGATCAAGTTGTACCTGCAGCTAAAAGGGTTGATTAGCATAGAGGCGTACTGTATAAGTCTTGCAGAACCTCCTTTCACCATTTATGGTTTCAAGTATAAACACTGGTGATATTTTTCTTAAAAGTCAGACGCCTAGACATTCGAACGGTGTGCGTGTTTGTGCGTATATTTTATGAAGGTGGACAAAGCATAAGGAGTATGTAAAGGGTTAATAGATGAGGTTGTATAGTTTCTACCTACCCCGATGGGGAAAGACAACAATACATGTTTGTATATGTATACATAACGTCACGCCTGTAATTCCCGAAGGCTTAGGCAGAGGTGTACCTAATAGTATACCCACATTTTGCCAATTACGTTTTAAGTCCCATGTAATAGGGAGCGAGCCTATTGCCATCAGCCGGACACAAATCCAGACTCCGTGGCTGCTGCTTTGAAATTCCTGATGGAAAAAAACGCTACAACACATTCCTCGATGACAGAAGGTCAGAGTAAATAAAGACTATTTTAATTTATTTTATGTATAGTTTCAAAATGTTGCAGTGGAAGATGGAACTGTCAAGAAGAGCCTAATAACAATAAACACCTTCCATCACTCATTCGCTCAAAACTCATCGGAAACACCCGCCCCCCGTCACCCCCTCACTTGCATACAATCCGATAATAACACAAGATTATTAGACATGAATTATAGTCGCAATTAGACGCGACAGCTAGGGAAACGGCACTGTCGCGACAAAGCGCAGGACGCGCGGCGGACAGTTGCTAACGTAAATCAATCAGTGCTTGAATGGAGGTTCTATTATGATAATGTTGTAAGAATTGTGGCTATGTGATATGGGAGGAAATTAGGTTTGTGATGTCTCATAAGCAGATTCTTGAGTGGATGAAGTATCAATGCTCTCCTTTACCAGCATCTCACCTAGCATCGTCATCTGCCTAGCCTTTTCCCAAATATTTTGGGGTCGGCTTCCAGTCTAACCGGATGCATCTGAATACCAGTATTTTAAATGGAGTGACTGCCTATCTGACCTCCACAACCCAGTTAGTACTGGGTAATACGATACCCCTTGGTAAGACTGGTTGTCACTTTTTGGACCACTGACTACCTGTAACGACTGTCAAAGATCTATAGGTGACAGCCGGGACTAACGGCTTAACGTGCTTTCCTAGGCACGGAGGAAACTCGGTATGTAATGGGCGGTCACCCATCCACAGACCAACCTAGGCAAGCGCGGCTTAACCGACCGATCGACCCGAGCAGCTGTTATTATTTTGCCACGAACTACATCTAATCAAAATCATAAATTCACAGACAGACGACACGTAGCCAAGACAGATGAGTTTTTCTATGGTTTCCATAAAAACATATATGTACAATGTCTTTAAAGAATAGGTCTACTAGTAATGAATACTATTATTTAAATACCATCTTGGACTCATGCTAGCTTAGTACTTTTCATGAGGTTACTGCCCATAACTGAAGAGAACGTGTCGTGAACGTATGACAGTCTAGCACTTCACGCTAGCTCCCGTGATGCACATTATTTTTTTTGATGACTGTACTTTTAAAGTTCTTGTAATTTGGGACGAAGTACAACTTCAATAGTGATATGGGGCGAATTAAGATTTTTTTGGAATGTGGGACAAAACTTTAGGACGAATGAAGAATAAATCGTTTAAAAGCATGAGATTGTAAACAAATGTTTCTTATTTGACGCAGGTAGCATGTTTGAAAATGCATCACCATAAAAGAATGAAGTAGCTCATAAAAGTTTTTTGCAAATGGGAAATCTCACCGGGCACGTACCTACTATACTTGTGGTTCTTGAAATAAACAGTCAACCTGAATACTTTTACAATCTGTAACAGAATAAACGTAAAATGTACTGAACAGCTGTTTTTTTTGCGATTTCGGGGTTGGTCCCACAGTGAAAGTTGTTCATAATGATGATTACAGTGACCCCTTAAGAGGTTTTGCATTTATTCTGTTACAGGTTATAAGTGGCATAACATAATAAAACATCATGCCCGTATTAGCTGCAGGGGTTAGACAGAGATGTACATAATAGTACAACCACATTTCGGTACTTATGTTTTAAGCTCCCATGCAATAGGAACCAGACTATTGCCATCAACCGGGCACAAATCCAGATCCCGTGGCTGCTACTGAAAAATTCCTGGTGGAAAAAAAACCAAGAAAACTGTTTCCATTTTGTAAGAATGACCGTACACTGTACATAGTAAGTAAGTAAGTAAGTAAATCATTTATTTGCGTAAAACATGGTATACATTGATGTTAATATTATTACAGAAGCTCAACATGTTTCGCTAAGATATAACATAGCATGCAAAAATTTATATTTTGACAAAAGGAATCAACATCTCACATCCATAAAATCTTTTAAACTGTAAAATTTACATTCAATAAGCCACTTGTGTAATTCTAGTTTAAATTTTCTCGAGTTCAATATTTTAAAGCGACTTGGTATTTTGTTATAAATACGTACGCACATTGCAAGGCAGTTTTTGTTGTATTTCGCAAGTCTTGGCAAATCACTTAATACCAGTTTATGAGGATCTCGTCTGTTTCTGGGATTTACATCATTTGCTGATTTAAATAAATGTTTGTTGTTAACTACAAATACACATACCTCATATATATACAGACATGGTAGAGGTAGCAGACCAAACCTCTTGAACATTGGTCTACATGAGTCATCAGGTTTAATACCACTTATTGCTCTGATGCACTTTTTTTGTGCGATAAATGCTCTATCCATATTGGTACCATTACCCCACATTACGAGACCATATCGCAGTAGCGACTCAACATAAGCGTAGTATGACATAATTGCAGTTTTTATGTTAGTTACGTTTTTAACTTGCTTCAGTGCGTATACAAATTTATTGATTTGAGTGCTTACATTATCTACATGTTCTTTCCAGTTAAAATCTTTGTCTATTATTACGCCTAAAAACCTTGTATGGGTTGCCTCTTCGATTTTATTAATATTAAGTTTTATATTGTTTTTATTATTATTTGATTGATTAAATTGAATGTAAACGGATTTATCTAAATTTATTTTTAAATTATTCATGTCAAGCCAAAGCAGTAATTTGTCTATTGTATTATTTATGTCAAACTCATGGTCAGTCTTGTTTTTCTTTTTATCTGATGTCACTATGATTGATATATCGTCGGCAAATAATATGCATTTATGATTGGTTATTTTTATGATGTCATTAATATATAAAAGAAACAATATTGGACCAAGCACGCTTCCTTGCGGAACGCCACATTTATTTTGCTTATATTCTGATGAGTATGGTATCATATCTCTATTACTGTTAATTTTACTAATAATGACACGTTGCTGTCTATTGCCTAAATAGGATGATATCCATTCAAGTGCAGGTCCTCTAATCCCAATAGTCTCTAGTTTATCCAACAATATGCTGTGCGACACAAAATCGAAGGCTTTTGATAAATCAAAAAAAAGTCCCGTAGTCAGATGATTATTATTAATATTTGAAAGTACTGCCTTCATAAGAGAGTAAATAGCTAATGATGTGGATTTCTTTTTTTGAAATCCATACTGTTCAGTACTTATTATTTGGAATTTATTGCAAAATTCTATTAGCCTTTTATACATACATTTCTCATAAATTTTTGAAAAAATAGGTATCAATGTAATTGGACGGTAATTACTAATTTCACTTTTATCTCCTTTTTTAAATAACGGCTTAATAATTGATAATTTTAACCTATCGGGAAATGTTCCTGCTGCAAAAGACATGTTTATTAAATGGGTTAAAATACTAGTCAATTCATTACAGCAAGGTTTTATGATTTTAGTACTAATTTCGTCATAGCCCTCTGATCTAGTGTTGGACAGGGACATTATTTCAAGTCGCACTTCGTTTTCTGACATTGGTTTAAGAAACATTGAGTTGACATATCTATTTTGCCTATAATTTTGAACAGCTGGATCTTGCGGTGACGTTTGCGTCAAATTCACGTAATAATTATTGAATGTAGAAGCTATTTCTACAGGGTCTGTAACTACAATACCATTTAATTTTATTGCATCTATATTATCTTTAGGGGTGGTATTTTTATTTATTTCATTTTTGATGACAGTCCAAGTGGCTTTACATTTGTTATCTTGTGTTTCAATATATTTTATGTTCGCATTCTTTTTTGAGCTGTAAATACATTTTTTAAGCATACAGGAATATTTTTTATATATTAATTTATTAGAATTATTTTTGTTTTTATAAAATTCATAGCGTAGGTATAGGTATATTAAACGACCATACTATTTAACAATGGTCTCCTGATGTTTGTATCATCTGTTTCGTGTGTTAGATTTACACCTCCACAGAGAGACCATTCAAAGTATTCACATTATTCTAGTCTGCTTAGGTACTTGTGCCTATGGAGGCAGTGCGGGCACAGATCGCGACGCATAGTTATCTGGACGGCGACCACCGCCGATATGTTTTGTAGTCTCGCAGTCCAGGCAGCGCCGCTGTGAACGCGTTACCACAGACTTGTAAATTGATAGAGGCACCGGTTTTAGGGAAATGCGATTTTATGTGTCGGCGATTCGGGTTCACGACTCAGAATTGCAGGCCACTGTTACCTACAAGGGTATTTCTAGTATCATTTGCGGGGCAGGTGATGTGTAGGGCAGGTCATGTTTGAAGCGCCGATAACCACAAAACATAAAAACAAAAGACTTTCTGTGAGTATAGACTTGCAAAGAGAGTGCATGGTGGTGAGGGAATCGGTTTGGTTCGGCTCGACGGCTGGGAAACTGATCAGACTATTGAGAAATTGTTATCATTAAAGTTCTGAACTCATCCTTTTAATATCATCAAAATTCTTAAAGGAAAACCCAGTAACAATTTACTCGACCCAAGATCCTAAATTCAGCAGTTGCAGTTTCAACCACTACACCAAAAGTACTAAAGTAGACCACCTACCATTTTCCTTATTAATTTTCTAAATCCCTAACCCAATTATATTACTCTGCCCGTTCTAAACATAAGGCTAGCTCCACACACCCCCCATACCGTGCGGCTAGCCGAAATTTAGATGTCACAAGTGTAGCTCTTCCAGCTAATGTCCAGCCACCGAGTTGTTTGTTAGTGCCGTGCGGGCACAAGATGGAAGATAGCAGCGAATTATACGCTCTTGTGCAACCGGCCTAATGGGTTCGCTTTACTTTGTCATGCGCCACAATTTGCATGGACGGCGAGTTGATTGATAGCTTTTTTGATTTAGTTATGGTGGATTTGTTAGGTTCCTTCATAGACGTGATTCGGGGTTCCTATTTAGGGGTCGTGAGGTATGTCTACTAGAGACTTAAGTCAAAAATAAATGTTTTCCGAACAAGGAAAGAATGGATCCTTGGATCCATTCTTTCCTTGTTCGGAAAACATTTATTTTCTCCTTTATTTCCCACTCCTGGGCCTTGGCCCAGGAGTGGGACAGAGAATGCTAGCAAAAAAAGACACGTTTTTGACATTTTGTATTCAGCAGAAATAAAAAATGACAATTTGAAATGTGTCCCAATACCTGATCTACTAGCTATCTATTGGTCAAAGACCAGCTACGAACTACGATATCAGTCGACAAAAAAATCTTTATCAAAGTTCAGAATGCATGATCAAAAGATCGTTCAAAAGATTTTTCAGTCTGTGAAACAAGCAGTACCATATTTGAATTTAAGAACCATCCATCATAATACTCGTATTACATAATTTTACACAATTGAAACTAACATACATGAGACGCCTAAGCAAAAAAGCTTTCACACCAGATAATCAATCCGCAAACATAATAAGGCTGTACACACACTACCCGACAAAGCGCCACAAATGACGCGCGTCGCGATCAACAAGCCTTGCTTGTTATTCAATAACCGTCCCGGGCGATATCAATTTATCACAGGTTCAATGAAGGCGAAACTATATTTCATTGCTGTTCTGCCTGACATTGAATCTCCGATGTTATCTACGAATAGATTATGAAAGTTCACTTTACACTGGAAATCCAACTCTAATCTTGGGATTTCAAAGTTCAATTTAGAATGGGGATGACGGAGGAGATAGGCCCTTTGGTGGGATGGCGAAGGTTGCATATTGACGTCATCCAAAAGGGAGTAGGCACAGGCAGTCGAATGCAAAACGGTTGAACCATGGATTTGGCATATGTTATAGGGTGGTAACTATTGTCTGACACACGGTTGAAATAGTCTTGCAATTCGATTTGACTTAATATTTGGATCTGGACAACTGACTGGTAAGTGGGCCAATCTAGCAGCCTAGTGGTGTGACGGACTGCCAAGTCATAGGTCTCAAGTTCCAAACCCAAGACGCATATTGTATAATTATCACTTGCTTCGGTGAAGAAAAACATCGTGAGGAAACCAGCATGCCTGAGAGATATTTCTCGGCGGTATGTAAAGCCAAGTCAGAGGCCCATAGGCGGCATAAAACCAGGTTAGGCACTTACCACACGATAAAGAAGAAGAACGGTCAAATGTTTTCTGCTGGATACCCTGAAGCCTTAAGTGTTACACTGAAGGAAGCTGATAGCATAGCTATTTTGTTTACCAAACTAAAACAATATAAATTTGTTCTCGTGTTTGATAAACTTAAGAAGCCTCATGAATCTCTTTGCGCATAATATGCGCCATATTATGGCGTTTTCTTTTTGATTGTTTGTGCATGTTTTCTTTCAATGAATGAAAACTAGGGGGAGACCAAATAAACGGTAGATAGACTGAGCGAAAGGTGATATGGCTAGAAGAAAACTGCTGAGATACGACTAATAGAAAAAAGTATGGAATAAAAAGTCATAGTGCGCCGTCCTCAAATAAATTGGGATAAATAGAGGAGGAGAATGATGAGCAGAGTGAACGCCGTTTTTAAAGAGTGCTTGAGAATCTCCCAACGTATAAAATCAAAAGGGTAAGTTATAAGGCGTCTCCATAAACCCACTTTTAATAGTGCAGATACTGACCATCACCTTGCTTAATAAAATGTAGGATACATCAAAACTATTGAACACCACCCCACCACCTCAACAAATCGTCCGTGTGTACCACACCTAATCTATATGTCTTAGCTGATTCGGGCGGCTGTATTTCATATCGAAACTGGTGAGCATGCCACTAATTGCCGGCCGCGTGCGTATTGCGACAATTCCATTTGTCTGTCTGTCTGTACGAACCCTTTGATTGAGCCCCGTGTGTTATTGGTACATTTGTACTGAATTCAGGATTATGGCAGATTATTGTTCGAGTGTAAGCTGTAAATGTAAATAATGTGTGATTTGAGGCGTTTATGGTGACAGTGATAGATGCTTCTGATGTTCTGTTGTGATTATAGAAATGTTAGAATGAGATTTTATAGGAAGTTTGATGAGAGCACCGTTGATAGAAATGCGGAGACGATTTTTCGTGTCGTTCAGATTCATTTATTCAGAAATACATTCTAAGCCAACCATGACCGTTGGGGTAGTCGTGTTTTTGAGTGGAGACCGCGAATCGGCAAACGTAAGGTGGGACGCGCTCAGACTCGGTGGAGTGACGATCTTCGCAAAGTGGCTGGTAGCAACTGGATGAGAGTTGCTAAGAATCGAGTTAGGTGGCGTGCTATTGAAGAGGCGTATGCCCAGCAGTGGACTGCTGTAAGGTAATAATGATGATGACAATCTATGCTTACAGTTTTGTACCAAAACGCTTAAATTAATGCTGACAACAATCATATGACAATGTCAAAAAATATCTTGCGAAGAAATATCTTGATGCGAAGAAATGAAGAGCGCGCGACAAGAAACGTGCGTGGATGGCAATAAAAATGAATCAAAAGAAAGAAAATATAGATTGATTGTTTGGAAGTGAGCACTGAGGCCCCGTTCACACGGCGTAGATCTGTACGATATTTTGCAGCATGATTTTAAGATCACACGGCAGTTCCATACTGCATTTGTTTTTAACTGTATGAATATTGGGCTTATGCCCGACTCGTCGGCTATTGACGAGTGATGCCAACTTGAAACTGTCGTGCTGGACAGCACCATTTGAACACCCGCTGACATGATGACTAAATAATAGAGATGTATGGAAGAAAAAGGCTTACTGAACCGATCACAAATAAAAGTTTAAAAGCAAAATGATCGTGGCTGCTCGCCTTTTGACTTGTCCAGTCTTTCTTTGTTTCGACGTTTGATGGTTCTTGAGGGCTCAGGGTGGATTCCAGTTTAATATTTATAAATACGAAACAAATTAAAATAACATTCCAAAAAAAAATATCATTGACAAAAATATAATTGAATTCTGACATTTCATTACATCAACCAATTCCATTTCCTGCTTTTATAGATTCATACAAAAAGGAATGTTTAATCTAACCCCCCGATGCCATCAAACGCCACAAATTAACAATTCCAACTTTCAATATACGTCATAACCCTAAAAAGCGGTGGCGGGCAAAAACGACCAACTTAATAGGATTGACAAGATTCCCGACGACCAATAAAAGATGGGGGCCGATCCCATAAAACTATAAGGAGGAAATATGTCTAGAGGATATTTTCTGAGCTATAACCGTGACCATTGGAACCCCGAATGTCATACCAATGAATTCATGTCCCGCAATTTTTTTGCACGGTTTATCGCGTTTCTTTATTACGGTCGGCCGTTTTTGGCTTGTTGGGTATGTATTTTTATGGGCAGCGTTCGAGGGGTTAGCCAGCTTTGCCGCGAATATGTTTATAGCACACATATTGGTTTCGGTGATCGCATTGTCTGTTTTATTTTTTAATAATGCTGTAAT
Source organism: Eugnorisma glareosa (assembly GCA_947578425.1). Taxonomy (NCBI): domain Eukaryota; kingdom Metazoa; phylum Arthropoda; class Insecta; order Lepidoptera; family Noctuidae; genus Eugnorisma; species Eugnorisma glareosa. Next base: position 1,796,930 of record OX387974.1, on the reverse strand, counting down.
AGGTTCCTGTTACGTTTATTTCTATTTTATTTCTGGTTGTAAAAGTGTGGTTTCGGGGACAGATTCTTTCAGCCATTAAGATTTTATATGAATGTGTGGGCATGGAGTACTTTCTTATTTAAGGCTAAAATAAAACTTACTATCAATTTAAATAACTAATTTAGTCACTAGTTGGTCCTCAGATATCAGTTCCTCTAATTTAACAGACGAGATTGTTGCGATACGTTTTCTTACCAGCTAAAATACTACGAAGCGGTGAGAGGCTTTTTTAAAGGCATAAAATTAAATTTTTGTATAAAATCTTGGCGTTCAAGAAGTGGTGACTTTCTCGGCGGAATTGAAGAAATAACTTTTGATTTCGGAAGTATGTCTACTATGTACATTATATATAGACTACGAACAGAACTAAAATAATGCTAAAAAGAAGACTAAAACTAAGTTCCTACATATATATAACGACGACAATAGGACACTTAGGCGTCGAAGTACTCCTCCCTATCGATGTCATCCGGAAACGTGCATAGAAGACTGGCAGCATTGCCAAGTTGAATGGCATTGATAATTTTTTGAACAAAGAAAGAGCCAGCCCCTGGTCACGCGAAGTGTCGACCAGTCGGCTAGATATTGATTTTGATTTTCGTTTGATCTCAAGAAAAACACCAACCGAACCTAAAATTCAGATAAGAAATAATCACAGGCATTAAAAACCCATCCTTGCCAATGAAACGTCAAGTGATATGCATCCACCATCTTCCAATATCATAGAAATGTCATAATTATGACACTCCAGTTCCTACTAGGGCGACATCAAACACTCAGATAATAAGACAAAGCATTGAATACAAAGGGCTGTATTAAAAACAAGAGTATTGTGGTGGTCCCCCCAATATGGAGGGCTTTCGACTCGATCTCGGGAAGACATCCATTAGGTATTATTGAAAATTTTAATATCAAAAATTGCGGGGAGGTATTTTCGTGTTACGATACGACTCGCAAGTAACGTTTACAATTGTGAGACTATTAGCAAAATTGGTAGCACTTTATTTCTTATTTTTCGAACTTAAAAAGTATGATAATGATCTAGAATGGAGTCTAACCTAACCTAACACAGGCTTATTTCTAATTAGTTTACATGTTAAAATAATAAACCATTTTTTTCTTATTTTTCATCAATGAAAATTATGCGGGATCCCGCTGTATGCGACAGGCGTATGTCTAGTCTATGTGGCAATGCTTGCAGTTTGCGGAAGCGATGATGATGCGATGATTCTGCAGCTGGTCCACATTAATCCGTCCTAATTTCTTGGTTTCCATATGCATTTTCAAGAGTTTTTGTTTAGTATTTAGATACACATACTGTAAAATTTTCTCATTCGACATTGAAATTATCCACAAACATTTTATGGTTTAAAATCATTTGGAGAAATTTTACAATTAGTGGTAATTTGATGTGCTGGCACTATACAATGAATGAGTCTGATAATTGTAATTGCCTTACTACTGAGAAGACTGCAAACCTTACCCTTACTTTAGATTCTTCCCAAACCTGCTTCTCTAGTGCCAATCCTCCGCGCACTGTGTCATCGAAGCAAAATGACGTCATTTCTCATGAGGGACATACGACACCACTACGACATCGTCACGACTAGAATCGTGTCCACTAAAAGCAGTCGGAAACATTTCAAGGAATATCATTTGGTATCGCGAGTGAGCCACTTCTGTTTTATAGCCTTCTCTATATTGTGCGATTTGAATGTTACATTCTTGATACTTAGATCGATATCTGTTTCAATGTTTGCTATGTTTGTACTTGAATAGTATAGGAAAATGAAATCCATGACTTTTTTTAAAGGTAGGTGATGATTGGCGGGGAGAATGGAAGAAAAAAACGTGTTGCGCGCATCCTAAATAATATGGGACAAGGGCAGGAACACGAAGATGATGCTGCAGGTATTGAGGAACCTATATTGTTCGATGCAAATAAGAACATAAAAAACTTTCTGAAAAAAAACACTAAAAAAGTGTAAAATAACTTGACTTTCGGAAGTCGGTGTCTTTGTTTGTATCGTTGACTTTTTTGCCACCGACTTCCGAAAGTCAAGTTATTTTACACTTTTTTAGTGTTTTTTTTGGAAGTCGGTTTTGTTTTCGCAGAAAGTTTATTTTTTTATTTTACACTTTTTAGTTGTAGTATACCACACAAATTCTTGTCATGAATTAATTTTTACATTGTTACTAGAAGTTCGTTAAACTACTCGTCTAGACGAATCATACGAGCCCAAACTCGATGGGATTGTGTCATTTTATTACGGACTACCTATGACCACCTTCCAACTCCATCACCAGACCCTGGATACCATCTAGAGACAAAGTACTCGACAAGATGAATTATATCCAATCCATCGGGAAGCATATCTTTTCGCTGAAAAAAGAATTTTCAAATCGGTTTACAAATGACGGAGTTATGAGGTAACAAACATACAACCGAATTGAGAACCACATCCTTTTTAAAGAAAGTCGGGTAAAAATTACATTCCAATGAGAAGCATATTCAGCCTATAATATTCCCACTGTTGGGACACACGCCTCCTCTCTAAGAGAAGAAGTGGGCTATAATCTACCACTCGGGTCCAGTGTGGGTTGGTAGATGCACCCAGTCTTAAAATTTTTGTTTCTAGGTCTTCCCGGCTTCCTCACGATGTTTTCATTCACCATTTTGCAGTGGCCTGACCCGGGAACCCGGGACCTCTTGCTCAGCAGTCGCGCTTGCGACTACTAGACCAGCAAGGCAATAAGTCCTATTGTTTTTAATACTCAAAGTTCCGCTATCTTCATACTTACCCATTAGCATGATCTTATTGACAACCGCATCAAAACAACTACAGCAATATCTTACGGCTCTCAAACATTCACACACACAACATCTGTCGGACATTTTTTCTACACACTTAATCCATGCTCATCATGGATACAAAGATTGGAAAAAAGTCGAATGTGTAAGATTTCGTTATATTTTGTTGTAAAATTATAAAGCGTAACGTATCCAGCTGAGTATGTATCGAGTTTGATTGTGAAGTATGTGAGATGAATTAGGGTTCCGTGGTGCATACTGAACGATGGTTTTCTTTTGAGACATTGAAACTCGGAAAACCATAAAGATCTCTCGCGAGTCAAATTAAAAACGTAAAATATAGTAGAGAAGTATTTACAAAGTTAAGCTTAGATACACGCAATAGATAATAATTGGATGGATTAAATTTTTGCCAATCTGTCTAGAATAATCAGCCTATAATGTTCCCATTGCTGGGACCCACGGCTTCCTCTCTATGAGAGGGAATGGGCTATAATCCACCACGCGGGTCCAGTGCGGGTTGATAGATGTCACATGTCTTCGAATTTTTGATTCTAGGACATGCCGGTTTCCTCACGATGTTTTTCTTCACCGTTTTTGAGAGCAGTGGTGATGAAATAAATTACACAAAGTAATGCGCCTGCCGGGGTTCGAACCCACGACCTACCGTTCTGTGGTCGCCACCACTGGGCCACCGCTGCTCTCTGCAATCTGTCTATTCGTATTTATTTTTGTTAGGTACGAGTAGGTACTATGTATCTAAAAGTTCTGGGTTCAACTGGCAACCATGCAGTTTAGTATATAGGCTTCATAAGTTGTATGCCCGCATAAACTTGAAGACTGCCTCGTTGGTCTAGTGGTCGTAATCGCGATTGCTGAGCATGCGGTCCTGGGTTGGATTCCCGGGTCGGGCAAATTTTTATTGGGTTTTTCCATCATAAGAATTTCTTAGTAACAGCCGCGGAGTCTGGATTTGTGTCCGGTTGATGGCAATAGGCTCGCCTCCTATTACATTCGACTTAAATATACACACATCAAAAGTGTCTAGGGATCAACATATATTTTTGCAATAACTTTTCTCCTGATTGATATTAATTAAAATCTTCTTTAAGGATTCATCAAATAAAGTGTTTTCGTTTGTCACAGTAACGATAAACCAAGTCACCTTTGCATTAATAAAGAAATTTGCCATTTTCCTAATAAAGGGATTTTTGACATTTGAACCACTAACACAAAAGTTCGAAAAAAAGACTGAAATAACAGTTTTCTTTAAAATTTTATTGGGTAACTTAAACAATTAATAATCCGTGTTTCTACCGCGAACACTAACAACACAAGAACATCGGTTTGGCATACTCAAAATGAGTTCATCCAAATCACGCTGTGGAATGGCCGCCCATGTTCGTTGCAACAACAAAAAAAGGTCTTCTTGCGACTGGATACCCTCCATATTCGGCAGAGCTCTTCTCTGTAGCATATCCCATGCATGCTCAATCGGATTCAAGTCTGGCGACTGAGCAGGCCAGGGCAGGACATTGATGTTAGCTGCGGCGAGAGTCTGTCTTACAACTCTTGCGGTGTGCGGTCGTGCATTATCATGCATTAACTGAAATAAGGGACCGATTTGCACTTGTAGAGGAACGATGACGTCTGATACAATCGTCTCAGCATAAATTTGAGCGTTGAGGTTGCCTCTGATCCAAATCAACTCAGTTCTTCCGCCGATCCAAATACCCGCCCATACCATGATGGTTCCACCACTATAAGGATGGACTTCCTGGCAGGATTTTAATCGCTGTTGGCGTCCAGGGGTTCTCCAGTGTCGTATACGTCTTGTATCCGGTCTCATACCAAAACGAGACTCATCAGAAAAGCACACGAAACGCCATTGTTCTTCTGCCCAATTTCTGTGTTCAAGAGCCCATTGATATCGTATCCTACGATTGTGCATTGCTTAGGTGGTACCCGTAGCGGTCTTCGGGAATGAAGGTTCACTTCATGCAAGCGGTTTCTGACTGTTTGGTCGCTAATTAAGTTCCCTGAAGAGTGATGAAGCCTCACGGCTAACATCATGGCGGTTATTGTTGGAGCTCTTCGAGTTAAGATTTGAATGTATCGGTCTTGTCTCCGTGTGGTGCAGCGATACCGTCCTCCATGGCGCTCAGCCACGGTACCAGTGCTTCGGTAACGTGTCCAAAGTCGACTGATAACACTCTGACTTGTATTCAGAGCTAAAGCCACAGCACGTTGCCGGGAACCAGCTTCTATCATTCCCACGGCTCTGAGCATTTCTTCCCTGCTTAAATGACGTCGCCGCTCCATAATAACGTTGGTTTTAATCAGTAGTAGGGAAACAGTAGCACTAATAATGTCTTCAATGCGTTGTATGTTTTTATAGGGAAAATATTGACAGCTGATTTTCATCTTTTACTCGAATTTGATTCACAGTTCCTGATTCAAATTATGAAATGCACCAAAAAGGATCCATATAAATTTATAAAATCATAAATTTATTACAAAGCCACATCTCAATCTCAAGAAATCCACATAAAAATGCTTGATCCCTAGACACTTTTGATGTGTGTAAATATAGCTGGCGAAATGTGGGTGTACGTTACACCTCTGCCTAACCCTTCGGGGATTACAAGCGTGATGTCGATGTTAAACTTAAAGATTGATTAAAGAAAAATAATCAAAGAAATCAAAACTAATTTTGTTACTAGCACAACTTAAGCAATAGGTTCTTCATAACTCAAAACCATCCAAAACAGAAGCAAAAAGAACCACACTTCATTCATGTACCTACCAATAAAATCAATCACCAAATGTACGGAACTTTTAGCACCAAAAAAACAACAGCACACCCCTGGAACATTTTTAAAAAAAGAATAAAAAAAACTACCTTTCGCGATTCGACCTGTGTTTAACCGCTGTCAAGGGTTGTCAATCATACCGGATCGGCCCCGCCCGCCAACTCGCGTTTGACAGCCCTAGTCTGATATTATTTTACTTGTTTTTGATTTTGTTTCGTCTGTTAGTTGTTATTGTTTCTTATTAATTAGGGCTTTATTGTTTTTGTTTAATAATGGAGGATTAATTTTACTTTATGTTTGTTTTCTGATTAATTTTTAGCAATGCTGTAGTCAAAAATTCTGTCAAAAGTTCGAGTTCGAATAATAAATATTAGCCTGTAGACAATTTAAAAATAGTTGAAAGATACAATTAGTTACCTACTAATTACAAACAATCGTTTCAAAAAGTGGCACGTCTGAAAAATACATGTTGTTGAAAATTGAATGTGAACATAAAATGACTAATACAACACTTGGCAGTATTTAAAACAGAAAAACCTAATATATGATAACACTTGGCCCGACCCGGGAATCGTACCTAGGTCCTCACGCTCAGCAATCGCGGTTGCGACCACTAGACAAACGAGGCACTCAACAATTTTAAAAGTAAATTATAATTCATCAAAAGTCTCAAAAACCTCAAAATATTTTACCACATTGCAGCATTGACAAGAAACTGACAGATGACAGACGGACAGACAAACCGATATTTATATACGTAGCATTCGCTTATTATTAAATCATCAATCAGAATTAACTCTCGCTCGGAATCCATGTTTAATTACTGGTTGCGAGGTTATTGATTAATTTCCATCATATGTTCTGGATCTTGAGGCTACTTTTTTGTAGAACATGTTTAGAAATGTGAGTATGATTTCATGGTTTTGAGTTATTGAGGTTTTAAAATTATTTCTTTATAACGTTTAGTTATGAATACATAGGCCATCTGACAGATAGTATGACTCTATTATATTTTCTCGATAGCAATTGGTGATGATGACAGCAATTCTACCAGTTAGTCAGGTATGTTGTGAAACAACAAACGCAACGTGTATGAAATAAAATAACACCTAGAATTGAAGTACATAGTTAATTTATATTTGTCCTTGAAGTGAAAATTGTTGATAAGAATTACAACAGAGCAAAGTCATTGGAGGAGAACAATATTGACAACTGAGTATGCAGTGTTCATTTATTTAATATAGATACACCAACAGTACCTAAAATGTATGTACATATATGTATATTTTATATTTATATATTTTTTTTTTTAAATATAATTATGTACATATATTTTACAATTTAATAAAAATGTATAGGTTAAAACTTTAAAAGGTATTAAATTAGGTTATGGAAGAATTTTTTTTTTTAAATTCAAAACAATATCTAACCAATTATTGGCTGCCAAATATCATGACCTAATTGAAAATCTATGGATATGTCTAGGTAATATTTTCAAGTTAGCAGTAAATTGCGGTTAATAATATAGTAAAACTGAACCGAATTTTTTCAAGTTTAATAAAATTGTCAACTCAAGGCAGCCATAGTACAGATTTCATGTACCACAAAAAAATCTCGACGGATCAAATAAATCGATTTCTCAAGTACGGTTTTTGCACAATACACTATTGTTAAAGCTCTCGATAATCTTGATCCATCGAGTATCGTTCAAGACTGAAGAGGGTTATTCGCAAACTAATGCAGTGTTCCGTAAACGAAGTATAATCGGATCAACACAGGTAGGAAACAACACAACAACAACACAGGTGGGATTTGCATGCCCATGTGACGGAAAAATGTGGAGAAACTTATATAATAAGAACATCTATGTGCCTATTACCCATGTTTGCAAAGTATTAAATGATTTGATTTGATTTTGATTTGAAATGACATCCATCGAAAATACCGCAACAACTTTTTTCAGTTTGTACCGCACTTTTTTTTTGGGATTGTTTATGTCACATGTTACCGAACGTGTTACACGGTTTAAAAGGTTAAAAAACGCTGTTTTTGATGTGTACCGAATTTTTTGGGATGTTTGCCGATTGATACCGTTTTAGGGTTGGTAAGAATATAATCCATATTTCCATACTATAATAATATTATAATTATTTTGCCTTATTTCGGCTAATAGCTTAATTGCCAAGAGCCTCTACCAATACCTGAGGCTGAGGACTGCCCAACGCGAGCCGCGTTGGGCAGCTGGATCAAGGGCTTGATTCGAAAGCGGTACTCTCCTGGATACGGCTCGTATTGTTAGGAGGTTCCTCTCTTTGGAGCACTGACCACGTAGCTGTAGCTTGGACCCTGTTCCCGATAACGTTGGTTTTTTATTTTTTATATTAGTAAGTTATTTTAAAAGGAGTATTTAAAAATGTTAAAAGTAAGTCATAAAAAACGAATAAATGAAAAATATTTTAAATACGATAGTAACTATGTCTGCCTGTTACTCGTTTATGCCTTTACGGCTAAATAGATTTTGGTAAAAATTTGTATTTAGGTAAACCATGGCCTGGGTTAGAATATAAGATACTTTTTTCGTTCCGATCTCCACGGTAAACCGCGGGGAAAAGGTATTGCTAATATCAGGCACACAACGTGAGCCTCTGAACTACTCCTCAAGCACTCTTTCTTGGTTGACTGACTGGAATTGACATGAGCTGTTACTTGCTCGGACTGAGATCATCTTCATGAGATGCGACGAAGTGTGAACGGTAGTGTGTGGTCATTTATTTATTTACCCTTCCATTGGAGCTTCATATTACGAAGCGATTGCTGATGATACAGCCATGAATGTTAGTTGGAAAATGATAGCATACAAGTATGAGGGTGTGCTAAGGAAATTTGAATCAGAAATAGTTACAAATTGTAGAACATTATCATTTATCGTTTTACGTAGAAACTACAGAACACCGACTTCTCCGATCCATACAGTTAATTATTTCGCTGCGTCCAAGTTTATACATCTGAGGATTACTATGACGTCTTAAAGCAGGAGTAATTCCATCGTGGGAAGAGACAGAGCTGTACAGATCATCTAGCGCCATCTCTTTCCCACACTGGAATTACTTCTGCTTTAAGACGTCATCGTACGGTCTGGTCATACACGCACACTGGTTACGAGTACTACGCACCTGACCATTCTGAAGAGCCTCACAAGTAAGGTCCGTGTTTGTCATCATCTAAGGCGTTATAAGATATTTCAGTTTCAGGTAATATCTGGAGCTTTGTTTTTAATCGCTTTTGGGTCGTCCGCTCATTGTTGAAGATTGGGACAACCATCATGGGTATCTAACTGTCCAAGCTATTCGGTTTTCTGAAGTGTGAACCTCTCAGTTTAGGCTACTTCCAACCAGCTTTCTTCGCAAACAAGTCCAATTAAAACCTAGGTTTTTACCAACTTATCTTAGGCTTGTTTGCCTTAATCAGCATTAACCCACGGTTTTTCCCCATTTTTCTTCTTTCTTTGCTCCTAGGAGTCCTAGAGTGATGTCAAAAAACCGTTAAACTTTTCTCAAGAATAGGGCTATCAAATGCAAAAGATTTCTTCAGAACCGACTGCTAGTTCCAGAGATCAGCGCGTTCAAACAGACAACCAATTTCAGATTTATTTTATACATAATATGTAGATTATACATAGTATAGGTTCAGACAGGGAAACAGTCGTTGACCCAAATCTCCATATACCAGGATAATATAAAACTTCTAGTCAATAGCATTGAGTATTCAATGAATATCGTTGGTAACATGTAAAACAATCTTCCATATTGGACGTAAGTTATTCAAAGCTGTACCAGTTCAACTTTCTTGTGTTTTATTTGCTCATCGAGTTGCGATACTTTTTGTGTGGGGCGTGTTATGAGAGGAAGGATTCGTAAATTAGGACGAAGACCAAATTATTCGATTGTACGGTCGAACAAGCTATTCGGTATACACGCGGAAATTTTCACAATCCAATGCCGAAGCGTATACTTTTCCAAATTTTATTTAATAAAGCTTTTTCCATTAAGAGACATAATGACATAAAATTGCAAACAATATTGTCAGTTTACTAAGATTATAAATATGTCTGCTTGTACACACGGCTACACATCAAGCTAGGTATACATTTCCAGTTTATGCTGATCTCGCATTATTTAGGATTTCCGTACAATGCGAGGTCAGCTTATACTGGAAATGTATAGCTTGATGTGTAGCCGTGTGTACACCAAATAGCTTGTTCGACCGAACCTTCAAAATGGGATGACCATATAAATGATTGCACTTCTTTTATCTACTGTCACGTCGTTTTATTTCTATACTCAATTATCATCATTCTCTTGCCCTTATCCCAATTTATTCGTGGTCGGCGCAGCATGTCTTCTTCTTCCATACTTATCTATTACTTGACATCTCATCAGATACCTCATTTTTTGCCATACCATCTTACATATCCGTCCATCCGTAGTTTCTTTGGTCTTCCTCTACTCTTATACCAATCCAAATTCATATTCATCACTTTCCTTATGATGTTTTCCTCATTCCTCCGCATCACATGCCTAGACCAAGCCAATCGATCAATTAATGATTCTATTTTCAATTATGTTAGTTTTTATTCGCTAAGCAATGCAGGCTGTACGTCAATATTATAGAATATAATTAAGTTTGCCGTTAAAACATTTGTTACATTGACAAAAAAATAAAGCATTTATTGAAAAGATAGTAGAGGTCGAATTTTTTTGTGGAATTTGAAAACAATGTTTGAGGAAGAATATGATCATAATATTAAATACTAGCGACCCGCCCCGGCTTCGCACGAGTGCAATGTTATACATATAAACCTTCCTCTTAAATCACTCTATCTATTAAAAAAACCTCATCAAAATCCGTTGCTTAGTTTTAAAGTTCTAAGCATATATAGGGACCGACAGCGGGAAGCGACTTTGTTTTATACTATGTAGTGATGACTTTTTAAATAAATCTGTATAAATTAAATTAGACCCTGTATAGAGAAACCACTGAATTCGCTTAGTTTCTCCACTTGCACCACATGTTAAAGGGGATGTCAGAATATACGTCAAACGTCATCGGCCTGGAAGACGGCTCTTCGGTTTTGATACAGCCGTGTCTTATAAATATTATATCCATGTGCCTTGGACCTTATATCGACAAAATTGCCATTAGAAGTTAAACTTTATTTAACACATGTTAGAGTAGGTTTTTGATTGGAAGATGAAGGTTGTTATGGGTGAGTTCATCTCTGAGTCAAGATGAGCAACCAATTATAAGTCAAGTTTGATATTACTCTTTAGAATTTTGATTTCTTTCAATTCTTTTTGTATCGGTTTGACGAGTGAAGTGGTTATTTATAATTAAAATGGCGATTTCTGATCTCTTCGCGTGTGATACGATTTTTTAATTTTGTGTCGATCAAAGGGATTATGCGATACTAATTTAGGATTCAATTTTATGTGAAGATTTGCTTTGCATAGCAGTGAGACACTTTAATGAGTTGGACAGGTGCCAACGAATCTTGAAGCCTTTACGTCTTCTTCTCTTCATCAAATCTTCATCAAATGTGATCTTCATCTGCATAGTCTTTTCCCAATTATGTTATTGGTTTGTTGTCCAGTCTAACCAGCGGTAGCTGAATACCAGTATCCATGTATGTTACATAGAGCGACTGCCCATCGGACCACTACACAGTTACTGGGAAATACGATACACTTTAACCAAAACGGTCGTCAATGATCGCCATAGTAACAGCCGGGACCAACGGCTTACCATTCTCGATATAAGAACCGTAAACAGTTTAAAATCTTGACCTATTAATCAAAATGTCTATGAAGGCTATCTGGGTGCATAAATGGTGTTTCCAATAAGATGCTATCAGACTCCTGGTAGAAGCAAGCCGTCGAATGAATGTTATGCCTTTAGCAATTATGTGCGATACTTGAAAGTGGTGGGTGGTCTATTGTCCGGAGACCCCACACATTACAATTTTGCGAATACATTGATGCTTTCTGAAGGAGTAAAAATATGCTTCAAATACATAAACGATGGTCTATAAAAGGGATAGATGGTAATGTGATGCAGCTTGGGAGAGGTCTATATTATCCTTGTGAAGCAGTGAACTGCGATAAGTCGAGATCATTCATTGATTGGCATATGTTTAGATCTATTTCGCACTGAAACTAAGTTAGTGTTAAAGAATTCATCGGATTTCAAGGCTACCTAAAGCCAAATAAATTGTGATTTTTTTATATATATTATTTTTATTTTTAAAATTTGTGAAACTGCAATAACAAAAACGTCTTTTAATTCGAAAGCCAAAGCTACAAACTCTCAATAAATTACAATCCAGTACCAATACAATCATTGAAAACATCGATTCAAGAATACTTAATCAAACGCTCCCATTCAGAGTCAATTCCACATTAAAAGAACAACAAAGTACACCATTATTAGTCATTTATTTTCCAAATGACAATAATACTGCTACCTTATACGATCAGACCAATAAAAATCAATACAAACTTGAACTGGCCGGAATTCCCTGGTCGATTGTCTGCGGATGCTGTTCGGGAAGTGGTCAGCTACTTGCGGCCCGATACGTCTTGTAAATATGGGAATGAGCAAAAAGATTATACGTGATTGTTTATTGTATTGAATCGTTTATGTACAGTCAGAAAGACAAATGTAAAATCTGGATTCGTAGGAACTTTACTGTGCTCTCTCTTTGAAAATCGAACGTTTATCCTCGTAACAGATTTTAAAATGTTGTCAGGATCTAGTGATTTCTAAAAAGTACTCAGATTGAAGCATACATTACGTCTTAAAGAACCTATAGGATAGCATGTTAACCGCGAATCACTTAGGTAGGTACAGTTGTTGCGGTTATCTTGATCGAGTATTGTCTAAGTCCTATGTATTATGGGCAAGCCTTTTTCTATCTAACTAGGCTCAATTTCAGACTACGGACTGCTACAGGAAAATACCAAATTTTACAATAACTCTATACAGTTTGCCTGGTCAAACCCTAGATCTTTGTTGACCGGTTCTGCTTCACCTATCTAGATTCGTATTTACTTCCGAAATATTAATGTGGTTTTGCTGACCATACAGAAAACGGTAGGCAAATGAGTTGTGCGAGTGCCGATACCTGCGGTAGAGAACTTATTTTCATATTTGTCCCTCTACATTATTTATTACATTTGCCTTAGGGTTGCCCCTAAAAACTATAATGGAACTTAATTCCTAAACAATGTCTTATTTTTTATTTCATCTGATAAGTGTTGCCCCCTGACAATGGCTACTCGCCTGGAACCGTAGCCGTAGCATCCACAAAGGTAATTTAACTGTTGCTGGTTTTATAATCCATGACACACGATTTTTTATCAATTGGCTTGGTTCAACAAGTCTCTATTTAAAGCAGAGTTATACACTATATGATGACGCAATAGTTTAAATATTACTATTTCTCTGTTAACGAACCATGTCCCAAGTTCTCTTGTACTCGGCTTCCAGTCTAACCGGATGCAGCTGAATACCAGAATTTTACATAGAGCGACTGCCTATCTGACCTCCAGAACCAGGTTCGTACTGGGTAATACGATACCCCTTGGTAAGACTGGTTATCATTCTTTCGGGCCACTGACTACTTGTAAAGACTGCCAATTAAGATCTACGGCTTAACGTGCTTTCCGAGGCACGGCGGAAACTTGGTACGTAATGGGTGGTCACCCACCACATCGACCCGAGCGGCTGTTATTATTTAGCTACGAGGTCTTCCTCCTAAGATCACTTGTACATCTCGCGCTTAAGGTAATAATTTAGATTTTTAGTTTGTTCTGATGGTCTTTCTAAAGCGGTGGTCTTTCTGTGTCACTAATACCCGTGTGACAAACTCTGTTTACTAAACCTACTGGGATTCTGTTGGCCATTCATCATAATGAATAATACACCATATTTACCTTATTACCTTCCAAATGTTCAAGTAAAGGACATTGACTAGCCGATAGACAATTAAGATAAAATATAACGAGCTTCGTAAGCGGCAACCATGAGATTTGACGTGACCAGGCTTATTGTTCATATTTTTTAGTCTGCCGATTGTCCCATAAGCATGGTATTCAAATTAGGGGCGAGCATTGTGCAACGAATACATCGCCGATGCTTGGCTGATCTTAGGGTGCGGGTATGTTAGAGGAAGTTCGTGCTACACTCCTTCAAAACTAAATTGTAAATTTGTGTAACGATCGTAACTGTTGCTTTTTCTTTCAGGATGGGTATGCATTTTATAGTGTGTGAATTATATTACAGTTTCAAACAAAAACAAAAAATTATAGATTTCTAAACAGATTTTGAAAAAGGTTAAAGGGGATCGATAAAAATAGCCTAATGGCGAATTAAAATCAAGTCGCAGAGTATCTATCGATTGGTCATCATCATTATTTTAGTCAAGGATATACTGGGGCACTTATAAACCGGCAAGAGCACCTTGCACGGAAAAGAACCGGCAAGAAACTCCATGGTTACTCTTTTCAAATTATTTGGTGTTACTATCTTATTTGTTACAGGGTTAGTACTTAAATATAGGAGGTCAGCATAGGTATAAGTAGTTGCTTACAAAAGTCGCTGCAAAAGGGAACAACTACAAGGTTCTTGTAAAGCAGTTTAACATTCATAAATAAATTTATCAGTGATAGATTTATTTATGTAACACTTGAAGCACAAAGGACTTAATGCCATAGGCATTTTGTACCAGTCAACATTTGGGTAATGCAGAGACAACCAGTGGTAGGTGACATCACTCTTAGTTCAAAAAAATATTCAGTTTCTTTAAGAAATCAACTGCTACTAAACAACGTTTCTGCAAACTTATTCGGCACTGTGTCCGCACCTCAACATCTTGAATAATTATCCTATTATGTATCGCATTCTAAACAGATAGCTCTATTTGTGCGGTACGCTAAATCTTTGTTTTTCTTCAACATAATCATTTTTATGTGAATTTTGGCTGGTCTCACGTAAAGGACCTCAATTTTGACTTTGATTCCTGGCCACTTCCATGTATAAAACCTTAATTATTGAAATAGTTTCAAGTTTTAATAATATCTGAATTTTGTCATACGTAAAAATATTGTTTCGTAGATAGAGCCTATCGTCTTTAAGAACATAATATAACAATACGCCTGTAATTCCCGTAGGGTTAGGTAGTGTACCTTTAGGGTCCGTGGGGCTACAGAGACATTCCTGATGACAAAACCCAATAACACTTTGCCTGACCCGGGAATCGAACCCAAGACCTCATGCTCAGTAATCGCGCTTTTGACTTCTAGACCAACAAGGTAGTCTTCTAAATGAGCCTTGCCATAAATACTGCAAAAACTAGATTTTGAATCAGCCATTCCTAAAAACAGGCATGGTTGAATGACCGCTACTATGAATGGTCAGAAACAATCTGCTTTGGGGATCAAAGACTTGATGAATATTTGGTAAACAGAATATTTACCGCAGTTTCGTATTGGGTTGGCTGACAAGTCATCTTCTTATTAACTACTAGCTGTTGCCCGCGGCTCCGCTCGCGTTTTGGTCGGAAACTATGTCACGGGCAAGTTGTAAATATAGCTTAAGGCACTCGGGGATAATGTAGCTTCCTATTGGTGAAAGAATTTCAAAATCGGTTCAGTATACCCAGAGATTACCCCCTACAACCTAACAAACTTTACCTCTTTATAATATTAGTAGGTATAGATATAGATATTTATGTCTTAGTTATTTGAAATGGCATTCTACAGAATTATTCTGTATCAAGAACGCATCATGCAACGCATCATGTCGCGTCTAATTCAATACTTTTATTTGCTGAATTTTAAGTCAGAAGGTACTCAAATTTTGGCCTGTGCGGTCAGACCACCCAAGTCTTCGACTAGGCCTCATACAGAAAGAGATGTATAGAAAATTTAAATCAAACAATGACGTATGTGTAGTATCTAATTAAAACTGGAACGTCCTTATCATGTTCCAAAATAATATAAAGTGTTGTATACGAAGGCTTGTCCAAAATATTTGAACAGAGATTTTTCAGGTTTTTTACAGCTGTAACCCGGATTCTGTCCGTTTATCTTTCAGACCGTACACCTCAAATATGTCCGAGAAAATTTTAGGAAAAATTCTGTTGTTCGCCAATTCACATCAAAGACCCAATGTAGGTACCATCACTTTTTACAACAACGAAAAAATGGGCAGACACACAGTGGTACATAACCTTTTCTTACCGCAAAAAAGTTTTCCGTGGGCCAACCGGGCATTTTTCCCTCCGCCATACAAACGAACCGCAGTGTTTAAAATACAGAAAAAAAAGTTGTCGGCACTCGCCTCCGACCGACAAAAGAGGATTTTTTATTTTATATTCCAAATATTAAAGGACATCGTTAGCGGTTAGCATTTGTTAAATATCTGAAATATTTTTGTGAGCTTTTAGGGCTTGAGTTTGTTTTTTTTTAGCAACGGCACGCGAGCGAGTTGTCTTGTTAAGTGGGGTGTTTAAAAAATAAAGTTTTTTTTTTCGCCGCCGGTTATTGTTTTGCGAGAGTTGCAACCTTTCACCGCAAAGGGTGTTATAAGTTCTTGAAAGGAAAGTTTTTAATATTTTTTTGTCCAGATGCTCGGACGCTTTGTCGCTCTGTGCGGTTGAAGATTTGTTCTATTTCTGCTGTCTTGTATTTGTGGTTAATTGTTTGTTTTGCTTTATTATTTTTGTTTAATCATGTGATGGATTCTTTGAACATACCATTCAGTCTCTTCCCACGGGAGTGATGAAGAGATTTTCCTAAGAGAATAATTATTAAGCTTAGTATCAGTGGCGTTAAGTAAGTCTGATTTAGAGGCCGACATTTCCGTGGAAAAACCATTTCTTCAGATTCCTTTGTAGAAAAACCGCAACTAATTCTGTCTAACTTGATTATTAAGGGTCAGATATGTTTGAAAACTTCTTAAAGTATAGTTCGAACCATCATCATCTATGATATTTGCTTCTTTTACAAACATTGAATTAAAACACGAACTTCCCCACCTTTCCTATCTTAACTTCTAAATCAATTAACCCCCTCTAAACCAAATGAAAACGCTTTAATATTAACACTAGTACCTCTGAAATTCAATGAACTATATCAACATTCCCGATTGAGCCCCCGGGGCGGGCTCCGCACGTGCAAATGTCATGCAATATGTTGACAATTGCACCTTCGCTTGCCAACAGGTGGTACTGTTCGATCAGGTGGGTTCAGATTGGGTATTTGCTGGAGTGAGTACTTGTTCTAGTAACTTGTGTTGGATGATCGAGTGAAGAGTGAAGAGTGAAGTGGGGAAGATTCGGAGTTTTCATGGCTATTGGGTTTTAAAAAGGTCATCATCAATCTGCCTAGCCTTTTCCCAACTTTTTTACGGTCAGTCCAGTCTTACCGGATGCAGCTAAATACCAGTACTTTACATGGAGCGACTGCCTATCTGACCTCCATAACACATTTTCTGGATTATACGATACCCCTTCGTGTGTCTGGTCTTCAAACTTTCGGGCAACTGATTGCCTGCAACGACTGTCAAAGATCTACAAATAACAGCTGGGCCAATGGATGACTTAACGTGCTTTCCAAGGCACGAAGAATCCGCGGACCGACCTTGACAAACACTGCTTAATACGTTCGACCCGTGTGACTGTTATTATTAAGCAACGAGCTCCTTCAGGGTATACACAGGTAAATTAATACGTTTCGTTCATGCATCGAAAGAGCCTGTCTGCTGTTGTACTTAGAGGAATAGCATTATTTTTTTCAAGAATTGGAGATAAACTTCACAAGGAAAGTTGCTGAGTAAGAGGGGTAGAAAACCAAAAAAAAAACGCCAACCTAGCCGCCTAATGTAATAAGCCGCATCTATTTCTGTCAATCGTTAAAGCCGGACTATTGAAGTAGGAATCATGTTAAAATATTATGCTTAAGGTTTAGCAATCAAGCTTAAATCTCAGAAGTTAATCAAGTAGCTAAACCCGTCTGAACGCAGCACAGTGCATACCATCTAATTCTCGGCGGAACGACTACGCTACGACATTAGACATTACGTTACAACTTAGTTCAACTGCTCCCTGATTTGTTCACACTCACACATTATCTCAATGGCTTTTGTCACTTTCTCAATTTGACTTGGGATATTCGAGAATGGAGAATCTATTTCGGCAGACTACATTTTATTTGAAGGTAAATCTAAGCTATTTGTGGTTCTTATGAAGTTTAAGAGCTCACAATTACTCATGTAAGGCAATGAGGGTACCAGATGGCGCCACTGTCGAGTAAGGTCCTGTCAATAATTATATTTTATACTTTAGCGTACCAATAACTTCACAAAAAGTTTATTTTATTACTTATATTAATATTGTATCAGAAGTTTACACTATGTTATTACATAGTGTAAACTTCTGATACAATATTGTCCCTAAAATTAGCAAGCAAGTAATATTTAAAAATCATGTTTACTCCAATAACAAATAAGATCTTAGGTTGCTACTAAAATCTTCAAGTCATAATTAATCAGGATAGGCTCAATCAAGACCACAATCGTGAATATTAGTAAAAAATACATGACAAAAAAGTACGCAACACGCAAACACTCTATGACATCTGACATATCGGTGACCACGCGCTACACTAGCGCCTCTAACGGCGAATTCATACGCGATAGCCCCAGTAGCTCTCTATTCAGTCTTTGGATCAGAAATTACTCTTACCAATACTGATAACATACTTCACATGAAAAGGCTGATCCTCAATAAGAAAGATCTTGATTAGGTACTGCACTTAATTTACAGTACCAGAATGAAAGCAAATCATAAATTTAGAAGAAATTGTTAAATGCAAAAATCGTGAAACTTCTCTCTGGTACTTATGCACATGAGAAGTTGAGCCTAATTGAGTCATAATCATATAAGTCATTAAAAAAATATGTTTACTGATCCGATTTGTCCGGGACCTGAAAATAATCGATGTTACCGATTTTATGTTGTAATGCATCTGTTTCTTGAACTGTGATATAGAAAATATTGGATTTTTTACTCGAATCTATTTTTACCGAGCCGTTCCGACTTGTTCTAACTGGGAACTTGTCTCTTTATGCCAGTACCCACAAATTAAAATGTATCTACATATTATATAAGGTCCCATTAAAATAGGTGGACAAATTTTATCGCAGCGTTCAGTACGTTTAACCAAAGATATCCAAGCAAAAAAAACACTGATCAAAGTGATTTTATTTTGACCTAACGGATGATTTTATTCTTTTTTGTTTTTTTTTTTTGCTTGGATTTCATTGGTTAGACTTACTGAACGCTGTGTTAAAATTTGTCCATCTATTTTAATGGGCCCTTATATACCTCATTAATAACAGTAAGTAATTCCTTCCCCGCCTATAAATCGTCGTTGAAGTTCCAACACCACGTAAGTTTTTACATTTTGATTCCGTTTGCTATAGAATCGGAATACGCGTTGTTTCAACCTCTCGGAAACAAGCAACGTCTCTATCATCATCATCATTTCAGCCGAAAAACGTCCACTGCTGGACGTAGCCCTCCCCCAAGTGTCGCCACATTGACCGGTCCCGTGCGTCTCGCATCCAGCGGATCCCCGCAACCTTCACCAGCTCATCGGTCCACCTAGTGGGAGGACTTCCAACGCAACGTCTTCCGGTTCGCGGTCGCCACTCCTGAACTTTTCGGCTCCATCGGCCATCCGTTCTGCGAGCAATGTGCCCTGCCCACTGCCACTTCAGTTTGGCAATTCTTCGGGCTGCGTCTCTACCAAATTAATAAAAAAATATATGTAGGTACCGTTACCAAGGTATGATTGGTTTATTCCAGAAATCTCCACCGACAAACGCCCACCAGTGGGAATTGTTTTTCGAGAAATCCCCACTAGTTAAATAAACTCATCATAGTGTGTTTTTTGGAAAAATAAGTAACAATCCCCAACAGCCCCGTAGCATGACCACCGTAGAAACAGATTTTGATCCACGGAAGAATCCACCAAATGACAGATCAACAAACTAAATCTGTGTTTAAGCTGTTTTTTCTCTTTCATTTAAAGTTGCTATTTTTGACTTCCGTGGTGTTAAAACTTCAGCGACGAAATGTAAAAACCAATAACGAACCAAACCACACACATGCACACCCAAAAATACACATATCTATCTCCAATCTTAAAAAAGCATAATCCAGAAATATGTCGCACAGATAACATGTCATTACGCTCTCTACGCTCGCCACGCTCGGCTAGCGTGGCGAGCGTAATTTTTATCGTTCTGCTCGCATCTGAAACTTCAGGATTAATGATCCAGCGCGTCTAGTCATACGGTTCCGCCGAATGCCGTAAAAACGCTATGCGCAATTCAGTTTTGTTGTAGGATCAGAGAATGAATATGGAGACGGTATTTTGTTATGTATTCTTCGGTTCAAACTGCAGAAATATTTCACGTACAGTATTGGCGATATTATGTTGTACAGCAGTGATGAAAATATTTTCTAATTAATTAGCAATTCACAGTTACAACAAGACCAAGGTTAACTACGTATTTGGCGTGTATCTTTGTCATATTATGTCTAAAATTCTATTTTTATTTTGAAGCATTGATAGCTTAGTGATGTGACCCCGTCGGACTACTAAGTCATAGGTCACGAGTTCGAACGCGTACCTATTGTATAATGATCACTTGCTTCGGTGATGGAAAACATCGTGAGGAAACCAAACATGCCTGAGACATATTTCTCGATGGCATGCTAAGCCAAGTCAGAGGCCCATGAACCGCATAAAAACTCTGACACCAGGATAGGCACTAACCCATGAAAAAGAAGAAGTTCTATATTTGTAATGCGATTAACATCTTATCCATATTACAGGACTTGTTGGAGTAGATAAATGTTACATCTCACCTATCTGAGATTTGTTGGAATCTGAAATCACATTCACTTTTGCGCACCTTCTATCTGTTTGTAATTTTTACTTCAAAGTGTTTTTTTGTTACCTAGTGTTTCCTTTATTATTTGTAAATGGTTTTCTTGGTTATTCGATTTATTATTATGAATGTTCCCAAATAAAACGCTGATGATTTATATTTCATTTTTGTTATTTTTTCTTTTTGTGTTCTTTCTTTCGTTTAAAATTACTATCTAATTCTACTCATCCCTAGATACCACATCCACCAATCCCCCACCCAGATCCATGACATCCGACCTTTAATTGCTCTCATCCTGATACGGCTGGTATATCGAGCGAGAAAATGGGTTTTTCGCTGTGGTAACCGCTAGCAACTTTGTACTACGGCACATTATCGGATTTGCTAGCAGCTCTGTGTGATTCCATGTATACTTGTCGCGAATACTGTGACATAGTTGTCTGATGTGATTTAGATTTGAATATGTATGTTGGCTTTTTTAATGGTTTTGAGCATTCGTGATATGTTTATTTAAGTCTAGTAGTTTGTTTAGTGCGTTACTGCCTGAGCATGAGGTAAAAGTTCGGTTCGCAAGTCGGACAGTGTTATTAGGTTTTTCATTAGATCTTTCTTAGTAACTGCCTGAAGTCAATGGCTAACCTTCGATGAGATTTACCACCATAATTGAAATCGGTCAGAAGGACTAGACAATTAGTCATACTTAGATTGATTTATTTATTTATTAACAATTTATGTACACACTAAATACAAAAAAGACATGTAGAAATGTGATGTGAGAGATTTAGATGTGATGTTTATTTTTTTCTTAACAGCTGTAGTTCTATGCAATTTTTTGTTCTAAAAACAGCTATTCGTGTACACCAGTTTTAAAAAGTCATGACGAAAGTTTTGAGCATGAATGTGGGTGGCTATATGATACGGAGGACCAATGAAAAATGGAGGGACTGAGAACGTCGAGAAAGCTAAAAAGGGCACTGAGATTACATAAAGATGACTAAAAGTCAAGTATGAAAGAAGAAGACATGCTAAGCGGACTCTAAACTGATGATGAGCAGGAAAACGACAGCTACTAATTTTGTAATTTCTCAGGAAATTAGCTTTCAGTTGCTTGTTTATATTTAGACAAGTTAATTTGTTTTCACATTCTTGCCACAATGGATAAAATTCAGGAATTAAATGAGCAAATGCCGTGTTAAAATTCGAGATTAAAGTATGAAAAGCCGATTTGTATGAAAAGTGATATTTCCATACTAATATTATTTTTATTTTACTTGGAAACGTTTGAACCGATTATGTATGATACAATTACGAACTATAGTGTGAAACAAGCTGCGCTGCACTGCGTATCTTAAATTCTCAAAACACAGTCCCTCTATGAAAAAAAAAAAATACCTACTTGAAGTAGTGAAACCGATGGCACATTCAAATAGGTGTTTTGACACACTACCCTGTGAGGTAATAATTATGCAACTACTGGTACGGTTTTTAAACTGTAAAAGGTCCGTAACGTAACAATTAATCCAATGAAAAGGAATTAGGAAAAAGTAAAACTATACTCGTACGTCAAAGTTACAAACAGAACAAAATATGAGTAAAAAACGGCAATTTTATAGTTTAAGACCATTATTTAAAAGTCTCTAAATTTTAAACTACCCTGTGTAAATACGAAATAGCCTGCAGCCACCCATCTGAATATATAGACGAGCGTATCGAACAAAACCGTAAAAAAACACTGTTATTAAATGTTCATTAAGCTGCGACAACAAACTTTTAAACAAATCACAATCAAGCAATAATCACTCCTAAACTTGAAGAAATAGAATTGAAGCCAACTGCATTAGCAACTTCGTCACTTGCTTTACATAAATGATGAAGTTATTTGCAGTTTGTTTAGAGGAAATTGAACCTTATGTCGGGGAAGGAATGCTGAAACTGGCGGTATATTTATTGGTGCAATGAAAGCCGCAATTGAACGAAAGGTAACTAGTGATTTTGAGGTGAACCGATTTGGATTAATGAATTAAATACACTTGGATGCCTGTATTTACGTTCGGGTAAAAATACGTCTGAAGCTTTTACTTATAACATTACTGTAGTTCATATAAGGTTATTGGAAGATGTGAAGGTCAGTCTGAGAACTGTAAATTAGTCTGATGAGGATGCTCATGAACAAAAATATCGAGAACGATAGCCCAAAATAATACAGAATCTTTGGTATTCTTTTTTTTCTTAGCGTGTCTATAGCATTCTAAACTGTGTCGGCCACTGAACGAAGAACTGTGCGAACTGTGTCACTGGTTGTTCAGTAGCGTCCATCAGAATGGTATCACTGACATTTTAGGGTTATGATATTGGTGAAACTGCTTACTGTCTTAATGTTAGGTCTTCAGAGTCATATAAACAGAGCCTGTAAGACACGTTCTTGAAAATTGGTCAGTGTTGATTTAATTGTTATTGCAAATGTGGGATTCTCAACGTGCGACACTGGGTCCAATATTAATTACTAGCTGTTGCCCGCGGATTCGCTCACGTTTTGGTCGGAAATTATCCCACGGGCACGTCGTAAATATAGCCTATGGCACTTGGGGATAATGTAGCTTCCTATTAATGAATGAATTTTCAAAATCGGTTCAGTAGATTCAGAGTTTACAACCTCACAAACTTTACCTCTTTGTACTATTAGTATAGATTTATATTTTCACATAATTATCGGTTAATTTTTCGTACTGGAAGCTACAATATTCTTTTACGTACACTTGAAATTAAGTTATTATAGATGATGTAAAACTAACTCCCAATCTTCGAAATTAATACGGTATCTTACGTAATGTCTCGGTAAATTAAACCACAAATCTCCAAATCGGTAGAACGAAAAATCCAAGATTAATGAACTTATTTTATCCGCACATTAGCATCGAACCAAAAAATATTTTAGGGCAATTAAAATATGGTCTGTTTTTTGTTGCAAAAGGGACAAAAAATCACGCGTGACGCCTCGGGAGAGGGGTGGGCAGGATAGCAAGCGTGCATATCTAAATAATTATACGGCGTTAACGGATAATGATTGAAAGGTCTTCAGATGTGGCCGCAGAGTAGTTCTTGAGACAGAGATTGTGTTATTTTAGGAGCGGGGAGGAAGTGGTTTTTGTTTTAATTTGTATTCAATTGATGCCATAACAGTTGGGAAGATTCCAATATAGACTGGTTATTATTTGCAGTTCCATAGTTATCGACTGGAATGATGACAATGATGTTAATCTTACTACTATTGTTTGCTACTCTTTCACGCAAAAATTACTGAATAGATTTGGTTGAAATTTAGCACATAGATAGTTTATAACCTGGATTCATATATAGTAAGTATACTTTTTATCCCGTGGGACAGTTATCGAACTTCACGTGGGCGAAGCCGCGGGCACAAGCTAAGCTTAACTACAATTGTTGTATTGCTTGCTGGCAATTTGTTGCAATAAAAAAACTGCTGACCAGAAAGCATTACAACATAAGATCAGCATCTTAAAAATAAGCACAAACCGTTGACTTGCAAAATGTGTTCAGATTTTTGTAACTGAGCATTCTTCTAAGTAATAATTTTTATCTCATAATTCAATCAATTTACATAACCAAAACGGCTTCCATACATATTTACTTTTCGCTTTAAATTACGCAAAAACCAGTAGCAATATCACAAGAAACCGGTCTAATAAAACGTTCATACGAACATACGACATTAATCTTATTAAAAAATCAAAATATACGCAATAATAATAATTGTGGTATATCTACACTACGACCAGACTATTACACGGTACATAATATTCTAAAACAACAGTGTCCACTTTCTTGTTCCGAGAAAATACATAGTCGCGCGCGCACTTCATTGGAATCGATCGGGCGTAACGTTTCCTATCTCCCTCACTCTTACACTGTCAAACGGAGAAGGCACAAGAGCGAGGAGCACAGATATAAATCCTACCGATCTATAAGCCACGCCCCACAATCGATCTGATAAATGAAAAACCCGTTTGCTGCGCGGGCGCAATGATTTGAATCTCGTCATGACTTGATGTTCGTTTCGCGATTACTCGTGCGCTTCGTTGCTTTGTATTTAAAATTATCTTTATTACCCCATCCGTGGGAGTCTTAAATCTCGCATTCAAATGTTTATTACCACATGACTCATAATTATGTACGTTTTAAATGTTCAAACGTGAATCTCTCTGATCCTAGGCAGTATGAGGGGTCAATGTTAGTTCGTTGACATGCTTATTGAGTTACTTTTGCTATTTTTGTTCGCTTTTCCCCAAGTTTTAATAGGCGAATGAGTCGTTTTTTGTTGCATGAAAAAATGGTAAAGATCATTTAGATCCTGCGATGCACGTTCTGCAATAGCTAATTTTACTGCCGCCAAAACCACGTTGATATTTTCCTCCTACACATAGTATAATATAATATGTATAACTAATATGAAGGTAACGATTCCCTCTCTTCTGTTATCGACCATCACGTTTGTGCTTTTATTCAAAATTGATATGTAAGTACAAACTACTGCTAGAATATTATTATTTCGTGCATGTACCAATATCTTAACCAAAATTTTATTAAATCAATTTACTACCACTGAGCTTTAAGAAGCTTAAAATAAACGAAAATCAGTTTTATTTTAGATAATCTTGTTAAAATTACTATTCATTAATTTTCTGCTTATTTATTACAACATTTGTACAAAGAACACTTCATTAAACACCATAAAAATCAAAGCTTAGGTACATAACTTTACGCTACTCTGCGATAGATGGCGCTACTTGCCTCACAAATCCACAATCATCTCCCGCGCAGAACACACTAACGCCACCTCTTGTCAAGCTTTGCAAAATAGCACCACTATCTTCGACCAATTTGATCAGAGCTCCGATCTGTGAATGAGGTTGTTGGAACAGGGTTTATCTACATCTGGTCATCAATAATTCGATTTTAATAGCAGTCGGAGAGGTTTGATACATTCGTATCGTCTGTAGAATTACTTTTACCTCGAATGATTGCTTGAATGATGTCTGATAATTCGTATGAAGCATGCGCAGCCTGATTGCGTTATTTCTTATAGCATATTTTATTGATGTTCCCTTTAGATATTTATTACTTGGAGATGTGTCGTATTTCTACGTCTATCTTCAGGTGTGTCTATTTGTGGATGGATCCGGTTGATTTTTATGAGCAAATAAATATCAGTCAACCATTCATTTTTATGAAATTGCAAAGGCAATCAATAATAAGCTGGTACTTCAATTCTTCGGAGAAAAAGTTCCTAAAGATTCACTCTTACTAATGATTCTGCAGCTGTCAGCTGTTGTAATTGGCTGATGTCTTGTTTGATTATCTGCTTTCCTATTTCCTACTTTAGTACTTCGGGATTTGGTGGGGCTATAAGTTTCGAAATACTTGAGAACTGAATGATGTTGTTCATTCTGTCTGCGTCATTCTCATTCAGTAGGTACCTATGAATATTCTTAATATCTACATTTTCACTAGCTGCAGTACCTATTCAAATTCTTTCAATTTAAAAACTGTAGTTGATCCAAATCTCATCATGATGCCTTGAACTGAAGAAAATATGATTATAATAGTTTCAACGTGTTTCAACCATACAAGGTAAATGCAGGCTATTTGAGCATTGGCCGGGTAAAGCGTTGAATTATTAGGTTATGAAAGTTATGGATGATAGTAAGTTTGAATTGAAATTTTATGTTATAATCGTGAGATCGAGATGAGCACGATTTTAATATAATTTCGTGGGAAATGAGATAAAATAAATCAAAGAAATTAAGTTCGCTGTATTGTCTTTTCACATCTTGTTGTTTGTTATTATGTGGTTCGTGATACGTGCTCATGTATGCGTATAGGTATATAAAACATCAGTATGTTAGTCCTAGATAAACCGATAGGACATTTGTCTTAATACCGTGTCCTGTTGCCTGCACTATACAGGAACTGATGGTCGCTACGGAAAATGCTAGATTGTCATCGACACACTAAGAAAGCTATAGATAGCACAGTTTTGTTTTATTGACTGCAGAGGAAAGTTTTGAGTATCAAAGAGGATGTGTATAAGAGGAGAGCAAGACCAAATAAACGATGGATGGACTGCGAGAAAGATGATATGGCAAGAAAGGAGGTGTGATGAGATGACGAGTAATAGAGAAGTATGGAAGAAGAAGACATGCTGCGCCGACCGCAAATGAATTGGGATAAGGGCAAGAGAATGATGATGAGTTTTATTAAGATCGATACCAGTATGACGAAATTCGACACAAATTCTTATTCAAACAATAAATAAACACCAACAAATCCGAGTCGCTATAAAGCAACCTCTACCTATATTTAGTAGGTACTCAAATAATCTAAAAGGATCACACTCATCGGATCAAAAATCCAAAAAGTCATATCAATTTATCAATAAATAAAAAACACCGGACTCAACCCAAGTCCCCATGACACGGCAGATTCGAATGCTTTATGATAAAAAATCGTCGGCTGTCATTGAGGTCAATAAAAGATTAATTTTGATGTTCAGTAGCTGACGGGTTGAGGGCTACTGGGTTCGACAGATTACGGTAACAAAAAGTACATTTGGAAATAAAATGGTGATTTTATTTCGGTTCACGGTGGGTATACCAGCAGATCATTGCGCAGACGATAATTACTTGAAATGTGACTATCTTCAAAACGAATGGTTAAAGGTGCTCAGGATATAGAGAATAGATAAATAAATCACGAAATATCTTATCTGTTACGTTGACTGATGTCCCAATAACAAAACTTGTAACAGCTTTTCTTTGATCCCTATCACTGATTATTGACAATTTATGATAGATTAAGTAGGTACCACCGACTTCACTGACAATCTGCCACTTTTGCCCTTAATGCCCAGTTATAAGGTTGAAAAGTGGTCGTCGGTAGTACTTATATCAACACATCTGCCAAAGGAAGTGCACTGATATACGTATGCCTTTCCCAAACGTTACCATGTCGACCGGTACTGTGATTTTGGCATCCAGGGGATTACTGCAGTCTTCACCAGGTTATCGGTCCATGATTAGGTAAATATGCCTTCGAGCAGAAAGATTATTATACAGTCACCGAATGCTCTACAATCACCAATAACTAAGTGATGTCGATAAATGATTTTTGAGAAGCTTAAGGGTGAACTTCACAATCAAATTGAACGTGAACTCCACATCTAAACCACGTTTGAGAGCGGCCAATATTCCAAAGCAATGACCTTAACTGAGCTCAGTTTAAACCAAACAGTAGCTACGACCAAAACCCACACCCAAAGCTTATCGCTAACTAACTATAAAACTAACAATTAACACTGTCAACAGGATGCGGTCCTATGGACCAATTTCCTCTCGACTCGGTCCTTTGTACCGAAACACATCGTTACCATACAATGGAGGACCAAATTGTCGCCCTGATCCCCATAATGTATCGATTTGAATATTTTAACGGTTAATTCTTTAGAGTTTAGTTTGGTGCAGATGGTAACCCTATTGATGGTAAATTGGTACGTTAATGATGTATTGAATTGAGATATCTTAAATGTTGTTCGAGTTGAGAGTTATATTTTAGGCCTTTGTCACTTAATGTTTTTGTTTTTATTTAGAGTTGACTATCAACATTAGCTTCTTCATCATCATCATCCTCAGCCTACAGCAGTCCATTGCTGGACATAGGCCTCCTCAATCGCACGCCACTCAACTCGTCCTTCTCAGATAATCTCATCCAGTTGCCACCAGCCACCCAGCGAAGATCGTCACTCCGCCGAGCCTAAGGGCGTCCCACCTTACGTTTGCCGATTCGCGGTCTCCCCACAAGAACACGTCTACCCCAATCGGTTCTACGGCTAATAAGTCTGCCCCATTGCCACTTCAGCTTACTTATTCTGAAAGCTATGTCGACAACTCTGGTTCTCTGTCGAATCACCTCGTTTCGGATGCGATCCCATCATTTGCTACTTAATCGTTTGTAAAAAAAAACTCAAAATCAACTGATAGCAATTTTAATTTGTTTTTTCTTCTTCGTCTTGTCAACGATCTCTGCCACATCAATAGCGTTAGCAGTGGCTACGGAGAGGCCCATCCAAATGCAATTTCAGTTTCACAAACAGCAAGAAAGGAAATGAGACATACTCTTAGTTTAACTCATCAATCATGGACTAAGGAAAGTAAGACTTTTCAATTCAATTTCACATTGCTGTTCAAGGATGCTCATGTTTGTAATAATGTATATACTGCGACAGGTCATCCAAATTAAAACCGATTAACAATTGACACTAATAATGCCATAACAGATTAACCACCGTTAAACTTAACAGGGCAAGCACAATTGAAGGAAAGGGAAACCATAAAACTACTTAACCAGAAGCTATACCAATCAACATGGTACACACGACAGCATAAATATAAGCTCTTGGTACATGATTGTCCAGTTTAAGGTGACCAGTCATAGTACAAAAAGATTATACAAAGTGGGCTCAACTTATACAGGCAGTGTATAGCTTAATATGTTGTCGTAATTATGTATTGTCGAGATCGTAATTGGTGTACCACTTTTTTGGTGTTGACTTGTCTTCTTCTTCAAGACTTGAAAACAATTCGTATTTAAATGAAACTTCACTGACGGTTCAGTTATAGCACGGAAAAATTGTGGACATGGCTCCAGACACTGGTGTCTTAGACATTGCCAGATACTAGACCAAAATATCTTTAAATCTAGGGTATCGGGTCTGCATTCTCCTCATCGGTTTAACTGACTCTTAAGTAGCAAGTGGCATGCAACCGAAGGGTGATAAAGCAATAACAAGGCCAACTATAGAACACGTCAAACACAATGGAAATTAACACCACCACGTGATAAAATTTAAAACGTCTCAATTCTTTGATCGAACTAAGCGTTGTTCTGCTGATGATTGACTTCCTCAGCGTGGGCTGCCCAGCATCGGATTATGTTAACAAGATTAGATTGTTCTTAATGGCTGTGAGACGAGTGAGGCGTCGATTGTTATAATTAATGAGTCATGCTGATATCAGGTCACGAGGGCTGATATGGGCCTTTTGTCTTTGGTAGGCGTTGGAGTTTAATGTGGAGCAGATGCTAGAGTAGATTAGCTAGATTGTGAATATGACATATCAGCATTACAGACTAGAATTGTGGCAATGAATTTGACTGTTTTTAAATTTGCTCTTGCATACGACTCAGAAAGCGTTAAGGCATGGCTCCCGACTCTCATGTGTAGAACACTGTGACTTTGTTAACCAAAGAGTACCGTGTTATCAACCGGGTTGTGAACGTCAGATAGGCAGTCGCTCCATGTAAAATAGGTACTGGTATTCAACTGCATGCGATTAGACTGGAAGCCGACAGGCAAAAAGCTAGGCAGACGATATTGCACCATAGAAGTTCCTATGCTCTGTGCCCCAAAAGCTGTAGTTACAACGATCTGAAAGTGGAGAAGTATTGGGCCAATAGGGCCAATACAATGTGATAGTATCATCGATACGAAGAACAAGGTAGAAAAGTTGCAATATGTAGGTTGAAAAAATTAGGGTTAATGAACTAATTCAGAATGGATAGAACCTATAGCGAACGTAACCAGGAAGAGTTTCAAAATCTTTTTTATAAGATACTAGCGGCCCGTCCCGGCTTCGCACGGGTGTACATTTATTTTCCCCAAATTCCCCCCTCCCTTAAATTTTTCTAGTAATCAATATAGCATATGTTACTCAGGGATAATATAGGTGAATGAATTTTTGAAATCAGTCTAGTAGTTTTTGAGTTTATTCCTAACAAACACATACAACTACAAATCTTAATACTATTGATGCAGTATGTACCCTGTTTAAAGTATGTTCAAAAACTTGAACATACTTTGAACAGGGTACTTAAAATACTACTTACTTACTACGTACTTTAAATTAAATTAGATTCTAATTTAATTTAATCGAATCTTATACACTTGTCACATTTTTAAAATTCATCGAATTCTATTTGCAGTTCTTCGAACTACTTACAAACATCTGCAAATTTTTCTATTTCAATTAAAAACTGCTTAATTGGAGATGCAATCATTACTACATCCTAGTATGTCAACACTTTCATCTGTATTCTTAGTCGTGGATTGAACTTAAGTCGGACTTGACACGCCTACATTCCACCCCATTAGACATATTGACAGCTACAGTTTGTTTATAATTGGACATAAACGCCGTTTATGTCGGGTTTATACGGGCGTTTATGTCAAATTATAAACAAACTGTAGCTGGAAAGTAGGCGTGTCTAGTCCGACTTAAGTTCAATCCACGACTAAGAATACCGGTGTAAGTCTTCGTTCATACATTTGTCTAAATCTTCTTTGTTCAATAGATGCCTCTCATATCTCCTGCGACATCTCCTATATGTCTAGCCACAAAACACCATTCACAGAAACTTTATAAGAATAATTAATTACAAGCAACGATACTATAAATATCTAAATCAACAAATAGAAATGGATGAAATGATCTGTCATCACGCATTGAGGAGATGTACAGATGATGGATGGAATTAAGAAAATTATAAAAGATATACAATGAAAGGTGGATCGACTTTCTTTGAGGAGACAAATTGTGACTCTTCAACCATAAACACTGTGATGATTTTTATTCTGGTTAGAAAGTAGTATATGGAAAGATTGTAGATGGTGAATCGGGAGATATTTCAAGTAACATAACATAACATCAGGCTCGTAATCCCTGAAAGGATAGGCAGAGGTGTACCTCATAGTACACCCACATGTCGCCAGTTAGTAAAGCCCCATGTAATAGGGGGCGAGCCTTCAACCGGGCACAAATCTAGACTGTGTGGTTGATGAAATTCCTGATGGGAAAACACAATAACTATTTGCCCGACTTGGGAATCGAACCCAAGACCTCATGCATAGCAGTATAAGTATTTGGTACTCATATTTTAAGTTTTGTGTTTATATATCGGTATGTGTATTCGTGATTGGAAAAGATTAGACACTTATTATACAAATGTTTGAAACATCATGACCAGAAAAACAACTACCAAAGATTGAAGAAACTAAACAGAAAAATAACGACATTTTATAGCGCTCAATAGCTACGCGTCTTTCTTGTGTGGAGGAAAATGAATTAACAAAGCGTTTGCTAAAACATTGAGCCAAATGCAATGAAGTCATGAAGATTTTGTTTTCTCTCTCTTTTCTTTAACCTATATCCACCTAAAATGCTGAGGGTATCCTTGGATTTTGTATTTGTCTGTTTGTTGTTTGTTTGTTGTGTTTGTTGTTTGTTTGTTTTTTGTCTTTTCATCAAGATTTGCCCATCCAAACATCTTTACTCATCCTCCTACGCACGACAGTTTATCGCCAGACCCACCATATACTATCATAAAGAGTATTAAATATGAAAACTCTTAAAGGATTAGAGGCGGTGACAGATTCGTTTCCACAATAAAGGTGGCTGCTCACAATTGATTTATGATTTCCAGGCGAATAAAGCCGTGTGTGCAATAGCCTTTATTTCTTGTTTTATTTTCGATATGAATGGAGATGTGGAGTCATTGGCTTAGATATATGTCTATATTGTAGCTCCTTCGATGAGTTTTAAATCCGTTTACGTCTCACGTGTGTTCTGGTGCTTAGCTTAAGTATGAATGAAAGGATTGTTGGAATTGTAGCAGATGACTTTATTTTGCTGATATTTTAGCGTTGATCTTTATACATAATTCATTCGTAAAGGAAATTAGTAAAAAAATACGACAAACTGGTTAGTAAACCACGCCGAAAGTTGTTCTGAAAATATTTCTTTATTTAACTAGCAATCTCAGAACACACTAAATACAGAAAAAAAAGGAACAGAAAATTGTACAAAGGTGATGCTAATTTCTAAAGAAATCTCTTCCAGTATACCTGCGAAAGGGGAATCTAAAAAAAAAGATATAGACCTAGTGTTTAAAAGAAGAAAAGAAAATGGAATACATAACATAGAATATACAGCAGAACTATTTAAATATATATATATATATTATTCTTCTATAACTTAGAAGAAGTAAGCGGCTTACGAGCACGTCTTAGTTGCCCAGGCGAGCAATTCCCTATGTGTAAATTATTACGTCACCTCTGCTGCCGCCACTGCTCCCAAAATGGTAAAGAAATTATTGAACCAAAAAATCGAAGACATGTGACGACCGATCGTGACGTACACAGACAAACCCACCTAATTCACAGGTGTCCTGATTGATAGCAGTGGGTATAGATTATGATAAACCGTTTCATCTTCGTGAAACAATAATAATTTGCGTTAACGTAAGAGAAGACTACAACAGAGCTTTCTGTGTTGTGTAGTCATACTCAAAGGGTCAATCTCCAGGATTAATATTATTACCAACGACCACAACCACAACAACAACAACACCACCACAACAACAATAATAACAACCACAACAACAAAAATCAACAACACTACCACAACAAAAATAATAACAACAACAACATCGACAACAACAAACGACAACACAACAACAACATCACTTGTTGTTGTTTACAACATCCATTTATTTTCAGGCTTCTTTGGCCCATAAATATAGGCTGTAACAAGACCCTTAACGAAGCCGAAAGGCACTTGTTCTCCACGGGGAGAACAAATAAAAAAAGTAACGTAAAGTAA
This sequence comes from Eugnorisma glareosa, assembly GCA_947578425.1. Classification (NCBI taxonomy): domain Eukaryota; kingdom Metazoa; phylum Arthropoda; class Insecta; order Lepidoptera; family Noctuidae; genus Eugnorisma; species Eugnorisma glareosa. Next base: position 1,763,520 of record OX387974.1, on the reverse strand, counting down.
CAAAGTAAAAATCTTACATTAAAAACATGTATTTAATGTAAGATTTTTACTATAGACACCTCCACGACCCCCGTACTATTCAATCCATCCATCAGCACAATGTTTTGAGTGCTTTATATTGGGACCTACCGTAAAACGTGATATTTCATCCCAAAAAAAAAAATCATTTCCCAGCAATATTTTTTGCGTAGAGTTACTTAGTTTGATGTACATAATACTTGGTTGACGGCTTCGTGAAGAGTCCTGTTATACCCTGTACACCCTACCCTGTACCCTACCCTGTACCCTGTACCTTACAGACCAGCTTAATAGCTGGCTGGATATTGGCTTCCAAAAAAGCCTTAGAGTTTGGTCATTTTCAGGCACAACGACGCTGCTCTCCATACCCATGTTATTTCGTGTTATTTCCAAGCTCAAAAACATCTTTCGTATGGTCAATATCCTCTTCTCCTTCGATACCATATACGATTTTGATAGACCAAAGAAAAAATCTGCTTCCAAAACATCAACTTCGAATTTACCATCTAAAATACAAATGCAATGGTGGCATTACTGGACGCGTATTGTTAACTGGCCCACAATGGAGTTTGAACCAAAGCGTATAGTTGTGGGCAAAAATATCGCCGGGTATGCAGCCGAGTTGATGTATAGGATTGTAGGGTTGCGGGGTAACTAAGAGTGCAGTATTAAAAATATGATTATTTTGCATTTTTTTTAATCCTACAAGTAATATAATTTATTTACATTATTTACGAAGAAGTTGGTCGACTCTTCACGTGACCCACTGACCTGTTTTTTGGCCAAAGAATCAGCACTGTCATCCAACGGGGCAATACTGCCAGCCTTCTGGGTACTTTTCCTATTTTCAGCGATGTGGACGAATTTTTTGACGCCCTGTAATAATTCTTTTCCTCTTTCGATATTTGAACATATATTGTACTCTATTAATATTAGACCAGTCACATACACCACCAATATGAATGTCTATTATTGCTAATAATTTATAAACAATAATCGGCCAGTGACAATCCTGCGGGGTGCGTAGGCGACAACACAGCGAGAAGACATCGCCTTGTGAATGGACCACTGAACATGCAGAAGTGGCAAACATTTGGATCGCATTTAGAACATGATAAACTTACAGGTAATATTTTAGAACCTTATGAAATTGAGAAATACTAAAGACACCTGATTCAAGCAATGATGATAGGACTGGTGCAGACCAGGAAAGCATGACACAAAAGGGATGAAGCCCACACTCAGCAGTGGGAATAATAAGTCTGCCAATGATAATGATGGTAAAGTAGACAAATGTAGAAAACAATACACTTGACCAAATGAACATGAATTAACATCAAGTAGCTGCAAAATACCGTAGGAGCGACCAACGTCCAGAATATTATCTAAAGACGAAGGTAAAATTGAATGTCATTACAGAAACTTTTCTGAAATCCGTGTGAATCCGTCTGCTTAAAAAATAGGGTAGGTTAGTACCACTAAAATAACGAGTGACAGAATTTCGAAAAAAAAAAGATTACCAAAACAAAAACATCATCGATCACCTTGGTAACAAGTCATGATCAAAAACAACATTTCATCCATTCAAAAATAGCATAATAGGAAGAAAGTAAAACCCAACCAAATGTTGCCAACACCACCAAGCTTACTCGAAGTCATAAAGAAATCATAAATTACATTACAATACAAACAGCAACGATATGTACTAATTTCAATGGTGTGGGATTCAATTTTATATGAATTAAAAGTCGCCTCAGAAAGCCTCTTGTGGTATTGTCTGGTGTTGAGAAAATAATAGCCTTTTTTTCAAAGGAAGTACCAAGGAGTTTCGGTGGTAAAGAAAGGCTGGATGTCAACTTAAGGGCAGATGAGATGATTTAGTGATTTACCAACGTGAGTCTAAATTGTGAGGGTACAGTAACTGGAGATAACACCAGCACGCGAAGCATGACCACTGTAGAAACGGGTTTTGTCGACGGAAGAATCGACAAAATGACAGATTTCTTTTCTCAATCTGTCATTTGGTCGATTCTTCCAACCTTGCGATGCCGCTCAATAAAGCCTAACTTTTTTCAAAATTCAATGAACATATTTTATTATTTTAAAGCCAGCTTTTGCCCTAATTGTTATTATTGACAACAATATTGCGTTTGTTCCCAACGAGTCACACTGTAACAAGTCACAGTGTGACTCGTTGGGAGAAATTAAGAATAAAAATCCCAACCAGTCACACTGTTACTCGATAGGACAACTTTTTATGTTTATTCCCAACGGATCACACACAAGTGAAGAGTGTGTGAGACTCGTTGAGAACAAAATATTCTCATACAGAAACACTGTGACATATTGGCAGTACTTCCTATACAATCAGTAACATTATTGAGACTCATCATTTGTTCATGAGTTTTGATTAATTCGTGATTTGTTTTAATACAAATAATGAAAGATAACACACACAATTCTCCCCATCACAATTTTTCCAAACCAGTCACAGTGTGACTCGTTGGGAACAAACGCAATATTGGAATTTGTAGTTTCAACGTCGTCGAAACAAGTTCTTTTAACTAAACTGCAAGGGTTAAAATGGGGCTGGGCGGGTCACATTTCTAGGATGGGTCGGGACAGATGGGCCAGAATCGTGACACAGTGGGTGCCTGAAGATGGTCGTCGTCACCGAGGTAGGCTCAAGAAACGACCGTGACGATTTGGAGACATTCCTGAAGGATTCGAGAGAGTTGAAAAATAATGCGGGAATAAAAATAAAAAAAGAACTGCCACCTTTTTGAAATTGTAGTATTCTAAAATTAAAAAATAGTCTTGCAAGATGATGTCCTACCACAACCTAATAAAAAAAACTGTCTCTGAACTTCGAGAAACATTAGTAAGTAGAAAGAGCCATACAAAACACACCTACTTTTGTATCGTTCTCACTTTTTGTTTGCCCACAACATTTGACTGCCATTGTATTACACGTCTTACCCGATGATTTATTGTACGAATTTATATGAACTATTAATTAGAAAATTGAATGAATAGGAACGTGTCTTCAAGTTTTCAATCTCTGTTATTTATGACGGTTGGATCAATGGAGATGATCTAAATGTACAAAGAGTAAAAAATTGAGGTTTATGCTTTGATATTTTGTTATAATTAAATGTGACCTTATTGCTTACTAGGTAATTAGGTTAGTGAATATTAATTAAAAAAACTCCTGGTCCACATAAAATGTTACGAAAATATGAAGTCCTTGTCATCTGAAAACGTTTAAAGATACTAACTGAAGTCCAAGATATTGCGTTCATGTTAAATATAGATATTAAGTCGCATCTAAACTAGAAAACAAACCAAACCTAATAGTGGAAAGGGTGTGCAGATGAAAAACTTGTAAAGATTCTTTATTTTAACGAATATATTGTATTGAAAAGGAAAGCGAATCGCCATTGAAAAGTTTGTGTACTACGCAGAGCGACAGAGTGCAATACACGAGGGCTTCATACGCTTTTAGAACCCTAGAGATTCTTAATCATTTATGAAACGATTACAATTACTACCTAAGTACATACCAAACACAACAAAACTTAGGGTGTCGCCACACTAATGTCATTGACACGATATTGCGTGAACGGATGTCAAACGTATTTAATAATTAAGACTTTACAACTGCCATCTGTAATTACCCTAACTCCCTCACCATTACCAAAGAAATTTAAACCTTATCTTCTGTAGAGAGGTTTCACGATCAATTGAGGGTGTTCTAGTGTTTAGTTTCTTTTGTCATGTGAAGAGTATTGATGACCAAAGTCATTCGTATGAATATAGGATCATGCAGTCAATTATGTGCGCCGGCGATCATCGCACGGATAGTATTAATACTAATTGGTTGTTTTTTAGTTTGTCTGTCTGTTATGTTTGTTCGTTTATTAAACTATGGATGTTGTAATATTTGATGTTCTGTTGAGTTAAATTGTTGGGCTTGATCGCCGAGGTCGGTTTTTTTTTTTAATTTGGCGCATGAGATATACAGGTTGAATTTTTAAGTGGGCGTGGATGGCCAAATCCGAAACCATGAATAATAGCGAAAAATATTCAAAGTAGTCTCGAGTCCAATTTTGTGGAAAATTAAAACTGCTTCATTGGATTTTCGGAAAATCAATATTAGTAGCCAAGAATCAGACCCGTTGATTTTGAAAAAATACACCCACACCCACACTCACAACACCCACACTGTATTACCACACCATTCGATAGTGTCGCTAATAGCGATCAAATTCTGGGAAGTAATGGCATGCGGCAAGTTTAAGGAAAAGGATAAATTTTAGGTCTTTTCACATTTTTAATAAAAATTCCTTGATTAATGTCACCCACAGCGCAATCATCTTCACAACATTGTGTTAATTTCTAATTTTTACGAACTCTTTACGGTTGAAGGCGAACGTAAAAGAAAGAAAGTAAAAAAATTGAAATTAGAACTTTAAAGTGAGTTGGCGCCAATAGTGATTTTGTTCGACGTTTCGTTGATTACTCGTTATTTACATACAGTTACGTATTTTATCAAAAATTTAATATTTCCTTTAGTTTGCTGTATGCCATTACTTCCCTGAATTTTAGCGACCCTATTAGCGACACTATCGAATGGAGTAATAATATAGTGTGCTTTTTTTTTCAAAATCAACCGTTTCAATTCCCGGCAAGGAATATTGATTTTCCAAGATGAGAGAACAGAAGAGAGAAGACAATGTAATGATTCAGTTTTATTTTTCATCTACATCAGGCTCGAGACTCCTTTAAGAGGGCTCTTCCCGGCGCGTCTATCGTCAACGCGAGCATGGTCGAAAAGCTTGTTGTTTCATCCAGAGCCACAGCGGCAATTGTCTTTCCAGTTCCCCGTCTTACCCCGCCCCGACCCCGCACAATTCGTCTCCCGTGCATCTCATACCGCCTAACGCGATGACATTGAACGAAAAATAGTGTTCGAAAATTTCTTAAACTTGTTCCAGGAAATAAGTGTTTTTGAATAAATCTTACAAGTGTGTGAAATAAATATTTGTCATTAAGAATCTCCATTACATCTGCAAGGTTTCTATCGAGATTTTTTCTTTATTTTTACAGTTTATGAGTACATTATGAACGGCCAAAGTTCAGGTAAAATTTGTGCAAAACCGCAATTTTTGGAGGCTTATACTGAATTTGTTTATACTTTTTTTTATTTTTTGCAACCATAGAAACCTAGATATAGTGCACAACATACATATTATTTAAAAAAAAAAACAAAGATAGATGTGTAACATCGGCATAATCACGTACGAGCGTTTGTATAAAAAGTATGACGGGTTGGCCGCTCTTGAGTATTTTTCGCTATTCCTCATAGTTTCGGATTTGGCCATCCACGCCCACTTGAAAAATTCACCCTGTAAATGTAGACTGTTCCATATTTTATTGTATTTAAGTTCATACAGCAGCGCCGAACATCATCATTTCACACCTTAACATTATCACACTTAAAAGTCGGATTCTCTTTTGTTTCTGATGCTGGAAGCTGCTAGGCTAAGGCCTTAGCCTAGCACTTGCACGACAAACTTAACTCAGAGTTAGTTGCTAATACGAGGTTAAATTAACAGTTTAACATACAATATTGTCAATTTAACCCCGTGTTAGCATTTAACTCTCAAGTTAAGTTTTTGAGAGCAATCAATTACAAGTCGAAAAGAAAAATCTTGTTTAACCACCAACTGATTGGTAGCTGAAGAGAAATCATCATTAGATTTACCAAAAAATATCAAAAAAGGCCGACTTCTGGCCTGGTGTTTGAAATGTCATCCAAGGGGTACAGAGAGGTCACTTAGTCAAGGGTTATACGGAAGCGATATTCTTCTGTCTGTGAACTCTTTGCTCAATAACTGTGAGAAAGTCATAGACGCGTTTTGAACTTAATTTAAAAGGCCAAAGCATCTATAATTCCCAAATATTTGCATACACACAGTCTTCATCTTTGACAGCTATTATTTCATTAATAACTTGACGCACCTGCTGATAACTTAAGTTATCAGCAGGTGCGTCAAAAGAAAAGAAAAGGACAGCAACACATCGATCGGGATTAATCCCGATCGATGTGTTGCTGTCCTTTTCTCTTCGCAGCACAAATCAATATGTTTGTCCTCCTCTAACGGATGAACGGAGCTGTCAAAACGTCAAATAAAATTACGCTAAAGGCGGTCAAAGATTAAGTATCGGAGTTGTTGTTGCAGGAAGGATTGATAGATTAAATACATACGAAGTTTTTCTTTAAGAAGTAACTTAGTAAAATAACAAATGTTGATAAATGTAAATGTTGCTACCTTTGGAAATACTTTGATTTAGAAAGGTTGAGTTTAATGTTATGCAATAGTCTTAATTTAAAGATAGATCAGCATAGCTATTCACAAATGCTTCGATTCGATTTCGATTCGACAAGTCGTGTCTGTCTTTTTTTGGCATTACGAAGCGAGCGAGATAGACAAACGACTTTCCGAATCGAAATCGAATCGATGCGTTTGTGCTAAGCTCTTGAATATATCAAAAGAAGTTGTAGCTCCTCCATTAGCTCATATAATCAACTTGTGCATAACCGACGGCATATTCCCAAACAAGCTCAAAAAAGTTATAGTTAAACCCCTTTATAAAAAAGATGACAAAACAAATTTAAAAAATTATAGACCGATCGCAAAAATTCCAATTATATCAAAGATTTTTGAGAAAGTAATATATAACTCTCTTTATTCATATTTCGAAAAGTATAAATTATTTTGCAAAGAACAAAAAGGTTGCCGAAGGAACACAACGATTAACATGGCACTATTTGACTTATTAACTAACACAATGTCATCTGTAGATAAAAGGAATCCAGTCTGCGCAATTTATACTGACATGACTAAGGCTTTTGATCATGTAGACCATAAGATCTTGTTACATAAATTGCATAGTTATGGTGTAAGAGGGAATATATTAAAGTTAATAGAATCATACCTAAGTAATAGACTTCAATGCATAGAAATCTCGAGGATATGTCCAAAGAGTAAATTAGAAAACAAATATGTATCAAAATCAAGACACGTAAAATATGGCGTTCCACAAGGCAGCGTACTGGGTCCGCCACTTTTTTTGATATATATAAATGATCTCCCGGAAGTAACACCAAACAAAATGGTTCTTTTTGCAGATGACTGTACTGCTATTATAAAATGTACAGATCCAAATAATTACAAAAATGACATCAATACTTGCTTACATGATATAATAAATTGGCTCCATAATAATAATTTGGTTATAAACATGAATAAAACAAAAGCCATGCATTTTTATCAACGGTGTGAAAGCCCACAGGTGAATATTTCCTTCAAGGGCTGCGATATTGAAGAAGTAGATAAAGCTAAGTTTCTAGGCATCACAATTGACAATCAACTTACTTGGAAACCTCACATAGAAGAACTATGTAAAAAACTTAGCAAATCTGCTTATGCTCTTTATCAACTATCCAAGAAAGTCAATAGTCAGGCTCTTTTAACAGCCTACCATGGAATAGTTGCCTCTGTTTTGCGGTATGGCATTATATTCTGGGGGCATTCTACTGATAGAGAAATGGTGTTTAGGTTGCAAAAGCGATGCATCAGGTCAATGTGCAGCCTGAAGACGACTGATAGCTGTGTTCCCTATTTTAAGTCATTAAAAATTTTAACATTGCCTTCTCTATATATATTGGAAACGGCCTTGTTTGTGAAATGTAACCCACATCTATTCCAAAAATTATCAGAGGTCAGAAAAAATCCAATACGGACACAATACGTTAACAAATTATGTCATGTGAAATGTAAAACTGCACTAATGCAAAAAAGTTTTTTTGGTATTGCCCCTCGCATTTATAATAAATTACCGAATAATATAAAAAATTTGACTGTAGTACAATTTAAAAGGGCGCTAAATGAAATTTTACTTATTAAATGCTATTACACTGTTGACAGCTTTCTTAGTGATGAATCCCTTGCTGATTGACATATGTATCATTATTCTGATTGACATATTATTATTGTGGTTTGACATACTTTTACTCCGTTTGACATTTTATTATTATTTTTTTATTTGTTTGACATTTTTTTAACTATTCTTTTTATTGTATTATGTTTTAATTAAGTATGTTAAACCTTTAAACACTATTTGCATGCCTATTGGACGGTAAAATGTGGAGTACTATTTAATAAATACGAGACATCTATGTATCTTTTACCCATGTTTGCAAAGAAATAAATGATTTGATTTGATTTTGATTTGATTTGAAAAGATCTCTAGCAAACCTTTTCTTTTGCCAATGGCATATCCTGTTTTTTTTTTTTTCGGATGGGAAATCTTCAAATAACCCCTCCCGCTCTGGGCTGAGCAGGAGGGAGTGTCAGACTAGTTTTATGCTGATATTGGATGTTTTTTAATAAAAATTTCTAAACAATAACTCTGACATTTAAAATTATATACAGCTAAAAATTAACCATCATTGCCTTTTGCAGTTTGTTGCGGTTGGCTTCCAGTCTAACCGAGTGTAGCTGAAACAGTATTTTACATGGAGCGACGGCTTATCTAACTATCATAACACTCATAACTCAGTAACTTGGTCACACCAATTCCTTGAATGCCAGTCCAAGATTATCCAATAAACTGATTTTCTCGGTGAAACCATAATTCAGGTCTCAAACATTTTTAGTATCTGCACCAAAGAAACTCTGTGACACAACCGATTGGAAAATCGCTTCAGTAATTAATTGAGACGCAAAGTAATTTGATGACAAACTTAATATTTTGGGGAATCGCTCACGGTTAACGGTCAATTAATTTTGCTTCACTCTTCGCTGATCAGTTATTTAGTTGATCAAATTATGGACTGTTACTGTCTGGGAGACGTCAGTTGCAGGAGGCTAGTACGAGTACCTACTGGTTGGAAATCGAGGAGTGGACACCTTTGATGGTTTAATTACGGCTTTATACTTGGTGAAAAATTATGGTATATGAGTAGAGGAAGACCAAAGAAAATATGGATTGACTCTGTGAAGGATGATATGGCTAGAAAGAAGGTGTCTGCTGAGATGACGAGCAATAGGGAAGTATGGAAGAAGAAGACGTGCTGTGCCGACCACAAATAAGTTGGGATAAGGGCAGGAGAATGATGATCCCTTGGTGAACATCATAAAATTCAATATAATTATAGTGAATTGAAATGGTCTTCAAGGATGATAGGCACTGTGGCTAAGTTTTAGCTTTCATTTCTTCGGGTCGAAAGCTTGATTCTCAAGAAAACTAAGTGCTGTTTTATTAATAATAGATAATATTTTCCCTTGCCAAAGAAATAACACATAATATTTTCCCTTGCTTGAGAAAGAACCATCATTCTCAAGCAGGTTTACAGTAAAGTAATGCAAAAAGTCAATTTAAAAATAAAATATTACAATAAAATGAGTTTTTTGTACAATCTATCTTATATTAAAGGCATGAAAGAATTATTACTATTCGATATTTCGTTTTCATTATTAGGTAAAGCATTTAACACTATATTTGTCACAATACAAGAATTTGTTTCACCTTCAAAATAATCAGAAAACAGTACCCCATATTTATATCTCAACGGAATACCCAATTACCATAAAGCACTCAATTTTTTTGTCTCCAAATAACAAATGACAGATAAAAATAAAACTTTTAATAAAAACCCGTTGCGACAAATCGCCGGTCGCTGCGATTAGTCGCCACATTTTTACGACATATTCGTCAGAGTTCGTTCGATGCCAATCTAACTTTGTCGAGACGAAGTAACACATTTATAGCATTTACATGTGCTGCGGTTTTTGTTGGGAATCGTAGAAATTGAATAATAACTAGTGTTTATAAAAGTACTATAAATAATAATATCTATAAACATTTTTTTCGTAAAAAAAAATTCATTCCTGAGATTTCAGCTTTAGCCATTTTACGAATAGATATAATATTCAGATTCGTAAAATACCTGGATCATTTCTGGATACTCAAAAATCTAGTAGATACTTTACCTAGTTAAATTCCATGATGTTTTTGTAAATTGTGAACCTTCACTTTTTCAACTCGCGTCTATCTACACGGTGTACTTTCACTAACCTGACAGTTACTACAAAAAAAATGACTACTAGTCATTTAAAAAAGCACCCAAGATCTCCTTCTACCTTTAACACAGTACAGATACAACTTATTTTAAGTTTTTAATGAAATATCCTTTGGCGGAGTTGATCTCAAGCAAAAGAATTATTTAGTGAGTTGAGCGAATTTCTACCAAACCTATGAAGATGAGGAGGAGTTAGGAGATGAGACATTGTCTACATTGGTTAGTTAAATAGTTATGAAACTGTATGTTTTAGTTACCTATTTTATATGAATGGTTTAAGGAACGAGGAAGGTGGAAGCGCACAAACCATTAGTTTTCGGGGTCCAAAATTATGTACTGAATTATTATGTGGTAATCATTTTTTGCGTCGATGCCTTCCACCCTGTATTTTTACTACGGATTCAGTACATGATTTCACACTTCCAAGTGTTAAAATTTTCTTTGGTTATTAAAAAACACTCTCCTGCAAATCCATCCATCAATCAAAAGCGCAACTTGTATGGATTGTGTACTTGTGCGATGACAATGGTGACTACTTAATATTCTACTTTATAAAAATCAAAAAATTTGTGCAGTGATAGTTTTAAGAAATTTTCGACTTTAATACATAGTAGCATTCATATATTCAGCTATGTGATTGGATAGCTTATATTATTATAAAGTGACCAATATGGATAGTCTCTAGTTATAAATTATCCTTATTGCAAACTTCTATTTCATTAACACCAGCAGTCCAGCACTTTCGTTCACATACTGCCGCTGATCAGGGGATCTAAAATGGCCACATAAGTAGATTCTGCTAAATCAGTCATTTTAGGGCCTTAAATCTCAGAAACAAGTTCCCAAAAAACAAACCAGATAACTCATCAGAAACAAAACAATTTGATGTTATACCTAGCCAATCTTGTGTCGATGTATTGCTGAAACAAATCGTGATAACACGACAGTACATAGCCGTGCCGCCGCGCCGGGGGCAAGCGAAGACGAAGCGTCATCACTGTCAAAGTGTTCAGCTATAAACGGGATTGAATTTTTCGTCAACAATCAGATTACGATATTCATTGTTGTTCTGTTTTTCTGTTGTGTGATAGTTTTCGGTTTTGCTTGCGTATTTTTGAAGGATATGTCTTTGAGGCATTGTGATATTGTTACATTATATATATGTATATTTATGATTTCATCTTACCCATAGACCAAAGAAATGATGGATGGACTGTGTGAAGGATGATGGGAGACAAGAAAGAGTTGTCTGATGATATGACGAGTAAAAGACAAGTATGGAAGACGAAGACATGCTGCGCTGACCACAAATAAACTGGGTTAAGGACAGGAGAATGATTTACCTTATCCAATTGAATTTCTGTTACATCATCAAAGGCACAGGCCCTCGCTCTGTGAGAGAGGTTTTGATTATGAATCCACCAAACGAGCTCAGTCCGGGTTGATGGAATATCCACCGACATGTCTTCGAAATTTTAGTTCTGTGTGTGTTTTCCTTCGCCTTTTTAAAAGCAGTGGTGAAACCTCCTAACAACCTTCGCCATGTCCAGGAGTACCATTTTCTGAATCAAGCCCTTGATCCAGCTACCTAACGAGAGCTTCCTCAGGTATTGATCGAGGCTCTTGGCAATTAAGGCATGGGCTGATAGGACTAGCGGCACATTGATCGCCGAGTCCAAATCCCACATGCCGACAACCTCGCGAGTCAAGTCAAGCTACTTAATTTGCTTATCTTTCTCGACTTTCACGAGGTTTAGACCTTTTATTGTTTTAAGGGATGGTGGAAAATTCTACATCCCCATGTAGAATTCCACCATCCGTTATAACAGCAACACACAAACAGACACCCACACCACGTGTCCCTATAGCTAACGTAATATTACGTATTTCCCTGTTTTCCTCCCAATCTTATTTATAGCTTGTTTTTATTCCGAATCTTTGGGATACAATCAAAAGTTCTGTTCATCTCAATCAAACTTTTTTAAATGTCCCTCTGACGTCACGCCACCCTCGCAATAATTCCATTCTGTATTATCGCCTTTTCATTTCACGATATATTTTTATTTTATGGATGATTGTTAAAAAGTTTGAGTGCCGTATTTTGAGGTTCAATTATAAATTGTAATGATGATAAGTTATGGGGCTGTGGGTAGGAGTTGTGGGATTCATTTCAAGATTTAAATGATATTGGAATACCCGCTTAAGGCCTTTGTGTATTTTTCAGAAATAATTAGTTGTGCTTACGATGCTCAACGCGCTCGTGGAGACTAACCCTGGTTAGAACTTTGTGGTTCTGTGAAAAGACCTAGTCAAAAGGATGACTTAACATAATTTACTATTAAAGGCTTATTCTGTACTAAATCTACAGGGTGTAATAAGAACCTTAACTAAGCAACCAAGCATTATATCAAACCAAGTAACTTTACGCAAAAATTATTGCTGGGAAGCAACTTTTTTTTTTGGGTGAATGTCACGTTTTACGATAGGACTCAATGTAACGCACTCAAAACATTGTGCTGATGGTTCATTGAATAGTACGGTAGTCGTGGAGGTGTTTAAAAAAATCTTACATTAAAACTTGTATTTAAAAAAACTTATGACAAAGTTGGAACTTTGTCCCCAATATCTCAGTAACTAGAAGGTTCCCAGGTATGGTCTAGAACAAAAAAAATATCGCAATGACGGGGAGAACAAGGGCCTTTCGGCTTCGCTAAGGGTCTTGTTACACTCTATAATCTTATACTAATATTTAAAAAGAGGTAAAGTTTGTGAGGTTGTAGGGGAATCTTTGGATCTACTGAACCGATTTTGTAAATTCTTTCATTAATAGGAAGCTACATTATCTCCGAGTGCCATAGGCTATATTTACAACGTGCGCGTGGGATAATTTCCGACCAAATAGCGAGCGAAGCCGCGGACAACAACTAGTGTAAAATAAATAAATAAACCGTACTAAAACAGAAAGGGTATAATATACATATTTATGGGTATGCAATATCAAACTGAATAATTTTCTCCATGGGACCAACATTTGAATCGAAAAAAAATAATGAGCTGTCCCATACATTTGGGTCGAGTAGGTGCTGAAATTTTCTATGAGGTAGGTGATTACAATACTAAAATTCACGTTAGCCCTTAAAAATATTTTTTTTTAAAAATTGTTCATAAGAAGAACCGAGAACTAGATAGATATTCACTCTAAAGTATACGACACGGTTGGCTAAGTGGCTGAGCGATTCACTGCAGCGTTGTGTGTCGCGGGTTCGATCCCCGCACGGAACATATATTTGTATGGCCTACAGATAGTTGGTCCGGGTCTGGTTGTTTGTGTATGTGAGTTTAAATGTTTGTAAACGCACCCGCGATATAGGAGAAAATACCAATGCGGGGCAAAGTTAATCCAAAATAAATAAAGAACACTGTCGTGTAGTGGTCGTAAGCGCGACTGCTGAGCAGAAGATCCTGGGTTCGATTACCAGGTCGAGCAAAGTATTATTGGGTTTTTCTATCAGGAATTTCTCAATAGCAGCAAAGAAGTCTGGATTTGCGCCCGGTTGATGGCAATAGTCTCGTCCCTTATTACATGGGACTTAAACATAACTGGCGTAATGTGGGTTTACTATTAGGTACTCCTCTGCTTAACTCTTCGAGGATTATAGCCGTGATATTATGTTGTGTAAATAAAAAACAATCTAAACAACTATTCAAATAAAGGACATACCCCAAACATCAGCAAATCGTAAAAATTCCACACACTAGCAAAAACAACATAAATAATTAAATTACAAAGACAATTAACAGAAAACATAAGCAAAAGACATTACCACAAAAAGGTCCATAAGAAAATTGTCGCGTCTCCTTTCAAACTTATGTCTGTACATAACTTTACGTATAAAACAGTTTTAAAAATAAATTGCGAAATACAAATTACCAAATACAACATCAATATCACATTCAGGCAATAATCGTCAGTTTGTAGCCTAAATGACCTTCGGGAGATGGTGCAAGGGATAAGAGAGCAGAGGATGTTTTCAATTTTCAAAAACCCAACACCCAATGCTTTGTGTAAAATGAAAGAAAAAGAAAGAAAGAAAGAAAGAAAAATATTTATTTGGGACAAGCACAGGAACAACAAAAAATAACAATATAAAAAAGAATCTAAAACTAAATAATAAAAAAAAAGACCTGTGCGAGGCCAAAAAGGCTCCTATCTCAGCATGATGCTGCGATAGATGAAAAACAAATACCGCAGCGCTGGTATTCTGATAGGGCCCACTGTGACGTCACGGTCACAACTACGGACACACAATACAAATGGTGGTATTCATCTGCATCTAGTTAGAGTGGAAGCCGAACCCAAGATAGTTAGGTAAACGGCTAGGCAGGTGAAGAAATACCCTATGCCTATAAACAAAATCTATAACATTCCCACCATTCTTCATCAGCAGCTCTTTACAATTCTTCTAAATATTTTGAGGGACTAATTGAAGTGCTGCTCGCTGGAACAGCTTCAAGTAGCAGGTCTTTGTATTTGTATTTCATATAACTAGTGTGCCTACCTAGACATACTGCGCCAACCTTAAATAAATTTCGATAAGCGCAGAAGAATGATGATGAACGCTACATCATATTCAAATTAATATATTTTTTCTTGCTTCCACAATTTTACTATCGCCACATTTCAGATTTTAAATTAGCTAAGATTTTTTCTAATCGATTTGTTTTAACTTGTTTGATTATCGACTGGACTGGTTCCCTTCTCTTCTTTTGGTTAACGTTATCGACACCATTATTATCTACCATTGTAATCTCTTCTTTTTACCTTCAATTCTCAAGTTTTTTTAAGATTACATTAATGCCTCTCCCGCTATCTCCCATCACTTCAGCCACCCACAAACAGTAATGTCCACTTTGAATTATAATTATTGCCGAGTTAATGTATGTCTTCTTCAGTTAAAGCATTGGGTGTCCCTATTTTTTGTTGTCAAGAGACAATATGAATGGCCGACCTGCTGCTGCGATATTGGAAAAAAAACCACTTTTTTTTCTTCTTTTTCAATGGATGTCCCCAATGCGTTTCCGATTATGGTCGCTTTTTGTTTTGGTAAATGTTTATTGCGTTTCTATATATGTTTGGGTAATTACATTTTATTTGTGGTCGTTTGTTAGAGCTGCTCGTTATGTTTTTATTTGGATGAATTAAATAATTGCTGAGTGCAATATGGAAGAAATTGCAGATTATTAGCTCTATTACTTTGGTTGTTCTATACGAAGTTTTTTGATATTTTTAGTCATTTTTACGTTCTTATAAATTACACTGTTATTTTCCTTATGCCTGTTAGTATTTAGTTATTCTACTCAAGTGATTCCCGAGAGCCAATTATGTTGTTTCTAAAAAAGATGGTGACCTTTTTAAAACCTACCTTCTTATTCAACAGAAATAAAGGAGCTATGTTTAAAAATACTTTTCGAATAATCTAATTCCTATATCACAAAACCAGTGTTGAATTGACACATTTGAATTTGAAATTCGAATTCGATTGACGCGTTCGAACATGGCCGAATGAGCAGCGCGCGTTCGACTGGAAACAATATTAAAAAATATTTACTTACGCGGTTTTATTTACCGCTTTTGTAAGTAGACTTTAGTTTTTAAGTCAAAGGGTTTAAGTTGAAAATTGTATTGGACTTTGTATTGTGACTACAAATAACAAGTAAGTTCGACGGGTTCGGTAGCAAGTCCTACCGATCCGATCGGCAAGATATATTATAAACACATTCCGATGAAACAACGCGGATAACAAATGTTTTTGAATGCAATAAATAAAACAAAACAATAGGAATGCCATATTAGCTATATATCTGGATTTAATCCGTGATTGGCTTGAGTTTGGATACAACAAAAATAACATTTGAAAAAGGTTCAATGTACGGCGTATTTGACAATCCCATTTAAGCAACAATAGCGATGACAGAAATTGGAAATATTAATCCTTAGTGTTTTAGATGACCTCCAAAGCATTCATCAAAGTCCTGTGCAAGCTGGGCAGTGCGGGGAAGTCTGCCTACCTATTTTAAATCTTAGTACCTACTGATTTAACCTTATTATTTGGAAAAAATTAAATCAATGGTCAATTTGATGAAAGTGACGATCATGCCCCAAACTAAATGTGAACTGTTTATGTCATCAACCAATCGCAATCTAGTTACACTCTTCTTATAACTGAGAAAAAATGAACAGAGTTTACAGTCTTTCAGCTTTTCAAAAATAAAACTGTATGGGTCCGACATAATCTACCGAAAGCCATACGAAACACTTTTAAAAGCGCGGCCTTAGCTCCCTTTTGATTGCAACAAAAACAATGGACAATCAAATTAAAACATAACTTCCTAATTAAACGTTTAAATAAAGAACATAATAATTGAATAAAAACAAAAATCAACATTCTACCGCGGTAGTTCGTGCCTCTAATACGTGACGTTGTCATCGAGATGAGGAGTATCACTCGCCATCATCGGAGGCCCGAGTTCCTTCTCGGAAGGCCTCCGACTGACCTCCAGGAACATTGGAAACCGTACGTGCCTGCTTTATGGCTAAAGAAAGGGTTATTACATGGGTTTTCACCGAATATTGTAGAATTTATGAGTGTTTAGAAAGATGTTGATGGTGTCTTGTGTTTTGAGAGGATTTTGGGTCTGACAATGATGATTTGTTTCAATATTCAATCGTCAAAACTATGTCCAGCGCGTTCTAGTGAATAGCATGATATAATCTATTCGCATATTAAAGAAAACAACTCCCAAAAAGGTGCAACACTTGTCGTATTACAATTAGTCAGTTAAGAAATATACAGCCCAGAGTCGACTTTACACAAATCCATTTTGTAAGTACCAAGGAATTTGCATATTGGTACACAACCTTACTGAAAAACGAGACCATCGGCACCCGTTTTTTTACAATTCTTCGGCCTAGCCTTTCCCAAACTATGATCGGATTCCAGTCTAACCAGATGCAGCTGAATATCAGAATTACACTCGGAGCCACTGCCTATATGATCTCCATACCCCAGTTACTGATTCTGAGTCTTCCAGGCTTGTGGCTCCCCGTGCCTTTTAATAAGAAACTGTAACCAAATGAAATGAGTATACAGGGTGGAAGGGTCACCAACGCGGAATCGGTTACCACATATTCAGTACATCATTGTATTATATCGGGCTGGTATCCGCAATTCCACGTCCAAGCGCGTAGGTATTTTGCGTGCGGGTGGGAAATCTATTCGATCCACCCTAACTCCCCGAGAAAGGCCAGCAGCGCCTTGATGTTGCTGGCAATCTCGCGGAAAGTACCTGGGTTACCGAAGTACTTTGCCCTGTATGTTGCAACCACTGGGCAGTGCAGGAGCATTTTGGCTGCTGTCTCGTCTTCCTCCATGCAGGCTCCATGCAGTACATCATTCTGAGCCGATGAATTTTTTTTATGTGGCATAGAAATTATTTAAAAAAAAAAACGACTGTTTCCTGCAAAAGTGCAATACCTACACGTTCAAAATGTATGGAACAGCTGATTTTGTTTTTAATAACTGATGAAAAAATCTGTGTAGGGGGCTTCAGAATGATGTATACTGATTACGTGGTAACCATTTTCGCGTCGGTGTCTCCCTTCCTCCTCCTGTATGGGATAGTGATAGACTTCCCCGGACTAGCCGTCCCACGACGATTCCTACTATGCTCATATGAATTATCTTCCATACTTACAGGTGGATTAGTCAATAACAACGTGTACAGTATAAACATTTGAAACTAGAATTCCTAATGATATGCGGCCTTTTGGGGTCTCCGTATAACACTGCAAAATTGACTTTCATATAACAGTCAGTAGTAGAAAACTACCTATATCTATACATATGAAAGCACTACCTTCCCCCCACATATACATACATCACGGTATAGATTAAGATGTATGTTATTCCCACGACAAGTTATTACTTATGCCCGGTTTTGCTCGCGTCCTATTCCCGGAATGACACCCACGCTTGCAACGTATAGAGAAGTTACATATTAATGTCACTGGATGTTCGTGAAACTACTGGATGTGTGCACAAATTAATTACTGGAAACTTTTGAAAAGAGGCGTTTGAACTGCGTTGAAATGTTATGAGGAGCTATAGTTTCTGGCTGGAAATATGGCACATCGAGTCTGCCTTTGTGAAGCGCGAGTCTTTGTCGATCGTGTATGTGTGATTGTTTCTTTTTACATCTTACTAATTGTGTCCAATTAACGTTATTTGACCAAATTATGGCGCATTGGGTGCATTGATAAAGTGCTCGGCTTTAAGCGGTATAGGTTGTAAATACGGATTTAGATCGGATATAAAATTTGAGTTGTCTTTACACACTGAAATTATGTTCAGATGAATTTATGTTTTATCAATAAATTTTACAGTACTTTAAAAGGAGTAGGTATGGAGTGATGAACTGGGGATTTCAAGGGAGGTATTTTCTTATTTTTAACTCCAAAATGAAAACAGTATCCACCATCCTGAGATAGCAAGTACCAAACATTTAGTTGTACAATCGTAGCAAAATATGCATAAGAACTCATAGCTTATTGCGTAGCAGGAATTCCACTTCAATAATCAATATTTAGCTTTGAAACCTTCCATGAAACTACGTCTATGGTACTAAGTCTGTGGTCGGTCGTCGTGTGGTCAAACCGCTCGCTCTTTATCCTTTGTCTATGCTTTATGCCCGCTATTAGTTTGTACAACTATTGTGCTAGGATTGATTAACATTCGAGCATTATGCTGAGCATTATGCCACAAAGAAAATGAACAAGAAATTGTATTATGAAGGTTTTTGAGGGGTTATTGTCGTTTTGAGATTTATGCTGTTGTAGTAGCCGGTAAACATGTAGATTGTAACGGGGTCTTTGAAATCTTTGACGTTAATTGGCACTGTATTGGTAAACTTTATTTAGGACATAAGGCTGTATACATAAACACATAATCTAATCTTACTAATATTATAAATGTAAAAGTTTGTGAGAATGGATGGATGAATGATCTCTTCATGAATTACTCTTTCACACGAAAACTACTTATCGGATTTGGATGAAATTTTGACATATAGATAGTTTATAACTTGAAGTAACTTAAAGGGTACTTTTTATCTGGATCCTTTTTTTTGGGATAAAAGTACCCTATAAGTTGAACAGTAACCGACCTTCACGCGGGCGAAGCCACGGGTATTAGCTAGTCAGCTTATAATGCAGCCACTGCAGAGACACAGGCCTTCTTTTGAGAGGAAGTGGGCCGTTCAGAAGTGTTCCTAGTGCGGATTGATCGATCACAAAAGTCGCCAAATTTTTTATTCTAGGATGTAACAGTTACCCCACAACGTTTTTCATTACCGTTTATGAAGCTGTGGTGAAATAAATTACATGCGCCTGCCTGGATTTCGAATCTACAAACTTACAATTCGTAAATCGGAGCTTACCACCACCACCAGCACTCGACCAACACCACCCCCAAGTCCGACTCATTTGAGCTAAAGACTGGACCCGCTTTTTGTCAGATAGATTTCGATAACATCACGGTAGGTAATAAAGTTCATGTTGCTACTAGAGAATTCACTGATATTTATAATGCACGAGTAAATGAAATGATTTTGCCAGAGTATTTTATAGATTTCTTATCAGAACATAAATTATTATAAACGACTAATAACCCGTAAAGAATGAAGCCATAAAATACAAAAAATCTATAAAGGTTGTAATCTATTAACACTCAAAAACAGTGGCCCGGCCGAAACGACCCGGGTATAGATTTTGAATTTATTTGCGTTTGGTAAAACTTTTTAAATAATAACATTTATTAAGAAAAAGTCACGAATTTGGTGTTTATTTTAATGACGATAAGGGTCATAATGTAATTTTACAAAAGTAAATAAAAGGTTGTCATGTCAATAAATAACCAATCTTATACTTAACTTTTGCGTTTCAGAAGAAAATAATCAGTCGATTTTGGATCTTGTTTGATTTTGAAATAGGGTTGTATGTGCAGTTTTATAAAGGCAAATAAACGGTTTTATAGTCAGGTATTTCTTACTCGTGGAGGGTCTGTGATAAATAAATATCCACACAGTTTGACAAATGAGTGAACACTGGCTTTATAGAGGCGGCTTGTTCGAGAAACAGTGAAGTATTAAATGGTATGCATCGTTTTAAATATCTTTTTAAATTAAATTAGAAAAACATTTCTTTGAAATCAGTCTTCGGACAGGTACACATTAATTATTGTGTGAAGAAAGACAACTTATCAAGTTTTTAAGCACATTTTCTTCGATCGACACTTTTGCATTTAAAAACATTCGTGGTTAGTCACACTTTTTCGTGTTAACAAGGTTTTGCACTTCAACTTGACATAAAGACATGAATAATTCTTACATAAACAAAATAACCAATCGCCAATAAATCACAAATAACTGCCAAACTAACACTTAAATCAATACCGGCCATAAAACGATAACAGAAAACAACAAAAAACATATCAGATTCCTCTCTCAGCGTTGTAAAACACAAACGGAATTCATATTAGCCGATTAATAAATTCTAAGAAAATGAAAATAAGACATAAATTTAAATAAAATACACCATAATATATTTATCGTTTGGTTCAATCTTAAGTGTCCACGGTCGTGTTCTGAGCATTGTTTTAGATGAACAAGATTCCAGTTTGCGTGATGTGGTATGAAAGATGATGTTTTAAAGTTTTGAATATTGTTTTTTTTCGGGCGGCGCGGATAGGGTTAAACGTCATCGAGGGCGTTGACTTGTGGTAGTTAGTGCAAGGATTTTGATGTATGTACTTGTTAGTGAGATACCTCAATAATTTATATGCGTAGTTGGATAATTGGAGGTACTCGTAAGCAGACATAGTGGTTTTGTACATATTAAATGTTGAAATTCACACTCTGATATGTCTGACTTTTGATATGTTTTGATATTGAATAATTCTTGGCGGATGGTAGGATACATCCAAATTATCAACCTTGATTTCCAATTTATAGTTGGTCACAGTAGGAAGAATGGTTATCTCAGCTACCGAGTAATACAGCTTGTAACAGAAAGGGTATAATCATATGGAATATTGTGGTACAGACCATCAAACTGAACAACTTTCTCTATGGGACCACCATCGAAATCGTAAAAAAATAATCAGCTGTCCTATACAAAATTTCAATACCTACTCGACCCAAATGTATGGGACAGCTTAATATTTTTTTACGATTTCGATGGTGGTGCCATAGAGAAAGTTGTTCAGAATGATGGTCTGTACTACAGTATTCCATATGATTATACCCTTTCTGTTACACGCTGTATAGTATAGAGTAATATAGTATTTAAATAATATGTATAGTAATATAGTATAGGCGACTACACTGACATCATAACATAACATCACGCCAGTAATGCGCGAAGGGGTAGGCAGAGGTGTACTTACTTAATAGTACACCCACATGCCGCCAGTTATGTTTAAGTTCCATATAGTAGGGAGCAAGCCTATTGCCATCTTTTTTCTTCTTAGTCGTTCACTCTTGACAGAGTGGTCGCGGTAATAGGGGGGTCGACCCCAACTGCGGTCGCTGCCTTCGCGATCCTTACTCTTTCATTCTTCTATTGCCATCAACCGGGCACAAATCCAGATTCCGAGGCTGCTACTGAGAAATTCCTGATGGAAAAACCTAATAACAATTTGCCCAACCCGGGAATCGAACCCAGGAACTCATGCGCAGCAATCGCGATTTTGACTCCAAGACCCATGGGGTAGTTAGTCATCACATCATTGGTCAGTCATTAACTGACATCATATTATTTTGAAAAGGAGCTCTCTATCGAGTGCAGAGCAAAAGACTGCGTCTCTGACCTGTTGACTAATATTACAGAAAAGAGATTGGAGTCCTAGGACTCCAATCTCTTTTCTACTAGTAGCAGGTAGTCATCTTTTGCCAAGCCTTTTCCCATCTATGTTGGGGTCGGTTTCCAGTCTAACCGCATGCAGCTGAATACCAGTATTTTACATGGAGTGACTCGCGCTTGGACGTTGAGTTGCGGACACCAGCCCGTTATACAATACAATACATGGAGTGACTGCCTATCTGACCTCCACAACCCAGTTAGCACTGCGTAATACGGTACCCCTTGGTAAGACTGGTTGTCGGACTTTCGGGCCACTGACTAATTTCAACGACTGTCAAATACCTACGGCTTAACGTGCTTTCCGAGGCACGGAGGAAACTCGGTATGTAATGAGTGGTCACCCATCCACAGACCAACCTAAGCAAGCGCGGTTTAAACTGACGATTCATCCCAGCTGCTGCCATTTTTAGCCACGAGCTCCTGAGAGCAGATAGTGAACATACTACAAACAAAACTATCTAACTAAACAAAAACAAAAGGAAAAACACACAAAACACAGTTTCCAACCCAACATTGTCTATAAGATAAAAATAGCACATAAGCATCCCAATCTCATTCTCTATTAGCGAATCGCACTCAGAATAATCAAAATAATGACGACAGACCACCGCATAGGATTCGATTAGCAAAACTACCTAATTAAGATAGGAATACGAAGGAAATTGCCTTGGCACCATGATCACTATAATTGCAAGCGTTCAGCTACCGGTCTTACGAATCTTCTATCACTTTCACTCACACTCAAAAGCTTATCGCCATCTCTCTCCTACTTTTAGATTTATAAATCCAATTCTGGAATCAAAAACTCTTATGAATTTGATTTGGATTTTTTGATTTTCGATTTTGTGTGGAGCTGGATTGGGTTGGTTTTCAAGTGTTTCGATTTTCGTATATCGTATAAAGTTTCCATTATATGATCGCATGTCGATTGTTGAGGTAATAATACACTGATACTGTTTGTAATGATATGCAATACCAATTCGATTTGTTAATTTTTCTCGTGATTGGGTTTTTATACGGTATAGTTTATATTCAATTCGTATCACGTTTTGATTTTCTATATCCTATCCTATATTATTAAATGAGCAATATTTGCCATAAAACATATTGCCATCAACGGAGCACAAGTCAGCACTTGGCTCGACCTAAGCATCGAACCCAGGACCTGAGGCTTGGCTTGACCGCTGAGCAGTCGCTCTTGCGACCATAATGTTGAATGTCTGATACATGTCATGTTGTCGTCTTGATGATCTTTGTGGTTTTCAATCAATCGCCAGGAATACGAACGATGTTTAACTCGTTTGGCACAGTAAGTATTTTAGCGAGTGCTGATTATGAAGTCCTGGGTTCGATTCAAAGGTCGGGAAAAGTGTTATTGGGTTCCACGGAGTCTACATTTGTGCCCGGTTAATAGCAATAGGCTGGCTGGAAATTTGGGTGTAGTATTAGAAGACCTGTGCATAACCCTTCGGGGACTATGGCCATTTGTCTTTGACGGCACGGTTGGCGCAGTGGCTGAGCGATTGTTGCGTGTTGCGGGTTCGATCCCCGCACGGAACAAATATTTGTAAGGCTTACAGATATAGTTGTTCCGGGTCTGGCTGTTTGTGATGTGAGTTTATATGTTTGGAAACGCACCCACGATACAGGAGAAATTCCTAGTGTGGGGCAATGTTTATCTACCATCAGCTGGGACAGTAGGTAAACCTATAAAAAATTTTCTCCACCAAGAGCTTCCTTCCTTTAGTTACACCTCTGTGAACTTACACGTTAAAAAATAAGTTAATTCGATTCATCGGTGGTCATCAAAGGCTTCGAAACTCGTTCCACTCGATTTACAGGCGTATGTACAGACGCCAGCACATCAAGCTAGCCGAAACTGTCAAATTTTCTCAATCAATCTTGAACCGTATGCTTTAGCGGTAAAGTTGAAAATGTAATAACGAAATTTGACAGATTGTAGTAACTTGATGTGCTGGCTGGCGTCTGTACTTTATAAATCGAGTCTTAGTCGGTATCGGTGTATTGACGGTGAAGTTCCGATTTTTATTGACTACTTACGTTTATTTTTATGTATGGTGATTTGGTGGTAGGGTAACAAGCTTTTTATGAAACTTTTAACTTATTATTTCATTAAAAGTCTACTTATGTATCAAAATGTATAAGGATTTATCCTGATTTTAGTTCCAACTGGATTCAATCGCTGTTCTTAGGAGGCAAAATTATAACAAAAAAAATATTAGGTACAGTTAGTAGCAGTGCCCCGAGAGTCTGACAACCAGTCTTACTAAGGGGTATCGTATTACCCAGTACTAACTGAGTTTTGGAGGTCAGATAGGCAGTCACTCCATGTAAAATACTGGTATTTAGCTGCATCCGGTAAGACTGAAAGCCGAGCCAACATGGGAAAAGGCTACGCAGATGGGATGATGATCATAGGAACAGTTAGTGCTCTGCAGTATTACCTGATACTTATCATTAAAAAGACGTGGAGAAAAGGGGACAAGGTCTGACTGAAGCAAAGGTATTTAAAGAAATGTTTAAAAAAAGAAAAATTGCAAAAGTTTAACAATCTAAATTAATACATCAACTTCAAACTAGCAATACTTATTTCTGAATACGAATCAAATATCAATTCCCATCAACATTAGCAATGAAACAAATCAACAGCACATAATGACTGTAGGTGGCACCACAGTAGCTGAGTGGCCGGCGCGGCTAATAGATGGCGCTAGCGGTGCGGCTCAATTTACAAATTAAAGAGCGCGCGCGCACGCTCGCCGCCGCTGTGGCGGTCGCCGTATTCTGGAGTGACGATGGAGTTTTATTACGGAAAATGTGGATGTAATAACTAAGAATATGTCTATAGGTAGATTAAGGAGAAATAAAGAGTAGATCATAGGAAGAAAGAGGTATGAAAGAACTGGTAAAAGATACGTTTAAGTTTCTGGAAACTAGCGAAATAAATAACCAGGTGTACCTATAACGACGTAGGATGTTAAAAAATAAAAGCAATCGAATGATTTAGCATAAAGACAGATCGCATGTAATTGACCGACTGATTGATTTGGCTTCGTTCTTGCCTAATGGCGACAAAAGTCAAACAAGCAGAAAAAATATAACAAACAAGTTTTCATGGTTTTCAAATTGTTGATAAGATTCTTTTACTCTTCAACCAAAATCAGCACATACTTATTATTAATAATTATGTATAATACAATTTTGTCTTTTTAATTTATTTATAAATAGTCTTAATCACGGCTTCAAGTGAAGATCACTCCATGTTTTATTCGCCATCATGTCAGAATACGTCCTCAGCTTCCGAGATTGAACTTTTATAGCTCACCGGCGCACCATCACAGCGATTGCACACAATATTGATTTTAATTTTTTTTTGATCGCCCGCAATGAAATGAGTCCGATAATGGACGGTTGACGTCCAATATAGATTGAAATTCTGAGTACCTACTCGCAATCATTGATAAGTTGGAACTTTATTTTTGTTATAAAATTAACAACTCGGAAGCTATAAAAGTGACTTAGCCTTGTGAGTTGGTATTAACGACGACTGCAGAAGACTTGCAGGTAACTTTTGTTTGGACCAGCAATCCGTAGAGTTCAGTTTTCTACTATGATTTTTGGGACTTCTTAAAGATATAAATCAGTTCCCAGTAAATACTATAGACTGCATAAGTCTAGATTTTGAACCTATGGCATTATAATAAAGGACATGCCGTTATGAACACGTGAGAAACAACACTATATAACAAAATTAAGACTCAAACTTAAATTCTATAGAGTCAATGTGTGTCAATCACTTGATCTTGATACAGCTATGCATAGAGAACTTCAAAACTCGCAGAATAACTCATAGATGACAAACATGTACCCTCTATAGCAGAGCCTGATAGATTCCAACAAAGTCTCAAGCAACAATTTCACATCTGACTCGATCCAAACAAAAATATCGATAAAAAATTCCAACCCCAAAAAACTGTCAAAGAATCGATATAACAAGAACCGACAAAAGTCACAATCGATACCTGTTTACGACTCCCACGATTTTTTTAATATCAATGGCAATGTCAACCTCTTTGTAGGTTCAAACAAAAAAAAGTCTATTGTCGATGATGTTCCTTTGTCTGGGGAGTTTTATTCAAAAGAGGATTATAATCGGGTATCAAGCTTATTGAAGTTTATTCGTGGAGAAATCTTTGATACCGTTTGTTTCGTTAAAAATTCGAAATTAAAAATATCCTTAGTATTTTTTGTTTGTTTGCAGTACTATCTTATCTTTCGTGCGGATTACCAAATCTTTTAGATCCATCTTTGCTATTATCTTCTCTAAAATTATACACAATCATGTACACTATAATTGAATATTTAATTCTACCAGTTACAGTTTACAAAGGTTCATCCGGAGGACATCTTCTATTGAGACTCCTATAAGAATCAATCCATTGTAACTTTCCATTTTTCAAATTAATACACAAAACACTTGCAAACAATTTCTTTACAAGCCCATAGAATGATTTGTTCATCAACCAACCGTATTCTACCGTTCTGAATAACCTACAGTCAACTTTATAATAATTAACATGGGAGTCAAATTAGAATGGCAAAGAAATAGCCAACAGCACTTCAAAAAAATTGCGTTCGAAAGATTGTAAGGGAGGATTGGTTTTTAGCAAAGTTGAAGCATCCAAACATCTAATTGTATACACCTTAAGTCGTAAGCAGAAGGTTTGAAGTCGTATGGCTGGGATAAGGATGATGGCATAGAATAGTTGGTTGTAAAAAAGTGTCGTATCCCTCCCATTTCTTTATCAATCACGTAGACAGACAAAAAACGTCTGCACATCGAACTGAGAGTCACTTACGTTAATGGACGTAGCCCTGGAGTGCAATGCTGAGGTTTGCCAAAGATTAAACGCCAATCGAATTGTCTACGACAATTTTAGCATCATTATAACTGGCGAAACTGTCGAAATTGCTACCCATAATCTACCATAGTTTCCCATAATACCGATGTAGCCAGAAATGTTCAAGAATATTGTGAAATTATAAATGTTTTATTAAGAAAAAACCATCGTATCATGTACGATACGGTTTGAATTTTGAAGGTTTGGATTTCGTTTAAATTCCGAACACATTCGCAGAATATGCAAGAAACGAGACTACATACTGGTCGAATATACTATGAGTCCATCGACACGCAAAGAAGAATCTTGTAGATTTAAAAACCGGCCGATTCTCTAGTATACAAAACTGGTGACAGCCAGAGAGTTCAGAGAGCTCAGTTAGAGACAGATGTTAGTACCCGTTGACTCACTGGTAAATATATCATCAAATGTACAGCGATACAGCATATCAAAGAAATTCACTGGGTAGCAGTACTTTCCCAGACAAACTCTTTCTCCTAAAGATCATTATTCTCTTGCCCTCAAAATATATTTGGAGTTGGTGCAACTTGTTGGTGCCTCTGAGGTGAGGGACTGCTGAGCATGAGGTCCTGGGTTCGATTCCTGGGTCGGGCAAAGTATTATATAGCCTTTTCACGCGCTTTCGACTAATCTCGCGTCTTCACGGCATCAAAACCTCAATAGGCAAAATTCTCCGTCTCAGTATTTCATGTCCTTTCTACAACTCTTTGATCTATATCCAATCGTCATTTGGTATTAGCTGTCATCATTTGCCGATTGTCTCCCGAAGACTATGGAGTGATGGCCCTTGATAGCCCATGATGGGGACTATGTGTGAGCTCTTTGTACCATTGTGTGTGCATGTGTATTGAATGGTTCGCTCTCGGAGGAGTATTTAGTGTAGAAGGGACGTAATTAGAATGTGAATATTTTGAATAAAGGCTTAAGCTTAAGTGTTTGTTAGGATTCATTTCATTTGTAATCCTTTTGAGGTTCTAGACTATGTTTTGAAACAATGCAAGTGATAATTTTTACGGAGCAATGTTTTTCATAAGACAAATCGAATGTTTCTCTACGGTATTAATCACTTTATGTTTTTCAAAAAGTTGAGCCAGCTTCCATTTTAGCTTCCCATTCAATTTCCTGGAAAATATCTGTTATTTTTTGGGATTGGTTAATTGAAATTGCCTGACAACCAGTCTTACCAAGGGGTCTATCCTTGTTACCTAGTAACTGAAAAGATTGGAGGTCAGATAGGCAGTTAATATGTTTCAGCGGCATTCGATTAGACTTTAATCAGACGCCATAGTTGTATAAAGGCTAGGCATATGAAGATGATGAAACTGAGATACTCGTAGTCGATTTAACGCACTTTTCAAGGTCCAGTGGATTCATATCCTCCAAACCAACTCATTGGATTTTCTACCTTAACATCCAATAAATCAAATGAAGGCTACACTGCGCAGTAATCGTGTCATCTGGCATCAACCGAGAATCGAACCCATTGTCTCGTGACTGACAGATATCTCAATACGCTGGTTTATGGCGGTCGATCAGTATTGTCGGCTTATGCTGGATGCTGGCCCATCTGGATTGGGCTTTGAATATTTTTTAGTAGGGTGGATGTACCGGTTGCCATTAGTAATTTTTGTCGAATTTTAAGAATTTGAAATTGTTTTAAGTTTTTAACATGGATTTTATTGCACGAGACGATTTCATCACCGATTCTTAATTATAAACTACGAGAACCTATTTTCCTTCAGATAGATTAGATACTGACATGAAGATTGAACCTCATTCAGTGTGTACTTGCCAAAAAGATCAAAGAATTTGTAATTCCTTATTAATTGTAATTCCTTATTTATTATTGATAACACTAAAATGTGTGATTAACTTCTTATACTGTGGATTAGCTCTAGAGCTAGCTCTACTTATCCAGATAAGATTAAACTTCTAAAACCCAACGTCCATCAACAGTCTCCTCCCCCTTACTCTTCCACACCACATACAATACTAGCGATATTTTATTGTCAATGTTAAATAAAGTCATTATATTGATTGAACGTCCTATCTGACATTTTTTGTGGCTTCACTCGCGTTAGGGACAAATCGAATGTGATGGACGGCGCACCTTATTCAGAGCCTGCCAAATTACTGGTACACCTCATAAGAACCACTATCGCTTTTGAAACAAGAAAATAGAGTCCACTTTGAAATGTAAAGAGGTTTGTGAATAATGTGGTTTTGGTATGGTTTCTTGATGATGTAATCTAGAGAAATAGCCGTAGAAATCGCATAGAAATAATGTGGTAATACAAAATTTGTTATATTTTGGATACATTGGACGTTTGACGTAAACATATGTTTGTCATTAGTTTGTGTCGATTTCGATTGAGTTGTTGGTCGAAGACGATTCGATGTGGATCATAGGATTGATTGGTGAAGGTTAGTGAATACAATGAACCGTAGCCTACTTTTCGATTTAGTGATGGCTTTGAATTCTTACCTCAGTAGGATCTTACGTTTGGACTTCTTTTTCTTTTCGCGTCGAAGTATTTTTGGTCCAAAATACAGCTGAGCAAACTGCTCAATGATGCAGTCACGAAGTCATTAAATGCATTGGTGACACTGGTACAAGATGGACGGTGAGATGTGGGGAGACGCCGCATACGCACTTGAGATCTGAGCCATCCCCAAACTTCTATCTGTTGAGATTATATTCCTTCGGTCGACTTGGATTCGAGGTCTATTTAAAGATTTCCATTTGAACGGAACCACTATCTTCATGACCCACCGGTTCATGACGGTGGCAACCCCAATGTTTCTTTTCCTAAACCTTCCTTACAAACTTATGATCCTCACAACCTGTCATAGATTCGGGCGACAACTGGAGACTATCAATGATCCATGGCTTAAAACTCTCAGTAAAACAATAAATCATTTGCGAGAAAGTAAATCTCAAAATTTTCACCACACTCACTGCCCACAATATCCTGTTTCCTTCAAAACCTATACAACCTAAAATCCATATCGCCTGTGGAAGCTTACCCAAGCCTGCCTAAGGTTGGTCAGCTTGCCCAATAAATTAATGCCACATTAAGTTGGTGCAGCCGTCGAACGATGTTCGATTTCAAAGATTATCTATCACTACGACAGTATCGCGACCCTGGGATCTCCTGTGAGCCGCAACGTTTTATATAGGCTGTGTCTAATTTTGGGAAATAAACGATTGAGGTTTAAAAGGGAAACTATGGAGTTTCTTGTTGGTTATTGTCCATGGAAAACGACCAATTCAAATTCGCAATCTCAGTGTATCGAAAGACATCCATCCATTTATAATGTCCTTGCGCAGTTAGACCTTTTAATTTGACTTGAATTGAACGAATATCGCACCTAATTAATCAATGATAAAAAATTGTTATTACTGTTAGCATGCGTCATTTTTCTCCTAAGGAAGCGCCTCTTTCAATGACTTCCAGATCTTTAAAATCAGGGCTAATTTAGACCAGTGGTCGTTAGTTTTTTCCAACCTATCCCGCCATCTTCTACGAGATCTGCTGCTACGCTGTGTCAGGGCTCCACACAGAGCACACACACACACAGAGGTTATGTAGCCCCACAGCTCATCGGGTATACAGCAGATGCGATCAGTCCAGTCCTATTTCCGCAACCTAACTTACTTAGCCTTATTTACTGGCTTAACACTTTCAAAGTTTTTAGCATCACCCTGTACGATATGCGCAGTGGCACCCGATCGGCTTAAACCGATCGCGTCTATCACCTCAATATTTCGATTATCTTGATCTAGTAGGCGAGTATAATCACTCTTATCTATATATCTGGCTTCCCTCGGAAGTAAGTACAGCGGTGATGGATGACTGCGGCGAACCGATATTTGTATCTTTTACTTGTAAGTTGTGGGTAATTTAGAAGGTTTTAGGTAGCTGGTGTTTGTTTAATAAGTACTTAAAGTAGATTAAAGTAGGTTCTATAAATGGCGTATGCTGAAAATGGTAGTTAATTATTTAACATTACGGCAGTAATCCCCACAGGGTCACTACCGCTCTCATTAGCGGGAATTCTATCGTACGCGGCAGCATCGACGATGCGATCGGCAGCAGTCTGTTTCTCGCTCTACCGAATGACGGTTCAGAGTGACAGAAAAAGATAGGAGCATGGAGATGGAACTGCTATTCGGTACTGCCCGATGAGGTTCAACCCTTAGGTCTCATCTAACAGGGGGCGAGTCAGGCACAAAATGAAGACACTGGGCTGCAACAAAAAAAAAAAAAACTTGACGGAAAAACTAGATTAAACCATACTACTACCACACTGCAGACTGACCTGGGAATCGAATCCAACACTTCATATTCAGCTGTAACGCTTGCGTTCTCTACCAGCGACAGTATTTTTAAGAAGATAGCTTACAATATGAAACTCAGTGGTAGTAACAAAACCACCTACACCAAAGATTTCAAATCGTGATGAACACATTTGAATCGAGTGGCAACGATTTCATTCACACATTCCTATGCTCTTACTAATGCCTTCCATTCATAAAAATAAAACGATTCATACCGATTCGAATAAAAGTATCGATATTAAAATATCCAAATCGATTTGATCCTTTGGCAGTTTGATAAATGAATCGAATACAAAGGTGGCCAGTCACCGGACGTTCGAAATATAAAAATTAAAAAAGTTTACTGCTACTGTCCGCTTGAACTATTAATCAAATTCTTTTTGAATCGACAAAGTTACAATTGCAGTAGCTTTAATCTTTATTTGTGAAGAATCAAGGTTTAATTTCGTCAGATACAGCTGTTAGGAAAAGTTTCTTCGCAGTGCTCATTGATAAAGTAAGTCGATTTTTTGGCTACGTCTACCACGTTCAATGCAGTCAGTAATTTTTTTGTTGCATTAAGGGTTTATTTCGTTGCTTTAAGTTAAGTTATGATTAAATTCTGCCTAACCATACAATTGTTGACGTTGAAGAGCGAATTCCACCAATGAAACTTAACGAGTGAATGACAGCTCTTGAACATCAAAACTTCGTTCAAGAAATGTCATTTTGTAGATTATTTTCCATGACTTCTCTTGTATGTTCTGTCTCTAAACTTTAAACCAAGTATATAAATTAAAACTGAATTCTACGAATAATGTTATTATTTCGAACTAAGTTCAAATACACGATCAAGCTCAAACAACAAATAATATCGACAAAAATAATACAAATCGATTTATTACCTTTGTAAACTAAACAAATAACACGACGCTAACTATGAGTAAGGGGCTAAGTAGCAATTATACAGACAGATCGTCCATCAATTGATTTAGTGAGGCTCATCTTATTTATTGTCAGTAAATATTATTTATAGATGCCACAGAAATGGTATAAGTGTGGAAGCTGAGAAAATCTTGGAAGGGTAGCTTATCTTAAAATCAAGTAATTTTAATTTATCGTAGGCTAGCCATAAATGTTTCTGGGTCGTTTAAATGTTTTGTTTGTGCTTCCATAACCTCCACTACAACGTAGCAAAACATATATTAAGAATTGACACAGCATAAGAGCATTGTCAACCAGAGGAGCAGAGTAGTGCTAGTAGTGCTAATTGGCACCTCGGATCAATCTTCAGGTTAAGCCGTGCTGGTCAAGGTTGGTCTGTGGATGGATGACCACCCATGAAGTACCGAGTTTCCTCCGTGCTTCGGAAAACACGTTAATCCGTTGATCCCGACTGCCATTTCAGCAAGTCAGTGGCCCGAAAGTCTGACAACCAGTCTTACCAAGGGGTAACGTATTACCCAGTACTAACTAGGTTGTGGAGGTCAGATAGGCAGTCGCTCCATGTAAAATTTTGGTATTCAGCTGCATCCGGTTAGACTGGAAACCGACCCCAATATAGATAGGAAAAAGCTAGGCAGGTGATCAAGAGTATTGCCAGCCTGTTATGCCTAGAACGAAGGTGACTGATGAGATGACGAGTAACAGAGAAGTATGGAAGAAGAAGACATGCTGCGCCGACCCCAAATAAGTTGGGATAAGGGCAAGGGAATGATGATGATCAATAACATTATCAGCTCATTATTATTCCCAATGCTGGGACACTTATAATGCTGTGTCTTTGACATAGAGCGGTATGTTGGTAGATGTCACACATGAATTAGTTTACATAATAATCTAAAAAAAAACGCGGAGTAATTTTCGAGCTTCACGCTTAATGACGAGCAGACAGATATAGCTATCGAGAAAGACGAATTTTCCAATAATATGGAGCAATGGATATTGGCAAATTGCCAAATGGCCACTGCGATGGGAAGAGTGTTACGCAAGTAGTGGTCAAGTATTTGGATTAGTGCAAATATTGTGAGCAATTTTCTTGTTCTTACTAGAAGATTTTTTTGAAGAAGAAGAAGACTTAATACAACGTTTGTCGCTAAAGCAATCACAGCTAAAACATTCTTCACTACACTAAACAAAAAAAAAAAACCAATCGAAGATCAAATAACAAGTTTCAAACTTACATACAATTTACCGATCGACCACACAAATAATAATATTATTAATTCGAATCCGGAATCCGGTCCTGGAGCGTCGCCCCATGAATCTTCGACATCCGCCAGGGAGGCATTCAATTTGTCACTCCTGTCAAAATAATGTAAACTGCTTAAAATAATCGGGCATTATCGGCCCGGCGCGGCGTGAATCGGTAGATATCGAGGGTTTGACGTAAAGCTTGCTCGATATAAGATTGATTAGATTTTTTTGTGTTTAAATGAGTATTTCTTTTAGTTTTATTAGAATTTATTTAATATTATTTTTCAGAAATACTGTATGAGCTGCCACCGTCTAGGACTTTATGGTTTCTACTTGCCGAAATATATAAAAACTTTGAATGAAATTGACGCACTATGCAAAGACATTGGGCAACACTTTACAGCTATAATGTCGTGCACATATGTATCTGTTAGTTTAACAGAAAATTGATATCAAAATAGCCGGTGATGGCCTATGTTCAACATTGTTTGTGATTATAGCATATTTTTATTACCACGCCTGTAAGACCCGGAGCTTTAGGCAGAAGTGTACCCTCTATAAGTGCACGAGTGTGTGCTGATGAAAAGGTACATTTTGTGGGTTTTCTTACAGGCTATGGGTATAGCATATAAGAACACCCACATAATGTACCGTCAGGGTTCATAATGCAATATTGAAACCATCAGTTATCGTTTTCCTTCACTAAACTATAATTATGATTGCAGACCATCTATAAAATCCAATGATAAAATCAAGGACTGTCACAGTAAAATATTCGTCATACTTATTGCATAGTTATTTAAATCAAACTCAGTTATTTTCGCGTTCAAAAGAATACTTATCATTTGTTGACGCTACCGCCCACACACTGTCGCTCGCGAAAGTACATTACTGATACAAAAATATGCCTTTTTGGGGCCCTAAAATGTTGCTCAAGGTAAAATTGAATTAAGCATCACGAACTTAAAATAAGTTTCTTAATACACGTAAAAAATACTCAATTTTTCCAGTTAATTATGTTTATTTTGGTGTCGTGTTACCAAGTTACTAGTAGTGGAAAGTCAGGCAGTCGCTCCGTGTAAAAAACTGATATTCAGCTGTATTTAGTACGAGTGGAATCTGATCCTAAAATTCACAAAAAGCTAAGAGGTGATGAAATCTAAATATGAACTTACTGCTTGTTGCTAAACCTTTTTGGTTCGAAATAACCTGAATTCAACCAACCCAATACAGAAACTTCCTCAAAAAAAAACATTTTTCAAATATCACAGCAGCATCTTAGCCCCTTATTGTCAGTATCGATAAAATATGGTCTGTCGAGTCAAAGGCCGTAAGGTCCCAGAATGGTGGGCCCCAGGATTATGTCCGTATCGGCACCCGTTGAAAAGTTAGATCGCTCCTAATTATGATTTATCGATGCCCGGCCAAAGTAACCTCAGAGGTTTTAAAAAGACGGAACCTTTATTTGTTTACCTTGTACTAGCGATCGACAGTTTTGAGGATTTAAAACTTGTTTGGCTTTGAAAAAGTTTTTAATAATAATTGGATTATTTTACAAATAGGACGGTTTTGATTACGCGTTTGGTTAAGGACCATTTTTGCATACAGGATTAGTTTGAGCAGCTACCGTATGTTTCATTTATGGTAGCATAAAGCAAAAGCATCCATTGAGGAAAAGTTGTAGTTTTAGTGTTACACAACTTGACACTGGCCATAGAAAATAATTTTGACGTTTACCTTCATTTGAAAAATACGGTTGTTTTTTCCTCCTGCCAGTAAGTAGGTCTGGACATTGTTTGGCAACTCGTGGGTGGATACCACAGAGCATCTTATACACACATCAAAAGTGTCTAGGGATCAACATATATTTTTGCAATAACTTTTCTCCTGATTGATATTAATTAAAATTTTCTTTAAGGATTCATCAAATAAAGTGTTTTCGTTTGTCACAGTAACGATAAACCAAGTCACCTTTGCATTAATAAAGAAATTTGCCATTTTCCTAATAAAGGGATTTTTGACATTTGAACCACTAACACAAAAGTTCGAAAAAAAGACTGAAATAACAGTTTTCTTTAAAATTTTATTGGGTAACTTAAACAATTAATAATCCGTGTTTCTACCGCGAACACTAACAACACAAGAACATCGGTTTGGCATACTCAAAATGAGTTCATCCAAATCACGCTGTGGAATGGCCGCCCATGTTCGTTGCAACAACAAAAAAAGGTCTTCTTGCGACTGGATACCCTCCATATTCGGCAGAGCTCTTCTCTGTAGCATATCCCATGCATGCTCAATCGGATTCAAGTCTGGCGACTGAGCAGGCCAGGGAAGGACATTGATGTTAGCTGCGGCGAGAGTCTGTCTTACAACTCTTGCGGTGTGCGGTCGTGCATTATCATGCATTAACTGAAATAAGGGACCGATTTGCACTTGTAGAGGAACGATGACGTCTGATACAATCGTCTCAGCATAAATTTGAGCGTTGAGGTTGCCTCTGATCCAAATCAACTCAGTTCTTCCGCCGATCCAAATACCCGCCCATACCATGATGGTTCCACCACTATAAGGATGGACTTCCTGGCAGGATTTTAATCGCTGTTGGCGTCCAGGGGTTCTCCAGTGTCGTATACGTCTTGTATCCGGTCTCATACCAAAACGAGACTCATCAGAAAAGCACACGAAACGCCATTGTTCTTCTGCCCAATTTCTGTGTTCAAGAGCCCATTGATATCGTATCCTACGATTGTGCATTGCTATAGGTGGTACCCGTAGCGGTCTTCGGGAATGAAGGTTCACTTCATGCAAGCGGTTTCTGACTGTTTGGTCGATAATTAAGTTCCCTGAAGAGTGATGAAGCCTCACGGCTAACATCATGGCGGTTATTGTTGGAGCTCTTCGAGTTAAGATTTGAATGTATCGGTCTTGTCTCCGTGTGGTGCAGCGATACCGTCCTCCATGGCGCTCAGCCACGGTACCAGTGCTTCGGTAACGTGTCCAAAGTCGACTGATAACACTCTGACTTGTATTCAGAGCTAAAGCCACAGTACGTTGCCGGGAACCAGCTTCTATCATTCCCACGGCTCTGAGCATTTCTTCCCTGCTTAAATGACGTCGCCGCTCCATAATAACGTTGGTTTTAATCAGTAGTAGGGAAACAGTAGCACTAATAATGTCTTCAATGCGTTGTATGTTTTTATAGGGAAAATATTGACAGCTGATTTTCATCTTTTACTCGAATTAGATTCACAGTTCCTGATTCAAATTATGAAATGCACCAAAAAGGATCCATATAAATTTATAAAATCATAAATTTATTACAAAGCCACATCTCAATCTCAAGAAATCCACATAAAAATGCTTGATCCCTAGACACTTTTGATGTGTGTATATACTGGGGGCATACGTCGATTTCTTCGATGTATCGTCCATTGAATCACTAATGAGCAATTGTCATAATTCAGTGAGTGAAATTGTGACGTGTGTGTACAAACACGCAGTTCCCGGTATAAATATGAAATGTTGATCTCGATAAAGAGACTGATGTCTACTTTACCTGTCACCTTTACCTATTGCTGAACTTTTACCTTCCCACAAAGAGGTGGTCCGGCAGTAATTTGAAAATCTTTGAAAGTCATTACGGGTAGACAGAAGCCAGAATGTACAAAACCGTCGAGACTGGTTTTGTACATTCTGGCTTGTGTCTACCCGTGACGACTTTCAAAGATTTTGAGATTGGGGTACCCAGTGACTTAAGTTTGAAGGTCAGATTGGCAGTTGCTTCATGTAAAATACTGGTACTCAGCTACATCTGGCTAAACTGGAAGCCGGCCCCAGTATTATTGGGAAGGCTTGGCAGGATGAGGGGGGTAGCCGTAGCCTCAACATCGGAAACATCATAGACTGTTTATTCTTATATTATGCTGTACTTGTGGCAATAAAAAATAAATAAAACTTTTCTTTCTGTCCTTTATAATTCAACCATAGTAAGCAGGTTCAGTGATAGTATCGAACTCCTTGCAGATGAACATTGCACCTTTGTTGAAGGTTTCTGATCTCCACATCAGTCTTCCGTACGGCATGGTTGGAACCCAGATATGCTGCAGCTGATTCACATCCATGTTCTTGAACGAGTAAAAACCCTGGAAAGGACAAGAGATTAAAAGGATTTGCTGCTTTGAAGATTTCGGTTAGCATGAGCCCCTCCCACGACCTCGGGCGATGTGATTTGCGTCAAGCGACAAGCGTATGTCATTTGTTTCATTAGCGTGACTACAGTCGTGAAACAATTCGCATCGTGGTGACCCGTGGCGTGCTCTAACTATAGTCGATGGGAGCAACTAGGTGAGAAAAATCGAGGATAGAGTTAAACGTCGTGCAATTGCAGTTTTAAGTCCAGCAGTGGACTGCTATTGGCTGATGATCATCACCATCGTCCATAAGTAGACCTATCCAGAAAAAGACTTTGATTGGCTGAGAGTATCACACCATGATACTGGTACATAAAAATCAACCTTACCTTAAAGAACATACAGCACTTTTTATCATACTTGACCTTGAAAGCTGCGAAGGTGAAGTGTAACAATGCACCGTGACAGTCCAAGTTGTTAAAACTATGGGATTGGCGCCATTTGCCATTGCGCCAGGCATAACTCTTGATTTTCATCTGAAAAAAATTAAATAAAATGGGGTATTTCATCAGTACTAGCTAAATAATAAATAAATAAATAAATTCTATATTTCACCAACAGCCACAATACAAGATCTATAGACTAGGACAATATAAGGCTTATAACTAGGTTACAATAATATTAATGCTCTGACTCCTAAACTAGGTGTATATGTGGCTTAGGAGTCAGCTGTTACCCGCGACCTCCGTTCGCGTGCAGTTATTACAAAAAATATAACTTCCCTTTTTTAATCGAATTTTCTTACTAATTTCAGGGTTCTGATTTTTTTGCACGGAACCCTAATTATTTTTCTAAAATAAAAGTAGTCTATGTTAGACCATATAACATCAACTATCAGCCAGCAAAAGTCCCGTCAAAATCAATCCAGCCGTTTCGGAGATTAGCCGGAACAAACAGACAGATAGACAGACAGACCGACAGATAGACAGACCGACAGATAGACAGACCGACAGATAGACTGACCGACAGATAGACAGACCGACAGATAGACTGACAAAAACTTAAAAAGTGTTTTAACCCGACTGCGCGACGCAAAGGAGACTAATGTGTTTTTGGTAAAGTGCCGCATATTGTCATATGCAATCAGTAAAAAGCTGTTATTTTGATGTTACAAAAAGACACTTCAATTTTATTTATGTGGATAGATTCATCTTATTTTCAACCAAAAGACGTCCACTGCTGAACGTTGCGTCGCCAAATCGACCGGTCCAGTCCTTGGCCCATCCAGCAGATTCCTGTGCTAAAAAATCCAAGAACTCTTTGCCCGACCGGCATTAGGAATCTCTCAAAAGCAGCCACAGAGTCAGGATTTGTGCCCGGTTGATGGCAATAGGCTCGCCCTCTATTACGTGGGACTCAAACATAAGTCCATAGCCATAGTCGGGAGGCATGACAGCCCGTTGGTAAGGTCACTCGTCACCTGTACACTGTCTGTGATATTGTTACTAACCCATCTTAGTTATCTAAATAAATGAATGAATTATTATATTATAACTGGCGAAATGTGGCAGATACATACATCTCTGCTTTAATCTTTAAAAATAACAGGCGTTATGTTATGTTTGTGAACTAGAAAAAGAAAATACCTATTAAATTAAAAATGTACGGGCCAAAAGCATTCTACGACAACGCTTGCCTCATGATGACCATACCTTTACATCCTTAGTGTCTTTCAAGACGGTAAGGTTTCCGCCGAGCATGTTCCTTCCGTCGATATTCTGAATCAATGGATGGAAGATCATCGGCGGCTTCTTCGAGTATGCTCTGCCAGGATTAGGGCAGTCACTGACACTCACGACTGACGTTTTAAAAGCGCCCTGAAATATTACAGCGTTGAAATCATTATCTGCCTAGCCTTTTCCCAGCTATGTTGGTTCCAGTCTAACCGGATTCAGATGAATACCAGTATTTTACAAGGAGCGACTGCCTATCTGACCTCCACAACCTAGTTAGTACTGGGTAATACGATATACTCCTTGGTAAGACTGGTTGTCAGAGTTTCGGGCCACTGACTACCTGTAAAAATTGTCAAAGACTACAAATGGCAGCCGGGACCAACGGCTTAGCGTGGAGGAAATTCGGTATGTTATGGGTGGTCACCCATCCACAGACCAACCTAGGCAATCGCGCTTAACCTGAAGACTGATCCAAGCGACTGTTATATTTTAGCCACGAGCTCCTCATCTGTAATCAGAGGCTGAATATATGTTTTATTTAGAGATATCATCCTCATCTTGAACAAGGCTTTAAGCGATCACCAATTCACAAGCGTAAGAAAAATAAGAAAAAATCTACTTACCGAAGTTGGAGTCGGTTCAGTTCCAGAATAACACATTGGTAAATAATATAATATAAACAGAAACACAGAAAAAAAACATTGAACGATCATGTCTGTACCATTGAATCTAGTCTGTTAAAATCACATTAACTTATGTCAGGTATCTGTGCAACTGATACTTAGATAATATTTGTAACAAATGAGGCAAATAATGAGGCTTTAATATGCATAAAACCATTATCTATTTTTCATCTAAATTATTTTTATACATGATTATGTCGAAATACTTTCATGAGAGGAGCGACATGTCGTAATGAAAATCATCAGGAGTAGCAGACGAACAAAGAATTGATTGATGGCTTGTGTGAAAGATCATAGAGCTAAAAAGAAAATGATAAAACATTAACGGTATGTTTATGACAGGAAATATCGTTAGAAAATATCTAAATACAAAATTATGTGGATGATGCTTTGAGAGTGGAAGTATACCAAAAACAATGGATAGAATGTGTAGACTAAATGGCTTAAAATACCAATAATAGACTTCTAGAGACGAATGGAAGAAGAAGACCCCTAAATACATTCGGATAAAGACTGGAGACAATGATAATCTACGCAGGTTCTGTCATAGTATCAAATTAGAATAAAGGGCTTAAAATACCAATAATAGACTTCTAGAGACGAATGAAAGAAGAAGACCCCTAAATACATTCGGATAAAGACTGGAGACAAAGATAATCTACGCAGGTTCTGTCATAGTATCAAATTCCTTGCAAGCGAATGTTCCAGCTTGAGAATATGTTTCTGATCGCCACAGGATATGTCCGTACTGCACGGTCATTATCCAGAAATGCAGTAATTGATTCACGTCCAAGTTTTCGAAGGAGTAGGATCCCTGAAGCAAAAAAATACATTTTTATTCTTTGCAAGGATACGCGAATGACGATACTATTGCCGTAGTTTGGGCTCCAGTTTTCTATCTACGCGTCTAGATTTTCTTCCTACATCTCTTTGACAGACATTGAATAAGGAACCTGCAACCAACCGTCGCGGTATGCATCTAGGTCGTCTCGCCACCTCTTTCTAGGTCTGCCTCGGCAGCGCCGTCCATATTCTGGTCCAGTGTGTGGAGACTTTTGCCTAGCGGTCATCAGGCATTCGGCTGACGTGACCCGCTCAATCTCATTTGCCATTTGCAAACATCAATTATGCCTGTTTATTTATTTAAAGTTATTTCTTAGTCTTACCTTGGAGTACATGCAGCTCTTCCTGTCATACTTGATGTTCATGGTGACACACAGCAGGTGCAGCACAATACCGTGGCAGTCCAGGTTGTTTATTAGATAGGAAGGCTCCCATTTACCGTTGTATAGCATGAAACCTCTGAGCCTTATCTGAAAATTAATGAACTTCACACAAAAGTTCTGGTTGTAACATTTCTTTCTTAGACCTATGACAAATGACATTTCCAAGAGACATGGACCAATACTTAAACACGTGATCTTACTCATGATAACAAACAACTTTCCCAAAGGAATTACAAACAACCTTCCCAAAGAAACATTTTTTATTCTCATTCGCTTTTACAATAACAAAACAGCCGTACGAAATTCGCGCGCCACGCGGGTGCTTTGCCTACCCACTGTTACACGGTACGATAGTAATGAGACAGAACGGCGTCTCGCGACTAACAGCTGATAGGTCACAGGCGCGCGTGCGCTAATTTCTTACGGCTGTCACGTGTTTAAGTATCGGTCACTTATTATTACCAGTAATCCTATATGTAGATAGTTTGGTTTTGTAGAGCATCATCAATTCATCATCAACAAACTCAAAGCATTTAGGTCCCTTATGTATCTTATCTTAGTATCTTTCTAACCCCGATTCTTTGGTTAGAAAGATATTTTATTAAATACCTTCATATTCTTCGTATCCCTCAAAAAGGTAATGTTTCCACTCAACGTGCTGTTATGAGTGATCGGTTGGAAGACCACCGGTGGATTCTTCATGTAAGGCTTGCTAGGGTTAGTGCAATCCTTGATGCTGGCGATCGAAATTTTGAAAGGACCCTGAAAAATTCTGGAGTTTAGGCTTGTAGACTATTTATAAACCCCCCGTAATCTAATATTTTTTTTATTTTTGTATCAAAATCATAAAGCGGTTCACAGAATATGTTTACCTACTAAGTTTCAACAGTCTGGAATAATGTGGCTGTGACATACACGGACAGACAGACAGACATGACGAATCTATTATAGGGTTCCGTGTTTTACCATTCGGCTACGGAACTCTAAAAACAAGGTTCCTTTTATATCTTACCGAAGTAGGACTCTTGGAAGTCTCAGGATCCGTACAGCACATGAATTGTAACACAAACACCCACAAAATACACAAACGAAACATAAAGAACTCATTGCTGACCGTCATCGAAACGAATTTCGTTAAAATAACATTAACTTGTTTGTTAGTAACACACACACAATAAAAATAATTATAGTCTGTGGCAAATGAGCCATCAATAATGAGGGTATTTGAAACCAATGTTCTATGTTGTTGGGTTGTAAAACCAATTAAGCTTTTGACATTGCTTTTCATGGGCGTCTATCGGTCAAAATGAACCGTTTTACTAAAATATACCTAAGAATTTCTCAGTAGCAGCCACGGAGTCTGAATTTGTACCCGGTTGATGGCAATAGGCTCACCCCCAATTACATGGGTCTTAAACATAACTGGTGAAATGTAGGTGTACTATTAAGTACACTTCTGCATCACCCTTCGGGAATTACAGGCGGCATATTATGTTATGTTTTATTAAAATAATAACGTAAAATAAGCGTACACGCTTTCACCCATTTGGCTAATGAACTTTGTCGGCTAGTAAGTCTTTAACCCAAGTCAGTAAACCATTGTAATACCAGAAAAAGAAACAAAAATTTTTAGAGGCATCTCGATAAGCCACTCAGTTCATATTTTAATTTAAATTCATCTTCAGTAAATACATAATTTGAAGAGATAGTGTAGGTAGGTACGTCCTAAATAAATATTTCTGTGGAACTCCGTGAGATTATTTCGTCCCACCTACAGGTCTGCTCACCTACATGTAAATCTAGTGCACAGTACAGGGAATCAGTTTTAGCGCGCTATAAATCCATAAAGAATTCGCTTTAATCCGAGTAAACACGTTAGGTTTCATACATACTTGCGACTAGACGCTGCGGTTAATAGGCAATGCAAGAACATAACTTCAGTTTCAATACAAGATATTTTCTTGTGAAGATCATCATCAGTAATCGGAATAGGTAGAGCTAATGTACCTAAAGTTCAAGCAAGGAACAGAAACGAAAAGTGTTCCTTACGACAAACTTTTTTTTTTCCTCTTCGTCGTGCACGCATCATTCACTCCTGTAGTTTCTCAAGTTGTGTCGCATATTTGACTCGTGAATTGTTTTTTTTTACCTATACTTGTTTTATCGTTTATTGGACCTGCTTCACATGACCACCTTGGCTTGATTTTAAGGACTACTTTTTACCGCAAGTTGTTTTGATTTTTGTTTACGTTTAGTTCCAGTAATTGTACAAAATAAATAAATGGTGTGAAAACCTATAAATTGTTTTTTTTTTACCTTGTTAATTCTAACTATTAAAGCTGGTATGAAAATTAAATTATCTTCCGCATTACTTACGGGGTTCAAACGAAGACAAGATTACCTTTATTTTTAAACAATAAAACTCGTGCTTTTTTTTAAACAGAAACAGTAAATGAATTCGATAGTTGTTTTACTTTTTTTTTTTTTTTGTACTTTAGTAATGTTCCGACATTCGGAACAAAAATTCCGAAAAAAACATTTGTCTTAAGGAAATCTCCACTTTCGTTTCTGTTCCTTGATCTTTAGGCACTGCCTATTTCGATCACTGATCATCATCATTGCCTTGCCTATGGGCAAGGCAATGATGATGGTCATCCTAGTTTATTTGTGGTCGGCGCAGCATGTCTTCTTCACACACCACACACACACACACACATCACACACACACATCGATACATCCCTTCTAGCCATGTCATCCTTCATACAGTCCAGACTTTCTTATATGATGAAAGATACTTCAGTGATTTGACAAAATCACTAACGGACTTAATTGTTTTACGGTGTCTTATACGTTGTACTCGTAAACCATGGAACAACCTCTAATATCAAAATTACTGACTCTGTCTTGCTAAATAATTTAAAGCAAAGAAAAACGCGGATCAAAATTGTTGCTGGAGAACCAGAATTTAATGTTGACATTATAAAAATACAGCAAACCTACAAATAAGTAATTCCTATTACATAAGCCTCTATTTAAGAAAAAGTAGTTAATTATTTTGTAGGCTGAAAATACCTAGGATCTAATACAAAACAGATCATTGCAACACAATATCTAATAGTCTCATAGCTGTCGCAAGAACTTCTGCAAACCGCAGTTCAAATTCTTTCACAATCACTAAA
Source organism: Eugnorisma glareosa (assembly GCA_947578425.1). Classification (NCBI taxonomy): domain Eukaryota; kingdom Metazoa; phylum Arthropoda; class Insecta; order Lepidoptera; family Noctuidae; genus Eugnorisma; species Eugnorisma glareosa. Next base: position 1,718,957 of record OX387974.1, on the reverse strand, counting down.
TTCGTTTACAGTCTTGCGACAAAATAATCGTAACGTCTGGCAGAAGCCTAAAGCTAATTAAATTAAACGCTCGCTGACCTACAATGAGATGAAAACAATTTATTCGCAATAATAATAAAACGACTGCATTGTGTTACACTAGTTTTGCTGCAGGGTTTTCTTGAATGTCTCGATTGTCTTAATTTCGAGAATGTATAGCTAAGACTTGATGATATTACTTTGTTCTCTCTGTGACAGTTGTTAATAAGATTACTTTTAATGGAAAATATAAGTATGCGGCATTTAAAAAAAAAAAAAAGAACTGATCATTATTGATGATTTTAAAATTATACCTTAATTTGATCTTGCAAGGAACGAATGTGAGATCAAAGGTACGTGGAAAAGAAGTCTTATTGATAACTAACCTCTCAAAGACTAAGTAATTTCAATAAAAGGACCAATGGTTGCCAATGACGACAGTGAAAGGTATACCTGGTCAAGTGACAATCGGGTTTCTTAGCGTTTAAATATCTACATCGACTATCAACAAGACATAAGCTTACGCCACCTTGTACCAATCCAATAATTTGTGGATTTTCCGTCGTTATTGTTGATAGAATGTTACTGTGTCTAAGTCTTCTGATCATTTTTCTTCTTCTTCATCAATCTTCATTAATGCCTAACCTCGTGTCAGAGTTTTTATGCCGCCCATGGGCCTCTGACTTGGCTTTACATGCTGTCAAGAAATATCTCTAGAGGCTAGAAGCATGCTGGTTTCCTCACGATGTTTTCCTTCATCGAAGCAAGTGATAATTAGACAATACGCACATGAATTCGAAAAATCAGAGGTGCATGCCTTGGGTTCGAACTCGAGACCTATGACTCGGCAGTTCGACGGTCACAAAATAGGCTACCATAGCTATATCTGATAATTGATTAATACGAATGCTGAAATACAAAGTAATCAAATAAATGTTGCAACTCAACATCCTCACACTACCCACTTAAAATAAAAGAACGGCATATTTACATCCTTTCTCCCGTTCTCATTTGACTTTGAATCACCCGAAACAACAGCAAATATTTTAGTTTTCTCTGACAATAAATAATTTGGTCAATACATCACGGATTGTGTCAAAGACTACTCAATGTACGGACACGTCTTCATTACAATATTGTTATATTAATAGGCATAGGACACACTGATGTAGTAGCAAATAACATTCTGAGGTTAGGTTTCTGAAAGAAAAGCAACACTGACCTTTTCTGCCAAAACACGTTGACAGTTTATTTATTGTTAATTTTGATGACTCGTAGTCACCAAAGCGTGAATCAGCGAACACGAATTAATACAAAAATCGACAAAATAAATTTTCGAGTTATTGGAGTAATTATTATTAAGGGCATTAACACCGACAAATGCAAAAACGAAGACTTATTGTCGTTTTCAACCAGCCAGCCTTTGGGTGATGCCGATACAAACGATAATAAGTGCAAATGCAATATGCAGGGATACGAAAGAAAGGTTTCTTCCGCTAAAAACTCAGAACTTTAGCTTACACATCGATGCACCACAACCACATCTCTCCGTTGGAGCAGTTCCAATAGCCTTGTCAGTTTGATATGAGTCACAATGTTGCCGCGACGTATCGTACGGTATTATTATGTGCGATCAAGCAAATAGGAGCACTTTGTTCATAAAACGGTGTTCAGCTATTAACAAAATATCGTTATTATTTTTTGACAGTTTATTTTGTAGAAATTTATGAGAAACAACAAAAATGTAAAATACTGGTCTTCAGACGTATCCAGTAAGACTGGAAAGTGACTCCAACATGCTTTGGAAAAAACTAGACGAATATCAACCAATGATGATAGTTTAATATCTCCTCCTGTATAATCTAAGCAGTCACATAGCTGACCATCCTGACTGCGGAATCAGGTAAATTCTAAATGTATATCTATTAAGTTCAGAATTGCTTCTTTCGAATCTCAGCCAAATGCACAATTGAAGTAGTTATTGAATGTATAGCACTTCGGAGACTGGAAATTCAACAGCTATATTTTTTGGAAATAACACTTGATGAGCTACAGAACTTACGCCTCTCTCAAATTCAAAATAATTCAAGATCCAGCCCTGACCCCTCAATTTGGGGTCGACGCAGCCTGCTTTCTTCTACCAAATGTCATTCTTTCTGTCGCCGTCTCAGTACCTAGGTATTTGTCTTCTTTCTAGACATATCAATTTTAGAAATAATTCGAAGCAAAAATGGTAAATGCTGACCGAATCAAATTGAAACAAAATAACACAGAAGCCGACCACAAGCGCTCAGTAGTGATGCAATTGCGTAAATTAGCAACTGTGCGACGATAATTGTGTTGCACACATTAAAATTAACATTGGGATCACGAGCTTCGAATAGCTTGCAGATATAGAGCTCAATGTTTCTATTTAGGTAAATAAGGGGAATACTACAGCATTTATACTTACTTGCATAACACATGCTCTTTTCCCATAGAACCTATGGAACTCCACCTACTGCAATTGCTTCTCTTGTCAGCCTTGCCAGAGAAGCAATTGAAATAAGAAAACACGAAAATTTCAATCGAGAGGATGGCTTCAAATTGTCCAGAACGTGGAATCCAGTTTTGAGTATGCTCAAAAGTAGCAGCCGGCATCGTAATAAAGACTTCAAAAAACCTTGTGACACTGTGAGTGTGAGAAGCCGTGACTTAGTATAAGTTGCAGTAGTGCGCGTAGCAAAAGACAAAGAAGGAGGGTAGACAGATTTGTCTGCTCTTAACAATTTATTTTCCATTCACCCGCATTCTCCAGTCAACCCGCGATCATGGCGCTTGCAACAGCGTCGAAATATCGGGAGTTCAAAACAATGAAACAATCACGGAAGATATTCCGTAAGTTTAGTTGAAAACCGTGAAAGCTTAAAAAAGTGTTTGATCTATGACATACTTCATCAGTATCTATGTCACCGAAGTACTTAATATTAGAATCACACTCAAAAAAGGAGAAAAACTAGTGCCTTCACCTTCGTGTTCTGCCGCGTACCCAACGCGGCAGAACACGAAGGAGATAGCGGAACGAGTTGGAAAGATTAGAAGAACTATAAAAGAGGAAAACTGAACAACGATAAACTGGAACTGGCTAAAGTTAAAGGAGGCCGATGAATCAGAATGGGACAGGCTACCAAAAAGAAAAGAGGTCTGACGGTAAGGTGGTTGATACAAAACGTCTTGACACCCAGCCGAGCTTTGAATATCAGGGGGCCTAAAATGGCCGCTTTAGCAAAATCGAAATAAGATAATACGTAGATGCTATGGGTGAACTGCTTGTGATTGCATACAATGCCTGAAATAAAATGATTTTATTTATTTTATGGATTTTATTTATTTTATTTATTTAATACTATGAATTACGTTACAATTCGTAAAATGGTAACAAAGTGACAATTCATAATATTAACTGCGTCTGTGACTATTTTAAGAATTTTTGCACCCAGTGCACTTCGTTTCAGGCATTCATTCAGGTGTTGCTTGGTGTTGGTGAACATGTAACATTCCCTAGTCCCTAAAAATACATATCATCACGCATGGTACGCCAAAGGGTTAAGCAGAGGTGTACCTAATAATACTCCCACATATACCAGTTATGTCCCATGCCAGTCCAATAGGACGCGGGTCTATTGCCATCAACCGGGCACAAATCCAGACTCCGTGACTGTTACTGAGAAATTCCTGATGGAAAAAACCAATAATTTGCCCGACCCGGGAATCGAACCCAGGACATCATACTCAGCAGTTGCGATTTCTACTACTAGACCAACGAGGCAGTTCCTACAAATAAGTTTAAACTTTATAAAATAATAGACGATGATATGATACACATCCACATTTAGAACTCAATTAAATGAAGACCCTTGATAATCACAAATCAAAATAAAAGTCTGAATAAACACTTCCATCTTGGGTGGTAATGCAAAGATCAAAAGACGCACAGACGGACAAAGAAACTGTCGTGTTGGATTAGCGAATCTCTATCATTATAAACAACCAATATGACAGTTGTAATGATGGAACTGCACGCTACTAGGGGTTTGCGAACTCGATTCTTTTATGACACACTATGAGTATCTTAGTCTGGTCACCAAGATCGTTCAACAAGTCTGGGCGTAATCTTCTCTTGAACCATAAATATGGACAAGCACAAATGAATCAAAACAGGATCTATGTTCACATCTAAAAGAAAAAATGTTAAAGATTAATTAAACATTGAGCTACGATAAATACTGTGTGTGAGGCTTATTTAAACAATCTTTATACTAAACCTCCATAATTGGGTAAGAACAACATCATAGTATCAAATTGCGAAAATGGTAAATTGCAAGCCTATCGAAATAAATCTTTGCCGACATTGGTATCAGAACAAATAACTCTGGGTAAACTGTGTGTAATAAACAGTTTGCCCCAATTGAATAAACAACGCAAATACTAAAGTAAATAAGAAACATTATTCTCCAAATAATAGCAAGAATCATAGTAGTGTCCCTGGACACATTCCAAAAAGGCCAAGCGGTATTCTTAAAGGGAACTCTAATTATAACCTAATGAATTGTGTTTTGAGCGTCCAATTAACAGCTCTTGATATCCAACATATTTATTTATAAAGACCCGACTACACGTACAATCTTACTTGCACAAATTCCAAAGACAAGTGTCGGCAGACCAACAACCACACGGATGGATGACAATCAGAAAATCACGGGCAAGAACTGGTTGCAGATCAGCAAAGAATGGAATAAAAGGGTGGTATCGTAAACTCAGCAGAGGATAGCACAAGGATATTGATGACAAACATGTGTCTGATTATAACGTTAATACGGCAAAACGGTATGCCGTGCAAATGGCTTATACAACTGCTGATTTGCTCCAACATAAGCTACAAGCAAGCATGTTTAGATGTGGACATCACATAAATTCTTTGCACAAACTGTATCATGCAAATCTCTATCTTGTGTACAGAGCAGAGTGCACCTTGTTGTCTATGCATACCGTTGCACATGTAAGTCAGTACGTGTAAACGGGCCTTAAATGAATTATAAATACAAACGCCCCCGTCGTAATTTCTCAATGAAATTTTAATTAGTCCTTATTTAGTCAACTACAGGATCTTACCAAGAATTTCGACATATAAATTCTAATGCTAGATTTGGTCTATTTGTTAATCTTTCATGTTTCCTAGAAAGTTCAAATCCATCTTTCGTAAGAAAATCGTGTTTTTGAATTCCAACTTGATAGATTTAGAGTTTCCTTAAGTTGCTAATACTTCAACTACCTGACGTAATCAAAATTAGCTGCAATAATTAATTGCAAAGTCCTGATCAATGTTGTTCTCCATAATAGCACAATAATTGTAGACAAGTTTTAACCACCAAATACAGTTGTATCTATCAACCCGTACCAGTTGGATTACAGCCCACTCCTTTTCAAATAGAGGAGCCCATGTACCAGCAGTGGGAACATTTTACACTAGTTATGTCTACAAATATCCTCTGTCCATCATCCATCTACGTTACGTTCATGTGTAAAGAAACTTAAAGCAGCTCATGATGATTGATGTCATTGCCTATGCCGGAGATGTGCATAAACATTTCATGAGAAAGGAAAATAGAAATACTCATAAAGGGTTTAAAAAATGGTTCCAGAAATCATCCCACACACAATGATAGAAAAACCAATAAACCCAACCACAAAGTACCCGAGACCAATAACAAAAAGCAATTGAGAACAACCGAGAACTCTGAAGAAACACAACACCGCACCGACTTGCGAAACGAATGCAATAAACTTGTACCATCGACGATCATAAAGCAATGCGCACAGCACGCACAGTGCCTATCTCATGTCTTAATTTGTACAGTGCGACCAAAACAGTATAAATAATATAAAAACAATGAATACATACACTGACAGCGATGTGGGATCGTGAGCTGATAGAGTTAAGAATGGAGAGAAGGGACTCGTTGAAGGTGAGGTAGAAGATGCAGATGGTAATGGAATGGAATTTAAAGGTGGCGCAGTCTCTCTCACGGTAGTATAGCCATTATAAGACATGAAGATATTGTTTGTGGCTGCAAATATGCTTGATGACATGGATTTGCCAAAACGCATCGCGATGCATCCAGGTGACCAGCAATAATAGCAAAAACTTGAAAGACATAGACGATAGTAACTCTAGGTACCATAATTCTAAACTCTATATAAAATAATACTATCTAACATAAAATCAAGCTGTAAGCTTCAAAAGTGCTGGGAAAGGTATACCTATAGTAAAACTGATCTTTCCAGTTATCTTTAAGTCTCATGAAATAGGATACAAGCCTCCAAAAAACCCAATATTCCTTGACTAAATTTAAATTCTTCTTAACTTCAATGTACCAACTAATCCTTTCTGAAGCTGCGCAAACGCACGCAGCGGCGAGTTTGACGTTTAACAGAAAAATCTAAAATCATAAAGCACTAACACGGGCTTGTCATATCGGGTTGCGATTGCCGCCTGCATGCTAATGTCCCATGGACTTGTATCTTTTCACCTGTGCACATTGCCAGGAGAATTTCATCCTTAATGCTTAGTACTTTAGGTACTGTGGTTATGATCAGTATTGTGTTCGATTATATTGGTTCTCAGTATTGAGAATCTTCGATGCAAATGCTTCTTTATGAGAATAAACGATAAGTAGGAAGTATAGGAAACATAATGTCTCGATGATGGAGATTCTAGAAATAATTGTGAATATTATTAGATTTGGAGGGAAATCTTTCCAATTGATGATACTTTTGCAGATTTGGTTGATAATAAGTATGATGAATTGATCTTAAATATAATTTAAATGTTGGACCAGATTATAACTCTTACGTAGATTCTAGATGACAATCTTTTTTCGTTGATATGATTTACCACATGGGGCAAAGGAACATTATAGAATACATTAAAAAAAAAAACAATCGATATAAATAAAGTACGTAATGAATCCTCAGAAATAAATCAACAAACATTATGAACCAAGCGACATCCATCTTAAATCGGTAGAGAATTAACAAGTCATGTTCACCACCATTTTATTATTAGCGGTCGCAAAAGAATATCAATAAAGTTTACTCGCGGCGACGTTTAATATTTCGCTATAAGATGTGGAAGATAACCTCGAAGGATTTGTGGACAAGCTAGTCATTGTGGCTTTGCGATTATATGCATAATTGTTGTTCGTTATCTCTGATGAGAGTAAAGAATATACAGGATTGAAGATTGATAAAAATGAATAAACTAAAGTAAAGAACGGGTAAGGCATAGTTGAGACTTACACAGACCAGGGGAGCATGGCGTAAAGGAGGAGGTTTATACTCGGAAGTGGGTGAATTAAGATTGTCCATAATGAGGAAGATAGTGAATGAAACTATTGTGGCCCAGTAGTAACGGCGGTTGTATGGCCTTGGGCCTGAAGCCAAGCAGCACAGTCTCACAAACAGGAAAACCGTGTGTTCCAGCAGTGGGGACATTATAGATAAAATAGGAATCATTTGTCCAGGAAAGTAACCATGAATTCTTAGGCAAGATAATTATACAGGGTGTAACAGGACCCTTCACAAAGCCGTCAACTAAGCATTATGCATCAAATTATGTACCTAACTTTGCGCAAAAATTATTGGTGAGAAACGACTTTTTTTTTGGGGTGAAAAATCACGTTTTACGGTAAGACTCAATGTAACGCACTCAAAGCATTATGCTGATGGATGGATTGCCTAATACGGGAATTATGGAAGTCAAAGTAAAAAGTAAAGAAAAAAAGTAAGTAAAGTAAAAATCTAACATTAAAAAAAACTTGTGAAAAAGTTGGAACTTTGATCCCCAATATCTCCGTAACTAGAAGGTTCCCAGATATGGTCTAGAACAAATATATATATAGCAATGACGGGGAGAACAAGTGCCTTTCGGCTTCGTTTAGGGTCTTGTTACACCCTATTTAAAAGAAATACAAACATTGACAAAATTATAAAGCAAAATATATCAAACTGAGACCCTTCTTCATTGATGATTGATTCATGTGTGCTACTTTTATACAACAATGATAAAAATCAGATCTAGTAGATCATAAAGTACTAGCAGGAGATGCATACAGATTAGGCTAACGTAGTATAAAACCGTATAAAAAATCACCTCAAAAATTAAGTCCAAAACTGAATTACGACATCCAAAACCGTCTAGATATGGTCATTGTAACAGTCGGGTAATATTAATAGACGAAACGAGTACTGTGTTTAGCATTCACAGCGTTCATTCGCTGCTCGGTCACCTTTCATCTCGCTGATAGACATCGGGTGCGTGCGCGCATATGAAACGAGTAGATATGGGAAATGGAAGATCAGCCTTAGAAAGTATGGCTAAGATTTGTTGTATTATTTTGTTTAATATGTAAGTGTGACTTGAAATCTGCTGGTCTTGTAACGGAATAAATAATATCTTAGGCACAAGATCAACTGCTAAAGAAATTACCTCATTAAATAAAACTGAAGCTTGTAAAGGAGTAAAAGCAACCAATGCTCTTAAATTCTATACCACCAGTGTGGTTAAACAAAATAATAATTCAACAATACGGAAAGCCAACTGTATTTCATTGTATTTTTATTTATTTTTTATTTTTTGTCCAAAGAAGCAGCAATGCCATACAACGTGGCAATGCTGCCAGCCTTCTGGGCACTTTTCCTGTTGACAGCGATGAGGACGAATTTTTTGACGCCCTGTAACCCTTTTGATACTTGTACATATTGTTATTACTATTATATATTATAGATTTGTAGTTTGTAGATAACTTAATTGAAATAAATTAACTGTATTTCTAAAACGACTTGCCACGTGCTGGAAATGCTTTTCGGTAGCTTCTGTCACACTTACACATTTTTGACCTTTTCTTCTAGGCCCTTCAGAATAGAATGGAAAATGGAATCCACAAGCTTCTAGAATCACTACATGCCCATTTGATTAGCAGTAGGCATGTCTGAGCACAGATCAAATAAGAACTCAAAGAATGCAAGAGAAAATTATAACACGATTGATCTGATCACACATCAAATTCTAAGAAGCAACTGCAAGTCTTACCGCAAGCGAAAACAAAGAAACATCAACGACAGCCGACTCGCACTTGACGGTACCAGTGTGAACAGATACACCGAAACGTATCGCGTCTCCAAACTCATAACTTCTTTATTTATGTCTTACTTTACCCGAGGCTCCCGAATCGGGTTGGGTTACATAAAGCCATTGTTTATGTGGCACGTTCGATTCTTTCTGATGCATCGGTTTTGGGTTTAGGGGCCCGTGGAACATAAGTTGTTTTGAAGTCTCAAGATCTTTTTAGTTTCTAAATCGCTTGTTGACTCTTTCGAAGACCATAATTTCCCTATTCTTATCGCAATTTATTTGAGGTTAATTTTGGTAGATCAACAGCATTTTTTATTTGCTGAAGTGGTGGTTTGCAATCTTCTTCTTATTTATTTTTCGTGTGGTTATTGCCTAACCTGGTGTCAGTTTTTATGCCACCCACGGGCCTGTGACTTGGCTTCACATGCCGTCGAGAAATATCTCTCATGCATGCTGGTTTGGTTTCCTCACGATAACAATATCGTCACTTCAAGTGATAATTATACATGTGCACATGGTTCGAACTCGAGACCTATGACTTGGTAATGGTATTCCGACGGATACATTACTAGGCTATCACTACTCAATCATTATTTCGCACTACCTTGCCTCTGCAAGAGTAAAAGAAGAATATGTATTATATAATGGGTAGTAATTCCGAGGGTTATTTCAATTTGCCTGAGTTTAGTTCAGAGAGATGTAAAACGGTTGTTGAAACTTGCAAAAACTGTTAATGATGATGATAAACAAAAGAGTATAATGCGGTAGCATTCATTCAATTTAAATTTCAGTACATTTCTGTTTGAGAACAGAAAGCAAATCACAGCAGGCTAGAGTCAGTCCCTTTTATGCTACTTATACATTTAAAAGTATACCCAGAAACTTTTATAAAAGTCAGTTCCATCATATTTCACATCAGGACTTGTCATCAAGTAATACTAAGGTCAAAGATGATCTTGGACTTGAATACTAAAGAAATAAGGAAACAAGATCCTTTGAAGACGGGACACGCCATATTCGTCGATTACTTTTTCCTCAAGGGTATTCCTAATGGACCGTATAAAGATATTAATTTGTCGTTGTTCTTGCGTCATCTTCGTATTTCAAGTTAAAGGCGTATTGCTTATAATTTTAACTAGTTACGATGGAATATTTCAATTATTATATTGATGTAATAATATGAGTAGTAGCTAATTCTACTGCTAGTTTGAATCTGAAGTTCTGCCATAAGCTCTCTTTCGTTGCAAAAAAAAGTATCGTGTGTAGGAAGATCCACCGAAGATTTTTCGTTTATTCGGAAAATGCTAAAAGCCGTCAATCATGCGTTCAAAGTCAAACCTAGCCTTTGACCAGACTGTGAACAAATTGTAACCATATTATAATGTCAGATTACATCATTATCTTTATACCCTAAAACTACCAAACGGGTAAAACTTGTGGCGTAATTCAGAAAGCGATTCCTCCATGACTCACTAATTACAACATTCTCATGGCAATATAAACACAAATAAGTTATTTTAAACATCACGAACCCATAACTTAAAGGAAACTACCCGAAAACGTACCTTACGGGTCTACAGAGACAATATTGTACCATAAATGACCATAACTTCTTTGAAAAGATAAACTTTTTGGGCCAATTATGGGACGGGAGCGGTGTTTCCAAAAATCCCCTATATACAGTTTTTTATCTACCATCAGACAATATACTTACGTGGTAGATGGTATCTTTTTAATTTACAAAGTTATTTGGGGACTTCTGACCCCCGAAAATACCACCACCAACATTCTTCTGTGTATAACTTAAGGTTTAAATTCGTGCCTTACTCTTCTTTGGTGGTGTTGATTTTTATGTTGGTTTTAACTAAAATTGTTAGTCACGACCGCGATGGCCAGTGTCTTTTACTGTTTACAAGGTGATATTAAAAGTTGACACGCCATTTTGGTTTCGATAGTTTTTTTAATGCTGTGACGAAGTGTGGTTAGTTTTATTTCAATTTACTTACAAATCGAATGTTTCATTATTTGAATTAAGAACAAGGTATCCTGTTAACATGATTTTAATATCAGTAAATGCTGATAAAAAATGAAAAGCCTGTTGACATCTACTAAAAATATTTGCCCTAAACACACACTTTTAGGCAAGTCAGCATGCTTGTCATGGTTGATTCCTCCTTTTCCATGGTTGCAATTATAATCACATTTTATTCACATTTTGGTTACAGCTTTTCTGGTACACAAAACAAAGAACCAAATTATTACGATACATACCTAGGACTCGGATTTCGACAGCAAACAATCAACTACAGTCGGCAAAACAATTTTAATTGCTGATGATCTCCAAAAAAAAAGCAACACAGTTCACCGCGCACCAAATTTCCACATCGACAGCCAAAAGAAAGACAGACACGGAAAAATAATAAAAAAAAAACAATTTCAGTTTTCAGTTAATGATGACGCACGAGAAACGCCACTGAAAAGACTGAAAAATGAACGGAATCGTTTGCTGGAAGAAAGCCTTCGAAATAATGCGGAATTGTGAAAAGAATGGTCGAGACAAAAGGGCAATTGAAGTCGAAAATAATGAAGAACAAACAATTAACACACGACGTACCCGCGGCACTGGCCACGGACATAGTTCGGGAGCTTGGATCGTGAATTATGAAGTTATCTTGATATTTCATGGGTTTTGCACATTGTTGTAAATAGTTCTATGGGATAATTCGTATGTCGGAAAGTATTCTTACTATTCGTACATCGATAAAGATCGAGAGGTGTGTCCTAGCATTATAGGCTGATTATGCTATGTTCATCGATAAAAAGTTATAGTAAGTACAGTACAGTGAAACAGCAAAAGTGTTTTTATTATGAATTATGATTATAATTCATTGAATATTTTTTTGTGTTTACCTTTAGCCATTTCATTTTATTAGCCACGAATAACTTCATTAAAAAAAATGAAATTGATAATAAGTTACCAATGCTCCAGGTCCACTGTTTTGAAGCCACTTAACAATTTGCACATCAACTCTCGGTCTAAAATATAGTTCTTCGAGAAAAAAAAACCTCATGTATTGTTTTGGCTTTACTTCTCCCTTTTAACATAAAGGGTTGTGAAATCCACCCTAAGAAAAAATTCAACTCGAATGGAAGAAGAATGCGAACATTTTTTTGTTTTACCCATTATAATACTTTTTTTATTTGTTTGTTTTTTAAAATGTTTCATAATTGTTTCCCTTTGATCGAGATGGACGGGCTTGGGAGGTCAGTCATTCTTTTCGTTTTTATTCGAATTTTTTTGATCAAATATTTCTTCTTTGTTGATTAAGTTTCCGTACGATACCCACGCACTTTTTAGACAAAGAGGTGAATATTTTATTTTGGCTTCTGAGTTGAAGGTAGATAATTTAAATCTTTTACTTAATTTTTATCTGTTTTTACTTTGAAGTTTAGTAACTTCCGACGTGTGATTGAAAGAAAAAATTACATTTTACTTGACCCAGGTATCTAATACCTACAGCCGCTAGCACATCAAGTTAAAGTGCCAAATATTACCAATCAACCTTGAATCTAATCCTTTAGCGATAAAGTTGAAAATCTTTTAAAGAAATTTGACAGATTGTAGTAACTTCATGTGCTGGTTGGCGCCTGTACCTACAAGGTAAAAATAGGACAAAAAAAAAATATTTACATTGTAACAATTGTGTGCCCCATAGATAACGTTCTTTTAAAACTATGAATGAGAGAAAAACTTCAATCAATCGCTAATATATTTCAACTTTTCTTTAACCATGCATAAAACTACGTAACAAAAGCAATAAAACCCAGCTAGAAAATACTCAAACAAATACATTATACATTTAAAACCGAAAGTTGAAAGAGAAAAATTAATACTGATTGGAAAGCAGCCATTTCACGGTATTACCGTTTGGGGATGGGCACGGTAAGTAGCTCCCTAGAGACCAACGTTTGGCATTTGAAAAAAAAAATGCGTAAAAACAAAATGGCGAGGGCTAATCTAAATTAGTACGGTGAGACAAACAAGCTATTGTTTTTGTAGAGAGTTAATTAAAAAATAAATATTGTGCTCAGAAATTAAAGTTTTGATGAGAATTATTTTATAAATGTTGAAATACTAGTCTATTAATAAATCTGTAGTGGTTTTCTGATAGTTTATGGGGAAGTTAATATGTTACATTTATTTGTATGGCTGTCATGAAAGATTATAATGATAAGTACCTTTATAAGGTAGGTACTCCGTTGGGTACCATAAAAATAACTTTATTGCAATTCAAACTAAACTCTATCTATCTCCTGAGGCATTTGAAACATATTATATTCCAATAAACAAAAGGAAAAAAAAATGCGGTAAGCAAAAAAAATAAACAAACATCTTTTCTTGCCGGCGGTACACAAATCGGAACCAATCGCGAGTTGTCGTAATTTTTTATTTAGTAATTAGTATTAGCAGAAGTAGTCCATTAAGATTATATTTTTAAATTCAGGGGTTTGAGGGGGGTACCTACTGAATAAGCCAATAGTCTTAAGATAGAGATTATGTAGAATTAACGTTTTGTTTTAGCACTGATTGATTTTAGTGGAACTCTCAATATGAGGGTTTATTTAAGTAATATTATTGAACTGCAACCAAGCTGAAATCAGTAATAGTACAATACACAGATAGGTAACAAAAATCTATGGACTGGTGATACTAAAATAAACTGGCAACAATACTAAATAAATATGGCTGCTTACTACTAAAGATATCCATAACCTTATTCCGCAATGTACAGACCACAACAACCCGAAACCGTCAAATTTTCAAAATTTGCTTCATAAATTCGAAAAATTCGTCTACTCGAGATACACGTCTATAAATTGTGTTAGGCCTTGCTGCAGTATGCCATGACTCTGCACCGGCAATAGTACACCATGAAATGAATCTCCATCTAATATTGAAAACAGTTGGTCAAAATTCTTCACTCAAAATCATTCCATGATCAAACTTCTCCAGAAAAAAAAATCCTCTCCCTCGACCAACAAACCGCCATTTTTATCCACAGACAATGCAATACAACAATAATTAATTAAAAATTCTCAAAGTATCCTAGGAAGTCGATAGTGGGGACAATAAGGACCACTCGAACTTGGGACAACGTCTGTAGTCTGAATGGTCCTTCAGCGGCAAGGGTTGTTACAGTCGCAGTCTGCTGCTGCTTCTCGGGAATTTACAAACTGTTGATTTGTAGAATTTTCCAATTGGCACTGGATTATATTACGTGTTATGATGGAAATTGCCTGCTATCGTTTAGTCTTTTAACACGCAGCTTCTAGAAAGTCAATTTATGCGTCATGTCAGCCCATATTACAGCAGTGACAGCCTGTTGTTGTGACCGTCTGACTGCGAAGTCATAGGTCTCGAGTTCGAATCCACGGCATGCACCTCTGATTTCTCAGATTCACGTGCTTATTGTATAATTATCACTTGCTTCGGTGAAGGTAAACATCTTGAGGAAACCAGCATGCCTCAGAGATATTTCTTGTCGGCATAAAAGCCAAGTCAGAACCCTATGGGCGGCATAAAGACTTTGACACCAGGTTAGGCACTAAGGCAGGTTAGGCTACAATCGGCTACATGATAATAGAAGAAATCCTTTAACAAGTGACTTCTAGAAAGTCAATAGATACGTTATGCCAGCCCATACTCGTATTTGGTTGTTCGTTGTTGTTTCTGCCCAGTGAAATGAAGCTTAAAACGAAGTAGATCGAGACGTAACACCGGATCAACTCATGATGGTTGAAATGGCGACAGGACACTGGAACAACTTGCTAACCACGGATGTCTGTCAAGTTGAACGGGAAAAAAACGATTCTTCACGTACTCGTAGATTTGAGTTTTTGATTTCACCGTTGTACAAAGAAACCAGAAACCAAAGATACTCGTGGAAATGCACCAGTACTCCGTAATCATGATAAGATTATTCGATGACTAATTTATTGAAATTCGACATTATAATTGGAAGTTCAACTTAAATTACAACCAAATTACTATCCCAGTCTTGTATAGTTTAAGTCTTTCGTGGTTTCACAGTGATCTTATTTTTTTTAAAACATCTTCATTTTAAAATCAATAGCAATAGCTTAGCAAACACGTAATACACAGTTCGATGGTGATTCGTGACAAAGGTTTGTTTTTCCCTCGTCATTTTCCGACAGATTGTCCCTAGAGCACTACACTCGATGGCTCTTCAGCACTCGAAGTACTTCGGAGTCTTTCGGAGAGGTTCGGGAAAGACTCGATCACTCTTCTGTTTTGAGCGATGTCTGTGAGATGTTTTTGTTGAGAATTGATATCTTCGGATTGTGTATTTTTATTATGTTTAATGTGGCAATACATCTGAATATTAGCTTCGCATTTTTTGTATGTGTTATTTGATCAATCCTACCATCGATACGAAGAATGTGTATGTTTAAGAATGATCGCGGTGTGGGGAATACCGAGCAATAGGTACTACTTTCTTAAGTCATATAGTGAACACTTGCCAGAAGTCTTCCCTTCAATGAAACTTACAGCTGATGCAGCGTAAGTCAAAAAGTCATTAAAAAACAACTGTACTGTACCTTATATTAAACAAAATGTATCCGAATCTAAAAAGAAGGATGGGTCATCGCTTCAAAAGCTATACACGAATAAAACAAACGCATTGTTGAATTCAAGATTCTCTTATCAAAACGTGACCTCCCATCACCCACAACACAAAGGCACAACAAGGACAAAGATATTCGAAACATTATCAACATAAAACCTCATTCACAATCAATAATCCATCACAACTCAATTACACTCACAAACTCAACATCTCTTATTCGGAAGCCGATAATTGGAAAACTAAATTTGTAATTTCAATCATTTGTATCCATTAAACAAAGGAACAAACAAACAAACAAATCGAATCGGACAATTTCGGGCTCTGCC
Source organism: Eugnorisma glareosa (assembly GCA_947578425.1). Lineage (NCBI taxonomy): Eukaryota > Metazoa > Arthropoda > Insecta > Lepidoptera > Noctuidae > Eugnorisma > Eugnorisma glareosa. Next base: position 1,702,791 of record OX387974.1, on the reverse strand, counting down.
GATCGCTGCCGAAATCAATTAGCTCCTTGTAATCTGCAAAACAAAGATGTATCTACCATTTTTCAGCTCAAAAATCAGCTCTACCAACCAAATTATAAGTCTGAATTTAAATTTCTCAGCATCGTTTTAACCTTGCTGAACATAATCGTAGGATGTACAAACCAGACGTCTTGGATTACCGAAAATTGCTACCAAAGGAAAATACCAACATACTATCATTATAACTTTTTTTCTTAGTTTTCGATATGAAAAAAAAAGTCTGCGAATAACTTATGCGATGCAATGACCGCGGGCGGCGACATCAAAAGGGTTACTGGCGAGATGTTTTGTCCTTGTCTCGCTTGTATACTCATCAATATCTGAGTGAGATGGATGTATGATGTTGAAGATAAAAAATGCCCTTTAAGTTGGTATGAAGCGATGCCGCCACATTTGTAGTACGTTCTGTGGTGTCAAATAAACGAAAGTATCACAGTTGCTTGTGCGCATTAAATTGCAAATGTAGTTGTTTGGTCAGTCTTAAATAAAGGACTTATGGGTTTGTCAAGTGTCAAGTTTGTCAGTTTTTGGGCTGGTTTGTCAATCATATGATGCGGTTTTGATTGGGCAGGGTCATTTTAAACAGGCTTTGGGGTACATGATAGTTTGTAAATTTCGACTATCTGATTTTAAGATGGTCATGAGCAGCCAAAATTAGTTGCAGATGTCTGAATGCGTCAAAGTAAGACCTACTTCGATGGTGTAGGTATATTTTTTACTGCAGCTAATGATGATCAAGCATTGACCCCAAATACATACATTGGGGAAAGGTAGAAGGATGATGATAATAGCATCAAACACTTATAATCAGTAGATACTCCTACCCCATCACAAAGATTCGTATCTAATTAGTTTCTCAGTAGCAGACACGGAGTCTGAATTTGTGCCCGATTGATGGCGCCCCCTATCACATCGGACTAAAACATAACTGTCGAAATGTGGATGTGCTATTAGGTCCACGTCTTTCTATTTAGCCCTTCCTTGATGATAGGCGTCATGTTTGGTAATATTATAATATCGATCTTAAAAATAAAATTAGATTAGTTGATGAACTACCTCGTAGTTACTAATTAATGCGAAATCCTATTTCCAAAAACACTTCTTTTCCTTTCCAACCACGATCGCCATACAAAAGCCCCTCCAATCCTTTACTCCATCGCGATCTATATTTTGTTTAATAAGGATGTTTCAAAGAAAACAAATTAAACTATTGTAAAAAGTGTTGTAAATCTGGCTACGAAAGAGCAGAACATCAATGATAAAGTAAAAGGAATTCCTTCACGACTTATCCCTTTGAATATAAAAAGGTTTTACAGGAAAACTTTTAATCAGGGGCCATCGCTGCTACTACGGGTCTCGTCTCGCCTACGAATTCTGGTGAACTCGAATTTTGAGTGTCAAAAAAAAAGCTAGCTTAGACAGTAGCTGGTGTCAGATTATTGATAACATCTTTAAATTATCATTTTTATTTTATTGTCTTCCAGCTTACAATACCAAAGCCATTTTCTAGCCTCCGCAGTTAGCAGTAAAGTATAGTTGTACAAACTATTAGCTAAGCATAATATCTAGTAACAAATTATAGGTTAAAATTAAATATCAAATTAAGTATCTGCAGGGATGGGCGTCAAAAACAATACAGTTTTTAGACAAGACAGCACTAATATTGTCGCTAAGCGCACAGGATTCATCACTTTGGTTGAACAGGCCTAAACAAGCGACAATCGGTTTCAAAACTGTTCGTATTTCTGAATTGACTTTCAACTGCACATTCATACACGGTTCGGTTAGTAGGTTATGTTATGTCAATCGGATACATTTGTGACTCCCCAACATTGTTACCGCTGATAGAATGACGAGTTTGAGAATGTATCCGCCCATCTTTAGGAGATGTCATCATTCGTATCTGCCCCATAGAACGTAGCACAGTTTATAGTTTTCTCACAAAGACAAGTCTATACTTTCGCCAAAAACTCAGCCTAGCTATCTAACAGGAACTCAAGCTTTTGATTTAGATTCTCAATTTTCAAAACCCTCAAATATACTAAAGTCACCGTAATCCACCGTCAAGTGAAAACTCTTCGAGTATACTAATAGTAAGTGATTCGGGGACATCGAGCTTAAAAATGAAAGCATAAATCACGATCTTTGGCCCTAATTAATTCCTCGAGGCTTGCAGGGGACTGTGCCATGGGGTTGAATTATTTGAAAAACTTTCACCTCTTTTGTACTCTCTCGGTATCTTTTGGTCACCTGCTTCTGGTTTATGCTAACGTTATGGGGTGATTTGTGTCCGATTTGTGTCCGATTTTTATGGATACTGAAAAGATGTAGTTGATTAATTTTGTTATGGATCTCTGTTGTGATTTACTGATGTTTCCAGCAGGTAAAGAACTTTTTTGCCGTTATAAAATTGTGGAAAAATATTCAGAATGCCAGTTCAGTCACATTATGGAGATTAACCATAACACGTGATGATGGTCAGACAAGGAGAAAAAATATGTTTGATTTGATAACTCAAATAGTAGTTAGCAGTCGAGTTATTAACATTTACAAGTCATCACGTTGTTCACTAAATAAATTGAATCAAAATACAATTGCATCCAGCAGTGAAAATCTACCAAATTCGGTTTGTTGCCACGCAGTCTACACAAGTTTGTCTGGTGAATCATCAGGGTCTAACACAGTGACATAACATTTTATCTGAAACCGTAAGCGGCTGATCAATTCCAAAACGTCAAGCATAAAAAAACATTCTTGACGCAAAAATATCGCGTTTCATAATAATATATGGGACATTCTATCGTGACTATTATGGGTAATTTAGATAATATCAGTAATATTTCTTTATATACTCCATATTTCAAGACAAGAAATAAAAACTAACTTGTTCAAAGATATCCTTTTTGTAGAAACTCTTTGATCGAGGCGCCTAGCTTTTTTACAGGTCAACTTTACTTGAATGCTCTCGCTACACTTATTTAATTTCTATCAATCGAATTCGGATCATCGCACTTCACAAAAACCTAATCCAAATCTCACAGTTCGAAGAATTATTTTATTTGAAAACATCTATGGGAACCACTCCAAGAAACTACGAATCATCTGAGCTTTTTGTGGCCAAACTTTTAATAGAAAATCATCTGTAGATTGACTATATTTTATTTACTGTTACTAAACTCGCCACTGACCAAAACTCGAACAGTATTCCCAGGTCCTAAGGCCTAGAATCTTTAAAAGTTTGAATTGACCGACCGCAAAGGTAATTTTGTAATATCAAAACATCCATGTTCCAATTTCGACTGTATGCTTCTTCGCACATGGTTTGATTTTGGTTGTGCTTTGTTGGTTAGTAAGAAGTGATATTTTGGACAATAGATAAAGAATCGATGAGCACAGCTTTGGAATTGATTTCAATCAGTGGGACGGTAGGTGGCAACTGTATTACGATGACCATTCGACTGGTAATTTACGGAGTGGAAGATGCTCTACACCGTATCTGTATAATTTTCGAGTTAGTAATCTATTTATATATTTTTTAGTTATTTAAAAGTATATTAAACAGTAACACAGGGAGGCCCTAATCCTTTGGTGGATGTGTGGTGGGTGTGGAAACCAAAATATTACTTAAATTGATTAATCAGTGACTAATATTATAAAGAGGTAATCGTTTGTAAATTTAGATGATAGGGTAATCTTTAAATAAAAAACACAAATGGGAAACTATAATATCAGCCCCGACTGTCTTATGTTATGTCAAATGTTCAAACGTTTGAAAACTAGAATATGAAATCATAAAGGTTCTGATTCAATCAACACTTAAAAGGTTTATTTTTTGGTCTATAAGAAAGATCATTTAAAACAACAAAAAAAAAGTTTCCTAATACAAATCTATACTTATATACTAATATTATAAAAAGGTAAAATTTGTTTGTATGTTTGTATGTGTTTGGGGTAAACTCTGGATCTCCAGAACCGATTTTGAAAATTCTTTCAATAATAGGAAGCTACATTATCCCCGAGTGCCATAGGTTATATTACAACGTGCCCGTAAGATAATTTCCGACAAAAACGCGATCGAAGCCACGGGCAACAGCTAGTGTTATATAAATAGAATAACCAAGAATTGTATTTAAATCATCAGGACGTATTAATAATAAAGTAGAGCAACCTACCGACCGTTTCTCAGCACTGACAGTCAATCAATAGTCCAATTTAATTATGAATGGATTTATTTTTTATAGTAATAAGTAATAACATTATGTCCATGCCATCTAAGGTCATTCCCCGAGACATATTGTGGTCACTTGGTTCACGTCTTGCAATGTAGAGAAGGAGGTATACATAGCTGAATTGTGCTTTCTACAGTTTTTGATTTGGAAAGTAAGCGAGAAATGGGACTGGGCGGGTCACATTTCCAGGATGGGCCAGAATCGTCACACAGTGGGTGCCTGAACGCGGTCGTCTTAACCGGCAGAGGGACAGAAAAGGATTTCTTTTTTTATTCCGCGAGGTATTATTAGTCGTAAGTATACTAAAAATTGTTAACCATGATGTGTGAGATACCTCGATTGACACCTTGATCTATTCAAAATTATTTATTCTTCCTCTTCTTCGTGTAGCTGTCACGACAATTTTTTTAGATATTTGTTTTTTGTTAGCCCTGAGCTTCGCTACTTCCACCGCATCATCGGTGGCAGCGGAGAGATTACTTGGGCTACATGTTTTTGGGCTAAGAGGGCAGGATAGGAGGTGGAGCATAGTTTGTGACACAGCTCCACAATCACACCCCGCTGCTGTTTCATTGAGCTAGCCCCACTTAACGAGGTTGGAGTTACATCCTCCTACTTGACTTTATTTGTATATGTCGTCCCACAGCAAAGAAATCCCCTTCCTTTCTACTTTCCAATCTCCGCTATCTTGAGCTGGCGTGGAATAATCTTGTCCGTAGGCGTCGTACCGCCATCCTCGCTTGGGTCTAGTGCAGTATTATTTCTGGGAATATCATTGTGGTAGGTTTAGACCATGATCCGTTAGGTACATGATGTGGCAGAAGTGTTAGAACCAGACCCACTTGGCCTTAGTTGCGCTTTGGCTACTTTTAAACTGTCAAGCAAATGATTGGGACCCACTCTCACACTTTCGAGGCACTGGATTCAGGGTGACATCCCAGTGTGTGGTTTCAGACAGTTAACTGATTTACCAACTGTAGGATGAGGATTTAGTCACCGGCAGACGTCCAGGGGTGATTTCGAAACTCAAACCCGATTCGTAATGTGAACTGTGAAGGTCAAATGGCAATCACTCCTCGAAAACTGACAATCAATAGCTCCCAGAGTAGACAGAACATTATCTAGACAAGGCAGGTGATGACAAGACTTCTAAAAGGACAATTAATATCTTGCATGATTGGTGACAAATTGACACACTTTCCAAAGATCAAAAGCGTATGTCACAAAGATATAAAGAAAAGGTGAGGCTAAAGAGTAATTATTTATTAATTTAAAAATGCAAAGGGAAGCAATTACGCCGGTATGCTCTTGATGGTCAGTATGGCAGATTTTGATCCTTTTGACTTAAAAACCGTATCCTATTGGGTTAACTTATTGGTGTTGGATTAGTGTGGACATGATTTGGTATTTGGTATTTGACATGGATTTTTTGGTTACCAGCTCCAGTGTCTAAGAAATTTCTTATGAGCACAAGATTTAAAACGATAAAAGATCAATTTAAAGTAAAATGCCTCAGATCTACATCCACCAACACGCGCTGATTCCGCGTGGTGAATTAAATGACATCTCCTGAGACAAGATTTGTATCCCAGCAGTGGGAACATTATAGGTTGATCGTGATTTGGCCAATAATTTGATTTTGCAGCATAGATTTAGTACACGGCAGAGCATTTCTTATCAATATAACGTTTCAACATCACTACACTTCATTTTTTTTAAACAAGTTGAAATCATGGCTACTTCAAAATACTTTTTACTCAGTAAAAGAATTTCTTGAAGATATTAAACATAAATATGTAGATACTGGATTTCGTTACGAACTTTTTATGTTTTTTTTTTTTTATTATATCCAAGGTTAATGTTAATGTTGTGTTTTATATTTTATGTATTAGATTATAGAGTTTGCACATTTAGTTTGTTTTTTGTTGTTTTGTTTTATTAGAATGTAAGTAAGTTAGAAAATGTATATGTGCGTAAAACGTTAAAATTAAGATATTTCATTTATGTGCTAATATTGTAATGTTTTCAATTGTAAATAATGTAAATATTCGTATGCCGCGTCTAGCCGCAGATATGTCCTGAACCATGCTATTTCTATTTAACAACTTCGTGCCTACCGTATCCTACGAATAAATGTCTTTATCTTACAAAATAGTGAGCACACTACAGTAAACTGTTAGTCGAGAAACGAAGCGTCAAAAGGATATAAACTCCCAAAAATTAAAGTCCCATCCACACTACCCCAACGCAGCGCAAACACATCCAAGGCAGGTGATCGTACACCGCGCATGCCCAACATTATCCGCCGGTAACCGTTCAGCAAGCACGCGACTCCGTAGTAAATTCAATCGCTAATTGTTCGTGTGACAACGCCTTAATACCGTATAGATGCGACAGCAATGGCATGAAGTCTTTCTAGAAACTTCTAAAGAACTTAACTCCTGAGAAATTTTTATGAAAGTAGTGATGAAGATTAGATGGATAAAGATAGGTAATGGCATTAATGGTGTTAAATAGCATTGTTGAGTTTCGGTTTGTATTGTAAGGACATTTCAACTTTGTGCTAAAGGTCTTTTTTTATATTAAATGGGCCTACTTTTGACCTCAATCTAGTCCTGAGGACGATGGAACGAGCTAACCCAAAAGAAACCTATTAATTCGCGACTTAAATAGATTGGGGTCATATGAACACGGGAACACCGACGCAGGCAGATCTTCGCGAAAGCTTCTAGGTATTGCAAGTATCTTTAGAATATGTAGGTCCAAGGACTAGAAAGAGACGTGATGGTCGTCCGGTGGCAAGATGGGCAGATGACATTGTTGCCATTGCGAGAATGTCCTGGATGAGGCTGGCACAAGAGCGTGGAGCTTGGCACAAGCAAAGAGAGGGTTATACCCAGCAGTGGGTGAAGTCGGGCTGTGGATGATGATGATTTAGGAGTGGGAAAAGTTGGCTAGTAGCATAAGCATAATCAGCCTATAATGTTCCCACTGCTGGGACACACGGCCTCCTCTCTATGAGAGGGAATGGGCTTTAATACACCACGCGGGCCCAGTGCGGGTTGGTAGATGTCACATGTCTTCGATTTTTTGGTTCTAGAACATGTCCCCACGATGTTTTCCTTCACCGATTTTTGAGAGCAGTAGTGGAAAATAAATTACACCAAGTAATGCGCCTGCGTGGGGTCGAACCCATGACTTACTGTTCGTAACTCGGGGCCGCCACCATTAGGCCACCGCTGTTGGCCGTTGGCAGTTGGCTGGTAGGTTCGTTGGCTATTATAAGTATTCTGAATTGTGAATAAATGAGAAATTCCTGATGGAAAAACCCAATAACACACATTTTTTTTAGTTCGCAAGCGACGGTACGGAGGCGACCGTATGCGTCGACATCCTACCGGATGCGATCGGCTGCCGCCGCATCCATTCGGTGGAAATCATCCTTAATAGAGAAGTATGAAAGAAGAAGACATGCTGCGCCGACCACAAACGAATTGGGATAATGGCAAGAGAATGATGGTGATTGCATGTAGTGGAGATGAGAATGTTGAGGTGGATGTGGGGTGTGACAGGAATGGTTGAAGTAAGGAATGATATTGGAGGAAGTTTGAAAGTAGCGCCAGTTACAGACAAGTTGAAAGGGAATCGACTGTCTTGGTATGAACATGTGATGAGGAGGGACGAATCGCATGTGAGTAAAAGAGTGATGAATGGACAGGTAGAGGACCAAAGACAAGATGGAATAAATGATAGCGTGACGATTGACAGGGTGAATGGAGTGGGGAATGGCCCTGGCAGGCACCGGTCCTTTCGGACCCCTTCCTGTTTGCTGACTTTTCCTTTGAGGCGCGCGTGGAACACGAACGCGCCGTCGACACGGCCTGTCGTCATAAGACGGACGGACGGCGAGCTAGCCCATAGCCCCCCGTCCACAAGCCCGCGCCTACGGTGGCCGGGGCCACCACGTGGCCGCGGCGGCTGGGACGTGAGGTTCTCTCCCTCTCACGTTCCGCCACCTCCTTCGCTAGCATGACTGCTTCGCAGAAGGAGATGACGGCGTCCCATTCCGTCTCGCTCCGGACCATGGATTAATCCATGGCCGGACGCGAGAGGTCGCCGCCGGCCCAATAACACACCTTGGATGCAGAAACGGACCACAAGGATCGGTGGTTGGTTGATGTGGCGACGCTTGTGGGAGGCCCGTGTCCAACAGTGGACGTTTTTCAGCTGAAATTATGATTTAAGTGTACCAGGGTGCATAAAAAGCTTTCTTATGCCACTTGCCCAGTCTAAATCATTTATACGCCAAAAATATTCATTTATCGTCCAACATTGACTTCACTTGCCTAATTGTAGTCCTAATTAGTCACTGAGCCACAAAAACTTATAAAAACGTATCGCCAATGCTTCACTTCCCGGATACGCCTGCAATATTACGGCTATAGGTACCTGCCATAAATATGCGACATTGCCCTGGTACAATTACTTAGCCTATAATTTTCTCTTTCGTTTTTTTAATTAATAGCCTGGTTATAATAATATATTGTAGTTAATTAATATTATGTGGGTTAGTGAGTACCTACCAGGTTTGCGAATTTATTGAGGTTTTTTTACTGTTTTTTTTTAAATACGCTTTCGGCCGCAACTCGCCTGATGTGAAGCGATGTCGTGGCCTAGGGAGGAGGAGCACGCTTACCTAAAAGAAACCGATTCACTTCAACTTTGAAGAGATCCATTAAGTTACATGAAGCGAGAAATTCTTCAATTAAGGCCTTTGAGATGGACGGCCTGGATAGATGGATGGCCTGTGGACGGTGAGCTATGGGCTAGCTCGCCGTCCGTCCGTCTTATGACGACAGGCCGTGTCCACGGCGCGTTCGTGTTCCACGCGCGCCTCAAACAGAGTCAGCAAACGGGAAGGGGTCCGCAAGGACCGATGCCCGCCAGGGTTGCGGGACTGTTCGAAAGAGATACCGCGGCCCTGGAACTCAAAGGGCAAAAGAAGGTACATGGATGGGTTTTAGTCAGTAAAAGTCTGACACTCCCTCCTGCTCCGCCCAGAGCGGGAGGAGTTATTTGATGATGTACCATCCGAAAAAAAAGGCCTTTAAGATCATCAAGTGTTTTGTTAACAGAAAAAAAGCAAAAATAAACAGTTGTTCCATGCAATCCTTACCTATATGAAACACCATTGGACCTTTATTAAAAGGTGTGCATAGCCCTAACATTAAATAATATGACGCCAGGACTAGGCAGGGATTGTACAACCTCTACGGGTCAATATTCGCCAGTTACGATAGGTTCGCTTCATCGGTTCATCGCGCGTACTGAACCCAAGATTAACTGTGCAGGTATCGGTTGCGACCACTAAACGAATGAGGCACTTAAGTCCGTGTTCATCATCATAATCATCATCATTTCAGCTGAAAGACGTCCACTGCTGGACATAAGCCTCCCCCAAGCGTCGCCACACTGACCGGTCCCGTGCGATTCGCATCCAGCGGATCCCCGCAACCTCCGCAACGTCCGTGTTCATGTTCACATAATGTCACGCCTGTAATCCCGGAATGGTTAGGCAGAGGTGTAACTAGTACGAGTATGTAGCGTGTTATTGGTGAAATGGAAAGCAAACACAAAACGCTTCGATTCCGGTAGTGACGTCAAATACTATGTGTCAAAGAAACACTTTTAGTTGAAAAGTACTTTAAGTTTCACTAAGATTTTACTATAATATTGTTATTGCAATTTTTGATTTAATATAGCACTTACAATATAGTAAAACTATTCTATTATGGGCAAAACTCGTAGTACACATTTCGCCAGTTACCTATAATGAAGTCGCATGTACGAGTAATAGGGGCCTATGGCCTTTTGCCATCAACCGAGCCCAAATCTCTTCGTCAAACGTCGTTAGTTTTATCAAAGGTTTTTTTGTTTATAATGATAAATACTATATCGGTAGATCCTATTGGTTAAACTTTTAGTTTAACACACCATAACCCATTTCTACATATTATTTTATTTAAAAAATCTTTGGCCTTTCTGCAAAAAATACTGGCAATCACTCCTAAAAACATGATCTAGACATTTGCAGTTCATGCTGGTGTTGCGTTTCTCATTGAGTCAAATGTGTCTACTGTCTAGTCATTAAACAAAAGCCTCCTCCACACTCCCCAACCGCAACATTAACATAGAATAACTAAAAGCGAAGTAACAAATAAGGGTACATCCATTCACTTATTGTGCACAGCGTTTTAAATAATAATTGAATCAATTCTCCGGCTATCGGTCATTGATTAATATGCGACTAAAAAATAATGCTTTATTGAATTATAAGTTATGGGCCACCTTTGTGCCGGCTTATTTATGAACTGGTAATGTGGGAGTACACCTTTATGTTTTGATGTGTTAGTACTTTGATTTGGGTGTAATAAATTAATATTTTTGTATTGGTTTATTCTCGATATTATGATTTAGCTGCACCTTGTAAGGGCATCAAATTGAGAGGATGGAAATGCATTGTTGCATGAATCGAATTTCGAAAAAAACTATACTATCAATACGGCGTCTTCTGGGCAAGCTCGTTTCATCATACACCTTATCCATCTATTTCTATCAAGCGTGATCGAGGTCAAGAGAAAGAAAATTTTGAAAAAATAAAATAAAAAAAGCTACTAAATCTATCATTGCCACCAAAGGCTGGCTATTGTATGAAGCTGCTGGTTCATAAGGTATGCATGGCGCCAGGACAATGTCCTTTGATACAAATCTAATCTGTTAGCAAGGTTGATAGCAAGGCTTAGGGCCTATAGACAAAGAGATACTACAAGCGATTAAAAATTTGAAAAAGTAAAAAGTGTACTGTAAAGTCGTTGTGGGATTCTTCTACATTGTCTAGAAACTACCATTCACTGTAGTTTTTGTAAAATAGCGTTTTGCAAACTTTCCAGTAGCCGATTTGATGCATAGGCAAAGAGCCTATAATATTCCATACTGTGGCCTGTGGCTTCGAGGTTCCCTAGAACGAAAATAAAAGAATGCTGATTCGCAGCCAGATAAGTATGGCAGTAGGAAATACTTCCCGGATGATCAGGCTATGACAGCCGCTGATAAAAGATAAAATGTTTTACCCAATAATAACCCATAAGAAATCCATCAGAAATGTGATAACCCCTAAGGTAATTATCATAGAATTTTAATTAGCATCTATAATAAATCGAAACGGCTGTTTGTCTGTCAATGTGACTGATTGGGGAGCCATTACAATTTATTAGTCGATGTGGTCAAATGGCCAGTCGATCGCAGATAAAATATATACAAGAGGATAGAGTAGTTAAATAAGCAGATGGGGCTGTTTTAAAATATATGACTTTTATGCCTATCACAGAGAGAAAGAAAGAAAACATGTTTATTTGCCACATGCCACCAAAACACAATATGAGATTAAAAACTTAAATCCAAACAAAAAACAAAAACACGATAAAATTGTGTTTGGCTACACCAAATATGCACCAAATATCAGCCAACTACCGGGCAACTAGTGCAGTCGTCTGTTGGATATGTTAATTCATTAAAATGTCAAAGATTTGGAACTCCATAAACATAAACTTAATTATGGAGAGTTTGCTACACTGGGTATCGAACCCATCCTCTGCAGTCAGGCTCGCAGAAAGCAAGTCAGTATAAGTACTTTTTCGATCGAAAGTCTCACTCAGAAAGTTCAGATCAGTTTTCACAAAGCGGTTTGCCCATTCCAAAACGTCGTAAACTTTTCTCCAAATACATAATTATGTTGAGGATGGTTTTCAGTCTATCTGGAAGCAGCTTAATACCTGTATTTTATATGGAGCAGCTGACCATGAATTACATCGTAGAGGACTAAATTTGTGCCTAAATTATAACAGACACTCGGGTTGATCTTCAGGTTAAGCTGCGCTTGCCTAGGTTGGTCCGTTGATGGGCGACCACCCTTTATATGCCGAGATTCGTCCGTGCCTCGAAAAGCACGTTAAGCCGTTGGTCGCGGCTCAATTGTAGATCTATGACAATCGTTACAGGTAGTCATTGGCCCGAAAGTCTGACAACCAGTCTCACCAACGGGAATAATATTACCCAGTACTAACTGGGTTGTGTATAACTAGGTTATGTAAAATACTAGTATCAGCCGCATCAAGTTACATAGCTATGACTCGTTCAATCCATTGAGTACCCGATATCTCTAACGTCCATCCTGTCTCACACTTTATCCTTGTTGCTTCGCCCCATTAATAGGCAAAAACCTTTATCCAATCCACCGCAATAATACTCCTCTGTATCAATACCCTATCATCGGCAGGTGCATGCGATAATATTAATAATTAAACTATTAATTAAAACAGTCGATACCCGTTTGTAAACGACACCGGTCTTGTCTGTCTCCGTATCGTAACATTATCAGAGATTTCCGATAATTTATTAAATTAGTCTAGTTTGCAGTTCAAAGTCCGTTTTATTGGAATCGGAAGACTGGTTTTGGGGACCGATGTACTTTATCGATATCTGGATATATTATTGTAATGGAAAATGTAGCTTTTGGTTGTGATATGTAGGTACCTAAAATCACTTTATTAGAACTATTAAGGGGTTAGGTGAGTATCAAACAATCTCGGTTTTAATGGCTAGTTGAAAATCAAGATACGAGTAAGTCGTGGCCCCTAGGCAAAATTATTTGAGCTGAAGAATACACATAGGTTGGTCCGTGGACGGCTGACCCATTACATACCGATTTTCCCCGGTGCATGGAAAACACGTTAAGCCGTTGGTCCCGGCTGTCATTGGTAGATTTTTGACAGTAGTTACAAGTAGTCAGTGGCCCGAAAGTCTGACAAGCAGTCTTACCAAGGGGTATCGTATTTTCCAGTACTAACAGGGTTGTGGAGGTAAGATGGGCAGTCGCTCCTTAAAAAATACTTGTATTCAGATGAGGTGATTGAGGTGGTAGAGTCCTGGTTGAAGGTCTTTTGATTTCTAAGGAATCATTGACAAGATAAAAATAAAACTATGCTCGTGCTAAAACTAACGAGACTTATAATATGCACTTTTGTTTTTATTAGTCCGTATTGTCCCGCTCCTAGTTAAACGCCTCCCCCATTCCTTTCAGTTCTCTCGATGGCGTGCTCTGCTCGCCGATTCGAGAGGAAGTCATCCAAGGCATGGCGCCATCTTCTCTACGGTCTGCCGCGACCCCGTCCAGCTGTCTCAGGGCTCCAGTCTTGCGATATTCGGGCCCACAGCTGTGCCCGGCAGACATGGCCTACACAGTCCCATTTGCACTATTGCTTAAATAATTATCCCTCGTTATATTGTAAAAATTTCACCATCACCCCAGATCTGAGCATAAACGATATTAATTATTACCTCTTTTATGCGAAAAATAAAAAGTTCCGAACACAAAATGTCACACTCGTGCACTTACGATTGTGAACAGTATCGACGCGCGCATTAATTTGCGCCCGAAATGGAGTAGCAGGCATTACGTGTAGGGTTACCGTGATCAAGAATTTGTTAGGATATGTTAACTGTCTCTCTGTTTTAAAAGAAAACTTTTCTCAACAGTGAATGACTGCTGCTTGATGATGTTGAAGGACTGCCTCTTGCAGGAATTTGACGCTGGCAATTCCGATCATATTATATGCGGAGGCTTGATTTTTTTCAATAGAGATTTTGCGGGTATTCTGGACAGGAAAGTAAGGATATTAGAAGTAAAGCAGATTATTGAAGTTAATGATCAGGGATCATTTTATGAAAAGATCTCAAGATCAAATCAAGCTTTTCACCATCATGCTTGATTGCTTTGTGTTGTTAATTTCACACTACAGATTTTGAACTTCTTTACGGTCTTTCTTTTTACAGCAACTGGTTACCTACCTATTATTCGAACGCAAGACTTCGAAAGTTTTCAAGACGTAGACAGTTCCAGGTGCTGGGACACAAACAACTTGAGGTAATATGGTCACCTTACATTTAACGTATCGCTCAAATCTTGGGTGCCATACAGCGATATAACGCTACCGTTTCACGGCATTTTATTAAAACTGTATAAACACTTGGAAATTCGAGCGGATCGGTATTTTGTGCAAGATTATATCAATAAGGGTGTATCTATCATGACCAGCTAATAGATTATTTTAATTTGCATATTCGTACAATTTGCCACGGGTTTTTTTTTTAATGGGCCGAACATGGACCTTCCTATGACCGCTTCAATAACAGACCCACATCAGAAAAACTTGCAGAATCAAAATCATCAAAATCAAAACATTTATTTCAAGAAGGCCAGTTACAGTCACTTTTGAATTGTCAGAATAAAGGCAACAATAAAATGAAGCTACAATTCCAGTCACAAGGCATAATTACTGTGAAATTACTGTAGTTGCCCATTCCAAAGCGTAGATCAATATGGAGAAGAACGGGCATGAAACTCCATGGACACTCAATCAGAAAGCAATCAAAAGAGCTCATGTTTCGAATTCTGTTTACATCATCATATTGTGCGCACCATACTAGCGTGGCGGATTATAGCTCTCTCACTCTCATGGACAGAAGTCCTCTGGCCCAGCAGTGGGAACGCTGATTATGCCATGCAAGCCGAGGAAGAGTAATAAACTCCCGTCTTTCAGCCCGCGTGTGAACAGAGCTCAACAAAATGCTGTCGTTAGTATCAATCTGTATCTTTCACACCAAAATCCAACTCATTCGGAATCGCACTAATTTCTCGAATTTCTATTGAAGTAACGATTAATTTTGTTTGATAGTGCTATTTATTATACTGCAATGGAATCCGTTTTGCATCTGTTTTTGGTAGCAAATTGATCGATGCAGGTGGCGGGATTTATATTATTTGCAACTTTAGTAGGTGCATTATTGAACAGATACCTACTTACAAAGTGAATATGCTAGCAAGAACAGGGTAATGACCGTATTCATTTTTTAGGTCTCACTGAAATGAAAGGCATGCTTGATTTTCGGGCCTGTGGACGGTGAGTAATGGGCTAGCTCGCCGTTGTCCGTCTGTCTTATGACGACAGACCGTGTCGACGGAGCGCAGTCGTGTTCCACGCGCGCCTCAAAGAGATTTCAGCAAACGGGAAGGGGTCCGAAAGGACCGATGCCTGCCAGGGTTGCGAGTACAAGTCTGACACTCTTTTCCGCTCTGCCTAGAGTGGGACCCCGTCATTTGATGATTTCCCATCCGAAAAAATTAAAAAATGCTTGATATTAATACTGAATCATTCTTACTAGCACCAACTACACACGAATTTATTTCACTTAGTGTTCGGCCCTCTCAGCTCCCGACGTGACTGTAACTGTTAGCCTACATCATCATACGGCTGGGCAAAGGCCTCTTCACCTAACATCCAGTTCTTCCGATTCTTGAGTTCCGAGTTTTGGTTTCGTGTATCTCGTACCGTCATCTTCTACGAGGTCTGCCTTCAGGCTGGGGCTAGGTGCCACACAATACTAGTTGTTATTATGATTGCCTACAACTCTTTGGTCATAAGGCTAAGCTAATTCAGTATTCTTTTTTATTCCTTCTAAATACGAAATACTCTCTCTTCATTTGCCAGTTACTAAGTAATCGTAGAGGTCGGCTGACAAAGCCATCCAAAAGAGTCTAGCAAGCTCCTTGCACTTAGACACCTTGACTAAAAACAGTAATGTTATTGAGAGTGACGACCCAAAAGTATGTTTGAGGCTTGGCCCAGAAGTAGTTCTTCTTTATAGTTTGGTTAGTGCCTAACCTGGTGTCAGAGTTTTTATGCGGCCCATGGGCCTCTGACTTAACTTTACATGCCGTCAAGAAATATCTCTCAGGCATGCTGATTTCCTGACGATGTTCTCCTTCATCGAGAAGTATTGTACAATGACATGTCACAAGTTTTATACAATGTATTACTAGTCCATACATAGAACAAACAACAGGACTATTGAATTCTCCTCACAGAAAGCGCTTACACGTAGACTAAGGCCCCATAACTCACGAGAAACATCTCCTAATTTATCAGGACCGCATAAATTTATGCGCAAGAGTTCTCGCCTCGCAATCGAACATTTAGCTTTTTATCGAGTGTTTGATTTAGGGGCAACTGACAAGCCAATCCCTCAAGTCGATATGTACGGAGACGTGATCGGGTGGCTGTATTCTGGTGACGACAATATTGTAAGGACGAGTCAGAAAATGTCGATTCAGAAAATAAACATAAAGTCTTCTAAGCCGTTGTATATTGATATTTTGCAATTAAGTGCTGCAGTCATAAGCCATTTTTTCAAGGTTTTGTTTAACTTTTTTGTAAAGTTTGCTTGTTTAAGTCAAATCTTGCAACTGAGTTATAAAACAATTATCCCCAACCTATTGAGCTAGAATGTTGCATAAACGTTTAGTGTGGATGACAATGAATGATTAGCTAAGTGAAGTCATTCTAAATCCAATATGGTGGACTCCCAAAGATGACGGACTAGTTATTTTTATGCACCCCCATGACATGGGTATCAATTAAAAGGGTTTGCTGAGATTCTTCTCTGAAACCAGCAAAAACTAAAAAAAATATTTACTGTGTAATCTCGCGACAAGCTTTTATATTATTTAAACGGTATAATATAATAAATTAATAGATTTGATTTAATTTAAAGTTTGTTTTCTTTCTTTTTAGAGCGTTATAAAAGTTTGTTTTAAAAAATGTTTTTACTATTAATGTACCTATTAAACTTACAGTCGGTTAACAATGTGGCTGTTTTCCACCCAACTATCATAGGACGTGTCACTATTAAAAATGGAGTAACGACTAGGTATCTGACTTCATAAACAAATGACTGAGAAATAAGGATATTCAAAAGTTGACAGCAGTTTTCTGTCTTTCGAGCGTCTTCCTGATCGTACCGAGTACTACAGAAAAGAAAAAATGCATAATTGACCAGCAATTTTGGCTTGGATGGCATTAAACACTAAGCAAGCATTTTTGAGTACCCAAACACTCAAAAATGCTTGCTTAGTTGGTTAAAAAAGAATGGTTCGATTCCCGCACGGAACAAATATTTGTATGGCCTACAGATAGTTGTTCCGGGTCTGGCTGTTTGTGTATGTGAGTTTAAATGTTTGTAAACGCACCCACGATACAGGAAAAAATCGTAATGTAAAAAAAAAATAACGTTGCCCCCGCAACGTTATTTTTTTTTAAAGAAATGTATGCGATTCTCACATGTATAATGCTAAGTAAGTAGTTCGTCTATGTATCGATTAAGAATTTAAATAAATTCTAGGAAAAGAAATAACAAAAAAAGCAGTTGATTCGATAATCATAAAAGTCCAATAACATAGCTATTTTAATAGCGTGTTTATAATTAAATCGTTAATAATATCAACACACTAGTTTGTATATTGGACATAAAAATTAATGTGTCGTATATAGATCGTTTATTTACATTATTATCTATTTTTACAAAGGATTTTAATAAAATAGGTTTCTTCTTAGAAATACCTGTGACGTGTGTTGTAAAATACTGAATAATATAAGTAGGTCTGACATTTAGGTAGTGGCTGCCTCAGTGGTCGAGTGGTTGCAAGTGTGACTTCTGAGTCAGAGGTCCTGGGTTCGATTCCCAGGTCGGGCAAAGTGTTATTGGGTTTTTCTGTCAGGAATTTCTCAGTAGTCTGGATTTGTGCCCGGTTGATGGCAATACGATCGCCCCCTATTACATGGGACTTAAGCATAACTGGCAACATGTGGGTGTACTATTAGGTACACCTCTGCTTAACGCTTCGGATAATTACAGGCGTGATATTATGTGTTTATTTTTATTCAACTTATCTCACTGCAAATGAAACATTATAAAAACTTCACAAGTCCAGAATACACCCGCCCACCGTCCGTAGGTGGTGTAACAGGGCGCGCTAAAATTATAGCTCGCATATCGAATCCTCGTGTTTTGCCTGTTGGTTCGCATGTCTGTTTGTTCGTTTGTCCCGTGCGCGCTGTTCAAGAACTATCGGCAATTAATCTTGCTCTATGGGTGCTGTCGTTTTTCGTTTTTGTGTGGGATAGGGAAACAGAGTTATGTTTTACATATTGTCTTGCTGTCGTCACGTTTTTGGCATTGTTAGTTGACAATTCGTGAGTGATTTAGGTGATGGCTTGGTTGAATGCAATTTGGAACGCAATGTGGGCAACAAACGAGAAGACCTCGCGGTTGAATAATACGGCTGCTCGGGTCGATCTTCAGGTTAAGCCGCGCTTACCTAGGTTGGTCCGTGGATGGGTGAACATATATACCGAGTTTCCTCCATGCCTCAGAAAGGACAGTCGTTATGTACCCGTAACGACAGTGGCCTGATAGTCAAACAACCAGTCTTCCCAAGGGGTATCATATTTCCCAGTACTAACAGGGTTGTGGAGGTCAGATAGGTAGTCGCTCCCTGTAAAATACTGGTATTCAGCTGAATCCGGTAAGACTGGAAGCCGCCCCGATGATGGGTAAATGCCGTTTTCCGGTAGAGGTAAGCAGAAACAAGCTACAGAATGCTTATACTTTTTGCTTCGTCCTTTCTGCTTTCTCTTTTTCTTTAGTAAGTCTTTTTCTTTAGTAACATCACACCCGTATTACAGCGTAAGCAGAAATGCTTAACGCACCAATATTTCGTCAGTTTGCTATGCTTAAGCCCCATGCACAACAGGAAGTCTAAGTCTATGACTAAAATTTCCCCTTCTGTGTCTATGGATGCATCCGTTGTTATTAAAATTGACCCAAATCCTAGAAGATTTTTTATAGAAAATCCTATCAAATTCGCTGCGATATCCGGGAATCATACCTTGAACTTAGACCCATTAGTTACAACAGCCAAAAATCTAAAACTACCCACACGCGAAATCACAAAAACAATGATGATCAGGCCCATCAAATCATTCCAATCTCACAGCTCATACAGTACAGGCTAGGTACAGACACTCGCAGCCATTACTCATACATTAGGCCGCGATTACACCGTTTACTGCGCAGACGGTGTCATATTCAACAATTTGACATCGCGCGGGTTTCCTCTCGCTGTTCACATCAGCACTTGTTTACGCTTAATTTTGGAGGTTACCTAGCGTTGTGTGTTGGCGGACAAGATTAGTGGGACACTGGAAAAAGTGTTAATATGTGTCTTATTATTTATATCATGTTGTTTTCTATTGCACAAAAAATAACAACGTTGTGGCCCCGTTAGTCCTGGCTGTCATTTGTAGATCTTTGACAGTCGTTACTGGAAGTCCGTGGCTTCAGAGTCTGACAACCAGTCTTGCCCTGGTATATCATAAATACTAACTGGGTTGTGGAGGTGCTGCTGAAATCGGTAAGACTGGATGCCGACCCCAACATAGTTGGGCAAAGGCTAGGAAGATGATGAAGTGTTCTAGAACGACAGAACACATACTTTCAATTCCAAACTTATCTACCCAAACAATTAGTCCCTCAACACACGCTCCGCCAGTGTAAAGATAAACAGCAAATACCAGTCGACTATAAAATTGATTGCGAACTAACTGAGCATCCTGTGATCTGCGCCTACGCAGCGGCCCACTGCGCTGTCGATTCAATGAATTTATTCATATCTTATTGGCCTATTTGTTTTTGGATTTGGGAGGCGAATTCGTCATTGTTGGAAGTGAGCGAGTTGTACGGCGATGATTCTTGTGATTTGAATTTTAGAAATGGAATAAAAATCATTTTTGCTAATGTGTCTCTGTCAGTTGAAGATTGTTTTTTTATAGTCTAGTGTTGACAACTGCCTCACTGGTATTATTGTCTTAGAAAGCTAGAATTGTAACAGTTGTAAGTAATAAATAATAAGTAAATGAGTTTTTCAGCTGCAGAATAGGGTTAGAGCAATCTTATTGGTGGAAGTGGACATGGTATCTTAGCTAAACAGAAAGTGATAATAGGAATACTAGTCATGATCTGGCCATCCTTATGATACTAGACCTGGTGGAAGGTAAGAGTCACTAACAGCAACCGGTCACCGGCAAGATGGTCAGATGCTCTCAAGAAGGCGATTGAAGGCAACTGACGACACGGTTGGCGGACTGCCTGAAGGATGGCCTGCACGCTACTGCACTGAGTGCGAAGGGTTCGATCGAACAAATATCTGAACGTCTACAGTTAGTTGATCCGGGTCTGGCTGTTTGTGTATGTGAGTTTAAAAGTTTTAAACGTACCCACGATGCAGTAGAAAATCCTAGTGTGGAGCAAATTTGTTTTAAAAACAAATTATAGCCAATATACCGAGCGGTCCGCACTGCTGAAGACTGCATAGATTGAAGACGTGTGGATATGTGTGTACGTTCGAATATCACAATCCGCAGCATTACGGGAAGGACAATGAAGAAGTTTATACACTAAAGTGGTAGGTGCTTCTGATGATCCAACTGCGACGGAGTAAAAAAGTAAGGTAATGTTTTTAGTACTTCAAGTTAAAACATTGCAATGTTAATACGTAAAATCTCACATCACTTTAAAGATAACAACAATGACTATAAAAATAATCGTTGACGAAACAACAAGCACATCGGTCATGTTTAAGATCTTGTATACAAGTCACATTACATACGCATGAAATTGATCACCACTCCGGTTATGGTAGCAAGGAAGAGAATAAATCACGATAATTGGTATCGAGCATTAAACTTATTTATCTTTGCTGAGGAGTGATACATGTAGGTAATGCACTTATTTGTCAACGCAGTCATTTGTTTTTCGTGCTATAGTCTTGTCTGATGATTGTCAGGGTCTTGTTCTAAAGGAGACCAAGTTCATAAGGTTTCTGCAGCTGGGAAACAGACCTGAGAGAGTTAGTGGACTGGTTTCCGGTATTTCGCATTCCTCAAGCTGGTTTCTTTCACCGTTTTTGAGACAAGGAAATAAATTAAGCAACCTGAAGTCCCTGGTTGGGTTCGACTGCTCCTGTATAGAAGAGGAGAATATAATTATCGGTAAGATTTGTACTTGCCAACTGCTCTGTACTTAGAAATCCAAATTAGAGTATGACATCGGACCCTTCGGATAATTGCAGCACGAATGCAATTGACATCAGGAGAAATTTTTATTGGCCACTTTTTAGAGAAACTTCGCTAGTTCACATTTAGCGTTGTTGTTTTATTTTTAATTTGGCTGAAAGATAATTTTGTTTTTTGTTTACTTTTGTTTTGCAATTAAAGTGATAATACTATTAATTTATTTATTAAAGTGCAGGCTGTGGGTAGGTAGTACTATTGGGAACAAACAGCCTCACTAGTACCACCAATATAAGATAAATTATTAGTAAATATGTCGCACTAGTACCACCAGTGGTACAGTTCGGTGGTACTAGTGGGAACAAAGGTTATTTCTTCCAATAAAATCAGTATAATAAGAGGTGATTGAAAAAAAGAAATATCTTGACTTTGTGTCAAGAAAACAATTAAATCAATAGCCATTAATGTCTTTATCCGTCTATAAAGCAGTAATTTACCTTCGAACAAACAATTTGTATCACCTGCCGCTATCTATCCTGTGTTTCTCCCTTTATCTGGCCGTACGCGTGAGGCCAAGAATACCACTACATACCACTAATTTTATAATTCGGCATGACGAACGAGATCTCAAAACACCTCCGTCCCCGTATCAATACTCGGTTATCGGGGATCAGGGGGACACCGAAACTCATTGATTTATATGAGAAATCATCTTTAAAGTTTAAACGATTTCAAACTTTATGAAGTTAATGTTAAGTTCGGATTCGAATGACAGCTGTCAGAGAGTTTAAGCTAAATGTGGTTAAGGGATTTTGGACTGTATCATATCTGTTTTAAGGTTGGGTTTAGAGGGTCTTTGTTTAAGATGGCATACCACCAAAGACGAATACGCCACTTTCGAGTGATTTATACCCGATACGGCGTATTAAATGTTTTGTTTTCGTTTTTATAAAATGTAAAAATCTGTTATTTATGATACCAAAATCGAGAGGTCCCGATTAAATTATGTCCGATACTATTTAGATTTATAGCACCTTGATGTTTTGTGCTTCCTCTTAATAATTATTTTTGTTTTTTGTTTTGCGGGTTTAAATGGTGTGGTATGTTTTTTTGAACCGCATTGTACAGTGACAGATTTTTGATTGAGGTTTTTTTAATTGTTATTTTTAAAAGAATTACAATCTAATCATGCGAACAAAACGTTTTAAAAGTGACGCTGATGGATGACTCACCAAATAAAATAAAAGTTTAGGGCTTGAACTGACCTCTTTGTAATAGAACTCGTAGTATGTAATTGAAATCTTGAAAGAGTGTTAATTTTTTTTTATCAAATTTTTTTTGGGTTTTTTGTTTTGTAAAGAATAAAAAATATTGTAAGTAAGGCGTTATGTTCAATAATGATGAGCAGAAGTAGAGATAAGAAGATTATACAAAATTTTCACGACCTCAAAATAAGTTAACATGTCAAAATAACATTGAAAATCTGTTTGCCACAACACCTCGGACACAATATAAAAATAGCCATAGAATTAATACGGAAGCGAACAATTAACGAAAGTTTTTCAAAGCGCCACAGCTCTGCGCCTGCGCATCGACAAAGCAAACAAGTGTAGCGGCAACATGCTTGATTAAACACACATTCGGTGCACGGCCGATGCCTTAATTAGAACTGGGGGTAGGGATGGGATGGTGGTGTATGGATGCGTGAAATATCGATATCGATACGTTGCCTTGCGATGGATGTGTCAGAGAGTTTTGCACAGGCGCTTACTACACCCATCAAGTCATGAAGGATGAAGTTGTTGTTAAAATTCATAGTTACGAGCTGATAATAAACCGGAGATAAACCTTGAGTAATCGAAGCAAATGTTTAGTATTACTAAACATTTGCTTCGATCTCTCATCTTTAAATAGAGTAAAAGTACGATGAATATACTGGCATATAACCTAAACTTTCAACAGTTTTATAAGGTAGAGTGTAAAGAAAGTTTATAAAATTAGTTTTTATTTACGCAGGGTGAACTAATAAAGGCTTACTTGATTGGGTTTTAAAGCATTTATAAACAATCAACAGTTTCATCACATAACAACTCAATTTCAAATCTATCGATACACGCTCACAATACTGTCATCCCATCCCTAAAGTGTTAATAGCAGTAACACCAGAGTCATTGAATATGGTCGTAATCGTAATTATTTTTAATTAATAATCAACACGCTTAGAACGGTGCACATAATCAGGATGGCCGTGTCGATGGCCTGACGACCGCACCATGTTTGAACTTGTTGAGTTGTCTTTGTTCAGTGGTAGTGTTTTGTTTTTAGTATAGATGGAATTAACATACGATAATATGAGTAGGCACCTAGTTAGTCTGGATTTGTGCCCGGCTGATATAGCAATGGGCTCGTTACGTATATGGAACTTAAACATACCTGGCGAAATTTGGATGCAATATTAGGTTGCATTATTTGAACGGCTTGCATTAATTGAAGAGATATTACCAACTGGATCTGGTTATTAGTAAATTGGTCTCGATTGGCTTAATAATTATTTTTGGTTAACGTTGTAATTGATAGTGATCGGTCCTTGGATGGGAGACTGACCATCCGTTTAATACCAAGACACCGCCTTGCCCCTTAAACCACGTTAAGTTTTGATCCTAGCTGTCAAATGTAGCTTTCGTGACAGTCGATACGTGTAGTCAGAAAATTAAAAACGTGACAAACAATCTTACCAAAGAGTGTCGTGTGTACCAGTTACTGGGCTGTAGGGTCAGGTAGACCTCGCTAGATGTAAAATACTAGTATCTAACTGCGTTCAGTTACACTGAGAGCAGACCTCAACATATTTCGGAAAAGCCAGACAGAAGCTAATGATTGAAGATGTCAAAAAGTATTAAATAAGGAAATTTCAGGATTTTACTTGCATGTTATCCTTAACAGCTGTTAAACATGTCATGGGAAACGTTTATGTCATCATTGATAAATCACTGGATCTTGATAACGCCTTTAATAAGAAATCCTTCTTTGATCTATGAACAATTGTGTGGGTGTTTTCCAGGAGAAACCATCAACGGGATTTCATTTATTTAGCAATTTTCATGATTTATTTTTAAATCTACCAAAGGATAGTTCCAAAAAAATCTCGATTTTTCGCTTTTCGGTAGCTAAGCATGCCTGAGAGATATTTCTCGACGGCATGTAAAGCCAAGTCAGAGGCCCATGTGCCATAAAAACTCTGACACCAGGTTAGGCACTAACCTAACCACGCGATAAAGAAAGAAGAAGGAAGCTAATGACAATCCTAATTCTAGACTATTCCATCTTTGTAATCGCTACTAAAATGTCGCTTAGAATAGATCCTCTTCTGTTTTCTGGAGTCTCTCCAAATACTGAAGGTTTACCATGTGACCTTTCAACACATATCAAATCGGAAAGGGATCGGCACCGTATCAACTCGAGCAGTTCAGTATTCATTTTATGAAACTCCCTACTGCAACGATCACTATAATCGGAATCGTAACGTAATCGCCTCGCCTCGGTACAAGCTCACGAACCGCGGTTCGGTGCGTGGTCAACTCGCTTACGGCTCGTCGTCCCCGCGCTCACGTCTTTCCATACCCGAGCTTACGTCTCTTCGTCCGCCCTTACGCACAGTACTGTTGACACACGTGCAAGAGGTCGGCGAGCCGTAACCGCGGCGTCGCCTAGCCGTAGCCGAGTTAACGTATCGGAGCTGCTGATCCGCTTGCTTACGTTAGGTTGACGCCTGTTTGACGGCGAGGCGAAAGGCGATACGGTGCCGATCCCTTTCTGATTTGATATGTGTGCTGTGTCCTTAACTTCGAATATTTCTCGTTAACCTTTTCAAGGTACAGACGTCGTGACTCCATCCAGGTTTTGTGATCCAATCCCAGTTGTACCATCATCCATCTGCCTAGCCATTTCGCCACTATGTTGGGGTCGGATTCCAGTCCCAGACGAATACTAGTATTTGACATGAAGCGATTTCCTATCTGACCTTCACAACCCAATTGTACCAATCCCAATATACATATAATCCCCACAAACAAACAAACAACTTTCACACTCCACACTATTACCATCCGCTGAATACTTCATACATCAGTATAAGTCTAATTTAGTGACGCGACGCCCAGGTATAACGATATAAATACAAATAACGATTATATTTCTGTTCTTTCGATCGTTAATAACGTTATAACGACCGATAATAACGATAACGATAAATATAACGATGTGGTGTCGTCGGTGTATCGCTTATTCTTATTTTTTAGTTGGTCTGTTTGTATTGGATGTGGTTTTGTCGAGTGTGAGGTTAATCTGTAAGTGATAATGCTATTATTGTAAATAAGAAGTACTTTATTTGAAGTAAAGTATCAAGATTCCATAATAATGTATTTAAAAATGGCTTGCAGCTTGTAGGATGTAATTTTCCAATACCACCCAATGGTATTGGAAAATTCTATAATTCTGTATTTAACACCATAATGAATTCTGACATGAGGAATATGTCGTTAGGAAAGTACTGAGTATGAATGTGGATGGGTGGTTATAAGAGTAGAGAAAGACCAAAGAAACGATGGATGGACTGTGCGAAGGATGATATGGCTAGAAAGGAGGTGTCTGATGAGATGACGAGTAATAGAGAAGTATGGAAGAAGAAGACATGCTGCGCTGACCACGAATAAGTTGGGATAAGGGCAGGCGAATGATGATGAATCCGGACTTCCTCTGGACTCTGATACAATCCATTTAAACACTTTGGCTAAACTGGGGTATTGAGTCCCCCTTTGAAGGTACCTTTTAAGGTACCTACGTGTAGTTTTCGCAAAACAATTCCTCTAAATAAACCACCCTATGAGCTTTAATTCAATGACTTGATTACCTAATATAAAAACGCAAATTACAACTTCGTCTTTGAATTGAAACAGTTGTACTAAACAACTGTAATCCTCAAACCGAAAAAAAAGACGGCTATATCCAGAACACACCTGTGAATATACCATTCAACAAAAAAAGAACAAGCAACGCCGCGGCAAAAACAAGTGCCTCACCTTAATACGACGATAACCGTAAACTAAACCAATAGTCGTACAAAACAATAACTTAACCCCCCAAAAGCGGCGTTTACGAAACGAAAATCGATATTTTATCGATAAAAAAATCGGTTTCTCGTTTCTCGACGATCGTAAAACGGAATTTATACATGTGTTTATTGGTATCATAATGTATTTTAGAGTTTTTGGGACGATGAGTTTGTTAGAAAACCGGTACTTTAGTAGATTAGTCGGTAAAATATTTATTACTTAATAAGGTTAGTATTGGTAGCTTATCGCTGATCGGGGGACCAATAATTTTAATAAGATGATTGGAATTTTGTGTGAAAGATGTTTTGTTTCCGATTGTTTAACGTATTATTGAGTTATGTTATGGGGCTGAAATCTCTCACATAGCCTTCTACACGTTTTGTTATGTGCGATTTTTTCCTGCCAATCTCCCAGGGATTCTTTCAAGTCATCACGCCAGCGTTTTCAGGCACCTAATGCGTGACGACTCTGACCTGACGACCTGGGGCCTTAATCTGCTATTGCAATAGTGTCAGAATGGTCTATCATTGATTTAATAAGGCCCCGCGCAGACGAATTACCCTTTGTACGCACGTCAAACGAGTTTCGAACGCGCTTCAATACGCCGTGGGCTAGGGGCCTTATAAAATCAATGATAGACCATTCTGACACTATTACAATAGCAGACTAAGGCCCCTGACTCTTATTCTTGATGTATTTTATAGATGTGGCCCGCCCCATCCGTTTTCTCTCATCACCCGACTTAGAACCCACTTGTTAATTAGAGATACATTTCTGGGACAATGTATCACAAATTAACGAATGAGTTCACAAGAACCTTTATACTTAAAAAATAAGACTTGTATTTAGGCCATCATCTGACAGTCGCCTTTTTTGATGATTATGATGAAATCAAGTTTTATCTGACATCTGTCTATCTGAAATGCTAAATTCCATACCAAGGTTGGCTAAGAAATAAAAATAAGTTTTATGTTTTATTAATAGACCTGTGACCTTTAACTCAATAAAATTCTCCTTTTACGACTATTTTCATCCTACAAAAAATGTAGTATTCATTGCTTACTTACTTGCACAAACACTTTTACAAGGCCGTCATAAATAAATCGAAGGTGGTTTCAAATGCCGTTAGGACATTGGATTTAAACGTCCCTTCCCTGTTTCACACCAGGCAAGTAGCGGCCAAACGAAAGAAATTCCAAGTTGAATAAACACTTCACATAACATAACGTCACGCCTGTAATACACGAAGGGTTTGGCAGAGGTGTACCTAATAGTACACCCACAATTCGCCAGTTCTGTAATGTAATTTCTGGGCGAACCTATTGCCATCAACCGGGCACAGATCTAAACTCAATGGCTGCTACTGAGAAATTCCTGATCGAAAAACCCATTAACACTTTCCCCGACCCGAGAATCGAACCCAGGTCCTTTTGCTCAGCAGTTGTGCTTGCGACCACTCGACACAGTAAAAAAGCTTCCATCGTCTAATAACATTTTTTGTACCTAAGAAGCTCATTTTAAAATTAAATACAGAAGACACCCCCTTCACACAGCATCAAATTACCCCTTTTCACATCACTAAAATCAGCCATAAAGATTCCTAAGACAAAGATCTGTCCCATAACAGACAGTTACAATAATACTACATTTGCATTTGTTCGATTAAGGCCCCCTCACATCTAGACGGGACAAAGACGCCCCATTAGGGGTGGTCTACACTCTAGATTTATGTGTAAGGGTTGTACCACCCTGTTTCGATTTATGTGCAGTGGTTAAGATACTTCTGATTCGGGATGGGTTTAAAAGTGTTAATGGGTTACTGTTAATGGCTGGCGGTGTGATGTTTGGCGCTTCACTTTGATTGTGGGACGAAGGACCCTATTGGTCGATAGGAAAACAAAAGCTTTGGTCAAACTTTACCATTCCAGTGTTGCCGAATTTGTTTTTTTAGACCCTGGTGTCACTTGCACAAATACCCATAAGAGGCGTCAATAAGTGATTTGATTGACCAAAAGGGCCTAAACAAGATGATACTGGCTTTCAACGCTTTACATAACTCTAAAACAATTTTAAACAGGACTGACATAGGCCGCTTATCTCAATTCAATACATATTTGATCTTCCTAATATCTCAGAAATAAAATTACTTGGTCGTGGCCCTGAAGATGTGCCGGAAGTTCTTTAAGTAAATCAAGGACGCTTATTTCAATGCACTATTCATATTACGAGGCGACGTGGTACACCTCGCAGGAGATGGCGGGATGACATGGACAGAACCAACGACCAGTGGTCTACATTAGCCCTGGATCGAAAGATTTGGAGGTCATGCGAGGACGGCTTTGCCCAACAGTGGGATGATACAGCCTAACAGTATCAGTATCATTAATACTACATTAATGCTTAAAACACGACATTACGTAAGACTCCCAAAAATAAGCAAACCTACCTTTTCGATCCAATACAAAAATACGGTCGAACCAAAAAAAAAACGGAAGAAATAAAACAATATGGAATTTACGACACAATAAAAACTCATGCGCGTGACACTTTAAACGCGCGGAATACGAAAAATTTAATATAATCCAATCGATTTAATTCAAAAGAGTAAAGTATTGAAGATTCAAGAATTAATATATAAATAATGGACCATAAAGTTTAAGCTGAAGACAAATGTACGAGTATTTATGAAATTAAAAATTTGACAGAATATTATATTGGAGGGATTCGAATATGGAGACGGTTTCAAGGGATTGGTGTACTGTTTACAACTGGTACAACAGCTGTTCTCATTTTGAAATCAGAAACAGTTGGAATGCGGACGTGTTACATGGGTGAAGTAATTGTTCAATATGGAATCAATAAATCAAAATACATTTCTCTCTAACTAGATTAAGTGTTTAAGAGCTTGCAAAAGGAATTCATCATTGCTGGGCAGAGGGACATAGGTCTATCAGAACTGTACCTAACATATATTCCAAAAATCAAAAAAAAAAATACTTATAATAATATCATCCAGAATAATCCATAAAACGCAATATTGGTGTTTAATTTGTATCAAATATTTTTTCTTCTTTCTTCTTCCAAATCTCTCTTTGGGGTCGGTCTCTCATGTCTGAGGATCGTGTCAGCATTGGAGTAGCATCTGGAGCGGATGTTCTGCCTCCACCGGTTTCTGTCCAGCGCGTCTCTTACAATCGTGTAGAAATCTTGTGGGTGAACGACCGCGTGATCTTCTTCCAAATAAGTGAACTTAACCTTTAAACAAAAAGATTTTAGATACTGCAGTGCCTTTATCAGAAGATGTGTCATAGAAAAAAACAAGGCTTTTGCAAGTACATCATCATTGCCTACCTAGCCTATTTCCCAACTATGTTAAGGCCGACTTTTGACTTTTGCAAGTACATTACGATTTTATTCGCGTAGTAACGACTATCGTAAGTTCTACCGAGTTAACGGTCGATGTCTTTTTAACCTTATTAATTAGGGCTTAAGGCTGAAAATTGGTAGTCCGTCAATGAAGTTGCATAATCAGCCTTTTAATGTTTCCACTGCTAGGACACACGGCCTCCTCTCTTTGAGAGGGAATGGGCTATAATCCACCACGCGGGCCCAATGCGGGTTGGTAGATGTCACATGTTTTCGAATTTTTGGTTCTAAGACATGCCGGTTTCCTCACGGTGTTTTCCTTCACCGTTTTGAGAGCAGTGGTGATGAAATAAATTACACAAAGTAATGCACATGACTGGGTTCGAACCCACGACTTATTGTTCGTAAGTCGGGTCCGCCACCACTGGGCCACCACTGCTCTCTCAATGAAGTTGGTAGTACCTATATTTAAAATTCTTTGGCTATCGGGTGCTTGTAAATCAGTCTGATCCTCTATGTCGCTTGCAAAAGAATTACTATTTTCTTTATTTATATTTTTACAAAACAATTACATTTTTAAATATTCCATAAAACAATATAAAAACATTTAATAATATAAAAAAAATGTAGCCCACCCGTATCGGGAACAGGGTCCAAAATACCGGCAGTCAGGGCTATAGAGAGAGGAACCTCCTAACAATACGAGCCGTGTCCAGGAGTACCGCTTTCTGAATCAAGCCCTTGATCCAGCTGCCTAACGAGAGCCTCCTCAGGTATTGATCAAGGCTCTTGGCAATTAAGCCATGGACTGATACGACCATCGCTACAGTGATTACTATAATCATTAGTAGTTTCAGAATGCTAAAAGTTTATCAAAAAAATGGTACTGCCTAATTCCAAGAGCTAATCGTTTCGATAAAATGAAAGATGAATCCAACTGTTTAAAAAAAAACATTATTTCGTGTTTAGTTGGTTATTTCATATTCTTTGGAAATCCCAGTCAGAAAAAAAAAGACAGTTTGCCACGTCGGATATTGTACTCAGGACAGTCGCAAGCTAGTGCTGTCGAGTATTAGTACTCGACAGCACCAGCTTGCGACCACGAGGCAGTAACTCGGCCAGACAGACTAATAAACATTAAACATGTAATTGCAAACAAAACGAAGAAATTCCAAAAATCCTTTAATTATTGACCTTAACGCTATTAATTTGTAGAGGGCAATAAAATGGGACATGTTCAAACATTGAGTTAAATTGCGCCACGGCTCGAATTTAGTGCCGAAAGGGTTCATATAATTACGCCGCAGCATTCCGGGGCCGATCAGGAACTGGAATTAAAATGAAGAGTCCTGTAAGAGGCAGCTGTGACTTATGTACCGGGTATCGAAGAGTAGGGTTCGGGGATTAAAAAGAGATAGTACGAGTAGTTCGTTTCTGAAAGGCATGGGAGTGACAGAGAAATTAAATAAGACGTCATCTCCGCCATTTTCAATTGCGTTATTAATGTCATCGTCTGTTGTCAATCACTACTACTTTTGTCTTCGCATACACACATGACAATATACCACGGAAAGTTAGGCAGGGGTGTACCACCACAGTAGTACAACAATCGCATTTCGCCAGCTATGTTTAAATACTATGTAACAGGTGCCTATTGCCACAAACCGGGCGGGAATCAAGAGTTTAGTCTACAGTCTGCTACTGAGATATCTCTGATTGAAAATCTCAATAACACTTTTTTAAACATAGGAATCGAACCGAAGACTTCATGCTCAACAATAGTGCTGGCTACCACTAGCCCAACCAGCAAGTGATCAATCGCGCAATAATAGTTAAGAAATTGATGAATTATCATCGTTTTCACATTAACTTTTTGTATTCGATGTTTGTCTTTAAATGAATGAAAAAATGTGAATTAATTTTAGTTCTATATTAAAAGTAGTTGTGATCAAGTCTGACAATCAGGTGACAGGCAGGCAGGCATGTATAATACTGGAATACAGCTACATAGTTGAAAAAGGCTAGGCAGTTGGTGATGATCAATTAATTCATAAACTCCCACAAAACCAACCAACAAACCTCAATGCAAAAAAACCTCATAAAACCCAGATGAACACGAACCACCCTACCCTACAATTTACACTATACACAGTTAACAAAATCACCTAAACAAAAACATAAGGAGCCATCGTACAAAGCGCGTATTACCATAAGGACTTTGCGGGCCAAAACTTTGCTCCACAGACACAATAATTTAAGATTTCTTGACTGTTAATAGCCGATAGGATTTTCTGTCCTCGCTCGGCACCGCAGGGTGAATTCGGGAACTCATTAGGGGTATAATTTTCGCAGCAATAAACACCCCGCGATAAATATCAACCCCCTAAAAGGGGTAAGTTGTACGGTACTGTTATTTTTGGAGATGTTAGTTTGTGTCTAAGTTATAGTGGAAAGTTGTAAGACGGCGTTTTAATTGTGAGGGAGTTTTAAAAAGAAAACGAAATTGGTGTTTATATAATAAAGACTTTTGTCCACCATTTTGCAAATTGCCCTTTGAAAAATTATTTTTTGAATAATCGATTTGATTGATGGAAAGATGGCTTTTTTTTTTCAGATGGGAAATCATCAAATAACCTCCCGCTCTGGGCTGAGCAGGAGGGAGTGTCAGACTTTTACTGACTAAAACCCATCCATGTTCCTTGTTTTGCCCTTTGTGTTCCAGGGCCGCGGTATCTCTTTCGAACAGTCCCGCAACCCTGGCAGGCATCGGTCCTTTCGGACCCCTTCCTGTTTGCTGACTCTCTTTGAGGCGCGCGTGGAACACGAACGCGCCGTCGACACGGCCTGTCGTCATAAGACGGACGGACGGCGAGCTAGCCCATAGCTCACCGTCCACAGGCCCGCGTCTACGGTGGCCGGGAGCCACCACGTGGCCCCCGACGCCCGGTGCGTCTCCCGCGGCGGCTGGGACGTGAGGTTCTCTCCCTCTCACGTCCCGCCACCTCCTTCGCTAGCATGATTGCTTCGCAGAAGGATGTGACGGCGTCCCATTCCCTCTCGCTCCGGACCATGGATTAAACCAGGGCCGGACGCGAGAGGTCGCGGCCGCCGATTGCCGCTACGAGGACACGGCGGTGCTCCGCCCAAGTGGAGCAGACCTGCACAGTGTGCTCCACCGTGTCCTCCGGTCGATACTCGCAGTGGTGACACCCGGGCGTTTCCTCCCGCCCGATTAGGTGCAGGAACCTCCCGAAACAACCATGTCCGGTGAGGACCTGCGTCAGGCGGAACATGAGGGCGCCATGGCGCCTCTCTAGCCACTCCTCAAAGAGGGGACTTACCGCCACTATTGTGACGTGCCTTGCACGGGATGGAAAGATGGCTAAAAGTAATTTATCGAAAAAATATTTATTGTTAATCAGAATACAATTAATTAGTAAGTTTATTCAAAGCCCTACTTGCTAATATTATGAAATATTTCTTAAAGTTTCAGGCGGTCGAATTACGCACAAGTTAATTTTTCAGGCAAAACAGAAAAAGTTCAAATAATCGTAAATACAAATGCCAGCCGTACAAATAAAGCTGAACATAACATCATATTTTAATAAAACTTACAAAATCAAAGTTAAATAAAACATTATTAAAGATCGACCACATTTCTGACTCAATCTCATCTATGATCTATGAAAAATATTGTAAATAACAAAAACAGTAGCAATCAGGAGTTCAGGAGCGGTACCACTACGCGATGAAGCGATTAATATCGTCAACGAACATAATTTATGTATAAATGATAATAAAAATATCGTATTTGTTGGTCAGTTCGGTGTCGTTTCCAGCAAGCGAGATAATATCGAATGATCCGAAGAAGCCACTAATTAGTGGTGATTTTTATTATTTGACATATAACTATCGAAGATTTGAGAAGTCAGAATTAAGATTAGGTTATACGGCCAATCTATGGGAGTAACTAGATATTTATTGTGGTTTAGAAATTAATGAAATTAGTAATAGATAAATTATAGAAAGTTTGCAACGGATACAGATATGTAAAACAAAAACAAGCTAGGATAACAGCTATGATGTAGAACTAAAAATACTTGTTTTCATAATAAAAAAATTCTGATGACACTAACTTCGTAGGTAACAGGCGAATGACCAACATGGAAGTAAGTCAAAAAGGCATGAAAGATCTTGAACGTTCTACTTCTTCGGGTCACGTGTTATTTCATATTTTACTGGCCCACAACTTTGCCATGACATGCCTAGGGCTAGGCTAGGGCTACATGTTATTTCATCCTCAAACGGCAGGTTAGGTGGTGGTGCATAGTTTGCAGTACAGCTCCTCATTCACACCCAGCTAGAGTATTATCGAGGTAGCCCCACTCGACGAGATTAGAGTTAAATCTTCTCACTTGGGTCCGGATGAAGCTAGAAAACAAATAATACAGACAGGACATAATTTTAATTTAAGCAATACTATCGTAGTGTTTCTTAACTTTTCGTATGCCGAGTACATACACAATTAAAAAGCTATTGTGTCTCGGGTAGATCCACGTTCCGGCACATGAAGGGTTACAAGTACGTAACTTGTCATGGTAAACGATGAAGAACGTCAACCGATTTTTTCACCCAACTAACAAGCATTTTAATGCCCAACTACATATTAACACAGACACAACAACAGTAGTAAATTACTAATTCTAACACAATAAATAGTCACGTAAGCCCATAAAACATTTAACCATGCATTTGACATCAGCAGTAATAGCTACAGTATTTAATAATCTTAGCTTGTCGATCAACCCATTACGGGTCCCATGGTCGAGTCGCGTTGCATTTCAAATCAATTACTAAACTCCGAACACCTCCTCAACCTCTCTTTATATTCTATACTCCAAGATATCGACGATTTCCGAGAAAAACCGCTTCGTGTACGTGCATCGGCTGTTTACCGATTTTTATCGAAATTTTATCGGTTTTTTTTCGGTTCGAAGTTCCAAGTTTCTGAGGGTTATAAAATTTTATGTCTCTATATTTGATGGCCGATCGGTCGGATAGGTTTCGGGTCGATGTGGTTACTTGTAGTAGGTCCAAGTATTTGTTAATGGTTTGTTATGGTTTAATTAACTAGCTGAATTTGTGGTTACCATTGATTGGAACAAAATCTTATCAGAGTGGTCTAAGATTGTGTATCGGATTGTCAGAATGATCAGAACTTCAGATCATCTGCTTCATTAAGTTCCTTAGAATTTTTGAGATCACACAAGTTGTTACGTTATAGTATTAACTAGACCAAAAGCAGAACTATTGGCAGGTTGCTAGTGTATTGTGTATAATCAAATACGTACGATGTACGATAATAATGGTTTTAAGAAGTCTAGTTTATACACACTATAGGACTAAACCACAGTAGTTAATGTAGAGTAATAGATAGAGTGATCGTAATATGCCAAAAGCATCTAAAGAAACAAATAAAAATTAAGTAGAAACTAACATAATCACCACAAATTACGTCTATTAAAACATAATAAAAGCAAAATATCACAGCCAAGAAACAAAATGGCGGTGCGTAGGTATTTTGCAATTTTACAGCTGTCAATGTAATAGGTGTCGATTTGGACTATCGAAATGACACGGATAAAGTTTAACGATCGATATAATGAGCTTGCCTGTCAAATGTCAGTTGTTTCTCTTTAATGTGTACCGGCTTTAACGCATAAATCAGTGTGATATTCATATTTAATACAAGTCCGGAGGATTTTGTTCAGAATTATTGCCGTTTCTTGGAATACTTGAGTTGTGATGTGTCGCTGTTTGTAATGGTGGGTACAGATGTGGTTTAAATACATCTACCTATACGTTAGAAGCCTTTTATAGAAGGAAAAGCTTCAGCTGCAAATTCTATAATTTCAGCAAGGTTCTGCCAATATTTAGTTAATTTTAAATTGCTGGAACTTATATTATCTACATTATACATCGTTCTGGTTTCATTTTAAATGATGGAACCCAAGATGGTGATGTTCGTATGATATGTGTTGTTAGTATGATATTTTAACATCAAACTCCGAATGGCACTTTATGCAGCTCATATTAGATCTTCATAAAACGGTCACAAATTAATGTTACCCAAATGGCCCAAACCACCTCTGTCCCCGACTACCCACAAGTTCAACACGTCCGCGCGTGCAGTACTTTCAAGATGCCGAAACCAGATAGAAGCATACGACCGTACGATACGCATGTCTTATTGCTTTATAGCGGTTACTGTAAAATTGTAACCGTTCGGTTAAACGCCTCGCACTGGTAGCTAGTGGTTAATGGCTATGCTTACTTTTTATTTTTTTCTACTCATAAAAATGGTAGTTTTAAGCATCTGTTCGGATTCTGGGAAGCTCAGGTGTGTATCCGATGTGGATCTAGGATAGTGCCCTGAGGGAGTCCTGAGAATTGTGTTAAAGACTCAACAATCTGCATTCAGTTATAAATCAGAGAAGTAGAACATCCGAACTAGAATCATTACTTTTAACAGTAGCCGAGCGAGAGCAATTTTAAGTAAGTCGTTAACAAAACAAGCCAGTAGAAACAAATTATTAATAAAGACATTGAGATTTACCAAATCAATATTGATACTCAAATCATGGACTGAACAGCAATAAGAGGTTGAAAGCATGCAAAATATTATTAAGATTATATTGTTTGAAACACTGAATTATAATCTCATAATTTAAAAATGAAACAGTAACTGAATCATCAACCCAGTTGCATTTCTGCATTCCTAGATTTAGATGTAATTCAAGTACTCAAATAAATGATTCTGCATTAAGTTCCAACTTAATCTCCGAGACTAAATCAAAGAAATAAAAAAATAAATAAAGATTTCGCACAGAACATAGATGTCTCTACACCCCTACAAGTATTTTCAGATGGGTACATACAGCGCCACATAGTGTGAAACAGTTCCATAACCTTATAACAACTATTATTAGGCCAATTACACGAAAGATTATGATCGCTAGGCTGAGATAGTCAATTAAACTGTCGTTTTAGACACCTTCTGTGTTTGCGCAGTTGATAACTATAGTTTTAGTTGTTATTATGGTTGTAGCATTGAGTAAAATTAGGGTATGACTAAGGTTGTAAAGGTTTGTAGTAGGTAACATAAGCTTTTAGGAGATAATTCATGAAAAACAAAAGGAAACCATAAACTTTGACTGACAATTTAAGAACGGAGAGAGAGATCATAAAAGCATGTTTTTGTTGACTATAACAATGAAAGCACAGTTTAGGAATTTCCATTCACATCGCTACAAGTATAGCGATGTTATTGAAGGCGATGCGGTATCGATATTTGTGAAATATGTGCATTTGGGATTTTTAAGTGGTTCAATAACAAATTATTATTTTCTTAGCTATGTTTAGAGTTAAACTCCTCAATCTAGTCCTTCACAATCTTAAGAAACACGATCACATTTTCAAGCGTCAATAGCCGAGAGCGTGGGTAAGGCAAGCCGCAGCATTTAGTAATCAACAAGTAGTTTGCAATCACAGCGATACTATCACGAGTTGGCTGCCATTACGTAAAAATTACGATTACCGTAATGAAATAGTGGTGCGTGATGGTGTACTGGATGTGGCAGGGTTTTTGGGAGTAATAACTAAAAAAAACTAGTCTATCATGTAGGTACTCATTTTTGAAACACAGACATTATATCTGTGAGAAGGACTGCACCTGTGAGGGGTAGCGCATGTCTTCAAATTGTTTGGTTCTTAGATACGCCTTACTTTTAGACGTTTCCTTTTTCTCTGACCAGACCGCAAAATTACAAATATCATCAGATAGCAAAACTACCTAATTCCAGAACGGTTGACACTGCACATCATGTGAACTGTGGTCTTTAGCTTTAGTGCTATATCTATATCTGATACTTAATAACTGTCTAGCTTCCTAATACTTTTCCGCACAATATTTCAGCCGAAGGTATAAAACTACCATAGTCCAAAAACAAAACCAACCTCAACCACGCTCAAACTTCTCTTCAAACTACACCCGCCTCATGCACATCCATATTCTTTAAATCATCACAAAGACAGGCAGCTCGAAATAATTACGGCGAACCGTAATCATTACAGGCGACGATTAGAGCACAGATAGCTCCGCTCCTCTGAACTTACACTTTA
Organism: Eugnorisma glareosa; assembly: GCA_947578425.1. Lineage (NCBI taxonomy): Eukaryota > Metazoa > Arthropoda > Insecta > Lepidoptera > Noctuidae > Eugnorisma > Eugnorisma glareosa. Next base: position 1,664,841 of record OX387974.1, on the reverse strand, counting down.
ATAAAAATTATATTAAACATTGCATCCATGTTTGTGCAACTATCTTTATGGTTTATGAAATTGAGACTCTGGCACCAGTTAGCAAGGTGTAGATTGGAACGGGGGAGGAATAGTAGAAGAATTTTTGGATTGAAGAAAATAAAAATGGTCGTTGGTGGTTGACTTGACATCCTGTTGGTGTGAACTAGACGGATTGGTATCTGATTTTAACATAGAATAAATATTTAAAAAGCTTTTAGTGAGATTAATTTATCAGCGAAACTAAAATGCTTCGATTTAACTGCTTTTCATAGCTCGGATTAGTATGCTTTTCGATTTTCTTCCTCTTATTGAATTTGATATCGAAACTAATCATCACCTGTATCGTCTTCATAAGCTTTTTATTCACCACTTCTTCTCTATTAAGTATATTACTCTTTGTGTTTCTGGAACATGTTTCTTAAGCATGTGAAAGTCCTTCCACTTACCTACTACTTCTAAATTCGTCAATGTTTCACCCATTCGTGATATAAAATTACTTTAATATCAGCCATGAGCTCACATTCTGTGACTAATTATAAAAAATACGACCTACTCGCCATATACTACCTGATACCATCGCCTTTACAACAAAATTACGATACACCAATAAATCAATAAGAAGTTCCTATTTCCACCAAAAGATGGCGCCACTCACAACAGACGATCACGCTCGCAATTACGTTCGTTCACGCACCGCCAACATCGGGTCTAAATTTATACCGGAGGGTAGATTTCGATCTAAACTGCTGCATATCGACGTGCAACGGGGCCATCTTACTAGCTATAAGTATCGTCGATTTTTTTGGATTGGATGTTTTTTAGTTTGAGGTTAATTTTGGTGGTTCCTAGAAGTTTCGCTAGTGAAACTCGTTGGTTAAGGTTCTTTACCTTTTTGTCAATTTTGTCTGTGGCTGAGTCCGATTCCCTTACTCCGTGGTCAGATGATTTTCTTAGGTTCGACAAATTGGCTGCATCTGCTGTGCTCTAGTCCCTTTTTCTTCTATTCCTAGTTTAAAGCGATTTTGTCCAATTATTTTCAAAGAATTCTGCTTATCGAACCGTCTGTTTTTGGTCTTTTTTTTTCTATAAGAATTTTGGCCTTTTGACCAATACCTAACAAGATTCACCTCTTACATACGCCTACTTCGAATAGATATCCAAAGTTAAGTACATAAGACTTAATCAACCAACCAATGCCAAAAGTATTGCTCAAATCAAATCAAATCAAAAAATTGCTCAACCTACAACCTACTCAGACAATAGACCCCCTTCGTGACGTGTCGTGATGTTTCGTAAGTGGTTCAATTTTATTGTGCGTACTCTTTGACAATGGATTGCAATGTCGCTGCTCAAAACTTACCAATTGTTATGTATTTTGCGAAATAATTTAAGTGGAGGGTATGTAATGTTACTACTACTTGTAGTAATACTATGCAAATCAAAGGGCCAGAGGAAAAAGGCTTATGCCATTGGAGTAGCAGATATCATAAACGCCACCAACGTCCTCGAGGTGGCAGAGTTCTGGTCAAAACTAATTAGATTATAAATGATAATCTATCACATCGAAGAAGAAGAGGATACTAATTATAGGACCATTTAAAAAAATACAGATGCTGAACAAAGCTCTTATGGTTATTCAAATGCGGTTTAAGACCTGAGGGTTGACCCTCTTAAAGTGATATTCTGACAGCAACAACGATGATGGAAATGTCAAAAACGATAATTGAAATCCTTTCGATCAACGCTTTAACCATTGTCAGTTCAGTAAAAACAATACTAGCAGTTATGTTCTAAACTAAAGCTCAAAGCGTTTATTTCAATGAGACCATAACATGCACTTTTGAATGTCAGAGAAACAAAAAAGGCGAACAGTCACAGTCACAAGGTATAATAACTTGTGAAAGTACTGTAGTTGCCCATTCCAAAGCGTAGATCTCTATGGAGAAAAATGGGCAAGAACCGCTAACTAAATCCATAATATGCCAAAGCATCGCAAAAGTCAGTACATCGAAATCGGTTAACCCTCTGACCCTGAAACAAATGCCATCAAAACTACGACTCCAATAAAATCAACAATAAAACTACCAACTACGCATACCACTTCATACACCATCAATTCACCTGACCTACTCGAACGCAAACCGCAGCGGACACAATAGATGTAGAGGATACGACACATTTCAATACACACGAGCACATCAATCAATTCGTCGCCAACCAGTCATCAGGTATGAATGGGCGCTGTGAACTGTGACCAGAGGGCGGAGTGCGCGTATGCAGATATGTACGTTTGTTTGTTTGATTTTGAATCTGTTGGAGAGTTGGTTTAGAGGAAAAACAATTGAATATAATTCTGTTGATGATCACATTTCAAAAGTAAGGTGAATGAAGTGATGAGAAGATTCAAATAATTATAGTATTAACCGAAGAGGTTCCGAAAGTAAGCAAGTTGAAAATATACAGTCTATTGATTTCATTAAGATTTTACTGTCAACTTACTGTATGTGTGATTGTAATGGAAAAAGCATACGCAATACCCTTTCTAAATAAAATAGACATTCAAGTAAGATTAAATACAGATTCATAGCGTACTAGCAGTTACATAGTCTTCTAAAGTTCTTCATAAAGAACTATAACATAATCAGGAACCGCAGTTTTTCTCTCATTGGAGTCTGAAACGAACACATCTTAAATCAATAACATTTAACACACAGCCAAAAACTCGACAAAAACACAGACCTATTTATTCCGAACACCAAAAAATCACCACCGATATTAGTAACAAGTCAACCAAATCATGTTATTCTAAGTCGTACAAATTCAGCAGAGGTAGTGGTTAGGTACGGTTGGCTGGAGGCCGATAATTGTCTATCTGATTGACAGGACCAATGTGCATTGTCATGGAGAACAGGCCATGGATGTAGACAACTGATTTGAGGCTATTTGCATTTGTGCATAAAATGAGTCGTGTGATTCTGAATGTGTCGCTGTTGGGACTGCATTTGAAAGCATTTGCTGCATATCAGTTAGTGTTATAGGAAATAGCATGTTTTTCTGTTCATCATCATTATTCTCCTATTCTTATACCAGTATATTTGAGGTCGGTGCACCATTTCTTCTTTTTCCAGTTTTTCCTGTTCCTTCCTTCTATTTCTTTCTTTCTTTAAATCAATTATTTCAAATTTGTGCTTGTAAAGACGTTGCATTGTTTTCAATTAGTTTTACAATAAGATTAATTTGGTCAAAAGCAAATCTTAGCTCAAATTCGTTTTAGATTCGTCATGAGAGCCATCAAAAGCACGTAGCAAAGCTGCTTATTCGAAATAGTTTCAATCTCTATAGTAAACCGCTATAGATTCAATTCTACTCTCAATCGTCCAGCCACAGTGTCCATTCGTCAGTTGCCAGCCCTTAGCACATGAGAACCGCTCGACCGAAACCACATCGTGTTTAAAATTCCGACTCCACCATCATTTGTATTCATTTTACAATACAATACAAATTCGATACTTGTTCATACACGTCCCAAGAATACGTTTTATGGTGTATCTGCTTATTTATCATTATATTTACCGTTAGAGTCCTTGAGGTCGTGAAGTCACGGGTTGATGGGAATTTTAATAAAAGTAGCGTTTTTGTGGTCATTGAATATGGATTATATGGTAATTGTAGTGATAGAGTATCTTGTTCTGAGTAAGCAGCAGTACTAGAGTATTTGCTTTTCGGAATATTCAATTTTTTTTTGTGACTTCATCTAGGTACATTTAGACACATCAGCAGTATTTTAATGGCACCGGCACGGCATTATAATAGCTTCGCTCAGTATAAGGGTTTTATCTTAATCGAACCTTTCAAAATAAAATTGATTCGCAAGCTGCCAACTTTCGTAATGTGAACACATACAACATATATTATGTCTGTACTTCTAATGCGTTAAAAACTATCTGCACTGGCAAAATTAACTTTATCAACCTCTAGCCATTCAACGTCTCTTCTCAATGTAATCATTTCAAAGCGATTTGCCATTAGACCATCTCAATTCGTCAGGTTCCCACAAAAAAAGTCATTCAATAGTTAATCCACTTGACTTCAAAGTTGACCACTTTCTCTACCGTTACTCAGCTACTGTCATTCATATCATCAAGCTTCATAATGCGAGGGGTGACAGCAATAATATCGGTACTACTGACGTTTCTCTAATAATTTCACTGTCATGTATTTTTCTCAATAGAATTCAATAAGGCGCCTTTCGTAAAAACCTTCCAGAAAATATGATGGATATTTAAACCGAAGTGAGCTGAAAATATAGGTCGTTTATGATATTTGAATGCAGTTTTTGATACTCGCACGAAATAAAAGACAAAGATGAAGGGTTTCGAGTGTCGATGAGGACTATTGATCATCATCATTTGCCTAGCCATTTTCTATCTATATTTGAGTTGACTACATGGATTTAATTGAGCTGAATACCGGGATTTTACACGAAGTGTTTGCCTGCATGCCATCCACACTATAACACCGCATTATTTCATAGCTTATCGTGCATTTATGATCCCTAACAGATTTGGAGTAGTTTTATTTTGTCTCTGTCAACATTTTGTAGAAATTGTCAATGACATTATCGTAGTCTACCTGCCCGTATCCTAACTAACGTGAGGTCAGTACATCGTATCATATTCCATAATTTTCTAATCAGAAGTAAGCATTGTTGACACGGTAGCCCTTACAGACGAAATGCTTAGAAGACAACCAGAGTATGCTTGAATTAACTTAATATGAAGTTATTTAACTTCATACGATCTTTTAGCTCTCCTAACCAAGAAAGCTGATTGTTAGTCAATATTCTCAATTCTTCTGTTGTTTCTCCTGTTTTCGTCATAAACGATGTTACTCTTCGGTGTAACAGCCAGCCGATGTCGTTTAATAGCGTTTCTATTGTAACACAAAACGCAAACGACAGGAAGGCAGACATCTAATTTGACGTTTGACATAATTCCACCACCCATTATGCTTTGACAAAGATATTGTTTGACACACCATTAATTACACTTCTTTCTTATTGCTCTAAGAATAGAGTTGTAAATTGACTGGCATCGAGTTCAGGTTTTCATGTGGAAGAGACAAATAATGTAGAAATTGTGGCCGTGTATTGAACGTATGAAAGAAAATATCTATTTTGATTTTTCTTGTGTTGTTGCATAATCATTACTTGATTCCATGAAAGCACCATAGAATGAATTTCACACATAATTCATTTTACAGACAATTTCCTAAGGTTCAAATTATTATATACATATCAACATCCCGGCTGAAAAACTGCTCCGGTAGAGATTCATAGATACATGACTCCGCCCTAGAGTTGCTCTTCAAAAGATGAGGTATTTAATAGACTGTCCATGTATATCTGCACGTCTTGTTGTTTGCTCTTATAGCAACTGACGAAAGCTACTGAGGATGCCATATTCATAGCCTAACCCTAGGCCGAAACGATTTAAATTGCGATCGAAATTCGACACGCTAAGAAGGAGATCGATATCGGTGGATTTGATATTCCATTATAGTAATCTGCTGAACTCATTGCTGACCTAAACTTGGAGGAAATTTGACTTAGTATGATTTTGAAATCTAAATAAATTGTTGAAAACCATCTGGTAATTAACCATTCTTTGTCATAAATTTCAACTTTCTGTTGTTCTTTCAGCTGAGCAGGTGTCAGAAATTTATTTAAACTAATAAAACACGACCTTGTACCCGATTGACCTACCAGACAAAATCTGACTCACTCACCCCGAATTTTGATCAAGGAACTCTTTAAAATTACCCCACAATTTTATAGCTGCACTCACTATTTACAACTATCAACCTTCTCCTCATTAATATAAAGGTTATGACCGATGAAAAAATTGCAAGGGTAAGTTTGTTTAAAGTGTGAGTCAGATGAACCTAGACACAACAGCTTAAAGTCGCCAGTTCCGCTTTCAATGACTCCAATTTACATTAAGATGTTGAAGACTGGTATGTTAGTCATCATATTAATACATGGGCCATACAAACTACTGGACTAGGTATATACTCATACATACATGCAATGTGGATTAATGAGTGGTATTTTTCAATAGTCGCCTCCGATCGAGAGAATAGACAAGCTCCGATCGAGAGAATAGACGAGCTCCGATCGAGAGAATAGACGACCTACCATCGAGAGAATAGACGACCTCTGATCGAGAGAATAAACGATCTATTTATTGTTTTACCAATTTGGAAAAAGTCCATGATTGTAACTTCATAATGTTTGTATAAATCTACTTACGAATGAAGAGATTTTTATAGTGAACCGTTTAAAGTTCTGTGAGTAGGTATTTAAAGGATCAATTCTGTGCTTAAAACAATCTGTTCAATCTTTATGGTGGCTCGGAAGTTAACTGCAAGTGTCTAGAGCCTTTTGATGTTTCGTATTAAAATTCTATGTCTCACATGTACTAATATTTGTATGCCATTCTATGGCGAAACATGTAAGTTTACAACCCTATTTATAAGACCTTAATGTACCATGTTTATACACAAATAAAAAATATTCTATTTTCTATTCTATTTACCAGGGGCATTTACTTTTAAAAACCGGCCAGCAAATATGTAGGGTGTAACAACACCCACAGCAAAGCCGAAAAGCAGTTGTTTCCCCATCATTGCAATATTTTTTTGTTCTAGACCATACCTGGGAACCTTCTAGTTACGGAGATATTGGGGGTCAAAAGTTCCAACTTTTTCACAAGTTTTTCTTTAATACATTTTTTTAATGTAAGATTTTGAAGAGCATTGAGTCCTGCCGTAAAACGTGATTCTTCATCCAAAAAAAAAAGTCGTTTCCCAGCAATCATTTTTGCGTAAAGTTACTTAGTTTGATGTACCTACGAGTACATATGCTTGGTTGACGGCTTCGTGAAGGGTCATGTTACACCCTGTAGAAATACAAAAATTTCCTGTTACCTACTTATGTAATAATGTAGGTAATAAGTATGCAGGTGAAACACCGAACTTGATTTCTCCAGAAAAAGTGTTATTCATCCAGGCGAGTACATATGTATGCTAAACGCTAATTTTAATCTAAGATTCGTATCCGCAGCCGCCGTTCCCACGGCTCGTCACTGAAACCACAACTCTTAAGAAGTGGCTGAGACAGGTGATGGTGGACGCAAGGCAGAGGTTACATCTTAGGAAATTTCATTCTGTAATAAAGGGTGTAAACGAAGCCGAAGGGCACTTGTTCTCCTCGTCATTACGATCATTTATTTGTTCTAGAACAAACCTGGGAACCTTCTAGTTATGGTGGTCAAAGTTCCAACGTTTTCTCAAGTTTTTTTAAATACATGAATTTAGCGTAAGAGTTTTACTGTAAACACTTCCACGACCCCCATACTATTCAATTCATCCATCAGTACAATGTGTGAGTCCTGCCGTAAAACGTGATTTTTCACCCCAAAAAAAAGTCGTTTCCCAGCAAAAATATTTGCGCAAAGTTACTTAATTTGATGTTCATAATGCTGGTTTGACGGCTTCGTTAAGGGTCTTGTTACACCCTGTATACAGGCGGAAGGCAAAGCACTGAGTGCAGTGTCGTAGGTTGGAAGAGGCATAAATGTCCAGTGAAGACTTAAAGGCAAAGGTTCTTCATCAACAGTACACTTGTATCTGGTAATTTAAGGCAATATTGTAATGTATTTTTGTTCGATGGAGCAGCTCGTGGTTAAATAACAGCCGCTTGGGTCGATCTTCAGGTTAAGCTGCGCTTGCCTAGTTTGGTCCGTGGATGGGTCACCACCGTGGTCATATTTTATTTATTTAATCATCAACAAATTTTCATTTGTGTCGAACAGTGGTTTAACAATAAATGTAACACAAAATATAATAATCATCGTAAAACCAGAAAAACACGTTAAACAGTTGGTCCCGGCTGTCATTTGTAGATCTTTAACAGTCGTTAAGTAGTCAGTGGCCCGAAAGTCTCTGACAACCAATCTTACCAAGGGGTATCGTATTACCTAGCACTAACTGGGTTGTGGAGGTCAGATAGGCAATCGCTCCATGTAAAATACTAGTAACCAGCTGCATACGGTTAGACTGGAGTCTGGAAGCCCAGAAAACTTAACATTTCCGTTAGTCAGATCCGATTCGTCCAAACGAAAAGAGATTCGTTCTAAATGTTCTTTTAGGAACACACTTTTTTGCATGACTGAAACCTAACACTTATTCAAATTAATAGTAGTAATGCATACAGATTTCTGCTTATTCCAGGAAATGACACAGACATTTCAAAGGATCATTCATGCAACTTCTTGTTCGTGTCCAGCTCTAAAATAAAGGTGATACGTGCAAATTGAGCCGCACTATGAGTGAATTAGCGCAATTTGCGCCGCTGCGTGTTAACTTACATAATGGCATGAGTAAACGCTACTCTTCAAGAGCTTAGCTTCAATCTTCAGGAATTCTTATTTTTCAGGACTGGATATTTTAAATCACTGAATGTTCCGGCATGATTGTAAGAGATAGAGCTTCGATTGTGAGTTTGTGACCAATAAATTTATGAAAATATTTTAAAGAAATAGACTTACTTGATATTAAATTTCTGTATTGTATCAAGGGCTTCATGGCTAAGCAACAAGTTCAAGGTTAAGTGGAGATCAGATAGGCAGCCGCTCCATGTAAAATATTCTTATTCAGCTGCATCCGTTTAGACTGGAAGCCGAACCCAACTTAGTTGGGAAAAATTTACGCAAATGACGATTCACGAGAGAATTACCCAGTTCTAAAGAAGAAAGTGATTATGTATATGTATAAGCCAGCCAACGTCAAATCACATAAGTAAATCTCATCTTTTAACAGATTTCTTAACAGCACAATATTCGTATCAAAGGACCAACAACAATATATTAATAGAACATTCACACTCCGCTCAATGTCCACCTGTTTTCAAGTAAACCATCAGAGTTATTAGCATACCAACCTAGCTGCCTAAAGGCTTCCAGCTATTGACAGCAAGCAACCTGTCCAGGTGTCTAACACATCAGATACTGGGAAAAGAAACATTGACCGTGAGAACTTGAAACACGTCCGAATATGAATTTTAACGACATCAAAAGAGGTGCTAAATGTTGACACTTAATATACCACAGATATTCATGACCCAAACATTTGCTGCCGAACAAAACTAAGTCAACAAGACTGAACTTTACGGTCTAGAAGTTAAGGATACATTTGGAGAGGTGGATGAGTTAGTAGATGTAAATAAGACTTGGTAATTGCAAAGTTATTTTTTAAACACATGAGATTTTAAAACAAAGATACGGCTGAAGTTCAAGGGAAATACTAGATGTTATCAATAAATTATTCCGATGTGGCGGTGAGTCAGAATGTGAAATATTATTGGGTATGACGGTAGACTATATGGCAGCGGGTTGCAAGATGGCGGACAGGTGTCCTTGTTTGGTATATTGCAAGTTTGAAGTGTGGATTGCAAGATTGTGAGAGTGACTGAGATTAATCGTGGTTTTATCTGTAAACGTGTCATATTTCCAAAGCGTTTGGTTATATTATAGCTATTGAAAGTTATAGACGTAAGGGTTCATTTACGGAACCCTATAAGTATGTTTACCAAGTCTTGGTGTTTAATCTAATCTTTGAAGATCATTTGCGTAGCCTTCCCATACGATACCTCTTGATAAGAAAGACTTTCGGCTTCCAACTACCCTAAACGACTGTAAAAGATATTCAAAAAACAGCTGGGACTAACGGCTTAACATAGAAGATCTGCCTTTCAATTAAAAGAAGACGAAGGCATAAGCTATGACCTCGCATCAAAAAATCACTCTTGAAATCCCCAAAAAAGTCCCTATATGTCGTCATAGTGGCAATATCTGTGATTAAGTACATACATATTCCTATACACTTGGAAGAGGCCTATGTCCAGGACGTCTTTCGGCTGAAATGACGATGATGATGATGATAGATAAGTACAATACATTTATCCAACTCATTTCAGAAAGTCTGAAGATTTGCAACATCAATTCAGTTTAATATACTGTTGACATACCACAGGAAGAACTTGACGATTGATATCATGACACAAAAGGAGAAATTACCAAATAAAGCCATCGTTGATCAGGAAACTACTTTCAATACTAAAAGCGGACGGCTTTTATCATCACTGACGGTCATATGTGAAACTGATAGACTTGCTGATAAGGTAGACTTCAAAGAAACAATCATTCTTTTTCACACCCAATATTACTGTCAAGCTAACAGAAATAATCGAAATGACTGAAATACCGATCTTAAAGTAAAACCCTATTTTGTCGCTGACAAACTTTTAGTTGCAGCCACCAAAATCTAAATCTACAAGACCATGGTCGTTAACTAAACAACATAAGCTCCAAATTAATTCAAATGAAATTTTCAAAACAGCAAAATGTAAAATTGTTGCAAAAAAAAAATGCAAAGATAGTTTTGCACTCGCAGAAAACTTTTCAACGAAAATCGAACCTTGATTTCAACAACTAAGCTACTAAATGGCATCGTGATACAGAATATAAAGGCAAAGAGCAGTACGATAGTTACAAATATGTAAATAGTGGCGGGAAGTTCGCATGGACACAAGTCAATTGTTTTGCGGTGCGAACGAATGTCGATAAATGTGGTGTTGCACAATATTGTCACAATAGACATTATTTAGGACCTGATGATATCATACATGTATGTCATTACAGTATGTTAATGTAAAACTGGATGGGATTTGGCAATTAAGGAGCAACTTGAAATTTGTAAGGGGTGCTACAAACGGTGCGGCAAAAACAAATATACAGCGTGTACCAGAAAGGTAAATGGTGTGTAAAATTATTAGCTGTCCATACCAGATCCAAATGTTCGCAGCTATGTTAGTTCCATAGAGAAAATTGACCAGTTTCATCACACTCTTTATTACGACCACGGGCTTTCTGGTAGACGCAGTATATAATAATGTATGTTTACATTTTCTATCAAGTCAACACCAAAAATTATTTAGCAGGTACCCAATTAAAGCTGAGTATTATATACACTGTATTAAACTTTCACGGTTTACACTTGCATATAAACTGTCACTTACGGCATATCTTCCGTGATTGTCTATTATTTTGAGCTCCCGATATTTCGACGCTGTTGCGACGCGGGTTGACTCAACCCGCGATCATGGCGCTTGCAACACCGTCGAAATATCGGGAGAAGATATCCCGTAAGTGACAGTTTATGTGTGAGTATTATATAGGCATTGCTTCGGGTCGTTTTTGTCACTCAACAAATACCTGGCGAATCGAGTGCGCCGAACAAGTGTGAAACACCTCGAAAAAAAACTTGTTTACAGATAATCAAACGTTTATTGGACCAGTTTTGAAAGTCAATATTGCGAAACTCTTAATGCTACTAGAACATGCACTTATCAATAATGCACATCTAGAATAACGTAACTCATGTTATTGTATGTAAGCATTGTGTAAATCTGTCTTCAACCAAGTAGATCTGATGGATCGTTGCGGTAAGCAAAAAAGGCAGCAGAATCATTTTAATGGTGCTGATAGTCGGAAAACAAAACAAGGTATTCTTAACTGTACCTTTAGGAAGAAGTTCTGAACTTATCCAGTTTCAAATTCTGCTTATCCACGACTTCATGGTAAGACGTCCTGTTTCACTATTTTATGACAGTTTTAACACCACTTTTCTGAACTTAAATTAAGCATATTCATTTATTTTTTTTATCTTGTTTTGGTTAAGACCATGAAGATACATACTGTCTCTCTCTTGTATCCTGCCAAGCTTTACCTGTATCATTTCATTTCGGCTCGGTCATCCTAGTATAGTATTGTTGGAGCTGCTGAAGATTGTACAACTATCTTTGCATTGTATAGATTTAATCTTTTTAGTATTATACTAGCGACCTTCCCCGGCTTCGCACGGGTGCAATGTTTTACATATAAACCTTCCTCTTGAATCACTCTATCTACTAAAAAACATACATACAACGACATAGACATTTTTTGCATAGACAGGGACAGACAGCGGTAAGCGACTTTGTTTTTTTATACTATGTTGTGATAATCGCATACCCCGCATATTGTGTGAGTACTATGTACTAGAAAGCTATCATTCACTGGAAACTTATGTCCTTCCTTTACTTGAATGTGCCCTGGCGGTTGAGTGTATCTCATGTTCACTCAAATGTCTCGCCGATGGTGACGCGTGTGTCGAATCATTATTAGTTCCCTTCAAAATGGTTGAGTTGAATGTTGCTGAACCATGCGTCATGTTCGTGAACGGGCGCTGTCAGTTGTGACTGGTCATCTCTTATAGTTGCCACGGCCTATTTGAATTCATTATTTTTATTTTTTGAATTGTCTTTTTTGTTTTTACTATTGACACTTTTAAAGTGCACATCTTGCTACATCGTTCTCACATACTGTACCATCTCAACATGAATGATGTAACCACGGTTTTGTAACAATATGCTGATTTAAAAGAGAGTTTCTTGCCCGTTCTTCTCCATAGAGATCTACGCTAGGGAATGGGCAACTACAGCACTTTCACAGTTTTTGTGCCTTGTGACTGGGACTGTAGCTACATTTCAGTGTTATCTTTGTTTCGACAGTTCAAAAGTGCCTATAACTGACCTACACACATCAAAAGTGTCTAGGGATCAACATATATTTTTGCAATAACTTTTCTCCTGATTGATATTAATTAAAATTTTCTTTAAGGATTCATCAAATAAAGTGTTTTCGTTTGTCACAGTAACGATAAACCAAGTCACCTTTGCATTAATAAAGAAATTTGCCATTTTCCTAATAAAGGGATTTTTGACATTTGAACCACTAACACAAAAGTTCGAAAAAAAGACTGAAATAACAGTTTTCTTTAAAATTTTATTGGGTAACTTAAACAATTAATAATCCGTGTTTCTACCGCGAACACTAACAACACAAGAACATCGGTTTGGCATACTCAAAATGAGTTCATCCAAATCACGCTGTGGAATGGCCGCCCATGTTCGTTGCAACAACAAAAAAAGGTCTTCTTGCGACTGGATACCCTCCATATTCGGCAGAGCTCTTCTCTGTAGCATATCCCATGCATGCTCAATCGGATTCAAGTCTGGCGACTGAGCAGGCCAGGGCAGGACATTGATGTTAGCTGCGGCGAGAGTCTGTCTTACAACTCTTGCGGTGTGCGGTCGTGCATTATCATGCATTAACTGAAATAAGGGACCGATTTGCACTTGTAGAGGAACGATGACGTCTGATACAATCGTCTCAGCATAAATTTGAGCGTTGAGGTTGCCTCTGATCCAAATCAACTCAGTTCTTCCGCCGATCCAAATACCCGCCCATACCATGATGGTTCCACCACTATAAGGATGGACTTCCTGGCAGGATTTTAATCGCTGTTGGCGTCCAGGGGTTCTCCAGTGTCGTATACGTCTTGTATCCGGTCTCATACCAAAACGAGACTCATCAGAAAAGCACACGAAACGCCATTGTTCTTCTGCCCAATTTCTGTGTTCAAGAGCCCATTGATATCGTATCCTACGATTGTGCATTGCTATAGGTGGTACCCGTAGCGGTCTTCGGGAATGAAGGTTCACTTCATGCAAGCGGTTTCTGACTGTTTGGTCGCTAATTAAGTTCCCTGAAGAGTGATGAAGCCTCACGGCTAACATCATGGCGGTTATTGTTGGAGCTCTTCGAGTTAAGATTTGAATGTATCGGTCTTGTCTCCGTGTGGTGCAGCGATACCGTCCTCCATGGCGCTCAGCCACGGTACCAGTGCTTCGGTAACGTGTCCAAAGTCGACTGATAACTCTCTGACTTGTATTCAGAGCTAAAGCCACAGTACGTTGCCGGGAACCAGCTTATATCATTCCCACGGCTCTGAGCATTTCTTCCCTGCTTAAATGACGTCGCCGCTCCATAATAACGTTGGTTTTAATCAGTAGTAGGGAAACAGTAGCACTAATAATGTCTTCAATGCGTTGTATGTTTTTATAGGGAAAATATTGACAGCTGATTTTCATCTTTTACTCGAATTTGATTCACAGTTCCTGATTCAAATTATGAAATGCACCAAAAAGGATCCATATAAATTTATAAAATCATAAATTTATTACAAAGCCACATCTCAATCTCAAGAAATCCACATAAAAATGCTTGATCCCTAGACACTTTTGATGTGTGTACTTGAAATAAATGGTTTGATTTTGATTTTGACATACACCATTCTTATGAACCAAAATCATAACTCGGCTACTCGGCTCTTCATAATATCACAAAATGGACACTCTGAATTCGACTCCCGATACCTGCATGGTTCAATATACCAACAATTTGGTCCAACACGGTTTCCCTCGACATGTGAACGTTGCGGTTGGTTGAGCTCGGTAACGAGGCACCGGACGACAGGCTTCACACTGATCAATCACCACCAGTCTTAAGGTCAGGGACTCTGGTGGTACTCTAAAATCAATTGCAGGGTTTGTTGGTGTGATTTGGTGAAATAATCGTCACCAGAACCAGATTGTGTTGCCTAAAATGATCTTCGAAAGTCTGTTGGAAAAAAGTGGATTACGAAAAGAAAAGCTCTTTTGAAAGAAGCAAGAGCAATATCATATAGCGGCTCGTCCCGGCTTCGCACGGGTGCCTATGTTACTCAGGGTAAATGTAGCTTTCTAATGGTGAAAGAATTTTTGAAATCGGCGCAGTAGTTTTTGAGTTTATTCATTACAAACATACACACAAAAATACAAATCTTTCCTCTATATAATATTAGTGTAGATTTAAACCGAATTATCTTTGTCTTTTATTTTTCACAGAAAGCAACAGTAGATCAGATACCCAATAAAAATGAAACAGCAGACACGCATGCGAATTTTTGATTTGTTCATTAGACGATTTTAAAATCTCTGTAACACGCTAAGACGTGCCAAGAACAAAGATATACCTACAAGAAAAACAAACTTTTAAAAATCATAACTATCAACGCCAAGGACTCCACAGCTAAAAACACACAATTCGATACGTTGAGTGGGGGCGTCACGCCTAGCTACCCACTTTGGCACAAGCGTGATGATATAATGGCGATTGTCGCGACGCCAATGAAATGTCTTTCTTCCTTCCTGTCTGTCCCTTTGTGCGATGCCATCTCGGGAATATGTGGATGGTAAGACGGTGCTTCTTGCTAATGGGGTTTGGATGTCGGTATTTTTAATGGGTTAGCTTTGGTGTCAATGTGATTTTTATATCTTCATGGATATTATTTTTTATATTACCTTCCACAGTTTCGCAATAACATTATTATTGATCGATGCTTCCTTTCTTACTATTTTCTACTTAGATACCTATTACCTATGTTCTCAAACAGAGCATTTTCTTACTTTTTCCTCACGATGTTCGTCTCTAATAGTAAAAACTTGACACATCAGTTATTCTTTGGCTAGAACCTGAGGGCCTACACAATTGACAATCGATTTCAATGCATTTCGTATTTCTATATCAACTTTCAACGGGATTGATGTAGACTTTGCGATAGCTTCTAACAATCCAGTACATTTTTCATCCTACGGCCCTTATCCCAATTCATTTGTGGTCGGCGCAGCACGTCTTCTTCTTCCATACTTCTCTATTACTCGTCATCTCATCAGACAGCTCCTTTCTACAGACAATCCATTCATCGTTTCTCTGGTCTTCCTCTACTCTTATACTCATCCACATTCAAACTCAAAACTCTCCTCCCGCCTTTCCTTATTTCTCCGCATCACATACCTACCACTAATCCATCATCGTTATCTTATTCTATGCCACTTCATCCAGGCCTTCTGGTCAAGAAGACCAAGCCGTATATGCTACCTCCATGCATGATATATTAATGCTGAAAAAAAAAATTACTCAGTCATCGTGGTCCATAAAAAGCACATAAATTCACACCAAAAATACCCGTGCTCCCATTGTCCCAAGTCTCCTAACATGTCAATCACTTGGTTGGTTGCGCACCTAAATGACATGTATTGAATCAATCAACCCCCCACCTGCTTGTTTGGGACCTAATGACCCGTGGCTGGTCGAGCTTAATTTAACATCGTTGTTTCCACCGCGAGGTGACGGGTTAAATGGGGTACGACGAATGTATTGAAGAAAAGTTATGGATTGGTGCTCCTGGGTTTTTTTGTGAGGAGTTCCTTCCTTTTGAACTTTCTTTTCCAACCTACTAGTGTTGACTGACTTGTGATTATTTAACAAATTGCATCTTCAGTACTTCTAGGGCCTTGTTTTTGACTGAAAATTATCCAACATTTCGCGTATACTAGAATTTTCAACCAAAATGTTTAATTAGAGAGAAAAACCAGTTACTCTGATTACACATTACAGAAAATTTCTCACAGAAAGCATCGATATCAGAAGAAAATCGGAGTATATAAACTAGTGATCATAGCGTTTCATATGTCTACGATGACCATCGACAAGACAGACACGTTCTTTTTGGTAGCATTTGTTACTCCAAAACGTTTTTGGTCTCTCGGTCATCAATATCACTAATACAATGCCATAGTTTATCTCAAGTGCTGATTAAAATTGTTAAATTATCATATAATTTGCAAAAGAGTTACCGATTCCTAATAGATAGAAAATTGACCACCGCGTTAAAGAAAACACGATTAATAATCAAAACCAGCTATTTCAAAGCACCATCAATGTATATCATCTCCAAAATAATTCCTACTAGTTGGAAGCAATCAAAACATTTTTTCCTACCTACTATTAGCCTATTTAATAACGTAATGACATCCTCATTCGTGCCTACCTCACCTATAAGACGGACTTTATCTTCAGATCTGTCTCCAGCCAATGGCTTATAATAACACATATCCATGTAATTTGTTTGTTGCCTCTGTTTGTCATGTACCGTGCGTTTAATTGTGCATGATTGCTGTGACTCCATGGTTTTTATAATTGGATTTTGTACTTTTATGTCAAGGAATTGTATTGTGTTTGATGATTGTTCGCTTTCAAGTTCTTGTTTATTTTCTATGGTTAGTTTAGTTTCTTGAACAGCAGAATCAAGTCCAATACATACCGTTTGACGTAATATTAGAAACTTTAAAATGAACTACTTAAGTTCTTAGACATAGGTACCATTAATAGTTTTTTTGTAGAAAGTATCGTTGCCCTGCTGGAAAAGAACCACCGCAGTACCCTCCTTTTACCTCGATCTGGCTAGCCAGCCCTCGCCAGTCCTAGCCAGTATACAAATATTGGTCCTCGTTACAGCAGCTCTAGAGCTGCTAACTGTAACGAGGACCAATATTTGTTAAAAGAGTTCAGTTCGAGAGGTCATCATGCCATTGCCGTCTGGGCATTCCGTGAGGACCCACGAGGTTAATTCCGTTTTCTTTTTTTTTTGAAATCTTAAATAGCTGAAAAGAAATAAATGGTTTTTTTATCAATCAATTCAAATCAAACATAATTATTAAATCTGGTTTAGATATAGTCTCATTCACTAATATTTTATATTATACCAACTCAATTTGTGAAAGATGAAGTTATACCGACAAAGCCACAAAAAGCAGACAGCGATACAAAATCTAACATAATCAGTAACAACTCCGACTTATAGCTTGAAGCTGATTAATTGCAAGCTATTAAGAGCTGTATAGTAAATAAACAAATTGTTGTTTTTTCTTTCGCTGGCCAGCGGAGCGCGGCTGCGAAGATCTTGATGGTGACTAGATTCTTTGTTTACCACTACTACGAATGGAAAGGAACATAACCAACTAACTGTTGGCCGTGACTTCTTTCGCGTGGAAATTTTCATGAGTATGTGTAAGAATAAAAAAAATAGTAGACTATGTGCTATTACAGATTAAAATCTATCCCTGTGGACACAAATTAATATCTGCAGGAACATTTTTAGCAATCCTATTAAATGTTGATATAACATATAAAAACTTTGAAAGCGATTTCCATTTGTAAACAACTTAAGCCTAAGATATTTAAAGTCGTCAAGAGGATTTGTGAAGCCACTTAGCAGAAAGACAAGACCCTAATAATTATAATTTAGTTTGTAAGGTTAAGACATGCTATTCCAATCATGAAGAATAAATTGCTATATTGCAAAGGATGGACTGTATGAAAGACAATATGGCTAGAAAGGAGGTAACCGCTGAGATGACGAGTAATAGAGAAGTATGGACGAAGAAGACATGCTGCGCCGACCCCAAATAAACTGGGATATGAGCAGATGAATCATGACGAAGAAATTGAGTAAATATAGATCCTATTCGTCTATACAAATGAATGCCTACTACATACAATAAACCATTATTCCATCCCTTGACGAAAAGAAAGAAAAATAACACAACGAAGTCTCTTCGGGTGATTATCACCTCACTCCACACACCATCGAGATCCATAAGTACCTCCACATACCTACTAAGTACAAGTACTAGAGTCTTCCTACCCACAACAATGGTAAGCCGTGTCTAATCAGGAAGAGATGTTATCAGCAGCCGCGGCCTAAGGTGTCGGATTGTTCTGAGTTCCGAGCCTATACGTGCTGGAAAATTGTTACTATGTTGTCTAATCGAAGTTAGAAAGATTCATTGCTAATGTGTCTTTGAGAACATGATATAATATTGACTTTATGTAAATATATTTTAAAAGAGCAACGTAAGCAAAATGTCATTAACTCGACTAAAAGCATCAAAAGTTATCATGAGTTTTCTTCAGTCAGTACAGTAACTAATCTAAGTGTGGTCTCTGATAAAAGTTGACTCTAAAAAAGTCTAAATCGCTTTCAAAATCTAAACTCATAATACAGAGAGGTATTGTTTGTAAGTTTGTATGTAAGGAATCTCCGGAACTAATACACTGGCTATAAATTATATTTATACATATCGTGCATAGTAGCCGAGCCATCACATTTTTACGGACAAAGTCGCGGGCGAATGGTAGTGTTTCATATTTCTATATGAGTGTTAAAAGGCTTGGCATAAGCTTTTCGTTAGCTTAACCGAAAGTGTACTCATCATCTTTTCCCAAACTAGGTTGAGATCGGATTCCAGTCTAACCGAGCGCAGCCGAATATCAGCATTTTGTATGGAGCAACTGCCTATCTGACCTCCACAACCCAGTTAGAACTGGGTAATACGATATCCCTTGGTAAGACTTTCAGGCTTCTGGCAACTCGTAACGACTGTCAAAGATAATAATAAACAAATGACAGCCTGGACCAACGGTTTAAGCTGTAGTATGACCACTTTAAGTATACAGTTCAAGGTGGCGCTGTTTGTCAAGAAAATTAGCACCGATATGTTAAACTTGGTACATTTATTTTGGTTCAGTGTTTTCCCGCCTGCAAAGATAAGTTGGTTGAAGTATAAGTGTACTGAGCTACTGAAAAGATTTTGTTAATCCAATACACGTTTGATTTTTCAATAAAATAGTTACCGTCGATTTCCGTCTCTTTGTCTAGACAAAAACGAATTGCGGAATGATTGTCCTAAGCCCTATGGACTATACAAATTATGGCCTCTTTAGGCCCTAATTATAATGATCATAAATAATCACAGACATGAAATATGCCTCTCAAATCTTACAAACATGTAAATTCCCGACAGCACCACCCCACAAAACATGCAATGCTTAGACCACACACACCAAACAATTTACAGCACCCACTATAATACAACTTATCTAGGTATTTTAATGCTGTCTACAAAATCACTGAACCAATTTCGATAAGCCTTACATTGTCGGGTACATCCGTTTAATTAGTGGGCACAAGTCGTGTGAAGCCAGTAAGATATTCTTCGAGATATCACACAATACGTGCGTGAGACTGCGTACGCGCATGGTAGAGGCGCACTTTCTAATGCACTATTATGTACGTAACGTTTGCGACTTTTTAATCGCGGTGCGTTGGTGAAAATATTTTAGAAGATGATGTTAGTAGAGTAATTGAGGTAGCTTGAGCTCGTTGTTGGCTTTTCTGAGAAGAATAAACATGCATGGATAATATAACAAAACATGAAGTCTTGTAATCCCCAAAAGGTAGGCAGAGTTGCATCTAACCAGTACACCCACATTTCGCCAGTAATGTATGTCCCACGTAATAGGGGGCGAGCCTATTGCCATCAACCGGGCACAAATCCAGATTTCGTGGCAGCTACTGAGAAATTCCTGGTAGAAAAACCCAATAACACTTTGCCTGACCTGGGAATCAAACCCAGGACTGCATGCTCAATATCCGCGCTTGCAATCACTAGACCAACGAGGCAGTCATGCATGGGTCCATCATTGAGTGACTGAAATGTGGAACAAAACGGAAAGATGGCGGTTGAATATTAATATAAACCAATTAAATACAATTAATTATCTGTTTAAACCCACTATGCGGTACCTTTTCAGTTCGTCGTCAGCCGATGATATATTAATTTAGTCTGCAAGCATTTGAACCTCTTTCCTAATTTATTTTTAACCGACTTTCTTCAAAAAGGAGGAGGTTCTCAATTCAGAGAGATTCAGAGTTTGGGCTCGTATGATTCGTCTTGACGAGTACTTTGGTCCTAAATGGTATCCAGTGTCTGATGATGGAGCTGGACGGTGGCCATAGGAACTTCGTTATAAAACGACAAAACCTCATCGAGTTTGGGCTCGTATGATTCGTCTTGACAAGTACTTTAACTAACCTCTAGTTACAATGTAAAAATTAATTCATGTAAAGAATTTGTGTGGTATACTACAACTAAAAAGGGTAAAATAAAAAAACTTTCAAACACACCGACTTCCGAAATTCAAGTTATTTTAGACTTTTTTAGTGTTTTTTTTTGGAAGTCGATTTTGTTTTCGCAGAAAGTTTTTTTATTTTCTTCTGTCAGCAAACCGAAATTGCACCTTATAGATTTTGAGACTAAAATTCTCCACTCAAATTGTAACACTTTCATGGAGCACTTAATCAGCTATGTACATAACCGCGACCAACAGAAATCTACGAACTCCTCATTTTCTGCATTACGACTAAAACTAGCAATTTCTTAGCTTCCATATTAAAATCAACATCCTAACTGGACATCCCAATAACAGTCTTTAACCTATCTCCGATTCAATAAACATACAGTTACTGATACAAACCGAGTAAATTGAGATACTATTCTACCACGCTATTCCTACACCCAAAACAAGCAACAATCACTCTTAAAACAACGAGGCTAAGTTAGTTATGAATGTAGACATAAGTTTGCCCAACTTGCCAGGACATGTTAATCGTGATACGACGGAGTGATCTGTGAACAGGCTGGCTACACGCTTGCGACTAATAAACAGGTCATCTGCGACTGTTATGGTATCTGTGAGTCAGTATTTGGGAGATTAGACTAGATCCAGTTCTTTTGGCTTTGGATTAATTACTGTGTCTGGGAGGGTTTATTAATTGAGTTACTAAGAATTTGTAGAGGACTGTGAATCACCCATAGATAAGTAAAGATTATTCCTGAAATTGTCGTCACCAGGAAATATTACTGAAAGTGAATTGGTGACTATTGTAATACCTACCTCACAAGGTTTACAAGCTCTTTCAGATGCTTTGTACTCGCAACCGGAGTATGTATATAACCAGATGTATGAACGTGGACGAAGGAAATTTAAGGATCGTAGCCGGCTATGTGGCGTTCTGAAATTTTTGTCTAACCCCATTGGGTGTGAATTTATGTATTCGAACCATGTTGTAATCTAATGATAATGGATGTAATAAATTTGTAATTTTTAGATAAGGTACCTGCTTGACCAACTACGACTCTTTCCAACCACATATCGTGCGCATGCGAGTATCCTAAAAGGGCTAATTAAATGCGGATGAGCATATCTCGGTCGTGCATAGCGCCGAATGATTTAAGGTGATGCAAAAACTTAAGGAATTATTGCCGTTTTCTTAGTATATGAAGTAACAGGACATAAGAATAATGTCCCTGGTGTAAATGACGGTAGTTGAGAGGAAGACGGAATCTTGGAAACGGTAGCACATAGTGACATAATTGCTAGGTGTTATTTATTTGCAATTCCAAGAGATTTGTTGACGGTGATAACGGTAGAAGCTGAAATTACTCGCAGCAGAATGTCTAAATGTTGGAGTATGTGAAGATCGAAGCAGGTAGATTCTGTAATTTCTGCTTACCCCCACGGGTATAAGGAATGACTTTGTACAAGGTCGAAGGGACACCGGTGGCTGAAAACGGTTACCACCAGTACATCATTCTGAGCCACATATAAATTTTTCATCTGTTATTTTTTTTACAAACGGGCAATTGCGAGTCGGACTCGCGCACGACGGGTTCCGTACAATTATCTAAAAAAAAATATATCTTAATTTGCGTCAACTAGGTATGTATCGCTATCGGGACACCCTTTTTTTTTGAATTTTTCCTTTATTTATGCTGTTAGGTCTTGTTTTTTGCCTTTCATGATTCTAGGACAAAGGGAAGTACCCTATAGGTTTTGATTCTCTTGTTAAATCCCATAATATGCGGCATAAACAGTCATTCATTATCTTTTGATCGCATTGACTTACAAGTTTGATTTTTTAATTGCTCTAAGGGTTGTATTTTTTATTAATTTGAGCTTTATACCGCCACACATTCCTGAGAAAAAGGGTCTTGACAGACAGACAGACGGACAACAAAGTGATTCTATAAGGGTTCCGTTTTGCATATTGAGATACGAAACCCTAAAAATCTGCTGTTCCATATGAAGAGGATAATTTCATAAATAAAACTATAACGCTAAGCTAGTGAATAAAGAAAATATGGCAGACATTCCTCAACTTACTCAATTCGCCATCACTCCTTCAATAAGCTCGACCAGGTGCTGAACAACAAAATCCACTTTTAAACGATTCTAATCGATCATCTCGGCTTGTCTCTCTCTCACCCTGGAATCAAGCCAAACGCATCGACATTTGTAAGAAAATATTATTAATAACTACTGGTATTAGAATAGATTGTAACACGGCAAATGTGTGAGTAATTGCATGGACTATGAAGCATGTGTTGATATTATACTTTGTTAGTATCACACTGTTTCTTGTGATCTCGACTGGTAACAAATCTTTAATATCTTCCCGTGGTTATTGTAGGAATCGTCTAATTGATTATACTTTGTTAGACGGAGAGCATGCTATGACTGTCCTTTCTCTTATAGTACCTATCACATTATATTCACAGTTACATGACTTCACATCGGTAACCTCACTAATCCAGGTCCAGTTGAAAACCAGCGTCGGGCACGAGTTGTCCGGCATTAAACTATATAACTATATTTATATATATATCAAATTGAAATTAAAAATACTAATTATGAATCAGAACATCTATTCACAATTCATATTTCCCTTAATATATGCATAAGCTGAAGACACTAATTCTTCATCAACACAACGATAAACTACCAAAACCGTGGTTAAAGCCACAAAAACAACAACGACTACCCAAATACCGATAGAAGCGGCAAAACAAACAGCAACTAATCCTTAATATGTCTCAATCTTTGCCTACATATGTCTTATTAAAATAACGAGAAGGATTATAAATTTCAACTGCCGGTAGAGTAGAAGAGATATATTAGCCGTTTGGACACATTTTTGATATAGCAGTGAATACCTGGGATGGTTTATGATTTGTAGTGTCACTGAAAAATATTACCATGTTCGTGTTTCAGTGAATATGTTGGAGCTGTTGTAACAAGTTGAGCTGTTTAGGAGGATTTATAAGCATTGAAATTAACAGTTGTAGTGGTTCCCTCTAGGTAGGTCATCTAAAAATAGGAGTTTTAAGGGAAAATAGGGATCAAGCTAGGAAGCGCTAATTCAGTAAATTGGTGACCACAGTACCTATGAAATGATTAGCAACATCTCATATAGATTTGGAACGAGTATATTATTGATAACATCAACGAACAACAAGGAAACTACATATTTATACGATTTAGTATTCTAATAAATAATAGTTCTACATTGCCAAACGTCTTTGGTATACCTAACTGTTCTTTTATAGTCAAATCCACCTTTACGACACAACCCATCAAAAACATCAAAAGACCTTATAAAAACAAAAGATCATCAAAATATACTTTGTAAATCGCCAATAGTGATAGTCGACTGCGCACCGGCGCGTGAGTTTCCGCGCATTGTTCTCTGCGCTTGCGCACGTATCTACGCGTTACTTGTGAAGCGACGTTACACTTTGATCTTGAAGTGGGAAACGATCATTGGACAATTGAAGTGTGCATAGATGAGAAGATATTATCATGGGTTTAAAAGTAGGGTGGCTAAATAATAACAGCAGCACGGGTCAAGGAGAAGCAATGCTTGCCAATGCTCGTTCTGTGGATGGTGATCATCCATTACAAACAGATTTTCCTCCGTGCTTCAGAAAGCACTTAAAACCGTTGGTCCCGGCTGTCATTTGTAGATCTTTGACAGTCGTTACAGGTAGTTAGTGGCCCGAAAGTCTGACAACCAGTCTTACCAATGGTATCGTTTTTCCCAACTACTGGGTTATGGAGGCCAGATAGGCAGTCGATCATGTAAACTACTTATAAACTTAAACTGCATCCGATTAGAATGTAAGCCGAGCCAATTTGATAACTAACCGCGTTCAATAGCTGTCAGTATCATCGTTGCACATGGAACATTGAACATGGACATTGATAGCTCTGGATTTCTTGAACGCAGTTTAGATCTGTTAACAACGATGAATTTTTCATTTATAAAAGCAGCTGTTGCCTAACTTAGAAATTAAAACACACATGGCTTACGATTATCATAATCTGAACTAACTTTGATTCGTGAGAAATATTGAAAAAATAAAAGCAATAATTTATTCATAGGTGTAATAAAGCGATTTTCTTTCAAACCATCGCACCGACTAGTACTAACCAGTAGCAAAATAGTTCAAAAGAGCAACTAAAAATAAAACATCAAATAAGACCCTGACCAAAAATAGAACTAGCCTAAATATTATGACAGTTTCGCTTTTGCCGATCAAAACAAAACCTCAGCACGTGTTAATACATAAATGAATGGAACATCACCAGAGGGAAATCGGGGATCGTTTAAAAAACCATTAAAACCCTAGTTTCACCATAAGCTACTTGAAATGAACGCCATCGTTTAGATATAAAAACAAAAAACTTATTGTCACCTATTCAGAAACAATCGAGCGATTTCTGCGATCACCTACTTTTATTTGCTACTTGAATCTGCATATTTTTAGCAATTTCTATTTTATGGTCTAGGACATAAAGAAAGTCAAGCGTTTGCGCAACTGAACATTTATTATTGTCACAATCATTATCTACTGCTATGCAAATGTCATCTTTATTATTTAACACAAATAGATCGTTTTTTCTTATAACACTACGACAATTCCTCACACTTCACAAACTGTTTACACCGTTGTGAAAACTGACGACAGTGCAAATTGAACTTTAGCTAGAGGTAATAAAATACAAGGAAATGTAAAAGAAGTGAACAATGAAGAGGGTTCCGAAGTGGTTGGTGATAATGACGTCACGCTAGGTAACCTCTGTCGTATTAAAATGACATTACTAGACGTACGGAACAGTTATAATAATTCACGCCTTCGAGCTTCGGATATTCAGATTTATTTTGATTTGAACACCAATGAGGTCGAAGCACAAGGTAATTTGTTACAAATTATAGGTGTAATAACATTGATAGTAGCATCGTTATGGATCGGGGTTATAATTTGGAATTCTGTCAAACAGTAATTGGACATAAATAATTTCACACATTATTATTTCAAAACACAGGATCTAATTAAACTAACGAAAAACATATACTGAATTCTATGACAACAAAATTTTCATTTCCATCTTGAAATTCTAATAACTACGAATAGTTCGTCATCTAGCTAGCGGTCTCCCAATCCAGGTCAGCTTCCGATCTAACCTCTACCGGAGGCAGCTAAGTACTAATTTTACAAGAAGCGACTGCCAATCAGAATTCCACAACCCACTTTGGAAAAGCAAATAACTCCTAAAACATGTTGAAAATATTTTTCTTCATCCTATAATAATTCATAAAATAATTACGAGAGGCTACAATCTAAGAACAGAAAACGTGGGTATAAAAATAATTTACCAAAACAACCTAGTCCAACAGTTATCAATACAAACCTTATCCAAACAGACACTGATTAAAACAAATCTGACGACACAAAATCTTTTGAAGTGGCCATCTTAAATAACGAACCGATAATAATATAACACGTCGAAACTCATAATGTGATAAATATAGAGTATCAATGATGCGTCAACTATGTGATGCAGAATTGCGCGTGCGATTAATGAGTCGTGCCAAGACATCTGGTATATTACCATCAATATCTGTCTGTCATATGTATGCGATAAATTTACGAACGATATGCTTCGACGTTCGGAGAAGATCTTAAATTATAGATAGCTAACTTTTGATAGCGGCTTCACCTACGTGAAAGTCGAAAATTAGCCCAAGAATACTTACCAGGGCAAAAAAAGCCAGCGATTTCAACCATGTGAAAGGCAAACATTTTCCAAAGCGAACGTCCAGGGTAAAAAGTACATGTTGCGGGACTGTTCGAAAGAGATACCGCGGCCCTGGAACACAAAGGGCAAAGGAAGGGGAACATGGATGGGTTTTAGTCAGTAAAAGTCTGACACTCCCTCCTGCTCAGCCCAGAGCGGGATTATTTGATGATTTCCCATACGGAAAAAAAAGGGCAAAAAGTACATAATTATAACCTAATCTAGTGCAGAAGGCCTAGACAAAATAACATTCTATGAGCGATTAACGAGGCTAGCAGATTTAAAAATGTATGGAAACTGACATATGCTATAAGATTGTTTCAGTCGTTGCAGAAACGCTTTAAAAGCGTTTACCCATCATCTGCTTAGTCTTTTCCTAGTTATGCCAGCTATGGCCATCCTATGCTATAGCTATGGCTTCCGTCTGTCTGTCTAACTGGATGTAGCTCAATACCAGTATTTTTACATGAAGCGATTGCCTTTCTACCTCATAATACGATACCTCTTGGTGAGACTGGTTGTCAGAATTTCGGCCCGCTGACTACCTGTAACGACTGTCAAAGATATACAAATGACAGTCGGGACCAACGACTTACCATGCTTTCCGAGGCACGGAGGAAGCTCGATATGTGACGGATAGTCACCCATCCACAACTCGACCTAGGCTAGCGCGGCTTAACCTTGAAGATTGACCCCAAGCGGCTATTATTATTTAGACACAACTACCTCCCAAATCTGTTTACTCATTGATACGTTATTAATTAACAAAACATTCAAATACACAAACATACAAACTTACTCATTTACATCAATATTAGTAGTATGTTTGTAACTGCGATGTTTTTCCATGTTGATTGCGACACCTGTGGTGGACATCTATCAGGGAATAGTGAAGTATTTAGTCCGGGGAGAATTTGGGATAGCAAAAAACGTAATGATGAAGAGGCGAATAGAGACGGCAGATGGACAATTTATTAAAATATATAAAAAAGGATGCGTGCTCACTCAAAGAAGAAAGGTGACATCGTTCACGAGATTGATGCAAAGTAATATTAAAAAGTGCAATTGAAGGCAAGGGTTTAAAGCAAATTGTATGGTAAGCAGCACTTGCAAAAATTAAACAAACTGTGCTTTCTCTTTTCCTAAATTAACGTGGCTTAACCTTCATGAGTCATACTAAATTTCAAAGAACTCATGAACTAGTCACGAACTATCCACAGCAGTGTCAAACAAATATTATGGCCTATTTAACTTGAGATCCACATTAAAATTTTACCAAAAAAAAAAACGTTTTTCTTCTTAATTTTAATGTGGATCTCAAGTTAAACACAGGTCATCTACTCCAATTACCATCAACATTTTCCAGCCAAAATCCCACCATCATTCGCACAAACTTATCCAATACTGTTCCAATTGCAGCACATAACTCTTCATCTAATAATACACCGTTAAAAATCTCCCAGCAGTTCGATGATGCATCGTGGGCCACTCCTATGATTTGTGAGAAGACAGGTGTTCGACGCAAATACATTTGCAACCGGTTCGGTTTCGCCATCTCAATTGGCATTTTGACGTGGTACTCAAACTTTACTAATTATCTGGTTGAAAGGAAAACATCGTGAGGAAACCGGTTATATCATAGAACCGAAAATTCCAAGAGGACCTAAGCAATTACTTGTAAAGCGTTTCTTATTTCTGCAACTTCTTGCAGGTTCGACACAAGCTTCATGTACAATAGTGGTACATAGGCGGACTTAATGCCACAAGACATTCTCTACCAGTCAACCTCCAATAGGTTGACTGGTAGAGAATGTGATAAAATGAATCAAATATGACCGCAAAAATACAAAAAGAAAGTACATTTTATTTTGTTTTATTTTTTTGCTCTTTGGTAGCTATATCAATAAATATAATTTGGACTTTGTCATCAAAGTTATTGCTTTTAGAAGAATCTCACTTTGCAAAAGTCAGTGCTGCCAACACTAATCCAAACGAGATTACTGAGCTACACATCTAATTAAGACCAATAATGTGACATTCGACATGCGGTAGTGCTCCGATATCTTCGACAAGTGTTTGTTTTGGACACACTTCAACACTTTACGCTTCAGCGTCGAGCAAAAGGTCGAATAAATCTTAATAGATGTCGAAGTATATTCTGGGATCTGATTTGTTTTTATCGTATGGCGTCTGGCCGGGACTTCCTCGCCTGGGAATGCGTTTCCTGATAGCTCCAACTTCGGACTATTCAACTCATTACTAAATAAGTTACTTGAAGCTTAGTTTGCATCATATAAGGAGTGAGAGGAGCGTGTGGATTGTGGTCAAACGTGAGCCTATCCAATAAAAAAGAGGATGTGATAATGATAAGTACCGCAAAAACGTATAGACGAACACTTACTTCGTTAATACAGTCTTCTGTCAAAGTGAAATTCTGTAATTCTGTTCTGTTCTGTCTGTTCTGTTGTGTCTGTGTGTTCTGTTCTTTTGTGTATTTTATATGTAAGTAATATATTAGATTGAAATAAACTACCGAAAACCTTATGACGTGCTCATAAAACTTAAAGTGATTGCCAACAGTCTAAAGCTCTCTGAAATTATCCTGGATTAATGCCATCTACAATGTAGTTGGAAGGCAAACAAACAGATGGCCCACCTGTAAGTTACCACTACCACTGTCTAAGGACATGGGCAACTGCAATACCAAACAAGACAAAGCTAAAATGTCTCATGTACCTCTAATTTACACCGGTACCTTTGAACCGAAACGAAGATGTCAATCCTTACCACTAAACACACCATAAAATAGCAGTAAAACAAACTAGAAGCTCAAAGCTCAAAGTTTGAGCACCGCACTGCAATAAGTTCGGTCCGTCGATAAATCTATGAAAATGAACGTGCTCCTAATGTCACAGGAATGCTTTCATGATCTGACCGAACCAGGGACGGACTGTGTTCTGTATTATTTTAACACTAAAGAAATAATTTACCAACCCGTACTTGATTGGTAAACTGGTTGGTAAACTAGGGAGGAGACTTGCGTCCCAGCAGTGCCAACATTATAGGCTGATAACGTTGGCTTTTAGAAGGCAAAGATCTTCTTTTCTTCTCTTATTTCTTCTTCATCATCTTCAGGCCCAAATTATAGTGTCCACTTCGGCTTAAATGAAAGGCGATGATGAATTCTTGATGAATACTTGGGGTTGTCTCAGAAATTGGTGTCCTATCATAACGGCTGTGGAAATAAAAAAGCCGACCGTAGCCGTACGATTAGGTAACAAATTAAAAAAAAACGTTTGTTGTATGGGTCCTTAAATATTTATTTTATTCTGTTTTTAGTATTTGTTGTTATAGCGGCAACAGAAATACATCTTACGTGAAATTTCAACTGTCTAGCAATCACGGTTCATTAGATACAGCCCGGTGACAGACAGACAGACAGACAGTGGAGTCTTAGTAATAGGTGGTAGGTGTTTGATATAGTGATGTAGAAAATAAAGACCGGTGAAAATAATGGATTTCATCGAAAGTTGTTGGTTTTCGTCTGTTAAATTATTATCAAAAAAGCACCCTTTCTTCATTAAAGATTATAAGGATTTATACATCATCATCCACAGCCCCACTTCACCCACTGCTGGGTATAGGCTTCTCTTTGCTTGTGCTAAGCTCCAAGAAGCTTCTTCCAGGATGATCCCGCAATGGCAACAATGTCAGGATTTATTTTACTGAAATTTAAAAAAAAATACTATTCCGGCTACAAAAAAAAATGGCAGATCTCATAAAAATTATTTACAAGTCCAATTCACCCGAATCCGTTCTCCCAGTCATAACTAACGCCTGACGACATAAGATCGAAGTGCAAGTATCTAAATATACCAGCGACCAACACCCATCAATTTGAGAGGAATTAATCGCCCAGCGGACATTGTCGCGGGAATGTGAACATTTGGCGAATTGGCAGTTTTACAGCGAACGTTATTGATTTTAGTTGCAACTGTTTTTTCAGCTGGTGGAATTCTTTTTTGTGAAAATTGCTATAGTTGATCTGCATGTCGGTAGAGTTGAACATTTATTGAAATAATCACTATTTTAGTAAGTAGCTATAAAATGAAAATAATGCTGAACCGATGGATGTACTGTGTACAGGATGATATGGCTAGAAAGGAGGTGACTGCTGACATGACGAGTAATAGAGAAGTATGGAAGAAGAAGACGTGCTGTGCCGACCACAAATGAATTGGGATAAGGGCAGAGAATGATGATGAATGCTGCTCTGAAAGTCATGATATTGAGTTGCAAACAAGCATGCTACCCACGTGATGAAATGATCAATGATCGGGGCTACCGATGGGACATCCGCATCATCAGCTAAATAACAGGTACGCTAGCTATAAGAAGTGAAACAATAAAAATGATGGCAAAGGAAATGTATGGAGAAAGCGCACACCATCAATAGAATGAAATAGAGACAGAGGATGACGACAATTCTAACATTACAACATGTCTAATATACCCGAGGGGTTAAGCAAAGAAGAAGAGAAGGAGAAGTATACATTTAGTGCACCTACTTTTTGCAGGTTATGTTTAAATCTCATGTAATAGGGGGCGAGCCTATTGCCATCAATCAGGCACAAATTCGAATTGTAGGGTTACCGTGGGAATTGAAACAAAGACTTCACACTCAGCTGTCGCGTTTGCGACTACTAGACCACCGATTCGAAGATTCTTAGATAACTATATTAGATTCCCTAAGTCCATCACCCAGTTAATAACTAACCCGACCGACTGCCATAAGATCGAAGTGCACTCGCTAAATATAGCGACATTGCAGACACGCGCATCAATGTGCGACAAATTAATCGCAAGTGCGGACACTACTTTGTAGACCAAATAATTTTGATAAGTTGTTGCGATTTCCGCGTTTATTGGGATAATTAGAGCATACCCTATTTGTGATAGGGAATGAAAGCGCTGTGTTTTCTTTTCACAGTGTTGTGAAGTCATCTAAATCTTTGCGACACTGTAAAAAACGACTACTACACACACTCAGCACACACTCTAACAGACAAACACACAACACAGACTCTATTAAAAGTTCAACTAATTATTACAAGGGTTTAGGTAGATGTAATATTTCATTAATTGGTTAGCGGTTCTTTGTGAAAAAATCGGCTCAGAAAGTACATATTGACATATTAATATAGACACATTAACATTTACGGCACCGCAGTAGCTGAGCGATTGACTGCTGCGTTGCGTGTCGCGGGTACGATTCCCGCATGGAACAAATATTTGTATGGCCTACAGGTAGTTGTTTTGGGTCTGGGTTTTTGTGTATGCGACTTTAAATGTTTTTAAACGCACCCGCGATACCTACAGGAAAAATCCCAAGTGTGGGGAAATATTAAAAAACAAGAAAACAATGTCTCAAGTTTCAAGAAGAAGTGCTATCAATAACTAGCGACCCGCTCCGGCTTCGTACGGGTGCAATATTTTACATATAAACCTGAATCACTTAATTGAATAACCTTGAATCACTCTATGTATTAAAAAAAACCGCATCAAAATCTGTTGCGTAGCATACATAGGGACAGACAGCGAGAAGCGACTTTTTTACACTATGTAGTGATAACGATGATGATAAAGTCTACCAAAGGCTCAACCCAATCAATCCTGGTGAAATACAAAATAAAAAAGCGTCCTCTGGTGATTCACAATCGGCTCCAGAAACCTCCAAGTACACAAAACAAACCCTTAAAAACTGCACTGAATCTATTTACCCGTAACTGTCACTATTTACCCCTCTCAGTATATAACGCTACACCCCCTCCCCCACTAAGACTTACCTATACATCCCCCTCTAGGCTACGTTAAAATGCAATCTTCTTAATGGAATTTCAATTTTCGCTGCGAAGTTAACTAAAAATCCAACCGGTTGCAATATTGCCGCCTAGCGAAGACGCCGGCCATTTTGTGCGGAACTTGTCTGTTCATCTGTCTGTATGTCTGTTACTTAGGTTATTAATGTACCTTAGGGAAGATTGTAATTTTTTTAATGTAGGAATTGGAGTTTGAGACGAAAATATTGATAGTGTATTGTTTTGGCAGTGTTATCTGTCAACCAGTCTTACCAAGGGGTATCGTATTACCCAGAAGTAAGTGGGGTGTGAAGGTCAGATAGACAGTCGTTCCATGTAAAATACTGAAGACTGGAAGCTGACCTTAACATAGTTAGGAAAAGGTTAGGCAGACGATGGTAGTGTTTTAACAGGAACTGACAAAACTTTCGCACATTTACGATAGCTACAAGTCAGCTGATGTATAAACAGAGCACTGGAAGTGGAGACCAGCATCTACATGGCGCAGCCGATGTTGTACCAGTCTTGGAGACCAACTTGAAATGCTTCCTAGTGTATTTTATTTTGGCAAACATGTAAATAGTTTCTTCTAAGGGCAAAATCTTTGTCAAGAGTCTCTACCTGTTGTCATCGGTAGGAACAGCTAGTACTGGTTTTCAGAAGTAGCTATTTAAGTAGGGCATCTATATACCTGCAAAAATATCACTTCTCATCTGCCACTAAGTAATGGTACAGGCCTTATTAGAAGCAATCACCTTTAAAAGTATCAAAAACTTATCTCTTAACAAATCCCAATTTGTTTATCCAATTTCGTGATAAATCAAAGACGGAACAATCCAATACCCCGCTCCCAACAATACAGCACACTTTCCTACTATCACAAAACAAAATAAAACAAAAAATCCTCAAGAAAAACGAGTTATTTGATTCAATAAGCAAAGTTGGGAGCGAGACACTAGTATTTAATATCAAGAACGGAGCCCCGAGGAAAAAGAAAAATCTATACAGGGTGGCAGCCTCCCCCGATCTTTACGTCTTGGAGACGTTTTCCAACTGCAACCATTATGGACACAGTGCACCTGACCTTGTGTTTATTTGTGTGCTGTGTTGACACAGCAAGACACTGTGTTTGCGGTTATAGATTAATTAGTTTTAGTTTGGTATAAAAATTGATGGTGCTTGTTTAACTATGAGTGTCCAAGGTGTTTTTTTTATGTGTGAGAAAACCTTTTTTTATGCAAAACGAAATTAATTAAATAAATTTATTAATAAATTAATTAAATAAATTTATTAATAAATCCATAATAAGATAGGTATCTGTATCATTAAGCATTAAGCGTTTCCCACGTAAAAGCTCACGTTTTATTTTCCCATTAAACAAGTATTATACTTCCGTCATGATTCTACAGCTAAAGTAATATGACGTTCAACTGAAAAAAACATACTTATTCAGATTTATTATAGTACCAGAAACCTAAAACAACGATTCAATGCTCATAGCTAACAAAACAGTGTAACACAACTGTAGACAATAACATCCAACTATGCGCACACCACTCCATAAAAATAGTCCTAAAAAATGCACCTGAAATTCACGTCAAGCGGTCACGAAGTACATACGAAAGCAATACCAATCAGACGCTTCAGCGCCCATCTATGTCCGTAGCGCTCACTCCCATTTACGAGAGAAAAAACCTCGGAAAATCTACGTGACGTAACATACAACCGATAGCCAATGGGGTATCGAACCTTCGGCGATTAACGGCTAGCGCACCCAGACCTACCCACCCACCCTTTTCCGTTCAAAAACCGAAGCCACGAGCGGTAACACGAAGTGGGAACGAAGCTCAAGCGAAAATAGTCGTACAGTATCGAGAACGAACGTCGCGTCGTGATTGGTTGATCGGTTCTGCGCGATTGGGCACAACGGCGCACACTCGAACCGATATCTCGTATTTACCACGTTCGACGTTTGTTTGTATGTGTGCGTGTATGAAGCCGCCTTCGATAGGTATGTATCAATGTGTTGGTGTAGGTATCGATTTGATTTGTGACGCCTGCTCGCCGATCGGTCAATCGTGGTGCGTCGCTGTCGATTTAAATTTGGAACGTGATATTTAAATTTGGTATGCATTCGTTGACCGCTAGCGTGACGTAACGCTGTCTGATTGGATGAGAGCTAGTAATAGATACCGTCGTAATTAAACTATCGTTTTGAATTGTGTCATCCTTTATGTATTTGTTAGTTTCAGTTAGAAGACAGAGGAAAGAAATTGCATAAAATGTAATTCTATCTTCGGTATCTGTAAAATATAAATATTGTTCTACTAGATCAAACGAAATCGAAAAAAGTAGAAAAAGAATCATCTCAGATAACCAGGCACAGGCTTCTTATTAGGCAATTTGACAGCGGCTCCCTTCAAGCAAACAAATGCACATTATTTTCCTACAACATACAGTAAAAACCAAAAAAATCGCCACGAACCGTTAATTAAAACGCAACAAAATGAGTCCATAATTCACAACTATAGCGAATCTTCACAAATGTCAGTCACTGCAAAAAAACCAGGGCTCGTTTCGACAAATTAAAAAAGCACGTTCCACTCCATTTCTGGATACAAAAAAAAAGTTCCACAGATAAAAAATGGCAGAACATCCTCATCAACGGGGGCTATTAATAGGGAAAAAGTGCGCAATCCGGGGTTTTACTGTTCACTACCTACTAATATTTAACGAACTTCTAGATAAAGCAAATATATATGCTTTCCCGTGTACTTATTTAAAATGGAAAAATATTTTTCCTGCGTCCCGTCGTCGCTTCCGCTGCAGATAGCCGTAACTGCATTATGTTTGATGTTTTTCTTTTTTATAATGCGGGTGGCTAAAGATAGATGGCCTTTATTTTTCTAGCTTATGCAGACCGATAGTAAAGATGGGTTGAGTAATGTGGTGTGCTTGATTGGATTATCTGGTGCATGAGGTTGGAGGTTGTTATTGTTATGCTTTGTGTTAACTTGTTTTCGACAGTTTCCGCAACCAATTTATTAATTTCAATCATGAGCTTGAGAACTGCGAATTAGCTTGGCATTTCGATGGTGGGAAGAGAAGAAAGTAGCAGAAAAAATCAAACTAATTTACCTAGAGACCCCTAAACGTCTTAAAATATATTCATACCATAGTTAACAAAGCGCATCTGATGGCAATGTAAGCCGTATTTAACCTGGAAAACCGATACAAATATCTATCATCATCACACCTTTACTTTTGGTTCAATAAAATTCAGTCACGACTCACCAGTCCTCACAAAAACCCTTGCAAATGATCACTGAAATATTCCTCAAGCTTGTGATATATAAAATTGTCAGTAGCGCCGCCTCCAGAGCAGTGGAATTACTACAAAATCGAGTATCGCCACAGCGAGATATCCGCCATTCGGCCGGCGGAGGCGTCGCACGTTCGTTCATATGAGACACACTGAGAGGGAATATGATAATACTCACATTAAAATAATATTAGAAATCGTAGAATATAAGGGCTCCACGAGTGGCAAAAGGCAATCACCACTTAGAATGGCCAGTGAATCGAGGTGATACAGCTCCGCTGCGCTGCCATCGATGATGCTGCAAAAATGGAGAAACATTAGAATTTCTTCGATAATTGACAAAGAAAACCCTCGTTTACTACTAATTGTAACTATGTAGAACTATGTATGTGTACGGTAGATTAACTAAACCAGGACATTTAGTATGTCTGTGGTTATTGGAATTAAAGTGATCTTTGACCTAGATCACCCACCAAGAGGTACACTGGCTGCAAGTAGCTTGCGGTAGATACTTTAAAAAAATATTTTTCACATAGGTAGTTAATATTGAAATAAAAGTTATGCTCCATGTGTACAATAAGTTTATCATATACGGTACATAGTCAGTGGCAGTGCGCTCGGAATATGCTCGATATAGAGCACGTCGCCTCCACTCGATCCTGGTGAAACATTGCTCTAGTTAGTGATGTGCTGCGCGGCGATATATCGATAAATAAGTTTATCAATACGGTATGTGTGGGTGTATGAGTTTTCCTAACCTTTGTGTCAACTTGATAGCAAAACATCTTCTATGGATGCAGATAACTCGACTAAAAGAACAGGAATTATAGTCAAAGGCATCTGAAGAATTATATTACCTAGATTATTGGCAGTGACTTATTTCTGACATGACATGACTGATTTCACATAATTTAATCATGTTGTGTTAATCAGATAAAAACAATAATGATATCCAAAAAAAAGGTTGAGAAATGAATCCTATTGTGCACTAAAACGGCTGAACCCTATGATAACCAGTCAATTAAATAATACATAATTAAACTCAATTTAATTAATTCAAGAAAAGAAAAGGTCGTGTCCTAACTATCGATATCGCCTTCCATCCCTAACAGCACTTCCGATATAATATTTCATATTTAATAGTGATGCACCACGAAAAATCCTTCGCAGATGACTCAGTCAGCTTATATTTTAAATAAATTGTATATTATTGCGTTCATATTGAATTCACAGACGTATATTACGAGTATATATTGTATAAACTATTTCTTGGGTATGTTTGAAGAGATATCTTACGAGAACCAAAAAATCCGAACCCAAAAAATTTCGTGAGGAAATAATTATTCCAAAGATACTTTTTTCTTTGGAATAATTATTTCCTCACGAAATTTTTTGGTTAATTCGTAAAGAAACGATGGTTGGATTGTGTGAAGGATGATATGGCTAGAAAGGAGGTGACTGCTGAGATGACAAGTAATAGAGAAGTATGGAAGAAGAACACATGCTGCGCTGTCCCCAAATAAACTGGGATAAGGGCAGGGGAATTATGATGATCCACCATCGCTGGAAGGATTTATAATCGTGGCTTTCAGTAACCTCTTCTGAAAATCTTTCCCAAAACCAAGTATTATTGCAATTTTGTAAAATTAATAAAAACCAGCACTATTCCAATCCTAAATGTGCATAGCCCAAAACGTAGTTTGGTCAAACTCCTCAACCCGTAAACTGCAAAACTATGTTCGAACACACTACTAAAATAGGTAGAATTTTGAAAAATTTTCAATATTCCCCCAAGGTGAGCTAACTGCAAGTTATATTCGCGTTGTTTTTAAATAAAATCAAAGTGTACGTTGGCTGCAAGTTCCCGGCTTGTTCTTTATGAACTTCATAAAAATGGTTGTATTTACTGGAAAAGAGCGGAGCCCCTACCATGGGCACTCGATTTGAAAAGTGTTATACCAAGGTAAGTTATAAAATTATGAAATCAATAGTCCGTGGTGTTATTGCTGACCTTTTATAAAAAACTCAAGTAATTAAAGATTAAGTTCTCTAATCAAATCCCTGACCATTCAATCAAATAAAGGGTGTAACACGACCCATTTAACAAAGCCGAAAGACACTGGTCCTCCCCGTCATTGCAATGATTTTTTTTTCTCTGAGAACCTTCTAGTTACGGAGATATTGGGGATCAAAGTACCAACTTTTTCACAAGTTTTTTTTGAATACATTTTTTTAACGTAAGACTTTTACTTTAAACACCTCCACGACCCCAGTACTATTCAATCCATCTATCAGCACCATGTTAGAAGTGCGTTACATTGAGTCTTACCATAATACGTATTTTTTCACCCCAAAAAAAACGTAATTTTCCAGCAAAAATGTTTGCGTAGAGTTACTTAGTTTGATGTTCAGAATGCTTGGTTGACGGATTCGTGAAGGGTATGTTTACACCCTTATTATCCTAAAATTTGTATGCTTAAGGGTCTCCACCAATATCATCCACCAAACACTTCAGTTGACATCTAAATTGCATTCATTCAAGTATTTATCTTCCAGTCTAGGCGATAATATAAAATAAATTTATTTATTTATTTCAGGTAAATAACACACACACAAATTGATAGACATCAATATTATATTTTTTTTTTTATTATTATATTTTGTAAGTGAAAAGATATATTATTGTTTAAAATATTATAGAGATGTGACTATATTATTGTTTAAAATATTATAAAACAAAACACAAACAAATATTTTTATATTAAAAGTACTATAATGGCTAATATGATTTTTACACAATGAAAAGTAACAAAGATGTCGCTACTATAATAATATTGGTGATATACTCCTTGTTACTTCATTTATTCATTCATTTGTATGTCCCACAGCTGGGCAAAGACCTCCCCCATATCCTGCCAGGCACTCTTCCCCTGCACCACCTCGAACCAGCCTTCGCGATGCGCGTCCAGATCATCTCGCCACCTCTTTCCAGGTCCTCATGTCCATATACATGTGTTTCGAAAATAAGGGGAAGAAATTTGAAGTGTGAAAATGTTTTTCATGCCCAACGTAAATGTTTTTCACAACGAATAAATAGGTGTGGTAGTAGTTGCATGTGCAAAAAGCACAAATGCTGGCGACTGTACATGCAAATACTACCACACCAGCTCCCAAATGAGCTCTCCAAATGATTTTAAACCATAAAATGTTAAGGTAAGGCTTCATAGTTAAGTTCAAAATCGAATGAGATACTTTGACAGTTTGTTGTGTGACACATTATGCGCTGGCGACTGTACCTATTAAGTGTTTTACAAGGATCTCTACTACCAAGTTTACTATTGAAGCTCAATTGCAACCTTGTCTCCATTTCTGTACATCATATACGCGTGACATATAAACTGGCTAGATAATGTACAGTAGGTACTCTATTCTGACCATGAACTTAAAGTATATTCGTGGTCACATATAATAAAGAATCAAGTTTTGTGAATAATGTGATACTATGCATTAACTGAGAATGTAAAATATGAACAAAAGGGGTTGCATTATGTTTGTTGAGATGTTGATGAAAAATTACTATCCATTGACCCTGAAAGTATTAATGAAGATATACTTTTTCATATACTCTACTGGGTAAGGCCAATTGTGAACCCACTGTACATCCACTTTTTGCCAGTTCTGCGTGTAAGACTCATGTAATAGGTGACGAACTTAAAGCCACCAACGGGCCCTCCAGACCGCTAATGAGAAATCCCTAATGGAAATACCCAATAACATTTTGTCAGGCCAGAGAAGTGAACCCAAGACCCAGCTTCTTTCTAGCTCTATACAGCACCATTCTTCCTACAATAAACCTTAGACTCCTGCTCACCCAAAATTCTAAACTTAGAAACTTCTTCAAAGGTAAGCAAGTAACACCCTTTGATACCCCACCGCGTTCAGAACGTTGCATTTTAACCAGTTTAAAATACTTTATGCATAGACATTACGGCAAGCTTTCTGTACAGGAGAAATTCATTCGATGCTGTAAAGAACTGGTGGGGTGGATAAGGAAATGTAGTGGGGGTTCAGTTTTATGACCTCAGAGGCACTGGGTTTGTGGTGATCAGTAGTTTTTTTTTAGTTTTTGGCGGAGAAAACAATTTAAGCAGTTTTTTTAAACGTTGCCCCACATTAGTAATTTCTCCTCAATCGTAGGTGCTTTAACATCATTTAAACTCACATACACAAACAGCCAGACCCGGAACAACTACCTATGGCAATACAAATATTTGTTCCGTGCGGGAATCGAACCCATGACACGCAGCTTAGCAGTTGATTGCTCAGCCCGTGCGCCTACTATGCGTCATGAGCCATCGCAATGCAACTTGCGATACGGCACTCACACAAGGGATACAAATGACATAAGTCGTATATTGCCGAGATCGTGTACGAGGTCTAAAAGTGACTACGACTTTTCCACTGCCTGAATCTGTCAGTCAGATAATGCAATACAAATAATTTGCCAGCACAACTAATAAATGAATACCTATGGCTGATTTAAAAACCGATCGACTAAAAATCGAGATTAAAAATCGAGATCGATCT
Source organism: Eugnorisma glareosa (assembly GCA_947578425.1). Lineage (NCBI taxonomy): Eukaryota > Metazoa > Arthropoda > Insecta > Lepidoptera > Noctuidae > Eugnorisma > Eugnorisma glareosa. The sequence continues at coordinate 1,624,408 of OX387974.1, read as the reverse complement.
TGAAAGTTCTTGAAACATTTTTGTCCTACTAAAGGAAAGTATTTTAAAATAAGAAGTGAAACAAAACCTTATCCAGTATTTCATAGTTTCGCGGATGTAAAATACCACCCAGCGGCAGCCAATAGCGGCGGCCAATTTGAATATAGAACGCCCGCTCGGAATTTATAACGGACACACGAAACTTAAATGTTCGGCAACTGTATTGTGTAGTTTGCAACTGGTTGTTTGAGCAGTTGCTTTTGCGTTTGACCTGACAAAATTAAAAAGTAAAAGTATTTGTCAACTATTCTGGGGTTTAATCTGAAAAAGAATGGAGGCTTTGTTCAATTTTAAAGTGGTGTAGAATTTAAGCAGGCTTGTGATTCCTCTTTTATTAAAATTAAGAGTCAATTCTAGGTTGACTCTCATCTGGAAAGTGGGCCACACGAAGCGACGTAACTAAACCAGTATTATGCTGGTTTCTTACTCTTTTGAAGCTCCATAATGCGCTAGTCGAGCTTACGATCAACCAATGACGCCAACTGCGACGTGGCGTCGAGGGATAACTAAGAAAACAAGCAAACCCAGTATGTAGTCAGAAATACTTCACTCATTTTCCAAAACTTTGCATACCTTCTCAGCTACCAAATAATCTCTTATTTATTGCAACTCAACAATTCCTAACAGTCCCAAATTACACCATACGTCACCATTTTCGTTCGAATTTTTGAGAGCAATATTCGTATTCGTGCAGAATCCAAAGAGTAACATCTGTAGTTCGGGAGCAACGGAGCGAACGGTACAGCTTCCTTACCGAAGAATATGTTATAGAAAATATGATGCCGTTAGAATATATCGCTATGCGTTTGTTTATTTTTGAGAATGTCGTGAATTGAGGTGCTGAAACTTCTTCATCATTTCCGCATTGGTTATTGTTATCGGTCTTAAAAGGATTGGAACATCGTCCAGGTTTCCCTATAGTATTCATTATCTATGGCAAGTAACGCTTTTTGATAATTCGGCCCTCTGTAAAAATCCTGCTTTCCACATTATTTTAAGTCTCCATGATTTCAGACCTCTTCGTCATCTCATCAGCTGCCTAGGCTTTTCCCAACTATGTTGCTGCCATCATGTAACATACCAGTATTTTACATGATGCGTCGTCACTTAAATATTGTAACAACACGTATAATATTGTTCACTTTTTATGTATAAATCAATTCTATTAAAAAATCTAGAACGCAGGAAAAGAGAAAACCACGAATTCGATCCTTTTTCTGGATTTGGAATAGTGCCCAAAGTGTTCCAATAAATGGCTCTAACGATATCCCTTATCACCGCTCGTAAAAGGGGGTAGGCAGTCCATTATCGTTCAGTCTAAATATCTTCATTGCAGACTAATCAGCATCATGAAATGGATTTTCCAACGTTCCTTGAATTTGTAACCATATTAAAAGTGAATGCAAGAATTGCGAAAAGAGTAAGTTAGAGGTTGTTGTATATAAATTGATTTAAAAGTCATACTATAATTTTCTTACTAACTGAACTTTTTGACACGCAAATTTATACTGATGACGAATCGAGAACATCAGAATTAAATAAAAATTAATTTGTTTTCTTATGATAACGAATCGGGACTTCTTGTGTGGAAAAAAATTTGGTGACCAATCGGAACAGTGACGAGTCGGGCCTTATAATAGAAAGAAAACAAATAAACAGAAGTTTTGTTTTCTTTACTATAGAATTCAGCACTATGACCACGCCAGAATAGACGAAATTCTATTTTTCCATAAATAAGATATATTCCAGACATGTGAGGGTCTACGCTAGAGGCAATCGCTTTCGAAGCATTTCGGCAGCATACAGCGACTTTGAAAAGATAGCAAACTTACTTATCATCATCATCGTCATCTTTTCAGCCGAAAGACGTCCACTGCTGGACATAGGCCTCCCCCAAGTGTCACCACGTTGACCAGTCCCGCGCGTCTCGCATCCAACAGATCCTCGCAACCTTCACCAGGTCATCGGTCCACCTAGTGGGAGGCCTTCCAACGCAACGTCTTCATGTGCGCGGTCGCCACTCCAGAACTTTTCGGCCACATCGGTCATCCAATCTGCGAGCAATGTGCCCTGCCTACTGCCACTGCCACAACTTACTTATACTTTGAACATATTTGAATGTTTCATTGTCATCGCTGAAAAAATGTCACCTTGTCCAGCTGCTGATCATCTACCATAACCTTGGATGGACAAACCTCATTGTAAATATTAACATCGCTTCTCCTGCTTATTCCCACAGAAAAAAAACATGAAATAATTTTATCCAGGACTCAAAATACCCTACCCCCCATATCTTTACTATCGACACTACCCCAATACCAGAAATTTAACCCTAAAATTAATAAGAAGCCCAGTACAGAAACGCTAAAACTAATAATGCAACAGCGGACCAGATTGCACCAATACATTGCACCTGCCCGTAGAGCACTGGGCTCTTGTCACCCCGGGGGCGAACACCCCCTACCTCCCCAGAAGGGGGGAGGGAGATCGCTGTACGTGTGAAACCGGTTTTTTTATACGTATTTTATTATATTGAACTGTGGAAACTGTGGGAGGTATGGAGAATTTTATGTGTTTGTAGTTTCTTGGGGAATGAGGTGGAATTCATGTCCAGCATTGGGTGGTTACACGCTATGGGCCAAGGTTTTTTTGGCTTTCACACCACTGTCCTTTGTTCTCGTCAACACCGGCTTGGCCATTTGTTAACTATGTTGGGGTCGGCTCCCATTCTAACGAAATGCAACATTTTGCCTGGAGCGAGGGCCTACCTGACCTCCACAGTCCAGTAACTGGGCAGTATGATCATCCTTGGATGGGCCATTGTTCTTGTATCATGTTGAAACAGAAGGGAGGTTTGGTGCTGGTTTGGCAAGGCTGGACGTGCAGATGAAACATGGAAGCTGTTAAAATGTACAAGTATTCGGGATACAAAGGAAATGTAGATTTTCACACCTCAAATAATTGTCCCGATCAAACACAAAAAAATACATATTGGATGTATTGCCAACCACCCAAGATCTATTTTCAACCTTTCCTTTTCGTTGAGAATAGATCTTGGGTTATTTTTTTGTGTTTTTGATGCGCATCTGCGCATCTTATCTTTAGTTCACAAAACGCAGTCATCATTTAGACTTTTCTGGAGACCTTGTGAGCGTGATAGTTGATAAGAAAACACAGATGCTTATATCCTCGTTACTAAATCACATGGAAAACGTGCTGGTAACATCCTTCTCATGCCTTTGTTCCAATTATTTCGGGGGTATCCTCATGTCTGTCCGTAGGCCCCCCTTTCTAACCATATCATCTTTCGCTCAGTCCATCCATTGTTTCATCGAAGACCCACATAACACTCGGCCGGGGACAAAATCCTATACAAATCTATATTTAAACCAGCGAAAAAATAACAAAAATACAATATGCGGACGATAATCTATTTGTCCCTAAGGCCGACATTGTAGGAGAGGATAAAAAACTTAAAGCTTACAACGGGCGGGCGGGATCATAAGGCATTTTTCCGAACACACACGAGCCACTACCTCACCCCCCTCCCACCCTCCCTGGGCACCCCCCACCCCGGTGATCTGCGCCCGATACCGTAGAGTAGCCTGAGAATTTTCTGCAGAGACATTTTATGTAGGACTTTGTTTGTGTTTAGAAATATTTAGTCTTTGGCCAGAAGTATGTGAATTAAAACCTTAACAATTTGACTGGGTTAACCTTAAGTTTTGGCGCTATTATTGACTAAGAATATCTCTATACTTCGAACATAAATAGGTGAATTAATTATAAAGAAATCATCTGCAATTAAAATTATAGTTGATCTTTCGTTTTCAAGTCATTGACAACTATTCGACTGCAAGTAATTCTTCAGTAATCTTAGAAGTTATAAACGTTCGAGGTAGACATATTTACAGACAACCATTTAACAAATCTAAGAAATTAAATGAATACAAACTGATGTTTATCTCAACCAAGTATAAAACTACATACACCAACTCCTCCACAACCTGAACGCTTACTGAAAATCAACATCAAAACATTCCTGAAACCCCGTCACCTCTGAACATTAAACTAACCTACAGTCACTCTTTGCTTCTTCGTCTCGCCGATAGCCTGGGATGTGTGCGGCATCGGAACGCTGAAAGACGCCCTGTGACGCCGAAGCCTTCCTGAAAATGTATGCTACCCCCCCTACCCACGCTCAAGCAAAAACTCACACAACGACACGGAAAAAACCTCACCAGTGTACGAAGAAGACGGCAGTGTGCGTCAATGAAAGATTGCTTCTATGTAGTTGCCATACATATTCGTCGAGCGAAAGGTTGGCCAGCTGTGTGCGTTCTGTGTCAACGCTGTTTCGTATTAACGTGCACAAGTGTGAGGGTTTTATTGACATTTTTATACATGAAATTTTATGTGCGCGATTTAGATGTTTTTGTATATAAGCTTGTGTGTTCCATGTGTGTGTGTGAATTATTTGCGGTGGCTTTCGATGTTCGCAGAATACTGAATGGGTGTAATTAATTCGTTTCAGATGAAACTGTTCGGGTTGGTTTCTGTGAGGAATATTCAGGATTTGCTGGAAACTGTAGGATTTCGTTCGACGGTCTCACTTCTACTCGGTTCTGAACTATTTGTTGTATCACAGGGAATTTGATTTTCGGAAACACTTTGTGTTTGATAAATTTGTGTCGTGATGGTTTCTAGTGAAATTGTGTTGGCGTTCGCTTTGTTTTCTATGCTGTTATTGCTTCATGTTGTCTACTTTTCATTTGTTTTTAATGTTGCTGTGAGATGAGAACGTTTTACGATAGTTTTGTAATGTAAATCTACTTTTTAAACGTCCATATTTTTGTATCTTGAATATAACATAAAATATTTTGTGTGTATTATAAGTCTCACTCTGCAACAATCTGCAGTGTGGCCTATTATTTTATGTTAAATTGCACGTTCGTTTAAACGCCACAACTGATTTGTGTGGTCCTGACTTCGGTTCTCAAGTTGAACAAAATGAGAAGAACGAAGTAACAGGCAGGTAACATAAGGTTTTAATATCTGTTTTCTTTTTAGCAACGGTTTAAACCATTGAATTCAACACGACGAGCGCTAGTAAATGTCCACCTGATTTACTTTTAGGAAAATGGTACAAAAAGGAGAGAAGCGGTGGCCCAGTGGCGGTGGCCCCGACTTACGAGCAGTAAGTCGTGGGTTCGAACCCGCAGGTTTACCCGCATTCATTAGTTTGTGTAATTTATTTCATCACCATTGCTCTTAAAACGGTGAAACAAAAGGCTTAGTAGGCGTTTCGGCCGCTGAGTTTCGTCCGATCCGGACGAAACAGGAATTTCATAACATCGTGAGGAAACGGGCATGTCTTAGAAGAAAAAATTCCAAGACAGGTGACATCTACCAACCCTCACTGGGCCCGCGTGGTGGATTATAGCCCATTCCTTCTCATAGAGAGGAGGCCGTGTGTCCCAGCAGTGGGAACATTATCGGCTGATTATATTATGCTTATGCTATGCTATGTACAAAAAATATAAATGGACAAATCCCTTTATTTACCCCACCCAACTTCTTAAAACAACATCAAAAATGACCACCACAAAACGATGGCAATCCAAAAAGAAGGCAAACTAACCAAAAAAGCTATCCGCTGGTGCGCCCGACAAAATTTACATATTTAGTTAATACGGATCGACACCCACACATACGACACCCTTGTTCACAGACATTGCATCTTACACACACATAGACAGAGAATTTTCCTCTGCCGTATTAAAATGGACTTCAAAAATATAGAGAATAGTTAATTGAGTATGGAATATTTTGTATGGACTCTCGTTGTCTGCTCGGTGGAGTAAAACTCACCCCCTTTTCCAAGCTCATGTAAAGTAGATTCTGTTATGGGATGTAGGTAACTGGGAGATCTATTAAGCATTGATAAAAGATAGTATCGATGATCTAACCAGAGCGATATATTAAGCGTATTAAAGGTGATTATGGACCAGAGAAGAGATCATCGTTTGCTAGCAAATTTACTATCAACATCTGTCTGACGAATGTGATGATTCTGGAAACATTAACTCTAGCAGCAGATTGGGCTATTGATATTTAGCATAGACATACAATTAACACCACAACGTTTGCCAATAGAGATTCTAAATTCTTCTTAAACCGTTGGTTCTTCATAACCTATGGTCTACTGAGGACAATTTTAAGAGGACGCAAGTACTATACTGCTGAGCATGTGGTCCTGGGTTCGATTCCCGGGTCGGGCAAAGTGTAATTGGGTTTTACCATCAGGAATTTCTCAGTAGCAGCTACGGAGTCTGGATTCAAGCAAGATGGCAATGGGCTCGCCCCTTACAAGGAAATTTAAAAAAAAAACATAAATGGTGAAATGTGGGTGTACTAATTAGGTACACCTTTTCCTAACCCTTTGGGGATTTGAGGCGTTATTTTATGTTATGTTAAACAAAAATGAGCTGTAATCTCGTCTTGGCGGAGATCTTGAACTGTCAACACGCATAGGCATGCTGTCTGAGAGTTAAAGTGATCTAGTGCATAAAACTTCGAGTTTGTGTTTAGAAACATTATTAAAGTGAACTTTATTAAGTGATAATCGTGTACAACTATTTGTGACTAAAAGCATTAAGTGATTCATAAGAAAAACAGTGATTAAATTACGAGAGTGACACTAAAATTTCAACTTTTCTTCGTCCACCCACATAAATTATTTAGAAAAATAGAAAAGTTTGAAACTAGTAAACGTCAGATGTCAAAATGTCATTTGACATCTGGGAAAGTGTTACCATTGTAAGAAAATAATTACCACCATGAGTAGCAAAAATGTTACCAATTTGACTAGAGTGGGAAATCAGGCTCAGAGTCAAACCAATGATACTGATGAAAATCTAAAGAACAAAACCTCGCCTAAGAAATTTGTTCAACAAATCTTTCACCCAAGCCTCTTCAATAGACAAAGAGCTAATTCAGTGAGCGAAATTTCATTCAAGCAATCGGGTTCCTCTAACAATCCCATTCTGCTCTCCTACGAGAATGAATCGGATGAAGTAACAGAACAAGTGCCAGCTGCAAAGCTTTCAACAGATGTAGCACAGCCTCCTCAATGGCAACGAGTTCCCACATCTAAGAAAAGGAAAATATCCGACAACTCACCACCACCAGTTGAGTCCGTAAACCGATTTTCCAATCTGCCGGTTGACCTAACGGAAGACACAACAAGTGAGCCTAAACCACCAAATAAGCCCCCTCCTATTGTCTTGTATGGGATTGAGGATCTAAATGAGCTCACCAAACTAATTGAGTCCGTAATTCGTCCGGAAGAATTTCGGTATAAAATAATAAATAAAAACCTATTACGCGTGATGGTTAGCACAGTCGATGTTTACAAGCAAGTCATTGATCTGATACGACAAAAAGGACTAATCGGACACACCTTCTCTCGTAAAGATACGAAATGCTATAGAATAGTAATAAAAGACCTCCATCATACTACTCCTCACGATGCTATCAAAAAGGAGTTGGAAAAATCTGGTAACAAGGTCAGGGGAGAAATCATCAACCACCGCTATGGAGTAGAGAAAATTCCTACCTCTACATTTTTTGTAAATTTGGAACCCAGCCCAAATAATAAATTGGTTAAAAATATCCAGTATATCCATCACCAACGCATTAAAATCGAAGACCCTCGCAAAACAAAGACTATAGTACAATGTCAAAGATGCCAACAATATGGCCACTGCAAAAACAACTGCATGAGGCCATACAGATGTGTCAAATGTGGGGAAGGCCACAAAACCTCAGAGTGCCTCAAAAAAGACAGAAATACACCCGCCAAATGTGCCCTCTGCTCCTGCGACCACCCTGCTAATTACAAAGGCTGTCAAGTTTACAAAGAAATACTCTCAAGAAAAATGAAACCAAGAAGTCTCCCAACTGGCAAATTCCCTACTGATATTCCACGGATCGACACAACCCCAGAAAACTCCGCCCTACCCCAACGTAACACCCATCGCCGATCAGAGCAAAGCTACTCGGATGCAGCTGCTGGACGTATCAAAGATCGTCCACGAGACAACACCGCTACACCTCGTCACATAGACAACCCTCAACAAAACATATCCGTTATGGAACAACTTTTGATCAAACAAAATGAAAAAATCGACCTACTCCTACAACAAATAAGTACCCTAATGGGTCTTTTGACTACTGTCATTACAAAACTGGCATCATAAATGACTCCTCTACGAATTGCAATCTGGAACATCAATGGACTGGCTCCCAATATCCAAGAACTGGAGACTTTAATAAACACAAACAAACTAGACGTGGTACTAATTTCAGAATCACATAGCACGTCCCGAAGCTCGTTCCGCATCAAGGGCTTCAACATTTACCATACTCCCCATCCCGACGGTAGTGCGCACGCTGGCTCAGCGCTGGCCATTCGAGGAAACCTGAGACATTCACAGATAGAACCGTATTCTACAGTGCATCTACAGGCAACTACTGTTAGATTGGAGGACCGAGCAGGCCCTATTATTCTCTCCTCAGTCTACTGCCCACCAAGACACAAAATAACTTCAGAGATGTTTAAAACCTACTTTAAGACACTTGGCCACAGGTTCATTGCAGGTGGTGACTGGAATGCCAAACATACATTTTGGGGATCCCGCTGTAACAGCACTCGTGGACGCGATCTGAAACGTTGTGTTGATGAAAATCATCTAAAACCGATATCTACCGGCGAAGCCACCTACTGGCCTAGCGACCCAAAGAAACTACCGGATCTCCTAGACTTCTTCGTAAATAAGGGCATAGACAGTTTACACACGACAATTGAATCGAGCCTAGACGGTTCATCAGACCACACACCGGCGATCCTCACTATTAGCACCAGTGAGCTCACTCGAGAAATGACCGAGTCTCTGACAAATAGCCGAACTGACTGGGACAGTTTCAAGACTTACCTCATTGACAACTTTACTTCTACTATACCTTTAATGGATCGAAACGACGTAGACAACGCCTGCCGATATCTCACAAATGCCATTCAAATAGCTGCCTGGATCAACACACCCTCTCGATCCAGAGGTTCGACCAACCACTCTCATCCACCAGATATCATGCAAAAAATCCTAGAAAAACGCAGACTTAGAAGAATTTGGCATCAGTCCCGTCATCCGCTTGATAAACTCTACTTTAACAAGGCAGCTAAAGAGTTAAAAGCTATAGTCCAGGAATCTATTAATTCAACGGTGGCAACAAACCTACAGATGATGTCACCTACGGGGGTTGGTGCAAACTCGCTCTGGAAGGCAACCAAAAACTTAGATAACCCTCAACAGTCTTATCCTCCAATTAGGTCACAAGATTCCTGGGCAAGAACTGACTTGGAAAAGGCCGAAGTATTCGCAATGCATCTGAGTTCTGTATTCAAACCCAACGAGAGCGTTGCAGATGAACGTGATATTGATGCAATATTAGAACAAGATCTGCAGATGTGCCTGCCCATTAAACCAACAACACCTAAAGAAATTGCGAAGGAAATCAGAAAATTGAATTCGAGGAAAGCCCCGGGATTTGACCTGATCACACCTTCAATACTCAAAAATCTTCCCAGAAAATGCATTGCCTTCTTAGCTAGTCTGTTCAACGCAATCTTTCGAACATGTCACTTTCCTGACCTTTGGAAAATCTCCGAAGTTGTCATGATTCACAAATTGGGCAAACCTGAACATGAAGCGTCGTCTTATCGGCCGATAAGCTTAACTCCTGTACTGTCCAAACTGTGGGAGAGGATATTCCTTAACCGGCTAAAACCATGCATGGACGTCAATGATGTTGTTCCACCTCATCAGTTTGGCTTCCGGAAATCCCATTCAACAATAGAACAGGTTCACCGAGTTTATCAAACAGGAAGACAGGCCTTTGAACGCAGAAAGTACTGCTCAGCGGCATTTCTTGATGTACAACAAGCTTTTGACCGTGTCTGGCACAAAGGATTACTGGCAAAAGTGAAGGAAAAACTACCACACTCAATGTTCCTGCTCATCCGGTCGTACTTATCCGATCGCTGCTTCCGAGTTAAACAAGGCGAAGCACGATCAAGATTGTTTGATGTGGAAGCTGGAGTACCACAGGGTTCCGTTCTTGGCCCTGTGTTGTATAACATCTTTACATCAGATTTACCCACATTGGACGACATAACAGTCGCAACATATGCTGACGATATAGCCTACTTATCAGTGGACGACAACCCACAAATGGCCAGCAATAAGCTCCAAAATCAGTTAGACGAGACACATAAATGGCTCTGTAAGTGGCGGATACGCGCCAGTGCATCCAAGTCTAACCATATCACCTTCACGCTCAGGCACGGAAATACCCCTCCTGTTACACTTGGACCTGATACCTTACCACACACAGATTGTGTTAAATATCTTGGCTTCCATTTAGATAGGCGCCTAACATGGAAGCATCACATTAAACAAAAAAGGGAGGAGATAAACCATAAGTTCCGCAACCTGTATTGGCTCATGGGAAGAAACTCGGTACTCTCTGTAGACAACAAGCTACTCATTTACAACTCGGTCCTTAAACCAATATGGACGTACGGAATCCAATTGTGGGGCGTAGCCAGCAAAACAAACATTCTCTGCCTGCAAAGGGTTCAAAATGGTATACTAAGAGCCATAGTTAATGCACCTTGGTTTGCTCGAAATAGCGAAATCCACGACTTCCTGCAGGTGCCACTCGTAAACTCTGAAATCGAGCGGTACAAAGGTCAACACAAGGCACGCCTAGCCATGCACCCAAACCCCCTAGTGACTGAACTGTTAAACCCGACAGCGGTGGTAAAAAGGCTGAAGAGGAGCCACCTTCTATAAGTGGGAGGCGCAGCACTGGCTGCTCCACCACAACGCCATGTAACCTGCAACAAATTCGCTTATGGTCTGACGACCGATTGCAAATATACAAAAAAGAAAAAAAAAAAAAAAAAAAAAAAAAATCTCGTCTTGGCATCATTGCCCAACTCCAAATCTTGATCTTCCACCCCGACACAAATATTGAATCAACACTGCCACAATCAACTCGCTACCAGTCATTTTTGTGAAAGCTATCTCACTTGTGTATTAGACATATCATTTTAGACATCCAACAGTATTTCAAGATTCTTATCGTTTTCAATGTTTTTACCAACTTCCGTTCTACAGCAATACCAAATACAACATAGCTATCACGTATTTACAATGTATGTCCCGTCCTCCTGCCTCCCAGAGGTACGTGAGTGTCTTATATTTTTATTTCCTTGCCATCCAGCATGTTGGTCTATGTACTATCTTTGAAACTCGTGTGACTAGAAAATTACGATCTTGTTCCATTGTGTTGAACTTCTTGGCTTGTTTTCTCCTGCGAATGATACACATCATTTTGATTTTTAATCAATATAAAGTGTTGTTGTGATTGTATTTTTGTAGAAGACCTTTTTGGAAAGGGGATCCCCTTTATCATCTGCCTAGCCTTTTCCCGACTTTATTGGGGTCATCCCTACTTACCCACTTAATAAACCTGATTATGCCACGACAATGCAGACCAAAATCTATATCAATATGGTTACAAATTTGTCTAGTATGTTATATTTTTTTCCAACTGTTTTGTCGGAATCCCATAACTGTTTTTATTGACCGATAGTCAGTCTAAGTCAATCATGACTCTGGTCTGCCCTCAGCCTAAGCTTTGCTGTTTCCTCGGAAGGTGAAATTACAGTCACACGCGACATTTCAACTGCTAACGACCAACGAGCATATAAACGTCGAAGGTAATTACCGATACGGCACAGACCTTGACAAAAAAAAACTGGAAATGTCTCACTTGATGGTAATTTTAAGGCTAGAATCTTTTGCATACAGTATAATATACCTATCGGTCATTTGACAGTTTAGTCTGGTTTACTTTCAGCCGGTTTCATTTCGATGAATAGCTGGTTAAGTTGGTCAAATATCAATCTAGCCTCTAAAGTCTAAAATCGAAATCCACAGAATCGCAATTATATCTCTTTTTAACTGTCGTCGGAAGCGACATGACATTAAGTATCAATTGGTTCTCTTTTTCACCTCATCCGCAATAAAATCACACAAAAACCCAATTTCAATAAAACAATTATTCACACCCCTAACAGTTTTTCAGAACCCATTGATCTATAACCAATGAAGACATCATTAAAAAATGTATTCAATAATGCAAAGTGGCGCTTATATTCAATGAAGTAATATCAATTCATCGATGATTACAATCGTGAACTTTTTACTTTTCCACAATAACAACTAGGAATGAATTGTGCAGAAAATTATTCATACTTACATCCCTAACTGATGACAGTACATTACCATACAAATTACTAGCATTTTTTCCATACAAAACACGCGAAACACAACCTTATTTTTTCAACACTAAAGGTTGAATCAACTGTATAAAAGTCTCACTTGGTAAGCCGTAAGAAGTTGTATACATAAATAAGAGGATGTCTTTATTTTTATTCAAGATCATAATGTACTAAGAATTAATTAGAATAAAAAGCGCAATTAACATATTGGATAAAAAACTCGCTACTGCTGATTATAGAGCGCAAGTACCAGGGCTCAATGAGGAGTGAAGAGTTAGATGTGAAGCAACAAATGAGCTTGTCGTCTGTCGACACCTTGTCAGGAGGTGCGTTTTAATGAATAATTTGTATATAATTATATACTACTAGGAATAATTACTTAGGCCTAGGTGCATTTATTACTTGTCTAGGTAAGTTAGTATTTAAAGACTTTACTTCAACTTATAAAGAATGCATTAGATTTCAGCTAAGCTGTTTCTGATAAAAATTAACTTATTCAAAGGTCGTATTGGGCAGAGATCGGTATTTTTTATGGAGTCTGACAACCAGTCTTATCAAGGGGTGTCTTATTACTGCATTGTGGGAGTGTGATACGGAGTCGGTCCATGTAAATTACTGGTGTTCAGCTGCACCCAGTAAGATTGGAAACTGACCCCAAGGGTAAGCAGAGGATGGTAAAGACCAGTACCTAGATAAGAGAATTGTCTGCATTATACTGTTTAAAAAAAACAAAGGTGAATAATATTTGTAGATCTTCGGAAAACCTACAAACCTCCTTTCACCAGCAACTACAAAGGAAGCTTCCTCAAACTAAAATGTAAAGAGCATATGAAGCCCTCAATTATCATGAACCGGGAACAAACTTCTGAAATCGAGATGTATGATGTGACCTCTCCCTCCCCCAAGAGGGGGGGGGAATGGGAGCCGCGACCCACTTATCCCTGTAATATAGTAATGGCGGAGTGGCATTTATTAAATTGTAAAAATCTTATTGATTTCCTAGTTGTGGGTGGCTTGAGTGATGGGTAGTGTCTAAGGAGGGGGGAGAAAAAAGGGGGTGGGGGATTTGTGATTTTTCCGTTCAATGTATGTAAGTGGGACGGTATTACTTTGTGGTTCGGGGAACAAATGGGTCTTCCCTTTTACCTGCGGGTGTCGTAAACGATGGCTTAAGTATGAAGGAAATAAACGTTCAAAATTTTCCTAACATTATGTCCATCTTGGAATAAATCCATATTTTTTTTTTAAACTTCGGTTGTTTTCCCATCATACATTATGAGGGAAGTCTTTTCGCTGAAATGATGATAGTGCAATAGTCCTGTAAGTTCTTTATGCACTTATACTTTACGGAATGACAGAAAAAGAGTATTTTTTTTAAAGAGACGTAATTTTATTTACACTCAAGTGCTTGTTTAACCCTTACAAAATAGCATCAAAATGAGCTACCAAAACTACCCTTATTAACACATGGTAAATCACGGCACAACGCATCCACAACTGCAAGTGGTGACGAAAAAACAGCAATATCTACGTCTGCGCCGTTCAAGGGCCGTATCTTGCCGTTCTGTGCCGTATAGTACGGCCGTTCAAGGGCCTCGCCGAGCCAGCGTGGAGCTCGATGGCTCTCACAGAGACAGATACTCCAGTTTATGTAGGTATCGTGGAGCTTCTTGCTTTTTTCTTGTAGTTTTGGTGTATACTCCGATCAGAGGTGATGTGAGGTTAAAGTTCAAGACGGTATTCTTGGTAGGCATAAAAAATAAACAAATACAAGGTGTAAACAGTCCCATCACGAATCCGTCAATCAAGCATTCTGTACTACATCAAACTAAGTAACTCTACGCAAAAATTATTGCTGGGAAACGATTTTTTTTTGGGGTGAAAAATCACGTTTTACGGTAGGACTCAATGTAACGGACTCAAAACATTGTGCTGATGGATGCATTGAATAGTATGGAGATTGTGGAGGTGTTTAAAGGAAAGTTATAACATTAAAAGCTAGTGAAAAAGTTGGAACTTTGAACTTGACTTTGAATATCTCCGTAACTAGAAGGTGCCCAGGTAAGGTCTAAAATAAAATAAAAAATCGCAATGACGGGGAAAACAAATGCCTTTCGGCTTCATTACGGGTTTTTTAATTACTCAATGATTGCTTCGCTGATTCAATGCTTGGTGGTAGACTACTGAATGTGCTGGTTTCGATAAAATAGTCCAAATTTCTTAGCACAGCACTATCGACTAGCCGCCGAACAGCCCTTGGACTGGATTTGTATCTTATGGCAACATTCTCGCCCGTATTACACGGGAAACATAAATGACGAAGTGTGGGTGTCTGATAATATACTTGGATTAAACTCCTTTCCTTTTTTAAACTCCTTTTCTATCGCATCAACAAGGCAAGAATAACTCTCGATGTTAGCCAGTCATCAAGGTAGCGAACGTAGGAATATCTTGTAAGTATACAGGGTGTAACAAGACCCTTCACGAAGCCGTCAACCAAGCATTCTGTACTTTAAACTAAGTAACTTTACGCAAAAATTATTGCTGGGAAACGACTTTTTTTTTTGGGGTGAAAAAATTTAACGCACTCAAAACATTGTGCTGTTGGATGGATTAAATAGTACGGGGGTTATGGAGGTGTTTAAAGTAAAAAAAATGCATTAAAAAAATGTATTTAAAAAAAACTTGTGAAAAAGTTGGAACTTTGACCCCCAATATCTCCGTAACTAGAAGGTTCCCAGGTATGGTCTAGAACAAAAAAATGATCGCAATGACGAGGAAAATAAGTGCCTTTCGGCTTCGTGAAGGGTCTTGTTACACCCTTTATAGTGTAGGTGTACTAGGTGTTTTAGATTAGACTAGCCCTTTTCCCGCGACTTCGTCCGCAACAATTGAGATAGCTCGGCTAATATGCATGATATAAATATAACTTAGAACCTATAGCACCCACGAATAATGTAGCGTTATGCCTTTTTTTTTTACCGATGTGAAATCATCAAATAACCCCTCCCGCTGTGGGTTGAGCAGGAGGGAGTGTCAGACTTTCACTGACTAAAACCCATCCATGTTCCTTTCTTTGCCCTTTGTGTTCCAGGGCCGCGGTATCTCTTTCGAACAGTCCCGCAACCCTGGCAGGCGTCGGTCCTTACGGACCCCTTCCTGATTGCTGACTCTCTTTGAGGCGCGCGTGGAACACGAACGCGCCGTCGACACGGCCTGTCGTCATAAGACGGACGGACGGCGAGCTAGCCCATAGCTCACCGTCCACAGGCCCGCAGCGATAACGCTGCGGGCCTGTGGACGGTGAGAGGTCCAATTCTAAAAAAGCGTTCACAGGCATAAGCCTGTGAACGCTTTTTTAGAATTGGATCATTAGTTGCGGAGATTACTTCCGAGTTCATACAATAAACCTCTTTATAATAATAGCATAAATGTAGGCGATGTTTAAAGTAAGTACATTTAAAAAAAAAACTTGTGAAAAAGTTGGAACTTTAACCCCAATATCTCGGTAACTAGAAGATTCCTAGGTATGGTCAAAAAATGATCGCAATGACGGGGAGAACAAGTGCCTTTCGGCTTCGTTAAGGCTCTAGTTACACCCTTTAAAACATGTGATAAAGGTAAATATTTTAAAGTTCTTTTAAGAATAACGGTATAAATCGCCTATTAATTAATTGACGGCGTCGTTGGTCTAGTATTCTGGGCTACATGAGAACATGAGGTCCTGGGTTCGATTCCCAGGTCAGGAAAAGTATTTTCCCAGTAGCAGCTCTGAGTCTGCATTTGTGCCGGATTGCTGTTAATTGGTTGGTGGCATGGCAAGTTCAGTGGGTGTACTAAGTGCATCTCTGCCAAACCCTTTAAAGATAACAAGCGTGTTATTATGGTTATATTGTAAGTAGATGGCAGTTCTATCTATAAGGCTAAAATATACTTAATCAGCCTTTTAATGTTTAATGACACTCGGCCTCCTCCTCAAATGATGGAATGCGCTATAATCTACCACGCGAGCCCAGTGCAGGTTGGTAGATGTCACATGTCTTCGATTTTTTGGTTCTAGGACATGCCGGTTTCCTCACGATGTTTTTCTTCACCGTTTTGAGAGCCGTGGTGATGAAATAAATTACACAAAGTAATGCGCCTCCGTGGGTTCGAACCCACGACTTACTGTTCGTTAGTCTGGGCCGCGACCACTGGGCCACCGCTGCTCTAAATTATACGTTTATTGGTATATTGAACAATCATAACCCCATCAAAAACCTTTATTTCTTACTTTTTCCGCTTAAAATATGTAGAGATTTTGATATAATTATATCTTAACATTATTGTATCAAAAACTCCACATATTTTACATAACATCTTACACAATTAATATTTCTATTGTTGTTCGTAACAATCGTACTATGCGACACATCGAGACCGCTCATTACATTTGTATGTCGTTTGCGCAACGCACTCATTTCTTACATGTATGGGAAATTTTTATATGCAACCTTTTTGTCAATTATGTAGTACATATGTTTTTGCTACTTCGGTCATTCTAGAAGTTCAAAAGTTCGCTAACACAGAAGATTAAGGTTGCATTTGCATATCTAAGAAGAGCAAACATCCTCATAACCTGCCTAGCCTTTACCCAACTATCTTGGGGTCATCTTCCAGTCGAACCGGATGCAGCTGAATACCAGTATTTTACATGGAGCGACTGCCTATCTGACCACCACAAACCAGTTGTACTGGGTAATATGATACCCCTTGGTAAGACTGGTTGTCAGACTGTCGGGCCACTGATTACCTGTAACGATTGTCAAAGATCTACAAAAGACAGCCGGGACCAACGGCTTAACGTGCTTACCGAGGCATGGAGGAAATTCGGTATGTAATGGGCGGTCACCCATCCACGGACCAACCGTAGCAAGCACGGCTTAACCTGAAGATCGACCCCGAGCGGCTGGTATTATTGAGCCACGAGCTCCTCCGCAAAGAAGCGCAAACATTATATTAAAAAAACTAAAAACATCATGTTTTCCTAGCTCTGCACGATATCGTCCTTTCTGTATGCTACAATATGGACCAACAGCCTGATCTTTGTACGAATATATTGAAAGTAGTAGACATAGTTATAGTTTTATATTGATGCACTGGAAACTGTACCAGTGTCGATGGAGAGGAAGCAATATGTCCAGCCTGCAATGGACACCTTGGCCTTCTCCACACTGAAAACAGTGAAGCATCGACATCAGGAGGAAGGACAAGAAGACGTGAAGGAAGTAAGAGATACCGCGGCCCTGGAACACAAAGGGCAAAAGAAGGAACATGGGTGGGTTTTAGTCAGTATAAGTCTGACTTATCGTGTTGACAACCGAAAGGATCCGATCGGATACAACGATAGGCGAACGGAGTCGATCGCGCATCGCAGCATACTTTCGGTTACGATCGCGTATCGGGAAAGACGCCCGCGATCAAGCTGTTGTGCGTGGCTTGGTAATCTAGACTTTAAGTACTGTGTACACGATTTAATTTCGTTTAAAGATTGTAAAATCCGTTCCGATCCGATGCGATGCGAGCCGTTTGGTGACAATCATCCTTTACTCGTCATCTCACACGTCTCTCACACATCAGACACCACTACAAGCAATAAGTCATCCAAATACAGTAGCTGTTATCATCATCCAAAAATGAAATTTCACACATGAAAACAAATGAATATCAAAAAACAGATAACACAACCAAAAAACCAGCCCCAACACGAGCACAACACAAATCTAAACGCAACACAGATTTATATCCTCATACTTTCGAAGACAATAGAAATCCTAACCTGGCTCCGTTCTATCGTACGGCACAAAACAACACCTAACAACCTAACTCCGCTATACCTAGGAGGACGCAGCACTCCTAACAAAACCCTGGGACTCTGCTCAAAGCGCGCGAAAGTAGAGCCCTCTTTATCTAAGAGCGTCTAGAGGGGGAGGGTGTAGGTGAGGCGAGGGGGGGGAGGACAAGTGCATCTCAAAGAAATGCAGATTTTACACGTCGCTACTCTTCGGGTGTGTCGGATGTATCGCGTAGACTGTTGCGTACGGTTAGCATATGTGGCGGATGGGAAATATTTTGAATAATTTTTTTTTTTTGTTTGCAAAGCAGACGTGACCATCACCAAAGATAGGCAAGGCAACAAATATAGGGTAGGATAGTGTGGTAGCTAGGAAAGCAAGTTACTAAATAACCTACAGGACCTCTTAAGATAGGTACTATTATGAATTGATGTAAACTGTTTATGATATTATGACGAATAAATTCGTAAATGAAAGTAGTAAAGGAATGAAACTTCATGCGAGTTGGACAATGTCATGTATCTAATCATGTTATGTGTCATTAGTAGATCACCCTAGTTCCTACGGAGTTTTGGGACACTTCGAAAAGTATTTTTCGCTGTCAATAATCGAAATGTGATTAGCAACTTGCATGATGAAGTGCTTGGTAAATAAATGAAAAAAGGCTTTATTTATTCAACAGTATCGATTATTTTCCTTTATAAACTTTATGTCTACAATATCCACGTATTAACTTCTTGTATATTACATGACAAGACATTGCAACATATAATTCAGTTAGACATAGCGTGACAGATATGTATCTAAGCACATTTTTATACAATGCACAGCGTTGCGTAGGATTTATGAGACATTACATTAAAAGGAACGGCGAATAAAAACTAGTTATTAGTTTATTATAAAGTCGAGTTGTTAGTGTTGCTGGTTGGCACGCGAAGACGGCTTTTGTCTTTTTATCATAGGTAAATTGACGAGGCCTGCTGGTTGTCTTCAATAACGCATTACTACAGCTATACTTTTAGTAAGAGATGGATAGGAAGTCCAAATGATGACATCACATCTGCCGCGCCATTTCTATACAGGGACCCTTAACAAGACAAGACCCTTAACGAAGCCATTAACGAAGCCAGTCAACCAAGCAATATTTACATCAAGTGAAGTAACTTTACGCAAAAATTATTGCTGGGAAACTACTTTTTTTTTTGGAGGTGAAAAATCACGTTTTATGGTAAACCATAAACCGGACTGTTTTTCACAAACGCACTCAAAACATTGTGCTGATGGATGGATTGAATCGTACGGGAGTCGTGGAGGTGTTTACAGTAAAAATCTTACATTAAAAACAAGTATTTAAAGAAAAAGTTGGAACTTTGACCCCCAATATCTCCGTAACTAGAAAGTTCACAGGTATGGTCTAGAACAAAAAAAAAATATCGCAATGCCGGAGAGGACTAGTAACTTTCGGCTTCGTTAAGGGTCTTGTTACACCCTTTATGTTGTGGTGACTTCCAGTCTAGCCTGATGTACAGATGCCAGCGCATTAAATTACCAGAAGCTGTCAAATTTTCCCTTATCAACCGTGTACTTAAAGCTTTAGCGATGAAGTTGAAAATCTATTAAAGTTTGACAGATTGTAGTAACTTGATATGCTAGCGTCTGGACATGAAAGTCTGACTGTCAGACTTCCAGGCTTTTTAGGCTTCCGAGTAAAAACGGGATCCGATTACTAACCCGCCGCTGTCCGTCTGTCA
Source organism: Eugnorisma glareosa (assembly GCA_947578425.1). Lineage (NCBI taxonomy): Eukaryota > Metazoa > Arthropoda > Insecta > Lepidoptera > Noctuidae > Eugnorisma > Eugnorisma glareosa. Next base: position 1,604,372 of record OX387974.1, on the reverse strand, counting down.
GTCTGGCTGTCTGTCACCAGGCTGTATCTCATGCACAGTGATAGCTAGACAGTTGAAATTTTCACAGCTGATGTATTTCTGTTGTCGCTATAACAACAAATACTAAAAACAAAATAAAATAAATAATTAAGGAGGATCCCATACAACAAACGTGATTTATTGCCGTTTTTTTGGTCGATATTAATAATTGTACGGAACCCTTCGTGCGCGAGTCCGACTCACAATTGGCCAGTTTTTTGACTACCCGTAGCAACTGTCAAAGAAAAATGACAGCCGGGACTAACAGCATAACCCTTCGATTTGTCACAATTTTTCTTATTTTATATCTTTTCACAAAAAATAAATAGGTTTTCACCCGTTTTGCAGACCGTACACCGAATATGACACTCATTATAGCGTGCCGGTAGGATTTGTGTAAAATATGTCAAACGTAAGTAGGCGAGGAGATGTCTGCCGATCTTAGCTCTAATGCTCTTTGTCTAACTGTTGGCAGGTGCTTCAACTTATACTTAAAGAAAAGTAATCATACATATTTAATATTAACTTCAGAAAATAAAACATTTAAGTTTTTTTTTTTATTTAAAACTGTCGACTTTCTTTTATTTTACCGATGAGTTGAGCAACATTATAAGCATCAAGGGCTACTTGAATGACAAAAAAGCTAATCTTAATTAATTTTCTAGTACGTGCATTTTGCCAATACAACGCCACGCCACTGTTATCCTAAAAGTGTTGTGCAGAGTTGCAACGACGCAGTCTATTTTACCAATAACTGAGAAGCCCATTAACGTACAATAAAACACTATAAGAAGCACCATTACAAACATGATGTTTCCACAAGAAAACAGCTTCAAAATACTTCAAAACAAAACACATTTACAATCACAATTAACTGCAATATTAGTTAAAGGGTAACTTCGATATTCTTGAAGGGGTTAGTCCAATAATCTTTAGGGTAAGTCCAATATTCGTTTGCGTTCGATCTGGGTCCAGTCGGGAGAAACTTAGCACATTATGATTGTAACGCGCGGCGATTAAGAGAAAAGTTTTTACAAAGGGGTGTGGCTTGGGGACGGGGAGGAAGTTTATAGAGTTGTTAATACTTAGAATTTGTAAGAAAGCATTTATTGCATAGCTTTTACTTTTATTGTTAAATAGAAATGTCTTGGAAGTGTCTGATGAGATGTCGAGTAATAGAAGAAGAAATGCAACTGCGCCGACCCTAAATTAATAAATTAAGATACGGGCAGGAGAATGATGAAGAGAAATGACTTGATTATTTTTAGAGATTTTGAATTTTGAAAAGCAATAGAAAAATCAGTCTACAGAAAAGTAATCCAGTACTTTCTGGACAGATGACATTGTTGCCATTACGGGAATAATCTGGATGAGGCTGGCACAAGAGCGTCGAGCTTGGCACAAGCAAAGATAGGCCTATACCCAGCAGTGGGTGAAGTCGGGCTGTGGATGATGACGATGATGATTGTCTTAAAGATCTTGATTGATTGATTGATTTTGATTGCCCAATGATGAGACTCTCCCTCCAATGTTCCTTCTTTTTTTTTTTTTTTGACGCAGTCTATCACATTTCATGTATTTAATTAATCGATTTTAAAAAGATTTAAGTTCCTTATCATCAACAAAGTCGTCATTTTTTTTTTTCAATACACCACTAATAATTACAAAAACTCACACACACACTCACTTATTAAAAACTCTGGCACACAAAAAACCTCAAAAATCACAGTCGTACAACTCTATACAGTTCAACAATTAGACAATCGGCGCATCGGTGGCCCATGAGCCATTAGGACTTTAATTGAAAATAGCGTAAAAGCTGTAAATCGTACAGTGCAGCGGTGTCTGGGCCCCATAGCTGGGCCCCTTCCTATAGAGCTGAGCTTTGCACGCGTTTGAGTGCTCGGCTAGATTTGTTCCAAGAAATTATTGAAACACTGCCTCTTAGATCTATTTGTCGCAATCACTCTCAACATACTTCCGGTAGTAGTTAATTTTTACTAAATGCCATTTTTCGACGAGTCTAGAATGTCCGATTAATGAGGTGTCTGATGAGATGACAAGTAATAGAGAAGTATGGACGAAGAAGACATGCTGCGCCGACCACAAATAAACTGGGATAAGGGCCGGAGAATGACGATGTTGAATGTCCAATTCCAGTCTATTAACAACGTCTGGGAGTCTGACAACCAGTCTTACCTAGGGGTACCGTACTAACCAGTAAATAAGTTGTGGAAGTCAGATAGGCAATCACTTCTTTTAAAATACTGGTATTCATCTGCATCCAGTGATACTGGAAGCCAACCTTGTTGGGAAATGGCTAGGCACACGACAAATGCCTGATTCCTGTCTAGAATCGAATACACTTAAATAATCTAATAATTATATCGGCAAAGATAGGAGAGTGTTTGATCCAACCAATAACAGTAACTAAAATTAACATTAATTACCAGATTAACCACAATTTGAACTGCTAACCTTTGAATCATTAACCGTTGAACCTATCACTTCACTACCGTACAAAAAAAAATAACAATTTCAATCGATGTCTGAACTAAAATGTGGTCGACGTGGAAATAGTGTCCATACGTTAAAAGAAATTATGTATATTAAATTCTCAACTGACTTTCTTATCGACATCAAAATGTATCGGCAGAGGGGAGATAGTCTTGATACTTGGAAATAAGTCATTAATTTTTTTTTAATTGCGTATTGAAAGTGGTTGATATTCAGCTTGTAATGAGCCTTTTTAGCGGGTGTCATGTGAATGCCAATTACATAAAAATTTACTGCAATCAATGGCCAGCTAAATCATTCGTAGGCAGTGAAAAAGCAAGTTAATATATGTCTTTCTTCTTCTGTATCGTGTGTTTAGTGCATATCAGAGTTCATGGGTCTCTGACTTAGCTTTACATGCCGTCGAGAAATATCTCTCAGATATGCTGGTTTCCTCACGGTGTTTTCCTTCACCGAAGCAAGTGATAATTAAAGAATACGCACATAAATCCGAAAAATCAGAGGTGCGTGTCTTGGGTACGAACTTGAGACCTGTGACTGTAAAGTGATACTTTAAGTTTTCCCACAACTAAAAGTTGTGAAGAAAGCTGCTTATGAAGCCATTACAATTTCAAGCTAGGACTTTAAAAATCATGCATTGCCTAGAAACTAGCTTGTGAAGGTCTCGTAGGCATTCAGTCCGTGCACAATACTGATATTCAGCTCGTAGTAAGTAGATTAAAATCCCATCATACTAAGGCTAGACAAATAATAACCAAGATGATTTTGAATGATAAAGGCCAAGAAACATTTAATCAAAATATCAAACTACCCACAAGTACCAAGACGGCTCAACTAACAACATAACACGTTAATATCGCATGCGACTAACAATCTAATTACAACCCGCGGGAATCGAACCGCGATCGACTGCCCGATACGAACCGATTACACTCCCACCGGCCGATACCCTGCCTTAGTTAAATGAGTGTAAAAGGGTCCCTTTCCAACGATAGTTATTCTACCTTCTGGTGAATTTTGATGTCAACTTTTGTTGAAAACTACTGGCTGAATATCTCGTATGAAACTTTCGACTGAACCTGTTACGACATGTGTACTGGTGAACGATGGTGGCGAGGTCCGTAATTGGAAGAGGACATCGAAACTCATTAGAAGACTATCTACAGGATATCTGACGTGTGATAGTGATTTTCAAATAATTTCGTATTTCTAGGACGACTTTTAAAAAGATAGACATTATCTTCACGCATACATGGATAGCATAATGCGTTTTTTAATTATGTGTCGTCGTTATTGCTGATAGAATTTCAATTTTGTCGAGGCCTTCCGGACTTAGATAATGGCACAGACATACATAAATAGGTAGTACTAAATAGCTAGCAATGGTAATGGTCCGAAATCTCGAACACGCTGCTGAATTTACCTACATACACATACTTTGCTCATTTCTTCTTTGTATAAAAAGAGTCTATCTATGAAAAAGGGTCAAGGGAAAACTCTTTGTCTGGAAAACTATACAGAGGTACCTACTATACATGGTTTAGAATGTTATACTGAGTATGTGGTTACCGTTTCCGCGTAGGTGTTCCCTTCCAATCCGTATGTTTACAAGTATGTTTTGTATCGACAAACTTACCAATTTGGTTAAAACAATGTAAGCCATTTTCCGCAGCTCGAAGTTATCGAATAAAAACCATATGAGTCACATTCCCAACCCCATAGCTAATCAGTATACAACACACCCTCCAACACTACAATATCTATCAATGCACGAGCTATAAGACAGCCACAATATCGGCAACCTCCCCTGAAAGGACTACAACTCATGACAATCAGATTGAAATAAATTATGTCTTGTTAATTGATTCAATGCTGATCAGAAGGGCGCTATCGACTCAGTAATGAAGTTACTGGTATTGTTTGTGGACAATGAATCAATTTATTACGAGATAGGTGAAAATTGATCCATGAGACAATAATAATTAGAGCAGCATATAGAAAGATGGTTATTAGCAATTGAAGATAGAATAACGGCTTTATCACATCTTGTAAGACGCAATAAAAAACAATGTAAATGAATTTGCAAGGTACACTGAAGAACTATAAACTTAGTGTAGGTATGTACCACATGTTTAAGTCTGAAAGGCTTTAGAAATAAACGAACAGAATCCTAGTCTTTGGATTTGAATACTGAGGTTTATTACAAATAAACAAAAAAGAACTTCATCAATACACAACGTTAAACATCTGAGTTTTCTATAAAAACACATTTTCATAGCAACACCAGCAGATCCTCAATCATTTGATCAAACGAAACACAAAAGACCAGTTATTTTACCCATTCAATTCTTAGGCCAAGGTTCCGCATCGTTACAAAGGGACTTCCTTAACGCAACCACACACTTTTACATGTGTGGTGCCCCTAATTACATTCATATTGGTGACCGTCTTGCAGGTGCACAGCCAGCCGTAACGGGCATCAGTCAAGCGGAGAAACAAGCTGAAGACGACCATAAGGATGAAAAAACAGAGTTTAAACTACATTGCAGAAATTTCAAGGATGAAGACACGATTGAAGATCGATGTATGATTCGTATTAAGAAAGTAGTAAAGGTTATTATTGAATGTTGGAATATATTCGGGAACAATGATACTGGCTTTGCGTAAGGTCAATAGCATGGTCGAATTCGGCATCGTTAATTACTGACCGATGGTCGAATGATTTTTTATTAGTAAAAGGTGGTATTCGATCGTAATTTGAATTTGATGGACGGGGAAGTGGTCGATGGGTCTGATAGCGCACCCAAGTGGAACCTCCTGTACCATCATTTACAATTTTTGGATTAGTTGGCCCTATTATGAATTTTGTAGAATTAAATTTTGTAATATCGGTAAGAGGATTACAGTTACCAAGTTATTCAATTCCATTGAGAATATCGTCATATAAGCAGCAAATTATTGCAAGTTTAAAAGATCTGTTATGTTGTGCAACAAGAACTTTGTAGCTCCAGTATTCAATTACAAGAAGTAGAATCATAAATCGTTCATTTGACTTTAACTGCTCGCACGAGATGCCAACTAGCTTATAAACATGTCCCATTTTTTCTTCCCTTTTTAGATCAGCATGAATCATATCAAAAAAGTCTAATATGTTACACTTCAACTACTCAACAAGCCCAGAACATTCTATCGAACTGAGCTTATAGACCAGGAAAAAGAATTTCACTTAGCTATGCATTCTACGCAAAAAATTAACTTTTACTTCCAATCCATCTATCATTGTTTTTTTTTTGTTTTTGCTACCCACAATAATTGTGTAAAAAGAATGATTATAGAAACTGCAACGGTTATGGTGGTCATAAAAACGTCACTACTTAGTATAAATGACTGCTTTCTAATAGGAATGCTATTGGTCCTAAGTATGCTCCCTGGTGAACTTCGCGTGTCAAAGTTGAATTTACCATAATCTGTCATTGTATCCATACTTACCATGGTGTTATTTATAACTGGTCGCTGTAGGCCGTTAAGTCTTATAAGGGTTATGGAAAGAAAGTAACAGCAATTGTAAAATGTTGCTAAACTGTTGTAGTTTTTGTTACTTGTTCGATTGTACAAGGTTAATCCATGGAGTAATAGATTATAACCGTCTAAGGACACAGTAAATTGGATTTTTTTATTAGAAAATATTTTAAACAGTAAATGTGTTTTTAAATCAATCAACATAAACTGTCTGAATCGTTTATGAATATGTCAAAGAAAATGCAAAAGAATTGTTTGACCGAAAATACTTCAAAAATAAAACTGAATAAACATACATTCTAACACACATAGAAAATAATTGAGGACAAGTTGTTACTAACACTATAAAAATAGATGCAAAAGTATAAAATATACATACAATAAACAAATGCATTTTAAACGCAAACAGAAAAACCGTTAAAACTAACAAATCTATGTCAAACATAGCCATTAATACTAACACTATTTTACTTTCTACGATACTAAAAGTAACAGGCTAGTCACCATTAATTTATAAAGTCAGTACAAGGGATGTTCTCATTACCATTGCGATACATCGATACGTATCGATACCATCGAATCGTTAAAAAAACTGCCCATAATTAACTGTTGGTAACAGACGCCACATGTCATTCTAAACAAAAGCTCCTATACATGAGAAACTAATTACTAAAGCAAGGGTGAAAGGGACAGAGAGATGATACGACTATGAGAGGGAATGAAAGGTCAGAAAGGCCAAGATCGGAAGCAGATTGGAACGCACCACTGCGCACTGTCCGAATATGTTTTTTACTAATTAAAAATGCAGGCGGCAGTTTGATAAATGGTATCCCGGTCGATTTATTTAGCTTTTGTGTTTTTGAGGTTATGTGCGTGAGCGCTGATCGTAATGAAATTGTTCAGTGGCCAGCGATCGGACAACTATTGTTAGTTTTTTTTGTGGAATGTAGGTAGTGGCGAATGAATTAAAAAGGTAAACATAACTGTGTGTGGAATTGTTTTTGTTGTTTTGGCTAATAATAATACACGCGTTAGATGGGCACAGAAACATGGCAATATTCTTGTGAAGGTTAAAATGCCGTTGATTCTACAGTTAACTCTGTATTTTTTTTCTGTAATTTAAGATAATTGTAAATGTTGCCAGGATTTTCAAGATCTAGTCCTTCCTGCTCTTTTTGAAGATACTTTGGTCAGTGGGTCGTCTTAGGTTATCTTTATACGGGTCCCCATCTTTATCTCATTTACCCATGACCAAGTTTTCTGCTCCAATGGCCATGGATGGGTTCTTTCTTGCCACTCCAGTTTGCCAGTTCTACAAGCTATATCAGTAACTTTACTTCTTTTCTACGTTTTTTCTGTCATCATTCAATCACTCCGTTAATTTATTGGCGTAAAAGTCTCTATATTAGCAAAAAGTGGATGAACCATTAGGTACTGATTGATCTATCCTGGTCGTAAACTTGGACGCGCTTCAAGAGGTTTCTGAAGACTCTTAAAAAGTTAAGTGATTTTGGAACGATCAGTTTGACTTCTTATACTATGTATTTAACCATCGACTAGTAGTTTTGTATCATCTACTATGTATGACTATACATTTTAACTTACCATGATCAATGTTCTTGAACACAAAATCTAATTACCATTAAAAATTTCTGGTTTTGGTACGATTAGTTTTAAGTTAGTCAGTATACTACTGTACTGACCACACCAGTATCAACATTTACAGTAGTATCTACTTTATTTACTTTTTTATTTTTTAACTCACAATCATCAATGTCTCTGAGCAAAATACAATTTACTATTGGTACTACAAACAAAATTGTTTCTAAGTAGACACGTCACACACGTTTACCATTATCATCGCCAATTTCCATACCATTTTAACCTCTCACCACATTATACGAACCGAAACGGCCCATTCATAGATTAAGTGCATTTGAACGTAAACCATAAATCCACATCATATCTCATACAAAAATAAACACTGAATTGTGATAAATCACAATCATGCAAATAAGGTTGAAAAATTCAAATGATGGCTATAAAATCGGTCGCGATACAATATGGAGGAGAGATCCAGGGATCCCGAACAATATCGGCTTTGCCCAATGCCACTTACGGACCGATAGCTACACACTAATGAGCTATTGAAAAATGATAGCAAAAATAATTCAAGGAAAAATTATCATAAGCCATTTGGGGGTTGAGTGTTCCCATGAGCTGGGAGTGTATACGAAAATGCTCCATAAATTCTTGGATCAGAGATCAAAATGTATTAGCATATGAAAATAAAATCTTTCAAAAGAGCATTCGAATCTACCCATGACCATTCCAAATATATTCAACGTTACACCCTAAAAAATAGAGACCAAAATCAAACGAAATGGGCTGTCAAAGTAATCATATGATAATTTTTTCTAACCCTTAAATGGCGTATGCAAATTTCCACATTGTCAATCGGATGCGTATGCAAGGATTGAGAAGCGTTCAGGGGTTGACTCAATATGCGATGACAGATGCGAGGTTGGGACACAAACATCATATCGAGTTACTCAATTTTTTGAGGAGCAGAGCGAATCTGGGATTGTATGCTCGATGGACCTTTTCCAAAGTTATGGGTTGTAAAGATTTTTGAAACGGCTCGAATTTCTCACGCCTTGAAACCAATAATCCTAATTGATTGTTTATTAATATCGAAACTGTTTTAATTATTCATTTTATTGCAGATTTGACCTCTGGGTACAATAAAATATATGTAACTTTTAATTATACATTTTCATACACTCTTGATGCCTCAGCAACACAGTCTCTTGGTAGTGGTACTAACTTCCTGCCCCTGAGTATCGATAGATAAAAATCTGAATCATACTCATTAAACTCTGTCCATCCAACCAAAGTGCACTCATTAGCGTAAGTTCTCAATTTCCATAGCCTGTACCTAGTTATGGTCTATGAATATCTTCAATATCACATTTATGCTCTATCACGATTTTTAAATCCAAACCATTTTGCTATCATTCGTCATCTTCATGCATCGTTTGATCCGTTCCTATTTCATCAGACTTCAAACCGTTGGTAGAATTTTTATTCAATTGATCAAGATCTCCGATAAACCGTAGTTCATCTTAAAACTTTTCAGAAAAACTGAAAATAACTCGAGAAAGATTAAATATATCGAATTCTTTATTAAAGTTACGTTCAATTTCTCACAATTCTTCACACAAATTGATATAAAAAGGAGACTGCTCACTTCCCCATCGGATTCGCTTGAACGCAAAAAAGTTGCGGTTACTACAGACAGACGGACGGACGGACAATCGATAAGTAATAATATCGATAGAGGTGATCTAAACGAGCGGGGAGTAATCGAGTTATTACACTGTAATTATTAACCGACGTTTTACTTTCTTCGTTTTGCTAGGTAAGATAGTGTGGAGGAGGCTCTTGTTGTTGCTTGAAAACTAGCTCGCGAGTTATAGTTAGTAGATTGAAGCTTTAAGTTATTTCTTTATGAGTTTTGGGCATTTGAAACAAAACTTTGAAAAGCTCTGAAAACTACCTGAATAAATTTAAATAATATATTGCAGCATACAACATGCATGCATGCATTTTGTAGTTTTCATGACTTACATAGTAATTATTACTTTCTCATTAAAGACAGCGATAAATCAAAATAACGCTGAAATTCAAAAACCAATAATGAATATACAAGATTGTTTCGGTATCCAATTCCTAGCAAATGCTAGCACCTAAACCTTTCACCTCCTGTTTCCGAACAGAAGCCATCTCCAGCGCACCCATTTACCGCGAGATGTCCGCAGGTGTGTCCACGCTTCATCGCCCACCACGCATGACGGCGCAAGATAAAAGCCTCTCTGTCCATCGCCGACAACATTTTATACCCTATTTGCTGTTTTAATTGACAAAAACTTGTTCACCACTGTTTTGCCTCCATCTTCAGCTTTTTTCTCTTCAGTATCGATTTTGATTGAATGCATTATTGATGAGTCTACTGTTTCCTTTTATGTTGTTTAATTGTCAATATTGTTGGTTTTTTGTTTTGTGTAGATCTTAATGATGGTCTGATTTATTTATGTTGCTATATTTATTCGGTGTACCATAACAGGTGGGAATCGAACACGCGACTATGGGTTTAGAATGCAGGAGGATTGATGAATCAGTCTTACACTGCTTTGTTACAGAGGAAACTTTCGTTGTATGCAGGGAGTAACATCAACGCGTAAAATATTACCATGACTTCAGTACTTCATTCTAAACACACTGGAGTTGAAATACTTGGTCGGTTACTAAAAACAAATTATCTTTTCCATTAATTTTGACCGTGTAGGTACACTTTAGCATTTTATGTTTAATAATAACTGATAAAAAAATACCTCGCTGGGTTATCTAGCAACATGTACTGACTGAATCCATGATCAAAGTACTTGAACCTTCTACCGAGCAGAAAAGATATACATTTTTGTTTATCTCTCCTTCAGCAACAATGAAAAATAACGATTGACAGCTCCTACGTCAAGTACAAATAACAATTCTCTTAAGTTAACCCTAAAATATTCACAATACAAAAATAATACAATCGTCTTTGTACGAATCGTAAAACACCGATTATTTTTGCATCAATTACATCTGCAACTGTCGTTGTCACGTTTTCGGTAACGGGTTCCGAAAAATATAGATTAATGATCATGAGCACATTAGGTTTGACAAGCAAATCGATACATTTGTGAATCGATTCGATCATCAATATGCATTATACGGTACGATTGCTGAGATATGCGGCCATGGAAGTAATTTGTACTATAAGTACTAAAGATGTGTAACATCTGCTAAAGAGTTAGCAAAAGCTGCAGTTTTTTTCCTTACAGAAAACTGAAAGAATCCAGCCAAATGCTATTGTTTCTGACGTCAAAGTCAAAATATGGTCACCAAACAAAAATTGTCGGACTTCTTATCATAAATAATATCGAAATGTAAATTATTTTGACCATTGAACGCTAACTTATAATTTATACCACTAATATAATTAAATAATACTGATAAACCCAACTCCTTCCGGCCCACCGCCTGCTCAATGACAGGCCCTAAACCAAAATCCGGAAGCCCGAACAATAATATCGAACGTATTACATTTTTTTAAAAGAACTTCACAACGAACTTTCATATTCAAATTTGAAATTCGAACGAAAAAAAACGAACGGAGAGCACCGATCAATTAGAGTAACTCAATACTCTGTCACATTAAAATGACGAGTCGCACTAATGGATTTCCAAATTTGAATTTCAAATACGAATGGGATCGGAAGGATCAGTCGAGCGTCCGCGGGTGATTCCGTATCGGTCCGGACGAACTATGTTGTTGTTACTAGATGTTCGAAATATGAATCAATCATGTTTTTGAACTTAATATTGCCAGATGATACAAAGGTTAATTGATCAGATGAGAACGGAATAGAATGTGGTGTTAACCGTATTATCAATGCCATTGTACTATGATGTCAGACTAACTTGGGTAGATACTATATTGTAAAAAAAAATCCTCTACTTACAACATAATCTAAGTAGAAAAAATACTACGCTAAACCTAAAGATGAACCTACCTTATCTTTGAAAACCATAGGTATTATCATATGTTTAGCAGTTATCTCCTATTCGACATAGGCTGCTAGCAACGACGCCTTTCTGTGAATCGTTTAAAAAAAGCAACGTTCCTAATTCAAAAATTATACCATCGATAAGCCGACACTCTGTCAGTCTCACTTTGACCAGCCTCCGTGACGGCCGCACTTTTTGCGTCGCCTATAATGTAAATCTACTTAGTACTTACGTCCATGGCCGTAATTGGCGATATTACACGATAGTGATTAATTAATGGGGATGTTATGACGAAGACTTAATGCTTGACGCCTGTGATGAGTGCTGGTTACTCATCGGTTATTGTCTGTGAGAGTTTTTGTACTGCATGTGATACCTGTTTTCATTTGTACATTTGTACCATCAAGTCAAAAGAACTATGATGTTTTTAAATCATAACTGAATATTGTTCACTCTTCACCTCATGTACGCATGACAGCAAATCAAGCTATACAAAACCAGTTTATGCGGATCTCTCATTGTATAGGAAATCTATAAAAAGTGAGGCCAAGTTATACTGGAAAAGTACAGCTTCATGTGTTTACTCTACTTACTCAAATACTTTAACATTTTTGAGATTATTTGCGAAAGATCTTTACTGTAGTGTGTGCACTGGTGTACTTTATTGTACATCAAGTTGTATAATCTAACTGTAATTGTAGTAATTGTTTATACAAGTAGGCAGCTTTATTATAATATTCTTATATGATTACAATGTTGGTCTTATGTTAATAGGTCCCAATGAAATAGAAAACAGAGTAAAATAGGTGCCAATAGAATACATTTCCTTTTCAATATTGGTTCAAAACAAAAATTGACAAATCTTAAATGCAGTAATAGCCTCCACAAACTTCCATGATTTCAAATCATTCAAAGAAGCTAACAGACTCCCTCAAACTCCTCTCTCCATGGTTTCTTCCATTTACATTTCCGATAACTATCAAATACTTAACAACTACACCCTCTCCGCCTGGTTGCGTTGTGTTAACCAAATCTCGGCAACCAGATAAATCTGTCTATTCTGCGTGTATTCGCCACGCGTCTACCAATCATTTGTCACTCGCTAATGATTTGGTACCATTTTGAGATGCGTGAAACACCCCTTTGAAATGTTTAGGGTTACATCAAGGTAGTCGTGTGTGATTTTGGAGCATAGAGTGCTTTGAAGCTTTTTGTGGATAGTCAAAAGTGATCATATGAATGGGGTACCATGACACCACAGTCAGGTATTATCAGTTAGAATAGTCTGTTTTTTGGTAGTGATTCATCTCAAGGCTTGCTTGTTGTGGTTATATTAAAGACACACACATACACTACACAAACACATCTTGTTAGCTATTTTACTTAGCATAATGCGCCTATGTTCCCACTGCTGGGACACACGGCCTCCTCTCTATGAGACGGAATCGGCTATAATCCACCACGCGGGCCCAGTGCGGGTTGGTAGATGTCACAAGTCTTCGAATTTGTTGGTTCTAGGACATGCCGGTTTCCTCACGATGTTTTCCTTCACCGTTTTGAGAGCAGTGGTGATGAAATAAATTACAAAAAAAGTAATGCCCCTGCCTGTGTTCGAACCCATAACTTTCTGTTCGTAATTCGGAGCCGCCACCACTGGGCTACCGCTGCTCTCTAGCTATTTTACTTAACCTTCGAATTTCCCTAAAACGGTTTCCGTAGTGGTACACTTCGAAACTATCGTTCGTTTCATAAAATGCAGTATATGAGCCCACTTTTGATTTACTACGACCGTAGTCATCAATACCTGTGTAACGGAAGCTGTCGACAAAACTTTACAAGACACAGGCAAAATTTCTGGTTTCAACCTCAATTCACATTTTTCCCAGACTCGTTAAATTTAAAACACCCAGGTACAAAACATCAAATCTAAATTTAAACGCACCGAGAAAACCGTAGAATTTCATATCAAAAAATATAATTTAATTCACGTAGGTACTATTTAAAGAACGCGTGCGCAAGTCCGCCCACGGACGAACAGACACACAAACCGATCTCGTTACTAACAATGCACCATATATTACGCTGTTTCCGGTGAGATATCACATCTTGCATCCCCTTCTTACTTGGGTGTTCTGTATGTACTGTCTCTTTCTGCAATCATCGCGAGACATCAAGATCATTAACAGGCGATACTGTGATTTGTATTGTGTGTTTTTTATAACTTATTTCCCCTTTGTGCGTAATTTTTCGATTTGGCGAGTTAATTCTGAATTTAGTTGAGTACTTGAATGTGTGCTTTTGGATATCTTGTCATCTGGTGAGGAGTTAGTGGTTTCTTGTTTGTGGGTTTGCTCTTTGGGGTCTACGTCTTTGATTGCATTGATTGCAGCAAAGGTTTGAGGTTCCTTATGAAAAATGTTCTCAACATTACACGTTTTATCTAAGACTAGCTTTTGCTCGCGGTTTCGCTCCCGTTATGTACGGAAATCACGGGAACATTCAAAATGTACTCGTAGCATAAGACACTCGGGGATCGGAAATCGGATCAGAAGTACCGAAGATTAGCCACTACATACAAACTTAGAAACGAATTTTACCTTTTTAACCGACTTTCTTCAAAAAGGAGGAGGTTCTCAATTCGGTTGTTTTTTTTATGTGTTTCCTCAGAACTCCGTCATTTGTAAACCGATTTGAAAAATTCTTTTTTCATCTGAAAGGATACGCTTCCCGATTGGTTCCATAGAAATTTCATCAAAATCGGTTTAGGAATTTGGTTGTTTTCCTCACGTTAAGTGTCACATCACGCGACGTCGCGTGCTGGCGCTCTGATGTACATCACGCGACGTCGCGTGATACTTGCTAGTTAAATTTGACACACTTCCCGATTTGTTATTGAGCTGAAATTTTGCACGCATGTGTATATCGCGAGACAATGCAATATTATGATGGCATGGAGCTGATCTGATGATGGAGCTGGAAGGTGGCATAGTAACTCTGTAATAAAACGACGCAACGCCATCGAGTTTGGACTTGTTTGATTCGTCTTGACAAGTACTGTAGTCCTAAATTGTCACCAGGGTCTGATGATGGTGCCGGAAGGTGGCTACAGGAACTCCGTTATAAAACGACATAACCCGATCGAGTTTGGGTTCGTATAATTCATCTTGTCGAGTACTTTGTCTCTAGATGGTACCCAGGGTCTGGTGATGGAGTTGGAAGGTGGTCACAGGTAGTCCGTAATAAAATAACACAATCCCATCGAGTTTGGGCTCGTAAGATTCGTCTTGACGAGTACTTTGGTCCTAAATGGTATCCAGTGTCTGATGATGGAGGTGGACGGTGGCCATAGGAACTTCGTTATAAAACGACAAAACCTCATCGAGTTTGGCCTCGTATGATTCGTCTTGACGAGTACTTTAACTAACTTCTAGTTACAATGTAAAAACTAATTCATGACCAGAATTTGTGTGGTATACTACAACTGAAAAGGGTAAAATAAATAAAACTTGCGGAAACAAAACCGACTTCTAAAAAAACACTAAAAAAGTCTAAAATAACTTTACTTTCGGAAGTCAGTGGCAAAAAAGATACAAACAAAGACACCGACTTCCGTAAGTAAAGTTATTTTAGACTTTTTTAGTGTTTTTTTAGAAGTCGGTTTTGTTTTCACAGAAAGTTTTTTTATAATATTAGTATAGATATAGACTGGACTTTTCTTTTTTGGCTTTATTTTTAAAAAGGTTGGTTCCCATTTTTTTATGTTCATAGTTGAAACCTAGGATTTACATCATGATGAACAAAAGCCTCCCAAGACTTCCAGATTATTCGATCCATGGCATCTCTGTTAATTTATTCGTAAACATTATTATAGAAAGGTTTATGATATGCACATTTTAGAACAAGCTAGCCGCCAGCTATTTCAATATTCCAACAATAATAATAACTAGAGCATTATCAAACAGTTCGATGATACCAACACCATAGATAAGTCTTTGTCTATGATTTCAATAGACCTCTATTATAACACGATCCATCTTTTATGGATATGTCAAAAATATAAACCCTGTTTTGCATATCAACAGAATTTTTGCCCTGCATTGTTGGCTTGGTTTTTAGGGTCCCGTGGTGAACGTCTGAAAACTCTTGCACTTGACTTTCAAAAACCTGGTTTAATCTTTTGAGCTTTTTAGAGGATTATATGTTACGTGGACGAGGCGAAAGGACTATGTAAGGTTCGTAGCAGGTGCCGTTCTGTGGTTTCTGCTTATTCCCATGGGAAAAAGTTGTGAGTTAATGTATGTATGTTGCCTGTTGTTGGTAATTACTGAATATATAGACATGTGATAATAATATTATATCATCCACTATACTGTATCTTGCTTGCATTACATTTTTAGCACCTACGTATACCAGTAATATCTTTCTTTAAAGTCTGCTACTATGAGGTGACCCCTTGCTTAATTACTGCTGTGAAATTCTCACGAATATTCTGAAACAAAATAAAGGCTGCGATTATTCTACGGAACCCAACCTGCCAAACTCGCTCACACACGTTTTTCTGTCATTATGACAAGGAATCGAAACGGACAGCGGGTTAGATAAACTGTCACTAAATGTTTTACGCCTATCTTATAAAGATTTGAAAAGCAATGGTTTTTGTATCATAGTGACATAATATGGGTGAACTTTGTAGAAACTATAAGCTTTTTAACGCACCGTAAAGACCACTGTAGCTGCTTTTTTATATTCTCCATTAATTTGTTAGTGTGAATAGTATAACGAATAAATTATAAATATTAAAAAAAACACTTGCAGAACTGGCTGAACGAGGCTCGCCACGAAAGAGATGGCGAGATGACCTGATACCTGGAAATTTAAAACTCTTAAAACGGACTTTGTGGTCATAACCATAAAGACCATTTTAAGAATTTTAATTTTTTAACGTGATTCATATTATGATTCTGATAAAGCTTCCATTTTAGGCTCCCTGGACGTGCACTGGTATGGCTGGTTTGAGGCGGCGCAGGAACGGTACCTGGAAGATTTGCTGGAGGCCTTTGCCCAGCATTGGGATATTAATGGCTAACAAAATGTAAAGTACTTGTAATAAATACATTATTACCTGTTTGCACACAGACAAGCTGTACCTAAATAAATGGCTAAATAACTTGCACTTAGCTTTTAGCAGTCAAGTGCCGCCTGGTGTTAGTGAACGCGGTCATGTTAATTTCTTAACACTAGATTGATTTACATCATAATAAACAGTTGACGAATGTACGGAATGCACTTAAATATACCCAATCACTTATCTATAACAAGAGAGCAGTATGCCAAGATATAGGATAATACGACATACAAATTCTTGAACAACAAAAGAGAAAAACAAACAGATTTTATATCCACAATGCCTCATACCAAAATCTATTATCTGTGCTCTATTTTTTTTTTTAAATAATGGCAAAGGTATCCGATCAAACATCCTTTAACAAAAGCCCCAGTCATTACTAGATTTGAATAATAATAAAAAAACTTTCAAACCAAAGGGGAGAAAACTCAGCCTTGCATAAGTAATTAGAACAATTATTTTTTGATAGATAATAAATTATTTTTGACATCGACTTGTCCGTTGGGGTGTTATGATGTTCGAAAATGGATCGCCATTTTGTATTTGCATTTTTTTTTCTGAATACTGATGTGGACGATTTTAATTCAATGAACAATACTAATATAGTAACGGACAGTTTCCGATGACGCTAGGGAAGCTGAAATTTGTTGTGTACTTTACAATTTCCATCTTTAGCCTGCTGATAATGATCCATCCTCTAGAAAGTGGAAATCAAACAGAACATTTCCTTATAGCACAATATGGGAATCTTCAAGTCAATCTAGATGCAGTAGTGTTTGATTTCTTCTAGGCAAGCGTTCACCATGGTCAAACGCATCATCGCTTACCATCAGGTGGGATATTAATTGAATGCTAATATGAAACACTAATGGTACAGAGTTTAAGACCTCGCATGTCATGCACGAGGATGTGGGTTCAAATCCGGCCAAGTACCAATGTGTCTTTTTCAAGTGATACGAGTATGTACTTAAACTTAAACTGTCACTTACGGGATGTCACTTACGGCAGATATCCCGTAAGTTACAATATAAGTTTAGTTTTAAACAGTGAAAGCTTAAAACAGTGTTTAATTGTACTTCCTAAGTTTATCTGGGCATCGGTGAAGGAAAACTCTAGAAGCGCTAACCGCCTTCAACAAGCGTGATGATCAATGCTCGTGCCTTCTCTTTAAGAGTAGTAGCCTTAGCTTTAATTGACACTTCTTCGTACTGAACATCGTCTTATACTTCACCCTCATATACATTCTTTTACCCTCGGGTAATTGTCATCCATTCTTCGCTTGTGAGTGTTCTTAAAACCGTTCGAGGTTACTTACAAGATGGGGTTTGGCTTACTCTATGACGTGCTATAGGAGAATATCCAGTCGTTTCCTCAGCTCAGCAGCGGGACATAAATAGGCTGGTATTCTTTAATGAAACACTAAAGTAGCTTGTAATTTCAATAGAAACCACCTAAAAACAGAAAATAAAATCCTCTTGTTCTTTTTTTTTTCAGAATTTCCTCGGTGACTTTTGTCAGTACCTACTTAAGAGGCTAAATAAAAGTTCCACTGACTCAAACATCAAGTTAGTGGTCATAAAAACTGCAAATAATTGTATTCCTTGTTTTTACCATAGAAGGAAACTTTCATTTTTACCCCATAGAAAGTGAGTCGTCACAAAAAGCGGACACCTTGACGGCAGGAAATATTTGAATATGTCATCCGATCCACGGTATCGATAAATATCGGATGTGTCGGAATTGTATGAGGGGAGACTTTTTTGTAAGTTTGTACTTGCTTTAGTTAATACTTGCATATTCTTTATGGATGCTTGTTTTGTCTCAGACTCGAATAAAATCAAATCATTTATTTTGCTTAAATATGGGTAAACTTAAGAAGCTCAGGACCATATCCTACCCTTACAGGCGTGCAAATTAGTACATACTATAATTAGTTTTTTTTTTTTTTAAAACATGGGTAATTGGAATGTCAGTAATTAAAAACAGATGTCGTCTTACAGACTTCAAAGATCAAATTAATTACATTCATCATTCGAAAGTGAGATTTTTAATGAATATTCACGAACGAAAAAAGGCGTAAATTGATGTCTATAGGTACGTGTGAGTCTTCATTATTAAATACCGAGTTTCCTCCGTGCCCCGGAAAGCACGTTAAGCCGTTAGTCCTGGCTGTCATTTATAAATCTTTGACAGTCGTTACAGGTGAGTGACCCGAAAGTCTGACAACCAGTCTTATCTAGTTAACCTAGGTACCTCTAGAGGTGTCGCGTACTACCCAGTATTATTAACTGGGTTGTTGAAGACAGATAGGCAGTCGCTCCATCTAGAATACTGGTATTCTGATGCATCGGGTTAGACTGGAAGCCGACCCCAACTTAATTGCGAAAAGGCTAGCCAGATGAGCGTATGTTTACTATCCTATATGATCAACACCTCTGACCTCTACCCTATCCTACGAAGAATACAGGTCTGATGGTATGTTATATTATTAAAATCATAATTATAACTCCTCAAACCCCCCACATTAATCAACATCGAAATGATAAATCAAACACCCTCGCCTTAATATTTTTTGTAACACATCGTCACTTCCTCCACGACAGATGTCATCCATTCATACACAAATCTTTGTATTATTATATTTAGATCAACCCTTTTTGTATCACAATGAAGGAAGACGAAACTGTATCGTATGCCACCGTCTTGTGGCGTTGTTATTGATAAAAAAGTTTGAATAACTCATTGAAAATATATGAAACTATATTGTGCTTTTACTAGTGTTGATGACGGCCAAGTTTATTGAAGTCAGTGTTCATTAACAGTTCAATAAAATAATAGGGACCAATTTATATTGATATTGGAGAAACACCAATGATTTACTGCTAATCACAGTTTATGGATTTCATGAAAAATACCCTAATTGCACCGTCCAGGACTTGAATGAGGCAAACGACAGGGCTGTCCAGGTTGCTACATACTGAGGGTCGAAAATGGCCGCTTTATCAGAATGGCATGTGGAATGTGGCATGTGGCATGGTTATGACAACAAAGTCCATTTTAAGAGTTTTAAATTTTTAACGTGATTCGTATTATGATTCTGATAAAGCGGCCATTTTAGACCCCCTGGTCGGACAAAATCTGAGTCATCAATTCGAGAAGAATAAGAAGATGGAAAAGGCGATAGTGCTATCATTTTTCTAAAATATGATTTACTAGCGACCCGCCCCGGCTTCGCACGGGTGCAATGTTATACATATAAACCTTCCTCTTGAATCACTCTATCTATTAAAAAAAACGCATCAAAATCCGTTGCGTAGTTTCAAAGATTTAAGCATACAAAGGGACATAGGGACAGAGAAAGCGACTTTGTTTTATACTATGTAGTGATTATGCCCAAGATCCCGAGCAGTGGTGGCCCAGTGGTGGCGGCCCCGACTAACGAACAGTAAGTCGTAGGTTCGAACCCAGGCAGGCACACTTTGTGTAATTTATTTCATCACCACTGCTCTCAAAACGGTGAAGGAAAACATGGTGAGGAAACCGGCATGTCCTAGAACCAAAAATTCGAATACTGACATCTACCAACCCGCACTGGGCCCGCGTGGTGGAATATAGCCCATTCCCTCTCATAGAGAAGAGGCCGTGTATCCCAGCAGTGGGAATATTATAGGCTGATTATAAAATAAATAAAAAAAATAAATAAAATCCATTTATTTCAGGTTTCCCCATATTAAAAATACACGTTATTAGGACACATCTTAAATCACAATTTAAAAATACAAATAAAATGAAAAATAAAATAATAATAAATACAGTGTCAACAAATTAGAAATACAATGTCAAGAAATCAAATTAAAGTCAATGTCACACAAAAAATTACATCAATAATTTAAAATACAAATACAAATTTTGGAATTTGGATACAATATAATAGAACATAAATTAAAATAATACAAAACTCAGCAATAATGTTTAATAGTCATTAACACGCCCTGGCTATATGCCTACTGCAACACTTCCTTATATAAGGGCAGTCCAAACGTCCAGCGATCATAGCTAGGACGGCATTGGAGCTGGCCCGCACCCTGCGCACCAAGGACGCGCACCGCTTGCGCATGGTGGTGTGAAAACAGTCGGTGCGCGCTTCCGCAAACATGCCCGAGGCACTGCAGAAGCGGGGCAGCCCCAGTATCGCCCTGAACGCGTTGTTGTACTGGACGCGGAGGGCACTGAAACTCGCCTGAGTATAGCTAGCCCACAGGCTGCACGTGTACAAAGATGTGCAGTATGCTTTAAAAAGTGTGATCTTAACTTGATCAGAACAGCGTGCAAACCTGCGTGCCAACATATTCGCTCTTCTAGACACCGCCCTCCGCTCCCGTTCGATGTCCGCATGATCCCTGAGGTCAGCCGTGACCAAATGCCCCAAGTATTTAAATTGTTTCACCCAGTCTAGGGGAACACCATTGAGGTAAACTGGAGGTACACTTCGTGAACATTTCGCACTACTCGTCTCAAAGACCATGCATTGACTTTTGGTCACGTTATATTTAAGGCCGTGTCCACTCGCGTACTCCTCGCAGATTTCCATTAGCTTCCTCAGGCCACAGACCGAAGCGCTCAGCAGCACCATGTCGTCAGCATAACTAAGGTTATTGACGCAAACATCATCAACATGGCAGCCGACACGGGCACTGCTGAGCGCGATGATCAGTGCGTCCATATAGAGGTTGAACAAGGTTGGGGAAGTCAATCCGCCCTGCCTCACGCCACAATCCAACTTATATGGCTCCGACATAGCCCCCGCCCATCTTACGCTGTTCACCTGTTCATTATGCATGCCCAACTTCTGCGGTTACTTTGGACGTCTTAGATAGGCAGATAGAATACTCTTTATTATGTACACCATACAAATAACAGGATATCAAAACTAACTGATGATTCCTTATCTTACATGAGAAGGAGGTTCACTGAAGTACATAACTTAGCCGAATTAAATTGAACAATCGATTACATTATTGATTGAAAGTTTATCGGAGGACCTGAGACGCTAGGCATTTAAATTTTCAACCCAGATACAGAACCAGAATATCACCGACACCCTTGCCAAAATTTCACCAGCTACAAACAAGTAACTCAAGCCCTTCAAAAGAGAAAGTACGTACAAGTGGCAACAGGTCTATACGCACAAATGCAGGCGACGTCGCGGGGCGGGCGCAGTCTGTATCGGAGAGAACAGAGCGCCCGCATCATCAAATTTTAATTGTTACAATGACGCCATTACTTTTGTAGAGTTAGGAGCGGATGGAGGTGGCCATGCAGTTGTGCAACTGTTTTTTACACTCATATTTCGCTAGTTATGTTTAAGTACCATGTAATAAGGAGCGAGCCTATTGCCAGCAACCTGGCACAAATCCAGACTCCGTGGCTGCTACTGAGAAATTCCTGATGGCAAAACCCAATAACACTTTGCCGGACCTGGGAATCAAACCCAGGACCTCATACTCAGCAATCGCGCTTGCGACCACTAGACAACATCTCATTACTCATTTTAAATACAACCACTAATATTAAAGTAAATAGATAACGATCAAATCTCTATGAATGGCTCCTCTATACGCGTCCTAACACTACACCAAACTCATTTCACATGTATCCGTCAATTCGGGGGCAATTTTCTGAAGAATATAATAATGTTGATTAATTAATTATGGTGATTGTGGTAAAACAATGCGTCAGCGGTGAACGACCACATCGGCCATGGGGGCTGGGCAGGGGAGTCGTAATGTGGTGCTTTAAGACCATTGATGATTATTGAGTAACTTTATTGGTATAATCGGTGGTTCCTACAAGCGTTTCATATTACTTTACTGTTTTATGAAGTTGTTTAGTCGATTTTTTTTTTTAATACGTTTGACCAAGATATACAGGGTGTAATAGCACCCTTCACGAAGCCGTCAACCAAGCATTATGTACATACATCAAACTAAGTAACTTTCGCAAAAAATATTGCTGGGAGACGAGTTGTTTTTTTTGGGTGAAAAATCACGTTTTACGGAAGGACTCAATGTACAGCACTCAAAACATTGTGCTGATGGATGGATTGAATAGTACGGGGTCGTGGAGGTATTTTAAGTAAAAATCTTACATTGTACAAATACATATGTATTAAAAAAAAGTTGGAACTTTGACCTCCAATATCTCCGTAACTAGATGGTTCCCAGGTATGGTCTAGAACAAAAAAATGATCGCAATGACGGGGAGAACAAGTGCCTTTCAGCTTCGTTAAGGGTCTTGTTACACCCTTTATGAACGTGGACCAGGCAAAAGGAGTACCATGTAAGGATCGTAGCAAATGGCGCTCTGTGGTCTTCTGCCTACCCCCACAGGAAAAAAGCGTTAGTTTATATGTTTGACTGAAAACGATACTGCCTTATTTAAATTAGATCGACAATTTATATAACTTCTAGGTCTCAGCTATAATCCGTGGAACATTGGCTTCATTATGGGTACGTACCCAGAAGCCTGAAATGACAACCAGTCTGTTGCCAAGATTTATCGTGTTACCCAGTACCTAAGTGAGATATTTCACTCCATGTGAAATACTGTTAAGACTGGTTCAGGTGCATATGGTAAGACTGGAAGTCGTCTCCAAGGGATTTGGAAAAAGGCTGGGCGGGATGGTGATGGATGATCAATAAACATACCTATCATTGGACATAAAATATGTGTCAAAGGTTTGACATCTCATCTTCCGTCGTCTGGACCTCTTGCTATATATATCTCACTTACATTCTAATTGTATACTTAGATTTGATTAAACCAGTGATCATATTTATACTATTCCACCAAACATAGTAACATCAATAAAACGACATGATGAAGATTATCCAAAGCTAAAATCTTATTAAAACAGATGTCGCAAGTACTCGTACATTCAATACATACACACTCCAAGGATATCGAACTTTTTTGAAAGACAAAAATTTCGGTAAGTACTTTGCCTAACAGTAAATATTGGACCACAACTTTAAACCAACACTTGCGACAAACAAAAAAGATCTTTATAACGTTCGAAATAAGGTGTTAGCTAGTAGGTGTAGTGTTATGATTGTAAGTGTGGTACAGAAATATTCAACCCTTACGAAACCGCGATGTGCATTTCGATAATAGGTCACAGAGTAGTGTTGATACAGAGACAGATACCAGAGAATTTGTCAAGATAAACTCAACTCTCGAAATTGCAACTTTTCGTAGTCATGTTAAATTATGTTTTATTAAATACTCAGATTTATATCAATTTACATTTTGCTGACAGTTCTACTTTTTAATATTACCCAATTATACCTTTCTGGGAACCAGCAAAACACAAACACGAAGATACCATGTTTTGCAACTTACATTACTACGAAGTTCACCGTTACTCTTAGAACTTTTTACCTAATGAACTCTCTCTAAGTAGCCCAGCTTCAAGTATGTAAGTATACATACAGCACCATCCAACTGCCCATATATTTACTCTCTATTGTCATTCCCAAACTCAAAAGCTGTCCTAACACCTGTTCACAAACCACTTAATTCCAGCAATCATCACATCACAAGTAACGCCCATCAGATATAAGTAAACACTAACATTTGACCACCTGTGTGGTCTGACCACGGTTCACAATGACCACAGTACACAAAACATTACATGTAACCTCCAAATCTAGCACTACTCTGTGACAAACATGGCCGCTATCAAAGATTCAGAGACATGGATTATTGAATTGCATTTCTTAGATTTTCGTGTGGATATTGTTTTTACAAGCTTTTTTTGAGATAATGGTTGACATTAGATGTTGTGATTAAATATACTTAAAGTCTCAGTAATATGTTTAAAAGAATCGAAAGATATTATTCTCTGCACCTGTGTCTACAAATGTTTTATGGCAAACCAAAGGCCTCCTCCTTTGGTTTGCCATGCCAGAGAGGGAGGGTTACATTTTTTGGAATTGTTGAGTTTTTGAAATCCTCTGGGATATAGTCAGTTAAATATCCTAGTGAACTAGAGGTCATATTTGTCACTGGCACATCTTCCATAGCTATGTTATCCGAATAGTTTTAGCGCAGGACGTAATAGAGGATAGAAATGTCTGCTAATGAATGCCCTTTTCTTTACCATTTAGACAAATTTGGAGCTAAACAGTCTTGACTGGACTGTGTGAAGAATGATATGGCTAGAAAGGAGGTGTCTGATGAGATGACAAGTAATAAAGAAGTATGGAAGAGGAAGACATGTTGCGCCGACCTTAAATAAGTTGGGATAAGGGCAGGAAGTCTCCTGCCCTGATGATGAATCTTGACAAACGACAACGACCTCATAACGCTTCACATTTTCCAAGGCCATGATCACCTTTCAACAACATACCAAATGGCAAAAAATACTTACATATAATTAAATACAAGGCCAAATAACTTGTCTATCCAAAACACATATTTGTTACAAAATATCATCTAAGCAGACATAGTTCACCCGATACAGCAACACAATAATTTTGATCTAACAGCATGTATTAGCATACGACGATAGACGTCAGTAATAAAGACTTCACGACTCATAAATAATTAATGTAAGAACAGAATTCTTATAACAGAAGACGGTAGCTGCTTTGATGTTGAGCTTTGGAATGAGGGATAGACTGAAGCGATTTTGAAAGCTCATCTCAATGCGTCATACTCCATACATACGTGACGTCTTAGATATAGACGCAACGGTCGTGTGAACTGTCCAGTGTTTAGGTATACCTCTGCATAACCCCTCGGAGAAATATAGGCGTGATGTTATGTTGTGGACTAGTCGACGATCCCATTTTACTCTTACGCTACATCCGGTTAGACTGGAAGTCAACCCCGGAATAGTTGAGTAAAAGAAATAATTACTTGTTTAGTAAAATTCTCACACTAACAATCATATTCATTTACAAAGTTCATTTTTAGGGAATAACTGTAATACGGTCACAATGACTGATGAAATCAAATTGAAGACGTATGAAGATCACGTATTTTAAACAGCGAGCACTTCCATCACTAAACAGATCAAATGCAAAACACACTCTGGCATATTTTTGGGAATTGGTAAACTTGTAGTTCAAGTCCCAAAAAATATATTTACTCCTAAAGTTAAAGTCAAATAACCCTAAAATCACCACACAGTACACTTGGAAATTCTCCTAAAAAAATTAAATATACTCTAAGCTTTGTAACATTCTACATGTAAAATTTATTAAAATTTTAAAATATAGAGCCTATAAATAAATCAAAACTCACTTATTGACCCCTAACTTAGGGGGAAAACTATTAAGTTGGGAACCTTGCCGGATTAACTCAAAGACCAATTAAACATTTTTCTCTCAGCCCTTGGCGATCGCACATTGATACCCATGACTTCTTCACTTCCTCGAACAAATAGACGAAGTTAGCTCACCTATGACAGTAATCTAATCCGTGGCAGCTTTCCAAGTTCGGGATAGAAACTGGGAATATTAATTGAAGGAGAAACCCGATTAGTTATTTACACCACTTAGTTGATTTGGAAGCTAACCAGGTTCAATGCTAACTGCATGGTTCCTACTAATGAGAAGTAATAGCCATTGCCCACCACTTTGTTCTTCTGTCTTCTAAATGCCAAACCATCTTTATGCAAAAATCGCCTTCTTATATTAAGAACTTCAAATAATCGCTTAGCCAAATTCAACCATACGATTCGTCTCTGAGTAACTGATCTATCACGAATACTTTTGCTAAAAACCGCTATATCTGCTCATACTACATAATTATTCAAAAAACTTAACCTACCACAGATACTTAATCATCCTAAATATAATGGTTTTGACTAATATTAACAAACATCATAATATTATGCATCGTGAGAAATAAAGATGGATTTTAAGACAAGCCAACTAAAACAGAAGCAAACCACAATCAAAGGACCTTGCCCATTTCCCCGCTAATCTCTCATCTCTTACCCCACAGTGTCCACCTATGCGCATCCAGTAGTGGGTGACTATTGTCACTGCACACGTGGCCACATTGTCTGAGGAGCAGGGTGACGATGTATCAGAACTGGTTATAAGCTGAGCTGGTTGGGGCAGATTGAATGGTAGTATTGTGTGGTCGCCTTTGTGTAAAATGAGGAAAAAGTTTGTGTTAAATACGGTTTGACATCTCTTAAACTTGATGGATGCAAAGGCATGGAGATAATATACATATAATATACTCCAACAATAACCTAGTATCACGTCTGTTTCCCCAAAGAATCAGGCAGCCTATAGTCATGTGTAAGTTTCATGTACGAGTAATATGGGCGAGCCTATTGCCGATTGGGCACGAATCAGACTCCGGGTTCCTGAAAAACCCAATTTCACTAAAAGATATATCAAAGGCCAACCATGCAAGTTTAAAAACTAAATTCGTGCTTTCTGGAAGGATGAAACATCAGTGTTTTAGAAAAACTAGTCGAGTTAGAAAAGATTGGCTGGATTAATTAACTTTAAATTGTAACCAAGGAAATTGTCGTAATAAATACATTTAAATAATAATAACCGCTACAATAACAGAAAGTAAAAATTCAGAAATCCTTCTATCAACTCCAAACAAACCCAATCCGGAATTCTGATTACAGAAATATAAAAACAAAAGGACAATTTACACTTCAAAAAACCTCGATTTTCTTGCGCGTTAATTAATTCTATTGAACGAAAAAGTCGAGAAACATTCGTAACCCTTTGAAAGGCGCGTCAGAAAAAATAGGTGCCATTCGGAATTCGGAATTTTTCATAAATCGTTCCGAACAAAAAAAATGCTAATAAATCACTTGGAAATTAATAATTAATAAAGCAACACTCGGAAGCGACGGGCCGCTAAAATCAAACGTAAATTCTAAGGAGTTATTTGCATAAGAAGGGATTTTTTTCCGTTACCATTTTTTTCTGCCTTTTAGAGTTCACTTTCCGATTTCCGGAGTGAGATTAGGGGGGATATGGTTGGGGTAAAGTTTTAAAAGTTTTTGAAGAAATGAAAGAAGATTAGTTCCTATGTATTTATGAGCAATTTAAAACTTCGGCGGAACTGGATAAAATTGTTGTAAGATTTTGGCTATTATGCGAATAAGTCTAGTTTATTTATTCACTGGGTGAGTAAGACATGACCCCAATTTCTATCTTGAGTCAAGATCGCCATTGCATTAATAAATTTAGCAGTTTTATAGCGATTTGACAATTTTGGCGACTAATATTTTATTTCTATCTGAGTAAAGAACGAATACCATTGACATTTATTTCAAAATTAAAACAAATCCAACACACCTCAAAAATTAAAATTCCCAAATACTTTAAAAAAGCCAAAAGAACGTCCACAACAATTTACCTTAACCCTTCCGCGGAGGGTATCGGAGGGATCAGAACAGATGTTTTTAATATCGGAGAGACACCCCTTACGAACTGTTTACATTGGAGTCATTGTTGCTCCGACTAAACTTGCGATATTCAAGGGTTTTGATTGTCTAGCGTTTGTTTAAGAAATATTTGTACAAGTCAGGTAGATCTCGGTGTGTTCAGATGCTGCCTATGTTGGTAAATAAGCTCTAGCAATAGGTATGAATGGAAAAAAGGTGTCTAGAAAAGAATTTTAACCTATAGGTAGTCTCTTCATAAATAAAAGGCAATTAATTAACTTCTTGACGGCATGTACAGCCAAGTCAGAGGTCCATAGGCGACCTAAAAACTCAGACACCAGGTTAGGCACTAACCACACGATAAAGAAATAAAGAAAGGCAAATATAATAATAAAATAGAATTAAAACAGAAGGTATACAGACAATCACCACACACCACTATGACATACTCACACACACATTTGCAACTCTTCATGCACACACTCATTGATGCTGTACTCTTAGCAATGTATTGTATAGCTATTAAATTGTAAATCCGTAATTGGCTGTAGGATTATAGTTTATATAGTTTAAGATAACATTTTAAAAGGCTGTGGATTTTGTGAATAATAAATAAATAAGTATAATAAGCTTAATCTGCACTATAATTCCAGAACTAAAGAAGAGTGAATGATTGCGTTATGCACTTTCGGCTACAAGTCGACGACACGGTCGAGATATGCAACGTTTCGTACAAGCCGCCACATGACAGGCTTTGGTGTGTGGAGTCCATCAAAGCTACAGTATTATAGACTGTACAAGTGATTGCATTTGTGATTAAGTTTAAGATACACCTTCAGTGGCGGCCAGTTCTCACAGTATCACTGAAGCATTTCCTAAAAGATTGTCCAGCTGCATACAAGGTGTAAACAGTCCCTTCACGAAGCAGTCAACCAAGCATTCTGTACAAACTAAGTAAATCAACGCAAAAGTTATTGCTGGGAAACGACTTTTTGTTTGGGGTGAAAAAATACGTTTTACGGTAGGACTCAGACGCACTCAAAGATTGTGCTGATGGGTGCATTGTATTAAATTAAATTATTGCATTTGTTCGGGGGTCGTGGAGGTATTTTAAGTAAAGTTCAAACAAAAAATCTTGTGAAAAACTTGGAACTTTGACCCTCAATATCTCCGTAACTAGAAGCTTCCAAGGTATGGTCTAGAACAAAAAAATGTCCGCAAAGACGGGGAGAATTCGTGCCTTTCGACTTCGTTAAGGGTATTTTTACACCCATTAGTAACCACCACATCTCACATAACTCTGGGTCGCTACTCAAAATTCCTGATCACAACATCCAGCTACATCAAGCAACCGCAGTCATCAAGAACTTAAGTTTATTTTAAGTAACCAGATGTTTATCAGTGGACTGCAAGGAATGGGAGAAATACCAACAAAAAGTTACCCGTATCTATAGTAGTTACCAACACTGAAGAAGATCTCGAAATTTACAAACCAAAGATCCAGTTACTACCAAAGTAAGTTACAATTATGGTCCTGAGCGAAATTAAGAAAACTCCATTAATCTAGACTTACCCAATGACAATAACAATGATGTTCAAATAATACAATTTGCTAACCGACCTGCAATTATATGAAGGAGTGCAAATTACAGGAGGAAGCGGCCGCGATTTTGGAATACTAGATACCATTAAAATAAATCAAAAACCACCCAAGGTCTTGCAATATTCTCCATCTTAAGAGATATTCTTTTGAAAATCATTAAAAATAGTTTTACAGACTTCACAAATTATCTACCATACAGAATTGAACCGCCACCGGTAGCGGTTGAAACTTTCCAAAGGTACTTAAGTCACCTTAACATTAACACTGAAAACGGGATATTTACCACGTTTAAGATTTGTTTCGAGTTCCCGATATATCAGTTATCCGTGATTCGCATTCCGCAATAACTTCAGTTTATCCGTGATCACGGTGTTTGCAACGCTCCCGAAATATCGGGAACTCGAAACAAATAGTCAACAGTTAGTGCCCATGTCAGATTTTAGTCACCTTCTTGAATCAGACGCGATGACGGGAATAAAGGGTTCATAATTCTAAACCAGCAACAACATCCTGTAAGTTTCATAATAGTAGGTACTTGTGAAGTATCTTCCTCAAATGTTGCTGTCAATCTTGCTTTACCACCGACTAGCTGCCGACTAGCTTCGCGTTTCTCCGTGTTCCGACATAGGAAGAGGACATTTCGTTGAATTAAGATGATAGAAGCTTAGCTAAGCTTTGGCAGAGTCTACAAGGATAATAATCTTCCTCCACTGTGACCTTCCTTTAAAAACTTCTTCATTTTTCTTAGAAAAGCATAGTTTTATCTCCTAAACCCCGCTGTCCGCTCTATTCGCGCTATTCGGATGTCGCCACATTGCTTGCGTGAGCGCCGAGCTATAATAATTGCGTTCGCACGATCGACTCAGGCGCAATTATTTTGTCACAATTTTCGTGAATCTTAATTTCTTCTTTTGTTTTCAATGTAATTTCAAATAGATGGAGATGAAAAGATTTGTTTATGTAAGTGAGATCAGCTTTGAAATGATTCTTAGTATTTGAAAGCTGTTTTGGGTAAATTATGAAACAACTATATCTAATTTTTTGCTGTCTACGTGTAGAAACTCTTCCAATTAGTAGGCTGTAAGGATGCACAACTGAACTCCAATAATTCAAATTATGAACTAGATACAAAAAGAGTTGATCCAATATAGAAAAATAAAATAAAATTACATCTACTCCTGCAAACCTCAGAGCATTTTCTTAAGGTAAAACTAGCTGTCGGTATATAAAGTTCCTACGATGGTATTAGAACAGAAAAAAGAAAAAAGAAAATTACATCTTTGCCCCTGAGTAGTCAATGCATAGACAAATTGATCAGCCCCTTGATGGGCGCTGGTAACCACGTTTCGTCAGTAAAGTAGGTCGTAAAAATAGGTACTAGGTAGTATGTGTTACTGTACCATAGCTGCGCACAACCACACATATCCTAAATTCTTTTATTAATACCTCAGCTAGGTCTTAATTCTGTATTCGGAAAAAAATCTTCTGAATTTGGAAAATAATGTAAAGACCTACCAAGCTTTCATCGTATCAGGAAATAAAAATCAACGTTTAATAGACGCTCTTAAAACTTACAAGTAAGAAACACAATTTTCTTCACTCAAAAAACACAATTACAAAAATCACAGATACTTCAAATATAATTATTGTCCTCACAATCTTAAACAAAATAAAAATATATTTTTTCAACCCGAAAACTCACGTCTAACTTTCAAAAGTAACTAAATACACCATCATAAAGAACCATACCACTTCTACTAAAGGTTTAATCCAACCCCTTGGTTACGAAGCTCGGGAAATGTAGGGAAAATGAGGAAAAGCGCCGCTTAGTGCCATCTAGCGGCGAGAGGAACGATACTGCCATTTTCGCACAGAACTGTGAGGTATGGGAGTTTTTTATTTATTGTATCTAAAGTAGAAATATGTGTTTTTTTTTTCATTTGGTAAAAGGGTTTGGTTCCTACTTTGCCTTGGTTAATTAAACAGTTTTTTTGGTAAAATTTACGTTTGCTTCAATTTTTTAAATTACTGTCATTTAAATTAAAAATTATTTTGTATAATGTTTACGTAAAGCTAGTTAAAGATAAGTAAAAAATAAGAGGAATCCATTAACACTGTAATTAACTTCAACTTTAATCACCTATCCTATATTTATTTTACAACATAACCTAACATATTTCAACGCCAAAAAGTGAGGTAAAAGCACCAATTATTGGCTCCGTTAAAGATTAATACCCGAACGAAACACGAATGAACCTAGTAACCGAATTTCGGGTGGCGCGAAACAAAAACTGACCTACATCGGCGCCCTACGGAGTTCACCCACCCCTGCCGACGATGAGACGATCACCCTACGCGTCTTGCCCTTACAGTTGTGTTCATGCACTTTCTATTATTTCAAGGTGATGCCCGATACCGGGTCCCCCTTTCTTATTTTTTTCAACCGCCAATATTGACAGAGCAATAAAAATCAAGCGTCATTTTTTTTAATCACCAGAGATTACCTAAAAAGCGCGGAAAAGTATTGATGTATAGAAGAGAGCATGTATGATAATGTAGTGGCACCCAAGGCGGTGGAGCTTTGATCAATACATTTTTAACAGACAGAAAAAAATCAGGTAGGCGTGTTTGTTGTGGTCAGAAGTGGAAGCAGTAGAGTAAATGTAAACAAATGAATGGCAACACAAACAGCCGCCGAGCGGTCCAAGAAGCGGGCAGTCGATCGCGCCGCAAAAAAGCGCATCCTATTATCGACTACAACAAAAGGACTTGTGCAGTGATACCTAAGTACACATCTCGATTCATCGTCTCGACTCGATCCGCCGAACCGATCCTATTGGCGCGCCCCACTGTCGCCGCGGGGGAAAGGGACGAGAAGCGTGGAACAGAGCGCGAGCGATAAAGAGGGAGACGGTCATCTTAGCTACCGAGTGGCGTCCCACTGGGCGGGGCCGCGCCAAGGAGTGAGCCTCAGATGCGCGTAGAGTTGGTGGGGCTTCGTCCGAAGGATCGCACTGCAGTCGTGTGTCGCGCCAACGACGCGCGCTCGCTGACACGCCGCGCTCCGCGATCAGGATCACCTTACGTAATAATAACTAATCGGATCGAAACCGTTTGTCCGATAATCGATTGTGATTGTAAACTGTCGATAATCCCACACTGTTTTTTTATTAATTTAATTACTTTTTTCTTCCGTACCGGCCGTTTGTGAACTTGAGTTTTGTGTACATTGTGTCATGTTTTTGTTTTGTTTTCGCTCGGACTTAAGATTATTTTTGGGCGTAGCTGACTGTGATTCTCTTTTATAATTTAGTAACAATATTGTTACTAGTGCGTGTGATACTGGACAATAATTTTTAAAAACAGTTCTTGTGAATATTTTGACTTGAAGTGTTATGTGGAAGTACATTGAAAATTATTGTGATTTTACATGTCTCTTCTGAGAACACACGTAAGTGTTAATTGATTAAGTGTTTTGCTTGTTTTAATTAGGGGAAGTGTGATTTTTTGTAGTGACTTCAAACGTTTATCAGAAAAAAAATCTAAGTGTCAATAAGACAAAAATCGAATAAGACTGGAAAAGTTGTCTCACTGTCACAACATTGCTTCTAAGTTTCAACAA
The DNA here is from genome assembly GCA_947578425.1 of Eugnorisma glareosa. Lineage (NCBI taxonomy): Eukaryota > Metazoa > Arthropoda > Insecta > Lepidoptera > Noctuidae > Eugnorisma > Eugnorisma glareosa. The sequence goes on along the minus strand of OX387974.1, from coordinate 1,570,921 downwards.
GATTTAGGCCAACTGGACACCACAATAATTTACGACAAAACGTACAAAATAAAATAAAAAATCAGCTGGTCAAATCCAACTAGCGGAAAACAAAAAACATTTTTACTCAGACCTGGCAAAACTTTATGATCATGCAGCCACACATTCAATTAAAACTAAAACTCTCAACATAAATTCGTAATACCGAATAATAAAAATTGTTCAACACATCTTCGAAGAATGCATTTCTCATTAAAAAATAAAAAGTTGGAAATAGAGCACAGAGTCGATCGGTAAATCAAATGATCAATTGCAATCGAAAGTATAATATTATCTGTGGCGCGTCGCGACGGTATCTTGCCGGCGAGCGACCATACGGATGATTCTCTGATTGATTGGACGATTGTTGGTGCTCTCACCTCACAATCTTCTTTCGTAGATTTAGTGGGTTCAAATTGAAGAAGCTTAGGGACTTAAATTGTACTCCTGTGTTGGGCAAAGTTGGTTTTAATTGAGTGGTCAAGTTGAGCAATGTTTTGTAAAAGCCGGATTTAAAGTGTCTAAATGTTGGTCAGATTTTGTGGTTGACTATGAGCATTGAAATAAAGGTACCTATATAAGTGTACCTAGTTGATCTATTTTTGTAAAATAAATTTTACCCCGTAGTCAAAAATAAAAATGGAATTTTGGAAAAAGCTTTTAAAAATTTTGCTTTGCTATATTACGGATAGCAAAACTAAAATTTGTACGTTAGATTACTATAGCAAAATTGATGATTTTGTTGCCTGAATTAATAGATTCATAATATTAATAACCGACATAATTTTTCATACAATATTTGTCTGTTTTATTTACCTGTGTCCAGTTGGTTTAACTATTATGAATACGAAGGAATAGTAATGACCTGATGATAAATATGAAATCAAAACAGTACTACCTAGAAAGAAAAAGCTCCAAGTCACCTTATTTTTTTTATTTAACCTCAAGACAATTTATTATCATTGTACAAAAACAAAAATAATGATTATTGAAACATTTACAAAAAATCCTTATTGTATTATAATTAATTAAAATAGAGAATGTACAAAATTAGGTAAGTAGGAAGGTAAAGTTAAATGATTCTGGCACAGATGGCGTCCTCCGGTCGTTGACCCATGGAGTTAACTTTGACTACTGTTGAATTAAACAGTACTGTTTCCAGCTTTTAATTATTATATTGAATATGTCAATATCATTATTATATTTTAGGACAACATATTTAAATATATTGTAACAAGTTGACTAGTGATTAATTTTACAAAGTATATTATTTTTTAATAAATGAGATTCCAATTGAAAATAAAAATACCTTTTCCGGTTCGATTACATCAAGAAACATTAGGCATGGTGTTAAAATGCAAAAGACGCAACATTCAAATAGCCCTTCGTATAATAAACGAACAATGAATATTGAATAAAATCCCATACAAGTGTTTTTCCAACTTTATCAATTACAGTTAATACTAATTAGAATGCCGGCAAAAACCTAATCGATTCTAAACAGTATCGATTAACAGTGAATCGAATAACGCGAATACGTGATAATGTGAGATTTTTCCATTGTTGTCGTGAAATATCTTGTTTTTTTCCCTGTGAGAGTATTATTTTTATTGCTTACGTTTCAATGTATTGCTAGTAGTCTATTACTACTATTTCAATTATAATAAGAAAGACATTTATGATTATCGTTTGAAAATAGTTTTATTTAAAATAAAATAAAACAATTTTATTGTTTTTTGTTATTTTAGTTTCTGTACTTTTTAGAGAAAAAATGTTAAATTATTAGTTCGAAACTTTTATTTTGCTATATTTAATTAGGGTTAATTTAATCAAACTAATTTTGTGATAAAATGTCAGATTGGTAATTATTGAAATGTAAAAATAATTATCAGAAGTCGTTATCGATAAAACGATGTTATTTCTTATTGAGTTCGAGACAATATTATTAAGAAATAGCAATTTTATGAAAAAACCGTAGTGACATTGTTTGTCTTAGCTTAGACTTAACTTATATTATATAGAAATAAAAACAGATTTTTCAAATACATGAGGAAAAAATGCAAAGACTATTTTATGCTTACGAGTATAATAAAAAAAAAATGCGGTATTACTTTAGTATTAAGAAAAACGTAGTTTAAGCTTCTATTTAAAGTTTATAAAAGCAGTGGACACGGATACATTTTTGCTTTGAAAAAAAAAACTACCGGTCACTTCTAAAAATAAATTTCTCCAAACATAACTTGTTTAAACTTCTGTAACATAAAGGTTTTTTTATAGAATAAATATATTGTCATAGCAAAATTGTGTCTGAAAAAAATCACACTTTCCAACCGCTAGTTCATAACCACCTCCATAGTCTTAATAAATATAGAAACTTCTTTATGTCAAAAACTTAAATACTTTTGGCAATTATAATCCTCTTACTAATTATAAGTTTAGTTATTAGTTATAATAATTATTAAGATCGCTGATTAAATACGTCCGCCAAGTAGTCTTGCTAAGGGCTATATTCAGCAATAGAGGGTTACAACTTGTGTTGGGTAATGAATTAATGATGTATGATTTATTCTAAGAAATTTAGTCTAATCTTGAAAGCTAAGCATGTAACTTGGTGGCCTTTGCTTGTAACTTAGATAAGGCAAAGCTACCATTCCGATTGAATAAAATCTCGCAAAATCAATATTAGGTATAAAAAAATCATAGCCGATATGTAAGCGCTTTAAAAATCCATACTTTAAACTGTTAATAAAATAAGAAAAAAAATAGATAATTACAGACTTTTTTATTTTTAATATTAAGGTGGAATCGCAAGGGTAGCCAGCGAAATTCAAATTTTCGTCATTTTTTGCAATTTACAATGAATTTAGAGGGTTGTATTGATGATTTTAATTATTATAATTCTGTAACTCCATACGTGTTACTGGCGCGATTCATATTTTCATCAACATACAACCTGACAACGACCTGTAATTTGCAAAAAACGTAAGAAAATTTGAATTTCGCGGGCTTCCCTTGCGCTTCCACCTTGAAGAGTTAAAAGAAGTCTGTAATTTATTTAAGGTGAATACCCCAACTAACGTCTTTCCTTTGAAATGATTACCGAAGTGCGGTATATCAATAACATAGCTTGTTAATACAAAATACTTTGTAATACAATGTAGTATCAACTTTGATCTATATAACGATGATACTGGAACCATGTGTTGTAATCGTTTAAACACTGTTTCAAGCGTTGTGAAGAAATTTATTGATGTGGGGACATACACACTAACATAGTATAGTAATTGTCTGTGACTTTGTGGATAAAGATTCCCCGTTTGAGGATTTAGGGGGTGAGCTTCGGAAAATCCTTTAAAAAAAAAATTGTCGTACAATGATAGACCACTTATTACTTAACTATCGCTTTTATTAGCTAGACTGAGTAGCGACCGAGTGACTGAGTTTGTAAATCAATGCCGTATTACTGATTTCAAGTAGTCCAACGGGATTTAAAATGGGTGAACTTGTAGATCTTTGAAAATACAGTCATCATCTTAATGTATCTGTTGAAACGTTATTGTTCTTAAAAGTATAGGAAAAATCTAATTTTATTCATTTTAGTTTTATCTTTTCATCTGAAAAAATATACCTGTGTACGGGCAGGATATTTAACTGTAACAAATATGAATCGATCACTTAATTTCCAAGTAACAACTCAGACTCATCAATTTATTTTCAAATGCCAATCAACTAAGTTCTCAGTAGTACTTATTTGCTGATCATAGGTACAGATAGCAAATAGCGGGTGTTGCTAACGCGTGGGACGCGGCTTGCCGAGGTGCTCCCATATTGTTCGATCACTGACGTCATTATTAGTGTTACTTATACAGGGTGTGACCGATTTGCTACATGTTCTTTATTGCACAAGTGTGTAAAGACATGAATATTGATTCAGGTGGTATATATCGTTAGAAAAATGATAAGATTGATAAATTTAAAACAAATAAATTGATTTGATTTTCAAACGGCCAGAAAATTGTTGGGGTACATTTTGCCATGTCATTTGGAAACGGTACAGTCATAATGATACTTATACCCAATGCAAGAGACTAGAAATTAAAATGAATAACGAGGATAGATTATAAGTAATGAGACAGGGGGTGTAACCAGCCATTTATTATAGGAATAAATAGATTAGTGCTTCGCTATTAATTAATATGACTATAATAAGGCGAATCAGTCAACTTTAGAACTGCTGTTAATCATTTATAAATACTAAAGACTGTACAATGGTGATCATCGTAATCTGGTACAGTCAGCGGCCGTCATTACTTGACCCCTCTTAGAAAAAAGAATAGGGAAAGAGTGGTTCAACTTAAGCTGGGCACTGATTGTACTTGATACCAGCTGGTGAAAATAGCCAAAATGCCTAACAATACATCATAATTATTACATTTATATTTAGTGCCGGTGTTCCATGTGCCAAAATATTTAGTATACTCTGTAGATATCAAGATTATCAGTGTTAGAAAGGAGAAAACTACTTAGATGACGAGTAATAGAGAAGTATGGAAGAAGACATGCTGCGCCGACTACAAATAAATTAGGACAAGAGAATGATCCACAATCATGATGATCGTGACTCTGTATTGATTACCAATTAATCTTAATAACATCACAACTATAATAAAACTGTCACAGTCAATCTAAATGAAATTTCTAAAGTAAGCAACTAAAAATAAAACGAATCGGCCATAAAAATGGCCACGAAAATATCCCCCATCAATAACACACCCGTTTTACAGGAATTTTCTAGTAATAAAACTATCAAAATTATCCCCAAGAAATACGAAATCGTTTAAATAAACAAATATTTGAACGTTTCAGTCGGGAGTCTGAAGGTAAATGCGCAATCAAATACGTTTATTAGTAGGTAGGTAGATACGGAGATACGCAATTATGGAGGATTCCGATACGCATCTGAAGTAAATATTTATAAACAGTCGTTAAAATATTACTTCTTTTTTATGTTGATCCGGGATTGATCAGTGTGGAAAAATATTACCTATAATTAAAATTCTTAGCTTCCCTTGTAGTTCTAGAAAGATGAAATGATGCCACATTTTTTTTTTCTTAAAAATTGCTTAGTTTTTACAATATTTTCAAGTCACCGCGTAATTATTTTTAAAAAAATCGCAACTATTTTACCACCGCCCTGTATTAGATCCAGCGTCCAATATTGTTTACTCTAAGTTTATCTGCAGGACGGTAAACCGAGCCGCCATCGCCACTCGACTCCTGCGCCGATCGATACAAACAAGAGATCTATAGATCTCAAACAGGATGCTTGTGGGAAGAAAGAAGAGATCGACATTTTTATTGGGTTATTTAATCGGCTATTGTTTGTGGAGATATTTAGTTGAGTGTTGTAGGAAATGAGACGTTATAATTGTAATAGTTTTAGTACTAGATAACAATGTGAAATATCGTTTCTTCAAGATATGAAAAGTTTACCTGACAAAAAGAATTGGAGCAGACCACAGACGCTAATCATTACTTAACCTTGACTTACCTTAATGAATAAGAGGGGTTTAAGATGAAGAGGGGCCGGTTCTAGACAAAGTGATATTTATCAGCAATAACGATAAAGGCTGCTAGCGATATTGACTGCCTCGTTGGTCGAGTGATCGCAATGGCGACTACAGAGTATGAGGTCTTGGGTTCGATTCCCGGGTCGGGCAAAGCGTTATTGGATTTTTCCATCAGGAATATCTCAGTAGCAGCCACGGAGTCTGGATTTGTGCTCGGTTGATGGCAAAAGGCTCGCCCCCTATTACATAGGACTTAACATAACTGGCGAAATGTGGGTGTACTATTAGGTACACCTCTGCATAACCCTTCAGGTATTACAAGCGTGTAGTTATGTTATGTTCACGATTAAGGAAATGACCAAAATATATTTGATTGAAACAAGCTACCGAAAAACTTATTCTAATTTATAAATAACCTAATATTTATCAAAATTATGTTCACCACGATTCCGTCTATCAATTATTTTCATCTTGCAATCGTAAAATGTACTATTAAACTATGTATTTTTTAATTTATTCATTCGAATTTCAAATAAAAATTACAAATAAATAAACAGCAAAACTGTTATTGCAAGTTCTCAATTATTGGAATTCTCCTAGCAATAACAAAGTATCAATATCAGATATAAAAATAACTAACAAGCTAGACTTAAGGAAATTAAAATGTTTACGATATAAAAACTCTTTGGTATCACATTTCGCTAATCATCACCTTCCTATCATGTTGATGTATTGACATATTTTCTCACGGCTGTGATAGAGGAATTTGAGCTTTAGCTTTAAGTGTTAAAGTGGGTTATCGATTGGGTGTTTTGTTTGAGGAAGTAAGGTTGGTGCAAGGTGTGAGAGGTAGCGTTTTACAAGAACTTGTTTTAAATATTTTTTTCTTAGTTTTTACTTTAAAACGGACGCAGCGACGGAATAATCAATAATAACTGCTTTGCCCTGAGCAAAAAGATCAATAGATCATATTAAAAAACTTTGAAAAAATGTAACAAACATAATGTCCCCGATATAGGGATGACATCATCCGCAACAGCGTCGAAATATCGGGAGCTCAAAATAATGAACAATCAGGGGAAATATCCCGTAAGTGACGGTATAAGTTTAGTTTGAAACCGTGAAAGCTTAAAATAGTGTTAGACTGACTATTTATATATTTGTTGTTTTTGAAAGTTAAACGCAATTTTAGATCAAAATGGGGTTATTAATCACTATGATCAAATTCATGCTAGCCTTTTAACGTTTATCGTCTTTGACCAAGAACATTTTATAACCACATTAATTCACGACCAATCAACCCGCTCCCGCCCCCGCCTCTCCCCCACACCACACGGTGTAGCATATCACAAACAAACGCGTTCATGGGGCGTGTGGATCAATTAATGGTGTATTATTACTGTAACCGTCCCATGAATGACTATCGGCCGTCTCGAACATACGATACGGCACGAATCAACGGTTCTTGTCAATGGGATGAGCTAAGGACAGGATACAAATGCAACTGATGCAAGGTTAGGTAGGACAAAAGGTTACGGTCTACGTGTTAGGGTAAGAACTAACAAAAAGTCTGTGGGGTCGAGCTGAAAGAACTTCAGGTTAGGCTGGGGCTTTAATTGGCTGAGGCCTATGTTAAACAGTGGACTAGACTAAGATGATTTATTGAAAGGCAAAGGGGCTTACCTGTTTTAGGAGATAGCATGATAACATAGCATGAGAGCAGCGGTGGCCCAGTGGTGGCGGCCCCGACTTACGAACAATAAGTCGTGGGTTCGAACCCAGGCAGGCGCATTACGATTCTGTATTCTGAGTATTATGATTCTGATAAAGCGGCGATTTTAGACCCCCTGGTCGGACAAAATCTGAGTCATCGATTCGAGAAGAATAAGAAGATGGAAAGGCGATAGTGCTATCATTTTTCTAAAATATGATTTATTATGCCCAAGATCCCGAGCAGTGGTGGCCCAGTGGTGGCGGCCCCGACTAACGAACAGTAAGTCGTAGGTTCGAACCCAGGCAGGCGCATTACTTTGTGTAATTTATTTCATCACCACTGCTCTCAAAACGGTGAACGAAAACATCGTGAGGAAACCGGCATGTCCTAGAACCAAAAATTCGAAGACATGTTACATCTACCAACCCGCACTGGGCCCGCGTGGTGGATTATAGCCCATTCCCTCTCATAGAGAGGAGGCCGAGTGTCCCAGCAGAGTGTCCCAGCAGTGGGAACATTAAAGGCTGATTATGCTATGATAACATCACGCTTATAATCCCCGAAGGGTTAGGCAGAGGTGTACCTATTAGTACACTCACATTTCGCCAGTTATGTTAATAGAGGACGAGCCTATTGCCAACAACCGGGCACAAATCTAGACTCAGTGGCTGCTAGTGAGAAACTCTTGATGGAAAAACCTAATACCACTTTGCCCGACCCGGGAATCGAACCTCATGCTCAGCAGTCGCCCTTGCGACCACTAGATCAGCGAAGCAATGAGATAGCATGATGTTTGTTGCTTTACTTGCATGTTATTGATTGATTAGTTCTAACACTTATAGGTATGATGTCAGCATTGATTGTCAATTGATCGTTATATGGAACAATTTTATTTTGGTTGAACTTTCTGGTCTATTGAACTGAGCATTTAAGAATATGGAAGATTTACGTATTGGCATGCATCAATATCTGAGCGTTAACAGTGGTTGATGTAAATAACCAAGGTATTCAGGACTTCATATGTAATCTTCGAACGAATCTAAAGACCTGACTCGGCTTAAATCTTCGTCTTTATAACATTATCAAACCAACTCAAGATAAACAAATAATAATCACACCAATAACTTCTTAGTATCAACCCGTTACTAAAACTATTCGAAAAAAAGGACAATATCCATTGATCCCACACTGGAAACACATGTGGAGGAAGAGAGGGACAGCGCTATACACCAGAGAGGGACACAGCTACAATTTTTCTCTTTTTTTCAGCCATCGGAGGCACCGATTTCGCCATATGTTCGAAGCTTCGATGGTAATAAAATTGGTTAGTTGAGCTTTGTACAAATAAAGGATTAGACTAACATCGGTTTTGTATGGACTCTGAATCGACCGTGATGAAGTTGGGGCGACAATTTTTACACAAGAATTTTTCTGTCCTTCTGTATGCGATCAATATGGGTTTTAGACGAGTTTATGGACCGGAATTTCGGCAATTAAATTATTTTTGAAGTTTCTATTCGTTTGAAAGAGTAATCTTGTGTGTCACAGTCATTTCCCTGACTCATTAGATGCATTGGTGTTCGCTAAAAGTACTCTAATCCTCTCAATGCTTATTTATAGTCTATTTTCACGATATCCACCAACTGACTGCCTATTCTTCAGTCATTAGTGTCACCAATAATTCAATCTTCGCTTAATCTACTTGTAACACTCCCACGGTAGACAAACTCATAGAATCTAAATCAATATCATTAGACACTACCAATAACTCACAGTCAAAAATAACCCAATTATTTAACCACGCCTTTTGACAACTACAATGTAGCTCTGGTTAAAATAACGTGCCATTCTTGTCTAACTATACAAGTTAGTCATAACAGTTGTGCAATTCTCAGTGACCTGCCAATAGTCAATAGTTTTGAGTCTCTGCTAGATGACAAAATGTCAGGCCCAGATATTAAATATGATTATGATAGACATAAAAGTTATTGATGGGTAGGTAAAGAGAGAAACACAACATAATGATGACAAAGATCTGACTGCGTCTATTTCTAATTATATTTTTGATCTGGTTGCAACTACTCGGTGGATCACAGCGTGGAAAGCAAACCCTTTTGGGGAGGATTTAATAGGAAGACTGGAAAAAATAACTACATATCGATCTATGGGTATTGCTAATATAAAAATAGTCAAAAACAACCAAAACCAAAACCATTGATGACAAAATTTGGAGAAGAACCAAGAACTGTTAACAAAACACGTAATAAATCTGACCAATGAAACGAAACAAGAAAACCTAATAACCAATCAAACAGCCAAACAATCTCTTTGAACTACTCCAGTAACAAAAGCACGCAATCACAAATTGATTCAGCAACAATCTCATCTATTAGACCGTACATCCCTAAATCAGGCCTAAATATATCCCCTTCAGTCACCTGTTCTTCATTATATCATGTACGATCATGTTGTGTGCCTGTTTGTGTGTTTATATGTCTGTCTACTTGTATGTATGCATGGTGGGCAGTCAGTTTATCATTGTCGCGCGGCAGGCCAGCATTGTCGATATTAATGTCGTAGGAGTTATGAAGACTATCTGAGTAGATTTTGAGTATTACAGTATCATGTCTGAAGCATTATTGATAGTAACAGTTCTGCATTATTTGATAGCGTCGCTTTCTGAAAAAATACTGTCACATAGGCGAAGGTGTCTATATCCTTTTTTTAACCACAAGCCGTGATAAAATTAATTGTAATAGGACCCTTTTAAATGAGCACATCATTCTATACTAATTCCATATTTCTAGCCAATCTTAGAAAGACATTATCCTTCTTTTCTTTAACATCAATCACCGTCAAAACATAGATTAAAAGACTCACCATCAATAGCTTCTTCCAATAGCTCCATGTTATTGATGTAGCCGTAACACATGAAATCGACAGCTTCCCGAAATATACTGTCCCACGCGAGGGAGTAATGACATAGTGCCTCGAATCTATGGGGTGGAAACTCCATGGGAGATAATCGGACAGTTCCTTTACAAGATTATGACTTAATTCCATGTTTTTCTTACATTTATAAAGTTTGATTGCGAGTATGGATACCTTTCTTAAAGAAACATATACACACTAAGATTATTTCCAATCAAGCGATAGACCGAGCCAATTTAATTTATGGGTTTGTTTCGCAGCTCGTTTTCCAGTATAAATTGTAATGTGGCTAGAAACTTTCTCAAGATATCTTTCCTTGCATTAAATGCCCTTACGACCTTAACTGGTTATTATGCAAACAACCAATTAGTGCTTACCTAAGTAAATACTTCGAAATAAATTACAATTTGCATAAGAACGACATACAGCATTAATATTGTTGAATGAAAGTTGATTGGGGTTGATCACATACTGCTTATTAGGGGCCGATAATGCATTATTAAACAAAAGACAACAAATGTTCATACACTTTAGACAGAAGAATCACAATTAGATAAGATTGGAAGAGCAAAGATTCCTTGCCGAAATCCACAATGTATTTTTTGTTAGCTAAGCTATGACTTGTCGAGTCAAAAGGATACTTCTCCATAAACAAGTACTGCATAACAGCTTACCTTCGGGTGAGACAGTCGTCGAACAAGAACCTATCAATGCCAAAAACAAACATGAGGATGCTGAGACCCAATTTTCTTGACCCTTACACGTCTTTGAAGATATCCACAGCAGTTAACACTGTAACAGGTATAGTATCCTTTCTAATAACCTCAGAAATATAGATATTTATAACTCATGGTCTCCCTACAAAACCGGGTAACAAAAAACAGTAGTACAATATTACATATTCGGATGTCATTTTTTGCCTCCACGTCTACGGACGATAGCGTGATGCTATGCGAGATGCGTGTATAGATAGTAATTGAACATACCATTATGTTAGTCAATCGTGTGTTGTACTCATCTATTGGGAGGAAATCGATCTGGCCTACCGTGACAGACTTCGAGAGTAGACAGTGGTTCCCAAAAATGATAATAGCAAAATATAGACAAGTGATTTGTGTCACTTGTCTATATTTTGCATGTGAATAGTGATGCTCTTGCTGGTGTACAAGTCATTTGTTTGTGTCTTAGCCTATGTTGTCCCACTGCTTAGAAAAGGCCTCCCACTCTTCTCTCTTTGTGGTTTTCTCCGGCCTGCCTCTCACAAACGTATCAAAGTCATTACGCCAGCGTTTCTTTTTCTGACACCCACTGCGTGACGACTCAGGCCCATCAGTCCTGATGCATTCTACAGACATGGCCGGCCCACTTCAATCCAGCCGTCTTATTGGCCACATCAGGGATACCAGTAAATACTGGACAATACGAAATACTATAACCTACAAGACGCTCAAATGAGCGTCTTGTAGGTTATAGTATTGCGTTTGCGTATAATGTCGCCGAGCTTATACGCAATACTCTACGCTCCAACGCCGTTTGGCAAATCTTGAGGTTGGAATTTTGCGACTCGGTCAGGGACCAAGTTTGTGCACCGTAGCTTAGGATGGGCAGTATACACATGTCGATGAGTTTGCGCTTCAGGGATAAAGGCTTGACACCCTTCATCAGCGAATCAAGGAACCATAGCTCTTCCAGGCATTTTCGACTCGGGCGGCGATTTCTCTGTCTTGCCTGTTTTCGAAGGAAACGAGCTGGCCAAATTAAATGTACTTATCGACGTAGTGGATTTCTTGCCCATCTGTATCAACCCTAGTTTTTGTGCTATTTGTCATTAAATTATTCTTTGACCGTTTCATCATTAGTTCGAACTCAAGGCTTGGTGTGCTCAGAACTTTGAGCATCTGTTCTAACTCGCAGCGTTCTAAGTCACAGCCGAGAATTTTATTTGATTCAAATATTGGAAGGAGTAATCCGCACTGGGCCCGCGTTGGGGAAGGTAGTAAATTGGCATGGGATTTCGGCTAAACCTACTGCTATGCCCAGCAAAAAACATTACAGGTATAATGCATGTTTTCAATCTGCCTGCCTCTAAAGTGTTGATCTACAGTAGTTATAGGTATCATCTGCTTTCATCTCTTCGTCAATCACACACTAAATCATACTAAGTACTACTAAAGACTTCCCTTCTCCATTTTTTCTCATCCTCCTAACATTGAAAGTTCATTAACACATGAACATAATTTTGTTTTAGTCATAAACTGATTTTTTATAGTCATCTCCCCTTCGATTGAGTTTTTAAGCACACTATTATGTCAACTCGCACCGCGTTAAATCCCAAATGAATTTTAAATTAACCAATAACTATGCCCAAGTGTATATTTATTAGTATGTATAATTATTTTAACTTTTTTGTTAATTTCGGGAAGTGTAATTTATTTTGTAGGGTAACATTGTGACTCTTAAAATGGACAGTGTTACTACAAACGTAAACGTAGGAAAAAAACTGTTTTTGGATGTTATTTTTTTTTAATGTTTAAAATAAAAATGTTGCAGTTTTATCACCCTGTATTTTATGTATTTCAATTCATAAAGCATAGGGATGGGAAATGTTTAGTAGAGAACAACTGTCGATTAATTTCTGTACTTTGAATTATTGCTGTAAAATCACAAAAAAAATATAATTAAGGTACATACTAAAGGCTCAAACAAAATACTAGTCCAAAAGTCTATAGCCCTAATTCCGTAGGTCATAGTTGCCGTCGCTCAGATAACGCTCAATCGATCATAATGAACGTTTGAGCGACGGCATAAGTAATGCGATAGTCGCTCGCGACTCGTACTCGCGTGTGAAGCCTATTGGTGCAGTCACAGAGACAAGTGACATTGTACGGAAAAAAAATAGAAAAAAAGAGAGGAATTGTTTTTTTTTTGTCGAATTGATAGTTTAATGCAAGTAAGGTGATATAAAAGTATATTTAAATAAAAATCTAAGGGCAGGTATTTTTTTTCTTTCTATAAAGTTTTGTTTAATTTCTAGTTGCAATAATAGATATCTCGAATGAATTATGTTAAGTAGTACACTGCAATGTTTCAACCACAGTTTGACATGCTTCAATGTCGACTTGAAGGATTTATTACACAAAATAGATTTGCAAAGCAGAAGTTTGCAAACCAATAAATTGTAGCCACTATGCAGATTTTAGCAATGTCGACTAGGTTTTAACTTTAAACTTAGCTTTTAGGGCACAGAATTTTAAGGACGGATTTTAACAAAGAAACTGAACCGGATCACCACAACTAAACTGCGGTCGATCTGTCAGCATCGTGTCAATGCAATTAAATATTGACACTGACAGCTATCGATCGCGTTCAGTTTTATTTGTGCATATTGGCCTTATTTATCGAAAGTAAAAAGGTTCATTTGCGATTAAAACCACGGCCATATTAAATTTTAACACTCTCGCCTACTAGTGGTCGTTTTGCATACAAATGTGTACATAAACAGCTATTGGAAATGCAATAATGCACCGAACATTACTCATATTTAATTAATTACCTGTTCAAATACGCGATACTTTTTTGTAATTAATGTAACTTGATGACAGCATCTAGCTACGTAGACATATTGCGTTTTATTTTTTTCTTTATAGTGGTAGGTAGTTGCTATGTGCAATTGCAAGCCTGTGATTTGTATAAACATGTTGGTCAGTTGGCCTAAATGGTAGTGACAGACTTATACAAAAATTGGAGTATATATGTATTCTTCATGCATAAATTCGTTTAGCTGATCAAATTCCTCAAATAAGTTTTAGCTTAATTTGTCAATCTTTATTTTTTATATAAAATGAACTGAAAATCTAAGAGAAATCTTTCAAAAATATAATGTTTTATACTTCTGAACCAGTCACTTGTTCACGGAACGATACATTTTTTGTACTTGACTCATTCATGACAATGCTATTTTTCTCGTCCATTCAACAAGCCCCAGTAATTGTTGCTAATTATTAATTCCGATAGATTACACCTATTATTGCATGTCGTCTGCTTCGTGTGTAACGTTCTCCTTTACGACCCTGATTTGAATTTTTTTGACTCTTAAAATAAAAGCGATTTTCGTCATTAAACTTTTTTAACTTAAAATACCTAAGTAGGTATGTACCTTCATGAAAACTTTAAACATAAAGACATCGGAGTTTTCTTGCGAATTCAGCTTGACATTTAATAAATGGCTTTTCAAAGATATGGATCGATAATACTACTACCTACTTTCATAGATCTCCAAAATATCAAAATACAATTTTAATTATCAAAGAAAATAAATAACTCTTTCAAATCATTAGACCACACCTTGACTTTACAAACAACTCTTTTGACCTATAAAAAGTAACCGTAACATCAAAATGTTCGACATAATACGATTAGCTACCACACAAGACCTTTCCGAAGTGACACACAATATTTATACTATTATACAATTTTAATAAAGAAAACTATGACACTAACATAATGGCGGAAAAAAAAGAAATTTACCACCGCACCTGCCAGTGATAAACACACACGCGACTCGATACAACTGTATCGATAATCGACCATTTAATAATCGAACGGCGCGTCACTGTCGTGATAGGGGGACGTTAAAAAGTGATGTACCTTATCGCAAGTGAAATTGAAATTGATCATTTCGTAGAATTAACGTTTATTGGAGTGATAACCGTTATTTGTCGTACGGTCAAGTAATTGGTTTAAAATACCTATATTTTTTAAATGTTTTTGTGTTAGGGCATCGTTTTATGTCTGTTTATAATAGTACCTCTATTATAATAATTAATATTTATAATAAGCGTATTGATTAACATTATGAGGTTAAGAAAGTCAGTGGCTATAAACACGAAGATATCATTAAATGTCTAACATGGGACTTTGACACTACAATAATTACATAGGTACCATAAACGTAATGTTAAGCTAGTAACACGTGGTATCACTGTTCACAGCATATTCACTTCATTAAAAACTACACACACAGCTCACTGCTCCGAATCGAACACAAAAACCCAAAAAAACGTAACTCCATTCAATAAAAGAACACTCGTTTTAAACCAATACGACAAAAGGGCACTTAGCACACGTTCGAAAACCGCTCCACTCTAAAAGAGAAAACAAAAACGCATCAATCAAAGAACAGAAATGAAATAATCGAATTTCAGAACGTCGAGTGTAGTTCAAAGAGCACAAGCGAAGACCGCAACAGATTTTTGAAAAAAGAAAAAAAAAACTAAAATGGCCGAACATGACTAATATCTGGTACAAAGTTCAGTGTCGATATGAACAAAAGGAAATGGAAGGGGAATGTATTTAGAAATGGAACGCTCTGAAAGCACTGGGAATTGATTCTTTTTAAAATCGAAGTCATTTAGCTGGTTATGATTGTTCGGTTTAGCTTTTTTATGGAATGAGAATCTTTTATATTGAATCCTCATTTTGATTGCGCTTTTGCGACTTTGAGCCAATAGCTTTTGAGCTTATTGATCTCTTCGATTTGTGATTATTATTGATATTCAAGCGCCTCCTAACCTCAAAATAAAAAGTTAAAAGACGTCTACTGGAATTTAACCCTCAGTTTTTTTCTTCTTAGCCGTTGCATGTGAATAAATAATTAGGTTAGAAAGTTAGTAAAAAACGCCGAACTAAAAGGCATCGATTGAATGGTACTAGCGAAGTTTTCCGTCACGAACCCAACAATTTCGATGCACGATAGATTTTACTACGGCCAGGTTCACTATCGACTGTTTGCGCACCAAAACTTAATTTACTTCCCAAAAACTGAAAATCACGGGAAAATAAACCTTGTCTTCTGAAAATAGAGAACGGTAAGGTGTTTATCGGAATGATTTGTGTGTATTGTATTAGATTTCTTCGATGTATTTTAGAATTTGAGGGTATTTTTTTATTTACAACAGTGATAAAAATGTTTGCGGCCGTGTATTCGTTCGTTTTTGTTGAGTAGTCTTTGGATAGTCGTAAAATAGTTTTTAATGGTTTACTAAATCATTATAATGATGCGCCTAAGGTTCGGTATGAAGGAAGAAAGTATTATAGGAGCGATTTCTTTAATAGATATTAAAATCTTTTATGTTAGTGGTTTATCATTGGGACAGTTCACTTTGCTGTGTTTGCTGGCAATCGTAAAATTTCAAAAATGCCTTGATCTGGAAAAATCTCACCACATACTATTAATTGTCTATTAAATACAGTAAGTTGGTACTAACAATCTGACATATTTTTTTGTGTCTATGGTATATCAATTTCCTGTGATCATTTTTAGAAGAGGCCCCTATTCTTTTAGTCTTGATTCAAAACTCAAATCCGGCACAGCATTAGTCAACGATTCCTTCAACAGTTTTCAATTACCGCCAATTTCGAACGAACAAGTACACGACACAAACCACTTAGCGACACGACAAATTTACAATTCTAATTCACAGTTAATTTATATTATATTCCAACGTAGACATATTTTAAGATTTTGTCGAAAAATAAAGTTGTTAGAAACCATTGTAGTGGGGACGCGGTGAACGGGCGGCCAGCACGCGACCAAAGATCACTATCGATGACAAACTTAACCAAGTTACCAATATCTATCGAATAATCAAAAAATCTACAAAGTAATCCTTATACCTTTGCTTTAGGTTCGACGGAAAAAAGTCCAGCTGTCAAACGCCAAACACAGAATGTTGACTTTCGATTTTTTAAATTGAGCTTTCAATTTTTTTTTTTTTGTTGGCTCTGTTAATTAATTCAAAGGGCCAATTTCTTTTTTATGAAGATGGCGGCAGAATTCGATGCTTGCTTCCGTTTTAATGATAGTTTCTATGAAAAACTGTAGCATTACTTATGAGTTTTGTGTTGCCAATTAAACATAACATATTCCATCTATTAACATTTAGGTAGTGTGAAAGTGTCAGTGTCGTTTAAAGTGACATTTGACTGTCAAAATCATGTCAATTACACTAGCTGTAATTTTTTTTTAATTACGTATCTAAGTGTATTTTTTCTCTTTCGTTGTCATAAGCAGGCTTATATTAATGTACATATTTTGTGTAATATGTAACACAAAATTAACAATAGGTGGGGTAAAGCGTTACTAATAACGACTGCAGCTTATCGGGCACATCTGACCTCCCCGGCTAATGAATATTAACTAATACGAACTGCTGCAAAGTGGATGGTTACAGCTATATATTTTGTCAGACTCGGTGAGTCACTTTAAAATAGAAAAATCTGTTTAATTTCATACAATTTTTAGTTTTAGATTCTATGAAGGCACATAGGCACATATTTGTTAATCCGTCACACAATACTTTGTGAGCGTTCGAAGTCCCTGAGAGGCTATGTGAATTGTGAGTGACAAGCCTCACTCAACAAGTTAAAGGTCTTTCACATTGTTTTTACATAAGGGAGCAGCAACCCAACCGCAACCTTGAAGTAACCAGAATAAAGATCACCGTGATTTTGACAGTTATGGTAAATCCGAGGTAATATTTGCGAAAGGACAGGGGGTCTAAAATGGCCGCTTTAGCACAATCATTAATCTATGATAATGATAATACTATGTCTACGAATCACGTTAAAATTATTAAAATGGTCTCAGACGCAGTTAATATTATAAATTGTCACTTTGTGACCATTTTACGAATTGTATCGTAATTCGTATTATGATCCTATTATGATTCTGCTAAAGGAGTCATTTTAGGCCCCCTGTAACTGCATAATCTAACTGACTTCATTGTCTCTGCTTTCGAATAAAGGCACAGACATCTAATCAAACAGCCTATAGTGTCGTCGCATTTAGTTTCAAATAATTAACATGAGCAATCGATTCGTACAATCGCCTAATCGATTCAACGCGTGCAGAGTTCGTGCGGCCGTGTAATCCTGTTTGCATATCGGGTAGCACGAAAGTCCCGCACTTATCATGTTTATTGATTGACACGGCAGTAATTCAACGTACCAACCCCGCCGGCTAACTTGCGGGTTGGACTGCAATTTGGGAGTTGGTGGCGAAAGAAAAAATTAAAGAAAAAATTTGGAGAGCAAGAATTTATCTAAAAAAAATACAGAATTTTTCACAAAAGATCTTATTTTATTAAATTAATTTAAAAAGCAATAAAAAAGTTAAACAAAATCAGAACACCTGAGTAACTAGGATTAACAAGAAACTACCTTTTATTTAGCAGCTAGCACCCACTCGTTTCGTCCAAATTATTATTTCTTGAAAAAAACTCAAAATACGATAAAATTCTCTCCTCAAGAAATTCTTGTTACCAAAAAAATAATGCTCTATTTCGCCCTAGCCTATGCCTTGGGCCGGCCTCACAAATTCACAGGTAGCAGTTTACGGCTCTTTGTTTGGGTGGCGATAAGTTTTTTACATGTTTTATTATACTATTTAGTATTTACTATAACATGAACTAAATAAAGAAACGAACGACTTCGTGTAAGGAGGTAGAAACCGTTTTCCCGCTAAAATAACGACTTTCTTTTGAATGTGGAATGCGTTGCAAGGATGACTTGCTGTTCAATGATATTATAAATAAAAAGAGGTTGCTGTTTGATATTTGAAACTTGTGTTCTATTTTTTAATATTCATACTTAATTCACTTTTTTCTAGGTTTTTGTGTTGCCAGATTTATTTGGCTAGGTCACTAAGGTCCTTTCAGTACTGTAGGTAAACTAACATGTTAAGCTTAAGCTAAGTTTCACAATGGCGGCGACAAGTCGCTAGATATGCGCCTACGCACTGTAACCTATTTTCCTGAAGTAATAATAACAACTTAATAGCAAACAGTTAATACAGGCTACAATTATCATCAAATCTAGACCGCTACAAAAGTGATCTTTGTCCTTTGACCAATATTAACGACTTGCGTCATTGACAAACCCACTCCCATTTTTCATACCTTTCCTTTGCTATTCCACCATTGTATTTCACAATCTACCTCCCGATTGTTCTTTTCGATCCACGAACCTGTCAATTTACTTTTTCGTACGCTATCGCTTTGATCAAACTTCGCAACCAAATTAGTTTCGACACGAAAACCAAGTGGCCGATTGTCTACAGACAATAGAATCGATGTAAACCTTCCCCTTTCAATCGCCTTTTTTTCTGTTTCAGGCTGAACAAGAAAGTTAAAGAAAAAAGTAAAAACATTTGACACGCGAGGCTAAGGAAAGAACAATCGATTTGGTTGAGTCAAGAATCGATGGAAGTTTTGAATATAGAATGTGCGGTAGTGCTCGAATGACGTTCGAAATTCCGGCGCGATGTTGATGTGGTCAGTATGAGCCGGGCCTGAGACTTGGACGGATGCACCCCACGGGCGCGGCAAGCCTGCCCGCCGCACCAGAGGCGGAGGTGCAAGCTATGCACTCGATGGACTGGCTCTTCAAGAAAGAGAGAATATATCTACTCGCACAGTTCTGGCAACAGGTAAGAATACAAAAAAAGCGGATTCAATATTACATAGTACTTACAATAGAAATTCGCTTCCCGCTGTCTGTCCCTGTCTGCTTAAAACTATGCTTAACTTTGTTTAAAACTACGCAACAGATTTTGATGCGGTTTTTTTTAATAGATAGAGTGATTCAAGAGGGAGGTTAATTTATGTATCACTTTGGACCCGTGCGAAGTGGAGACGGGTCGCTAGTATTAAATAAAACCTAGTTACGAGAATAACAAGCAGTAATTACTTAACTACCCATCAAAACACACACACACATTCACGAACAAAACAACACCTTTTCTAATCACGAACATAATTACCTAACCCTACAATTGCGACAGGGGTCTTCATACCCCTATTATTCGAACTATTCAAAACAATTGAATACCGATAGTTATTAGACAATGTAGCAACAAAATCAATTAATAGTTGAACATTAGAGGCACAATTAACCTGCAGAACCCACAGGTCGGGCCGACCATCGAGACGTGATTATTGTATTGTCTCGTATGGTAATTGTGATTGGTGTATTAGCAATTTCTGGATAGACGTTGAGGTTAGTGTACCTTGTAGATAGAGGGGTATTCTAAAAGGATTGTCGAGAACTGTGCATTACTTAGAACTAGATAAGTGTTCTAAATACAAGTAAACCAGCATGTCTTGAAAAAATTATCTACATAATGGAGAAAATGTGATAGTATCTAGTAATATAAAAAATTGTCGTAATTAGCCGTTATTAATTGTTGACAATGTGACAATTTTTGAAGTGATTACTTGATAACGTGTTTAATTTAAAATGTAATTTGTATTTTTTGTTGTAAGTTTTGCAAAAATATCGCAAAACTACTATGATTAACGGTTTTATATCTTACACAACCCTAAAACCGTATCAAATCAACAATTATAACAAAACAATACAATAGTTCTAAGTATTTTGATCTGATCTATTGCGATATTCAGATCTATATCGTCAATAGTAAGGTCGCAGGATGTTACGCCACAAAGGAAACACGTTGATGAGTCCAAATCATTACGTAGGAATCGCTATAAAAAGTATATATTGAAAGATTAATAGTCTGTAATGGCCAGTAATTATGGGTTATGTAAATGTGCTCTTTAGTTATGAACTTTAAAGATTTTATGCGGTATAGGAATCATTTATTAAGTTTAGCAATTTGTAGATTGAGAAGAACTGGACAAAAAATTTTCGAATAATTCGAATTGATACTTATTTATTTATTATAAGCGTATATTTACACAG
Organism: Eugnorisma glareosa; assembly: GCA_947578425.1. Classification (NCBI taxonomy): domain Eukaryota; kingdom Metazoa; phylum Arthropoda; class Insecta; order Lepidoptera; family Noctuidae; genus Eugnorisma; species Eugnorisma glareosa. The sequence continues at coordinate 1,549,927 of OX387974.1, read as the reverse complement.
CAGGGCAAAGGTCCCCCTTCCCTCTTTCCACATTTCGCGATCTAGGGGAGAAAGAGACTTAAATGTCATAATTATAGTCGACTTTTGGGGATTCACTTAAAAAAGGAAATCTATAAGGAAATATTCTATTATAAAATCAACAAATTCGATTTCGAAATTCAAACAGAAACATGCTATAAATTCTTAAGTGAATAGCATAGATAATGAGTTCTGATCTGTGACACGGCATTGGCTATGTCAAACGCCATTCAATTATTACACGTCGCATTATCGTCTAATGTGTGTAATATTGAATAATAACATCGATCCTGAATGGGAGACACGTATAAATTAACATGTAAAATGGCGGTGATGGAGGGTCAAAATGGCTTCTTGAAGAATGCTAAATGATTTGCTGGGTGGGTATTTTGTGATTTGTAATTAGTTGTTTGCCTATGTTTCTTTTATAAACAACTTGCAGGTTTATCAAAAACTTCAATTGACAGTATTCTGATTGGAATAAATTTTTAAATTGAGAACTCTGAATTTAAAAGATTGAACGTGATTGAAACTTCCATATTCAAAAAGATTCAAACACATTTTTATTTCAAATAGAAGCTTCTTTAAAACTAAAACATTCGCATTTAAAATCCAGACCAATAAAAACAATTGCAAGTTCAATTCCGAATCCCTATTCTAGATTGTGATACGACATTAAACGACAAATTACGAACAATAGTATCATATAAACTGCTATACGCTAAATAAATATTCATTCGCGTTCAAGGAACGGCTACCGATTCGTCCCACTGATACTGAACACATTTGAATGCTGCCTTCCGATAGTATTGTTAGTATACTAAGCCTTAACATTGATTAAAAAGCATATTTACATACAAAATTTGCATACTCCGTGCCTCGAATTGCACTTATCGATTAGAACTTTGCAAGGACGTTTTGCTTTAATTTCGTAGTTAATTTTATGATGTTTCTCTACTATTTTGCATATAAATATGCATTAAAACTGTGTTCGCGTGTTTGTGTAATATGTCACTATACATTGCAGGACTTCTTACCTAATATGGATTTCTGTGGACTTGGAGAAACAAGCTGCGTTTTGAAAGTGGACAAAATTGTCAGCTGACCTTACATATAATAATCAAACTTAATTAAAAACTCTTCCTTAATTATACTTAGGTACACTGCAACGTAATAACTACGCAACTGGAAAATATTACAAACTTTTTGTTCTGTTACCTACTTTGAAAAATATCTGAAAAGTATATTTAAACAGTCTATTAATATTTAATGCAATTGCATACAAAGTTCTATTTATTAATTTAAAAAAAATGCCAATTTATAGCAGTCACTTGGATTAGCCAAGATGCCACTGTTTCCGTAAAATTACATTAAAGAAATCGTAAAATAGCGAAAGTAAATAGATTTTTAATTAAAACAGTAATTAATATGACCATAAAACTGCATTTCTTTTAATAGTTTTTAATACTTGTCGGCTAGTGTTGGGAAGTAAAGTTCATACCTTTTTGCAGAAACATATTAGAAACAACATGAAGAAAACTTTAAACATATACAATAGAGTATATTTTGGTTTAACAACAGCAGTTTCTTCTACAGCTTGAATAATAACTGAGATGCGGTATTCAGATTGACTTCACAATAAAACTGGTCTCGTTTTCTACATCACTAATCAAATATAATATCACAAGTAATCAACTGCACGAGTCAATTAAAGTTTCTATAACATCACTATTCAATCGCAAAGACGTCATTTGCAGTAATAAAACTCATATAATCGCTATCAAAGCCAATAGTAATAAATTGAATATTAGCCACCCATCGTGATTGAACGAAAGACCGAACGAAGGAGGCCGGCCACAGATTCACTCATGTCAGATTCGCCTGTCAACTGTCATTTTTCGCAGCAACTGCAACTTTTTTTATAGTTTATATTTTTTAAACTTTTCACGACGCGCGACGGCCAGGTACTCAAAGGAGGTTGTTAATAAAACTAACAATTAACATCAATAAAATCCTGGCGGCCTGTAGCTTCGCATCATTTTATTGTCACTATAATTGAATAAGGTCGGGCGAGCTTCGATTCAATCGTTTTTATATCGTTTAACGTCATGAGTGGCAAAAAATAAGGATGTTGAGGACAGAGAGCACTTGTAAAAAGCCTTCTGCAGTCTACACTGTATTGTGTTTGTGTGATGAGGCTTTAGGTTGCAAAAAGTTGCATCGGCAGTCAGAATTAGTTGATCTACAAGGTAGGGCTATTTGATTTTTGTTACGAATGATCACTAGTTTAATTCATCAAAATTCTTCATCATTATAATTATATGCATTGCTGTCTTTATTTGATTTATTTTTTGTTTCAAACGCTTTGATCATAAATGCTTGAAAACTCAGTAACAGAAATAATAAAGTTTTAATGAAAAAACTGGCTTTCATGATAGCAAAACACGTTCGCAGTTTCCAAAATAACTTAAAATTTAAAAATTAAGCTTCGAACGTCGCGTCCCGAACGTTAATTAGTGTTGGCCGAGGAACGTCACCGCAAACATTCGGATTTCGACGCCGTAATTAATCGACTCAATTCATCGGCCGATCGTATCGGTTTGGATCGTAAAAAGAGCATTTCCCTACGAGTCGCAAACGGAATGCAATCGGTTCCCACAGCCTTGATGCCCCGAAGAATTTGTCCTGTGTCCCGTTTAGAGCAAAAAATCGCGTGCTTTCCCATGCCTACGTCAGTTCTGGGTCGAATAGTGACGCCAGCAAGGACGCAGACTACATAAAATAAAACGGAACGCTGCCTTCCTTTCTTTTAAGCAAATGAGCATTAAGTGTCCCAAGTTATTTTTAGAAACTTTTTTACTCCAATTATCTTTTTATCGTGCAAAAACCGAAAGCTTCAAGTCTCCACAAACGTGGAATCTTGTGGCGCGAATGCGGCCCGAAACAAAAACTGTAACCTGTATTTAAAAATCGATTGCAACCAAAAAATTGTCACTGACAAATGATTCGAACGCCTTGCGGTTGAAATTACGAATTCAAATCTTCGAATTTCGAACAAAAACCGCCATTAACCGACGGTTGTTACCTTTTTTCGGTTGTCAATGATTTTCGGGGCTAATCGTGTTTTTTGCCGATACGTTCGAGGCTAATCGATGCATCGGGCTCACTAATTCGATTTGCGCTCCTCCCCCTGCATCTATAAGTGGGCGTGACCTATCGATCCTCTAGCTCGATCATTACCATAGACTCATCAACGTCTTCTAACAGCAATCCCACGTTCTAAGCCTTGATATTTTTTTGTGATTGAAACAAATAAAAGTCATTTTCTCGTTTATGTTGGACTTAATATTCGGTAGCGCAAAATCAAACGATAAATACCGCGAACTATAAACGAGCGCTCCTCACGACGACGTGGCTCAATAATTTAATAAAAATACTAAGAAAAAAAATTAAGAATCGATTGTGGTTGATGGCCGACCTCACGAATCATCTGTGGAACATTCAAATCATCAAGCGCTGATGGTTTTTTAATGATATTTTTCACAATCGGCCCGATCATTGATGGTTATTAGGTATAGGCGAGTGCCCCGAGACATGAATGTTAAGACGTCGACACAGTTAACACCGCCTTACCAATGCTACTTACGCTAATCTGATCTTTAATGCCACTAGATAAAGGGCAAAATCCTGCACAAATCATCAGCGATCGTTTTCCATGTGGTCGTATAGTTCAGCTGTGGTGGGAACGGCTCCATGATGCGTCATACAAAAATTATAAGAATTGTGAACGTACAAAATAGAAAACTTATAGCGTGCCAGTTATTTGTCTTTCGTTTTTACATTGGTTTGAAATAAAAATCAACACTTTAGTGCAGCTAGACAACTGATATTTATAGAGAATGTAAACAATATCTTTCAGCTAGTTAATTTTTTTTATCCGCACTGAATTCTCTCTATTATTCAGGTCAATAAAACGTCCGAATCAATTTGGCATTCTTTCGTGACATCATGTTCAAAGCATCTCATTTTTCACTCAACTTTCTTGCACCATCACTATTCGAGCATAAAATCGATACAGCATTTAAAATCGACTAAACTAACGAACAATAGCGAACACGGGTAGCATCCCAACGGGCGGCGGGCGGGAGTCGAGTGCTCATTATCATAATCTTAACCGCTTTCAACTGGTTTCGACTAATTTCCCGCTCGCCGCTCGCGTGTTTAGCCGAGTCGCTAATGCACCGCACTAAATGTTTGTAAACATACCTTTATGAATGAATGTATCGATGTTTGATTGGGTGCACACTGCACGTCACTATTGATGGAGTGAGTGAATGATTAGATAGAACGGTTGATGAATGGGTAAGTTCTTACGAAATGATTTAGACACGGAGAAGAAAAATTGAATTTGAATTATATTGATTAGCTAATACATACTTACTTTATTTTGTCATTCAAGTTAACTTGAAAGCCACATTAACCCCTTCGTATTCAATGTTGCGTCTATTTGCATGTAGGTACATACAATAAAATAAAAATATTGTTCCTATAACTGGTGAAATGTTTATATACATATACATACCTACTAAGCTAAGTATTAGCTATTAATTACTTAAATATTCAATAAAGCGGCTACTATTACTTTTCAATTACACAGCATTGAACTTAAAAACAGCTTTCTTTTATAGGGCAGATGTTTTGTTCGGAATAGGAATCAATGGCACCATGACACCTATAACGAATATAAAGCAAGAATTATAATGATTAAATCGCTGCACTGTTATCGACGAGTACACAATTATCGTTGAATTCTAATACAGAGGTTATTGTACAGTAATTTTGGGGCATAAAGACTTCAAAACTAACTTACGTTGATACTTTTTTTAGTAAAGTCGTGGACTCATCGTCATCATCATCATCATTTCAGCCGAAAGACGTCCACTGCTGGACATAGGCCTCTCCCAAGGGTCGCCACATTGACTGTTCCCGTGCGACTCGTATCCAGCGGATCCCCGCAACCTTCACCAGGTCATCGGTCCACCTAGTGGGAGGCTTTCCAACGCAACGTCTTCCGGTTCGCGGTCGCCACTCCAGAACTTTTCGGCCCCATCGGCCATCCGTTCTGCGAGCAATTTGCCCTTTCCACTGCCACTTCAGTCTGGCAATTTTTCGGGCTACGTCGGTATCCTTGGTTTTCTTGCGGATATCTTCATTTCTGATTCGATCGCACAAGGAAACTCCGAGCATAGCCCTGTCCATTGCCGTTGACGGTCGGTGCCGTGGATGTTGGTGACTTTAAGCCTTCGAATGAGGCGCATTGTGAGCGACCACGTTTCGGTCCCGTATGTAGTCACTGGCAACACATACTGGTCATAGACTTTCGTCTTGAGACACTGCGGTAAGTTGGACGAGAAGATACCGCGCTGCTTCCCGAACGCTGCCCAGCCGAGTCGGATTCGACGGCTGACCTCTTGGACCTCGAGGACTGGTGAAGCTAAATCTATTTTACAATCATTAATAATCACAATGTAAGATTTAGCTAATAAACCTGAATTCAAAGGGTACGTCAAGGGCCACCAAAGGCTACTAGAAAAGATTAAATTAATGATGGAAAATTCAAAATGACAAAATGGACTCTAAAAGATAAAACAAAGTTGATTCAACCAACAAACATAGGTTTTAAACAGCTCGTAAAGCAGTTAGTAATGTTAACAGTCGATAATTGCTATAATGCAGTGTATATCCGTTTATGGCAGTGTTAGTACATACAGCTGGTAATGAGCGTGGCCTATTGAGCGAACCATTAGATGGGTTGCGACTTTGAACCATTTGCTTTATTTAGCTCTTTTGTGAGGTTTTGAAAAAACAACTGATGATTTTTCCTAATAGTATTGGCAAGTAAACAATCAGTTTTAAAAGCATTAAAGTCTACAACCTCGAGAAACGACTTTTCCTTCTAAGATTTTTAACAAGCAATAATTAGTATCGATAAAAACAAAGAAATAATAAACAGTCAATGACAACAAACTTGAATAACATCATTACCACATCCAAACGTGGAACACAAAAATTTGAATATAGAATGCGGCTGCATTCCAAACTCAAAACAAACACGACACGAATCAAAGATTAATTTTGACGTTCGGATTTAGAATTCTTAATCGTGCGAGTGTTGTATCGGCAATTCGGCACTTAATTAATCGATTACGTAAAATCGATGGTTTAACCGATTAATTATGTATCGATAACGCATCGAGTTACAGATACAAATAGCTTGTGTTAGTGATTTACGATACCATTATAGTAAGCGACAGCTAAGCGATGTCGCACATACTTAAAAGGTTAATTGGGTACTCTTTACGCCTAAAATAACCAATCGTAAAGTTTTATGTAGAGTGGCCAGATATCGAGCGGTGATAAATATGAAGCTAATGCATTATAATTTAGAGGATTTCATTAGAAATCGTATTAATGTCGGAACGTATATCACGGACAGGAAATGATGACTATGGATCGAGATTTGGGAGCTGTCGATGATAAAAATTCGAACAAAGAAGATCAAGAGATGAAGAAAGAGTTTTACATAAAACACGTACCTAAACCTTTCCATTAGAAATCCTAGCATTTAGCAAATACCTCCTAGTTGCCTAAGCGAGAACAATTTATAAGTCGTTGGGGAAAACGTGCAATCTTAAAAACACAGTTCCAAAACAACTTGCCAAGCGATTTCAAACTTAGCAGCATTAAGAACAAGACACAAAAATATGCTAAGTGTGCGAAAAAGAAACATTTATAAAAGTCCAACTGAAATGTCATTCATGTTTGACTGATTGCTATCGAACTGCAAAATGTTGCCGTGTACGGATAGCAAAAAAATCGCCTGACTGCAACAAAGGTTTATTGTTTGAAAAGAGATCCAACCAGGAGATAGTAAACGTTTCTTGTAATACAGTTTATTGCACAATAATGTCAATAAATAGAGGCTAGCATTGCCTCGTGCAACGTTCGGTACATACAATTTGAAAAAGAGTTTGATTTTCAAAATTAATGTAACGATTTGAATGTTTGCCAGATTTTCTAAGCATGCCTCGCGAGATAGATGTTTCAATTGTAACTTCTAGTGTTATATCGAGATTAGCTCTTCAATAGATAGGTACACTCGTGAGAAATTTGTTTATGAATTCCTTAGCAGTCTGAACCCTAAGTGCCGCCTATGTTTTTATACGAAGTGTAGCTTCTGACACTGTTAATGATTGGATAGTATGATCAGAACCAGTAGAATAAATATGCGCTATAATTATATTATTTCACTGATTTCCATCATCTATTCAGAAATCATTTTCTGCCTGACATTTTACTTGTTATATCGGAACCGGATTCAGCAACACAAGCATGAAATTCTTCACAAGTCTAAACTAAAAAGTCACTTGTAACATTCTTATGCACCCCAAATTTATACCTATCAGCGTCACCACAAACGAGCAGTTTTAGCCAAACTTTCCTCGTCTGCTGACGGTACTCAAAGCTACCCATTGTTCGAGTCGATACGCATCGCAGTTAGAATTGCTCACGCGCTGCTTGTGAGAAATGACTTCATAAAGCTGGACCTGATGCTTTTAGAGTAAACCTTTAGGTAAAGTACTGTTTAGAATAATAAATTACTGACTAAAAAGGAAAAAATATAGCTTAAACGTTGAGTAATTGAGGGCATTTGAGTGAACAAGACAAATGCGCAATAGATCAAGTTAGACTGGAAACCGATCTCAACGCAGTGGGAAAAATGATAGCAAGATCAAAAAATCATCTAGATAAACAACAAAATCAATATAGAAGCTGATACGATTTAGTTGTACCGGTGATTGATACGACGGCTATAGAATATCTATCCCTAAAGGAAGCGAAACAAACAAGCCGATTGACTTAAGAATAAACACATCGAAGAATTTTTGTACCTCCAAGTAAAGTAAAACTTGGCAAAAGCCCGGGCTTAGATCAAGCATGGAGGTACAATTTACAGAAAATCATGAATGTTGCAATCAAAAGATAAGCAGAAAGTCATATTATTAGACAGATGACATCACATGTTTTCCCGTGCACCTAAATAGCAAATAACTTGTATTCGAGACACGTAACGAAGAATTGTTTTATTTTGCGATATGTAGTTTGTGTCACTGGGCCTTTCCCTATACCATGATTTGGCAAGCTCTGATGATTAATGCAATAACAAAAAAAATATACTGCTTGGAGAAACATTAGGTTATAGTGGGAAAGCAGTGTTTGTTTTAATTTCTTGTGGAAATGAGTCACAGTTTTTCAGATTTATGGAAAGGATTCTGAGAGTATTTTTCATGATTTAATTCCCTTCTTAATCAAGCAAACTTACGCAAGCTTGGGATTCTTACATGACGTGACCCATTTCATTGTAACAGAAACATGCATCCCAAATAAAAAACGAGGAAAATCAACCAACACGTCACCGCAAACAATAAAAATAAGAAACAAACGCATTTCATAAGTCGCGCGCAATTTTTCACAGCGCCGCCATTGACGCGTCTCGGCAGCCGTTCGAAAATCGAAAACATTTCAAATTTAGAACACCCCCGCCCGTGTTCGAACTCTTTCAAAATACGCGCGGGAATCGAAAACAGCGATTAGTTTTAAATGTCGGCGTTCGAACTTTAAAAATATGTCGTATTCTTAATTTTAAATATAAACCGACGAACGCGTTCTATTTCGTCGCCACTTTACGATGTTTGTCAGTTTAATGATTTTCGTTACGAAACATTTCGAGATTGGTAATATTAAATTTATTTGCGCTTTTAACAATTTTTCTTTTTGTTTTTATACCCGTGGGCGGGGTTTATTTTCATATATCTACGTTAGTGATGGGCGATTATCGTAACTAAGATGTTATGTCATAATAGTAAAGCTTTTAATGATCGAGCCGAGCTCAGCACTACATTTTATATGTTCCATAATTAACTTAAGAAGAATCTTGACGTCAAACTTGACAACATGCTTATAAGCCTTAAACTAATCCCAATCATGCACATACTTACTTTTAAATCAACCGCAAATTCTACATTCCAACTCATCTGAAAAGCAGCATCACATTTTCCAAAATTTCAAGACTCGATCATACAAAAATCCTACAGCGTCCATTTCATCTCCAATTAACCAAAACACAGACTAATCAATATGTCCTTTATAAATCCGAGTCCAGCTTGCCATCTTCCAACATCTGTCATCTGTAGCGGACGTCACTTTGACGTCTCGGACGGTAGGATTTGTACCGTCTGTGATTCCTTAGCAGTCAAGCCCAAGGGACGATTGGACCTAAGATTGAGGATATTAGAACAGGGAAATTAATTTGTGTTATTAGTTGTTTGTTGATGGTATTGGAGGGATCCTGCCGTTTTGCCGAAAAGATTTTGACAAAATTTCATTACCCAAACAAATTTTAGCAACCTTTTTTTATACCATTGCAATATTTCGAATGATTTTAGTACCTACGATATTTTTATTTGGTCAAATTTTTATTTGGCAAAATATTATACCAAGTATAATGTCATTATGGCATTTGGTCTTTAATCAAATGATTTATTACAGCAAACAATCTTTAGACAATAAACGTTTGATGAAATGATTTGTTTAGACATTAATATTAAGGCAAAATAAGATTTTTTTGGGAATTATGTAATAAAAATAATAAAAAAAAACTAAAAGAAAGAACTAAAAGATATTGTTTTTAGTAGGTTACCCGGAACTCAACTATTTAGATTAAGTTAATTTCTTCTTTAAACAAAATGGATAGGTTAGGTTAGTTTAAAACTGTGACCTTCTACGCACGAGCCGAGCGAGCGAAGCGAGCGGTGCCGCGGCAGCGGCCGGCGAGTGACAGAAACGACTTGCATTAATAGAAAAAACAGATTGTTTTTAGTAGGTTACCCGGAACTGAACTATTTAGATTAGGATAATTACTTATTAAAAAAAATGGTTAGGTTAGGTTAAAATTGTGACCTCCTACGCACAAGCCGTTCACATTTTTGTCATTGAAGCATTTGACTGAATAGGAAAGGGTGAATTGAAAACTGACGATACTAAATATTTGGCTTATTTGATTTTGCGTAAAAACTGTTATTCCAACTGAAATATTTGACTAAATAAAAAATGTTAAAAGTACTAGTTCGTAAACAAGTTGTAGTTTAAACGTTCATTTCCCAAACATTAGGTATGCGTTAAATTTTTTTGTGAATAGATTTTTAAGTAATAATTTGGCAAATGAAATTATGCGAAAAATTTTTTGGGAAGTGAAAATTTGTCAAATTCCTTTCGGTCAAACAAGGGAGACCCGGTATTGGAAGGTAGGTATTTATTTATGTTCAGCCTACCAATCTATAAAGGGAACATGTATTCAATAAACTTCTAACAGTTTTCACTGTCAATGTTCAATGTTGACAGTAAATGACATACATACCTATCCAGCCATGCCAGCTACTGACTCGGCACTGTAGTCATTTTAAATTACCAAATGAGTACAATAAGTTTGCGACAGGTACTGGATCAATCTCTGTCAGAAAAACACTGAAAGATTTTCCAGATTTTCTCAATGACATTATTGCAAAATGTTGAATTGACTCAAATTGTTTTGTCAATTTGAGTCAATTCAACATTTTGCAATAATGCAACGCTCTGAGATTTTCCTACATAAGTTTACCTACAATTAACCAAACGGAAACACGGCCCTTTCTACAAAGAACAAGACATCACGATTATTGTCGAGAGTTGTCATGTAAATTACGTTCAAAAATGTCAATAAAATTTTATTGTTACAAATACCTTCTCTACTTAACAGAGCCCTCTTTCTCAATTTATTGATATATTCAACAAGTATCGGAAAATATCTCGTTATTATTCAATATCATTTATTTTTAAATAAAAAGGCAGCTATAAGAAGTTTAGTTAATCCGTATATTTCATTTATAAAGTCATAAAAATCGATAAAATTACATTTTATTAATCATGTTCAAATCCGGTTTTTTAGATACTGATTAAGTATGTTAGAATCATATTTTTATAGCTGTATTAATTATTCAAAATATGTTATTAATTTAATGTGTAAGCGTAAGACTGGAATCTTACGAAATACCGAATCGAATGTCCATTGGTTTAAAAATAGTTAATAAGAAAAAAAAAGGTCACAAAATTGAAACAATAATTAAATTTCGAATTTTATCAATCAAATTCCGAACAGCGATTTGAATTCCTCATGTCGGCTGACTCACCGTCATTCATCTAGTGATACCAAGAATTTCAAAGAGAACGCTTCGTTTCACTCATCTTTAATCGCGACAACAATGTCTTGGCGATAGTGTGAACACATGTAGCGCTATAAAAAAAATAATCTCCAACATTCCGTAAAATGGAGCGGTGTTGTAACCGATTTTGTAACGGTCACAAAAATAAATTCGGTTTTATGACATTAATTTCTTTAACAAAGTAATATTTAAATGAAAATAGGCTAAAAATACGACACATTGTGTTTTGTTTCATTGACACTCACCCACTTGGCACGTGTTTTCGGGATAATGACGCTTTTACTTACGAAAACATTGGAGTTTTTCATATTTTCGGTGATGTATTTATTTACTGATCATGTTTAACAGAAACTGGTAACGCACCGCGGTATTTAAATACAAGACGCAGTTATTCCTGGTCGCAATAAACAATCACATATCTGAAAATCTTCCTCCTGATATTCAGATGACATTTCATGAAAAACTATAAAATTATGATTTGATACTTACAAAAAACTGAAAAATTGAAAAAAAATGAATGCCCTAATCTCTTGTAATAGATAGATAATAGGCTTTATTAACTAAACACGAAGACTAACTTGTACCTATATCAATTTAGCATAGTCAATAATTAATAAACTTATGTTACTGCACTTTGTTAATTAAGTACTAACAACTCCCTCTGAGCATATCCAATTAATTGTCGTATTTACTCAACTAATAAACATTAAAAATAATTCGTCGTTAATTAAAAATGAAAATTGTCTATCAAATACCGAAACGTACACGATGTCTCGCGCAAATACTCGTAAAGAGGGAATATCGGTCTTTCCTCTTTATTGCTTTTCCGAATGTGAAAAGCATGTCACTTCCCTCAATACGAACAGGACATAAGCAATAACACGGAATGAAAACGTTAAAAGAAATAAAATAACGTTCTAATTTTAAAATCGTAACGATATCCCCCTCGTGGTTCGATGGAGTTCGATTTTTGAATGCCGTTTCGTTCGGAAATAGCGCGCGACAGCTGAGAGACGACATCGGACTGTTTTTTATTACCTCCTTCGTGTTTATGAGCACTTTATGAGTTTTTATAGATTTTATTTTTCTAATCCAATGAAAGTCACACCGGGTTCGTGATCGGATACATTCTGAACGTTAGAAAATTTACGACGGAGACCTGTTCGCACGTTATTTATTGAAGAGTTTAACGAATGACACTTTTTCTGAGTATTGAAACTCGAAAAATGATGCTCGATAACTACTAACAAGAAAAGGTCGTTATTATTTAGATAACAGCAAATTAAATGTTATTATTTGTTGTTATTACTAAACGTTATTGCCAGTAGGTACATGCGATGTTGGTGTCCTAAACTCCCCTGACCACATGTTTTTCAATAAATACGCGAAGATATCGACAGATCTAAGATAATTAAACAGTCATATGCAAACCCGACGAACCGTGCTTATTATGTTATAAAATTTACCAAGACTCCGGTTTAAAATTAGTTTAATTTAAATAAAAATACCCTTTGATTGGATCATTCAATAGCCGGATCGATAAAATAAGCAATATCCTTTAAATGAGGTCACTTATCGAATGAATCTATAATCGAAATTCGAATCTCATTCGGTATTCAAATTACCGATTGAGTTCCGCACTCTATGCTCATTCAGAATTCGAAAAGAAATAAAAACCTATTTAAAAGAAGCTTCTGTTTGAATTAAGAACGGAAATCAACCGTCGCGGCCGCTTGTTCAAAGTGTGAAAGGATCGATTCGAAATTTAAAAAGGGGTTATTTTTTCCAGCCAGCTCTTATTGACATGTTGCGTGTTGTTTTTTTGAAAAAACGCTATTGTCTTAAGATCTGACATTTGCGTTTCGTAAACGCGCATAAATTACTCGGGTTTCGTCGAGCTTTGTTTTCAATTGCACTAGTTTACCCACAAAAAAGAGTTTTATAGAATGCAATACAAAGTCATCAAGACACACATTTTATTTAGTATAAACTAAGCTGCTTATCACAATTGTAGCTTTATTGGTAAACACCAGTCCGTAGACATCTGGTAGTGCCACTTTAACCAGAAAATAAGCTTTTTATATGTAAATACACCGATTCATTACACGGATAATATCCAGGGTAGAAATTTTTCAACCTGTTAAATATAATTTTATTGTTTTCCGAGCACTTAATGAAGTCAAATTAGGCATTTTCGGCTTCCCATCGGGTCATAAAAATGGTACTAAAATTGTTGGTATTGATCGCGACCGAGTAAACTATTTTATGTTGTTTTTATAGTTATTTATAGTGGTATAAAATCGTTTTATGAATGTCATCGGTTCCTTAAGGCAGTGGAACTATTAATGTATCGATAATTAAAGGTTTATTTGGTTACGAGCAGGTAGGTCGTTTTAGAGACGAAGTTTAGGGTCTAATGGGTTGGATATTAAAAGTGTTATTTGGATCTTCGAAAAATATTCGTAAGATTCTGTATAAGCAAGTACATACTATTTTGATGACTTATTTATTTCCTTGAATCGTTTGCAAAACCATTAAATTTGTTTTAATTTACATAAGTAAGCAAAAAAGAAGCCTGCTGCCATTTTGGTTTAAGAAAAAAATAGTTTCTTCTCAGTATTTTAGAACAGTTATTCTTAAAGAAACTAAGACCTTTCCCGTTTTCATGTAATCTGAAAATAAAATCAAAATTCTGAATCCAAGGTTTCCAATTCTACAAATCAAACGACATTTCCACGTTCAGGGACAAGCTGCAGTCTATTTATCTATGGTCGGCAATCGTGATAGACCATTTCACTATCTCTACATCAGGTACACTTATATGTTTTTATATAAGTTCTTATATTAATAGGCTATACAGGGTATAACAAGACGCTTAACGAAGCCGTCAACCAAGCATTATGTACATCAAACTAAGTAACTTTACGCACAAAATATTGCTGGGAAACGACTTCTCTTTTTGGGGTGAAAAATCACGATTTTCGGTAGGACTCAATGTAACGGACTCAAAACATTGTGCTGATGGATAGATTGAGTAGTACGGGGGTCGTGGAGGTGTTTAAAGTAAAAATCTTATATTAAAAACATTTATTAATAAAAAAACTTGTTGTAACTTTGACCCCCATTATCTCCGAAACAAGAAGGTTCCCAGGTATGGTCTAGAACAAAAAATGATCATAATGACGGGGAGAACAAGTGCCTTTCGGCTTCGTTGAGGGTCTTGTTACACCCTTTATGTATTAACGATACACTTTAAACTATAACAGTCATATGACTATTAAATTAAGAACTTCTAACCCTTGAAATAGTCAATGGCTTTCATTTTCACAAAAAATGTTTCCGAAAATATATTGTTCCGAATAATTAACTATATTTCGATTTGACAAAAACGTTTCAAATGGGTATTATTTTATTATCTTCTATACATATTTTAGTGCCGAAAAATCTAAAGAAGATGACGCTCCCATTATTATAATTCAATACTTACAAGTTTTAATGTTGGTTGTAAAAATGATTCTAGGCTCGTAAAGATATATTGTATAATGTGTTCGTGTATAATTTTATGACAAGGCCCGCATGATCTACTTGATGCCAATAATCCTTTATTTAAAATAATACATTAACCCCACGCTTTGATGAACCATGATGCTATGTTCTTATTTCCGACAAAAGTCATAATTATAACTGTTTAATCATGATTATTGTATCTAATAAGACCGTTCAACTTTTCAGGTAAATTAAGTTCCCGTATGAAAAGCTACAGTGAGTACTACAAATTATTATATGATTTCCAAGTAACACTTGTTTTCTCTATTTTCATGTAACAAAAATACAGCTCAATCCATTGAAATTTAAATAGTTTCTTGAAATTGATAATTGATTTACAAAAATATTTACACAACTTGACAATTTAATGACAACTGGCATTCGAAAATGTCAACACAAACAGTTGATTCTGAAAAAAGGAACACGATTTCCAAATTTAGAATACCAATGAATTTTGTATTTGGAACAAAAAGAGCGCCCCCTGCTGCAAATTAATTATTAATTTGTTAGCATTTGCCACCGTAATATCGTGTGCATTTTAGGGTTCCGTAAATTATTGTCTGTTTGTATGGGACAATTTTGACGTACACTGATAGATTACTAACTACTTTGACGAACATTGCGCGTACAAATGCGGCGATGGACAGTGATATGTGGATAACATGTGTCATTGTGAACAAGAGCCTTAATAGGTATTACTGGCTTGAAACAGTGTTTGTGCACTGTTATGATTAGTCGGAGATCTATGTCTAACGTGTCGTGATTCATATGAACACACAGAATACTGGATAGGTGTAATTATCATATCAGGAGATTTTTGTTTGTGACAGGTTTAAACCAATAATTTTGTAATACTATACAGGTTTCCTCGTAATCGAAATTAAAATCCTATTTCAAAATGAGTATGTTAGTACTTTTTTTCAAAAAGTCTTTGATACCGAACCCAGTGTCTCTTTGCGTTCTACACACGGCTACACATCAAGCTATAAATTTCCAGTTTATGCTGATCTCGCATTGTATAGGATTTCCATACAATGCGAGGTCAGCTTATACTGGAAATGTATAGCTTGATGTGACATTTTCTTCTCATTTTTATTTGTTTATCGCCTCAATGGTGGCCAACGTAATTTGTATAAAATGCAGTAAGTACCTACGTACTCTTTTTTTCTAAATAAATGAAGAAGGGATTCTTTGTTAATGAGATTTTATTAAAAATCGACAGTGTCCGTGCAAATTATTGACTTAGAAAGTAAAATAAGGAATAATCAAGTAAATAATTAAAAATGCCTTGGAAACAGGAATAGGAAATAAAATCCTGACATTATAGAGCTATGTAAACCACAAATAACTGTTCATAGACAAAGCACCTAGTAATAGAATGTATTGCAAATAAATGCATCGATACCTACGTCATGTAGTTGAAATGTAGCCAAGACTATAAAAATAACTAAGACGAGACAGAACAAAGAAAGAAAATCTTGATAGAGACTGCATACTTTATAATCAAAGAAATAACAACTTCGAAGAAAAGAAACGCTAGTATATTTGAAAACACGCCAATAAAAGGGTGGGTGTCACAAACTGACAAATGACGTATAAAATTGTCAGTGCGTTTGTGTTCGGTTAAGGTGCAAAGTTTATTCGTAGTAAACATTTGAAGATAGTTCAAAGCAAGATTTGTAAGACGAGATACAGATTCGGAAAATTATCGGCATTGCATTTTTATGCTAACAAGTGATGGTTAAGGCATCACTCGACATTTTGAAAAACTATTAATAGTAGTTCGTGTGATCTGCTGTAGTTGTCTCAGCCGGTTGACAAACCTAAAGATGCTACTTTCATCATCATGATCGTTCTCATGCCCTTATTACATTTTATTTGGGGTCGGCGCAGCATGTCTTCTTCTTCATTACTTCTCTATTACTCGTCATCTTTGCAGTCACCTCGTTTCTAACCATATCATCCTTCACACAGTCCATCCATCGTTTCTTTAGTCTTCCTCTACTCTTACAGCCATCTCCATTCATACTCAACATTCTCCTCACTTCCAAAGATCGCACATTATACAACAATTTTCATCTTTTTCTCAACTAAATTGCTTTAGGTATTAGCAAACCTTCCTATATCACCAGAAAAAATCTAAAACACTTCAAAATCTTTATACAAATATTGGTAAAATCAATTTTGTATCAATGCTATGCAACCCTCAGTGCTACGGGGGTGGATGAAGCTATAAAATTGATTAACATCGACAATTCGACAGTTTGAACACGTAGATAACACCCTCATGTCGTAAACTGATGCACCATGTATAGCACTTTAAAGGAATTTTGAGGGTAGACGAAAAAAATGTGTTTTGGAGGCGAAAATTGAACTTTGATATCTATCGATGGATTTTTTTGGAAGTCGTTCCCATAAAAAGTCTCGTAAATTAATATAAGCGAACGTTTTATTGGATTTTTATAAACAGTTTTTAATTTAATTTAATCGAATAGGTAAAATCATCGAAAATAATTTTCACAAACTGTTATGTAAATAGGTACCTACTCATTAGGCACGCCGACTGTTATGTTTATTGCATTAATGTTTAATGTAATTAAAAAAAACTCATGGCTGCAGTTTCCATAACCTCGATCTTATCATACTACCTAAGTACACTGCAAGAAATCTCATAAATAACATTATCAGCACAGCGGCACTAATTAATAACTTTCTAGTAGTTTCCAGTACAAAAGTAACAATATTAAAATTCATAGAAAATGCTAAACTCGCTTTTAATTCACATTACAATTATTTATTACCAAAGTTTATTACACAAACATTGTGTATTATGACAGGGTTTTTCAAAATGTACTATCCCTTTCGCGTCGAAATTTTTAACATTAACGCGTGAGCTGCTGCGAATTATAATTCAAAATGGCGGATAAAATTCTGCACATATCGCGACTTTTCTTTGTCCGTGACAAAATTCCGTAAATGCATTAAACATTTATGATAATTCCGACCGTGTATTGTTTGAAATAAGAACTAAAAACGCGTAATTTTGTAAGTTGCGTGTAAATGCAACGAAAGGTAGTTTTGAAAATAATCTGCAAAAACTTCAAGACAATGATCTTGCTATGTCTCTGCGTATAATGAAATTAACGAAACATACTTTTGGACCATAAACGACGCGGTGCTTTCGCGAATTCGTGTTTTTGGACACTTAAGCAGTTTGCAAGCCAAATCTTGGAGCAGATTATGGACTTTGATGGTTTTGGAGAAAGAAAACATAAAAATGTGCCGTGCGCGGAGCACAATGTACTTTCAGTGTCTTAAAACGTAAGTAGCAAGCCGTTATGCATTTGAATTGCTGCTGAGAAATGACACCTAAACAAACATCTACCTACAAATCTTTCCACCACAGCAAGAACAGCAACCTTAAAATTTAAAAAAGTAAACAAAGCGCGTTCGATTTTTTACAAACACCAAAAGTAACAAAGTGAAACAAATAAAGGCAATCGAAGTTTAACCGCAAAGATTTCCCGACATCTTTCAGCCGATGTTTACAAGTTCAAAAGAAAACTCCCGGCGTTCCCCTCGAAGGGTCCGGGAGACCGGGACACAGGTAAAGAGGTGCTTAAAGGTATTTTTTTGCAAACAGATCACGTTCGATGTCCTTAAGTGAGACATCTTTGTTTCCCCTCCGAAACGATTTGAACGTGCAGCTACCTAAATCGAACGCGTTTTATTGATTCCCGAGCGGAGAGTTCCAAGTTTAAAAGTTTGTTTGATTTTTTAATTTGGATAAAGGATTTGGGAATTGGGGGGTTATTACCGTGTCGCTCATTTTCGGATTCGGAAACGCAGAATTAAAGTTTTTTTTTTACCCAAAAACTGTATTTTCACAACTTGTGTTTTTCCGTGTTGCCCATTCTATATTAAAATAAAGCTACTAATAATCTATTTCATCAATACTTGACATCACTTGACATAAACACAAAAATATTCCAAAACCACGTTTAGTTTCTGCGCACGTTGGCCCATCGTGACAACTCCAAGTGCAGTGGTCGGCAATTGTACGCCTATTATCCGATAATGCCGATCAATCTGTTTTGATTGAATAATCAATCGTTAGTCAATTGAACTCGATTTAGTTCGTTCGAGATGTTCTGTTGTGAGCGTGGCATAGATTCGCTGAGAATTGGGAGTGCGATGTCGGAGGATGATAATAGAATTCTGTGCTTCGGTAGTTGGATGGTTGAATATAAGTTGGCATTTGCTTAAAGACCTTTATACTTAATGATAATGACATTGAATCGCTGCTTCTATATATAAATTCGTGGGAAAACAATCTTCATATAACTTGGAAATAAAGCATTATTATTATACATAATTTTCATTACAAAGACACACATACAGTTCGACGAAATCACAAATCACATATTTATTACAAAAGCCGAAATTAGTTTTTTGACAAATATTTATAGTGTCTCGCTCACTCAATTTACGATTTAAGAAGATTATAATCTTTTAATTAAAAAAAAAATTTTACTCCATAATCGTCCAATATTCGATTCGTAAAATCGATTTGAAGAATAGAGTCACCTACCGGAGCTCCTAAATTTTTACGACCAATAAAAACTTGACTTATTCGAGACCTCACTCGCCACGTAGGACCTCCACTAAAAATTCTACACATTAAAAATTCGATATTACGACCGAAAGTTCTAATTTACGATGGTTTAAAACTAAACGATAGGGCTTTTTCTAACTAATATATAGATACACAACAAATTGATGATTTTTATTACGTATATATGATTTGATGAAAACACAGTCGTAAAATTTTACAGTATCGTTATGAGGACGTTGATTGCGGCACGTAATTCAGAATCAGATGATCGTAAAATGACATTTTGTAATGTGAAATATTGACCGAGACGTGTTTTCTCCGAAATTAAAAGAGGAGATGGGTACCTTAAGTAGTCTCAGTGTTACATATCCCATTTGTGTGGAAATTAAAAGAAATAAAAGGTTGTAAGTGCGTACAAATGAGACCGGTTTAGTCGGGTCCCTATTCTGTAAAAAGTGGGTTTTGCTGGCCGTGGATTCTTGGCAAGGACACGCGACTGGAGAGCGGACGATGCGCGCGATGTTCAGCGCTTTAATTGTCAAAATTGCGCTCGCGTTGCTTTTGATGTCGCCGACAAGCCTCCGCTGTGAGAGTTGTGAATTCCAAAACATACGAGCAATTATCGAAGCAGTCATATTTGCTAATGAAGTGCAGATGTGCTTCTGTGCTGCTTTGTTTCATGAATATTGATGGAGATTAAAACAAAAGTAGCTTTGCTCTTTTTGGAAGCTCTGACCACTGAAAAATTATTTGATCTTATCTGCAAGTGGAACGCAATACCATTCGAAAGTGCTGTCGTTTTGGCAACTCAACCGGATGAATATTTCACTAGTTGGCATAATGATTTTATACGTATTAAATTAAAATATGATCATTGTTGAACTTAACCTTAATTTTGAAAAATTACCTAAGGACTATAATAACTAAAAACTACAGCTTCCTACAAACTTAATTTTTTCACGATTACCTACGCTTGTAACTTAAAAAACCAAAGTTACTTGACTAAAGTGGACTTGTAAAGCAAGAATTAATCAAACTTACAAAATTCGTCTATCAACATCAAAATCTCCCCACGAATCCACCGTCAACTCAATACGTGCACACTGCGCACTGAATGCGCACGCGGCGCTCGGCCCTGACCTCAGCGTCAGCGCATCGCCGACGGGATCGCGTCCGCGAGGGGATACGATGCGCACACGCACTCGTGCAGCGAAAACTGTGTTAATAGTCTGTACTGATTGCTGAAACAGTTGGATTTTAACATCCTAGGGTTTAAGGGTTTCCCATGTACCTACAGCATTCGAATGAATTGATTTAAAATAAGTTTGGTTATGAATGATTTCAAGTCCACCTTCTGTCTCTTTCTGATCAGCTAAAATTACAGTACTGTAATGTAATAATAATGTGTGACGAATAGGACTCAATTCAGTCTCAAGTTTTTTTTTTTAAGTTTTTGTATTACGTATTCAATTTTCATTCGGAATTCATTTGAAGATTTTTCTTCCAAATGAATGAAGTGTTCTTCGTTCTTATAAGCTGAAGTCACACAAAGCGATTACGTAAACAAACTCTAAAATTAATTATTAATAACTTCAGGATCCGTGACCCATTTACACAGGACAGACAATGAAATGCATTTCAAGGAGTTACTTAATTTCTCCTGAAACTCAACTAATGCTACAGTTACAATACGTTTAGTATAAATGGGTCCTCGCACATTCCTATTCCAGTCTTCGTCTGAAATTTAGTAAGTTCAATCACAGGAAAACGACACTCAAAACGTTGCGATTTTAAATACACTAATATTTTTATTGAAAGGGTTTAAATGTGACGCTTCTCGCAAAGGAAGAAAGCTCAAAATTAACTGTCAATCAATTTAGACGTCCGCAATTATAAAAAGGTTGATCTCAAAACATTCGCGGGCCACTTTTTGCGCGGATACCGATTATTCGACGTGACGTTCCCACAGCGCTCCCGACTCAAGTCGAGCGATCGCCGGAATAGGCCCCGCGGTGGAATTAAGACGAATTCTTTTTACGAATTAGCGAATCACCTGTCTAATTACGCGCAAATCCAAACTTTGAATTTCGAATCCCGAATTCTTTCTCTCTCAACGACCACCGATCAAAATTTGAATTTTCAATCCGATAACGAAAGTGGTGCAACCGCGAAAAAATAAAAACGGTGTAAGAAAACAATGATTAACATAACAAAAGCGATGAAGAGGAGCGTTTGTTGTGAATTGACAATCTGACAAATTTACAACCGATCGCTGAGCAAAACACACAAAAGTGCCCTTTTCGAATGCAAATTTGTCAGAGGGATTCTTTTCCGAATTTTTTCTCCCCGGCGCGAAACTTCCGCCTATTTTCCCGCTCAACGCACATCCGGCAGGGGGCGCCGCTTCCGCTATCGGTGCTCGTTCGGAAATCGGATGAGTTTCACCGACAAAGATACGTCTATTCTCAACCCTCGCCCCATTGATTCTGTGTGAAGTGGTCATATTTTCTATTTCATATTTTTTATTGACTTTCAATGATTCTATTGTGTCGGAATTCTCAACTTTGAAAATTGGGAACGTTTTTATGGGGTAAATACATATTCTATTCTATTTTCGAACCAAATTTTCACTGTTGGTAGTTTTGAAAGCAACTAAGACGCCTCTTCATTAGTTAAAACCCTCAATTAAGTTTAACAGTCGCCGCCAATTGGCTTCCTATCGGCTATAAAGTGAAACGGGCGATGGTGTTCAGTTCAGACCACATAACTGGAGATCCTTATCTGTGGTCCCGTGGGTCGGGTATCGGCGACCGCAAATCGGTGGACGATTGTTAGCCGCCATCGATGGCTGAGCAAACGATACCGCACCGAAGATACAGTTATAGAATTTAATGGGGGAGCTATCCTGGCCTATGATTCGAGTTTCTAATAGAGGTTCCGTGATATCAATAAATCTGTTTATTTCATATCTAATAGCTATTGTTCTGTTTATAATAAGAAAACAGTAGGTACTTCATTTCACTTCATATCAATACCTGGAAACTAAGTCTTGTTTGCAAGTATACAGATATCATTTATTAGATCATTAAAATACTGCAGTATGATTAAACTCAATAGGTATCATAAAATGTAAAAAATACGTGTCGTAACTGTCGTATAGGTTGATGATAACGACACTATCTTAAATACTAATGATATAGGTAAGGCTTGAACAAATACAAGTTGACAAGATTTTTTAATAAGCCAATGGCGTTAGCTGTCACGTGAAATATTGACAGGATGTTTGACTAAGGACCTAAAGACAAGCAACTGCTATCTTTAGTACTAAAAGTTGCTGCGTTATTGTACAACCACATAACATCACGCTTGTAATCTGAAAGGTTAGACAGAGGTGTACTTAATAAAAAGAAAAATAAATATTATTACCAAATAATTATTATGTCATAAGTTTTTATCAGATGTTAATTAATACTAAGCACATGTTTTAAAATTACGTTAATTTAGTATTATTTTTATTTCACTTTTTTTTCCTTTTTCTGTGCCCTACAGGGTCCGTAATTGTACCTTAGCTTTAAGCCCATTGTATGATCTTCACAAATTATGGAATGCAAATAAAGATATGAATATGAAAAATGAATATAATATGAAAACCATATTTCGCCAGTTTTTTAAATTCTTTATTGCACACCAAATTTTACAGATATACACACAAAATTACAATATATAGCTTATTTACAACGGCGAGCTTAACCCAGAATTGGGTTTTCAGTTATTTTCAAGTCGAGCCTACCGGGCACAATTCCAGACCCAGTGACTGCTACTAAGAAATTCCTGATGGAAAACCCAATAACACTTTGTATGATCTGGGAATCGAACTCAGGACCTCTTGTTTAGCAGACTCGATTTCGACCACTAGACCAACGAGGCTCTTTAATCCTATAGAAATAATGATTTTCATTGCTTTATTGGTATGAGAGACGTTGACATCAGCACTTCATCACCTGTCAATGTACTCGAAAGTTCTAAAATTAGCCTCTACGTTCTAGACAGTCGAATTTGAGTTACTACAGTCTCCACCACTTACTTCATGTCATCGACCTTACCCAACTATTCAGAGTACAGAACATAAAACCCAATAGTATTAAATATCGAGCCAGTCTTCGCTAATGGGTCGTAATCGAAGAGTTTGAAAACAACAGGTGTCGGGAATCAAACCGACTGACAGTTACGACAAGCATCTGCTCAACTATCGGGATAACTCCAGCGGGATTTGTCTAAATATAATTTTCGAATTTCTTTTTTTAATATACTTCGGGGGAAAATGTTTTACATTTGCTTTATTTACTGATCGTACATCTCACTTATCTGACGACCTATTTTTGTGACAGAAACAAAATAAATGAAGACGAGGTTGTATAAATAATAAATGATATTTTTTATTATGTAGATTTTTCAAATTACTACCTACGTGGTATCAAGAGCTTTAAAAGTTCCCGAAATATTCAGTTTTAAAAGCTCTTTTACCACACTTATATATTCGTCGTTCACCGTTCCTCAAACAGCACAGCAGGTGAATTTTATCAGACCCCTCCAGTCATAAACTAATCACCATAAGAAAATTACAATAACCAAAAACTTACAACAACAATACGACGAATTAACACAAACTAACAAACGAAAACATTTCAAAGTCCAATTAATACAAATATAACACCTTGCAACTGACCCTTACTGACACTATCGAAATTTATACTTTAAAAAGACAAAGAGAGGGTTCAAAATTGCATGTGTGAGAACCAAGACACAAAGGGTGCTGGGCAAAAGGGTATATCTCAACAATAAAATACTTTTGGTGAGCCACAACTCAATAAATACTTCATAGTATCGGTTTGAGGGCGACTTGACCGGATGTCCGGCCTTCGATCTTTTGCCCTCCGGGAGGGTAAGAGGGTAAGGGTTTACATGCTTTGAATGTATTTTAGTTATTTGTAGTGGGAAATTTTATGGCAAAGGCATTTAATGCGGCTTTTGGTTTATAAATGTTAGTTAATTTGGGTGGCTCGGCTGAAATATTGGTATACAACAGCTATTTGGTTTACTGTTAATTTTGTTAGATTTGATAAAGAATGTTTTTAAGGTTCCGTACCTCAAAAGGAAAAAACGGAACCCTTAAAGGATCACTCGAGTGTCCGTCGCTCCAAGCCAATTTACTCCGAAACTACTGGATCGATTGAGTTGAAATTTGCTACACATATGTAAATCGGTAAACAAAAGACGGACGTGTATCGTAAATGAATTAATTTTAAATATGGGGGCCACTTTTGGGGGGTACAATAGAAAATGAAAAAAAAAAGTTGTGCAAACTATATCGTGTCACATATCAAATGAAAGGGCTCATTGTAAGCATCTCAAATATTTTTTTTATAATTTTAAGATAAATAGTTTTGAAGTTATTTAAGAAACTGGGCGAAAATTTACCATTCCCCTTTACTCCGAAACAACACGGGACTCAAATTTTGAAAAAAAAAAACGAAAAATAGTTCTCTTTGTTGCCTATAGATTACAGGAAAATCTATTAGAAAGCTATAAAAACCAATAATATAAATAAATGAAAACTTAAAAGGGGCTCACCTACTACGATGGTACGAAACACTTGATGCGCGAGTCCCACTCGCACTTGGCCGGTTTTTTCAGTATAGATTATGTAAACATCATTTTATGTAAATCATTATTGTAATGGAACAATCTCACAGTGATAATAAATAAATAAACCAAAATAACACACTATTTTAACGATGAGAATACCCAATAATTATGAACTTTTTATACAACCTCTATTTATTTAAGTCTACACGAAAATCCATTTGTTCAACAAAAGATTATTATAAAATTAATTTAAATTAACTTACAAAATCCAAAGTTAAAATATCACCGTGTAACATCACATAATTCAGGACTAGAGGGTAAAGGTCGCTTTAAATAATAGAAGAGAAGGGGTTCCGTTGGCGAGAAAAGTCCAGTCCGAGCCGACGCGAAGCAGTTTGATCCGGTTATTTGCCAATATAACTTGAGCTCTGTAAACTATCTTTTGTTAATTTTCTTGAGAAATTTACAAGTATTTTTTGGATATATATTGCTGAATTAAATCGAGCAAATTAAGAATATTTTACTGTATTTTTGTTTTTTTAGTTTTTGGCACTTTGGGTAGCTTTCTCAAGTTATTGCAGAATTGACAGGGGTCATCGTTAATAAGTTAACAGCAAAGATGTTAGTGGACTTGGTCAAGAGGTGTTTTATTGGGATAATCCCGGATTACCATTGTATCCTGTCACGGGCCATCGCCTTAATTAGGGTCAATAGTTCCGAGTTCAGTGTAAACTGTCGGTTACTTTAACTAACACCCCTATTGGTTTATTTGTTATCGAATAGTTTATTGAGTTAGGAGCAGTCATAAACAACCCATTGATTGAAACGGTATTTAAAGTTTTGACTTTAATGTAACCGTAAATTCTATTAATTATGTTTCGTGTGCTACTGTAGAGATGTAGGAGTAAAACAGCGAACAGATTTACTTTTAAGCTGTCAAGATTTAGAGACGCATAGGTAATCCCCGAAAATAAATACGTCACTGAAATTGAAGTGTATTGTACTCTTGAATAGACTAATGCAATAACTAATAAAGAAGATTATGTCATTATGAATTTGATCACATTGACATAACCTGCTTAAGTCAGTACATACGAACAAAAAACTAATCCCTGTGACGAATTCCATCCATTGATCTCTTTCATCTATTGATTGATCGAGATACAAAGAACAACCAATTCTAAAACGATAAAAAACTCCATGTTCTACTTATCTAAAGAGAACTCTAGTCCGAAACACATAGCGTTCAGATTCAACTGTGTTTTTCTCAACACGTGCAATCTGTTTACGAAAGGTTAGCGGATATTGCTTATTAATGTTATGACTGAATCAGACTATTGGCAATAAAGATGATTGAGTCGGCTAAAGGTACAGTTGCGTAGGAATTGTTATTGTTATGATACTCACATGTTACTAGGCTATGGAGCAGTTAAACACACTTAAGATAAACAACGTTACATAATCAGTACTAAAGAATTTAGAGTCCTGCGTCTATGGAAATATTTCAAGATCAGTGAAGTAGTTCGTGAAACAATTATTAGAATCTGTTTAGGTTTTTCGGAGCTTTGAACATCAGACATCAAAATAAATATTATGAGTACGTATACATACTGTTAGTTCATTATTCTGACTCACACATAATCAGACACACACCACTGATGTGACTGAACTCAGATTTTCAATGCCACACCAAAAAAATCTATATTTGAGTTTATAACCAACATAAAATATGACAAAAAGATTAAAAACAATGTTTTTAACGATACACAGATACAAAATATGTATTTTCTAAGTAAACAAAGCCCCATTAATATCTTTCTGAGTAATTACCGACATGAGAAAACACCAGGATTATAGATATACATAAATAATCATAACATAAATACTTCTCTATGAACAAAATCAAACAAAACTCAACACGATTGAGACGCCACATGTATCATATTTATGTTTTGAAAAGTTATTTCTAGTGAATCTAAATAACGAGTTAACTGGCTTATACAAATATCTTTACTAAACTAAGACAACATAATAAAAAATATTCTAAACATTTGACGGTTGGTATTATTTATGTTTCATTTTCTGTGATTTTTGACTTAGGTGCAGTTTGACAGAGTTGACAGTTTTGTGATTTAAAATTCGAATAATTTAAAATGTCATGTTTGGAGACATTGGCTTTTGAGAGTTTTATAGAAATAATATAATGTTTTGTTTAAAAAAATCTACGAAATGTCTTGATTCTGAATATTAAAGCCTTTGTAAATGTTTTGCGAGGAATGATTGATGTTATCAACGAAGCGATGATTGCTGTCTAATGTCTATTATCTACTTACTAGATGCCTACTAATTAATACTAATTGATAGACATTTGTAACCCCTTTTTTCTTCTATCTATTCGTAATATATGTAGCTAACATCCGAACTAAGCAAGGCTGTATGTCAAGTCAGAAAATGACTGATTTCATATCTAAACTACCTACTACATGAGTAGTTAGGAGTCTATTATACATACTCTTTGCAATTGTCAGAGACTGAAATCGTTAGTTGCAGCCAGGAAGTAAGTAACATACAGGTATTGCAATGAAATTCATGGGCGTCATGTGTGGGACTTTCTATTTCTGAATCGAAAACTCCTAAGTGTGTCTACATGCCTATCCTTGAATATAATCAACCCCCAAATCATTTTGAAAAACACTCCTAACAATAAAACAGTAGGTCCCACAATGAACTGGGCCCACCCGCCGTATTTATAGACTCCCGCTAAATAAAGGATATTGTGTCATTCGACTTACAAATAGGGACAAAAGCCTTCAAATTGCCGACCACGCTCAAAGACGGATATTACGAACATTCTGACAGCTCTCAGACAGTTTGACAGCACTAAAACTCGACAAATATCTCCAGAATCAGTTTAGTTTTTCATAAAGTGATAATAGGGTGTTGGACGATATTCACACTAAAACGGATCAACCTATAAACTCCAAACACTCAATTTACATAAAATGTAAAACAAACAAGAATATTTCAATTAAACAAAGTACCAGGCATTCATAAACGGTTAGCATTTTAATACATTTTATTTGCCCATTATTGCTTACTTGATAAGAAAGAATGCGCAGAGAAAGAGCCGGTCCTCATCTCAGGACGACCTGCGCCGCTGAAAAGGACGCATATATGGAAAAAACTCGGGAGCGAAAGAGACACCACCACCTCCGATAACACGTCAATACATTCCTTATAGCAGCCACACACGAGAAGCGTCCCTAGCCCGACAGAATAGAGTCGAATATCGCTTATTTGAGTTAATGGAAAACCGATACGACATCAATATGTTTTACTGCGCCATTCTGCAACCGAATCCATATTTTAAAGAGGTACAAATAAGGTTTAGTTTGGGGTTTTCGTTGTTTTCTTGGAAGGCGTACTCGATATCTTGTAAGATAGTCTGGGCGTTCGGAACCGATCGAACGCCGATATAACGTTATTGGAAAAACACCTCTATAGAGCAAGCGTAAAGGTTTTATTCGACAAGGCGTTCCCGTATTGGGACACGCCCAAGTCTTATATGGAAAAATGAGGAGTGACTTTTTTTATTTCCCTCGATCGTACCCGCAATATATCGAGATAAGACGTATATTATTTTATTTCATTGTTGATAATGTTTTCTTTATCTTATTCTGCTTTGATTTTTCCAGGTACGTTAAGATGCTGTGTCTCTATCAGGTAAATATAGATAACCTAGATGTACTAACACTGTCAATGAGGAAAGAGTGATCCTTTTGTTTGATCAGTGTCGAGATTTTTATTGGTGTTTAAAAAATGCGTGAAGATTGTGATAATTAATGATAAAAGATAATTCAAATTGGAAAGAACATAATTAGAACATACTAATGAGAGTGAGGTACCTACAAGAACAACCCATACCGGCGAATTTGAATATAGAATTACTCAATTCGAATTGTAGTCACAAATCGCGCGTACCGTTAATTCGTATTGAGTTTCATGCTAGTGTTCTAGAACAATCCCAATTTGAACAACAATTAGAGCTCCTGTAGGTGAACAAATCGAATAAGGCTGAACGCGATACGCCGCACTCACAATGCGATTAAAAAGCGATCGAAACAAATGAAGTGAAAGAACTCGATTAACGATTTAAAAAAAAAAGAATTCTTTATGCGTTAGGACTTTAAAACAATACGCCATTCAGCCATTGGCCCGTTTGAATATGGAACGTGATGGACAGATCTACGGGTTCCTTTTAACTGTTTATTTCGGGTGCGTTCAATTTCGCTACCTGTGTGAAGGATTTCATTATTTTTTACGAATTGATTGACACGGATCGCCGGTAAAATGTCTATCAATATGACGTTTTAAGTGATGCCCGCTGCAAACTGACGGGTTCTGCTTAATTCCAATTTTGAATTCGATGCCCTTTTCGGTTGTATTTGCCTTTTTTGACAGCAAAATTGGCGGGAATAGTTTTGACTGAGATCTTATTTTTCGTGGTCTATGCTTCTAATTCCAAATCAAAAAGCCTATTAAAGTTTCCATCAATCCATTAGAAGACTTGAAAAAACAACAATATCAAAAAGCGATTGGGCAATCCACATTGTTCTAAATAATCCAAGCTATACACAACAGACATCTGTTCCGATATCAGAGCAAACAAAAAGCTATAATCAAAGGTGGCCGGTTTCTTGCGGGGCGCGCTATCGGGCCATTTGTCCGCCGCGCCTACGATCCGATAGCCGCCACAAACAACAATTTAGCCCCAACAGTGATTGATACAACCAATACATCACTAAACGCGTTTTTCTATGAAAAATTGCTATAATCGACTTAAAAACTCATTAGGCCGAAGACAAAGAAATCTTCCGACCGCCATTCGTCTAATTTGAGTTTCTCGATCGAGACGAATTTCAGTCGTGATTACCGTTCCCCTTTTTTGTGTTATTAAATGCCATCAAAGAATTTTAATACCATCATCCTTAATATTTTGATGGTTCGGTATCATTGGTTGATAATGTCCTTGTGTTAGATATGACGTATGCCTCCATACAGACGTACCGCCTGTGTGTGCGTATGCACATGTCCTACGTCACCGGCGTCACATTCATTAGTGTTGACAGCACAGGAAATAGTAATAAAGCGTGTACGCCGTACAAAAATCATAAACAAGAATAAATAATTTAAATAAAGCATCCATATTTGAATGCGACTCGACAGACTCCGCTGGAACAGTACAGGGGGGACTCTTTCATAGTTCCGAAAAAAAATCGATCACAATGCATACGATATTAAAAAAAATGTATGTCACCGTCACCATTCAAATTAAACGACAAGATAATTTTTGAATATGTATCGTGGTATATTTGAATAAGTGTTACATTAATATTCTTTTGTGATAATTTCGAATTCGGAACGCCCACGCCGACCCATTGTCTCGCAAGTTATTGGCTCATTAGGCAACGTGTCGCTTTGTCTCGAACGATTTGAATTTTTGATTTTCGAATCGAACGTAATTGATTTGTGACTCTTGTTCGAATTACAAATTCAGAAAAACAACGTTTTAATACAGTATCGTTAATTGTAAAAAGATTAATGCTAGCAATTCAAATTAAACCGCTCATTGTTAGTATAACAACTCATTATTTCAATTCCAACGACAAAACGTTATCTAAATAAAAAAATCTCAAATGTCAAATTGACAGTTACAACTTCCGTATTACCCGCGCGCGTTATCTCAAATCAAAATGCGATTCGAACGTATACAAAGGAGCGAAATGATATATTTGAACAATAAGAAAGCGAGAGTCGCCCACGTGTGAGCTTGGGACAGATGTGCTCACAAATTACGTATGCTAATGTATCTTGTAATCCTTCCGTCGGACCTCCCTGCGCCGCGTCACCTTGTCTCGCGGTATAATCGATCGATTATGAATGCGGGCAATGATTCTCGATTATAGTTTTGAGATGTCGCGTCACTCAGGCACTTGACGCGCTTACAGTTTCAAACTCCGAACGCAAAACGACTGTAACGTTCTCTACCTTCGTTTATTTGAATATCGAAGTCGTCGTAAACAAAGTTTTTCTGTCAGCAAATCAGGGGTATGTTCTTTTTATTAGGCGCCGATTCGAATGGTATTTGGCTGTAACGGAACCCCCAAATATGAAAAGGAATAACGTCAAAAATGAACGAATCCTCGCGACATTACCGGTAATCATGTTTTATGAGTTTCCCCCAACGGAATAGACGCACAATATGCCGCCCCCTTCGGTGACACGTATACTTGTAAAAAGTTAAAATTGCGTAATATTACGCTCACGTACTTATTATTGACATTCATCGTAATAAACGCTCAAATTATCGGTGTACCGAGGCGAAATAACATGTTGCTCTTTAGCTGGAAACTGTATGTTCAGAGCGCGGTACATCCACCTACCGCATTTGCATAGACCGGCCTATTATAAGTCATTATCGTAAATTTCCGTTCAATATAATAACATGCGTTGTGTCGCGCAACAAAATTTTATCAATAGAAACGTTGCGATATTTCGTTTGAAATTAGAATCAGTACCGTTTCCGCTTCCGTTCGATATTTGAACTCGCGCGTATGAATTAAGAACGCCGCTCTAAATAAATGATAACCGTCGATATAATTGAAATGGAGAATGCGACTGTTTGAATCGGGAACGATTTGAGGAATTCAATTTTTTTGAGGCACCTGAGTCCTGAACCGTTTGGAATATTCCGTCCGTTCGGTAAGAGATAGCAAGGGAAGAGGCAATAACCATTAAAAGCTTGCGGAGGGCCGTTCCGAAAGTTTTCTTTTCAATAACGCGTCTAATATTCAAATTAGAGGCACTAAGGCGAGGAATTCTCAGCGATATATCATCGAAGCTAATCAGATTTTTTCCTTGCTCCGTACATTTGGTAAAATGTTTCGGGGATTAAATAGGGTACGTTGAGACGAGGATAATTTAGTAGTTTCGTTGCAAGATTTCATTTTTATGCGAATACTTATTGTGTTTTTGTTGGATCCATCATTTATCTTTTTGCACACCCCAGTGAATTCAAATCTATTGGAAGTGTTTTGAGAGTTTTCTTATAAGTTTTCAAGTCAGACAAAATAACCTATTCAAAGATGGAATTATAAAGTAGGTATTCAAACAAGATCACCCCATAAAAAGAATGCATATTCGAATCAGTTACTTTTTTTCATTCCAACCATAATCTCAAACACACGCATTAAATCTATCACACATACAATTTAAATTTGGAACGCGTCTCTATACCCACGAGTGGAGACGAAATCTATTCAAATATGGCGTCTTTCATATCAAATGTGTCGGTTCATATAAAATTTACGAAGAACGGAGGCAATTCCTCGATGCCGTCAGTTGGCGAAGACTCAATACACTCGGGCGCTATAAAAAATAATTTAAATTGCTCTTACAGTGACTCGCTATCGCTCCGAACATTTGCATACTAAAATAATGCAAAAATCTATGCGCGGAACGCACTTGGGGAGCGTTCACGTTTTCACACGATCTTTTCATGTCGTGTCGTCTATTAAGAACGGAGTTTTTACTGATGAGCTGTGTGAATTTGTCAAAATCTTGCTTATCTTATTGGGAAAGTTTAGCTACAGTCATTTCTTCCATAATACTTACATGTTCCAAAACTTTGACTGTTGTTTGCTAGGAATCATTGTAGTATCCAAGATTCAGATTCTACTCTAACTGGTCCTTTCGCAGACTAAGTATATTCCTCTGTTACGGAACAATTAGGCTGATAAAAGAACTTATAAAAAGTCTTACTACTTTTTTTTTTAATTGAGTGCCAATGCTAATAGATCATCCGTCACGAGAATATCCTGGAACAATGGAAACCCGCGCAAACATTAGACGCGTGGGGCAAAGAAATTTTTATGTGTTATTTTTTTTTCTTGTTTTGAAATATGTACGCCGTTAGGTTATTTATGGGCTCCATAGAGGTTATATTTCGGGAAGTAATGAGGTTTCGTTCGGAAAGGGCAATTTAAATGTGCGTAGATTGAGTCGTTAGGGGGCGCATCGGTCGCTTTCCCCGCATAAGTAACTCGCGAGCGATCATGCGTGGCCCCGATCAAATTGTGGCTTTAAAAGAAATGCGTAAAACGCGTAAATTATCCGCATAAAATTGAGAAAATTGGCGCGAAAGATTAAGTATGAAAAATAAGAAATTCGCGAGAACTGGGAATAATTTCGATGCAAAATTAATTTCTAATGTCTGAAAACGTGTAACACAATTGATTTATATTGCAGTAAAAAAGAAGAGAAGCCTGGTATCTAATAGGTAAACTAAAATAAACTGAATGATGATGATTACCTAGTTTTAAAAAAGAAGAAACAACTAACTCTAAATACCATCAAATCCTCCAAAAATAAACCGATTAATTGATAAATTAAATAAAACCCAAAAAGCACAATTCAAATGTGAACGTTCGCCAAACGGAGCGTAATACCAAACATTTACGTGTTCAAATACTGTGCTCTGGACACGGTAGATAAATTAAAAAATTCACCAACTACCTACCTACAACCGCTACGTTTGAAATCTGATAATGAGAGCGTTCATAAAAACTCTTTTATTCATAATTTTTATTTATATTAATTAAACATGGGCCAAGTGTACTGTGACGGGGTTAACGCACGTTTTCGTGGAGAATACCGAAGAATACTGGAGAATACCGGCCGATATCGGAATGTACCTAGTGGTAATAAGTAGGAAGTAATTGTCCATTAACAATTTTTAATTTGGAGTAGGTAAAGTGTTTATTTTATTTTTTTTATATAATGGCTCTATCTTCTAGGGATGCGGCAAGCATGTTATATTATTCCAAATTTGAAACTCGAATAGCCAGAGTATTACTGAACCATAAACCTGACACGTGTATTTGATTATTCCAGATTACGACGAATTTTAAAACAGTATTTTTTTCAGTAACTTCAATTCCTTCAATATTACCAAACAGAGGTTTTTTTTTACAAAATTATATCTAATTTGCTCTAATACAGTTTCTAAATCAAGTTTAACAACCTTGTTGTACCTCATAATCAAATGTGCGTAAGTAGGTATCTCAAGTTATTCTTAATTAAAGTTCATTAATTCCAAACTTATCAAAACCGGTAAACAATCTAAACTCCGCCAACTAGCAAAGAGGTCAATTGCGGTACCGAAAATAATAATTCGAACGAATTAATATGAATTATTGTTTACGGCGCACAATTACTAAATAAATTCAAATTGCACTAATCCAACGCTCATTCATTGGACAAAACAATAATATTTTCTCATACAAAGTAGATCATAACGTCAAAACTTTCAGACCTTACGGATATTATGATAGAGATGATTTTCCTTTGGCAGGTTATGTTTTTAATAGTGATAATTAATTAAAAAGATTATATATCTACTAAAACATTTCCAAATTCTTTCGGAGTCAACGAATCGTTGGACGTGAGACCGGCACTTACAGCTATTGTTTAATTTTTATTATTCGGACCGTTACCACGATATACTTTTACAATTAGCTTTTTATTGATGACCGTTAAAGCTACTTAGGTTTCGGTATTCGAATTTTGTATTTTTAATTTGGAATAATTAGGTATGATTTTATTTTCCATTCGAATAATTATTCAAGATTTTAATTGTTTAATTATTATTTTAGAACCATCAGAAATGAATCGGTAGGCAAACATGTTTTTTTTTATGTCGATGATATCTCTTAGATAGAAGTCTCCTTTCTTCACTAACTTAATTCTAGAACAAATAGAAGGATTATTTCATTCATAAGACCCGTCATAACAAAACTATTCAGCCATCTACAAAACATAATATTTGCCAATAATATCTCACAAACTAGGACGAGTGCTTTAATTACAATGTCCTCCATTGAAACGTGTCAAAAGTTATTACAATTAGACCGACTGAATCATCGGCTAATTTGTTTTTAATTTTATTCTTTTTTCGCAACGGAAATCGCTAAATATGCTCTTCCTGTGTGTATTCGTTTATTAGAAATTGCGGAAATAAGGATTGTGGATAATTAAAAAGTACTACTATTATAGGAGAATAAATATGTTCTAGTTTTGTGAGTGTGGTCGGGAGTATTCTATATAAAATGATACACCACGTTAAATAAATTCATTTTTAAATCATAGAGTGATATATTTAAGTGTAACTAGCACAAAGATACTAAAATAAGAAAAAGTATGAGACCTGTAATTGCAATTTCAACATTTGTCAATAATAAAACTAAAAATAGCATCAGCCAACGAATTCAAATTAAGAATTAAAAAATACATCAAGAAATTCGATCCGTAAAAATAATAAATCAAGATCGAACCCACGGTGCGAGTCAAAGATTCTCACAAAAAAGAAACCAGTTGAAGACATTCGGGGATTCTTAATATGCAAATAATTAACCAAGAGTATCGCTCAACCCTTAACCCGACACATGTAGGTCAATAAATTAAAAAAATTAAATAAAAAATAATTCAGTAAACCGGTTCTTTCCGTTCCGATCGTAACCCCCTCAATTGTTCTATGATTTATACCGATCGATCTGCATATGGTAATTCGAATAATTATTACGGAGGTCGAAACTACTTAATATGCGAATAACAATTAGTGTTTCCTTATTTTTCTTGAGTCACTTTCTCACGAATGGGGTTGATTGATCGGATACTCGTATTTTGTTATCGGGGTGGCCGTTTTATTTAAATCTGTCCTGTTTTTGGAATAATTAATGTGGTTACTTGAAATTTATCTAATAATCCAACTGTAATTTGAAGAAATTGCTAATTATTCGAACCCGTTTTCATTTTTCTTTCACAACAAGGAGGCCTGATATATTTTCTAAAACAAATGCAAAAAATCTCTATGGTTAGGGTTGCAAAAAAAAACATACCTACCAAAACTTCTCTGCGCACATCTCTCACGACTTAACAGATCAAAAAAAGAAAGTTTGTATTCAAAACATCATTTTTCTCCACGCTGATTATTGTCAACGACATAAATCGTCAATGCTGAATACTGAGACATTAATGCACACAAGCGATCGCATCGCATTATAAAAAACCCATTTCCGAAATTCTTGGGCCGAACAATGAACTAAATATCAATACTTCGAATGCGACACTGACATCTGGGCCGAAGGGTTAAAAAGTCTTAACCCTAATCCTATCTCAGGACGAACAAAGACGCATCACATATATTTAAACCTGTTTTACCGATTGATAGCTGGATTCCGATATAAAATGTCGAACAACAATAGCGTAAGATGCATGGTCGCATCGATTTGCATACATCTTCTTTGCATATGTAAATGATTTGATACGATTTTTACAAGGAGCCGATAGTATGGGAAACTGTGATGTTCGGGTGCGTATGTAAATGAGGCGATAACGCGGCGAGATGGGCGCTTTATCTAACTTACTCAGTTAGTTGGTCGCGCGCTTCGGATCCGTAAACGTCACGCGCGGCAATATCGCATTGTTTAGAACTCAAGTGTATAGGACGCGTTCGATTTTTGAAGGAGATTTTACTTATAATTACTGTTCGATTCGGAAAATTCTATTCGTATTTTTTTTTTCATTAGCATTTTAGGGTTATATTTTGGTTTATTAAGTAGATTTTTCTGTTCATTAAATCGAACAGTGATTATAAGTTGCTTTCAAACGGAGCGTCATCCATTTTTTTATATTTTCAGGGTTTCAGTTTCAAGTGTAAAATAAAATTAATGATTAAAATAACTTATTCAAGAATAGAAATAAATAAAAAAAAACAGTGCACATGAATGAAATTTATTGTGACAGGCTCAAGATAACATTTTTCGAAACTATGAAAATTCGGAATTATTATCATGAGGTAAGAGAGATTATTTTTTAATTAATTTTGTGATTATGAAAGTGAATTAATAATATTTTAAATAACTGTTTATATTTTTATTTATTTATGAAACCTACATATCGAATAGACTTTTTAAACCGTTAACAACAAAAAAAGATTAGTAGTCGCATTTCAGTTCAATTCATAAAAAAACCTACAACAGTCAACTCACTTTTCTTTTAAAAAACAGCGACCAACCAAACAGTAATTGCTATTTAATTAACAGTTGAACCCTAATACCCTACTAGTTAACACGACAAATAAAGCAAAGTAGCTCGATCAGTAGTTAGTACTTCGGTATCCCGGCTCAAACTTGTGCAGAAGCAAATGAAAAGAGAATCTATAATTGAGAAGGTCAACCTCAATCACGAAGCTAGGGTGGGTGTAGGATGCGGCATAACTCAAAATAAATTGTATTCATTTGGTCTGTAATTATAAGTACATAGTAAGTACAAATTCTAATGTAAGGCTAGGTCTACACAGGAAAACGAGCATTGATGTGTGTGTGATTTTGATAATAGTTTTAAGTTTAGTAAACAGAGTTTCTTTCACACAGAAAAACGACCGAACGAACAGCGGATTTTTTTTTCTTGATTCGGAAAGTTGTACTGAATACGTGGTAATCATTTGTGCGTCGATTCCTTCCTGAACGTTCGCGATTTCAGACTATTATGTGTTTTAGCAAAAGTTGGTGGCGACTTCCATTATTAGGTCCGTAGGTAGGTAGTTTTCTAATAGGTACTTGTTTCTTTATTGGTAATTACGTAAGAACATACAATTTTTACGTTGAACGAAGAATTGGCAGCACAAAACACGCAGCCTTATTTTTTCTAATTTTTAAAATACAAAAATAACCACCATGATTTCATCAAAAACTTAATCATTCGCCTGTAGATAGATAATATTCTATAATTTGGTTCGGTTCATCAAATGACGCAGACTTCCTCCGTTCAACTTATCGCATTGTTTTCCATTATGATGTCATGCTGATCTAGAATCCCAGCATATAATTGACATCGGTTGTCGCGAGATAAAATTGAGTCATTATTACAAGATGTTATTTTCATTCCTTAAGATTATTAAGATGTGTGTTATCAATTAAATTCTAATAAAGGATAATTTACTAGCATAAGAGAACTACAATACTTATTAATTAGTTCAATGTGATGCTTAATGAAATACATAACAATGTTCAGACATTCAAAAATCAATCTTGATTATTTCGATTTATCACAATTCACGTTTACTCAAACAACACATTCCGAAAAAAAAAAACACACAATTAATGAACAACAAAACTTCTTTGCACAAAAGAAAAAAAATAACTAAATTCAAACATGGAATACCGCATCAAACGTTACGCTCCTAGCGCCACACGTCTCTGGTAATTAAGAGGCGAAAATTAGCAACACGAGCGAAAGACGAGTGTTTTTCTTTTATACGCCCGTATGTGGCCATCCTACGCCCTGAGGTTTCACAGTTTCACACGGCGCACGTTTGTAGCGAGCCTAACACTTGTTTGTCTCTTTTCCAATGGTTTTGGTGGAATACGATTCTAATTATAACCTCATTTTTCTGGTCTTTTTGATTAGGTTAGTCCTTTTACTGTTACTGGGTTATTTTAATTGGATTTGTTTGATAAAATTGTCGCGGTTTCCTGTGTATCATTGATAGCGTTATGTGTTATTGTTGGTTTAATGTTTAGTTTTGGTAAACTTTCGTGTATTGTGCAAATATGGCGGAGCCGAGCCTCGGTCGAGTGCTCGCAAGAGAATGCGTTTTCAAAACGTTGTATGTTTTTGCTCAATTTTGTGGTTACATCTAAACATGATGTCTTCAAATGTTGCTATTTGCTAAACTGACTGAGCGTTTTTATTAAGAACCAAAGCTATAGTATTAACCAAACCTTCAACTAACCTTGATTATATCTAGTTAGTAACTATTTATTATTTCATTATGCCACATTCAGGCCTGTTGCGGAAAAACTCATTTTCGAACAAAAAAAAGGAAGTGTCCGGTTATACATGCTGCTATTTAAATATCTACTTGTAGGCAATGTTAGCAATATTTACTGACACACAACATTTTTCTCAGCCAAAAAAACATAATAAAAAACATCCATCTTATTCATCTTTGCCCGTGCTGACGCTACACATTAAAATTGATCAACACATAACGTCGTTATCCATATAATACGACCCGACTCAGCGGTCACTTCGACAGCGGCCAACCTTGCCCCAACACACCCCCCCCGTTCACCCCTTTTCAACCCACTTTTTACGTCAATGTTTTTCTATAGAAACACGGAGGGACGGTATAAGTGTAGGAATAAGTGAATGATGGGGGCTATCAAAACATCTCCCTTATCAGAGGAGCAAGGGTACAGTTTTTAGGGAAAAGGATTAGGTAATACATGACGAGAAGGTTTTAATCGTGATGGCGGGATCAATTTTGCGTGACTTGACGTTTTGGAGCGATTGTGTCGTGTCGTTAAGGATTTTGGGACAGTTTCTACATAAAAGAGTACGTACTAAGAAATTTAAAAGCGCCATGACCGCGGGTTGGCACTTGCAACAGCGTCGAAATATCGGGAGCTCAAAATTACAGACAATCACGGAAGATATCCCGTAAGTGACAGTTTATGCGTGAAAGTTTAAAACAGTGTTTAAGGAATGGTGGTACGTACTAACGTAGACTGTTAAGTATTGATAATTTTGACACTCACTAGCAACAGAAACCAATCTCACAGCATACCAACAAATCAGTGAGATTGTCAAAATAAACTTGTTTTCTTTCTTTTAGAGTGTTCTTAATCTTAATGCAAAGTAAACCATCACAATTCTTATCTGCAACAAACCTAATGCACATCACCGATCAGGACAACCCTTTCAAAGGGTTATAATCAACCCAAAACACCCCCCACATCAAAATCCATAGACACATCTAAACACAAACGACCCACCGTCACCTTGTAAGCCAAAATGATCCCCACATCCTTACTCGTACCCATCGGACACTCAGGCCTTTATAATTTTTCCACTCATATTAATTCCTTAATATCGACGGCGAGGGTAGGCAGGGAGGCAAGGGTAGATAACGGGAGACATAAAGCGTAGGAGATCGCTAATTCATCATAACTTAAAGGGTTTTTATGTACGGAACCAGTCCTCTTTGTACGGTCCGCAAAAAGCCCTGATGTCTGCGAGACAGTGTAAAAAAATACCATCAAAGGCTGTGATATTAATTAACTTTTTAAAAGGTGATTTTGTTAATAGGTTCTTGTTGGAGATGTGAGATACATTAGATGTGAAAGTTGCGACTGGCGGTTTTATTTGAATACAATTTTTCGGGTTGATCAACGCTCCTTTAGATGGTGTTCTTGTTAGAATTTTACTGCAGAAACGGGGCTTTTTAATTTCAGTTGGATTTTTAATACAAGATAAAAAAAATATGTTAAAAATTGTTTTTTTTAAGGGTACCAGGTTTAGTAAATGCAATACTTACTTATCTAAGTATAATACCATTAGTTGAAATATTGGTTCCTTTGACGAAAAAGATTACAGCAATCAGACTCCATCTTCTCGTAAAATTGAATCAAAAGCAAGCTAAAATCTGAGTAAAATTAGCACCATACACACGTCCCATCTTTAACATAATTACAGTATCTATTTACAAAATACATTTAAACTTTAAAACCATTTAAAAGTTGGGCAAAGTTGGCAATATCGACAGACGTCGGGCGCTGAAATCCGTTCGGGTATTAATTGTATTCTATTAAAAGTTCACTTTTAATCTTATCGATCCCCTTCAGTTCGTCTGGGGTGTAAACAAATGATAATTCAGTTATAAGGTATTGATCCGGTTAGAAAGGATTTTGGGTCTAAATAATTATTGACGGTAAATAGGGTTTTGTCGAGTATTTTGGGTAAGTTTAGGGCGATTTAGCTCAGCATTTGTGAGGATTTTTTTAACGGCGTGTATCTATGACATATGTCATTTTTATCAAGAAATTTTTGCATTCATTTTGTACTTTCTAAAAAGCACAAGCTTGTTCTCGTAAGCTAACATTGCAAAAATATTAATTAATCATCATATTTATAAAGGAAAAGCAATCGAATTTCCACACCAAGAGCCCCAGAAACATCACGTAACGCAACTTTTTGCCAAAAAAACTCAAGTGTTGCTCGAAAAATTTCCCATTTTCGGCAACCATTGGTAAAGTAAAAGTTACACACTCTCCTCCTACCTACATCCCTTCGAGTTAAATCAATTAAGGGCTGTTTTAAAATCGTGTGAGGGCCAGAGGGCGGGCTTAGAAAAACTTCTAACGAATGCCTCCGAACCCTTTTTAATCAATTAATTACTCAATACGAGTACATTGTACTGATTCGATGTTTTAGTTAAGCCAATGAAGGTTATTGGACGAAAAACCAATGGTTTTGCACGTGTAAGATAAGGTAGTAGGCCATTGAATTTCCTTGGATGGTTTTGACATTAAAATGTACGTCATAAATGTACTGAAGTTTTGTTTCAGGCTCTGAAACTCTCTCTTTTCCATTCGAGCTTGACATTTTATTGTAGTCTGCCAAATCCGACACAAAACTAAACTATTCAACACTTAGAATAGAATACACCGATATAGACATCACTCACTCTCTCGTCACGACTCGAAACACTCGATACATATTGCAATCGATTTGAATCGATTATAAATGAAGTGCGAATCGATTGTTCCCGCTGCACTCGAGTTAAACGATGCGACTAATTCGTTCTGATCGAATGATAGATGGAGCAATCAGTCTAATAGGAATCAATTCGAAGATTCGTTTCTGATTGTTATAGAGTTTAATGTTACAATGAAGTCATTCAATTAGGGTTTGATGGACTGAGGACGTTCTACTTTGAATAGTTTGAACATATTTTACATTTAGACTTTTATCTGTATTTTCCAATATAGTTTCAGCCTAAAATAGGCTACTTTCTATCCTTACAGGGGTGTCTAAAGGAAAACAGTTTAACGCCTTTTTCCACCATTTTGAACTGCTAAAGGTGTGTATTTACATAAGAAACTACAGCCAGGGAAGGATATCTACAAAGCTAGTTCTTTTATAGCTATTTTATTACCAAAAAAAAGCATAAAACATATGTAAAACTCACATAATAACCAATTACCAGTAATTATAAATTAACGTAACGAGGACCATAAAAGTCGTGGATTGCAAATATTACCAAAGCGTCAGACAGGCCTGGGCGTCGCAAACTTGGCTCAACTTTGCCCAACTTGGCCCAACTTGGCAAAGTTGAACAACTTGGTCCGAACTCGATGAGCTACAAATAGGCATCGGAATTAAGTTTCTGTCGGTTTTCTGTACGCCTTTTAATTATTTCTCAGTACCCCCTTCAGGTACTTTGATCGGCCCCTTTCAGCCTCTTGATTTTGTTCCGAATTGACTGATAGGCACTTATAAATTGTAATTACGTTTGCACTGCGACTTTTCTGACAATTTGTTATATTTTTTTTATTTTAGGTAAA
Organism: Eugnorisma glareosa; assembly: GCA_947578425.1. Lineage (NCBI taxonomy): Eukaryota > Metazoa > Arthropoda > Insecta > Lepidoptera > Noctuidae > Eugnorisma > Eugnorisma glareosa. The sequence continues at coordinate 1,507,316 of OX387974.1, read as the reverse complement.
CCTCAGAAAAAGGGTTGAAATTTTTAAAAGATAAGGGTGTCTTTGATTGGTTTTGTAATGGGGTTAAAAGTGTCAATGTTTACAGGAAGATTAAGAAAAGAAAAATAAATAGAACAAAACAAACAAACAAACCAAACCGAAACATTTCTTAATTAAACTAATTAAAATACCTATTAAAAATCTTAACTTCCAAAAAATGGCATGGTTCCAAAAGCTGCGCCGGCGACGTTTCAATGGACCCCCTCCCCTCCCATTCACTCGTCAGCGATCAATCAGCGCGCATGGATCATTACGGGGATCTCTCGCCGATCTATAGATCTACGCCATCTTACCCGACTCCGCATAAATCAAGATAGTATGATGTTTTATTTTTATGTCTGCACTTAATATAGTCGTTTGATCGCGGAAGAGACATTTGGACCTTTTTTTCTCTAGTTTATGTCAGGGCTTGCTTAAGAAAATTTGTCGATCAAATGGGCACATAAGTCAAGTTTATTGACTTAACAAAGATGCTGTGCAGTTCTTATATCATTAAAGAGGATTGCTTTTGAAAGTTCTCACAATTGTGACTAATGGGTGGTTAAGTAGTTGGATCCTGAAAGTGTTTGTACCTAACCCAACCGCTGACTTACCAAGACATGGGAGTCCTTACTTTAATCAACTTATACCATGTGTACCGTGTTGGTCATTGTCCTTTTAAAAGTTGCAATCTAAAAATCAGTGCTACCTACATCATTCAACTCCACCCAATATCAAAAAACTAACCCTATAAAAATCTGCGACCATCTTGCTCGGAAAATTTCAATATTTCACCAACTGATTGGGGAAAAACGCCACGAATTTCCCCAATAACTTTTCGCCTTGGAAAGTTTTCAGAAGATTTCCCATAACGTCATGTTTATTATATGTGAGGTGTAATATCGGGCGTCAGTTTGTTGCGCGCCCTGAACATCGTCAGCCGCCAATAAACGTCGCCCTTTGAGGTGTTCGGAAAAGATTAAGTTTTAATATGCGAGCAGATGAGACAGTTTGAAAAATGTGTAATTTTACGCGATTTTCTCAAACCAGCGCGATATACAAAACAATAGATTGATAATTCAGTTGGCTCAAAACTTTTCCACTTTCACAGCGTCATCGGTGATGGCACAGAGTTCACTTTGACTGCATGTTTTGTGCACTCGTGGGCAGGATTTGATTTACTTGTGATGTACTTGTGAATAGTACCAGCATAGATTAATTTACTTAATTTTTACAATTACCCAAGTCGACGTCATTGTTGATCTTGGATTTTTTATCAGTGTGTTTTTCGACAATCTTATAAATTATTGTTTTTGTAATTGGAAGTGCTTACCTCATTTTAATAAGTGATATTATAAAATTATCCTTATTGTCATTAAGTTTTATCAAAGTATTTGTAGTTTTAATCACGGTCCTAGGTTCAGTTACTATCTGCAGGTAAAACCTGCTCAAATGTGGCGCATCTGCCATAATCATAACGTATGCAGCATCCCTAACAAGTACCTCATTGTGAACACGATTGAAGATAAAAGCCTAGCTAATAACGCGCCAATAAAGCCTTTATTGAGCCGAACAGAATTAAGAGGCGACGGAAATTACCGATGTTAGCCGAACGTCGCCGAATTTAATAACGCACGTTCAGTTTTTAATGTACTTTCGGGGGGGGAAGCCCGTGTAGGGAGTAATTAATTGAAACATTTTATTAGACTATAATTACTTACTGATTTATTGGATGAATTTGATGAAAATGCAAATATGCACTTAATACTTAATTACTTTATGAAAAACCGCAACAACTAAGTAAAGTAGATACCAGAAAACTTACTTAAACCCCACAATTTTTCTATCCACCAATCTGAACTAAAATCAAACCTTAATACACATTTAACAAGCGCCAACCTGTTACAGTTAATTCCGTCATTAACACCATTCCCAGTTGACCGGACCAATAACAAGACAATGTAAATCATTGCAGCGTACGATCTCGCCCGAACGCTTCCGAACGGCTCCGAACAATGCCGATGATACAGATCTAAATGAGTCGAGTTAAATATTGTTTAAATGCGCTCTTTTGGCTTAATCATAGGCTCGAGTGGGTACCAGGTGATCATAGATAGGTGAGAACGTTGACTTTGTGTAGACCGGGGCTTCCTTGATGATTGTAATTGCCTTACGTACGCAACTTAGCAATGAAAGCGTGACAGATTTTAGCGATATGTTGCAAATATTTGTTGGTACGAGAGTTTCCTACTTTTTCTAATTCGTAGAGACTTGAAAGACTAAATATTTAATCTGATAAGAGGGCATTGTCACAGATTCATAAGGCGTCTTCTACTACGATGTTCTAACTTTCTATGAAAAGATAAACTATTTGTATAAAAAATTAAAATATTCCAGAAAGTTCTAAAAACCAAACAACAATAAATAACGATTCACATTAGAATTTGCCATGTAACCAAACAAACAGTCAATAAGCGTACAATACGCGCCACAAGTGCGACTGCACGAAAAGTTCTCACAACAAGCGAATAAACGTCCTGCTACGGCACAACTTGCTCGCACTGTTGTACACCCTACTGATTTGTGAACTTCGAACATTGGACAAAGAATAGAAGGTAGATAAGAGAAGGCTTTATACCATAATGGAGGAAAATAACTACAAGAGGGGGAAGTTCAACAACAACTTCAAGAAGTAAGGATAAATATCTTAGAAGTGGAACATTACGCGAAGATTTATCAAAGAAATACAGTAAAAAAAAAAATTGAGGCTATTATGATAGGATAGCTTGATTTAAAAAGAAAATATATTCGTTTTAAAATGAAGCTATCCTATCATAATAACCTCAAAACTTAAGAGGTGATAGTCTCGAATTGATCTCATAGCAAATAAGAATATATTGATTTCATATATTCTTTCTATTTCATATATTGATTTCATAGCAAATTTTAATACGGTACAAAACCTAAAAAACAAATCTATATGACGGCTGGACATCATTCACAAAAGAATCGTGCTAGTTTAGTCAATACTCGTCTCACAGAAGAACACAAAAGATAGGCACAATATTCCAATAAACACGTCCCTTCTACCTCCAATAAATGCTCACTATCAAAGTTACAGGTGCGAATATTGAGTTTTATTGGCGCCCACCCCGACCGGGTAGGTGAGCACAAGTTTTTGATTTAGTTTGCTAACAACTACATCAAAAACGAAATGTATTTCCAATAGTTGTTGTACAAGCTGGGTTTTCTATTTTAAAGATGTTTTCATTGGTTTCTGAGTATTAAAATCAATTGATAGGTAGCTGGTAGTAGCTAGTACTTATGACGTGTGGTTTATCAAAACCTTTTTTTTCTTAAGAATAGATGGACCAACCAAATAAGACAGTAAAAATAGTAAAACTTGTAATAAGAATTTAAAGCTCTTTGTTATCTTACAAGAAATCTAATAACAAACTTATTAAATTATAAAAGGAAGATTGAGAAAGAGAAGAAGACTCCAATTGCAATCATAACATCATTGATTATAACCAATCAAAAGTTGATAACATTCTAGCTGATGATGATTACGATGATAAATCTACAGACTGTGCCAACTGCTCTACAGATTGGTCTAACTCCTACCAATCAGTCCAGCATTCCGTACATCAAGAATTACGACATTCTAAATCAAAAAGTAATCAGTTTTCTTGCGAAAAAATAGGTTAATTGAAGATATTTCTTACTCGGTCTTAGTGCCAAGATGTCACTTCCAATCTAGTAATATGATTGTCTGAACATCGCGGATGGCTGTCTGACATCTTGGAAATATGTATTTTGGAGTTAAAAAAATTGGATTCTACATTCTATAGACATATTTTTTTATAAATGTTAATAACCCTGTAGTTTCATGTGATCCATAGTCAACATCAATAGCGTTAACTAAAAATTGTTTTAATCCATCAATGGCTGCGAGTGTACATAAAGAAGGAATCACAAAAGGCACTTATTACCAAAACAACAAGATACTACACAAATTCTAATCGCGTTCCTGAATTAACGGGAACACACGAAAATTCAAATGTGGAACGCCGGAATCACCAATCGGATTATCGTTCTACATGTATAAAAGACGAAAATTCCCGTTCTTACCCCTTTGCCCGACACCCCACGAGGACGCGAAGGGGGGCGAAGAGGGAGGGGAGCAGGGTGTAGCTAATGGCAGTACCACTCGGATTCATTAGTAAATTAGAAAGCGGATGAGTCCAAAGTTACGAAAATTCAATATCTAATAATGATCAACTCTTACCTGCCTATAGTCGATAGAAGGGTGTTTGAACGAAAATTTCTCCTTTCGAACGTTTCTATTTGAATTTGTCAATCCGACTTTGTTGAGAATTGAATTATTTAGTTTTCGATTCGACTCTGTTTGGGTTTTGTGTTTGTCTATCTGAGGTGTTCATGCTCTGAGGGTTTTGTTTTGTGGAGCGATTCCATCAACCTTTTGGGATGTGGAAAAGTAAGTCAGCCACGTGGATTTTATTCACTCAAATTAATTACTTAAACATTAACCTGAATAGATCTCGATTGTTTTTTAGAAAATCTGGTGCCATTTTTAGAGGCTATGGTAATCAACTTTGACGTCTAATTTAACCCTCCCCTGCAGTGCCTGTTAAAAACTACCAAATTAAAGTCCCAGGAACATCAGACCCTACAAAAAAATCAGCAAAACAAAATTGGAAATTGAGCTTAATCAAATTACTATGTAGACGTTATTAAAAACACGGTTTTTTTTTTCATTTAAATCTATTGAACAGCGCTTAATATCTCAATGTCGGTTTTAATTTGGGAGCATCGTGTTACCTCCCAACAGTTTTATTTTCAGAAGTAAGACAAGGAAACGCGTTTCGACAGCCTACGTGGAAAATAAAATAGTATCTTGATCTTGTGATGAAATGAAAAATCGAACGCCGTTTTTTTTTTTTCATGACAGCTGTTATTTCTTTACCGCCCAGTGTTAAAACATCGATTGTCAATTGGGTTTAGTTGACTTCTTAAGATAAAAATATGAAAAAAAAAAACATCGAATAACATTTATTTATACCCTCATGTTTTTAGTACTTTTACAAAATATATCTATGTATCAGCAAAACCTCAATGCATCAGTTGACATGTACAAATTAATAGGCAAATTATCTGACAATGGTCAGGCGGGCGAAGACGGAAGGGTTGTGAGGGACGAACGAGGGTAAATAAAGTCTAAAAAATACAGAACACAGACATTCGTAGAACTGATTTATATTTAACTTCATCTATTTTGTAGAATAATCATATATTTCATTAGTTTTACCATTACATATGGCTAGAAAAAGCTGTCAAAATAAAAATAGAGGAAAAAGTATTAACAAGAATTAGTAGTATTAATAAGATAAAGTATGTTGTCCAAAATTAGTAAAAACTTTTCAAACTACCACAGACTATTAAAACAAATGAATAAAAGTAAAATTACAATTAATAAGTAACCAGTTAGTTAACTTTTACCTAGTTAGCTGGTACTTTAGACCGCCCACTCGATTTTTGTATTCTACCCTAAAATAGTCTAAATCACGAACATAATTTAACAGACCGAAGAAAAAATCCTGTAACCCATTACTTATTTGTACTGAAATTTATAATTCTTAACATTCAAAAATCAGTATCTATTTGAATTACCTGTCTACTCGAGTCCAATTATAGAGTTTACTTGTCTAACTAGACAATTATCACGTAAGATCGCATTTTTTTGACTACATAACATACGTAATCTATCATTCTCCAGTTTTTCTTGTAATTAAGTTCTCTTTTGAAGTAAAAATTAATCAATACGAGCCAAAATAAACAATTGTCTACATCGTATTGACGTCCTAATCCTTCAGCTACTGGCTGCCGAAAAAAAAAACAAAAACCCCGAAGCCCTTCGACCGAGGCAAGAAGGGCGTCCTTTATCATATTTATTTTATTTCAATTCGGTCCGAATTTAATCCTTTTCCATTAATTAGTGACCGCTCCCCGTATAATGCGGGGTCTGACCGACCCCTCGCGAGGATGCGTTAATTTTTCTTCGCGGCGGCCGCAGGGTTAGGTAGTGGGGTAAGTCATAAGCGATCGACATTTTGTTTAATCATATCAATGTTTTGTAAGGAGGCGTGTAATGAATTGAGGCCTTCCAATCCATTTCATTCCATAGCTACCTTTATAACGCCATAAAAATAAAGCATTCCCACTACTGAGATGCAAGCCTTCCCTCTGTGAGAAGGAGTGGGCCTTGATCTACCATGCGGCCCAGTTCGGGTTAGTGGATTTTAAAACTATGACATTCCTAAACTCTAATTGAACAATCAGATATTAAAATGCTCCAGTGTCCAGCGGTTATATAACCGCTGGACTATGTCGGCTCTCACCGAAACACATATATGTTTTCCTTCATTATCTTCACATTTTATAATGTTCTAGAAAACGGATGCGTTACTCATTGAGATTCACCTTTCTGTTATCAGATCTAACGTACCATGTATCATATTAATTGGTCGTTTCATGTTCATTGTAATTAAATCTTAATTTTTCGGCTCCATGTTTTTTGTTAATACGTTTTTACTGTTAGGTTTTATAATTTTATTGTTTTAGCTGGGTCGGTTACACGTGGAGCTATTAGTGCCAATGTTCTTTGTTATCTTACAGTCAGTTCGCCTCTTATCGGAAAACTGTATGTAGAAAGCTTGGACTGATTTAGTGTCTTCACAAAAACTGTCATTCTTATTTGAATATTCTTCTATTTCTTAAAATTTAATATCAGTCTCAACATCAACTGCTCTAAAATAACACTTTCATGATTTTCAGTGAGTATTTCGTTAACTACTTTACACCAAAGTTCGTCTAGTGTATTCCGACCTTTGTAAAGAATATTAACTGTTGACATATCTATTACGGCCAACAATCGTAAAAGTCAGTTTAGCAATTCAGGCATCGTAAACATACGAATTGTCATACTTTTAGTCATTATTTCTTTTTCCTTTGTAGTCATTATCAGTCATTAGAATACACGAAATGCCGATGTAGTTACAAACAGACGGACTTGTGTACTTTGACTCATGGATACAAGACTGTGCCAATATACAACGTCTAGTCGTGTCTTAATAATATTGCTCAAATTCTTGTTCTAAATTATAAATATGACACTGACAGTGTCGTCGAAATGTTGATTATAGTTTTTTAAATTGTTTTTTTTTTGGGTTTTTTGATTGTTATTTGATACTATGATTTCTACGATGCAGGTGGTAATAATATTAGACGAATGATGATCTCAGACTGGAGATGGCTGGAGAATCATAATCAGCTGGATCGTTCTTAAATCATTAGATTACATTTTAAATTAGATTTTATTTTATAAATTTTAAAGTTTTTGCAAAATATTCTAATCATCTTATATTTGTCACCATCCGGTACTCGTTGAAATAACTCATCTGTGCAATGTAAATGCGATCGTGTTCTTTGCTTCAGTTCCAGAATTAGCGACTCTCAAACGTGTTCTTCAAACGCGTCAAGACTATCCGCAGCTATTTGCTCTTTCACGTTACTTTCAAGAATTTCTCCTTTAATGTGGGTAGGCGGAAAAAATCATAACTCGTGAACATTGCGAAACTTTTCTAAAGCAGAGAAAAACGCGCAGTCCTTGAAACTCACAACAATAACAAGACCGTAACCGCTTTACAAATCAAATTGAAATCATAAACAAAATATCATTTGAAGACAAAAGAGTTTCAGGACAATGAGCTTTCAATACAATTTCTGGCCTTTCGATTGTATTGATTGGTTACGACACCGCGGAAATGAATAAGTTTGATTGATTTTACCGTTTTCCAGAAAACAATTTAGAAGTTTAAACAAAAGACGTTACCATGGCTTTTGTTCTGAATTTAGAAAACAAAATGCTTGAATAACAGTCAAACAGCGGAAAGATTTGATGATAAAAATAGTCTAAAGTACAGTACTGAAGATACGAACAGTAAAAACAACGATTACAAAACATTAACAGGTGACTAACCCATCGTCAGAATTTCCAGCAATTAACCACATTGATCAACAAGATCTGATTGAACCACTAGTTATTTTCCAAATCTAACCGCGCAATAACTCATTGAATCATTAAGCTTACAACCGTTACTGTAATTGTTAGCCGTGAGAGTTCAATTACTAAAATTACACCGACTTAATCTATTGCACAAACATACTAAAATTTAGAATCTGATGACTTGAATAGATAACTATTCTTTGTTGGTTAGTCGCCATTGCTTTAATTGTTGGTTTAGAACCGTGCACTTCGGTTAGGTTCTTTTTGAATAACGGATCGTCATTGATTGCTATCTGCGGTAATGTAAGTTCGGGTAGACAGCTTTACGCTAGGATTTAATCTTCACAATTAATTACCTTTTGTTCAGAACCAATATGCAAATTTCTGGCTACAAGCTTTTCTTCAATATCATTTTTAAGATCAATGTCAAAGAAATGAGTCTACAGAAAGATGTTCTGGCCGACATTCGGATCATTATCAACTTCTTTTACATTTTTGCGAATATTTTTAGAACAATGATACCTATAATTCGTCGCGTCAATTCGTCCCAGTTTCACAGTCATCAAAGTTCCCATCTCTTTCATGTTCAAAGCTATAATTCATCAATGTCGAGTGCGACTCACCTTTCTTGTCCACACAATCGAAAAAAATCTACTTTCTCACATTATACGCAACTAAAATGTGTCTTGGGCTATTATAAAAACATTTTTGACGACATCGACTGCTTTTAATTATTCAGAATTATTACATTCTCATTACGCTTCACACAATGCTGATAATTCTTCTTCTATTTTAATTGAATGTGCTACTTCCTCTTTAATGACTACTTTCATACTTTCGTGTGTTTCGACTTTCTAGTTGTAAACATAAAATTATTCGGTCGAAGTACATTGTTTCTGTTTAAAGTTTAATTTGAATTACGCACTTTACGATGGCGGTTTTCTATAGTCTGAATAGATAACTAGTAATGGTCGGCTTCGTGGCTGGGTGCGCAGAGATGACACGATAAATGTACATATTACGCCTGCAACTATGTTTTGGGGCCAATATATTGTTGGAAAATAGATACGTATGATAATATTTCATAAGATTAATTTGTAAAAATGTATGTTTTCTAACTTATGTGACTGTAATTAAAACATTAAGTTATCTCCCAAACTCAAAAGCATAAGCATTTACGGCTTTAATGAATTCTTCCACTTCATCTTTCCCCCTCACCAATTCATCTGTTCCTACTTCTCCCTCTCTACCTGTAAGACCTTCATCCTTCGCCTCGTACTCAATGTCATAACTCTAAGGTCTCGATGACGACAGTCCTCAAGGGCGTTTATTCTTAAAACACTGCACTGAGTCAGGCAACGAGGCTGAGTGATCAATCTTGTTCAATTGAGAGATGTTACGTAATCGGGACACCGTCAATTTGCTACTAGGTGATAGGAATTATCGGATATTTTGTTACAAGTAAATCTCGGCGTATGTTAAAGATGTTGATGAAGAAATTTTCCTGAATGAAGACTTAAAAACTGACTTGCACTTTATATTACGAAGTTTTGCACAAAATTAAAGTAGAAGAAAGCGTCTTTAATTTAGCATATGCTCTAAGACTCAACATTCAATTCTAAAATCTCAGTGACTGATAGTGTTAACTAATTTATATCTTGTAACATCAGCGTGATCCCAAGAATCCTACACGTATTACCATAATATCTATAGGATTTAACATAATATTTAAAGCAATAACTAGTTCTGTAGCTAAACGTTAAGACAGAGAGGCGCGGACAAATATTTACCTATTGCTGTATTGGAAGACTTTCCTGGAACCCTGGTCGTTATGAGATGTCGTGGCATGTTCCAGTTAGTACGCCATTAGTATCTCCTGTTTATGTTTCATATAGCACGTCTAGATGTGTTCTTAGCTTAACTACAATTGGGTCTCCTGAAATTGGAGGAATCGTTTTGTGTTTATGTCTATAAAAGATAGCAGTGGCGATGGTATGACCATGGGTTTCGTCTTACCATGAATATTATTAGTAACCATGGATTAGCTCTAATTGTTCTCCTACTACTTACTAACATAACATAAAGGGTGTACAAGACCCTTAACGAAGCCAAAAGGCACTTGTTCTCCCCATAATGCAATCATTTTTTTGTTCTAGACCATACCTGGGAACCTTCTAGTTACGGAGATATCGAGGTTCAAAGTTTTTTTTTAAACATGGTTTTAATGTCATAGTTTTACTTCAACACCTCCACGATCCCCGTAGTATTCAGCACATCCATCAGCACAATGTTTTGATAGCGTTGCATTGAGTCCTCCCGTAAAACGTGATTTTTCACCCCAAAAAAAAAAAGTCGTTTCCCAGCAATAGTTTTTGCGTTAAGTTACTTAGTTTGATGTACGTAATGCTTGGTTGACGGCTTCGTGAAGGGTCCTGTTACACCCTGTATACCATCACGTCCGTAATTCTAGAAAGGTTAGGCAGAGGTGTACGTGTATTCCATCCATATTTTGCCGGCGCTACTACATGCTCTAATATTTTAAGTGAAGATTCTACATGACTCATTAGAATTAACAAAATTAAAACTCAATTAAATAAAGTGAACCCAACAAGAGTACCTTTACCTACAATGACTTAAATTCAAGTTAACAGTTAACTGATAATAAAGAAAGTAGACCGGCTAATATAATTAGACAAGTATGGCGCATAATCCAGTGATCTGTGGTTTCATCAGAAACTTGCGTCTAGTGCGTAAACCGTGCGTGTTTGTCAGAATGTTTCAGATGAGATATGTACGCTGCGTTAATACTGTATCTATCTCAAAGAGACTTGTAATTGTTAGTCATTGCTATCACGCAAAAAATGTTGTTAATGATAAAATCAAGATTCGATCGAAATCTACTAATAGAATATACTTGTGCTCTATTATCAAGTCTTTTTCGTCCATCATTACCAAAATTTTCTGTGAAGGTAGGTACTAGTCATCGTCTTCTAAAGGTGTGTCTGAATAACCCAAAACCGCAGCGAAACCGCCGTTGCGTCTGGCACCACCCTTCTAATCTGCGTCCATATCATCACGCTGATACGATCTGTGCAGGGGCCGTGCAGTCACGCGTGTGTTCACTCAGTTTTATACTTTAGCTTTCTTTAACTAATGGCTCATTATTTAAGTTTTAGTCATTTCTAAAATAGATCATTTTCGGTGGTACCGTGTTGTGTGTAATTAAGATTGCTTTAATTTTGGTAATGATTTCTGCTATTATTTTGAAGTCGAAAGCGCTATTTGAAAATTAAAACCAATGGGAAACTTTATTTTGGATATCTACTATAATATACTACATATTTCCGCTTTACAGGGTGTAACAGGACCCTTCACGGAGCCGTCAACCAAGCATTATGTACATCAAACTAAGTAACTTTACGCAAAAATTATTGCTGGGAAACTACTTTTTTTTTGGGGTGAAAAATCATGTTTAACGGTAGGACTCAATGTAACGCACTCAAGTCTCTGTGCTGGGGGATGGATTGAATAATACGGGAATCGTCATTAAAAACACGTATTTAAAAAAAAACTTGTGAAAAAGTTGGAACTTTGACCCCCAATATCTCCGTAACTACGGTATGGTCTAGAACAAAATAAAATATCGTCAAGACGGGGAGAACAAGTGGTTAAGGGTCTTGTTACACCCTTTATATGTATTTATAGCATCTAAATACATGATCTAAATGAATCCTAAAAACAAAACGCTCTCATCAAATAATTCATACTCCACAATACATTGATGGCCTTTTATAAACAATACAAGCGAACAACACCTTTTCATTATTTCACCGATCCAACCGCCAATAGCTATGTACTTCCGGCGATCGCTGATAGCCCCAATGATGATGATGTTACCGGAAGTACGTCACTATGGGAACTGGTAATTAGATTACATTAATTCATTTGCGTTTGTGAAAAATTTACTTCCTCTAGAATGTTATTGTTGTAGTTTTAATTGAGGATATTGATGGACTTCAAATTGTTTGGCATATTCTATTGTGTATCACCCTTTATCTCTCTCAGGATAGACCTTTATTGGAGGACCAGTATCATTATCGTTATTTATCATTGAGGTTGCTAAGATTAAAATGCAATCGGAATTTGCATCTCTATTTTGTTTTATAACGAGTTTGACTTGAAGAAATCACCATAATTATTGTCCTAACTTCTACGTATCAAACCACAGGCATGGAGCACAGGCCATGGAATTTCACAATACTCAAAAACCCTTCTCTCTTGTTACAGCGAGCCACACTGGCCGAAAAAGAAGTGACCACGTTGAAAGAACAACTGGCCACAACCAGCCCGACCCCTCTCCAGGCCACAGTCCCTAAAACCAATGGCTCCCACATAGAACCCACCAGGGATCAGGCCACGGAGACGCGGATCGACAGGTTCAGTCCTGACATCAAGGAAGAGAAGCACGACGTTGATGACGACGTAGAGAAGATGGAGATGGCAGCCACTGGGAGGAGTAATAGCAACTCTTCGAGGAGTAGTCCCGTGGTGCATCAGCCCATTCTTGAGGGCGAGCTTGCTGCTAAGGAGAAAGAGGTAGGACTACTTTTAATTACTATGTTTTTTTAATTACGGGGAGAATTGTCTACTTTAACCAAGGGGTATCGTATCCAGCAACTGGACTGGGGAGGTCCGATAGGCAGTCGCTCCATTTAAAACGCTGGTAGCTAGCTGCATCCAGGTAGCCTGAAAACTTGGCATAATATCAAAGAGATTTGATTTCTGATCCCCAAGATACAGACTAACGTCTAGTTTGGGGATCACCGTTCAAATTGCTTTGTTTAATGTAGTGTACTAGTGAATTTATGTAACAAAACCCTTAACGAAGCCGTCCTTAACCAAGCATTAGGTACATCAAACTACGTAACTTTACGCAATAATTATTGCTGGAAAACGACTTTTTTTTTTGGGGTGAAAAATCACGTTTTACTGGAGGACTCAATGCAACGCTATCAAAACATTGTGCTGATGGATGTGCTGAATACTACGGGGATCGTGGAGGTGTTTGAAGTAAAATTATGACATTAAACACATGTTTGAAAAAAAAAACTTGTGAAAAAGTTGGAACTTTGCCCACAATCAACACCCCAATACCTCCGCAACTAGAAGGTTCCCAGGTATAGTCTACACCAAGAAAATGATCGCAATGACGGGGAGAACAAGTGCCTTTCGACTTCGTTTAGGGTCTTGTTACACCTTTTAGATAAGAAATGTCATAGAAAAACTGTAATCCTTTGTCGCAGTGAGGCCATTAAAGCAAAATGACTCCTGACACGCTACACTTTTACTGAGATCAACCAGTTGGTTATTACCAGTAGATTACAATGTTGTTCGCTATGTCCTCTAAATCATCTGTATATTTAAATGGCATCGTCTAATATTGACGAATAGTTAGATTCTATGTTAGTCAGTAATGGACTTAGACTGTACAGCTATATCTATCATTCATCCAATAAATACTAATCAAATCATGTCACATAGGTATGTACTACAGGCACATTACATGTCCTATTAATGTACATGAATCTTCCCATATATCAGTGCCATTATCCGCGATCATAGGAGCATGTGGGCGGCCATCTGAGTCTACCAGTTATGACAACACAAGCGATTGACTCAAATGCTGCATCACCGCTCTATTGCTCTCAATTAGAGTTGCCCAGCCGACTCGCGTTAATTGACTGTATCGATAATATTGATTGATCGATTGGTGGGCGGCCAACATTTGTTATCGACGCTTAAACGAATAGGTGATTGTGTACATTTTTGGGAGTTAAGTGACTCAGGCATTTAGAAAAGTACGGGTCCGTTCAGTTACAATATTTCATTTATTGTTAGTTACTGTCACCGTGAAAAGGGATGAATGAAAGGTATTTGCATGTGGCTGAGATGAGAATGCTAAGGGGGATGTGGGTAACGCGAATGGATAAAATAAGGAATGAGTACATAAGAGGGAGTCTGAAAGTGGCGCCGGTGACTGAAAAATTGTGTGGTAATCGGTTATCGTGGTATGGACATGTGATGCGGAGGAATGAGGAGAATGTATTGAGGAAAATGTTGAGTATGAATGTAGATGGCTATAAGAGTAGAGGAAGACCAAAGAAACGATGGATGGACTGTGTGAAGGATGATATGGCTAGAAAGGAAGTGACTGCTGAGATGACGAGTAATAGAGAAGTATGGAAGAAGAAGACATGCTGCGCCGACCCCAAATAAGTTGGGATAAGGGCAGGAGAATGATGATACTGTCACCGTGAAACTTGACCAAAGAAACGCTACATATAACTTTTCCTTAGAACTTTCTCAACAAAAGCTTTTAAAAGAGCTTGTTTAAAGTAACAAAACAATAAAACAGTTAGGAGACACAACTGGGTCAGTTAAACGTTAAAGGAAAATCGATTTCACAAAAATTTGCGAACACATTCACGTGTTGGACATGGAAACTCAATTTAGAAGTAGCACCACGTGAAACAAGCACTCTTAAGAGCTGCGGAAAAAACTTATCATGTCTTGTCGACATTTCGACATCGGTGTTGGCACAACACTAATTGAAATTAGCAGCCCGCTCTGATCGCTTGCCAATGCCAATTAAGACAGAAAAGATAATGTCGTATTAGATAACTATAACTATAAATAATAACTATATTCTTCGTGGCATATGTTCAATGGTAGATTTAGATCTAATTCTGGGATTTCCGGCGTTAGAAAAGAAATTCGTATCAGTTGATAATCTTGTTGCGAAATGGGTTAATGAGTACAGAGTAGTCGTCGTGTTATTGAACGAAAATATCGCACGTGTAAAGATTTATTCATAGAAAAATCTTGGATCTTAATCTCATCACTGAATCTTTTCATCATCTCATCTTATCTGGAGATTGAAGGTTTTTGGTGGGCTTGCCATATAGTACATAAAATTACCCAATGATTTCACCAAAGGCCATAAAATGAACAACAAACAAATGAAACACGTGACGATTTAGAAGGGTACAGAGGTAGACAAAACCAAAACAGACCGCCAGCTGTACAAGAAAAGACGAAAAGACCGACATGCTACTACTATAGCTTTCCCAAATACCAACACACGTATCAATGCAGCTCCAATTAGGCAGCATCCTATAAATAACGGTCGAGTCGCGTGTCTTAGAGGGACGTTCATAAACGGTGATATTTATTTAGTGCAAGGATTACGTTCGTTCGGTGCCGATCAATCATCCCATTGAACGTATCCTGTTTCCTTTGCCTAGGGATGTGCAAGCCGATTGGGTATCGACACTTCGGAAAAGTTGATATCGATAGAATATATATATTTATTTAAATCTTCAGCTTGCTGTGAATGAAATAATTTCCTTTACTAAAACCTTCACGGTGCATTTTATTTCGTCATAACCTCTACGATTACAACCATGAATGGTCAACAACGATCCTAATAGCTAGTTACGAACTTCCTGTTTTAGTTAATAAAATAACTTCCTCATTATTATTGTGCTAAGTAACCTCTGTAGTTACTTCTGTTATATTCAACCTTAGTCTTTAGTGGTTTCCGCTGTATTTAACTTATTACTTTATTTGAATCCTTATTATTAAACAATTTAAAAAAAAATCTTCGGCTTATTTTTATCGACTGTCATTAAAATTCTATCGATAAAATCCCACCCACAGATCACAAAACCCATCCCTAGATCTAACCGACTGTCAAACCCAATTCAGCATTGCCCCCGCACACGTAATTGATTTATTGATCGTACGTTACATTCGATACGAGATGAGCTGCGTTTGCGCTGCATCCTTTACTCACAATTTCTAACCAGTTGACCGGCTGACCTCGATCGCATAAGTCATGTGGATGCTAGGGGACGGAGCGATTGAGTATCTGGTTTTAAGGCCATATGTGAGGTAAGAAATGCGGATATACACACCCAGTGGGTATAGGAAAGGATTAAGGAGTAAAGAAGGTGAGTTCACCTGGAATTTGACATCTTTTTCTAAATCTCCTGATAAAATGGAACACACAAAATGCATCTAATCTAGCTCTAAATAGATAGGATGGGCCTATGATGATTGGCATCTCAGAATAACTACCATATCTCTTCATAATCTCTTGTCATGAAGATCTTCAGATTCATTATAACGTTTATAAAGCTAACGTTTCTGAGTTAACTTTCAGAAGTATAATTTATTGGGATGAATATTGAAGAACGTGTAATACTAAACGTGTTGAAGGTTGCAGTTAGAACAGTCACGCATCTTCGCATGCTGAGAAAGGAATTACAATGTCTGCTGATGCCGAGATAGCCAGCTGTCGCTACTATGTGCGTAGAAAGTATTATATCTTAGATATTATTGATGGCTGTTCTTTCATTACACTCGTAAAAAGCATTTAAATTGAAGTCTTGTGTTTGATTGACCTAGAGATAGCAAAAGGTGAGACTGAGTTTTTTGTTCAGAAAATCATGTGTGAAGCACGAACGATAGATGAATGAGGAGAAAAAATAGCAGTACATAAAGCTGTATGTAAAGCGAAGCCTACTGAAGATTCCATACAAACAGTATCAACACAAACAACATTTACATGAAAGAAACTACACAAACAATTCATGAGTCAAAAACAGACCCCCATCCATTTGAAGTGGTGCTCATCGCCAATGCGGCCGAATTTCAAAGAAGCCTAGTTGCAGGCGAGGCCTTTCAGAATGCACCCATTCATGCTTCAGAATCATTAGTCCATTGAATCACCGAATTTAAAGCAAGCGAAAACGCGGATTTGAAACGAATTTCCATCTCTTTGTTGGGGATTCAATAGCTCTATATAATTATAAGTATGTTTGGGGTTATTGGTGAAAATGGACGCTGTACAGGCTAAAGCTAATGGGGATGAGATTTTAGATGATGGATGAATGGAAAGAGTCTGTGTTCAAAATATTTTAAAACATATTCTAAAAAAAAGAAAAATACACAAAATAACATATCCACAACGATTAAACTCCAGCACAACTTGAAGCGACAAAAAGACACAAAAACTTAAAGCACGAAAACTTCAATAGCGTTGAACACAGGCCTCCAGAATACCGGCACAGTGTCGAAACTCAATGAGTTCGCGATATAAAAGCTGTTATTTGCCGTAACGAACGCCTTTGTGCTGAGGAATGCCTTTAGAAGCACTATCTTAAAGACGAATTGCCGTACAACGCTGCGCAAGTTCCTACCGATGCAGGCATAAGGTACTATGACGCAGCAATGCAAACAATCTCCAGCCATAGTTTCGTTCACAAACTAGCCATAAACAATCCGATAAAGGTACCGAACGAACAACTTTTGATAGTACGCCACTACTCTACGCCGCTTTTTATGCAAATTCGTGGCGTTGCAAAATATCGATGTGTTCAGCGAGCTTCTGCGTTGTCTTTCAGATTTACTTGTGGTGTTTTGCTTTCAATTTCTTCTATTGTAGTTTAATTTAAGGTTGGAGGGGGAATTTATTTTCTTTCGTTAGTTTTTGTTGTCATGTATTGTACGGTACAAATAGAAACGTGATTACTTTCCCCGAAAGAAATTTTGAAAATGGAAACTCAACCCACAGACCAATCAATAACATCTTAAAAAACTTTCTTAGATCAAAACTCGTGCAATCAAATTCAAAGGAAAGTTATCAAACGAAAAGAGGACCTATTATCGGAATGGCATCAAAAAGAAATAACACAGCGTCACCCTTTCGGCAACTTAATTAAAATCTACGCAAAAAATCCCCGACCGAAAACTTTTGACCCTTCGATAAGGTTAATAAGTTCCTAACTGTGGTTGTAGACTGCAAAATTGTTTCGTTTCTTCGAAATTTGTCAAACAATCAAAGGGTATCAAAGACTACATGCCCAAGGGTGCTCGCGATTTTTTGACTTTTTAACCCTTTTGTGGTTAAGTTTTTCGCGGTTATGCTTTATTATGAACTGTTTTTGTTTATGAAAAGAAATTTTCCACGTGCGAATAAATATTTCATTGTTTGAATGTTAGGAAAGCCTTATAGACGTGAAAACCCAAAGCTTCAATATAGTACCTACTCGTATTAAATTATCCGTACAACGAAAAATGTCAACCTCGTTAAGTATTGTTTTCACCAAACACAAGAGATGTTATGTGGTTTCATTGATAAGTTCGCGTCAGCCATGTTGGGTTTCTGTCTTAAACTCTTTAATATCGCCATCGATATAAATAACATTTCTCAGTTCTACTGCTTCTACACGATGCCCATTATCAATTGGCTTATTAGAATTAACGAAATAAGATTTAACGTGTGTCACCGTCGTATTATGATAAATGATGGGCGATGATATTTCTTTTTTATAAATTGCCTATTTATTACAATAAACCATGTTTCCGTCTGTCTCAGTGGGTTTTAACAAGATTTTTGATGTAGCTGGCGAAATGTGGGTGTACTATTAGGTATATCTCTGCCTAACCCTTCCAGGATTATAGGCGTGATTTTTATGTTATGTTATGTTTTGATGTAATGTTAGAAATCAAATAGACAACCGTTGCATATAAAATACAGCTTCATCCGCTTAGACGCCAAAGTCTAGGTGAAGATGATGATGACTCGAGGGAAGTTAGATGAAAATTAAGCAAAAGTGAAGGAATAGATTTTGGGGTTATATTTAATGCAATATTTAAAGTCTGACAACCAGTCTTACCAAGGGATATCGTATTACCCAGTACTAACTGGGTTATGGAGGTCAGATAGGCAGTCGCTCCATGTTAAACTGGTATTCAGCTGCATCCGGTTAGACTGGAAGCCGACCCCAACATAGTTGGGAAGAGGCTAGGTAGATGGTGAGGATGATTTAATGCAATATTTACAATTAATCTTTTGAACCACGTACTAATACTGAGTAGGAGAGCTGATAACGAAGGCTAATACGAAGGAAATGTTACAAGAATAGCTACTTCTATTTGAGGTAAATAATTATTAACTTTGTCCACCGCAATGGATTACTCATCGGCAACATAAGTATCAAGGCTCTCCAGTATTGACTTAAACATTGCGACAAAAGATAACGAGATCCTGACATGTTTTTCTTTCACAATCAAATCAACAGACAACTAACTGGCTTTATTCTTTAACAAAGTTAGTGTATCATAAACAAGCAGTTAGTAATATAATATAATAATATATTATATAATTAATATATAATTACGCCGACAGATAGCGCCCTTTTGTAATAAAACCTTATTTTTGGAATACCTTTTTAAATCTCATGCGTACAGGCACCTTTCATTAAACGTATACAGCCAGACACCTGGCATCAAAACTAGGTAAACATCACAATACATACACATTACGATGCTACTATTTAATTTCAGAAAGCAATAATAGTCCTACATAAATCATAAACACCTTTCTTTTTAGGTAGTAAAAACGTTACTTTCATCTTGGGACTCATAGATGGCGCTGTACTAAAATCCAACTGTAAATTATAGTTTAATGTCACTTCACGGCGAGACATGAAAGAGTGACGATGCTATTTTTGTACACACCAAAACGAAAACACTCGAAATTAGTTTATGACGTTTGTCTGTAGTTCGATTTATTTTAATTTTGTTATTTTCGGGGGCCGTGCTCTTATTATGTGTCGGTCGTCGTAAACTGGCGTAGTTCGACACTGAATTATCTCCCGCCTGACTTGACTAATGATGGCGGCAGTATTTCTAATTTAGACTTTATTGACATTTATCGATGATCGGCCACTCTTGCGCCGGAAACCAGAATACAAGTTTGATGTAACACATTCCGTCCGCCCATAGTTTTTTTTGTTATGTTATTCTAAATTCTATTCGCTTGGCATAACGTTGGTAATTTTTTTCCTATATTTGCAAGACTCATTTAGTTTTGATAAATGTCTTGCTTTCCTTCATCTCTGTCTACAACATTAGTGATGATACAATTATTTGATATTTCATTCAAAGCTGATTCATCAAACTCTTATTTTTCACCTTCATTTCTCTCATCATCTTTTTGTCAATTACAACTTACCTACCTACTCAAAATATTCAGTCCCACTACGTTATTTTTTTACTGCAAAGTACAGTGTTGTTGTTCCCGTCTTGGTCACTTATTTCTTGTTATCCATCGCACTATAAAGCTAATGATAAATTTTGTTAACAACTGGAGCGGTCTATCGACATTAATTTGCAGTGGTCTATTCACTGATAATTTATGTTTGGAAGACGATGCCAAAACGCGCCCGTCTGACACCCCGAGGAATGACAATATATCGACCGATAGATTCGTATCGATAGATATACGAGACCCGATAAACATGACTAACCTCAAGCTTGTTAAAATAACATATTTGAAATAGAAATTACACACGCAATACCACTTTCAAAAGATCATCAACATAAACAAGCCTTTGCTTGACATTCAACATTGAGCTCTCAATTGCAACTGAATCGACTCTAACAACACTAAAGAAAATAAATAATAATGTTTTCGCGACTGTAAATCCAAGTTTGATTATAGATATGCTCTCACATACAAACACACGTGACCTTTGCGTTCTGATTTCCAAGCGAATCAAAGAGAAAGCATCGAGGGATGTCGACAAGAGAAGCAATCAGATGCCCCATCAAACGCAACCTATCATCTTGTCAGAAATCGGCACGCACGTTAATTTAATAACAAAAAAAGCCTAGAGTTACATTAGAAAAAAGGACAAAAATAAATGGTAAGTAGTGTGCGCGTGGGTCTCTCTCGCTCGCTGGTCGGCGACGCCCGTAATTACGCTCCAAACACGCGAGCGCAACTTGAAAGCAAATGTCAAACTCACATATTTATTTCTTAGTATTGAATGCTGCGCTCGCTTCTCGGAAGATCCGATGTAAACATCATCGTGTCGATGATGAAAGCGATCTGCTTCTTTGTACTCGATGCTGATTAGTCTAATTTTATCCGACAAAAAAACATCACAAATATGTAATTTGTGTGTACCGTGACAACGCCTGGCGTGACTGGAACCGAGGCTCAATAATGACCGGAAAGTGTTCGGTACATCTCAACCGAGTGGAAACTTTGTTAGTCAGTCAGCAATGTTACTTTAATAACCTCGTAATTAACTAAAAACGAAGACGGCTCGTCGAATTCGTCCCGGTTTATTTATACACGGTCCCGCGTCGATATTCAGAAGCCAACTTGATAGATTCATAGCAGCGAACATCAAAGAGCCAACATTAATCATAACTCACATCAATCGCCGGTGAAACATTTCTGTTTTTATTGTAAATCAGTATTAAAAAGCGACAACGTAAGCATATGAATCAAACGTGCGCCTCGAGACGTCGACTATGTGCAATAAATTCGTGAAAACGTAAATAAAAAAGTGTGGCGGGCCGATCGGACCACCCTGCGGTACACCTGTTGAATCTATTAACGTGTGCGCGGCCCGCACCAGATACTATCGAACTCGTCGCCACTCGCCGACCGAGAGCTGATGTGCCGTGCTGTCGTACATCATAATACGCGATGCGTTGAGAAAAATCAGAGTCGGTCACATCTGTGCGTCGGCGTCGATGGCTCCGCGCGATGGCTCTCCGAGCAAATCGTGCGTTTCGTTTCTTTTAAATTACAGCCGTTGTAAGTGCGCCTCAACTGCGCAAAACTAATAAAAGTTATACTTCCTACAAAGTGATATTTATGTATGTACTACGTCTGGCTTCCATCTTTTACGATCGTCAACAGTTACATATTTAATGTTCGATGTTTATCAACATTTCTTTCTTATGCAGGTTTTAGTGGAGCGATAAATTATTTATCATCAAAGACTTGCTTATTTTGAAACTTTTGTTTCTTTAGCGCGGTAATTCCTGGCTTTACAACAGACGTCACTGGCATTATTAAGTAAACCCAGTATTCTTTTATCATAGATTTGATGTATTAAGAACGGATCATAAATTCAAAGATAGCGTATGGTATGATAACAGTTTGGCAGGACTCGAAGAGGATGGGCCGTGTGATGTCACTGTGTACATAGATGTGGACATGTATTTGTCAGTAGTTGACTAATTGACTCATTCTGAAAATCTCTAAAACACTGACGCACCCTCGTAAATTCTTTACAATGATTTTAAATTAACACATCCCATGACTGGTTCAATAGATATGATTCAAAGACCAAAGGCTTCAATCTTTACGATTGTCGTATAAAAAATCGTCACATCCAATTGTGCCATGCCTTTCAGTTCTCCCGATTTCGTGAGCAAGTCAAATGTTACTATTGTACTACCTTTGTTCAGCCTTACATGATATGATTCAGTCCTCAATGTTACAAGGCCATGGAATCTGTTTGCTATACAAGTCTGCGTTGACTTTTTATATTTAAAAGCCCTCTTTGTCTCAGACTGCTGCAAGTTTAATAAGATACATCTGTTACTACTATATTTTGGGGACATCGTCTTCAAACGTCATATAGTCAACAGCGTAGATATTGAGTTACAGGAGCTTTTTGTCATCAATTTTCAACCTTACTGTCTGCTAATAAGGATTGTAGCTCCGTGATATATTTACAAATTTACACCTTTGATGTATTTAGATTTCTTTTTGTGGGGAGCTCAGAAATTTCGATGGCTCATCGAGACACGACAAGATGAGTAAATCAACGGAAGAGTTATCAATATTTTTAACGCCTTATTCATAACGTGACTCACGGAATTGTTTTGCTGAACTAATTTCGTTTTGGAAGAGCGTTGACTTCTGATACTGAAAACAAAATAAGTGTAAGACTTCAATTTAAAACAGGTAATTTGAAAACTTTGTGAACCTTACAATTTATGACAAAGACCTAAATCAAATTACAATTGTACAATTTCAAGAACATCATCCTGAAGAAGACCCTTATAAGACACTTACATCTATAGAATATTGAACCAGCATGTAGATAATCAGATTGCCAAGAGATTTCAACTATTCCCCAACACTACACATCACTTCATAATTCGTTTGATCACCTAATGTTTTATGTATGTCGTCGTAATTAGTTCGATCTCCTGATCATCAATATTAATTTGCAATTACAATATCACGCCTCCGTACATGATTAGGTTCATTCCAGTTTCATTAAAGTTTAATTCGTTTTGTTTATTCATGATTTACTAGCTATGTTTTTGTTCAATATTGAACGTTTGATCATTCAAGTTTTTATAAGGAGGCCATTTTTATGGGGGATTAAATTTTTTGCTCTTGTTAATAAATTATGGTTTATGGGCGTCTGGTGATAATTAATCTTAATTATTTGATTAAGCCACGGATATGGCAGTCATTTCTGGTCTAGTGAAGCTAAATTATTATAGTTTGATGGCATGTTAGACACTAATACATCTACAGTTGAATGGACAAGAAACAGCAACAAATAAGACTATATTGATGACCGCACCACACACTATATGATCAAACAAGAAATAAAGAAAAAGATAATCACGCGTTACATTAATCCAGAGGCCCAATAAAAAAGCAATCTTCCAAACTCAATTGCGTTTAATAAAAAGCAGTAATTATAAATGAAAATAGCTCCAATACTAATACATAGGCAATTATCGTCGCGACTAACGATCAAGCAGTATTACACTTATCGGAACTACCGCTATATTACCTTAACTAAAACCTTATTGGGTTTCAATAAGAACCAATTTGTTCCACGGCTACCGTAATCCGGGGAGAATCGAACTTGGACTTCAGATAGAGCCTTGTAGAGTCTAATATTGTTTGTTGGTCGTGTACCTCCATATGTAGGGACGTGTTAGTTCGGAGCGAACACGTGTGCGGAATATGTCAATTCATTATAAACTTTGTGTCGTATAGAAGATGATTTGTGACATATTATAGAATAATGCGGTATCTGTTAGTACATGCATCCATTAAGGACTTATTGTTTCGTGTGTAGATACCGCCGAATTCTGAGTAATTGACGAAATTTGTCGGTGTGTGCCTGTCATTATGTGTTTAATTAGTTTCTGTCTGTTTATTGTTCGTATTATCGATTCTAGTTACGTTATCGTCGAGAAAGTTTCGGTTCGGGATGAATGGGAAGATTTGTGTGATTCATTCTGTGTTTAGAAACTTAGAAGTTAAGCGAATTGAAAGGGTCATTTGTACTTTTGTAATCTGTACTTACTTATTTTTTTCACAGCTACACAGTACTGCATAATATTCATCTTTCAAAGCAAAAAATTATAATTTAAGAAACGAAAAAGCTTCCGTTGATTTCGGCCTCATCAAAATTTCTAAAACTTTTTCGTCCTCCCTACCTGCAACTTCGTCCAAATGCAATTACAGCCCGTCGAAAACATTCTACTATTGTTTTTATTAAAATTAATTCTGAAAATCAATCAATTCAGAACTTTCTTGTCGTCCCCTGTTGTTCGGACCATTTTTCTCGTCCCCCCTCTCAGAGACAATAGAAAATGGTTATTAATATTCCTTGTAAAAAAACAGAGGCGCTAAACAATAGGTGTTGTTAATTTACTCATTAAGGATTCATGGGGTGTGCCGCCTCCTGGGAGAAGGGTGGCAGATCCTCAGTGATATTGGCTTCCTTTGATACATTCGGTTTTGGTACAAATTGAAATTTAATTTTATATCAGTTGGTATGTGTCGAATTGTGGGTACTGGGAAATTAAGAGCTTTATTGTACAAGCATGCGTTCAAAGATATTTGAAACGAAATCAACTTGAGATGAAAACCCAATCACAGTATTTGGATAGAAAAAAGTTGTCCACCCAGTTGTAAAAGAATTAATAAACATAAAATTTTGGCTATAAATCACAGATTTTAACAGAACACAATGGAACACAAAACAGCCGATAATTTTAATAATACTTTGAATGACAAAACGTATGACCACGTGGCGGGGGTCAAAACCGGTCGCAACCGGTTCTTAATAAAACACCATTCAATCGAATTTCGTACAATCCACCACTAATGTAAAGAAACTTCACAATAGCAGGTCATGCTATTCTGACCTCTATTCATGCAAAATAAGGGCGAGAGTTTCGTATAAAAATAATGTTGGACCAGGATAGTGATTGGTACATTTTGATCGCCTATTCATTCGCCAGATTTAAATCTACGCAGATGTCCAGCTGGTCACATAACACATTTAATCGAACGAGATCTATTGATACGATTTTTTATTGTTGTATTAATGGTCAAGTTTGAATAGAGGATCGCGTGACGATTTCAATGTAATTCGGAGCCCGGAGCCCTTGGCGTTTGGCGTTTGCTATGGAAGATTCTATTACTGTGTTTATTTCAGACACTTTGAGTAAACCTTCGAAATCTATCGTCACGATATCGTGAATTCTAAAATGTCAGGTTAAGTG
Organism: Eugnorisma glareosa; assembly: GCA_947578425.1. Lineage (NCBI taxonomy): Eukaryota > Metazoa > Arthropoda > Insecta > Lepidoptera > Noctuidae > Eugnorisma > Eugnorisma glareosa. The sequence continues at coordinate 1,481,791 of OX387974.1, read as the reverse complement.
TTGGTATATTTGAACATTGCAAATGATATTCTGAACTGTTACTGTGACTAGTATGCAAATTCATTCATATTTCGGTTTATTTAAAGTTATCTTCAAAGTACCCTCTATATTTAGACCTTATTCCATTCCATTTATGATTGTTTACTCACAGAGGCATATAATTTGGGATTTTCTAAATATTGTCATATAACTGATGACGCGGTGAGGTCGCGAACCTAACTCGATAGATTCCAACACTGGTTGGAAAATCCCAAAATGTGCTTATATTCTCATAATAACTAAAAATAAAATAAACAAAGATACCCCACGTTATTCTACAAATATAACACAGTTTTCCCGCTCAACAAAACACTAAAATGATTAGCATGTCATACCTATCTTGGGGACACTTTAATTGAACGTTTCCAGCTCCCATCGAAACAAAGGCGTCAAAAGGAATATTTCGCATAAATTATTTTTTCTCTTTTTTTTCAACACTTCATTGTGAAGATATCGTTAATATTAATTTTTTGACACGGAAACACCACGCTTTAATATTCGTGATACAGCCCTTTGTTATTTTAATGGCTGCCGATATTCCCTTTGCTATCCATAGCTTCGTCAAAGAAGTTTTCTATTTGCTTTCGTTGCAATTCATCGGGCGATTTGGGGTTGGGATTCTATTTTAACAAATAATTAAAACAAATGACTGTAAAGGTTTGAAATAGATTCTCGGATCCTTTTAAACATTTAATAGACAACGGCTTAGAGATAGATGACACAAAAGAGCAAGGCAAAGCTGAAGGCGAATAGATGAAACCATAGATTATGCTACCTTGCAGACTGGCTTACCTATACTGCAGTGGAGTTTATATAATAATAAAAGTTTGCGATAAATAAAGAGTAAGAGAGACAGCCTCCGATGGATAAGAGCTATACTGACGCAATACGGAGCACGTGTAAGCAGCAATTGATCGTAAAACAATCGATAGTGGAGATGATTTAAAACGGTAAGTCAACGCCCTGCTTATCGCAGGTCAATAATTCGGTGTAGTTTAGTTGAGCGAACTCACGATTATCTGAACTCTTGCGCAGATATGTGGATGTCAAAGTTTGGGAATTTAAATAGACGTCTTCCATGGATCACTTTAAGGATACAAACTCTGATGATTGTACTGTGAATTTTGGATTATCTGATTGGAAAGATTATGTCAGATGCGATTACTACCAAGAAATTAAAGAAGAAAGTGCTATTAAGATTTATTACAAGATACTTTTATTACAAAAGTCGAAATTGTAATATGCCTCAAAGAAAATATCAAATCTTAGAATGACAAACTGAAGATATAAGGCAAACTATCAAACAAAGCTCCTAAAGCTACACTGATGAATTTTCAAAACTTTGACAACCACAATTAACAGATCGATACACGCATTTTGACAAAAACAATGTTCCCGATACTGTTGATAAAGCGATGTTTCTACAATATATATGTATTTGTTTTACACATATCAGTATAATAATATGTTAGTTGACGGTGGTGTCGCAGAGACTTGCATCCGTCCGTGAGTGATAGTGGCTCGATACTGCTGATGTCTATCGGGGATATTTGGTGATGAGGTCGGTTTATTCGTTTATTTATCATTTTGTAGAGATTTGATATCTTGGGTAGCAAGAGAAGTGTATGTAGATGATTTGGTGGTTTTTCCTTAGTCATAACTTGTGGTGATTTATTTTATTTTAGCTGTGTAAACAAAGTATGTATTATTTGAAAAACTATGTTACACGCGTAAAGATATTAACATAATTCTGCCATATTTATAATCACGCTTAAAGCTCAAATAATTCTACCAAGTTCCATAGAATTAATTATATATGAAGGTACTAAACCCTACAAAGTATTAAGAATCATTACTTGAATATAGGAAAATATCTGAGCAGCCTACGGAGACGCAGACAGTTTCCATCACTGCCTCAATAGACGGCTTAATAATATACAAACACAAGCAACAACAAACATCACAATAGTTACGGAGAAACAAAACGTTTCCACCATCCGTTTAGAACACATTAAGCGATTTACTTGATGTCTTATCACCTGCAATCAATAACAAACTTAAAGCACCAATCAATAAGATTGACATTCGATTGAGGATCCAACCGTCCTTGAAAACATCCGATCTAAACGTGGTACGCGAAGGATACTATTCTCAAAGTACAATCAACTCTATATCGAGTCGTCTCGGTTGACTGTCAGTCGATTCCGTGTTCTTAGTTACGTCACTCCGAAGAGGTTTGTTACCAATCTATCGGAATAGTTCTCTTAGGATGGAGGTCTAATGCATTGTCGTTAAATTAATGCCACGATTTATGACAGTCGGAATTAGCCCCAAACGAGGGCCAGCAATGGATCACTGTTTAGTTTTATTGATGAATGTATTTGAATACAAATAACTGTGACATTATCCGCGGCGGGTGATGTACGAGCGATTCTGGTGTGTACTGATTTGAGAATAGTGTGCGTTTTGGATGTTAGAGAAAATAGTTTGATAGTCATTTGTTATGTTGATGGACTTGCGAATAATTTTGTAATTCATCAGAATTGAGAGGTAAATGATTTTGAATATGAAGCCGATCAAATGGTAGCGTCTTAAGATTTCGTTTACCACTGAGACCGATTGCACGTCTCTGGTTAATAAATCCAAAACACAAAGAGATCTTGCACAGGTGAGCATGTTATCATAATTATAAACAACTAGGCTCCCATGACCAATGGCCATTGCTTGTCGCCGCACCGATCCATCACAGGCTTATATAAAAATGTCAACGATTCGAGTTACTCAATTTGCAATAATTTTCAGAACCGCGGCATGGTTGAGTAAATCCACCATGCAGTAACAGCCTGCCGTAGATAATGAGGTTCGATTCCGCGGGAAGCAATTTTCTTCTATAATACGCCGATTTTTATTTTATGATCGTCTCGGGACAATGATTCGTTTGACTCGGCTACTGTTGACAATCCTTGCGAAGCTTTATTTGACTTAAACAGTGTTTGTCAAACGTTTCATCAAATTCTTCATATGCGACAAATATTTGATTCTAGCTAACTGTTTCGGAAAATAAAATGCTTTTGTTATCATAAATATGTTGTTTGCGTAACATATTGGCAAGTTCATACAAATGTTTGGTTAAGTTTCACAGTTGATTGTTAATTTTTGTCTGAAGCGCCTTCTTCTACGCGAATATCATAATATTTATCTATCGCTGTACTTTTGTGTTTCACTTCTCAACCTTACACTTAGATATTAATAATATCTCCATCCAGACTTTTTTATTTATCATCAAACATAAAAAAATGCCTAGAATGGATAATTGGTTATACATATTCCTTTCACGAAACCTCCAACTTTAGTCTAGAAAAATCCTTTATAAAGATCAGTCTGAGTCTGGAACTCATCAAAAGTTTGACCAAAACGATCGACAAATTGTTCAGCGTCAGCCACTGTTTATTTATTTTACAAAAGAGGGTATTTGTCTCCAAAGACAATGTCTATTGGTGCGCAAGGGGGCTCCCGATAATTGAGAGGGGCTCTTTAATAACCTTCGATTATTTATTTAAGAGTTTCGCCACCTGAGGCTTTGGCGACTGACAAAAAAACTCCTACTAATTATTTTATATTTCCTGCAATTTATAATTCAATTTCAGCTTTATTGTGGTCTTGGTTAGGTTCAGAATTGTTTGTTGAATTTAGTATTCCTGTAAAGGATTTGAATCGGGGAGTAAGCTGTAGCTTACATTATTTTTCTCCACAACTTCGTTTGTGTCTGTAATTAAAGATTTTTTTGATGCACTTTGTGTAACATTCTACATTTCTACTCTTTTGGTTGTTGAAATATGATTTTTAAAGAAAAAAATGAGCTTTATTGTACTTTACTCGTTTACTATGCCATATAAATACTTCTCAGAGACTCCCAACCTCTCCAAGTACCTACTTAAGTATTTGTAATCCAAATCACAACTCAAAAGACACATAAGTATATCAATACATACATACGTCAAGTTATATACAAAGAGGCGGTTGGGCCAAACCGATACACAATTAAAGAGGAAAACAAGAATACTTGTAAGTACTAATGCTAAGACGAATGTTGCGTAAAATCGACGCGTCTCCCTTTCCCCTAGCCTCCCCGCGGCCGTAGGGACGCCTGATTTACGATATCTGGAGGAGAATGGGGTTTTGTTTTTTGTAATTTTTATAAATATTCAAGATTGTTGTGTCGCTCGGTTTAATGACTAAAAGAAGACCGGTTTGGAAAACCTTCATTTTTTTTGAGGAAATTAAATTGTATTGTTTCGTTTGTTATATAACTATTAATTACCCAATCATTATACAAAATAAGAATTATAATTATTTTTACTACCTTGGATTTTTTACAAAAAATAACTATTATTAAAAAAAATCTTTGCTAATAGGCAAAATAATAATCATATGATTCAAATAGTTTTTTTTTTTATCAGTAATTAACATCTAAAGTTGTATTTTTACTAAAAAATCAAACCTTAGCACATTTCAAAACCCAATTTACCACTCATATTAGTATCTTCTTTGCATCTGACATTAAGAAATCGCTTTTCGTATGAAGCACAGCCCTGCGCCCCCCGAATTCGGCGTTTTCTTTCTCTAATTGATAATTCTTGCGCGATCCCTCATCGGGGCTCCTACAATAATACAATTAATTCCCTTATGCCGAGACCTACTTATAAATTTCTTACGCACAACCCTTATTGGGGAGTGTTTACATTGGATATTTGGATGATCTTCTAGTTTAGCGTCATGTGGTTGTTTTGATGTTTTCAAAACTTTGGGTGGTAGGATTTAAGATACATTTTTCTGCAATAAATAAAAAAAAACTACTAAATCCAAGTTAAATGATATGAAACTATTATTTTCTGTAATATTCCATGTTTTATCAACCTTAAGACCCCAAAAATTATTCCACAAACTTGTATTCCGATAATTTGCCAAATTTTCTTTTAGTAACTTCCGAAAGAAAGTCCCGAACTCCGTTTTTGTTGTTTGTATATTGCATGTCTTCTGAACTTTCACCAGCTAAACTTGCCAGCATTTATCTTATCATAACCAAAACTAGCCTCATTAAAACCCACTAAAACCCTTTCGCTCCTCTCCTTGCAGTCCTTCTAACTGCAGGCTCCCATCTAGTGTACCATCTCCTTAACCTTCTGTATGTGTCATGTTCTCCCTTCAGTTCAGACACCAGAGACTCGGCAGTAATTGCTTCCCCGATCCGAAGAGCGCATCTTTTGTGATCCGACACAAGACACAAAACAAAAACATATTCATAATACCGCGATGTATTCGTGACTGTACTTATTTAGTTATTTGAAGCGTCTCTGTGTATGTTACCTCTCTTTGGAGTGATTTTGACTGAAGTAGATGTAATAGGAGGATCTAGGCTGGTTCGGCTGTATGTAAGAGTCTTAACTTGACTTTTTTTTTGGTTTCAATATTCATTCAGTCCTATTTCGAAAGTGACACTGAAACAACCCCTGAAAGCCTGACAACCAAGTTTGACAAGGGGCATGATACCCATTTACTAAGTTTTGGAGGGCAGGTAGGCAGCCACTGCGTTTAAAATACTGGTATTCAGCTGCATCGGGTAAGACTGGAAGCAGACACCGACATAGCTGGGATAAAGCCAGGCAGATTATGAGTCTTTAAACATTTTGCAAATTTTAACGGTCAATAAAATGGAAACGTGCAACCTATATACTGACCCGATGACCTTACCAATCACAAAAATTATCTAACTGAACAAATAACTCTGCGTCGCGCTGATAAAGCTAATAATAATGCAATTGATTTGAAAAACGGATTTTACGTATTATATTGTCGTTACAAATATTCTTAGGTACCTACGAAATAACAGTATTTTCGGTTAAATTATTAACATTTTCAGGGTACACCATAATTATTATCATTTTATAAATCTGTTAAGAGTTTCTAAGTCTACAAAAAGCTTGTAAAACCTCCAAAACCATGACTCATTAAAAAACCTTTCAACTACTATCGATGATTTAGTATCAAATTGTGCGATTCTCCCCAGCCTCCCCATTTCCAGATGGTTTGCCGATTTGGCCGGCGCGACTCCGTACATTTAAATATGGCGGCTTAATGTTCAAATGGAGATATAGATGATATTTTATTACTTTGTTTTGTTGATAATGAGAGAAACACAAAGTATCTGAACTGTTAGTTAGGTTTTAATAATACATTCGTTTTTTTACATAAGTGGTCGTAGAAACTGATTGATAACATAATTAATGTTTTGCTGGGCGGTTTTTTAAACTCGTAAACTAATGATTCCCTTTTTTTGGTTTCAGGTAAGATCAACATGAACGTTTAGACACAAAATTAAATCTAGATAAATCCTGATTATTTCGAACGTGAACTGGGTAAGACCAAATGGAACTATCAACATTCAAAACATAAATGAAGTAGGTATAAAATAAACTAAACTTTTTTGTTCGCCTATTTGAAATTTAAAAAAAAAAGAACATCCGTTGGCGCCAACTGTCAGTTACACATCAAAGTGAAACAATTCAACAGATACCAAAACAATTGCCATTAAAGCCACTCGATTACCAGTAGAAATTTGTCGATATTCGAACCAGGCAGCCATTAATAGCGTTAATCTTTGGACGTCAAACGATTAAAAAGTCGCGTGTCTATAAAAAGGCACCATTTTTAAACGCGACTTATCGACTGTCACTTGTTAACGATAACACGTTTGAGTAGCCGTTAGTAAAGAGCTTTTCACATTGAGCGGAGGTAGAGCGAGCCGTATCGCATCGCGTTTTGTCTGCCACAGATATATAAAGCCTAATCGCGTGGTCGTATTGTTTTAGTCCTTATTGGCTGTATAGATAGTTGTCTTTGACTTTATCGTTTGACTCGAAATTCGAAAAGTAATTCCATTGTGACATGGACGGTCACGAAACTTAAAATAAAATTCAAGGAATATGCTAATTACATTTACAAAATAAAAAGCTTGTAATAAATACTACTGTAACGTGTGTGTACCACAATTAATAAGCATTTACAAAATAAAAAGCTTGTAATAAATACTACTGTAACGTGTGTGTACCACAATTAATAAGTCATTTCTGAGTAAATGATGTGACGTGAAAATATGTAGGTATAAGTCCATCAAATGTCAAGCAGGATTAAAGCAGCAATAATAAAAAGGGCTAAACAAACACTTGGAAGGTGTAGGTGTGTTTAGCACCAATTTACGATCCGGTAGAATTGTTCAAAAAAACGTTTGCCCTTTTTAAAGTAATTGCGTAATAAAACTACAGGCGAGTAATAAAGTCACAAAATAACGTAAAATCGATAATCTCAAGTGGAACAAACGGAACAAATATAAATAGCTTTGAACGGGTTATTAATTTTTCTTTCGTATTAAATTTTTTTAACTGCGCAAATATTCAAATGGAACTTTTAACGATTATTTTTATTGACACTTTATGGTTCGGAAACTGAAAATGACTTAGATATGATCCGATGCTCGGACGTTTAACGACTGCACGCAGAACGCCATTTTGGAAAATAGAATGTCTGAGAATGAGTTACAACCTCCTTGCGAATTGAATAATGATTTTATTTTTTATTGCCTTTCAGTACCAGCTATTCGTGACAAACAGTAAACAATTCGTTATTCAAACCTTATTCTCGTACGTGCAAGTTTAACCCTTCACCGACTAGAAATATACAAAGTCATCAAAAATCAATGAGGCGTCTTCTCACCAAAAGATGAGCGCATTAATCATCTCACACGATGTTACGACAATGGACAGAATCTATAAACACACCCCCTTCCCCCTTACGAGCTACCCTCCACCCACACACACACGTAATTAATTAAAATTATTAATGACAGCGCATAATAATGGATAATCAATATTCTCGAGTTACAATTACGAGGGAATTAAGTATGCGGTGAACGGGTTAAGCTCCCGCCAAATTGTTCGAAAAATGAACAATATGAAAAGCAAAGCTGCTTGTCATTCAACTGTCAAATATTTTTTTAATGGGTTTTGAGGTTGCCAAATGTAGGTCAACTTGAGAAAAGACTTTAAAGAGGTTTTTCTACATTGTCTATGTCTGATATTTTTTCTTGTTATTAGAAGTCACTGCTATGTAACTTTTACAATTAATTCAGTTTTCTCAGTATTGAGACTAACTATCGATTATTATAATACGAAACTTTTATAGCCTGGGTTCGGTCTACACTCATGGAAAAATAACTTTCCTAGAAATAACATTGTATTAAAACTTCTAATTTTCTATTCACAGTTTTTACAACACACACCAACCCATATTTATATGATTAATTATACACATTTATTAGCAAAACTGAGGGTAGTACGTCCTCCGTTGTGAAGGGGTGTAAGAAAGGGTTGTGTGCTATTAATATTTATTTCGTATGCATAAGTTATACCAAGGATTGATTGCTAAGCGCCGAGAATTCGCCATTTTGATTGATTCGGTTAGTAAAATGATTCATACTTTTTGTTCATGTGCTTTTTTATTATTAATGACTAGGTTGACTGTAATAGTAATTATTGTGGTTTAGATTTCAAAGTAACGAACGAATACTGGAATACACGAATAGACTTAAATAGTTTTATTCAAATTGTTTCACCAGAAATCGAACAGGCACCAACACTTGAGACAGACACGTACATCGTTTATCTACTTACAAAACCACAAATTACTACAGCAATATATTTAAAAATTGCCACTTAAAACCTCGGTGCCTAGTTACGAACAAAAGTAACAATACGAAACAAGATAACAATCACTAATTGCACACCAAAAAGCAAGCCTTTAAACGCGAAAATTTGAGTGTGAAAAGTACGGACGATGCCGTGTCAAATACTATGGGGGTAGTCACGCGACGGTGCCCAACCGTATTCCAACTAACACCACTGTGCCTAAAGCCCCTACTTCTACTCCAAGGGTTGAAACACAGTGTCACTGCTGTGTGCAAGTGGGGTGAGCTCAAAATGTTATCATAGTTCGCCTGGATCCTAAGTATCGCATGTCCCCGAACAATAAAAGTGCATTTGGCAAAACATTAAACATAAAAGTTTTTGCACAAATACGCCTAACTACGTAATAATGTGAAATTAGCAGTCTCTCATTGTCGGTACAGATAGAGATTTGTTTTTACCTATAAAGGTTATTGATAGAACTTCAAAGGAACCATTGAATTGGAGTGAGATACAGAAAACTGTAGTGAAGTAGCTGTTGCCCGCGACCTCTTTCGCGTAGAAATTTTATGTGAGAAAAAGAAAAAAAAAAAAGATGGCGCATGTCCTTCCCCATCTATCTCCTTGCCAAATTTCGTAACGATCAGATCAGCCGTTTAGTCATGGAAAGGTAACAAACAAAGTTACTTTTACTTTTAAAAAGTATGGATACTTCGTCTAGGCAAGTTTGCTTAGTCGACAACCAACAAAGAGGTCAAAATCAAGAACTAGAATAGAAAGAAAATTTGGCGAAAATTAGAGCAGCGGTGGCCCAATTGTGGTGGCCCCGACTTACGAACAGTGAGTCGTGGGTTCGAACCCAGACAGACGTATTACTTTGTGTAATTTATTTTATTACCACTGCTCTCAAAAACGGTGAAGGAAAACATCGTGAGGAAACCGGTATGTCCTAGAACCAAAAATGCGAAGACATGTGACATCTACCAACACGCACTGGGCCCGCGTGGTGGATTATAGCCCATTCCCTCTCATAGAGAGGGAGGCCGGGTGTCCCAGCAGTGGGAACATTAAAGGCTGATTTATGCTATATCGAAAATAATGTAGCCATCGATCTTTTGGATCATCAATTACTTTTACTTCTAGCTTACACTCAATACTTTGCAATAAGCTCACTTTCTATCTACCAAACTGAACTCTGCCATCAACAAACCATATCTAAAACAAATACCAATCTTTAATTTCGTTCTCCAAGTCCAAATCTCTACACAAATAAGAACAGATAAACATTCGACACACACAGTATCAGTCGAACCCCTAGCAATATTTTAAACTACCCCTTCGTTTCAACCCTTTGATTGCGACATTGCGATCAATCGATTGGATCCTGTCCAACCCTTATTATTTACCGATAGCTTTAATATATAAAAACACACCATGTATCTGATCTTGATTAGATATAGAGAATTGGCAACCCTACAAAAAAAACCCTTTAGTTACGCTATGTATAAAAATTGCACAATTTTAGTACGTTTGTGAAACATAATTCTTGGAAATCGCTGTACCAATTTGGATAATAACGCTTTTAAGTATATTTCTTTGGTAAATAATTTGTGTTGGTACATACATATCGTCACGCTATACCAATAAGAACCATATTAAAGCTGTATTTATCTTTTTTTTTAAGTTAAATTGTCATAAAGATATAGAATATATCTAATATAGAAGATATAGAATATAATTCTGATGAATTATTCTTATGATTTTAAACGTGTATGTATCAGACGTTTCTGCGGTTATTAACACACATAATTATTTTTGGAGAACCAACCATTTTAATGATAAATAAGGAAAATTCTCTTCCTCAATTTATGATACTTGTGGCCATCGCGAGAATACTCCCCCAAAATATTCGTACAGAAAATAAAACCTAGGATTCACAGTTATTACCAAAAGTCCTCCACGATAACCGATCAAAATCCAATGCCATCACGACGATGTCCAAAAAATCACCCCCTAATCTGTCACCCCTAACACACATACAAACTCATACACACCAAGACACGTAAGTTTCCGATAGGGTTCAATCGCGATTTTTGATCCCCATCTCAAATGTGGTCCCGCGAGAACCCACCCTTTTCGAGCTCACTATATACAAGAATTTTACATTATAGTTGCATACATACAAATTAAAACTGCGCCCTTGGGTGTTACTTTTGGGGCAGTTCCATTTGAGTATAAGTCGAAATAAGGTTCGAAGGCATTCTGATAGTAATTTTAGCGCGTAATTTTAAAGAAGACGACGATTCAAAATTAATTAAAAAGAAAAACGAAACATCGAATATTCACACTGACTTACTTAAACCACATATGACTTATAGAAACAGCCAATACCTAAGCACACTCTTTAAAAAAAACCCACTAACAAACAAAAACTCTTTCACGCAACTCCAAAAACCATTTCTCTCCAACCTTACTACCCCATTTACCACAAAAACCCGAAACGATCAACAGAATATCCCAAAATGATTCATAATATTGCAAATAAAAACAAAAGCGGACGACAGTAGCAGCCAACCCTCAAAAAACAATAAAAACATATAGTACGCACCTCAGACGGACATGCGGAACCCTCTCGCATAGAATTAACCCTTTCGATACAGAAAGGTGAACAACCCAGTTAAAAACGGGACTTTCTTGTGCTGTCTTGGGTGATAGGCGTTGGCGATTTTTGGTGACAGTACTGACAGCTGTCGAATTTGACGTATATGCAAGATTACACAATAACATTGTGACAGAATAATAATTTTAGTTTCTTACATCTTGCCTGTACAAAGTGTTTATAATATGCTTCTGACTTGAGATTACACCTCGTCATTATTAAAGCGTTTAACAGTGGCTATGCTTTTCAATTGGTTGGTTGCAAGGGTTTCCTTTGTAAAAGTATCTTAAGCACAAATCTCTCTTTTCCAATCAAAATAATATGTTTCATACACGTCAATCATTCATCCATCTATCAGTCAAACCCGCTGTCTCTCCTAACTTGTCCAATATACTCGTATTTTATCCGCAGGGCGACACGCATGCAAACGAATATTCATATCGAACTTAAAAAAAGGATCGTTCATTTAGAAATAATCTGGAACGCGTCCAAAATGTGCGCTTCGTTATTAATTTCTAGATCAAAGCTTTTATTTTAATTGTTGTAATAATGATATGTGGATGCTTTATTAGGACCTTTTTGGTATGATTATTAAAGATTTTTTTTTTCAGATATTTCAATTATAGTGCTTATTGAGATAAATAAATACGTCCTCCTTAAATTACTTACAAAGAGATAAAGCACCGAAATCTGTAACAAATCATCTTAAGATAGAACAGAAATAAAAATACATCACCCCAAGTCGATGCATCACCAAGAATTAATATGATTCTTGCCATTAGACGTCCGATCGCCGTGAATTCTTCGCTCCAACTGACAGTTGACATTGACATCTCCTTAATGATGGCTGACAAGAGGCGCCCTCTGACGGCCATCTTGCCAATTTTGTTGTACGTTCTTGAACACGTCTCGATGTCAACTTGGTATATTAAAATATGTTTAATTATCTGTACATCAGTTGCTGGGGACGCAAAGCTGAATTGGCATTCAAATAATTTTATTTAAGGATGTTAATGATCCGAGAAATGTGAGATAATGACAAAAATAAAATTCGAAACATCCTATCACATTTTCGCAGAAGTAATTATAATCATTATGATAACATCACCATCCGATCAGTGGCAAAATCTCAAAAGCGTTGCCCAAAACCTTACAAACTCGGTGTAATCAAAACAAAACGTACATCATTAAATATCTGCGTACGATCGCTGGCAACTGAAAAGTAAATTAATTCTGGAAGTGGAACAAAAAAACTGCAAAACAATAAGACTTCGGAGGAAACCGCACAATTCGACCGCCATTAATTATTCAGTGTCATCATCCAACGACGGATATCAACGCTCTTAATAAACTCGTATTTTGAATTACTTATACATAATATATGTCAGGATCTCGAAGACTTGAGAGTATTCAAGAATCGTGGAACATTTTCTTACGCATTGTCGAACTTACTAAACTAACTTAGTGGAGAAAACTTCAATAAAACAAAACATGGATTCAAAATAGAACACATCATAATTGTCTATAGCCAATCCAATCTAATTCTATATTCAAAAAACTTCGTGCCAAGCTTAGCATTCACACAATGAGCACAATTTATTACAATCAATAGACACACACACATACACAATTATAAATTCGGCGCACACACACAAGTTTTAACGAAACTCATGCATATTTATAAACTTAATGTGTATATTATTTTATATCTGCGCCTGTGTGAGTGCGGAGGGTCTTAATAACAGATATTCAATCAAAATCAACCCCTTTTCCTGTCCGATATCTTTGCACTGTGAGTGTGCATCTCCCCTTGTCGGTTTTGTTTTGGTAGGAGTATGTATGCTTAAGTTGGCAATTGCTAATGTTGTACATCATATAAAACAGATTCCATAGCATTCATTTTCAATAGCGAAAATCTATAATTGAAACCATTAAAAAAGAATCCTAAAAAGCAACTACTCGTAACCCTACTTTTGCCAGGCCGTAGCGGGCTAAGAATAGTGTTTCCAAGTATCACAGTGACTAAAGAAACACAATACAGCAACCTACTACAGTAACAAATACGCACCGTATCATTTAAAAACTTCCCTGTCATTAATATTTGTAAAGATTCCTGTCGATATAACGTCGGGTTACTTCCAAGTTTCTATAACATTTGCATATGAATACCTTTACACCTTTTGCGACACAAATAAAACGAAGAAAAAAAACTGCGATGACTAATCAAGGTTCACGAATGAAGTCCCCCAATTTCTGATCTCGAAAAAGCAATAGTAACATGGCATCTTTAAAAAGAACAATTATTTTACCTACCTAGATGATTTACTCATTTTTCGCAAACACCTTCGTGTTATCATGGAAAAAGTCCCCCTGCCTTTAAAAAGTAATGTCCATTTCAATGAAACAGGAGCAAAACTCGAACGCTTCACGCAAGAAAAACTCTCCATCCCAATAAGATATTAGAAACACCAATTGCGTATCAGAAATATACAATTAATAACGAGTCGTCCAAAACAAAGGCATGGGCAGACGCCAAAAAAACGGGGAAACATATAATGCATCAGTGAGTCGTAGAATTTGAACAGTATCGTGGAACGGGGTGTATAAAATGTATAAATCTTTCGGGGTGGCCGTCTGGCAGGACTACCGAACCGACTAGCCATGCCTGTGTGTAGATATTTAAAATTATTCCCTTTGATATGGAAGATAATTTCATTCGCAGACTTGCAGCGTCAACAGAAACATCTATTAGTGTACATATTAAAAATTCAAACTCATTGAATTGATTTGTAGTTGGAAATGCTTGATCGAAAGAAAACTTAGAAAGTTAGACAGTTCTTACTGTGCTGGTAAAGCTTTCAAGTGGCTTCAGTCGTTCTCAGATTAGACTTCCAAGGAAAAATCAAGTTTAGAACACTGAAGTAGGTCCAAGCTCTGGAAGTTTTTTGTTTTGACTATGTAATTATACTCCAACTAGTTGGTAAGTTTATTTCATTCGCTAATGTTTTATTTCTAAACCCAAAGAATAATGTCATCTACTCGTACCAGATCCTGGCTGGATCTGCAAGATTACACGAAAGTTTCTAAATTCAAAAAGCGAGTTTCCAAACCAAAAGTAGCCATCATTAGGGATTTGAATTTGGAAACAAACATCCTAAAATCAAATGGTTCGATGGTACGGCCAGCACGTGACACACGGCGTAGTCGGCAAACTTTTTCCCGACGCAACGAGTTCGCTTCTGAAAGTTGTGCGGGCCTTTGTTTCGCGCAATCATACGCTACGTTGTAAGGATGCGTTGCGAACTGCGATCTCCACTCATCCTTTTGCCAACAGTACTTTGATTTCCGAACCGCTTTGATTCAAACTTTTAAGCATCCCGTGTTTTGACGTCGAATATTGCATTTCCGTGTGTGTTTAATTTGATATTTGTTTGGAACTACACCGCCCGTATATCATCTATATTTGAAATTCAACTTCAAACGGCGATTCCGATGAACGTTATTTAAAATGTTCCGACGCGCTGTGATCGGGCCAATAACACTCAGTTTCTAGTTATTCTCATTGTATACAATCTCACCCCACGTAGACCGCGACCCTCCGAGAAAAAATAATAAATTATTTTAGTTAGTATGCAAATAAGCGCGGACCGATATTTTAACCTACACCCCATTGAAATAGCGCATTTTTTTTTAAATATCTGCTCTTTATGGTACGGAAGAATGTGCTTGTTTTTAACATTTTAAATTGGAATCATAAATAGTTCTAGTGCAAGTACCCGCTTGTTGAGTTTAGAATTGCAAAGTAATTCTGAGTTTGGAATAGTGATTCTAAATTCGAATTCAACTATGGTTTTAAATGATGGCGCTTCACAAGCCCCTTCAACATTAATCTAGATCTTAACGCGCGCGTGTGTGTGTGTGCGTGTGTATTGTGTGTGTGAGACAGGGCAATGATATTTAATTCGAAGGGTAGAATTTCTCATCGATTTTAATTTTATGCGCGCATCCCGTCTCGGCGTGTATTATTTGTTTTTTATGTAAATATTCTCGATCTCTTATTCAGACGAGTGGCGTCCATTTTGCGGATTTTTTCCCTTTTCACATATTTAGACGTTGGAATATTTTATTATAATGGGTTTTGTGTTTGCATATTGGCAAACTTATTTGGAAAATTCTAATTCGTTCCATCTATTATTGTGTTTTCTTTTTATTTCACACTCGTACTCAAGTTGCTGGACTCAAGGAAAGAGAGGAGCAGAGTTTTTTAATTAATTCCGTTTCCTTTATTTCAGGGCTGATAGTGTAGACCAAACTCATTGGTTGGTTAGGTTAGTCATGCAGAGCGACCCAAGTAACTGCGGTCAAACATTTGTTTGGTTATTTTAGAAAAACTCTATCAAAATAATGAGTTCAAAAATGGTCCTATTCCTATACAAATATAACAGATAGATGATAGACACAGTATCTTATATTCTAATGAAGAGGTCAATGACGTAATTAAGGCGCCCCCACACACACACAGACACACACAAATACCTGTCGATATATCAGACCCACCCCTATAAACCCACAAAATTAATATAGCCGAGAGCTACGTCAAAAATCATTATATTTTATGGGCGGCCAAAATAAATGACGCTTATACGGTACTGGTGGAAAGTTTATATTCAAATTTCACTCAGTCCGTCGGTCCGGCATCTCCAAGGATCAATTTACATATTTTCACAGGTTTCCACGATTACATTTAATGTTAGATATGTATGCGGAACCGTGAGCGTTAAAGATACTTTCTGTTTTCGAGCTCACATGCTGTTAGATTGCCTGGCTGTTGGGATAGTTTCCTTCGCGTACTTTATGTGATGGCAGATATTAAAATTGTACGAGTATTTGACAGTTCTCATATTTTCCGAATTCGAAAGTTCAACTTTGAATTTGAAATAATGGAATGCTCACGCTTCCATTGGCCCACAAAAACCATAAACAAAAAAAAACATTGGCAGCCTCACTCCATGATGAATTTTCTTTGTCAAACTTAACGTGTTTTCTAATTACACGTGTGTTTTAAACAATGTAAATTCCAATTAATTCTTGCGAATACTAAATAATGAAAACAAAGGTTTAAACGTATGACGTCTGTACGGAGGACCATAGAAACGCAAATTAATTCCAAAGAAGGAGAATGTCAAAAATAAGTTAACGTCAAAGCAGATTCAATTAAAATAATGATAGGGATGTGTTTGTTACGTAAATAATGATGTCGGTTTGTGTGTTGGTTTGCTTATTTTTGGGGGTAAAGGAAACGTCTTGCGTTAGAGGAACAGAGGAACACCTTCCACCATAGGTACCTAAGTATTTTATTCCCGTGTTATTCTTCGCTTAAACGATGTTTGAGGAATCCCGAACTTTGGCGAACTTACACGAGAATTCTGAACTAACTACAACGAATATGAGATTGATATGCATAAATGTTTAGTCTGTATGAGAATTAAGTTTATTTTGGCTTCTGCACTGTTGAAATGAATTTGGTTCAAAAAACTTTCTAGTGTGCAAAATTGAAGTGGACACTTGATTCGATGCATTGAGTCTGCCGAAAAATAACGCTGTGTAGCAAATAATATTTCAAATTGCAAAGGTAGCAAGCAGCCACAGAAACTAAACGCTACAGAATCAATTCCCGTCTACGAATTAAAAGCATTAATAATACAAAATTTGATTATCCCATAAAAGATTCGGGCCATAAAACTCATAGTTGCTATAGTGTGCACCGTTGCCGAATGTACGAATTAGGAACCCTTTTGATCGCGGCCCACCCTCCACCACTGCCGCCCGGCGCCCGCTCTCGGCTGCCATTCATTTTCATAATAAAATCGTAACAAACGGCGCAGGTAACAAAATATGGAGAGAGATCCTAAATTTATGTGAACGCAATGTGATTATTTATGTCGAAACTTGAGATTTTGCTAGAGATATTGTCGGCGAGGTGGATGTATGGCCGCTCGGTGACGGACGCGAGATTTCGATGATGTACTGGTTTTGTGTTGGGCTACTTCGTGTTATCGTTGTATTGGACACTGAACATAAATAAGAAATTGCTACGATAATTTTGCTCCAATATTGTAGACAGGATAGGTAGTTATTGTGTCACCCCTTCTCCGCCTTCTTCGCCAGACAGTAACAACGGCAAAACTTCTCAAAACTAAGTATTTTATACATCATAAAACAATGTAACCGTATCCACACCTCCGCATCTGTAGGAAGGGCCCAATCAATCTGTCTGTACGAGATACAGGCTCCAAATCTAACTATTGTTCACGAATAGGGAAATTTCCATTTGGATTTATTCATTTGTCTAACTATTGTCGGGCTTTCCCATTTTGTATATTAAAATAATTGTTTTGCCGCCAACATTTCGATGTTCTAAATTCAAACGGGTGAATTTGCGTATGTGTTTTGTGCCAGTGTTGGATTAACCACAGAGTTCAGTAGACATCTAGTTTAAAAAATCTACTCTGACAATAATTTATATTTACTCGATCTGAGTCTGCCTCTTTTCAATTAAATATTACTTGTAATTAATTTCTCAGCCGTAAAATCGACGTCTTATTAATACTTAAATCCGAAGCCTCAATAAATGTTCCATTTCACATCGGAAACCGAAAAGCCGTTGTATAATAAATTTAACGACAAATTCCGATAAGAATCGGCGACGCACAGACGCAATTTTCATAGATATAGCTCAATTAACAATTGGTTTCAATCGCGAAGACATTTCGTATAATAAAGTGTCCCCCCACGAGGGGGTGCGGAGGTGCCTTCAGGCAATCTTATTTCTGTTTGTAATATTGCGGTGTCAATTTCGCATATTGAAGTGTGAGCACGAATATGGAACGCCATTGTTTGAATCTATATTGTCTATGAACTTGCTTGTCTCTGATCTGGTAAATTGGATCCTGAGGCTTCGTTGAAATTGGAACGACTTGAAGAGTATTTTTAAATGTAAGAAGAATAAAGTGGATAGTAATAGCAGTTTTCAAAGGGACTAACAAAGGATATGTTATTTTTCAAGTCAAACACAACCTGACCCAATTAGATCACTCACCACACAAATCTGTACAAACACAATATCCGCCCGTTGCAAACGTTTGTAAACAAACATTCAATGAAAAAAATCGCAAACATGAGAATAAAAACGCCAATAATCAACCGCCACAAAACGATAAAAAAATAAAACCATTGTGTGCAAAAGAATTACACACAATATCCAATTGTGGTTCCGTCAACGAGCTCTGTAGTAAAAAACCGCCACCCCACGGAACCCGGGCATTAATATCAATCTATCAATAGCTCTCAATACAGAGGCGTGAGTGATCAATAAACCATAATAAAAAATACCCTATTTATTTTCGTCCCCTCTATTACTATTTTATCGATGATTCGTATCGTCTGTTTTGATTGGACCCTCTACAGAGTTGTCTATTGAATTATCGAGTATCGCATTTTAATTCCTCAATGTGATTTATTCCGATTCGGTTTAATTTATTCCGATTAAATAATTCGATTTCGGTAATTGTTTACGGTTATGTCTTAATTTTTGATAATCGAATGTGTCTGGGTGTCTCTAGTATAGTCAATAGCTTGTCACTTAAGTTTTAATCAATTGAATTTGATGTGGCGAATTGATTAAATGTCTAAGGTTCTATTGAATTATATCAGCTCGAACCTTGAGTTGATACCGTATTTCTTTAAATCTTCACAACAGATCTAATCAATCAAAGACAGAAAGTTTGACAAAACAATATTAAAATAACTTCAATACGCACACGACTCCTCTTTAATCTTGTTTCATCATCAAATGTTAGAGCTCACACAGACGTTTCAAAAGCTCAAAAACAGTCGTAACTTGAAAATGTTCAATAAATACACATCTTGGCAAAACTTGGTACATTTTAAACTCCATTACTTATCACTCTCTCAATCCACATGTACTTAATTACACTTGGCAAATACAATGACGTCATATCGATAGATAGATAGATAGGTACCGAAGACGGGGGAGACTGGGGAAGATAGAAATCGTATGTTTTCGGATTAATTCGTTCGTGAAATCGTCTCGTCCCGATAAGAATGGTAACTGCTCTGTACTAATTGAATCTACAATTGCGTTGGCATGTCTGATTTCATTAGACGGTTGTGTGTGTGAGGGGCGAGGGGGGCGTAAGGGGGGTAAGTATCCGAACTGATGGATGCTCTTGAAAGTTTTGCAGCGAAATTTTTGGCGATATTGGTTTCGTGGTTCAGTTTATTTTTAGTTTTTTTTGGACTGTTTGTTTTGTTGAAGAGTTAAATGGATACTTTTATTGAAATTCAAATGCAATTGGTAAATAATTAATCTTAACGAGTTACATGAGTTACAGATACAACGTGTAAGGTGTAAACGTTTTTCTACACAGGCAACACACATTGCAGCATCGACATACGAAAACCGAAACCCTCTCGATTTTCTAAATACATCACCCAAACTTAGTTTCACTTCAAAATATACGAAATCTCAAAAGTTGTCTGTTCGTACACAAACGTCTTATTGAATACCCTCGTTCAATCCAAAACAACGGAACGGTCCAAAGCGTGAATTGTTTCAGAATAATGGTATTTATATGCTACATTGGTTTCAAGGGAAATCACTCTTTGGAATAGTCCATAACGTCTGTTGGAGTATAGCCGCGAAGAATGGCGGAACACAAGGATCCCTTTACTGCGTTGTACGTGAAAATGCGATGCCAGAATTCGATATTACTTAACTCGTATTGAAACCGGCGGGGGGAAGATTCGGAATATTAAACATTCACGTTTATTAGTTTGTCCTCAACGTATTTGGTAGTCTAAACGGGGGTAGTTTTCGATGGGAAACTTGGAAAGTGTGTTAACGAGTTCACCCCAGCGAGTGTAGTCGATTTTCCTAATGGGTATAACATTTTAGTCGATTGTGTCAGTTTTGAACTAACTTTTCATGTAAGTTAAGTAAGTAGTGGTGACGGCTCACTGCACTAATGGGCTTGATTCGGGTATCGAAAGGAAGCTGCGAGTATTTGTCGTTACAGATCTGTTACATTCACTGACACGTAATGGGGGAAAACTTCACCCATTCGAATCGCATTGATTAAGTTGTAACAGCAAACAATGGTTTCGGGGACACGCCTAAATGATAGATATACGGATTAAATCATTGTTCCAACAAATTAGTCAAGTATTGGTTGAGTTGAGAAGAAAGATCAAGAAATATCACAACATCTTGCAACTTGAAATAATATTGAGCCCTTAAAGCAAAAGCACTCATAAAGCCGTCTCGACAACCAAACCATGCAACCTATCCATTAAAATAAATCAAAAATTCAATATCACAAACTCTTTACGAAAAAGAAATCCGCTCTTAATCGATGGCTCTCGAAAAAAATCGTCAAAAGAAAATTGGTATCGTATGATCTCGGCTGCACAGATAACTGAAGGGGCCCACAAAGGCAGCTATCGGAAGGAAAACGAAAGGGTAATGCGGGCATAAGATGCGCATCGACACACACGGCCTAATCACGACACTCCCCTCCACCCACCGCCCAACTTTTGCATATTGCCCAAATTGCCCCTACCTCCCTTAGCTTCGCCGCTAAGCGTACATTTTTGCTGGCCGGATAACTCTTTAGTTTACCGTTTTTTTAGCATTTCTCACTGAATTTTCGACCTTATTTCGTTTTGATAAGAATGTATCGTTATTTACGCGTGTATGCCAATGTTTTGTTTGTAGTGTAAGGGTGTCATGACGTTTGAGGGATGTTTCGACTCAGAGGACTTCTTAATTGTGAGCGTGCAGTTTTGCTATTGATTTTTTAATGTGTCTCTATGTATGATGGGATGGGGGTCTGCTAAGTACGTTTTCGTACATCCATTTAGTTATAAAGTATGGATGTATTGTTTTGAGGACTGAGGGAATTTTTGAGTGTTTGATCTTCGCTACTTTTCCAAATGAGAAACAAACATACTAGCTTAAAAAGTTAAAAGCTTCTTTTTTTGGAATTCATAGGGTCTAAACTGCCTTCTAAGTTATTACGCTAATTGGTTAAACGTACACCTCGGACTAGCAATTATTACAAAAAAGTGTAATTCATATAAACAAGGATTAAACAAAACACGCTCATTGGTAGTTCGTTAAAACGCTCAAAGTATATAATTATGGCACAAAATAGTACCAAAGACAAGCCGCTCTTTAGCAAACCTGTCTATAATTCCTTCCCAACCATAGAGTAAGATGTAGACTGGCATTTAAACTTGTTCTAAAAAATAAAGCGCGAGAAACAAATTAAATTAATGTCGTTTTATCGTTTGTGATTTATGTTTTTGTTTTCCATAGATCATCATAGATCTGAGTGGCATTACATGGATTTTTTTCTGTACTTTATAAGGTATTTCCGTAATTAAAGATCAGATTATAGAAAAGGGTTTTTCCAAGAAGACAATAATATTATGTACCGCAAAAACCAGTCATATGATAAATCGTCAATATTTGTTGAAAATAAAATAAAATCCCTTAATAGTTCCTCAACCCTTGGTTATTTGTGTTAAGATGTTTCAAGTGTCCGTACTGCATAGTTCTCTAGTCTGCGACATTAATCTCTATCTTGTTAAATTATAATAATTGCATCAACATTTAATAACTGCGTTTCATTACACGCATTTACCTTTTCTCGTATTAAAAGGAATTATTTTCTAGAAATTGCTAACCCACTTTGAAAAAACATGGAGACTTGTAATTAATGTCAATTTTATTTATAATTACGCGTCGAGCGCCGCCAGATGGCGGTATTTGCGTTAAAACGAGACCGGCCCATGAGCTATGCGATAATATAAATATTTCTTACAATATTAGACTTTAGTATCTGTGCTACAATTTTATTATTTTAATCTATGACTACATTCTTCAAAATGTACTAATATGGAATAATTTCGCTTGTGCGTCCTTAATTATTTACTAGAAGAACAAACTATATGTTGCCATATTAAAAAAATATGATTATTTACGACATTTTTCTGTAATCTACTCGGTGGTCTTGGACTCAAAGCATCACAACGTCACAAAAGGTCGTATCTACAGTGGCTGTAGACAATCAATACGTCCTTTTATGAGTATAATTTCTTGGCATCAGTGTCTAACTGTCGTATGGAGTGATATGAGCCACAATTCAGCACAATTAAGCTGCATTACTACAACAATGGTAACATTGCTGTGCATTGTGGGCTGTCCTTGCCACTATGGTGCGCACAATGGTGCAGGCCGTGCAGGTGACGATCTTACGATATAAATAGGCTAGGTTGACTTCCTTGATTACTGTAATGGCCGCAGGTTGATTGGCAAGGTTTATATTGTCTTGTATCAGTTGTGAGAAGCAATTATGTGTAATGGTTTCGACTGAAATAATTAGGGCTTCCCTTTTCAATACCATTATCATGGAAATGATAGCGATGAGAAATATATATCTAGGTTATGTTGAAATACTAAATTGGTAAAAATGGAAGCCTCAACAAGAAAAATCTTATCTCTACTGTCATCCAAATAAATCTCAGATCAAATCAGGCTTAAAGACATTTTCACTTCTATCTTATTCGTTTTTTATGAACTAAGAAGGCACTCATTTAGTTTAAGTAGTTATACTCTACCCTTAATAGACACGAGAATTAACGATATTTGTCGAGCACAAAACTAAATATCGTTTTCCATTCTCTTTATCTTGTCATATTATTTGCTTACGAAGCCTGCATACGGGCGGCCAGCGAAGTATGGCTATGCTGGATGTTCGGGGCTCTTTGTAAGCGCGCTTAAAAATAGAAAGGGAGCACAGTTTGAATTTGGAATCGCATTGTTCGACGTTTAAAAGCATAGATTTTTGTGGAAAATAGTGTGGTAACAGATTTTCTTGATGGAGACAAGGTTTTTAATAAGGATTAAATGAATTTAGATATTTAAATAAAGATTCAACTTTTAAATTATTAACGTGATTTTAAAGTTTTTTTTTTTTAATTAATCAGTATTTCTATTCAAAAGAAAACAAAAGGAAATTTTTAGCCTCTATTATCAAGCATTCACATCAAAATTGTATCACCACACGGTGCCCATTTCCAGTAACATTACATCTGTACTCATTCCCCCTTCTTTCATTCTATTTGCACAACTCCTTAATGCTTTATTTCGTTTGTGTGCTTAGTCTAATTAGAAAACTCCGAATCTACTAATGGCTAATATCGAATTTTAGCTCCTTTTTGTTTTTCTATGTCTTCGTATTATCAAATTATGTTCTTTAGACAGCTCACACGAGTTCAGAGTCAATTAAAAAAGGAGCTTTACGTAATTTATGTCGATTGTCAGCTATGACCTTTTTACTTGATGTTTGTCTCGATGGTATCAATTTGACAGTTCAAAAGTAAGTACTGCCTGCCTCAATTTTTTTGGAAGCTTCGTTCTAAAAGTTTGACGTATCGAAGTATCATAGGATCATTGTGACAGGCACAATTTCGTCAATCTCCGGCGCGTTCCGGCGAATCGGAACGTGTTCCGATTAACAAAGACGTGATTCAGAGACGGAACACTTTAGGAAGACATCGGAATATGCTTGGATTGAACCGGCTTCCGAATTAGTTCGATTAAGACTTGAATAGATTTGCAATGGAAAGTCTTGTTAGGAAAATGGTTTGTTTTGAGATTTTGATAGGATCGTAGCATGGTGCTTTTATAGTTATATAGTTAGTTAGTTAATAGGTGTAGATTCCGCATTGACTGATTTTCTATGGAAATTTCAGTGTTTAATTAAGACAACTTAAATAATTTCAATAACTGATCTATCCGCGAAGTATTCCTCCATTATCAGCTTCTAATAATCTTGCAATTCAAAAGTCAAACAAGATAGAGGTTGAACATTTATCTGCGATGAGTTAGCATTTCTCATTATTTCTATTTCTATCCCCAATTTAAACTCAACACCTTATCGCACGAAAAGGTGGAAATTCTTGAAAAATAAATGTGATAGGAGCAAGCGATACGTAACTATAAATTAAAATAATTATCGCCTCTTTTTGGGGGTAGAATGCAAAGCTTTCGCGATCAGCTGTTCACCGCATACTGCACGAAGGCGCTAAATTCTGTTTTGTACTGATTGTAGTGATTTGTTTCTTAGTTATTCTTTTTTTTGTTAGCTTTTCCAGGATGATATTATTCTATTATGACATAATTGTTACCCAGAACTGACTGTAAGTAGTTACGTAAGACAAAATTAATAATCTGAATTTATTCTTGGATAGAGTAATAAATATTTTGATAATTTAAAATAGGTTTCTCACGATAACTGGTTACTTTATTATATGATTTAGATCTAAATCATACAAAATACAAAAAATAAATTCAGCTTATTTATCATATGATCCACTATATATCATGTGATAACCTGAATTTATTTTTGAATAAGTACAAAAAACAATTACTATTAAATTGTTAATATTTTAAAACTCAGTTAAAAATAAAATTCTCACGAAGGTTACCTGAAACATTGTATCTAAATATTACAAATAGTATGTCATGTGAATATTATTCACATTCTCACCCAAAAATAGTTTCAATGCAGACATAATAATATAAAATAAATCACCCCTACAACCGTTCTTGATACAACAATTTTAATTGCAACACGAAGCGATATTTTATCCATGGTATGCATTTTTTCCGACCACCCCGACGGCGAGCCGTTACTCAAAATAATCTAGGCTAGATATCGCACACCCCACGTGATCTACTGCCTCTGCCACGGAAGAAACACGTTTCACTTGATATTTTTCTTTTAATCCCGAATGACGTCTGTACGTAATTGGCGGTTATTTTCAAGTCGCGTGAGGTTGGTAGCATGCGATGTTATGTTAGTATTACTGGGTCCGTTCGTAATTTGAAAATGTGTGGTAAGGTGTCTGACAAAATTATTACACCTTTTTTACAGCTAGGAGTCTCACAAATCTTTTCCACTACCAACTTATCATTATTTATTAAAAATATAAAGCTCTAACACAACAAGTTGGGCACAACAGACACTAAACTCAAATCAAAAGTCCCGCTTCAGTAAACCCTCACGTGCAATACTGAAACCCAATCAACTTTCAACAATCGGTATATCCAATACCTTCCCCACGTATAGCTCCAGAGCGAACTTATCATCCAAATCAAAACAGCGACACCCCAATACCGCCGAGTCGAGACCACAACAGGCGAAACTTAGTTTTCCATTCGGTTTTATAACGCGAACGATAGACAGGCAATAAATGAGCTCCCACAACTTATAATTGCTTCATTTCGTTGTTGACTCGAACCGAGAACTATGCAGTATGCATTCGGCTTGTCTGTGTCGTGTTTCCAAACGATAATTGGATTTGTCAATAAAAAGTATCGCTGAATCGCATGACAGGTCTCTAATTATGATTAGGTTGAAAGCTTAAAATTTTCAGATTTGTGTTGTAATGTCAAAGTCAGCTCTTAGACGTTGACATTGACGTAAAGAATTGGAGTCCTAATTAGTACCGTATCATTTTTATCTCGAAAAGAAAAATCTGAAAGCTTTTCATTAAATCTAGTCCTGAGATTAAAAGAGAACAAAAAACTGATATCCCACCGTCAATCCCGAGTCTTAAATTTCGCCGCCGCCGCCGCTCCACAAATATCCTTCATTCAACGTTAATCACGTCTGTTACACGGTTCATTAAAAACTATCTACTATTTAATACTGACAGAATCTCCGCGCGTAAAGTTCCCAAACACGAACTGACAGCGTCGAAAAAGTAATAATCGAAATGATCACGATTCATCGCTATGTTTATCCGAACGCCACCGACGTATCATGTCAAAAGTGCATGGACAAGTTCCAAGTCAGTGTTTGCCGGTAAAATATACTCCAAAAACAAATTACCAAGCCAAACTCAACCCTAACACCTACACAATAATAGAAATAATAATGTACTACAATCCCGCTTGTCCGTGCTTATTAATTTTTACCATTTTCACGCCGCACGTTCGATATGACACGTGATTGATGATCGCGACGTTCATTGTCAATCAAACTGTTACTGTAAAAGCATTTGCCGAAATGTGAATATTTATGAATCACAAATGTTTGTCCCGTGCAATACGTTAAAATAATAATTTTCATCTGGCCGTTTTAATTCCGATAGATGCGATGACAGCTGAAGAGCACGTAATAAACGGATAGTAGGAATCTTTTTGAAACTCGCGTCCAACTGTTCAATCATTCGCGTCGTTTATCATCTTTTTTCGAAACGAAACGAAACTCGTCGCGTCAAACTAGACAGACTATAGATGACGTAAAAAGAAAAACCGCCGTCCCGCCGTAGAAGCTTTCCGAACGTCTTTTTGTTCAGTCAGTTGGTATTGCTCGCGCGTTCGAATACGAAATTTGAATTTTCCCGCTTAAACGTCGGCCTAATAAATGTTTCCCGACGATTCGCGATTTTCGTAGGGTCACCACCTACAAGCGAAGACTTAGGACATGATTTAAACGTTTAATTAATGAATTAATAGGTATAATTTATCGTTTTAGCCTTAGTGCTCTAATGCGGAAGTTCAGTGCAGTGTACTATAACAAAATTACTGACATTGAGGGGCACTGCGGGTAAATATAACAGAAAAACGGGTGTTTTAATGGTCTGATAGGCATTAATCATTTCTCTAAATAGATGTGGTTAAGAAAGCTTTACAAGGTTTTAAGGCAGAATATATGCAATTCAGTATCATGCACAATCAGTACCAATTCTTTCTAAATCTCTTAATCCTAAACCGAGACAAATCCCACGAAACCCTGACAGATACTTCCCTTAAACTGTTTGACCACTTTGACAGATCGCCAACATGAACTCTTTCTGACATCAAAATGGCGTATTAGGTTTTTTTATTCAGTAGTCTGTCATCACTTCCTTTGTGATTGAGCACTGCATTGACGCATTGTGCTCCAAATTGATTCTGTTTTGTTACTTTATTGAGTTTTAGACAATCGACGTGGTCGCCATCTTTGTTGCTTTTTCATCGATCTTGGACATATAAAAGAGGTTATGGTTTTGAGAAATGGAAATAAAACGTGATCGTCCTTTGTAGCTCAATTTTGTGGATTGGCTTTTGGTTTGCTGTTCTCATTTCGTGCTTCTTCGGTTCGTTTCGTTTGAATTGACGCGGATTTTCAAATTTTCATGCTGGTATTACCTATGCTTTGTCATTTTTGAAGAATACTTACCTATAATATTTTTCCTTAATGATGTTCATTTTTATTCGAACCTTTTCAAAGTATCTTTACAGCCATAAATAAGTGTAGGTAAACACATTACCACCATATAAAAGTAGGTGTAAGGTAGAATCGAGCACGTCTGATAAACCGCCGGGGACGCTGGCGGATTTATGGCCCAAGACTCGACCATTTGCATCGGAAGGCACACCGGTAAGAATGCGAGGCGACGCACGCAGGCCATGTGTGTGGCTTGACAACTTTAGACTGAAAAATGAATTGCTTCACGGTGTTTTCTCTTTAAAGTGCAAATGACTATGTTAGGTGTAATGTTAAAGGAACAATGAACCTCGGCACTAAAATAAATCGTCTCATTTCCCTGTCATCAAAGTATAATCAGCCAAATTAACAACTGACCACCTATTGCCGAATAAACTACCAACTACAAATTGAAGTCCCAAAAAATCCCATCTGGAACTCAAAACAAAGTTGCTAACACATGTAAATCTCACCAAATTGTGCAAAAGGTCTTTTTTAAACGATCCGTAGGAGAGAGGTATTCGAGTTAATCGGCGTCACAGTGGGGTGATCACAGACCCCGGCGGCCACGCTGTAATTATACCAAAAATGTGGTAGACTTCAATAAAAAGCTGAAACTGTGACGGGCGGCGGTCGAAAACATAATTGTCCATAGTAATGATTGTAGGTAATTGTGCGAGGGTTACCCTTAACCCTTCGCTGAAGGAAACACCCTTGGATGCTGGGTAAGATGCGGGCGAACGGCGTGCAAGCATGTGACAACCATGGTAACAACAGAAACATGTGAAAAACAGAAAGGGCATGCCACTGAAACAATTGACTATAGAATGTTTTTCGTCCGTTTTCATGGCGTTTCTTATAATAAAATATCCGATGTCATTGATTTTATCAATCTCATAATTGAAATAACATCTTATTTATGTGAAAAAGACTTAATTTTTCAAAAAAAAATCTTAGACTTCGCACGTCTTCCTCTCCACCCCGCTACCGCTTATAACGTGAAACTAAGTTAATAGCGGTCAGTGCAGGTCCGAATTAAGACAATAATTACTCGCGGTGCCGTCCGCCCAAATTTTCGTTTCGGCTAATACTTTTTATGGTGACTGTACTATTCTGAACGGCGGGATACGTGTTTACATAGCCTTTATGGGGACGTGAAAGATTAATAGAAAATTGACAGACAACACAGGAAAATATCTCACCGTTTAAAAGAAAATGTCTGGTACCTAAAACATGATTGAGGGGAAAGCAAGTTCTGAAAATACTTTATTATGAACTCATATTAATATTTACAGTAATAAAATACATTACTTATTTTTTATACACATAAAATATCAATGTCAATAAAGTAGCGCAAAAAATGCCGCGAAAAATCGAGTTGACGTAAACTGTCATCCATTTTTTATAAGCACGTTCACGTATGTCAAAATATTTCATTTGTTCTCATTAGTTATTCTATATTATTATAAGTATAATGATGTCTGAAGGTTATTTTTCAGTTTTTTACAACATTCCATAAAGAGGCCGTTGTAATGTAAGATTATTTATGACAGTTCTTCAAGGTTTCGTCAAATTAAACTGACAATATTTACTGAAGTATTATGGTACCTACTGGTATGTATTAAGATATCGATGTCAAGGTGTGATATTAATTAAAGTGATTTTAACCGTGTTTTGGAGGCGATAAGTAATATTTTGAGCAAGCAAGTCTAGATTTTTGCTTCTTTTTGTCAAATATTTTCGGGAATTGTACCCATCGTACCAACTAATTACAATTTTCATAATGCGTGTTTTGTTTAAATGCAATAAGGACAACACTAAGTCTTATTCCATAATAAAAAGAAATATTACATAATGTATACATTGTGGTCTAGAAAAAAAGGATCGGAAAAGCATATTAGAAAAAAAAAACTTTAATTATTTAATTACTTACACATTAATTCGATAGCGTAAATACTTATGAGATTAATTTTAAAATAATACTTACTGCAATACTACGCTTACATAACTGCAATTACCACGAGGTATTATTATGACTATCATAAAATACCGAAATAAATAAACAAAAAGGAAAATTTCTATGGAAAATTCTCGTAAACTGTACTAATGAGAAAAATCTCGTTCAGAAATAGTTAGTAGTCTTTATTCTTTACTTGACAGAAATAGACACGGTTGAATATAAACATATTATTTAAATCAATCTAATATTGGATTCTAAGAAAATCTTACAATATTGGATGGGAAAACTCCAACCCAAAATCCGGTTTCCACCTATGTATGGATTGACAACGCTTTATGGTTTCAAGATGACATGGTGGTCTTTAGATATTTCAACAACATCAACATAATATCCATGACAGAGAAGCGTAATGCTGTGCCCATAATAATATTTAAGGATCAAGAAAATATAGATAAGGAAGCATTCTCCTTCTTAGCATGTCAGTTCTTATAATTATTGAGTCGGTCTTTCTTAGTCAACAAGACACCAATCAGAAAATCAGCTCCATAAAACTAGAATCGGAAAAACAGCCATGTAAAGACACTCAAGACGTAACAGACCAGGGTCATGTGCCATGATTTCCGTCGCATCTATCTCGACGATACGCATCTTCACGCCCGAGTGCCGACGACACCCCACCTGACGGTCTGAGCTGAGGCAACAATTGATATCTTCCGAAGGTCGGGTAATAACATGCTCAGAGTTATCCGACCAACACACTAGAACACCTATACAATACTTGTGTAACTCCTATCTCAATGGTATAAAGTTGATATTGCAAGGGTTATGGTGTGAGGTGCAACAATAATAGGCTTGTCTTGTTCGGTGCTGATTTTATGAATAGATCGTCAATTGTCGAACGGAAACGCGAACTAAAATTAGTTTTTAGAGTTCTGTTTTTAAATAATACGATTGGATACGAACGAACTTCTTTTGATTTTGTCTATGGAAACACTTTTTTTAATTGTTGATTCTTTTTGTTGTAGACTATTATTAAAGTCGATTGCGGGGAAACTCAAAAATAATTGTTAAGCAATAAAATGTTGTATCCACGTAATTATTGTTTGTGTTGCCAAGCGAATGTTGTATAAAGTTTAAAAGCTAGAACAGTGATTCCCAAAGTGATCCAGGTGGACCCCCAGGGTTCCACGGGAGACTCGGCTGGTCTACGTTGTCGTGGAAAAAATGGGGGTTTTCAAGTTGCAAGTGGAAAATTAATCTAATTTCGATAATTTACGATTAAGAACAAAAATGTCGGCTTGGCTTTATCTATCAATGTAGGCATATAATAAACTGATTACAAAGGCATTTCGAAGCTTTAGCATTCTAATATTCAGATTTTTTGGAAAACGAAATTTAGGAGCTACGACCATCATGCAATCCTAACAGATAGCGCAAATGAATATATTGCAAACTTTTGCTTTTCTTTTTTGGTCCTGTGGCTTGATAAAAATGATCCACCGAAGTCAGAAAATGTGGAAAGTGGTCTTCGAGAAAAAAAATTTGGGAACCTCTGAGCTAGAATAAAGCAATTATATTTACACGTGTTTCAACGCTCAGAAAAAAATATTAATAATGAGATTGTTTTACTTCTGAAGGTTCAGGGAGGCAATTTGTTAATAAATAAAATTACCGTATTAATAACAAAGAAGGCCTTCCCTTAAACATATTCAAACTTATCATCACAATAACGTGATAACACCGTTTTAAATATTTATTTTACTATTAACATGTCTAACAGCGTCACCCATCTTTATCGTTAAAGATTGATCTACATAATTACAGAGTTAGATGCTTTTATTGTGCACACAGATAAAAAAAGATAATTATATGGCAATTAAATTCTTTAGAAAATATTTTTACTGGCGACATTTTTAATGTCGTAATGTTATTATTTTAATGTTGGTAGTTCCGTCTCAGGAATTACGATTGTGTTGTTACGTGTTCTGATTCTCTGTTTGAATATTGAACTCATCTTACAATAGTTATTCGTCTGATTCAAGATAATAATTATGTATAAACTAGATTGATCTATTCTTTCCAGTTCACCAAAATTATAACACAGGTCATAAAAATTAAATCTTATCTTATATAATAGGTTATCAGACTCCAACTACTGGGTCAAATATCATCAACATTTGCCTTTTAAAAGCATCCACAATAATCGAACCATTTCTTCCTTAGATCGCCCAACTAGTGGAAGACGTACGTCGTCTCCAAGCATCGCTTACAGCGCTTCAGGAAGCGCACGCTCAGCAGCTGCAGCGGCTAGAAGAGCGGCTGGACGAGAAGAAGCAGCACATCGCCAGGCTTGAAGCGAGGCTCGATACCCAGAGAGACTATGATGATATCAAAAGAGAAATCAGGTGAGTATCTGTTGTTCTGATGAAAAATTGGGACGACTTAGGGTTTATTTTTAGTACAATATTTTGGAGACACTACAGGAGTTACAAGCGAAATATGCTCTGAAATTAAAAGGAAAGATAACCCTCCTTTTGGGCTTTGCCGCATTCGGGTAAAAATGAGACAGGGCTTAAGTATAGAAACCTACTACTTAGTAAGAAATAGCATAAAATATTCAAAACTGAAAACAACGGTTGAAATAAAGAAAAAGTAGAAGAAAGACTTCGACTGGTAAGTTAAAACTATCATAACATCTCAGTCAGTAGAAATTACAAATTGAATAAATAAAAATGATATATGTAACCGTCTGCAAATAAAAAACAAAAATTTAAAAAAAAAAACAAAGAAAATCGACTAAAGATCCAAACAACCATGTCTACATCCCTACAAGAAGATACAGCCAGCATACCAAATTAAAAAGTCTACAACACAGCACGTGTTAGTAAACTTGATAAGACGCGTATCTCGGTCATTCACCTGCACAGATTATTATATTGTTTGTAGAACAAGCCTTGACTATGGTCGAGGTACAAGCGCGAATGATCTTGGCGCGATGCTCATAAGAAACATTAATGCATTTCCTTGTTTGATTTGGTTTAGAAGAAATAAAACAAGCTTATTGCAGTTGTAATTAAATACACGTAAGGAAAGATAATTTTATGATATTGATAGTGGTGTTGCAAGTGAGAAAAAGGGGAAATGTTACTAAAATCTTCATTTGAAATGTCAAATGACAATTTATTTTGTTCTGTTTTCCGCGTCGACTTGACGTTTTTCATCAATAGCAAGTCCCAAGAAAACAATTGACACATGAACACGTCCGAATACTTTTCTTTTGAACGTCTTTGAAGTCTTGATTATTATTGACAATCAAACTATTCGAATGATTATCGAATGTCAATTGTATATCACCAATCAAAACGAAACAAAAGTAATAAAATATCGCCTTTTACGATTAATCAACATAATAATACAGAATCACGCCTATAATCCCCGAAGGGTTAAGCAGTGGTGTAGGTACCCAATAGTACACCCACAATTCGCCAGTTATACCATCGCCTATTGCCATCAACTGCGTACAAAACCAGACTCCGTGGCTGCTACTGAGAATTTCCTGAACGAACTAATAATGTAGTAACATATAAGCACTTTATAAGCCCAAATGTATAAAACGAAAGTTCCGTCCCTTATCAAGACAGCAGAGATTAACTCTTTCGCCATAGAACAAACATAAAAGCTAGAAACGGTATGATAATCCAAGTTAACTTGATGTCACTTGAGTACATACGTTCAATGTATCATTGTGTGTTTTGTGCGCATTTGTTTGTTGAACGTACCTTTGACTGATAAGCAGGCGCCTGCAAGCACACCCTGTCTTTGTTTGATTAGTTCGTTAGTCGATTATGATATAGGAAGATAGCTAAGTTGTACATTAGTAGGAAATGTAACAACTTATGCCGTTACAACCACAGGTAAGCTAAACATAACTTGAAGAAAATTTAGTGCTAATGTTAGTAAGAGACGGTAAATCTACAGCCGAAAACTTGGAGAATGTTTAACAGTTGAAAAAGATACAAGATCATTTTTGATACTATCACCATTCTAGAAATCGATGCCAAAATCATTAATATCAAATGTAATCTAAACTTAAGTCTTATATGTGTTTCCGCAAAATAACGCCTGATCTATAACTTGCCTGAAATCTAAACTATCTGCTAAGTCAGCAAAAACTGCACGAATTCTTGACCAAAGAGTTCCCAAATATATAGTTTTTTAAAGATCTCCTTGCCACACAGCACGACATACCCTTTAACTGCTGTCACCCCGTTGTTTAGACAGCCTGCTCCATCAAGTACCAGTTAATTACCAACAGCCATCTTAAAGGATCTTTTATGGAGTTCCCAGTATTTAATGTTGTTTTTCAAACAAGGATTGAGTCCTCACTTTGAGATCTGACGCCCGTGGTTTTGGTACCGTTCGTGTGATATTTGAGATACTTCCTCTTTCCGTACTTGTGTTGTAAGTTAACGTAAACATGTACCACTTATGTCATTGTCATGTCTTTTAAAATTTACGGTTTTTAAGAAAACTCTTCAGCACTTAACTGGGTCTTACATCCCTTAAGTACTTCTCAACACATAAAGTACTACTAACAAACATAACCATAAACCGAACAAACTTCACCAAAAAGTATGCATTGGTAAACGACACATTCGACAGTAAACAGAATACACCCATCGGCTCCCAGAAAGTCACCGAGGAGGTCCGAACACACGTTTTTTTTCTTCTACCACAAATCGAAAACCACTTGTCCCAATGCTGTCCCACCTCGCACTCCTATGCTAAACGTTCGAGATAAGGAATTTAGCGGCCTCCCCTAAGTTTACACTATATATTGATACAAAAATCGCTCCCTGAGAACTTTAAAAGGTGCCTTTTTTATTTTTCCTGTCGTCAGTGGGAAATATAAATAGAATTATCGAGGGATGTTAATATTTTGACGCGATAGTGGGATGAATGGGAAATTATTTCGGTTTAGAAACAAAAGTTCTTATGAAGTTATATTGGGATGTTAATTCCAGCAATTTATTTTGTAATATTTCGAAGTTTCGCATGGGGTGACTGACTCTTTTGATACCTATCCCATTCCTTGGTTTTTCTTCATCTATACTTAAGAACTCTTTTTCTGTGCATTGCAAGCATCACTACGATTGCCTCCTTAGTTTATCATCATCTTGAACTGATATTATCCTGCTGCTAAATCAAGGGCCTTTGACTAAGTCTCTTCCTCACAGTACAAACCACTCAGACTTTCCTTAGTAACCTCAGCCGATATTATCTCCCCAAGACCTTTTACAACATCCTTCCTTCATCTGTCTCCCAATTCCATATCGATGGCACTGTTCCCACGTATCAAAGTAATCATGCGATCAGTCAACATCCTCGAGAACAATCTATCACCTGCGGCTCTGATAACTGATAACGCTAATTAGCAGTAGGTAGGTGTCTACAAAGTTTCACACCAGGTGTGAGGTGCTTTCGTCATAGTTGGTACAGGATGTCGGAAGATTGGCGTTAGCACTTAGAGGTTTGATGGATAGAGACTTGAGGATCTACGTGTTACTGAAAGTAGATTAGAAATAAGTAAAAAGGGTTTGGATGTCTGTGGGAATGATGTTAATGAAAACATGGTCTAAAACAAGCAACACAGGCAGAAAATCTGCTTCGTAGTAAGTTATCAGAGAACTGTAAAAGAAAACTAACTAATTTTACGTTCCTTTGCGCTTGTTTTCAAAAGATCTATGATTCCTGAAAGAAAATGCGAATTTTCCGATCCGATGATTCCTTTCAGACAGTCCCTTACTTAAAACAGAGTTGTAACAAAATATAGATGCATCTCCACCATACAATGGCAGTCCACATCACAAAGGCCCACTCAGTCTAAAAATACATCGCAACAACTTCCCAAAACCGATGTTTTGAGCAGTTTAATGTGCTCCACCAATACGGTGTCATACCGGCGGCGCCTTTGATCTACCGTCAAAGATCACATCACAGGCGCCGACATCACGACATAAAATCAAGACTGTGCAAACACGATAAAAAGCGTTTTTTTAACTTTAATAAAATGTCGATCGATTACGGTTTACGACGGGAAATCGGAAATTGGAACGAGTTAAATATAACTATAAACATCAGCTGACTTGACTTGCACGTGATTATTTAGTTGTTTAATCATGTTGGCGTATTTATAGGTGTTTTATTCTAAGATCTAAAGGTCATAGATGTACAAACAGCTACGCCTAGATATCAACTTGAAACGAAACTAGTTTCAAACAAACACTGTTTGAAAACCCTTCACGGTTTGTAACTAAACTTCACTGTGACTTACGGGACATCTTCCGTGATCATCGTCCCGCGATCATGGCGCTTGCAACAGCGACATCGGGAGCTCACAATAGTTGGAAAAGTTTAGATTTCCATTAATTTTTCAAACAAGATCAGAGTAAGCATGCTACAATAAGATAGAAAAGAAACTTGGAATATAATCGAACCCCAACAATACCAAGAAAACAAAAATCCGTCCTTATCCCAATAAAGCACACATAACTGACACATTATCAGTCCACACGACACAATATGATAGAAAAATAAACGGAAAACACCCATTTCAATTATTGCTACCGGCACGCGAATGTCCACCATTTGGTCTCTTTCCCATGATCGCTTTCTTCGCACACAAAAGATATCTTCTAATCCTATAAGATCTATAATTCCCGATATAAACATAGCGAAGGCACCTGCACTGGTTTATTGCTTATTTATTCCGGTTCTCAAGCAAGGATTAAGTTATAGCCAGCCCCCGAAGATTAAAGCTTAATGGAGGGAGGCAATGGATTGATTTCTGAACGCGGTTCCCGCCAAATCTCCGCTTAACTTGGCTTGGGCGTCATTACGTTCGATTTATTTGTTGTCTGTGCTTCTTTGAGGATTTTGGTTAAGCTGTGGCTGGTTTTAAATTAAATTCTAAAATAGAATGACGGTTATTGTTCTGAAAAACGATATGCTAGACGAATTTTTTAACACGATAAAGCCTAATAAACTCATGAATTCTAATCATGATCACACCAAGATCTCTTTGGGGTTGCGTTTAATTAAAACTCACTAAAACCCAAATACAGCTCGCAGTGTTGACACGTCAAAGATGAAATTTAAAGAAAGTCAAATAAAGAATCTAGCTGGTTATCTGATGTTTAATTAACATCTAAGCACACAAGATTTACATAATTTCAAAGAAACATTCTCTTATATTATGTGTGGTGTGTTTGTCCCTATATATCAATATGAGAGCCTATCGTAGACACCTGTTCTCATTTGCTTAGGCGATGTTTGTCTTACATTTAACGCAAGTTTAGTCTCACACTGTCGCACACAAATTATCAACTAATTTACGTAGCCCGACGATTTCTGATGCCATAAAGAATGCCCGACGGGTCCTAAGCTTTTTACTGTGTTTGTTCAACATACATTTGTAGCTGGAATATCTGAGAGCGGGAAAACTATGCTTGTGTCAATAAGAGTTTGTTTAGACATAGCCAATGGACGTTTCTGAGATTTTCAAGTCGGTGTGTAAAGGCGTTTGACCGATTGATCAGTGATTGGTCAGCTTGGCGGGGGCGGGGCATCGTTATCGGCGATCGAGTTGATACTATGCAGTAACGTCACGTTTATTGTCAGACATTGATGGGAACTAATAAAGTGCGTGTTCGATATTTGAATACAATTGAATTTGTTACACGTGGAGACTGATTATGAAGCGAGGTTTCAATGTCGCCATGTTTGTGGCTATGAATAACATGTTGAATAAATTCACACCAATAAAAAGCGATCATTTTAATGATAACTTGGATATAAAAACTGACGAGTAGAAGAAACTAAGTATGTCTAAATAATAAGTCTTGTTATCTACAAGATGATCTCACAAAGTCTATCGGTAATCAAACCGCTAAGCTCCCCAATGACACGGCACAATAAAACAAGGTAAAGAACTCGACAGGAATTCCTAATTCGCTAATCAATATTGAAACATCCCTTTACTGAACAACCCCTTTGGAAATATGTCTTTGAAATATTCCCTTGAAAGGGTTGCACAGTGTAGGGGCGATCAATCGACATTCTGTCACAGATTTTGAAATATGATCGTCATTCGCGGGCTGTTTGTCTATGGAAAAGTGGGAAATTTTCTAGAAGAATTTCTATGAATTTTCCTTTAGAACTTTTCATAATTACAGCTCAAGCTTATGGCTGCTTTTTTCCCATAGTTACTTTGAATATACTTTAATTATAAAGCGACACCTAAGAAGCACAGGAGAAATGAAAAACAGTTGCCATACAAAATTGTAACAGTATTTCCTGGAGCGAAAATCTGGCAAAATAGTTAAAAGTTTTCAAATCAATAAAGAAACTAATCCAAAACCAAAGTTAACCCTAACGACACCGATATCAGAATATTTAAAGCCTGAACACACAAATGTTTTAAAAGTTAAGCCACTAATTAATTCAAAGTTAGGTAAGCGCACATCGGTTTCATTCGGCGTATCAAATATTCAGTGTGTACACGCCTTATACTGAAGGCTTTTGGCCGAAGACAAAGATGCTTTTAAGCTTTCGTTTAGGACATGAAAGGTGTTGAGTAGCTTACTTTAAGGATTTAGAGCACATACACACACAAAAAACTACTTATTTTATTAAGTTTTATAACATGATTTGCGTAGACGAAACTGTCATCGGTAGATCTCCAACAATGCATAACTAGTCTAATCTAACTTCAAAAAGAAACGGCGCAAATTGAATTTTGTATTCCAATTTTGAATATTCAAATAATAAAATATGGCCCACGCTAAGTCTTCCATCTCCCATTTTCAAACAACGACTGCATCATCAAACCATAGACATAAAATAAAAAGATAAAAACCTTCGCACCCGACGCCACTCCACGCCACTAGACTAAGCTAGGATGTCGTCACTTCCCAACTGTGTCATCGCTGTTTATAATGTATCAGTTTTAAAACCATCGTAAACATTAGCCGACGGTCTTCCTTGTGAAGATACTTACATTTTGTGGGAGTTTCAGAACTTTTCACCGTATATATATTGTACACTTACCTCAACGAGGTTTTATAGGTACTGAGTACCTTTTGCTATCCGATTTAGAGTGAAAGAAAATGTTGGTAAAGGAATAAAAGTATACAGCCCTTCAAGTCAAATGAACATCAAAGACAATTCCAATTTTAAATCATGCTTTGCATTGCATTCAAAT
Source organism: Eugnorisma glareosa (assembly GCA_947578425.1). NCBI lineage: Eukaryota > Metazoa > Arthropoda > Insecta > Lepidoptera > Noctuidae > Eugnorisma > Eugnorisma glareosa. The sequence goes on along the minus strand of OX387974.1, from coordinate 1,442,787 downwards.
ACTTTTTGTTGTTCCCGAAAATTTATTCTGAACCACTTAGGGCAAATTTCACCAATACGCGATCAGTCAGCACATCTAAACTGCGTTGAAGAGCTGTGAGTGCTATCATTGTTGCGGAATATTGACACTGACATCCCTTGAACGCAGTTTAGATGTGCTTGCTGATCGCGTTCAATTCCATTGACGAATTTCAACCTTATGTTCGTACTTTCTGGAAGAAAAAGGTAAAAGTTTCGTATTGTTTCATTTCAAATAGCAATTTCCAGTATTAAATCGTTTAAACACAGCTGAACGGAGGGAGTCGACAGTCGACACTAGTTATCTGTATTCCCTGTGAGACGGTCGCTTCAACGAACGCGGCTAAGCTTCGAACAATACCAGTACGTGCGATTATACGAAACGTTTTGATACTAGCGTTTAAATTGTTTTTAGTATTAAAGGATATGGAATAAAACAGACAGTTTTGCGATATGTGAGCCAAACATTGTAGGAATAGGCATAGGAATAGGCAATAATTAGGCATTAGTTGAAGTCTCCATCATCATCATCATCCACAGCCCCACTTCACCCACTGCTGGGTATAGGCCTCTCTTTCTCTCTCTTGTGCCGAGCTCTACGCTCTTGTGCCAGCCTCATATAGGATATGCCCGCTATTGCAACAATGCCGTCTGCCCATCTCACCGCCGGACGACCAACGCTTCTCTTTCCATTCCTTGGACGCCACTCGGTCACACCTTTACTCCGCGCCTAGCTAGGTGTCCTGTCCAACTCCATATGAGTTCCATAACGCGATTTCCAATTTCGAAGATATTCGTACGTCCCCGGATTTCAACGTTTGAGACTCGGTCTATTAGTATTATGCCGAGCATGGAACGCTACATGGCTCTCTGTACTAATCTGAGTCTGTACACAGCCTCCTGTGCGAGCACCCATGTCTCAGCACCGTTCGTCATGGTGGGCAGAACACACTGATTATAGGGATTAGACGGGTCTTCAGGCAGTGTGGAATTTTGGCTGATTTCAGAATGTCGTCCAATTTGCTGAATGCAGCCCACCCTAGCTGGATTATTCTCGATATCTCCGTTGTTTGATGCTCCTTGCCAAAGGAAAGAATATGGCCAGGAAAGACATAACGGTCAACCTTCTCTAACCTTTCATTTTCGATCTTGATAGAGAGATTTGAATTGCTGGAGACGTTTGCCATAATTTTCGACTTGGCCATATTCATCCTAAGTCCTACTTTGAAAGATGCATTATAAAGATTTTGCAGCATCTTCTGGAGATCCTCGAAGTTTTCAGCAAAAAGCACGAGGTTATCTGCAAATCTTAAGTGAGACAGGTAAGCATCATTGATGTTAACACCGCAATAGTGGGCCTATTGGGACTATCTAAAGTTTTGATGATGTCTTCAAGGACACTGCCGGTGTGAAGAGTTTCGGTGAAATGGTGTCGCCCTGTCTCACTCCCCTCTTGATCGGTTTGTATAGGTTATGCATACGAACCTGCAGAGTGGCTATGGTATATAGCTCCCGAAGCACATCTACGTAACGGGAACCGATGTGGGAGCGATGGAGAACGTGGAATACGGCACAATGTTCGACACTGTCGAAAGCCTTCTCGTAATCGACGAAAGCCAAGAAGGCGAATGCATAGGGGTCGGTTGTATTTTTGGCACTACTCCATCAGCTGCTTTATCGTGTGGTTATGGTCGATGGTCGAATATCCGCTGCAGAAACCGGCCTGCTCGATGGGCTTGGCTTCGTCAAGCTCTCGGGTAAAATATGAATGAAACTAGACTAATTGGATCGGAATAGTTTTCATTAAGAGGAGAACAACAAAACGGCTTATTTTCTTTTACAAACAGTAAAAACTGCTAGAAAAGAAATATACCAATAACAAAAGTAAGTAATGGCCGCCTTCGCTTATTACCTATGCATGTTAGGATCCCTTAAATTCAGTGTTTACTGCCGCAAAAACTGTATCATTACAGGGTATGACGCCATGTTGGAAAAAACTTCAAAGCTTCGATCGCAGTCACGCTTTGTAACACATCTCAGAACTCGCAGTAAAAGTAAACATAAGCAACAGCGATTTCAGGATGACCATCAGCACTAAAACGCGTCCAAAATCTGTCAGCGTGCAGCGTCAATATTCTATAGCAATAATTACACTGATTGTCAGCTCCTAAACTCAGTTTTAATGTATTAATCGCGTTCAGTGTTTGAGGTAGAACCAGCCCTTAAATCTATCGCAGTAAAGGGAAAAAATATCAGAAGTAAATTCAGACACTACCAAAATAATTTCTAACAAAGTCGTATAATACACCTTCCAATTAGAGAATGAAGTTGCCAACACCTCTAAAATTCGGCACTACCGATCAACGATTTAATTGGCGATTTATTAAATTGTAATTAAGGTGCAACCCTATTCTGCCGGAGGTAACATCGATGTGTCGCACCACTAGTCTACCAACATCCTACCACTAGTCTACCGACCGATCAAAATCTTAAGGTGGAGTCACACGATCAGTTTATTGTTCGACCAAAACTTAGAGTGGTTGAACGTTTTGTCGAAAGTTGAATCGTGTGTCGTAAGTTACCTTAGCAATATGTTGTTGATAGTTTTATTGGTACCTTAGCTTCGGTCCCTCGTGGACTTAAGAAAAGAAATCAGCTATGATTTTGGTCTTGTAATTCTAAAAGTCATTGTTAGAATTTTCGTATAACATTTTGTCATTGAGGAAATGTCGCTTTGTGAATTTTGCGAATAAACAATTACACGTGTACCCGTGTAGGTTAGCGTGGTCAAAAATGGTTTAAAATTAACATTGATTATTTACATTGTTATATTAATTTATATCTCTCTTCCCAGTTCATAAAATCCTTCGAAAGTAATTACATTTTAAAATTAAAATTAAAATTATATAATTATAGAAGAATAATTAAATACCAACGGCAATTAATGTATCATTAATTCACTATACTCATAATTATTTTTTATTATAAAATAAATAGCTAGCAATTAGGCATAGACGTCATACACAATATTTCAGATTCTAAATCTGCTCGTGGCGTAGAATTAACAAAACTCTTGATTAATTATTTTGAAAAAACGATAATTTTGTAAAATATAAAACGATAATTTTGGGAAATAATAAAGTCGTTAAAAAAGAAACAATGATCCATCTATAAATAAAACTGTGTAGGTAAATGATGTTTATTAGACTTTCTATCGTTGGTTTAAGAAGCGATATCTCACCTTCAGCCAATGTATTATTAATAAATTTTAATCCTAGCGACCCCATTAACTACCCCCGCAGGAACCAACCGTCAGCTACATAAAATACACATAAAATAATACCAATAAATGAGCGGGCACAGGTACGGAGGGTCTTATCTCTCTAATGGCCATAAGATACCGTTCAAAGAGGCCCAATCTCAATAAATTTATTAAAGGAATATTGCCAATAGAGACCCAGCACATCCTATTAATTAAAATACTTAATTAATTCACCTGGAAATTGTTTAATCAATTCACTTTTGACCCAATTTATTGGGGTAAATCGAACTGTGAGCCTGTGACCCGACGTCTTGTGATAATTAAAAGCTTTATATTACAATCAGGTAATCTATAGGATTGTGTTTTAATTATGATTACGGTGTAAGGGAATTTTGGTGAGGTGGAAAAGGGATGCTCACGTAGACTACTTATTTAAACGTTTTTCCGATGTCCTACACGGAGATCCACTGATTTAAACGTTTTTCCGGTGTCCGATGTTTTGTAGTGCCCTGAAAAGTCCGGTTCCTGCCTCATCACTCTGACCTTTTTCCACAGTAAGATAATACTTCTAGAATTACTTTGTTGATTTTCGGTAGTAGTTTACTTTTGATCAACGTAAACCAAACTTTCAGTAATAATCCGATTTTCATCGAATGCTGAGCTGCTTTTCGATCAATTCTAACAGTTTATTTTCCTTGTTCCAGCATGCTTCGAGCCCTCGACCTTGGCGGTGGGGAGCGATCTTTAGAGCGTAAGCCTGAAATTCGTTCGCCGAGCACCGCTCCTTCGCTCCGAGACCATTCAGCCGAACGAGATAGAAGCGCCGAGCGCAGGGACCGGGATACAGGTACGTCACTAGTGTGCCACGAGTATTTTGAGTGGGCGGTCAACTTGAGCCAAGCAGAACTTAGGATTGGGATCCACTCAGTTTAGTCGTGTTGGTTGTAGACTGCCAGTACTCGGCCCGAATGATGACGTCATGTTCTGAAAAGAGTCTATAAAAAGTGACGTGTCTTCGCACCGGATGCTCGGTATCATCGTCGTCAATAGAACATTGGAAATCGATCCCGGCCATCAGCTATGCACGTTCGATGTTTCAAACCTTGTGTATGTCCGTAGCTAGTTCGTGTTCGCTTCACTTTTCTGTCCGCAAAAAAGAACAACAATTCGCAAAAAACGCGCGGAGTACGAGGAATATCCAGTTCCCACCACCTCAGCCATGCCGCTCACGGACGCGCGTAATCGTTTCAAACTTAGGCTTTAGAATTCGGAGCATGCCATGATGCCGACATGAGAGACGCCGCGCGCGCATTAAAGATTCGTACGCCGTTGCCGAATGATTGCGACGCTTACGAGCGTGCGTGCTAGCCCTCCCTCTCCTCTTGCCCCCCGCCCCTCCCCGCCTCCTCTCCTCGTGTTCCCGCGTAACCGTGCTCTCACCGCAGGTGTGGAGGAGTGGCCCAGCACGCCGCCGCCGCTCAACAACAACACGACGCACCACAACAACAACGGGCCCACGCTGCCGCTTCCACTGCCGCCGCCGAGCCCCTTCCGCTTCGAAGAGCACCGCACCTACAGGTTCGCCGAAGACATGGGACCCTTGCCGCCTGGTGCTCTAGTCGGACGCCTCGGCGACTCCCTCATCCCCAAAGGCGACCCCATGGAGGCACGACTACAAGAGATGCTGAGATACAACATCGACAAATATGCGAATACGAACTTGGATACGTTGCATATAAGCCGGAGAGTAAGAGAGCTACTGTCGGTCCACAACATTGGACAAAGACTGTTCGCCAAGTACGTGCTAGGCCTGTCCCAAGGGACGGTGTCGGAACTGCTGTCGAAGCCGAAGCCCTGGGACAAGCTGACGGAGAAGGGGCGCGACTCGTACCGCAAGATGCACGCGTGGGCCTGCGACGAGGCTGCCATCATGCTGCTCAAGTCACTGATCCCTAAAAAAGGTACTTTTCTAAAACATTCACGTCTGTAGATGCTATAGCGGGATTTCCGTCCTACGTTGCGTATATTTTGAGTAAATATCGTCGTGAGAATTTCCCTCGTCTGGCTTGATGTGAATACCACTGCATGAACTTTTTTACTTTTCAGGCAGTAAACATATTCTGTTTGACGGCTTGTTTTCTAAAACCGATTCAGTGGTGTTCGCAGTTTTGCACGTTCTAGCTCTGAACATACCAAAAGTGATATCAACCGTCCAAAGACGCATTGCGAGAAAATTATCTAAGTAATCACATTTGGTACGTCAAGCCATGATCATCAATTCCTCTTACACGAATCATCTGAACCGTTTGACGCGCCGGTTATCTTAGCTTGTCAAGTTTACCTGACAATACAACTAATCAATCATGGCACCACTCGCCTACGAATACAAAAGATGTTTACATTTTCCGCGTCAATTACTTGATACGGGAATATTGATCAGTCATTGCGTACTTTGTCAATCAACGCGTACGTTAGGAAAATTAGATTTTTGAGTTAATGGTTTAAAACGCACTCGAAGCTTCTTCATATAGTTCCGCACTCTTTTTTGTTTTTTTAACACTTTTGTTTTATTTTTTTGTTTTGTTCCTTTTAAACCTTTCCCTGAATCCTTTTCCTTTGTCCCTGTATCCTGTCGCGTGCGGAAATATCAGGTACTGCCCAGTTTCAGGAAGCGAGGGGCAAGTAATCATCTCCCACAGTTCTGATTGTAAAATTATTATTTTCTATATTTTTTCTAATTGACAACCTTTTGTGTACTGTCTGTAGCATTATCCAAGTGTATTTTTTTAATAATTTCGCGCATGTTCTATTTAAGCTCGCGAGCGTCAATTTCAGGGAGACATTTTTCTAAATTGTTAAATCAAATTCCGTAAAAAAAACAACATTTTACAAGAGCCAAATAATTTCGAAGCAACTTATCTAAAAATACGAGTCCATTTGTTACATAAATGTGGAAAAGCGGAGCGGACACGCGGTGCTAACTACGAACTTGCCGCAAAGCGATAGCGTTCACGTTCAGTTACATAGCATAGCAACTGCAACTGTCACTCGTTCTGCTTTGTATAGTTGCATGGCAAAACTTTAACAAGTATATGTACACTAAAGCTAAAGTTAACATATACGGACTAAACATTGCTTAGATATGAGCCATTCAATATATTTTACGTATTCATTTCGTTTTCTATATTCAAAGTGAGTTAATTTAAGAACGATCTATTTAAACGTAAACAGAACTACTTAACCTTCTATTGACAACCGCCATTCCTATCAATTGCTTTTAATTTTTAAAACCAACACGTAATGCAACCACAATATGAAGAGAAATTCGGTGGAATTAAAAAGAACGTACTCATTGTAAGGCTGTGTACACATTAACGACAATGCACGACAAAGTATAAATCTGCGAATACAATGGACTCTTGTGTATTAGCCTTTGTCCCCATCGATAGGGATGAGCTCAAATAGATTGAATTTCAGATAATTCCCGGAAGGGTTACGGTTTTCTTATTTCACTACGATGCTATGCGGTATTCGTTTTTTCTATTCTGGTTATTGCTGATTGGTGTTTTGGCCACGTTTATGGGGTTATTATGCAAGGAAGATGGATGCATTTTCCCTTTTTAGCGGATTTCGTTTGTTCGCGAAAATGTTAATCGCTGTAATTCGTCGGAATGAAAACAATAGCTTTGAGCGTTCTTTCTGTGCCTGTATTTGTCGATGGATAAGGTTGTATGAGACATCGGATACATCCGTAGCTGGTAATAGGCAGTAACGACAGCTCATCCGTCACGCTACATGCGTAATCAATCTAGCCAGCAATCGTGGGAAGCAATTTCTTCCGATTGTGATTACTTTTCCAAGTTTCAATCAGTACCTGAACCTGACAGACACATTTAGAGCTGATTTAGTTGTAGTTCGAGTCTTCAAGGATATTTCTGTAAAAGAAAAGCTTGTCTCGTTAACGTTGCTATTTAATTAAGTTATGTATTTAAGAAGTTCTATTATATTATATCTTGAACAGGGCATGATGAAAAACCTGAAAACAGATTTTCCTGGATTTGGCTTCTCTTGACCATTGCTAATGTTATGAGCTGCAAGATGTATTAAAACGATTAGTGGCCGAATAGTGTTTCTAAATTTGAATCTGAAAAAAGTTTTTATTCTAAGGTAGCTGTTTCGAGTCCTTTTCCAGCCTAACTGTTGCTTCGGATCCTAGGTTCAAATAACGAACAATAACGTCAATACTGTTACATAACTACTAACCAGCAACGTATCATTTCGCTGCAACGTTATGGGTGTCGGCCATTTCCCAGTTCCCACGATACACATGCATAATGTCCGTTCGTCCGTCCGTTGCGAAACGATTGTTGTTCGACGTTCACACGCGACAGCGTTGTAGCAATGGTGGCTGGTAGGCTGTGTTTAAGGATAGAACCTTACCGCCATTTTGTGACGTTTAGTTGTCAAACTTCTGTTGGGTCGCGTTGGGCAAGATTTGCAATACGATTAATGACATTTGAGTAGCACCTAAACTTAGCAATGACCTTAGTCAATGATAGTTCTATATCTCTTGTTCATCAGTTCTATCGATCGATACCTTTGATTTCATAATACAAAAATAGTAAAAGAACAGATTTTATATCGAACAGAAATTACCAGTACTCTACACGACACATTTTCTTGTTCTAAAAACCGTATCTATTAATTACCAATCTATTGTTTATCTAGCTAGTAAACGTTACTTTACATCCACGTACTTCCAAGTCGACACAACATAAAAATAATTGGATAAACGTCGCACGCGCCGTAACAATGGCGGATCAATTAAAACTAGCTACACTAACTTCCCGCCCTTCGAAATACACCGCGCAAAAACCGTAAATAGTATTTATTAAGGCCATACCCTAGGTTCTATCATCAATAGTTTTTGCATTTTGTTTATGTTTATGAGTATGACGCAATAATATTGTAGAGGCTAGTTCTAAAAAATATTATTTATAGGTTATTATTGTTGATTAACTAAACCTAGGTGTTCTATAGAAATGCATGTTTTATACGTTAACCAAACGTCATAATTCAAAGTCAAATATTTATAGTATTTTAACTGAATAACTTGCAAATCCGACAACGTTTCTTTTAATCAATCAAAAGAAAAAAAAAACTAATTTTCCAAGCTCACGATTACACGCTTTAATTACAGGTAAATAGTGATGTAAATATTTTACGGTATTAAACCGACACTCGTAACTGTCGTGACTGAATTCAATTTTCGAACGTGCACACAGCAAATAAATTGGTAAACTATCATCGTACATCGAGTGTAGGTACACAAGACAATAATATTATATTATTTTTCACGGGCACTAAACTTCGATGTAAGTTGGCTATGTTCTTTATTCATATAATCATTCATTCCAATTAAGTTTTATAATGGTGGTCGTAATTATTGCTCATATTACTTGTACGGTTCAGTGACGAAATGCTATTACGTAGACGTCTACTTGTTTATGATCACTAAAATCGATTTAAAAGCTTATTGGTCGAGATAAGTATCATGTTTCATATTGCCGCAATTAATCTTCAGCACGCCTCTTTTTACGTGATTAAATCAAAGCAAACTATTTTTCGTTGCTTAAATCAAAATTCTAATAACTTATCTTCAAAAACATTTAATTTCAACACTTCTACAACTAATGCTTTAAAAAAATTCACAAGTTTAAGATATGCAAAGTTTTCCAAGTAATCAGGTCTCATCATAGGTTTGACTTTAAATAAAAAGCGTTAAAAAAACCGATTTTGTTAACTTATATGGAGCCGCTCTAAATCTAAATGTCAAAATCAATGGCACCAACATTCCAAAAAGTCGTTTGTAAATAGAGCGCGCCTTAATGTTCGGATACACGCAGAGAATTTGGAGAACCCAATATTTGGACGAAGTTCGTCTCTCAAAAGCATTTCAAGCGTAGCGTGAAAATCTATTTTCAATGGGCCACTATCGGCCGGCACAGGACACCCGCCAAAGGCTTTATGCCCGAAGTTAAGCGTCCTCGATGCTCCTATACTGTAAACTCCCCTTGTAGAGCTCTTAGTTTAACGCTAAGCAAATTTTAATATTCAATTGTGCTTTTGCATGTTCGGGATTTGTTTTACAATAGGTGCTTCATACTTGAAGTTTTCAAACTGTAGCGGTTAAGTAAACATTTTTCCGATAGTAAATTCTGATCTAGTTATTACGCTACGGTTCGTATCAAGCGTGAAACGTGGTTATTTATTGTTTTATTGTTCTCATAATACTGTAAGCAATTAAGCATTTTTTTAAGTAATGGGCCAATAACTATATCTAGGGAAAATTGTCTATGCCTCTGTTCAGATTAAAGCCAATTATTCACAAGAAGTAAAGTCACCAGTCGCCACACATCTTGTCCAATAACCATTGAAGTTTAAATGTAAACTTTCATTTTATTGCTAATAAGTTATCGATGTGGCACGTAGTAAGGCAGCCCACACGGGGGACTGTCAAAGGCGTTTAAAACTGAACGGAGTTGGAAACTCGGCAAGTGTATTAGCTGGCCGACTAATGCGAGAGGACAGAACATCGAGCGCGCTCTGACACGACTCGCCGTATTCACTCTAGGACTTTAAACCGAACAGTATTCACGATTCATTTGAATGCGTTCTATTTTAGAATTCAATTTACTGATATTTTATAGGTTTCAAAATATAGTGCAGCGTAGTTCTTTTAACGATTGAATGATATTGTCAGGAGCGCTGATGGTGAACAGGTATTGTGAATAGGTCATATCGTTCTTGAGGAAATTGTATTCAAAAAACAAGATGGCGTTGTTAGTTCCGACTATGGCCACGCACAAAAAGAACCATGCAGAACTGTATTTTATTAGGTTCCAAGTTTGAGTTACAGACTTTTTGGAATGGCCTTATACAATAAAGTACTACGCACTAAGAAATTGAAAATTGAATGCCTCTTATCGTTGTTTGTCATCATGCCAAGTTTTATTTGAGAATTCTTTAATATATTTAATGTTTGATACGATGGTAGTTCTTAAATAGGTATATCCACAAATAACAAAATACATTAGTCAAAATGCCAAAATAATAAGTGTTTTCCTGTACGAAAGAATAAATCTATAAAACTGATGTCACTGAAATTGCTCTAAAACAATAAATATATTTTCAGGACGATTATTTGACAATTAGACAGATTACGTACTTAAAATGAAAACTGTAAATCTCGTTAATCCGGTTTACAAAACTATCAGGGGGCGTAAATCGATTCCTCTATAATATAAATACCCAATTGAGGGCGAATCAGCTAAAAGTAGCTACCAAAGGAGACCATAACACATAAATCATAAACTTTGAAACACGAAAATTCGTGTTGATAATCACATAATAATTACGGACCCGATAAAACCCGCCGGGATCGAAGGGATCGAGGGATTAGCTCATAATGAGAATAAAATTGGCAACATATTTGTTCATTAAAATACCAATTGTAAATTAATGGTATAAAGTTTTTGAAAAATCGGTTCATTGACTGAATCTGAACAAAGAACAATTTAAAAGACATGGCAACGTAGCGCCATCTCGTAGCAAGTGGCGAAACTAAAAATAAATAAGTATGCTAGAAAAGTTTTTTTAAAGGCTATAAAGTGACATAAACTGGATGCATCTTCCAAACACTTATGAAATTACTATGACTGAGACAGACATTTAATTTACGACGCAATTATCGCTAAAGTATTGTTACAAAGGACATTTCCAGCAAAAAGTTTCGCGACGGCCACTTAGAAAGCACCTTTGAAAAACTAAATGCTCGTTTAAGAACGTTTAAGCAGAAATAACTTGGAAAAAAGTTTGGTATGCACGCAACAATGTGTACGTAACGCCATCTGTCGCCGAGTAGCGTAAAGCTAGTAGAGGTCAAGAAAATATTTTGCGAAGAATGTTCGTCGTCCCGCGGCCGCTTTGATGGCTTCCGACGAAGCAATCAGACCTCTTTACGGGCATATTTATGATTATAATACCGTGTCTCATTATACACTTTATGATTTTATACCTAAACGACTGTCCAAGATAATAATACCTAAGTAATTGTTACGGCCGAACGCGTAAACGACTTGACAAGCGAGACAAGTGTCTTCTGTCTTTGTCTAACTACTATAGTAGGTAATCCAAGCCAATAAAATCGTAGAGATTTTTCATAATAGAGTGGCCTGTTCTTAGTGACTAATAGATTATAGTTGTTATTGTTCTTTTGTAGTAATTAATAACATAATAATAGAACCTCAATTGGTTTTTACAAGCGAACAAATAATATTTCGTTAGTTAATTGTTTAATTATGCCTTCGTAATTGTGATAATAAGAAAATTTAATTACCAACTAAACATTCTTGAAATCTAAATAGGAGAATGATCTTTTAATATTCCGACTTGATTAATTCAATTGTTTTTTATTTCCAAAAAGTTAAAGTTTTTACTTTTGGAACCGGAAATTGTAGATTAAAATTCAGACGGTGGAAAGATATTATACAGCCAGTAATGCCAAATAGCTGGCATTTCGTGCTGCGTATTGGAGAAAGTGTCAAAACTATTAAAACCCAACGCGATGACATTACATTCAAACTGCAAGTAATTTATTCATATAATGTGGACTCACTTCATAGTCCTTAACACAATTAGCTTTTAATAGCCAAACTAAAATAACATGGCGCTAAATTATTGCAATCAAGAGCTCTTGTTGTAAAGCGTTCCGTTACAATAATTTTGTTGCGTTTTACATTTGAACAGACAAATATATTTTAATGTATATCAGTTGACACGTGAATTAACTTCAGAGAAATATCGGGGTTAACTATTTTCATCTACGATGTTACAAAGACATTTTATCTTGCTTATTATATTGCTCGTTATTTTGTCTTGGAAAATTAATTGATAGGTTTCATTAAAACTTGTAGCTTTATTAGTGCTGGCAAGTTTAGTACCTACTTTGAAACTCATTGAACATATTCTAAACATAGTCCACATACCAACGGAAGCTTTCAAGTCAAAACTTTGAAGATCATAATTTGCAACCAATCATTTGTGAATGATAAAATCGAACGCGTTCAAAATCTGCACAGATTAACAAAAGAGTCTTCATTCGTCAACAATACGTAGAAAAAAAAATAACAAAAGAAGGGGGCATTCTCGTTCGTCAAGCAAGCGACCGAAGCGCGGGTAATTATTTTAATAAAGCCGCGGTTGCACCGACGGTCGTAAACACGTCGCGCGACCGTCGCGTCGCTACGTCAACGCCCACCGTTCACTTTCAAACGTTTCGATTTTCGCGCAAATGTGATCGAGAATGCACCCGGACTGTCGCTGTTCCGGCCAAAATAATGATGTGGTTTGTTTGAATTGATGACGAGGCGCGAGGCGAGGCGTTCAGCGCGTGGATCTTTGTTGAATGTTTGATTGATCTGGAGAATGTTGGGCGCTATTAATTGCGCGTTGCCATCGTTAATTGGCATCTATGTTTAGAATAGTGTTTAGCACTTAGTTGTTAGTGATCGCCGAGTTTAAGTTGCGCCTGCTCTTGTCTCTTCCGCATGACAATTTAGATAGTTAGGACTAAATGCAATATCTTGGATTTAAACTTGCTGCTAGAAAATCAATCTTGACCAAAGTTCAACAGAAACTACACAATCGTTTCAGAGAAAAGATCAAAATTGTCTCGCGCCAAATCGCGGGCGCCATTTTGCGAACCAATTTCACAACAGTTTAATAGGAAATTAAGTGCATCCTGACGTATTATTCGTCGTAATTAATTACACACGTTTCCTTAGCAAACCCCGAGTTATATATCAGGGATCTGTCTCACAAGATGGGTTGTTTAAACTGTCAGTTCGGACGCGATTTGTGACCGACCATTTTACATCTTTGCTCCCCGTCTTGCATAATTAGTAAGGATTAATGTGTAGCTATGAATGACTCGTCATTGTGCCGCGAAATAGTTTTAATCCTACACACTCGCAAATTAAATCAAGCTCTAGATTTATCTATAAAAGTCGCACAATTTATGACTGCAAATTGTGCAGCATGTTGAAAATATTTCCAGTTATTGAAAAATGCGACCGCAACCAGATATGATGCTCTGTGGACCGCAATTTCAAAATGACGTTTTGACAGATACTCTCCACGTCAAAGCAACGCGCTCTAGTAGTGAAAAAATGTTTGTAATGACTGCCAAGATCATATTTTGACCTTTTGTCACTTACCTATTTTTAATGCACCACATTTCCGCACTTATGATGCCAAAAGAACGTTTACACAGCAAAAACTGTGATGTTCTTTGAGGTATACTTATTCCTGGAAAATTTTACGACTAAGGTCGTTCATGTCAAATGTTGATACATCTCAATTTTACTTCGTAAACGTGCTTTATTTTTTCAACACGATATCAATGAAGCGATCAATTCGGTCTAATTCTTTGATCTTGAGAATGTTTGACAATGATTTTGACATGAATGTTCTGTTTTATCATCAATTTTTTATTCTTAGCCACTGTGTCTGAGGAAAGTCGCTCATGAGTAGTCATCGCTTAATAGTAGAGACCACAAATATTTCATACAGTTATGGGGTATAAGACTTGCCACCGAACTTTTTTTTCAATTTTCACGCAACAAAAGCCCTCTCGTGTTCGCGTGCCGCGCCGCAATCAATCGCCACCACAATCAATAAAGCAACTGTGCGAAATCAATGCATTAATACCTGCTATTAATGCGTACCGCATACCACGTGAAAAATCGCTACATTGTCACGGCACGTTTGATATATTTTTTCTGTGGAAAAAAACTGTTTGACATTTCGGAGATGGCGGCAAAGCACCTATTCAAAATGTTTCGTCATAAATTGAGCGTTTAGCGGTTAAACGAAATTAAGTAAATTCAACAACTAAACTATCGTAAACATAATTTTCGTGGAACTTGAAACTATGGAGACAAAATTCGGTGAAAATAATTGTTTGTAAGTAAATAACTGTAAACAAAGACGTGGCGCAGACCTTAAAATCAATTAAAAATAGCACATGAAGCGGCAGACGCGATCGGCACTAACCGCGTTACTCCGCCTGTAGTTAACTGGAATTCGGTTATTTCGTTAAAAAACTTCGCTGCGCTATCGTTAAAAGTTATACAGATAAGCTCCAGGGAGACGCCAGGGTGTAGTCTGCAGTTTTTGTGCTGTCATCTCACTATGTACCACTACCTACAGCAAATGCGATGAAGTAGGTACCAACGTCTGTCTAGGTTCGACTGAAAACTGTAGGTAATGAAGCTGCAAGTAATTTTTAAGAGAAAATCTTTTCAGGACCAGACAGTTTTTCCAGCAAGACAAAGATGTTTAGAAATGCATCGTACCTAAAAGTAATCTATATGAGTTACGTTACTCCAATTACGATATGACCAAACTAATGAAGGAAGCGCCATGACCCATTAACTGACAAAACCCAAGTTTCTAGTCGGTGGCTGATGAATTTCATCTATATTCCACGACGTAGTGATAGCACTCACTCAGTTTAATCTTGGACGAGTGGCTGAGCGGGGATGGCAAAATTGATTATTGAATCTAGTTACAAACTACCGAGATTTTAAGTCCCCGGGGAGTTTCAGCAGACTTTTTATTTTGTCACACGTACTTATATTGTAAATTTTTCGCAGTTTTATAAAGGAACGAAGCTTATATTCGACGTCTAGCCTAAACAGAGAATGTGATAGAAATATGTAATAAATAAACTGAGGAATTTATATTATGACACGAAGATTGTTTCATAGATTAATCATATCGTAGACAAAGAAAATTCCCAGAATTAAGCTTTATACACACAAGCTCAATATTATGTATAGGTAGATATTAAGTCGCTGAAATTATTAAAGTCTGTTGACAAAACACAGGGATCATTCGAATAAATTGATCTATAAAAATGATTTAAATTCCAAACTCAACCTACGATGTAATCTCTTCCTATACTAATAATTTAAACTTTACTACTGTGCCGTAAATCTTTAAAATTATTTCGCTATTATAACGCGACACATTATAATACGGTTTTACTACTGAATAATAAAAATCCTCACCCTCAATATTATACATAGTTCTAACGAAATCGTGTCATTTTCGCGCTCGTTTCACGTCTACAGCGTTTAGCCTTCAGCCAATCAAATGCACGCAATTTGAAATTCGGTAATTTTCGGCTCAATCAACGAATGTGATAGTCCATTATGTGTAACTACGTGATCACCGACATATAAGCGGATCGCATGTTTACATAACATAGATTCGGCGAAGGTACCTAACAGAGCCACTTAAATATCTACTGTTAGATTTCTCCAGTGTGCGGAGCGCACAAACAAATCATTCCTAGAATTGTCTTACTCGTCCTTATCTTAATTTCATGAGCTCGCTTCCTCTGGCGCACGTAGCTCTAGATGTATGTGCGCTCGTCACATGCAGGACCATTCTGTTCTCTCTCGTGTGGAATCAATTGTGGTCGGTGCCCCCGTCGCGGCAGATTGCCATCTAGCACGCGATCCCGATCACCCGACCCTACGCACGCGACGTCGAACAAAAGAAACTTACCAATCGAAAATTATATCATTCCAGACTTTACCTCTTCATTCTCGACGTTATCGTGTTCAACATAACCAAAGATTTATGTTGTGTCGTTATCGAATAGTATTTGGAAGTTTTAGGGGCTCCTTATTGAAATACTTCCTACACATGCAATCCTATTTGTACCATTTCATTGTTGCACCATTTCGCACCTAATTTTAACTCAGATGCCGTTTATGGAACTATTTCTTTCGCATAAAATTAACAATTCAAATGCAGTATTTTTTCCGTGCTATGCAACACTTTCGAGCGGCCCTGACGTCCGCTGCCGACGACGACTCGAATGCAAATGAGTATCGATCGCCTGTGTGACGTATAGAGCGCGCACTTCTCACCCCTTTCTTGCGACTACCCGCCAACTTGATTTACAATCCCGGATACGAGTTCCCCGTTCGAATCCAACCTATACGGTTAAATTACGAACGTTACTTTTTTCACTATGTCACAGTGACACTATAATTTAGGGCACCGCCCCTTTACTTTCCAAAGCCTTTGAATATTCATACGACTATAGTAATCAATAACGGCCACAAAGAAAATAGTTTTCGCGTGCACGCACGCGATATAATGTCGCATAAACAAATAATTTCTTCGTTTTTATTGTTATCCTTGAATTATGTTATTGCCACTCGAATTTACACAGCCCCTTTCCCGCCATCGGTCAGAAGCGATCAAACGGCGTCCGATAAATTTTTAACTTCCGTGACTGGACGACGTTAATTGAGCGCGTTTTTTTAAAATATCCATCAAAAATGCACATCTTAATGGCCAACAATAAAAAATGATATCGTTACATACTTTATAGTCTACCAGATAAGAATTACGAATAAAACTAGATCAATAAAAATGTAATATTTAGAGTAGCGGCGTCCCGTGGGCCGGCCATCGGCCATGTTGACGAGTTTGACGTGTACACAAGATGGCGCAGCCCGCGTTGCGTCACACGCCTGTGGAAATAACCTCAGTTTTTTGACAATATTTCGAAGCACGTCGTAGTAATTGCCCGCGTGCCGTTTACAGAATAACAAAATGTCTGCAACAAGATCAAAGGCATTAATAGACGTGTGTTGAAATTTATCGACGGCCCGTATGTCGAAGGATGAATATATACATACAAATCGCGTCGAGCCGTTTGTCTGTGATTTCAAAATTATCTACTATATTTGCGAGACGTTTATTTATAGAGTACTTTTATAGTTTTGTATTTACGTCCGTCCGTTACTGAACATTAAATTACTCTGTTCATAAGAGATAACTGCGTGCTTCACATTTTGATTCCCCACGATAGGTATGTCAACTTGTCAAGCGGTTTTGAAGTTATAAAAGAAAAACCGCGAAGACCGCCCCGAGGCAAGCCGCGACTTTGAAATAAACTAAATAATCAGCTAGTCGACGGCGGACGACACACCAGTGACATTCTAATTGTGTTCCGATCGATACTTATTGACCTACCGGGTGTCTTTTGATACCAAAATTTAATATTGAAGGAGGCCTATCCTATTCCACCAGGCCATTCCACCAGTGTCGTATAAATACAGAAATTACCTCATTCGCATTTATATACGGTCCTCGCGAACTACAGATGACTAAATACATTTATATTGCCGTTTGAAAAGTTGTCGCTGCTCATTTGTTCAAAATAAAAATGTTACAGATGATGTGTTTCCATTTAAAATTGGAGCGTCACCGTGATTCAATATTTTTACGATTTACCACAGAGTAAATATTAAATAAGCTGATTTTGACTTTGCAGACCATAAAGTTTAATTGGCAATTTACGCAAACATTAGAAACGTAATTAATTTATAAACGAATCACGTATGCAGAGTTATTGTCTAGAATTATGGTCACACAAGATCATAATCTGGGATATGTTTTAAAATATTTGTATCACGTTCGCTCAGTCATAAGTCGTTAAGTTCGTGAACGGTCGGTTTCACAAAAAAATATTGTCTATAGAAGGACATAACAGTCTTTATTGTATGATTTAGAACGTGAGAATCACCAGAAAGTGACAACATTGCCAATGAAATTTTCGAAAGTGAAAACAATACAATTTTACTTGAGGTTAGGAAAAAAGCCACATAAATATGGTGAAAGTATAAAAAAGCATTTCGTCTGCCAAAATACTGAGATATTGCTCCATTATATCTTGTCTTGACATCTAGTATTTAGAAATTGGACACTGGTAACCCTTTCTAATAGAGGAAGTCTCATGGTATGTAACTGGGAAGCTATTTTTATACTTAGGTAAATATAAGTTAATGTATTTCGACAAAACATTTGTAAAAACAATGCCACTGCTTTATCTTAATTCATTTTTAACTCTCAATAAATAAAATCCACTTTACGTTCCAATAAAAGCCCGTTGTGAGATTTCGAAGAAAAACAATTGCAACGCACACCATTATGCTTTTTATTGTCAAATAATTAGAGACCAACTCGGCGGCGCAGCAACAGACAAATCTAAATTAAACAAGTGAAAATACTTGTGAGGAAATTAGCGTACATATTGTCGGTTTTAAAATAAAATTTAAGGACGCAATTAAGTCTTTGTGATCCTTGAAAATTAATACGTCAACTCACAAACGATCCGTTTTCGGAGTCGTTAAAATACCGCAAAGCAAATAACATTATCGTTTTTCTTTAAACACTTGACGGATGTGGCCGATTTTTAACATACATTGGCATACAATATATACCTACGTACAGACACAACAAGAGTATACTTATCTAAAGAGATGGCGTCCAATTATTATCATGTTCATAAGATAAAATAAATGAGGGCGCCGCGCTAACACCGCTCGGATTTAACACCAAAAATTCTTTGAACTCGAAATATACTGTAACAAATATTACCCGCAAGAGATCCCAGTATCCGAACATAATGCGCGCACTTTAATTCTATAATCATCTCGGCGAACGTCTAAAACTAATTACGCGACTTAATTAAACTAATTCTGTGCGTACATCACCATCTAAATAGTGTCGTTTCATTGTGAGAGCGGAGACAATATGTTGACAGGATGAATGACCACAGTATGGCGGGCGGGATTCACGCGTAACTTCACTTGTTTATGAGTGCGCGGGCGCAGTTTTAGGATTACTGGGCTTAGGCGATGAGTGCACGTTCCCATTCAGCGATTATCTCTAAAGCGCTATGCATCGCTGTAGAGTTTAAATGAAGCGCCTAATTTCAATTGTACCAAATATAACTCGCGTATTTATTACTTGGCAACAGTTAAAGCTTCTAATACGGATGTACGCAGCCCTACGTGTGTGTGCGCGGAACAATTTAGCGGCAACTAAAATTGTTCGTGTGCGGATTCGAATGCAAAACGATTGCAATACATTTTGTAGAAATATAGCTGTTTACATAGTATAATTAATAACATCACAACTTTTGTACCATATGCGCCACGCGATTGTTTCTGCTCCGATTTCACGGTTCACAAACAAGCTATCATAACGCAAAAACCAATAAAACTAATTTTGTAATACGCATTGTTAGTCATAAAAAATTCGTGGAAAATTCGCACGACTCACGAGCAATCACGAATATTTACTCAACCTAATTTTAGTTGAGATAGCTAGTTAGCCTGAACCCAAATTGATTTGAGGGTAACAATATTGTTTGTTTTTATTTCTAGTTGGGACGAAGGATGGCACTGGCGCAGTGTTTGGTCGGCCGGAGGGTGAGGGTGACGACAGGCTCACGCACGCGATACTGAGTGAGGCGCATCTGATGAAGACGCCCGGCGGTCCTCCCCACAACGATGATTCTAGAAGCAATGAGGACTCTAGCTCGCCGAGGACTCAGTGCCCCTCTCCTTTCTCCAATAAGGTAAGTCATCAGTACACTCAATACTATTATGGAATAAACCACACAAATTCGTATCATGAAATAAAGTATACCGCAAAATATATTACTACTATTTACGCTATCTCTTCAGGATGGGAGTCAAAACAGAAGACTCAAGAAGTACGAGAACGATGACATTCCTCAAGAGAAGGTGGCGCGCATATACCAGGAGGAGCTTGCCAAAATCATGACCAGGAGAGTAGAGGACATTCGCCGTGAAGGTTTCCCTGGGTAAGTCTTCATTTTATTCCCAAATATAAGTAGTAAATATAATAGAACCTTATAGATGCTAAAAATTGTAACGAGAACAGCATATCTAAAACTAACGAATAGCATGTTTCCTCCTTTTTTCAGCGGCGGCATGCCACCACACATGGAGAGGCCCCCGGAAGACATCCGCATGGCCCTAGAAGCGTATCACAGAGAACTTGCCAAAATCCAGCCGGGTGGCAACATTCCCAACCTCCACAACTTGCCAGCCATGCCGCCCTTTCCGAACCTCCTCGCCTTGCAGCAGCAGGCGATACAACAAGCACAGAACCAACAGATGAACGGCTCGGGAGCGGTCCAAGATCTCTCTTTGCCTAAAGATAAACACGCCAAAATAAATGGAATGACTGATAGTGATAAGGATAGATCAATGGATGCCGAAGAGGCTATAAGGCACGCAGGGAGCGCATTCTCATTAGTAAGGCCAAAACTAGAGCCGGGACAGCAATCACAAACTGGATCGTCCGCGTCCAGTCCATTGGGGAACGCTATACTACCGCCTGCAATCACTCCAAATGAGGATTTCAGTAATTCAGCGGCAGCAAGCCCACTGCAGAGGATGGCTTCGATCACGAACAGTCTGATCTCCCAGCCGTCAAACCCGCCTCATCATCCACCCGTACAGAGGTCGATGAAAGCAGTTCTTCCGCCAATCACACAGCAACAATTTGATCTCTTTAACAATTTGAACACAGAAGATATAGTAAGGAGAGTGAAAGAGGCTCTGAGCCAGTACTCAATTAGCCAAAGACTGTTCGGAGAATCCGTCCTTGGTCTATCACAAGGATCTGTGAGTGACCTGCTGGCGAGGCCGAAGCCCTGGCACATGCTGACGCAGAAGGGACGAGAGCCTTTCATTCGCATGAAGATGTTCTTGGAGGATGACAATGCAGTCCACAAGCTGGTTGCATCACAGTACAAAATCGCGCCGGAAAAACTAATGAGGACTGGAAACTACAGCGGAGCACCTCGTAAGTATCACCTCTATACGACAACACATATGCTTTTAATACTTAATGAGATGAGAATAGTAGTTTAATTGTATTTTTCTGTTTCTGTTCTTACAGCATGTCCGCCAAATATGAACAAACCCATGCCGCCAACTCAGAAAATGATTTCCGACGCGACCTCTTTGCTGAGCAAGATGCAGCAGGAGCAGCTCCTGGGCGCAGGTCACCTGGGTCACCTGGGGCAGCCCACGCCGCTGCTCCTGACGCCGCCCGGCTTCCCGCCGCACCACGCCGTGACGCTGCCGCCGCAGCTCCACGACAACAACAACAAGGAGCGCAAGCCCCCGCCGCCCCCCCAGCCGCACCACCAGCCCCCCGTCATGCGCAGCCTGCACCAGCACATATCACCGAGCGTCTACGAAATGGCCGCGCTCACTCAAGACCTAGACACTCAAACTATTACGACCAAAATTAAGGAAGCGCTACTAGCAAACAACATTGGCCAGAAAATCTTTGGCGAAGCTGTACTAGGTCTATCACAGGGTTCCGTCAGTGAATTGCTGTCAAAACCAAAACCTTGGCATATGCTCAGCATCAAGGGTAGGGAACCTTTCATTCGCATGCAGCTATGGTTAAGCGATGCCCACAATATCGACCGCCTACAGGCTTTGAAGAATGAGCGACGGGAAGCGAGTAAACGACGACGGTCTAGCGGCCCCGGACAAGACAACTCGTCCGACACATCGTCGAATGATACGTCAGAGTTCTACCACTCGAGCTCGCCTGGCCCTACAGCCGGAGCGCCGTGTGCCAAGAAACAACGAGTATTGTTCTCCGAAGAGCAGAAGGAGGCACTCAGATTAGCATTCGCACTCGACCCCTACCCAAACATGCCAACGATCGAATTCCTCGCCGCAGAATTGGGTCTGTCCTCGCGAACCATCACCAACTGGTTCCACAACCACCGCATGCGGCTAAAACAACAAGCGCCTCATGGCTTGCCCGCCGAACCTCCCGCGCGGGATCAGTCCTCGGCGCCTTTCGATCCAGTTCAGTTCCGTCTTCTCCTCAATCAGAGACTTCTCGAACTTCAGAAGGAGAGGATGGGTCTCGCTGGCGTACCCTTGCCCTACCCACCTTACTTCGCGGCCAACTCCAACCTAGCAGCGCTGATTGGTCGTGGGCTAATACCCCCCGAAGATCAGGTGAAGGACCAGTCCGGCGGCCTCGACCTTTCGATGCCTCTGAAACGAGAACCCGACGGTGATGACTTCGAGGACGATGACGTCGAGAGCAACCTCGGCTCCGAGGACTCGTTGGACGAGGAATCTAAGACTGAGCCGAAAGCGGCATCGACGCCGCATGCTACAGGTCGATCCAGCAGACGAAAGCCTGCAGCACCGCAGTGGGTTAACCCTGACTGGCAGGATGAGAAGCCGCGTAACCCTGACGAAGTGATAATTAATGGAGTATGTGTGATGAGAAGCGATGACTTCCGGAGAGAGGCGGAGGAGACAGTGCGCGTGGAGCCATCGCCGGTGGCGCGCGAGGGCTCGCCGGCCGCGTCGCCCGCGCCGCGCACGCCGCACACGCCGCACACGCCGCACACGCCGCACACGCCGCACACGCCGCGCCCGCCACACACACCTGAAGACGTGATCCCTGAAGACAAAATCAAATCCGAGACCGACGACGGCTGGGAGTACTAAGACTTTACTTGCTCGTACTCTTGCCGAGTGTGATAAAACGGGTCCCGAACAGTGAGGTGTAGACTGTACCATATCACGTTCGAACGATTATTTATTGTGTGACAAGTGTCCGCCGGTGTCGGCCCGGTGGGGACAGGTGGCGACGCTCAGTGCAAAAGTTACTGTGTAGCTAGTGTTTGTTCTAATTCGATTATAAGGCCAAAGACTTTGTAAATAATACCCTCGTAGCTTCTCGTGATACGCCAAGCGCGTCCCCGACTGGGACGAGGTAAACTTGCGATACAAAAAGATGCATTTTTGCTTTAATTTTTTAATGTAAACACGTACCCTGATTAGGTACAAAATTCTGAGTATTTTTAAGTTACGGCTTTTTAATTCGATTGTAAATAAATATACCAAATATGTGTCGAATATTGCCTGTGAACCAGACCCTGTATATAAGTAGGATAGAAACTATTCGTGTAAGATAACTCAGTTGCTGATAAAATTAGGAATAGGGAAGGTTCATTTATTTGTTAATGAAAAATTATAAAGTGCAATCATATGTAAATTTAAGCTATGGTTTAAAGAGCCCCAGTTGAAAAGTATTATTATGTTTATTAAAACCGGCGAGGTTTAAAATATTATAATCGGGTTATATAAGTTTAACATTTAAATTATTAATGTTTTATTTTATACTATTGTATGTTTTTCTATTGCATTATTTTATAAAACGCCGCGGGACCGCTCAACTTTGTGATTTTAGCTGTCATTTTATAAAGTTTAGTTATCATAAACTGTCAATTCTAATTCCGTACAATAGCTATATTGATTGTTTCTTTTCATTTTTATATATTTTTTTAGAAAATGTACAAATCAAGACACAAAATACGATTAAGCAAGTAATGTACTGCTTATGGTTTATAGTTTTATTTTATTTTAGCAATAAATTTGCTTTTAATCTTATTTTCTTTATTTTATTTTACCTCCTTATTTTTTTCCTTTTTTTTTTTTCTTAGGATATAAGTAAAAGAAAATGTAAATTTTAAAGGAACCATACTCCTTGCATCACGTTGTACATAGTTATATTCAGTTAAATGTAAATATCTAATTGAAATGCCACGTTAGAGTAAAAATAGTTAAGTAGGAAAATAGTTTAACCCAAAAAATTTAAACTTCGTAAAAGGGTAAATCATAAATAATCGAAATTATTGTCATTCTAAAAGTGTATCGAAATTGTAACGAAATTATGTCAGAATAGATTTAGGCCTCCAGGTTTCAATAAAAAGAACAGTTTGGAATATTTCAATTTTACATGAAGAATATAAATTCTTTATAAAATACATCCATTTTTAGAAATACCAACATACATATCGATGTTATATATAAACAGTAAGTTAGATAAGAAATAGCGTGTAATAGTCAATATTAAAAAAAAAACTTAGGCTGTTTAACAGTTACAAAAAACAGTTATTTTAACTCTCCAACTCCGTTGTAAGAAGTGAAGGAAATTTTTTAACTTATTAAAAGATTGATTTTTAGAATTATTTCATAGCTTTTTGCTTTAAAAAAAATAATATACGTATATTATGAATATTATTGTTATTCGATATAGATGCTTCGAATATTTTTGCTTTTGACAGTTACTTACCAAAATGCCTTCATGAATTTTTAACTTTTGATGTTGGAGACTGTTCCTATTGGTGAAATCCCGAAAAAGATTGCCACGCCTGAAAAAAAAAACAACTTTTATTATATAAAATAGACTGAATTACTATAATTTTTATCTCTACTCTTCGGTCAAGTCGAAATAAGGTAACACGGAATTCATTTTGGTTTAACTTTTATCAATGACGGTAAGCCGAACCCACAGACCCACACGGTTTTCACTCGTTTTTATATCAGGGTAACTAAACATTGCTAGACTTTTTACAAATTCAGAGACAATATAAATTTGGTTATAAACGAATGGTCTGTATTTCTATCAAATTTTTTGATTGGGATGGCTGATATTTAAATCATATAAATGAAGGCCTACAGCTGGGACATACGCCGCGGCTGTCAATAAGGCTAGCCTATGTCTTTATACACAGCTGTGAAAAATAGGGGCAGTAGATGAGTGAGTATTGTTCGTATCAAAATATTCGAAGGACCTATCAATTAAGATACGCCATCTTGTATTTTATTGTTACGTTGAGTGTTGCCAGGTTAGAATGTAAATAGTAATCCGGTAGTGAATAGATTATTATTATGCGTTATATCCATTATAATAATGAATAGTATTAAAAATTATAGCGATAATTATTATTGTTCATATCATAATATTAATTAATAATGATGCTGAAAACCATTGTCTTCTTTCCGAACAATTTCTAAAGTTATTAAAATTAAAAATAAAGAAATTGCTAATCAGACTTTGTTTTATTGTATTTCTTATTTGGAACTACTGAGGAGACCAGTCCAACAACATACCTGCATCGAAGAGCACCACACCATGGCGAACTCCTCTGCACATTTACCTTACCTCGGCCCCGAGAGACACACCTCTTGCGACGGTGAAGGGCGGGCTTTTTGAGGGACTGACTCTTGTAAACTTTGACGTTCAAGAAGTGCTGATTATATTATTTGTACAGTTATGGTAGGTAAGTAAACGGTAGGTACTTGGCAAGTACATGCAACCTAAGCGTGTGTTCCAGGTCGCTAAAACAGCTCTCAAGTAATTTTATTTTTATTTACTAGTAAGAAACCCACTAAAGCAACCATATTGTCGTGTGTTGCCGGTGATGGCATGCTTGCAAATGAGCCAAGCCAACCGACAAGCTTACAGTTACGTATGTGTCCTTTACGGAAATCGGTTTTGCATGCAGACTTAAAACTGTCACGCATATATATGCATCTATCGTCTATGGAAGGCTTTACAGAGCGAGGGCAAAGATTTGACGACCAAGTATGACTGACGATGAAATCGTATTGGTTGCGGTCGTGAAAATGGAAGCCTCGCTAGAGTTTATACAATGTTCTGTGGCCAATGGCCAATGTCGCTAAAAATTTTCAGCTAATAATCAGGGTGATTATTAGAGTATTTCAAGTATTTCCAGTTCTCTAATAGTAATAACGCAATCGCGTAGCTTATCTTGAGCATGAGGGTGTCATCATGGTACCTTACTTACAAAGGTATACTTTAACCCCAGTAAAATCAAACCCCACTAAAACGAAGACGAGCGGGACGGGGATGTTTAATAAGCGGCCAATCTTTAAAAGATGACGATTTTCCCCAGAAGTACGTGTCACACCAGGGACAGCCCACGCTACAGAGCTAGAGTCGAATTTGAGGTAGGGCAACATTGGTTACACGTAGAGCGGAAGTAAAAAAATTATCATAATTGATCTGCCCTCGAAGCACGGGCTCATAAATCAATCACCATGTATATCACTAACCTCTAGGTCAAATGGGTCAAACCTGACCTCTAGGTCAGTGATATACATTAAAAAGATATTTGTAGACAAATCATTTCTGTGAGAGAGCATGAGCATGGACTATTTATTAAATCCTCAATGATAAAGAACAAGCGAACAAGATGGTTGAACTTCCGTAATAATTGATTGTTGGGTGGGGTGATACGAGTAAATAGATACGACCAAAAATAATAGGTATTTAGATTCTATTGTTTCTGCAAACTTAATATAATAATAAAAAATATTTAACACAGCTGAATTCTACGATTTGCCATATTGTTATTAAAAATGCGAAGAACTTCGTTTAAATCAACTGGTTTTTTTTTTTGTCAAAGGCCAGGAATACCATACGAGACATTCTCTCGTGACCCATTGACAGCCTTTGAGGCCTATTGATTGCAGTTAAAGTTGAAAACGTAGATTTGCACACTTCAGTACCACATCCTATGGTCGCCACAAATGCAAAAAGTTCATATTATGTATCATTGAACGCCTCTCGTTACCTGTACAAAACTTCCAATGTATTTTCAATACACTTTCTCGAAAACTGGTTCTAATCGCACTACGATTAGGTTCAATATGCAATGTATTTCACACCCGTGCAATTTTTAGTATTTTTCCGCACACGTGCGTAAATAAAAATTTGCACAGATAAGTCCAAAGGGTTCAATGACTATATCTATGATTGATTTATGTGATTGCTTTTTTTTTAATCCCGGCAAAGAGATATGCGTCTTTACGGATTAAGTATTTTTAGAGTATTTAAATTGTGTTTATAAATAGAATATCATAGATAAAAATATTTAAAATAAATATTTATTTTTATGAACAAATTAACATCATAACGTGTGCTAAATTTAAAAAAAAAATGAATTTTCTTTTTTTCATAGTAGGCTATATACAGCATCATACCTTCGCATCTTCTTCAACCTGGCGAAAGCAAAGCGCGGAAAAAAGCAAATTAAATCATAGTTTCCTAATAATTCCTGACAAAAATACACACATCAACACGGTCTAGGGATATTTTTAAAAAAGCGAATTACTATCAATGTGTTAATTATTTATATGACATGTATATATTTAAAAGATACGTTATTTAATATTCTACCATTTTTTAATAATGGTTAAGGTATAGATTAAAATTTCAGGATTTTATGGAAAAAAAGTGAAGCATAGACGGAAACCGTATATGAATGAACTTTTAATTTGTGAGTAAAATCTGAAAAAAATAGAAAAATCATTTAATTTGTGTTTATAAACTTGAAGTTAGTAGACTGAGAAAGCGCCCATGATGTTCATAACACATCGGCAACGATTCGGCATGCTCAGAACAAGGTTGTCAATGTCTTGCTGCGGAATATTGTCCCATGTCCTTTTGAGGTGCGCAAAAAGTTGATCTTCTGTAGCCAGATTTTCAGGAACTTCCTTCAGAGCTCTTCTTTGCAGCATATCCCACGCATGCTCAATGGGATTTAGATCTGGCGATTGAGCAGGCCAGTCTAAGGCCCTAACATTATGTGTATGTAACCAAGCTGCTACCGTTCTCGCCGTGTGTGCCCGGGCATTGTCGTGCATGAGCAGGAAATCTTGCCCCATTTGTGTTCTGTGGGGCAAGATTACGGGCCCCAGCACCTGTTGGACGTATCGTTCTGCCGTCATATTGCCCCGCACCCAAACGAGATCCGTTCGTCCTCCAAGACGAATTCCTGCCCAAACCATAATTGTTCCTCCTTGGTATGGGTGAACTTCCTGAGGGTTCTGGAGACGGCTCCATCGTCCAGGAACTCGCCAAACACGCGTCCTTCGTGAATCTGGATGGAAGCCGAACCTGGATTCATCCGTGAACAGCACATTGGACCATTGGTCACGGCCCCAGTCCACGTGGTTCCGAACCCATTCTAATCGTGGTCCACGATTGCCTCTCCGTAAAGGTGGGACCCGGAGTGGTCTACGAGAGCGTAGATTGCTTTCATGCAGTCGCCTTCTTACAGTTTGGTCACTCACAAGCACTTGGTGTTCCACTCGCAGCCTTTGGATCAATTGAGTCGCCGTTGCATTTGGTTGTGCTCGCGCAGTAATTTGCAAATATCGGTCTTGTCTGGGGGTAGTGATGCGACTTGGCCCCCGGTGCCTCTCCGCTACTTCACCTGTGGCACGATAGCGTGTCCACAATCTTGAAATTACATTTTGATGGGTCCCTATGGCCTCAGCAACATTACGCTGAACAGATCCAGCTTCCAGCATTCCCACAGCTCGTAACATCTCCGCCCTCGTCAAATGTCGGCGTTGCATGGCTACAATACCTCAATTTTAACTTTATCTTTCGTTTAAAAATGAAAAAAAAACTGTAACTAAACGTAATTCGTATTGTTTTCTAAATTTCGCACAAATGAAAATTCCCTCTCCTATACATCAAGACATTTTTATGCCACCGAAACAAAAGAATTTTCAAAAATTTGAATTTGGAATTAGTCTGAGATAAATTACAAACAAATCGGTGTATAAAAGATTCCAATGCGGCCAGTACTTTTCGAGTTATTTAATTGAGTATGAAATATCCCTAGACCGTGTTGATGTGTGTATTTTCCGTTCTAAATTTTATTTCTTCGAAAGTGTATTGAAAAACGTCGTTTGATACGCGTGGGGATTTGTTATTGCAGTTCTCGGCTCCATAACACCCTCGCTTGCAGCTCGGGTGTTAATTCCGCGCTCGAATGCAATAACAAAGCTTCCCCACTTATATCAAAATGTACTATTTTCATTTTATCCTCGTTACGGCTCAACTGGGCTCAACACTAGCCTCCTCCCTTGATGGAATATATATAATTAAAATATTGGCTTAATTCTCGCGTGGTCTCTAAAAGTGAAAATTAGAGATAGAGATATCTAACTAAACACACATGTTCTATTCATTTATAAGCGTTAAAGACCACGCGAGGATTGAACCCAATGACCTTAGAACATCATAATTTTCTTAGTAATGTTGGGTCTTGTTTTTATTACATGTCTGTGCTCCCACTGCACATACCTACTTCAAAAAGAATTATTTTAATATGAAATGAATAGCACAAACTGTAGTTTGTTCGGAAAAGTTTAAATACCTACCTATCGCTACAATTTTTTTTTATCTCGAATCTATGAACAAACAACTTAACTTAGTTTTTTTGTCTTTTTAAGGTAGGGCATTGTGATTTCAAGGTAGGCCCCCCTAGCTACGGCCGTGTGTCACACTCAGAGTAACACGTTGTGCAAAAAAATACCAACGAGTCAGTGTGACACGATTGGGTGCGACTCGTTGGGAACCCACCAAAATAATAGTCCGCCATCTTTAGGAGTCTGCACTACTGAATTTAGAATGAAATTACTTAGCTAACTATCCATTGTCATTCAAACTAAATATGTATGCAAAATTTCAGCTCAATCGGAAACCGGCAAATGTGTCAAAAATTAATGTGGCCTGGGGCGGCGAGAACTGCCTTAAATTGTTGATAAAAGCACTATTTATTTTCTGGCCTGCCGCCTCGTATTCAAATAGCTTCTCTAATTTGTATTGCTTAGTGATCAAAAGACAACCTAACTTATCCGAAGCGGGCTGCTTAGTTTTCGAGCTCGCTACTCTCGCATTTCAGTTTCTGAACAATTAATAGGCTAGCCTATTAATTGTTCAGAAACTTATTAACCTGATTCATTCTGAAACTGTTATGCATAAGTCGGCAAATGAAGGCGGCTGCCAAAAAAATTCGAGCTCGCTTCGTTCGCTCGCCTCTGAAAGTCTTTATAGTTCTGAGACTTTTCTGACAAAGTCGGCAAAATCATTTCAATAACGCCTACATAAATGGTATAACATTGATACCATTTATGTAGGCGTTATTACACTTTATTTAATAAAGTGTTACAAGTCGGAGAAGAACCGCTAAAATTTTCGGGCTCGCTGCGCTAGCTCCTGAATTCTAGTCGATTATTCTGAAAATTTTACATGTCAGAGGCTGGTGCAAAAAAATCGAGCTCGCTGCAATTGCTCTTGGATATTATTCGTTTCTTCTTGTAAAAATCATCATAAAACTAGTACCACTCCACGAAGATTTGACTGCGATGTAGCAGCTACAGACTATTACAAGATCAACTGCAACAGTCTTCAATAATTATCAAATCTTCTCATAGATGTATTTTTTTGTATCATTCTTGAAATTTCCATATTAAGACAGTGTCTATCAAATAAGAAACCTCAAAGAAACAAGAAATTCATCAACGTAAAATCATTTACTCATAAAAACAAAACTAAAACATTGTTTCTCAATGGGTCTAGTCAGCTTCTTCAATGACTGGTCCATCGCTGCCACCTTGTCCGGTCCTGGAACCAGTTGCGTGTATTTTCTTCATGATTGGGGCAAACTCTCTGCTCAGCTCCTTATATTTGCTTTCGTATTCTTCCTTTTCGGCCAAAGAGTTGCTTTCCAACCAGCGTAAAGTATCGTCGCATCTACGACGAATCTTCGCACATTCCACCTCTCCAAGTTTGCGTCCTTGCTCCTCTGCCGCCTGCTTCACACTAAATACGTAAGATTCTAACTTATTTTTGGATGCTACACGACTCCTCTGCCTCTCATCATCAC
The DNA here is from genome assembly GCA_947578425.1 of Eugnorisma glareosa. Taxonomy (NCBI): domain Eukaryota; kingdom Metazoa; phylum Arthropoda; class Insecta; order Lepidoptera; family Noctuidae; genus Eugnorisma; species Eugnorisma glareosa. The sequence continues at coordinate 1,412,000 of OX387974.1, read as the reverse complement.
CCTTATATTTGTCAGCATCAGATAGCATTCTGTCAATATCTGATTGAGATAAGCGACCTTTATCATTCTTTATGACTATGTTCTTGCTTTTCCCTGTACCATTTTCTTTAGCAGAAACGTTGAGTATGCCATTAGCGTCTATATCGAATGCAACATCTATTTGTGGCACCCCACGTGCTGCTGGAGGGATGCCAGTCAGATCAAATGTTCCTAACAAGTTGTTGTCCTTTGTCATTGCCCTTTCACCTTCGTAAACTTGAATAGTGACCGCTTGCTGGTTGTCTGAATATGTGGTAAACGTTTGGGAATGTTTGCAAGGTATCTTCGCGTTGCGTTCAACTATAGCCGTCATTACACCACCTGCTGTTTCGATACCCAATGATAAAGGAGCCACGTCAACTAGTAGAACATCTTGGATCTTCGAATGACGATCTCCACTCAGTATAGCAGCCTGCACTGCTGCTCCGTAAGCAACTGCTTCATCAGGATTTATAGATAAATTCAACTTCTTTCCGTTAAAGAAATTCTGCAGTAAGCTTTGTATTTTAGGAATACGAGTAGAACCTCCGACTAAGACGATGTCATGTATGGAACTCTTATCTAGCTTGGCATCAGTCAAAGCTTTCTCAACGGGTTCTATAGTAGTGCGGAACAAGTCAGAGTTTAATTCTTCGAATCGTGCTCTGGAAACTCGTGAGAAAAAGTCTATGCCTTCATATAAAGCATCAATCTCAATGCTCGCCTCTGTGCTAGAAGACAACGTTCGCTTAGCTCTCTCGGCCGCTGTTCGAAGACGTCGAAGTGACTTTGGATTGGAGTTCAAATCTTTCTTATGTTTCCTCTTGAACTCATCAGCAAGGAAATTAACAAGCCTGCTGTCAAAATCTTCACCACCAAGATGTGTGTCCCCCGCAGTTGCTTTGACTTCAAAGAGAGAGCCTTCATCAATTGTCAGGATTGATACGTCGAATGTCCCTCCGCCAAGATCAAAAATTAATACGTTTCGCTCACCCTTGAGGTCTTTATCTAACCCATAAGCTAACGCAGCAGCCGTTGGTTCATTTATAATCCGAAGAACGTTCAGCCCAGCTATGGCTCCAGCGTCTTTAGTGGCCTGTCTTTGAGAATCATTGAAGTAAGCTGGCACAGTTATAACTGCTTTCTTAACTGACTTACCTAAATAGGCTTCAGCTATATCCTTCATCTTGATGAGTACCATGCTACTGATTTCTTCGGGGGCAAAACGTTTGCTTTTGCCTTTATAATCAACCTGTATTTTTGGTTTTCCTCCATCATTGACAACTTTAAACGGCCAGTGTCTGATGTCTTGTTGTATCTTAGGATCGTCATATTTTCGTCCAATGAGACGTTTGGCGTCAAAGATTGTATTACTCGGATTTAGAGCTACTTGATTTTTTGCACCATCTCCTATGAGTCGCTCGGTGTCTGTAAAAGCGACATATGAGGGAGTTGTTCGATTCCCTTGGTCATTAGCTATGATATCCACATTACCGTGCTGCCAGACGCCAACGCATGAATATGTTGTTCCTAAATCAATTCCAACAGCAGCCATTGTACAATTTCATTTAATTCAAATTCCGTTGCGTTTTGTAGTTTTTGTATTTTGACAATAAAATATTATGACGTCAGTTTACAAAATTCGAATGTATTGCTGTCATAATTTTTTTAATTAGTGTTTCAGACAGTATTTTCTTATGGAAATCCAGTTTCACAGGACGGTTGTTAGGATCTACCATGGACCTATTTTGTACTTTCCAAACGCACCCAAAAAAGTCAATGTCTGTGGTCAAACTACTCTCAACATATTTAACCTTCCACGAACTAAACTCGGCAGGAAAAATGGGATAACACTGGAAGGCTAAAGAGGCAGGTTTTATTATGCTGTACAACCAACTCTATAGCCAAAACCTTGGTTCTACGGCCATAAAAAAGTCTCCAAACCCGTTATATCCGTCCTATGTCATATTCGTCTAGGTTTTAGTTGTACTCCTGTTTTCTTGCAAAAAAATCGGATTTGGGACTCCTCTCTTTGCGAGTGCGGGTTAGAAGAGGGCGGGCACTCTGGATCATCTTCTTCGAATGATCAAACAACATCCCTCCTCTAGATCTGTATAGCCGTCTCCCTAAACTTATAATTATAAATCTACCTGTGTGGGTATGGTATGCGTATATTCTATGTTTTAACAATTTTATTATAATATCTACTTCTTTTTTTTTTGTTTGTTTCAGTCCCGTACTAACCCGACAAGACCCACGATGTATCAAAAAATTTAACCTGCGATCTCAGATCAGCCGTTGTAATATAAAAAAAAAACTGCTATGCACGACTTGTTTTTCCAATTCACTCGACATTGGCAGAATAGTCGACATCGGCTCTACTTGCCATTATATAAAAATAGAAAAAAAAAATATAATGGAACATATTTGTCAAAATTGACACTGTCAAGCAGTGTTGCCAGAAGGTTACATTTCTTACATTTTTCGTAACTTTTGACCCCGTCGCGTAACATGTAAGTATTTTTTACATTTTAGGGTATTGTCGTAACTTTTCAGAACAACGAGATTTGTAATGCTTTTTTGCATTGAGGCGTTCTTGTCCTTTATTAACAGAGCCCTCTTACAACCACTTGGTAGAACAGAGATTATGAGGGTTCTTTAAGTATCGAATATTAGTAGTTTGTTCAGTGTAAAACTAACAAATGCACAACCTCGTAGTTTTGGTTCAAACTAGAATAGAATAAGTTAGGTGCTAGACTAGATAGCAACAACAGTGAAGATGGCGCTGCGAACAAATTAAACTTAGTCTCTTTTATTATATGATTAAACATCACCATTAGACATCATAGATTCCTTTATATTCTGCCTTTTTAATGACATCAATTTGCCTCCAATCTCCGACCCCAAAAACAAGAAAATTAAAAAAAAAACAATAATGTAACTTTTACAGCAAAAATGTAACATTTCAGGAAACGAAACGTAACTTACGACTCAAGGGCAGTCAGAAAAAGGCGGGAAAACGTAGAAGAGGAAAGGCGCGCTTTTTTGATTCCAAATTTCTAAAATATTTTTTTTGTACATTTTGCACAATATCTTTGTAAAAAGTTATATTAATAGTTAGTTTTAACTCGTAAATAGTTACTGTAAATAATATTTGTTTCTCATAATGGTGAAAAAGAGAAAGAGGAAGGAGGACGAACCACCTCCGGATTCCCAGCAGGTATCCACTGATTCCGACTCAGCGGAATCAGCGGTAACATCCTTTTCTTCGTACAAGGACACTACTGACAAGGACCCGAACAAGTACGGTATTTATAAAGTTAAAGGTTACACCCGTAACTACCCAGAGGATACCAATCAAAAAGAGCTTGTTGTATTTTTAAACCACTGCGAAGAAAACAAGTCTTTCAGTGATAGGGATCGCATGGCTCTTTCCAAAGGTGTACGCGAGCATGGTGTTTCAGGCGTCATGCATTTGCGTTCGATTAATAAATACAAGGTTGGCATCACCTTCGATTTGCCTAATAATGCAAATATGTTTATAAAAAATTATTAGATCAGTTAAATCTTAAGGCATCCATCCCTGCTGCAGACACAGAGGTAACTGGGGTCCTGACTTCAGTCCCAGTAGACATGTCAAACAAAGAAATATTTTCATTAATTGGCAGCTCAAAAAATGTCGTACAAGTCAGGCGCTTCATGCGCAGGGTAAAGGGTTTCGGCGGTGTTGAATTTGTACCAACACAAGCAGTTGCTGTTACCTTTGCTTCCACCATTCTTCCTGCTTATATATATCTGGACTCATGGCGTCACGAGGTGAGCAAATATATTCCACCTGTAAAACAATGTCTAAAGTGTCTTCGATATGGACATATCGCTAAATTTTGCCGCAATGCCGAGGTTTGTTCCATCTGTACATTAAACCATAATTTTAAGAATTGTCAGGTCGACCCAAAGGATGCTAAGTGTGCAAACTGCAAGGGCGATCATATAGCTATCTCCTCATCTTGTCCTATAAAAAAACAAAAAGTGGAAGAAAACAAAATAAAGTCAAGAAGTGCCACATACTCCGATCTTTTTAATAGTAATGCTTTTCCAGCTTTAACAGCAAAAAATTTAGATGTACAAATTAATAATTTAATGAAATCCGATAAATTTATAAATACTTTAGTAGAGACAATTATAAAAATAGTTAGTAATAAAGATGTCCCTATAAACACATCGTCAATTAAAGAGGTTTTAAAAAAAACTTTAAGTAATAACATTCCTTCACCTCCATAAATAATGGATATATCAAATTTAAAGATAATGCAATGGAATGCACAAAGTCTTAACAGTAACAAACACATATTTACCAATTTCCTCTATACATACAGTATTGACATTGCAATAATTAGTGAAACATGGTTCAAACCTGAACAAAATTATAAAATAAAAAATTACAATATTGAAAGGAATGATTGTGGTAACAAACACAATGGAGTTGCCATTATAATCCATAAAAGTATTATTTATGATAAAATTAACACTCATTTTGACAATTCCTTACAAAATATTTGTGTAAAAATTAAAGTTAATAATAAGGAGATCAGTATAGTCAGTTTCTACAGTCCTTTAAATTCTAATCCAGCTTTCAATAAGGATAGCTTTGATTCATTGGTGAAGTCTATTCCTGGTCCTTTTATATTTGCTGGGGACTTTAATGCTCATCACACATCTTGGGGTTGTGGTTCTGACTCTCCACGTGGTCAAAATATCTTAGAGGTCATTGACGAAAATAATTTAATTCTGCTTAATAATGGTCAGGCAACAACAGTTGGCTCTCTAACATGGCGTCCTAATGCACTAGATTTGTCTTTGGTTTCTCCATCATTGGCGCTTAATTGCGAATGGCAAATACATGATAGTCCTCTTGGTAGTAGTTATCACATCCCTGTAATTATAAAAGTAGTGATTAGTAATAGTCAAAATAATGATTCTTGTGGTAATTGTTCAAGTACTGAACATTTGCCTACCTACCCAAATTACAAAATGGTAGATTGGGAAATGTATAGTAATAATGTAGATGAATTATTAGTCGATTTCGAAACAGTTAATATACATCCTCTGGATTCATATCATAATTTTTGTACAATTTTACGTACAGCTGCTGCTAATTCCACTCCAAATTGTAAGGCCAATATAAATAGCAGCAATCGCTCATGTTCTACAAATAGGATTAGAAGGACTTCCCTTCCTTGGTGGAATCAAAAGTGTACAGAGGCTGTATCTAATTTCAAAACAGCTTACATAAATTTTAAAAATAATCCATCAGAAGAAACTTATATACAATTTAAAAGACTTCGAGCACTTAAAAAAATAATTATAAAAACAGAACGACAAAAAAGTTGGATGTCCCTATGTGAAACTTTCAACAGATGCACGCCAATATCTATTATATGGAAATTTATGCGCAAATACAACAAAACATATAATTTCAATAATCACGAAAACGACGCATGGATTTTAGATTTTTTGAAGAAATACACTCCAGATTTTGTGTCGCGTGCCCCAAGTTCATTGTCTAATAATAGTACTAACTCCAGTCATAGTTTTCTACTTAATCCTTTTACAATCAGTGAATTAATATCTGCCATCTCCTCCCGAAGAGACACTACTTATGGTCTTGATGGATTACCATACATATTATTTAAAAAACTTAGCATTACTGGTTTAAAAACATTCATAAAAGTCCTGAATTTGCTATGGGAAAATAATATCATACCTCAAGACTGGAAAGTGGATTGCCTTGTACCAATTTTAAAACCAGAAAAACCCAAACTATGTCCCGATTCTTATCGTCCCATAGCACTTACTTCTTGTGTTGGTAAACTATTTGAGCATTTGTTGAAGCAGCGTTTAGAGTTTTATGTTGAAAAAAATCATATTTTACCTTCTAATCAATTTGGTTTTCGTAGAAATCGGTCTGCTAGGGAAAGTGTCTGTCAATTGCAACTTGATATACATCACTCTTTATTGGGCAATAATAATTTGGTTGGAGTTTTCTTCGATGTGGCTGGGGCTTTTAATAGTGTAAATATAGATATTTTATGCCATGAACTATTACAAATAGGAATACCTGAAAAAATTATAATTTGGGTCAGAAAATTTTTGAGCAATAGAAAAGTGTTTGTTAAATTTAATAGACATATTTATGGTCCTAGACTTGCATCAAAAGGAGTTTGTCAAGGAGGTATATTATCACCTTTATTATTTATATTGTATATACGTAGATTAAATTTAATTTTAGGGTCTCAAGTTAAAAATTTACAATTTGCAGATGATTTAGTTGTTTATGCCTCTGGAAAAAATTTATCACAGGTTGTCCATATAGTCAATGATGCCTTGTCAAATCTGTGTAAATATTTCTCTTACCTTGATCTTAATTTCAGTCCATCAAAGTCCAAAGTGGTTGTGTTTGGTAAACAGTGTCCTAACATGCCTCCCGTGCAATATAACAATTGTGCACTGCCCAATTCACATGAAGTCAAATTTTTAGGGGTCCTTTTTTCATATAATTTAACCTGGAACAATTATACCAAACATATAATTAGTAAAGCAAATAGAGCTTATAATATATTGAAATCTTTGGCTGGTTCATACTGGGGAGCAGACCCAAAAATTTTACTATTATTGTACAAATCTTTAGTTCGTAGTCACTTTGAATATGGCTTTTACTGTTTCGCTTCAGATACAAAAATTGTAAATAGTTTAGATGTTCTGCAAAACAAATTCTTACGTGTTATCACTGGGGCATTCAGAAGTACTCCTATAAATGCAATGCAGATTGAATGTAATGTTCCACCATTAAGAATTCGATTTGATTACTTGAAAGAAAGATTTATATTAAAACTTTTTAGTGTTTCTAATAATAGTCTCTTGGTCAATTTGTTGCATTCCAATCCTAGGTTAGGCATAAAACCATTTTATATGGTACAGGATATTCATAGTTTTATAAATTTTATTAAAAATACAAACATCTATCAATCAAAACATATTCTGCCTTGTTATCAAGGAGATTTTATCACAAAATTTCCTGATATAAATATAATTATAAAAAATAAAAAAGACCTGTCCTCAAAAGAGGAAGTTAATGCAGTGTTGTCAGAGTTGTCAGATCATAAATTTGTGTATAGCGATGGTTCCAAAAATGATAGAGCAGTGTCTTTTGCTATTTATGAGCCAACCTCAAATATAGGTCTTGGTCGAAAAATTGATAAAAATGCTAGTATTTTTACAGCTGAAGCTGTTGCTATTTTGAGTGCTTTGAAACATATAAAAAATTGCAATTCAGGTCATAGCAAATGGGTAGTAGTAAGTGACAGCATGAGTGTCTTGAAAAATCTGGCTAATAATAAATTACATGCTAACACTAACTACATAATTTATTTAATAAAAGAGCTATGGATCCAACTGTCTCATTCCAATATAGAAGTTAGTTTTGTTTGGGTACCTTCACACATTGGTGTTCCAGGAAATGAAAAGGCAGATTATCTGGCCAAAAAAATTGTTGATTTAGATGAATTGATACCAAATGCTGATGCTGATATGAATGTTTCCATACCACATTCAGACGCAGTTAGTCTCTTAAGACAGCGTATGTGTCAAACGTGGGGGAAACATTCATACCAGTCCACACAGATTGAAAATAAAGGCACTTGGTATGCCACTTTAGATAAACAAATAAACTCCACACCTTGGTTTTGCAGGAGTAACAATTTTATAAATAGAAAGTTTTATTCATTTATTTGTCGTATGCGTTTTGGTCACTGTCGTTTAAATTATCATCTTCATCGTCTTAAAATAGTTAACTCTCCTTATTGTGAGTACTGCCAATCACAAAAAGTTCAATCTTTACACCATATCTTCTTTGAGTGTTCGTCTTTCAACATTCAGCGCCTTGTGTTGTCGGATGAGCTTCTAAAAATTTATAAAGATCCTGATAAGGTCCCGCATTGCATTCAGGAGCTACTTATGAATGCCTCAACTTATATATATTTATACAAATTTATAATAGAGACTGTAAATGACATTTAGGCTACATTTCGTGTTTTTGTATATAAATTGGATAATACATTTTATTTATCTACCTTATTTTTCTTACCTTTTATATATATGTAAAGTGTTTAACTAGATAGCATTTTTTAGGTTATGTTTTTTTTTTTAAGAGGAGATAGCTATATTTTGACATTTGTACGTTCAAGTCCCTTAGGTACATAACTTGACGTAAACCAAGGATTTGACAAAAATGAATATTAAAAAGTACTCTGTGATGAATATGAATAACATACGTATTGTTATGTACGGAATATGATAAATTTGTAATGGATCTAAAGACAGTTTAAGAATACTAAAAAATTAAATATGGAAAATTTAATACGAAAGACATTATTGTTTAAAACTTAACACTAAAGAAAATACTCAGACGTACGACTAGGCAATAAGATCGAAAGACTATAGCCTTCCCAAATGGGAAAAAAAAAAAAAAAAAAAAAAAATCAAGGGCAGTCAAGGGCCCTGGCAACACTGCTGTCAAGGTGTCAATACAAAAGCAAAACATTCTCAAAGCGCATTGTTATTTTCAATATTTCTTTATTTTCAAATGCAAATGAGCAAGGTTTTAGACTAGTCAATGTCTTGATCTACTTAATTTCTCTGCTGGAATTGCCTGTAACCTCAAAAGTACAAACTAAGAATAAATATTGCGTGTTATTGTCACTTAACCTATAAGCCTACTGTTTCATATTTATTTTTATAATTAACAATGCGATACGCACAATTAGTCGTGGGTCCAGCTGGGAGTGGAAAGGTAAGGATTTGATAAGCAACTTGGATCCATAAAAGACATTGCCTGTAGTGTAAATTAAATTCTTGGCATGTTGTGACTTGCAAGTTCTCCACTTTAAGGGAGATCCTGTCAGTAAGAAGAATAAATAACAATATTTATATACAAATATTTCACAAGTTGCATATTTGGCCTACAAACCCAGTTACTGAATACCCAATTTTAATAACTTAAACAATGACTGCATTTTCTTTCAGTCCACATACTGCTCAACGATAGTAAAACATGCCAGTGACGCTAAGCGTATAGTTGAGGTAGTGAATCTGGACCCAGCTGCTGAACACTTTGACTATGAGCCTCTTGTGGATATCAGGGAGCTGATACACCTGGATGATGCTATGGAGGATGAGGAGTTACAATTTGGACCCAATGGTGGACTTGTATTTTGTATAGAGTAAGTTATTGTTCATAAATGGCATGTTCAATCATTTCATCATGAATATGACAGTGGCACTTAATTATAAAGGCGAAAGTATGTTTGTTACTCCTTCACGCTCAAACAGCTTAACGGATTTGGATGAAATTTGATATCAAGATAGCTTATTGTATTGTATAACAGGCTGGTGTCCGCAACTCCACGTCTAAGCGCATAGTGTGCAGGTGGGAAATTTATTCGATCCACCCTAACTCGCCGAGAAAGGCCAGCAGCACCTTGATGTTACTGACAATCTCGCGGAGAGTACCTGGGTTACCGAAGTACTTTGCCCTGTATGTCGCAACCACTGGGGAGTGCAGAAGCACGTGGGCTACTGTCTCGTCTTCCTCCATGCAGGCTCGGCACAGGGGGCTGTCTGTGACTCCTATGACAAAGAAGTGTTTATTAAAAGAGCTGCGCAGCTGTAATTTGGTCAGCCGAAGCTCCCGTTTGGTGAAGCAGCCGTTGATAATAGGAAGCACTTCCTTGGCCTGCCTGCACTCGCCATGGTCTAGCCATAGCTTGTGGAGTTGTGGTGTTGTTCACTAGTTTGTTTCAAATTGTTTCCTTACCAGTGTGCGTAGGTACCCGAATGGGAGTGGCACGATGAGTACTACTTTTAGTTCTGGACCATTGTAAGGACAGCTAAAAACTTATTTCACAACTCATATTTTCCAGAACACTCTTAGAAAACTGTGACTGGTTAGAAGAGCAGCTAGGAGATGTGGACGATGACTACCTCCTGTTTGACTGTCCCGGCCAGATCGAGCTGTACACACACCTGCCGGTCATGAGGAAGCTGGTTGATGTGCTGCAGAAGTGGAACTTCAGGATATGTGTCGTCTTCATGGTAGACTCACAGTTCATGATTGATGGGGCTAAGTTTTTATCAGGTAAGGATGGAGATATTTGTGTGATGGCTGACTAAAGAAACTGTTAAAGACCCAATAGATGACTTAATGGCATCTAACAATGTGGCAGGCCCAGTTGGAGATGGCAGTTTGAGCTGGTCTCATTGAATAGAAACTGCTTCTAATAGCTTTAAATAGAGAGAAGAGGAAGAAAGATTTTCATTAATAAAATTTGCCATCAGCATCCATTGACAATGTGACTAAATCGATAATCTCTTATCTTTAACACCTCCATACGCAAAATACGCGTTTTGGACGTGGAGTTGCCAACACCAGCCCGTTATACCATACACTAGAACTCTTAACATCTAACCGGGCTCTTGTGAGAAATTTTAATCCTCCAAGTTTTTTCTTATCTTTTTTTATATTTTCAGGCACAATGGCAGCACTCAGTGTTATGGTGAATTTGGAGCTCCCACACGTAAATATTCTCACTAAAATGGATCTTCTCAGCAAAAGTGCAAGAAGACAGATAGATGAGTAAGTAATTCATATTTTAAAACTTCTAGACAACAGTGAAATATCTAGTTTCCTAAACATTAGACAAAATGATGAAGAAGCTAGGACAGTCCTAGCTTCTTTATCATTTTGTTTAATGTTGTAGCTGCTAGGTAGACATCATAACCCACTCTTAGGGCATAAAACCATAGTTTCTCAGAATTCAGGGGCTACTTTTTAAATTATTTTAGTGCCATTCCATCACATTATGAGAGCGGAGTAAAAGGTGTAATGTACTGTAGGGCTCAGGGGGTAATATGAGAGAACAAGTAACACTATTATACTGATATCGGCTCGCAGCAAGCGTCCACGTCTTCACTCCGCAGCGGTCGGTCGGGCAATGCCCCCCCGCCCCGCGACCCCTGCGCGTACGCTTCTCGAGACGACAGAGTTATACACAACTATAAATGCCTGTACACTACAAAAGGGACTGCACGCAACTAAGCGCACAGCGCACACACTTACTGTACACTTTAAAATCTCCCGTGTGAATGGTTTGTAGATAGCCTAGTGGTGTGACCGTTGGACTGCCAAGTCAAAGGTGTCGAGTTCGAGCCCAAGACACGCACCTCTGATTTTTCGGATTCATGTGCGTATTGTATAATTTCACTTGCTTCGGTGAAGGAAAACATCGTGAGGAAACCAAACCAGCATGCCTGAGAGATATTTCTCGACAGCATGTATAAAGCCAAGTCAGAGGCCCATTTGCGGTATTAAAACTTAGAGACCACGTTAGGCACAAACCAACGAAAAAAAGAAACTTGTCTCGATGATACGATGCCATGGCCGAATATCTTTGTCTGAGGACATTATTATAACATCATTTCCATTATTTTCCAGTTACTTGGATCCAGACCCGCATGTCTTACTAGCAGACATGAGAAACGCGAAATCAAAATGGCATGAAAAATACGCAAAACTAACAGAAGCTATTGGAGAAGTCATAGAGAATTTCAGCTTAGTTCGTTTCTACCCACTGAATATAAAAGATGAGGAAAGTGTGGAGAATATTCTTATTACAATAGACAATATTATTCAGTATGGAGAAGACGCTGATGTGAAGATCAGGGACTTTGATGAAGAGGAGCCTGAAGATGATGAAAACTGTGATTAAATGATTTTGTTTTTCATATTCTGGTGTTTTTTTCGATCATTGTTCTTTGTTGAATTATGTTTATGGAAAAATGTCAACATTATCTGCATTAAAATAGAGTTTAATATTATGGTATGCCCCTGTCTGGGCGTATACGCCCTATTGCTGTAATCGTGAACGAAGAATATACAAGCGTTTGGAGTGGGAGTTTAGCATGTTAGCTAAGTGGATTCAAAATAAATCAAATTTTCTTAATATTAACCTTTATTTGACAAACATAAACATCATTATCCTAGATTAAGCTACATTATTGATACACGCATAATACTACACTATGTAATATGCAATCATTAGTCTATATTCATTACCTTAACGCCTCTATATGAGGACTGGGAATGAACGAGCATTCCTTTTGTTAAGCTTCTTAATAATTCCCTAAAATTAAAACTACCAGTTTAACAGGTAATAGAGAAATTGAACTACATGTAAATATAAATTATCCTAAATAGTACATAATGGTACTATATTTCGGGGCTCATGGAAAAGTGCATGGAAGACTGATTTGAATAAAAAATACTACAATCTTATTTGAACTATAAGATAGTTTTGTAACTGAAAAAGGACACGCATACTCCTGTATTGTACTATTGCTATTTAATATGATGATATGAAACATAACATTACATCACGCTTGAAACTTTTGAAGGATTAGGCAGAGATGTACCGATTGTACACCAACATTTAGCGAGTTATGTTTATCCTTCATGTAATAAGGGGGCCAGCCTATTGCCACCAACTGGGCAAGGAACCTGACTCCGTATTTTCCATCAGAAACTTCTGAGAATTTATTTAAATTCACCATAAATATACTTTTCTATATGACAGAGAAAGGTAATTCATGATTACTGTCAAACAATGGTGATAGAACACATTATGTGGACGCTGACATGTCCCAGAACCTAAACTTCGAAGACATGTTACATCCACCATCGCGCACTGGTCCCGCGTGTTGCAGTACAGCCCGCTCCTTGCAGAGGACGCCGGAGTCACAGTAACAAGAAAATTATGGACCGGTTATTATCTAGCTACTAATATAACAAGGTACTGTTAAAGGTTGCAAGAAAAACAAGTGGTACACTTAAATGGTATGCTCGTTCATTATTGGCAGTGAAACACTTCTGCGTTCTGGTTTCTTATTAACATGAGAATATTAAAGCTATTACAGGCTCGAATATATCGATGGAGGAAATATCAGAGGAAGGACATTTAAATCCAACATTTCTATGATCTTTGACATTTCCCCGGTCGGTATTGTGTTGTGGATTCAGCGGATAATGACTTTACCAAGTGCAATTAATTCGCTGAATGATTTAATTGTCAAGTCTTCTTGAGTGTGTTTGCACTAAGCGTACAACGCAGCTGAGCTATCACAACAACTAGATGTTAAATGTGACGAAGTGATTGTAAGTTGGCGCCTACGCTGCGGATGGGTTTGGCGTATGCCAAACGACGAGTATGAGCAGCTATTCCCACACTCATACACCATCAACGCACACTTCACATATGCTTTATACACTTATCTAGATTTTTGTATGCGCTGTATTTTTTTAAATTTATAAACCAGAACACAAAAGTTAGGCACACATGGCTGATTCGCAATAAAAAATACATCACCTGAATTTAATATTATGTCTAAGTTAGTACAGGGGCTAATGCGACATTATTTCTGTTTAAATGAAGAAAAATGTAAGGCACAACTAAGGGCATTACCGATCCTGTATAGGCATTCATTTTTTTTCAGTATTTTTATAACTTGCTGCATATATACTTTTTATTGCAAGTCAGCCATAATATACTTTTACAATAGCTATCATAGGTATACACATAATATTCTACGATAATACGTGGTTATAAAAAGCGGCCAAAATCTATATGATTGTGGTCCGTTTCAGCCGAATATTCTTAATGATTAATTTAACTGTTACCTTCCACACAATGATTCACAAATAAATGTAACAAATTCACTTAGATCGAACCAGCGTGGTTATTTCCAAAAATATAATATCCCATACTAAATGGGAATTCTTTTAGTTAGTCTTTTAAGGGTAACACAAAAAAGTATTACGTAATAATATTGGGCATATAATTATAACTACTATAAATTCCCGTTAAAAAAACCTTGTATGACATAGATACAGGGATTATAATTTGAAATCACAACCGATTGTTAGAGTGCGTTAACTAAAAAAACTAGTTAAACCAGAAAATGTATGCGCTTCGGTAATCTTCGTGTTTCCGAATTATTCACAGAGGCAAAGATTCTAAATTTTGTCTAGCCGCGCTTTGTAGTAGAACATCTATAATTACGCGTTTGATTAAAAGTATATATAGTGACTACGGTCTCAGTTCGACATCTGTCAGTCAAAAGTTGTGAAATATTTTGCAATCATGGTAATACCAAATAATCAAGAGCTTCTATGGTTGGAACAGCTCTATATCAGATCTATCATCCAGCGCTCGTGTTTCAGAAGCTGGACGATGATACCGAAAGCGCATACTTTTCCTAGAAGATCTGTATTTAGCTAGCGAGTGAGGGTCGTGTAATTAGCACCCGTTTTAGTTTCTCGGCCCAAGCCGAGCCCTAGAAGATAAAGCTTCAGTTAACGCCTCATTTTAAGAAGACTTGAAGATTTTGCAACTGTTTAAATGAAAAGCTATCCCTGTGCACAAAACCATTATAATTAAAATTTTAAACTATTATAATGTTTTCTTTTTATACATACATAGTATCCATAATGAAAAGCATCCATTTATTATTTAATTATCTAAATATTTACAATCACCACACAATTGCACATGCTTCATTGACATGCAAAGCGAATAATAGTTTAACATTTATGATAAAACACAACAGTAATGTTGCTACAGGCATTTTTGTGACGGATAGTATGAAAATCCAATAATAAAATCAGGATAGCTGTCAATCAGGACAGGCGAATCAATATAAATAATTTACATATAATTAATTTAATATGTAGAAGGCGTAGGGAAAGAAAATACCTATTACCTCTGTTTGATCTGCGATGAACATAAATAATAAAAATTCCTTGTACAACTAGGTGCTGTAATATCCATCGAAATGCCACAAAACACCTGCAAGCTTTGTATTCATCTACTTTGGGTAAATAAGGTGTTTGGTGCGTAAAAGGCGCAGTGTTTCCAGAACAACACAGAAAGCTCACTAGGAAGGAGACAAACCATGCGACCTTTGTGCACCACATCACTTTGAGAAGTAGAGTAAGTCAGTTCCCGAGTAAGCGAATAACTATATTAAGTCCCTCGTTGCAAAGGACAATCTTATAGTAATTTTTCAACTGAAAAACGATTTCCTGACAAAATCAATAGTACACAAAAAGAGATTTGACGGATTTACTGATACAAGTAAATCCACCATCACTGACTCACTAATCAGGGCTTCAGAAACTGAAACTAGTCATAACTTCGAGAACTGACCTACAATAAGTTATTAATTGGCTTTAAAACTGTGAAACTGGTGTATAATTAAATAGTTAAAAGGTCCAACTGTATGAACAGGTGTAGAATATACAACTTAGTAACATAAATGTCGCTTGTATACTTAAAACATTGCATTATAGAACTGTAGTACAATTACACTAGGGGTAAAAATAATAGAATATGTTAGAGTTAACATAATGCATTGATATAACCAATGAATAACCACAAGGCGGGCGGTGACGCGGTGTTGTTGGTGTGGTGTGTGATGTGGCAATTGAGAATGTATATGTATGGGCTGAGTAAGTGGAGACTGTGCTATTTCCTGCCGATGCTATTTTTATTCTACTTTATCAGTATTAAACACCAACACTTTTCAAATACTATGCTGTTGATCACCATAAATCAAAAATTAAATTTTTGGATATTTTCGGATGTACATTTTTGAGGGAGCATTTTGTTTTTCAGCTTCGTAGTAAAGCTATAAACGTATATTTAATATTATATTAATAGTTCTTTACAAGTTTGAACACACTACTTCTTTTGTTGGTAGTTTGGGGATTCGGCTATTTCCAGTTTAAACACTATGGCACAGTCAGTGCCCCGTCAGACCAATCTTGTAGTTATGCAGAGCACTGTTCAGTAAATGTCATTTTTTGATAACTCTAATTGATCATCTCTAAAACTGGTTTCAGTCCGTTTTGAATATTTTTGTGTGAGCACTATCACTATAATAATTAAAACTATGTGTTATCGATGCCATATTGAAATTACCAGTCAATCATAATTAGTAGGCGTATGTAATCAGTGACATACAGTGCTATCGGCAGCAAACAAGTCAACCCGCGCTCAAGTCAGTCCAGTGAAGCTCAGCGGAGTGTCCTTGCGCTATAGCGGGCCCTCGCTGGGCACGTCGTAGGGGAAGGCGCGCGCGTCCGTGATGCTGAACACGTACGCCTGGCAGCCCCACTGCAGCAGCGCGCCGTGCGGGACCAGCGCCGAGCCCTCCCACGCGCCCGCCGGCGCCCGCCTGGCGCCGCAGCGGCACCCGCCCGGGCGGGGTAGGGCTGCTGTTAGGTTGCCGTTTATTCTGTGGGGTAAAACAAAATAAAGACAACATCAGAAGTGATTAAAATTTGACTAAGAATCAGTACTTTTATAACCTAAAAATCATTTAATACAGTCCCCAAAAACGGACATAAAAACAACAAACGAACATTTCCACTTTCTTCTTTTAGTGTAGGGAAAGACGTGTCGGAATTATCTCCCGAGCAACTCTTTGTTAGTTGTATAAATAGTAGATTATACAACAAGTGAATAAAAAGGGAATTTAATTCGAGAGACTAAGTTGGTTACCGAATTACCGACAGCAGCGAAGGATTCTAGAGTAGAATCCCGAGCGTAGCAAGGGATTCTAGAGTCGAATCCTAAGCGGAGCGAGGCATATTAGAACCGAGATGTTTTTTTTATGTCACAAGTTCATTACTCTACTTTTTACCATTGACTGCGAGAAAACAAATAGAAGTACCTATAGTATTTATATTTCTCGTGGGTAATAAAAGCCACTCGGTTCGATCTTCACGGTTAAGCCGGGCTTACCAAGGTCGGTCTGTGGATGGGTGACCGCTAATTCATTACATACCGAGTTTCCTCCGTGCCTCGGAAAGTACGTAAAGTCCTTGGGCCGGCTGTCATTTGTAGTGATCTCAGTGACCCACCCAGTGTTATCCACCCAGTTCTAACTGGGTTGTGATCTGGGTCAGATAGGCAGTCGCTCCAAGTAAAATATTGATATTCAGCTGCATACGCCGCCACATTCTTAATAATATCACTTCTTCTTCTCCTGCTGATATTTGGAAGTTCCTTGGAACTCTAGGTATCGGCAGATCGCGGCATTCAGACCTTCCCAAAACATTTGGTTTGGACGATCTAAATCGCCATTTCGCCACTGTTCCCACTCTCGATAGTCTAACCAAATGTCAAACTATTGACTATCTTGCTGGTCTGACGCGACCCAATATTACGCCCTTTGCCTTCACCCCAGTCGACCCGGGAGAGATCAAGAAGATTATCCTCTCCATTAAATCCAAAGCCGTGGGCTGTGATAACATCAGTCGCCACATGATCGTGACGGCTCTTGACCAGCTCCTTCCTGCAATCTCCCATGTCGTTAACTTCTCCCTTTACTCCGGTGACTTCCCTTCGCTTTGGCGAAAAGCCCATGTTCGACCACTGCCTAAAATACCTAATCCCACTCTTCCCAGTCACTTCCGACCAATTTCCATCCTTCCCTTTTTATCTAAAGTACTCGAGGCCTGTGTCCATAAACAATTCTCCCACTTCATTCACCAAAACTCCCTCATTAGTCCTTTCCAATCCGGGTTCAGGCCCGGGCACAGTACCGTTACAGCTCTCCTTAAAGTGACTGACGATATAAGGTGGGGAATGGAAGACACTAAAGTTTCCGTTTTAGTATTGATAGATTTTTCCAATGCATTCAATACCGTCAGTCACGAAGTCCTTTTATCCATCCTCTCCTATCTAATGGTGTCTCCCGAGGTTTTAGATTGGTTTTCTTCCTATCTTCAGGGGCGCCAGCAGTCGGTTCTTGCGGGAGACTCTTCTTCCAGCTGGTGTAATCTTGATACTGGCGTCCCTCAAGGCGGTATTTTATCTCCACTTTTGTTCTCTATTTTTATAGATCTTGTAATTACCGAGCTTCAGTGTGCGTATCATCTTTACGCTGATGACTTACAGCTCTATAGTCAGGCTGGTGTTGACAACTTATCCGATGCGATTGAGGAGCTAAACCGGGATCTAGCAATTGTGAAAAATTGGTCTGATCGTTTCGGGGTAGCGGTTAACCCAACCAAGTGTCAAGCTATTATTATAGGGAGCTCCCATAGCTTACGAAGGCTGAATGGTCTAACGGTGCCGCCGGTTACCTTTGATGGCACAGTAATTCCGTTTGGCTCCGACGTCAAGGATCTGGGCTTGTATGTTGACACTTGCCTTGACTGGCGTAAGCAGGTAGCGATTGTGAGCAAAAAAGTGACCGGGTCGTTGCGGTCGCTTTATAGATTGAAAAATATTCTCCCATCACACATAAAGGCAATGCTGGTTCAGTCCCTTATCTTCCCCATACTTGACTATGCTGATGTGTGTTACTATGACCTGAATGCAGAGCTCCTCAATAAACTTGACCGACTTCTAAATAACTGCATTCGATTCGTATTTAATCTCCGTAAGTATGATCATGTATCCTCACATCGGTTGCGCTTAAAATGGTTACCCATCAGACAGCGCAGAGCGTTAAGGGCTTTGACAACCTTATTTTCTCTCCTTGACAAACCAACTTCTCCTTCTTATTTGACTTCTCAATTTCAATATTTATGCTCTGCGCACAGCAAGACCCTTCGTTCCTCTAATAATCGTCTTCTACGATGTCCTTCTCACCGCTCGGGTTTTCTTAAATCTTCTTTTCTTGTCCAGGCGGTTTTCCTCTGGAATGCGCTCCCTCAGAATATCAGGACGGCCACCAGTCGGTTCACATTCAAGGCAAAAGCTCGTGAACACATTCATAAGAAGTTGGCAGACTCGTCACACAAATAATTTGTCGTTTTTCTCCATCTATGTTGTTTATTATTTTATCTTTCTTTACTTTGGATATTTTGTTTGTATGTATGTATATATGTATTTCTTATTATATTTTGTCTTCCCAATTTTCTATACTATTGCACCTACTGTTTTGTCTCTGCATCACCCTAAGGTAGACTGGTAGAAAATGCCCAAGGCATTAAGTCCGCCTTTGTACATTAAGTGCATAAAGTTTTAATAAATAAAAAAAATAAAATAAATAAAATCTGATTAGACTGGAAGCCGACCCCAATGAAGTTGGGAAAAGTCTAGGCAAATTTATCACATTTTATTATGTAATCGGTAGTATAATAATTCAAGGAAAAAAGGAAAGGAGGCCTTTGCTCTGCAGTGGGACACAAATGGCTAATAATAATCATTTCTGGCTCAAATGGCTCAGTAGTTCGCACTTGCCTGCATCTTTAGAGTCTCGGTCCCTACTAGGGCATACGGACCGGTTTTTACCGGTCCTAAAAAAATCGGGAATTCCCGGGTTTTAGCATTGTAAAAATAACCGGTTTTTTCGTATAAAACCCGGTCTTTTCGGGTATTCGGATTTGTTTGGTTCTTTTTTTAAATCCATTAATTATTGATCTGTGAACTTCGCAGATGAGACACACAACACGTCGTAGGTCGTTTAAAATGTAGAAACATGACTAAGACAATTTTTTCAAAGACATTTATTCGTAGGATACGGTAGGCACAAAGTTGTTACATAGAAATAGCATGGTTCAGGACATATCCGCCGCTAGACGCGGCAAACGAATATTTATATTATTTACACTTGAAAACACTAAAATATTAGCACATAAATGAAATATCTTTTTTTTTTTTCGGATGGGAAATCATCAAATAACCCCTCCCGCTCTGGGCTGAGCAAGGAGGGAGTGTCAGACTTTTACTGACTAAAACCCATCCATGTTCCTTCCTTTGCCCTTTGTGTTCCAGGGCCGCGGTATCTCTTTCGAACAGTCCCGCAACCCTGGCAGGCATCGGTCCTTACGGACCCCTTCCTGTTTGCTGACTCTCTTTCAGGCGCGCATGGAACACGAACGCGCCGTCGACACGGCCTGTCGTCATAAGACGGACGGACGGCGAGCTAGCCCATAGCTCACCGTCCACAGGCCCGCGCCTACGGTGGCCGGGGGCCACCACGTGGCCCCCGACGCCCTGTGCGTCTCCCGCGGCGGCTGAGACGTGAGGCTCTCTCCCTCTCACGTCCCGCCAACTCCTTCGATAGCATAATTTTTTGACGAAAAGACTCGACGAAGCATTCCAAATGCTGCCCAGCCCAGCTGTATGCTTCTGTTATCCTTCCGCTCAAAGTTGTTCTTACCAAACTGCAGAGTTTGCCCGAGGTAAATATATTCTCGAACAACCTCGAGAGGACCGCCATTGACAACAATAGATCCTGGGGTGACGAGTTCGTTGAACATAACCTGGGTTTTGTCAAGTTCACCCTGAGACCAATGCGTATGCGCGAAGAATCAACTAGGCCATCTAGTATCTGCTGTAAGTCGTGCAGCGATTCAGTCAGTATGATGATGTCATCTGCAAATCTCAAGTGTGAGATGTACTTGCTGTAGATCTGAATGCCATTCGCAGTTCAGCGTCTTAAACACATCAGTTCGTCGGTGAAATTACCTCCCCTTGCCTCACCCCCCGACACAATGGGATATGCTCTGCTTGCTGGTTCTGAGTTTGGACGATCATTATTTATGGCGTTTTCTTAAAGACTTTTCAGCACTTGAAGTATCGCCAGTCTACTTGGCATCGCTGCAGAGACTCCAGAACAAACTGCAGGTCTCGATAGAGCCAAAAGCCGATTATACTCTTCGGACTTCAGCATAATTTGCCGCACTGTGTGAATGTGATCTCTGGTGCTGTATCCTCTTCTAAACTCGACTTGTCCGGTGGCTGGAAGCCGTCGAGTATTCTTGCTTGACGATTTGTAACGACTCTTGCAAACAGCTTAAACATATGGCTAAGGAGCCAAATGGGTCTGCAATTCTGTAATAGGGTCTTGTTCCCTTTTTTATGGAAAATAACGACCACGTTCTTTCTCCACGCTTCTGGATTTCTCCCAGAGAACAGGATCGAGTTGAAAAGCTCCCGAAGCTCTCTTAATAGAGGACTTTCTCCCGCTTTCATAAGCTCAGTCGTTAACTCAGGATGAGTTTTCCATTCTTAAGCTGTCTAAGAGCCGCCTCGATTTCACATTGGTTGACTTTGATCTTCTGTGAAATGGGATCAGGTCGAGATGCATGCGATGCTTACAACTGACCGTAGAAGTTTTCGACTTCTGAAACAATCTCAGACTTCGAAACGACGATATCCCAAGTCAACCAGATTTGGTCAATATCGTCAGGTGGCTCCTCCCAAGTGATTTGACGAACACTTTCAACCCCCGGTTTTGCTGTGTGCTGGAGCATCGAAGGTCGCGTCGTACCAATTTTCTTATTGTTTTGTTGAGTGCCTGCAGTTCTGCTGAAGTGATGGATAGAAGCTCCAAGGTCTCCTTAATTTTAACTATTTGGTCGGACGCCTGGTCAATATTATAACCTTTGTAATTGTTAATAAAAAAAATAGAAAGAAAAATCATTTATTTTGCACCGACTACAAACGCGCAATAATAAAACATAACCATAAAAAATTGAAAAAGAACATCAAAGCAAAAAACAAAAAAAAACAAAAAACTAATATTACCTTCGCAGAGAATACTATTCTTCATCTACGATTTGGCTTGAGATCCCCTATGGTCACACCATAGAGAACCCTAGAAAGTGCATGTCTTTGGCTTTGGTGACACCATAGACAAGCACTTTCGACGCGACATTTTGACACAACGATGACATAAGGAGATCCCAAAACAAAAACATTCACATCACATCAGTGCATGTACAAAACTAAACTTAAAACGTTACAATAAATATGAAGGCAAGATAACTATGTGAAACATAAATGAATCTGCGCGTCCCATCCGTGCAAAAATGGTCGATGCTCAGCTAAATGCTGTGGCTTCGGACGGACCGTAAGTCCTCAGCGCTGATTTTCAGCAAAGACCAAAGGAGTGACATATTGACGCCGCCATGGTGTGTGCTATGGTGTCTCAGTCATTATTTATACACTAATAAGAATAATGGTAAGTACTAATATTAAATGTATGTATATTTGGAAAATAAATATATAAACATAATGATTGTGAGTTGTAACACGAATATCATATTAAAATTTGCAAGTGTACAGAATATTTTGAAACAAAATAAAAATACATGCTTTATGTAATGCCAACAAACAAAAACCAACACAAAGCTTAGATTGAAAGATGCTCAACAACTAACATTAACTAATTATTAAAATCTGAAATTAAATATCCATTTAATCTCCAGGCACTGATCACAGCATGAAAATAAATTTTCAACAATGGACAATACACAATTCCAGGAATGAACCATGGGCGTGGCGGCCATATGCATTTTGGCTTATGATATGGCGTCGCTTGTTCAAACGAAGTAAACGCATTTGCCATGGATTAATCCATTGAAAGGCGCAATGCATCAACCGTGAGCGCGCCCTACTCTGTTGGTGACCTTCTCCAATTGCCCTTAGGCCGTGACGTTGAGGTAAGCTCCAAGTGCACTGGTGCAATAAGATTTACCCTAAATAGAGCTATTTAGCTCTATTTATTAACAATTTCGGGTTTTTATTTTATATTAATTAATTAAAAACCCGGGTACCCGGTTTTTATGAAAACCCGAAACCGAAAAAAAACGCTCCTAAGAAAATGGCCCATTTTCGATGCCCTAGTCCCTACCGCAGTTTTTAACAACAGGCGTTACCCACCTGCTCCATAAGTTAGGTAGTCCCACGGAATCCAAGAATTATAGACCGATCACGTGTTTGTCGAGAGTCTATAAGCTTCTTACACCCATTTTGAGAGCGAAAATTAATACACACATTGTCAAAAACTCCATTATGTCTGCCTCGCAAAATGGATGAAGGAACGGGTCCCGCGGTACTAAGGAGCTACTCCTCATCGACATGACCATTAGCCAACAGGTTCGTCGATCCCACAAGGAACTGTCGACATGTTGGATAGATTATAAGAAGGCCTACGACTCGGTTCCACATACATGGCTCATGAAGGTGCTGGAGTTGTACAAGATAGATGCAACTCTACGCGCCTTCCTTGAGTCGTGTATGGGGCAATGGAGGACGGTCCTTCGATATCCAGGATGTCGACAGATCCAGGGGAGCGATGAGCCTATATGGATAAAACGGGAATATTCCAGGACGACAGTCTGGGTCCACTTTGGTTCTGTCTGGCCCTGAATCCTCTAAGGTCATTACTGGAGGATTCAGGTCTAGGCTATCGGTTGAGGAGAGGTGGTCATGTCAATTTCCTTGCTCTCAACGCCTACATGACACTTTAAATAATATTATGTCAAATATACAAAATTGGATGAAAGACCATAACCTAGAAATAAATTTCTTGAAAACCAAAATTATGCAATTTAGACCTTATCAATAATAACCCCTAGATATCAATTTTAAGTTTGACGGTGTCAAAGTGGAATGTGTTGAAACTTTTACCTTGCTAGGTCTGGACCTCGACATTCATATGACGTGGAAAGCACACATACAAAAAATAAAATCAAAGCTATCTTTAGTTTTGTATATGCACTACGTGAGCTCAAAAAATCAACAGATTTAAAAACTGCCCTATCCACTTACTACGCTTATGCATACGCATGGCTTAAGTATGGAATCATTTTTTGGGGAAATAGTGTTGATATCAACGAGTTGTTTATTGAAAAATGTGTTAGGATATTGGTCCATATTGAAAATGACGAAAGTTGTAGACCTCATTTTAAGAAACTGGACATTCTAACTCTGACATCGAATTATATTCTAGAAACTTGTAAATTTGTAAGACAGTACCCAAACTTCTTTGTTAAAATCTCTGACCAGCCTCGCCGATATGCACCGCGTTCCCGATTCCAAAACACGCTTTTATCACCCCAATCAAAGCTAACATTACACAGCACTAGCCCTCACGTCACGTCAATAAAAATATATAACAGAATTCCTAATGATATAAGCTCGCCATCCGTCCGTCTTATGACGACAGGCCGTGTCGACGGCGCGTTCGTGTTCCACGCGCGCCTCAAAGAGAGTCAGCAAACGAGAAGGGGTCCGAAAGGACCGATGCCAGGGTTGCGGGACTGTTCGAGAGAGATACCGCGGCCCTGGAAGCCCAGAGGGGGAGGAGTTATTGGATGACAAAGCATCCGAAAAAAAAAAATATTGGGCGATTATGGAATTCGAGGGAATTCAGCTCTCGGATTCCATACACCTGAGATCCCTCTACTCATCCGAAAGCTATAAGTATTTGGGTATGTCGGAAGCGTTAGGCATTAACGTAACTGACATGAAGCAATCGTTGAAGGAGCGCTTCTTCGGTCGCCTGACGAAGGTATTAAATAGCCTTCTTTCGGGCGGGAACAAGGTGCGCGCCTTCAACGGTTGGGTCATGCCGGTTTTAATGTACTCTTTCGGCATACTCAAATGGACTCAGACCGAACTCGATGCTCTTGATAGGAGAGTTCGGATGCAGCACCCACGATCATCGGTGATGAGACTGTACATCCCGCGTAAGTGCGGAGGTCGAGGCTTTTTAAACGCGAAGACCCTCCACAACCGCGAGGTGTGCACTGCAGTCTCAGATAATACTTTTTAAAAACCGAGGTGGGTATACACCGAGATGTGGTCGCAGTGGACAAGGTACTCACCCCGCTGTCCATGGCTAAAGAAAACTGGCGCAAACTTGTAGTACTTACTACCGACGACCGCAAGGAAGTATGGCAAGGCAGGAGCTTCACGGGCTCTTCATGGGCCCGATGTAGATTTTCTAGCATCCGTGTCCTGGCCCTGGCTACGTTTCGGTGACCTCTTTGGGGAAACTGGAAGTTTTGTCTGTGCGATTATGGACGAAGTTTGTTGACGAACAACTACCGGAAATATATTATGAAGGACGGGACGGTTGACGTGTGTCGGGCAAGCCCCCGTCCGCGTGAGTCCATCAGACATATTATTTCTGGTTGTTCTCGTCTGGCTAACGGCGAGTACTTGCACAGGCACAACCAAATAGCCAGGATTATTCACCAGCAACTTGCCTTGAAATATAAACTTGTGAGGTACCGTACTACAAGTATGTGCCCGACCCAGTTCTCGAGAAAGACCATGTCACGCTGTACTGGGATCGGTCTATCATCACTGACAGGACTATTGTCGCCAATAAGCCTGACATGGTGGTGATAGACCGATCAGCGCGCCGCGTAATGATAATTGATGTGACCATCCCGCATGCCAAGAACCTCGTGAAAGCTGAGAAAGAGAAACAAATAAAGTATCTCGACTTGGCACACGAGCTTGTCGACATGTGGAATGTGAACTCGGCTGTCATTGTGCCGATTGTCGTGACGGCCAATGGCCTTTTAGCCAAGAGCCTCGACGAACATTTTTCGAGGCTCTCCTTAGGCGGTTGGATCAAGGGCCTGATTCAGAAGGCAGTACTCCTCGATACGTCTCGCATTGTGAGCAGGTTCCTGTCTCTGGAGCCCTAACCACCGGTAGCTTGGATGGTGCTCCCGACACCGGCGGACCACTATTTTCTATATTTTTAAATGTTTTTGTATGCTTTTTTTTTTAAAGAAATATTTAAAAATGTAAATGAAATGTTGAGAAAATGAATAAAGGAAATACTAATAATACTTTATTGATACAAGTCCTTACAATATGCTTAATATCTAGCTAAAGTTCTCAATAATTAAAGTCGCACAGAACTTGAAACCCTGACTCCTAAACTAGGAATACCTGTGACTTAGATTAGGAGTCAGAAAATTAGATATACTAGATAATATTTATCAGCAGAAACTTATAAAGTGGCTTTCAAAATTGTTTTCTTTCAACTAAGTAGTAATGTTATCATTAATCACTACAAATCGTTCACAAAGGACGTCTTTTTTGCTTAGAACCAAAACAGTGCAGAAATGTTATATGAAATCTCATTGTTGCACAGTTTTTCATTAATGCACGGTTTTTTATTTTTTATTTAGATATTTATTTACCAGAGCTTTACTGTCTCCCATTAAGTTTACTAAAAAATGTATGCGTTTGATCAAAAAGATACTGGCAGAAAATAAAAATCGGTTAAATAAAATCGACGAAGTAAAAAAAAAATGGCGCGTTTTGTACCATAAACTGTAAAACTTTGATACTTTGTATTTAGCAAGAAAAGTTATAAAAAATGGAAATAGACAGCGATATCGATATGAATTCAACTCCAGAAAGTAAAAAAAACAGCTGCAAATGAAATTGTTAATAACCTTCTGCCACAAAAGTCGCGAGATACTTTGTTTTCATTACTTGAGTTTTTATTGTGAGTAGGTATATTTTATCACGGTAGGTAGTTTGGTAGGTAGTTGAAAAAAAAGTAGATTACGCACCTTGCTAAAGTGAGTAATTAATGCACTCGTGTTAATTTAATGCCCTCGCGTGCGCTCGGGCACCAACATAACACTCATGCATTAATAACTCACTTTGCGCTCGATGCAACAATCTACTATTCTTTTACGATCACTGCAAATCACAAAGCTTTAAATTTTCCTCATTACATCTAAATGTCTTTGTCCCCTCACCTGAGCGGCTCCCTCATACGATGCCTCACAATATCCCGCAGCGCGTCGGCTCTGACGTCAGCGGTGGGCGGGGCCTCGTCGGTGGGCGGGGCCCGCTGCTGCACGTCGCAGGCGTACAGGACGCCGTTCACGCAGCTGCCCCACTCCGAGTAGTTGATCAGCTCGAAGTGCCGGCTCACCTGGGAAGTGAAATTTAGGTAACTCAAGTATATGTAAAGCAATTCTATATCTAGTAATGAGCTGCAATGGGACCTCGACTCTATATAGAGACCATGATGCGATCGTGCTGACACCGCCTCGACTTGCCAGTGGGCGAAAAAGATGGTCTCGATTATGGTGCAACCATAGACTTGTCCGAGTTGGGTTGTGTATAACACGTGTAGCAACATCTGAATGATTTCTATTTTATAAATAAGCCCCTTGATATTACAAGTGCTGCAGTAGTCTCACCTCGTCCATGAATATGACGGCGTGGTTGCGCGACACGTGCGTGCAGGCGGCGGCGTCCAGTCGCACGTCGCAGCCGCTGTCGGTGCCGATCGTAAGAGAAGACAGTCGCATAGGGATGGGTCTGCCTAGTCCGTCGCCGACACCGTTCCTGGAACATACGAGTTTTCGTGCTACGGGTGCCGTTACCATAGTCAATCGTGTTATCATCAATCGACCATTCTCATTATTGGGACCTAGGCTAGTTTTCTGTGAGCGAGAGTGAGTTCCGAATTGTAAGTGTTGTCCTAAGTTACAGTGTGGGTTGGTAGATATTACTTGGTTTTGCATTTTTGTTTCTACGATAGGCGCAGAAGGCGCGCGCGTTGCGGGCGCGGTCGGGCCGACACAGCAGCGCGCGTGCGACATACCTGTCCGGCCTAGTGATAGCGCAGAGCGTAGCTCTAACAGTGGCGTCACTGAGCGAGTGGCCGGGCGAGCGCGGCGGTGGGGGCGGGGGCGCGGGCGGGGCGCCCCACACGGCGCGCGCGATGCGGGCGCGGTCGGCGCGGGACAGCAGCTCGGAGGGCAGGGCGCGGCGCAGCAGGCCCAGGCGGGCCAGGCGCGCGCGGTCCACGGAGCGCGCCACGGCCGCGCACGCCGCGCCCGACACGCTGGAGCCGCGCCACAGGCCCCACGACTGCTCGCCGGCTAACACCTGACAATAATGCACTCATATAGTACGAAGGCTAACTAGAAAACTAAAACTCATTAAAACAACTCTTCAAAATATCCAGTTGCTACCAGCCACCCTACGAAGATCGTCGCTCCACCGAACCTGGGCTCCTACCCTACGCCTACCGATTCGCGGTCTCCCCTCAAGGACACGTCTACCCCGACGGCTATCGGCTCTACGGCTGATATGGCCGGCCCATTGCCAAATCAAACTACTTATTCTGTGATCTGTGTTGACAACTCTGGTTCTATGTCGGATCACCTCGTTCCGGATGAGATCGCTCAGAGACTCCAAGCGGGCTATCCGCTGCATGACCGACCGGCCGGCGGCTGGCGGCTGGATGTCGTCGAATCATCGCGCTAGATGATTCATGACGACTTTTGAAAAGAGACGCTCCTCCACGCTTCTGGAGTACGTAAAGTCTCCCAAAGAACAGGACCTAGTTGACTCACGTAGATCTTTTAACACAGGACATCCTCCAGCTATATCAGAAGCTCAATTGTTATCCCATCCTCACCCGGGACTTTTCCTTTCTTAAGCTGTCTAAGAGCCGCCTCGATTTCGTCTTGGTTGAATTTTGTCAGGCCTTCTGTGAAATGGCGAGTTAAGGTGGCTCTGGAATCCTCATTTTGGGGATCAGGTCGAGATGCATGCGATGCGTACAACTGGCCGTAGAAGTTTTCGACTTCCGAAAGAATCTTCGGCTTCGAAACGACGATATCCCCACTAGATTTGGTCAGCTCCGTCAGCTCCCATGTGATTAGACGAACACTTTCGACCCCCGGTTTTGCTCAATCGATTTTTCCACTGAGCGTGTGCTAGAGCATCAAACGTCGCGTCGTACCAATTTCCTAATTGTTTTGTTGAGTGCCTGTAGTTCTGCCGAAGTAATGGCTGGGTTTTCATGTCATTCTATCATAAGCTCCAGTCTCCTCCGAATGTTTGACCTCCCTGCCCGTACGTCGCATTCTGCAAAAACGCGTCCCTTCCTGCCTGAGGATTTCCACCATTTGGTCGAGCGCCTGGCCAACGTCATTTGTGGTTACCACGGCCGCGAATCGATTCTTCAGGTCTGACTGGAACGCTTCAGATACTAACATTGGAGCATATTTGGACGGAGCCTAGACCTCATGAAACGGGTTAGCTTCAGATTGAAGTTAATATTAAAAATTCCATAAATAAGTTTGTGATCACTACAGGTATTGAACCTGTTGATTACCGAGACGTCTTTGAATACACGCTTTTTATCCGCTATGAAGTCCACCTCATTTTTTGTCATAGTGTCGGGGCTTCTTTACATCCACTTCTTTTGGGGCTGTTTCTTAAAGAAGGAAATCATCACGAAAAGCGTCTCCTGGTCAAGGAAGTTGAAAACATTATCATAGATTTCTGTTGCCAAACCTGTAGGATCCTACTACTAATTAACTGCAATTTTGCACTCTCACTTTAGCGTTAAAATCCCCCATGAGAACATTGTAGTTGGCCTTATTAGTGGAGTGCAAGGCCTTGAAGATATCCTCAAACATTTCCTCTACTACCGAGCAGTACTGAGTACAACGGTCGAGACGCGAGTGTGCCGAGGTCGGTGCGTAGACCTGTACAACCTTGAGGCTATACCTCTCGATTAGCTTCACTATGAAGCACGCTACCCAGTTCGAGACGCTGGAAACTTCTACCATTTCACAAAGGGATTTGTGTACCAGGAACCCGACTCCGTCTTGGGATAACTGGTCTCCCTCTCGAAAATACATAGGGTGGCCCGCTTCAAGGGTTATTGAGTCCTCTCCCTCTCTTCGGACTTCACTTAACCCAAGAATGCCACCTTACTTTTTCAAGTTCTTCATCAAGCTGCACTAGGTGTTTGTCGAGTTGGGTGTGGCGGACATTCGTAACCCGCCGCCGCCAAAATCAGGAATAGCACAGCCGCCGGAAACGGGGGCCGTGGTTGATTGTGGCTTGCCATAGAAGGGTTTGCCTATAATCGCCACGCTGGGCATACGGTTGGCAATCGCAGATCACAGCTTGTCGCACTGGGCATTGAGATGGTAGGTGTGCCCCCTTACATCCCTAATATCTCTCAAATACTCTACCAGAAGACTAATTTTCGTTTTCAAAATAATGCAAACTCTTTCAAATTGTGAATATTACATTCTTAAAAATATAAAAATTGGCCCTCTTTTAAGCCCCGGATACACTAGGGTACATTTTGTCCCGTAACATTACGCGGAAAACCCAAATTATGTGACGCCGCAACGTTGCACAGTGACCCGCAACATGTCCCACAACATGTACGTGACGCAGGACATGTTGCTTACTCCCGCTCCGAGAGCGAGCGCACGTGACCCGCGTCAGTATCGTGCCATTCGGTAATGAGTGTAGTCGTGTGCGCAACGTGCCTTGCCACATGTTAGTAGTGTGGGGAAACGAAACGCTTTTACTTCTTGAGGTTTATCAGAGTCATGTTTTGCTGTGGGATACTTCAAACCGTGATTATCGAAATAAAATAAAGAAAAATGACGCGTGGGAGCATATTGCCAAGGCGCTTAAATTTATAAGAAATTCCGCATCCACCACCTTTTCTTTCCCTTATGTTTCACTCTCGAAATAAGTACTATGTAGCACTAATCGCTACAACCTCCTTGCGACATTTCTATAAGCACTGACTAGTGTGGCCTGCAAAATGTTCCGGTACAAATGTCTCGGGACAATCCACATAGTTGCCCTAGTGTATTCGAGGCTTTAGAGTTAAACTTAACATTTACAGAGGGATATGCAGAGGTGACTACCTAGCCCATAGTGAATGAAAAAGTGATATTACATACCTGCTGCAGCCTCTGCCACTATATCAACTTGAGCATCATGAGCTGTCAGTTCATCCATGACGGCCAGCAACTTATCAATGTTACACTCAAATCTCAGCTCCAGGCTGCGACTGCTTAGCCGTTAGGGTTATGAAAGAGTTATGTTACATACCTGCTGCAACCTTTGCCACGCTAGTAGCTTGACCAGTCTCTCATCCAGCTTCTTGAGCTGTTCATCCACGACAGCCAGCAACTCCTCGACGTTCCCTTCCGGTCTCAACTCCAGACGCTCACTTTTGCCTAAAGAAAGAAAGAAAAATAATGTATTAGTCGTGTGTTAAGGCACACAACGTACACAAAAAACACCGACCAAGCGCGTGTCGAACCCCGCGCAGTGAAGGGTTCCGTAATTACGATGAATATAAGCAGGCTCAATTCTCGAAAAATCGATTTAAATACAAAAGACACTTGGAAATATCATCATCTTTTTGGGATCTAATGATAAACCACTCGCTCATAATTTCACTACACCATTTTTTAGTATAAAACACCTGTCCACTTTTTTATCGGTATGGTACCAATAGCCTCCCGAGTAAAACGGCTCTGTGCAATACGGACAGACAAACAGACAGACGTAATTATAAGAGTTCTGTTTTTGCCCTTTGGCTATGGACTCCTCAAAACCAGAAAAGACTTTTTATAGCTTACCTCGTTTGTTGGGGCTCTTGTCTTCGGATTGAGAGACCTTGCGCTTCTTCACTGTCGCTGTGAGGTACTCGAAGTCCGAGTCAGAAAGGTCACTTGAGGAGTCTGTGTGGCGTTCGGGCTGTGGAAGAAATGGAACAGGTTACTGGTTGTTTAGGCGGGCATAATGACATCATCATCACCATCATCATTCCCCTGCCCTTATTGGGATAAGAACATTTATTTGTGGTCGGCGCAGCATGTCTTCTTCTTCCATACTTCTCTATTACTCGTCATCTCAGCAGTCACCTCCTTTCTAGGCTCGTTCACACAGTCCAACCATCGTTTCTTTGGTCTTCTACTCTTACATCGATCTACATTCATACACAAAACTTTCCTCACGACATTTTCCTCATGTCATTGACCTTTTTTACCAGTCAACCTTTAAGTGACGCAGAGACAAATAGTAGGAAATACGTTTGTTTCGTTGAGTATTTCGTTAAATACTATTTACAATGTCACATACTTAAAAATGTGAATGGCATACAGGGTGGAAAGTTTCTCATCCTCTATGGATAAGGGTGGGTGCTCCGACTGGATGTTGTGCCTGGTGAGCCATTGACTAGAAACACGAGAGCAACCCAGCAGTATGCTGTCGGTTTACATGTTAATATCTGCTTGCACAGCAGGATTTGCGTGACGCCATGTCTGAAGCGTAGTTCGTTTGTGGCGTGGTAGAAGCTGCCACATACTGAACACTGAGCTAAACTATCTAGCAGTCGTCACCTTGAGACTGTGCTCGGAGCTGATGGCGTGCAGGTCGTCGGCCGCGTCCTCCTCGGTGACTCCTGGCAGAGTCTCGTCACATTGCCCACTACTGTACTGGGGACAGGTGAGGTTCATGCAGATCTTGTGCTTCGGAGCGTGGTCGTCATCATCGCTGGAGTTGTAGCAACCGCTGGCTTTCTGGTTGTTGATTGCTGAATTGGAAGAAAGCGGAACACACATGTATAGATCTGCCAGGGAATGAATGCGCCTCGGCAATTATCGTCTATCTTCGGAAATACGAACTTGCTATGATGAGATCGAATATACAGCTGCCGACCACTTTTCAACCTTATTACTTAGGGCATAAGGGTGAAAAGTGGCAGATCGTCAGTACTTTCAAAAGTCAAAGTCAACATGCAATTCCTAAACGCTTTTGAGTGACACATTCAGAATTATGACCAGGGTAAGTTAACCCTCAGAGAGAAAACTTTGTACAAGATCACCATGAACAAAATTTAAGCTCTGTCGTATTTCACTCTGTGGCAATCTTTTCGGAAACATTAGAATACCGAAGCGTATACCTTTTTTGCGTTCACTGTATCTGACTGATGTCTTTTACTTGTTACATGCTCAAATTTCGAGAGCAATATTAATCATCAATATGGTTATTCTCACCGTTTCTGCAGCGCACGTACTCTCGACGGCTAGGCAGCAATGGCGGCGGGTGTTCGTAGTGATGTCTCACCATGTCCGGAACTATCACACGACCGCGGATAGCCACTGGCACTTTGATACTGGAAGAACAAAAATTTGTTAAATTGAAGAATGGGAGGATATCTTAAAAAGTTCATATTATATCAGGAACCAGATGCATTTCTACTGTGTATCCAGGATTAAGTAAGATTAAGGACCTCATACGTTACCCGGCCAATATCGACTAGTCGCAATCCTGGCCGCTTAAGCTCCGACGAAGAAGAAAATTTAGCCTGAACTAGGGGCCTAAAATGGCTGCTTTATCAGGATCATAATATGAATCACGTTAAAAATTGATAACTCTTAAAATGGTCTTTATGGTTATGACCACAAAGTCCATTTTAAGGGGGGCCTAAAAGGGCTGCTTTATAAGAATCATAATATGAATCACGTTTGTTTAATTTATTATTAAACATGTGATTTGTTGATTTAATTTACTTTATTAGTAAAACATTGTAATGGCAACATTGCCTTTGCTAGCTTAGTAACCATTTTAATTTGAGCATCTGGCAACTCTCTCTCTCTTCTGTCAACGTTCAATCCAACAAGAAATATCTCTGTACTCTAATAAGTTTTTATTATTACAAAATTACCAAAATACATACATGTACTTTTATTATACAACGTTAAAAATTTAAAAGTCTTAAAATGGACTTTATGGTTATGACCAAAAAGTTCATTTTAAGGGGGCCTAAAAGGGCTGCTTTATCAGTATCATAATATGAATCACGTTAAAAATTTAATCTCTTAAAATGGACTTTGTGGTCATAACCTTAAAGACCATTTTAAGAATTTAACGTTTTTTCGTGATTCATATTAAGATTCTGATAAAGCAGCCATTTTAGATCCCCTGGTCTTCGCGGCCGAAGTTCATTAACACACAGCAACTTCACAAACGCGATGAGTATCGGTATATACTACTTTTAGTAAATCATGAATGGTGTAGTTACTTAAACTTCGAGAGATACCTTTTATAAATTTAATCTTACTACCATATTCATAAGTTTATGAACATGGGGGCTGATTAGATACTCCTTTATATTGTGACAACTCACCGAAAAGCAGGCCGTGCCTTCGTAGCCCGTCTAATGAAGTTTTCCTTGACTTCTTGTTGGTCCACGGGGCCCGAGAACTTCTCCCACAGAGCCACACGCTCCGTCGCGGATACCGAGTTCACTAGCTTCCAATCCTGAAAAATGACATTAGAATTAGTTGAACTCCATTTTCACCGTTGTCATGGGGGACTTCAATGCGAAACTGGGCAAACGAGACGGGGATGAGCTGCAGGTGGGGCAATTTGGGGTTGGACGTCGGAATCACCGGGGTCACCAACTGGCTAGTTTTATGGAGAAGGAGGGCCTCTATATGATGAACTCCTTCTTCAAAAAGCGTGAGCACAGGAAGTGGACCTGGCAGAGCCCCGATGGTGCAACTAAAAATGAGATTGACTTCATCATATCAACCAAGAAGCAAATGTTCAATGATGTCTCTGTGATCAATTCGGTGAAAACCGGGAGCGATCACCTCATGGTAAGAGGCACATTGAACATCAATATCAAGCTTGAAAGGTCTCGACTGATGAAGTCTACGCTCCGTCCTGCACAGATCCAGATCCAAAACCCCGAGAGCTTTCAGCTTGAACTCCAGAATCGTTTCGAGTGCCTAGGAA
This sequence comes from Eugnorisma glareosa, assembly GCA_947578425.1. Lineage (NCBI taxonomy): Eukaryota > Metazoa > Arthropoda > Insecta > Lepidoptera > Noctuidae > Eugnorisma > Eugnorisma glareosa. Next base: position 1,377,495 of record OX387974.1, on the reverse strand, counting down.
GCTCAGTGGACGAATACAACGATGGGTTCGTGGAAACTGTCCATACGACTGGGTCTAAGTTCTTCAAGACACGTCGTGCAGATAAGAACAAAAGGCTCTCTGATCATACTCTTAAGCTCATGAAGGAGCGGCGTGAGATGATCCTGCAGTCTTCAGATGAGGCGTGGAAATACCGGCAGCTCAATAGACGGATCTCTAAATCCTTGAAGAGCGACCTCCGCCGCTTTAATACCGAGCGTATTAAAGACGCAATTGAGCGGAATAAAAGCTCCAAGGTATTTGCGAGAGATCTGGCTATTGGGCAGAGCCAGCTCACGAAACTGAAGACCGACGATGGCAGGATCGTATCCGCCAAACCGGAGCTTCTGAGAAAGATCGAGAGTTTTTATGGGCAGTTGTACACGTCAACCAGTAAACCCGTTGCAGATCTTGACCCGACATTATACCGAAGACATACCGGACGTCAGCCTGTACGAGATTAGGATGGCTCTGAAACAGCTTAAAAACAACAAGGCACCGGGTGATGATGGAATTACGGCCGAACTCCTGAAGGCGGGGGGAAAACCGGTACTTAAGGCCCTTCAGAAGCTGTTTGATTCCGTCACACTCGAGGGGAAAACGCCACAGGCATGGTGCAGGGGTGTGGTGGTACTCTTCTTCAAGAAGGGCGACAATGCCCGGCTTAAGAACTATAAGCCCATCTCACTTCTAAGCCATGTCTACAAGTTGTTTTCAAGAGTCATCACGAATCGTCTCGCGCGCAGGTTTGACGATTTTCAGCCTCCCGAACAAGCCGGATTCCGAAAAGGCTTCAGCACCGTAGATCACATACATACGCTGCGGCAGGTTATACAGAAAACCGAAGAGTATAACCTGCCTCTCTGTTTAGCGTTTGTGGACTACGAGAAAGCCTTCGACTCGATCGAGACTTGGGCTGTACTGCAGTCTCTCCAACGGTGCCAAATCGACTATCGGTACATCGAGGTGTTGAAGTGTTTGTACAAAAACGCCACCATGTCAGTCCGACTTCAGGACCAGACCTCGGAACCTATCCTTCTGCAGCGAGGTGTGAGACAGGGAGACGTCATATCTCCGAAACTGTTCACCGCTGCACTGGAGGATGTCTTCAAGGTTCTGGACTGGAGAGGGCTAGGCATCAACGTTAATGGCGAGTACATCACTCACCTTCGGTTTGCCGACGATATAGTGGTCATGGCTGAGACCATGGAGGACCTCAGTACAATACTCGATGACCTCACTAGAGCCTCCGAAAGAGTGGGTCTTAAAATGAACATGGACAAAACCAAGGTTATGTTGAATGCCCATGTAACACCCACTCCTATCAAGATCGGAGACTCTATACTCGAAGTTGTAGACAATTACGTCTACCTGGGCAAACGGTCCAGCTAGGTAGGTCTAACTTCGAGAAAGAGGTCAACCGTCGAATCCGACTCGGCTGGGCAGCGTTCGGGAAGCTGCGAGGTATCTTCTCGTCCAACTTACCGCAGTGTCTCAAGACGAAAATCTATGACCAGTGTGTGTTGCCAGTGATTACATACGGGACCGAAACGTGGTCGCTCACAATGGGCCTCATTCGAAGGCTTAAAGTCACCCAAAGGGCAATGGAGAGGGCTATGCTCGGAGTTTCCTTGCGTGATCGAATCAGAAATGAAGACATCCGCAAGAGAACCAAAGTTACCGACGTAGCTCGAAGAATTGCCAAACTGAAGTGGCAGTGGGCAGGGCACATTGCTCGCAGAACGGATGGCCGATGGGGCCGAAAAATTCTGGAGTGGCGACCGCGAACCGGAAGACGGTTCGTTGGAAGGCCTCCCACTAGGTGGACCGATGACCTGGTGAAGGTTGCGGGGATCCGCTGGATGCGAGTTGCACGGGACCGGTCAGTGTGGCGACACTTGGGGGAGGCCTATGCCCAGCAGTGGACGTCTTTCGGCTGAAATGATGATGATGATGATGATGATGAACTCCATTTGACACTACATAATATCATCGCCTTGAAGAATTCCCCAAAACTAATAAATGTTGGTTTGGAAATGTCACAAGGCATTCTTTTCGCCAAGACGTGGTAAACAAGGCCTGAGGACATCTAAGAATGTCTCTATGAAGGGTGACTCCAAAATGTAAAGAAAGTCTTCAAATGCCTGTTCTGCTGTTAGTTAAAGAATATTTAAGTATGTTGGGTACACACTCACAATGTATTGTTCCACATGATTGGGACACATCCAGCGGCCAGTCGGCAGAGCAGTCAGAGGTGGGTCCAGGCAGTCCTGTAACACAAAGATATAGAGGTAAACAGGTACAGGGAGGTAGGAACTGTGTGTAAAATTCCCCATTGGGGATTAGGAGAGAGAGGAGAAGAAAGACGGGTGTTGTGTCTGGTAGACTACTGCCTGAGAGTTGTTATAGGCACACCCTTTCATATTTTTGTTTCTGGTTGGAAAATCCCCACGGATGTCCTCCACTCTGAGGCGGGCGGAGGCGTCTGTCAGACTCAAACTGACTACAAACCACCCCGGTGTTCCTTTCCCACACTTTGACCGGATCATGGGAACTAGTGCGCCTTCCCGGCCTCCTCATGTGAGGGCGTCCAGTAGCGGCGCGCGGAACACTACGCGCCACCGCGTCGGCTTGTGCACACACTACAACAACTGTTGGGCAGTAACTGTAGTATATACAATTTCGCATGACATCAGCATAGAACGTTCAGATATACCCAAATCCTTAATATAAATCCACGGTACAAACTCAGTTACATAACATCATGCATACAAACTTTAATAACATTATTACAGGTGCGCTCTTCACACAAAACCATTTTTATTGAATATAACCTCGCCCCATTACCATCAGTCTATATTTTTTTTATAAATCTTGTTCTTGACGACTGTTTTACCGGATACTTGTTAAATGGGTGATAACCTACAAACCATAAATGAAATTGACAATATTGAAACTGCGCGTACAATTGAATGTGATTGCTCTGAGATCTCTAAACACATTTCAATAAATAAAAATGACTTATCGATTGTCTCTCAAAACATAAGAAGCGTTTATTGTAATTTCGATGATTTCTCACTTTTGCTATCTTCTTTTAAATTTCAAACTGATATTATAATTTTAACGGAGTGTAGGCTAAGCGATAACAAACCAATACCTAAACTAAATAATTACCACTGCTTTGCCTCTACTCGACATTTAAACCAAAATGATGGGGTGGTAGCCTATGTTAAGGACACATTAAAACCAAAAGTAAAGGAAATAAGGTTGGCACAAGCGTCTTGTCTCCAGCTAGATAGAATAACCATATTCTGTGTATTTACCGCTCTCCATCAATCACTAATACTGACAGTTTCATTGACTCGCTTAGCACCCACCTTGATACGATAACATCGCAAAAAAACGTAGTAATAGAGGGAGCTATAAATATAAATATTAGAACTAAAGACACAGAGACGTCACAGGAAAGCAAAAATAGGGTGAACTATTTAAATATGTTGTCTTTACATGGTATTCTCCCTGGGCATACATTACCCACTAGGGAAAGGAACTGCTTGGACCATTTTATGATAAAAATTAACAAAAAAAAGGCTTCGGCATTTATTGCTATCCTTCATACCACTGTGACTGACCACTACACTACTTTTATGTCACTGCGTAAGCAAAAATATGCCCAAGTTGCAAATAAAACCACTACGAGTATACATTTCGAACAAGCTTTAAAACAAATACATAAACAAAACTTGGCCGAATTACTATTTTGTGATGACCCCAATTTATTAACTGAGATACTCATTGATAAGCTAACTGAATCGATTAATCTCAACACCACTACAGTAAATATTCCAAACAGTAAACGCATTATTAAGCCATGGGTAACCCCAGGCATACTTCGTTGCATTAAAAATCGTAATAAATTACAAAAGACATATAAGAGTGACCCACACAACGAAATCAATAAAATAACATACAATCGATATAGAAATCACTGCAACAGGCTAATTAAAAAATTAAAAAGAAAACATGACAGAGAATTACTGGCAAAATCAAAATCAAACAATAAATTGCTTTGGAAAAATATTAAAAATATAACCTACACTAATAAATCTAAAATTCAAAACATTGAACTAATTAATATTAAATCGACTCCTATTGAATCAGCAAACTTTATTAATAATTATTTTAGAAATATTGGCAAGCAGCTGGCCCAACAAATTCAAACTAGCGTAAGTAATGACCCTAATTATGTACCTAATCAACAGTCAACACAAGGTAATTCCTTTGTACTCTTGGACACAGACCTCAATGAAGTAGATAGAATATTAATGAGCTTAAAGTCAGATAGTGCCGCTGGCTGGGACAATATCTCCACAGGTTTTTTAAAGTATATACGTAAGGAGGTTGTCCCAATTATAACCCATCTTGCAAATCTCTGTTTTAGAGACGGTATCTTTCCTGACCCCCTTAAAAAATCTATTATTACTCCGGTTCACAAAGGTGGGGACAGAGACGACCTTAACAACTACAGGCCAATATCTGTCCTTCCAGCTATATCGAAAATCTTAGAGAAATTAATCAATACTAGGCTTCTCAAATACTTAAACAAATATAAAACACTATCCCCGGCATAATTTGGATTTAGGCAGAATATATCCACCGAAGATGCAGTTACCGCCCTAAGCTCGCTAGTAGCTAATCACCTGGATAATAGCAATAAATGTTTAGCTGTCTTCCTGGATCTTAAAAAGGCATTCGACACCGTCTCTGTACCAATCCTTGTGAACAAACTGGAAATAATTGGTATAAGAGGAACTTCACTCAATCTTCTTAAAGATTATCTCTCTAACAGGAAGCAAAGGGTTAAGTTGGAGCAATACATCAGTGATGATGCAGAAGTATCATACGGTGTGCCTCAGGGTAGTGTTTTGGGCCCCACACTTTTCTTAGCATACATTAATGACCTCTGTAATATGACAATTGATAACGCCAAAGTCTTTTCTTATGCAGACGACACGGCTGTTGTTTTTTCTGGAAGAGCCTGGGATGACGTAGAGCAAAGTGCTTCATGTGGCATGTCCCAAATTGCTAAATGGCTAAATAATAATCTACTAACATTGAATACCTCAAAAACAAATTATATTTGCTTCAGTATCTGTAATCGTACACAACCAAATAAGGACCTCACAATAAAAGTCCACAAATGTGGTGACATTAAAAACAAAAACTGTGGGTGTCCTACCATTTATAAGGTCACTCACACCAAATATTTAGGTGTTATGCTTGACCAGAGACTATCTTGGTACCCTCACCTTGAGCAGGTCACTAACAGGGTTCGGAAACTAAGCTGGATTTTCAAAACATTAAGACATATTGTCCCAAAAAATGACACCAATACCGGAAACCCATCTAAAAATCTTTTAAAGGATATTTATATCGCTTTGGTGCAATCTGTCTTGGTATACTGCATCCCTATTTGGGGAGGGGCAGCTAAATCCAAATTTATTGCTGTGGAGCGAGTGCAACGAGCCCTAATAAAAATAATGTTTTTTAAAAAGACTAGATATCCCACCGGGAGACTTTATCAGATAAGTGATTTGCTCTCGGTGAGGAAACTATATATAATTCATACTGTTTTGAAAAAACACAAAAGGCTGCCTTATGATACCGCTATCTTATCAAAAAGGAGGAAAGATATTATAGCACCGATTCCACAAACAAAAACCATGTTTTGTAGCAGGCAATACGAGAAACGGTCATCTCAACTCTACAATAAAATAAATTACATAAACACCAAACAATATTATGAGTGTAAAAAGCTTCTAGTTAAATGGATCAAACCACTCGCCTACGAGGACACTGAGGCCCTCCTGCAGCACCCATCATAACTCACTCACTCACGCATTCACTTACTCACTTGTACGACATGTACAATTACACACTACACATACACATACATCCCACACTCACATATCACACATACAACACACACATATAGATAACATACACAAATCGCACACTAATTTAAATGTGCTGATGTAAAGTTTGTAATGTTGTCTTCTGTATTTCTATATTACTTTAATTATCTTTATTTTATTTTTTTTATTCTTCCTCGATATTATATAAATTATAAATAATATAAATAGTAGTAGTTAACATAATTCATGTATGTGCATTACGTAAATTTAGTTACGGAAGAGTGGGGTGTCCTAATACAGGCATTTACTGGCTTAAAAGGACACTTCTACCACAAGCTATGTAGTACAAACCTTGTTAAAGAAAATAAACTATTTGTATTTGTATTTGTATTTGAACGTAGTCCCTTTGTGGCATTGCAGTTGCCGCCAGATCTGGTGTTCATTTTCAGCTTTGTAAGTAATCAATCATCCCAGGGCTATCTGGTATCTACATAGCTGTATGGTGTCGAGCTATCTACTTCAACCCATTTTGCCTTTTGATATTCCTTCTCCCAACCTTTCCTAATAAGCTATTGATCACTTCCAGCACTTTTAATAGCTGCAGTTGTTGACTGGCTAACTAAACTGGTACTATTAAAGACAGCGACCTGCAGTAGCAGTGCAGATGCTTTGTATTGTACCTGGTGGAACAGCAGGGGACAGTAGTCGCACTGCAGCAGCGGCGCCTGCTTGCAGGTTCCCTGGCACACGAAGCAACTCTTGGCAGGTATTGGCACGCAGCCCCATGCGTCTACAGTCACTAAGGAACCGTTGCCGTTCTTGCCAGGATCTGATGACAAAAACTGGGTTTTAACAAAAAAAAAAAACCTCTTTTTTTATAATGCGGTCTGTCCATTTACTGACATTCAGCATCTTTGTGTTCACTCGGGTCGATCTTTAGGTTAAGCCGTGCTTGCCTAGGTTGGTCTATGGATGGGTGACCACCCATTGCATACCGAAATTCCTCCGTCCCTCGGAAAGGTCCCGGCTGTCATTTGTAGATCTTTGGCAGTCGTTACAGGTAGTCAGTGGCCCGAAAGTCTGAACCAGTCATACCAAAGAGTATCATATTAGTAAGTAGTTAAGTACTAACTGAGTTGTGGAGGTCAGATAGGCAGCGGCTCCATATAAAATACTGGTATTCAGCTGCATCCGGTTAAACTGGAGCAGACACGCAAAATACGCGCTTGGACGTGGAGTTGCGGACACCAGCCCGCTATACAATACAAAGGCTAGGCAGATGATGTTCACATTTACCACCAGGACTTAGTGGTAAGATGCAGGACAGTCTGAACAAATAGCCTTTTTGACTCAAGGACTTTGATGTTTTGCTTACGAAATTGAACTACAGAAAACCGCATGCAAGAATGAGGCGACAAGTGTTCAAGAGATAAAAAAATCAGTTCTGAATCGTTTTCTTTTAAGAGAAATATACAAGTTCAAATTAAATTACGTAGCAAAACTCTGCAGAGGTTCAAAGTTTTCTTTTAGCATGTTTTGATATCAATATCCATCATGTCTCTAGAGTTTCATTAATAAAGTAATTTTATCTGACCCTGAATTTTATTTACACTATTGTCTACCTTTATCAGTTCCGGGAAAGATGCAAGGTATTCTCATCTCCCGGGGCAGTTCAAACTGCTTTGGATTCATGATCTTCGCAGCCTTCACGAGGATCTCCATGGGAGTCAGCTCCTTCTCCAGTTCCTTCTTGATTTCTTCTTCTTCATTGCTCTTTTTCTTGGCCGAGTTGGAGCGGTTGCGCAAGCTGGGTAAATAGGTCGTAGTTTAAGTTTACATATTTCCTTTTGGATACTGTACCCATAATTTTCGGGTTGAGTCAACACAAACCAGGTGGCAAATTCGAATTCATATATACGAGTATCTTGCCGGCCGGTTGTGAAGAATCGAGACGAATCAAGCCGACCCTACCTGTGTAAGCCTTACTTTAAGGATTTTTTGGGATGATGGAATTCTAGTACCTATTTCGAGGACTTTTGGGTAATTAATTGAACGTCATGTTATGCTATAAGCAAAAGGACAATATGTACATTTATTAAATCCATAAAATGAGATTTTGTGTAACACGCCCGCTGAAATAATTAACGCCAGTTAAACGACACACGCTAGCAGTTTTAAGTAACTTTGGCTTAGAACATTGCAGGGTTGTAAAAAAAAACTTTGCAGATGTAAGCAAGCTGCACTTTCCGTCGTGAATGTTTCAATGGCTGTGCGGACACTAACCCCACACACGCGAACACGACGGTAACACGACTCGCGGACCGACGGTAGGAACCGTCGGTCCGCGAGTCGTGTTCGTATATCACTCGTTAGTTCGGAGAATTGAAAAGCGTTCTCTCTTGGCGAGACTACACGTCCGCATTCATAGAAAAAAATAACGCAACTGTTGAGTGAGCTGCCTAAAGCTGATAGGTTGCTGATATACGAATACTTCTTTAAAAAGGTTGCTGATATACGAATACTTCTTTAAAAAGGTTAATAGCCATTATAACCAGTGAGTAGTATGCAATCACCTCCACTGCTAGCTCTGGAAATATCTAAATTTCCACTTTGATTGCAGAACTTAAATCTGCCTATGGTGCCTACTTCGTCTTTTCCAGCCATGTTAGGATTGGCTTGCAGTCCAACCAGTTGCAGCTGAATATCAGTACCTTCTAATATTACTCTGAAATGCCAGAAAGTTAATTTACCTAGACTTCTTTTCAGTATCAGACTTGCTGTCAGCCGGTGATTGAGCTCGGCTGCTGCGAGAACTTGCTGGCTTGTTTTCATCGGAGGCCTTGCATTCCCTGCACAGCCATAACCCTGCTGGTATGTCATTCTCATCCAGAGGTGGATCACTGAAAGTTAAGACATTCTATTTGTACTCAAAGGCTTAAACACTTTGCAAAACAAATATTGGGGAAAAGGTGGTATATCCCTTGTATAATTATTACACTTATTATTACATATATAACAAACATACACAATTATAAATCACCATACTTTCTTTATCTTACAGAGAAACCCAGCAGTGGGATATGGGTATGGGATGGTTGGTTATGTATGTTAGTCTATGTATATTTTTTGGAGTCATCCAATTTATTTGCCCTTGTCACATTGGACAGTGATATTTGACCAGTAGCTTATCATCGTTAATATTAAGATAGCACAATTATTTTTTTTGCGTGTATTTGCAATCAGCCCTAAGACTATGAGCAAATCTATTCTGTGATGCTGACATGCGGAGTGGCTTCCGTTTGGAAGCATCTACTCATCTGCTGCCCAGAGCTGCTGCCGGTCGTCTAGGTCTAGGATATGATGACGTTTTAGTTGTCTCTCATACTGGTCCATGGTGAGATGGCGAGCAAGTTCGTTAGGGTGATGGATTAAACGCTCTTTGTATTTAGCTGCCAAACTCCGAATTTCCTCTTTGATTGTTCTCATTTCAAGATGCTCGTGAACTTCATTGTTGGTTATGTACCATGGTACTTATGCAAATGTTCTTAGGATCTTATTCTGTTGGCGCTGGAGTATATTTATGTTGGAATCACTTGCGCTGCCCCATAGTTGCAGACCGTATGTCCAAATGGGCTTTAGGATGACTTTATATATGTGCAGTTTGTTGTCCAAAGAGAGTTTCGAGTTTCTTCCTAGCATCCAGTACAAGCTGTTGTACTTTAGCTGAAGCTCCTGCTTTTTACATTTGATGTGGTGCCTCCAGGTTAGATATCTTACTTGGTCACTGTGGGGTAGAGTACATTGGCCCAGCTTTACAGGTCTTTATCTTTATTACTTGCAGGTGGTAATACAGCATTGTCATCTGCAAATGTAGCTGTGGTTATCCCTGGTGTTAGAGGTAGGTCAGCAGTGTACAACGTATAGAGCATGGGGCCGAGAACAGATCCTTGTGACACCCCGGCGTCAATCTCTCGGTACTCAGAAGTGGCGTCACCTTCTCTCACATAAAAAATGCGATCCTCGAGGTAAGATTTGAATATTGGAAAGTATGAGTGGGAAATATTTTGCTTGATCTTACATAGTAGGCCTTTGTGCCAGACCTTATCAAATGCCTGCTGGATATCCAAAAACGCTGACGAGCAGTATTCCCTTTGTTCTAAAGACTTTCTTACGGAGTTACATACTCTGTGAGCTTGTTCCACTGTGCCATAGCGCTCTCTAAAGCCGAATTGGTGGTCTGGTATCACTTTGCGCTCCAAGAGGCTGCTAATATATTTAGTAGTCAAGATTGAGTTGCCATTACCACACTCACATTAATTAATAAACGCATGTCTTGTTTACAATGTTATTGGATAAGTACACTAGACAGGTAGATCAGTAGTATCAGTTTGACTATGAGCTGGCTTAGCATAGTAGTGTTCCAATAGAACGATAGGCCAGCTTATATACTGATTTGGATACCATGTGTGGTACAATGTGTGTGGTGTACAATTTTATTGGATAAGTACAATGGATAGATAGATCAGTAATATCAATTTCGACTATTAGCAGACCTAACATAGTACAGTGTTCCAATAGATGGATAGGCCAGCTTATACTGATTTGGTTACAATGTGTGTGAAATTAAATTAGTTTTCAGTCAGTGTGACCTATAAAATGTAAAACTGAAAGTTAATCAAAATCAAAGCTATATTTTAAATAGGCCAGTAACAGGCACTTTTGAATTGTCAAACATATCCAAAAAAAAATTACAAGGATGAAGGTACAGTTCATCTCAAGGTATAATAACTGTGAAAGTACTGAAGTTGCCCATTCCAAAACTTGATCACTATGGAGAAGTATGGGCAAGAAACTCCATAATCATTATAATATGTTTATACTGTCTTGTCGGCTGCCTCTCAGTAAAATAGCATGTTTTCTTTCACCACTTTGAGCGCGGTGGTGATGAAATAAACTACTCACAAAAATACGCCTGCCTGGGTTGGACGAAACCTCAACTTATAAGTCAGGGCCATTGCCATTCCATTACCACTGCTCTTATATCAGAATATCTGTTATGTATGATTTTATAATGTACTTATTGCTCTTACATTATTTTTGAATTTTATATACTTATCCCATTACTATGCTATATTCTATAATATAAATTTTCATATTATACTTATTAGTCATGCATCCACCAAGTTACTTACTAGCACCCGAGGTGGAAGCTAGCGGGACAGCGATCACAGCATATGAGATCGCCGCCTTCCCCACACGCGTCGCAAGAATCATGGTTGTGCCCTTTACCAGGCCTCTTATAGTATGGATGCTGAGGTTTCTTCGGCTTCTGCACGTTCAAATCCTCGTCGGGCGGTTTTATCAGCGCGCGGATGAGCTAAAAGACATCCCAACACCTTCATAAATATCCTTTTTTCCATAGCAAGGCTGGCTCGTACAAACTCAGCTAGCTTAAAATGGCGCCAGTTACCAAGATCAAGTAGCATTCAAACTTTTTTAGAAAATAATTTTAACAACAAACCGGCATAAGCCCGCCCGAAGTATCGAGGTCGTAGCCAACGTTAGACATTGTTACACCTCACAGTATCTTCAATTGTTATTTATGATTAACAACAAAGACAAAATATATATTTGCAAAAGAGTGCACTGAAATTGAATAAATTCTCAGTTTAACCACACAAAATTGGGTTTTAGGGTTGCATTTTCATTATATTAATATTAGATGGCAAAAATTTGTGAAATTGGAGAGTTAACTATGAAAATTCTGGATAATTTCTAAAGAAATACGATATACAGAAAGCAAAGAACACCGACGACCCTCTACAAAAATGGCCGATAGGTATTTTCTAGGATAGGATAATTGTACATTTGGAGCATGACACACCACTGGTCATTCTAGTTCCGCGAACTTTCCAATGTGGTGGGAAAGGTATAGCAAATATAAATATGCGACCAATGTAACCTTAGGTATAATGGAACGCAACCAAAGCGTGCGTTTTGACAATGACACTAGAGGTGAATTGTATTTTGGAAAAAAACGTTTAATTTCATTCATTTATTTATTTTTATGTTTTTACTAATTTTTATTAGTAAAAACATATGTAATAGCATAAGTTTTTTAGATATTAAATAAATAAATAAATATTAGTAACTAAACGCACTAAATAAGGTGAAAAGTCTAATCATGATTAAATATTTTTTCATATTCATACCATCTTCTTAGCTTTTTAGGCTGTAGTTAAACGCAGCTGATGTAGAAATCTCAAGCTTTGCAAATAAAAATAAAAATTAACTTATTGGGATTTAACTATATTTTAACCGCTTTTGGTTTGAACTGGAAAGTTTACACCAAGATTAGTACACTTATGAAACACTAATGCCTATGCCTGCACTATTCGTTAATAGCGGTTAGTTGACTTTTGACTTTGACTCTACGTGAGCAGAGGGTAGGCCTGTTTTTGCTCAAAGAACTGACATTAAATCGCTCAAAGTGACACTGATTCCGTAAAGGTACAGACGCCAGTACATCAAGCTACTACAATCTGTATCTTTAATAGATTTTCAACTTTATCGTTGAAGTAATAAGTTCAAGGTTGATTGGGAAAATTTGACTGTTTCAGGTAGATTTAAGTGCTTGCGTCTGTACTTTTTCTACCCGACAACGGCAAACCCAATAGGAAGGGTTATGATTTTTCATGTCCGCGTTGGCTTTCAGTTTTAATAAATATTTCCATACTATCGGTGCCTCATATAGGAATAAGCTATGGAGGAAGCAAGGAACGAATCGCCCAACTTTTTCTACCACTTTTTGCGGGAGGCGAGGTAAACATGTATAGCACACTTCGGGAACTTGACAATTACACAAAGAATACAGAACAACGCACACGAAGAAAAAAACACCACTTAGTAAAGAAACACACACACCTTGACAAATTAACATGTTTACATTCAATTCCTACGACAAAAAACCTGTGGCACAGAAAAGTACTACTCATGTGGCACAGCATCGATGGGCACAACCAATGAGTGGTATTCTAATCATGAATGAATGAACAAAATTATAATTTAATTTCTTGTACATACTTGCACACATGTTTGACTAATTTAACAAATCAATCATCATTTCAGCCGAAAGACGTCCACAGCTGGACATTGGCGTCCCCCAAGTGTCACCACACTGACCGATCCCGTGCGACTCGCATCCAGCGGATCCCCGCAACCTTCACCAGGTCATCGGTCCACTTAGTGGGAGGCCTTCCAACGCAACGTCTTCCGGTTCACGGTCGCAACTCCAAAACTTTTCGGCCCCATCGGCCATCCGTTCTGCGAGCAATTTTCCTGCCCACTGCCACTTCAGTTTGGCAATTCTTCGGGCTATGTCGGTAACCCGGGCTCTCTTGCGGATGTCTTCATTTCTGATTTGATCATGCAAGGAAACTCCGAGCATAGCCCTCTCCATAGCCCTTTGAGTGACTTTAAGCCTTCGAATGAGGCCCATTGTGAACGACCACGTTTCGGTCCCGTATGTAATCACTGGCAACACACTGGTTATAGACTTTCGTCTTGAGACTCTGCAGTAAGTTGGACGAGAAGATACCGCGTAGCTTCCCGAACGATGCCCAGCCGAGTCGGATTCGACGGTTGACCTCTTGCTCGTAGTTAGACCTACCTAGCTGGACCATTTGTCCCAGATAGACATAATTGTCTACAACTGCGAGTATAGAGTCTCCGATCTTGATAAGAGTGGGTTTTACATGGGCATTCAAAATAACCATGGTTTTGTCCATGTTCATTTTAAAACCCACTCTTTCGGAGGCTCTAGTGAGGTCATCGAGCATTTTACCGAGGTCCTCCATGGTCTCAGCCATGATCCCTATACCGTCGGCAAACCGAAGGTGAGTGATGTACTCGCCATTAACGTTGATGCCTAGCCCTCTCCAGTCCAGAACCTTGAAGACATCCTCCAGTGCAGCGGTGAACAGTTTCGGAGATATGACGTCTCCCTGTCCCACACCTTGCTGCAGAAGGATAGGTTCCGAGGTCTGGTCCTGAAGTCGGACTGACATGGTGGCGTTATTGTACAAACACTTCAACACCTCGATGTACCGATAGTCGATTTGGCACCGTTGGAGAGACTGCAGTACAGCCCAAGTCTCGATCGAATCGAAGGCTTTCTCGTAGTTAACAAACGCTAAACAGAGAGGCAGGTTATACTCTTCGGTTTTCTGTATAACCTGCCGCAGCGTATGTATGTGATCTACGGTGCTAAAGCCTTTTCGAAATCCGGCTTTTTCGGGAGGCTGAAAATCGTCAAACCTGCGCGCGAGACGATTCGTGATGACTCTTGAAAACAACTTGTAGACATGGCTTAGAAGTGAGATGGACCTATAGTTCTGCAGCCGGGCATTGTCGCCCGAATCAATAAATATACAAAATGATTAGGTAACCAGAGAAACTACGTAGGTCAGGTTGTTTAAATCTATAAATAAACAGGGTACAATTTTAATGGTTGTTTTCGCGGCAGAACAATCGAAGCGTAGAGTAAAGAGTAAAAAAGATTTTTGTGTTTTAAAATAATTCAGATAATATTTATAACGTAACGTGTAACTATTCGAGCGGCTCGCCCCCTATTAGATGGGACTTACAAACAGAACTGGTGAAACGTGAGTGAACTATTAGGTACACCTCTGCCTAACAGCTTCGGGGATTACAGACAGGATATTATGTAAAACTCTGTAAAGCTACTAGTGGCTTGTTCTCAACGTACTCATCTTTAATTATATTTTGCTTTTACAAGAAAACTATTTAACGTGGGAGTCTATCTAGTAGGCCCCAACGAGATTTATCAACAGGTGACAGGTATACATAGACATTATTTTGTACCTATAGAAAATAAATAAGATATATTTTGTACCTTGTCAGTTTCTGATTAAATGATGTTTCTACTTTCTATGAAGTGTCTATCTGGCGGGCCGCATACGATTATTTTTATTGTTTAAATACTTTTAGATCGCCCAATAGTGCTCGGAGTTAGTGACTTTTTCACGAAAAAGCTATTCAATGGGGTTATATGAACTTGGAGGGTTGTAGTGATGATTTGAATGATTATAATTCTGTAAATCCATTAGTGTTACTGGCGCGATTCATATTTTCATCAACACACAACCTGACACTGACCAACAAATTGCAATAAACGTAAGAAAATTTAAATTTCGCGGGCTACCCTTGTGCATCCACCTTAACCTTTACGTTGGTAGTTCAAACGTAGTACGTGCCTGTACTGCATTTGAAGTACCAACGTAACACAATATTTTTTTATCGTTACTGCGGAAAGATTATTCCGACATTGTGCATAAATAATAACATGTTAGTGAGTAATTAGTAATTATATGTGAAATCAAATAGCACGTGTTTGTAGATTTGAAGTGGCCGATCGTTTTTATGACAGGAATCTGCACAAATAACCGTTTTAGAGAGCACCTGTTTGTGACACAAAACAATAGTGGCAATCACTTTTCTTTTTTTTTTGGAGTTGTCTTCTCGCAGTTCAGCCTCTGAGGCTGGCTACTGCTTAACCGGGCAAATCCTGTGGCTGCTTTAAAAATGAATCTAAGGCCTCCAGCCAGGGGGAGTGGCGATCACCGAATGAACTAATTTTATATACCTAACGTGTATGGTAAAATGGCCAACATACTTAAGGGGTAAGCCCAGCTACGCCGTCTCTAAAGGTTATTCCTCTATGTAGTTCATGGATGTAGACTCGCCTTATTGTGAAGTCGGAGTTTAACATCACTATGTAAAAGTAAAAAAAGCCGTCTCGTACCGTTTTTTCTTTTTTTTAAGCCAAGGTTTTGACATTTGACAAATACTGTCAAAAATCTTCTAAACTAGTATAATAGTAGTATTTTTCGATTATTAGAAAGTTATTTTTAAATCAAAAGCAAATGCATAATATTTTTACCTAAAAATTTAATTTTAAACAGCTGTACAAAAAATAAAGAAATCATTTAATATTTATATGGTTTCTGCAGAAATCGCTTAATCTTCATTTCCATGCTTATCGAAAAATGTAACGATAATATGACTTTTCGAGAAATTAATATTTGGTTAGATTATTGATACTTAGTAGAATTATATAAGCTAAATGATTACGTCTTTTGATTAACAGTAAAATGGGAGAAAAAAATCTCACTTATATGGCAATAACCATCTAGCGGAAGTTGCCATTTCCATGACGTCATGGGCGGAGTTTAGTTGAAGATCGAATTCGGATTCGGTTGGCGGGCGCGGCCATCTTGGTGAATTAGTGACCTGGCGATTCGGTTTTAGTTAGTGAAAAATCATTTGTCATCCACAATGTCGGAAAGGGAAGATAATGTGTATAAAGCTAAGTTAGCCGAGCAGGCTGAGCGCTATGACGGTGAGTACATATTTTCGTTGTATGTTCTGTAATAGGATGAAAAATCTATCGTATTTTCGCCGACAGTTGAAAGACGATTTGGTGATAGTTGAGGAAATTTCTAGATCAAAGTAGCCGATAAGCGTTCGTTTCGTAGATTTTTGCGGGGAAACGCGCGTAATACATTCAATTATATTACTTTATTGGCGTACTAACAAATCAATGGCATTCGTTAGGCTTGGTCAGCGATCGATGCGTCATCCGCCGGTGGGATGTCCTTAGGTTTTTTAACGCTTTTAAAACCCATGAAAAACTGTGCAACCACTGTAGAAACCAGCGTAGTAGAGTAATATTCCATTTTTCATTCGTGAAAACTGATGTCATTGGGTAAGAATCGATACTTTGGTAGATGTGCGAGGAAAAGAATTGTCTCCTATTTTTCCCGTCCAGGGGAAGTAAAATGCGATCGATGTCATTGGATTCGGTCATGCATGTCGTACATTTGGCAAATCTTTTTATTGGACCTAGAGGAATGTTCTGGGTTTATTAGGCGGCGTAATTTTACGTCGCCTCCGATTTCACCTATTGTTCACGATTTAGTTGCACGGGAATCTTACCTGAGAGCTCTTTACGTTATCGCGTTCATCTTTTTTGAATCGACGCGGTCATTGTAAAGGTTATCAGTGGTTTCTTCGAAGCCTGCTCGTTATTTTACACCTTTTACCCATTTTAATTGAGATATGCAGTTCAATGACCTTTATTTGAATTATCATTGAAATATACCAAATGCTATCTTATCATGCCTGTTACTGAATTTAGGACGGTTATTTGACCCAATTATTCAATCATTTTGAAAAAAAAAACGATTGTAACAGAATTAATTAACCCTTTTCTTTACCTTGTTTTAATCATTATTACATCTATAAATTAATGTCATTCATAAATAACAATAAGTCAAAAAATGACACATGCTGTCATGATTAAATTGAATAATTTGACTCATGCATTACTTGCCTTGCATTTTTGTCTGTTCCATAGGCTTCTGTAACTTAGGTCTTTACTTTCATGACATAAAAAATCTAACATCATGATGTATAATAATCTAAAGATTAGCAGACCACACCCTTCTGTCATGTGAAGTAAAAATCAATTTTACAGTATCACCTAGTGTAGTGAGTAAATAAATCAATAAGTCATCAGGCTAACAATTGACACATTTTAATTCTGAACATGAATAATAGAGCTATAATGCTGATTTATTAATAGTGAGCAAGCAGGCCACTTATGAAGAGGTTACTCATGCAATGTAGTCATGAAAAGCAAATATTGATTATCTGCTATGCACATACAAATCTTTCAACATAATCAGAACAGATCCTTTATTTTTCTGAAAATACAAGGCAATCAAACTGGATTTACTAAAGATTTTGTTTTTGAAATGAAGATGAACCCACATTTGGTTTGAAGGCAATTAAAAATGATAATTTTATGCTCTTGGAGAACTGTTATAATAATGAGTGGCTCCTATTCTCAGCACATTTTCATAATGTTGCTAAGCAAGCTTGGGTTTTAATTACCACTTTCTATTACCCATGATGGTTTGAATTGAGCTTGAAGATAATATGCCTCATGGTGGCCTATAAAAGTACTATTATTTATTCCACACTTACACAATCATAACTTTCAAAGTTTTAAGTAAAATATTACAGTTATCTTTTCATAATTGGATAAAATTACTACAATTTTGCAAAATAACCCAATCACATTTAAAATAATTGCTGTGTGGATAAGTGTGATAAACTCATCCTGCAGGTTTTACACCTGGCTTTAATTGTATGCACGCACATTTTATTCAAATTAGTGGAAGTAGATGTAAGGACAAGCTGATTTGTTAATTGTAACAAACCAGTTTCTATGAAACTCTTTGTTGAGTCCCTATTTTGTGTCTGACCACTGTCAAGTGAGTTTTTATCAGTACTTCCTGTCTGATTCGCTGTAATCCGGATAGTCGTACAATCGCAAATGCAGAGCGCACTTGCGTGGCAGTAACACGACGTGAAGGCTTTCGCAGCTTACGCCAAGGCTCAGTCAATACGACCCAGCCCCCGTATTCACAACGCTTCGATTCGATTCCGATTCGGAAAGTCGTAATGTCTATCTTGTTTTGGCATTACGAAAGCGAGCGAGATAGACATACGACTTTCCGAATCGGAATCGAATCGAAGCGTTGTGAATACGGGGGCAGGTCACCCCTTTTTATCGAAAACTCCATCTACAAAATGGAAATGGTACAGTTCAGTGGCGCGTTCTATTTATTCAGTGACAACATTTTTAGCGCACGCATACTAATTGCAATTTTCGCATAGAGGACGCCATTGCGCAAATTGCCGGAAAAACGTAACCAATTTAAGGGTTCTGCACTAAATAGGGGTGCCAAATGGACTGGGCGCAGCTGGCGTGGCCAGGTTCTTAAGATGGCGTCTGCACGGCCGCAACCATATCCCTAAATAATTTCATAACTTGGGACCTCCCTTTTTGTTTTACGATCTCTCAGTGCCGCCTGAATAATACAACAGTGTCCCAAGATTTTTTGTTTGAACAGGCCTCAATCAAATCTAGGATGTTATTTTATTTCAGTTACCCTGTTTTATAATTCAAAGATATTTTGGGAGTGCAAGGAAAGCGCGATGTATCAGCTGTATCGCGGAGTTGAGGAAAACCGCATGGGCCGTGAGGCGACGCTTTGCACCTGTTACATCGCAGGCCTTGCCGCTAAAATCGATGACAATGAACTCTGCAACGATACTATCGCTATAACAGCATAAACTTCGATTTTATTTCAGGATTTACTTCTCCCTAAATGAAAAATGAGCCCTATGCGTGCGTTTCCGGGATTACGTCTGCATTGCATGTTCTAATGCGGCAGTAACATTGCAGGATGATCGTAAACGTCAAAATTAAAGCACATGGTGAAACATGAGTTTGGCTCGCTACTCCGTCTGTGTGACGCCCATTCCCCCTCCCCTACAATAAGCACAGACTAAGTTCCCATCGATAAAAGAATATTTTTATCTAAGTTGTCCGACATTCCGAGATAGCGCAGAAGTTTGTAAAGAATCGACATTTAAGTATTTAGACTCGCTGTCGCCTTGCCATCAACTTATTTCTTCCGAATGGCTCAACAGTTTGAAACTTGTAAATGAGGCGTACTTGCGCTAATACTTTATCGATCCCGCTATGACTAACCTTTCGTCGCAGATATTTTTGCAATCTCTCCGTTCTTTGCGGACGAGCTACTTCAAAATACTTTCACCTTTTCAGCCTTTTATTTTAAAATTTGTCTTGTTGAACATTTTAATGAGCTGTTAGAAACCCTGATTAATCATTCCCCGATGACGTGACATCATTATTATCCTTATTTGTCGGTAAAAAAGATAACGGATTCGTTAGAATCGTATCGTCTGTACCCGTTACAAAGAAGCTATTGTTACAATCGCCAAGCACGTAATCGTTATTCACCTCTCAAAAATGTTAATAGGTTTCCGGTACCAATCCCCAATTGATTTAAGTCATTCTGTTTCAAAAGTTGCGTACAGGGAACTTTGCTTGTTTGTCCACTTGTGATTATAAACTAACGATTTATTCAATCACACAAGACCTCACTGAAAAACGCCTCATTAATGTTTTAAGTCGCAAAATCCCGAACGTTCCAACCCTCTTCCCGCACCCATGCCAACAAAATCAATACTGACATAATTTCGTTCTGTTTTCCAGAAATGGTTGAGGCGATGAAGAATGTAGCCTCACGAAACGTGTCCGACAATGAACTAACAGTGGAGGAGAGGAACTTGCTCTCCGTCGCCTACAAAAACGTGATAGGTGCACGCCGCGCCTCGTGGCGGATCATATCCTCCATCGAACAGAAGGAGGAGACTAAGGTAAGACTGCAAACTGCATATTATGACCTCTTTTCCACAGGGTGAAAATACTGCAGCGCAAAAAGTCTTGCTGCACTAGAAACCAAACTTATATTGTTCATACATTCAACGCAGTTTCCCTGCCAATCTTGTTGACAACAGTCAATTTACAACACGTGCTCGGATTAGTTTAAAAAGCAATTTCATAGACCTCAGCCGTTTACGCAACCGTAAAGTAACGATCGTGTATTTGAGCGTATTTACGCGTCAATGTGACCGTCCCTTTACAGCGTCTGGAGTCTATCGATTGGTATGAGTGACGCGCTTGTATTACTAGTCTGTGGTCGGGATGGGACGCGACTTAGTTTTTCTAATGAATAGGCACTATAGGCACCCATTATTATGACAATCTCTTGTAAATTGGCCCCATTTCTATTGGTATAGAGAGAAAAGTGATTTATCTTTCATTCAACGTATTGATAGAATAGATATTCTTCTTTTTGCTTTATAAAAGAATGGCGTCCGCAGCTGAGTAATAAAGTACTGGTAACGAAATCAATACCAACCCTGTGAGCTTTCATTAGGTGTTAGTGATTCAGCCTCTGTGCGAAGGTCTCGGGTGATTGATGACATTATAGCATCAAGGAGAGCTTTTACGTTCTGCTGCTATAAAATTGCTAACCGTAATATAGCTACACTTAGAGTAGTCTTTCACTTGGGTGCAATCAATATAAATAGGAATACATGGTGCAGTTGGTTGTTACCGCAAGAGCCGCTCGCTTGATTCACCGGGTTTTTTTTGCGAGGCACGAGCTTCTATTGTCCCTAGCCCCGACATACTTAGGGGTATAGTCTAGCCAGCGCCCAGCGGGCTACCCGCGACCCCATTTAGCGTAGTGGGCAAGACTGGGCGGTGCGCTTAGGGACACGTGTTTGAACAGTATTTGAATAGCCCTAAGTTGTTCCGTTTGAGCCTTGAAATATTGTATGGTGTAAGTATTTTAAAGATTTTGCGTTGCTATAGGATTTTGTATAAAGGTTCTTGCGTAAAGAATGACGTCTGTAACAAATTAATATAACGTTTTATCTTAGCTTTCCTTGTCTCGGACCTAATGCTTTTGCGTGAAGAACGTTTTTGTTGAACGGAATAATTGAATCCGGTAACAGTGACCTTAGTTCATTCCACTACGAAAGGTGATCGAGTATTTGATGAATTGTGTCCCACGTGCCTAACTAGACGTACGGCGCGACTGGCAATCTATGCCGACTATATAGAAATAGCAATCGTAAAACTAATGTACAGTCACACGCGGCGTTTCTCTGTCATGGCCAACTTTATAGCCACTTTCCACCTACATTTTCTACCGAAACCGTGAGGACATACGTGTACTTGCATCAATGACTGATGCCTATCGAAGTTGCCACACTCTCGTTTTTAGTACTGCCCTAATGACCGATCGATATGTGTGAATGTTTGTATCGAATAAAGTTAGCAACCTTCCTCCCGCATTGGAACAAATATTGGTACAACTGATGGCTCTTTGTGCCCTTTCACGTGTGTAGTCGCCATGTTCTGAATGACGTAATTTACGATGTCTTACTCATGCAATTAAAGGTTCAACGACCAATGATAACTTTCATAGTAACCTTGTTGGAGCTCGACCAAAATCGTCCAGCTCTGCGATAATGAGATAATAGGATAACGGCCCGTCTGACCAGGCCGTCCTATTGTTGCGGAAAAATTTGGCATACAAAAGCCCATAGGTACTTTGCGTTCCAATTTTTTTCTTTATGCGGTGGTCATGTATTGATTTGAAAACCTGAATTCAAGGCAACGTACGAATGGTTAGCAAAAAGGTCACCGGTATGACGTGTCCTTATCTAGGGAAAACAGCGCATAGTCAACCCTGTCCGAGTGAGTCATTTTCCTCATTACCTCGTATTTCGGCGTCATCTCAATTCCGTTTTTGTGTCGGTGTCGAAACTACAATAGGTACGAGACACTTGTTTACTCTTAAATCACGTTTAGGGACTTTCCCGTGACTAGTTTAAACAAATAGCATTTGAATTTAAACTGCAATTAATAAGGCTTCAGCTGCTCTACGGTTCATTAACGGACTAGAATGGAAATTGTATTAAAACCATTTGCTTTAACGAGAAGTAATACTTACACAGGTAATTTGGTTTCGCGATTAGTTGAAAATTACATAGAAAATCGATTTATGTTAGCTGTGTATTGATTCATGCTGGATATTTGTATAGACGCGTTTTCTATGCAGTGGTGCAATTATAGGACCTGTAATTTCCTGGCACTAAAGTTAATTGTTCAGAAAGTATCTGACCATTTTACTTCATGACCAGAGGTTAATTATCATGATTTAAACATTTTTAAGTGTCGAACAGAAGTCAGTCAAACAGCAATGACCTCCAAGCTAATTGTTGAAATACATTTGTCATTTTACACTGACAATACTGCACAGAAGGCCAGTTTCTGCTAGTGGATACCGTCGCGGATGCGCAATTGTATCAAGTGCTGTACTTTTCAGTCCCAAAATATGACGCCATGAAAAGGTTGCCAATAAGGTCATGCACGTTCATTTACGTATCGATCGACCCTTAAAAAGTTGTGGGAATGTTTATTGAATACCGTGTAAGTCATGCTAAATAGTTCATTAAACTTTTATAGCATAGAAGCTGGCTCAAAGAAATCGAGCAGTTTCCAACAATAAAGTTTTTTCTCGTTTGGCCCTCTTGAATATAATGAGAAATCTGGACTGGCAAAAAGGCATCGAAACCTGCATACAAAAAACTGGTTGCATTCCTTTAGCGAAACTAGCAGCTATACCAAATAAGCCGAATTGTAAAATCGTAGCAGTAACTCTTCATTTTGTATTCATATCTCTACTATAAACTTTCCATTATTATATTCTGACACGGAATCACGTAACCTGCACACAACTGGGTACAAAGTGACATACGTTTGAAAGTCAACGTCATATTAAATCGATAGTTGCCCATTTGCCCAAGTTGAAATGCTAATAGCTGTGGTAACACTAATATTCTATCCTTTTGGCACAAAACATGGTAATAATTTTGCAATAAATGCAAGGTTTGCATTTTTGCCTAATTGTATTAGTTTATCAACTCTGGTACCGTAAAGAAACCTGCTCAAACTTTATAACTTAGAAGTTTTATTACGTTCTTTGAGAGCACCTGCTTTCAAGCTCGATCCAATATGTTACATAATAAGTTTCATGGACGCTGCGATTTTTCAACCTTATTGATCAAATACGTCAAATGCATCGCAGCGTCTTTGAGAAAGATGCATCATTCGCTTCTATAGAAAACTTTCTCTTTGACATTCACAAGAACTTAAATTAAATTGAATTGCAACTCAGATATAACAGACGTTCAGTATTTAGCATGTTGCAACAAAAATGAAGAGTGAAAATGAATGTTGTCTACAGAATAACATCTAAATGTCTGTGATAAACTCGTTAGCTTTTACAGTTTGGTTAAACTACAGACAGATTTACCGTAGCATGTCGTAGACTAAGCGTAACTTTCAGTAACGGTATAGGATTCCGCAAGTGAAATTGGATCAGTCGTCAAGGTTTTGTTTTTTGGTTTGAATAAAATATACAAAGGTAGTTGCATCAGGGAGTGGTTCTCCCAAATAGTGTCGTGTCAGCGTTACTTGTGGGTGTAGTTTGGGTAAACTTGTATAAAAGGATGTATTGTGTAACGAATGGGCGTGGCACGACACTTACTTTTAAATAACCATTTTTTTCTTTTCGTTTTAACGGCTTCAAACTCATGTATCGCGTGGATATAGACTAATGTAGAGATATTAAAGCAAATGATAATTTATTCATGAACATTACTAAACACGCGTCATGTCTGTCATTCTCGCTGTAATAGACATAGGTACACCCACGCTTTGCATAACTGTGTTAGGTCCCAAATGAGATAGGACAAGCCTATAAAAAAATAATCACATAATCACAAGTATAGATCAAATATGAAAAAGTCTAAACCTAAAAACCATTAATCGAACAGCAGGTACATGAACTATAAACAGCGGGTCGAAAAACTAATCTAGTTAATCGAACACGATATCATTTGATGTGACGTAAAACCGTCAAATGTAATCGATTCAGTTTTGCGTTTAGAGTTACACTCGTTCGTGCACTCGCCAATTTAAATCCAAAGAGTCGAGGCACAAAGGAATAACACAATGAGATGTATATTCATGTTTCTTTAGGCGAATCCACTTGTAGGACATATATATCTTACCAGCTTATCACTACAACTCATTAAAGAAACTCGTTTTGAAAAAATATCGTAGGCTTGTATTGCCGATAATAAGTTAAACCGGAATAAGTATTGAAATCACGTTCATCAAACGTGTAACGAATTAAAATGCACACTGCATACGAAATCAGTCTATCTTGATATTGTGACGCGCTTATCAGTCAAAATCCTATTAGATTCTTCGTGAAAATGAACGTATTTCACGCTTATCCCCGGGCGGGACATGCAGAGATAGTTGTCCACACGTTTGTAACACGTGAGGCTACGCCACCGAGATTATTGATTAATTTGTATGTTCGCTCTCGTTCGTCATCCCGACCGCACGGATTATAATGATGACGATACTGTTTCCAATAGTTTCACCTAGAGAATTAGTTTTCGAAAGAAGATTAAACTGTTAGGTACCCCATTCAATAGCTATTTCATGAAAAAGTCACTCTTTGGGATTATATGAACTTGGAGGGTTGTATTGATGATTTGAATGATTATAATTCTGTAACTCCATAAGTGTTACTGGCGCAATTCATATTTTCATCAACATACAACCTGACACTGACCTGCAAATTGCAATAAACGTAAGAAAATTTAATTTTCGCGGGCTACCCTTACGCATCCACCTTAAGAACAAGAATGTTAGAGAAATCGTATTACAGATTCAATGGCATTTTTTACACGAAAAGGACTTACTGCTATCGGTTTTTCTTCGTTTCGCCATTTTTGCAGTATTGTTACAAGATGATCATGTTTGTTTCAGGGGGCGGAAGATAAACTTAACATGATTAGGGCGTACCGCAGCCAGGTGGAGAAGGAGCTCCGTGACATCTGCTCAGACATCCTCAGCGTTCTGGACAAACACCTCATACCCAGCTCACAAACCGGCGAGTCTAAAGTCTTCTATTACAAAATGAAGGTAAGAACAAGACTTTACTAGTTACTAATGCGTCACCACGACCCTAAACATATCTTACGTTGAAATTACTTGCAGCACCTCCCACTTGACTCACTATACGAATTATCATCATCCGACCTTTTCATTTCAACATTAAGGCAAGATAATAGAGACGACTCCTGAGTAAAAAAATATGATTCTCATTAGTCCGTCAGTGAGATTATCGAAAAATATTGGATACGTTATTTTTGTTTTATCAAATCAATAAAAAATTACGAAGTTATAATAATCGAAGTGGGGGCTTGTGACGTCACGCGAGTTTCGACGCACCCTTATAGTCTTCATTTTTTGTTTATGTGAAATAAGAGACAATACATATCCAAATATTTTTGGAAATGACTGACTAATTATTTTTTTAGTCATCTACCCTATTGTTAAAATAAAAATTACATCCTACGTCAAATTCTCATAGCCATTTCATAAAACTGTCGTAAAATGACAATAAGTTGTTTCTGTTGGACGTGGAGTTACGGACACAAGCTCGTTATCTATGTTTCTAAATGGACAATTGAAATTGGTAGTCAATTTCTTTAACAATTCAAGTCAATTTCTTCATCAATCATCGTCTGATCTATTTAAAGTTGCACCTTCTACGCGTTACTGTGTACAACAGTTCACACTTCACAGCGATCTTTCACATGAAACAAGTTATCTGAAAATGGAAACATTACTTATACAAAAGGAAACTGTTTCATCGACCGATTAATTAAGCCATAATAATAAACGGATAAATGAAGTAGATATAAATCATGAGAATTACTAATTAACTCAGAGGTATTTACACGCCAGCTTATTAATTATAAGTCAGGCTGCACATGTCGCTAGTTATACTATAAATTGCTGATATTACTAAAGTCAAGTCGACATGTTTGACTTACTGACCAAGTACCAACCCTTCCTAAAGATTGCGTCTTTACATTTATTTGTGTCCCGTTGACGGTTTCCGTAACAATTCTAAACAATTTGGGCTTGAAAGAATTCACATTCAGCAATGACGCACTTCTAAATGTGAATTCGGTAATGAAAGGGTTTTTGCGTGGTTTCGGCTACGGTTAAAAACGTGACAATTTTTAATTGATGTCGCAATGTAAAGTATCGAGTAACTTTAAATAGAAATTGATGCCCGTTGTTGATATGAGTAGGTGACATCTTAAAGAATGCCTAAATAAAAGTGCACTGTTGGATTTTGATGAATCCAATCAGCCTAATGTTAGCGAGAACGATCATATTTGTTTATTGATTAGCATAAACGTCATCGATAGTCCTGAAAAACAGCATAGTTCTAAATATACAAGGATAAAAAACATGGCATGATCATCTTTATGATCGTGCCATGTTTTTGCCGTGGTCACCTAGCTTTCTAGGTGACCACGGCAATTTGATAGTACGTTAGGTCATTGCAGCGCTCTGTGAAGTGGCCTATTACGACGCTTGTGACGGACACTGCATTTATTAGGTACTTGTCAATTTACAATGCATGGACTTTAATGGCGCATCGAGTTTAAGAATAAGTTCTAAGAGTGTCGTCTCTGTTTGTGATACCTGTCTCATGTTGACGGCCGAGTAGACCATTGTAATGATGAGGTCAATCCGTCTTCCCAGACACTTATTTTTGTCAGATAATGTACTGAAGTATTTGTCAAAGTCCGGTGTCCACAGCCAGCCTAGAGTCCGGTCCGGGTTGGTTTGATTGGGACCAAGTATCTGTTATATTTTTTTACTGATGTGTCTATTGTGTACTCCAGGGCGACTACCACCGGTACCTGGCCGAGTTCGCGACCGGCAACGACCGCAAGGAGGCGGCCGAAAACTCGCTGGTCGCGTACAAAGCCGCCTCCGACATCGCCATGACGGAACTGCCACCCACCCACCCTATTCGTCTCGGCCTCGCGCTTAACTTCTCAGTAAGTACACTATTTGTCACGTTACTTGATTGTAAGGAACAGGTGTTGATGAGGAGGTGTTTGTGACTAAATACAGGCTGTTGCCACGAGTGCGGATTGGTGTTAAATCTAGGAGGGTTATAGATAATATGATTTAGCGACGAAGTTGTTTATAGCGTATCTTACTGGTAGATACACGATCAATAAGACCGGCAGAACACAATAGTAGCTACGAGCATAAAAGAATCACAAGATTCAACGACTTAAATAATGACGTTAAAGGAACGGAATTGATATTACTGCGTTACGTGAAGACTTGATATCATAAAATCGACATGTTATCATTATGTATATCAGTAAGAAGTACGACTGTACGAACCCCCATTTCAATTACCAATCGATAAAACACTTCATGAGAAAATAGCTGTTACATTTCCGAACCTGACCAAGGCAATACATTGTACGACGTTTGAAAGGAGTAAGTTACGACGCATAGCTCGCGAGTGACGCGCTCGTCGTGTGCACAAACATATTTACCGAGTTAATCACGGCGACGCGTCATCGTGATGTCACGCTGTAAAGAACATGACAACGGACTAATAACTAGGGATTTGAGAAAAGATTTACGAAGAAATATATGATAAACACACAAATTACGCGCTGAAAGTTCCAGGCTAAGAAGAATGGGTAGTATATTATAGCATAGTGGATGAGATAAGCTGCGGCACCAAATTGTACTCCATGCCGACTTAAACAATCTCTGCCAAACTGACTTTAGGCGTCACAGATTTCCTGTAACGTGCCGAGACACGCTTTTTTATTGATTGAAAAACTAGTTGACCGACGACCGTGCTAGCGCTTCCTAATTGAACCCTGACGCGTAGTCTTTTTTTTTTCAATTCAGGAAGGCTAGACCCGACATCTAAACCGGTATTAGTAGTAAAATAGACAAAAAAAAGTTGTTTTTATCTCAAAACACCCTGGCTCAACCGGGCTTATCCGCCGTCAGTCCCAGCATAATATCGGTTCACAAGATAAAATGCGTACCTAACCTACATTGATCAGAAAAAAATAACATAAACTACGTAACCATGTGGATAGATGAAATAAAATTTGCATGTCAGTCGTAAATCTTCCACAAGTATTTGTCGTTCAGACATACCCTATTGCCTGAGTTAGAACTGCTCGTAAATACGTAATAAAGACGCAACGACTACGGCTTTATGGGAATATTATGGTACTGACTACTTGCTTTGAACACCGCTTTTACCTACGATTCATTATATTGATTAGGAGACATCAGACCATCTGCATAGTATAAACGTTCTTAGGAAAAATTCTAACCTAAATACGTGTGCATAAAATATTAAGTATGTGCATATATGAATATGAAATAATGTATTATAAATGTAGAGGACATGCCAAGATGTGCCATCTGTGTTTAATGTCCTGTAATATATTCGCCTTAAGAATGTTAGTGGCGCTGTCTGGCTAATTTATGCGGTAGTCGGATATTTGACAGTAACGACTGATTGTTTGCGGTCGATTCAACGTTATCTTCGCTTATTAGTAGGAAACCGGTAGCGTTCAAAATGCAGTTCGATAATGGCTCGTGCAAGGACACAAACGCGCACGCGCACGTTAGCTGTAGACATCTTGCATAGCTGAGTAGATATCATCTCGTCCGCTCTATAAAATTCAATACAGTTTTCTCGAAGTCCTTCCCAAGGTCTAAGGCTAGGGACGCGTGGACAATTTTAACATTAGTATATGTTAATGTAACGCGCCGCTGAATTAATGAGCACTGAATATATTGACGACCTTCAAATAATGTATGTATTTATGTATCTATCATACGCGGTTTTCTCCGAACTGTGAAACTAAACTATCAACTCGCCGCTTTGTGTAGGCTGACGTAATTGAAATGTAATAATACGAGATAAAGGATATTGTGACTATTTTAGGATCTGATTATAAACATGTTTTCCTTTAAATTGAACGCAGTTTGCTTATTTCACGGCCATACCGCAACGAAATAAAACAACATTAAAACTTAAAAGACAATACCCAGTTTATGAACTTTGTAGTAAAGCTGTAAGCCGTCAGGTGCGTCATACACGTGCAATTGTGTATGCATCAGTAAAGTTATCGGTTTAATCAAAACGACACAGTTAATATTAAAACTGGATGCCAGTTTAAATTAAACCGCTTCTTTTAAAGCTTTTTTGACAACTATTAGAGTGCGAATTATCCGGCGTCGCTGGTGATATCAATAATCCGTTGGCGCGTCACGCGATAACGTATCTCGTATTTATCCAGCTAACCGCTTGAGTTCAAGGACGTCACATTCCCAATTTTTACGAATTGGAAATTAGTTTTTTATTCGCTACATAGATGTACGATTCTGGCTAGAATCAATACGTGATTTTCGATAACGTCAATTTGAGACACATTGAGATTGGACTGTTTCAATAATATCGTTATCACATAATATATATTTAGATTTTGTCAGTTGGGATTATGATATTCATGATTCAATTAAAATGAAAATGTTGTCACACATTTACTACATAATATTTTGCTAGTTTAAAATATTATTTTCCGATTCTAATGAGTTTGCCCTTTGACCCTAAGATAATTTAGTTTTAATCAAACTAACCGGTTATTAAACATTATGTGATTTAATAATCGCCGTCCGAGGCTGTTACTGTTGCCAGTAACAACCTCCTACATTAGTCTCAAATATTTGCCGATTGAATTATTAATTCACTAATCTGCATACATTTAACATCACGCCTCTAACCGTGTGTACCTATTAGTAGTCCAACATTTCGCCGTTCATGTATTAAATCCCATGTAATAAGGGGCGCGCCCTCTGCCATCTCAAATCCAAACTTCGGGCAGCTACAGGAGGTTCCTGTTGGAAAAGCCCAATAACACTTGCGACCATAGAGGTAGTCTGCACAACAATACTAATGTGAATATTTTCTCTGTGCAGGTATTCTATTACGAAATCCTGAACAGTCCGGACCGCGCGTGTCGGCTCGCGAAAGCCGCGTTTGACGACGCGATCGCCGAGCTGGACACGTTGTCGGAGGAGAGCTACAAGGACTCGACCCTCATCATGCAGCTTCTACGGGACAATCTCACGCTGTGGACCTCCGACATGCAGGGCGACGGAGAGTCGGGTCAGTAGCAAGTCAGCACCGCATGCCAAGCCTATCCTTATCCTTTTCCCACTTGCACAACCATCATTATGTGTGCCACTCAACTATTTGTTTGTGTTTAGTTAGTGCGCGGAACTAAGACCCAGGGCAAAAGCTGCAACTTCGATGACTCTTCTACTTGCCATCTCCACATATTATTCCATTTCTTATCAGACAATGCCTGCGCTCTCTTCGACACCGCAGCACTGTTCTTCTTTACGTGGACTAAGATTACATTCACAAAATTATAAGACGCAATTTGACATACTGCGCATTTTTCTAGCGTGTTTTCTTGTGTACTTTATTTCGCTTGTAGTTTCATGGCTTCTACTAGATAGAGATCTTATCACACTTTAGTTAGACGATAGTGTAGCGATATCAGATTACAATCTGTGTATGATAAAATAACGCGAGTTGCTATATGTCTGAGATACGTTGTCATCTAGCTTTTTTGATAGCCACGCCTACATGCGAGGCCTTTGTTTCCGGCTACTGTGTGTTTAAAGTGAATCTATCTAACTATTACTTTTGTGCATTTCAGGTGAGACAGAGCAGAAAGAACAACCGCAGGATGTGGAAGATCAGGATGTGTCGTAATACTTTTTAACATTCTATTTAAATATAATAAAAAAAATAACTATAGTATCACGTAAGACCCAGCCCCCAATGACAACCGGTTGTATGGTACTCCTCCACACAGCTCGCCCCGACGTAAATTGTCAGTCCCAGCCCCGTTGTAACACAACACGCATATGTATACATGGTAAAGTTTCGTTTATGTATCGTGTCAAATTATCTACGAGTTATATACATTCATATGTACTTCTTTTGATATATTTGTTTTCAATTACGAAAAAAAAATAATGTTTAAGAAAAACGTACTTTGGTATTGCATTTTAACTGTATGTTGTATGATGTATTTTCATAACTGTAACCAGTCGACGGATCTCTCGCCGTCGCCTAGCGCGCTCCGCTGCGCCTAGCTTGTCACTCACACTTCCGACTTCCGTGCGGCTACTTCTTAACGTGGGAATTGTAAATTTTCTAAGTATTTTATACCGTGTGTAAAATTAATGTATTTAAAAACTCTGTTGATACTTGAAACAAAAGCACCGCAGCGTCGAGGATGATTAATGAGATATACAAACAAATATAACGATATAATAGTTGGATACATTAGCGAGTTGCGTATCGTCACGTATGTCGGTATAGTGTTTACTTTGTATTCGCATCTCCGTGTTGATTCGGTCTGCACAAATAGTAGTTTTATACAATGGACGTTTAATCTCGTGGCTAGGTTGTTGTTTTGAGACTGTTGCTAGTTCGTACAGCCGGCGGGCGCCTGTGCCGGCCGCGCTCTGCGAGCGAGTCTTCCGCGCCCTCGCTGCATTTGTATACATTTGAATCATTTATTGATATATTTTAAACGATAAACGTAACATTATTAGGGTGGTAATGATGTAGTACTTGCAATATTTAGCTAAGTGATAGCGGCGTCACCCTGTTGGTCTTTGTGTATCTATCTCCTATGTATCGTACATGTATGTATTTATTGCAAACGGATAAGTTGGTGTAACTTGTGACTACTGTGTAGTACACGCGCTCGCGAGTCGTCACTACACCGCTCGCGCCGCAAGTCGTCAGTCCGCCGGTCTCTGCCCGGCGGGCCGTGGCTGAGCTTAAATAGAATTAAAGACATGTCGATGTACCCGCGCTTCGTTCGTATTACAACATTTGGAGTATTCACATTTGAATTGCTTTAATTACTTACGAGTATTGTGATAGAGATTTTGTATATTTTAATTTATTTTTTTTAATTTCGCAAGTTCTCGAAAATTGCTGTAGCGCTACATCTCTTACGATTTTTACAGGACAAACAGTAGTTCTAAAAGTTGTGCTAGGTTAAGGTAATGCACTTGGGGAAATTATTTATTTGATGCGCGTCGCGGGCGGCCGCGACCGCGACAGTAATGCCTACTCGAAGACATTCCATCTTCACGATACCTGTTAACTAAATATCTGGCCGATGTTCGCTGAACTCCAAATTGTAGTGTGGCATAGCGGCGTGGAGCAAGTGCGTGCCCGAGTAAGATATTAGCGTTATTTTTATTTGAATTTGTAATATTGCATATATTTTGTTAATTTATCCACAAAAATACTAATGCAATTAGCCTTAGTGTTATGCAATATTGATTTATGTCCTCCAACTACATGGAAATTTATTGTAAATGACAGTGTAAATCTAATAATAAAAATTCAAAAGTCCATATTTTGCTTTTATTTATTTAACTTCAAACCTCTATGCAAAATAATACAAAAGAACGTCTTCAACACCATACGAATCCACTAGCAGTGCAGCTCCTGACACCCTGAATCGCCTGAAGAAACGCAAAATCCTGAACCTGAATAGCCTTCAATGAATTACCGATTACAGAGTCAACCCCAGTGAGGAACTAACTGCATGACACTCAATCTGACAACACAAATCTGCAGGCTCATAGTTAATAGACTGATTGCACGATAAGAGACCAAAAAAAACGCGAACCCTCAAGTTCTCTGCAGTAAGGCAGACCAGCTATGACAAGGAAGAGAAGAATAACTATTACGTTTCCGACTTATTCGAACGCTAAAAGTTGCGCAGGTGCACAATCGCGTATGTATTGAAAATATAAGAGCAGTGCTAAAAGACGCGGGCGTGTGCTACTGGTATTCTTTGGATAATAACAGAGCGGACAGCCGCTCCGTGCACCTGCGCTAATTTTAGCGTACGCCCTAAGGCTTGGTTCCCATGTACCACAAGCGGGTTCTAATTTGAATGAAAATGAATGGTTTAATTCACACGGACCGAAATTAACCCTTAACCAGGCTATCGGTTGAGCATTTCCCACTACTTATTTAAAATTCAACCGTGTGGGCGATATCGACCACAAGGCAACTAGCAGCGACACCGCGCACCGACCACAGCGCAACCAATACAATAGGGCAAACAAAAACTGCAAAATAACTTTAGCTTCTGAAGTCGGTGACTTTTGTTTTGATTGATTCAGTTTTTGTGTCACCGACTTCTGAAGCTAAAGTTATTTTTCACTTTTTTGTGTTTTTATTTTTTGCAAAAAAGTTTTTTTATTTTTCCATTTTTAGTTGTAATATCGTAAACAAATATTTGCTATGCATTTAATATACATTGATAACAATACATTTCATGCCAATAGGCTTCTCCTCAATAAAATTGAACTTAACAATCATAAACTGTCAAAATCTGGCTGTACTGTATACATCTATGTACCTACACCCTCATAGCATACAGGCGTTATGTTATGTTACGTTATTGTGTAAACAATAAAGATCCAAGCGATTGCAGCAATCACGGCAGACTTTCTGTCTATTATTTAAGAGTTCCATTGTTTATCTCCGAATATCAGCATCAGATCTTCACCAAATTTTCAAAACGGGACCACCGCGAAAAAATATGCTTCTAAACAAAAAAAGACTCGTCAAAATCGGTTCAAAATTGACGAAGATATCGCTGAAAATACACAAAAAAATCATTCAGACGACTTGATAACCTCCTCCTTTTGGAAGTCGGTTAAAAATAGAGGTTACCGCTGAGCCGTTTCCACTAGAGCTGCGCTGAGCGAGGCTAGGTAAATAAAGTTATTCTATTGGTTTCTTAACAAACACCAGTTCTTACCCACCATCACGTTTGTTCTCAACGTGTCAGTGTGACTCGGGAAAAATTTTGAATAAAAATCCCAACCAGTCACACTTACTCGTCAGGACAGCTTTTTGGGTTTATTCCCAACAGATCACACGCCAAGTGAAGAGTGACACGTTGGTAACAAAATATTCTCATACAGTAACACTGACATATTGGCACTACTTCTTACCCAATCAGTAACATTAGATTTATTTTATCCAGATTTAATGTGATGTACATGTACGTTTTTTGTGATTTTATCTTGTTAAACTATGATTTTATCTCGGTATGCTGTGACTTTATTTTGTGATTGATAATAATAATTATTATGGTTGATTTTTACAAATTATCTTTCAATATTTGTACTAAAACAAATCTTCAAAAATCATGAACAAATGATGAAAAGCAGATTTGTAAGGGTTAAGTTTATTAGTTACGCATTACGGATCAACAGATGCAGCTGAAGTTCTTCTAAGAATTTAAAATGCCACTTCAATCAAAAGTGTTAAACTTTTTCTGTGGAAGTATATCTTACTTTATGTAAGAACAATGTTGGCTAATAAGAATAATGTCGGTCGTGGTGGCTTTAATAAAGCGTGAATTTTCGAAAATAAAAACCAACCAAGTGCAAGTCGTACTCACACGCACACAGGGTTCCATAGCACCAAACAATATAATCAAAATATTTTTAAGGCTTACTCATATGTTGTATTGTTTTACATTCAACAGCAAAACTACATTTGTTTTTCACAGTATGTTAATGAAAAACAAAATTAATGCTGCAGTTTCATGAAAAACTCCCATAATAACTCAAAAACTAAACATTAAATCTTTTTCAAACCAATTTTGGTTTTATTAACGTTTTATTTACCTTCTACCAAATTTTTTTCAGAATTTTTCTCATTAGAAATTAGAGGGGGCGGACACACATTTTACCCCTTTGGAAGTGTCTATCTTTCAAACGATTGACTTTGAGAA
Organism: Eugnorisma glareosa; assembly: GCA_947578425.1. Classification (NCBI taxonomy): domain Eukaryota; kingdom Metazoa; phylum Arthropoda; class Insecta; order Lepidoptera; family Noctuidae; genus Eugnorisma; species Eugnorisma glareosa. The sequence goes on along the minus strand of OX387974.1, from coordinate 1,342,219 downwards.
AAAATGGTTTTTGGAACCTCAATGTCATTTTCAAAGACTTATCTATAGATACTCCGCACGTCTATGTTAGATGAAAAAATTTTTTTTTTAGTTTCAGTTCCATTTATGGGAAGCCCCCCTTAATCTTTTTTTATTTTATTTTTGTTTAAAGATCGTAAAGCAGTTTACAGAATACATCTACCTACTAAGTTTCAACTGTGTAGTCCTAATAGTTGTCCTAGTAGTAAAAGATGCGTAGGTACACAAAGTACCTGCAGCAAAGTTATGACCAAAATATCCGTATAGCCGATCGCGATCGGCACTCGCCATATTGAATGGGTCAGAAACAAAAAAAAAAAATATGACAAACCTGTGAAAAGAAAGAGAGGCTCTTAAATAAAAATATCCGGCGACATTGGAATATATTTATTAGGAAGCAAGTTATCAATTTTACACCATTTTTCTTATAGTTAATGATTATTTATTATTAATAATTTAACCCTCCAATCTGCGCAACTTGTTTTGTTTTTAAACAGTGGGTCCGATCATTGACTTGCAATAAAATTAAAATATTATTTAATTAAATTTGCATATTGTTGGCAAAAAAATGTTTCGTTTGTTCCAAAAATAATGTTGTTTTGCAATTTTTTTTTGAGTTTTTCGTTTTCTTACGAAAATGTTATCCCATTATTTCGTAATGTAAGGATAGAAAATAATGTTGCTCCGACTAAGCCTCTTTTTATCTCGGTACGACCAAAACTTTGATATTATTTTACGTATTTGTACACTTGCAGGAAATCTCAACCAAAAAAAGGGCTGTCATTTAGCAGCGAAGTGGATTGGACCCAAGGGTATTACAGTAGTTGTTATATCGTCGACGATACTGCAATAGCGCTGAACTACCATCTGCAATACCGCGAAACTGCAAAAAGTAGCGAAATTCAAATTTACGCGCCGCGCTGTCCTAGTCTGTCATTGGTGCGTGTTAGTGAACACACTATTTTGAATAAGCCAATCAGAACCTCTCTGACGCTTCGCTGCAATAGCGCGATGCGTTTCTTGCGGTTGTAGTTGGAAGTGAATACCGCGTAACTGAACAAAACGTAAACAAATTGTTGTGAGTACTTTGCGCTCCGTGAAAATTATTGTTAAAAAGTGGTTATTTCTGCATGGAAAGTACCGGTAAGTGATGTAATCTATTGATTTATGTATACGCTTGCTATTTTCAATCATGGATTGTACATTTGTGTCATATTTTATGGATAAAATCGATTTTAATGCAGGGTTGTAATTCCGCGGTTTTGTGTTGGGCAAAAGTAAAGTGTTTTTGGTACTTAAGCGTTTTTGATTACTTTTGAAATTAAACAGTTTTCAATTTTTTTTTATTGCAGAATCTGTTTGTGTGGAGGATGTCTGCTAACTTGCAGAACTTAGTCAAACGACGGGAGGAGTTGCTCATGAGAAGGCAATCAATTATAGCCAAACAAACACAACCAGGCACAAGCTTCAGCAATGACAGTGATATTTTTCCAGGAACCTCGTCCTCAAGTGCCTACCAGACTTTACCACTTGAGTCCATCAGCATGGTAACTTGCGAAGATACTTACGAACAAGATTTTAGCGGGTTTTTATCAGACGATTCAGTAGCTGACCCTGATTTTGTGTTACCAATAGATGAGCTTGTAGGCAACATTCGTTCTTCAACAATACAGTCTCCTGTCATAGAATCGCCTCTTCTCCAATTACAAGATATCGAGAATTTCCCTGAAAGATCTATTGTAGAGGAGCAAGTATCGACAAAAAAACGAAAAAGAATAGCGGACAAAGATTCATGGAAAAGAGAAGATAATAAAAGACAAAGAATGATGGGGAAGGAGTACTTGGGATTTAGAAAGATTAATGGAAAGTATGTGCAAGACATCGCTAAACCTCAAAGAAAACTTGAGATGGCATGTTCTTCTGAACGCTGTACTACGAGCAAAGTTTTCTATTGCAACACTTTTACTGAAGGAATGAGGAAGAAAATATTTGATGAGTTTTGGGCGAGATCATGGAAGGAAAAAAAGCTGTATGTTTTGACTCTAATTGACACCCAGGACACCCAAAGAAAGACTAAGGGAGCCGGCAGTAGTAGACGTAGTGAAAGCAAGATTTACCATTTAAAAGCTACCAATAAGAAATTAGTTCGTGTGTGCCAATCTATGTTTTTGGGCACGCTTGGAATCAAGGAATGGACTTGCAGATATTGGTTGGGCGAAAGAGGTCATAGAGGGTATTCTCAAGAAGCTTCAGTTCAGGCTGGTGGACAGGCTGAGCAACTAACAAAAAAACTCTCTGTTTTGAATTTCTTTCAAGAAATCCCAAAACTTCCATCACATTATTGCAGAAAATCAAGCCAAAAACTGTATTTAGAACCGATTATTCAATCCAAGGCTCATCTATACCGTTTGTATGTTGAACGTGCGAATTCTCTCTCCTCTCCTGTAGCAAGTCGAAAGTTTTTTGAAGATGTACTAGCTCAACAAAACATTGCCATTTTTAAGCCCAAGAAGGACGAGTGTGATACTTGTTGTGCTCATAAAGTTGGCAATCTAAGTGATGAAGAACACAAAATACATTTGTCTCTCAAAACAGCAGCTCGCCAAGAGAAGAATAAGGACAAAGAGGCGGCGATCAAAGGAGAAGTTCACGTAGTAACTGCTGACTTGCAAGCCGTGATGTTGTGCCCATATTTAAATGCTAGTGCACTGTACTTCAAAACGAAGCTTTGTGTGCATAACTTTACAGTTTACAATCTGAGTAACCACAAAGTAACATGCTACTGGTTTGACGAAACGGTAACAGACTTAAGAGCCACCACGTATGCTTCGTTTTTATCGATTACATTACTAACTTAGTTCAAAATGATCCTAAAGATGTCATTATTTACACAGATGGTTGCACAGCTCAAAATCGTAATAATGTGGTTTCAAATGCTTTGTTGCGGTTCGCTGTCAAATATAATGTAACGATCACCCAGAAGTTTTTAGAAAAGGGGCACACGCAAATGGAAGTCGACTCGGTGCATTCCGTCATAGAAAGAAAATTGAAAAATCGCGAAAAACACCTGCCAAGCCAGTACGCTATGATTTCAAAAGAAGCCAGAATAAAACCTTTCCCCTATGACGTGGTGATGCCTGATTATACTTTCTTCAAGGATTATAGCCAGAAAAACTATCTCGTTTATGACTCTATAAGACCGGGACGAGTTGTTGGTGACAGATGTGTAACAGATATAAGGGTGCTAAGGTACAACACGAATGGTACTATTGACTATAAATTAATGTACTCTGATGAATACATGCGTTTACCCCGGCGGGCGAAACCAGTAGAATCCCTCTTGCTCGAAGCTCCACCACTCCATGATGGCCCACAGAAAATAACTAAAGCTAAATTTAATCATCTACAGGAGCTGAAAACAGTCATTCCGAATGATTGCCACGAGTTCTATAATAATTTAATTTTTGACGATTAAAATTTTATTTTGATACTTAATTCAGAGTTTTTTATATGCCATGAATATGATTAGGTAAAGCTAGTTATTGTTGATTTTGTTTCCGAATAATTTATGTTTTGTTACAGTTATTTTTATTTTTTTGGTTTTAGTCTATAAGGTTAGGTAAAGGTGAAGACTGAACAACTTAAGTTAGTGTTGTAATTCGTTTAATATTTTTTTTAGAATTTATCTGTTTATTTTCAAAATAATTGTGATTGAGAAGTGCCTTCTATTTGTGTTTTATATGAATAAATAATTGTTTTGTACTCTTTATTATAGTTTCAATTACGCGTATCTGCCCTTTTATAACATCTTAGGACTTGATATTGTTACAAAAAAACCGCGTAAGTGCTATAAAATCCAAACCACTAGAAAAACCGTAAATTTTCTGCCACTGACTGATGGCCTGGTACTCTAAGGTCCCTATATTTCAATAAGATGCGCTTATCATTCTAAATACTAAAATTATGAAGTTTTTTTTATCTCCTGTAAAGTTAGCAACCTTGTAGTTACGCACTATTGCAAATAGTAGATCAGCGCTATTGCAGTATCGCCGACGATATAAGTACCTAGAATATCGCTAGTCCATGACCGGACACATGAAACCTACTCCTTTCAACTTCGATATGAGCAGTAGATGAAAAGATAAATGCACATTTCTAAGCATGCGCAGGGATCAGCCTGGCCTCAATTCGATCCCTTCAGGAATCTTTTTATGAAACCCCATACAGCAACGCACACTTAGGGTTGCGCCTCATCTAGCAGCACGGAATCGCATTTTTGCCCGACTGAGGAGGGTTATGCTTCTATCTGTTTCTGTCGCTCAGAACCGTCATTTGCTAGAGCGAGAAACAGCGTGTTGCCGGCCGCATCGTCGATGCTGCCACGTGCGATAGCACTCGCGCTGGTTTTCCGCTCTAGCGATTCCGTGCTTCAAGATGAGGCGCAACCCTAAGTGCGCGTGCGCGTTGCTGTATGGGGTTGCATAGGAAGATTCATGAAGGGATCGAAATGAGGCCAGGCTGATCCTGCGCATGCTTATAAATGTCCATTGATCTTTTCATCTACTGCTTCTTATCGACGTTGATAGGTATATCTTATAGGCATCGCCTCGGGTTGCGATCAGATAGAAAACGCTAGTGAGGTTGAGCTGATCCACATAAGTGCTTATGTTGGGTTGACGCCTGGTTAAAGACAAGCTGGGGCGATGCTTATCCCGAGCAGTGCATAGAAGTGTTTGATCTTAAGGCCCGGACTTCACCAAAACGGAGACGTGCGAAGCGGAGAGGACAGATGTTTAGGATCTAGGGTGTTTTAACTAAAGCTAAACGGAGACAAGAAGTGGGAATAACTACATTCTATTGGTGGTTTACAATACATCTCCTCTCCTCGCGTCTGGGCCAAAAGCTCGTAGTGCCGTGCCACTCAAATGCAGAACTCACTTTATGTTACCTCCATGCGCGCGACCAATAGTTAACCCCGTCAACGAATCAAGGTGGTGTTTAGACTTAAGACCAAACGAGAAATACACTTTGCACATTCTACCCCACTGTTTGTGGAAAAGAACCTTTTCTCGTAGTTCTGTCTTTCTACAAAAATATCGATAGCAGAATGCTCATGCTCTTCTTCTGGTTCTGTTTGTCTGGTTTAAAGGGACAAGAAGTTGACAATTTAGATTTGGCGTAGAAAAACCTAATTTTAAAATATTTAAGATATCATTTTTGAATTCATACTTTATTCACTACATTATATCACACTTACAATAATTCATTATAATAATAAATATGATCAGCTAACATCACAAATGCTCTGTAAGTACATACGTTGAAGAATTAGACTCACTTTGCTACTAAATAAAAGTGTTAGCAGCTAGATAATATAAGCGTTTCAGCAATATTACAGTTATCACACATATTTTTTTCAGATAGATATTCTCCCTTATATGGTACCCTTCTAATTTAAATGTATTTATGTCCAAACAAAACTGTCGTCGGAATAATTTTCTGTTAATATATTAATATTCTTATAGCTCATTATGAGAAATCAGTTGCCATTTTTTTATTGTTTATATTTTGTATAGCTAGTTCTTGTCGAATATCGTATTATAAAGATACATAAGCTGTCAAACATTGCACAATACACTAAATTAAAACCAATACATCAATAAGAATACAATTCTAGATCTTATTATATCAAACATAAGATTATTAACAGTCATTAATAGTTGAAGGTGAATTAGGCATAGTTAGATCTATCACACATTGGCCTGCCACGTCTGAATCTGATAGGCCCCCACTATTGTAACAAGTATACGTACAACACTTAAGAGATAAATGCTAATCTTAATATTGTTACATAAATGCCATACACAAGGTCTACAAAAATATACTTATCTGTCAAATAACTATAACTTATATTTTATTGCAATTAATTGGAGCATGTTGAAAGCTTAATGAACCAAGTTTTTTTAGAAATTCAGATATAGCCTTCATTCAACAAATAATTCTCACACCAAAGAATAAGTCTTGTACATTGTACGAGTACATTCTTCTTCATTTACTACTTCATCGCCATGTTTAGCGATGAGAACCAACCCTGTTCCCTTGCCCGCTACTGACACTTCAAAGGCTAATACACACACACACGATACGGCATCACGTCTTCAAAACTGACAATGCAATCTTGTCCTTAAAGATTAGGATGGACCCAGTGTTTTCTGTACCACGGATACGACATCGCATCATGTGTATTTTAACCTGAAGCCTCATTTTATTTAGCAATTCGCAAAAATTGCGACCCTGTCAGAACATCCGTGCCGTGCGTAGCGGTTTAAAAATTCTTACAAAGAAGCTAAGGCAAAAAAAACTAAATAAAATTACACTAAAATACTTAAATTCAGAATCTTAGATAATTTACGTTAAGATTATGAATTCAAGCGAAGGCAGTATTGGTCTGATGCATACATTGAGTAGTAAGACTAGTACGAGATAGCACACTAAGATTACACTTAAAACACCTATTAAAATTATAAGCTATTATACTCTTCTATTCCCCTAATAACTTCATCATCCATGGTCCGGTACTCCCTGCAAACGGTATGACTAAAAATTGCTTACTCATTATACAATAATGTCTAGCCCACCTACCTTAGCCCAACCCTTGACTTAATTCTCGTTTAGATCCACTCTTCACCCTACGATACGGGGTGGAAGGGACACCGATGCGCAAACGGGTACCACGTATTCAATACGTCATTCTGAGCCCCCCCCCCACCACATAGAAATATTTCTTTGATTAAAAAAAAACTACTGAAAACGAATCTGGTAACCGTTTTCGCGTCGGTGTTCATTCCACCCCGTAGACAGGGTGAATTTTTCAAGTGGGCGTGAATGGCCAAATCCGAAACTATGAGGAATAGCGAAAAATGCTCAAAGGAGTCTCGAGCCCGATTTTGATTAAAACTAAAATGCTTCATTCGATTTTTGTAAAATCAATATTCCTAGCCAGGAATCGAACCCATTGATTTTGGAAAAAAAAAAACACTCGCTCTGTATTATTATGACATCCTTCGATAGTGTCGCTAATAAGGATCATATTCTGGGAAGTAATGAAATACGGCAAACAATAAAAAAAAAGTTTTTTCATATTTTAAATTAATTTCCTTAATTGAAGACACCCGCAGCGCAGTCTTGGTCTTAACAACATTATGTTCTAATTTCAATTTTGTTGACTCTTCGTGGCTAAAGGCCACAAAAAAAAAGTTGTAAACAATTGAAATTAGAACTTACAAGTGAGTTGGCGCCAATAGTGATTTTGTTCGACGTTTTGTTGATTACTACTAACTGTTATGTATTTTATAAAAATTGAAATCTTTCTTTTAGTTTGCCGTATGACATTATTCCCCAGAATTTGATCCTTATTAGCGACACTATCGAATGGTGTAATAAAACAGTGTGTATTTTTGTTCCGAAATCAATGGCTTCGATTCCTGGCTAGGAATATTCGTTTTTCAAAAATCTAATGATGCAGTTTTAATTTTCGTTAAAATGGGGCTCGAGACTCTTTTGAGCATTTATCACTATTCCTCATATTTTCGGATTTGGTCATCCCCGCCCACTTGAAAATTTCACCCTGTATATTTGAAGATTAATTTATAGTTCATCGAAGATTTAATCACTTTTCACAATCATTGGTAAAATTTTAAACATTTAAGTACAAATGAAACTTTTAATATTGGAATATAATTCTAGTATTTATGAACTAAGTATGGTTTAGTATTAACATATTGATGCCTCTAATGGATTATGAATCGTATAGTTACATTAGCAAATGCTATAATGCTACTTTTGTGCTTTTATTGATAAACAAATTAAATCATTTTTTTGTTGCAGTATAGACATTCAAGTTACCAAGTTACTTGTACACATTAATGTGGATCTGTATTATTGTATTATCTTCCTTATAATCCCAATATCCTCTAGTATGTCAGATGGTGACTGATATTTTTGAATGTATGAATAAACTAGATCTCTGTATCCCTTATCTCTTCAAATATTACAGATACAGTAACTAGTGGTGACAGGTAGGCTATTACAATAAACTAAAACCGCGTACAATATTGATTTAAGCTACCATTTTGTTTGACAACCTCTCACCTCTGCTGCTACATGCATTACGCCTTACCCCATGAGGGTAGGTAGCAACTACACTGTTCCTACCCTGCTCAACTTTCTATTACACTTTACCTGTTCATCATACATCTTCTCCTATTACCTTTGCGTTTTATCAAGGCAATAGTAATCATTGGCCCACGTATTCCTAAGATGAAATATCTAAGATTACATACTAATGAAAAAGGATAAAAATATAAGCAGTTTGGGATCCTTCGAAGAGATATAACGAAGACGGCAATAAACGCTTTTGCCACGCTAATGCCCGTTTTACTAGATCTTAATGAATGCCTAAATAAAGCACACTGTTAGATTTAACTTTCGGTGGTGTGCCCACGGTCGAAAATTCAACAGCTAGACTAGAGTTTATTTCTGTATAGTGTTTGTGACACGGGTATGAAACGCAAATAATATACCATAGCATAAGATACCCAGCTCACAGATCAACGTTGTTTAGATTCGACCCGGAGTGTGTAGGCAGGTCATCTTGTACCAGCAGCGTTCCTATGGGGACCACAGCTTCATCCCTCTCCCGGAGCTTGCGCATCTCGTTGCGAAGCTTCTCTAGTACTGCGTAGTTGGGCTCGTTGTGGCGAGCCTGGTCTTGTAACAGGGTGATCTGTTGTTCTTCAAGCTTCTTCTCCTTGCAGCTCTTGACTGAGCGGGAGCCGTATAAGCGGAGTAAAGAGCCCCAGGAACGGACGTGGGGGTGTAGTGCCTGAGGAAGAAAGGAGACAGTTGTGATGGATAGTCTTTTCTACGCGAGATGTTTTGATCAAAAATAACCATATTGTTGAGCGAGTGCCCCACAGCATAGCCATACCTATCATCATTATCTGCCTAGCCTTTTCCTAACTATGTTAGGGACGGCTTCTAGTCTAGACGGATGCAGCTCAATACCAGTATTTTACATGGAGCGACTTCCCAGTTAGTACTGGGTAATAGGATACCTCATACCCCTTGGTAAGACATAGCCATATAGGTACATTTTCATCCCAGAATAAACTGCTGGAATAGAGCATTTAAGATTGTTCTCTTCGCAATTAGATAAGACAACAGCTCATACAGTAGCTTAAAGATTTTTAGCATATTTACAAGTTGAATCACTAACTGAAACCCAGTTTCCTGGTGAATAATAATTACAAGAGCTAGCATTCTAAGGATAAGGATAAGAAACCTGGATTATCTAAGATGAATAGGTTACTTGTGGCCTGACCTGTAGCGGTGTGCTTGCCTACGATCTTCTAATATAGATCCAGTAGGGCCTATTAAGTGAGTATAGTACCTGCAGTATAGTCTGCGAAGCGCGTTGCTTGGCGGTCTTCTTGTTCTTGCTGATTACTGTGGCGGTGTGCTTCCCGACTTTCATAGTCAGTTCGATCTTCTGGTATTCCAGTTTTTTCATCTGTACGTACACATTAACTATTCAATTAAACTGTGAGCGCAGCACAAACTATGCTTAATATTGGATGTATAAGGAAACAGCAATAAGGCATCTCTACACAGAGAAAGTCTCTCAGTCATAGACAAGGCCTTGCACTCTCCTGATGCCCAAAAATTTGGGCATTTACACAAACGTGTCAAAGACATGGCCATTAGGCAACTTGAAACAGTACTATAAAATATACCATCTTAAGTGATAATTGTATCAATAAAGTGTTAAGTATACAGCATTACAGTTTTGATTTGAATAAATGGACCATTTGATATTCAATTTGATAAATAATCCATTTCCCTGAATATACAATAACCTTAGAGCTATGTATGTTACAACCAGTGATCGGAATAGGTAGAGCTAATGTATCTAAAGTTGAAGGAACAGAAACGAAAAGTGTGGACTTCCTTACGATTTTTTTTTTCCGAATATTATTTTCTGAAAATATTTATTATTGAGGTTGATTTCTGTTTATGTTTAGTTCCAATAATTGTACAAAATGAATAAATAGTATGAAAACCTATAAATTGTTATTTTTACCTTGTTAGTTCTAACTATTAAAGCTAGTATGAAAATTAAATTAGCTTCCGAACTTACTTACGGCGTACAAACGAAGATATGAAGATTACCTTTATTTTTTAAACAATAAAAATCGTGCACTTTTTTTTTACAGAATCAGTACTTATATGAATTCGATAGTTGTTTTACTTTATTAATTTTAGTTGTACATAAGTAATGTTCCGACATTCGGAACAAATATTCCGAAAAAAAAATGTAGTCGTAAGGAAGTCTCCACTTTTCGTTTGTGTTCCTTGAACTTTAGGCACATTAGCTCTACCTATTCCGATCACTGGTTACAACGCAGTTATCTTTAACCTCACGGTAAGTAGTTTTTTGATTCACGGGTTTGTGATCAAAATGATTGATTGAGTCACCTCAGTATGTATGTGCCGGTCGCCGGCTCCGAAGTTCCGCAGCAGGCAGGTGCGCAGGATGGCGTGCGGCGAGGGCTCGCACGTCGCGGCGCAGAACTCCGTGATGCGCGGGTCCTCGATGCCCACGAAGTCGAAGAACTGGCAACACAACTGTCACTACAACTGACACTACTTGTCACACGCCGTTGGAACAATGATGGGCCTAAACCATCATAAGGTCGACTTAAGGTTCGGACAAACTCGACGCGGCTCTGAACTACAGACTGATAATGTACCGCGAAACGGGTTGCATAAAAACGCAAGGGTGAATCCAGACAAAACTTTGCAAGAGATCGTAATGTTGAATTAATATGGTATGTTGCCAAGCAGGTCACTAAACAATTAAGTAAATAAATAAAATAGAGTACCTGTTGGTAACATTTAAACTTCATGTTAAAACTTAAAATCCTTTTCAAACTTTGGCCTTATTCTCCCTTATCTCTATTCACCCCGTTTTACCCAGTACTATAATATCTGCGAGTGTCCACAACCTGTCCGTACCGGTTATCAGAGGAATTTTAGCATATTTAGCACCTTGACATTTTGCCGATGTCAGAAAATCACATTTTCATGCTTCAACGATAGATTTCAATGTGGCAAATTCGAACAGTGAACAACGGTTCCGTAAGGTGATCGTACCATCTGTGAAGGACGGCAGGCACGAGAGTGATTGTTGTTGAGTGATCTAAGAGTTAGTACCGCGCGTAGGGATAATTAGTTCCTCACCTTTTTCCAAGCATTGCGGAAGTAAATTTTTTATATTATATTACTAGCTTCTGCCCGCGACTTCGTACGCGGATCCTGTTGCTTTTGCCAACGACAACGGGGTCGTCAAGAAAATCGAAGATCTGAAACGTCTGATGTAGAATTCTGAGGCCCGGGGACGGGAAAACAACTGGATGAGCGAGACGATTGAAGACGTTCCAGATCTTTCATTTTCGTAAGTCCACAGGAAATGCCCATCAGACTAAACAACTTTCCTAATCGGGCGGGAGGAAACGCCCGGGTGTAACCACTGCGAGGATCGACCGGAGGACACGATGGAGCACACTGTGCAGTTCTGCTCCGCTTGGGCGGAGCAACGCCGTGTCCTCGTAGCGGCGATCGGCGGCGGCGACCTCTCGCGTCCGGCCCTGGTTCAATCCATGGTCCGGAGCGAGACGGAATGGGACGCCGTCACCTCCTTCTGCGAAGCAGTCATGCTAGCGAAGGAGGTGGCGGGACGTGAGAGGGAGAGAACCTCACGTCCCAGCCGCCGCGGGAGACGCACCGGGCGTAGGGGGCCACGTGGTGGCCCCCGGCCACCGTAGACGCGGGCCTGTGGACGGTGAGCTATGGGCTAGCTCGCCGTCCGTCCGTCTTATGACGACAGGCCGTGTCGACGGCGCGTTCGTGTTCCACGCGCGCCTCAAAGAGAGTCAGCAAACAGGAAGGGGTCCGTAAGGGCCGACGCCTGCCAGGGTTGCGGGACTGTTCGAAAGAGATACCGCGGCCCTGGAACACAAAGGGCAAAGGAAGGAACATGGATGGGTTTTAGTCAGTAGAAGTCTGACACTCCCTCCTGCTCAGCCCAGAGCGGGAGGGGTTATTTGATGATTTCCAATCGATAAAAAAAAAAAAAAAAAAAATGACTAAACAACTTTTGCTAAGACGTCATTCCTTAATATGCTATAGTGTCGCTGGGCTTTGGAGATCCACAACAGGGTTCCAGATCTCCAAATTTATTCTCACAGCAGAAAATGCTCTTCACGTGGAATAATTTTTGCTATGACACCATTTTTATATCTCTTATACTTTAGCTGTTCTGTTGCGTTTCTGCATCAGGTGTTCCAATTTCCAAAATAAATTATAGCCTATATGTTGCCCAGACTTAATACCTACACAACAAATACCTTTTCTTCCCGTTGTTCTGTCAAATAAATATGACTTCGGGCTTATGTTATTTGAGTGTTTAATTTCCTTTTCCATTTATCTTCGTGACACGGTAGCCTACCCGGTAACGCAGGGGAGCAGTCACTTAGATTTTAATTGATCAGGTATCTTCAAATTTAAACTATAACTATGCCTAGTAAGAGGTCAAATCTTTCCCAACGTTCCAAAGGAGCTAAAAGATTGAGGATCATAAGATCCCAAGAATCTACCGAAGAGCGTCAGGAGAGACTTGATGCTGTTCGAAAACATCAGGCTGCAACTCGCTCCGTAGAAACCTCTTCGGATCGCGAAGAACACTGGAACACCTGATATGGAAATCAAAGCTATCACTGCATCAGATGTTCAAGTTTCCAAGATAAATTATAGCCTATATGTTGCCCAGATTTAATACCTTTACAACAAAAAGACCCTTCACGAAGCGGTCAACCAAGCATTCTGTACATCAAACTAAGTCTTTACGCAGAGAGTGCTCATCAGGCTGAACAAAACAGCTCTTGCTAAGATGTCATTCCTATATATGTTATAGTGTAGCTGGGCTCTTGGAGTTCCACATCAGCTGTTCCAGGTCTTCAAATTTTATACGACAACAGAGAGTGCTCATCAGGCTGAACAACTCTTGCTAAGACGTCATTCCTATATATGTTATAGTGAAGCTGGGCTCTTGGAGTTCCACTGCAGGTGTTCCAGATCTTCAAATTTATTCTCTTAGCAGAAAATGCTCATCACGTGGAACAATTTTTGCTATGGTACCATTTTTGTATCTCTTATAGTTTAGCTGGTCTGTTGCGGTGCTGCATCAGATGTTCAAGTTTCCAAGATAAATTATAGCCTATATGTTGCCCAGATTTAATACCTTTACAACAAAAAAAAAATCATTTAAATCTGTCGAGTAGTTCCGAAGATTAGCGTGTACAAACAAACAGACATACAGACAAACAGACAGATTTTTTTTTTTGGATTCGTGCTCTATTACTGTTTCCAAACCCCCCTCAATAATTATTTTTTTAATATATTCAATGTACAGACACAGTTTTTTTACTGTTTTATTATATGTATAGATTAACATTTAGCCTATCTATACTAATATTATAAAGAGGTTGTGAGGTTGTAGGGGGTAATCTCTGGATCTACAGAACCGATTTTGAAAATTCTTTCACTGATAGGAAGCTACATTATCCCCGAGTGCCGTAAGCTATATTTACAACATGCCCGTGGGATAATTTCCGACCAAAACGCGAGCGAAGCCGCTGGCAAGTTAGTTTGCCAATAAAATCTTACCTGACCTGGGGTTCTAACCCAAGATCCCGTGCACAGCAGTCAAAATAAATTAGCTAGCGAAACTGTACGACTATTTGTTTTATCATGTTTATGAATCGGTACCCATCACTTGTAGAATTTCACTAACTTTCATTTGATGCTGTACACCAACGAGGTTAACCCCCCCCCTCTCCACACCAACTACTTTACCCGTCGTGTTGAACTGGTTTCCCCTCCCCCGCACCATCGACATGACTCGTGAGGTCCTGGTACTTACACTGAACTCGGGCTCATTCGGGTCATTGGGCGCGTGGTGCGGCGCATGCGCGTCGAGCTCGTCCTTCATCTCCGGGATGAGGATGTGGATGGAGTTCCTCGCGGCGGCGGACTTGGCCTGCCGCTTGCTGGAGCCGTGGCCCACGCCGTACTGCATGCCGCCGATGAACACTGTCGCTTGGTACGGTGTTGAAGCGTTCTCTGTGTGGCATGAGGAGAGTGACCGAGTGAGTTTTTATTAGGAGCTGGTGGGTTAATAATATCAGCTGACGAGTCTATCGGAGATAAACCTACGTTGACCGATGTCAGTCCGCTGATGGCTGACCATCCAGAACACACCGGTACCTCTCCGAGTTTTGAAAAGCATGAAGCGTTCAACGTAAAGGCTATTGATTGCAGTTCTTTGATGATAAGATCAATACGGGAGTTCAGAAGCCCGGGAGTCTGCCAACCTTGTTGTGGAGGTCAGATTAGCAGTCGCTCCATGTAAAATACTGGCATCCTGCTGCATCCGGTTAGACTGGACGACGTATACGAAAAACCTTGGTAAGACTGGTTGTAAGACTTACGGGCTTCTGACTACCTGTAAAGATTGTCAAACCTGTGAGCGTCCCGAGTACCTGTGATTATTTAGGCATGAATTCTTTGACTGAAGACGATAATGAAGCCAAACGTCAGCGTAACAAAGGGTCTATCTGAAGCGTACTCACCAAGCTGCTTGAACTCGTACACAGGCTGCTTCTGCAGCGCGCGGCGCACGTACTCGTGGAAAACAGACAGGTAGCTGCGGCCGTTCATGTTCATCACCCAATCGCGCTTGTTCGTCTTGCCCGCTACAATCATTTTATAAATTAGCCTAAAACGTTAATCTAGAAAAGTTATGGGCTTCGGTAATATTCGTGTTAGATCGAACATCGGGCCGTAGAGTAACTCCCACAGAGGCAGAGCCTCTAGCTCTCGTGAGCCTGCTGCGTTTTCTAGTAGTGCACTATATTTGCACGTTTCTATGAAGTTTCCTCTCTGTCAGATTCCTACTCCCGTTGCAGGACATCATCTGTCTCTACAAGTTTATTTGGAGTTGCTAATCTATAATTTTGTAATGATGATTATACAAATAGGCTAGTATTTTCATCCTCGTAACGAATACGTATATTAGATCTATCATCGAACGTTCATATCTCTGAACTTAAGCGAACATATTCCCGATGCACATTATTTTCCTTGATGACCTGTATAATATGGCTGAATTTGGAATGACAAAATAGATCCAACTACAAAGGTACCATAACAACGACGTAGTATTGTATTGTATAGCGGGCTGGTGTCTGTAACTCCACGTCAAAGAGCGTATTTTGCGTGCGGAACATGGATAACTTACCAGCATTTTCCTCGCCCGGGGCACTCGGTTGGGCAGGGATGGTAATGAGCTTGGTGCCCTCTGGCAGTGTGGGGTACTGAAGAGTCTTCCTCGCCTTGGTGTACTTGCGGCGGTCTGCCCAGCGTCTAAGTTAAGTGTACAGGTATAGTAGCAGCGTAAAGTCAAACAAACTATTCGGTATACTGGCAAAAATATGAAATTCGTCTTTCCACTAACGCTGCCAATTTTTTAAAAATTACTAATACATTTTAGCATACCTATACAATGCTTAGTATTTAGTGTAAAATAACTTTTTGCCTTGAATTAATTTCATACTAGTAAAAGATTTGAATACTAAGCACACTCATTACTAGGGTATCTCCAGTCTGCATAAAATATTGTAAAAATTGGTGGTTTAGGCACAAACCATATTTTGCCTTTTTAGGGCATGCAAATATAATTTTACATTATTAGATAATGCGTATCTGAAATATTACCAATATTTCCACGAGCTAATTTAAAGTAAAATAATGATTAAATAATAATAAAGAACAAAACCTTGACACATATTGCACATAAAAATAATACATATATTTTAAAATTAAATCTTGTGTTGCAGAAATTCTTGTAAACTGTAAAAACAATTTTCTGTCAACCATTTACGCAATTTATTTCTAAAATAATTTAAATGGGAGTTCTTTTATATTTCTAGGTAATTTATGAGAGATAGAGAGAAGAAGAAATACACATATGAAACACATTGTTTTTAATAAACGTTGTATTGCAAAATGGTCTCATAATTTTTGTTGGATCTCTTGGCCTCTGCTTAGTGTGTCTGTCACCTTTGAATTTAAAAAATTCACTACGTTACCTCAAACAAATACATGCCGGTCAGGGTCAATAGCTTAAGGTGGATGCGCAAGGGTAGCCAGCGAAATTTAAATTTTCTTATGTTTATTGCAATTTGCAGCTCTCCAAGTTCATATAATCACATTCAATAGATATTTCATGAAAATGTCACTTTTTGAGATTATATGAACTTGGAGGGTTGTATTGATGATTTAAATGATTATAATTCTGTAACTCCATACGTGTTACTGGCGCGATTCATATTTTCATCAACATACAACTTGACACTGACCTGCAAATTGCAATAAACTTGAGAAAATTTAAATTTCGCGGGCTACCCTTGCGCTTCCACCTTAAGTCTTTTAAATAAAGGCCTACAAGATTCTAGTGGACCGACACCGCAAATAGCTCGAACACATTTTTTTTTGTACAATAAATGCCTTTTCATAGTCTGTTGAATTGCCCCACATTATTAGTCCGTATCTTAAAATCTATGCGTGCAGTTTTTTCGTCTCAGACAATTCGAAGTTTCCTTAACGCATACACAAATCTGTTAAGTTTACTGCAAACATTATAACTGTGTGGCTTCCAATTACAAAATTTGTCGAGAGTTATACCTAAAAACTGAATACTTTCCGTTTATTCTATATTTTTATCTTTTATTTTAATGTTAATATTATCAGAGGGTTTGCATTTGTATGTACTAAATTAAATGAATTTTGTTTTTAAAATATTAGACAATAGATTTGTACGAGCTACGCTGTACATGCCACTAACTTGTCCTACTTTCAGTGATACGTTGCAGTTTGTTTATTCCGCACTAGCTGACCCGCGCAACTTCGTCTGCGTGCGTGCGTACATAAAAGAAAGAGAGGTTAGAGAGAGTGTGCGTCAACCTTAAAAGTTAGACATATGGCCATTGCGGATATTTTTTTAGAGCTTTTTAAGAGGGACAATTCCGACATACATGATAATTGCGTAACTTTAACCGTTCACGCACAACGGAAGCTCTCAAAAGGAGTAAATCCCTATTATATACTATTACCGATGGATAATCATCAAATGACCCCTCCCACTCTGGACGGAGCGGAAGGGATTGTCAGACTTGTACTGACTAAAATCCACCCACGTTTCTTCTGTTGCCCTTTGCGTACCAAAGAAAGAAAGAAAGAAAGAAAAATCATTTATTTTGCACCGACTAGAAACGCGCAATAATAAAACATAACCATAAAAAAATTGAAAAAGAACATCAAAGCAAAAAACAAATAAAATGAAATCTAATATTACCTTCGCAGAGAATACTATTCTACATCTACGATTCTGTCTTGAGATCCCCTATGGTCACACCATAGAGAACCCTAGAAAGTGCATGTCTTTGGCTTTGGTGACACCATAGACAAGCACTTTCGACGCGACATTTTGACACAACGTTGACATAAGGAGATCCCAAAACAAAAACATTCACATCACATCAGTACATGTACAAAACTAAACTTAAAACGTTACAATAAATATGAAGGCAAGATAACTATGTGAAACATAAATGAAACTGCGCGTCCCATCCGTGCAAAAATGGTCGATGCTCAGCTAAATGCTGTGGCTTCGGACGGACCGTAAGTCCTCAGCGCTGATTTTCAGCAAAGACCAAAAGAGTGACATATTGACGCCGCCATGGTGTGTGCTATGGTGTTTCAGTCATTATTTATACACTAATAAGAATAATGGTAAGTACTAATATTAAATGTATGTATATTTGGAAAATAAATATATAAACATAATGATTGTGAGTTGTAACACGAATATCATATTTGCAAGTGTACAGAATATTTTGAAACAAAATAAAAATACATGCTTTATGTTATGCCAACATATAAAAACCAACACAAAGCTAAGATTGAAAGATGCTCAACAACTAACATTAACTAATTATTAAAATCTGAAATTAAATATCCATTTAATCTCCAGGCACTGATCACAGCATGAAAATAAATTTTCAACAATGGACAATACACAATTCCAGGAATGAAGGATGGGCGTGGCGGCCATATGCATTTTGGTTTATGATATGGCGTCGCTTGTTCAAACACACGAAGTAAACGCATTTGCCATGGATTAATCCATTGAAAGGCGCAATGCATCAACCGTGAGCGCGCCCTACTCTGTTGGTGACCTTCTCCAATTGCCCTTAGGCCATGACGTTGAGGTAAGCTCCAAGTGCACTGGTGCAATAAGATTTACCCACCATCAGATTGCTGCATTTTCATGAATCTTTTCTTTAAAATATTTAAAAAACACCTTTTTGATTTCAGGACTCTCACTGGTGGTGGAAGGTCATTCCAACAGTGTGTGGCGGCGAATTTGAAGCAACCCCTGAATGCTGCAGTTCTGTGTTGCGGATTACAAAGCGGTTGGGTGGAATAACGCGGCTCGTATTTACTCTGTCTCCAACTTAGTTTATCAAAAAGGTAGTGTGGTTTCTGTGTAGTGACCACTCCAAAAAGCAGACTAGCCAGATGCAACCTTCTCCTAGCAGCCATTTTCAAAATATTATTTTCGTTATTAAAAGGAGTGACATGACTTCTACGAGGGATATTAACACAAAACCGTGTACATGCATTTTGTATTCGTTGAATTAATTTATTGGTTCTTTCTAACAGACATGGTCCGTACACGGTGTCACAGTAATTAAGTCTAGACAAAATAAGACTGTCTACTAGTTGCTTGCGTAGTTCAACACTCAGGTATTCTCTAATGGAGTACAGTAACTTTAATCTATAAAAACAATTCCTCATGGAGTTACTAATATGCTTCTCAAAACGTAGTTGAGGATCCATAGTTAGACCAAGATTGCAAGCAGTTTCTCCTCTGTCGATTTTATCGCCCCTGATAATGACTTGTGGCTTAGCTGACAGTATTGCGCTGATCATTTTCGTACTCCCCAAAATCATAAACTTTGACTTTAACGGGTTTAAAACTAGTGAGTTGCTTTCAGACCATTCTACCACTCTCTCCAGATCCCCATTGATTTTTCGTACTGCCTCTGTTGTGTCTGTTGGCTTGAACGATATATATAATTGAATATCATCGGCATACATGTGATATCTGCAATGATGGAATGAGTTTATTATATCGGCACTGTAAAGGATATAGAGCGGGGGGCCCAAAATTGAACCTTGAGGCACACCACGCGGCACCTGACGAGGTGGGGATGATATTTTTGATCCATCCTCCCTCTGGACCTCAACGAGCTGAGTTCTATTTTGCAGGTAGCTAGCAAACCACTCTATTGTTTCCCCTGTGAATCCATAGTAGGCCAACTTAGAAAGCAATAGAGTTGTATTTATTGCATCAAAGGCCCGTGAGAAATCCAGAAGAGCAAGGATTGTTCCCTCCCCCCTATCCCTTGCCTCCAATATATTTCCTACTACATCAGAGAGAGCTGTAGCCGTCCCACGGCCTTTCCTAAAGCCAGACTGAAGGTCAGGGAGCATACTGTTAGTTTCCAGATGAGCCAGCATTTGATTGTAAACCACCCTCTCTAAGACCTTGGACAAACAAGGCAGAATGCTAACCGGGCGTAGGTCTTTGAAACTTATTGGGTTACTAATTTTAGGTAGCGGACGCACAATAGCACACTTCCATGAGTTAGGAAAAGTGCTTGAATCTATTGATTTATTTACTATTGTAGTGATGACCTGGAGGGTGGTTGGCAATGTGAGCATGATCATATCCAGACTCAAATCATCAATCCCTTTAGCGTTGGACCCCAAGCCTTTCATAATTTTCGCTATTTCCTCCTCGGTAACATTCTTCAGCTTAAATTGAGCATCTCCATATTTGTTGCAACTGAAATATGATAGCTGGGATGGGGACACTGTGCTCTGTCCAGGTACATTGAGAAAAGCCTTGTTTATCTCATCTGGGTTGTTTAAATGACCGGGGAGAGTACCTTCATGATGGTCTGCAAACACATCTGACTTGAGATTTTGCCAAAGTTTCTTGGGGTTTTTTATTTGACCATTAATATGCCTTTCAAAGTAGACCTTCCTTTCCTGTATCAGTGCCGCAGAAGCTTGTTTTTTTAGATCCAAATAATATTGTTTTGCAGTATCTTGCTTGTTCTTGCGATAGTTTTCCTTTGCCTCATCTCTAAGCTTTATCATTAATTTAATATTGTCTGTTAGCCACGGTGTGGGACGGTCTCTAAATATTTTACCTTTTACAGGTGCATGCAAGTCAAATAATTGGGTGATAAGAACATTGAAGTATTCTACCATGCAATGCACGTCCGGCAGTGAGCAGACTTCCGACCATGGCATTGATACCAGATCCACCGCATAGTAATCCTCCAATATATCCCTTAGAGGCCGATATACAACTAACCTAGGTTTGCTCTTCACTTTCTTAATTACAGTATCACATACAATAAATGAGTGATGGCCAAGTTCACTAATATGACTAACCAGCACATTACGAACCCCTATGTCAGTACAGATCACATCAATAAGAGTACTACTATCTCCTACAAAGTGGGTTGGTGATTGTACAACCTGGACCAGATCAGCGTAATTTAGAAAATCCATCAGATCCTTCGTTTTTGTACTATTGATATCCAGTAAATTGACATTGAAATCCCCCAATACCACCAAATGATCATAAGGTGCTAATGCGCTAATACTGTCAGTTATACCATCCAAAAATTTTGCCAAATCAAACCATGGTGGCCTATATGCAGTGCCTATCAATAACTTTTTACCATTGATATTTAGGTTTAGCCACATCTGCTCTACATCAGAATGTTCTGAGTGCGGCCGTACGCGCACCCTAACTCCAGTTTTAATGTAAAACG
The DNA here is from genome assembly GCA_947578425.1 of Eugnorisma glareosa. Lineage (NCBI taxonomy): Eukaryota > Metazoa > Arthropoda > Insecta > Lepidoptera > Noctuidae > Eugnorisma > Eugnorisma glareosa. Next base: position 1,321,106 of record OX387974.1, on the reverse strand, counting down.
CCACACCTCCGCCCCGCCCCCCACGTATATTCGCAGGACGCGGCACGTGTTTTAGCCTGTATCCGGGAACCTTAGGAGCCCGTCCATCCTCCCCAGGTCTGAGCCACGTTTCGTTGATTGCCATTATGTCTACCGAGTGCCGTAACATAGCTACTATAAACTCATCCTGGTTAGTTGCTAGTGAGCCCGCATTGAATAAACCAATCTTCATTAATTTTGACTTAGCGTGTGCGTGTAGATTGTAAAAGCTGTATATTTATTATGTGTAGTATTAATTCTAGTGTGATAGAACTTATGTATATATATAATTTTTAAATAAATGCGGTGCTTAAATGCTTTGTATATATGTGATGGTATGTGTAGTCTTAATTGTTGTGGTAAGTTAATAATTTTAGATATCTTTAAATTGGCTCTTATAGTAGAACTTATAAAAAAGGTTGTTTTTTGTGTCTTGATAAAGTAAATAAATATGTATATAACTATGTCCATGTTTCTTGTGTCTTTGCAGTACTCACTCTCATATTCCCGCCTCCCCCGATCCCGACAGATACGACGCGCAGGTTCCATGTATGCAATCCAATAATCAATACAATACCCATTTAAAGGTGCAATAAACAGAGTGACAACAAACAAACGTTTATTAATTAGCGTCTGCATATGGCCCAATAATCTTATGAATATCTTCCTCAGATGTAATCCTGTAAGTGGCGTCTCCAGGCTTACTCCGGACCAAGATGCGACCCCGCTTCGTCCATACGAAGCGCCATCCGTGAATCCCCGCAGCAACCCTTGTTTGGCGAAATATCTGCTGGTTCACCTTGGTCAGCCTTTCATTGACAAAGAAACGTACAGGTTTCCCAGCGAGCCCTAGGTTCTCCGTTGTGGCACCTCGCCGCACACGGGCAGCGTTCAGCACAGCGTCACGCTGGTCACGCCGTGCGAGGCACACCATAATAGCGCGAGGTCGCCGCTCTGCCGAGGCTGTAGGGCTTGCCGCCTTGATATGTCGACCGCCAACCCGCTCTGCACTCACGATGTCACGCTCATCCAATGTGACCCCCAGCTTTGTGGCAATTAGCTGCAGCAGATGAGTTGGATTTTCCCCTTGGATTTCAGGCACGTTTGCTATCATAATGTCATTTGCCATCAATTCCTGATCCCTGTCATTTAGCTCCCGCCTGAGCTGTTGCACCACGCTCTCCAGCGCACTTGAAGGAGCTGACGGAGCGCATCCAACAATTTGCTGTTTTTCCAGCACCTCCAACCTGGACTCTATGTCTGCCATACGGGTGTGACTCGAGTCGTTGGACGCCTTCATCTCCGCTACGTCCCTTCTGAGCTCCAGGACCTCCTGCCGCAAGGTGCGTAGTTCCTCCACTACCAAATTAAGAGCGGCACCTATATCCTGCGAGAACTGAGGAAGCGGCTTCAAAGTTTCGCTCTCCACGCCCATCGCAACAGGCGACGGCGATGCGGCACCTATAACCTGCGAGAACTCCGGTAGCGGCCCCAAATTTTCGCTCTCCACGCCCATCGCAACAGGCGACAGCGATGCAGCACCTGATGAAGGCGTCGTCTGGGTCACGGTCCCCGGCGTCCCCGCTGGTGATGTTGCCACCGACATAGACCCGAGCTCTTCTTTCTGTGTGTCTCCCACAAGGCCACGTACAGGTGTGTCGGCCTTATTGTCCCTACGGACATTTTTCCGGCATTCAGGGCACTGCCAACTGGCGGGTAAGGGACCCCTTGTTGGAAGGACGACGCACACTCTGTGATAAGCGACGCTACACTTAGTGCACCTTGCTGTGTCTTTTGCTGACACAAACTTCCCGCATGCACCACAGTTCACCGTCATTCTCCAAGGTCAATGTCTTCTGTTGACAAACAAAGCCTGAGAACGCTGTCAGATTGACGTTGTCAAAGCAGAGGCTAACAGGTTACAATCCACCAGACGTTGACAGTTGCTCGTGTCAGAATAATTTCCAAAAAATTGTGGGTAATTAATAATGACACGGAATATTTTGTATTAATTCACATAGGAATTATGCACTTGAGGAGCAATCACAGGACCTCCACACACTATATATTATGTATTATGTAACTGTACACTTTATTAAAAACTTAAGAGACCGTATCGACGTATTTTTTTATTTATTTCCGTACAAAATCAGACAGCGATGTCACCAGTACGAACGTCAAAACGTCACTCTTACCAGGTCTTGTCACTGTTACCAGGGCCGCGGTATCTCTTTCGAACAGTCCCGCAACCCTGGCAGGCCTCGCTCCTCTCGGATCCCTTCCCGTTTGCTGACATCTCTTCGAGGCGCGTGTGGAACACGAACACGCCGTCACCACGGCCTGTCGTCATAAGACGGACGGATGGCGAGCTAGCCCATTACTCACTGTCCACAGGCCCGCGACCCTCGACAGCCTTACGTCTTCATCTTTAGACACTCGATGACAATCATACACCAGCTAGAACGAAAGTTCTCATCAAAGTTCTTGAAATGGGCCGAGACACGATAAAACTGCTGTAAACTGTTGCGGACCTCTTGCAACTGCCTTCCGTCTCCATCGTCAGACCTTTGATGATAGACATACTCCAGGCAGGTCTAAAGTTCTCATCAAGGTGCAAGAAATCAGCCGAAACACGATATAGATGCTGTAAACTCTTGAGGACCTCTTGCAACTACCTTCCGTCTCCATCGTCAGACCTTCGATGACAGTCATACTCCAGCTAGGTCTAAAGTTCTCATCAAGGTGCATGAAATGAGCCCAGACACGATATAATGCTGTAAACTCTTGAGGACCACTTGCAACTGCTTTCCTTCTCCATCGTCAGACATTCGATGAAAGTCATACTGACAACTCAGTATGGTTTAAAGTTTTCATCAAAGTGAATGAAATGAGCCCAATAACATTATACCTGCTGCAAACTGTTTAGGACCGCTTGCAACTGCCATTTGTCTCTATCGTTTGACCGTCGATGACAGTCATACTTCAGCAAGGCCTAAAGTTCTCATCAAGGTGCATGAATTGAGCCCAAACACGTTATTGTTGCTGCAAACTCTTGAGGACCTCTTGCAAGTGCCTTCCGTCTCCATCGTCAGACCTTCGATGACGTCATACTCCAGCTAGATCTAAAGTTCTCATCAAGGTGCAGGAAATGAGCCCAAACATGATTTCTCAATTTAAAAAACAAAAGATCATGTATATCGGACTTATGAAACTTAAAAAGTTATGCGTGGTCAGGTCATACATAAAATAAAAAAATATAGACGCGTCGAATTGAGAACCTCCTCTTTTTGTTTCGTTGGTTAATAAACCAAGCTTCAGACATTTGACACGGGCGAGGGTCATTCTTTCACGGAAAACTTAACACCGCGACTCAGAAAATGGAGTGAAATTAATAGCGCCATCTATCGAGCACGAAATTTAACCGTTAAAATATAATGCATGTAAAGCGATCGAACACACACTCTACAGGGTTACAGCGTCATGTAGACTAATCTAGAGTACTTTTTGCTCTCAGACCCGATTTAAGTTATCTTGTGAGCACATTTTTATTAATTAGTACCATTTTGGTGCAATAGATGTCGTTGCATGTATCTTACACAATGATGGTAAGTTCTTCTTGAACACTTTAAATTTATAAATCTTTTGATAGAGAGCACTGATTACAGCATGAAACAAAAACTAAAACCTTCTCTAAGTTCCCCACAATATTTGTGCATTGAATCTAATCACATTGGTTTTCCCAACAACATGAACACCCGCCTCGCAGCGCGCGCGGGTCATTATTTTGATGCGGAGTTATTTTAAAACTGTGATATCCCCTAAGATATATATCTAAATTGAATAGTGAAAAGGTCAATTTTGGTCACAATTGAATGCTAAAGATGACTAACATATTTATTTTGATAAGGATTAATACTATGTCGGTAAAAACACCTTCGCAAATAAAACATTAATTTTGACCAAATTTTAAAATCATAAAATGGTTATTGTGAGTCAACCTTAAAAGATAGGCATGTGCCATCGCGGACTTTTTTTGAGACCTTTTTAAGAGGAATAATTCCCTGCTACATTATATTTGTGCAACTTTAACCGTTTACGCAGCGCACGCAACGGAAGCTATCAAAGAGAATAATTTTTCCCCGTTTTTGCAACATTTGTCATTGATGCTCCGCTCCTATTGGTTGTAGCGTGATGATATATAGCCTATAGCCTTCCTCGATAAATAGGCTAACCAACACAAAAAGAATTTTTCAATTCGAACCAGTAGTTCCTGAGATTACCGCGTTCAAACAAACAAACAAACAAACAAACAAACAAACTCTTCAGCTTTATAATATTAGTATAGATTAATTGTACATTATTACATAATATTTTTAGTAGCAATTAAACCTTTATAACAATCGGTTGTCTACTCAATCAACATAACATTCCTACATCCAACATCAACAGAACATTCTCACTGTTGGGAGTTACGCCCCAACATTTGGTCCTTCGAGCAATTACTTGAGTGTTGTGTGATTTATATCTTCTACGGTCGCGAATCGGTTGGACTGGTCTCTCACAAGCGAGTCGCCCCAGTAACCAATTGAGAAGGCGCATATCGTAGAGGAGAAAGGTTGCACAATACCAAGAACCAGGAGTGTGGAGCAACAGTCGACACTCGGAACAGAAGAGTACATCTTGAAGTCAACAAGAAAAACAACATAAACAACATGTCGTCAGCAGATTTATACCAGAATCAAAACGAACTCTACGACAACATAAAGAAGATCGGAATAAATATCAAGAAAGATGGTTGGGACAGAAAAAACCCCGACTATTTCAAACGCCGTAAGGCAATGTTGGAAAACTTGTGGTCAGATTACCAATTCAATCATGACCGCCTGTCTACGGAACAAAGTGCAAGTCATCCCTACTTTACGAATGACTCCTATAATCAAACGCGGCAGTGCTACAATGAAGTAAAGGAGCTTATTCTTCAGCAACATCAACAACTCACGACGCTCGCTCGTTCTCCGAGGGAGCAGTCGGTACAATCAAAAACATTGGGAAGTGCCAACCAACAAACAGGAGAAGGTACCTCAGATCAGGCAAGGCAGGAACAAGAAGCCTTCAAGAGTGAGGCGGCAGAACAAGCTAGGGATGCAAATCAAGATAATCAAAACCGAGAACCATCACCTCCTCCTACTCGGCAAGAACAACAAAAAACTGCGAAAAGGGATACGGGATCCAATAGCAAGCTGGACGACATGATGCGCAAACAGACGGCAAACTTCAAAGCCTTCATGAGAGCAGTCGCGAACATAAACGTGGAGTTTCTATCTGAAAGATGGGAATTTCAAGACGCTCTGCAAACACTCCAAACACGCTGGTCGGCAATTGACAACCTTCACTGGGAGATAGAGTGTGAAACCAACGGAGAGAAGATTATAGTGTACGATGATCGCTACAACAGGTATGAAAACCAGTTCCATGAACTAAAAAAGGCTTTGAATACGAAAATGTGGTCCGGCGCTCATCGTGAGAAAACAACACCGAAGCTGGAGATACCAGTTTTCAACGGAAACTACAACCAGTGGATGCCGTTTAAAGACCTTTTCACGGAAGCAATACACAACAACAATTCCCTTTCATCGGCTCAGAAGATGCAGTTTCTGAAGAGTAAGGTGCAAGGAGAAGCAGAACGCTTGATTCAACACCTCCAAATAAGTTCTGATAACTACCTCGTGTGTTGGGATATCCTCAATCACCGATATAATAATGAAAAGCTTATCTTCACATCGCACATCAACATGCTTTTCAATCTGCCAAACATGCAACAACAGTCAGTGGCCCAAATAAAGAAAATCCATGACGTCAGCATAGAATGCTTACATGCGATAAAGAATTTAGGAGTGGAGATCGACACTTGGGATCCGATTCTTGTACATATATTATCGCAGAAATTAGACGCAGACACACATTCAGAGTACAATGACTCGCTGAAGAATTGCCGAAAGCTGCCAATACTGAAAGATCTGTTAGACTTCCTAGAAGCGAAGTTTACATCGTTGGAAGCATCGCGCCGTAAACAAGAAAACAACCAAAAACCAAATACATCATCGAGTCAACATCAAAATTCTTCGTACTCTAAAAAACAATACAGCAGTAATCAAGCAACTAGCAACAAGAAAATTACGAAATCGTTCCATGCGTCAACATTTCGATGCCCTCTTTGCGATGATGAACATGGAATGTACAATTGTGCAAAGTTTTTAGAAATGCCGAATCACTTAAAACTTAGCACAATAAATAAAATGAACCTTTGCGTAAATTGCCTGTTCAGCCATAACGGAAAAACATGTACGTCAACCTACCGATGTCGCAAGTGCGCGGGTCAACATAACACATTGATACACGAGGCATGTACTAAGAACAAAACGGAAAAACAAACAAATTCTTCCCATGTATCAAAGGAGGATGATACTTCGGAGATACTACTAGCAACCGCTGTAGTAAACATAGAAACAGCTGATGGGACCCAACTCAAGTTGCGAGCCCTCATCGATCAAGGGTCTCAGATATCTTTGATCACGGAACATGCCGCTCAACTTCTCGGTGTTAAGCGCGAGAGATGCAAAGGAGTCATCTTCGGGGTTGGACAGAAAGAAAACCACTGCAAAGGAATGACAACAATTAGCTGCAGTTCAGTCTACAACGACTTCAAGTTCCAAACGTCTGTCTTCATTATGAACAACTTGATTAAAAACCTGCCAAACAAGACCTTTGCAAAACCATCTTGGTCCCACATACAGAACATCCATTTAGCAGATCCAGACTTCCATAACAGCCGTCAGGTGGATTTACTATTTGGAGCAGTCATTTACTCGCAAATCATGCTAGGAGGAATAATAAAAGGCGATGACGTCACTCAACCTATCGCACAACAAACCTACCTAGGTTGGCTTCTATGCGGCAATGTCAAAACATTTCAATGCAATGTAGTCATCAACAATCTGGAAGATATAAAACAGTTCTGGGAGACCGAAGACATCACGGATCAATCCAACCTATCAGTAGAAAATGAAACATGCATTGAATACTACACCAACACTACGCAACGCTTGGAGAGCGGGAAATATGAAGTCAGACTGCCGATGAAGAATGAACTTGAGAGCAGACTGGGGGCGTCCAAGCCAATGGCTATCGCCCAATTCAAAACTTTAGAAAGAAAGTTGGAAAAACAAACACATTTGGCAAAGGCCTATAAAGACTTCATGGCTGAATATATTGATCTAGGTCATATGAAGCAATCAACAGTGAGTAACAAAACACTCGAGTGTTACTTACCTCACCACGGCGTACAACGCGCTGAATCAACAACAACAAAGTACAGAGTGGTGTTCAATGCGTCAGCAAAAACATCTACAGGATGCAGTTTGAACGACCTCATGTACAAAGGCCCCAATCTTCAACAGACAGCAACGGAGCAGAGAGCATTACTACAAGAGCTTGGCAAACAAATAGAGCAACTGAAAGCTGCAACCTCAGAAGACATCCTGTCAGATCATGCAACATACCACGATGTCCACCAATACGTCGTCATCTACATATTAGCGGCCGCAGCAGCATTCGTGGGCGTAGTGTACGCTTACAACCGCCTACGCAAGCATTGGGCAAGTCGACGGAAGCCAGAAGCTCCATCTATTCCTAACCCGATGCCCCGAAGAAGGTCGACAGCGAGCCTCGTGGACAACTCCTTATTTGACGTCACAGACGACAGCAGCGCAGCGCACTTATCGAGTGCACGCGCACTAAATAAAGCAACGTCGCCTATTGCGCGTTGTGAATCACCATAATAACTTATTGTTTGCATTTAACTTTTACATTTGAACTTTATTTTTAAACATATTCCGATGTACATTTAAGTTATCTTTGTGAGTGGGCAATATGTACGAGCTACGCTGTACATGCCACTAACTTGTCCTACTTTCAGTGATACGTTGCAGTTTGTTTATTCCGCATTAATTGTACATTATTACATTATAACATAATATTTTTAGTAGCAATTAAACCTTTATAACAATCGGTTGTCTACTCAATCAACATAACATTCCTACATCCAACATCAACAGAACATTCTCACTGTTGGGAGTTACGCCCCAACAAGATTATTAGATTCAAGCCAGATTTATTACGGATTGTACAGGTTCTCTTATTTTCTGTTCATGGCTTGATTTTTTTGTTTTGTTAGGCACTATAACAGATATAATTATCATCGGCGAATAGGACACTATCGTAGTTTAATGAATCATAGATTGGATTGGTGGGAATAACAGCCCACGGCCCCAGAAGAATAATTACTGTATGTAGAAGAGGATCTGTAGCCATAAATAATATTAATAGTGTTGCGAGTATTTTATTGTTAAATTGTTTGTTGGCGATGATCGCCAACAGGCTGGACTGCCCTTATGTCCGGCATTGCTGTGGCAGACATATTGCTCATGTATATGATTGTATTTTTACCGACAAATTTATTGATTTATTAAAAAAAAAAAACATTGTTTTTTTTTTTTTTTAAATTTTTTATTTAATGTGATTTAATTTTAATTGGACTTTTATTTTATTGTTAATTTTGATTGTGATATTGATTTTAAAGTTGACTTAATTCTGATTTTTAGTTTAGATTTTAATGATAAATTGATTTATGTGTTGATTTTAACTTTGATTATGATTTTATGTAATGTGAATTAAATTTTAATGTTATCAATGTAATAATTATGTAAACTGAGATATATGGGTTAATGCTTGAAATAAACGATAATAAATAATAATAAATAAATAAATGTTACTAAAACGAGTAACTATTTCGGAATCGATTTAAACTGATATAAAAAATTTCGGATGGGAAATCATCAAATTACTCCTCCCGCTCTGGGCTGAGCAGGAGGGAGTGCCAGACTTTTACTGACTAAAACCCATCTATATTCATTCATCGCCCTTTGTGTTCCGGAGCCACGGTATCTCTTTCGAACAGTCCCGCAGCCCCGGCAGGCATCGGCCCTTGCGGACCCCTTCCAACAACACGAACGCGCCGTCGACACGGCCTGTCGTCATAAGACGGACGGACGGCAAGCTAGCCCATAGCTCACCGTCCACAAGCCCGCACCTATGGTGGCCGGGGGCCACCACGTGGCCCCCGACGCCCGGTGCGTCTCCTGCGGCGGCTGGGACGTGAGGTTCTCAACCTCTCACGTTCCACCGCCTCCTTCGCTAGCATGACTGCTTCGTAGAAGGTCGCCGCCTCCGATCGCCGCTACGAGGACACGGCGGTGCTCCGCCCAGGCGGGGCAGACCTCCACCGTGTCCTCCGTCGGTCGATCCTCACAAAGGTAACACCCAGGCGTTTCCTCCCGCCCGATCCGGTGCAGGTACCTCCCGAAACAACCGTGTCCGCTGAGCGGCAATTTGCCGCGGCAGCGGAGTTTCCCCCCGGCGTAGAGCCTCCGCGCGCCATTCGTACAGGCGCGCGAGGATTATTGCCTATAGATCTCATGGCGGCAATTCGGCAAGGAGGCTCGCCGCTTCGCGGGAGATCGTGGGGTAACCACCACGCACGTTCAGGTAGTGGGCGGCTCGCAGACTCAAGGAACGCGCCCACACCGGGACCCCGTAAAGGGCCATGGACCGCACGACCCCCGCGTAGAGCCTCCGGCAGGAGGCGTTTGGACCCCCCAGGTTGGGCAGGAGCCGCTTGAAGGCAGCCCCGGCCCGGTCCAGTTTTGAGGCCAAACGTCGGGAGTGCTCAACGAAGTTCCACCGGCTGTCGAGGACGAGTCCTAGGTACTTCAACGTCGTCTCGACGCCGATGGAAACCCCTCCTACCGTCAGTAAGGATCCCGGCGGGGACGCATTCCAGGGCCCATGAAAACACATGGCCTCGGACTTGTGCAGCGCCACCTCGAGACCCAGTTGCCGCATCCGCTCAAGCACTCGGCTACCCTGACCTTTCCATCGGGGCCAATGTAATTTTTTACAATTCTGGCCATATGCCATGATAGTGGAGGCACATTATCTTGTTTAACAATTACTAAATCCCCTACATTTAAATTGGGATGTGTTTGATGCCACTTGGGCCTGTTTTGTAACAGTGTTAGATAGTCCTTTGGCCAAGCCTTCCAAAAGTCTTGTGGTTTTGTTTTCGCAGAAAGTTTCTTTTTTTCAACAGTACATTTTAGTAGAAAAATCGCAACGCAAAGCGGCTAAATACAACGCCAGTAATACTTACTTGAAATGCATGATATTAACAGTCTTGAACTTGAACAGACGCTTACAGTACGCGTTGATCTGCTCAGCGCTGAGGTGCTGCGTCTTCCAGCTGGTGTTAATGGTCTCGACGCGCGGCGGCGGCATCACGAGGCCCCCCGGCAGTACCACAGGCTGTCGGTTCAGTTGGGCGTCCTCGGCCTCGTTAGACTGTGTCCCATTATTTCCCACGGTCCCGCTTGTGCTAGCTATTACGTCATCAACTGTTTCCATTTCTTCTGGCCTGTCTTCTTCAATCTTCACAACGGCTAATTCTATAGCCTTTTCTCTTTTAGTTTCTCCATGACCATTCACTGCCGTTTCTTGAGCGTTTTCCCCAACTTTACCGTTAAAGAAAGGACACATTGTTTTTTGCTTTTCAGAAACTTCTTCTTTGATCGACATATCTTCAATGGTGGACTCTATATTATTACCGACCACAGTGCTGCTATCCTGGTTGTTCTGCTCAAATTTCACTTCGGGGTTGATAGGGATTGGTTGATGTTGATTATTGATAGGGTTATCGACCCCAGAGCTGCCCCAGTTGCCGGTGCGGATCTGCTCAGCGATACGCTTGTCGATGTCCTTTTGTTTGTCCTCTTCTTCAATCGCCCGGCGGTAAGCAAAGCATGGTATGGCGCTTATTGGTATTTCGTGACGCTGCAAAGAAATAGGGAGTGTCAGTCGGATCAAATAAAACTGAGTTTTGTTGTCATGACTGTTTAATTTTTTCAGAATTGTTTCCCGCTGAGGGAAAAAATATATGGGGAAATTGCGTAAAGCATACAATCGCGATTGCCTTTCATTTTGACAATTCAATCAAATTCATTGCGTTATGAGATTTCAACCCCGATCCAATTATCTTGAACACCCCGGATCTTTCGGTCCTTCTATACAAACTTACCCTAGTATTTCCCTTGCCGAGGAAGTAAGGCTTGGAGAGCGTGACAACCCGGGTAGCGCGGTGCATGTAGATGGGCATACCGCTGATGTGGCGTACCATGATCCAATCCAGAGGTAACACCTCGAAGAAGTTTACACCTTTCTCTGTAGAGCGGGAGGGGCAAATACACATGGTTGGTAACTATTCGAAATGCTTATTCGAGTAAAAGCACTCGTGGGCTGCAACTGAAAATTAGCGTCAGGTGGACTACCACAAAGTGATATGGCAACACGGCAAGTACTAACTCTAGTATTGCTATTCTTATTTGTTCCTTTGTATTTGTTTACTGTAATTTTCTTTCTTACGTATGCAGTGTTTTCATTTCAGCGTAGCTAGGACGTTTTCCTTAATTAAACGTAGCCTTTATTTATGGAATACGGGAAAACTGATGTTACAATTGCTATTAATGCAACGCAATATTTCCGATATCAAAGAAATAATTAACTATGTATGATTGTTAACAGATGAAATGTACCTACATGCCTGTATTTGGCAGAAGGATTGCACCTTCCAGTTCTCTCTGAAGTTAGGAAAATGCCTACCTTCAAGAACGATCTTCTGTCTCGTGATGTAAGCCTTCTCCTTCTGCTTGGGGGCTCCTTTGAAATCATCCGGAAGATCCTCATCCAGCATTTTCTCGATTTCCTCTTCGGGGACACCTTTGGATACATCTATGAGTTGTACTACCATAACCCTATCATATTGTTATTATATTTTCATCATAAAACAATGTAATACAAATTAAATACATAAGAAAGTATAATACTCCCTGATTTTCAAGCATAGGATTGCATGTAAGTTTTTAAAAAGAAACTTTGATTAATAAATGATGTTCTACAGGTAAAGAATGGGATTTTACATAATCGCAATCAGAAAATAACTCTATTTTGATTAAACAATACTTAAACATAAATAGATATTCCTAAAACGGTAAGGTGCGTAGCCCAGTGGTAGGCGCAGTCGCACGGTCGTAGAGTCGAGGTGTGGGGCGGCTGCGGATATGCTTCCATCCCATCTCTGTACGTAACTGAGCTAGCTACGCACTAAACAAAATGATAAAACGGCGTCGAAGTTGCGACGTGACACGGGCGCGTGCATGCCTCCGCGCCAGGACCTCGACTTCGCCACGACGCCACCCGACACTTCGCCTGTGCCGCAATTCCTGTATGTGTGCGCGATTTATTCCTAAAAACTGTCCAAGTGCGAGTCGGACTCGCACACAAAATTCCGTAGCACCAAACAATATTTTTATCGCCCAGTTACACTCAACCGTAAAACTAAATGTCAAAGTTATTCAAATTAATTTTCGTTGAAAGTTCTTTTTGTGTTCCTATCACTTTTGTGTACCGGTTTATAGAAGACACCTACTCTCCTAATTTCAACTATGTGGTGCCTACAGTCTCAGAGTTAAATGGCTGTGACATACGGACGGGCGGATCGCTGGACAAACAGACAAACGGACAGGGTGAATCTATAAGAGTTCCGTTTTACCCATTTGGCTACGGAACTCTAAAAAGGCTAGAAGTGGCGCACCACTTGCCCTGTGGCTCATTTACGCGCTGCGTCGCGTTGCACGTTTTTCCCGTTTACGACGAGGCGGCCCGCGTTATCACAATCACAAACATAATATGGTACGATGTTGTCAACAAAGATGCGGAGCGATACGCGGCGCGTGACACTGCGTGCTCCATCGCGGGTATCTCTACGTTTCACACGCCGCTCCTCCGTGAAGGGAGTGTTGCATTTCAAGCTAACGCGATAAAATCGTTTCTCTGTAAACGCTCATATACATCACCATATATTAGCATTTACTGCAGGCCGCGTTTTCGTAAATGAGCCCTTAATCGTGTGGACATCAGGCATTAGAAATCATTTCACAAAAGTAATTATTATTTTTAAATTTGTAGCTAGAGTTGTATGCATTGTTTTCCTCAAAATCTCCCTTTTTTTCTTGACCCATTCAGATTAATGAGTAAGCAATACCGCATTAAATCAAATCCCATTCTTTAACTGCATGGATACATTACAAACATAGTCACAAGACCAATTGACTGAATCCAACAAGAAAGTCATACCATGCAAGGAGAAATAAACTTAAAGTCAACGACATCTACCCTCAGAGCTGTCCGATTCTTCTTCATTGCTGTCTTCATCGTTGGACTTCACTTCATCAAGCACCTTGAATTCCTTCAGCCTCTCTACTTCATCAGGGTTCACAACGTTACCATAACTTTCTTCACTACCAAATTTGTCACCTCCATTGTCAACACTATTGTCTATGATGGTGGTAAGACTACATGAAGGTTCGCCATTGTCTCTGGTGTAATGACATGATGCTTCACCATTGTTAAGCCTTTGCTTTTTAGTGGCTGGCAACTCCAATTGGGCCTCTTCATTCATGTTATTCTGTATAAAAATATTTGTTAGTTTTAAATTCTTTTAAGGTATTGATGAGTGGAGCCAGGATACTTCAGATTAAATATTGAATTATCTATAGGTAACTGATTTATATTAACATTAGTGCAAGTTGTCAGACCTACATTAACATTCTGATAATGCTGTACATAGCATTACAAAGAGATACCCTGGGACTCACTGGCTTAACTCATTATACACAACAGAAAAACGTTAGTACATAAATTGTTACACCAATAGCAATATCATACTACTATACATACTACATAGGAGAATAATCAACTAACAAATGACCAGTTATTGCTGCAAATACTGTAGAAGACTGTGACGGCAGATATGGTTACCAAAACAAGACATGCTTATGTAAATTTATAGCCTTTCATGTCACAAAGAAAGTATTGATTAAATATTTACTTTACTACTGAAAATGAGGACACAGATATATTATGAGTTCATTGAACAGTACAGTACAGAAGACTTAAAAAGAAATTACATAAATTATTATGTCAAAGTACCATACAATTACATTCTTAACAGTATTTCAACAATAATAGTGCCAAGAAACACCTGAAGGCTTTTACCTTTGAGGTTATTCACATAAACTAAGCCCATAAGTTGTAGTAAGATCGTCCACAACTAGCGATGGCACTGAAAATCCAATGTGCAACAACAGTTGGATTCCAACCATCGCTCGATGTAAACTTTCGTTAATTCTGTGACCTCGTGTAAGGCGAGCGCTACGGCGAAGATGTGGCAGAGTTGCGACAGACTAGGGGCTCTGACACATTATACAGAGCCTAGTATGTAGCAAAACCGCTTTAAACACCCGCAGAGTACCATCTCGGGCAGCGCTGCTAATGTATTCCTGTGTTCTCTGGAAAGACAACTTGAGAATTCTTACTTGCAAAAAGGTCAACTCCAATTCCAATATCAGTATAGCACTTTCAGGGGCTAAGCACTGCAAGCTTGTCAAATGCAAAAGAGGTAAGTTACGGATTATCATTGTAATCTGACCATTTTGCAAGTATGCAATAAATTTTGATACTTACGTGACCAGTCATGCACTCAAAATAAAGTAGTTACAAAAATAATTTCGTTTATGTTACGATTTCGCTAATTCTGCGAGTGTTTAACTTAAAACCTAGCGGTGTAGAGCTTGTACATCAAAATATAATTAGAGTTGATTTAATTCTTTAGTTTGCAACTTTGCATTTTTGCACCACCCACAGCCTTGTTTGTCGATCTTTGCACACGAATACGATTTGATTTCATTTGATTGAACTACGTTACGTTCCGTTTAGCTTTATTCGTTCACCACTCGTAACGTATGAACGCGCTAGAAACTAACAGCTCATGAAAATCATATAGTAAGTACATTAAAGAGTAAGTAACAACTAATAATAATGTGAAAAAACAATAATTTAATGATTTAGTTGTAGCTTCAAGAAGACAGAAAAAAAACTCTGTAGAGTGACAAGTAGCGTTGTGAAATGAAACGTATCATTAGTGTTTCCACCTAGAAAAAACTAGTTTTTAATGGTACAAGTTATAATGAAAATAAGGAATGTCTTATTGCATTTTACTGTTTTAAAGATGCTAAAGACACATGACCAAAAACCTACATCGAAGACACGATGCGGGTAAGAAAATTGGCTCTTTTTCAGGAATTGTATCCATTCAAGATTTTACGACGACGGAACGGAGACGGTTTATGCTTTTGGGGTGAGAGGATATTTTGTTTGTTTGTGCAAATACATGTTGCCATTTTTCTCCAAAACTACTGGATTTTGATGCAGTTTTCAGTTATGGGTTCGGGTTTGATTGGTGCATGTTCTTAGAGACGGTGTGTTACGGTGACAACTCACCAGGGGGCGCTGCAGTAAACATTTGCATTTGTTTGTGCAAAACCAAAACTACTAGTCCGGTTTTGATGCAGTTTGTGGTTGATTAGGGAGGGTTCTATAATGGATGTTACGGTAGTAACTCACTAGAGGGCGCTGCAGTAGTATATTTTATATTAGTTACTACATATTAAGGTGGTTGCGCAAGGGTAGCCCGCGAAATTTAAATTTTCTTACGTTTATTGCAATTTGCAGGTCAGTGTCAGGTTGTATGTTGATGAAAATATGAATCGCGCCAGTAACACGTATGGAGTTACAGAATTATAATCATTCAAATCATCAATACAGCTCTCCAAGTTCATAGTAGTTGTTCACATATACTACCATAAAGGGGGATGATGTATGTCATGCAGGGAGAAGGGTGTCAAGGGTGCATCACTCTCTGACTACGGTGCAGTTTATAACCACGCCTTCACAGTTCACACTTATGCCATGCACATGTATATTTAAAACTAGCTGATTCCCGCGACCTTCATCCGCATAAAATTATTATAAAAAGATTACTTCCATATTTGAAACGGATTTTGTTGAAAATTTCAGGAAGCCTAATCCTTTCTAAATCAATACTAACAACAATAAGAATTAAATATACCGAATAACTAATAAAAACAATCGTTAACTAACTCGATCATATTAATAACAACAATAAACATTAATAATAACAATCGATAAACTGTTCAATCAAATTAACAATAATCATTAGCAATCAATTAATAAATAATTCGATCAAATTAATACTTATTAGCAATAAATAAATAAATATTAATAATCGCCAACCAATTTCATCAGATTGATAACATTAAAAATCATTAATAATAATAACAAACAATTCATAATTCCATCAAATTAACAATAAACAAAATCCAACATAATAATCAATAACAAACAATAAATAATTCGATGAAATTAAAAATAATGGCATTAGGTAATAACTAGCGAATAGTTTTCACTGTTAATTTTGTATGGACCCCCTTCGGATAAAAGCCTCCTCCAAAGATTTCCACTTCTCCCTGTCTTTAGCCCTCTCAAGCCATTCCCGACCTACTGCCGCCACAATTTCGTCTACCCATCTAGCACTAGGTCTGCCTCTCGCTCTGGTACCGCGAGGTCCCTTCCATTTTATGGTTTTTAAAGTCCATGTTCTGTTATCAGCGTACCTGGCTATATGACCTGCCCAGTTCCACTTTCTTTGTAGAGAAAAAGTTAGTGCGTCTGTTATGCTGGTTTTTTTTGCGGATGACTACATTTTTCACTCTGTCTTTTAATTTTAAACCCAGGTAACTTCTTTCCATTCTTCTTTGAGTGGTCTGGATTTTATTTCTATTAATTGGATTGTACTATTTATTAATTTGTTGATTGTTAATGAGAAGTATTGATTGTTGTTATACAACGTGTAACAGAAAGGGTATAATCATAATG
The DNA here is from genome assembly GCA_947578425.1 of Eugnorisma glareosa. Taxonomy (NCBI): domain Eukaryota; kingdom Metazoa; phylum Arthropoda; class Insecta; order Lepidoptera; family Noctuidae; genus Eugnorisma; species Eugnorisma glareosa. The sequence goes on along the minus strand of OX387974.1, from coordinate 1,304,126 downwards.
GAATACTGTGGTACGGACCATCAAACTGAACAACTTTCTCTATGGGACCACCATCGAAATCGTAAAAAAATAAACAGCTGTCCGTCCGTCAGCTGTGGGTCGAGTAGGTATTGAAATTTTGTATAGGACAACTGATTATTTTTTTACGATTTCGATGGTGGTCCCATAGAGAAAGTTGTTCAGTTTGATGGTCCGTACCACAGTATTCCATATGATTATACCCTTTCTGTTACATGCTGTATACGATTAACTAGTGTTTATGTTTATTTTTACTAATTGTTAATGTTACTTGTATGCATGTGTATGGAATAAAATAAAGCTTATTCATTCATTCATTCAAACCTTTAAAATAAAAATAGCCTAAGTTACTACTTTTAGTATCAGCAATCAGCCAGTAAAAGCCCCGTCAGATCGATCCAGCCGTTTCGGTGATTAGCGGAACAAACTGGCAGACACACAGAAAATATAAAAGATTTTTCTGATTCAAAGAGAACAATTTTATCCATCACAACATGTCTTATGATTTTAAACGTAATGCTGTTCTGGTTGGCCAGATTGCTGTAATGTTTATTGGATTCCTTCCCCATGAAAATGGCTAACGATAACGACTATTTACTATCAAAATTGTAGGGGGCTCCACACTAAACTGCATATTTTTTAAATGAATATTCTATCAAATTGTTATTACATCATTATACTCACCGAGACATGGCTCACTTCCTAAATATTAGACTCTAAATGTGAGTGTCAGACTTGTACTGATTAAATCCCATCCATGTTCCTTCATTGCCCTTTGTGTTCCAGGGCCATGGTAACTCTTTCGAACAGTCTCGCAGCCTCGGCAGGCCTCAGCCCTTGTGGTCCTCTTCCTACGACACCTTACTTCAACACGAACGCGCCATCGACACGGCCTGTCGTAATAAGACGGCCGGACAGTATTTTTATGTCTGTGCTTTGCCCGTATACTATTGTAGTCTTTGTCTGTGCTCAATAGCTCACAGAACAGATTAGATAGATTCGGGTCGAGAATCGTTAGTATAGATACCTCCGTTGAATTTGACCAGGATGCAAAACGACAGCATGTTTATCACCCAAAAATAAAATCGGATTGTTGTTTTATAAATCACCTTTATTTTCCATAGAGAAATTAAAATGTTTTAAATCTACAATTTACCAAGTACTACACAAAAAGTCCTTAGATTTAATATTACCTGTAAGCACAGAGATTTAAACACGAACAAAATACATCGAAATAATATTTTCACTTACAATCTATGAACATTATCACAGTGGTTCGCAGCAGTCAAGAGATTTGAAAAAAGCTGCATATATTTATTTTACCCTCATATATTTGAAAATGTGACAACTTTAAGTATTTAGTTCTAATTGAAAACAAGACGATAACAACACAGAATAGTAAGCAGATGGAGTCACATAATGTGATTTTGGAGAAATAAGTACTTATTACGCGTGGTTTCTAACACTTTTTATTGTATCACTTTGTTCAAAGTCAATGATTGGTCGTCGTGGTTACTGAGTAGTTCTTTCTTTATCGTGTGGTTTGCGCATAACGTGGTGTCAGAGTTTTTATGCCGCCCAAGGGCCTCGACTTGGCTTAACATTTATCTTTAGTATGCATTAAAGTTTGTGGATAATATTTGCTAACATGCGATTGCACTCCATTATTTTACTACTCTGGCACGGTTCTATTTTTGTTGTTTATTTACACATTGAGTTTGACATCAAGATTAGCGCCATATTTTTATTACATTACGAAAAACACTTCGCTTTTATGAAGGCTACACAGTGAAATAGAACACACTCAGTGCTTTTGTCAGAGAACATCAAAATTACGACACTGAAGAATTAATACATTTACCAAAAAATTTATGTTGCCTATAATTAGTGACCATTGATCAAAGAGAGATCAATTATGATATCTAATTCTTGTAGGTTATCCAAGGAAATGTGAACCAACTTCCTATATGGACACTTATGATGTGCACATCTTGCTACATCGTTCTCACATAGTGTACCATCTCAACATGAATGATGTAACCAAGGTTTTTGTAACAATATGCTGATTTAAAAGAGTGTTCATGGATTTTCTTGCCCGTTCTTCTCCATAGAGATCTACGCTAGGGTATGGGCAACTACAGTACTTTCACAGTTTTTATGCCTTGTGACTGGGACTGTAGCTACATTCCATTGTTATCATGTTTCGACAATTCAAAAGTGCCTGTAACTGGCCTACTTTAAATATATGATTTGAATGATTGATTGAGACAACAGGGTTCAAGTATGAAAACTTTCTTTTAAAGCTACTGCTTGACACAGATTATTATGAAGTCGAAAATGAGAAGACGTCGCCTTTATTTCTGTTCCTCTCTCCCCCTCTTACTCATCCAGCCTTAACCCATAACCTCACATAGCATAGTATCACCAATGAGTGAAACCACACGGGCGTTGCCGATTCGTTGCGTCAGTCTTCATGACACTATATGATTTTAAACACATCGAGTACCACACGAGCAATGCCGTGTCGCAACGCAATGACGCCGATAATACGGCGCAGCGTTTTAAAAAATACTTTGATGTCCCATCCTATCCCTTCCACCTCCTTACATCCCCCCTCTGGCCCCCAGTCCGCGCACGCGTTGCGTCGCTACACGTCGTTTCAACGCACCGTGTGGCATGTTGTTCTGATACAGTGTGTAACAGAATAAGCGCAATCCCTCCTAGATATCAAATTGGACAGCTTTCCCTAAGAAACAAGGGTAGAGAAATAAAAAATGATGTCCTCATACTCATTGCGTCAGCCCTAGCCGCTGCAATATTTTGTATAGGACCCTTATATATCTTATGAAAAATTGACCATTTTGATGGTCTTAATCACCACCTAAGAGGTATTGCGCTCAATCTATTACGTAGAACGACGCAGTCTCACCGCTCCGGCGTCGCAACGTACCGACATCGTGTGGCTCTGTATCAGTCGTCGTTTACCGTCGCCTTCGCCGGGGCTTGGGCGGCGGTGCCACACTGACTTGCGCGGTTGCCAGCTCGTCCTGCGAGGCGCCGGTTTGTTGCTCCAGCTGTCCGCGCGCTTCTACGAAGAACATCACGTCTCGGAGTTGTTCTTTTAGTTCGGTTACCTGAGAAGAGTATTCAAATTAAAACACGTTATTTTTCCGTCTACGGCGTTTTTTTCTGGATGTAAAACTCGTGCATAAAACTTAAAAGTTTGTAAACTTAACTTTTTCACTTTGAAAAAATAGGTTTTCGAGCTGAATGAATGAAATTCTCAAGGAATGGTGGCTACGGTGGAGCCGTTCCTTGAGAACCCTTGGATAAGTAAATCTACAATAATAACCTCTTTGACTTTGAAATCTAGTATAATATAAATACCTCTTTGACGAAGCTCTCTTCCCGGATCTTAGCTCTGGCTTGCCATTCAGCCTGGCTGTTGGCGAGAGCCGCTGCCAAGCCTCGCTCTTCTGACAACTCGTTCTGTAGTATTGATAGTCTGCGAAAAATGAATCTCTCATTGTATGTGTCGCCTCTCGCCAGGGGTTATGAGTAAAAGACGAGAGTGGGTGTTTTATTTCTGCAATATAATGGAAAGCGAAATCGATTGGTTCAATTTTTTTATCGAAATAGGTTGACAATGGTGCCGATTCCCTTGGTCACAAACTAAACTAAATTTAAGTTGAGTGCATCTTTTTCTTTCTATTTCATTATGAAAAGGACCGAAGATAAATATTAGTTTAGTCCTGTCAAATTAGTCGGCACCTGACGTAATTTGATGTAATTTTAGTGGTAAACTTTTTAATCGCGTCTAAACTTGTAATAAGCGCTGATTAAATTGACAGGACTAAACTAAAATGTATCTTCTGTCCTTTTCTTAATGAAATAGAAAGAAAAAGATGCACTGAACTTAAATTTGGTTTAGTTTGTAACCAAGGGAATCGGCACCAATATAGTATTTATTCATATAACACTTCAAGCACAAAGTACAGAGGCGGATGTAATGCCATAGGCATTTTCTACCAGTCAACCTTTGGGTGATGCAGAGACAAGCAGTGGTAGGTGTCAATCTGAAAATAATTTTAATAATACTAAGATAAACTACAAGCTTAAATAAAATACTATAAATATAGATCAAATACCATAAATATATATAGGGTGACTGGTAATTACTGACCGATACTTAAACACGTGATTATACTCATGATAACAAACAACTTTCCCACCAAAGAAACTTTTTTTTATACCCACTCGTTCACTTTTATCCCAATAACACACAGCCGTTTAAAATTCGCGCGCGCGCCCTTTTGACCTAGGTATCAGCTGTTAGCCGCGTTTCGCCGTTCGGTCTCATTTCTATCGTACTGTGCAACAGTGGGTAGGCAGAGCACAGTTGGAGACAGAACGGCGTCACGCGGCTAACAGCGAATTTCATACGGCTGTTGTGTTATTGGGATCAAAGTGAACGAGTAAAAATATTTTTTTTTGGGAAAGTGGTTTGTTATCATGACTACACTCACGTGTTTAAGTATCGGTCACTAATTACCAGTCACCCTATATTAGGTTATATTAAATAAAAAGACAAACAATGGGGAAAACATTACCGTTGTGACGAAACTGCCAGCTTCTTTCGAATGTATTCGCGAACTTTAATAAAGACCTTTTTTTATAGTAGTGTTTGCTGAAAACATGAATAGCTACCTATTCCAAAATTGTATATCCAAACAGTAGCTATGTGTGCGCAAAAAGTTTACAGCAACAAAAACATATTGCTTCAAAAATGTTATAACTTTTGTTTCTTTAAGTTCGTCGATAGTTAGACTAACTTACTTGTTGGTAACATGATTTAGTTTCCTCTCAAGAGTCTTGTTCTCCTTGGTGAGGGTGGAGACCTGTTCGCTCAGCTTGGACGAACTAGCCTCGGCCTCGGAAGCGCGGAACCGAAGCTTCTCCACCTCGTTTATGTGTTCAGCTTCTAGTCTGTTAAACAGGAAAATAAGAAATTACAGATAACGCCTACAAATTCTAGATATTAAAGTTCTATTAAAGTTTTATTATTTTCTTATCATGATTAAAGCATGGCATGGTATACAGGGTGATTGGAAATTGGTATCTTATGAGCGAACTTGTTCTCTTCCAACAATATATACCTACTGAGGTATAGCAGTTAAAGGAGATATATTCCGAGTTCAAGGTTAACCTTCAGGAATTGGAGAGGCACTAGAAGAAGTAGAAGGTTAAGATAGCGCACTCATGAAAATGAACAACTTTTACAATAGGAGCAACTTTAAAACACGTAAAAAGAACAGCTGATACTGATTATGTTACCATTACGTTTTTGTATAAACCAGCAGACTCCTCCATTTTTAAACATTCTCGTGTTCCATTTCTTTGCCTGTCTTACTGTATTTGTCCGCAGGGAGAGTCAACTTTCAGAAGTAGATTGTATATTTTAGATACTATTGCTATTCGTATATCATCCTCTCCTCGTCGCTGGATAGTTAGCGGATGTTCTTCCGGTAACTATCCAGCTGCGTCAGTATGTACGTGAACTCCAGTTTCACCGAGTCCAGCTCCCCTCCGACAGGCCGAGCCCTCGGACCTGAACCCCCCTTCAACGGCTACTAGCTTGCCAACTTAAGACTAATAAACATAAACTAAACCTAATCCGTTGCAACTAACTTGTTCATCCTCTCCTCGTAGAACATCCGCTGATTATCCAGCTGCTGCGTCAGGATGTACGTGAACTCCAGCTGCGCCGAGTCCAACTTCTCCCCCCCGCAGGCTGAATCTTCAGAGGTGAATCCTCCTTCCGCGGCCACAAGCTTGCCGTCAGCTTTGTTCTGGACTAGGCGGTGGACGAAGTTGTCGCCTATACGGAAAATATATTATACATATAAGAAGACCTTATAGAAACCAAAACTGGGCACAGAACAGAAGATTGACTGGGACAGAATATGTTGTGGTATTAAAAAGAAGGACTTACCCGCATAATCCCAGACCCGGTTCGATCCCAACTGTAGAGCGTATGTATGATTTGATGCTAAGAAATGTTTCGCTGCATGACCGCCCTCGTACCTGGGGTTGGAAGTGAACAAACTGTTTAGTAAACGGCACCAAGTTTATGTAAAATATCATAATTATCCCCAAAATTCAAATAACGAAAGACTGAATTTGATATCAATGGCTACGTTACGATCAACGACACGATTCAAAAGAACGGAGTGTATTTCGATAGTTCATGTTTAGGAAGTCAACTGACCTGCCACACCCAACATTGCCGCATATGAGACAGATCCACAGCGTGCCAGCTTCCAAACCCTCCATCAATCCTTCAGCCACACCGCTTATATTCTCTCGCGTCTCCTCGCCATCTTCTTCTGTTTGTGGGAGAAAATAGAAGCTATTATTGTTTACTATTTTACTTCATTTAATGAATATCTGCTTGCTCTAGGAGGCGATAATCCATTAAATCGTCAATTTGTAATAAAACAACCGGCTTGCGTGTGTGACCAGTTCCATATTTATATGAACGTGGATGAAGCAAAAGGAGTATGTAAGGATCGTAGCAGGTGGCGTTTTGAAGTTTCAGCCAACCCCCATATGGAAATGGTGTGACTTTAAATAATACAGGGGATAAATGACTTGCAAAACAAGCCAGTACACCAATATCCCAGTCACTCAGGCACGGAAGTCATGTTCTTCGTTTAAAACTTAAAAGAGAACTGGACCTAGAATTGAACCCAGGAGAATGCCGTTAAACACCGTGCAGTTGCGTTGAAATACTATTTTACTTTTAATTAGATAAATGTTGTGTTATGCAGCTAACTTAACACGCCAATAGGTTAAATGCAATGATTTCCATGTCTACAATAGGCGTTTACAAACAATGATTGCATTATTGTAAGACCTACATCGTCAAACGCTTTAGATAGATCACAGAAAACAGTGGCAATCTCAACGACATCTGTACTGTACGATGCACGATAGGGAAAGTATTTTTCTCAAACATGCATGGAAATATTGTCATTATTTTCGTAAAAAGGACACGCGCAGTATTGAATTTACGGACAAAGAAAATCAAATCCATTGCAGGAGCGTTTTTTGAATTTGGAACATTAAAACGCTCCAGCAATGTTGTATGAAACGGCGTGCTGTGGTTTTAAATACTCTTTGATTGGATCTCTTTTATCATTCTTGAAATTCGAGATTCAATTGTGTGTGATACGATTGTGAGATTCGTGAAATGGAGATTGATTGTACTCCACCAGATTTAAGATCAGAAGCCAAATTGGCAATGGAAAACATGCTTCCAGCGAAGTCAAAAGAAAAATACATGAAAGTATATGAAAATTTTATGATTGGGAAAAACGAGAAAAAAACATGTTTTATTTCTCTGCATTCTTTTGAGAAAAGCATTATATATGCCTCGGCAGAAATGGCAATTGCCTGTCTCGTATTAGTGAAGTCCTCGCCTACGGCTCGGCCTTCAAACTCATACTCGACCTGCAATTGTAAACTGCATTATTTAAAAACTGTAAACGTCACTTAAACCTACACATTGATAAGATTATTGCCAAATCATTTCAAATGTATCGTCTTGTAATGAGATCATCGACAGATTTCAAGCGACCAGCCACTTTCCTTTATTTATTTAATTCTTTAATTCGACCACAAATTGAGTATGCCTGTAGAATATGCCTTTATGATAAATACAATCTCGCCTTAGAAAAAGTTCAGCGCAAGTTTTTAAGATCAATGCAGTTTAAATGCCATATGGAACGTAGCTCATACATCGAGTCCTTGGATAGGTTTAAGAGGGCCCTTCCCGGCGCGTCTATTGTCATTGCGAGCATGGTCGAAAAGCTTGTTGTTTCATCCAGAGCCACAGCAGTGATTTTCTTTCAACTCCCCTGTCTTACCCCGCCCCGACCCCACACAACTCGTCTCCCGCGCACCTCATACCGCCTAACGCGATGACATTGAACAAAAAATAGTGTTCGAAAATTTCTTAAACTTGTTCCAGGAAATACGTGTTTTTGAATAAGTCTTACAAGTGTGTGAAATAAAAATTTGTCATTAAGAATCTTCATTACATGTTCAAGGTTTCTATCGTGGTGATTTCTTTACTTTTAGAGTTTATGAGTCCATTATGAACGGCCAAAGTTCAGGTAAAATTTGTGCAAAACAGCCATTTTTGGAGGCTTATACTGAATTTGTTTCTACAATTTTTTATTTTTTGCTGCCTAAAAAAAATAAACCAAATATAAACCTAGATACAGTGCACAAAATACCTATTAGTTAAAAAAAAATCAAAGATAGATGTCTAACAACTGCATAATCACGTACGAGCGTTTGTATGAAAAGTATGACGGGTTGGCCGCTCTTAATGTTCTCACGTTGGAATCAAGTCGCCTTTTGCTTCAAACATTGATGCTTCATGATCTTTTGCATAATAAAATTGATTGCTCCGGCGAGAGGCACGCGTCTACCCACTCTTTGCTACGACACCTTGTCGTACAAACCCGGGCGAACGGGCGCCTCTCCATAGGATAGTCAAAACGTATAATGAACATTTTGTTAATATTTTTTTAATATTTAAGAAACTTTCAGTGAGTAGTTTGCAATTGTATAATTAGTCATGTTTGTGTTGCCCTTTCTTTATTACATATTATTTTTTTAGTTTCGGTTTAGGTTTATCTTTAGTAATAAGATAAGGTAAGAAATGTCTTGTTGTTACTTTATTATTATTATTACTTTTTTTCATTTACTATCTCCTTTTTGACGTATTGTAATTTAAAAACTGTGTCTACACTGTATCTTTTACATGAGTAATATGTGGAAACGTCGTGGATTGTACATTTGCCTACCTTTATGTCTTAGTATGTACTGTTACAATTGTTTGTTTTCCCTAAATAAATAAATAAATTGCCTATTTCCCGGCCTTTGCAATAATGTACTATAACTCTGTGCACACAGGCAATTGACCGTGTCCTAGACAGCCTTCTATCTACCACAACACTTCTACTTTAACATTCTCAGAGACTCCCGACTATACTAGAACTAAGTGAATATTAGAACAATGTACCTGCTAGTGCAGCCCTCTCACACTGGAAGCATGTAGCCTGTCCGCGCGGTTCAGGAGTCTGCGCGCAGCGACACACGGGACAGCGCGCGTCGCGCCAGCGCACGAGGCACTCCGCGTGGAAGGCGTGCGCACACTGCACACTTAGTACACCCGCCACGCTCTCGTCCATGCGCTCTGGGGAATAGAAAGTTAACTGTCAAATCATTTATACAAATTAAGGTGAGGATTTGCACTATTAGAATGACAAAGTTGAAAGACAGGCCCCAGTCGCTGTATTGCACTGGTCAGTAATCCACTAGTAACTCACCTAGGCACACGGGGCAGGTGGGCAGCTCTGTGTGCGAGGGAGGGGGGGTGCCGTCCCGCGCCCACTCGACGCGCGACACCCACGCCATGTGGCACAGCGCGTTGGGCTCGAGGCTACTGTATGGAACACCATCGAAAGTCTCGTGGAACTCCCGTGCTGCGTGACTGTTGCGGAATCTGCAACAAAAACAAGAGTGCTGATAAAAAAATACGGAAACCAAACAGGCTGTGTCATCCAGGTGGTTTCATGGGAACCCAAAGAAAAAAACTGGAAAATAAGGATTTCATAACAGCTTGGCAAATGCCAATTAATTCAGGAGGAATTCGTAGCTATGGAGCCACTTCTTCTAAATTTATCTATACTAATATTATAAAGAGGTAAAATTTGTAAGTTTGTATGTAGGGGGTAATCTCTGGATCTATTGAACCGATTTTGAAAATTCATTCATTAAATCAAATCAAATCAAAATCGTTTATTGCTAAATCCATAATGTACTTACAGGTGGTAAATAAAAAATTGAAGGTGGAAACAATTATGGACCCTGTCAGGCACAGCAAGTTTTTAAATAAGTAGAGAGAGGAAGAACGCTTTATTGCTTTCCTTTGTTGTCAAGTTTGAGTTATTTTATATTCTACTAGCGACCCGCCCCGCCGGCTTCGCACGGGTTAATGTTATACATATAAACCTTCCTCTTGAATCACGCTATCTATTAAAAAAAACCGCATCAAAATCCGTTGCGTAGTTTCAAAGATTTAAGCATACAAAGGGACATAGGGACAGAGAAAGCGACTTTGTTTTATACCATGTAGTGATTATGTATTTTAGATTCCCATTTATTTACTTATTCTAATAATACTTTGTATGCCAGTATATCTATTAAATTCTAATTTATTTAATTATATTAAAAATTGCTTATTTGTTTGCTTTAAAAATTATTCATTATTATTAGTGTAATATACTTTAATTACAAGTGTTCTAATATAATTTATTGTGTGTATAAGTTTATTTGTAAGTAGTTAATAGTGTTTAGTTTATTTATTTTTGTTTTTTATTTATTTTTAAATATCTGTTATTCATAATTGTGTATTATTTATTTATTTATTATTCACAAAATCCTTTTATTTTTTATTAAATTTATCCGTTAGGTAGTCGTGGACTGTGTAATAGCTTTTTTTAATTAAGTATTGCTTTAATTTATTCAAAAATGTACTGGTTTTATTTTGATTTCTTATGTCTTCTGGTAACTTGTTGTATATTTTTACTAGCTGACCCGCGCAACTTCGTCTGCGTGCGTGCGTACATAAAAGAAAGAGAGGTTAGAGAGAGTGTGCGTCAACCTTAAAAGTTAGACATATGTCCATTGCGGATATTTTTTTAGAGCTTTTTAAGAGGGACAATTCCGACATACATGATAATTGCGTAACTTTAACCGTTCACGCACAACGGAAGCTCTCAAAAGGAGTAAATCCCTATTATATACTATTACCGATGGATAATCATCAAATGACCCCTCCCACTCTGGACGGAGCGGAAGGGATTGTCAGACTTGTACTGACTAAAATCCACCCACGTTTCTTCTGTTGCCCTTTGCGTTCCAGGGCCGCGGTATCTCTTTCGAACAGTCCCGCAACCCTGGCAGGCCTCGCTCCTCTCGGATCCCTTTCCGTTTGCTGACATCTCTTTGAGGCGCGTGTGGAACACGAACACGCCGTCACCACGGCCTGTCGTCATAAGACGGACGGATGGCAAGCTAGCCCATTACTCACTGTCCACAGGCCCGCGACCCTCGACAGCCTTACGTCTTCATCTTTAGACACTCGATGACAATCATACACCAGCTAGAACGAAAGTTCTCATCAAAGTTCTTGAAATGGGCCGAGACACGATAAAACTGCTGTATACTGTTGCGGACCTCTTGCAACTGCCTTCCGTCTCCATCGTCAGACCTTTGATGATAGACATACTCCAGGCAGGTCTAAAGTTCTCATCAAGGTGCATGAAATCAGCCGAAACACGATATAGATGCTGTAAACTATTGAGGACCTCTTGCAACTACCTTCCGTCTCCATCGTCAGACCTTCGATGACAGTCATACTCCAGCTAGGTCTAAAGTTCTCATCAAGGTGCATGAAATGAGCCCAGACACGATATAGATGCTGTAAACTCTTGAGGACCACTTGCAACTGCTTTCCTTCTCCATCGTCAGACATTCGATGAAAGTCATACTGACAACTCAGTATGGTTTAAAGTTTTCATCAAAGTGAATGAAATGAGCCCAATAACATTATACCTGCTGCAAACTGTTTAGGACCGCTTGCAACTGCCATTTGTCTCTATCGTTTGACCATCGATGACAGTCATACTTCAGCAAGGCCTAAAGTTCTCATCAAGGTGCATGAATTGAGCCCAAACACGTTATTGTTGCTGCAAACTCTTGAGGACCTCTTGCAAGTGCCTTCCGTCTCCATCGTCAGACCTTCGATGACGTCATACTCCAGCTAGATCTAAAGTTCTCATCAAGGTGCAGGAAATGAGCCCAAACATGATTTCTCAATTTAAAAAACAAAAGATCATGTATATCGGACTTCTCTGTAAAAAGTTATGCGTGGTCAGGTCATACATAAAATAAAAAAATATAGACGCGTCGAATTGAGAACCTCCTCTTTTTGTTTCGTTGGTTAATAAACCAAGCTTCAGACATTTGACACGGGCGAGGGTCATTCTTTCACGGAAAACTTAACACCGCGACTCAGAAAATGGAGTGAAATTAATAGCGCCATCTATCGAGCACGAAATTTAACCGTTAAAATATAATGCATGTAAAGCGATCGAACACACACTCTACAGGGTTATAGCGTCATGTAGACTAATCTAGAGTACTTTTTGCTCTCAGACCCGATTTAAAAGTTATCTTGTGAGCACATTTTTATTAATTAGTACCATTTTGGTGCAATAGATGTCGTTGCATGTATCTTACACAATGATGGTAAGTTCTTCTTGAACACTTTAAATTTATAAATCTTTTGATAGAGAGCACTGATTACAGCATGAAACAAAAACTAAAACCTTCTCTAAGTTCCCCACAATATTTGTGCATTGAATCTAATCACATTGGTTTTCCCAACAACATGAACACCCGCCTCGCAGCGCGCGCGGTTCATTATTTTGATGCGGAGTTATTTTAAAACTGTGATATCTCCTAAGATATTCATCTAAATTGAATAGTGTAAAGGTCAATTTTGGTCACAATTGAATGCTAAAGATGACTAACATATTTATTTTGATAAGGATTAATACTATGTCAGTAAAAACACCTTCGCAAATAAAACATTAATTTTGACCAAATTTTAAAATCATAAAAATGGTTATTGTGAGTCAACCTTAAAAGATAGGCATGTGCCGTCGCGGACTTTTTTTGAGACCTTTTTAAGAGGAATAATTCCCTGCTACATTATATTTGTGCAACTTTAACCGTTTACGCAGCGCACGCAACGGAAGCTATCAAAGAGAATAATTTTTCCCCGTTTTTGCAATATTTGTCATTGATGCTCCGCTCCTATTGGTTGTAGCGTGATGATATATAGCCTATAGCCTTCCTCGATAAATAGGCTAACCAACACAAAAAGAATTTTTCAATTCGAACCAGTAGTCCCTGAGATTACCGCGTTCAAACAAACAAACAAACAAACAAACTCTTCAGCTTTATAATATTAGTATAGATTGACATAGAATATGGACTGGATGAATGTGATTTGAGGCGGGAGGGGGGCACATTTAATCTGTTTTTATGGCGCAACGAATAATTAGTTTGTATGTCTCCCCGTGTTTTGTAAGAATCTGGATGTTTGCGGACTAGTTTACATAGTTCCAAAATGTATATACTAACTAACGTGAGAATCTTGTGTTTCTGGAAGTAAGGCAAGTAAGGGTAACTATCTGTCGGTTCTATATTAGTAATTATTCGAATTAGCTTTTTTTGGAGGGTAAATAAGGACGGAGCGTCTGTGCTATTTCCCCATAAGATGATGCCATAGTTAAACCAAGCGTGGGCATACGCGTAAGTAGTATGTGGCTAGTGCGGTTTGTAGGCTTGTGGTCTTTTTAAAAAATTTGAAATTTTCGATTTTACTGTCTGTATGTGTGTTTTCCAGTTTATATGTGTGTCAATTGTTAGGCCTAGAAGAGTGAAATGGTTAACTGTTTCTAATTTTTGTTGGTTAAAGCTAAAATCTATATTTATTTGTTTTTTCTGCCGGGGGTGAAATGCTATTATTTTGGTTTTGGTATAATTTATTTCGAGATTATGGTCGCTCATCCAGTTTATAATTTTCCTAAGAATAGTCGTAAGTTTTTCATTTAAATTAGCAATTGTTCGACATGAGGTCAGTATCGAGATATCATCCGCAAAAAGTACACATGGCCCGTCAATGGTTTTGGGGAGGTCATTTATGTATATTAGGAAAAGGAGGTAGCCAATAACACTACCCTGAGGAATTGACGCATGGATTGATTTAACATCAGATCTTATGAGCTGTGCTTCCTTTGTTTCTTGATTGTAATATTCAATCTCAACTAATTGCTCTCTATCTTTTAAAAATGATGCGAACCAGTCGTGGGCTTTCCCGCGTATTCCTATTCCATAAAGCTTATTTAATAGTATTTTAAATTGGACTTTGTCATAGGCCTTCGTCATTAGTTAGGAAGCTACATTATTCGAGAGTGCTATAGGGTATATTTACAACGTACCTGTGGGATAATTTCCGACCAAAACGCGAGTGAAGCCGCGGGCAACAGCTAGTATTTTCATATGCATTCAATAAAAAGCTGTTATTTTGTTATTACAAACAGATAGTTAAATTTTATTTATTTGTATAGATGTACAGATTTATTTATCAATTTATGTACACTAAATACAGAAAAGAAGATAGGAACAGAAAAGGAGTACAAAGGTGATGCTTATTTCTAAAGAAATCTCTTCCAGCATACCTGCGAAACGAGAATCTAAAAAAAGAGATGTAGACACAGTGTGTACAAGAAGAAAAGAAAATGGAATACAATACATAAAGCAGAACTATTTAAATATTATTATTATATTCTCGTTGATTCATTTTTATACATATTCTTTATATTTTTACATATTTTTTCAAAAATCGTACATAAATAAAACATTTAAAAATATAAAAAATTGGTTTCCGCCGGAGTTGGTAGCAGGGTCCAAGCTACCGGTGGTTAGGGTCGGAACCCCCTCACAATGCGAGCCGTATCGAGGAGTACTGCCTTCTGAATCAGGCCCTTGATCCAACCGCCTAAGGAGAGCCTCGAGAGATGTTCGTCGAGGCTCTTGGCTAAAAGGCCATTGGCCGTCGCGACAATCGGCACAATGATAGCCGAGTTCACATTCCACATGTCGACAAGCTCGTGTGCCAAGTCGAGATACTTTATTTGTTTCTCTTTCTCAGCTTTCACGAGGTTTCTCGTCATGCGGGATACATCAATTATCATTACGCGGCGCGCTGATCGGTCTATGACCACTATGTCAGGCTTATTGGCGACAATAGTCCTGTCAGTGATGATAGACCGACCAATATAATTTTTTATCTATGATATCTCTATCAACTCTTTCCTCAATGACATGATCTTACCCTCTTATGTTATTTTCCTGCAAAAGAGTTAGAGGATGATGATCCAATTGGATTATTCAAGTAAAGAGAACAACTTACGTAAACAAAGCCATGTAATGATCTGGTGAGCCATCTCTCAATACTCTCACATGTGCAATGTCCTGTTGACAGGCAGCTGCAAATGCTAGTAGATCTGGAGCCCCGAGAGCACCTGGTACTGAGAGCAGGCACAGCGTCTTAGCTTCTTCTGCTTCTTTCATTTCACTGAAACAGAAGTTAGTGATGAAGTCTGTGTTTTTGGAAAGTAATAAATCAATTGCTATGAGCGGCACTCGGAATAGATAGAGTGTAATTTGCTTTAATCCGAAGGCTTTGCTTATATCCAGAGGCTCTACTAATGTCCTCAAAAACTTTTGATATTTACAACTTAAAAATATTCTGGGATTTTGTAGAGAGGTATTATCCACATGTTGCTTACTTCCATAAGGTTTAGGCAAATATCAAAGTTTTGAATATAATAGTTTTGATGTATTTCTTACAAATGCAAGATAAACAATTTATTTTCAGATAAAAATGTCCACAGAATGACTGTACAGTATTTTCACTCCCATGCCAATGCTGAAAGACATATCTGAAAAACTAATTGTAATTTATAATAGGCTGGTGTCCGCAACTGCAAGTCCAAAGTGATTATTTTGCATACGGGTGGGAAAACCATTCTTCTACCCCATTTCCCCGAGAAAGGCCAGCAACGTTTTGGTTAAATACTTACTTCTCTTTATAAAGATGCAGCACTCCCTTAGTGACTTCAACGAGAGGGTTTCCACAAAAGAAGCTGATGGTGTCCTCATCCTCAGACACACTGTTCTCCGGAGGGGAACGCCTGGAGCTCGTCGGCAAAATCCCAGTATCTGTGTTAGGATCTGTTAGGACACTGGCATACGTCTCCACAGTTATGATCTTGGACTCTCGGGCTCCACGGTCTTTTTTCTTTTGTTCTTTAGCAGCTTCTGGAAAGTATTTAAGTTGTTCAAAGCAAAGAAATAGTTAATGTTGTTTTTAATGTAGGGAGAACTCTAAGACGGCCCTCTGACCAACACGTGGGTTAAAAGCTGAAACAGCTTTGTTGGATTTTACTCTAATTAGCTTTTGAAAATTACATTGGTTTTACACAATTAAATTAAGTTTGTAAGAATCCTATGAAATGAAAACCAAGCCATAAGTACTACTTTGCTATTAATATTATTTAGACTAAGTAAAATTGAACATTTTAAGAGCTTCATAGCAATCCTAAAAAAAGATGGTCCTTATATTGTAAACACCACGTCAAGCTTACGTCGTCGTTATGGCTTCGATATAAGTTTATTATTGATACAAATCAACACATGTTGCATTGTCTGCTTTATACTTTTGGCAATATAAAGATTCAAGCAACTGTAGGTATGTATTGAGGTCATTTTATTATTTCTTACCCATTTCAGAAGGATTATCGCCCATTTCAGGCAGATCTTCGTCAATTTCAATACGTAGGACACACAAAGACACGGACATTTAAAAATTCAATTATTTATTCAAAATAAAAAGGGACAAACGGCTCCATAAAGCCTTTACACATCACTTGTTTTTATCAAAATACTCAATCTATCTATTGCAAACAAAGCAATAATAAACTTGAGAAATTTTAGAAACACAGCACTGACAGCAAATCAGATGACTATTGCTTGGACAAATGAAAAAGAATCAATTTGGCTGATCAAAGCGAAATCAAAGATGAGATAGCGCGAACAAACAACGATATGAAAGAAAGAGATGCAAAAGCAAATGTGCTAAAAATTAGAGAACGATGCAGCCGCTTTTGACATAATTGTTTGCCATTGACTTTGACAGAAGTTGATTTGACAACATGGCAGATTAAAAAAAAAAAACTTTGTACAAAAACCTTTATCCAAAATAGAAAATATATCTCCCATAAAGTTCAGGATTCACCATGGCTTTTCCGAAAAACAAAATAATACACCAACATATGAAATTAAAATATTTACCAAGATTGTTGGACTCGTGTGCAAATGTCAAATAAAAGTTTTTTGAACGTGTATCCGAATAGAGAATCCTAATAGAAAAAAAAGTAATTTCCTATTTTCATTGTACATTGCGTATTCCGAAGATAGTAAAGACACAACAACTGATACGAAAAACGCAATTTGTATCAATTATATACAAAAGTCGATCTTATTGGATGGGTACTCTAAAAGAAAAAAATATTCAAAATGGCTACAGATCATACGACGTGAGCTGTCAGCTGTAATAATTTTTGTTTCTTTGTGTTTATTACGCCTTTAAAAATGTTATGATCGCTACGTACTCTCGAATATGGGTGCGAAAGACTCAAAGCCATCGTTTATATCGTACGAAGATGCAGTGAAACGAGGTACGACAAGTGCAAGAAGTTGATTTAAGTGCGTTGTAGGAATGTGATGAATATCGGTTTATTTTATTTGCAGTGTCTGATAGTGAGTTGAGACGTATACGCGAAGCGTTCAAGAGATGTGCCGGTGCGAATGGGACGGCCTTGAGCTTGGAGGCGTTCGTCCACGAAGTGCTGTGTGATGGAGTGCCGTACGAGGTGGCGGAGTGGCTGTACCAGGCGTGCGGAGGCACCAAGCGAGGCATCGCCTTCCGGGAGCTGCTGTGCGGGATCGTGGTGCTCACGAAGGGTAACATCGAAGAGAAAATCAAGTGAGTAGCGTCCTGCGTCCATTGTCAGTTGTAAACAATTACATCACGGCAGTAATCAGATGATGTGTTGTGTTGTTAGCGCCAAAATATTCACTCGCTAGTTATTACGTAGCGAAGATTCCGAGCGATATGTAGCAAGTATTTACTTAATTAATGAAGATAACAGGTAGTTTTTTTTTTATTAGTAATTAAGAAAATAATGGGTTTAATTTATGGTGTTAAGTGGCTGCTATATTGGTTCAAATGATATGGTTGAGCAAAGGTTTAAATACGTACAATGAGTTGTCAGTTTGTTGCTGTAATTTTCCAAGATTGTATTTATCTTGATACAATTGAATTCAGTATTCTTTGTGGTTAAGCTTGTTAGTAGGTACTTAATATTAATCAATTGATTATTTACTTAGTAGTAGAGGTATAAACATTTGTGCCACAGTCTGTTAATTCCAACAGTATTTCCAACACAATAAAATAAAGTTGGTCTTAATTTATTCACTTGTAAACCTTCATAAAAGAAGTTGTAGTATCAGACACTAATTCACACTAATTATATGTTTAAGATATTTTTTATACCCTACTAAAAATAGACGTAAGAATCGTTTATTTATTGACATTATAAAAAGTATCTGTTTATAATAAACCCTCGCTAGATCACTATAAAAATACTATTTTATCAAGTGGTGTAGAATTTTTTGACCAACAAAGTATAAAATGTTATTCCAGCAACACAAAGAAGATTATCCGATAGGTAGCCATTAAAGACACAACTCAATAGCTTATTAGAATTTAAAACAAAATAGCTAGCCAAAATCATTGTATAAGAAACACATTGCTTTTTATCACTAAGAAAACATACAGTAGGATGTGTTAATTAATTATTATCATGATGTGATAATATCACAAGTGTAAATGTGACAATGATTGACAGTTTAAAGCCTTGTAAATTAATCGGTATTTACATTTTTATATTATAGCATCCACATTACATCTGAAACTTTACAGTTTTAGTAAATAATTTCCTGTAATATTACTTTCAAATGTATTTTGATTAAAGCAGAACCTGAAATAAAAGATCAAGGAAAAAATTATAAACTATAAAAATAACAACCAAAACATTGTTATGACGGAATTAAGTGTGATTTTCCTCAATCTATTGAAACATCTCGAGATCATTTTAGCCTCATTGTTAAGCTTTAAAATTAATCTATCTCGGACTTCCTGTTAGACTGTTTAATCACAGAACTTTGCATATCTCCAGATTATGTTTGTATGACATCATCAATTTTGCTTGTTTCTCATAATTATCTTGTACTATTGTTAAATCATACTCTGAGCAAATCTTGAAACACATTGTTTTCTTAGATTTACTTTCTAAGTATGGTGTTGTTGATATGTTTAGAGTTTTGCGTGTTGATGAGTTGTTCATATTGGTGTAGTTTTTAAAAGGTAATGTTATACTTATTATGATGTTATGGCTAGTAATAAGATAGTGATTGATTGAATTTGAACTGCAAGTAATGGGATAGCAATTAATTTAATGATCATGCATGTGTGAGGTATTGAATAAGTTGTGAGTATTTATGGTTGTTCAAAATTTTTATGAATTCCATTTAATCTGCTTACACAAAAAATAAAATACACTGGAAATTGTGTCCAAAAAAACCAATCAATTTGATTGTAAATGATATTGAGTATATCAAATGAATTATCTGAGCCTACTTGCTGCCAGAAAAAGCACATTTATGTAACTGTAATAATATAAACATTAATGCTTATTCAGAGTTCTGATGAAGTTGTCAACAGGATTGATTATGTCTAATCCATTTGTAGTAAAATCTAACACTATCACCCTAAAAATCTTTTCATCATTATCATCTTTAGCCAATATCTATTTCACCTTGTGAACTTCCCAATGGAGATTTTCTATAGATCTACGGCTGTCAAAGCTTTCTTCCTAGAGATCGCGTCTTTGGTGTCAAATCGGTTTTATTATCTTCAGGTTACGGTACCAAACGAGAAAAACGAATGTAGAAAAAGATCATAACAAACCTATACAATTTTAGATTCCTCTGGACACTCTACGTGAACAATCAAGGCGACAATGGCACGTACATATACAAGAGGGATTTCGCTCGGAACCTCCACCTGGAGTACACATCCCTCCCGCTCACTGGGTCCCAGAGGAATGCCGAGATCCTCCTCAGCCTCTTCGGGCCGGCGGACAAGGTCACCTTCGACCAATTCAGGTCCTGGCTTTTGATACACAAAGATGCGACGGTTCTGTCAAAATGGCTGCTGTCAGAAGTGAATGTGGCCCAGGATCTGGAGACGCCGACCTTCTATCAGAGTTTAGCTGGAGTCACGCATTTGGAGGAAAGGGTGAGTGGATATTTTAAAGTTTATTTTTGTAGGGATATGGTTAAGTTTGGTATTTAAATGTTCGGTCATCGTAGGTTTTTATCAAAACTACATAAAATATGTCCGAAGATTAGTTCCCTACCTAGTATTATAAACAAAACACTTGCGCTATGCGGTAATGATGGTTTCATATCAATCAATCGCGACGGACGTCACTACAAAATTCTTTGTAACATTCCAATTTCCAAGTACCTACATAATCACTCGATACTGCAATATTATCTATGTCTCAAAACATAGCAGAGTCAAATCGCGCTTGTCCTTACAAAAATCATGATCAGCATCAGTGTAAGATAGGCTCGTCCCAAATCGCATCATCATCTTCCTGCCCTTATCCCATTCTATTTGGGGTCGGCGCAATACGTTTTCTTCCATTCTCCCCTGTCAGACGACACGGCATCATTTTTTTTCTTTTTCTTTTGTATCTGCAATCAGTCTTGAGTACTTTAAGCAGATGTGGTAAGAGACATTTGGCAGTTGGAGTGTGCTCTCCAGCGAGAGCAACTACGCATAGGTGTAGCATGTATTTATGCTACTTATGAGGGTACAGACAAAATGTCATTTCTTTTGACCCGTTTTTGGTACGTGCGTGTTGTCAGTTCAGCGGCCAGTTCATTCGGATGCCTCTCCTGCCTTTCCAAGTATGTTCTGGTAATGGCCAAGATTTCCTCTTTCACCGAGTTAATCTGAAGTTGGTTGTGTTTTCAGTATTAGTAATGAACCAAGGCCCATTGTATATAGTTCCTAGAATCACATTTTGCATTCGCTGTATAGCAACTCCAATATCTCCATATATTAGAGTTTCTACAGCTCCCCCATAGCTGGATGCCGTACATCTAGACAGGCTTTAGAACTGTTTTATATGTATATAAGGAGTTTGTTGTCAGTTGATAATTTACTGTTGCACCCTAATAGCCAGTGTAGGTTTTTGTAGCGCAAGTTGAGCTCATCTCTCTTGGTCTTTATGTGCTGCTTCGAGATGTAGTCCTAAGTATCTCACACAACCTTTATGTGGTAGTAAATTGTTATTCAGCTTTACTGACAATCGCCTCTGCGTAGCGTAAAAGTGACCTGTACCGACTTAGATGGGTTGACTGCTATTAGCCACTTTTGCAGCCAGTCAGATATTTTGTGTAGACTTTTTTGCAGCGTTTGTGGAGCAATTGTAGGGTCATAGTTGCTAGCCAGAATCGCAGTATCATCAGCAAATGTAGCTGTAGTCACACTGTCCTCTGCTGGCAAGTCTTATGTATACAGCGTGTACAGAATTGGCCCCAACACTGATCCTTGCGAGACGCCAGCCTTTATTTCCAATAGCTCCAACGTTAAACGGCATCATTGACTCCTTTCTCTTTCATATCAGTCTTCACACAATCCATCCATCTTATCTTTGGCCTTCCTCTTCTTCACTGTTTTAGTCACATGCGTTTCAACCCTCCTCTTTACATGTCCATACCAAGACAAAAAAAAAATCTGTAACAAGCGCCGCTTTCAAACTTACTCTAATATACCCAAAAACCTCAAGTCCCAAATCGCATGATAGTTGGAATCGATTCTCAAGTCAATTGTTGACTATCGATAACGCGGAACAATTTGTCGATTACATCGAGTCCATTGATGTAGAGATACGTTATCAATCGAATCGCTAGACATCTTGTTGTGCTTGTGACTTCAAATGAACTGGAAATGTCTCTGGGAACTGGGCGAAGCAGATAAAAGGGTTATAATATGAAAGTCGGTCGGTAAAGAGTAAATGATAGCTTGATGGTTGACAGGGAAGAATAGAAGAAAAAAACGTGTTGCGTTAACTTTAAGTAACATGGTACCAGAACAAAAAGATGATATGAAAGTCGGTTGGTCTGTCGTCAGAAGCCCGAAAGTCTGACAGCCAGTCTTACCAAAGGATATAGCGTTACCCAGTGGGCTGAGGAGGTCAGATAGGCAGCGGCTCCATGTAAAATATTGGCATGTAGCTACATGCCAGTATTTTACATAGCGGTTTACATAGCACGCGGTTAGGACTGAAAGCCGACCACAACATAGTTGGGAAAAGGTTAGGCGAATGGTCATCATTTATTACAGAGTGAGGAAGAAGAATACATTCTGAATGTATTAGGAAGAGGGCATGAGGATTGTGACGGGGCCTAATACAGTATTGAAGATCACAAGCAGATTGATGTCTGATTAATAGATTATTCTCTTCCTGTTTTCAGTTCTCACACTAATGTCTACATTTCTTTTTTCCTTTTGGCAGGCCTGCTGGTAGAAATTCCTTTGAAATAAACTGTGCCTCTGTACTCTAAGTTATATTATGAATGCTATGATGTTTCCTTATGTTCTCTCTTGTGTGTACGTAAATGATAACATTAATAAGTAGATTTTATAATATCTACTTATTTAATAAATAAACATATCAGTATGATGCAGCATCTAGCAATGTTTATCGAAATCAATAGTCATTTATTAAAATTAATCTGAGAAACAGCACATTTTGAACGTCAATATTTTGAGCCAGTCCCCCAAAACGCTTGCTCTTCACCACATCCTACTATTAAAACCGAAATGAAAATGTGGTGCAACCAAATCGCCAGCAACATCTTCCTTGTGGCTTCCAAACGTGAATCTACAGGATTTCCCTAAAATGTCTCTTATTTTCTCCTTGTCTCGTGTAAGGCTGGTGTTAATTTTCATCCCAGGTAGCAAAAGCAGGAAAAGTATAATCGTATACCTACCCAGCACCAACGGCAGACAAGTCAGGCCTGTGACCACTAGACCACCAGTGCTCTGCTCACATCGTAATAAAACCTGGCAGAACAAATAATCTTTTTAAGTAGAATTTGCGTACGTAGTTTTATCTTATTTTATGCTCTGATTAAAGTAAATCAATGTGCACAATTTAATTTGTTTAATCGACCTTTGAAGTATTACACGCATGAGTCGATTCTACTAATGATTACTGTTCAAAATGCTTGATCCCAAATAAAATGATTGAAGTTTAATCACTTGGATGGATTGCTTTGTACGAATAAAACCTTGTATGATACACGAATTCTCGAAGTTTCTGTAAAGCTTATGTCTTAAAGAAATACTGCTTTAAACTGAATGCCCCTCTACCTCGCTTGGTTTTGTTTAATCAGCGTAGGTATAACGTTCCCATTGCTGAAATAGACCTCATTCCTCTCTGTGAGAAACATGGCGGTTTACTTTTCGAACTCAAGCTTCCAGTAAGGATTTTATTTCTGAAAGGAATTGGAGGACTAAATTGAATGGCGTTGTTTATTGAGGAAGTAGGCATAAGTCTAGAGACTGCCGAAACGAAACGATTTCAACAAAATCGTCTGCACCCTTATCTCTGTGCTGTTTGATTTTAGGATTGTTTATCTTCTCAAAGTTAGAATCACAATAATCTATCTTCAGATAAAATCGCTCTAAGACACAAAAGTTTTATTACACCTAGTTGATAGAAAAAATATGACTTACATTTACAGACAACGAAATGCATTTTGCGCACATAGTCACAATAATTATCTGAGTAGGTATGTGAATGCACCTGTCCATGTAAATGAGACATGTTTGTGGTAATTATGTTCAAGTTTGTAAAGGAATATCTGAGGATCGAGTAGCGACAGCTCATTTAGCGATGACTATTTCTATCTAGCGGCTTTCTGATCCAAGAATTTTGATCATACCCTTAATGCTGACATTATTGGTACCCCGAGGAACCAATACTAGCTCCTGTTAGACACGCAATGTCAGAAATGACCAAATTCTCTTCGAAACCACTTTTCAAGGGTAGGGATGACTTCGCAGAATGTTTAATTCTCAAAGGAATTAATGTAGCGTAAGGCATCTGGGTAAAAGGGTAATTACAAAACCGCAATTAGAACACTGAATTTGAGCCCATTTGATAGCAATAAGCTCACCCCGTATATCACATAACTGGCGAAATGTGGGTGGACTACTAAACACCTCAATGTAATTTCTCGGTATATGACAGCCGCGGATGCCCCTCATCTCAAGTATTTTCAATTTCTCTCATGACGTATCATACATAAGGAAATCTTTCAAGCCCCCGTAGGGAAACCCCGAGCACAGTAATATCAAGTTGCAGTATCGAAATCCTAGTATTGATATCCTCATGTTTATCTATTGTTGTAATAGAGGATTTGTCACTTGTTGATGTAATGTTAGTTTTTCTAGGTTTATCGAATAAGAACGATGTTGTTTTTCAGCTACAGCCATGGTTGGTGCTTGATGTTATTCTTGGAGAAAAAATATTTAACAATGATATTAAAAGCTGTGACTTGCACATGCCCTTTTTCGATCAATCTCAAGTAAAATATGACAAACTTGTTAGGGCCCACCGACGTCTGGTGATGCGCAGGGTAGGGCGGTTGTCACAGCCAAGTTGGAAAAGCGACGAGTACAAAGTTATAGCATAATCAGCCTATATTGTTCCCACTGCTGAAACACAGGTCTCCTCTCTATGAGAGGGAGTGGGCTATAATCCACCAAGCGGGCCCAGTGCGGGCTGGTAGATGCCACAGACTTCGAATTTTAGGTTCTAGGACATTTCCGATGTTTTCATTCATCGTTTTGAGAGCAGTGGTGATGAAATAAATGACAAAATAATAATCAAATGGAATTTGAAGAGGACATTTCTGCTGAAGTTCAATGTTAAATGTCAAGCAACTGTCTCATGTGGGCATCCGTTAAAAAGTATTTACTCGTGATCGTGATAGCACCAACAGTACCTGCTATCAAAATATTCGTTGTTTACCGCCAATGTTTTTACAGGGTCTGTCACTTATGTACTATCTGTTGAGGACGTTATCTTACTATTTTAGTACATTTTATATGATATCTTGCATGTAAATATTGTACTCAAATACGTGCACTTTGTTCTCGTATATTCGGTTTGACGACGTTATTGTGAAACCGCAATGGAATATTGTGTAAAAACGTTTTCCTATATGGTTATTTTTATTATAAGAAAGTAAAACAATGGAGTCGTTACTGTATGGTAGTGATACCAAGCGGTATCCAGTAACTTGATTGTGGGTGAAGGTAGATAGGCAATCGTTCCATGTAACATACTGGTGAGCTACATCAGGTTAGACTGGTAGCCTACCCTACCTTACCACCGTCAGTTATAGGCCAGGCAGATGTGATGTTGTATGGAAAACTATTTAGCGTGTTACATTTTCTTCGAATATACATAATGGCTTTTGTCATCATAATTATGTTACCAGTAATGGTTTCCACAGCCCTCCCCAGCAGGTGACCCTATTGATTAGTTCTAGGTCGTTTGAATACAGCGGCTCCCCATCACGACCTTGCCAAGGTTGCCACTTAGAGCATGCCGCATGGCCCTTCGCTCATATTGTATCAGTACCACACGCTGTGTTTGGCGTTTTTAACGATACTTACAGATAGAGCAAATTTCCTTGTATACATTTACAGAGTCATGTCACCGACTCAACAAAACTGTGATAATCGGTTGTCATGGTATGGGCATGTGATGCGGAGAAATGAGGAAAATGTCGTTAGGATAGTTTATTTATATTTAATTACAACGGCTGTTAAACCAATTATAGTAACTAAAAAAGAACTTAAAGAGTTATACATACATTTAAAATAAACAAAATAACATAGTAAAGGTTCAACTTTCATAAATTCCTTTCACAATACTTCTGACATGCCAATAAAATCTTTGTCCATCCATCCGCAAACAGATCGTCTGTTGGACCCAAGAGATCATTAAGCGCGGCCAGAGTGCGAGGAATTGGCGACTTAGCACGTGCAACAGTGTGACATGGAGGCACGGAAATAGTTATGAATGGGGACTATTGGACGGCTGTAAAGGTAGGGAAAGACCAAGGAAACGATTGGTGGATAGTGTGAAAGATCATTTGGCTAGAAAGGAAGAGATTTATGAATGACTATAGTAATAGAGAAGTATGGAAGAAGAAGATGGGCTGACTACAAAGGATAAGAGCAGGGAAATGATGATGTCGATGTTAGAACCACTTTATAACAATACTAGCTGTTGCCCGCGGCTTCACTCGCGTTTTGGTCGGAAATTATCCCACGGGCACGTTGTAAATATAGCTTAGGGCACTCGGGGTTAATGTAGCGTCCTATTAATGAAATAATTTTCAAAATCGGTTCAGTAGGTCCAGAGATTAAACCCCTGCAACCTCACTAACTCACAAACTTTACCTCTTTATAATATTAAAGGTAAGTCCTGAACACAATTCGCAAGTTAAAGTCCCATGTTATAGAGGGCGAGCACAAAAACTTGTCAGATTTTTATAAGCTGGAAATATCCGGTAATAATAATTAGTTAAGAAAGTAAATACAATTCCAACTGAACCGAATTTGTTCACTTTCCTAAAGTCAACAAGTGATTATCGAACAATTCCATTGAGTTTCTTGCTTACATTGTTGGTAACAACTAAAATCGATTATACTGGAATCGAGCTTTAATAATATTTGTATAACAGTCTAAGTATCTGCCGGTTGCACAAACAATAATGAACTAATTTACGCTTTGTTTGTTTTCATTCAGGTCAAGCGATTATTTGCTCATATGAACGTGATTGTGGTTATGATAAACATAGGTAATGATTACAATCTAAACAAAGCGGTAATGTTGATGGAATTTTAAGTATTTGGAAGTTAATTTGGGAACAGATACGGTAATCCAGATAACCTGCAATACTTGATAATATTTGTGATAAAGGTTAGGCAATGAAAGTGCAATATAATTGCCGTATTGCCGTGTTGGTGCAAACAGATAGGTAAATGTCATAGGAATTTGTGATACGGTATCATTAAACTTCAAAGGGATATCTTCCTCCTGCTCCTTCCTCGTTAGTCTTGTGGTTGTAAGCGCCCCATGAGGTCCTGTGTTCGAATCCCAGGACGGGCAAAATATTTTTGTATTATGTTTTTAGGAATTTCTCAGTAGTATCCCAGAGCCTGGTTTTGTGCCCGATTGATGGCAATAGGCTCACCTAGGTAGGGCTTAGGTACAGCTCTACCCAACCCTTTGCATGGGGAAAAACAGATGGGATGGTGTGTTGTAATGATCAATAACTCCCAGGATTTTGTAGTTATAGCCCACGCACACATTGCGATACGGTTACTTCAGCCAGTTCGAGATATGAATAGCTTCAATGGAGAAGTTTAGATGAACAAGAAACTAGTCTATTAAACAGAATATTAAAGTTTACATCTACTAATGAAAACCTACCTATCTACGCAATAAGTTAAAGGACCAACCAAAGGAAGCTGCCTATTACCGTGTTGACGGACAATGGGACAGAAACCTGCTGCTATTTATGAGTCGTTGTATCTAATCTTTGAACCCGGCAGACAGTCCACGAGGCAATCAAAAGAACGCACTCAGATATTACCATACTTTAAGAGACAGTCATTGGAATTATTCGTCTTTCATACAATATGGTGCAATATTTCCTCATGATTGCGTTGTCTTCGAAGAGTATTTCGTGTAATTTCAGTAGCAGTTTTCCTTAAGGCTACCGCAAAAGCAGCATCCATTCGCCTTTTTCTTTTGCGAACGATTGAATTTCCGCATCCACACCGCTACGGCCATTTGACCAAAAACTCCTCCCTCCCCTCCCTTTTTGTGGCCTCTACACCCTGCAACCCAAAGAAAACCTAATCGCTTAAATGAAATAAAAAACAAATAATGTCCCTACACCATACTAAGTTCACAAAAACAATTTTCAAATTTATATGATCATTTCAGTGAAAAGTGAATCGTCGGTGCCTGTACTAATGATTAAAAATCATTGTATCACAGACAGTCCAGATTCACTGCTGTACATATTTAATTGTTATGTGACTATGATGCCTTTCACAATTGGCGCCACTCACTGTAATGTAACGACACTTCGCTTATCAATGGTGGTATAAAACCGGGAGGCAATTTAATCGTCAAGTATCGGATTATATCAAAATCATCGATTGTACGAATATTTTGATTAAAATCAATCAAAAGATTCGTATGAACGATAAATTTAGCATGTGTGACCCGCTTTATCTTGAACAATTAATAACGTACCTATAAATCGAGGTTTTAGTTCAACATCGCACATTCGCATCATTCGTAGCTTTTAGCGCTTTCCAAGCGAGTTCAACAGCGTATGACGTGAAAGTTAAGCGCTTTTTTTCATTTGCGGCTTTTAACGGGACTGAAATTTTTTTAAGTAGTTTTTCCCCACAGTGGATGATGTTGCGAGTTTTTCTGCCATTTGTTCTGTTGCCACCGAAAATAGTTTCACAGTGCTGTAAGGTCGAAGTCGTTTGCAGTGGAGTCACGTCCGGAAATTCAATTACTTGTACAATTTATTTTACGAGGAGTAAGGGTCACTGAATAGTTGCGCCAAATGCGATGAAAGGTGTTTGATCTTATTGAATACGAAGTGAACCCGGCAGTCGGCACAGGAGGTATTTTTCATGGATCTTTTTTGATCTGATTTTAGAAGAAATAGAAACGCCTGTGTTCACGATGGAATTCACTTCGGCATAAATGAAACAAAGTTTTATCCCCTTTTTATTCCTTAGCGCTCACCTCTGTAACAATAAAAAAGATTGCAAAATTTCAAGCTTCAAGATCTATCTGTTTAGGCTGTACGATGTCTGCCAATGAGTGTATTTAATGTTTTTATTATTAAGTAGGTCTATCTGCTTAGAAGCCTTCCATCTTGGAACAGAGCAGGTAGATATGTCCATGTTTCAGAATACAGATTTGCCAATGACATTTATTTTATCCGTATTTGGGCCTTCACTTCCCTTTGATTACGAATATTTTGTGATTGCAAATGTAACTAGCAAATTATATGGCCGAATCGAAATTACGACTGCAATTACATCCAACTTGATTATTTGAATGATATGTTATGCAACTAGTATTGAAGACTTAAAATAGAGTGCAACATTGTAGATAGTAAATGTTTTTGAGAGGGTTTCTCTATTTTTGCTTGATCAAAGTAAAGCAGTAAAACCAGTCCACTCTATTCAGATGTTATGTTATGGTAATGGGAGTAACAAGAGCCTTAACAAAGCTGGGTACTTGTTCTCCCCGACATTGCGATCATTTTTTTATTCTGGCCATACCTGGATCTGGGAACCTTCTAGTTACGGAGACATTGGAGGTCAAAGTTATAACGTTTTTACAAGTAAAAAAAAACACTAAAAAAAGAAAAAAAAAATATAAAAAAAATATTAAAAAGTGTTTTTTGTACATTGTGCCAATATTATTCTAGTGATTAAGTTTTCCCATAATTAAACTACTTACATTTTCTAAAAACAAAAGAATGTTATCATTTTGACTGGTAATACCATTATTAGCACTCGACGTATCCGTGGAGTGTGGTTGACTGATAAAAATGTTCGCTCTTGAAAGTGGGTGTTAATTCTACGCTATAGTTTAATGATGTGTGTTACACAATAATTGCGATAATGTTATCTGAGGCGCTTAGCGTTCAGTGTCGGTCTTTCAACCTAGAAACGAGAATATCTAATTTTTACTGTTTTGTTGTGATGATATTTTTATGCGTTTTTCTTATATGAGCGTGGGAAGTTACTGAGGAAGAACCTTGTTAAAGTCTTTTAAAACTATTTTGAAATTGACTTTCTTTTGGGCTAGAATTAATGAATCTTTATTCGCACGAGCCTACAAGTCGTTTCGAAATATGATAATGTGTCGTGAATTTATAGTCATACTAAGTCTTCAAACGTTCCATTAGCCAGACTTTATGTAACATCCCCTTTCTTCCGTCCACTAATCTCTGCACATCCCCCTGTAGTAGGGTAGGTATCATACCCTTCATGGCCTAGCGAGTTTATTTTTTGTTTGTTGGGAACTATTGATCATCTTCAATCACTACTTAGTTCACAAATAAGTCATACAATTACAACTCTATTCAAGTCCGCCTGGTAACTTATCCTACTTCCATTCAACTTTGCTCGTTATTAGTTCTATCCAAGGTCGCTCAGCTAACATAGTGGAAAGTATATTTTTCCGTGGCAGGGCGGCATGAATAAGGAAACTTCGAACGTCTACAGTATACGTACATAAACATTTATAAGACAATGACTTTTCCTCGACAATTTACATCTTAAAAGAAAACTTACCTCGTTAAATAGGTATTAGAATATTCTAATAATTTGTTACAGTTGATTAACCTAGAAATCTACATTTTTTTTTTAAATAATGTCGGTTTTCGTGTCCGTATGTGGGACCGGATTGTTCCCAAATTCCTAAATTACGTCACCGTCGGTTAAATAGATAGAATAAACTAAAACCAAATAACCAGATGGATATAGTTATAGGTACACAGAAACACGGATAATTCTTTCGGAAGATTTATGACTACAATAATTTAATATTATGTTTGCTATAATAAAGAAATCTCGTCAAGTCGTAAAAACCGCATGGTTTTTACGACTTGACGAGATTCGAAGCAGGAAAATGGACGTTTTGAATAGGTGGCCCTGCCCGATTGATATGAAATGAAACCTATACCGTATTGATAACAATACATACATAGCATATTTGTGTTTCTTTATATGGAATTGGCGTGCTAACCAAAACTAAAATATACAAGGCTCACTAACGTACTTTAATATCAGACACGCTTCCATTATTTTCTTAGTTTCAAGTATCTTTTTGTTTTGAATATATTTTACTTCTTCGAATGCCCGTATCAAAAGTATGGAAATGCCGTGGAAATCCATTCATTGGAAGAAAACAAGCGATGGAGGGTGACTGTTCTATTGTAAATGTGACGGGACCTAATTCCTGCTTGAATCTTTGTACTAACTTACAAACCCTTTCCAGGACATAATAGAGCTAGAGAAATGTTTCTGGACCCTCCGCACCGCGGCCCCCACCGGCCAGTTAGACGCCGAGAGCCTATCGCCTCTGCTGTCACCGCCGCTGCCAGCTGCCGCGGTTGCTGGAGCCTTCCTCGCTTTTGACGAGAACAGAGACGGCCATGTGGACTTCAAGGAGCTGTGCTGTGGACTCAGTGCCGCTTGCCGGGGACCTAGGACTGAGAGGCTGAAGTGTGAGTAGATTTTGTCACTACTTGATGAAAATGTTTTAAAATGCTCTTCCTCAGGCGTTTTCTTAGAGTTAGATAGAAACCAGCTGTTTGCAGCAGTCTGTCCTTGCGAATGAGCGATGTTGCCGCTGCGGTGTGCGGTCGTCTTCGGAAGAGCATCTTTACACCCCAGGTCGATTTGAATTTGACGGTTCTGGTTTCTGTTACAATTTAATACAGTTTTTCCACGATGGTATCTATAATTAGTTTCATGTTCAGTGATAGATGTTTTTAACAAGTATTCAGGACGATAATATTTGCAATTCCTTCACATATTCTGATTTGAGAATCTGTTCATAGGAAAACCCCATATAAGAACTAAAAAAAACCTGCCTTGCGAAAACTTATCAGTTATTTGAAAATTCGTATCTAATTGTACTATTGGGCATTCTCGTAACTTTAAAGTGTGGTCAATTTGTCTGCAATAACTTCCCGGCATTGTTGTGGAGGTATCTGGAGCAAACAGCACAAGAAAACCTCAAAAAATTAATAAGGATAAAAGGAGGAAAGGGAAATCATTTTACAAAATTTTAATATAAAAATGTTAGCTGGGTTTTCCGTGCTTGGATTTCCAAAAAGTTATTTTAAATTGAGAGGTTGTCGCTGGCGGCTGTTCTTATATTAAATAATTAAATTAGAGAATGCCAGTCCTACGGCTCTTTTACCAATTTCAATATGGTCAGCAGATTGTAATGTCACCAGTATAAATCTATACTGCTATACTCATATTATAAAGAGGTATGTGAGTTTGAGAGGTTGTTGGGGGTAATCTCTGGATCGATTGAACCGATTTTGAAAATTCCTTCACTAATAGGAAGCTAAATTATCCCCGACTATCTTAAGCTATATTTACAACGTGGCCGTGGGATAATTTCCGGCCAAAACGCGAGCGAAGCCGCGGGCAACAGCTAGTTTCCTCTAAAACTGAACATGATGAATGTTATGTTTCACGACAAAAATATCGTACAATCGCATCGAACTATAATTATCATCACATTAAGACCATTTTTATGTGGTGGTACACCCTCTCTATCGTCAAGTGCATAGAATGTAAAAGTGTATTGTTGATTATATATTTTTAATACAAAATATTAAATAGAATAATTTAGAATCAGCTGAGAGATACCATTGTTAAGAGATAGTGAATTATTGCCTCATTAGTCTTTATCGTCGTCTGCATTTACGTTTATGCTAGTACATAGCATGGTCTGACAAAATATCGCCACTGGCCCTCTATGATCAGACATGCCGTTTTAGGTCCCCAAATAATCTGAATGCAGTCAATTCAAAAATGTTCTAACTTTTTGGACCTAATAAACAAAACATCTTACCTATAGATCCTCATTACCACATACAGCTCTTTTAAAGGTTGCCTTTTTATTGTATTACGTATGTTAACGAACCCTTTTTAACCGAAAAGTAAGCGAATACATAATATTGGTAAGTGGAAACCAGTTTGTTCGCGTTGTTCTTTCCTTATCTCGCGGTGTGAAAGTTTGCGAGCGCCTGCGCCCACGCCGGTTGACGATAAAAGAAACGTCTAAGTAAATAATATACGTATGATATTATGCTGTAGGTACAATAAATTGTGGGAAATGGGTCTTGCTTTTTGATAAAATACCTACGGTGTAAGGGACATACATACATCCATGCGCATACAATTCAGCACAATACGCTATTTGGTGCAGAATCCAGACGTAATAGCGTAGCGAGTTCGTACATTTTGACTGTGTAGGGTAGGGCTAGGTATTGCACTTTGTATGAAACAGCTGATGTTAATCACGTACTAACTTGGTAAAAAATTCGGCCAAGTGCGAGTAGGATTCGCGCACAAGGGGTTCCGTACCACTATCTAAAAAAAATATATCTTAATTGGCGTCAACTATGTATGTATGGGGACACCCTTTAATTTTTTTATTTATTTTTTCTTTATTTGTGCTGTAAGGCCTTGCTTTTTGTCAAATTACATGATTCTAGGTCAAAGGGAAGTACCCTATAGGTTTTGATTCCCTTGTGAAATCGCATAATATGCGACATAAACAGTCATAACCTATGATCGCGTTGACTTACAAGTTTGATTTTTTTATTGCTCCAAGGCCGATTCCGATTTTTTATTGCTCTGCCACTGGCAGACCTGAGTATTTGGTATTAATTTCAGCTTGATACCGCTACGCATTCCTGAGAAAAAGGGTCTTGACAGACAGACAGGCGGACAACAAAGTGATTCTATAAGGATTCCGTTTTGTCGATTGAGATATGGAAACCTAAAAATGCAGGGTTTTTCAGACAGTTTGCGGTTGTTTAATAGTTTGCGGTTTTGCCCAAACTTGTCGTCGAAAACCCAAACAAACACACCTATAAGAATAAATAAATACTTTAAAAGTGGTATCTGAAAAGTAAAGTCTAATGTATCATCTGGAAGATCGGATTTTTCAGCTTTAAGACACGCCAGATCCTTTACGATGTTTTCCTTCACCGTTTTAAGAGCAGTGTATATGATGAAAACGAACATCATACCTCTTCATTAACACTAGAACCGGGATATTTGCCGTGTTTACTGTGGGTTTTGAGTTCCCGATATTTCGGCGCTGTTGCAAGCACCATGATCAAGAATAAACTGAAGTTATTGCGGGTGGGTGGTTATGAGCAGACCAATGGGGGCTATCGTTTTTGAGCTCACCAGATGGCGCCACTGTAGCTTATAGTCATGTCAATAATTCTATTTTATTCTTAAAAGTACCAATAACTTCATAAAAAGTTTATTTTAATACGTATAACAATATAGTGTAAACTTCAGTTAATTTATTTACAATATCCTCCCTAAAATTAGCAAGTATGAAACATTAAAAAATAATTTTATCTCCAAGTACTAACTTGTAAGATCATAAGTTGCTACTTAAAATCTTCAAGTCATAATTAATCAGGAATAGCTCAATCTAAACCATAATTGTGAATATTAGTAAAAATACGTGATAAAAAAGCACGCAACGTGAATTTTCTATGACATCTGACATTTTAGTGCCCTCGCGCTACACTAGCGCCTCTAGCGGTGAATTCACACGCGACAGCCCCCATTCGTCTACCCTCTTTCTTGTTCATTTTTTGCACTCAGTACCGCTACCACTGTCACTCGCAACTCGATTCTGTCCCGACACACGAAACTCACTGTGTCCGCTCGCGAACTTTTATCGGCACTTTTTCGGTTTTTACAAAGCTGAACCACTGTATTCCAGGCTGTCGACAGTAAATACCAACTAACCTAACCTACAGTGAACATGGTAAATATCTCGTATCTAGTGTTAATTAAAATGTTAGTGACCATGACAGTTTAAAACTTATATCATACCTCCTGGCTTTCATAATGTAGGTACCGTATCTCTGAAGTTCAATGTTAATGACGAAAATATTTAATTAACACTCT
This sequence comes from Eugnorisma glareosa, assembly GCA_947578425.1. NCBI lineage: Eukaryota > Metazoa > Arthropoda > Insecta > Lepidoptera > Noctuidae > Eugnorisma > Eugnorisma glareosa. The sequence goes on along the minus strand of OX387974.1, from coordinate 1,269,376 downwards.
AATGACTATCTCTTGTTTACGTTGTGACGTCATGGCATGTAATCCAAGTGTCTGAACGTTTGTACGTTTGCCTCACATATTAACGATCGGTTGAACTCGGTAATGATTTATTCATTCGATGGAAAATCGATAGCGAGTTACGGTTTGAGCTACATTTAATATGTATACAATGGATTCCCAGGTCACGATATGATGTCATATGTTTGTGAACTTATATTAGTTTTGTGATAATTTGGTATATCTAAGTAGTACCTAATAAAAATGCGCTGACAGACACGAATAGTCTAAACTGCTTGCACTGGAGTTCCTTGTATTAACGAAGGCGAGCATTCGGAAAAGATTTTTGAAAATTCAAAATCAAAGCATTTATTTCAAGTAGGCCAGTTATAGGCACTTTTGAATTGTCGAAACAAAGATAACAATGAAATGCAGCTACAGTCCCAGTCACAAGGCACAAAAACTGTGAAAGTACTGTAGTTGCCCATTCCCTAGCGTAGATCTCTATGGAGAAGAACGGGCAAGAAACTCCATGGACACTCTTTTAAATCAGCATATTGTTACAAAACCTTGGTTTCATTAATTAATTTATAATTATAATTCATCCTTAAAAAGGGTTAATTTAAATATGTGATGGAAGTTCGTCATTTTTCAAGGCAAGCCGTGTGCCCCCGGCTTGCCTTTTATGTCTTTCATAGAAGATAATATTACGGCAATTTCCTAGACTTTATTTATTTATTTATTTATTGGCCTATCTACAATTGTTACACTTTTTATCCTAATAATACAAGCAATAAGATACAAGCATAGTGCACAATATGATGCGATAGACACAGCATGCAAAAAAACTAAATTAGAGCATTAAAAAAAATACGATATAGTGCAGAAATAACACTTACAACAACAGTGGGTAGCTTAAGATTACACAATAAATACAAAGATGACAGAAAAGAAAAGAAAAAGTCATTATGGTGGTTAGTTTTGATGGACTTGGCGCTTGAATTTTTGAAGTGTTGTGGAAAAAATATCTATTGATTGATCGCAATTATTAAGAAGCCTGCAAATTCTGGGGATGGGGGAGTTGGATCCTGATACAGTTTTGCGGAATGGTGGACGTAATAGTTTTATAGGGTGACGCGGATAGTTGTGAGGTAGGTTAAAATTAAACTTGCTTAACAACTGGGGGCAGTCTATTTTACTCTGAAGTATTTTAAAAAGAAAAATTAAATCTATACTATTTCTTCGTTTTTCTAGTCAAGTCATGCTAAATTTTTGAAGACGTTTTGCGTAGCTCCGAATTTTTTGTCTAGTCCCGCAGAATAGGCAAGATGGTTTAAAAATCTTTTCTGAATCCTCTCTAACCTAAGACTATGTGTTGCATAGTGGGGACGCCATGCAACCGCGCAGTAGACTTATGGTTCGTCAAATGACGAGACGCTTAAGGCGCTAATTTGTGTTTCTTGTGTTAATTAAACTGTTATCGAATCACAAGCATAATTCTATAAATACACCATTTCGTGTAAAAACATTCAGTTGGAAACTTTTTGTGAGGCAAAAATTTGCATTACACGAAACTACTTGCAAGTGGTTGCAAAAGTCCTAACAAAAATGACGCAGCAGTTTTTGAGATTTGCAAAGCCTTTTATACAGAAAAATGTATTGGGACATTTTGCCTTGTCATACCTTTGACGTTGAAACAATATTTACACATAAACAACAAAAATCTAAAAAGCGGGAAGGAAGGAAAACAAAAATACTCAGTGACGTACTTGTATGTGAGAGACATACTCCGCGAAGAGGTAAACTTGTGCTGAGTCAGTTTATACGCAATAGCTTTGACGTAGACCGTAGTAATAATAATAATTTAGTAGCAATTTAATACGCATTGTTAGGAGGTTCATCTCAAGAGCCCTGACCACCATTAAAAAATAATATGTCATAAAGATTTTTTTTTAAAACAATTTGTATTCCCACGAATACTTGTCTGTAATAAAAGCTCAAGAGTTGCAATGCTTACTATTTAGCTGTCCCAGGCTCGTGAGCGATTTTTTTGGAGCAAAACGCTCAATGGCAAATTCCTTTTAATTACCATAATATGTTTGTCGTAACAAGCAATTTAATAATGATTGATAGGGCAAAATTACTATACTTACCAGATGTGCCATATAGTACTCCCAGAGGCGGCTAAAAGGCCAAACACATGTTTATGTGAATTTATCAATGTCAGGCAAGGACATCCAATGTATTTGGGACATAGTCATCTTATCATTCGAATTGAAATAAAAATGTCCAGAAAAAAACTGAAGTTACCGATTTAGCTTGTACAGTAATCAAACTGAAGTGGCAGTGGGCTGGCCATGTTTGTCGAAGGACCGATTGCCGGTGGAGCAAACTAGTCCTGGAGTTGATATCACGTATCGGCAAGCGTGGTGTGGTATGCTCCCCACTCCTACCAGCTAGATGTTCCGGTGACCTTAAGAAGATGACTGGGATAGGCTGGATGCGGAAGACGGAGGACAAGGTGTTCTGATGCAATTTGGGAGAAGTCAATGACTAGCGGGCCCGAAGGCACCTAAGAAGCCGATTCCTGCCGGCTTCGGGAACAAGGCACTATACTTGCTTGCCTAGCAGAGGACTGCAATAGGCTGAGTAGATTATTGATCGTTCCATTCCACAAACGGCAACTATTAGGCATTAGTCATGACGATACACTGTTACGCCGAACATTCGCTGCTTTAATACACTTATCAATGCTAAAAACGTTACAATAAAAATAAAGGCTAATCATATTCAAAGCATCTATTCTAAATCAGCACGGAAGTAAAGTTTAAAACAAGAAGGGTCCTTGACACAGCTGACATAACGAACAAAAGCGACGTAAAAAGCGTAGTTTCCTTCGTTCAGACCATGCCCCCCCCCAGGTCATTAGATCAAGGTGATTTGCATACATTACTAGGTTTTGCATACGGTTTATTCTGCAGTAGTAAAGATATGTGCTTTACATATCTATGTTTAATGCATACTGTACAATTAAAAGCTGACGTCTGGCACTGGCTGACCTGTCCGATGCTGTTTGCAAAAAAGCTTGTGAACATCGTGCATTAAGTGCAAGAAAGATTGTAGTTTAGCAGTAGATACTAAGACTCTGATGCCCTTACTATAACTATTAATATTACTTCTACAGATAATACTATATCAAAATACAACAGGTGTTTCAGCCTCTCCTTAAATCAGCCCACAGTCTTCCATTGCCATTTTATAGGGAAAGAAAAGAACCGTAGTGCCTAGAACTATTATTCAGCTAATTCTTGTGCTCCCAAATGGATGTTTAACAGCCATCATCATCATCAATAGCAGTCTCTTTTGGGCCATGGTTCCCTAGTCTTCATGAACCACAACCAGGTCTTACCCGCGATCTTCGGAATGTCATCCACTGCAGCTGTTGGTCTAATAGTCAAATAATCTGTATAACTTAAACCACTGACCACATAAGTAAAAATCCCTTACACTTCAAGCATACAAATCGACTTCCGACTTCCTCACAGGATGACTGTGTCAGCAGTCACTGGTATTCTAAAAACAGTTGACGATGCAGGACTGTCACCGGACTTCCCGGCGACTGTCCTCATAGTCATTGGCCCAGGCTTACACTTCCGTGTTGGCACAGCCTTCGTAGATTTATTTATTTGTGTTGCTTACATAATTGTTTATAGAATGAGTTTGATCGCACTAGCTCTATTCAAAGGAGGACTAAATCAAGTTAATGTTAACCTCTTTTGTTGACCTCTTCGGTCATAATTTTGGGAAAAAGTTATGTTACTTGATGGCAAGGTCCTTCAGGGCCCCTTTACTCATTGTAGTAGTAGGAACCGTGGAGTTTTAGCCAATAGGGGTCTGTCATAACCCTCCGTTCCGTAAAGAGAAAGGAGTAAATGATGCCGTGATGTCTGACAGGTAGGACATCCCGAGTAGGATGGGACAAACGCAGAGAGATGATGATAACCCTCTGTGATTCTGTGACACCAAACACAAGGTGGCAAGGTGCAACTTTGTCGTATCGTCGCTGCCGAAATCGTAAAATATTAACGTTGTTTTTTTGTCCAATTTTATGGCTTACTCATTAAATGATCTTGACTTAATGTCTCATGATGCGCACTCTGTTTTTGTCAAGAATTATCCTTACAGAATAATTTAATTATTTGTCCCCACTAAGGGATGAAATCCAATTATCATTTCCACATGTTTAGTATCTTTGTCTTTCTAATAACGAATCTTATCCGAGATAATATTATCATTTGGAGTAACGACATCTGGTCTCACGGAATTAGGGGAAGAATTCCGACGTAATTTGGCCAGACAAAGATATTACCGCAGAGATAATTTAACCCGATTTCGAGGTCAAGTTAATTAAGATTTGTCTCAGACCTTACTTTAATGAGATGTTTCCTTCTGTTGTCAAGGTCAGCGGTCAATGTCAGTCTTATCATTGTTTTGGCAAATAAGACTTATTTTCGTTTCGGAATTAACTTTGTTTTGCCTAGGAAGACTACATTAGGGACTATTCATGGTTTCGGTTCCATAGTAAAACCCGGGATTTCCCGGGTTCCGCTTGCCCTGATACTTTTAATCCCGATACTACGTGCCAATTTAATAATTTCCAACCTCCACTGCCGAAACCGCAGGTAAAAACTAGTTAAAGTTAACAATTAGCCTTAAAATTTGTTCTCACAATAAAATAATAAGTCCTCGCATAAAAATCTCTGCCTCACATAAGGGACATAGTACTGTTTTGCACACAATTGAAGTGAAATGTCCGGACGACGCGCGACGAAGCGAAGGTCGTCTCAGCATTGTTCATCTCTCGCGCCGCGACTAATTGCGTTTTAAATGAGACGCCCGGGAAGCACGTGCTACGCGACTGTACCACACTTGAACATGTGATATACATAGTCAACTTTACTGCTACGACATAAAGACCCTCTCAATGACCTACGGTGGAATGTATCTACCTCAACCGATGACAGTGGAACTTCAAAGCAGCTCTTACTGCTACGTAATAAAGGCGCTGCCAATGTCTTAAGCCTTCACTTGTTCGTTTATGCACTTCCGACTTATTGTCAGTTGATTCGTGTTTGTGCGGGTCGTTGCGACAGGTTTATTAATTAAGGTGTTAAATAAACGATTAAGATTAACTGGTATGGTGGAGCTCTTTATTAGAGGATTAATTTGGGGAAGTACTAAAATCAAATCTACCTACCGCCCCTATTCATCATCATCATTATTCACAGGCTGACTTCACCCAATATTTGGTATATAGGCCTCTCATTGTTTGTGCAAATTTCCACGCCTCTATGCCAGTCTCATGAAGGTTTTACCCGCGATGGCAACTTCTGCCCATCTCACCGTTCTTATTAGCATAATCATTTTTAGTAGGTTATCGTTTACCATACCAAAAGTTAGTTTATGAATTGTTACGAGAAATAAAACCCTTTCTTAGACAGTACAATTAATCACACTAGAAGCGGGATATTTACCATGTTTACTGTTGGTTTTGACAACACCCACCCACCCGCAATAACTTCAGTTTATCTTCCGTGATCACGGTGCTTGCAACAGCGCCGAAATATCGGGAATTCAAAACCCACAATAAACATGGTAAATATTCCGTATCAAGTGTTAATGTTACTGTTAGTGACCATGACAGTTTCATAACTTATAGAAAAATTAATGTCGGCATGGAATTAGGGCCGACGTCTGTCGGCTAGCTTTAGTTCAAGCATGATGGCATTAAGCCGACCCAAATACGTATTCAGAATAATTTAATTATGAATTCCAGACTGTTATCTGATTTTCATTCATATGACGCGCAAATCCTTGTCCGATTTCTTTTAGACATAATAAATTATCATGTTTTTCTGGAGCGTCACCCTGTTTTTTCCGTTGTCTCATTTTGGGAATTCTTTCAAATATGTTCATAATAAGGTAAGTGGTTTACACCCTACTGCACTTTCTGCTAGAGTAACAATAGCATAAACAGCGTCTAACTTGTCACGATCCCACTGCTGGGGCATAGCCATCTCCTGAGAGGAAGTGGGCCGGAATTATCCACCATGAGGACCCAGTGCGATTTGGTAGTGATACATGACACTAATACTTGAATGTTTTGTTTCTAGAACATGACTGTTTCTTAGGGATGTTTTATTCAGATAAAAAGAGAACAGCGGTAACATTACGTCACGCCTGTTATATTTAGGCAATGCTTACACTTTCCCCCCATTTGGCCAGTTATGTTTAAGTCCCATGTTATGGGGGCGAGCCTATTGCCATCAACCGGGCACAATCTAATCTCCGGGCTGCCACTGAAATATTCCTCATGGAATAACCCAATATCCAGAAAACAGTGGTTTTCAAATAAATAGCACAATGTAAATGTATTCCAGAAGATTCTGGCCCGGTCGTCTTGTACCCAATTAGGGTACGTAATTGAATTCTTGGCATTTAAGTATACATTGCCCCTGTTAAATGAACGTCAATATGACGTGCAGGTGACATAACCTGTTGCTGTCGTTAATATAAATATTTATACGTGAACTGTGTACTACAAAACGTGACATTTAAAGAGGAAAGAAGCCGTTATTGTCGTCATAATCGTGGCAAAGGTTGTCCGAGTTGTTGACTCATTAACTGACAGTTCAGGAAGATCTCTCCTGAGGCACGTCCGCTGTAAAAAAAAACTAATGAAATAAGCAGCACCATTACGCTCGTCTATCTTAATGTAATTTCTCGTTTTAAGTGTTTTGTCTGTACATAAATAATTAAGATCTTTATATGAATGGTGAATAAACTTCGGTTAGAATATCTTATGTTCACTTTGTGCTGTAGTTTAGAGGTCGACTTGATTCGAGAATCGCAGTAAAGTTGAGGTATGGCTGGCCGCAAGGGCAGGTCAGAATATTTTATGGATTCAACACAAAAAATCAAGTCTAAATTTCATTACTATTGAACTTGCGGGTCTTCATAGGGCTCTTACATGGAACTAGCTGTCCTTCGTAATCTAAGCCCTTAGCTTATCACCCGAAATGGTTACAGTCTGTTATCATCAGAAGCGTGGTGTTCAAAATTAAAATCAAAAGTCATTTATTCAAATTTGAAAGATAGTCTCCCAAAACCTTCGCTCTTCGCCACATCCTATTGAGCTGGGAGGAAGAAGTGGCGGAACAAACTCCCCAGCAAACAACACAGACGTTTAAGTTGGAGAAGAACCACAATTGCCATAGTTTTTTATTGAATACGTCCCCTTCGTCGACCTCGGAACAACCTCTAGCAAAAACCTTGGATGTAGTTAGGTCAAGACAAGGATGTTTTTTTTTTCAAAAAACAACTAAATATTATGTAAATGTGTGCGGAGAGGAACTTGAATTGCCTATTCTATTCAAAATAAAACTCGCACATCAAGCTTACTACCATAAATACTAAAGATAAAATCAAGTAACAGATGTTTCAACCCACAAAATTCCCTCGCTATTTAATTAGATAATTTATATTAATATAATTCAGCACAGATAATGATTATCACCACTATCTAGACTGAGCCGGTATCATTGCGAATACATCGCATATTATAATTGATTCCTAGGACCTTGGTTTTGAATCTGTTAAAAGGTTATTAGAACAGCAATGAGATATGTATATGGGCCTCTTGATAGTGTTATGTAACCGTCATCTGGTGTTCTTGAGGTAGGATAGTGATATTACGGATCCACATGTTGTCGTCATTGGAAGCAACGGGCGGATAAATCGAATCGATCTTTCGAGAAAAAGTCGCTAAATAGCTTAGCTCTAATTGGGCTGTGCCGAGCCGAACAGGATTCAGCGATAGTTCATGCCGTAGTAGATACATATTTTTCCGACAAATCTATCAAATAATTACTGCGGAATCGAAGTGCCGATTCCCAAAAAGTGTGTAACAAGCACGCTTTAGGTTTGAAAACTGACTGTGTAATTGACGACGAGACAGTGGCCTCCGAAAGTTAGTTGTGATTTTTCACTTCAGGTGTTTCATCGCATTTACATCTAAAATCATAGTTTTGATGGTCTCGTGCTTATTATTAATATTATTAGCTGGAGGTGCAGCTAATAAATTTGTGCTTTAGAAAAGCCTAAGCAACTGATTAGAATAAACCTATAATAGAGGTCTATGATTGTTCTAATCAGTTGCATATTTTTAATTTCTAATGTAAATATGCTTATGATTAATAACTGATAAAATATAAGTCTGTGCTGGTGCATTTAATCTGTCGCCAACTAGCCACCTTTAGCTTAACTAGCAAACTTATGGTGTCCGACCGTGAGGTTGATTTCTGGACGAAACCGAAGCCGATTAATCGGCTGTCGCCACAGCTTACGGCTGAAGACGAGGTTTTAATAACCCTAAGAAATTCAGTTCAAGATAGGCAAAGAGTGAATATTTAAATATTTATTTTCTTTTAGATTCAAAGTTTATGTTGACTGTAGAACAACTAAACAAGACGATTAAAACTACCGTATAACTTGTCATAAATAATATGACTTCAAAATGTGTGTCCCCTGCCGCCCCTCCTCCCCCCACGCGGCTTCTCTTACATCGTGATCTCGTGCATTCTTAACAGTTCGTTCAAGTAGCCGAGGTTTCGGTCGGACGCTACAAACTTACTATGAATTACAATACGTAACCGTTAATATGACACGTTGGGCTTTAGACGGCGACTGACAGAAGGGTAGGAGTGCCAGAGGCGACGCCTTATATTGTATAGATGAACTATTGTTTACTTTTGGCAAGTATTTCGTTAAAGGGCTTTCTTAAAACTCTGAGGTATGAAGAACAGGTTGTAAAGATCCTCATCCTCCATCGAATACATGGGTTCCACGCCCGGGCCAGACCGGATAGCGCATGTTCAGAGCTCTGATATAGTGTGCTCGTGTGTAACGGTACGGTTTTGTATCATCTTCTATACCATGTTTTTATGCAAATAAATTATATTCTATTCTATAGAGTTACCGCCACTATGTAAATACTCCAAAAGTTCTGCTGTAAATTGAATTGCTGAAACAACAGAAAAAAACCGGCCAAGTGCGAGTCGGACTCGCGCACGAAATGTTCCGTACCACTATATAAAAAAAATAATATCTTAATTGGCGTCAACTATGTGTATATGGGGACACCCTTTAATTTTCATCTTTTTTATTTTTTGGAATTATTCCTTGTTAAATCGTATCCTTTATTTGTACTGTGAGGCCTCGCTTTTTGCCAAATTTCATGGTCCTAGGTAAAGGGTAGTACCCTATACGTTTTGATTCCCTTGTGAAATCGCACAATATGCGACATAAGCAGTCATATCTTTTGATCGCGTTGACTTACAAAGCTGATTTTTTTTATTGCTCCAAGGGGTAGCAGGCCTGAGTATTTGGTATTAATTTCAGCTTGATGCCGCCACGCATTCCTGAGGAAAAGGGTCTTGACACACAGACAGTCGGACAACAAAGTGATCCTATAAGGGTTCCGTTTTGCCGATTCTACGTACGGAACCCTAAAAATCATAGAAAGTTCTAGTTACTCTTATTTTGCACTCCTTTTTGTCCTCCAAACAGCCGCTACATGTATTATAATTACATGTGCGCCTAGAGTCTTATCTCGATCCTATTAATAGATAAGGAAGTACAGAAATAAGTTTATCTAGACAGGAGATACGAGAATCTAGAGAATGAAGAACCGAATTATTTTGATGATTCTATCTTGTCTTTTCTGAAATTGTGTCGTCTTGTTTTCTTGCCCTTGTCAAAAGGAGAGATCAACAATCTCACAAGCTGTTGACATCAAACATAACAAAGATACGAATAGTGTGATACTTCAAACAAAAAAAACGAATAAAGAGAAACCTTATAATATCTACAAGCCTAAAGAATCTGCCATCGGCAAAAAATGCGAACTTGTTCTGGTTTTGATTTATTAATCTTGTTTATCAGTCTTTCAGAACGCTGATAAATATTAATAGTGTAAGTTGTATCAAGAAACTATCTGTTCACTGTGATAACATTAATAAGCAGCTTATTGGCTTGGGAAATCCATTAGAAATATATTAAATGAGGTCGTAATTTATAATAACCACACAGCATGTACATCAAACTACTTATTTGCTTTTTTTTATTTCATTTAAAAGTAACATCAAACAGCTGCAATATAAAACATATAGTTATGAAATACAATACTCAATACTCAATACTTTATTGCATTCCATAATGTGTACATAAATATAACAGTTGGTATGTTAAAACATCGAATCAATTATGGACCCTGTCGGGCACAGCAAAGTTAATTTTAAATAGGAGAGAGGATGAAGGCGCTAGGGACTAGTAAAATTACATGAAATATAAACTAATAAAATAAAAATGTTGATAATATGCGAGATTATTTTTTATAATTGTTGAAATTTATCGCTGAAATAATCGTCAATAGTGTAGTAGCTTTTGGTTATCAGGAAACACAAAACACACAAAACTTATTGACATTATTGCAGCCCACAACGCTGTTCTCAAATTAATTGTAGGATACGTAACAGAGAAAATAGTAATCCCTAGGGTTACAAATACAAAATAATGTGTAAAACAAAAAAAAAAATGAAAAACTGTAAAATGGTTTATAAATAATCAAGAAAGCTCTATAAGTATATATCTTTTCGTTACTTATAGGCTTTTAAAAAAAACCCGAAGATGAATGAAATAAGTAACAAAATATAGCATTTTGACTTTCGACTTGGTTTCACTTGCTGTTGAGAAATATCTCTCAGGGATGCTGGTTTCCTCACGATGTTTTACTTCACTGAAGCTAGTGATAATTAAACAATAAGCAGATGAATCCAAAAAATAAGGTGCTTGTCTTGGGTTAGACCTCGAGACCTATGAAAAGATAACATGAAAACGATATTTAATTATTTAGCATTTTGGATGAAGTTCTTATAATGAACACTTTCACTGCCCATGAAGTAGACACACTAGTTGAACAATCAATCAATCAAGGAACCAATTACGGTGCATTGCACAGGGATAGGGTTTAGTAAACGACTAGTACTGAACATGGTCCTCCCAATAGATAGCAAAAATAAATATCTCTTTAGACATCAAACACAAAAATCCCGCAATGTCTCCAAATCTAAAGTTCTTATAAACTAATTCTATCATCCTCTTCCAGTCTGCTTCAAGATCTTCGACCTGGACAGCGATGGAGTCCTTAACAAGAAAGAGCTGATCGATATGGTGGGCATACTCTGCACAGTCGCCAACGAGAGCTTGAAGAACCAGAGCTCCCGGGCTTCCACACCTTCAGACAGCAATGATTCCGAAGGGATGGAGAAAGGTTTCGACCCTGAAGTAATCCTGGTGAATTTGAGGGATAAGCTGGTGACAGTGCCGAAGAATGGAAGGAAGCCGGTGTTCCAGTTGGGCCCGAATGGTGATAATAAGGAGGAGATTAGTGTTTTGAAGGAGGTGAGTGTATAGTAATCATTTAAAAAACAGTGAGGGTTTAGTGTAACATTGAATATGACGATTCTTTTATTTAGGAGTAGAATTGTTATGGGCTGAAACCAAAGAGTCCTACTCGTAGACCTCGTCTATTGCTTTCCATCAGGCGAGATCCAAGAGCATGCCCGTCAGAAAAAAGGCTGATATCAGCTACCAATTTTTTAGGGTTCCGTAGCCGAATGGCAAAAAACGGAACCCTTATTGATTCGCCAAGTCTGTCTGTCTGTCTGTCTGTCCGTGTATGTCACAGCCACTTTACTCCGAAACTATTAGGACTACACAGTTGAAACTTAGTAGGTAGATGTATTCTGTGATTTTAAACAAAAATAAAAATAAAATTAGATTAAGGGGGGGTCTCCCCATAAATGGAATTGAAACTAAAAAAAAAAAAAAAAACTCAAACCTATACGTGCGGGGTGTCTATAGATAGGTCTTAAAAATGTCATTGAGGTTCCTAAAACAGTTTTCTCTCAAAGTCAATCGTTTGAAAGATAAACACTTCCAAAGTGGTAAAATGTGTGTCCCCGCCCCTCTAATTTCTAAAGTAAGAGGAGAAAAATTCTTAATTAATTATAGGATTATAGAACGTAAAATAAACTTTCAACCAAATTGGTTTGAATAAGATTTGATGTTTTGATTTTGAGATATGGGACTTTTTCGTCAAACTGCAGCAACAACTTTGTTTTTCATTAACATACTATGAAACACAAATTTAGTTTTGTTGATGAATGTAAAACAATACAACATATGCCTTCAAAATATTTTTATTATATTGTTTGGTGCTACGGAACCCTATGTGCGTGTGAGTACGACTCGCACTTGGTCGGTTTTTTTTAATTGCATGTTGACTCCGATGTATTTAATTTGGTTTTGTGTGCGCAGTATCTTCCACTTATATTCGTTTCGAAGACTTCTTCTCTCACGTGAGAATGCGGTATATGAATGAAGAAAGGCCGCATCTGAAATTACTATAGCAAGTTTAGGCGCTGAAGTAGCTTAGGCCTCCAAAATACTGTTAATCATCAGCCTCTTTCTTTTTTTTCCAGCAACAACAGCAACAGCAAGAACAAGAGGAAAAAGATCAACAAGAAGATAACGAAGGTCTAATAGCCAGCGACATGGCACTCACTCTAGAAGACTTCCTGATCTGGAGCGTGGAGAGCGCGGAGGCGCTGGTGACGCCCTTCCTGGAGCTGGTGGTGGAGGTGTGCCACATCGTGCTGGGGCTGCGGCCGCAGTGCAAGCACCAGGAGCGGGACATCGGTGAGTCTACTCTAACGAAGCTCTCATAGCAACGACATGGTGCATGGTCACACTAAGGCAAAACCCGGTTTGGTTATCTTCATTGTGTAATGATAAGTCAGCTAGACTTTGCGTTACCGTGTGCTAACTGTCCATTGAGCGCCGGAATTTTTGTAACGCTGTTTGGAGAGGCTCCTTTTATGCAACCTCGACCTTCAATCTTTATGTGAAGCTCTGGTCAAACTGAAGCTGATCCCAAATACGGGATAAACTTTTCTTGCGCCGATGTTAAATCTGGGGTGGATAGTCGACTAGTCATTGAAACAATGTGCAGACGCATCCTGCGGCCCGCGCGGTATTTGTTTAGGTTTTTCCAGTTTTTTTCTCCAATTACTCAAAGATATTGTAATTTGGAGTACCCTTGAAACTACAAGTAGGCTTATAATCATATACATTATCAAAAGATAGTGATGATTTCATTACACGCGTCATATAAGCTACTGTATATTCTTGAAACTGTCTCCATATTTAAATAGTTCGATGGTCCTCACCGCACTTCGGTCTAGCAAAAAAGTGATTAGACTGAGAAGAGTTAGTTCGCACGGTTTATCTATCGATTTAAATCTTCGCCAGTCTCCAAATGACAGCGAGAACAATAAAACGTAATACAACAATCGAATGATTACATAACAGAACTATAATTAATTCAATCATCATTCAAGTAGTGCCTGTAATTACCGATATGTTGCTATAATTAGCTTACTTCATACATTGCAGAGTTATTGCACAGCTATACGTACAGTCAACATTGTTATACAATAAGTACTGATTAACAAATAGAACAATGTACAGAAATATTACATTTTAGACGATTTAAATAAAGTTAATTTTCAAATGACAAAAAAGATTATGAAACAATTGTAATAAAAATTTAAGTTTATGTCACAGAGTTAAGGTTCAAATTCCTAAAACATTTAAGATTTAAATTTAATTCGGCGCCTTTCCATTGCGTCGTCGCTACTGCATGTATCAAAATGCTTGTAAACATTGTTATCTATGTATATCAGTGGCGCGCTACACTTGACTTATAGCGGACGATAGACAGCTTATCGGATATGTGAACTAGAATTTTAATATCATGTATTTAAGTATATATTGTTAAACGACAGATTGACATTGTGATAATGAAAGTATACCTACCAAGTTCTTTTTAAAATTAAGTAACTTTTAACCGACTTCCGAAACGGAGGAGGCGGTTTTATTTATCAAGCTGCTTTGTCAAAGAAATGATTTGTAATTTTTCCCGCTTCAGAAACACACATTAAAAATCTCTGTAACGTTAAATGAGTGTGATCAACTGCCTCGTTGGTCTAGTGGTCGCAATCGCGACTGCGGAGCTTGAGGTCCTGGGTCGATTCCCGGGTCGGAAATGTTATTGGGTTTTTCCATCAGGAATTTCTCGGTAGCAGCCACGGAGCCTGCAATTGTGCCCGGTTGATGGCAATAGGCTCGCTCCTATTAAACTGGCAAACTATGGGTGTACTTTTAGGTAAACCTCTTCCTATCCCTACGGGGATTACAGGCGTGATCACTACATAGTATAAAACAAAGTCGCTTCCTGCTGTCTGTCCCTATGTATGCTTAGATCTTTAAAACTATGCAACAGACTTTGATGCAGTTTTTTTTATTAGATAGAGTGATTCAAGAGGAACGTTTATATGAAAAACATTTCACCCGTGCGAAGCCGGGGCAGGTCGCTAGTGTTATATATAATGTGAGTTTGATCAAATTGAAACTGTTAAATCCAATGGAAATAAAAGTTACAAGCTTCCAGGATAGCTGGTAGATGACATGCTGAACTTTAATTTGAACCAGTTTTGAACTAGTCAGAAACCTGTAATGATACTACGAAACATGATAAATAAAAAAACCCTCCTCTTTTAATGATAGATAGCTATATTTCAGTTAAGTTAGTGATCAACAGAATCCGCGCCCTTGTAAAAAACATTATTATCTTGCCAAATCCCCACCTAACGTTTAAAATACCTTTCCACCAAAAAATTAATGTGAAACTCTTACAAAGTACTCATGTTTTAGTGTTAAATGCTCAACACGGTATGTTATTCGTGATAACAGCGTACCTATACCAAGTATTAAGTACTAAAACAAGTACTTTACACGAGTATTATGTTGAAAACTAAAGAACAACTTGCTACTGATGACTTTACATTGATTGTGTATTGTTTAACTCACGTTTTTGTTAGAATTTATTACTTAACAAGAGAAACATACTATGTATGAGATTTAATACTACTCGCAATGTATTTGAAATTGTTTGAAACCATCTTTTAGATGAGCTGAAAAGTTGACGTTACGTACTGTTATTCTCTGAATGTTATGTTTAGTGTTGTTTTTAATGATTTGCTATGATTATTATCATTTATCTCGATCAAAATGAGGTTTCATTAGGAAAACAACAATATTTTCGAATTTTTTTGTGCAATAATAAAAAGCAACTCTTTATCTATTTTTTTTCGATTATTAAAAAAAATCTAACAAGGGCGAGTCGGACTCGCGCACGAAGGGTTCCGTACGATTATCTAAAAAAAAACACGTTTGTTGTATGGGAGCCCCTCTTAAATATTTATTTTATTCTGTTTTTGGTATTTGTTGTCATAGCGGCAACATATATATATCATCTATGAAAATTTCAACTGTCTAGCTATCACAGTTCATGACAGCCTGGTGACAGACAGCCAGACAGACAGACGGACTGTGGAGTCTTATTAATAGGGTCTCATTGTTACCCCTTGGGTATGGAACCCTAAAAAAAACAGCTGCTTCCTACGAAACTGCAATCAATACGTACACCGTCAAAATGTATGGAATAGCTGTTTTTTTTAATGACTGATGAAGAATTTAAAAACCAAAACCCTTAACGTAGAATGATGTTCTATGTTAAGCGTTTTGGTTTCCGCACTTAGTCCTTAAAGTGGACCATTGACGTGGTAACCATTTTAGCGTCGGTGTCCCAGCCACTCTGTATAATAACCATCAATATCTTGATATTTAAATGATAAGAAATCGCAAAAGGAGGAATAGGTCTTTTCCCAGCAATCGAAAACAAACTTCTTGACAGAAAAGAGAACTTCTTCAAACAAAACTTAAAGCTTGACCCTGTTAATGACTGACATGTCACTCGTAACTCTTCATACCAACATTTCAAGCTCCATTTTATAACATTTCGCATGTCAGTACCCGTCCTTAACAGATAACGCATGTTCGAATGTAATTACATTAATTGTCGAGATAGGTGCGTAAGTGGGTCGCACGCTTGCGCCGATACCACAGTGTAAAGGTAACCAGTAAACCAATTAGGCTTTCTGGTGAAATTCACCGCCATTGTAACTATATATTTAGCAATATTGTAAGAGGTTGTGTTACGATTTTGGTGTACCTCTTAAAGTATATTATATTTATCGTATCTATTAAACACGAGCTTTAAGATTGTCAATTAAGCTTTTTGTTATGTTGCACTATACACATAAAACATAACCATTTGTCTCGGTGTAATACACATTGGGCCGAAAATGAAGCTCTATAGACTAAGCGCCCCTTGAAAGTGAATTATCTTATTTCGAAAAAAAAAAACACCACGAATAATGTGTTTACCTGAAGCATGCATGCTTAGAATTCGTGTAAGACGATTTGTTCTTAGTGGAAATACTGTATTATGATACTAATATGTGTACTGTGTCATTACGACGCACTGCTAGTGACGCATTCATTTGTTTTCATGTTACCATCATAATTGTGTAAATGGATGACATTGCGACGATTGTATTGTGCGTTAGCTTATGAATTCATGGCCATTATATCGAATACTAGGAGAAACCTTGATGATGAAGGCCTTGTCTCCTAGTGTTTGTGAACACTTGATTTAAATGAACCACAAAAATATTGCTTTTTAGTTATAAGAAATTATTTTACCAACTACTAGGCATTCATTAAGGACCTGAGGCACCACCAAACGTTGCGACGATGCTGATGACGGTCAACTTCGTCGCCGCTTAGGCGTCTCTTACAGGTTGCGTAACAATATATGGCGGCCACTATTGACAGATACCGAATTAAGATTTAGAAACCAAGAATAAAGTGTCAAAAAAGTTTAGATTTTTAAACTACCGAAAATTCTGTCGTTTTTTTCTCGGCGACTGATTGGTAAAACGAAAATATTTGTTCAGGATCTGCTTACATTAGGTACTGCTTAGCTTAAAGTTAGTGGAAATGGGCATAATTACATAAAGGAAATCGAAATCTTGAAAAAAAAAAAAATACGGGTTTTAGTTGGTGAACCAAGAATCAATAGCCATAGCCCAGAATCAATAAAATTCATCATAATTCTCCTGCCCTTGTGTACATTTGGGTGCAGTGCAGCATGTCTTCTCCGTCCATACGTCATCTTAACAGTCACCTCCTTTCTAGCCATATCATACTTCACACAGTTCATCTGGTCTACTTAGTGGTCTTCTTAGCCATCAATATTCATACTCAAAACAGCCCAGAGTCATATGGCAAAATATTCAATTGCCCAATAACGAACGCCAATACACAGACACTTAGCAAATTAAGAGCGCGTAGTCCGTGCAAATATTTGGCCTCGTTATTTTATGGAGCTGATTGATCAGTTAATATTCTCTATCTAGCTAGATGGAGGCATGTTTCGGTCGTTTAAGGAGCATTGTGCTCGGAAATATGTAGCTTATTATGTAACGAATATTTTACTTTAGGTTTGTAGCAATTGAAAAAAATACATTTGGGCGTTGTCACCTGCTTCAGAAACTCACTTAGACAATTTGAGATATTTTTGAGTAGTAAGTAGGCAATCTGACTTCTACTCAAAAATCCCAAGTTTTCAAATACTATTCATTTATATAAATTAATTAGCGACCTGCCCCGGCTTCGCACGGGTGAGATTTAGTAATGAAGAATAAAAAAAACTAATTTTCTTTCATACAAACCTACTGCCAAAAAAATCGGTCGGGCCCTCTTCAATTGATGCTCCGTCACACATGCGACAATTCATTTTTCAAATATAATCTGTAATTCTAATACGGCGATTAGGGCTCTAGTTTAAATATGATACATGAAATTAATGTAAATTTCAATAATTACCAGTACAACAGTTGTTAGCGGTCATGCTACGTTCAATTCCGGCTTGTTGCTTGCACTATTGATGTAAACAAACTCCAAAATTGTATTTAGCTTACTAGTAGGAAGGTGTGTCTATAAAATAAAATAAAAGTATTTACAAGGCAGATGTGGCAACGCAGGGACCCCGACGCTCTAGAAGGACAGACACTGACCTTATTGGCGAGGTTCTTCAGAAAGGTCACGCGCTTAGTACTCACAAAGTCGCAACCGACGTATGACCAGATGTAGGAATGTGGACGAGGCGAAATGTGTATGTAAGGATCGTAGCAGGTGGCGTTCGGTGGTTTCTGCCTACCCCCATGTGAAAAAAGCGTCAGTTTATGTATGTATGTATAAAATAAAACTAAGTTAAACAAACTAGAACTGGATAGATTTCCCGCAATCAATTGGCACGTTTTATCGCTCGCACACAATACGTGGTCGATTTCCGACGTACTCAATTACTCGGCGCTTGTGAATGTCGCCCACAATTAATCGTTTGATGGATCAAGACATAATATCGATGTAATACTGCATAAAACTGTTTCCTTTTGTAATACGGGAATTTTTTTACGTATGTCAGTACTTTTGATGTATATTTTTGATTGTAAATGCAGTTTTGTACCCAGTATAACCTATACGAAACAACAAAATTCAGATAAAGTAGTATTGATTGATGACACAACCTACTTCTTAATTTCAAAGTGGTTTCCTGGCCTGCATAGCTTCGAATTTCGATCGAAAACGCTTCGATTTCGATTCGACAAATCGTATGTCTATCTCGCTCGCTTTCGTAATGCCAAAAAAAGATCGAAATCGAGAATCGAGAGTCGAATCGAGAAATCGAATCGAAGCGTTTGTGAATAGGTGTGCTGGTTATTGATGAAGCGATCAGGGGGTCTAAAATGGCCGCTTAAGCAGAATCAGGATATTAATATGAATTACGTTTAAAGTTGTAAAATGGTCACAAAGTGACAATTCACAGTATTAACTGCGTCTGCGACAATATTAAGATTTTTGCCCCCAGTTATTTTGACTGAAAACCGCGCCTCAAAACGACTATTCTGAAAACAATGTATTTATTTAATATCTCCAACAAATGATTCTAAAAGATATAAACAGGGGGTATAAAATCTCCGCTGCCGCGGCAAATCGTCGCTCAGCGGACAGACCTCCGGCGCGATCTCATGGCGACATGGAGAGAGCGACTGTCGCAACCCGTTGCAGGGCACGCCACAATAGTGGCGATAAGTCCCCTCTTTGAGGAGTGGCTAGAGAGGCGCCACGGCGCCCTCACCTTCCGCCTGACGCAGGTCCTCACCGGACACGGTTGTTTCGGGAGGTTCCTGCACCGAATCGGGCGGGAGGAAATGCCCGGGTGCTACCATTGTGAGAATCGACCGGAGGACACGGTGGAGCACACGGTAGAGATCTGCCCCGCGTGGGCAGAGAATCGCCGTGTCCTCGTTGGGGCGATCGGCGGCGGCGACCTCTCACGTCCGGCCTTGGTTCAATCCATGGTCCGGAGCGAGACGGAATGGGACGCCGTCACCTCCTGCGAAGCAGTCATGCTAGCGAAGGAGGTGGCGGAACGTGAGAGGGAGAGAACCTCACGTCTCAGCCGCCGCGGGAGACGCACCGGGCGTCGGGGGCCACGTGGTGGCCCCCGGCCACCGTAGGCGCGGGCCTGTGGACGGTGAGCTATGGGCTAGCTCGCCGTCCTTCCGTCTTATGACGACAGGCTGTGTCGACGGCGCGTTCGTGTTCCACGCGCGCCTCAAAGAGAGTCAGCAAACAGGGAGGGGTCCGAAAGGACCGATGCCTGCCAGGGTTGCGGGACTGTTCGAAAGAGATACCGCGGCCTTGGAACACAAAGGGCAGAGGAAGGAACATGGATGGGTTTTAGTCAGTAAAAGTCTGACACTCCCTCCTACTCAGCCCAGAGCGGGAGGGGTTATTTGATGCTTTCCCATGCGAAAAAAAAAGGGGGCATAAAATGGCTGCTTGAATGGTTGATATTTTAGGCCCGCTGGTAATGATTTACAATTGTTTGTCTGTATACCAAAATGCTGCTGCAAAAGCTGATTTGCAGATTGAAGACAGAATCAAGCTTTGGGTAACCTCCAAGGCATGCTTTCAATTCTTTTCTAAATATTTTTTGTTATTCAATTGAGATTGAGGCTCATGCCTTCTCAGAATTTTTAGATTATTTTGTTTATGATGGTATATTTATATTTTATTCTCTTTTCCAGTACTCGGCTGGCTTCGCCGCTCAGTCCAGCGAGGGTACTCAGTAGGCCAGTTCTGGTACCTTGTAGCAGCCGAGTGGTGGGGCAACTGGCTGGCGTACACGTCGGGAGCCAGCACCGACAACTGTTGCCGCGCGCCGCAGAGGCACATCGATGAGGCCATCGTGTGCGATGAGAGCTTCACTAGCAACTCTACAGGTGGGTCCAGAGGCAAGTTTTCGGCTTTAGCTAACGCTTTTTTTCTCAGCACGATTTATCGAGCTCATTAATACGAGTATAGTGAGAAAGTTCCAAATGCAGTTTTCCTGAAACCGGCTTTAGTTCGTCTAAAATTCAATTTACTTCGACAAAAATAAATGGCATATCTTAAAGCTTATCCTGTAAATAGTCAGAAATAAGCTTATTTTTGAATATTGGAGGTGATGATAAATCTATTAAGGATCTTGGTAGGTGGTTATCCAGGTCGGAGAGCCATGCAGAAAATACTGCTGTTCAAGAGAGCAGTTTTGTAAATCAGACAATAAATTTTGCCATCATGTCTTTTGCTTTTATATCTTTCTAAGAAAGTTGTATTTGCTCTTACAAAATGTATAACATCGAAGATGTAAATGAATGAAAGTGTTAGATTAATAACATACTGTTTAACACTATCTGTCTGTTTCAGCTTACCTATTGATCTGACACAAATCTTTTCTGAGCCTTAAAAGCATCACTTTTAAATACTGAAGCAACCTGTATCCATATTTGCATACAGATTGATACTTTAGAGTGTAGATTCTAGTACTGGTACATAATCTTTCAGACATCTGAATATCATACAACCCCAAATAGGCTCATACTACTAAAAGCTACATCAGGCTTTCACATAAGTTTCTAACTGTTATCTCTCCATATTCCAGAATCTATGGGTTCTCTGCTATGGCGCGCTGAGACCGCTTCAGTGGGCAGTGCAGGCAGCAGCAGCGGGGTGAGCAGTGCTGCCGCTCAGCGCGGTCACAGACATCCGGGGCCGGTTGATAACAAGAGGTTATTGGCGCCGAACTTACTCAAGGTAACTTAAGTTAAATATTTTTTATTGAAATGGGAATAAAAGCACGAATTATGAGCGACAGTCATGTCGAAAAGCTTCTTTTTTTTTGTTTCATCATGATTTTGTAATCTATGCCGACTTGCTTGTGAGGTTTCTACGCTTAATTTTATTATAACGTGTATAAATGCGAACAGTGTTTATTAGTTTGTCTAACCATTTACGCAGCAGCTTATAGATGCGTATGTTGTGTAAAATGGATAAATGTTTACAAACAAATGATAATGGCAAATGTTTTATTTGTTACAATTTGTTAACTAACAATTTTTTTTTACTAATATTACCTAACATGAAAACATTTTCTTAACATTGTGATCAAATTTTAATGTTTGGAAAATGTTTACTAATGTTTGTAAACATTTTTAACAGCAGTGCGGGAGCACATTATTAGACAGGGTTCCGGTGGGAAACCATAGCGGTTCATTTTTGCATAAGTTTATATAAATTTTCCAGGTGCGCACTCTAACGGGCGAGGGCGGTCACCTGCGGCGCGACGTGACGCTGGCCCAGCACCGCGACTTCGAGCTCGTGCCAGACGCGCTGTGGAGGGCGCTGGCGCTGTGGTATGGCGGACCTGACCCCTTGCCTAGACAGGTCAGATATGCTTATTATATTAAACAGGTTGGCGTTTGGCGCGTATCTCATTCAAAGCTGCCGTAACTATCAATCATCGATCAACCCAGATCGATCAGTATAGAGATTAGTCTGTATGAATTGGAGAACTTCCAATTTCACTCTTAAGTGAGCTAAATGGACTAACGTCTTTCAAAAGAAGACCGAGAGTGATTGAATGCCGAAGGCGAGCAACAGGGGTGTGGCATAAATTGGGGGAGGTTTATGTTTAGCTGTAGACTTTTGTTTGCTGAGTTAAATTCAGCTAAATATTTATTTTCATCCTATAACCGTTCGTGGTAAACCTATCATGTACCATAGGTAAACGTATTTCATTGGTTTCAGGTTATCCGCCCACCGAATTCTGACGTCGAGTTAGAGTTGTATCCTCTACATCTCAAGCTTTTACGTCATGTTCAGAGCACACAGAGTATGTATAAATATTTTTTAAGATTATCCATGATTTTTGAAATTTCTTATATTTTTGAAATTTGTAGGCCAGTATCTGGTTGTATTGTTATGATCATCAGCATACAACCTGATACTGATCAGTAAATTCCTTTCATGTTTGTGATTAAAAAAAATAACTGTCAATTCGAATTTTCCGAGCTACCTTATCGCTTCTACGGTGGAAGGTTGTGAAATAAAAATGTCTGTTTTCCCAGGAGTGGCCCCACTGTCGGGCGGCGGCGGCGCGGGCGCGTCGCTGTACAGCAGCGTGCCGCTGGCGCCTGCGCCTGCGCCGCCCGACCGGCAGCTCGCCTACACCGCGGCCTTCTCCCGCCTCGCCACCGTCAGGCAGGTGGGTACGCAATACGCATCCGGTGCGCGACCGTAGTGCGCGAGCGGGCTCTCGTGTCACCCGCACTCTTGTTGCCGCCACCATATAGATGTATGTTATCGCCCCCAGGTGTGCGAGTTCCTGTGCGGCGCGCTGGGCCTGGCCCGCGAGGACATGCGCGTGTGGTCGCTGGGCAGCGCGGCCGTCCTGCTGGACGACGAGCGGCCCACGCTGCACGAGCTGGGCCTGGACGAGCGCGCGCGCCTGCTGCTGGAGGTGCGGAACTGCGACCTCACCTGGCCGGAGGAGATAGGGGCGCTCAGGTACTGTATACGATACCTGTGTGACGACACCCAGCCCACTGCTGGACGACGAGCGGCCCACGCTGCACGAGCTGGGCCTGGACGAGCGCGCGCGCCTGCTGCTGGAGGTGCGGAACTGCGACCTCACCTGGCCGGAGGAGATAGGGGCGCTCAGGTACTGTATACGATACCTGTGTGACGACACCCAGCCCACTGCTGGACGACGAGCGGCCCACGCTGCACGAGCTGGGCCTGGACGAGCGCGCGCGCCTGCTGCTGGAGGTGCGGAACTGCGACCTCACCTGGCCGGAGGAGATAGGGGCGCTCAGGTACTGTATACGATACCTGTGTGACGACACCCAGCCCACTGCTGGACGACGAGCGGCCCACGCTGCACGAGCTGGGCCTGGACGAGCGCGCGCGCCTGCTGCTGGAGGTGCGGAACTGCGACCTCACCTGGCCGGAGGAGATAGGGGCGCTCAGGTACTGTATACGATACCTGTGTGACGACACCCAGCCCACTGCTGGACGACGAGCGGCCCACGCTGCACGAGCTGGGCCTGGACGAGCGCGCGCGCCTGCTGCTGGAGGTGCGGAACTGCGACCTCACCTGGCCGGAGGAGATAGGGGCGCTCAGGTACTGTATACGATACCTGTGTGACGACACCCAGCCCACTGCTGGACGACGAGCGGCCCACGCTGCACGAGCTGGGCCTGGACGAGCGCGCGCGCCTGCTGCTGGAGGTGCGGAACTGCGACCTCACCTGGCCGGAGGAGATAGGGGCGCTCAGGTACTGTATACGATACCTGTGTGACGACACCCAGCCCACTGCTGGACGACGAGCGGCCCACGCTGCACGAGCTGGGCCTGGACGAGCGCGCGCGCCTGCTGCTGGAGGTGCGGAACTGCGACCTCACCTGGCCGGAGGAGATAGGGGCGCTCAGGTACTGTATACGATACCTGTGTGACGACACCCAGCCCACTGCTGGACGACGAGCGGCCCACGCTGCACGAGCTGGGCCTGGACGAGCGCGCGCGCCTGCTGCTGGAGGTGCGGAACTGCGACCTCACCTGGCCGGAGGAGATAGGGGCGCTCAGGTACTGTATACGATACCTGTGTGACGACACCCAGCCCACTGCTGGACGACGAGCGGCCCACGCTGCACGAGCTGGGCCTGGACGAGCGCGCGCGCCTGCTGCTGGAGGTGCGGAACTGCGACCTCACCTGGCCGGAGGAGATAGGGGCGCTCAGGTACTGTATACGATACCTGTGTGACGACACCCAGCCCACTGCTGGACGACGAGCGGCCCACGCTGCACGAGCTGGGCCTGGACGAGCGCGCGCGCCTGCTGCTGGAGGTGCGGAACTGCGACCTCACCTGGCCGGAGGAGATAGGGGCGCTCAGGTACTGTATACGATACCTGTGTGACGACACCCAGCCCACTGCTGGACGACGAGCGGCCCACGCTGCACGAGCTGGGCCTGGACGAGCGCGCGCGCCTGCTGCTGGAGGTGCGGAACTGCGACCTCACCTGGCCGGAGGAGATAGGGGCGCTCAGGTACTGTATACGATACCTGTGTGACGACACCCAGCCCACTGCTGGACGACGAGCGGCCCACGCTGCACGAGCTGGGCCTGGACGAGCGCGCGCGCCTGCTGCTGGAGGTGCGGAACTGCGACCTCACCTGGCCGGAGGAGATAGGGGCGCTCAGGTACTGTATACGATACCTGTGTGACGACACCCAGCCCACTGCTGGACGACGAGCGGCCCACGCTGCACGAGCTGGGCCTGGACGAGCGCGCGCGCCTGCTGCTGGAGGTGCGGAACTGCGACCTCACCTGGCCGGAGGAGATAGGGGCGCTCAGGTACTGTATACGATACCTGTGTGACGACACCCAGCCCACTGCTGGACGACGAGCGGCCCACGCTGCACGAGCTGGGCCTGGACGAGCGCGCGCGCCTGCTGCTGGAGGTGCGGAACTGCGACCTCACCTGGCCGGAGGAGATAGGGGCGCTCAGGTACTGTATACGATACCTGTGTGACGACACCCAGCCCACTGCTGGACGACGAGCGGCCCACGCTGCACGAGCTGGGCCTGGACGAGCGCGCGCGCCTGCTGCTGGAGGTGCGGAACTGCGACCTCACCTGGCCGGAGGAGATAGGGGCGCTCAGGTACTGTATACGATACCTGTGTGACGACACCCAGCCCACTGCTGGACGACGAGCGGCCCACGCTGCACGAGCTGGGCCTGGACGAGCGCGCGCGCCTGCTGCTGGAGGTGCGGAACTGCGACCTCACCTGGCCGGAGGAGATAGGGGCGCTCAGGTACTGTATACGATACCTGTGTGACGACACCCAGCCCACTGCTGGACGACGAGCGGCCCACGCTGCACGAGCTGGGCCTGGACGAGCGCGCGCGCCTGCTGCTGGAGGTGCGGAACTGCGACCTCACCTGGCCGGAGGAGATAGGGGCGCTCAGGTACTGTATACGATACCTGTGTGACGACACCCAGCCCACTGCTGGACGACGAGCGGCCCACGCTGCACGAGCTGGGCCTGGACGAGCGCGCGCGCCTGCTGCTGGAGGTGCGGAACTGCGACCTCACCTGGCCGGAGGAGATAGGGGCGCTCAGGTACTGTATACGATACCTGTGTGACGACACCCAGCCCACTGCTGGACGACGAGCGGCCCACGCTGCACGAGCTGGGCCTGGACGAGCGCGCGCGCCTGCTGCTGGAGGTGCGGAACTGCGACCTCACCTGGCCGGAGGAGATAGGGGCGCTCAGGTACTGTATACGATACCTGTGTGACGACACCCAGCCCACTGCTGGACGACGAGCGGCCCACGCTGCACGAGCTGGGCCTGGACGAGCGCGCGCGCCTGCTGCTGGAGGTGCGGAACTGCGACCTCACCTGGCCGGAGGAGATAGGGGCGCTCAGGTACTGTATACGATACCTGTGTGACGACACCCAGCCCACTGCTGGACGACGAGCGGCCCACGCTGCACGAGCTGGGCCTGGACGAGCGCGCGCGCCTGCTGCTGGAGGTGCGGAACTGCGACCTCACCTGGCCGGAGGAGATAGGGGCGCTCAGGTACTGTATACGATACCTGTGTGACGACACCCAGCCCACTGCTGGACGACGAGCGGCCCACGCTGCACGAGCTGGGCCTGGACGAGCGCGCGCGCCTGCTGCTGGAGGTGCGGAACTGCGACCTCACCTGGCCGGAGGAGATAGGGGCGCTCAGGTACTGTATACGATACCTGTGTGACGACACCCAGCCCACTGCTGGACGACGAGCGGCCCACGCTGCACGAGCTGGGCCTGGACGAGCGCGCGCGCCTGCTGCTGGAGGTGCGGAACTGCGACCTCACCTGGCCGGAGGAGATAGGGGCGCTCAGGTACTGTATACGATACCTGTGTGACGACACCCAGCCCACTGCTGGACGACGAGCGGCCCACGCTGCACGAGCTGGGCCTGGACGAGCGCGCGCGCCTGCTGCTGGAGGTGCGGAACTGCGACCTCACCTGGCCGGAGGAGATAGGGGCGCTCAGGTACTGTATACGATACCTGTGTGACGACACCCAGCCCACTGCTGGACGACGAGCGGCCCACGCTGCACGAGCTGGGCCTGGACGAGCGCGCGCGCCTGCTGCTGGAGGTGCGGAACTGCGACCTCACCTGGCCGGAGGAGATAGGGGCGCTCAGGTACTGTATACGATACCTGTGTGACGACACCCAGCCCACTGCTGGACGACGAGCGGCCCACGCTGCACGAGCTGGGCCTGGACGAGCGCGCGCGCCTGCTGCTGGAGGTGCGGAACTGCGACCTCACCTGGCCGGAGGAGATAGGGGCGCTCAGGTACTGTATACGATACCTGTGTGACGACACCCAGCCCACTGCTGGACGACGAGCGGCCCACGCTGCACGAGCTGGGCCTGGACGAGCGCGCGCGCCTGCTGCTGGAGGTGCGGAACTGCGACCTCACCTGGCCGGAGGAGATAGGGGCGCTCAGGTACTGTATACGATACCTGTGTGACGACACCCAGCCCACTGCTGGACGACGAGCGGCCCACGCTGCACGAGCTGGGCCTGGACGAGCGCGCGCGCCTGCTGCTGGAGGTGCGGAACTGCGACCTCACCTGGCCGGAGGAGATAGGGGCGCTCAGGTACTGTATACGATACCTGTGTGACGACACCCAGCCCACTGCTGGACGACGAGCGGCCCACGCTGCACGAGCTGGGCCTGGACGAGCGCGCGCGCCTGCTGCTGGAGGTGCGGAACTGCGACCTCACCTGGCCGGAGGAGATAGGGGCGCTCAGGTACTGTATACGATACCTGTGTGACGACACCCAGCCCACTGCTGGACGACGAGCGGCCCACGCTGCACGAGCTGGGCCTGGACGAGCGCGCGCGCCTGCTGCTGGAGGTGCGGAACTGCGACCTCACCTGGCCGGAGGAGATAGGGGCGCTCAGGTACTGTATACGATACCTGTGTGACGACACCCAGCCCACTGCTGGACGACGAGCGGCCCACGCTGCACGAGCTGGGCCTGGACGAGCGCGCGCGCCTGCTGCTGGAGGTGCGGAACTGCGACCTCACCTGGCCGGAGGAGATAGGGGCGCTCAGGTACTGTATACGATACCTGTGTGACGACACCCAGCCCACTGCTGGACGACGAGCGGCCCACGCTGCACGAGCTGGGCCTGGACGAGCGCGCGCGCCTGCTGCTGGAGGTGCGGAACTGCGACCTCACCTGGCCGGAGGAGATAGGGGCGCTCAGGTACTGTATACGATACCTGTGTGACGACACCCAGCCCACTGCTGGACGACGAGCGGCCCACGCTGCACGAGCTGGGCCTGGACGAGCGCGCGCGCCTGCTGCTGGAGGTGCGGAACTGCGACCTCACCTGGCCGGAGGAGATAGGGGCGCTCAGGTACTGTATACGATACCTGTGTGACGACACCCAGCCCACTGCTGGACGACGAGCGGCCCACGCTGCACGAGCTGGGCCTGGACGAGCGCGCGCGCCTGCTGCTGGAGGTGCGGAACTGCGACCTCACCTGGCCGGAGGAGATAGGGGCGCTCAGGTACTGTATACGATACCTGTGTGACGACACCCAGCCCACTGCTGGACGACGAGCGGCCCACGCTGCACGAGCTGGGCCTGGACGAGCGCGCGCGCCTGCTGCTGGAGGTGCGGAACTGCGACCTCACCTGGCCGGAGGAGATAGGGGCGCTCAGGTACTGTATACGATACCTGTGTGACGACACCCAGCCCACTGCTGGACGACGAGCGGCCCACGCTGCACGAGCTGGGCCTGGACGAGCGCGCGCGCCTGCTGCTGGAGGTGCGGAACTGCGACCTCACCTGGCCGGAGGAGATAGGGGCGCTCAGGTACTGTATACGATACCTGTGTGACGACACCCAGCCCACTGCTGGACGACGAGCGGCCCACGCTGCACGAGCTGGGCCTGGACGAGCGCGCGCGCCTGCTGCTGGAGGTGCGGAACTGCGACCTCACCTGGCCGGAGGAGATAGGGGCGCTCAGGTACTGTATACGATACCTGTGTGACGACACCCAGCCCACTGCTGGACGACGAGCGGCCCACGCTGCACGAGCTGGGCCTGGACGAGCGCGCGCGCCTGCTGCTGGAGGTGCGGAACTGCGACCTCACCTGGCCGGAGGAGATAGGGGCGCTCAGGTACTGTATACGATACCTGTGTGACGACACCCAGCCCACTGCTGGACGACGAGCGGCCCACGCTGCACGAGCTGGGCCTGGACGAGCGCGCGCGCCTGCTGCTGGAGGTGCGGAACTGCGACCTCACCTGGCCGGAGGAGATAGGGGCGCTCAGGTACTGTATACGATACCTGTGTGACGACACCCAGCCCACTGCTGGACGACGAGCGGCCCACGCTGCACGAGCTGGGCCTGGACGAGCGCGCGCGCCTGCTGCTGGAGGTGCGGAACTGCGACCTCACCTGGCCGGAGGAGATAGGGGCGCTCAGGTACTGTATACGATACCTGTGTGACGACACCCAGCCCACTGCTGGACGACGAGCGGCCCACGCTGCACGAGCTGGGCCTGGACGAGCGCGCGCGCCTGCTGCTGGAGGTGCGGAACTGCGACCTCACCTGGCCGGAGGAGATAGGGGCGCTCAGGTACTGTATACGATACCTGTGTGACGACACCCAGCCCACTGCTGGACGACGAGCGGCCCACGCTGCACGAGCTGGGCCTGGACGAGCGCGCGCGCCTGCTGCTGGAGGTGCGGAACTGCGACCTCACCTGGCCGGAGGAGATAGGGGCGCTCAGGTACTGTATACGATACCTGTGTGACGACACCCAGCCCACTGCTGGACGACGAGCGGCCCACGCTGCACGAGCTGGGCCTGGACGAGCGCGCGCGCCTGCTGCTGGAGGTGCGGAACTGCGACCTCACCTGGCCGGAGGAGATAGGGGCGCTCAGGTACTGTATACGATACCTGTGTGACGACACCCAGCCCACTGCTGGACGACGAGCGGCCCACGCTGCACGAGCTGGGCCTGGACGAGCGCGCGCGCCTGCTGCTGGAGGTGCGGAACTGCGACCTCACCTGGCCGGAGGAGATAGGGGCGCTCAGGTACTGTATACGATACCTGTGTGACGACACCCAGCCCACTGCTGGACGACGAGCGGCCCACGCTGCACGAGCTGGGCCTGGACGAGCGCGCGCGCCTGCTGCTGGAGGTGCGGAACTGCGACCTCACCTGGCCGGAGGAGATAGGGGCGCTCAGGTACTGTATACGATACCTGTGTGACGACACCCAGCCCACTGCTGGACGACGAGCGGCCCACGCTGCACGAGCTGGGCCTGGACGAGCGCGCGCGCCTGCTGCTGGAGGTGCGGAACTGCGACCTCACCTGGCCGGAGGAGATAGGGGCGCTCAGGTACTGTATACGATACCTGTGTGACGACACCCAGCCCACTGCTGGACGACGAGCGGCCCACGCTGCACGAGCTGGGCCTGGACGAGCGCGCGCGCCTGCTGCTGGAGGTGCGGAACTGCGACCTCACCTGGCCGGAGGAGATAGGGGCGCTCAGGTACTGTATACGATACCTGTGTGACGACACCCAGCCCACTGCTGGACGACGAGCGGCCCACGCTGCACGAGCTGGGCCTGGACGAGCGCGCGCGCCTGCTGCTGGAGGTGCGGAACTGCGACCTCACCTGGCCGGAGGAGATAGGGGCGCTCAGGTACTGTATACGATACCTGTGTGACGACACCCAGCCCACTGCTGGACGACGAGCGGCCCACGCTGCACGAGCTGGGCCTGGACGAGCGCGCGCGCCTGCTGCTGGAGGTGCGGAACTGCGACCTCACCTGGCCGGAGGAGATAGGGGCGCTCAGGTACTGTATACGATACCTGTGTGACGACACCCAGCCCACTGCTGGACGACGAGCGGCCCACGCTGCACGAGCTGGGCCTGGACGAGCGCGCGCGCCTGCTGCTGGAGGTGCGGAACTGCGACCTCACCTGGCCGGAGGAGATAGGGGCGCTCAGGTACTGTATACGATACCTGTGTGACGACACCCAGCCCACTGCTGGACGACGAGCGGCCCACGCTGCACGAGCTGGGCCTGGACGAGCGCGCGCGCCTGCTGCTGGAGGTGCGGAACTGCGACCTCACCTGGCCGGAGGAGATAGGGGCGCTCAGGTACTGTATACGATACCTGTGTGACGACACCCAGCCCACTGCTGGACGACGAGCGGCCCACGCTGCACGAGCTGGGCCTGGACGAGCGCGCGCGCCTGCTGCTGGAGGTGCGGAACTGCGACCTCACCTGGCCGGAGGAGATAGGGGCGCTCAGGTACTGTATACGATACCTGTGTGACGACACCCAGCCCACTGCTGGACGACGAGCGGCCCACGCTGCACGAGCTGGGCCTGGACGAGCGCGCGCGCCTGCTGCTGGAGGTGCGGAACTGCGACCTCACCTGGCCGGAGGAGATAGGGGCGCTCAGGTACTGTATACGATACCTGTGTGACGACACCCAGCCCACTGCTGGACGACGAGCGGCCCACGCTGCACGAGCTGGGCCTGGACGAGCGCGCGCGCCTGCTGCTGGAGGTGCGGAACTGCGACCTCACCTGGCCGGAGGAGATAGGGGCGCTCAGGTACTGTATACGATACCTGTGTGACGACACCCAGCCCACTGCTGGACGACGAGCGGCCCACGCTGCACGAGCTGGGCCTGGACGAGCGCGCGCGCCTGCTGCTGGAGGTGCGGAACTGCGACCTCACCTGGCCGGAGGAGATAGGGGCGCTCAGGTACTGTATACGATACCTGTGTGACGACACCCAGCCCACTGCTGGACGACGAGCGGCCCACGCTGCACGAGCTGGGCCTGGACGAGCGCGCGCGCCTGCTGCTGGAGGTGCGGAACTGCGACCTCACCTGGCCGGAGGAGATAGGGGCGCTCAGGTACTGTATACGATACCTGTGTGACGACACCCAGCCCACTGCTGGACGACGAGCGGCCCACGCTGCACGAGCTGGGCCTGGACGAGCGCGCGCGCCTGCTGCTGGAGGTGCGGAACTGCGACCTCACCTGGCCGGAGGAGATAGGGGCGCTCAGGTACTGTATACGATACCTGTGTGACGACACCCAGCCCACTGCTGGACGACGAGCGGCCCACGCTGCACGAGCTGGGCCTGGACGAGCGCGCGCGCCTGCTGCTGGAGGTGCGGAACTGCGACCTCACCTGGCCGGAGGAGATAGGGGCGCTCAGGTACTGTATACGATACCTGTGTGACGACACCCAGCCCACTGCTGGACGACGAGCGGCCCACGCTGCACGAGCTGGGCCTGGACGAGCGCGCGCGCCTGCTGCTGGAGGTGCGGAACTGCGACCTCACCTGGCCGGAGGAGATAGGGGCGCTCAGGTACTGTATACGATACCTGTGTGACGACACCCAGCCCACTGCTGGACGACGAGCGGCCCACGCTGCACGAGCTGGGCCTGGACGAGCGCGCGCGCCTGCTGCTGGAGGTGCGGAACTGCGACCTCACCTGGCCGGAGGAGATAGGGGCGCTCAGGTACTGTATACGATACCTGTGTGACGACACCCAGCCCACTGCTGGACGACGAGCGGCCCACGCTGCACGAGCTGGGCCTGGACGAGCGCGCGCGCCTGCTGCTGGAGGTGCGGAACTGCGACCTCACCTGGCCGGAGGAGATAGGGGCGCTCAGGTACTGTATACGATACCTGTGTGACGACACCCAGCCCACTGCTGGACGACGAGCGGCCCACGCTGCACGAGCTGGGCCTGGACGAGCGCGCGCGCCTGCTGCTGGAGGTGCGGAACTGCGACCTCACCTGGCCGGAGGAGATAGGGGCGCTCAGGTACTGTATACGATACCTGTGTGACGACACCCAGCCCACTGCTGGACGACGAGCGGCCCACGCTGCACGAGCTGGGCCTGGACGAGCGCGCGCGCCTGCTGCTGGAGGTGCGGAACTGCGACCTCACCTGGCCGGAGGAGATAGGGGCGCTCAGGTACTGTATACGATACCTGTGTGACGACACCCAGCCCACTGCTGGACGACGAGCGGCCCACGCTGCACGAGCTGGGCCTGGACGAGCGCGCGCGCCTGCTGCTGGAGGTGCGGAACTGCGACCTCACCTGGCCGGAGGAGATAGGGGCGCTCAGGTACTGTATACGATACCTGTGTGACGACACCCAGCCCACTGCTGGACGACGAGCGGCCCACGCTGCACGAGCTGGGCCTGGACGAGCGCGCGCGCCTGCTGCTGGAGGTGCGGAACTGCGACCTCACCTGGCCGGAGGAGATAGGGGCGCTCAGGTACTGTATACGATACCTGTGTGACGACACCCAGCCCACTGCTGGACGACGAGCGGCCCACGCTGCACGAGCTGGGCCTGGACGAGCGCGCGCGCCTGCTGCTGGAGGTGCGGAACTGCGACCTCACCTGGCCGGAGGAGATAGGGGCGCTCAGGTACTGTATACGATACCTGTGTGACGACACCCAGCCCACTGCTGGACGACGAGCGGCCCACGCTGCACGAGCTGGGCCTGGACGAGCGCGCGCGCCTGCTGCTGGAGGTGCGGAACTGCGACCTCACCTGGCCGGAGGAGATAGGGGCGCTCAGGTACTGTATACGATACCTGTGTGACGACACCCAGCCCACTGCTGGACGACGAGCGGCCCACGCTGCACGAGCTGGGCCTGGACGAGCGCGCGCGCCTGCTGCTGGAGGTGCGGAACTGCGACCTCACCTGGCCGGAGGAGATAGGGGCGCTCAGGTACTGTATACGATACCTGTGTGACGACACCCAGCCCACTGCTGGACGACGAGCGGCCCACGCTGCACGAGCTGGGCCTGGACGAGCGCGCGCGCCTGCTGCTGGAGGTGCGGAACTGCGACCTCACCTGGCCGGAGGAGATAGGGGCGCTCAGGTACTGTATACGATACCTGTGTGACGACACCCAGCCCACTGCTGGACGACGAGCGGCCCACGCTGCACGAGCTGGGCCTGGACGAGCGCGCAAGTACCCAAACTTCTATATTACAATTGTAGACAGAGAGCTCTCTCAAATGGTTCTTTTCTCTCTTTCTTTCTACGACAATCAGTCAGCTGGGAATAATCATGCCAAAAAAACCTTAATATGCTTATCAATAGGAAAAATATTAATTTTCCTACAGTTCCCAAAAGAGTATACATATTAAAATATAAATTAATTATTTTACGATTGTCAAGGTGAAAACTGTGATCATGAAGGTTCGTGAGAGTTTCTCTTCAAAGATATGAAACCCCTTCTACTGCGGTAAAGTGTACTTTTCGTTAGTGTTGTTTCATCGTATATTTATTACGGAAATAATAAGTGAAATCAATGTTTGGTTGTAAGCACTTGTTTTGACGAAAGTGCGCAAAATGATCAACGAAGTTGTTGTTGTTTGACGATAGAAAAAGTGTTGCGAGGTGGAAGGACTATGGCCAGCTGTGGGCTTATTAGACTAAATATGCCCAAGAGTGGGACAGAGTAGGCTTGGCAAGAAACTATTTTGGTTACATCGTAATGATAATTTTCTTTTTTTCAAATGATGCATTATAATTTATTATATTTACAGTATGAGCAGTGGATCGAGTCGAGCCACTGAGCGTCGCGAGACATTAATAGCGCCCAACCTGCCCGGAGCCACCGGTCTACACAACCTAGGGAATACTTGCTTCATGAACGCGGCCTTGCAGTCTGTGAGTACCTTACTTTTGTGATTGGAACATTTGTTATATGGATCATATGTTTAACTACTATGGTCTTCCTCTACTCTTATGAGTAGAGGAAGACCAAAGAAACGATGGATGTACTGTGTGAAGGATGATATGGCTAGAAAGGAGGTGACTGCTGAGATGACGAGTAATAGAGAAGTATGGAAGAAGAAGACATGCTGGACTGATCTCAAATAAATTGGTAAAATATAAATTCGAAGTTAAGTGACATGTACTGATCTGCGCTATGTGCACTTGTGTCCTAGTCTTGGGAACATTATATGCTGATTATGTTTGTTACATGTCTTTTGTATGTTCTAGGTGTGGAACACGGGTCCCTTGACGAGGTATTTCAACTCGGGCATGCATCTGTATGAAGTGAACACAAGCAACCCGCTCGGCACCAAAGGAGTGCTAGCGTTAAGATATGGAGAACTTTGTAAAGAGGTATTTTTTCTTAAAAATGAGTTTTGAAAGAATAATTAGAACTTAATGGCATTTCAAAAATAAATTAATTTAAATAGAGCTATGCCAACTGACAGTGTTTGGCAATCATGCGAGGCCTATTTGGTGCTTGTTGAAGTGTGCGATGATCTTTCGGGCATTCGCTCCGCTCGGTTCGCTCGCTCCGCTCGGTTCGCTCGGTCTGCCCGCTACTGCTACATGCACATACGCCCCTTAGGTGTGGTCGTGCTCGGCGCGCTCGGTGGCCCCGCTGCGCGTGCGCTGGTGCGTGTCGCGCTGGGCGCGCGCGCTGGCGGGCGGCGGCCAGCACGACGCGCAGGAGCTGCTGGCGTGGCTGCTGGACGCGCTGCACGAGGACCTCAACCGCGCGCGGCCCCCGGCGCAGCCCAGGCTCGCGCACGCGGACGACTCGGGAGGGAGGCCCGACCAGGTGATGCCCGCCATTATATCATGTCAATCTATTCATTATTATCGCAAACTAAACTACTGCAAAAGCAATGAAAAAAAAAAAAAAAATTACTTTGAAAATTGCTTCTAACATGTCAAAAGGAGAGAGAAAACTCAATCGTCCGAAAGAATACCGTAACCGGACACGAACACGTAGACCGTGTTTCTTGAGACGATGACGATTCTGACTATGTTTAAATTCTCCCAGGGCGGCCTATAATAGTCTTCAACCATCCGTAATGAACAAAAAGCTTGTGAACCGTTAGGTGGTAGCAGCAGAGGCGTGGGAGCAGCACACGTCGCGCAACGCGTCCATCATGACGGAGCTGTTCTACGGGCAGCTGAAGTCCAAGGTGGTGTGCGACACGTGTGCGCGGGACTCCGTGCGCTTCGACGCCTTCAACATGCTCAGCCTGCCGCTGCCCATGGAGTCCTACGTGTGCTGCGAGCTCAGGGGTACGTATGCTACACGTCACGCCTGTTTCTGCCAGAATACTGAACTACTGGTACACTGTATCACGCCTTTATATTAAACTAATATTATAAAGAGTTAAAATTTGTTTGTTAGTTTGTATGTAGGGGGTAATCTCTGGATCTACTAAACCAATTTAGAAAATTCTTTCACTAATATGAAGTTACATTATCCCCGAGTGCCGTGGGATAGTTTCCGACCAAAACGCGAGCGAAACTGCGGGCAACAGGTAGTATTTCATAGAAAAGGGAGGATACTGCCCGCCAGTTGTTGTCGAGTTTGCCTATGTTGTCACGAATAACTTTAGCGCGATTCAGAATTTTGATGTTAGGCGCTGTAGTACTTTTTGTACTATGTTGTTGTAGTACTTTTTGTACTATGTTACTGTAGTACTTTTTGTAGTGCCACTACAGATATATTTAAATCTGTAATTTGTATTGTAAATAAATATATTCTCGTGTATGTTACACGAACGGTGCGAGATGATAGTAATCAGTTTCACTGCCAAATAAAATATTACCTATTTAATTTGTTATTTATCTTTGCAGTGATGCTGCTAGACGGCTCGGTGCCTATCAAGTACGGCGTGAGAGTGAACTCAGAAGGAACGTATCTAGATCTCAAGAAGAAGCTGTCAGAACTGTGTGGATTAGCGCCTGAATCGTAAGTGAAAACTGTCATCCATTAACATATATTTAAGAAATTCACAGTAATGCCGCTTTAAAATGTTTTGACCTAAAATATCTTCGTTAGTTTTTTTTACAGAGCTCTTAATTAAGACACACGTGCGGTGAAATTTACGTAAAGCATGTAGGTCGAATCGGGTTCTGACATTAACTTTTGTGGCTTTATAAGTAGCTAGTGGACATTACCCGTAATGAACGTTATCATCATCATCATCAACAACAGTCCACAGCTGGACGTATACTAACTCTCATCCAGTTGCTACTAGCCACCTGCTGCTTAATAACGGCTCAGTAGCTGTGCGGTGCTCCAGGTGTAGTGACGTCACTGCACTGCGTAGCCACCGAGTGCACTCTCTCAATCAAACAGCAGTGGCGTTCTAAAACATTACACAGTTCAGTATCTGTTAATTAAATCGAACATTATCGTAAATGATTGGAATTTAAGTTAAAAATACTGTGGAACACGGTTGTTGTGCCACTTTAGCGACTGTGTTATTTTTTTTTTTTAAGAACTTCCTTATTATCTTTTCCAGAATGTTGATCGTCGAGCTATCAGGCGCGACAATCGGACGAGTGTTCGACGACAACTCGAAGATATCGGCCACAAGCGCGACAGAGCTGTACGCGTACGAGATACCGCACGACGAGTGCGACACCGACACCAGCGACTGCGACGAATACCCACACGAAACTAACGGTGAGGCGCACTACAGCTACATGCCTAGTACTACTGTGTGCGCCCCTCGCCCCCTCGTACACCGGGGGGGGGTGGGGGGTGCCCACAAGCGTGTAGAGGCGCAGAAGTCTTTCTTTAACCTTATGTGTATTAAACACAACGGTGTCAGAATCGGTCTCTATATCGGCCGTCGTCATTTTACAATGTTATATTATGATGGCACCGCTTTCTGGGAGTACGCGTATTGACAGAAGATGCGTCTATTTGCAAACCTGCCACATCTAAACTTTTAGTCAATTACCCCATTTGTCTCGAGCACGATAATTGTACGGAGTTATAATTAAATTAAAAATTAAACCCATCGAAGTTATTGCTTTTTAAGAAGGTTTACAACAAGATCGCAGTTTCGATTTGTTGTCTTAAATGTATTGTTCCCTCCTTAGGCTGGAGCGAGTCCCAGCAGCAGTGGGCGGAGGTGAGTGTGGGCGGCGGCAATAGTTCCTCACTCTGCATGCCAGCACTCTTCTGCTTCAAGGTTAGCTACGCGCATCGCACACACACGCACACCTACACACATACACTTACACTCGGAGGATATGCAAGTTGGGCTTTCTGATGCAGCGTCAAACAACGTGGAAAAGAATGTTCCGGTTCATTACCTAAAATAAGTACGTTCAGTAAAAGAGTTTCGTCTTTCTGACAAGCTATAAATACTTTGCTTTGATCAAGTATTATGAATGAAATGCTGATAATTCTCACGTCGAACATTTTGCAAAAACAACCACAAAACATATGCTGCGCCGACCCCAAATGAATCGGGATAAGAGCAAGAGAATGGTGATGATGAGCCATATAACATTAATCAATGTATATACCTAAATAGTCATTTGATTTAAAAAAAAAATGTATATAAATATTGTTTATACCAGTGACGCATGCACCAGAAACCCATAAATAAACAGAAACAAAGATTACACTGCCGTAGCGATTCATTAAAATTGTCTGTCTTTATGTAAAAACGTTTTTATCTGCCTTTGGAAAGAACCCCTAATGAAAATGGGGATAATTAAAAAAGGGGGAAACTGCTGATTAACAAAACGAAAACTTCGACGGTGAAGGGCATTCGATTTATGGGAATTTTGATATAGAATTATTGGAAAGATTATTACCTTCAGGACATTATTTTGCTCCTCCATAGTGTATATACCATTAACTTAGTACATCGTGGAAGGGCCTCGTGTAGGTATTGCACTTTTGTAGGATACAGCTGTTTTTTTTTTAAATAACCGATGAAAAATTTCCATGTGGGGGGGCTCAGCAAGTTGCTTTGCGTGTCTCTGTTGACAGTTCATAGTGATCATCACTTGGCGGGTTTTGATATACAATGACAGTTCTGCATGGGTAGCGTCAGTTGAAATCAACAATAACAGTCATTGTATATCAAAACTCGCCTAGTGATCACTATGAACTGTCAACAGAGACACGCAATAACCCTGCAGAACTATGTACTGGATACGTGATAGCCTTTTTCGCGTCAGTGTCCTCCACCCCGTATTTTCATTGTATTATGAATATCTCTTATTCAGTAATTCTACACAAGGTTGACATGAACTAAAACTAAATCACAGTAATGCAGTAAAAACGTTTTTATGTCCCCGTTCGGTGATGGCATGTAAGTGTAAGTGAAATATTCGACTACCTTACATAACAAAACACATGTAAATAGGAACATACTGTGTAATATATGACGTCGTAATGTGAAGTGCTGACTAACTTAACGTGTACATATTGTTTGTGCTGATTCTGTTGGGCCCACCAACTGAACAGAATTGGGAGTATTGCTGTCCCTTACAGGTACAGGGTAAAAGGGACGGGGATAGTTTGGGCGGTAAATAAAGGTGCGTTTAGAACTTCAGTGTATTCTGAACTGACTGATTCACCTCTTCCTGTTATGTTTTAGGGTATCTTACGGCTTGTCTATACATCTAATAATCTATAACAATAAATAAAATTTAAGTGTCTGTAATTTCTAAATAACAGCTCTTTACTGAATGCATATGAAAGTATACAACGTGTAACAGAAAGGGTATATAGTCATATGGAATACTGTGGTACGGACCAGGGTTGTTGCTGATGCATATTTTTTTCACATCAGCGTATGCTGATGCTGACCTTTTATCATTGACATCAGCGGATGCTGATGCTGATTTAAATTATTTTTTTAAAAACCACCAGGAGAAATGTAGTCTTTAATTAAAAATACCGCACTTTTCCGGGGGCGGCATTATAATATTATCACACAAAAACTCAACAGTTTACAAAAAAACGGCCCCCTCTGCGGTCATGTCACGACTGTCTGATGCTGATGTAGAAAATGGTGCTGAAGTTCAGCGGATGCTGATACTGATGTTCGCACAACCCTGGTACGGACCATCAAACTGAACCACTTTCTTTATGGGACCGCCACCGTAATCGTAAAAAAATAATCAGCTGTCCCATACATTTGAGTCGAGGAAGTATTGAAATTTTGTATGGGGCAGTCGATTATTTTTTTGTGATTTCGATGGTGGTCCCATAGAGAAAGTTGTTCAGTTTGATGGTCTTCCAGTGTTCCATACGACTATACCCTTTCTGTTACACGCTGTATACGAGACACATAACAAAAAAAAAATTGTCTTTCTGTTTGTTCCGGCTAACCTCCGAAACGGCTGCTCCGATTTTGACGGGCAGATAGCTGATGTTATAAAGAGTAACTGAGGCTACTTTAATTTAGGAAAAACGATTAGAGTTCCGTGCAAAAAAATTAAAACCCTTGAAATTGTTAATAAAATCCGATTAAAATATGGAAGTAACATTTTTATTATAATTTCAAGCCGACGAAGGCCGCGGGCCACAGCTAGTTTCAAACTAATATCTGTTACATTTTTGAAGTTTGGTAGGTATCTGGTGCAGATACTATACAGGGGGTCTACTCTCTAAGCACGAAACCCGTAATTTCGGCCGAAGATACGGGCGTTTCCTACTCCCTAGCACCTACGGACATACGATTCGTTCGAGGCCCGAACTAAGAATGAATTACAACTCAATTTGACAGTTGTCCCTACTCCCGATGTGTTTTTGCCCGTCCGTAAAGAGGAGTTTGACACTTTTTAGGACGGATTGTTATGTCATTTGAAACGACAACAAAATAGTTATCGTGCAGTCTACGAATAATACGTTTTTTTTAGAAAATCTCTACAATGGCTGCTTTTTTCATGCTCGAAGAAGCTCTACAAGAAGAGCGGAGGTGACACCGATTCTATTTGCGCCAAAACTTTCGGTTGGCGAGTACCTAGTTGAAAGGGCTCACACGGGAATCATTTGAAGATTTTTGTGAGGATCTATTTACAAGCGACGAAATCGTGTTGGTCCCAGAATTAAAGTGGACAATGGTTTGATCCAAGAATTAAGGACTAAGACACAGAGCATCATATTATATAATACTGCTAACGATATTGAAGATTCTGCAAATTATTGCGTTGTGTTACCAATTTGTTTTTGTTTACTTGAAGATCCTTGCTGCTCTCAATTGTTGAGAGCAGCAAGCCCGGGGGAGCTACCAAGGTGCAGTGAGCCTTAGCAGTGACGTCAAAATAAACATTTTACAAACTGTTTATTTTGCTTACAGGAAGATTGTGATAAAAGTAAAGATAATGTTTGTAAAAGAATGTTTTTTTATTTGGCACCAATCAATTTAATATTTTAAATTAATATTAAAGAATAAAAATACAATCAACAATACACTAATAGAACATATTCCCTTTTATTTATCTATTGCAGTCATAAATTGTTGCTAAGAACTTAGTTTCAATCGATCAATCACTTTTATTTTCAGACATCGAAGACTCATTGATACAATACACAAAATAATCTTTTAAGTACAATATTAAGCTATTATAATACATAATATCAAACACATTTACAAAAAAACTATTAATTCTTATTCTTTATTGCACACAAAATATAAAAGTAGGACACACAAAATTACAATATATAACTTATGTACAACGGCGAGCTTAACCCAGAATTGGGTTTTCTTACAGCAAACCTTACGTTTGATTGTGAGATTTGCGAATGAGGATAAACCTATGTGCACAAACGAACATTTTAAGACTTAAATTTACTTATTTTTACTAAACTAATACATAAAATATAATAAACGTAATACATATATATATAGATAGATACACAAAATACTATATATACTATTATCCTGTTGACAGGAAATGTTCCTTTATTCTTTTCTTGAACACATCTAACGAAGGGCTATCCCGCAAGGAGTGTGGAAGCGAATTCCAAAGGCGCACAGCCCGAACAGTAAAGGAACCATCATACCGACTTGAGGAGTGAGGAGGGAAACGAAGGAGGAGAGATGATGATGAGCGACAGGGTTAACTATGTTAATAACTATGTTTGGTCGGCCACATATTGCACTGAGTCGAGGTGTCATATAGACTTCCGCGAAAACACTAATACACGACACTCTGCGGCCAAAATTCCTTCATAGAAGTCGAGAGATGTGTGTTGGAACCCGCACCACAAAAGACTTGAAGGTAATCTTGTGGAGCGACTCCACTCTCAGGGTGAACTTGGTCTTGCTCCTTATATTTCGACCACCTCTGGCGTCGTGGTGTGATGTAGACGGTACGCGTACAGCTGTGTCGATGGAACATGGAATAGCGGGGCGCAGCAACATGTTCGGATCTGTCAATGTGGTACCGGACTGATCGCTAGCAGGCTTCCTCTTCTTCCTTTCCACACTTCAGTCTTCTTCATCAGCCTGTCCTCGGCTTGTTATCAGTGGCAACGAGCTTTGAACTTACTTCGATTGCCACTGATGTTTTGCAAGCTGTTGTTCTCACTCATAAAACTGAAGAGTGCCTCTATTTGAGAGCATGAGTTGCTGCTGGAGTGGTTGAGGGTATTTTACTATTACAATTTATTACGGAAGAATCCCGCGTTGTATTGATAATGCGAATTATGTATAAATATGTTTAATGTAAATAACAAACTGACATTTCATTTGATATTATTGATGTCAAAAGAAAGAAAGGCAAAGGAATTAACAAGATAAAGCCACAATTCGGACAAAAATGGCAAAAATAGTTCAATTCTATATTAATAAGGCATAATAAAAAGTATATTGTTAAAAATGTGGTATTTTTTTTACAATAACAATAATGATTTTTGTTTAAAAACTTGAAAACCACGTAGTAAATAAATCGGTAATCGACCGGTAAAATAGCGCAACTCTATCGCCGTGCATCATTCGTTCACGAATATTGTCTATGATTCCGTTCGAAACTCATGAATCCGTAATCAATCGGGAGTAGGGTTTACTCCGTATTTACGGACTACGTTCGGACGGGCCCGTATTTTCGTGGACGGACTTAGAGAGTAGACCTCCAGGTTCAGTGAAACAGGCCCTTTATTTTGTACACAGTCTTAATTTAACTTTATTTGACAGCGTATATACTTCCGTCTGTTTCTTCCCTCACCTGTGTAAAAGAGATAGCAATACTCTTAAGTTGGTGCCCAATATAATGTGGCCGTTGTTCGTTTGTCTGTGTTGAGATAGCATCTCGTGACGGAGAGTTGATGGATCAGGTAACAGATGGCACTAGATACTGCACTGTAACGCCGTTTTTGGTTCTTTTCTCATATTTTTTATTTTTAACTTAGAAAGTGATGTTTTACCATAGATTTTATGAGTTTTTTGAAAGTCAATTAGTTTATTGTATGAAAATCATATATCTGTATGTAATCATATTTTTGCGGTTTTTTATTCTAGTTTATAATATTACGAATAACTTCAGTACCTATTTGATTTAACTTATTCTTAAAAATAAATTGTATTTACTAGTTAGAAGGCTGAACGATGTATTTGACCATCGTTAACCTTACTTTGACTATACTATGATCCGCAATAACTTTGTTTTTAACAAACAAATGAAACTATGAACGTCATCCATCATGGTCATAAACATTTGCTAATTGTACCGTTTTCTAGAAAAGTCACCCTCGGTTTTTGAAAGTCGAATCAATTCGTTCAGCTACGATTGATAAATTAAATAAAGTTGTTTTGATTATATTGTTATAACATCCAATCGAACTCAATAGACATGAGAATCACGCACAACGGAATCATTGGCTTTCAGAATCCGTTTGTCAGTTAGGTACCACATCAGCTAAACGCTCTGTGTTCGTAGATTGTCCATATGTATATAAAACGTTTGGTAGAGGTCACTTTTGTACAAATTCGCTTCTATTTATGTTCCAAATTACAAATATTACAATTATAATTTAATTATTAATTACAAATATTTTTTTATTGTTGCTGGCAGACCCTCTGTCAAAAGCCTTTGCTTTTATTCCAAAAAGTGCAGATTTAACAATTTCAGATCGAAACAAACGTAATGTCCAGGATAATAAGATGGACTTAAAAATGGTTAACCAATTTTGATGAAATGTGTGAAGTGGGCAGTAATGGACGTACCATTTTACCTTAATCGTACAGTAAAGAGTCCTTAGGAGAGAGTCCTTAACTTTCAGTAACAATATGGACAAATGTTAAGCCAAAATAACTCTTATTGCAAGGTATCAAGCCAAAAATTCGTAAATCACTTCCAGTCACCTCGCAAGGTTGGTTCAGGCGCTCCCAAGGCTAGGAAAACACCCAAAAGTCTACATTATAATCGAACAACGGTTTCAGCGCTCGAGATCGGAAATTCTTATGTCCCAGAGTCCACCAACAACGTTCTACAACCACGGCGTGTTCACGGACGGCGACTACGTACGCCACCCGCTGCCGCTGGACGCGCAGGCCGCGCAGGCCGCGCACGCCGCGCACGCCGGCAGCAGCTCGCCCACGCTGAGCGTGCGCTCGCTCAACCTCAAGCCGGCCGAGCCGCGCCTGCCCAAGGTCAAGTTCGGCTCGTCGCCCTCCAACATGTGCAACATGAACGATACCAAACATGTGCCGAGCGGCAAAATACAGTATTTGGTGGCTGTTCATAGGTGAGTATTTCATGTTATGAAAACGTTCGCTTGGGGGACATACTGCTTGAGACCCGTTCCATTCCCTTTAGTGACGACGTTAGCCGCGGTGTCATTAGCATTTTTTATGTCATATAAAATGCAGCGACAATTGGACACTCCACTTTTATTCCGTGAAATATAATTTGCACAATATCTAAAACATGCTGCCTTGTTAACCCATTTGCGTCAGACACTTGTGTCTCAAGTGAATATTTCACATTTACCTTCTTTAGATTTTATCTGAACTGTGAAATGAAGTATGAGCATATTCAAAATATGAAATTTACTGCTTGATATACAAATTTTCCGACAACTTTTATACGACTGAA
Source organism: Eugnorisma glareosa (assembly GCA_947578425.1). Classification (NCBI taxonomy): domain Eukaryota; kingdom Metazoa; phylum Arthropoda; class Insecta; order Lepidoptera; family Noctuidae; genus Eugnorisma; species Eugnorisma glareosa. The sequence goes on along the minus strand of OX387974.1, from coordinate 1,224,900 downwards.
TAAAAGTTCCAAAACTTTCCGAAAAATCAATACAGCATTTGCTGACGTAATATTTTTCCACCAACACAAATTGCGTTTTACCGAAAACTACAGTTAGTTATTTTCATCGTAACTCGCCAGTTATTTTTAAATTAACTTATAAAATAAATAAAACAGGAATAAAATCGCCGTTAAGATAAATATCAAAATTTTGTAATACGGCGTTTTAGACGTAGCCCCACTATGTGGGGCTCCTATTTCTGTCTGCAGGGTTTAAAGTAACATAACACGAAGGGGATGGTGGGGTCTTAGTTCGCTCGCTTCGCTTCAAGACCCCGAAATCCCCTTCGAACCTAACTTGTCCGCAGTCGGGGTGTCCCCAAGTCCCGAGCTCGCTCTTGCTCACTGCATCCGAAGTTACAGAGCCTAAGAAAACGACTATTTTATCAGAACATAAGTTGAAACTTAGTATTTTTTTCGGAAGTTAGGTATCTTTTTTTGGAAATTTAGTTCATTATTTGAAAGCACAAATTACAATTCTACGAAAAATATTTCGTAGAATTGTAATTTGAATAAGCTCATCAATTTAATACAACTTTTTTTGTCGGTTAATTTTGTATTAATTTTTCGGTAATTAATTTTAACACAGCTTAGTATTATAGTCACAGATCATTGGAAGTTAATTTGTTTTTCGGAAGCTTTATTATTTCTATATACACAGGAGTTACGATTTATAACGCGATGTTGACGCCGGTCGACGCAGTCTGGTAGTTAGGATACGGGTTCTTTACCCTTGCAAACCGTATGCGCGGCTTGAAGTGGTCTTAAGACGACAACATTCTGTGTCCCCAGAAAGCAGTGTCGTTCAGACGCGTACTTCCTCCCGTGGCAGCGCAGTAGATCGTCAGTGTTCGGCGTGCCCGTACTGGTGGGCGTACGCGACGCCCTGTCCGGGCGGCAGCTGTACGCGCGCGTGTGGCAGCAGGTGGCGCGGCTACTGAGTGCGCGGCCGCCGCAGCATGACCAACACAACCATGCTACTGACTGGTGAGTACTAGTGGCGTACGCGACGCCCTGTCCGGGCGGCAGCTGTACGCGCGCGTGTGGCAGCAGGTGGCGCGGCTACTGAGTGCGCGGCCGCCGCAGCATGACCAACACAACCATGCTACTGACTGGTGAGTACTAGTGGCGTACGCGACGCCCTGTCCGGGCGGCAGCTGTACGCGCGCGTGTGGCAGCAGGTGGCGCGGCTACTGAGTGCGCGGCCGCCGCAGCATGACCAACACAACCATGCTACTGACTGGTGAGTACTAGTGGCGTACGCGACGCCCTGTCCGGGCGGCAGCTGTACGCGCGCGTGTGGCAGCAGGTGGCGCGGCTACTGAGTGCGCGGCCGCCGCAGCATGACCAACACAACCATGCTACTGACTGGTGAGTACTAGTGGCGTACGCGACGCCCTGTCCGGGCGGCAGCTGTACGCGCGCGTGTGGCAGCAGGTGGCGCGGCTACTGAGTGCGCGGCCGCCGCAGCATGACCAACACAACCATGCTACTGACTGGTGAGTACTAGTGGCGTACGCGACGCCTTGTGCGGGCTATGTATTTTTAGTTTACTTCAAAGGATTAACAAAGACAATGTTGAAAGCTACGTTTGTGATCACTTTAGGTGGGTTAATTTAAATCGATGTCTATTGGTCGATTAAGATATTTTCTCTGACAAATTGCTGCTAACTTGCAACCTGTTGTATTGCTTTTTCCAGTGACGACAGTTTAGGCTACGAATTCCCGTTCCGAGTGCGCGTAGTGCGCGCGGGCGGCGCCTGGTGCGCGCGCTGTGCGTGGCCGTCTCTGTGCAGAGGATGTGCGCTACCTTCTGATGACACACCGCTACTCTTTGATACTAGTAAGCATCTCTGTTTCTGCGTATCCCCTTCTCATTGCTTCTTTTGGTCCGTCGCCCTCAAAAAATAAAATAGCGGAGATTCAGCTCTTTCAAACCAGTCGGTTACAGCCCAGCCACCTGCCAGTCTAAATACATCTGTCATCACCACTCTTTACCAGCGGTCCAACTGCATTTCAATAAATTACACCACTGACTTTAGAGCGTCGTCATATATTTTCACAAAAACTGGAAAATGTGACGTCACACTAGAAAGGGGGAAGCCTTACAAATGTGACCAGCAGTTGTGGGTTTAAAAATCATGAAATGTGTATGACGTAATTTGTGGATGGCTCGTCACAAACGTTTAAAATACATGTTTTATCTGTACAATTAGGTAATCTTTTTTTTCTTACAATTGTTTAGGCAAACGTCGTCGGCGCAGCAAGCGGGCGAGCGCAGCCCCCAGCTCAGTGGACGGCGACGTGCCCAACACCAACTCGCCCATAGCTAAGAACAAGCTCAACCGACACGCCTCCGCACGGCTCTCCACTGATATTTCTGTGAGTTTTACTTTGACTAGGTTGACACTGGGTTCTGAATAGCCATACAATACAAAAAAAAAGTTAAATATAAATTTTCTTCTTATTCGCTTCTGCGAATAATCGTGTTAGTGCAAATGCTATTTTGACGTGCAAAAAATTATGACTTCATAAATTACTTAATTTTAAGCAAAATAAAGTAATTAAAAAGAAAGAAATAAGAGGACAATTGATTAACTTTTCAGAGCCAAGAGGAGTTCGTATGCTTGTATTAAATCGTTATTGGTTGGTTGCGTGCAGGGCGAGGCGGAGTGCGGGTCGGTGCGCGCGGCGGAACTAGGCGCGCTGCTGGCGGGCGCGCGCCGGGCCGGCGTCATGCTGGCCATCGACTGGGACCCCACGGCGCTGCACCTGCGCTACCAGTCCACACGGGAGAAGGTACCCAACACTTGTCATAATAAGCTTTAATATTAATAAAACACTTCAAAACGTGAAGTAAAACATAGAAAGTCGGCATGTTCTGGAATAAAAAATATTCAAAGATATGTGATATCCAGCAATCAGGACAACTTTGATAGCTTATATTTCGTCTTGTTCAACAGGTACTTCCTTGTATTGATACCAGCTATTGATTGCAACAGGTTTTATTTTGAATCATGACGCGCCTCAAATGGCATTTCGCAACCTAGCGGGGAAGTCATTTTATACCTTCAGATAGGTGCGTCTGTTATCACCATGATGATCATCACTGTGAAGGCGTCAGTAAGACACTTATACAGCTACTAAAGCCCGCCGTTTATGTTCACACTCGCTCTGATCTTCATGAACTTCGTACGAGTATCAGCATTTAAATCCGGGGACCGTGTACGATAGGATATAGCATCAATAATTTTTAGATTTTTAGTTGCGAATAGTGTCAGTAACTTGTATTTGGTAGTCAAAAACACGAAAAAATAATTGAAATTTCTTTTAACCCTATAACGCCGGTCAAATATTTGAGAAAAGCGTTAAAACAGCGCTAAGTTTGGTTAATCATAATAAAAGAAAAAATACTATTTCCCTCGAAAAATGTCTCTGCTGACTAAATATAAAAAGTTCTGATAAAATGGTTCGGGATCGAGATCAACTGGATTCGAGAAAAACGTACCACGAAAAACTATTAGCCGTGAAGTCGGCTTAGCAAATGATATCTTGATTTACTGAACGATGTAGATGATGAATAAGGTCAGACCGAGAATGCTTCCCTGTGGAACTCCAAATGTCATATTTGTTTGACAATTCATGTTATCACCCAGTTTTACATATTTGCGTCTGTTATTTAGATAGGCTTTAAATCAATCTAATGACAGTCCTCTGATGCCAATATCGTCCAGTTTCTTTAGATAAATGGGTACAACAACAATGTCAATCGCTTTGGCAAGATCTAAAAACACTCCTGAGCATTTTTTTAAAATTTGTTTAGGATCTTCAAACAAAGATATACGAAAGTGATGACGTATAAAGCCGTATAGATTGACACTTTATTCTATAGGTAAGACTTTTCTAGTTTGGTCAGGACTAGTCAGGAGGCATATTGCATCTTCAAAAAACCGTTTAGTGTAGATACGCTTGTTGGAGTCTAAGATTGAAACTAAGCGTTGGTTCGCTTTTCTTGTCTTTCTTGCACAGTTATGCACATTATGAATCGTTTTTATTTCTTTCTTTGTGCAGGCCTGGGTAGAACACTGGTCGGTAGCAGCCTGTCGACAAGAAGCTGCCCGCGCTATAGACCTGGCGAGCTGCCTGCGCGCCTTCACGAGCTGCGAGCGCCTGGAGCAGCGCTACCACTGCGCGCACTGCCGCAGCGCGCAGCCCGCCACCAAGAAGCTGCAGATGTGGCGCCTGCCGCCTATACTGGTATGTGTAGTGTAGCTACAGGACATCGACCTGGCACCTGGCACCTGGCACCTCACGAGCTGCGAGCGCCTGGAGCAGCGCTACCACTGCGCGCACTGCCGCAGCGCGCAGCCCGCCACCAAGAAGCTGCAGATGTGGCGCCTGCCGCCTATACTGGTATGTGTAGTGTAGCTACAGGACATCGACCTGGCACCTGGCACCTGGCACCTCACGAGCTGCGAGCGCCTGGAGCAGCGCTACCACTGCGCGCACTGCCGCAGCGCGCAGCCCGCCACCAAGAAGCTGCAGATGTGGCGCCTGCCGCCTATACTGGTATGTGTAGTGTAGCTACAGGACATCGACCTGGCACCTGGCACCTGGCACCTCACGAGCTGCGAGCGCCTGGAGCAGCGCTACCACTGCGCGCACTGCCGCAGCGCGCAGCCCGCCACCAAGAAGCTGCAGATGTGGCGCCTGCCGCCTATACTGGTATGTGTAGTGTAGCTACAGGACATCGACCTGGCACCTGGCACCTGGCACCTCACGAGCTGCGAGCGCCTGGAGCAGCGCTACCACTGCGCGCACTGCCGCAGCGCGCAGCCCGCCACCAAGAAGCTGCAGATGTGGCGCCTGCCGCCTATACTGGTATGTGTAGTGTAGCTACAGGACATCGACCTGGCACCTGGCACCTGGCACCTCACGAGCTGCGAGCGCCTGGAGCAGCGCTACCACTGCGCGCACTGCCGCAGCGCGCAGCCCGCCACCAAGAAGCTGCAGATGTGGCGCCTGCCGCCTATACTGGTATGTGTAGTGTAGCTACAGGACATCGACCTGGCACCTGGCACCTGGCACCTCACGAGCTGCGAGCGCCTGGAGCAGCGCTACCACTGCGCGCACTGCCGCAGCGCGCAGCCCGCCACCAAGAAGCTGCAGATGTGGCGCCTGCCGCCTATACTGGTATGTGTAGTGTAGCTACAGGACATCGACCTGGCACCTGGCACCTGGCACCTCACGAGCTGCGAGCGCCTGGAGCAGCGCTACCATTGCGAGCACTGCTAACTATGGGAAATTTAAGGCTCAATCTTTCATGGACCGCATTCGCTGGGCTCATGCACGATATAGATGCCTAGAGATACCCGGAGAGGGCGATAGAGCGCTCGCACACTGTACAGTCGAGGAGCTCACGTGTGTGCAGTAGTGGTGCGCGTGAGGCCTTCAGCAATATACCAGCGCGCTCACATGGAGCTGCGGGGATCGGTGTGTGCGGCTGCCGCGACCATTTCTTCTTCTCGTTTAACTCCCATAAACAAAACGAAAAAAACAACAAATATTCAATCATAAATTCTCTTTCACAGATAGTCCACCTAAAACGTTTCCAATACGTGAACAACAAATGGATAAAGTCCCAGAAAGTAGTGAACTTCCCGTTCCAAGACTTCGACCCCACGGCCTACCTAGCTTCAGTACCGCAAGAGACCATCCTGCGACACACAGAGATCCTCAACCTCAAGCCGAGATCGTCCGTCTTCGTCGACGACACCATCTCGGAGTCGGAAAGCGAAGATGAGGAGAATGCACAGCCGAAAGTTCAGACGAGGCCGAAAGTTGAGAGGAAACGGAAAGGCTCAGTTGAGGTGAGTTTTTATTATTTTTAAACCTCTTTTGTTTCTTTTCTCGAATACATTTGATGCTTTCATTTGGTGAGATTGAGGTCAAGAGCAGGGCCAAAAGGCAATAAAGGTTCAGAGGCAAATTTAAATACAGCTGATTGTAGGCCGGAAAAATTATAAGTTTAGAAAATCTTGTTCTTTTTATATTTATTTTATCATGGTAAGACTACACTTACGTGATAGATACTCATCACAACTTTGAAATTTTGGTTTTTTAATTTGACCTTGTACTGTATATCCCTTTTCAATAATAAGCTTTCATTGTCTGTCGTGTGACTTATATAAATAACGTGACGTGTTCATATTTTCGAGAGTATTGCACTCGTGGGCTGCAGCTGAAAATAAGCGTTAGGTGGTACATCTTGTGTGGCAATCTGGAATTATGCTGAGCTGAGGTCCTTTTGGCATTGTTATTTTTGTTTGTTTATGTATTTTGTTAAATTTTCAAGTTATTGTTTTTTAATAATGCCGAATAAACAAATTTTCTTTCTTTTTAAATATTTATCGTTTCTTCCTTTATTTAGGTGCGAGGGAGAGAGAGGCTAGAGTCGACGAGTTTGGTGACGACGCCGGTGACGGATGACAATCTGATAGACTACCACCAGCATCATCTACTGAAGGATCAGGATCCCTTCGATTTGAAGTACAGATTATATGCTGTGGTGGTGAGTTTCATTTACATTTTTCTTCTATTTTAACTTTAACGGCGCCGTCGGTGGCAGCGTTACCATCGATTATGTGTTGACGACGCTGATCGAGTGTATAAGTTGGCACTTTTCGTTTTAGTGAATCTCGTTTCCCTTCCAGTCCCACTCGGGCCAGATGTCGGGCGGGCACTACGTGGCGTACTGCCGCAACCCCGCGGGCGCGTGGCTGCTGTACAACGACAGCTCGTGCCGCGAGCTCAGCGCCGCGCCCGCGCCGCCCATCGACCCCGCCGCCGCCTACCTGCTGTTCTACGAGCGCCAGGGGCTCGACTACGAGAGGTACGAGAGGATTGGCTTGTCACCAACTAAATCAACCCTGCCCTCGCAAAGGAATTTCGTATAACGCACTCCGCATGTGCTCAAACTCTCACTCTTTTACGAATGTACGCTACGTATGGCACGTCGACATAAATCGACACACCGCCACAAGCGTTCGCAACTCAAAAAATGTGTCAACTAGCGAGGGGCGAGGGGCCACACGAGCGACACGCGCGACCACGCTCACGTACGCGCCTGCGTCGAAACGTGACAGAAATAGCAGAAATCAGTACTACGTCATAGATTTGAAACATTGCCACGTAACTCGTAATGACTAATGCGAGTGTAAGCATCTGCAGGCAATTCTTTTCTGACATTGTGTATCATAATTACACAATGCGATGAAAACTCCGCGATCATGAAGTTTAGAGGTATGAAGACCAGGATGTAAAGTTTGATATAAGTACTTAATTGATGAAAAGAAAGGATTCTCGACCAGATGAATGTCGTGTCTTGTGGGGTGTGCGATTCTTCACGGGTGGTTGTATACAGCATGCACTAGAAAGGTGTGCTCATATTTAAGGATCTGGTGTAGACCATCAAACTAAACAACATGGAACCAGTGGCGAATCGTCAAAATTGAGTTAGCACTCATTGTCGGTATCAGCGACCTCAAAACCACGAAAAAGACTCCCACGAACAAAAAACCGAAAATTTTCTTCGGCGCCATCTTTGATTTTCATTTTGACCTCATTTTCGTTATCAGGGACCCCAAAAACCACTAAAATTACACCTATGACAAAAAGACCGAAAAAAAAAAAGAATAAAATGCAGAGGAAGTATAATAAAAAACGTGATTTTCTATTTTATATATTTTATGTAAATAAGTCAACAAAATAAAAAATCTAGTTGGTACCAAATACGATATCGACCATTACTCATTCATCTCGTTCTGGATTACATACTTTTGTTTTTCTGCCCCTGTCGTAACTCTATAATCTTCGGCTTACCGAGCTCCCAACAAAATAGTACTGCCAGCCGCGAAATCACGTGTGAATTTAGAACTAAAATCGTATGGACGCGCCCATACGATTTTAGTTTTAAATTCTGACACCCGAGCACCGGCTTATTTAGCGCCACTTGTTGATTTATTTGTTGACATGAAAAATGTTGTAATTAAAAAATTAAAAAAAAAATGTTTTCGCTGTCGAGGTGGACCGCGGCGAAGGTGGTGTGACGATTCTGATCTCGTTTACGGGGCGAACATGGCCAGATATTACCCAGGACAGAAAGGTTTGGAAGAAGAAAGGGGAGGCTTTTGCCCAGCAGTGGGACACACAAACAGGCTAAAGAAAATTAAAAAAATCACATAGGCCGAGATGGGCACAATAATGTCGACAAAAAGGTGTACGGTTCGGGTTGGTCGTTTCCTATGGAGAAGAACCGGCAAGAAACCCCATGGTCAATCAACCTTATGATGTATTAAATGGCTGTTTATGATGTGATACCCACAGATGTTTATGTTCCGGCAGGAATCGGCTTATTAGGTGCCTTCCGGGCCTGTGTCATCGTAATTGCGACCTTTCTGCTGCCTTGACCCTTGACCTTGACCTTTATGCTGTATATGCTAATATCGCACATAACGCGCGATGCATGATTTGGATTAGTATTTTGCGTGATAGATTAGTACAACAAGATTAGTTTAAAAATAATAATTATCTTTTCCCAGGTACCTCCCCGACATAGCGGGCAAAGAGCCAGTTATACGAGACGCGGAAGTCTTAGACCCAGACGAGAACGACCTCAAAAAGATGTGCTCTATCATGTAGGACACCGTGATATCTAGCGGAGGCTCACACCAGGCTGGCAACAGGGCTGCTACCCGACAGTGGCGGAGAGGCGAGTGTTGTGTTAGACGGCAACGAAGGCGAAGATTGGTGACGCGAGTGTGGATATGTATGGTCGTCTGCACGTCACTAGGTAACACTTGAACTATAGCGCTGCAAGGGTCTCTTCCCAAGTAACACAGAAAGCATTCTAACAAACGAATAGCAAACTTGTGTAGAACTTAAGGTCCTTATAAACTCATAAATAAGTTCACCGAGCATCTTGACGCTTTATATTGGTATTTCAAAACCATTAGGATGCTTTACACTGTATAACGGTTGGATAATAGCATATCAAAATGCTTTTGTAAACCCTTTAGTTTTAGTGCAGCAAACCACAACGCAGCTGAACGGCTTTCAGCAGTTTTTAGTGCATTTGGAATTACAATAGCATTTTAAGTAGTAAATAAATGCTTAATGCCATTTAACAGCACAAATATGAACCATTATAATGCCACGTAAATCCGCTATACAACTTTCAGCTGTGTTTAGTGCCTTAGGTTCTACAATAGGATTTTTAAGTAGGAAGATAATGCCTAATGCTGTTTAAAAGCTTGTACTTTTACCGTTATAATGCACCGTAAAACCGTCATACAGCTTTGAGCTGTCTTAAGTGCCCTTTGTTGTGTAATAGCACTTTTGAGTGGTAAGTAAAAGCCTAGTATTGCTGAACAGCATAAACGTGAATCAATGTAATGCTTGCGTTTTTTAAGATCAACTTAGCTGTGTGGTACAGCTAGCAGCTCTTTAATCAAATATACGTGAGTTATTGTAATGCGTAAAACTGTTTATACATTCATTTTACTGTATTCGTAGAACCTTTTGTCGGACATATTGGGGAAAAGCACATTAAATGATCAATAAAACAACAGCAATTTTTATGGTTGATTTTTATTTTCATTACTTCTTGATTTTGAACTATTGTCGTCCAGGGTGCAAACGTGCCTGTGTCATTCGCGTCTGTGTCTGAATGTTCTTCCATGATTGATAATTCAGCTTCGGCAAGGTCATATGTTCAAATATTGTTCATTTTAAAATAGCACTCCTATAATGTCCATTCTTTTTATCGGGCTTGGATTGCTCATCTTTCATTAATTTGTACTGTGTCTTTTTAGGCGGCCACCACAATTTACCATTTTCTTCCCACAAAGACTACCTCGTATTGTTTTTCCTTTCTCTCTATCGTCTGTTCCATTTTGTACGGCATTGTATGGTTGGTATAAAAATCACTGAAAATAAGAAAACAATATTTTTAAAAAGCATCACCAATAAAAAAGATATTATTGCTTTTTCTGAAAAGTTTGGCCATTTTAAAGTATATTTGATGGCTACTGTACCTGACTACGTACTACACTACACCGGGTATGAAATAAATAACGGTCCTGTCTATAAAATAGTTACGGAAAAATATCTATATAATGACGCCTTTTTATCAACTTGGCTAACGAATCAAATTGTATAAATTCTGAAATGGGTTTTATTGTTTTGCTCAAGGATCCCCAAAATTGCGTTCAAGTAATGGCACTACTTCAGTCTACATCAAAACTACTAGTATACCGGTGAACCCATATAGACCTACTTTATAGACAATGCCACTACAGTGGTTTATCAAAAGCCTTCTCTCTTGCCTCTGGCTTAATAATGGTTCACGTGTGAGTATTTAAACAGCTGGCAGCATTAATTAGCCTTGTTAAAGGCTCACCGGGCTGCTATACCCCGACACCATTTTTTTAATATTTTATAACCAAAAAAAATATCATTCGGACCTATTTATGAAAGCAAAAGATCTTTAACATAATGATATAACTTGATTTAATACTGCCCAACCAATACTATTATTTTAATTAAGCAAAATTCGTTCTATACTAGGAATACACAATTGTTTTGATGATTTCACACATATTTTAATATGACATTTTCTATCAAAACCACAAAATATCGAAGGCGCGTGAAAATTTTCAATGAAACTTATACAGACATTTACAGTAAACTACATTGCGAATAATATTTGAAGGCATGAAGTAACAAAATAGTCAACAACTTACCCAGTAAATTTCGTTTTGATGCAAACAAATATGGTGTCACTCACTCAGTTTTGACAGTCTTCGTCCATATTATATTCCAAGTTAATTGTATTATGACATTTGTACCGTGGTATTAGAGATGTTTTTGCAATGATGTAGGGTTTATTTAAGTTCTAACTGTGAACACTTAAAAAGCTCCAATCATTCTTTTACTACATTCAAATGCTAGTCTAATGCTAGTCTAATGCTTTTGTAATGCAAACAACATCTTCATTATCAATAATATTGCTAGTATAATGCTTCTGTAATGCGATTGGTACGTTCTTTGGCCATAATAATGCTAATATAATGCGCCTGTAATGCAACTAAACAACTATTGTGAATCTATTTAGGATCTAAAGCCGTATAATTTGTGCCCAAATAAGCATTACAGTAGCCGTATAAACGTTTGTAATGCTACTATAGTACTAACTCAAAATGCGAAAACGATACAGAAATGCTGTAAGTCGGCCGTTATACTGCTTTGATGTGTTACTTGGGTTGGCGCTTGAATGACGTTGGTAAACATTTGTATTTTTTTGAATGTTTTGGTCGTAAAAACAAGCTGGCGGCTTTAGTTCCGACTTCCGCTAACAGTCACGCGCGAAAAGACTCTTGTACATACTTACTGTTAGTAAATGTTAATAACATGTTACCAAAGACGTTCGGTTGACTTTGTACCGTTGTAATACGTCCAGTGTTGATGAGCTTGCATTTAAAGCGTGCATGTTCTGTATTTAGCCCTAAATATGTAAGCGCGCTTGAGTATTCTACTTTGTGTATTTGAGCTTTCGCTCAAAGAAATATGTATTTTTACGAAAGTAGTTAGGGTCTATATTCTATTGTTCGTCAAACCACGTCGCGTCACCAGTCTGAGACGATTGTAAGTAGGTGGCTTCTAAAGAAATGCAGTTACGAATATTATGGCCCGAAGATTCGGTGTATAGATAGTTTTGGAAATCTAAAATATTAATGTAAATGTGAAGAAAATACTAAAAATATAATGAACTATTATGTGGTCTGCCTCTAAATATTACAGACAATACAACCGCGATGGGACCACAGAGAAACGCTCAAATCTTTATTAATTTCTTCGCTTAATTAACTATGATTGATATAATAATCACTTTCTAATAATTCATTTTATTTTAATTGATTATACTAATTATAATAATGAAAGGTTGTTCAAAAGTATTATTTATTATTGTTTGTTAACAGCGATGGCACTCAAAAATGAAGTAATGGTAGAGAGAGATAGCGCGATATGACTATAAGAGCGTTAGAAAGAGAGCGAACATTTCAAGTGCAATCGTCAAACCATATCTATACATCTTATCATAGACGGCTATAACTCAACACCAAAATTTCTATACACAAATTAAAATAATTTGTATGAATTTATTGAAAATAATCGAGAACAATGAAACAAATTCGTTTTTGTAATAATTTATGTAAATTATGGTCATATTGATTGTATATGTGGATGTCATGATAATGCAGGAAAGTTTCCAGGAAGTATAGGTTATAGAAATAGGTATACTTTCGCTGCCTAGGTTCTTTACTGATTGTATATTGCCGACGTCCTAAAGATAGACGCCAATACGAGATAGTAGTCCTTACACTGTATGAAGCGTTACGTTTTGGTAAAAAAAAATGGTATTGCTTAGAAATATGATCGAATCGAGATAGAACCGCGTGGCATTGCAGCATTCAAAGGATGTAGAGAGTGAAGTACCGGTATTATTTCTATAATCTGTGTTCCCAGCTCCAGGGTAATGTTACAGTGTTATGTTAGTTATTGATTGCGTAGTCGTAATGCATTCCTATTGTTGGTTCATTTTGTGCGTCGAGACAACATGCTGGTCTGCACATGGTTCGAAGCTTTATAGCTTATGTGGAGGGGGACTTATCGGCATTCGTAACAAATATAACTTAATATTTTATACTAGTTAATGCCCGCGGCTTCGCCCGCGTGGAGTTCGATAATTGTCCCCACGGGATCATACTACCGGATAAAAAGTATCCTATTTGTTAAGCCAGGTTATAAACTATCTGTGTGCTGATTTTCATCCAAATACGTTCAGTAGTTTTTGCGTGAAACAGTAACAAACATCCATCACACACTGTCGCTTTTATAATATTAGTACGCAATCCTTTAATTATTTAGTACAACCTATCCTGGTTGTAATAAATAATTAAAGGATTGCGTAGGTCAGTTCTTTCGTTTACTTTCGGTTTTCAAAGGTCTGATCGAGTAAATCAGTTGTATCTTTCGTTATGTATTGCGTACAAGCGCTGCTACTCAGAGCCTAAGCCTGATGAGGTCCTGGGTTCGATTCCCAGGTGGGTAAAGTGATGTTGGGTTTTTCGTCAGTAATTTTTCAGTAGCAGCCACGCAGTCTGGTTCAGTGGTCGGTTGAGATAGTGGTTGCAACAGTTATACCTCTTCCTAACTCTTCGGGGAAAGACAAGAGATTCAGCTGTCAAATCTTATGAAAGCTATACCGTGATTGGCTCAGCAAATTCAAAGGTATCGGAAACCTAGAGGAATCTTTTAAACTTATGAAAGTCGAGTCATCAATGGTGATAAGTCTCCTTCTAACTTTATACATTATGTTTTTATTATTAAAAGGTTGGCAACGCGTCCCTCTGTAAATAAAATAAAATTCGTTGGTGAGATATACCAGTGCTGTCATTTCATGAACGAATCTAGTGTTTAATCTGTGAGTCAGGGCAAGTGTGATATTGTTTTCTGTTATATGAAATTTATTAGTTTTATTGGTGTCTTTGCCTAATAACTGTTGTTGGGAGTACTGTAGCGTGTAACTGTAAATATGACCCTTAATGATCTTAGTGTGAACTGTAAAAATAACGGTCGCCATATTAAATTCGTTGTGACATCACAATGACCTAGAAGACCTTTGAGAGTAGAGTTTAACCTCTGTCTTTGCATCCCTGTCAAAATCACAGTGATATTTATTGTCTTCACAATAAGGTTTCTATTGGTTTGCTGCTGTCAGAGGTACAATAACTCGGACTGAAGAGACTGCAGTTCAGTACCTTGAATGTCCTATGACTCTATATTGGTCCATAGGGGTCTGCGGCATTAACGTCACGTGTACATAACCCTCTCAGCTTCATACAAGATCATAGGGATGATATTTCCACCAGTTGCTATGGCAACTCGTTGTCAAGCCCCAAGTTATGTTGTACCCTACTTATAGTGCGTCCTGGTTCTTATGGCGATTGGACGACATAGCCGTCCAAACTTATGTAATGCAACATGCAATGTAACACAGCTACTAGGCGAATTTGTTTCTACGTTTGTTACATTTCATGTTACGTTTCGCCAATCTGTAACCAACATAAAATTGAATTAAAGTAAAAATGGCGGCGTGAGTCTCGCTCCACAAGAACCATGACACACTCCCGGCGAACAAAGCGAGCGTCGGTGTCGCCTATTGCGTTATATGGAGACTGAAGTGATGTAATATATAATCGTGATGTGCTATATTTTACTCATTGGAATATTTTGTATTTAATTATTAATTATAGTAGATAGTCTGCGTTACTTAGTGTTTTGTACCAGATAACTTGTAGCTCCTGGTTTAGTAAATGTTCGGTTGATTTCAACGCATTGAATATTTTAGTAATTTAAAGTTTGTCCATATACCATGTGCCGGTCATACTTTACTGTTTTTTATAGAATGGAAAGACGTATCTTTTAACGTATACTCTATCTATCTATCTTTATCTTACACGAAAATCATTATTTTCATTGTTTATGCTTGCTATTCTCTGTTAAGTTGGTACAAAACACAAGAAACGTGAAAATAATAAAATAATATATTCTTCTAGCGCGGAAACTATTTAGTGTTATATAACGTGTTATTGGCGTTTTATGTTAACAGCGATTAGTTATTAACTGAAAACGGCCGATATATCCATAGTCCTTCAACATGCACAAATATTGCAAGTTCCTATGTAAAAGTATTTGCAATATGGAAGGCATATGCATGTATCTGTGTGCTTGTGTGAATGACAAGGGAAACGCGAGCTTTAGCATCCAAACAGCTCACTATAATTATCTTTTTATAATTATTATGATTATCGTACGGCTTAGGGCACAATTTCGTGATGCTTAATAAATTCTAGTGAGATACGATATATAAGTATTAGACACATATGATTAAGTAATATATTATTATTATTGATATTATGAGCCGGTGTGCACGATCCTAGTTAATCTTCTATTAATATACAATTTATTTGAAATAATTTAATGAAAGTAGCTTTTATAACGCGACATTATGATTTAACGATGTTAGCTACCGTTGAGGGTAGTTCAACATTATTGTAAGTCGAGGGCTAGTAGTGTGGCCCTCGCTGATTTAGTCGATATTTTTATTTATTCGATCGTGTGCACCAAATTAATCGTTACGTTGGTGAATTGGTAGTATTGTGGTCACAGTTATGTCTAAATACATTTATATGCTCTTATGATATTATGGCGGAATAGCCATAAGGTGTATCTGTGGTTACAGTAGTACCGATTGACTCTTGCACCCCAGTAGGTGCGCACGCAGGGAAAGTTACATAATATGTATTGTTAACGCGTATCGTTGAAGCCGTTGCGTGTACCGTGCCATCAATCGATTCGCTTTCCACATCTATACCAAAGCACTCTTCTTTCTCACTTTGTTCAAGCTTTACGATCATACAACGCTGTCACACATAGCTGCCGTGTCCGTACATACAGTGTCACTCGCTTGTAGTATTGTATGGCGCAGGATGTAACTGGTATTACTGTACCACTACCACGGCTGCGATGGGTGTTATATCAAATTGTTATCCAATTAAGTATTTTGAATATCCCTGTGCAATAAAGAACTTCTTTTGTATGTATTGTTGCCTTTTATTTTGTGTTCAGTTTACAAAAGAAGTGTGAGCCATTCTCATGCTTAGCTTGACAAATTAATGCCCCTTTTTACCAGCAGTAAGCAAGCCCTTACTGCTGGTCACCGGGCGTCGGGGGCCTCGTGGTGGCCCCCGGCCACCGTAGAAGCGGGCCTGTGGACGGTGAGCTATGGGCTAGCTCGCCGTCCGTCCGTCTTATGACGACAGGCCGTGTCGACGGCGCGTTCGTGTTCCACGCGCGCCTCAAAGAGAGTCAGCAAACAGGAAGGGGTCCGTAAGGGCCGACGCCTGCCAGGGTTGCGGGACTGTTCGAAAGAGATACCGCGGCCCTGGAACACAAAGGGCAAAGGAAGGAACATGGATGGGTTTTAGTCAGTACAAGTCTGACACTCCCTCCTGCTCAGCCCAGAGCGGGAGGGGTCATTTGATGATTTCCCATCGATAAAAAAAAAAAAAAAAAAAAAAAAAAAAAAAAAGCAAGCCCTAATAAAGGCCTAAATAAAAAGTATTGTAGAATTTTAACAATGCGTAAACTTAATTAAGGTGTGCACTCGTCATCTTCCTTTGGCGCAACACGTTTTCTTCTTCCATTCTCCTCTGTCAGACGTCACGGCATCATTTACTCATTTTCTAACCGTAAAACCTGACCTTCAAAAAGGAAGAGGTTCTCAATTCGGCTGTTTTGTTATTTTTTATGTTTGTTACCTCAAAACTTCGTCATTTATGAACCAATTTGAAAAATTATTTATTTATTTTTATCTGAAAAGATATACTTCCCGATTGGTCCCATAGAAATTTCATCAAAATCGGTTACAAATATAGTATTTGTTATCAAATTTTATTATAGCGACAGAATACTCGGTTTCACATGTAATTATTCCTTTATCATGCATGGAAAAGAAAAAGTCTATACCTGCATCTAAACTGGTAAAGTAAGCTTCCAATACGTGAGATGGTCTATTCGGCTTTATCACTCAAATCACCACGTCTGGTTCAACTTGTAAATGGAAACTACTTGAAATAAAAAGTTAAATCAATAAGTAAGAAAATTAGCGAGAATGATTGTTTTGTTAAACAACTTTAAATCGTTATATATCCTAAACTATTATTTAAAATGAAAAATGATAAAAGGAACCTAAAGTTAATTTTAAAATACCTATTCAACGACACCCCACTTGACATAAGCTTGACTTAGTTCATCGACTTTTTTTTTCATTTTGACTATATGGCGTCTGGTTGTCGCTGTGGTGAATTTTGATTACTGTCATGTCTTTAGTGACACTCGCAAGGTTTAGACGAATCGATTGACGTAAGAATTATCAAAATCGGCCTACGCATTTGGTCTCTAGAATGCCACATAGAAACAAACATATATACATACATAGACTGATAAACACATTACCCTCCTTTGCGTCGCGCAGTCGGGTAAAAAGAAGACTAAAACTAAGTTCTTACGTATACAACGACGACAACAGGACACTATTAGGCGTCACAGTACTCCTCTCCATCGATGTCATACTACAACTAAAAAGGGTAAAATAAAAAACTAAAAAGTTTTTCATTCATATCATTACTCACACAATACATTCATATTTTCTTTGGCCTCTCTCCCGCTCTCCATCCATCAACATTCATGCCCATCACTCTTTTAGTTTATACATGCGTTTCATCCCTCAGTACATTAATAATTATGCTGTCTACTACAAAGTTAAAACGAGTTTTATTTACATGTAACCAACGGTCGACCTTTACTTAAAATCGGGTACATACATAAAGAATTGGAAACTACACAGACTAAGTATACATTTTTATTTACAACATAAATAAAAATGCATAGTTGCCAACAATCTTCTAAGCCATATAATTTAGCTCACTTAAGAATTTATGATACTCAATTCTTAGACAAAAACACTGGTTTCGAACTAAATACTTTTTTATATAATCAGGCTGACCATTTTGGCACAATACATTACGAAAGTGGCCATAACTATAATTTACCATTCAAATCGTTCTATTGTCAGGAGGGTAACCACACTTCTAGGCTTTTAAAGATTGATTTATTCTCTTGAAATAACAAAAGAATAACGGTCGTTTGACTAACACAGAGTCCATATATATAGAGTATAGAGACCCTAGCACCAGCGTATATCTATCATATAAATGAATATTTTTTTTTATTGTGACCGCACACCGAAAGGCCTTGCGTTGGAAGTCTTCCCACTAGGTGGACCAATGACCTGGTGAAGGTTGCTGGGATCCGCTGGATGCGAGTCGCACAGGACCGGTCAATGTGACTGACTGAGAGTATGGTCTTCATGCAGGTGCCCGGCAGCCCGGCTGCCGAGTAGGGGGTCCTGGGTTCGATTCCCTGACCGTTAGTACTGTGCCTGATCTCTCTCCGGTCGTGTCGGATTGTCGTCCCATTGGACTTAAAAACTATTTTATTTAAGAAAATTCATATACACTCGCGAGCAAAAGTATGGAATCAATTACCTGGAATTGATTCCGCGCGATCTTGAGTACTTAATAACTAGTTATGAATAATAAAAATGGTACCATTTTAAAGGTTTAACTGTTAACTTTAAATTGATACCAAATTCATTCAAATCAGGCCATTATTTAAGAAGCTATCACGGATTACGTGAAGAAGAAAGGAAAAAGATATGTTGCAATTGTTTGATACGCCACGAGTTGCGCCCTGTTGAC
This sequence comes from Eugnorisma glareosa, assembly GCA_947578425.1. Classification (NCBI taxonomy): domain Eukaryota; kingdom Metazoa; phylum Arthropoda; class Insecta; order Lepidoptera; family Noctuidae; genus Eugnorisma; species Eugnorisma glareosa. The sequence goes on along the minus strand of OX387974.1, from coordinate 1,206,418 downwards.
CCCCTATATAACAGCATGTGTTCTCCCGACCCTTGCCCGATGAGCCAGCCCGCGCCGCTGAGCAAGTAGCGTTAAATTCCCCTTTAAATAATCCGACCCAGCCAATCTCTAGTTGCCCTCCCCTCAATGACGCACTAAGCCTAGGCCCGAACCCCGCAGGGGGTGCCCTTAGTGACCGTTCATTTAATATGAATATCCTTAGTTTGTAAGCCCTGCCTGGGGGCCTTAAAGTAATTTTTGGCCACCTCAGGATAGTCCGGTTAAGCAGCATCAACCTCCGAGAGTTGTTGCGCTGCGAGAGGACCATTCAAAAAAAAAAAAAAAAGGATTTTTTTTATCAGTCGGCTTTCACACGTTGACACACATCTCCGCTACTTTTGACCCTTGAACTTGGACGACAATGGATACTACACCTACAGAAGCAGCACAAATCGTCGCCCTATTGCAAGAAGGACTCAGCCAGCGGGCTGTCGCACGTCAGCTCCACATAAGCCAGTCCTGTTTTTCGAAAGTTTATAAACGCTTTCGGGAGACTGGTGGCTTTATCCCGAGACCAAGATCTGGACGGCGCCGGTGCACTTCGGAGAGGGATGACCTTTTTTATCGTGTCAACCTCTCTCCGAAATCGACATTTCACTGTTGTCGACATCCAACAGGAGCTCCGAAATGTTCGTGGGGTAGCTGCCAGTGAGTGGACAGTTCGTCGAAGACTTAAGCAGGCTAATTTGACTCCAAAAAGGCCTGCTACGGGCCCGAAACTGACGGCAGGTCACCGACAAGCACGCTTTCAATTTGCTCGCTCCCATCTTGATTGGGAGGTTGAGCATTGGAGGCGAGTCCTGTTCTCCGACGAGTGCAGAATGTGTTTGCACGGCAGCGACCGAAGGGGTCGGGTCTACAGGCGGCCTGGGGAGCGATTTGCGCAGTGCTGTTTCGCTGAGACAGTGGCTTATGGGCGCGGTTCTTGTATGATGTGGGCCGGCATTTCCTTCGACGGTAAAACGGAGCTTGTTTTCGTGCCTGGCGGGGGACGAGGAGGCGGTCTAACTTCAGACCGCTACATTTCCGATATTCTGCTGGAACATGTCGTTTTTTATGCGGGATTTATCGGGGATGACTTCCTCCTTGCACGATAACGCTCGTTTCACACTTCCCGTGTCACAACTGAATACCTCGAAGAAGTCGGTATCGCCACATTGGACTGGCCAGCGCTCAGCCCGGACTTGAATCCCATTAAGCACGTGTGGGATGAACTGAAGAGGAGGGTTCGTTCCAGAAATCCTGCTCCTTCAAGTGTGAATGAGCTGAAATCGGCTTTGATAGAGGAGTGGGAAGGTATCCCGCAAGAGTCGATTCAGAAGCTGATTAAGTCAATGAAGAACCGTCTTCGTGCAGTTATTAGGGCGAGGGAAGGGAACACAAAATATTGAAACTCAATTTTATGGTCAAATAATTTTTTTATGAATTAATTTTTGTTGTTTTCTTCATTTATCATTTTTCCATTATCCTTCTGTTTTCCTAACTCCTTCACTCAATCCGGGATAGCTTCTTAAATACTGGTGTGCTTTAAATTAATTTGGTATCAATTTAAAGACAATAGTTTAACCTTTAAAATGGTACCATTTTTATTATTCATAACTAGTTATTAAGTACTCAAGATCGCGCGGAATCAATTCCAAGTAAGCGATTCCATACTTTTGCTCGCGAGTGTAGATAATACGAACCGCCGATGCCCTTCATGTGTCTTTTCTCTGGTGTGCAGGCTAACCGGATCCAGTTGAATAGATGTTAGAGTTTTTTACATGGAGCGACTACCTATCTGACCTCCACAACCCAGTTGTATCTACCTAGCAATAAAGTGTCCTAGGTATAGTTTTTAAGATGGCCCTATCAGTAACTGATATCTAGGCTATGTCTAGGCAGAATCGTGAACTCGGTGATCTATCAATGGAATCACGACGCTAGTGTTGTGGCTACTATATCGAAATTATTTGTAAACATTCAATCAATCAATTTGTATTGTAGTTATTAAACGTAAATAAATAAACATTACCTTATTTATTTATGTTTATATATTGGTCGGTGAAGGCTGATAATATTTCATTGTTATTCAAATTATACATACTTACGGCCTTGGTATTTAGCTTGAATAATGGGTGTAAAAAAGACCCTTAGCGAAGCCGAAAGGTACTTGTTCGCCCTGTCACTGCGATCATTTGTTTGTTCTGGACCATATCTGGGAACTTTTTAGTTACGGAGATATTGGAGGTCAAAGTTCCAACTTTTTAACATGTTAAAAAAAATAGTTTTAATGTTTTATCTATACTTCAAATACCTCCATGACCCCTGTAATATTCAATGGTTCCACAATGTTTTGAATGCGTAATCAACCCAAAAAAAATGTCTTATCCCAGTAATCATGCCGAAATTTACCAACCCAAAAAAATGTTTTTCCCAGTAATCATGCCGTGATTTACCAATACAAAAAATGTTTTTCCCAGTAATCATGCATGATTTACCAACCCAAAAAAAAAGTATTTTCCCAGTAATCATGCCGTGATTTAACAACCTCAAAAATGTCTTTGCTCAGTAATCATGCCGTGATTTACCAACCCAAAAATATGTCTTTTCCCAAAAATATGCTTGCTTGACGGCTTCGTGAAGGGTCTGTTCACACCTTGTATAGTGTTATTTTGCTTTAATAACTACCTATGCTAAACGAGGAGAAGATGGCGGGACGCCTTGCATGGCTTCCTCGTTAATTAGGAGAATAAGCGCAACACCGAGACAAATGGAAGGAACGGGGGAGGCCTTTGCCCAGGAGTGGAACAGTTCAGATTAACAAAAAAAACTATGCTAAACAAATAAAATATCTGCCACATAAAAATATGGTATAAAGAAAGAAATAAAGAAAATACATTTAATTGGCACATGCCACAAGTGCACACAATATAAAACGAAAAAATACAAGAAAAAAGAGTACCTAGGCGAACCATCAATAACATTAATAAACGTGCAAAGAAATGCTTATTTCCTTATTATAAATAGTATCAAACCATTGTCTGCGAGACAGAACAATGTTACTCAATTCTGGCTTAGGCTCTGTTAATATTGCCACAATTTGTGTGTAGAGTAAAGAATAAGTGATGATTCAAATATTTTTATGTGTAGGATGTACCTAAGTGCTTTTAGTGAGATGTGATGGAAGCGGGCTATAATCTTATCTAATCGATGCTTCGTTGGTCTAGTCGTCGCAACGCCAGGGTTCGATTCCCTGGTAAGGCGAGGTGTTATTGGGTTTTTCCATCAGTATCAGCCTCGGAGATCACTACTACATGGAACTTCTAAACATAACTGGCGAAATGTGTGTGTAACTACTACTACTAATAGGGACCTACACCTCTGCCTAATCCTTTGAGGATTACAGGCAAGCTGTTATGTATGCATGTAATCGATGCATTTTTAAGTATTAAACTATCGATACTTTGTAAGAAGAGGCACACCACTAGAGGCACTAGAGGTCGTGAATGTAATGTCTGGCAGAAACCGAAAGTGATGCGTCGTGGGAACAGGGTCACAGAGGCGCTCGGACGAGACTTAACTGTATCTATAGTAATATTATTTATATATTTATATATTCCCAGATATGCGGTGGGACGGAAACTTGCAATGAATTGAGAATAATGACGATGTACCCAGTTACAGAAGTCGATATCAAATCTCTTTCTTCTAAAGCGGTGGGTGAGTATGGTCTTCAACTCCGGATGCTTCTCCTCAATGGCCATTCCTGTCCATCTCTTATTCACAACTAAGTTTTTAGGGTTCCGTATCTCGGTCGGCAAAAATGGAACCCTTATAGGATCACTCTGTGGTCCGTCTGTCAAGACCTTTTTCTCACAAGAACGCGTGGAGGTGAAATTAATTTCAAATACTCAGGTCTGCTACCCCTTAGAGCAGTGAAAAAATCAAATGTAAGTCAATGTGAGCCAATGCGATCAAAGCATAATTATGACAGTTTATGTCGCATATTTTGCGCTTTCACAAGGGAATCAAACCTAGGTACTTCCAGTTCACCTAGAATCATGAAATTTTGTCTTACAACACAAGTAAAGGAAACCTGTAAAAATGTAGTTTAATAACATAATACCTACAAGTTTATACAGAACCCTCAGTACGCGAGTCCTACTCTCATTCTGTCAACGATGGTGATAATGAAAGTTAAAAACGTGTCGGATGGACATGAGCTTCCGAACACTCTGCCAATCTTCTTTACGCGATCGTCAGTTTTCAAGGCGCTTATAAAGCCCGATTTACATTGGTCAAGGACAGTGACGATAGGCGAGCACCTCGACAGACTGTTTACAATACTGTCCTTTATCACTGTACATAACTACTTCACTAAACACGACCAATGTAAATCATCAACGACTGAATTTGACGCCTGGATCACAATAACCAAGAAGAACTTACGGGGTTCTGTTCGGTCTTTCGAAAAGTGTTCTAGACTGTTCATTGCTCCTAAAAATAGCAAAAATTGCCCTCGCTTACCATGAGCCATTATGGCCAATGGCCTGTAATGTAACAGTCCAGATTCTAACATTACATCAGTATAAGTGAGAACCGAGCATTACAGTGCGCAACTTGTAACGATACGGTTTGTAACCCGTACAATATTGAATGTTGAAGTGTCACATTGCAGGCGAGTGCTCCCGGTAAGCGAGCGACTTTAGAAACTGAGACACTGTCTAGGAAATAAAAGACAGTTTGATATCAATGTAAAGTATCATACATTGTGACGCGAAGTACACGGCTGCGCTGTGAACGGAAGCGCGCATTATGTAAAACGTCACTTTTATCCAGCTTTACATCGCTCCACATTGTGTGTAACAACAAGTCACAACAGCATCACATAATGAGACCGCGGAAAAACGAATCTGCACGACAGCGACGCCGACGTCTACATGATCCTCAGTTGTCGCAACCGTCTGAATTAACCTACAGGGTTAATTCAGACGGTTACCATGAATTCAAATAATTGCTGTGACCCGTGCTGCTGTTTAAAAAAATGCAGACCCTACCTACACGGTCAAAATGTATTTAACTGTTTTTTTTTTTTTAAGAACTGATATTTTTTATGTTTTAGTTAGGTTATAGTGGCGCAACAAATATCTGTTAAGTTAGAGGAATATGATTATTTACTTGATAATATACAGTTGGACGTGGAGTTGCGGACACCAGCCCGCTATAAAATACAATACAATACAGGGTGGGTAAAAAATCGTGGATCAAACGAAACAGGGCGATAGTTGGGGTTATTTGCAGTAAAAGATATCTCTATGGCAGAGCCCTAACTTGATCTCTTTAAAAGTTAAATCAAAAATCGAATCAAATCAAATCTTGACATGATAACCCCAACCAACCCCCCAACCCCCCAACCCCCCAACCTCTTATCTTGTTATGATTATTTGAGTGTTTTTTTTTTTTAAGAAAATAACATAAGTTTGTATTTTACAACAATAAATGGTGTTAAGTTGATTCTAGGAAATGTATCATCTCTGCCTAGCCTTTTCCCAAGTATGTTGGGGTCGGCTTCCAGTCTAACTGGATGCAGGAAAAATGTTGTTGTATGTGTAAATGTTGGGATGTTTCTAGGAAATATATCATCACTAAGTACAAAAGTGCTTTTATGACAGACAGTGCGTACCATGATTTATGAGTATTGGCACGTTTTTAATTTTTTTTTAAGTCACGAATTTTTTTTTGAAACCTTAAAAAATTACTGTAAAAAGAATTTACTATCAAAAAATTACTCTCATAACCCCAACTATCGCCCTGTTTCGTTAGATCCACGATTTACTGACATACAAAATCTCGGATTTAGTGTTTGTGTTCATACAAAGGCTGATATCCTAAAATTGTATTATCTAGCTATGAGTCTTCAATGAAGTGGTCCTTCTGCGAACGAATTTGTGTTCCTCAACCACCTTATAAAGATATTATTCACTTTCTCAAAACCGTTGTAATCAGCCGATTATTTATTTATGTAAACACTGCGGTACTCTTTACAACCTCGTCCCTGCTACTGTCAATACAAATGTCAATGTGGGCGAAAGGATCGCATTCACAAATTAATGTCACGGTGATCTTTGAACATTATCGCATCGCTTCAAATTGTACGACGCGACGGTGCATTAAAGTTTTAGTACACTTTGAGAGGTTATTAGTCATCATCAAGGATAAAAGTCAAGTTAATTACTGGATTATGCTGATAAGATGTACCTAGATACAACATTTTATTTAATATCAAATCTAGTAATTATTTATTTCGAACAACAAGATACATATAGGTTAGTGAATAAGTACTTAAGAACTACGAGTATGTTAGTGGTAACAAAGTTGGAGATTAAAAGTTACATTCATTAAAATTAAAATTCATTCTTCAACCAATAATAATTAATTAACATCTGAGAAAGCTCTCGCTAGGCAGCTGGATCAAGGGCTTAATTCAGAAAGCACTTTTGGACACGGCGTGTATCGTTAGGAGGTTCTTCTCTCAAGAGCCCTGACCATGGGTAGCTCGGACCCTGTTCCCGATGCCGGTGGGCTACTATTTTTACATTTTTAAATGTTTTTTTTTTATATTGTTTTATATTAGAATACTTATTTAAAAATGTAACTAGTATGTGTTAAAATAAATAAAGGAAATAATAATTAATGAATAATTCCATCATTTCATCAATTTCATGTTTTTGCCAGCACTCTAATGTGAATGTGTATAGGGCAGTCAACTTTGTCCACAATAACCGCCAGAATGCCATTATAAAATTATTGTTATTTATTTATTTGTCTTTTTCACATTGCTTTTTAACATTTTATCTGGGGCCAGATTTCTTTTGATAAAAATTCCCTTCATTCCGCCTTCTCTCTTTGGATCTAACTTAAAAGGACATTTACTGCTGTTTCGAGTGGGAAAAGTGTGACATCTTCGCACATCTCATGCGACTTGCTTCATCAACCCAGTTCTGTTGAAGCTTGGCAGCATGTTGCCTGCATCTCGTGATCAAAGCAAGGTGGGGTTCACTAGAATCAATAGTTTAGGGTTTTGGGTTTAGATTAAAACCATCAAACTATAAGTAAGACTCATGCTCACCGGGCATTTAGTTGGAGGCCATATTTATTTGTCACAAGTTCTCAATTCAGGTACAAAAGACGCTGGCTGCGGGACTTTTCGAAAGAGATACCGCGGCCCTGGAACACAAAGGGCAAAAGAAGGAACATGGATTGGTTTTAGTCAGTACAAGTATGACACTCCCTTCCGCTCCGCCCAGAGTGGGGCTCATTTGAAGATTACCGATCCGAAAAAAAAATGGTACAACAGACATCAACGCCCACAGCCTTATGATGACCAGATAATTATAAAGGCTTATGATTCATACTAAAGTTCTATATCTTATTATTATATCAGCTCATAATGTCCCACTCAAAGGTCTCTCTCGATTCTTTCCACTTCTCGCGGCTGCCAGTCTTTCATAAAGAGGTCTTACTCATCCCTCATCTTCGAAATTTATATCTAAGCCGGAGAGCTGATCACCACAGGACCTTCCTACTTCAGACACCTTTCTCTATCTAAGATTGAGCATAATGTGAACCAGCGTCTGTAATTCCTGATGTCTAGAAAAATAAACATTTATGATCAAACTAGTACGATCTATAACAGTTTGACAAAATGCGCAGCCAATTCTGACATAATCTTAAAGTTTTTCATATCTTTCTCAGAAACACAAACCGGCTAACAACCAGGTAAATCAACGTCCACTCTTGGACCATTTCTATTGCGTACTTGTTCAACGGCATTATAACCTGAATCACAACTGAATAAGGTTGATAATTGTACTTTGAAATGTTGTGGATTGTGTTTAAAAGTGCAACAGCTATATTAATCAAATGCACATACGCGATACGATTCCGTTTATCTGTATTCGATGTGGTACAGTCGGGAAAGATGTTTTTTTTTAATTCTTAAGAGTTTGTTTTCAAATCCTTCTTTTATTCAATGACTGCCTCGGTGGTCTTGTGCCAGGTTGATGGCAATAGGCTCGTCCCTTATTACAGGGGACTTAAACATAACTGGTGAAATATGGGTGTACCAGTAAGTACACCTCTGTCCAACCTGTTGGGGATTACAGCTGTGATGTTACGTCATGCTATGATATATTTTTAAATCTTGCAAAAGCTAAAACCCTGATTTTTCATGAATAGACATCGCTTAGTATTTCACGACAGAGTGTGTCTCTTTGGGATAAAGCTGTAGGTATGGTCCTTGACTGAGACAACTAGGAATACATAGATATAAGGAAGTTCATCACAATTTTTATTATGTGTAAAGTGTGGACTAATCTAGTTACATGACCCTTGATCTCGCCACGAGGTACTCGCTCGACTCTGCATCTTCACAAGAAGTCCTGAAACTTGCACGTCAGAAAATTATCACAATTCGAGTTCCCAGTAATAACTCACTGCTGGGGCAGGGCCTACTCACTCAGGCCTCTTGTCTTGCCTCGCTTTCCATGCCTTTTCGCCATTCTCCATAGTTCCATGCTTTCCTCGTCGTTGTGTTTCTTGCACCTGTGAAAATGTCTTAGGTTCTAGCTTTTCATTATCTCCGTTAGTTAGACTGAAAGCTGTAGGACCTGTTTCATACAAACTCAGACCAGGGAACCTTGGCATACACAGGAGGACTGATACTGATACTCGTACCTACTCAGCAGTAGGTGGAACAAGTCTGCCAAAGATTACGATCATGATGATGATATTTAACTAGACACTTGTCTTCTGTCACTTGTCTAGTGGTCGCAAGCGCCACTGCTGAGCATGAGGTCCTGGGTTCGATTCCCAGGTCGGGTAAACTATTATTGGGTTTTTCTATCAGGAAATTCTCAGTAGCAGCCACGGAGTCTGGATTTGTGGCTGGTTAATGGCAATAAGCGCGCAATGTGTGTAAATGTGGGTGTACCATTAGGTACACCTCTGCCTAATCCTTCGGGGATCGGCGTGATGTTATGCATGTAAATATGTTGTCTCAGTTGTGTGCGCCGACGGCTGTTGGTCCTTCGACGGACGGACTTAATAAGTAAAACTAACAACACAGCCAAATAAACTTACAGAAACCGAACTCCTCTCTGCTATCTGTACTTGGGTCACATATATGACGCAACGCGTGGAAAGTTGCATCGTCTGCGCGTACGCCGCTTATCAGCCTCGCAGTAATTAAATAGAAAGGGCCTCTTTATGGAGACAGAACTGGACTATGGGGCCCAGGGAGTGCCCGGTCACCTGGTAATGATAATGTGATATCATAATAAATTACATATTATGATTCCGTACTAGCTTGTGCCCGCGGCTTTGCCTGTGTGGAGTTCGGTAATTGTTCTACAGGATGGTACAACCGGGATAAAAAGTATCCTAAATGTTAATCCAGGGTATAAAGGAGAATGTAAGGATGGTAGCCGGTGCGGTGGGGTTCTGTGGTTTCTGCCTGCCCCCATGGGAAAAAGGCGCGAGTTTATATAATTATTATGTATATGTATGTCAAATTTTATCCCAATCCATTCAGTAGTTTTTGCGTACAAGAGTAACATAGGTACATCCATCCTCACATATTTCACACACCATAATATCACAATTATCTTGATAGTAGAAAACATCATAACATTTTTTATGGTTGCAGTTTCTATGAGTATGAAACTAACTACTAAAAAGAATAATTCATACAGTCGCTAATGTTATCAAACTCACTTCACGTACTTAAGTATCCGAATGCCATTTGCCGTTTCTGCGCGTATCCAAACGCATTAAGTGGTAGGTACCTCAAAAAGAAACGGTCACAAACATTGTGTTAAAACAACAAACAGATTTTTTTTGACCATTATTTCTGTTTAGTTTTCTTTGTTACTATTTTACTACGAGTATACAGGACCAGAGTGATAGTTAGGAAAACTCCGACTGAAAGAGATCTAGTTATGAATCTGCATTGATAATTATTTTCTTTGAAAATTATCCGATACTACTTTATCTAGTTACCTACCTAAATTAATGTTTGTGTAATATTAATATTTGTATGCTATTTTATGGCGAAATGTGTTATTGCACTACATATTATTGTTACCACATTTACTGCAAATAAATAATTTTGACTTTGACTTGACAATTATCAAAGAAACTAAATATCTTGATAATTAAGAAGCCTGCACCAATAATTAGATTTATTAACATGTGACATCCAAATAAATCTCACTGTGCCCGGCGAGGTGGCGGCGCCATGAAAAACATGCCACTTCCGGGAGGGCTCGTGTCTCTCGTGTCGTGTGGGGACACGAGAGACACGAGGCCTGTGTCCCCACAGTCAGAACGTGAAAGACTATGGTGCTGCTGTTCTAAGACTGAACCAACATAATAAATAAATAATTAGGTACATATATTATATTTTTTATTTCATTTTAATTTAAATCCGACTGAATGGATCAAGTTATCTAAAATTAGCTCTTGCCCGCGGCTTCGCTCACGTTTTGGTCGGAAATTATCCCACGGGCACGTTGTAAATCGGCCTGTGGCACTCGGAGATAATGTAGCTTTCTATTAGTGAAATAATTTTCAAAATCGGTTCAGTAGATCCAGAGATTACCCCCTACATACAAACTTACAAATTTTACCTCATTATATGTAATATTAGTTTAGATGTAGATACATTAATTTGATTTATTTATATAATTTGGCCCTTTGTTGCAACATTCAAAAAGAAAAAGTGATTAAGATTTGAAAAGGACCAGTGAATACTCTTGGAAATTGTTTTACAAATATATTGCAATGGCAATTGTAATAATGTCTATAATTATGAATCTTACAACTGAGGTCGTTGACGTAAAACCGATTTGTTTTATGTTACACACACTCGTATGTATGACTTGACAGGATAATTAGGCATTTACTCATTTCCTTCCAATGTGTAGGTACCTAAGTAGGTATGTATGCGTTTCTTAGAACTTACTGTTACTTGGCTTTCGCAATGGCAATGTAAGTTAGTTATTTAAGTTAGGGTTATGACCCAAATAGGTTCGGAAGTGCTCAAAAAGTTTTCCGGTTAAATCTGAACTTGAAGTTTAAAAGTTAATTTCTTGATAAAACCACAACTTGTGATAGTCATATGTAATTTCATAATATGTGCAAAGTAATTTTCATAAATACCTGTTCTAACATAATACAGGGTGTAACAAGACCCTTCACGAAGCAACGAAGAAACGACTTTTTTTTTGGAGTGAAATATCACGTTTTATAAACGTTTCACAAAAACCTTATATTAAAAACATGTATTTAAAAAAAATGTTTGAACTTTGACCCCCCCATATCTCCGTAACTAGAAGGTTCCCAGGTACGGTCTAGAACGAAAAAATGATCGCAATGACGGGGAACAAGTGCCTTTGGGCTTCGTCAAGAGGGCCCTTCCCGGCGCGTCTATCGTCAACGCGAGCATGGTCGAAAAGCTTGTTGTTTCATCCAGAGCCACAGCGGTGATTTTCTTTCAACTTCCCCGTCTTACCACGCACAACTCGTCTCCTGCGCACCTCATACCGCTTAATGCGATGACATTGAACGAAAAATAGTGTTCGAAAATTTCTTAAACTTGTTCCAGGAAATACGTGTTTTTGAATAAGTCTTACAAGTGTGTGAAATAAATATTTGTTATTAAGAATCTCCATTACATGTGCAAGGTTTCTATCGAGATGTTTTCTTTATTTTTAGAGTTTATTGAGTAAATTATGAACGGCCAAACTTCAGGTAAAATTTGTGCAAAACAGCAATTTTTGGAAGCTTACACTAAATTTGTTTCTACAATTTTTTATTTTTGGCTCCCATATAAACCTAGATATAGTGCACAAAATACCGATTAGTTCAAAAAAATCAAAGATAGATGTGTAACAACTGCATAATCACGCACGAGCGTTTGTATGAAAATTATGACGGGTTGGCCGCTCTCATTTATGAAATAAAATTACTTAGATAATATTTATATCTTAAACATAAAGTAATTAGGAAACAAAAAACCTCAGAAGATAAACTTTAAATAAGCTTTAGAAAAACTTTCTACGGATATTGACTAGTTACATAAACCAGATATTAGGTTGTACATGTCATGATAACTGATTCGCTTATCTAGAGTCTCGTGTAAGCCTGAGACAGACAGATTAAGTTGAACCCACTTAACTGCGAAATGCCGTAGACATAATAAGTAAACACAAATGTCACGGTGTGGATTAACTTACGTAAATGCTTATTAGAAATATAATTTAGTGGTTGCCTCGTTGGTCTAGTGGTCGCAAGCGCGAATGCTAAGCATGCGGTCCTGGGTTCGATTCCCACTTCGGGCAAAGCGTTATTGGGTTTACTATCAAGAATTTCTAAGTAGCAGCCACGGAGTCTGGATTTGCGCCCAGTTGGTGGCAATAGGCTCGCCTCCTATACCATGGTGCATGGCATTAAAACATAACTGGCGGCATGTGCGTGTACTATTAGGTACACCTCCTGCCTAACCCCTCGGGGACTACAGGCGTGATGTTATGTTATTTATAGGCACTGAAGTCAGTTATTTCCTAGGTTCATACCTTAATTTAGAAATGGTACTTATAGAAAACGCATTTCAGGGTATTTCATGGAAGGGGTCCGTAAGGGCCGACGCCTGCCAGGGTTGCGGGACTGTTCGAAAGAGATACCGTGGCCCTAGAACACAAAGGGCAAAGGAAGGAACATGGATGGGTTTTAGTCAGTAAAAGTCTGACACTTTCTCCTGCTCAGCCCAGAGCGGGAGGGGTTATTTGATGATATCCCTACGGTAAAAAAAAAGAGTATATTTTCATGAAAAATCTGCTGTTCCCTATATTTTATCGCGTTAAATCAGCATACAATAATAACGCGTTTTCAGGTTTGATCCGGCGGTGTTCATATAATGACTGCGTAAGAAGTATTCAGTATTTCGAACCACACAGACTTACATAATATACATGAACACATTTGAAAAAAAAACTAAGTAAGTATGTAGATAAATCGCTCTTTAAAAATCCGACTTTGGATTTTACTGCATAACAGTCGTTTAAAAGTGAATGTTTTTAATGTTCCTCCATAAAATAACATTATTAAAAAGAGAAATGATTCCTTAGTAGAGCTGTATCGCGGTATTACGCTAACTATAATCGATTTAATATCTGTATTATTAAAATTTATTATTTCCGTGCAATAAATGTTGTTAGTAACAATCGTTGATGTAGTGTCTATGGTCGACTGAATACTACTTACAAATCATTTCTAATACATAAAGTGCAATAACTAATACACTATGAATGATAATTGTATTCACTCAATCAAACAGGCCGGTAGCTATCTACATTAGATCCATTAAATTGATATTCATTTGATTGATTTCCTTATTAATGCACCACAAATAAGTGTCTTCGGTGGCTCGTGCAATGTGTAATAAAAACCTGGGCAAGTGCGACTCGGACTCGCGCACGAAGGGTTTGATAATAATGCCTATATTAAAAAAACACGTTTGTTGTATGGGAGCCCCCCTTTTTAGTATTTGTTGTGATAGCGGCAACAGAAATACATCATCAGTGAAAATTTCAATTGTCTTGCTTTCACGGTTCATGAGATACAGCCTGGTGACAGGCAGCCAGACAGACAGACGGACAGTGGAGTCTTAGTATTAGGGTCCCGTTTTTACCTCCTGGTTACGGAACTCTAATAAAACTGTAAACTTTAGGGGAGAAGGGGTAATTCTTGTGAAAAAAAAACTGTCTGCTGTTATTTGCCTATCGTGCTCGAGATTGTGGGTTCAAATCCGGGCACGTACCAATGTGACTTTTACAATTTATATATTATGTACTTTCTAAGTTTCTTTTAGACACCACACATCACACATCACACCACACATCTGTAAAGGAGTTTTCCTTTACAGTTGTCAGTGGTGGTTCTTGACGAAACCAGGACTTATAATTTATATACTTAAGTCTGAAATCACCAACCCGACTTGAGAAAGTTTGGTGACATGCTCGTGCCTTCTCTGTATGAGAAGAGGTCAAATTCTGTGATCATGGACAATAACAGTAAGGAGCAATAGATTATTTTTAGCTATACATATATCTCATTTGTTTATGTAATAAAAGTTATTCACAATGATGAGAAACATGACTCCTTAAGAAATGTATTTGGATCCCCCATTCCAATTAAAAGGGGTGTTAGGCAGGGGGACCCCCTCTCACCAAAAAATTTTATCTCAGTATTAGAGTCCATAATAAATAAACTAAATTGGAATACGATGGGCTTAAATATAAATGGAACGTATATAAATCATTTGAGATTCGCTGATGATCTTATCTTGCTATCTGAGAACAGCGTAGAGCTAGAACACATGATAAATACACTACAACAATCAAGCAGACGATCAGGCCTAGAAATCAACTTCAACAAAACAAAAGTGATGACAAATTCATTGAAAAATGAAATAAAAGTTGATAGTACGTTACTTCGATAGAATTTGTCACCTCGTACATCTATCTAGGAAAACAACTGTCTTTTGAGAATAAAAGTAATGAACAGGAAATTGATAGAAGGATAAAAGGGTCATGGAACAAATATTGGAGCCTAAAAGAAATTTTCAAAAGTCAAATGCCAATCAAAATTAAGAGAAACGTCATGAATACCTGTCTCCTACCATCACTCACATATGCTTGCCAAACGTGGAAATTCACACGAAATGTTAAAAACAGAATAAACTCGTGCCAACGGAGCATGGAAAGAAGCATGATGAAAATTAGAAAAATTCAAAAAATTCGCAACTTTACTATAAGAGAAACAACAGGAGTAATAGACGCACTAAACTTTGCTATGAGATTGAAATGGCGATGGGCGGGCCACGTAGCAAGAATGAGCGATGATAGATGGACCTCTCGGCTGTCGTCATGGCCTGGCCCCCGGGGAAATAGAAAAAGAGGCAGACCTAGAAGCAGATGGGCTGACGACATTGAAGGGACGGCTGGTAAAATGTGGAAAGAAAACGCCACAGATAGAGACTATTGGGTATCTTTGGAGGAGGCCTTTACCCTCAATTAGAGGGGTTCACGCTAAATTAAAAGAAAGGAAAAGAAAAACAAATCAATTCATTGTAATTTAATTAATAATAATAAAATGGCAACACCGAATGTCAGTCACCGGTTATATCATCGGAATTTTTATTTTAATACAAATATTGGTTTTAATACAAAGTTAAATTACAATAGTTATTTAAAAACATTTAAAACAGTTTTTATTTAACAAAGGAAATTCAAGAAAATTAGAAAACCAAACAGTGCAAAATTAAAATACAGTTTTATGAAAATGACGTCTGTCAACGGCGTCATCAACAATGAAAAATATTGAAAATAACATGATGATAACCAAATGATTACGAGAGCTGCCTCCCGACGCGCACGCCAACCAACCCCGGATCCGTCGCTCAGCTCCGCCTCGCCGCCGCCGGAATCCAGCCCCGTCGTGAGTGCTGTGACACCGCCGTGGCAGTTGCGTCGAGCTCGAGCGACGAGTATTTCTCTCCGCCGACGTCGCCAACACATGTGCGTCGGCCGGGGAGAGGCCGGCCACCGAAGAGCCTGGGACTTAGGGGCCAACAGGCCCCGAGCCGAGTCCCCGCTACCGGTGCTTGTGTGCAGCGCATGAGATGGACCCAGTCCATAAACGAAAATGTCATGCGCGCATATTACGGGTCTACAGAGGGGGGAACTAACCTCACCGCGTACCGTGTTAGGATGCTGTCTCTGTTTCAGGATCTTGAACCAACCGTTAACGTCTCGACCCAACGACTGTCGGATCAGGTGCGGGTCATCCAACGCAATCACATGTTGGACGATGCCACACTTGATAGGCTGCGCTCAGAGGTACTTAGCAATCGTATCATCTTGCCTCAGTCACCAACGCGTGGAACGTCAGCTATTGATGCAATCCCAATGCGTTCTAGTCCTATTGTTGAAGAGGAAGATGATAGGGTTGCTATGGTAAGTAGCCAGTGCAACGACCGATTGAGGAGCGCTTTGGAGGATGCGCTTCGCGAGTATCGGTCCACTCCTACCGAACTTAGGCCCCGATTACCACGGTTACCCATGCATAAAAAAAATAGGGCGCTGATGTGTGCCCTGGACTCGCAACTCAAGAATATATTCGCGAGTAGCGAGGACCTTGTTGATACACACTCGATCCTGTACTGTGGGGCTGTTGCGGCATGTCGTTTAGCTAAAGTCAAGTTCCCAAATTGTGACGTAGCTACTCGACCAAAACCAGCCGTACCAGCCTGGCAGCGCAGGATCGAGCGCCGTATCGACGGGGCCAGGGTACTTATCGGCAAACTACACTGCTTCAGGGAGGGCAATACACGACCACGTGTGATGCGCTTTGTGAGGCGGGCATTCTCGGGGACTGAAATTAGTCCTCAAGAATTCATGTCCCGTGTTACAGAGCCTAGACTTCCTGAAGCAGAAAGTTTATGCATGGGCCAATCGTATTCGGCGGTATAAGCGGCGGGTTGATCGATACTCGCAGAATCGCATGTTCCAGAGCGATGAGAGGTGGGTATACAGAGCTTGGGAGCGACCTGATCAAAATATGATGGACGTGTGCCGCCCGGATGATGCCACCACGAGTTCTTTCTGGCGCAGCATCTGGTCGGTACCCGTCTGTCATACTGAGGTTGACTGGATGCGACATGTTGAGCGAGTGTGTGAATCTATTCCAGAAATGGAACCAATTTCAATTACGCCGATAGACGTAGCCAGAGCAGTTCGTCCGTTACCGAACTGGAAATCACCGGGACCGGACGGACTACACAACTTCTGGCTTAAATGGCTAAGTAGTTCACACACTTGCCTAGCATCTCAATTCCAGTCATCCTTAGAGTCTGGGTCGCTACCGCAATTTCTAACAACTGGTATTACCCACCTGCTCCATAAGTCAGGTAGTCCTGCGGAACCCAAGAATTATAGACCGATAACATGTTTGTCAACAGTCTATAAACTTCTTACATCCATTTTGAGAGTGAAAATTAATACACACATTGACAATAACTCCATTATGTCTGCCTCTCAAAATGGATGTAGGAATGGGTCCCGCGGTACTAAGGAGCTACTCCTCATCGACATGGCCATTAGCCAACAGGTTCGTCGATCCCGCAAGGATCTGTCGACATGCTGGATAGATTATAAGAAGGCCTACGACTCTGTTCCACATACATGGCTCATGAAGGTGCTAGAGTTGTACAAGATAGATACAACTCTACGCGCCTTCCTTAAGTCGTGTATGGGGCAATGGAGGACGGTCCTTCGATATCCAGGATGTCGACAGATTCAGGGGAACGATGAACCTGTATGGATTAAAAGGGGAATATTCCAGGGCGACAGTCTGAGTCCACTTTGGTTCTGTCTAGCCCTGAATCCTCTAAGCACATTACTGGAGGATTCAGGCTTAGGCTACCGGTTGAGGAGAGATGGTCAGGTCATATCTCACCTTCTTTACATGGATGATCTGAAATTCTTTGCCCCCAACAAATTACAACTGATGGAGTTACTGAAAGTAACTGAAACTTTTAGTAGCGCCATCAGGATGGAATTTGGTGTGGACAAATGTGCAGTCATGTATGTAAAGCGAGGGGAGATTATGGAATCCGAGGGAATTCAGCTCTCGGATTCCATACACCTGAGATCCCTCTCCTCATCCGAAAGCTATAAATATTTGGGTATGTCGGAAGCGTTAGGCATTAACGTAACTGACATGAAGCAATCGTTGAAGGAGCGCTTCTTCGGTCGCCTGAAGAAGGTATTAAATAGCCTTCTTTCGGGCGGGAACAAGGTGCGCGCCTTCAACGGTTGGGTCATGCCGGTTTTAATGTACTCTTTCGGCATACTCAAATGGACTCAGACCGAACTCGATACCCTGGATAGGAGAGTCCGTACACTGCTCACTGCAAACCGGATGCATCACCCACGATCATCGGTGATGAGACTGTATATCCCGCGGAAGTGCGGGGGTCGAGGCTTTTTAAACGCGAAGACGCTCCACAACCGCGAGGTATGCAGTCTCAGAGAATACTTTTTAAAAGCCGAGGTGGGTATGCACCGAGATGTGGTCGCAGTGGACAAGGGCCTCACCCCGCTGTCCATGGCTAAAGAGAACTGGCGCAAACCTGTAGTACTTACTACCGATGACCGCAAGGAAGTATGGCAAGGCAAGGAGCTTCACGGGCGCTTCTACCGGGCTCTTCATGGGCCCGATATAGATTTTCTAGCATCCGTGTCCTGGCTACGTTTCGGTGACCTCTTTGGGGAAACTGAAGGTTTTGTCTGTGCGATTATGGACGAAGTTATGTTGACGAAAAACTACCGGAGATATATTATGAAGGACGGGACGGTTGACGTGTGTCGGGCATGCCACCGTCCGGGCGAGTCCATCAGACATATTATTTCTGGTTGTTCTCGTCTGGCTAACGGCGAGTACTTGCACAGGCATAACCAAGTAGCCAGGATTATTCACCAGCAACTTGCCTTGAAATATAAACTTGTGGAATCTGAGGTACCGTACTACAAGTATGTGCCCGACCCAGTTCTCGAGAAAGACCATGTCACGCTGTACTGGGATCGGTCTATCATCACTGACAGGACTATTGTCGCCAATAAGCCTGACATAGTGGTGATAGACCGATCAGCGCGCCGCGTAATGATAATCGATGTTACCATCCCACATGACGAGAACCTCTTGAAAGCTGAGAAAGAGAAACAAATGAAATATCTTGACTTAGCACACGAGGTTGTCGACATGTGGAATGTGAACTCGGCTATCATTGTGCCGATTGTTGTGACGGCCAATGGCCTTATGACTAAAAGCCTCGACGAACATCTCTCGAGGCTCTCCTTAGGCGGTTGGATCAAGGGCCTGATTCAGAAGGCAGTACATGTATATTGATTAATTATAATATTTGTATACTATAACTACACTAAAAAACTGATTATGTAAAAGGTATTAGTTAATTATTAGGTGTGAAATAAAAGGCTTTTTTATTTATTTTTTTATTTATAATATATTTAGGGCTATAAATAAATATACTCATCAGCCAGATGGTTTAACCACCAAAAACTTTGAAGCGATGTAGCGTCTTTTATAGTTTGAATTATGCTTCAACATTACTTTTCTTAGGATTAAGCCAGATAATATAGTGTGTTAATAAGTATTTCTACCTCTACATCTCAGTAATGTCTCACGTTTCAAGATTTATTGCAGACACGAAACTCACGTCAGCAGTGTAACATGTTAACTTTATTGAGGCGCAGTGCTTTCTTGACTGCACGACATTCGTTGGAATACGAATCTCGCCATTTATGCCATTTTAGACAGGCAGAAAGATTGTCAGTTACACATACCTTTTACTTATTCTAAATTGAATTCTATATTGAGAGATTCAGTAAAAATAATTCGTGCGTTCAAGGTGGTCGAAGATTACAGTTCATTTAATGTTAGCAGAGCGTTTAGTAATTAATGAGGTATGGCGATCTTGAGGGTCGGCAGTCGACCAAAATTGAAAACGAAAAAGTGAATTGTTTTTTTTTTATTACAACAAGTACCTTCAACTTCAAGATACCTTCGTTATATTCTTAGTGGGTATAAAGGTAATATTCGTTAATACTGTTGCGCTTTATAGGACCGAAATAACATATTGTGTTCCAGCAAAATAAATATAAAGCTTTCCTTACAAATTAATTATTAATTTTTTGAGCTTTTCCTTCAAACGAGAAAAACGCGCATGGTCAGAGCTTTCATTAACAAAATAATTCATAGCAATAGACTCGGTCCCTATTACACAGTACACCTCTGCCTAACCCTTCGGGAATTGCAGTCGTAATGTTCCGATGTGAACTTCGTTACGGTTGAGACCTTAAGGAAAACGAGAAGGTAATAGGTATTCGATACGCAGTAGAATGCAAAAAATCTACATGTTTTTCATTACTATGCGTTTTATTGCGACTAACAATAAAAGTATTAAAAACTGATCTTCAAGTTGGAGGCAAAGGGTTTCACCTTCGCCTTCAGCCGAGTCGAGTCGATTGATGGACAAGTTTACTCTAGCGGTACATTATTTGTTAATTTTTTACTGTTCTTTGGTAAAGCAGTTTAATTAACAAATGAAAAGCAACCTATTACTCGTAGAACCAGTGTGTGGTAATCGGTTCTCGAGGTATGGACATCTGATGCGGAGGAATGAGGAAAATGTTGTGAGGAAAGTGTTGAGTGTGAATGGCTTTAAGAGTTGAGGAAGACCAAAGAAAGGATGAATGGACTGTGTGAACGATGATATGGCTAGAAAGGAGGTGACTGCTGAGATGACGAGTAATAGAGAAGTATGGAAGAATAAGACATGCTGCGCCGACCCCAAATGCATTGGGATAAGGGCAAAGAAATTATGCTATGATAAGTGAATTTAAACTAAAGTTTCCTCGTATGTGGTTGTCTTTTTTTTGGGAAAAAAGTGTAAATAGTAAGAGCATAATATAACGGTCCATAAATACAGTCTTAACTTCTGAAGTTTCTTGAACACGTAAAAGATGAACTTCTTACTCAACTAATACCTAACTAATGATTTATCCTGCCGAATGAATACACTATTGTATTAATTAAAGAAAGCTACTCTGTAAATTAGTTTATAGAGTTTCTTTACTGTGCAAAGGGCAAAATCACGCTTTACACAACCTTCAACAAAAATGTAAACTATTAATAGCCACACCAATTAAACGCCAAACAGTCTTATATCACAGCTCATTATTTATAGAACAGCATCAACATCTCAATTTCTTGCAGTCAGTCGCAAGCGCATCTGTCATCTCGCGCAGCGCAGTAAGCACGGACTACGCAAAGATACGCAGTAAGCACGCGACCGGCGCGAAGTATCAACGCGCGGTATCGACGGGTGTGCAGTGTACCGTTGCAAGCTGCAACGCGAATTTAGACTCGTATTTTTATTTATTTTTTTGGTTTTCGTTTAATTGTATCTTGTGCTGTTTGGTGAGCTGGGGAGTTTGTAAAGGTAAGTTTTTATTTTTAAAATATTTTTTAAGTTTCTTGGCGAGGAAAACTGCATTTGTGGTGAAATAGATATTTAAAGAAAAAAACGCAGGCATTTTTTCACAAAGCTTTTTGTTAAAAATATTTTATTATAAAGCAAATACGTTAATATAAACTTAAATTTTGTATGCAGTTTTAACTTGCAATAACTGTTAAATATATTGTTTCTGTATTTATCTGTTTAAAAAAAATTGTTAATGAAAGAGTTCATTCAATTTATTTTTATAAGTTGTGTGGGGGGTGTTTTATTGAATTCTCAGATGTTTCTTTGAATGAAATAAAAGTAATAAGTAGCTAGTCTTCTTTACTTTGTAAGCTTGCAATGATTGTGTTTTACAAAATATCAAATAGATTTTGTCCGCATATTTAAGCGAATTTTTCACGCGTCTCGTTATTCTAAATGTTAACAAAGCACTGTCTTCCAGCCTGACATTTGAACTACGATCCCTAAAAAGCAAGGCTTCGGAAAACGATCTATTTTATATCGGCCAGATATTTTGCTTACATAACATTGAATACGAATTTTCGTTAATGTTCAGATGGCTTGCATTTCATGCAAGGACTTCCTAGTTCAAGCTTTCTATAAATTAATCTTTACTGACATAATTAAATAATTATGCACTTCGTATGTGTACCTGCTGGATTTAGTTCCTGATTTAAAAACTTTTTAAACTATCTCGTATATATTATATGATGCTCTGTGACTATCTCTAACATACGTACAGCTACGTTGACGCGTGTGTCATAAATAAACAATGGTGAAAATGCGTCTGCGTTTATCGTGTCGTAACTATCGTAAGAGGAAAGAAGGAAATGATTAAATTGCGTGAAAATTTGTCTGTGCAACAATATCTAAAAAAATATCAGCACCTTTGTGCTTCAACCCACTTAAATGTGTTTGCAGCTATCTACATTATAATCGACATATTTACCTTTATAAATTTTAGGCACTAGAATTGTAACAGTTAATTATTTGTCTCTACATTAGTAAAAGATAATGAGTCAGAATTTTTCGTGCACAAAAAATGACCAACGTATGGTAGTACATTCTGTAATATTAATAATATCGTGACTACGGAAATCATAACCGAACCTTCTAAAAGACCAAAACAGCCTTTAAACGTAAAACATTACAATATCAGTAAAACCAATTCGTTCCAAGCCATTAGGAAGAGCACAGACAGTATGGAGTGACCTTGCAGTCCGTTGGGTGAACCTTTCGTTTTTCTGTGGCAGTATGAATGGAGAACTAAGTTCTGAGGTGTGAAATAATATGCAATGAACTGCAGAAGGACCAGTTTTTAAGGAAATTAAGAGAGACGATAGATGTTATGCCATAACGAGTGAAAAGTAGCTCGGAAGGGTCGTACGGGTCCATCGATCAGGACGAGTTATGTTCGCCAGGGTAGGGCCGTGAATGGGTGATTATTTTTATAAACCGAGACCTCTCCGTACTTCAGAAAGCACTTTAAGCCATTCGTGAATCTTAGACAGAGCTTAGGAGTCGTCAAAAGTCCGAAGATCTGGGGGTATGGGGTAAGGTTTATCGTGTTTTCCAGTAACTGCGTTGCTGAGGTCATATTCCCGGTAAGACCGAAAGCCAACCCCAGCATCATCTGCCTAGCCTTTTCCCAACTAGATATGTTGTGTTTAGGTTTCAGTCTAATCGGGTGCAGCTGAATATCAGAAGCAAACCCCAACGTCGTTACAAAAAGAAAGAAAATATTTTTTGAGGTAATGATCAAATTTTCGGGCATTATTCGTAATAGAACTTCTCAACCTACCTGTTTAGTGTAAGTACCGTGATAATTGGTCAATTTAAACTTGAACAACTTGGAATGATAACTTATTTGGTATCGACCCTAAATAATGAGATCTGCAAAAATTGCTTTGCTTAATAAAATGGACCGAGATAGTTATGTAACTTTGTGCGTTGCAGTGTCGTAGAAAATTCCACTTTAGCAGCGTGTCTGGTTGGATTTACTATGGGAGAAAATGACGAACTTCGATACAAAGTTTCTTCTACAGTATTTTTTAATGAACCTGAAGAACCTGAATAGCCAGGACACAAAACTGGCCAAAGTGGAGAGATTAGCCAATGGTCGAAGACGGAAGAAGAACAAGAGCGGATGAATGAATTTTATTAAGTAGATTTAGAAACTGACAGTCTATAAAATGAGTAGACATTCTAAAAGAAAGTGTATAGAGAAATTTGGTCCTAGTTTCAGTATAATTACAAAATACAACGTGATTCTTTTTGAAACGATTTAAAAATTCAAATATAAATTACACCTTAGTACCTCTTGCATCAACACCACCTCTAATTCTGCCGCAGTACCAACCGTAAGAGCACCGTGAAGGATTCCCCATTGATGATGGCTTACGGCAACCGTCCTTCACACCACCTCGGCACCTCCATATCTATACCATCTACATTATCTACATCTCGATGTGGCAGATCCGTCTTTTGTTTGGTAAACTGTTAAGCCAGAAATCCGGTTTAATGCGAGGTTTCTACTTAAGCTTACTGTACATTTGTATACAGTGTTTGTACATGGCAACACGGGCGTGTTAAAGTTATCATTGTTCCTAAGATAAACAACAGCAAACTCTTTTGTATTGGTACATTGATGATTAAAGCACACTTTGTAGATGGTCTGAGTGATTAACTAATAAATTGTTGAGTGACGAAATAGATAGCCTGACTGACGTTCTGTTTGTGAAACGGTGCATTGCTCAGACGCAAGCCTCCTCTCCATGACGTGGAGTGGGCCGCTCATCCACCACGAGGGCCCAATGCTGGTTGGCAGATGGCAATAAAAAATAAATGCTTTGACTTTTTAAAAGAGTTCCTAATCTAATAACAAGTATTAGCAAAAATTGCATATTTTCATCAACGCAATATTCACCGTTTAATTGCTCACCAAGTTAGCGAGCTCCATTGTTTTAGCACAATATAATCATTAATGAATATCGTGTGGGTAAATCTGCGCAATTGAGCAAGAGACTCTATGAGCTCTTTGAGGTTATTGATGAGAAATATCCATTGAGTTGAGATTAGAAAATATACTTAGAACTGTGGTTACTTAAGAGAGTGAAAACAGCGAAATATTTGAGAACTATTTACGACGTTGTGCGTTGACAACTTTCAGAATGCACACTCTTAAATTGCTCCAACATTCATTCAATGCACGTCGCCGCGTCGGATGGAGGGGACGCTCTAGCTAGAAGGATATACACTGACGTTATTGGTGATGTGCTTCTAAAAGGTCAGATGTGTGTTAGGGCTGAACCTCATCTGGCAGCACGGAATGGCACACATACAGTCGTACACAGCTGGAATGCCAGCTCAGGCGGCAGCATCGACGATGCGGTCGGCAGCACGCTGTTTCTTACTCTAGCAAATGACGATTCTGAGCGACAGAAAAGGATAGGAGCATGATAAAGTGCGATTCCGTGCTGCCAGATGAAGTTCTAACCTTAGGCCGCAAATTTGGAGGAGCGTTTCCCGCAGCGTGCAGCAGCCGAATAATGGAACTGCCCATGTAACGCCAACGCTGGAGGCTACAAGAAATGCTCCTCCGAATTTATAGCCTTACTAACTGGCGTGCATCTTGGTGTATAGCCAGATGTATCAACGTGGACGAAGCAGAAGGATCGAAGACCGTAGCCGGTTGCATTTTGTCGTTTCTTCATGAGAAAAAGCGTTAATATTTGTGTGTATCGGTCAAGTCAAAATTCAAAATTATTTAGTTACGATAAATGTGGATTAATAATATGCAATGACACAATTGACAATTTCAATTCGGTGTCAAAAAAAAATCGGTTTCAATCTGATTTGATCAGAGGTGTTCAGGATAATATCGCAATAACTGACAGGAAAACAACAAAACCAGGAAATAAATTAAACTACCAAAATCTGCATGATCATTCTTACATAACGAAAATATAAAGCCCTTAAACTTTCGCAAACATAAACTATCTCCTACCCATTCATTTGCTTCAATAAAAATCTGCGCTAGCGTAAATAATACTACACTGAACGCGAATAAAAACCGAATTTAACTTATCTAACATCTCTAAATTCGTCCAATGATAGATCTATGTGCGAGCATTGGATGCTTTTTTGTTTATTTTGCTTCACAATGCTTGTCACTTTCTTTTGTTTGTAATAGATGAATATATTTAAGAAACTTTTCGGTCTAATGCAAACTTTCTTCAGGAATTATTTTACGAGGCTATCAGAAATTCTACTTCAACCTAGATCGAGGCGACTTTTTTGCTGAGAGAGTCACCGAACTTTATTGGGGTTAGCTTCCAGTTGATCCTGACATCTGGAGCTATTTCCTAGCAGACTTATAAAACCCAGTTACTGGTCAATACGGGCATCGTATTACACAGTAAGGTAGATAAGTTGCATGGAAGTACTGTCACGGCTGCTGATACGATGACATTTACAATTTTTAGGGTTCGGTACCTCAAAAGGAAAAGACGGAACCCTTATAGGATCACTTTGTTGTCCGTCTGACTGTCTGTCAAGAACCTTTTTCTCAGGAACGCGTGAAGATATTAAGCTGAAATTCAAATCAAATACTTAAGTCTATTGTCCCTTAGAGCTGTGAAAAAAATCAAATTTCTAAGCCAACGCAATCAAAAGATACAGCCGTTTATGCCGCAAATTTTCGACACTCGCAAGGGAATCAAAACCTACAGGGTTATTTCCCGTGAACTCAGAATCTTGAAATTTGGTATGAAGCAACGTCTCATAGCTCAGCTAAAAGAAAAATTGCATTTTTAGTTACATCATATAATAAAAATATTTTTTAATAATTTTAAACTTACTACCCCTTTCCTCATGGACGCGTAGTATATTGAAATTAATATCAAATAGTCTAAGTCTATAATACCTTTAAGCTTTAACAAAATCAAACTTCTATGTCAAACAGCAATTTAAGCCGTTTGAAACTCGCAACTACTCGTAAGGGAATCAAAACCTACAGGCTACTTCCCGTAAACTCAGAATCTTGAAATTTGGTACGAAGCAACGGTGGCCCGTAAGTCTGACCACCGACCCCCACACAGTTGAGAAATGGCTAGGCAGATGATATCAAATCAACTTTAAATCTAAAAGAAATAGCGGTATTGTTCTCCTGACATCACATCATGCATGACCACACAATTCTGTCATAAATCCATCTAAATATTATGACAGCTACAACATATTGCTTTTATAATATGTTACGCCATCTATGTAACACTCGTTTGCCACGGCATTATCAACTTAATTTACATGTAGAAATAAGTCCAAAATTTAACATCCCATTGCTTCATAATTGTAGTCTATGAATGTAATATAGTATTTCTAAATATTTTGAGAAGTATGAATTTCAGTGTTGTTTGGACGTAGTCTACCACCATATTATTATTACCTACGATTTCTTATGAATATGTATGTCGACATTAAAACACTCCCTATCATCTACATAAAACTAATCAAATAATAATACATAGTTTAATATTATACAAACTTTCTGAAATACTTGAAAGCAATAAATTATTGAATGCCCTGGAATTGATGCCGCGCTCTTAAGCTAGTATTGCTCGCAGCTTCGCCCGCGTGGTGTTGGGTGATTGTCCCACGAGTTCGTACTACCGGGATAAAAACTATTCCATGTGTATATCTACGCTATAAACTATCAATGTGTTTCATCCAAATCCAAAAGTTGTTTTTGTTTGAAAGAGGAACAAAAATCCATGCATCCGTACATCCACCATTCCTCACAAACTTTCCGTTTTTTAATTGTAGTACCCCGTAACCACGTGTAACTCCTAGAAGTACTCCTACCAATAAACCATGAAATGATGACGGAACGACGAAATGATACTAAGCTTTTTGGTAGCACAAGTCTGTAACTACAATACATTAGTTATTCGATGGTCGAGCTACACGATTACTGACAAATGCTTGCACTGGACTGGTCCACTCAAATCTGTGTGGTTCCTTCCTCAACAGACCATCTCGGACACTAATTAGCATGATCTTCATGCCAGTGGAACAAGATTCTGTCTGGACCATAAAAGAGTCGACCTCTGAGTTAGTTTCGGCTCGCCACAATCAAGTTACGTTAAAGTTAACCATTAAAAAAATTTATCTCATTATTGAAATAATTTACTAGTCCTACCGTCCTACCTTAGCATCCATTCCAATCAGTGAGATGAAAACTATTACTAATTCATGAAGATGCAGTTCGCAACCTTCTTCACAGCCACTAAAATAACGAAACTCAACAATTCAAAGAGTGTTTTAATTTCATTTCATTTATTGGTTCAACCAACAAAATGATGACAAAATTCATCGCAAGATTCCCACACAAACTTGCAAATCAACATAAAAATGCACCAATTAGAACACTGCGCTAAGGTCAACAACGCGGTTGTTCGTAACCCTTTCGCACCGGTTACGTGGTTGCTGCGTGCTTGTGGTAGCCGGTTGGCGCAACCACCGTGACCGCTCGCGGTGATTCTGATTCTTATTGACTGTATTTAATCACTGTACAATGGTGGTTACTCGAGCGTAGAATTGTAACTATTGAATCGGATTGGTATATTTATTTTTTTGGTGAAGATGTTCTAGATAATTCTTGAATGGATTCCATGACACTTGCTTGCTTGGGGGAAATAAACATTATTATGTGGATATAAGTCTTCGGGGTCAACAGACCATAATTTAGCAAACACAACTTTTCTTATGAAAGACCTGCTACATTTAATTTCATTAGCTGTAGGCTCTAGTAATGCTCACGTCGCTCGAAGCCAAATACTCGTAACATACGAGTGTATGCCGTTTACACGCATTGCAAAAGTATGCGAGTAGGAATAGACTGACACACTAAATGTTACTTTAACTTGAATATTTCGAAATACATAAAACTAACACTAAGTAAATTTGTGGAGCATTTATTTAAAGCAGTTATATTCATGTAGCTCTTGTTTGAAGCCTACTTTTTCTGTCTGGCCTAAATCTGGTGTCTAGGACGAAAATTATCTACTAATTGTCAAAATTAACGTAGTTATCGTTATGTCAGGTTCTGAGATGCCATTCGTCACCCGTTATTCAGTTATGTGCATTCTGTTTAACTGTCTATACCACAGAACCGATCTTTATGGCACAGAAGCCAGGTGGTCTCCAGGTAACTAGGCTACCTATCTGGGTTACGTGGGATCTGGAGGAAGACATACTTGTCATCCGGGATATTTTTATTGAAAATGATGAAATACAAAATATCTAAACGCCGACCATTTCGCGGGCAAAATCTAGTTGCTAATGAAGACCACACAACAAAGCCCAGCATTAAGACCACCCAATTATATTTAATTAACCATTTTGCACGCCACCACCTTACTTCAGAATCATAACACTGATCCAATCTACAATGGCTGTCCTAAAATGTTAAAACAAACATTCTCACAGCCCTGGGACGCTTTGTCTTAGATCTAATTAGAATAGCTTTTGATTAAGTAACGTAAATTATACGTACGTTCACTAATTTGTGACGAAACTGCAGTTTTTAGGACATATTTTGAGATGTACTGCCTTTGTTGCGGCTTATAAATAAAAGATTACTAAACAGACAAGCCTAGAGAAAGGTCTCCAAGAAAAATAACTTGACTTTCGGAAGTCGATCTCTTTTTTGTTTCATTGATTTTTTTGTCTCGCTGACAAAAGTCAAGTTATTTTAGACTTTTTTAGTGTTTTTTTTGGAAGTCAGTTTTTTTTTCGCAGATAGTTTTGTATTTTACCACACAAATTCTTGTCATGAATTAATTTTTATATAGTAACAGAAGTTATTAAGAGATCGTCATGTCATCAACATAGCCCAAGAAGAAAAAATACATATTAACACGTTCGTTGCAAAGTCAAAATGCTGAACTTACCTAGATGGCCAAAATAAAAATTCGTTGAATGTCTTCCCTAGTGGCATAAACCAAATACCAGAATCGAATACGCTGCGGCCGCTACTTTATGGCTCGAACATAATTGTAAGGCACCATCACGCGACGTCGCGTGGTGTGACAATTAACGTGAGGAAAACAACCAAATGTCTAAACCGATTTTGATGAAATTTCTATGGGACCAATCGGGAAGTATATCCTTTCACATAAAAAAAGAATTTTTCAAATCAGTTTACAAATGACGGAGCTTTGAGGTAACAAACATAAAAAAAATAAAAATACAACCGAATTGAGAACCTCCTCCTTTTTGAAGAAAGTCGGTTAAAAAATATAAGTGAAGGCTTGGTAAAACCAACATTTGGAACTTAGGCTGGAATATTTTGTAGTCATTACTTAAGCAATGACTTGAAACTGAGACAGTGAATTATTAGCAAGCATCTCTATGATTTTCTGGTCACAAATACTAGATAGCAGTTGTGTAATATAGTTTAGCAATGTCTTTATTAACTTTAAAAAAGAAAAGAAGAAAGTTTCAAAGTCAGATCCTCAATCCTATACTTACGTCTGTACTGTGATCTACCACAGATCATCACTGATCCACTATGCAATGAAGCAACATAGATCACAATCTCACTTAACTCACAACCTCACGACTTAAAATCCATCACTCTCAGCAGTCTCAGCCCCACGCATCCATAATATTTAGTACGCATTGCCAAACCTTTCCCTCATTCCGATGGCAATCTTTATTGCGACAAGCAGCATTCACACGGGCGACAAAAAGCGGTGCGACATCGCACACGCGCGACTTCGACAAAAACTAATCCGGTTAGAGTTTGTCCTTATTTCTCAACTCAGAGCTAAGTGTTTAAAGAGATTATGCTGGGCCACTGACTTAAGGTGAGGTTTATCATGTGTTACGTGGCTTGAAACCTGGCAGAGTTAATCTGCGACACCAAAAACTCGGTGGAGAAAAACGTGGAAAAACCGTGAAGCCATTTTAACCAACATACGGAGAGATGACTTTGTTAGGGTGATCTCATTACATTGTAGGTACCTACACGAAAAAAAATTAAGTGAGCCGTTGTCTCTCATTCTCTCATGAATCTCATGTCTCCTTCAGCTCCTTCGTCGAATGGAAGATTCCAAATTCTATATGGTATAGCGTTAACTTTAGCCTCGCAAAGGTCTTTTATAGTGCAGGTATTATTGCAGACAGAGCACGAGAACAGGTGCAAGCAATGTTTGAGTATCCCTAGTTCATTTTTTTAAATAATCAATAATTTTAAGCGACTAAGCTGCTTGCTTTTGGCTTATTCTAAACATTGACAAGTCCACAAACTTATCAGCAATGATTCTATGTTTCCGGACGGAATTTTTTTGCTATAAAAGGCATTGGCTTGCTTAGAACGTGTCGAAAGAATGCCGAAGGGATATGACGAAACCGAACTACGTAGAATGTCGAGAGACCTATCACGACCTACGAATAGGAAATACTCTTAAATCAAAGCAGTAACTGCATTTTTGCTTATAGTGACATTTAAGAACAAAAAAACTATCTACACTAAAAAAAAATTAAATCACACAGACAGTACCTAATAGACACGTAATAATATGACAGACTGTAGGATTATTAAGCGGTCAGCCAGCTCGATGAACAGACAAATTGTCCAGCTAATGCAAAAATGTTGTTAGTAATGTTATTAGTATGTATATTTAGATTAAGGTATTTATCTATGGGTCTTTGTTACCTGAAATAAATGGTTTATTTATTATTATTATTAAAAATATACTTAAACACAAAAGCAGACTGCTTTGACTTTGAATGTTTATGACTAGATTACTAGACAGATCCAGAACTGTAGAATACAAAACCTGACCAAATTGGTTTGTTCAGAATAAACAGTTTTTCAGTATTTCGGTCAGTCTGCCAGATAACCAAATAAATTGCCCGGTAAATGGAAAGAATCAAACTTCAAAGTTTTGAAGGCTATAGTGAAAATTGACCAGAAAGACAAATATGTAAGTGCAAAGATAAAAATAACCGCAAACTACACGAAAACACTGAACTGTATGGTATTGTATAGAGCACGTACTTAAACTACTGAAGCGAGTCACTTTTTTGCATACATTTAGTGTTGATTGTCAAGGCCCCTAGTCACGTATACCTTCTATAAGCTAGTCGTTTGTAAAGTTCAATATATATATATTCTTTAGGTTCTGAAATAACTTGCAAGTAATACAAGCCTAATTTGTCTCCAACATCTAACTTATGTATTGACTGTTTCAACCTTCACTGTCGTTCGTAATTGGTTCCTTAATTGATTGACATTATTTAGACCGACGTGAGTTTTACCGTCAATCATTATTGCAAGTAAACTTTAAATGACAGTAGCTTCTACCTTGACCATGGGTGTTATGATCAAACTGCAATATTTATTATGTATCTATGAGTAGATATGATGTAGTGGTTGACCCCTCGTTTCATTTGATCGCGACTTGATAAGATAATCAAGGGTAGATTAGACCTTCTATAGCTTACCTTAAGCATTAGAAGGTTCCTAGATGTTAACCAGGCTGTAATTATCCAATAAGAAACTGATTTGTCGTAGAAGGTAATCATTTACATGACCGCCTTTGGATCACGTTCTCTGAATAAAATGACTGTAGTTCTCCATGTTCGTCGGAAGGAGGACGAAATTGATCGAATGTTCAATAGTGACCAGCAGTTATCACCACCGCTGAAACTTGTCACTCTAAAGGAACTAGCACGAATAATTCGTTACTTGGAAAACAAAAAAGCTCCTGGCTTCGACCTAATAACGGGTAAAGTCCTTAAGCAACTACCTAGAAAAGCAATAGTATTTTTAACAATGCTATTTAATGCCATTTTTAGAATTCAGTACTTCCCAAAGCTATGGAAAATATCCCAAATCTGTATGATTGCAAAACCAGGGAAACCACCAACAGAACCGAGCTCATATAGGCCTATAAGTCTTCTCCCTATTCTGTCAAAGGTATTCGAGAAAACTCTTTTTCAAAGACTAAAACCAGTCTTGGACAAAAACAGAATTATACCTGATCACCAGTTTGGATTTCGGGAAAAACATTCTACTGTAGAGCAAATACATCGTGTGGTTCACAAAATTAGACAGTCGCTAGAGAAAAAGGAATATTGTTCTGCAATATTCATCTACATCCAACAAGCATTCGATAGAGTCTGGCACAAAGGACTGCTGTGCAAGCTAAAAACCCTCCTACAAAACTCATTCTACATGATCCTGAAATCTTACTTGGATCAGAGACAAGTAAAATAAGAAGAAGAGCTATCACAGCTGTACTACGTCACCGCCTCAGTTCCACAAGGATCAGTGCTTGGCCCGCTCCTTTACTCAATATTTACAGCAGACTTGCCTGAGACAGAAAATGTTGTAACAGCAACTTACGCATATATATGACACCGAATGCCTTGCAAGTGAGACAAACCCAAACAACGCATCGCTGATACTACAGCCACAGCTAATAAAGTTGATTTATGGCTTAAGAAGTAGAGAATTAAACCTAGCGTAACTAAGTCGACACAAATAAGATTCACACTCCGGAAAGGTGAATGTCCACCTGTGCTTATGGAAGAAAAACTGTTACCAAGCAATAACAACGTGAAATATCTCGGTCTACACCTGGATAGAAGACTTACCTGGGCTAATTACATCAAAGCCAACAAAACAGGAGCTACCTTACAATTCAAAGGTCTATCTTGGTTACTGGGGCGTCAATACCGGCTGTCCCTCAGAAACAACTAGTCGTAATACAAGGCTATCATAAAGCCAATCTGGATGTACGGGATAGAGCTCTGGAGCTGTGCTAGCAACTCCAAAATCGAGATTCTCCAGATATTTCAAAACAAGCAAAATAAGCAAGAGATACAAGGAGAGGCTCAATAAGCACACAAATGAACTGGCTAAGAACCTATTCCCCGACATGAAGATGGAACTCGCTTAAAAAGATGGCAAATACTAAGCCAAGACCAGAGAAACTAATGATTTAGTATCTACCAACTCATACGGCGCTGTTTAATGGAATCGTACCCAATACAAATTAATCTCAGAAAACATCTGATTATGGATGGCTAAAAGTCGATTGCAAATAAAACAAAAGAAAATGTTCTGCCGCCACATGGGCATGCAAAATTCCAAATATCTATAAAGTACCGAAAGCAAAATTAGCCTATCCCTTTCTCATTACTGGAAAGGGCCACAAGAATCTTTTCAGAGATAAGACGAGCGTAATCCACCACGCGGGCCTAGTGCTGGTTGATGGATATACCATGTCTTCGAATTTTTTGGTTCCAGTACATGCCGTTTTCATAAAATACTGATGGTATCTCTAAATTCCTTTGGCATTTAAATAGCGCAGTTATAAAGGCTTGTTTACAATTAATGCTTTATTTCCTAGTGCCTGTGGTTTCCCTAATTAAACTAATTACGCGTGTGTCGCATTGTTGGCAGTTCATTATCTTTTGAAGTACATTCACACAAACCAAGTGTTCTAAACTATGTTTGCTTTCTGTGAAAACATGCATTTACATGGGAAATGTACGACATACAGATTAGAGAACTACACAAAATTACAACATGATCAAACCTTAAAAAATATTTTGATCTTATATTTAAGTTACATTTGTCACAGAAAATGTACTTATTTCTGTGTTTATTGACAATTCCAGATCTCAAGGAAGTTATAAGTATACTTATGATATTTCATTTTGGCACCGTACTCAATTGCAATCAATATTATGGCAACTAAATAACTCAGCCTATCACTCATCAACTGTCTAGTTTCTTCTAACTAGAATCTATCCGAAAGCAGCTGAATACTAGGATTTTACTTGGAGTGAGTCCTCAATCCAAGTAAAATCCTATCGTTTTCAGCGTGAGTTGGGCTTTACAGTCTGGCTAGATATTAAAGTTTAATAATTTAGCAGTGAGCAGTCGGTCCAGGAGTTTTCCTTGACATTAGCTAATAGTTATCGAAAGTACTTCGTCGTTTAGAGCTCGTCTGCCATTTTAGGCTAGTTGTAATAATCTTAGAGAGGTTACGAGAAGCTCTCACGATTCTCAGCAAGGTTATGTAGTTCACAATATTATTGTTAAAACTTAAACGTTTATTCGTGTTACATATTATTATTATTTCACGTTGGTTCTGCTTCGTTGATTCCTGTTCGATATGAAGTGGTATTTGGTTGTAAGTGATTTAATTAAATATTTTTGACTAGCTTTTGCTCGCGGCTTCGCTCGCGTTTTGGTCGGTAATTATCCCGCGGGCACGTTGCAAATATTGCCTAAGGCACTCTCAATGTAGCTTCCTTTTAGTGAAAGATTTTTCAAAATCGTTTCAGTAGGTTCAGAGATTACCCCCTACAACGTCACAACCTCACAAACATTACCTCCTAAAATATTACTATAGAAGTATAGATTAGTAAAGATTTACTAACTGCCACAGCCTCAGATGTCGCTTCGAATAATTTATTAGTTATTAACTTTAATTGTATTAATTACGTAAGCACATGTCAACAATGTTCTCAATCAATTATTAATTACTAGCGACCGGCCCCGGCTTCGCACGGGTGCAATGATATAAACCTTCCTCTTGAATCACTCTATCTATTAAAGAAAACCGCATCAAAATCCGTTGCGTAGTTTTAAAGATCTATGCATACATAGGGACAGACTGCGAGAAGCGACCCGAATTCCTACTATTCATTTAAATTTTTGTTTTTTTTTAAGCAGCATCTAATTGTTTTTTCATATTGAATAATATCTGTCTTTGTCCTGGCCAGGAAGATGACGATGAACTTATTTACTTCTGGAAGTTTGTAATTTTTTTCGATTGTAAATCTTATCGGGCACACGACTTGACATAAATGTTAAAATCGTGCCGCTCTTTTCACCCGACTGAGGGAGGGTAATGTGTTTATCAGCCTTAAATATGTTTGTTCGTTTGTGGGACTACGTGATTTTGATGATTCTTACGTCAATCGATTTGTCATATGTGTATATGACAGTAATCAAAATTCAATATGGCGACCACCCGACGCAATGTTGTGAAAAATAAAAAAAATGTAAGTCGACGAACTATGTCAAGTGGGGTATCTTTGAATACGAGTAGGTATATGAAATCATCCTTAGGTTTCTCACATGATTTTTCATTTCTAATGCTTAGGATTTATAACGATTTAAAGTTGGTTATTCGAAATGAATGTTTTTTTTTATCGTTTTTTTTTTTTAACTGCACGTACAAATACACGACACTATTTATAATCAAATGCACTTACAATAAGGTTATATGCATTATGAGCAGCAAAAAACTCACGCTTGGAACAGGAAGAGAGAAATAATGTAATGTCCTTCATGATAGAAACTAGATTATTATGACTTGACAGTACGTGCTTTTAAAAGTTAATAGAAATATGCCCAGCAATCTACGTCAATCAGTTGTAAGTTCCGGCCGACATTTTGCTTAGGTTATGGTCATTGACCGTATTGCTGGTATCAATTCAATGTAAAATATATATTTTGTTTCAAACAATACCATCCGTACTCAGTCAATCTGCTTGAAATTTCCCAATATTAACGTTGTGGTCGGTTTCCAGTCTTACCGGATGCAGCTGAAAACCAGTATTTTACAAGAAGCGACTGCCTATCTGATCCTTACACCCCATTCAGTAACTAATGCCAATCGAATGTCCATTTATTTAGTTCGAAACGCAATCCATCCATACTAACTAATATTATAATGTTATAATATGATAATGTTCACTAACTCTACAGCAAACCAGCATTGTGCTTTGCAGTGCCCTGACAGGGTTCATGTACAAAAACCGACAGTTATAATGTAAAATGTGTGATGTGCATGAGGGCAAATAAATAAATAAATAATTGCGATAGTCTATCTAAACTATCAATAAATTAGAGATAGAGATTCTAATAAACGCTACCTTGTAGTCAATCCAGAAGTGTTCCTTGACATAATGATAAATCTAAAGGACTAGTTGTTTAGTGTTCATCTACCATAACTGGCGAGTACTTATTAAAGTTTACTATAAATTAAATTAACGATGAATAAAACAGAAATTAGATCAGCCCCCGTAATAAACGATACGATTCGATTCGAATTTTAAAAATTGCTTGTCTATCTCGCTCGCTTTCGTTAAGAAAAAAAAATATACATAGGACTTGTCGAATCGAAGCTTTTGAGGGACTGCGCAAGTTAAAAAATTTATATTTATCATTAACACTCAAAACAGGATATTTACCATGTTTTCAGCGTTAATGGTAATTTTAGTGACCATGACTGTCAGTTTAAAAACTTAAATTGATATTTGCTCAATAACCGCCCGGATCTTGCTTCTAGTTCCTTTTATAACCTTCCAAAAAGATAATATCATAGTCGATAGGTTGTCACTGCAAAATAAAGCCATGATAAATTATTACGATTACATTAACAATTCTAACTCAATCTTAATGAAATCAATATTGTCAATGGATTCGATAAAATACTTATAGTGACGATTGTGAATTACAAATTGGATTGTTATTTTGAAGGCTTTGTTGGTTTTGTAATTTTTACTGGAGGTTTGTCAAAAAGTAAACTTTACAGCATATTGTTTTAGTAACTTTTATTAGCAGAGCGACTGGTAATGGCCAAAGCAAAAGGTCTATTGTTCTTAAACCCCAAACACAGATAATATAATACTACGCTCCGACCGACGTATAGAGGGGTCTTACTACCATTAAAAAAAAACAAACGTTTATCAGTCTCAATTAAAAATATTATCACATATATTGAAATAACCACGGATTTGGTGGAATTGCTTTGAATCTGGACTTTGAAACTTCAACTGCACTTTGGAACTTGCGGTCATTGGACATTGACAGATATTTTTTAGGTCGTGTCGTGGCATCACTTTGGGCCCTATTTTAGTTTTATTTTTAAACTTTTCATATGTTTACTTTTTATATTTTTTCTTATATTGCAACTCGGTCTTGAGTCGAGTTCCCTCTGTTTGACCGCATCTTTACAACACAACTGGGGCCTTAGTCTGCTATTGCAATAGTGTCAGAATGGTCTATAATTGATTTAATAAGGCCCCTAGCCCACGGCGTATTGAAGCGCGTTCGAAACTCGTTTGACGTGCGTACAAAGGGTAATTCGTCTGCGCGGGGCCTTATTAAATCAATGATACATGAATCCTACTTCCTACTATCCTTCTTACTAATAATATTATGAATGCGAAAGTTTGTGAAGATGGATGGATGGTTGTTAACTCTTTCACGCAAAAACTACTAAACGGATTTGGATGAAATTTAGCACCCAGATAGTTTATAACCCGGATCCCATGGGACAATTATCGAACTCCTCTCAGCCGAAGCTGCGGGATAAGTTGGTGTAACATTAATAAATAAATGTTCCTTAAACTCTGTATTGTATACCTACATGACAAACGAATCTATGTTCTGTCATGAACTTTTTAGAACCAAATAAGTAATTGTTATGGATACAAAACTGGAACATAATAACATGCATCCGTCTCAAGTATTGTTGTTCTCACAAAACAAATAATTGTACCACTTTCCTATCATTACCATCTTCCGTGTAACAATAATAACGTGACAATCGTTAGGAACTAACATCACTATTGTCATCTACACGACTAGAAAGTTAGTGATGCAACCTCTTTTGTCGATGATATTGTCGATATTTCGAGATGTCATTAATTGTTGCGGTTAGATCAATTTGTTTGAATTGGGTCAGGCCATTTAATGGTGAATTGGTGTCACTTATTTGATATTCGTTTCTTTTATAAACAGTGGTTATCAAAAGTCATTTATTCAAATTAGGCGTATAATCAGCACTTTTTGAACGTCAAAGTTTACAAGAGACAGTCCCCCAAAACACCGCCCTTTGCCACTTCCTTCCGTCTTAGCTGGGATGAAGAAGTGGTGGAACCGACTCCTAGCAACACATCCGTCTGTTAGGTTTTAACAACCAGATTCTATACAACAGAATATTGTGTAAAGTAATTAACAAAGAATCCATTACATTAAATTATTGTCACATGTCACCAATATAAAAAATAAAAATATTATGTCTTTACAAATTACAAATAGATCTTATATAATAATAAACATATGTACAAGTATCAAAAGGGAATAAGAATTAAAGAGCGTCAGAAAATTCGTCCACATCGCTGTCTATAGGGAAAGTGCCCAGAAGGCTGGCAGCATTGCCACGTTGGATGGCAATGCTGATTGTTGGCCAGAAATTGTATGTCAAATGTAGAATTGTGATATTAGCCGTGTCCTGTTCGATTAAAGAAAATCTCAGCAGTCATAGCAGTCAAACAAAGCAGTGATAGCCTAGTGGTGTGACCGTCGGTCTAACAAGTCATAGGTCTCGAGTTCGAACCCAAGGCACGCACGTCTGATTATTCGGATTGATGTGCGTATTTTATAATTATCACTTGCTCCGGTGAAGGGAAACATCGTGAGGAACCCAGCATGCCTGAGAGATATTTCTTGACGGCATGTAAAGCCAAGTCAGAGGCCCATTAGGCGGCCTAAAAACTCTGACACCAGGTTAGGTACTAACCACACGATAAAGAAGAAAGAAAGGAAATCTGCTGCTAATATACTGATTAGTACAAATGTTTATATTTAGGTATGTGAATTATTCAATGATTTCTCCAAAACCAACAAATCCACAGTAAAAGTATTTCCTCATCCAATCTCAATCAATTCTTGCTGACTAATTAAATAATTTAGGTCGTAATTGTTTTACTTTACCAGAAATAACTTCAGATAATATACTCGTACCTACATTTAATATTTGCCAGAACTATTTACTAACGCAGTAAAGTTTTAAAACCGTTGCAAAACTGTAATTACTTTAGTATTTGACTGTTACACATAACTCTATGGGAATGGTCGACCTTGAGTCAGAAATGTATCGATATACTTACTGAGGTACTCAGGGTAACATCACTAGATAGTCAAATATCAATCGTGATTCTAATTAACATCCTTAGAGGAGCGGTTCGATTAAGGTGGTTGCGCAAGGGTAGCCCGCGAAATTTAAATTTTCTTACGTTTATTGCAATTTGCAGGTCAGTGTCAGGTTGTATGTTGATGAAAATATGAATCGCGCCAGTAACACGTATGGAGTTACAGAATTATAATCATTCAAATCATCAATACAGCTCTCCAAGTTCATATAATCACATTTAATTACTATTTCATGAAAAAGTCACTTTTTGAGATTATATGAACTTGGAGGGTTGTATTGATGATTTTAATGATTATAATTCTGTAACTCCATACGTGTTACTGGCGCGATTCAAATTTTCATCAACATACAACTTGACATTAACCTGCAAATTGCAATAAACTTGAGAAAATTTAAATTTCGCGGGCTACCCTTGCGCATCCACCTTAAGTACGTCATTAAAGATATAATGATTGTGAAGGTGCAGCCGTGAAGCACACATTACAGTTTTATTGTAACTGAGTTTTTTTTTCTATTTGTTTTTGTGTATAAATTATGAGCCTCCCTGGGTTAAATAGACTTATTTTCTTTCTTTCTTCAAAAAAAAAAGCTCTGTAAAAGCATCTAAATCGAATAACGCTCACGATATTTTTCACGATTTACCTTATATCTCTCTCCTACTACCACAAATATACTCGTATATTCAAAAAATCCTTAAGTCCACCTCCCACGATTCTATTACAAAATCTAACGACAATTTAATGTTTCCTATTATAAGCAACATAGCCGAAAACACCATAATATCACTATGGCGTATATTATTAAACGTTGCGACAGAATGTAATATGGGCCGTGATATTTACTGAGCTGTAAGATTACCCCACGTTTGGGAATGATACATCGAATCTAGACTTAATGTCAGATGGAAGAATGTCAGATTGTTTTAAGAGCTTTTTGCATTACGATAAAATGTGGTAGTAATCTTAATTATGTTTGTAAGGATGTACTTTTTGCTGTCATGTGAACTTTAGCTGTCAACACACAGTTTAGTGTAATAAATAATAAAGATTTCTGTTGTACGAATTTTGATGAACTATTAGGAATATAATGGTACAGTGGCGAAGCTGGTGCAAATAGGGAGCTGTGTCAAAAAAAAAATGGTGGCCTTCTGAAGCCGAGTGCGGCGAAGCCCAAAAACAGGGCCCATAAATAAACTAATGATTTTTGCAAAATAACATTCTGAAATGTGTCTTA
This sequence comes from Eugnorisma glareosa, assembly GCA_947578425.1. Taxonomy (NCBI): domain Eukaryota; kingdom Metazoa; phylum Arthropoda; class Insecta; order Lepidoptera; family Noctuidae; genus Eugnorisma; species Eugnorisma glareosa. The sequence goes on along the minus strand of OX387974.1, from coordinate 1,165,966 downwards.
AGGTGGAAACGCCAGGGTAGCCCGCGAAATTCAAATTTTCTTAAGTTTTCTACAATTTGCAGGTCAGTGTCAGGTTGTATGTTGATGAAAAATGAGTCGCGCCAGTAACACGTATGGAGTTACAGAATTATAATCATAAAAATCATCAATACAAACCTCCAAGTTCATTTAACCCTATTCAATAACAATTTCATGACTTTAATACGTGCTAGTATATAGTTACAGAATTATCATCATTAAAGTCATTAATACAACCCTCTAAGCTCATATAGCCCCGTTCAAAAACTATTTCATGAAAAAGTAATTCAATAGGGTTAAATGAATTTAGAGGGTTGTATTGTGATTTTATCATTAACCATATTGTGACGAAGAGTACGACACCGATTAGCCGATTTAAGCCGAAGCATAATGCTAAGACAACTTACAGGTTTCCTAATTTTGTTAAAATTATAATATTTCTAACAAAATTTTAGGTTGTAACGACTGACGAAGATCTACAAATGACAGCCGGTACCAACAGCTTAACGTGCTTTCCAAGGCATGGGGGAAACTCAGTAATGAATGGTCACCCATCCTACGGCCGACCTTGGCAAGCGCGGCTTAACTTTGAATTTAGACCGTGCGTCTGTTATTATTTAGCTACGAGCTTCATTTTTACCAGTTAACGCACTATAATTATTTCGTAGTTGAAAATGGATCATTTTCTGCAAACCTTGGTTATTTCATCATCAAATGTCAACGAATCAATCAATTCTAGAGACTTGACTGAATTGCCTACGAGGCATATTATTATATCTATGTCTTAATAATTTGCACGTGAACCAAATGGTACCTATGTGAAGTTGTTTCGTACATATTTTATCAATACATAGCTGGGGGCACATGTCGTTAATGTCAATTAAACATCATAAAGCTACCGTCTTTAATAAACTTGTTTTTAATTGTTGCGTACAGACAACATCGCAATTACTTACGTTGCTGAATGTCGAAAATTATTTCGCACAGTTTCGCAAATATTGAAACCAATCCTAATTCTCATGTGTATTATATGGGGAACCTCAAATAACAAATGCTCATTCTATCTTTGTTATCTTTAAAATGTCAGTAATTTTAGATAGAACAATGTTTCAAATTCGTTAATCCTATCTCGCAAAAAACTGCTGAACGGATTTGCATTAAATTTGGCATACAACCTGCCTCGTTATCCTAGCGATCTCAAGCGCGATTGCTGAGCATGAGGTCCTGGGTTCGATTTTCGGTTCGGGTAAAGTGTTATTGGGGTTTTCCATCTCAGTAGCAGCCATGGAGTCTGGATTTGTGCCCCGTGGATGGCAATAGGCTCGCCCCCTATTTCATGGGCGCTTAACATAACTGGTGAAATGTGGGTGTACTATAGGTACACCTCTGTCTAGCCCTTCGGGGCTTACTGGCGTGATATTATGTAAAGTTATGTTGGCACATCATTTATAACCTGGATTAACAGGACTTTCTTCTCCGGTAGTACGAGGGACATTTTATTGAACTAGACGCGGGCGAAGTCATGGGCTTAAGCTAGTATTGAATAGTAAAAAAGTTCAGCAACATTCTTAAAAATCATACTGTTAATCCTGACTAATTAAATGTTATAAAAAAATATTTCATAATTTCACCACAGTCTAACCACACACGAAGCCGTTAATCCGTGGACATACTGCGACGGTCACCTTGACCCACTACCCTGTGGTCGTTGAGACACTGACCGACATTGACCATGCCGCAACATGGATGATTGTCTGTTATATCTGACATCGGCCACTTTGACAGTGACAGTTAAAGCAATCGTTTGATGGATGATGTCTGTGTGACTGATTTGAATTGCTATGTAAATGAACTATTGTGGATGGTACAATAGAATAGGTTTTTAATAGAAACAGTTAGGACATCAGTATTAAGAATTAGGTACGATTCGTCTCGTTTAGCAAAATTTATTAATAATAATAGATAGTGTAAACCTATTAAAAGTCCCTAGTGGAGATACGAAGGTAGTTTTACTCCTGATAAGGGCTCAAAAATGTACGAGAACCGGAACTGCTAATACCGGTTTTAAACCTAGTTCAACAGAATATGTTAAACGGATTAAGCGGCATAAACTTAACCGCAACTTTGACTAACAAAATTAAATTTTATCACTACACACAACCTCAACTAATTTTAATAATTACAGCCATTCAACTGTCACCGACCCCAAACTCAATTACATTAAATAACAAACATTCAAAATCTTTAACAGTATTGACAAAGTGAAATTAATAAACTTTACAAAAGTTACTCGGTCAGTCTGTTAGCTTTTACGCCTAAACGGCTAAAGCGATTTCAATTATATCTAGCATAGGTACCTATGTTCCCGTGGGATCCCAGCTAGCAAAAAATAATCTTACAAATATCCCAAGACCATATTTTTTTCAGTCTTATATCACACTTATAGACACTTATAAGTGTGGATTTGGACGCACTTTGTAAGTACATTCACCCTTGCAATTGCCTTGTAAAGCTATCGCAAAGTGTATTTTCAAACTTACAAAACCCTCGCTGATACCTTTATAATGACAAATAAACTTACAAGTCACTTATAATGGCGCGCTGTAAGGGTAAATAACCTTAAAGTCCTCTTACTAATAAAATAAAATACTATTTTAAGTGTAATAAACTTAAGTATTTTAAGTGTTTAAATTTATTTTACTTTCCTAAAAAACGCTAGTGTGTATCTTAATCATGTATTTGTCACGCACTATATGCGATTATTTGGTTGCGAAGTAGATTTTCTCGATTACTTGGAAATTTTAATAACAATATTACCACGGGCCTTTTGAAAAATGTGTCTTTTATTATTATTATTTTTTAAATTATTTTAAAAATAATATCGAAATGTCGCCATTACGACCAACCACGACTCATAAGTGTTTGTTAGAGCAATATAAGTCCAATACTCTTGTGTAAGGTTTATATCGCAATCGTAAAAGTCAAATTAAACCTAAAACCACTGTCTACACGGCCATGTTGCTTATAATTTAAAGGTTCCTTAATAAGTAAAAGGATTTAATAGAATCTAAATGATATTAATTATGTACAAAATATTAAAATGGTTTACCTGATTTTATAACAATTTCTGGAGTCAACACAACAAAGAAAATAAATAAAGGTATTAGGGAATTGTTTAAGACACTTGTGGGACTTTTTAAAGCTCTACTGCTCTTTAATATGTCTTAGGTGAGATAAATCACACTTTTAAAATATAGTTTTACAGAAGTCAACTAACACTTAGTATAGTCACTTCTAAGGTTGACTGTACTTATAAAATGTATTTATAAGTATTAATTAAGAATAAAAGGCAATTAGACTTGTAAAAGACGCTTATAATGCCACTGCTCTTATTAATCTTATACAACGTTTTCTTATATAAATATGTTACAAGTATGAATACACTTAAAACTTAAATAGACTTATAAAATACCACTATTAGAGTTCCTACCTTAATCAGAACACATATAAACCTTATATGAAACCATAGCTCTTACAAGCTTTTGTTTGTAAGGTCATTAAGAGTTTCCGACTTAATCAGAACACGTATAAACCTTGTTTGAAACCATCGCTCTTAAAGCTTTTGTTTGTAAGGGTATTTTGCTAGCTAGGATGTGGCAAGATAGAGAAGAGTAACAATTTAAATAGAAGTAACCGTGGAATTTCTTGTTGGTTTTTTTACATAGGAAACGACCAAGCCGAACCGTGCAGCTGTCGTCTGACGTTTTATAAGACCATGTGGGTTTATGTGAAAGAAAATCATTTGAATTTGATAATTTCCGAGTTCCACACAGACGAAGCCATTCGCAAAAGCTAGTATAAGTGACTAAAAACGATATTATTCGTTGACAAGGTTTGTCCTTGCTCAGGCGCACGAACAAAGGCTAATTCCCTTTCTGCCGGTCTCAGCTCTCAAGAGCGAGTGAACGGCTCGGCCGGCATGGCAGGAAGGCATCTTCGAATATGTCAAGGAACTAACCGTTTAGTGGAGATTTTAAATAAATAGTGAATTAGAGGTAATGGCAAGTTATATGAAGTAGAAAACCCGGTCAAGTGCGAATTCGACTCGCGCATGAAGGCATCCGTACCATAGTAGGGGGCTCCCCTTTAATTTTTAAAATATTTTTATTATTTGTTGTTATAGCGGCAATATAAATACACATTCTGTGAAAATGTCAACTGTCTACCTATTATGGATCATGAGATTCAGCCCGACAGACAGACGCACGGACGGACAGCAGAGGCTTAATAATACGATCCCGTTGGTGACCCTTGCGGGTACGAACACTACAAATTAAAGTTGCAGAAATACAAAAATAAAGTGCATTGGAAGCTATTGAGTAAGAAATCACTTCTATCACCAATACAAAGCTTGTGCACAGTGTAAGGGATATCACATCACACATGAAAACCACTTCTGTATTTTTTTTCAATATGTATCGAACAGATGATTTTTATAATAACCCACATAATACGCAATGGTCTAGAATAACGTAGATACTGGAATCATGGCAACAGTTGGCGAGTTGATGTCCCTTGCACCCTGTATAGTTACAGAAGATAAGTTACAGACCACAATTAGAGCAGATTGCGTAGCATCAGCGCAGCATCTTTTAGAACCAAGAAAATACTAAAGAACGGTTACGCAGATGTGTCCCCAGTTATACACCCATTTTTCGAGCCTATTGCCATCAACCAGGCACGAATTCAGACTCCGTGGCTGCTACTGACAAAAATATTGATGGAAAAACCTAATCACAGTTTGCCCGACCCGGCAATCGAGAACTAACGAAGGCACAATAATCTGCTGTTAAATATAAAGTTTAATCTTAAAATATAGGAACCGTTTAAAAATATCGGTCCCTTAAAAGGCCAAAGCAACAAAAGGTGCATTCTTGCCCGGAGCAATAACTCTCGAGTTCGTGTAATAACTATTAATAGCCTCAGATTGGTGCGAATGCCTTACTCGATAATAATACAATTTATGCAACAATCGGCTGCTACGGTGTAGCGTCATAGTATAAAAAGTACTACAGCGCCTTCTATGATGAAAATGAACTAGCATTAAAATCCGAAATCACGATATTATAGATAACCGCGAGTTAAGACCATGCACAAAAATTCAAATATTACCGGGCAGTAGTACAACAACACCCTCCCACCAATCCACCATCAGGGGCCTTAGTCTGCTATTGCAATAGTGTCAGAATGGTCTATCATTGATTTAATAAGGCCCCTAGCCCACGGCGTATTGAAGCGCATTCGAAACTCGTTTGACGTGCGTACAAAGGGTAATTCGTCTGCGCGGGGCCTTATTAAATCAATGATAGACCATTCTGACACTATTGCAATAGCAGACTAAGGCCCCTGGTAGGAGGATCCTACCCTTCTAGGTTTCCGTACTTGAAGCAGAAGTGTAACCAGCGAGACCCTAAGCTATTACTAAGCCTCCGCTATTCGTCATTCCGTCCGTCTTTCTGTCAGCGGGCTGTATGTCATGATCGGTAAATAGGTAGACAATTGAAATTATCACAGAATGTGTTTCTGTTGTCGCTCTAACAAAAAAAAATTAAGGGGGCGAGTTTTTCATGGGGGATGAAGAACTTTACTCTCTGTTCTCCATACCAGTAAAGCGGTGACCTAAGCGGTTTTGGCTTGTAATCACTCTCATAGTCATTGGCTTGTCATCATTTTGCGACTGAGCTTAATGATTCTGCTGTTATAATACACGTAGTTTTTTTACTACAATATCTTAGTTCACAGTCGGCCAGTAACCGTTTTATTATTATTATTTAAACTGACCTTAAACATAGCAATTATGTCTAAGCTGGACAGTAAACAAACGTTCAAATCCCTGTCAACCATATACCAAGTGTTTTGCTTTTGAACTCGTGTTTAAAGGTTAACTCGTTTAATAGGGTAATTAGCCAGAGTTATTAATCCCGATTAATCCGTTTCTGATTTAAGAACGTAATCAGCATCATTTTTAGCTTAAAAATTGCCTTCTAAATCTGTGGTGGTAGTATCTGTTATACAACGTGTAACAGAAAGGATATAGTCATATGGAAGACTGTGGTACAGACCATCAAACTGAACAACTTTCTCTAAGGGACCATCATCGAAATCGTAAACAAATAATCAGCTGTCCCATACATTTGGGTCGAGTAGGTATTGAAATTTTGGATGGGGCAGTTGTTTTTTTTTTTTGTGATTACGATAGTCCGTACCACAGTCTTCCATAAGACCCTTTCTGGTACACGCTGTATAGATTTGTATAAGCTTATTATGTATGTATACACCGTGATTTTTTAGTCGAGGCCACCACGTGGCCCCCGACGCCCAGTGTGTCTCCCGCGGCGGCTGGGACGTGAGGTTCTCTCCCTCTCACGTTCCGCCACCTCCTTCGCTAGCATGACTGCTTCGCAGAAGGAGGTGACGGCGTCCCATTCCGTCTCGCTCCGGACCATTGATTGAACCAAGGCCGGAAGCGAGAGGTCGCCGCCGCCGATCGCCGCTACGAGGACACGGCGGTGCTCCTCCCACGCGGGGCAGATCTCCACCGTGTGCTCCACCGTGTCCTCCGGTCGATCCTCACAATGGTAGCACCCGGGCGTTTCCTCCCGCCCGATTCGGTGCAGGAACCTCCCGAAACAACCGTGTCCGGTGAGGACCTGCGTCAGGCGGAAGGTGAGGGCGCCGTGGCGCCTCTCTAGCCACTCCTCAAAGAGGGGACTTATCGCCACTATTGTGGCGTGCCCTGCACGGGGTTGCGACAGTCGCTCTCTCCATGTCGCCATGAGATCGCGCCGGAGGTCTGTCCGCTGAGCGACAATTTGCCGCGGCGGCGGAGTTACCCCCCGGCGTAGTGCCTCCACGCGCCATTCGTGCAGGCGCGCGAGGACTATCGCCAGATCCCATGGTGGCAATCCGGCAAGGAGACTCGCCGCCTCGCCGGAGATCGTGCGGTATCCCCGGACCAGCCTTACGGCTACCACCTTTTGGGGCGCGTTCAGGTAGTGGGAGGCTCGCCGCCTCAAGGAACGCGCCCACACCGGGGCCCGGTAAAGGGCCATGGACCGCACGACCCCCACGTAGAGCCTCTGGCGGGAGGCGTTTGGACCCCCCAGGTTGGGCAAGAGCCGCTTGAAGGCAGCCCCGGCCCGTTCCAGTTTGGGGGCCAAACGTCGGAAGTGCTCCACCAACTTCCACCGGCTGTCGAGGACGAGACCCAGGTACTTCAACGTCGGCTCGACGCCGATGGGAACCCCTCCTACCGTGAGCATGGATCCCGACGGTGGCGCATTCCGAGGCCCATGAAAGCACATGGCCTCGGACTTGTGCAATGCCACCTCGAGACCCACTTGCCGGATCCTCTCCACGACCATCGCAACCCCATATATCAAATACCATAAATATATATTTTATGTCGGATACGTTGAGTGAACGCCTTTGTAAGACGACTAAAAAGTCACGGTGTAATAAATTAATATGTAATTGGTACAGCACAGACCACCTGCAGTATTGTCTCTCCCGGTTCCTGCAATCCATCCAAAGGTTTCTTGAAATGATCCAGGTTGAGTAAAGTGTTACTACGATCCGTCCTTCAGGAATTTCGGCAACAGTCTAGAGTCTGGATTTGTGCCAGATTGGTGGCAATAAGCCCGCCCCGTATTAACTGGAGAAGTGTGTATTATTAGGTACGCCCCTGCCTTACCCTTCGTGGATTACAGGCGTGAAGATGTGTTATTATTATGGCATTTGGCAATAACCTGGTAAATTATTGCCATAACAATAACACACAACATCATCATTTTCAAAAAAACAAAAGAAATTGTTATCAATTTCATTGGTATTATCTACCTGATAATGATAAGCTACATCGCATATTTATTTGTTTGTTATGATTATAGTTTTTGATAGCTGGTTTTTCCGTGATTTCCCTAATGCTTCTAGAATGTAATTCTGCTACCTAAGATTATCAAATGAAATGGGTTATATTGGTCAGGATAAATAACAAGCAGACTACCAAGTTATTTTTTATGAGGGAGCTCAAACCGCACTTAGAACACTGGCACTGGAAAGAAATCCTGGACGGCTAAAGTTTTGCTTCATCTTGAGCCGTTCAGACTTCTGCTCGGGATCAGCTAGTAAGCAGAAGTGGTATGCGACGGGCTGACCCTTACGCCGACCACTTACGGCCTGCTTACGGTGAATCGTCACCTCGCTCGACTTCGGATCGTCACCTTTGCCCAACCGTAAGCAGTGCAGCGCCCGCCGCGCACCGTAAGCAGTGGGCTTACGTCGGGTGGGCGCCTGGCACAGCGCTTGTTTGACGACGAGCTGATAAGCCAGTACGATTCTGATCCCGTGCAGTGCTTCAAAATGTGTGTTTACTATCATTAACGGGAAATATCGGGAACTCAAAACCAACAATAAACATGGTAAATATCCCGTATCTAGTGTTAATGATACTGTTGGTGACCATGACAGTTTAAAAACTTATATTGTGTCTTTACTGCTCATTTACTAATTGTTCGAATTGGCAACATGTGTTTTTTATTTAAGTGTAATGCTGCCGTAAGTGGCGTAAATGTACTAAAATCCTGAATTAATAAATAAATACTAGTACGATTTCGAAATCTCCTCAAAACAGCACGTCCAGAACCATTAAGACTTTTGTGGAATTCACCACCTGAAACTGGTGGTGGATTACGGGCCACTCCCTCTCACGGAGGAGGCCGTGTCTCAGCAGTGCATTACATGGTGATTAAGGAGCCTACAATACGAGCATCGAGCATGTGGCATTGTTAATACTTTGGTGAAAACTTCCTGTTTGATTTTGCGTCAGAATGCTATAAAAATTGATAATAGTACTCATGTAATTTCCTTTTCGAAATAGCAGGTCTACTTCGTAATGGAAATATACAACAAAAAGATAGAACATTATTAATAAATTATTTATTAAGTGTTAAAAATGTTCTGTTTTGTTTTAACAAACTTCTTCATCGTATTTATCTCCATCTTCGCTCTTTTTCCAGTCTACAGTGAATAAGTGCAATGACATAGCGCTTGTTCAGTCTTCGACCCTGCTTCTCTCCACACTCTTCAACAAACTCTAGCAATGTTGTTGTTGCATGTAAATCTAATTCAGGTCTATCAGGTTCCACACGAATGCCGATATCGTTATACAAAGCGGCCGGTAATGTACATGTACACAGTGCATACATAGTAAAAACTTCATGAAGTAACCTCGAAACAATTATTTCAGTACTATCCGTATTCTTGTATCTAGCGAGTTTGTCAGCATCAACATACACTCCCGAATGTTCCATTAGTTCAACAAGTCCCGGAGCAGGTTCATGATACTGTAGTTTCCATCCGTCTGTTATATTTCTCAGGAAATGAAAGTGTGCTCTTGCCTCTTGCTGTATCTCTTGTATTTGTTGCAGCATACTCTCTCGAATAAACTGAAAATCTAATAATGGCCATCCCATCTTTACCCCATACTCATCAACAAAGTTAAGTAATATAATTTCTGCATGTGCATCTAATTCACATGACTCCTGTTTATGTGGACGTGTGCTAGGAGCGGGCAAAGTTTCATAAATTCTGCGATTTTTCTCGGACAAAGAACATTCACGCAATGCGCACATTTTAAACACTTCGGTTAGTAACCTTAGAGCTAATGTTACACAATCATTCGACAATTTCTTGCATTCAGTGAGATTGCCAGCATCAACATACACACCAGAATGTTCCATTAGTTCAACTTCCCTCTGGAAAGGCAAACGATGCACTAGCGTCCATATAGAGTCTCTCATGGTCCATCTTAAATAAATTTCATCATTACGAGCACGTCCACGCTTTTCTTCATTCCATTCCATATATCTCGTTACTTCCATTTTCTGTCGGATACAGTTTTGAATAGATTGGTAATCCGTTATCTTCCAATCCATCTCGAGTCCATACTCTGCTACAAACTTAAGCAATATTTTCATTGCATGTTCATCTAATCTAGGTCTAATATTTATAACGTCGTCCTCAAAATCGCTGGCGTTAGTCACTGAACATGCACTCAATGCAGTAGTAGTAAATATTTCATTTACTAATCTTCGAGCTAATGTAACACAATTTTTAGACAATGTCTTGCATTCCGCGAGGTTGTCACCATTAACATACACACCGGAATGTTCCATTAGTTCAACAAGTCCCGGAGCAGGTTCACGATACTTTAGTGTCCATCGTGAGTCGTTTGCATTGTATTCCGGAGGAAGAACCAACTTACGTTTACGACCGTACCATCTCATCATTACATTGTTTCTATGAATTTCTTTAAGAATACAGCCGTCATTATCTTCTTTCCAATCCTTCTCTAGTCCATACTCTGTAATAAACTTCAGCAATGTTTCTGTTGCATGTAAATCTAATTCGGGTATATCATGTTCCTCGATGGCACCGAAAGCTTCGCATAATGCAACAGGTAACGCACATGTACTCAATGCATTTCCAGTAAAAACTTCGAATAGTAACATTTGAGTTAATTTGTGGCAATCTGTCGAAAGTGTCTTGCATTCCGCGAGTTTATAAGCATTAACATACACACTGGAATCTTCCATTAGTTCAACAAGACCCGGAGCAGGTTCACGATACTTTAGTGTCCATCGTGAGTCATGTTCATCGTATTCCGGAGGAAGAACCAACTTGCATTCATCACTCTGTTTGGTTTCTTCTTCATTTAATTTGGAAACTTCTGTTGTTAGGTCTTTTGATGACGATGCGGATAGGTCCATCTCATCATAGTCTTTAGTGTTTCCCCAGCAAGGACCTATAAATAAGGTAAAAATAACTAGCTGTGTCGTGCGTAGGCGACATAAAGTCGCTTTTTATGCTCTAGAGCTTACAGTAAAATCTTCGTCAAAGACCAAGGCAATCGGTCCAATAGCCACACGAAAAACTTCAACTTCATAAAATAACCTCTTTATTTTAATTCGTTTCGTTAGTATTCTAAGAACAAGGCAAGGATATTTCTCATTGCCGTAATATAACTTCCAATTTTAACTAAATTTACTATATTTACATCTTGCTGTTTCATTTCCTCGCAATCGAAGTGAAAAGTAGAGTGTACAACTCGTCCATAAAACCCATTTATAAAACGTCTCGCGTAAAATGGTGCGTTTTATGCACTTGATGTACAATCTAGTATCACGACCTATTCTCATACCTATCAAATATACATAAAAATCGGTCGAGCATTTCGGTGGAATGCGACCACAAACACCGTAACACGAGATTTCTATATAATATAAGATAAAGTAATTTACAGATGTGGAGGTCCAAAACTAACAAAAATACTGTATGTGCATTATCCCATGGGAATGCATGACCGCGGTAAAGAGTTCGACCGCAAAAGTTTTAATCTATTTAGACGTTAGGACTTGATTCATTAACAACCATGCAAATACACAAACATTTAGACGGTCGCATTATTTTACTAGCGTGTAAATGATTTATTAATCCATATTGAGTCAGCGCAGAATTTAGTTATTACTTATGAGCTAAGTAATTAGTCAATTCGAATTTAGAACATAATAATAATATATGTAGTTGGACCATAGATATAAAGGGTGTAACAAGACCCTTAAGGAAGCCGAAAGGCACTTGTTCTCCACGTTATTGCGATCATGTTTTTGTTCTAGACCATACCTCCTTCTAGTTACGGAGATATTGGGGGTCAAAGTTCCAACTTTTCACAAGTTTTTTTATTAAACATGGCTCTAGTGTAAGATTTTTACTTTTAATATCTCCACGACCACCATACTATTCAATCCATCCAACAGCACAATGTTTTGAGTGCGTTACAATGAGTCCCACCGTAAAACTTACATTTATGATCGTGTTCCTTCATCCTCATTTCATCGATTGTTTTGCAAATATTTCTTAGAATGCAACCGTAATCGTCTACTCTCCAATTATTCTCCAGTCCATACTCTGCAACGAAGTTCAGCAATGTTGTTGTTGCATGTGTGGGTAATTCAGGTCTACCATGTTCCACGTGGATACGGAAAACGTTGCATAATGCAGCAGGCAACGCACACGTACTCAATGCATTTGTAGTAAAAACTTCAGGCAATAACATTTGAGCCAATTTGTTGCAATCTTTCGACAGTTTCTTGCATTCAGCGAGTTTGTCAGCATTAACATAAACATCGGAATGTTCCATTAGTTCAACAAGTCCCAGAGCAGGTTCACGATACTGTAGTGTCCATCTTGAGTCATTTTCATCGTATTCCGGAGGAAGAACAAACTTGCATTTATCATTTTGTTTATGTTTCTGTTCTGTATGATCTTCATTTAATTTAGGAAATTCTGTTGCCATATCTTTTGATAAAGATGTGCTTCCGTTCGTTATACCATATGACTCTTTCAGCTCGTTTTCTTCTTCTAATTTTGCTGGTGAACTACTGGTATGTTCTTTTTTATCAACAGGTCTCAACACTTCTAGTTTTTGTTGCAGAATGTTTTGAGTGTTATATGTTTTAATTAGCCAGTCGTTCTCCAATTCAAACTCTGCAAGAAAATTTAACAATGTTTGCATTGCGTTTTCGTTTAATACAGGTCTGGCATTTGTACCACCGTGGCCAGAATCTTCGGCTGTGGGACCAGTCCATGAACACGTATGTAATGCACTTGTGGTAAATATTTCGTCTAGCAACTTTCGACCCAACGTAACACAATCTTTTGAAAATAACACGCTTAAAGTGAGTTTGCTAGCATTAACAAACACACCCGATTGAGGCATTAGTTCAACCAGTTCAGGAGCAGGTCCAAGATACTTTAATGTCCATCGTGAGTCATTTTCATTATATTCGGGAGGAAGAAACCACTTGCGTGTCTGAGAACTTTCGCCTAGAAGTTTGTCGCGAACATCTTCTTCTTCTTTCTGCAGACCGCGAATCATCTCAAGTATTATTTGTCGGAAATGTGTAAGAGAAAATTTTTCCATAAGTTCATCAACATAATTTTCTTCTTTCTGTCGATCATGTCTCATCTCTAACATTATTTGGCGCATACTATTCAGGCAACATTGGTAGTCTGTTATATTCCAATTCTGGAAAACGCCAAACTGTTTAACATACATCAACAATATTTTACTTGCGTGTTCATCTAATACCGGCCTTGCTTGTCCACCGTGGATGTCGGAAGCATTAGTTGTTTCACTAGTCCACGAACATGTACTCAAAGCACTCGTGGTAAAGATTTCAGTTAGTAACATTCGACCAAATGTTTTGCAATCATTCGACCATTTCTCGCATTCAGCGAGTTTGTCAGCATTAACATACACACCGGAATGTTCCATTAGTTCAACAAGACCCGGAGCAGGTTCACGATACTTTAGTGTCCATCTTGAGTCATGTTCATCGTATTCCAGAGGAAGAACAACCTTCTGAACTTTATTGTTATCTATCTGATCTTCATTTAATTTGGGGACTGCTGTGGGGTCTTTTGAAGAAGACGTAGGAGCGTCCATCTTATTATAGATGCTTCGCAGTAGTGATGGATGATCTATAAATAAAAAATATATTTTAATCATATATTCGTTTTTATAATGAGTTCGCGTTGAAGGATGTTCGACAAGAACGAACACAAAACTATACAACAGCTGCTAATTTTTAAATTATACGTCATGAACGCATCAAAATAAAAGTACAGTTAAGTGCTACCCGTGCACGGGTCGCTTTAATCCGCATAACATAGCATCACGCCTGTAGTCCCCGAAGGATTAGACAGAGGTGTACCTAATAGTACACACACATTTCGCCAGTTAAGTTTAAGTCCCATGTAATAAGGGGCGAGCCAATTGCCATCAACCAGCGTAAATCCAGACTCCGTGGCTGCTACTAAGAAGTTCCTGATGGAAAAAATCCAATAACACTTTTTCCGACCTGGGAATCGAACCCAGGACCTCATTCTCAGCAGTCGAGTGATTTAGAACCGTTTGGCCGTTATCATCATCACCATCACCCACAGGCTACTTCTCCCACTGGGCAGGTATAGGCCTCTCTTTGCAGGTTTTTTTGCGATTGAAAGAAAACTCGTGAGCAACAAAGAACGGACGGACTGTACGTGGTTTAGTCTGTGAGACTGACCACAACCACAGACACAAACAATCAGATTCTTCTTAACGTGTCGATGTTAATCTGTATGTAAAGGTGAATGTGTTGAGTCAGCCCAGAACTGAGCTACGCATAAATAATTAGTTGTTACATTTTTATACCTAACTAACTGTTGCCCGCGGCTTCGCTCGCGTTTTGGTCGGAAATTATCCCAAGGGCACGTTGTAAATATACTGTATACTCGGGGATAATGTAACTTCCTATTAGTGAAATAATTCTCAAAATCGGTTCAGAAGATCCAGAGATTACCCCCTACAACCTCACAAACTTTACCTCTTTATGATGTTACGAGTAGTAGATGGAAGTGTGATTATTTACAGTGTTATTATTTTTCCCCATATTGTCAAACTTGACAATATGCGGAAATCCGAATCCATACGAGATACCGGGAAACTACTAATAAACAATAACTACTTCTAACATGCATCAGAGACAGACGACATTTAAAAACCACACTTTTATTCATTTTGATAAGCTTTAATATAACTTTAATATAACTTTAATACAACTTGCTTTAATATAACTGCTTACTTTGTTTGTTAGTAAGTATTGCTCAAATCTTGCAACTGAATTTCAAACCAGTCCCAACTGATTGATCTGCAATTTTACACACACCTTTTCCACAATACACTTTTTTTGACAATACATTTTTTTATGAACACCTCTCAATTAAGTAATTCAGCAACTTAAGTACACTGGCAACGATACCATTCAAAGAGGAGCGCAGCGAGACTGTTTGGTGGTAGATTAAAGGGAGCATCCCGGTGAAATGGTCTTCATCTTTTATTGAAAAGGGAATAATCTCTGACCAGGGGCCTTAGTCTGCTATTGCAATAGTGTCAGAATGGTAGATAATTGATTTAATAAGGCCCCTAGCCCACGGCGTATTGAAGCGCGTTCGAAACTCGTTTGACGTGCGTACAAAGAGTAATTCGTCTGCGCGGGGCCTTATTAAATCAATGATAGACCATTCTGACACTATTGCAATAGCAGACTAAGGCCCCAGGGCTACTGCCCGACGGTTGATGTCGGGTTAGTGGTGAAAATCATGCGGATAACTCGGATAACGAGGTGCAGGATACGATAACATTATGTAGTTCGTATGTGGCGTAAAGATATTTTTATATTTTTTTTATAACGGGGCCGCTACTAGGAATTTCTCCTGTATGTTGGGTGCGTTTACAAACATTTAAAATCACATATACAAACAGCCAGACCCAGAAAAACTATTGTAAATCATATAAATATTTGTTCCGTGCGGGGAACAAATATTTATATGATACGCAGCGCATTAACCACTGCGCCAACAATTCCGTCATATTGCCACAAATGCACTTGTATGTACTTTCCTGGACGAAGGAATACGTCCAAAAATAACTTTGTGTTCTTTAAGAAGTTATAACTAAAAGAAAGAAAGCACGCTGAAGGTTTTATGAAAAAAGTTGCATTGCATGTATTATAAATGAGAAAAAGTAATAAACTGCTCTATTGTACTAGCTAAGATTTATGCGCTGTTGTGCAGCTTCATAACAGCGTGTTATTGTCATGAAATAATTTTCAAAAGTTCTAAAAATAATACTGTAGGTATCCATATTTATAAAATTATCATTTTACGATAAGAACATAATATTGTAAACTTATCAACTCAAGTACCAACATATCTAATTATCTATATCGCTCATAATTATTTAGAGAGGCAAGTATAACTGATCTTATTACTACATCAGTGCTAATTTTGTTTAGCTCGTTTATTTCTTATCTAAGAAACTCCTTAAAACATCAGCTATCTGTCAGTGAAAGTCCCGTCAATATCGGTACGCCCTTTCGGAGATTAGCCTGAACAGACAGACAAAATTTGAAAACAAAAAAAATGTTTTTGTTATAAGTACCGTATATGCATTATTATATGATCTACTGGCAGATAGCTGATATTATAAGGTCTAACATACACTTTTATATTAGAAAAATTATTAGGGTTCCGGGAAAAAACCAACTAAAACCCATGAAATTTTAACAAAATCTGTTTCAGACGGCTAATTTCCGAAAGGGCTGGACCGATTTTGACGGGACTTTTACCGGCAGGTAGCTGATGTCATAATAAGTAACTAAAGCTACTTTTTTTTTCAAGAATAATAATTAGGATTCCGTGCAATAAGAATAAAACCCTTGAAATTGGTAACAAAATTCGATTAAAAAAGGAAAGTAATTTTTTTATAATAATTTGACGAAAACGAAGGTCGCGGCGAACAGCTCATCAGTCATAAATAAAATAAAATTAAAATACATGACGTCATAGTGAAGTAAATCTTAACCCAAACAGTTAACTTTTTTCAAAATTTCCTGTTGTCACTGGTAGGGAACTAAACTCAAATAATAACTACATGGATTACGAAAAAATAAAAATTTACGAGTATATTAATTGATCCCTTACATATTTTATTGCTTGTTAACAGCTGGTTTTTCAACCATACTGGCTTAATAAAAAAATTGTTTTTCTTTAAATAAAAACAATACTTACCTCATAAAGCTTATTTTTCCGAAATAAAAATTCGCGTACACATAGTTCTACGCTCGCACATTGAATGATCGTTATTTAATTTTATTTAGTGAAAATATAGATTTGTTATCTGATATGAAATAGCAATATCAACAATTCTACGTATTAAATGAATCATTCAATACTATGCAAAACATTACCAATGCAACCTTGTAAAGATAAGCTCTGCACGGGAGCAGACTCGCCCCCGCTTATCAGCTCGTCATCAACCAGGGGCCACCCAACTTAAGCATCTCCGCGAGGATGCCGCGCTTGCTGTTAGACGTCGCAGACCACCCGCTTGCGGCAGGTTTTGTTTTTGAATGGCCTCTCGCTTGTCAACCTATGAGGCTGACTTCTGCTTAACCGAACTATCCTATGGATGCCTTGAGTGCAAGGCCTCCTGTCAGGGGCAAACAGTTGAGACATATCAGATTGTCTCCGAGTTAATCATACATATTTTATCAATATCCTAATTACCTCAAGCGAAGACGATCTTCTATACAAACATTCGCCTCCTTTTCAACTCCTTTAGGGAATGAATTGTCAATAGAATGATTAGTGCTCACTGTCTTTATAAGGAACTAGATTGAGCCACAGTATAACATATAGGGTGACTGGTAATTAGTGACCGATACTTAAACACGTGATTATACTCATGATAACAAACAACATTCCCAAAGAAACATTTTTTTGCTAACAGCTTATAGGTCACAGGCGCGCGTATGCGAATTTCATACGGCTGTAGTGTTAATGGGATAAAAGTGAACGAGTACTGATACTGATACTGTAAGCCTGCGCCATCTCACTGCTGGATGAAGCTGTTGAGTTGTTTCGATCTAGGCCTAATGTGGGCCACTCGTCGCTGGTTTGCTGGACAAATAAATAAATAAATATAAATATCGCTGGACATTACACACAGCGCCATCTAGGTGCCACACTAAGCAACGAGGCTTGTGTCGTGGACACCAGATAGTTGATACTACTACATAGATACTTTTTTGTTTGTAAATACATACTTATTATACATATAAACATCCATGACTCGGAAATAAATGTCCATGCTCATCACACAAACATTTGCTCCTACAGGGATTCGAACCCGGGACCCTAAGAACGTAAGGCAGCCTCGCAACCGCTGCGCCATTCGGGTCGTCAAAATCAAAAGAGAACGAGGATAAAAAAAAATCTTTGGGAAAGTTGTTTGTTATCATGAGTACAATCACGTGTTTATGTATCGGTCACTAATTACCAGTCACCCTATATATACTGTGATTGAACGTTGTCTGTCTGTGGATGTATAAATTGAAGATTGTTGCTAAACAAAGAAACTAATACAAGAAACAGGTAGTCTATCCACGTTGAGCTCTCTTTCCTCACTCTTGTAGTCCGAGGTCTGACCAGAGAGAGATCAGGCGAAGGACCAACGGCTTAACGTGCTTCCCGAGGCACAGGGGTGTCATACCGCCAACTTCCAAACTCAGGGATGCTACTGTGTACATCCCACCCCATGACCCATGTCTGTGTACTGTGTCATCATCTGTGTGTTATTGAGTTATTCCTTATGGAAAAACTCAATAACAGTTTTTGCCCGACCGGGAAATCGAACCCAGGATAAGACTTGGCAAGACTAGCTAGTTGTCAGATTTTTCAGGCCACTGACTACCAATAACGACTATCTATCTTTGAGATAAAGAGACCAACGGGCACGGAAGAAACACGGAATGTAATGAGTTGTCACCCATCCTCGGACCAACCTAGGCAAGCACGGCTTTACCTAAAGATCGACCCGAGTGACTGTTATTTTTTAGCCACGAGCTCCTATTGCCAAGTGCCAATGCATTGCCATAAGTAAATAAGTAGCAATTGAGCAATTAAGGCATAAGTGGCAATTGCATCATTATATTTGTAATTGTTAAAAAACAGCAGCGGGGTGTGGCTGTGGAGCTGTGTCACAAACTTTGCTCCACCTCCTATCCTGCCCTCTTAGCCCAAAAACATGTAGCCCAAGTGACCTCTGCGCTGCCACCGACGACGCGGTGGAAGTGGCGAAGTTCTGGGCTAACAAAATATAAAAATTGTCGTGCCAGCGACACGAAGAAGAAGAAGAAGAAGTTATAAAACTTTGTACTTGGTTTAAAATAACTATGATTGTAGGAGTTCTAAGATGTCCTACGTGGGTTCAAGTATGGTCTGTGTGTTCTGTTCAATTCCTCTGGCCTAGGGTTTTACATTAAGTACGAATAGATACTTTGTAATTAGAAATATTATCTTCTTTTTTTTTCTCTTTTTTTCCTTCGATTTCGGTGTTTATTGTCTCGTGTAACGCAGTAAGGCAAAGCCCGCCCTGCAATTAAAAATCGCGCCATTTTTTATCGCCATCCTGTAACACATGGTATCCCGGTGACACTCTTACTTTCACTGTACTTCATTATCTAGACCAGTGATGTAGACACATTCGACATTAAAAAATGATGATCAAACCACAGACGTTCGCACGGTTTTTTATCGCAGTGCGGGCTTAGCCTAGAGCTACTATGTAATTAATCATTGTCAATTTCAAACTGATACCAGTGATGTGCGGTTGACTGTACGCATCATACGTACAAACTGACGCTTGATTCTAGTTAAAGTTATCTTGAGTAATCTCGAGTACACACTAGTGAGGATGCCCGACGAAAGTTTCGAAGATTTTATCACAGGGTGATCGCCATTTGCCATTCAGTCCTAAGTATTTTGTCACGTAGGAACAAGACTACTCAAAATAATAGTAATAAGTCCCACAAAAGCGTTGACACAATCACCGGAATCAAATCAATTATCATCACTTCCACGTCTAAGTTACAATTCACAAATGCAACACGACCCTCGTTAAAATACCACTAGTTTTACGTAAAACCCAAAATTTTCTCTTTTGCCACCATCTTACTCAAAATATGTTATGAATTCGCAAACTGCGCATAATAGCGGGTTCTATTCCCGCGACACGATTCCCACCGGGCTAGTGAGATAACACCTATGGTTCCATTGTTAAATACAGAACTGAACTCTTTTCAAGGTGGTTAAAATTGTATTACATGCCGTTACGTCATTTGTGGTCAAGCGTGATCCGTTATTTTAGAGACGTGAACTGGACCAGAAAAACGCTAAGACATGGGTTCAAAATAAGTGACGAATATTTTTAAACATTATTTGAAGATGTTAGAAAAAACAAATAAAAATTGCGTATGATAGAATTTCGGGTTTCCCCCGAATATTTTGTTTCGTTGAATCATTAGAGCCATGTGTGACATAAAAAAACAATTATTTCGTGGAAATTAAGGCTCCCCCACATGGGCGCGTTATTATCGGTCGATAATACCGGGTGCGTTACTGCGATAATGCGTCCCGATTCCTAGCACACAAAGTGCGTTTTTATCATCCGATAATTTCTATTTCGTATTCGCGTTTTTGGCAGGTTTTTTACCTAATGTCGTTTTTGGCGTCTTCGTCGGTCATTTTCCATAGCTACTGTTATTTATTTAAAAAAAATCGTCTGATGATAAATCAATCAATGAATGAAAAATCAATCGATATTATAGATTTTTAGAACACTCGTAACAGTCGGTAAAACCAAATTCCATCCTTGACGTACTACTAGTACAACGATCTTGCAGCCGTGTGTGGGATCGCGATCGCATGCGTCCCAATACAAAATGTTCTAAGAATTCATATCGGAATATCACAGAACGGAAAAACGCAAGCGTCCTATTTCTATTCCGTCGTTATTATCGCAGCAGTGTGTAACTTCGTAGCCGTCATAGTACATAATGTACTAAAATCACATATCGCAATAACGAATCCGGTATTATCGACCGATAATAACGCGCCTATTTGGGGGAGCCTTTATCTATCAGTATAAAAACACCATTTTATACTGATAAATAATTATCTATGAAATATTTGTTTATGTTGTGACATTATACAATAAATAAATAAATAAAAACATTAATTTCAGACAAAAAAGTCAAGGCAAGGGAAGGTTGTTAACAAATAAAAAGTAAAAAGAAACTAGTCACACCATCTACCCCTACACAGTAGGCGCGACGGGAGGTCAGTGTGAACCTACTGAGCGGTGTTCAGTATCGGTTTTCTCGCAATGAGGGCTATCGTTTTTGAGCTCACCAGATGGCGCCACTGTCGCTTATGGTCATGTCAATAATTCTATTTTATACTTTAAAGTACAGTCTGTCTATAAAGTCATGAAAAAAAATGAGGGCGCTGCGGTCGTGCCCATAGCAACCCTGTATATTGTGACTAAATTGATTTTGATACTAGCACATTATTTTATATTAGAAGCTGTTGCGGACGCCGATCTCAGGATCACGACCAACATAAAACTTATGTATAGATAGTAATAAAGACACCGATCTCCGAGTCCTAAGTAGAATAAGACTTAGATATAATAAACGATAATGATAAAGACGCCGATCCCCGGGTCCCCAGTAGGTTAAGATTTATGTATAATCAATAAATAATAATGATTAGGCACATAGAAGCCAGAAACCCTTGAACCAACAGGTTCTGACATGTTGAAATGTAACAAACACTCTGATTGGTCGACCAACGGACCGGCATTCATGTTCTGTTCAAGTCCCGACAGGTCGAAACCTGTCCAGTACCCCTCCGTTGGTCGGCGCCATGTTATTGATCATTTGGCGGGAATAATGTTGGGCACCGCCGCCGCCGCCCCGTGCGCTTTCGCGTTCGTGTATAAAAGACCGAACCAGGCGATGCCAGAACACAGTCGATTACAAGCTCTCTACAATGTAACTTAATAGTGAAATAAAACTAGTGATTATCAAGTAAATGTTTTAATATACAGTCCACTACGGAAATATTCAGTCTAGGTGCTGTGAAACAATACAGTCCACCTCAGTTTTGGTCCTTCGAGTCGTGATAATAAGTTTAGAAACTAAACCAGTGAATATGAAAGTTTTAAACTCAGTTTTGGTCCATCGAGTCGTGATATAAGTTTAAAAAGTAAACCAGTGTAGCTATTTGAAAAGTATTAAATTCAGTAAAAAAGTAAAGTATATACTTGTGAACTTAACGTAATGTGTAAATGAGAGAATCGACTGTCACGGATCTGGGTAAACGTCGGCCAGATAATAAGTAGTGCCGCCGTCCGGATCCAAACCGAACGCCTGTGTGCCTAGCTATCTAGGCAATAGTAACGAGTGCGCGTACCTAGTGCTTCAGACGGAACTTACAAGTATGTACCTGTGTCTATAGACCGATAGACAGATCGTACAAGTGCGTACCTGTGCCTGTAACCTAGGAGAACTAACGCGTGAGTGTATCAAGTTACCAGGCAGAAACGTTGTTAAACAAAAAGAACATTACGTGAGTAACAGTGCAAAGTATATAACTAGTAACCAAGTGCGCGTAAAGTATATAATACAAGCGCGCCTGTGCCTGCTATCTAAGCAATAGTAACGAGTGCGCGTACCTAGTGCTTCAGACGGAACTTACAAGTATGTACCTGTGTCTATAGACCGATAGACAGATCGTACAAGTGCGTACCTGTGCCTGTAACCTAGGAGAACTAACGCGTGAGTGTATCAAGTTACCAGGCATAAACGCTGTTGTGTTGGACAATGAACATTACGTAAGTAACAGTGCCCAAGTATATAACAGTGACAAAGTATATAACCGTGCCAAAGTATATAAACAAAGTATATAACAGTGCCTAAGTATATAAGCGCAAAGTATATAAGCGCCAAGTATATAACAGTGACAAAGTATATAACAGTGCCAAAGTATATAAACAAAGTATATAACAGTGCCTAAGTATATAAGCGCAAAGTATATAAGCGCAAAGTATATAACAAGTGCCAAAGTATATAAACGCAAAGTATATAACAAGTGCCTAAGTATATAAGCGCAAAGTATATAAGCGCCAAGTATATAACAGTGACAAAGTATATAATAGTGCCTAAGTATATAAGCGCAAAGTATATAAGCGCCAAGTATATAACAGTGACAAAGTATATAACAGTGCAAAAGTATATAAACAAAGTATATAACAGTTCAAAAGTATATAAGCTAAAAATTATAAGTGCGTGCCTGTGCCTACTAGCCAGGCAGAATCTGCGAGTACCTGTACCTGCCAGTCAGGCAGAATCAACGTGTGCCTGCGCCTACCTATATAGGCAAGGCGCCAGAGTCAACTAAGTCAAGAACATCGAGGCAGAATCAACGAGTGCCTGTGCCTACCTATCTGGGTCTGTGACGAACCGAACTAACCTAGACTAGGTAGACAGTGCCTGTAAACGACCGTCTGCGTGTCGACTCGACCGCTTGTACCGAACCACTTGCGTGTCAACCCGAACCGTCTGCGCGCCGACCCGAACAGGAAGTGTGCCAACCCTAGGCACATTTTCAAAATGGTCGTAACAAGAAGCCAATCAGACTTAGTCGAATTAGAAGAGCAGCGACGCACACAAGAAGCCGCACGCCGCCGAGAGCAAGAAAACATTGAAAAAGAGCGACTTCGACGAGTATCTTTAGATCCGCCGGCCTCACCCTTCTCAAGGCTGGCGGAAACGAGCACAGCTGGGCCCTCCGGGGTCAGAACAACGGTGACCACGCAACAACGAGCAAGGTCACCAGCAAGGTCGCTGAGGTCACACCGATCGACCACAAGCATCACGACGCGACTACGACAAGCGGAACTAAACGCCGCAGAGAGACTGGCGGTTCTACAAAGAAAACAGATGGACGTGGAAGCGGACCTAGTTAAGAAGAGACTAGCCGCAGAGGTGTCCGCCATCAACGACGAAGAAAGCATCAATGATGAGCCCATAACAGAAGAACCTCATCTAAAGGTAGACGAGTGGCTACGAACGAACCCGCTCGACTCACGGGGGGAGGAAGCAACCAAGGACGCCAGGGAGGAACCAAGACAAATAAGGTTCGAGGCGCCCAGAGCACGATCGCCAACTCCAACCAGAACGAGAAATAGCATCGAGCAACTAGCCACGACCCTCGAGAAGATGGCCAGACCCCGTCCACGATATACGGACCTGCCGACGTTCACTGGAGCCGCCAGCGAGTGGTTGCCCTTCAAGGCAGCCGTTCGAGACTCAACCAACATGTACCAGATTCCAGCAGCAGAGAACATTCACAGACTGAGGAGCTGCCTGAAGGGAGAAGCTAGGGATGCTGTGGCCGCACTACTACACACGGCCACAGACCCTGACATAATAATGAAGACCTTGGAGCAGTGCTTCGGGCGACCCGAAATTATCATCGATCGGGCGCTCGAGGATCTGAAGAAGCTCCCTAGACCTGGAGCATCAGCAGCCGACCTCAACAGTTTTGCTGTGAAACTACAGAACATTATCTGCGTACTGAAGACCATCGACCGAAGGGGTTACCTATTCAATCCCCTGCTGACGAGAGAAGTGCTGGACAAGCTGAGTCCACATCTCCGCTCCCGCTGGTGTGACTACGCCTATGATAACGAAGGGACGGCCGACCCAGAAATCGTCGTAATCTCCCGATTCCTAATGAGGGAGGCGGACAGGGCACTACGCTACACTTATGCCCCATCCACGTGCACCACCGCAAGCCAAAAGAAGGAGACACGACCAGCCGTAACCCTAAAGAAGAAAGCAACAGTTTACAACACTGTCGCCGCAGCTGATGACGAGAAGATACCATGCCCTGGGTGTGAACAAGCACACGCCCTGCCTCAGTGCCCCAAGTACAAGGCACTAACGATTCAACAACGATGGGAGTTTCTCAAACAAAAGAGAATCTGCTTCAAGTGCGCCCAAAGACAGCACCGGCGCATCGGATGCAAGTCAAGACCCTGCGGCGTGGACCAATGCCGCCGACCACATCACGCGTCCCTGCACCAGGCGCCGCCACGACCAGAGGCGGCCAAAGCAGCAGAAGCGCCGAAGGCAGAGACGCCGAAGCAGGAGGCCGTTCTATCAGTCACGCCGCAACCAGCTATGAGTCAAAGAACAGTACTGCTGAAGATGTGTCCGATCATCGTGTCAGGACCACAAGGGGAGGTGCAGACCTACGCACTCCTAGACGAAGGAGCAACAGTAACTCTCATCGACAAAGAGTTAGCAACCAGCATCGGGGCAGAAGGGCCATCACAACCGCTGCACTTGAACGGCGTCAACATGTCACAAGAGGAAACCGAGAGCCAGCTCGTCACAATAGACGTCAGAGGCGTCAACGAAACCGAAAGGTACAAAGTCAGAGCCAGGACCATAAAAGACCTGCAGCTGCATCAGCAGGCCATCTCCGAAACCCTTCTTCAACACGAGCACCTGAGAGACCTTCCCAGAAACGAGGTGTGTTACGAACGCGCACGCCCCGGGCTCTTAGTGGGGACAGACCACTGGGAGTGCATCGTCTCCAGGGAACTCAGGACCGGCAACCCGAACGAGCCGGCCGCATCGAGAACGAAGCTGGGATGGGTGGTGCACGGAACCGCACCACGCAGCGCCCTCATTCAAAAGGGTAGGGTGCTGCATATATACGAGCCCGACCGAGAGTCGAACGTGAGCAATCAGGAGCTCCACCACTTGGTCGACGCTCACTTCAAGATAGAGGCTCTCTGCATAGAAGGGAAGCCACGAGTACGAGAGGCAGATCAGCGTGCCATCAAGATAGTCGAGGCGACCACAAAGAAGACCGAAGCAGGGTACGAAGTAGGGCTGCCGTGGCGAACAGACGACACCGTCATGCCACCCAGTTACAGCCAAGCACTCCGTCGCCTCACAACAATAGAGAAAAGGATGGACGCCGATCCGAAATTTGCCAAAGAGTACTCCAGCCAGATCGACAACCTGTTGAAGAAAGGCTACGCCACACCGTGCGACGGCTCAGAACGTGCGAGCCCGGTGTGCTGGTTCCTGCCACACTTTGCCGTGCAGAACCCGAACAAGCCCGGCAAGTGCAGGCTAGTGTTTGACGCAGCCGCGAGAAGCCACGGAACATGCCTGAACGATGAACTGTTGGAGGGACCAGACCTGCTGCTGTCATTACCGGGGATCCTATTCCGATTCCGTGAAAGGGCAGTGGCAGTAACAGCGGACATTCAAGAGATGTTCTTAAGAATACAAATAAGAACGGAAGACCAACCAGCGCAGCAGTTCCTGTGGCGAGGCGACGAGAGAGAGACGCCTCCACTCAAATTCAAGATGATAAGTATGCTCTTCGGCGCCGCGTGCTCCCCGTACATGGCCCATTATGTTCGCAACCACAACGCAGACATTCACGGGCAGGAGTACCCGCGGGCGCTGGAGGCAATCAAGGAGAGCCATTACATGGACGACCTGGTGGCAAGCTACGACGACCCAACGGAAGCATGGAAGACGGTGGAAGAGACGAGAACAGTACACGCCAACGCCGGCTTCACATTGCGGGGATGGAACGCCAGCGATAAAACAGTGCTGCGCGACATACCCCCTGAGCTGTACGCCACTACACCTACACAACTGGGGGGAGAGCAACCGGAAAGCAAGATCCTCGGCCTGTTCTGGAACGCGGAACGAGATGAACTCGGGTTCAATACATCCATGAACCGAGTGCCAACAGAGGTACGAGATCGAGCTCGCGCACCAACCAAACGCGAAGCCCTCAGCGCCGTGATGTCCATCTACGACCCTCTCGGGTTGTTGAGCCATTACACCATTCGCTCTAAAATCATCCTGCAGAGCTTGTGGCGCCTCCAGACAACGTGGGACGAACAGATACCGACGGAAGAAAACGAACTCTTCGCATCGTGGTTGGCACACCTCGCCGAGATTGCCAAGCTCCGACTGCCACGCTGCTACACGAAGAAGAAGTACGAGAGCATCGACCTCCACGTGCTATGTGACGCCAGCGAACAGGCCTACGCGACCGTGGCCTACTGGAGGATCACAAGCAGCGACGGGAGTATCACCGTGGTATTGGTGGCCGCCAAAGCCAAGGTGGCCCCAAGACAGGCGCAGACCATACCTCGGCTCGAACTTCAAGCAGCGGTCATCGGTGCAAGACTCGCCGACACAATCAGACGAGAACACCGCATAAAGATTGGTCGAACGACCTACTGGACCGACTCATCCACCGTGGTTCACTGGATACACCACGACATGCGACGCTACACACCTTTCGTCGCGCACAGACTGGGTGAGATCGCGGAACTCACAAAGAAGGAAGACTGGCGATGGCTGCCCACAGAACACAACGTGGCAGACGACGCAACAAGGCTCAGCGACACTCCTCTGAGCACAACGGATCGATGGTTCCAGGGGCCTGCCTTTCTGTACCAACCTGAAGCGCAATGGCCCACCATGACAACAGTAGAAGACGAGGTCGACGAGGTCCTGCATACCAGGGAAGAACCGAGACGAGACAGCTGGCTACCCGACCCTGCCCGCTTCTCAAAATACGAAGTCCTGGTGAGAACCACTGCACGGGCACTCGCCTTCATTGACATTTGCCGACGTAAGGCAACCAACATGGAACATCGGCACATTCAGCGCGCCGAGATGGAACTAATCCGGCATGCGCAAGAAGAAAGCTTCGACGAAGAAATGAAAAGGATCAAGTCGGCTCGAGCATTAACTAAGACGAGCCGGCTGTACCGCCTAGATCCGATTATAGAAGATGGACTCCTGAGGGTGCGAGGACGAATCGAGGCATCTTCGGCACCCACAGAGACAAAGCGGCCCATCATAATGGACGGCCGCCACCCGCTGACCAAACTCATCGTGCTGCGGGAACACTGCGCTGCGGGACACGCCAACAGAGAACGCGTGACGAACGACCTACGGCAGCGCTACTGGATCATACACCTACGACCCACCGTGCGCACGATAGAGAGAAACTGCGCTTTCTGCAAGAGACTGAAGGGAACGCCCAAGACGCCGGCCACAGGAGACCTGCCGCACGCCCGCCTAGACCCTTTCCACCGCCCGTTCACTAATTGCGGTGTGGATTATTTCGGACCAATGATGGTCAAGGTGGGCCGTCGCCGAGAAAAAAGATGGGGAGCGCTGTTCACCTGCCTGACCTCCCGCGCCGTGCACATCGAGTTGGTAGCGTCCCTTTCAACCGACTCCGCCATCATGGCACTAAGAAGAATGGCCGCCCGCCGAGGATGGCCGCGGCTAATGTACTCCGACAACGGAACTAACTTCCGCGGGGCTGACCAAGAGTTACGCAACGCCTACACCGAGTGGCTGCCCGCGCTGAGCGACGAGGGACTACAGCATCGGATGGAGTGGCGCTTTATACCTCCGGGCGCGCCCAATCAAGGCGGCGCGTGGGAGAGGATGGTCCGCTCAGTCAAAACGGCCCTCAAAGTCACCCTGCGGGAGAAGGCACCAGCAGAGGAAGTACTCAGCACACTCCTCACCGAGGCTGAGTTCTCCATCAACGCACGACCATTGACCCACGTCAGCGTGGATCCCGACGACCCCGAGGCCTTGACCCCCAACCACTTCCTGCTAGGGTCATCAAACGGCCTACCAGCAACGGGACCCTGCGAGGAAGCCGACCGACGAGCATGGCGAGCTAGCCAAGCGCTTGCCGACCACTTCTGGCGGCGCTGGCTCCGGGAATACCTGCCAACGCTGGTACCACGCGGCGAACCAAGAAACGACGCCCGGCCCCTGCGGGCTGGAGATGTAGTCCTCGTGGTCGACCACACGCTGCCCCGGAACACCTGGCCGATGGGAGTCGTCGAGAGAACGCATCCAGGAACCGACGGCAGCATTCGAGTCGTCGAGGTGCGGACCAGAACCGGCATCTTCCGACGTCCGGTGAGCAAGCTCGTCGTCCTTATGAAAAAGGAAGAGGCTACGCAGGCTGCGCCGGGGGGAGGACTGTTGCGGACGCCGATCTCAGGATCACGACCAACATAAAACTTATGTATAGATAGTAATAAAGACACCGATCTCCGAGTCCTAAGTAGAATAAGACTTAGATATAATAAACGATAATGATAAAGACGCCGATCCCCGGGTCCCCAGTAGGTTAAGATTTATGTATAATCAATAAATAATAATGATTAGGCACATAGAAGCCAGAAACCCTTGAACCAACAGGTTCTGACATGTTGAAATGTAACAAACACTCTGATTGGTCGACCAACGGACCGGCATTCATGTTCTGTTCAAGTCCCGACAGGTCGAAACCTGTCCAGTACCCCTCCGTTGGTCGGCGCCATGTTATTGATCATTTGGCGGGAATAATGTTGGGCACCGCCGCCCCGTGCGCTTTCGCGTTCGTGTATAAAAGACCGAACCAGGCGATGCCAGAACACAGTCGATTACAAGCTCTCTACAATGTAACTTAATAGTGAAATAAAACTAGTGATTATCAAGTAAATGTTTTAATATACAGTCCACTACGGAAATATTCAGTCTAGGTGCTGTGAAACAATACAGTCCACCTCAGAAGCAAACCTGGTTTTAATGAAAACATAAGTTTTACTCGTAGACGCTTTTTTAAACTGGATAGAAAATGTAAAATCCGTAGATCTTATTAAAAAAATCTACAGAAACCATAGACAAAGATGCGACCTTCATTATAAATAATAATAATAGGTACCAGCCTATTATTGTCCCATTGCTGGGCAAAGGCTTCTTCTCAACAGAGAAGGCACGAACATTGATCACCACGCTTGCTCAAGACGGGTTGGCGATTTCAGACTTTTATATGTCTAGCAGGGCTATTGCGTATCTCTGTAGACAGTTCATAGTGATCATCACTTGGCGAATTTTGATATACAATTACTGTTCTGCACGGGTAGCGTCAGTTGAAACCAACAAAAACAGTCATTGTATATCAAAACTCGCCAAGTGATGATCACTATGAACTGTCAACAGAGATACGCAATAGCCCTGTAGGTTTCCTCACGAGGTTTTCCTTCACCAATGTCTGTGATGTCCAAGATAAACTTAGAAAGTACATATGAATTGAGAAAGTCACATTGGTGAAGGAATTTATCATTATATCATACATATCATTGGTGAAACAAAAAAGGCCCGGATTTGAACCCACTACCTCATGCTGAAGGGGGAAGCCGCAACCTCTGGGCCATCACGACATACCTACATTAGTTTGCATAAAAGATCAGATAGCACAAATCTATGGTCTTTGTCATTCAAATAAAATGAGTACTTAAATAAAAGAAAAATGTTCATACATATTTTTTATTATTACATGTTTAAACTTTTTTTATTAATGAAAAATATCCCACAACATACTAATTCACTT
The DNA here is from genome assembly GCA_947578425.1 of Eugnorisma glareosa. Taxonomy (NCBI): domain Eukaryota; kingdom Metazoa; phylum Arthropoda; class Insecta; order Lepidoptera; family Noctuidae; genus Eugnorisma; species Eugnorisma glareosa. Next base: position 1,135,921 of record OX387974.1, on the reverse strand, counting down.
TCATCATCTGATTACAAAAAATGTTCTACGTTAAAAAAAGTATTTTCACTGTCAGCTGCGTCACTAACAACGTCTTGGCTACTGCTGTCATTGCTGCTGCTATCTTTGCCAAGCCTAGGCGAATGACTATTTACTCATCTATATCTTGATCTGTTTGCCAGGGTTTCCAAATTTGCCATCATTTTTATAGCCTTCATCTACAATACGCCTCACTTTACTCTGGTTCCTGAAAGAAAGATTTAAAAAAAAGTAGTATTAACAGTAAATACTATTTTTAATTTCAGACATGATATAACATAGTCAGATTTAAAATCAGCGGTATATTTAATCACCCAAAAGTATCAAAAGTTCTAGTCGCACTATAATATGGCTTATTTAGATTTGGAATCTAACCTATTAGTGCGCAATGTAAACAATCTTTATTTTAGTCTTAAAATCGTATATTTAGTAAATTTATAACTTCTGGTAGATAAAAAACAAACAGTAACACGATTACCTGCCATAGCTGCTGTTCAAGCTTATACATCATCCAAATTTGATATAATTTGTCCAGGTTGGTGTTCTAACAAACATCACTGATACACTTGAAAAGTATTTTCCCGAGCTCCACTCCAATTTGTTTTCCTCTAAGTTCACACGTTTCGTCAAAGTTTTATCCACTTAGATTTGAAAAGCAATAAAAAATGCAATAGATAACGAGTTACAAAATAAGTTGTTGACAGCTGATGACATTCGATGTACTATGATTTAGTGTTGCCCTACTTTTGAATAATGTTAGTTCCTCAAACATTATTTTCATGACTTTATAGACAGACTGTACCAATAACTTCATAAAAAGTTTATTTTAATACGTATAAAACATAGTGTAAACTTCAGATCATTTATTTACAATATTCTCCCTAAAATTAGTAAGCATGAAACATTTAAAAATCATTTTACCTCCAAGTAGGTACTAACAAATAAGATGCTAAGTTGCTACTTAAAATGTTCAAGTCATAATTAATCAGGAATAGCTCAATCTAGACCACACTTGTGAATATTAGTAAACATACGTGTTAAAAAAGCACGTAACGCGTGAACTTTCTATGACATCTGACATTTCGGTACCCTCGCGCTACACTAGCGCCTCTAGCGGTGAATTCACACGCGATAGCCCCCATTAATACAAGCTTAGTGTTTTTTGGAGATTTTCGATTTTTGTCGATAGTTTTTCATCTTATTGGATATACAATGTGTCCGGTCATGGACTAGCGATATTCTAGGTACTTATATAACAACTATTCTAATACACAAAGTAGATTTGCAAGAAGCAAGAAAAACAAAAAATCATTTTTTTTGACAACAAGTTAGAAAAGGAGATGTTTCATGTTCGTATGGGACTCCGGCCGTAGGATGTATGTTTTAGAAAAACTGGGACATAAACCCCTGAATAGAATAAAGTAACATTTTTTACATAATATTTAATGATTATTTATAACAAGAACACATACTTTCATATTTAACATCGACGTTATAGTATTTTTTTACGTGACATGATTTCAGAACGAAAGCAGACTATGCAAACAGTAAGTAGGTATTGAATAGAATATGGCAATAATTGAAAAACGATTACTTTTCATGCACAACAAATCAATCAGGCTTAAATTCTCGAAAGTATATTTTTCCTAATATTATTATAATATTTATATTTAATATATATTTCCTCCGTATTTTTCCTCTTTTTTGATAAATGTACATCTTATGGCCGAAAATGGAACATCTCCTTTGTTTGTTTGTGCACATTTTTTTTTTCCGAAAGTTACAGAAATGTGAACGCATTATTTCGTAATTTTTACGATAAACAATATTGTTGCCCTCCGTATAAGCCTATTTTTATCTCAGTAAGAGCAAAAATTCGAGAGATATGATTTTCGCCTTCCTGAACTTTGATCTCAGTAATCCAGCGGAAATCAGCTGTGTAAAGTCATGCCACGAAGATTCCTTTTTCTGGAGCAACGTTTGCAAGAGTTAGTTTGGTTTTCTAAAAAGGTTATAAAAAAAGATGAGTGAAAACCGCCTGAGTTATGAGTGTATCGAGTTAGTATAGCTGTTGATCGATAGAGTCTGGTGATGACGAAGGTTTTTGGACAGGGATTACCCTACTCATAGACACCATTGACTTATCTACTACGTTCCGTTCTAAGTACAGTTACTCGTATCTTCTTATTAGGCTTAGAGCAAATGTGCAGTAATATTTTGAATGAGGTCATCAAACTGAACAACTCTTTCCATTGAATAAAATCATAATCGCTAAGAATACGTTTGCCGATTCGCGGTCTCCTCGCAAGAACACGTTATTGCTCAACAATAGCTGACTTCGGTGTGTACCTTTACATAGCTGATTGTCGCTAGATTAGTTAGATCCAGGTTCAGGATACGCTTATTTAATGTAGACCAAGAACTTTCCTCTTGTTTTAATAATTGTTTTATCGGATAAACATCCAAAAGGGAAAGGAATTTAAACTACAGAGTCGTGCGAGCTTTCATAGATTAAGATTCTATAATCTCCAACTATGTGATTGCTTGTCAGAACTGCTGATGATGACTCAAACTCACACTCGTTATTGCATTAATGTGTACATTTAGTTGTTACATATATTTAAGTAAGTTCCAACATGAAACCCGGTGTGATGACTCACGTAGCAAGAAGACAAAAATGGCTATAGGCGGATTTCATAGCACATGTAGACGTCGTTCAAGAGATTTGCTAATCGCGTTCAATTTTTTACTTCAGTTTTTAAAGTTTGTAAGTTTGGTTGTAGTATCTTCGGATCTGATTTCGGAAATTCTTTCGCTAAGGGGAAACTAAGTTATTCCCGAATGTATAAGTTATATTTGAAATGTCTCCTTGGAATAATTTCCGACTAAAACGAGAGCGAAGCTGCGGGTAAAAGCAAGTCTCATATTCATCGTCAACTTATAATGTGGACTTGGCCCGTTTGCAACAAATGCGTGGTACTAGTCATTAAAGTAAAAACCAGAGCAACTAATTTATTGCCCACTGTAGATCATTTAGGTACATATACAGTAACGAGGTCAGAAGATAACAATGACTCTCGCTTTGAAACAGAAAAACCCAAGCCAACGAAGAATAAATCAAAATAATGTTATTTACAAGGTCCATTTTGATATGAAGTAAAAACTTGTAAAGACTTTACCTAGCTACAATGTTAACTGGATCTAAAAGCTCTTTGCAAAAATTCCACTTCTATGTATCGAAATTGAGGAAGTGTAGATAATACGTATTTAAACAAATTAATGATAAAATAAACCAACTGAAGGAAAATACGAGGACACGAGTGAAACCACTGCTTGCTAGTAACGCACTGACGTTTATTGCTGACGTAGGTACTTGTTGGTGCGCGCACGCACACATACTCATCAGGTAGGTACAGGAAGACAAAGCAAACACTCAATGAAACCCCTACATTTCAAATAATTTTGAAAGAATTTGATTGTGAAATAAAATAAACCAGCATACATTGTACGCCCGACCAATCAAGCTATTCAAAAGTAGTTTACGCGGATCTCTCATTGTACATACGGGAAATCTAAACAAAGCGAGGCCATGTTTAACTTGATGTGTCACCGTGTGTACTTTTGTGGCTAAATAATAACGGCAGATCGGGTCGATCTTCACGTCAAGCCGCACTTGCCTAGGTTTGTCCGCGGATGGGTGACCACCCATTACAAAGGTACTGAGTTTCCCCCGTTCCTCGGAAAGCACGCTAAGCCGTTGTTCCCCGCTGTTATTTGAAAATCATTGACAGTCGTTTCAGGTACCTAGGCCCAAACGTCTGACAACCAGTCTTACGAAGGGGTATCGTCTTTCGCAGTACTATAACTGTGTTGAACAGTTCATGGCGTATTAGGAGGTGAAAAACAAATTTTAAAGAAACTTAATTTATTTGTACAATTATCTTATGTTGATGTATGACAAGTCATAAAACATTTCAATGAAATCTTTATACATATAATAGTAAAACAATATAATAAAACGTTAGTTAGACCATACAATACCCGTATAAAAATAGATTTGGAAGGAGGGAAATATTTGGTCAAATACAAAAATATTTGTTTCAAAACTTTGTGTCATTCTGTCATTGTATAAACTGAGGCAGCCCTAGTTAGTTACAATAGTACTTGTGTCGGGGTTTACTCACTCTTCCTTTAACGGCCGGATCAGAATGAAAATAATTGTTAGTTCCTTGCAGCGCCGATCCCAAATAAATTGGGATAAGGGCAGGAGAATACTGATGAGTTCTTAGTTCTTAAGTACCTAGACTTACTTATAAACTAATGCCCGCATTATGTATACTGCAGGCTTATTATCGACAAAAAATAACCGAACATTATTTATATTTTGTCGCTTAAATTCTGACACGGGACACCACGTACCACCACGTAATTTGCTATTTTTAAATAGCAAATTTACAGAAATGTGAAAAAATGCAAAATATTATACCATTTTATAATTTGTGTACACTTCAAATAAGGGGTCGTCCATTAATCACGTGATGTTTTTTAGCAACTTTGTAACCCCTCCTCGCCCCTCATGGTGAGTTTTTAGACTGCCCCTACCCAAAATCACGTGTGTTTTTTGGTGAGAAGTATCTAAAAAAAATTATTGGTATAATTATCATCTTTAGAAACAGGTTAACAGGTATATTCTAATTTAATTCAGGAAAATTAAGCACCGTGATAAAAATGACCAGACAGACATTAAGGTTGCTGTGGTGCATTCTGATGTGACTGGCACAAAAATAATAAGCATGATTTCCAGTCGCCTGGACTTTTTATGTGGGTCGCTGCTGTGCAATTTCTCATGGGTTGTCGCAGCAGTGATCCGCCATTATCTGTTGTGTTGATTGTTTTATCAGTGCTTACTAACATAGTCGTAAGTTTTGCTAACAACTTTTGAGTCATGGATACTCGAATAAAGAGACATTCTATTCTATTCTAATAAAGAAAAGGTGTAATCAATGGTGTGTTATCAGCTCATATATGTGGGACCGAGGGGCACGAGCATACCCTAGATTAGGGTGATAACTGATAAACATTAGAAAAATAAATATTTGTACTCGTACATAAATATATTTAATGGCCATTGTCCTCGGACCACTGATTAGCGAGACTTTCTTCAACACTAACAAGTGGATAAGCATCTTGCAGTCAGCTGTTGGCACTGTGCTTTGTTGAAGATCAACTTCTGTCTCATCAAGCCACTCGGCGTCATCATTTTCGCGCACTAAGCGGAGAATCTCTCTCGATCTAGCGATCGATTGTCGCGTGAGGGTTCGTGACTGACTACACCCCCTCTCCCCCTTTTGAGCCTCACGTGATTAAAGGACGACCCCTAAGATAGTCGTTGCTTGTTTCTGATTGAAAATCGCCAAAAATTCTCTTACGTGGTGTTAGAACTTAAACGACGATTTGGTGCCTCTCAAGTTGCAAATTTTTAAAGCTCAGCTTCTCTGTAGCTGTAAACGCGCAATACCTCTTTGGTGGTCATTCAGGCCATCAAACTGGAGAACTGTCCGTAAGGAATAAATTTAAATTAAAAAAAGTGGACTCTTCACACTAATTGCGTCAGTCGAAGCAATATTTTTGTATGGGAAGTTAAAAAATTTCTGTTTTTTCGTCATTGACATTGAAATGTTGCTCAGTTTGCTGGTTTTGTAGTTACTCGTACCACCTGAGAGGTTTTGTGCTTTTATAGCTTGTTTGTGGACCCTTCACGAAGCCGCCAACCATGCATTCTGTACATCAAACTAAGTACCACTGCGCAATAGTTGTTGCTGGGAAACGACTTTTTTTTTTGGTGTGAAAATCAGATTTTACCGTACCTCTCAATACACTAAAAACGAGTGTCTTTACACCTTTTATTTAATGTCAATCAAATAATTTTATTACTTTTTTATTATAATTTTCGCTAACAAAATATCGCCGTGCAAAAGACACTCTCAAACACACACACACACACACACACACACACACACTCACACTCTCTCTCGTGCAAATCACTCTCTTTAGAGCTTTCTGCACATCTTTTTACACCTGCAGCCTGTGGGCAGTCTATACTCAAAAAGCGTACAGTGCCCTGCGGGTACAATACAATAATGCGCTTAGAACGATGTTGCGGCTGCCCCGCCACTGTAGTGCATCACGTATGTTTGCGGAGGCGCGCATCGATTGCTTCTACGCTACTCTGCGCAAGCGGTGCGCGTCAATGCTGAGCAGAGTACGGGCTAGTCGCAACAGCGTTTTAAGTATGATAGCCGGTAGACTTGACTGTCTTTACATGAGTCGATGTATTAATACTCACATAAGTATTGATACCTCGATTCATGGATCAGGCAGGGGTCGAGTAGATTAAGTTTGTATTACTAACACTAGTTATAAGTTATTATAATACTAACAAATTGGATCCTAGTCATCTTAAATAAACGTTTATTATTATTATTATTTATTATTAAAACATGGTTGTGCAATGAATACATCTCTGTCTACCACTTTTCTTGCTATATTCTAAGATTACTTAGATGTCTTTGGCCTCTTTGTTAACATGTATTGGTACATTTTGGTTTTAAGTAATTTACGCAAATTCATTTTATCTTGCATACAGACAAAATCAAGTAATACCTCTCGTGCATGTTCATCTAATCCAGGTCTCGCATTTGTCCCGTGTGAGTAGTAACCTGAAGCTCTTTTGCCAGTCCAAGAGCATGTACGCAATGCACTTGGATTAAAGACTACACTTAGTAACCTTCGACATAAATCAATGCTGTCTTTCGCAAAACTTTTGCAATTCTCTAGACTAGTAGCATGTACATACACACCGGAATTTTCCATTAGTTCAACAAGTCCTGGAGCAGGTTCACGATACATTAGTGTCCATCGTGAGTCATTTGCTTCGTATACCGGAGGAAGAACAAATGTTTTTATTTGTCTATAACAATTTTGTGTCGTTTTTGGTTCATCATCGTCAAAGTTATTGCCATCATCACAATCATCATCTTCATCAGAATCATTCTCCTCTATCTGCACCTCATTTCTTTTCTCTTCAATTAACTTTGAAGCTTGCAGCTTGCTTGCTCTGCTTTTCGCAGGTATGATAGTATCATTAGTTAGAGCACTTTGACTGTTATCTGTATTAACATCATCATCATCAGCACAATCATCATCTTCATCAGAATCATTCTCTTCTATCTGCTCCTCATTAATTCTCTCTTCATTTAACTTTGCAGCTTGCACTGTGGCGTCACTTGACGCAGATGCGCTAGTATCATCAGTTAGAGCACTTCGGCTGTTATCTGTATTCATGAGTTTATTATTTATATCTTTTATCAACTTTCGACATTCGGCAATTATTGGTAACTGGACGACTGATTTGGGACCCAAGGAGTGGTCCGCTTTTGAAGGATTTTTGTTCACAATTTGTTTTTTCTCTGTACTATTTCTATCATTAGATTTTAAAACCGGTGTTTCTTGTATACGCAGGTCTTCATTAGAAACTTTAAGCGTAAGTGTCTGATTGATAAATGCTTGACTAGATGGTCCCGCGACCTCGTCTTGAGATTCACTTGGCTCATTCACTCTAGATCGTTTATGAGCTGTTTTATCAGAATCTGCTGGTGCCTTTCTCTTAAGTGTAATAGTATTTGTAGATTTTGAGCATACGCTCCATCCTATGGCGTCAAGCATATTCTCGACAGTGCCTTCATTTTGAATGATTGAAGAAGTGCTTTTGCATGGTCCCTCTACCTTTGTAGATACCTTTTAATTAATTATATACACTATAAGTTCACTTTTACAAGGTGTTACTGAAATAACTGAAAACCTCTTAAGAGGTTGTATTGTATTCAACATTATAAACCACTTGAACTATGGGGCCAATCATGAAATCGCGAGAGTAAAAATTTATTTAAACTTCATATACAATAGTGGTACCATAGATATACTGTCTTTTATATTCCTATGAGTGGTACATAGGCGGACTAAATGCCATAAGACATTCTCTACCAGTCAACCTTTGGGTTAAATAAGAAAACACTGTGGTAGGGTACAAAATAAATATCTAAAAAAATTACGTATTGCTTTCAAAAATTTAGATAAGTAGGTGCTTTATACTGATACCTACTAATACACATATACATATAAAATAAAGTAATAACTATTTTAACAAATACCAAAATGAAAAACGAAATCCCTAATAATAAGTACCGTGACTCGACTTCAAACTGAGAGTTATTTATTCTGACTTAGATAGTGGTTACGAACTTTTCTTTTAAAAGTGAATTTGCTTTCAGCTTTTTTAATACCAAAAGGTAGCGCGTTCCAGAGCTTTATAGTAGAGATTGCGTAAGAATTTGACTTAAAACCGGTGCGGTGTGAAGGAATTTGGAGAAGTAGATTCTTGGAAGCTCGAAGGTTTCGACTGTGAGAGCTGCCTAACACTTTGAAGTATTTTTTTAGATAATCGGGAGCACATCGATCGTTCATAATCGTGAAGAGCATGCAGAGAGATCTGAGGCACCTCCTGAGTCGGATAGGCCACCATTCAATCACTTCCTCCATGTACCTACTTATCTAAATTTTTGTTCAAATGTCTCGATAAAATGTGGCGAAAACCAGAAGTATCCTAAAAATACATAGTAAACATTATGATGGGTACAATGACCCCTTAGAAGTTTTAAATTAATTCAATTACACTTTGTAGAACTTCTGATATTTAATATTTACATGACATAACGGCTATAATCCGTTAAATCCGGTAATAATGTAATAGGGGCCGAGGCGACCCTATTGCCATCATCATCATCAGTTCAGCCCAGAATCACCTACTCTTGGGTCTCCCCTTTCTTCTGCTACTCCTCTTTGTTCTTTGCGTCCCTTGATTTACACGGGTCGAGTTTCGTCGTGCGGCTAATCACTTCACAAATCGCCTCACAAAGCCGCATGGCTAGCCCATTCACACAGTTGACTGAATCGCAAGCGACCAGGCCATTTTCTTCGAAAATGATGAGCGCAAAACACACCTCGTGCGGCGGGCGATCGCCCGCAACTGATTGCTTACACGGTCTCGATTTCTAGCACGGTTTTTTTCTAGCGATTTTAGTCACTTGCGAAGTTGCGATTGCGGCCTAGTCTAATTGTCATTTAGACGATCGCCTATTATCCATCCATTTCCCGCGCTCTTGACTTTGCCATCAACAGGGCACAAATTCAGACTCTTTGGCTGCTGAGAACTTCTGATAAAAACATCCAATAACACTGCCTGACCTGGGAATATTTATCTTTATAATATTTACCTTCGTTATTATTATTCTGCAAGTATTTCTTATTTCGGATATACATTTTGGCTTCCTCATAGATATCTGCAAATAAATATTATAATAAAATACCATTATTATGCGAACAGGCCGACAGCCGACTTAAATATTCGTCAGTTCGTCACTAATATTACTACCAATAGACTGTGGCTAATGGGGTATAATCTTCGCTGAAAGAATAAATACTCCAGAGCTGTTCGTTGTGTTTGGGTTTTGCCTGTGACGTAGTTAAGTCTATCTATAGTAGAATCCGCAATTGTAGGTTTGAGCGTGAAATATTTTGACTATAAAATTGGCCATAGCTGTTCTTTTAATAAATACACGTTGTAAGGTACAAATTAAGTCTGCTGTGGGCGTTCCCACGAGTTCAGTAGGATTTCGGTCAACAGGGAAAATACCCCTGTTGTTTGTTGATCCAGGGAACAATGGCTTACAATCGTGAGGCGAATCACATCTCTAGAAGTCCGTACAGAAGTGGCTACGTGATGACCACGACCGATCAGCTAAAGGTGTCACGAAGAAAAAGAAGAAGGGTCATCGGTGCAAACACATTACCAAGAAGACAGAATTAAAGAAAAATCGAATTCCAGACCCATATAAAAACAGCTGTTTCATACAAATGTGCAATATCTATTTACGAAAAAATATATAAATATGAATGAATATTTATTTACTGACGAAATATATCAACGCTGGAGGGTCTAGAATCTTGTTCTAAATTCATGGTTAACAGACAGACGGACAGACGGTTCTACAGACAAAAAATGGAAAATTTGAAATATGAGTTTCCCGAGGAATCCACGGTACACGCATTCAGTTTGTTTATTTTAACGATTTCTTGAGTACCAGACACAAAATTGTGAGAAAAATCTTATCAGTGCTAAATTTCAGAACGGAGAGGAAGGACTCCCACTGGTCCGATTTCTTTTCCCTTTTCCTAACTTTTTTTTCTATGTTCCATGCATCTTGAGTGGGGTACCAAACCCTGACTATGTTATCTTCAGGACTACACCATTTGACCCAGGACTTCGGCACGCAGACGTCTTTACAGTTGACTCTTTCTGTATTTTTTAAAGGATTTTCCAAGAATTTTACGACGTGGTATTTATACTCGTCAATTCATACATCTGGAAATAAAATAAACATAAAATCACGCCGGTTTCCCCCGAAGGATTAGGGTAGATTTACCAGTACACCTACATTCCGCCAGTTATAGTTCAGCCCCATGTAATGGGGGACGAGCCTATTGCCATCACCCGAGCATAAGTCAAGAATACCGGCCACTACTGAGAATTGCCTGACAGAAAAATCCATAAACACAGGCCGACCTAGGAGTCGAACCCACTACACCAACGTGACGAGGCAGTCAACAAACTAAATAAACTAAAAACTTATCAACTTAATTATTGATGATTTTATTGCGTGTTTACATTATTATGATCATTGCTTAGTGTGCGGTGTGCGGGACAAGGACAATTTATAGTGTTATCAGTTGGTTACATAGTATTAAGTTAGGCACGTGTTATTTTTTCGTTAGGGGAGAACTAGTGTAGTGTATAATACATTTAAAAAAATTGATTGATTGAAATGACACAAAGCTGGAGAACTCAAATAAATAATAATCAATGCATAATAACCCCTTTAGAAAGTTAGCCAGATGTTAGAAATTCTTTGGCGTTTGGAAATTTTTGTATTTGTGTACTGCCGAGGGTCGTCGTCAAATTCAGTGTTTTATTATTTCTTTAAATGTTTGTTATTAATAGTATAAGGAATGGTATTGTCTGCACCCATTGATAAAAATATGCATACTTTGTAATAGTTCATAGTAACTACTTACCACTTACTACTACTTTATCTTTTTTATGGTTTCAAATAAACAATAGCGTAGCGAGTACTGTTGCTCAGACCCAAAGTGTGGGAAATAGTGGGGTGAAACTGCACGCCACTGAGTCACATAAAAGGGTCTGAACAACCTCCAGGTTGAACTGCGAGATGATATTCACAAAAAAAAAGACAAACAGGCAGGTCTTCCGATTTAGAGCACGGCCGAGATACTTCTGATTGAGAGTTTGGCCGAAGCAGTTCAGATACAGATCCGGCACAGGACAGTACGCTGAGTAGGCTTCAGTACTCGCTACCTTTGATAGTGCAATATAGTGTTTTTATTTAAGTACTTCCGCCAATCCAGCACACTGTGCGACCCATCGTGCAAACGAATCATTCCCGCCACGTCGACTCTTTAGGGATTAGGTAATAAACATATTGAAGCAAGATGTTAAATCTTAATAAAGATAATATGATATTGCAAAAATCTGAAACAACTGCAGTAGAGTAAATGTTATGATTTTATGTAGTAAACTTAGCACTCTGTCGGTCAAGGTCCCAGTGATAGAAGGTCGGACATATTATTATCGATTGCTATTGCTACTGATGTCCGGTGTCCCTGAGATATTACAATATCGAATCGGAAAACAGTTTTAAAAACCGATTAAAACATCGTTACCATTTAATTTTCGCCTTGGACCATTCTTGAGAATAGACTGTATTGCAGTTCAAAAATGTGTTTCAAACTTCATTAAGGTATTATCATTATTTTGTTTAGAGAATACTCAAAGATAAGAACCACACACTCAACTGATAATATTGTGTTTAAACCATCGACAAAGTGTGTAGAAAACAAGTAACATTTAATTAAAAGTATCAAGAAACTCGACAACAAATTGAATTATGTATTGTAGACTCCTATTAATTTCCTTCATTTTGATACACTTCTAAAGACACTTGGGTTTTTGAGACGAATCTTTAATGATACTTCATCCAGCCATTTGGAACATAAACATACAAGACACGCGCGAAAAATATAACCCTTCTTTGATAGTCGGGTAAAAACTTACTTTTTTTTCACTTTGTTCTTCTCTCATCTGTGTAATGATTTCACTTCGTCACTATTATGAATTCTAATTATTTCCTTACTCTTCTTTTCGATTTTGTATCAGGAAACATAAATGGATCTACCAAAAGTAATATATATGTTTCTGAGCACACGTCCCCACAATCGATCGAGAGTAGAATCATTCCAAGAATGTGCATACATTAAGTAAATAGTCCACACTGTGTGTGTAAAAAAGATAGCAATGTTTAGGTAACAGCTCTGTCCCCTTCATAACGTCAGATTGCTGATATCATTTGAAGCAACACATAGTATGTATAGGTCATGTGCATACTGCATGCCTAATAGAAAGTCGCTCGTTGCCCTTATAGAGAACCATTGTAATAGAAGCCGCGTCTAGAACAAAATACGAGCGATATAGAGTGTCCACTTCATTTTCTTTGTGTGCGTGAGCCGAATACGTCTACGTTCACCAAACGCACACAAATATAGCTTTCAGTGCTACCATTTTACCGGGCGTTACCCATTAAATATGGGAAAACGCATTATTATGTTGTTGGATCAAATGAAGACAAGTATTTTATGTTATCAGAAACAGGATAAGATGAAGATGATTTTTCATGGTACTTAATATTTTTACGGAAGGTAAAATTCAATTGATTAAAAAATAAAAGGCAATAAATGAACCATTAATCCCATGAAGACAACGCCACAAGTCATTCTCAAGTCTCAACCAGTCAACCTTTGGGTTAAATAGGACAACATTGTGATTGGGTACAAAATAAAAATAAAATAAACGAATACATATTTTAACAAATACCAAAATAAAAAACAAAAAAACCAACAATAATTACTATAGACTTCTAATTGAGAGCTATACGGTGAACTTGCTTTCAGCTTTTGTAGCGCGGCGCGCGGTCCAGAGCTTTACATGTAGTTGAGAAGATATCGTAAGACTTACATGTAGTTGACATGAAACCGGAATACTACAGATAATAAAATTATCTATATAAATTAATACAATTGAAGTGTCTGTTCGTAATATCAAAATAACGGCTTTTTACTGAATGCTTGAGAATAAATTAATAGAAAAAACACATTTTTATCGATTTTTGTCTTTCTGTCTGTTTGTTCCGGCTAATCTCCGAAAGGGCTGAACCGATTTTGACGAGACTTTGACTGGCAAATAGCTGATGTTATAAGTAACATAGGCTACTTTTATTCTAGCATAAGAATTAGGGTTAAAAAATTTAAAACCCTTGAAATTGGTAACAACATCTGAGTCAAAGCGAAGTGAAATAAACGTTTTTATTTATTTTTGTTTAGTGTGTAATATAATGGAAGAACTGCTGCGCGTCATAGGTGTGGGCTCGTCGCACTCTCTTTAAATAAATTGATTTAATGTTTAATCCCAAAGTAATTGTCCTTCATGCCGGGTAGGAATGTTACATCCTGATCTTGTCCTTATTTGGGGCGGCACATGTCGACCGTATTAGTTGAGCAATAAAGCCGACCTAGAAGCACATTCGGCTTTCGACCGACAGACTCCGTTCAGCATCGTGCCGTGCTGCTTTTTCCTGAACATACGAAATATGCTGACATTGCCGCGCAAGTGAGGAACACACCTTTAGTTTTCAGGTGTTTGCGTTTGTAAATAAATGTTATGAGTCTGTTTCTCTTCGTCGTATGTTGCTTAAATGATATATATAACTCTATACTCATGATTATGAAAGTACAATACAAAAGCTCATGCCTTCTCTGTCTGAGAAGACGCCTTTGTCCTGCAGTTGGTCTGTAATGGGCTGGTATCTGCCTGCGGAACCCTCATAAACATAATGCTCATAATCAAACTGACAGCTATCTAGTTTATACATATGAGGAAATGCGGGTGAATTTTCCTGATTGCGAGACCGATCCTTAATTGACACTAAGTGTATTACGACATGTCTGATGAGGTTGGTGTTCGCTGATTTTTGCTGGCAAGCTCAGCTGTTACGACATGTTGATGTTTAATGATCCTGGTTTGTTAGTTAATTTCAAATTGGATTCGTGTGTGGTTTTGGTCAAGGGGTGATGAGAAATATTAATGACTTGTCTTTGCCCGCGGTTTCGCCCTCTGTAGAAATGAGAAAGTACGCTATATGAAGCTGCAATATGATGTATGCAGCACAATCAGCAACATAATTATAATTATTATACATACAGCACATAATGATTATGTTATTGTATAACATAACATTTCCCAGAAGGGTAAGGAGGTGTACCATTAATAGTACCTACATCTACATTAAGCTAGTAATGTTTAAGTCCCATGATGTATCCCATCAATTGGCATCAAAAGGCTTGGAAATTTCATCAATGCACAATAACCGACCCGTACTATTATAGATACTAGCTGTGTCCGTGATCTTTCTCAGCCTGTTATTTGCACAAGAACTTTGTTACGGGTCTATTTTAAATCAAGTCAATCAACCTGCTCAATTAACAAACACCAAAACAATGGTGTAAATTGTCATACTAACGAACAGACAAAGTCATGTTGGCTTTTATAATAAGGCTATATAATAACGAGCATAGCTAAAAATATTTTAAATGCGAAAGTAAGTTTGTTTGTTACCTTTTCACGCCTAAACCACTGAACCGATCATTCTGAAATTTTGCATATACGTTGTCAGGTGTACAGAAACGGACATAGGGTACCTTTCATCCTGAAAAATAGTACTGTTCCCGAGGAAAACAACAATAACGTTCTTATGATAATAGATGGCACCACGTGTCTTTCGAATTATGATTGAATTATATTATTATAGAAACTTTGGTAGTGTGTTAAGAGTTTTATTATCAAATTCTAAATACCCTTTAAGGCTGATGGAGTAAAACTGAACAGAAAATGTTAGAACCAAATATTAGAAGAGATGTGACATTCAGTGGTAGATTCCCACTTTCTGATAGGAGGCTTTAATCCCAGCTGTGGGCTGAATCATAGAATCTTTTGTGGATTTTTGCGGTCTAATTTAACATAAATTTAAATTATTTGGGTTATAACTAGGCTTTATGTAAGTTAGGTAACAAACCATCACTTTGTACTGTAAGTTTGTTGACCCTAGTCTTCTGGTCTATTTTTTGTCAAATGTCTCCCGCGTTGTAATTTAATAGACTGATGGTTTAAAACAAGTCTATTATTTAGCTCTCTTGTTACAGTAAAATTATTACTCTTGCAAGTGTCATATTAATTTAGTTTATGATAAGAATGCAATCGATTTTTTTTAATATGGCGATACATAATGTTACCTACATCTATAGTTTTAATTCCTACTAATCTATATCTATACTAATATTATAAAGAGGTAAAATAAGTTTGTATGTAGGGGGTAATCTCTACATTATCCCCGAGTGCTATATTTACAACGTGGAATAATTTCCGACCAAAATGCGAGCAAAGCTGCGGGCAACAGCTAGTCTGTCATAAATAAAGTATTTCCAATTTGTTTATCTGAATTGAAACACCATGAGTTACTTACCTTCGCTACTAATTCACAAGGTCAAGTTACAATGAACTACTGAACAATATCACTTACGCACTTTTGACCTTAAAGTTTCACTAAAGGTTAAATGCAAAAAGATCATATCAGATAGTTAACCTAATGAGGTGTTAAAGGTTAATCTGATAGCTAGTTGATAAATTAAGATCATGTTAAGGGCTGTCACGCGATCAGGTTTAGGTACTCGATGGTCAAATGCATTTCTTCAGCCTCTTGAACACCAATGTCCCATATACGTGACAAGCAAGCGCGTGCCCTGTACGCCAAACGACACAAATATGTGACAATATGGTGAAATTGTGGCTATTATCCAGTACTAATTGGGTTGTGGAGGTCAGATCACCAATCAGGCAGTCGCTCTAAGTAAAATACTGGTATTCAACTGCATCCAGTAAGACTGCACGCTGAGCCCAACATAGTTGGGGAAAAGGCTAGGCTAGCATAGTGACATTTTCTTTTATATTTATTTAAATCTCTGTGTACGAGTCTACGATACACATCACCACAGCCTTTAACAAAAGTTCTTAAATGAGAAATAAAAATCTCACTATAACACTTACATCAACAAGTTTCTTAGGTAACCACCGCATAAACAGAAACATAATATTTTACAAAATCTAGATAATAATAAGTAAGAATGATTGGGGTCAATACACACTACGTTTTACGTAAGATCAAATCGAATAAATATGACAATTCGGTTAGGCCATTACACACTGACCGAACGTTTGCGTGACCGAGACTAATCCAGTAACTGCACTTGTGCACTTAGCATTATGTTACAGTATTTTATCTGGCTTATAATCTGATTGAATTCATTCTAACTGAGCCTTCAGATGGACTTATGATTCTAAATGCCAGTAAAGGTCTTCAGTAGAAAGTATAGGATTAGATACAACAAAATCGAGGACCTACAACATTACATCACGCTTATATGTAATCCTCAGGATTTAGACAGAAAAATGTTACACACAGTTTTCGCAAATGTGAATGCGGTGCTCCCGTCCTCACGATATCCCACTTGCTGGAGTGTCCGTAGTGTCTCTACTCCTGCACTTTAGAAGACCGTTTTTACAGACGCCGCGATTAACGTGCCCATATACCTACTAGGACTAAGAAATTAAAATGAGCCGTACCAGAAATTGAAATAAGAAGTTTGCGAAGTAGTAAGGGACTCTGAATTGCTACTGAGTAATTCCTATCGAAAAATATGACCCAAGACCTCTTACTGCTTTTTATTTAAGTTCTTTATGGCCATCCAAAGGTTGTCTGAAAGATTATTATCACTATCAGATCAGCAATAAGACCGCCATAATTGTACCCTTATGAATATTAGAATAGAGTAGAATATAATGTTTATTATTAATTCCGCGAAAAAGATCAAGGCCTGGATCTGTTTCGCGGAATTAAAACTAAATATTTATGGATGTCAGCAAAATTCCCTCCCGCCTGATTCTGTAATTTAACTAAAATAACCATGTTGCAATTTTGGTGTACTTTAGAGTATATTCTCTCTTCTGAGCAGAAGCGCTTGGCGACCACTAAGTAAACGCGGCAGTTGTTAATCCTTTAATTTGCGTAGTTAATTCGAAGCAGATTTGCAACATGTTCCAACTGTCTTAAATCGCCTACATCCTTCGCAATACATAACATTTGACTAATTTATGTGATTTAATTGATTAGTTGACTAATTACATTGATTTACTTGCCGAGCAGCGGATGTGTGTTTAATGTGTTACATAGTTCATTGGACATTTCGGTTAGATTAAAGAATTAGTAAATAACTTTTCCATTTATTTAAATTTTCCTCTAAGTAAACTGTAAGCTACATGTTACATCACGCCTGTAATTTCCGAAGGGCCTCCGCCTCAGTACACCCACATTTCACCATGTAATAAAGGAGAGCCTATTGCCATCAAACGGGCACGAATCCAGACTATGGGCTGCTACTGAGAAATTCCTGATGCAAAACCCTATGTCACTTTAACCAATCTGGGACTCGAACCCAACCTCATGCTCAGCAATGGTGCTTGATGACTTGAACAATAATTAGAGACTAACACTCAATGCTCTCCCACAGCGAAGCTTCTGGTAAGAACGCTTCTCTCAAATACGCAATACGCAATTGAATGAAAACATGACAATTAAAACAGATAAGTCAGGCATTACAAAGTTAATTTCCGATATTTTTCGTTAATTTCAACACTGGCAATTACACAACACAATATGTCTTGTCTTAACTACTAACCGCTAATTATGTAAGTCTCACAATAATAAGTAGGTACTCAACGATAAGGTCGCGACACACCGGCCCACAAACGCAACGACACGAGACTGATGTTATCTTATCAATCACATGTTAGGTATGATAATTGATGGTTCAATGTCAAGCAGTGTGTGATTGCCTTAATGAGGTGGTAAGAGAGGGCAATGAACTGACTGCACATACTTTTGTCAGAGTTTCGGACACTAGATGGATGGAAACTGACAGACACTATTCAGTACTTATTTGTCCGATGTCTGTACCAGAAACAGAAAAGGTTACCCGTATAGAGGGTTAAAAAGAGATACTTTTAGGGTTCCGCACCTCAATCGGCAAAACGGAACCCTTATAGGATCACTTTGTTGTCCGTGTCTCTGTCTGTCAAGACCCCTTTTCTCAGGAATACGTGGCGGTATCAAGCTGAAATTAATACCAAAGTTCTCTATTGCGATTCCTAACTTTTTTATCCATAATCTAAAGTGCCATAATTTTTTTCGTCTTATTCATCAATTCTCCGAATGATAACTTACCCGAACTTAATATCACATAATATAACATTCCATCAAATTTAAATCCCTAAATACAATATGCCTTAAATCCGTTTGTCATAAATATTACAATCATTAATATACAAAAGACTTAAAACCGTTTGCAATAAAAATTAGAAGTCCTAAATTCAGATTATTTAATGTTAATTTATCGTAATAATATTTTTAAAACTCATTAAACTCAGCAATCATTGTGCCGATAGTCGCATCAGCCCATGGCTTAATTGCTAAGAGCCTCGATCAATACCTGAGGAGGCTCTCGATAGGCAGCTGGATCAAGGGCTTGATTCAGAAAGCGGTACTCCTGGACACGGCTCGTATTGTTAGGAGGTTCCTCTCTCTGGTGCCCTGACTTCCGGTAGCTTGGATCCCGTTCCCGATACCGGTGGGCTACAATTTTTATATATATTAATATTTTTTATTTTGATTTTTTAAGGAATATTTAAAAATGTAAGCAATTTGTATGATAATAAATAGATCCGAGTTATATTTTTTATATGACCGCGGGTAATACTTTTTCTTCTACCGACTTGTTTTGAGATAGTTCGTCACTTATTGTGTAGTTTTGTTTGAAGTCGCAGGATTACTACGTTGTTAATTTATTATAACATTACCTTTAACCATAAGCATTACCTTTCCTCTCAATTATGATTTATTATATACATATATATTTTATTGTTTATATATCTTTTCATTATGTATTTATATAAGTATATATTCATATTTACTTAGTATGTGTATTTTATGTTTATTTAATATTATACATTAAGTTAGGTAGGGGACATAAACTCATTATTCTTTTCCTTTTCTCACACACTATAGTCTACGTTTCTTTTTCATTTCTCCTTTTGCAGGTCTGCTGGCAGAAATTTCTTAAGAAATAAGCAGTACCTTTGTACTCATATTTTGTAATTGTATTTTCCTGTGTAATCTACTGTGTGTACATAAATAGTAAAATAAATAAATAAATAAATAAATACACTGTAAAAGCATACATCATGCATGCAGCATGCAAACATGTAAACAAGCGTACACCATGCATGCAAGCAAGAATGCAGTATTCAAAAGAAAAATACACGTTATATGATACAATACTTAGGACATATGACTTTATTTCATGCAAAATAAGGTTCAATTATTATAGTACTCGATATTATGACAAATTAGTTTTAGAAGTAAAGATAATTGTGTAAAACAATATTAAAATAATATTTCAAATTTTTGAACATTATCGATTATGAAGTTTATAGCTAACGTGTTATGGATAATGATTTTCGGACCAACAATTTTAGGAGAAGAAAGGGAATACCCAATACCAAAAAGTCTGCTACCCCTTGGAGCAATAAAAAAATCAAACTTGTATGTCAACGCGATCAAAAGATATGACTGTTTACGTCACATATTATGCAATTTCCACAAGGTAATCAAAACCTATATGGTACTTCCCTTTGACCTAGAATCATGAAATTTGGCAAAAAGCCTTAGACAAGAAATAAAAAAAAAAACAAAAAAAAAAGTAGAAAATTAAAGGGTGTTCTCATACATACATAGTTTAAGCCAATTAAGATATATATTTTTTCCAAGATATTGTTACGGAACCCTTCGTGCGCGAGTCCGACTTGCACTTGGCCGGTTTTTAGGGGCAGGATCGGTCAGGTTAGAGAAAAATTGAAGTTTCCCAGGTCCTGTTCTGTCAAAGAAACGGGCGACGAAACGCCATAAGTGTGAGGTAATAGGGTGCATTGCATCTGTCAAATATTGCTCTGTTTTCATTAATTTGCTAATGTTACTGAACATTATTTGCCTGCCCTTATTCCATTTCATTTGGTGTCGGCGCAGCATGTCTTCTTCTTCCATACTTCTCTATTACTTGCCATCTCAGCAGACACCTCCTTTCTAGCCATCTACATTCATACTCAACCTCAACATTTTCCTCATTCCTCCGCATCACATGTCCTTAGCACGATAATCGATTACCACACAATGGTTATAACAGGTTGCTTTTCATTTGTTAATTAAACTGCTTTACCAAAGAACAGTAAAAACTTAACAAAAAATGTACCGCTGGAGTGAACTTGTCCATCAATCGACTCGACTCGGCTGAAGGCGAAGTTGAAACCCTTTGCCTTCAACTTGAAGATCAGTTTTTAATACTTTTTATTGTTAGTCGCAATTAACGCAAAAACTTGTAGATTTTTTTGCATTCTACTGCGTATCGAATACCTATTACCTTCTCGTTTTTCTTAAGGTCTCAACCTTAACGAAGTTCACATCGGAACATTACGACTGCAATTCCCGAAGGGTTAGGCAGAGGTGTACCGATGTAATAGGGACCGAGTCTATTACCATGAATTATTTTTAATTCTCAATTCTCAATTATTTATTGCATTCCATATGTATTACAAAGATGGTGTGTTTTTAGCTCTGACTATATGCGTTTTTCACGTTTGAAGGAAAAGCTCAGAAATTTTTAATAATTAATTTGTAAGGAAAGCTTTATATTTATTTTGCTGGAACACAATATGTTATTTTGGTCCCTCAGAGCAGACATTCATACTCAACCTCAACATTTTGCTCATTCCTCCGCATCACATGTCCTTAGCACGATAGCCGATGAACGAAATTATGAAATATCTTTCTGTGTTGTTCTAAAATATTGAAATGTATTTTTAACCCACTTTCTTCAAAAAGGAGGAGGTTCTCAATTCGGTTGTTTTTTTTTTTTTAAATTTTTTTTTTCCTCATAACTCTGTCATTTGTAAAACGATTTGAAAAAATCTTTTTTCATCTGAAAGGATATTCTCGATTGGTCCCGTAGGAATTTCATCGAAATCTGTTAAGGAATTTGGTTGTTTTTCCGATTTCTGATTGAGCTGAAATTTTGCACGGAGGTGAATATTGCGAGACAATGCAATATTATGATGACATGGAGCTGATCTGATGATGTAGCTGGAAGGTGGTCATAGGAACTCTGTAATAAAACGACGCAACGCCGTTGAGCTTGGACTCGTTTGATTTGTCTTGACAAGTAAGTCTTAAATGGTAACCAAGGTCTGATGATGGAGCTGGAAGGTAGCCAAAGGAACTCCGTTATAAAACGACAAAACCTCATCGAGTTTGGGCTCGTATGATTCGTCTTGACGAGTACTTTAACTAACTTCTAGTTACAATGTAAAAATTAATTAATGACAAGAATTGGTGTGGTATACCACAACTAAAAAGGGTAAAATAAAAAAAACTTTCTGCGAAAACAAAACCGACTTCCAAAAAACATTTAAAAAGTCTAAAATAACTTCGTCGGTGGCAAAAAAGTCAATGATACAAACAAAGACACCGACTTCCGAAAGTCAAGTTATTTTAGACTTTTTTATTATATTTAGATCTAGAGTAAGGATGTATAGAATCACTGACTTATTGAACTCGTTCTAGGGCTAAGAAAGATTTTGAAAAACATGTCGGGTTTGGTTATGAATTGCAATATATGTTTGTTGTATCGAAATGGGATTCGTTACGATAGCTTGTCCGACTGGACCAGAGATAGTGACATTACCTGACATTACCTTCGTAGAGATTGCATGCGACCTTCATCGGGTGCGCTTTGACGGCGCGCGCGCATATAGTGCACGGGATTAGCGAGGATCATTGCGAAACTTTTAATTAAAGGTTAACAAGTAATAACGATTTGCTGTCTTTTGGAGTTAATTAGAATGGAGGTGTATGACCTTTGCAATGAAGGCGTTTGCTGCGAGAGTGGCTACTCTGGCTCAGTGGTTGAAAGAACTGAGGGTATAAATAACGTATGGAACTGACATGAGCTACCGAAAAGCTTGTGCCAAATCTGTCTTTGTCGAAATACGAAATGACGAGAACGAATCCGTTGAATGTCCCGATTGTCTCAACAACTTGAAGTATTACGCCAAGTAGGTAATTTATCTGACTATTCAGGTAGCTTTTAAACAACAGATAAGATATTTCCTCAGTATCACTAATAAATTCCTGGCTTGCAATAGTTACAACTATTCACTTGCTCTGCATTCATTGTTATAGACTCAAAGTCAATGTTTCATTGCTGTAAGAATAAAGGTAATACTGACATACTGGCTCGGTGGGCTAGTTGTCACTAGCGCTACTGAAGGGTCCATTCCCAGGTCGAGCAAAGTGTTATTGGGTATTTCCATTAGGAACTTCTCAGTAGCAGCCACGGAGTCTGGATTTGTGCCAATAGGCCCGTCCTCTACATGGACATAAACATATCTGGCGAAATGTGGGCTTACTATTATTTTCGATACACCTTTGCCTAACCATTCGGGGATTAGAGGCGTGACGTTATGGATAATAAATATATACTAGATTTCGACTCGGTAACTAGTTAAGTAATCATAATAGAAAGACTACTAGTCGTACCGTAATCCAAGCACATCGAGATATACTTGTCCAATCATGCGCAGACAGAAATAAACAATGAAATAATTTAGTCGTTGAATCAGTAAGCACTGAGGTTTCCGCATTTCCTAATAACAACACTGTTTTTGTGTAATTTTCTTTTCAATATTTTTTCCCATTGACATCACAACATCATTGTATTTAACGGTATTCCATCCTAAAGTTTATTTTTCAATATGGGACATTCTAAACAAACACTAGATTTATTTTGAAATAGCTGAATCACTACTTAGGTAGTGATTCAGCTATTTCAAAATAAAGTGTGTTGAAGTTAGCTTCATGAACCACTTATAAAGTAACCATAAAATCGCGAAAATAAAATCAGCTGTTTCCTGCACTACGTCGAGTGATTAGACCATAAATATTCCGCTGGTTGCCAAAAGCTTGCTGACAACAAGCTGACAACTAATATATCTTGCTACCAATAGGACGTAAATATCTTGTCCACATCGGATTATTTTAAGACAAATGTCAATTTTTTTTTCGACTTCGTATCTCGCAGGTCAACCTATAAGGCTGGCATCTGCTTACCCATCGGACTATCCTGTGGGTGCGTGCGTGTAAGGCATCGAACCAGGGGCAAAAAACTTATAAACTAAGTGTCAGCGCGCTAAGGAAACCCCCTGTGGGGTACGAGCCTTGGCTTAGGGCGTCGCTGGAGAAGGCAGCAAAGGGATAGGCTGGATATTAGTGAGATTATTTAGGGCCTGATTTAAAACTACTGGCTCAGCATCGCGGGCTGGTTCGAGCAAGGGTCGCGAGGGGCGTGAACGGGGACGTCGTCGCGACGGAACTCGACGGCAAGGTCGGAATAAGACAAATGTCACTCTGCGACAACTTAAAGTATCTGTCTCCCAATCTTCATATTTTAACAAGCTTCGTTTCTTGTCCACCAGATGGCGATAACGTGCGACTGCCCAATGACGCAGCCAGGTCCGACCCTGGCAGCAACCTGCGGAGGCGGCGCCTTCATGCTCTTCATGGGGCTTCTGGAGGTGTTCCTCAGGAGCCAGTGCGACCTGGAGGATCCGTGTGGGAGGGCACAGGTGAGTCCACGCCCACTGTTATAGCTGAACACGGAACTTTTGGCACGTGACCACATCCGGAACTTACACCACAGAATAAATAGTATAGCTTACACTGACATCTTAGATTTTTTATACATTTTACCAAAAATGTAACAGACTTTTTGGCAAAAATGTTCAATGTCATTCTAGCAGCTAGTTTAGCAAGAACCTTAACGTAGTATATATTAAGATCTATATCATTTACTGATAGCTGTAGGTGTGGACAACGCCGCCATCTTGTTTTTTCATTACAGTTTCCACATACAATTTTCAAATGTTTATGAGACTGTAAAAATCTATAAAAAGTGAGCATGAAGTGAAAAGCAAAAGTTGAAATAACAACAAATTCGATTGTGCTAATCCTGTCGATAATGCTAGCGATAAAAGATAAGAGACTGAACAAAGCCTCTACAAATAACTGATAAATGATAAGAAAACAATCAGATATAAAGAAGTTATTAAGTACTTAAGATACGTAGTTACATTCCAAGCTGCTAATCAAAAGAGGACGTGCCTCCGCCTGGTGTCTCTTACGTCAGGGACACACCTTCATGCCTCATTACAATCAGTGTAGAGAACGACTAAAATTACGATTTTTTTTTCTAATAGGGAATCGAGCCTAGACATTAAGAAGTCTATCTATGTAACGATAGATTACCAATTTATGATCGTGACCAAAAATCATCATCATTCTCTTTTATCATCTGTTGAGCCTCTTTCCAACGGTATATGTTAGGTTCGGCTTCTGAATACCAGTATTTTACATGGAGCGACTGCCTATCTGACCTCCACAACCCAGTAAGTTCTGGGTAGTACAATACCCCTTGGTGAGACTGGTTGTCAGACTTTTTGGGCCTCTAAATACCTGTAACGACTGTCAAAGATTTACAGATGACAGCCGAGACCAACGGGTTGACGTGCTTTCCGAGGCACGGAGGAACCTCGGTATGTAATCCATCCACAGACCAACCTAGGCAAGCGCGGCTTAACCTAAAGATGGACCCGAGCGGCTGTTAATATTTAGTCACGAACTCCTCATCAGTCTCTTTTAGTTACCTTTTATTTGTGTGTAGTTGGTAGAGTGGCTGAGCTCAAATTTATGTAGTAGTAGTGTACAATTTTATGCTAACCTACATCGACACAGTTAATGGATTGTGGAGGTCAGATTGGCAGTTGCTCCATGTGAAATAATGGTACTCAGCTTTATCTGGTTAGACTGGAAGCCAGCCCAAAACGGAGAAAAGCTGGCAGATGACGAGGACCCCTGAGGATCCTTGAGTTCACTTTCTCTGTTGCTCGACTACCCCCTTGAACCTTTTTATCAAGAATGAAATTTCTAGTAGCTATCTACATTTGTTCTTATAACTTTTCCTTTGTAATCTTCAACATGCCATGCCGCGGTTTTTGCTCAGTCGAGACTTAGCAGGAGACTGTTGTCGTGATCAATTTATTGTGAAGCAAAGATACCTACATAGTGTTACACAATAATACGTAGACGAAAGTCTGAGAGAAAATTGACATGATAGACACGAGAATATATAAATAATACGGCACACGTTTGAAAAACTTTACGTGTTAATTTTAGATTTCACGTTTATTCGCTTAAGATAAAATTAATTAGTCTATTCCCATAAATAACGTACAAAACCGCCGTTTAAAGACAAAAACAACGCTTTTCTCATCTCTTACAAGTTAAATACAAAGCAAGAAGCAAAAAATGATTGACTGCACAATGGCATATACTGGCACATGGCTGGCTACACTTCACTTGTTAGACACGTTCTCGACATTATCTATCCATCGCTTTTCTCCGCGATCCAATGATATAAGTACGCTGATGTATTTTATCGAGCACTAATCTTCGGGAAAGAAATGGAGCGGAACAACACATCTTTGGCATTTGCAATGTTAGCAGTAGGGATGTTGGGTCGGTTAACAATCTAACCGGATGCAGCTGAATACCAGTATTTTACAAGAAGCGACTGCCAACTCGACCTCCACAACCCACTTTAGTAGGTACTGGGTAATACGATACCCCTTTGTAAGACTTTCGGGTCACTGACTACTGGGTAACGACTATCAAAAATCTACAGATGACAGCCGGGACTAACGGCTTAACGTGCTTTCCGAGGCACGGAGGGAACTCGGTATGGGTACCCATCCACGGACCAACCTAGGCAAGCGCGGCTTAACCTTGAAGAACGATCCGAGTGGCTGTTATTATTTAGTCACGAGCTTCTCACACATGCACCTATGTACTTGATTAATATAAGTTTTTTTTTTTTTGGTTTTTGATTTTCAACTATTAAACCGGACTACATACGAGTATGCATATATTACATAATTTAGTCAATTAGGAACAAGGTGTCTTTGAACAAATTATTGATTCTGCCTTAATAAAGTTTAATTTTTAATTCGATAAAAAAAGCTATAACCTTTACGGGATCCAGCTGGATCGTCTATCTACAACTACACTCCAGAGGATTAACAAAAGATAAGCTATGTGTAGAATCAGGCGTTATTTTGCGGAAATCCAATATAATGCAAGTTTTAGACAGATCCAGGCCTAGATGCAGCCAAAATATATAAATCTTTAGGCACTCACTCCTTTATATTTACTCTATTTTATTTATTTATTAACTCTATACTTTGAGTATATGTTTGGGTGCATGGCATGCTAATTATTATTGCTTTTCCTACTTATGCATAATTTTGCTGGCGGGATCCTGCATCCTGCATACAGGCCTGGTTTTTTTTCGTGGAATTAAAACTTAATATCTTGCACAATATTTAAGGAATGAGGAAGCTTGCACTTTAAATCTTCAAAACATTCACACATATTTCAAATCACTTTGTATCTTATCTAATATCTTACAAAATCAATTGATGAGTTTCCCAACTGTTAGAATTCATTATCTTGTCATAATCTGCACCAAGTTGGGAAGATCTTTAAGTGATGTTTCGTCACGAAATCACGACACATCGATTGCTTTCTATCTAATAGCATTGTTGTATTTATTTAGGCTTTAAGCTTTATATTGTACAATAGGGTATATGGGTGGACGTAATGCCACAAGGCATTCTCTACCAGTCAACCTTTGGATCTATTTAACACTGGTAGAGAACGCCCGGACAGTATTATGTTAGAGTACAAAAAAAAAACATTGTGATCAAATACAAAGATGCCACACCAACCGATTACCAAACCACTATTCAGTTACCGGTGCCAGTTCTAGACTTTTTATTGTGCCGACTCGTTTCATATCCTCTCAATTCATGCCACTTTTCGCCCCCAGCATTCTCACCCCAGTCACATTCACCCCTTTTGTGTCTCAACATTCTAATCCATATAAGACAGCAGATCCAACCATTGTTTTTTAACAAATCTTTCATTTAAGAGGA
The DNA here is from genome assembly GCA_947578425.1 of Eugnorisma glareosa. Lineage (NCBI taxonomy): Eukaryota > Metazoa > Arthropoda > Insecta > Lepidoptera > Noctuidae > Eugnorisma > Eugnorisma glareosa. The sequence goes on along the minus strand of OX387974.1, from coordinate 1,108,395 downwards.
ATAAAATCAAAGTCGACACTCAATTACAAATATTTATTAAAAATAACAAAAATAATTTATTTTCGGGCAACTTTGGCTTATAAATACATTTAATTAAGGCTACACTAATGTAAAAATAACATGAGTAGATTAACATGTATTTTTGGTGTAATCTTTGTTGGTTGTCCTTAAATAAATAAATAAATTATACCTTACATAATATGATAAAATACAAATTGTGTTAGTGAATAGAACCTTAAAACTAAATTAGTAACAGTTTACTCGTACGCTGTGACTATTAGACAAACTAGAATAAAGGACAAATAAGAATCAAAATTCTTAAGAAACGAACAATAAACTAACTAGAAATAACTTACAATAATGTTATTAGTAATGAATAGCCAAGTCTAGGGCGGCATAAAAACTCTGACACCAGGTTAGACACGAAACAAAATCTAAAGAAGGAAAGAATTAGCAATGACAATGATGCTATCTAGGTTCTTTACAACTATGTAGTACAGTCGACCACAAACTGTGGTACCAATTTGACCTTGCTCACAAACTGTGAGTAAGCGGCTGAGTTTCAATACACTAAGAGATTTGTTACTATTTAGGGCCTACTGCAATCTTGTTTTCGCCATAGGTACAGCACCTTTTCATACAACAACAACAGAATGTTCGTCTAATCCAGGTATGAAGACCCTCCCATCGCGGTCGAAAGCTTTGAGACTTGCACCACTCCACGAACTTTCCAATTAGTGACATCCGAATCTGTGTAAAATAGTCATCTTAGTTCATCAAGTCCTGGAGCAAGTTCAAGATACTTTGAGTCATTTTTTTGTCATGTCATTTGTTTTGAGTCATTTTCATTGTATTCCGGAGGAAGAATACATTTCTTCTGAGCTTCATCATTATCATTTAATTTTGCCACTTCTGCTGTCATATCTTTTGATGAAGAAGCGATTACGTCCATTGCAGCATAAGACGGCTTAAGCGTGATTCTGCGTATATCTTCTTATAATTTCGCTAATGAACTACCTTCTTTATTTTAACTATCTTCTTTATTTTCAGCATATATACAGCTATTTTAAATGTATTAGTCAACCATCCAATCGTTATTCAGTGCAACCATTGCAACAAAATTCAGCAATGTTTCCATTGCGTTTTCATTTAAAACAGGTCTGACAATTGTACCATCTTGGTCAGATTCTTCGACTCTGGGACCAGTCCATGAACACGTATGTAATGCACTTGTGGTAAATATTTCGTTAAGTAACATTCGAATCAATGTAATACATTCATGTGCCAATTTCTTGCATTCAACGAGATTGTAAGCATTAACATACACGTGAGAATGAGGCATTAATTCAACAAGTTGCGGAGCAGGTTCATGATACTTTAATGTCCATCGTGAGTCATTTTCATTGTATTCGGGAGGAAGACACCATTTGCGTGCATGAGAAAGACTTCCTAGAAGTTCATCATAAAAATCTTCTTCTTGTTTCTGTAGATCGCGTATCATCTTTATCAATAATTGGCGGAAATATGTACGAGGATATTTTTTTAGAATTTTGTCATAATTTTCTTTCCGTCGAATGCATCTCGTCCCGGGCTTTACTTGCCGGGAATTTGTAACAGATATTTTTTCTAGTAGTTCATCAAAAACATTTTCTTCTAGGATTTTCGAATGCTTATGAGTACCCTGTCTATCACGTCTTATTTCTAGCAATATTTCGCGCATACTGTTTATAAACCATTGGTAGTCTGTTATATTCCAGTTATGGATAAGTCCATACTCTTCAACAAACATTGACAATATTTTTCTTGCGTGTTCGTCTAATCCAGGCCTTGCTTTCCCACCGTAGATGTCGGAAGCATTAGTTGTTTCACTTGTCCACGAACATGTACGCAAAGCACTTGTAGTAAAGATTTCGGTTAATAACATTCGAGCAAATGCTTTGTAATCATTCGACCATTTCTTGTATTCAGTGAGTTTGTCAGCATTAACATACACACCGGAATGTTCCATTAGTTCAACAAGTCCCTGAGCAGGTTCACGATACTTTAGTGTCCATCGTGAGTCATGTTCATCAAATTCCTGAGGTACAACCAACTTCTTCTGAACTTTATCATTATTTGTCTGGTCTTCATTTGTTTTTTCTTCAGTTAATTTTGCAACTTCTGTTGCCATGTCTTTCGATGAAGATGCACTTAAGTCTATCATAGCATTAGACTAGATTTCTTCTTCTAATATTACTGATGAACTATTATCTAAAATAAAACAATGTGAAATTATTATAGGTTTTCTTTTACACCTGCACAGTGTACCATGCATCTCCTTCATCTCGTCACCTCCTTTCTGGCTATATCATCCTTCACACAGTCAATCCATCGTTTCTTTGGTCTTCCTCTACTCTTATACCCATCCTCATTCATATTCAAAACTTTGCTCACGACATTTTCATCAGTCCTCCACGCCTCCACATTATCAATGTCATTATCATTTCTTATTTTATACATTTCGCGTACCACCACATAATTATCCCCTTTAGCATACTCATTTCAGCCTTTCATTCATCCTTTTTGTGGCCCTGCATTCTGATTTATACAAGACAGCAGGTCCACAGGGCACAATGTGTGGAATATGACTAAAATCCTTGTTACCTACGCTAATTCTATAAAAGAAGTTATAATTATAGGCGTCAGCACATTTTATAAAAAACACACAACTACAGATAGGATGATGTCGTCATAGTATGTCATGTGTCGTACACCGTAAAGGTTGGTGACTCTTACAATATGTCTGTTCCGCGTGTTGGTAAGTTGCACACTGAGTAAGTAGTAGTATTTGTTGTGACAAGTGAACCTATTGATTCGCCTTGTCAGCCAGAAGTAGGGCCAATGTACGTAGACCGTACAGTATCAGTAAGTTGTTTGTCAGTTTTCGCTATTTCAGATATTCTTGTAAGTCTCGATAGCACCCAACATAGAAAATAGTAATTAAATAAACTAAGCTTACCGCTAACTCCTCTGGGCTTCCATTTGATTTAGTCTTTGCTGTAATATGTTTATGATAGATAACCGAAAGAGATTATTATTTTTGATTCCCAATGTCACTACCTCACTCTCGCAAGTTTTGAGTTGAATGAACATTATTGTTAAAACTATTATGTTAAGGTCTGGTCCCAGTGAGAGCTACAGAAAACGCTATACTATTTGGCTGTATCATTATATGTAGTTATAGTTTTTTTTTTTTTTTTTTTTTCCTTTTATTTATCAATAAACACTGTTACAAATATTTAAACACAACCTAAACATACCACACAAACCATCGTGGGTTTAACAGTGGTATGCCAGACACGGCAACTCGGTGCCACAACATTATTAATATTAGTACCTACCTATATAACCACAGCATAATCCATGAACTAGGTACGGTACGCGCGCGATCCGAGCGCAACCCGGGCATGTGGTGTGGCGCGGGCGCACGTCCCCCCCTCCGCCGCCGCGCCCGCCCGCAGTGTAGTGCTGACACCACACAACGGGCGGGTGATGCGCGGCGGCAGCGGGGGGACGCGCACGTACAGTAAGTTGTGCCATCATAATATATATGTGGCGCTCACACTATACGCTATATCGCAATGCATGGTCTACTATGATAGCAAGTTAGTTTCCACGCTGCGAGCTACAGTGTCCATGGGGTTCTTTGACCAATCTTATCCATGAGATCTTCACTTTAAAAACCTGAAACTGACTTTAAAAACCTAAACTGACTTAATGACCTGAAATATAATTTATTTCAAGTCATTAAGTCATATTAGCTACAAAACAATACATTTTTATCAATTTCACAGGCATTATATTCATGCAATAAATAAGTACTAGCTGATTGATTAACAATTAAAAATGTTAAATAAATGATGTAAAAATATTGTGAAAAACAAATAAATGTCAGATCACATCAAAATGATCATTAACACTAGAAGGTATTTACCATGATTTTGAGTTCCCGATATTTCGGTGATAATGTTGGTGACCATGACATTTTAAAAACTTATATCAAATCAAAATGTCAAAGGCACAAAGCAAAATAAAATAATTAAAAATTAAATATGACAATGAATTAAATTTTGGAATGAAGTTATGTCAGAAGCAAAAATTATAATATCCCTATGTCATGAAGCTATATAAAATGACAAATGCCCAACTTAAGGGCAATCCAGTCGCTGAGCAACCATCGCCAGGACAGTGTTGGAGCTAGCCCGCACCCTGCGCACCAAGGACGCGCACCGCTTGCGCATGGTGGCGTAGAAACAGTCGGTGCGCGCTTCCGCAAACATGCCCGAGGCGCTGCAGAAGAGGGGCAGCCCCAATTTTGCCCTGAAAGCGTTGTTGTTTTGGACATGAAGGGCACTGTAAGCTGCTTGTGGTAAGATGCCCCATAGGCTGCATCACGTGTATAAGGAGGTGCAGATAGCTTCGAAAAGTGTGATTTTAACCTGATTTGAACAACGTGCAAACCTATGGGCTATCATATTTGCTCTCTTAGACAGTGCCCCCCGCTCCCACTCAATGCCGATTTAAAATGCTCCATCCGTTCTAACGGTACACTATTCAAGCGATTCGGGGGTACATGCTGTGGGCATTTGGCGCCACCCTGAAACACCATGAATTGGCTTTTCGCGACATTATACACAAGGCCATGGCTGTCCACGTACTCCTCGCAAATTTTCAATAGCTTGCGTAATCCACAAACCGACTTTGGAATGGGCAACTACAGTCCATTCACAGGTATTATGCTTGTAGTTGGATGTAGGTAGCTAATTTTTGATTATCATTAACACCAGAAACGGGATAACAATAGAAAGAGGGTAGACCGATTGGTCTGCTCATAAACACCCACCCGCAATAACTTCAGTTTATCCGTGATCACGGTGCTTGCAACAGCGCCGAAATATCGGGAACTCAAAACCCACTAGTTTCTAGTGTTAATGATAATGTTAGTGACCAAGACAGTTTAAAAACTTAAATATTGATTATTTAAAAGTTCCTGTAACGGGTTTATTCGAAATAAATGTTTTGAGTTTGAGATATAATATATGGCATACAGCAATATAGTATATAGCACGACAAGCGATAGCTTAGCATGCGTTTTAAGCTCATTTCAGACAGCGCTATAGGCAAGCTATTAGTTCTTATTCTTAGCTTGTCGATGGCAATCAAAATTAAAGTAGCTTAAACAGCTTTTAACCATACTATCCACCAAATGCGCAAACAAGCTATACTGGTCAATGGAACCACGCCCTAATCGAACGTACCTACGTCAGAACTGTTGTGTGAGCGTCAATATTTTTATTCTTCTGTGCGTTTCTGGATTGGGACCGCGCGCTATCCTATGCCTGGTTTTCCCGGCGTTGCTCATCGCGTTATCGCGTTCAAAGGTTATCATGCGACTCAAAAGTGGGTTGAGTTGGTGAACTATTTTAGCAAGCACTCAAGGTTATGTACTAGGAACCATTAACCGCCGGTTTTTATTTATTAAGACCCTTGCTACTTCACTGCTGGGCCGCCGATTATTGACATAAAAATTGTATTCGGTTGAAGGAATCTATACTAATATTATAAAGAGGTAAAGTTTGTGAGGTTGTAGGGGTTAAACTCTGGATCTACTGAACCGATTTAAAAAAATACCTCACTAATAGGAAGCTACATTATCGCCGAGTGCCATAGACTGTATTTGAAACATGCCGTGGGATAATTTCCGAACAAAACGCGAGCGAAGCCGCGGGCAAAAGCTAGTGGATCATAAAATTATAACTTTATCAACCTGCTCGCTGGCTGATCGTTTTACTTAGTTTACTGTTTTAAAGTCCATTTAATAAGGCATTTTTCTGTTGAGTAGCGAGTGACTGATCCTTTTATAACGAAAGTTAGCATGCTCTCAGGAAGAATTTTTGAGGGTTCATCCAGTAAAGGGTTAGTTAGGGAACGAAAGTATGTCACTTTGGCTTGTAAAACATAACTTGCCACCTTGATAAGTTCGTCGGTTCATTTAAGCTAAGTGTAAGCTTGTGTGTACTGAATACTGATACACATCAATAGTTATTTATGTCCCGTGGCGTGAGCGGTCGCTTCGAAGTCTCGTCTCTGAGACCTGTGGCATGCTCTCAATAGCTTCTTTAACTTTTTTCTCCCCAGCCGCTGTCGCAAGACGCGCGTGGACAAGGCGTTAGACGCTATATAGTTACCCGTCGCTTTGTGGCCAAGGGGTTAGACGCTAGTTAGCCGTCACTCGTGGTCAAGGGGTTAGACGCTAGTTACCCGTCACTCGTGGTCAAGGCGTTAGACGCTAGTTAGCCGTCGCTCGTGGCCAAGGGGTTAGATGCTAGTTAGCCGTCGCCCGTGGCCAAGGCGTTAGACGCTAGTAGCCGTCCATGATTGAATGCTAGTTCCTCACAGTAACAACTCAGTTACTACAACCCCGAGCGTCTCTTTACCGCACTCATTACAACCGCAAGTCGCCTCCGAATTGAAATCACTTCTCCATCAGATTTGTGGCCAGTTTCGGCATCGGGCTGCGTTACCTAATCGGAGCATTTGCAATAACAATTGTGGAACAAATCGGCACAGAAGTGTTGATAGTATCATGAACTGCAAAGACTTGTGAGTGACGTATTGACGTAACGATTGATAAGGAGTAAAAGAAACGGCTTATGCCCGACTCGTCACTGTTCCGACTGGTCACCAATCAGCTGTGGAGTCAATAAACGCTTTGATTAAAGGGAGAAAGGTTTTAGGATATTTCACTTCTTTGTTTTTTTTTTTCATTGGTTTAATAAAGACGCGGTCATGAGTAGGTAAATCAAATTGTAGGCTAGAATAGTTACTGTTGTTTGCCATTGAACAAAAGACTAGAACATGAAAAGGATTCTAGTCGAACAACGTGGTGTTGTTCTAATTTTGTTCTAATAACTTTTTTGTTACTATGGTAACTATGGTTTTTGGTTACTATGGTGGAATTTATTTTGGTTAAATAACTAATTTATGTTAGTTAGGTACAGACGCCGCACATCAAGAACCCCGTAACTGTCTTTTCCTAATCAACCTTGAACCAAATGCTTTAGCGAAAAGTTGAAAATCTATTAAAGTTTGACAGATTGAAGTCAAAGGAAAACTTTATTAGCAAGACAAGTGTACATTTCTCACAAGTATTTTTCTACAGAATTTAGCACACAGAGGATATCATTATCATCTGCCTCGCCTTTTCCAGTGGCAGTGGCTTCCAGTGTAACTGGGTGCAGCTGAATACCAGTATGTTGCATGGAGCGACTGCCTATCTGACCTCCACAACCTAGTTAGTACTGGGTAATATGATACCCCTAGGTAAGATTGGTTGTCAGACTTTCGGGCCAGTGACTACCGTTAACGACTTTCAAAGATCTACAAATGACGGCCGGGACCAACGGCTTAGCGTGCTTTCCGGGGTCCGGAAAAAGCTCGCTATGTAATGGGTGGTCACCAAGTGGTCACCCACCTAATCAAGCGCGGCTGAACCTGAACATTGATCCGGGCAGCTCTTATCATTGAGCCACGAGGTCAGAGAGGATATGTTTGAGCTAAATTCTGTTATTAATCAATTTGGACAACAGTTACGTGATTGTTAACTTCAATTACGTAAATATAATACTTTATAAAGAATATTTTTACAAAACATGGACTTCTAAAGTCGTCGATATATATTTCTTACGGACAACATAAAAATAATAATACGTCAATTTATTGTTTTTGAAGACCAGGTTGAACTTTTCAAGAAGTAACAGCTAACATAATTATTATTTTGGTCTTGTTCCGCAGTACCGTCGGCACATGGACTCGGTGTACGACTTCATCGTGGTGGGAGGAGGGTCAGCAGGGTCCGTGGTGGCCGCGCGCCTCTCTGAGGTGCCGGAGTGGAGGGTGCTGCTGTTAGAAGCAGGTAAGTTGCCTTACATAACATATCATCGCTCATTGTGAAAGAGAGGATATTGCCACAATGCGAGCGCAAACCCAAATTCTGACAATAAGGCGATTCTCACTTGATACTATAGGCGGAGCGCCGCGCGGAGAGACGGTGAGCGCCGCTCGACCGCGCGGTCGTGTGTTAGGCATCAACGTATTTCATACAAGCCAAGGCGATGTGAGGTCCGCTTAACCGCACGACCGCGCGAACGAGCGCCGTCGTGTGAGAATCCTCCAAGGTTAAATAACTATTTCCTGCTAAAAAACCCGCCAACAGTCTCTGCTGGGACGGGCCGTTACCGAAAACGATCAGGAGGACGCTGACGAGGATGATTACATGTTCCAGGTTTCGATGAGCCGACGGGTGCTCAAGTGCCCTCCATGTTCCTGAACTTTATCGGCTCCAGCATCGACTGGGGCTACCAGACCGAGTCCGAGCCGGCTGCCTGTCTCGGCGAGACCGATCGGAAGTGCTACTGGCCTAGAGGGAAGGTAAGCGAACAGGACAAACCACCGATATTTCAACGATATTGAGTTTTTCGCCAATTCTCCATTAATTGGCGAAAAACACAGTCGTCCGAAGCGCTCTGTCGTCTCCTATGTGGTCTACTACGAATTCAACTAGCCATATCAAGACTTGTGACCACAGCTTCCATCCCGCAGACATTGATGCAGCTTCAAATTTTTTAGGTTTTTCAAATTTTCCCCGTTTTTGCAACATTTTTCATTTATGCTTCGCTCCTATTGGTTGTAGTGTGATGATATATAATGGCTTATAGCCTTCCTCGATAAACGAGCTATCTAACATTAAAATAATTTTTCAATTCGAACCAGTACTTCCTGAGATCAGCGAGTTTATCCAAACAAACAAACAAACTCTTCATGTTTAGAATATTAAGTATGGATAAAGGAGTTTTGATTTTAGTCACGATCATACAACTTAATCACAAAATTCTCATGTGCAGGTTCTTGGTGGAACGTCAGTGATGAACGGCATGATGTACATCCGTGGCTCCCGCAAGGACTACGACAGCTGGGCCGCCGCCGGTAACGAGGGCTGGTCGTACGAGGAAGTGCTGCCGTACTTCCTCAAGTCGGAGGACAATAAGCAGCTGAAAGAGATGGACCAGGGCTACCACGCGACCGGCGGGCCGCTGACTGTGGCGCAGTTCCCGTACCATCCGCCGCTAAGCTACAGCTTGGTTAAGGCTGGAGAGGAACTGGGTGAGGTTTTGAACATGCTCTGGGATGGTCACTAGCTAATGTAGAATTCGTAAGGAGCATTCACACCCAATTTATGATATACTATACATAATATACAGGGTGTAAGGGACAGGCTGTCCGCAAACTGACAGGGTGCATATTCAGCCCCTTATTTTGAATCATATTCCACTGGATTTTTTCTCAGGAAAATTTTCATGTTTGTATCGTATTTTCAGTTACTGTTCCTTTATTTCAATGTAAAATTACATTCCCTGTACGCAGCACTCCATTTATGAAAATAATACGGCAAAAAAAAACAGCAATGGATTTTGAAATACTCTAACGAACGACACGTGAAATAGGCTTACTAATACTTAATTCACCCCATCAGTCGGAGGAGGGCTGTCCCTTACACCCTGTATATCTAAAACCATGAAAAAACTAACAAAACTCCCGCACATTCCAGGCTACAAGCAGCGAGACCTCAACGGCGCCGTCCACACCGGCTTCTCGATAGCGCAGACGACGAATCGCAACGGCTCCCGCCTGTCGGTGGCGCGCGCGTTCCTGCGCCCCGCCAAGAACCGGCCCAACCTGCACGTGATGCTGAACGCCACCGTCACCAGGGTGCTCATCAACCAGACCACCAGGCAGGCGTATGCGGTGGAAGTCAGGAACAGCTTCGGGGGCACTGAAGTTATTTTCGCTAATAATGAGATTGTTTTGAGGTATTTTTATCATTGTAACTTTATATCTTTGACGAAAAATGTGACATTAATAATCCGACACAGTGATATTGGAATTAACCGCGCTATTATAGCAAAAAAAAAACGAAATTCGGCAACAGTCGACGGGCGCAGTGTTTCTGCTCGGAGAATGCTCCCTTTTCAATGGAGGAGGAGGAAATTTGCATCATATTCCTCATACCTTTAAAAAACTGTCAAGCAGATCCAGATTAACCCCCATCCCTCTGCCCTACAGCGCCGGCGCAGTAGCGTCGCCCCAGCTCTTGCAACAGAGCGGCGTGGGCGACCCATTGGTGCTGACCCGCGCGGGCGTCAAGCTCGTGCACAGCCTGCCCGCAGTGGGGCGGAACCTACACAACCACGTGGCGCACTTCTTGAACTTCCAGGTCAATGATAACAACACCACGCCGCTCAACTGGGCCACCGCTATGGAGTACTTGCTGTTCAGAGATGGACTTATGTCTGGGACTGGTAAGTGCTCAAGAGAATTTTATAAGATTTTTTGACTTCGACGAAGATGAAACCAGATTAAAGATGACCGATACCTACGCTAAAATGATAAAATAACCCATTTAGTTGCTTGATAACTTCACGTAACCTCATGCCTGCAGAATAAGGCATTATACAAAACTCACGTTGCAACGGAAGCAATCCTACATATTCGAGGGGATATAACAGTATAAAACTTCCTCAGGCATATCCGAAGTGACAGCATTCATAAACACGAAGTACTCGAACCCATCGGAAGACAACCCTGACGTCCAGCTGTTTTTCGGCGGCTTCTTGGCCGACTGCGCGAAGACCGGCATGGTGGGGGAGAGGTTGGACAACGGTTCCAGAACCATCCAGATCATTCCTACTGTACTACACCCCAGGAGTAGGGGACGCCTCGAAATCGCGTCCAATGATCCATTTGCGTATCCCAAGATATATGCCAAGTGAGTACCTATCACCTATACCTATAAAAACAGCACCATCTAGTAAAAAAATAGTAAACACAATTAAAGACAGTTTACTTTACTAAAAGAAAATTTTACCACAATTTCAGCTACCTAACACACCCAGACGACGTCAAAACCTTAGTGGAAGGCATCAAGTTCGCTCTCAAGCTAGCTGAGACGAAAGCCCTGAAGCGTTACGGAGTGAAACTGGACAAGACGCCGGTGAAGGGCTGCGAGAAGATCAAGTTCGGATGTGACGCGTACTGGGAATGCGCCGTGAGGATGCAGACAGCTCCAGAGAACCATCAGGCGGGATCCTGCAAGATGGGGCCGAGAGGAGACGATAGCGCTGTTGTTGATAACTTGTTGCAGGTAAGCTCGATTAAATGATGTTCCTGGATGGATACTCATCTAACCACGTGTTGCTAACCTTGAATTTTCTAAACAGAGTCCTAATACAGGCTGTTCTACTAACGATGGAACACTTGATATCGTGTCCTGCGCGATTACAAGGTGGATGGGTACATATTTGACAATTTCGCCTAGTGAGATTAAATCTTATGTCCTCTAAACATAATTTCAAGGTCAAGTCTTCTTTTTTTTCAAACATTATTCCTTTATCTCCTGTCTAGGTGCAGGGCATAGACCGTCTGCGGGTGGCGGACGCGAGCGTGATGCCGGCGGTGACGTCGGGGAACACGAACGCGCCCGTCGTGATGATCGGGGAGCGCGTCGCGGACTTCATCAAGCGACGCTGGCTGGGGACTGTCAGTGTAAGTCCCTATTATGAAACTTTGTTTGGAGTGCTTTGCATTTGCAGAACGCGGTTTTCACTAGCAAACCTTACGATAATCGAAATAAAGTGTAATTGACAATAATTCCATCATGTCGGTCTCTCAAAATGGATGTAGGAACGAGTACCGCAGTAGGGGCTACTCCTCATAGACATGGCCATTAGCCAACAGGTTCGTCAACCTTGCAAGGACCTGTCGACATGTTGGATAGATTATAAGAAGGCCTTCGATTCAGTGCCACATACATGGCTCATGAGGGTGCTGGAGTTGTACAAGGTACATGCAACTCTGGCGCACTATTCTTCTGGCACCATGGGACACTTTATTTTAAGAGAGGCAATGTTCATATTTGTTTGGCAGGGAAAACCTTGCTTTGCTGTGCCTCGCTGGACTGAGCCAAGCCTTGCGTTTTATTAACTAGGGATGATGAGGCGATGATACTATTTTTTTTCTTTCCAGGCTCCCTACCCAGTCCCACACGGCGGTCTGTCCAACGTGCTCCAGGCGAGCGACTCCGCGCAGCACGCCACGTGGCAGCGCTGGCTGTGACGTCAGCCAGAGCCTCAGAGCGCTCGTCCCTAGAGTTGCATAGTGTACATATTTAGCTGTAAGTCTTAGATGGTGTCACAGGATGAGGCTTTCCTATGGATTAAGGTCGAATTTTGTGATTTAATTTTTTCTATATTGTTTGTTGTTTTTCACGTTTCATTTAAGTCATAGACGAGAACTCCGGACAACGGAAACTGGTGTCCGGAGCTGCGTCCGCAATTTGTCCGTATCGGTTTCATCGGTTCCATTCCAACCTTAAAAGCTTCGTGGTGTAATCCAAATTATGCCACAATTTTAACTAATTGAATGGCCATCGAGAGAAGCCTTCATTGACTGTTGTGTTTTTATTTAAGCTTAAATAAACTTATGAATATTATTTTTCTGAAATTGAATCTGTAGATCTGTGGCGTCACTTAGGTTTTACTATTTTATTGTAACTTGTGAACGCATTGCGTTGTTGTACAAATTAGTATTTATTTGTTATTTTAATTCCGTCCATTGCACATTGTTGTCTTCACTTGAAGACAAAATAATTGCATCAGTGAGATATAATATATTAAATTGAATATGATCCTTATCACTGGGTGCAAATATTTTTCGAAACAAGTGTATAATTTATGATAGGTATTGGATAAGTCAAATTGTATGTAATAAATAAATGTTTTAATACTGATTTTAAGTGTTTATTTTTATTAAGGCGCAGACACACACTTCTTATAGTATAAACTGAACACAAAATAAAAGGCAACAATACATACAAAAGAAGTTCTTTATTGCACAGGGATATTCAAAATACTTAATTGGATAACAATTTGATATAACACCCATCGCAGCCGTGGTAGTGGTACAGTAATACCAGTTACATCCTGCGCCATACAATACTACAAGCGAGTGACACTGTATGTACGGACACGGCAGCTATGTGTGACAGCGTTGTATGATCGTAAAGCTTGAACAAAGTGAGAAAGACGAAATTGAGGAAAATAACTCACCCAGCCGTAAGCGGGCGTTGGCGGTGGTCCGCCTGCCGCATGAGGTCCCGGGTTCGATTCCCGGGTCGGGCAAAGTGTTATTGGGTTTTTCCATTAGGAATTTCTCAGTAGCTTGTATGTCCCCATGTTTTTCTTTTTTCATTAATAGTTGTCAAAGTATACTAGGCCTCGGTTGACAGCGGTCCAAATAGGCTATTTTGAGCATTTTGTAAAGGCAAACACACACACACACACAGACAAAGATTATGTATCATCAGAAAGGAAAACATAGGGACATAGAAGTTGATATTTATTTAACTGTAGAAATCATAGCTTTAAAGTCATAAACCAGAAAGTAAACAGTGTATGGAGAGAAGACCACACGCATTTTTTTTTTCGTAGCTGCTAAGTTGATCCCATGGAGCAAGTTCTTCATCTTGATGGTCTGTAGCAAACCCTTAAATATGAACACACCTTTCTGGTGCACTCGTTATACTAAAATAATCATCTTCATCTAACTCCTGCCTTTATGCCAATTTATTTGGGAACGGCGCAGCATGTACCGGTACAACTGCCATGCTCTGGTATTACAGATATACCACTAACCTATTTATATCAGGAAAGGCCCCGCTTTGTTTCTAATTTAAAAGAGTACTGTACCATTAATATTCTAAAGTAACTAACTTAACAGTAAACTAAAAATCGGCCAAACAGTCGGACTCGCACACACAGGGTTCCTTACTACCAAACAATGAAAATAAAAAAAATCACTCGTTATATGTAAATTTACACTCAACAGCAGAATTAAATGTGTTTTTGCTAGTATGTTAATGAAAAATAAAGTTACTGCCGTCTGGCCTTTTGCCAACGTCGCACATTGGTTCAAGGGCGGAAAAAAGTCCTATGTTTCGAATTTGTTTAAAATGTCTACAATTTGGTACACACATACTAGAATGTTAGAAGAAACAAGTCCTAAATTTAATACGGGTAAATAATTATACAGTATTTAATTAGATGATGCCAAAGTAGGTTGATCGAGAATTAACAAATTTCGTGCAAAAATATTGTTATATCAAGTATGAATAGAACCTAAATACTATAATAATCAACTTTTATTTTCAGTTTAGTCATAAGTTTATTGTGTGTATTAATAAAACACGTTAACAAATGTTATGATATAATGAGTAATTACTTGCTATTACATTTTTAGTGAAGAAGGTCATTTGGAACCTTTTGTTTTCAGTCATGAGATCATAACTGATCTCCGTTATCGACCGGTGCATAATAATATACTTCCGGAGATTAATTAGACTCTATAGATTAAGAATACATCAGTTTTGGCTGCGATAACCTGCGATCTTGGAAATACCAGGTCATTAACTAATGACGCTTTGTAATTAAGAAAAAGTGGTTTATATTAATAAGTGTTTCTAATGAGGGTAATTATGAACGGTAGAGGAACTACCGTTGAATGCAATTTTTCTTTAACTTCACTTACAATTATTTTCTCTTACGATAACAGTGTTATTATAGTGATGGATAGCTTTACTATTGCCTATGCCGATTTAGTGGAAATCATAATTCAAGTAATCGTGAGATACATAAATGCCTCGAAAATAACTTATGTATTGCACACTTATGTATTCCACAGCTTACAGAAAGTGTTTGGAAGCAAGATTATGAAAAGTTGAGTCGTAATTTTCTAACCGTATTTACGAAAAAGTGAGAAACTGCAGCGAGAAATAAAAATGCTTTTATGGCAAAAAATTAACAGTGGCTGAAAAATATTTTTACCGTTGAGACATTTCGGTGTAAGCTGATATGGTGAATTGTGGCAGTAATGTTCCAGGGCCATCAAAACGCTTTCTTACAGGACGACCAGAGAAATCATTTGAAGAATGTTGCGTTCGAACAAAGCGATATGAAGTCAAAAGATTGTGTGAAAGCGTTCCTGAAGAAATGATTAAGAAAGCTGCCTCTAAGGTACTCGTAAAAGAAGAATAATCGGATACTACTGGGTGTGATATTTTTCCTGATTATCATAAAGTACTTGAAGCAAAAAGGCAATGCTCCCGCACGGATATTGATGTAACGGAAAGCTACGCATGTGTAGGTTTGCAGTCATTACTGGACCACACAACCAGAAGACTATTTGAAGTAATGTCTGAAGACGACCTTACAAAGATTAGTGTAAATTCAACATTTTTACACAAGTGGGGATGTGACGGATCATCAGGTCATGCTGAGTACAAACAGTCATTTATTGACCAAAATGTGTCAGATTCACATATGTTTTTGACATCATTAGTACCACTGCGCCTGTGTGAAAAGGAAAATAAATCTGTTGTGTATTGGACAAATGCAACTGCTTCTTCTACAAGGTGTTGTCGCCCGGTACAATTCCAATTTCAAAAAGAAACTACAGAATCAACGAAAAATGAAATTGCTAGAATGGAGTCTGAAATAGCAAACATAAATGAAACTGGGAAAAGACTTACAAAGTCTACCATAAACTTGTGTTCACCATTGTAAACACAAGACATGTTCAGTCGTGTCATGTTGTGTTTGTGTTGTTTGTTGTGTCAAGTCGTGTTTTGCCATCTATAATAATTATAGATGGCAAAATAGCGCAGACAGTTACGGACACATCATCCTGTGCAGTGTGTTTTATATGCAAGTCAAAGCCATCAGAAATGAATAACCTTGACCAAGTGCGAAATAAAACTGTGGATACGGGGGCTCTCAAGGTCGGTTCGGTTTATCGCCGCTTCAAGCATGGATTAAATTTATGGAATGCGTATTACATATTGCGTACAATATGTCATTCACCAGTTGGAGAACAAACGCAACTACCAAACAACAAAAAGATGAAGAGAAAAAAATAATCCAAAGTGAGCTGTTTCAACATTTATGTCTAAAAGTGGATTTTGTAAAGCAAGGAATGGGAACATCTAACGATGGAAACACGTCTAGAAGATTTTTTAATAATGCAGACATTGTAGCTGAAGTCACAAGAGTTGATAAAGAACTTATTCATCGGTTTGGTATAATATTGCAAACTATTAATTCAAGTGCATTAGTTGATTCGAATAAGTTTGGTAGTTATTGTTACCAAACTGCTGAACTATACATAAGCCTGTACAGCTGCATAAAATCTTGATGCGTGGCAAAGAAATAATAAGTGTTGCTGCCTTACCTATTGGGATGTTATCTGAGGAAGCTCAAGAAGCGCGAAAGATTACCGCAATAATAGGTTAGGTCATTCAAGAAAATCTTCTCGTCTATCATGTAATGAATATGCTCTTAGCTACCTCAGACCCCCTTATCAACAGTTTACGTACAGTAACGAATAAAAAATACTATCCTCTTCATGACGATGCCAAAGCTTTATTAGTCGATAGCACCCATCTCTAAAACTATGTCTTCTCTATTTATTATTTAGTTTATTAATATTTATTTATATAGAAATGCTTAAAGACTGTATATTTTGCATAATATAAATAATTTAATTCATGTGAAAAAAAAAAGATAAATATTTTCAGTTTAATAAAAAAAAAAACGTATATTATATCTTTCTCTTTGTATACTGGTCCATTCATTATATCATTTAAATAAAGTATTATGAAGAAACGCAAAGTCTTTACATTTAAAAATAATATTTTCCTCATGCCCGTACTACCTGCACCACTGTGCGTCGCGGCCATTGAGTTCTAAAAATACATATACTCGCACTGGCAAAGGTTCCGTAGTATTCTGATGACATTTGTGTTGGGCACCTTGAGCACGGAACTCTTAAAGCAAAATATTAAACATTTTCTACAGAAAAGTTGTTACCAATCCCTGGGAACAGTGAGTACGGTTGGCGCAGTGGCTGAGCCCAACATATAACATCATTGGGCTGAGCGATTGGCTGCTGCACCCTTTTTGTCCCCCATTTTGGCTAATGCAAAATGTAGTTGGTGTTTTGTTTTTTGGGTATTGTATACCTAATATTAATAAATATAAAATAAACCTATCTATCCATACTACCTACTTAACTACATATAAATGAAAAAATCACAAAGCAGTCAATCAATCATTACCTCAACATCGATATCACACACACACCATACCACGATGACTGAATTCCTCGAAGGGAAATTCACATATCGCCAGTTATGTCTTAACTCTTACACTAAAGAGAAACTCGTTTTTGTGTATTATATACCAAGCACAAAACCTGGGGATTCAATGTATGAATATCAAAATAGTTACGAAATGGGACTTTTGTGATGCTATTTTGTGTAGTTGTCGAAATGGGAAAGTTACGAGATGGGCCGGAGCCATTTGAACCCCTTAAGAAATATGAACCTAATTAAATTTTAATAACAGTGCGGCCCTGGGGCTCGAGCATCATGTTCTTGCTCAACCGCCACTTGGAACCATGACACCAGCGATCCAGGCACTTAAGACAACTAACGACCCGAAAACAGTAACTTACGTACCTAGGTACAGACATATTTGTGTGCTCCCACACAGAGGATGTGACATAGCAACTGAGTATGATTGCAGCAAATATTTTTTCAATACACTTCCTCGAAAAATGGATCTTATGGCACTACGATTAGGTTCGATACGCAATGTATTTCACACACGTGTTTTTTTTTTATTTATCACAACGTGTGCTGAAATACAAATTTCCGCAGATAACTAAGTCCAAATAGGTTCAATTCCTTTAATCGGCGGTGATTGTTTTTTTTTTATCTTGGCTAAGAGATATGGGTCTTTACGGCGTAAATATTTTTTGAATATTTAAATTGTGTTTATAAATAGAGTATCATAAATAAACAATAGTAGTTAAAAATATTTTTCAATACACTTTCGCGAAAACCGTTTCTTGT
Source organism: Eugnorisma glareosa (assembly GCA_947578425.1). Taxonomy (NCBI): domain Eukaryota; kingdom Metazoa; phylum Arthropoda; class Insecta; order Lepidoptera; family Noctuidae; genus Eugnorisma; species Eugnorisma glareosa. The sequence continues at coordinate 1,090,334 of OX387974.1, read as the reverse complement.
CGCACTATGATTAGGTTCATAATGCAATGTATTTGACACGCGTGGATTTTTAATATTTTCCCGCACACGTGCGGAAATAAAAAATCCACAGATAACTAAACTTATACTAAGTCCAATGAATATAGTCGATGAATATAGCCGGCGGTGATTTTTTTTTTATTCTCTGCAAAGGTATATGCGTCTTGACGGCGTAAATATTTTTTGAGTATTTAAATTGTGTTTATAAATAGAATACCAAAGATAAAAATGATTTTTTAAAACAAATATTTACTTTTATAACAAATTAACATTTATTTGTGTAGGTACTAAATTCAAAAATTCAAATATTTGGATTTTCTATTTTTCATATTAGGCTGTTTAGCGGCATCATACCTTTGCTTCTTCTTCAACCTGGCGAAAGTAAAGCGCGAAAAAACAGCAAATTAAATCATAGTTTCTTAATAATTTCTGACAAAAATACTTTCGGTTTTAATATTTTATTTCTTCGAAAGTGTATTGAAAAACGTCGTTTGATACGCGTGGGGATTTGTTCCTGCAGTTCTCGGCTCCATAACACCCTCGCCTGCAGCTTGGGTGTTAGTTCCGCCTCGAATGCAATAACAAAGTTTCCCCACTTATATCAAATTATCGCCTAATTGTAGTCTAAATTCAAAAATATTTTAACCTGGCAAAGCGCGGAAATAAAAGCAAATCGAATCATAGTTTCCTAATAATTCATGGCAAAAATACTTTTTGTTCTACCTATTATTTTTTTCTTCGAAAGTGTATTGAATAACGTCATTTGATACATGTCTGCCCTATAACAACCTCGCCTGCGGCTCGGGTGTGAATTCCGCCTCGAATGAAATAACAAAGTTTCCCAACTTATATTAAAAAATGTACTATTTTTTTTACAAAAAGCGACTAACTACATCATCTGGCATACCAGGTATTTTTAATACGAGTACGTGTGTCACTTAGCGATACCAGCACGGATTAGAGGGGCAAACTGTTTCGCTCAAGACACATTGTTCATGTTTCTTGTCTTGAGCAGCTTTTTTGGTTTCCTTTACTTTATCAATGTACTGTTGCCTTATCTCGTTTATTTTATCCATCATGTTGTTTCTAATTAAATGGAAGTTCAATACTGTCCAACCCTTCTCAAGTGCGTACTCATCAACGAAATTCAGTAATATTATTTCGGCATAGGCATCTAATTCAGGTCGCCTAGACGTATGTAGCGTAAGTGAATATTCTCCACGGTACGAAATGTTGTAAAGTTTGTGGTTATTTAAAGATAATGTGCAAATACGCAACGCTTTTGTATTAAAAACTTCGGTTAGTAACATTCGAGCTAATGTTTGGCAGTCATTCGACTTTTCTTTGTATTCAGCGAGTTTTTCAGCTTGAACATACACACCGGAATTATCCATTAGGTCCACAAGTTCTGGAGCAAGTTCACGATACTTTAGTGTCCACCTTGTGTCAGTTTCATAGTCAACGAAACGATATTCCGCAGGAATATTCATGCGATGAAGAAGTCTTTTGTTTCGACGTTTTGTAGCATCTTCTGCCTGTTCTCTTTTACCTGCAACGCGTCTCAACAGTACCAGTTTTTGACGGATACTCCATTCAATTTTATTTGTTACTATCCACTCGTTCTCCAATTCATAATCTGCAACAAATTTCAGCAACGTCACCATTGCATTTTTATCTAATTCAGGTCTCCCATTTGAATCGTTGTGGTCAGAGTCTTTGGATGCTGGACCATTCCACGAACATGTACTCATTGCACTTTTTGTAAATATTTCGTTAAGTAACAGTCGTGCCAATGTAACACTATCTTCTGACGATCTCTTGAATTTAGCGAGTTGACTATGTTCAACAAACACACAGGAATCTTCTATCAGTTCAACAAGTCCAGGAGCATATTCGCGGTATTTTAATGTCCATCTTGAGTTATGTTTGTCGTATTCCGGAGGAAAAACTATTTGTCGTTTATAAAAACCTTTATCCTTAAGAGCTTTAAGTGTTTTATCACTTTCTTCCTTGTCTTCAAATTCTTTCTGTCGAACACGTTTCATCTCTAGCATAATTTGACGAATACCTTTCATAATACATTGGAAATCCGTTCTATTCCAGTCGCGGATCTGTCCATACTTTACAACATACTTCTGCAATATAATTGTTGCGTGTTCATCTAGACCAGGCCTTGCTGGTCCACTGTGGATGTCGGAAGCATTCGCTGTTTCTTTAGTCCACGAACATGTACTTAAGGCACTTGTTGTAAATATTTCGTTTAGTAACTTACGAGCAAATGTTTTGCAATCATTCGACCATTTCTCGCATTCAGCGAGTTTATCAGCATTAACATACACACCGGAATGGTCCACTAGTTCAACAAGTCCCGGAGCTAGTTCACGATACTTTAGTGTCCATCGTGAGTCATGTTCATCGTATTCCGTAGGAAGAACAAACTTGCATTTATCATTCTGTTCTGTATGTTTTTCATTTAATTTTGGAGCGTCTGCTGTTGTGTCTTTTGATGAAGATGCGGGTACGTCCATGTTATCATTTGACGTAGCGTTTCTGTTTTTTCCCTAAGCATGTGCTTTTTTCAACTTGCTGAATATGGTCTGAAACAAATAAAAATAATTTATTTTAGCAGTCCATTAAAAGATTGCCCGGGAAATATCGTCCTAAGCTCGTAAAGGTACAGGTCGATGTTTCATAAATGTTTTTTATCATTATAATTGGTGATTAAAAAAAAATCTGTTCCATACGTTTTGACCGTGTAGGTAGGTATTGCACTTTTGTGGGAAAATCCGTTTTTTTTAATAACCGATTAAAAAAATTATTTTATTATATAATTATTTAAAAAACTTATTGCGTATCTCTGTTGACAGTCTGTTCATAGTTATCATCACTTGGCGAGTTTTGAAAACAATGACCGTTCTGGTTCTGCTGGACGCAGCTTCACAGCGGCGGGTAGCACCGTTATGGTTGGGTATTCTAAAATATCTACAACGTCGAGGGCAGAAGGCCAAAAGCAACCTTATTATTATTGTGTGGCGTTTATGAACGCAACCATAAGCGCTGGCAACACCAAACTCTATAGTCAGTCACACACTTGGTTTTTTGAGATACAGCGGTTACAACTCTGATTCGCGTAGCTTCTTAATTTTACCTAATATTTTGTACTGAAACCCTTCCTCCAATTCACAGTGTTGTACGTGTTTAGCATTAGGAAAGTTTCAATATCATATTATCCATTAATACTTTTTTATTTTCATCGAACCTCGTCGTCGTGAGTGCGAAACAAAAAGGAACGAACATTATCTTCTTGCGTTCCCAAAATTGTTTTAAAATAATTATTGTAATTTTTTTATCTTGTATAAAAATCATCATTCTACAAAATTATACGTTTGAAAGTAGCGAGCTTGCATTTTTATTAAGTACGTTAAGTACGTTCGCTTTTCGAGTTTGTCTGTGTGATCCGTTGTTGTTTACTACTATGCAACTGATTTTGATGCGGTTCATCATCATTTGGAGAACCTAGTCAATGACATATACTACTACTACACTTAGACCTTCTGAAATACATACCATTTCAGAAGGTCTAAGTGTAGTAATATGTCATTGGCTTTGAACCTGTACCATTTCATTAAGACATCACGAACCGCGCAAAGCAAGGGCGGGCTGCTAGTCATATAAAACACGAACTCAAACGTAATCAATCCTATCTATTTATGAATTAACAGCCATTTTTTCCTTCACACTAAGTTAATTACGTACGTTGGATAATTTATTAGGAAATCAAAGAATTAAACTCTGAATACGGATGATGTTATTTAAATTATTTTCACGAGTGAATTATCGAAGTTATCGCGAATTTAATTGAAATAGATTTAAAAAAAACGCGAAGTAATCACGAATTTCGTTGACCCTGTTACTCGTGATGTGTCATCGCAACCAAACACAAAACAAAACATTATTATAACAAGTTAAAACAAAAGTAAATCTTACCTATAAACTTATAAATCAGAAATATTTTTCTGATGTAACACTAACGCTATACTATCACATTGCTATCCACTGAAATAATGTCTAGATTTCGATTTAACTGAACAAGTCAGGTTTAGTTCGACGAAGCGTTTTTATTTCCCGAACACGCGCCCTCTCACTTGCTTGTTGCGCGCAATATGAGCATAGACTATTATTATTATATGTATAAAAATGGATGATATGAGTACAAATATGCACTAAAACTGTTTTATAGTAAGATAACTAGATGAGATCTCCGCTTCGTCATCAGTTCGTTTGTTTTGTTTTTGTGTGCGAAAGAGATAGCTATATCGATCTGCGATCGATAAGCAGTTTTCGTGTCGTGATAAATCATTGGAGTCAAGCAAATCACTTTTGTACATTTCGAATTCAAAGAATAAAAGCGAGGTATAATTCGATTCTCTGTCAAAACTGTACATTGAGTGAGGTCACTTTCAAAGTACGCCTGATAAATAATTATATTTTGGTGCTACTTAAGTGACTAGTGAACTGCTTCAATATTAGTTACAACGTTAGTGCCTCGACTTATTGGTGAAAAAGTTAAAAACAATTGATCTTGGAAACTATGTTTACTTCAAATTCTTGCGAGTACCCTTAAATTAACGAACGTACATTGTAAACTCCTTGAACAGTTATTTAACGAAGTTGTGACAACCACTGTTTGCTATCAAAGCTCATCAGGCGCCAAACTGCAACATATTGCTATAAACTTGCTTAGAGGAATTCTAAGTGCTACTCGTACGAGACGTGTTTAGAGTCCCTGTGCTACGTGACGTGCTACGAGTGCTACGTAAAGTGGGCGCAGAAATACACAGATATCGTCGACCGCATTGAATAATATACATAATTACTGCCATGTCAATTCGGATGCATCGCTCCCCACGCCCAGAACCCAAATGGACTAAACAAAATCGGAACCCGATATCACCCAGGCAGTGAACGACCCCGAGTTTGTTAACATAAATTCACGCAGCAAGCGTCCACGATTAAATGAATCACTGCGTGAGCAGAACCAGGGGAAAAATTAAAACACTTAAAATGGACTTTGTAGTCATAACCATAAAGACCATTTTAGGAATTTTAAATTTTTAACGTGATTCATATTACGATTCTGATAAAGCAGCCATTTCAGGCCCCCAGTTAGAACAATTTAAACAATTCAAACAAGAATTTCAATCTGAAATTAAGGAAATGCTTCTGGCGTGGAAAGTCGACCGAGATGCCAATGCAGCAAAGCAATCTGCAGCGCAAACTGAGTTGATAGCAAAGCTAGCTTCAGACATGTCTGACTTGAAACAGCAAAACATAAAAATCCAAAATACTAATACCAAAATTCAAGAGTCTAATATTGAGATCAAGAAATCCGTTGAATTCCTCAGCTCTCTATATGATGACTTACAGAAATAAATCAAGCGTCTGCAACAAGAAAGCCTAGAACACAAGAAGCGCTTTGAGTCTTTGGAAATGGCTGTCAGAGACCTTCAATATAAGTCCCGGTCGTCTAGTATAGAAGTGCGCAACATACCTACCCAGGAAAAAGAATCGTCGGCAGATCTGTCAAAAATTGTAATAGACATAGCTAACTTAGTGAACCTGCCACTAACTGCTTCCCACTTCCGGGATATATATCGCACATCGGGAAACCGCGGCACCAGCAAACCTATAATCGGTGAATTCACTAACGTCCAAACAAAGTTCGACCTCAGTTCACGCGTTCGAACCTACACTGGACAGCAAATAAACCGAGCCACCCGCTACCTTGGAACTCTGATTCGATTTTCTCAAAAAGTATATAACTTATAACTATCAAAGTTATACCTACAGAAAGTGCGTTTCATGATGATTAAAATGACCATAAATTTATTCTAAAGTATCGTCAACTCACATTGTAATCAAGCAACAGACACAATGCTAACGACTTGCTCTGTTTTGACTAGAGTTCGCAATTAGCGTTATTTTTTTCTACAATGAACCCAGTCGGATATTTCTTATCATTTCTTTAGTTTTTGTCCATAGTTTGCTAAAACGCGTGTTGTTTTGCTACTTCGATAAATAACGGATACGATACCTCAGGAAGCAGCTCAAGCTGTAGCACTACTTCAAGCAGGCGTTGCGCAAGGTGAGGTCGCTCGAAGACTCCGAATCAGCAGATCTTCGGTGCAACGAGTTTACAGACGATACCTAGAGACTGGAGCATCCGATCGCCGTCCAGGTACGGGCAGACCTAGGGCTACATCAGTAACAGATGATCGTTATATCCAACTCACTGTTCTGCGAAATCGCCGCCTCAACGCATTTCAAGTCTAACAAAGTTTGCGTGACGAACGCCAAGGAGTTATAAGTTCAGATATCATCAGAAGGAGACTTGCTGAACGGATCCTGACTCTAAAGAGAGCTGCAACAGGCCTAGCATTAACGGTAGCCCACCGTCGAGCACGACTTGAATTTGCTCGAGAGCATAGGGATTGGACGTTAGAGCAGTGGGATAATGTACTCTTCACTGATGAGACCAGAGTGAGTCTACATGGAAGTGATCGACGTCAGAGTATATCGTCGCCCTGGAGAACTTTATTCTCAATGTTGCAAAGAGGAAACTGTTACTTATGGAGGAGGATCTGTAATGGTCTGGGCCGGCATCTCGTTAACCGCACATACTTACAGCGTTAGTTTTCATCGAACCGATGGGTTGTACACATGGATTGACTTCTCATCGCTACATTACTGAAATCCTCTCGACCATGTTGTACCTTACGCAGGATATCTCGGGCAGGATATGCAGTTGATGCATGAAAATGCTCAGCCTCATGTTGCTCACGTGGTAACCCAGTATCTACGCGACGTCAGGATTCGTACGATGGACTGGCCAGCTCGAAGCCCGGACTTGAATCCGATAGAACACTTATGGGATGTGCTGAAACGTCGGGTTCGAGCCCGGGTACCTGCTCCAACAAGGCTTCCAGAGCTGCGAATCGCAATTGAAGAGTGGAATGCAATTCCCCAAGATTTCATAGTCAGGCTCGTGAGTCGATGAATACGAGGATGCTGGCAGTTGTCCGAGCAAGGGGAGGGAATACTGAATACTGATCAGTATTCCCTCCAGACTGGCTTTAATTTTTTTTTCGTTTTATGATTACTAACGATTAACACGACTTGAAAACGACTCTTCTTTGTAAGACTCTTAATAAACACTTAGTAAATTGATTAATTCCAATGAGTTTCCATTTATTTTAATCATCATGAAATACACTTCCTGTATGTCTATCTATGATAGTCGTAAGTTTTATACTTTCTGAGAAAACCGAATCAGAGTTCCAAGGTAGCGGGTGGCCCGGTTTATTTGCTGTCCTGTGTATAACAAGAAAAGGGCGAATAAAGAAGACAAACTAAATAAGGAGATACTCGGAATTTCGGGACAAAAACAAGCAGTCTATGTTGAAGAAGATCTATTTAACACAAACAAAAAGCTCTTCTACCAAGCAAGAGAATTTGCACGCCTAAGGAAATACACACTCTGCTGGATGGCAACATTTTTCTTCGAAAACAAGCCGGAGATAAACAAATTGATGATTAATAAGGTTTCTATTACCTTACCATAGTATACTTACCAAACACACCAGAGCTTTGTACCGTGTCACACTATCGTAAATATTTTGTTACAAATGGCTAATATTCTGCAATCTACTATTACAGCTGACTTAGACGAATTTGAAGTAGCAAAGTCATATAAGTGTCCACCGTCAGATTGCTATAAATATAAGTGTCCACCGTCAGATTGCTATATAAAAACCATTTGCAACATCAATAAGGTTGATAATAAAAACGAAGACTTGCTCACTATAAAAACGAATGCTATTGAGTCACTGAACGTGGTTAATGAATACTTCAGCTCTATTGGAGATCAGTTGGCTAGCGAAATGCTTAGGAGGTTGGGACAAAATGAAACTGAACTGGCAAATAAGACATGCCATTCTAAAAACTTCTCACCAGATTCCTTATTTCTGACACCGACAGATGAAATTGAGATAATGAAATTAATTAGTACCTTAAAATCTAGCACAGCGGTTGGACACGATAACATTAGCAATGATATGTTAAAACAGACTAAGCATGTCATAGCAAGTCCTTTAACACATATCTGCAACTTAAGCATATCCTCTGGCGTTGTACCTGAAGACTTAAAGATAGCCAACGTGATACCAATCTTGAAAGCAGGTGATTCGTGTCAACCAGCTAACTATAGGCCTATTTCCCTTCTGAGCGCACTGTCAAAGGTAATTGAAAAGGTAGTAAATGTCAGACTACTCAAGTATCTAGAACACAATAGTTTATTGGCCGGAAATCAGTTCGGCTTTAGTGCTGGCAGATCTACGGAGGACGCCGTTACGCAACTTGTTGATTTTGTCGTTGGCAAAGTGGACAAGAGACAAAGGTGTGTCGGCGTCTTCCTGGATCTAGCCAAAGCGTTTGATACAGTTTCGCGGCCGATACTGCTAAATAAACTTGAGGGTCTCGGGATAATGGGCTTAGCTCTGGACTGGTTTAGGTCTTATCTAGGAGAGCGAAAACAGCGAGTTCGTATTGGTGAACATGTCAGTGACTTTGCATATGTTGATTACGGCGTACTACAAGGCAGTGTTTTGGGCCCCACATTATTCCTCATCTACATAAACGACCTATGCTCTCTTGAACTCCACAATGCTAGCATTTTTACATTCGCGGATGATACAGCGATAATTTTTCATGAGAAAACATGGAGCGATGTCGTTTCTGTAGCTCAGGAGGGGCTCCAGAAGGTTGCTATCTGGCTGCAAGAAAACTTGCTGACCTTAAATGTCGGAAAAACGAAGTCAGTCTGCTTTAGTATTTCTGACCGGTCTGCACCTGACAAAGGTATACAATTTAAACTTCACACTTGTGTCAATAACAAAAGATGTCTCTGCTCGCCAATTCAACGGGTTCCCTGTATAAAATACCTAGGGATCCTTATCGATGAACATCTGTCATGGAAAGATCAAATTGATGCACTTGTGAAACGTACCAGAAAACTCTCGCACATATTTAAAAAATTAAAGTCCATCGCAAAACCCGAACTGATTCGCATTGTCTACTTGACCTTGTGCCAGTCAATATTAGGTTACTGTGTATCGGTCTGGGGAGCAGCAAACAAAACCCTCTTGTTAAGGCTTGAACGAGCTCAACGAGCTATTTTAAAAATAGCTTACAAAAAAGCCTGGCGTTACTCTACTGATGCTTTGTACTCAGAGTGTAGCGTGCTTCGTGTGAGGCAGTTGTTTATTGTTTCCACATTGTTGCGTTTCCATAGGCATGCTAGAGAATTGGCCATTCATTCATCCAGAACATTAAAATGGGATCGACCAAGAGTACAATCATGTTTTGCACGCAGATCTTTTGCATTTCTTGGGCCCTACCTCTATTCAAAATTCTATTCTTACAAGAAAACTATACTCACCTTAACGTACAGCTCTTGTAAAAATGACATATTTAAATGGCTGCATCCCAAAAACTACGACCAAACAGAACACCTATTGTATATACAGTCGTAATATTACAAAAACATCCATGCGCGTACTCACCCACCATACACACCCTAACACTCACCACACTTCACCCACATACACATACACACACACACAAACACTTTAAAAACACAAACCTCTTGTCTTCAAAATTCAAATTTATATTAAAAAAAAAAAAGATGTTATATATAATAGTTTTTAGTTGGTTAACTTAATTACTTCTATTCATCTAAATGTTTGTAGTTAGTTCAGTTAAGCTAACATTTTACCCGTACTTGGGAAGAGACTGGACCTCACGACACAGGGTATCCTAGTGTGGAGTCCAGGGAACGAGTAATAATCTAGCGCTTAAGGATCATTGTCTTCTGTAACTAGCTTTTTATTTACTGTACCTTGTTATGCGAACTGAATAAATTTATTATTATATTATATTATTATTATATTGCTCAAAGTACTTACTAGGGACGATTGGACGAACCATCATATCAAAATCTTCCATATAAATATACGAAGTATAAATAAAAACTTTGATGAACTATTAGTATTGATAAACTTACTCAATGTTAGCTGTGATACTGGGTACTTAGGTACTTACTGAGTGCTGGCTTAGTAAAGTGGTGAATCTCCCTGTATCGAACGGGTATAACTCGAATTATACAGAACGGACGGCCAAACAGAACGACGGTATTGTTATGTATATAAAAGATAACATTAATTGCACTATTAAAGAGCCGAATTTCCTAATCGGAAATTGCCTAACATGTGAAACCAAAAATAAACTCGCATTTGCGGCAGTATATCGTTCCCCGTCATATAATACCAGAGCTGAGTTCGACAACTTTCTGAATAGCGTAGACAATATACTCTTGTCCTTAAAAAACTATATAAATGTCTGCCTAATCGGGGACAAAATATATACATCCGACCAATTGGTTTAGAAGAACGTGCTTCCGATTACTTAGCACTAAACGCCACGCACGGCCTGTTACCCGCCCACCAGATACCCTCAAGAATTAATAGCTGCATAGACCATGTGATGCTCAAAACGGACAAAACAGCTACATTACTTGTGATTGAGTCACGTCACATGTTACTGACCATCTCCCTATTCTACTAACTATTAATAACGTGCAGCTCTCCGGAAGATCGGTACCGGCCTGCAAAATACCAAAAATTTACAACACTAATCTAACAAACCACATCGAAGCCCTAGATTTCTCAGAAGTACTGAGAACTAACGATCCCAACCTAGCATCTGACACACTTACTGAAATATTGAACACCGCTATAATTACCCATACAAAAATAGTAACCATTCCTAGGAAAGACAGAAATATTCAACCTTGGATTACACCCGGTTTACTACGGTGCATTCGCCATCGTGTTATGCTTCACAAAAAAGCAAGAAAATCGCCTGACAGCCAAATAATTCAAACCTCTTATAAACGTTACAGAAACTATTGTAATAGTCTACTCAACAAAACTTAAAAGGTTTTACGAGCAAAATGAGTTAAGCAAATCAAAAAACGACCCTAAAAGACTATAAAGATAAAATTAAAGAAATCACATACACCAATAAGAAAAGCGGGGGGTTCCCCCTATGAGTTATTGAGTATAGTCTCTGATAAAATCGATGCAATTAACCTTGTCTGTAACTACTTTGCGAACATCGGTCAAAAGTTAGCATCCATGATAAATACCACAACCTTCACCATCACAACTCTCGCCAAACGCGTTTCCTGCTAGCTCCTTTGTTCTCGAAGTGGATAATGCTGACGTGGACTCCATTGTCTCAAGCCTAAGGTAAGACTGTGCCACTGGCCGGGATGGTATTCCTGTCAAACTATTAAAACTAAGTCGACATGTCCTCGTACCACTTATTACTCACATAATAAATTGTTCTATGGCCACTGGTATATTCCCTAATACTTGTAAAAAAGCCGTAATACACCCAATACATAAGAGTGGGAACAAAGATTGTGTAAATAACTATAGACCCATTGCTGTACTGCCTATTATGTCCAAGATAATGAAGAAAATTATAAATAGACAACTCGTAAACTACCTACACAAATACAACTTAATAGCAAAAAATCAGTACGGCTTCAAAAAAGGAGTATCCACAGAAGACGCAGTGTAAGACCTAACTGACCTTGTTGCTAGGAAATTAGATAATCGAAATAAATGCCTGGGTCTATTCCTTGACCTAAAAAAAAGCTTTTAATACGGTCTCTGTTCCCACCCTTTTATCCAAGCTGCATAGTATTGGCATACGAGGCATAGTTCATGATCTCTTCAAGAGTTACTTGATAGATCGCAAAATCTTTGTGAAGATAGGATCACATATTACTGCTGATGAGATAATGTCATTCGGAGTCCCACAGGGCAGTGTCCTCGGCCCAACGCTCTTCCTTATCTACATCAATAACTTGTGCACCCTTACTCTTCCATCTGCTAATATATTTACTTATGCCGATGATACAGCCATTATTGGACAAGGGAAGAGCTGGGCGGAGGTGAAAAATAATGCCGAAGAATCTCTGCAAATTGTCATGGAATGGTTTTGCAAAAATCTACTTACCCTGAACCTACAATAGACAAACTTCATCCCGTTCTCTATTCACGCTGTGACGAAACCTCCAAATATTTACTCAATTAGAACTCACACCTGTCTGGACAACTCGACCTGCTCTTGCCTAGCGCTCCCCGCAGTAACCTCTGTCAAATATTTGGGTGTGATGATCGATGATGGACTGAAATGGAACAAGCATATAGAGACTACTGCCAGTAAAGTCAGGAAAACAATTCACCTCTTCAAGGCATTAAGGCATTCCGCGGACTTAGAGACCCTAAAAATGGTTTACACTGCACTTTGCCAGTCCATCATCGGTTATTGTATTCTAGCTTGGGATGGATCGGCCAAAACTAAATTCCTTGAGTTGGAGCGTGCGCAAAGGGCAGTACTTAAGGTTATGATGAAAAAGCCATTTCGCTATCCGACTCAAAAGCTTTACACCGAGCTCAAACTTTTAACTGTGAGACAGCTATTTGTGCTAACAACCACTCTCTGGAAACATAAACAAGTACCACCCCCAGACTCAAATAAACGTGGTCAAAGATTAGTATGCCAAACCCTTAGTCACAGAACTTCCTTCGCCAGAAGACAGCTGTATGTGATGAGCTCTCTTGTTTATAAAAATATTAATACGTAATATATTAATACGAAGGCTAAGCAAACAAGATGTAAAGGCTAAGCTGAAGAACATGCTGTACCTCCTAGAATACGCTCAAACTGAGAAACTACTAACCACTCAGACATAACTCACAACATTCCATACACGTAATGCAGTCACCGACATCTTTAATATAGTAGACACCAAGCTAGTACTAACTCAAATACAGTCTTACACTCGACACCACTACATTCAGGCTCCTGATATCACACTCACACAACACACGTTTCCCAGTCACGCAAACAAACTCACACCACGCAAACTAATAACACGACTCCCAGTCACACATACAGAATCAACCAGGCAGTCATTTTACTTTTTAATTTTAGTATATTTTTTTACTTTTACTATTATTTGTTTTTCATTTTTTTTCTTTAAAACACATACATAATAATATATTCTTTTGAATAATTTTCACCTTAATCTCTCATAAGCTCTTAATTTTCATAAGGGTATAGAGTGTCTAGATGGCAGTAGAACACTGACTCCTAGGTCGCAGGTATTCCTAGTTTAGGAGTCAGGGTTTCAACTTCTGTGCGCCTTTAATTATTGAGAACTTTAGCTAGATATTAAGCATAATGTAAGGACTTGTATCAATAAAGTATAATTATTATTATTCCTATTTATTTTCAGGCAACTTTGGCCCATAGACTCAGAATACACAAAGAACCAGAAGCCGTGTTCAACTGTAATTGCAAGCCTCACGCTGTGCCCATATATATAGTATATCCTACGGACGAACATTCTAAAATTCTATTACAGACGGACATACATTTCGTGTAAATAAATAGAACCCCTACTAACCTAATTAAATTTGTTACACTCCACTCGGAGTTTTTATTCCCTCTCTGACTGGGTTTGCATATATTTACCCTATGGAAAGGATCAAATCTCTCTAACAAACACGATAATTTAAATGAAAGGAAAACCATGAAATCTTAACTTATAAATTCAAATAATTAATAAATAGAGTGATTCAAGAGGAAGGTTTATATGTAAAACATTGCACGGGTCGCTAGTTTATTAATAATTTGTTGTCTAAGTTTGGTTAAACAGTCTTTTTCTTTCTATCTTTCTGTACAATTACATTATGATTAATTACTCTTTTTTTTATAAAAAATAAAATATTGTTTTTTTTTTTTTTTGTAATTTCAAACAGGGTATTCCTATCTAAAGAAAACACACAGCAATGATTTTTTCTTGATAAAGTTCAATTTCAAAAATTATATCAGCAAGCTAGTGATCACAAACTTTTTTTGATGTGTGTATGTAGTTATAGAATAAAAATCATTAAAATCATCAATAAAACCCTCGAAGTTCATTTAACCCTATTGGATGACTTTAATAAAAAAAAATTAAAAAAAAACTTTTAAAAACTTTTTAAAAAACTTTTTCATGAAATAGTAGTAGAATAGGGTTAAATGAACTTCGAAGGTTGTATTGATGATTTTAATGTTTTTTTTTTTTAATTTCGCGGGCTTCCCTGACGCTTCCACCATAATACGTTAGTGACACTCTAATGACAGTTTATTTTTCAATGGCATCCACATGAAGCTAAGAAATAACTGATTAGAGACCTTTATATTCCTCGAAATGGTTTTGCAATTAGCACAATTTTTGAAAACTGAACAATCCCCATTCACACCCGAGCCGAAGGCGAGTGTGTTAAGTAGCCGATAACTGCAGTGACTATTAAAGCCCACGTGTACCAAACGACGTTTTTCAATACACTTACGAACCAATATAAAAAGAATGAATGGTATTTTTGTGATTAGTAATAATATATTAAGAAACTATGATTTCTGTTGTTTTTTTTTAACAAGACCCTTAACGAAGCCGAAAGCCACTTGTTCTCCCCGTTATTGCGATATTTTTTTTTTGTTTTATATCTAGACCATACTTAGGAACCGTCTAGTTACGGAGATATTGGGGGTCAAAGTCCCAACTTTTTCACAAGTTTTTTCATCAATACATGTTTTTAATGTAAGATTTTTACTTTTAACACCTCCACGACCCCCGCACTATTCAATGCATCCATCAGCACAATGTTTTGAGTGCGTTACATTGAGTCCTACCGTAAAACGTGATTTTTCACCCAAAAAAAAAGGGTCGTTTCCCAGCAATCATTTTTGCGTAAAGTTACTTAGTTTGATGTACAGAATGCTTGGTTGACGGCTTCGTGAAGGGTCTTTTTACACCCTGTATAATTATGCTGATTTTGATGAACAATAAATAAATATCTACCGCCAAGTTACTACGAGTTTATCTTCTGGTGATACGCTTGATATATGTGTTTCAAAGCTCGAAATACCTATCTTCTCTGATCAATTCAATTAGCCAATAGGTACTGCCTTTTTCTTAAATTTGTCTATGAGCATACACAGTAAACCTACCTAGTATTTCTTCGTCGACGTCCATTTTTAAACTGACGACATCCATGCACGCCTTACAAAATTAAAATTCAAAATAATTTATTTCAATCCATTTATATAAATAAGAAATAATAATAATTAACAATTTATTGTACAAAATTAAAAGTTTCATTCACAATCCACCTAAATATAAGGTCTATCTATTCATACACGAAATTTCTTAAGGGGTCATTGTACTCATCATTATGAACAACTTTCACTATGGGACCAACCCCGAAATCGCGAAAAATTAAACAGCTGTTCAGTACATTTTGAAAGAAAGAAAGAAAACGTATTTATTAGCCCGCACAGGACAAAACATCAAACAAAAACATGGTTACATTTACAGTAGGTACAACAAAATTATAAAAGTAATAATTAAACTAAACTAATATTTTTAAATGTTTTTATATTGTTTTTTATAAGAAATATTTAAAAATGTTAATAATTTGTATAAAAGTTAAATAAAGAAAAAAAAAACTAAACTAAAATTGACTGATTGATTGATTGATTTTGACGAGTTAATGCGATCATATTGTGGGAACACCTGTTTTTTTTTCGCGATTTCGAGTTTGATCAATAGTAAAAGTTGTTCATAATGATGAGTACAATGACCCCTTAAGAGATTTCGTGTATGAATAGATAGACCCTATATAGAAAAATAATACCCGTCGCCGCCGCCGCCGCGCCGTTTTACTAACCGGCGCGGGCGTCTGATCTGAATACAATCAACACAATTTTGCGGTTCCAAACTGCACGATTTGCAATCAGGCGGTCCCCGCGTGTCTGACAGAACGGAGCATGTTCAAATGGTGTGGGCGTCGTGCGTCGGCGCGCGGCGTCGCCGGCCATAATACCACGCGCGGGAGCGGTTCAATACAGACACGTGACCGTGCTCGCGTGTCTGTATTGAATAATATTATGAGCACAACATTGTTTAGGACGTACTAAATGGTTATTTGGTATAAGTTTATCACACAATGTTATTCGGCACAGACATGAGCTCCTTTGTGCACTTTCTATGAAAATCCATCCTTTGCGTCCATTTCGTCCTATTTGAAGTGGCCACATAATTTTATAAGCCTCAAGTAGTTACATGATGCCACCTGCGCGTATCATTGGCATCTGCGCTATCAGCTTCCACTTTAATAATTAATACATTCGCCATCTAAAATCAGACAAAAAAAACTGGCTAAGTGCAAGTCGTACTCACACGCACACAGGGTTCCGTAACACCAAAAATATTTTGAAGGCTCATTCATATGTTGTATTGTTTTACATTCAACAGCAGAACTAAATTTGTTTTTTTATAGTATGTTTATGAAAAACAAAGTTACTGCTGCAGTTTGATGAAAAAGTCCCATATCTTAAAAACTAAACATCAAATCTTATTCAAACCATTTATTTACGTTCTACAATCCTACATTTTTCAGAATTTTCCTCCTCTTACCACCAGATTTACCTCAGTATCACTAATAAATTCCTGGCTTGCAATAGTTACAACTATTCACTTGCTCTGCATTCATTGTTATAGAACTCAAAGTCAATGTTTCATTGCTGTAAGAATAAAGAAATACTGACATACCTACTGCCTCGGAGGGCTGTATGTAATTATTTCCCAGAATTTGATCCTTTTTAGCGACACTATCGAATGGTGTAATAAAACACTATAATATGTTTTTTTTTCCAAACCGACAGGTTCGATTCCTGGCTAGGATTATTGATTTTTTAAAATTTAACGATGCAGTTTTAGTTATCATCAAAATCAAGCTCGAGACTCCTATGAGCATTTTTGATACTCCTTATAGTTCACTTGAAAAAATCACCCTGTATAATATTGTATATTTGTAACCTCCTTTTAATTTTAATTTTGATAATCAACAAGTTTAAAAAAAAATTAGCGACGATTTCGCGCCAAAAATCCACCATTTTGTTTTTTTTTTTTTCGAACACTTTCCTAAGGACACTTGGGTTTTTAAGACGAATATAACAATACCTAAATTGTCGAAATCCATCCAGCCCTTTGGAAGATACAAGGCTGGTTTACAAACATGATGTAAGATTCGAAGAAAAACATAATTCTTTTGGGCAGTCGGGTAATAAAATAACACCCAGGCTAATAAATTAAGCGGTGCTAAAAATAGTATCTTTATACTATACATCATTAATATAATTTATTGTTGTCTCACAATATTATCTACTTAAGTATATAAATTGCGTCACAAATCTTGTAACAGAGTGTTTGACACACGCTTAAAATCAATCAGTGGACCTGTTTCATTCGACACGTGTACTTATTACTATTTAAAGCTACATAGGTAGGTCTTAAAATGTTAATAATTAATTATTACGTCACAAATCCTGCAATTAATAAAAGCGGTAACGACACGCACGCTGTTTTACGAGTAGTTACTGACTAGACTGAAGGCCTTATTTTATACTTTTCAATAGCCTAACTTAATTATTATTACTCATAACCATAGATGACGTAACAACACAGAAGAGAATACGTTTTAGATAACGATCAACATTTTCGACAGAAGTAATCAAGTTTCCGTAGTGTAGCGGTTATCACGTGTGCTTCACACGCACAAGGCCCCCGGTTCGATCCCGGGCGGAAACAGTGTCTTTTTGCTTTTTACAAAATTTAAATTCATGCTTTCAAAATATTCTGGAGTGGCAGCTGTCTACCTTTTTTGTAGAAGTTAGTTTGATGATTGCTCTAATAATTGTTGTAAATTAAAACGCCTTTTATAAACTATCCGCAATGCGTAATGCATGGTTTGTTTTCTTTTAGTAGGCGTAAATGCGTATTATTTCTTTTAATTTTTTCTCGTAGGTTAGAAACATTTTTTTCTGGATCTGTAAGTTTTATTATATGATTTCAGTCACTCAGTTCTTATCGTACACAGGGTGGTGTAACTGCTGAACAAATGAGACGGTAAATTTGCAAAAATCTGAAACTATTGGAAGGAGATTTCATATACAGTTGGATCTAAAGAAACACGCAGCGGTTTTAGCGTCCAAAATGCACA
Source organism: Eugnorisma glareosa (assembly GCA_947578425.1). Classification (NCBI taxonomy): domain Eukaryota; kingdom Metazoa; phylum Arthropoda; class Insecta; order Lepidoptera; family Noctuidae; genus Eugnorisma; species Eugnorisma glareosa. The sequence continues at coordinate 1,072,074 of OX387974.1, read as the reverse complement.
AAAAAAAAAAACAGGGTAAACCACTCTGTGTATAATATATAATATTGTGTTATAAAATACAAGTCTATTATAAACATGTGTGCCAGATTTAATGGTACTACTAATAACACTGCCTTCTATAAGATTCGTTCGAACCGGTACGGACTAATTAGGGACACTGGTCCGGACACTGATATATACTGTACCGTGTGTTCGGTGTCCGGAACCGCATCTGCAATAGGTGCGTTTCGATGGAAAACCTTAACACAAGTTAAAGTTGTTTCCTCTGACATAGAAACAAAGTCGCAGAAAAAAGCCAAATATGTATCTACCTACATAATAAATACTACCTATAACTAAGTAGTTATATTCGTCTATTTTTTTTCTGTTCATAAAATTCAATGAACGATTGACACTTTTATATAATAAAATGTTTACAAGTTTTGGTTAACTTTGACATTGACTAAAAGATCAATCATAAGGTAATAATGGATGTAATTTCCTTGTTATGCGTAGTTTAGATGACGTCATTTCAATATAATTATAGTCGTTTTATGACGTCCAAAATACTGGTTGACCAGTTTTTTTACGAATAATGTTAAAAAGCTGGTCAACCAGTATTTAAACAAAATTATTGCTTAAAAAACCTGAGTAGAACTTGCGGAATAAAAATTTACTTGTGTTCTGCCAACTTAATACAGAGGAAGGTACATGCCATTGGGTCTTAAAGGCTTCGCGGATCTAACAAAATCTCATGTTTTAGAATTATCATTTATTTTTCTTATTGTGCAGAATCGTCTTCGGGCAGGCTTTGGCCGGTTGATATAACTATGCGTTAATTTTCTTTCTTGAATGATTGATTTGAATGAAAATGAATCACTCGTATTTATCAATGAAACTTAGATACTTACCTACACGCAACAAGATGATTGATGATATCTTCGAAACTATGCATTTTTGGATCACATATTCTATGACTTTTGGTAAACTAAGTACCTATTATCTTTACTTAAACAGAATGTAAACGGGCCATTCACGAAGCCTATAACCAAGCATTCTGTATGTACATCAAAATAAGTAACTTTACGCAAAAAATATTGCTATTGACAAACGACTTTTTTTGGGGTGAAAAACCACTTTTTGCGGTAGGACTCAATGTAATGCACTCAAAACGTTACGCTGATGGGTGGATTAAATAAGTAGTACGGGGGTCGTGGAGGTGTTTATAGTAAAGTTATAAAATTAAAAAAATGTAGGTAGGTATTTAAAAAAAACTTGTGAAAAAGTTGGAACTTTGACCCCCAATATCGAACACAAAAATGATCGCAATGAAGAGGAGAGCCTTTCGGCTTCGTTAATTAAAGGTCTTGTTTACACCCGTTAGAATATAACCCTAATGTTAGGTATGGGATATAAAAAAAAAACACGTTGTATAGAACAGCGTAATGCAACGCGCCTAACACATTTAAGTACCTACTGAAATAAGCACTACCGATGAAAAAGTACTAAAATATGCAAAAACGGTATAAACATATTGCATTTCATTATGAAAACATGCAAAAACATAATCCGATGTGTAGCCATCAGTGTCAATATTCAATGGAGATGTACATGGAGGTTTGATACTGACAGCTTTTGAACGTGCTTTTGGGTTACCGTGACGTCTTAAAGCAGGAGTACTGGTGTTTGGTGAATTTACTCATAGTGGTTAGCTAATAAAGGTTATTAGGTTAGTAAATCGTAGTAAACTTGGTTAGTTACCTGGGGCCTTAGTCTGCTATTGCAATAGTGTCAGAATGGTCTATAATTGATTTAATAAGGCCCCTAGCCCACGGCGTATTGAAGCGCGTTCGAAACTCGTTTGACGTGCGTACAAAGGGTAATTCGTCTGCGCGGGGCCTTATTAAATCAATGATAGACCATTCTGACACTATTGCAATAGCAGACTAAGGCCCCTGTTTAATTAAACAAGAAGGTCCCTCCCAACCTATTTATCTTATTACCCGTCCTTTAGAACCTCAGTGCTACATCATGTGGGCAGGCATCGGGTATCGAGATTATGTTTCTTTTGACTATTTTTGGTACTTAATCATATACAATACACCATAATCCTATCTGCCTAAATTAAGTGTGTAATTAGGTGTTAGTGTACTGAAAAAAACATGAATAAAAATGTGAACAAACATGATTTAACTTAGATGCCTTTCGGTACGACCTGTCCGACCGGTCAACGCAACCCGCTACTAACTTAAAACCATTTACGCTTAGAGTTTGATAAATCTTCTCCATTCATCCGTCAAATAAAACAAATTTTGCAAAAAAAAAAAACGAATAATAACTTTATTTTCGGAAGTCGGTGGCAAAAAAGTCAGTGAAACAAACAAAGTCACCGACTGCCGTAAATAAAGTTATTTTTCACTTTTTTGTGTGTGTGTGTTTTTTTTGTATTAGTAAGAAGTTTTATAAGAGAAGATAATTGTTTGCTAGATTTTTATAACCGTAAAATACTTAATATATAGGTATTTGCGTCACTGCGAGGTTCTATGTAGATTTCATGACTGTAACATTGAGTTTACTCGTAGTCGTTTTGAATACTACCGGTATGATTGTGTGTTGTCTAAATGTTATTTACATTCATTAAAGTGTATTCAGTTAAGCTTAGCTCTAGCTTATAAATGATTAACTGATATTTCCGTGTATGAACCGTGTTTCCGTGTGTATTTATAGAACTATATGGTCCCATTAAAATAGGTGGACAAATTTAATAAAATCACTTTAATCAGTTTTTTTTTGCTTGGATATCTTTGGTTAGACGTACTGAACGCTGTGTTAAAATTTATCCACCTGTTTTAATGGGACCATATAGTTCTGTAAATACACACGGAAACACGGTTCATACACGGAAATATCAGTTAATCATTTAAAAGCTAGAGCTAAGCTTAACTGGACCTTATATACAAGGTGACCCCGATGCACAAATGGTTACAATATATTCAGTACATCATTCTGAATCACACGTAATTTTGTTTCATCGGTTATTTAAAAAAAAACAGCTGTTTTCTACAAAAGTGCAAAACCTCAAGGTTAAAACGAACGGAACAGCTGATTCTTTTTTTAAATTACCGATGAAAAATTCCCGTGGGGGCTCAGAGTGATGTACTGAATTTGTGGTAACCGTTTTCGCGTCGGCGTCCCTTCCACCGCGTATAATAGGTAGGTAATCCCATAACCCCGGACAAATGCTAGTGCTAGCTAGAGAACTAGCACTAGCATTTGTCCGGGGTTACACTCGCCTTACTGTCAGAAAAATAACCCCATGGGAACGTTTAACACATAGCTAGAACTCTCGGGGTTAAAGTAGATTCCCATTTTTTTTTTTTATTAAATCTATAATAATATAAACATTTATAAAGTCTGCCAAACAGTTTGTCGGCAGTTGTTCTCGTTTCACATTAAACAAATTTCGTTTTTTTTTTATAAAATAGCTAAAATAAAAAAAGAAAGTGAACTTACATGAAGTGAACTTATTTGTGAAAGAATTTTCGGGATCGGATCAGAGGTTCCGAAGATTACCTCCTACATCCAAACTTTCAAACATTTAAACTTTACCTATTTATAAAACAGTACTTATAAAATATTTTTTTGTTTATCTCTTCACAAATTAATTACATTTTGTAATATTCCTTAAAAAAAGAAATATTACAAAACATTAGAAAATATAAAAATTGTAGCCCACCGGTATCAGGAACCCCAGATGAACCTTGTAGATTTATTATTAGTAGATATATCTTAATTATTGTAACCTAGGTACCACAACAGAAAACCAGTTTCTACTTCATTTTTAATTCAATATCTTAATATTGTAACCTTCTAGGTACCACAATAGTAACCAGTTTCTACTTAATTTTTAATTCACTTAAAAAAATACATTTTTTTGTTGTTGTTTGTTATGCGGTCCTTCATACGACTTTAATCAGAAACAGACATCTCGTAATTAAAATAACAGCAACCGAATTTTAATAATTCCCAATTTTAATAATAGGTACCTACTACGCGACAATGTCTGTAGTGAACGTAAAAATTGACAAAATGGTCGTAAGCGACATCTATGACTTAAATTTAGAACTAAAATCCTGCACTGTTTTAAGCTTTCACTGATTAAAACTAAACTTATACTGTCACTTACGGGATATCTTCCGTGCATTGCATTCTCCAGTCAACCCGCGACCATGGCGCTTGTAACAGCATCGAAATATCGGGAGCTGAAAATTATGTAAAATCACGGAACATATCCCGTGAGTATAAGTATTCTCTAGGTACTATCCTGCATCGCACTTTCAGAGTTCTTCGCGAGTTAAGCTCTTCCCGAGAACAATGGTCGGGCAGTTAGCCAACTAGACACAACACCCGTCTGGTTGAAGGATCTTCCCTTTTCAATGGGGGAAGAGGAACTTTACATTCTGTTCTTCATCATCATTTGCCTGCCACTTCCCAACCATGTTGTGGTCGGCTTCCAGTGTTACCGGATGCAACTGAATGCCAGTTATTTACATGGAGCGACTGCCTATCACCTCCACCACCCAGTCTGTACTCGGTAATACGATAGCAAGACTTAGTAACCTTAGTAAGACTGTTTGCCAGACTTTTGGGTCGGCGCAACACGTTTTTTTCTTCCATTCTCCTCTGTCAACCGTCACGCTATCATTTATTCTTTTTTAGGGTCCCGTACCTCAAAAGGAAAAAACGGAACCCTATATCCATCCAACCATCTATAGCATCACTCGCGTGTCTATCTGTCACAGACAATTTATTCCGAAAATACAGGACCGATTGGGTTGCAATTTGGTACACATAATATGTAAGTCGGTGACCCAAGACGGACGTGTAACGTAAGGGGCTCTTTTAGGGGGTAAATTAGAAAATGAAAAGAAAAACAAAATGTGTTGCAAACCATATTATTATCGTGTTACATATCATATGAAAGGCCTCATTGTGAGCAATTTTTTTATAATTTCAAGATAAATGTTTGAAGTTATTTCAGAAAATAGGCGAAAACCCCCTTAACTCCAAATCTACAGCGCGAAAATTTTGTAAAAAATCCAAAAAATAGTTCTTTGCCTTTAGATTACCGGAAAACCTTTAAGAAAGCTATAACAACACATTAAAAATGAAAGGGGGCTCGCCTACTGCGATCGTACGGAACCCTTTATGCGCGAGCCCGACTCACGCTTGGCCGGTTTTTTCTTTCATATTATTCCTTACTGACGCAATTTGTAGGTACTCTTAAAAAAAGCTTCCTCTAATATACTCATTTTTTACTTTATTAATTCCACCTTACCATTCCACATTCTCAACATAATTATATATTTAATTTGAATAACAATAATTTATTACACATTAATTCATAAGTTCAAGGCTATGGCAAGATTAACATGTGCTTTTAATATATACTAGCTTTTCCCAGCGGCTTTGTTTGCGTGGAGGTCGAAAATTATCCCACAGGGACGTCCTACCGGGATAAAAAGTTTCCTATGTCCTAACCCCGGTCATAGTCTATCTGTACGACAAATTTTATTGAAATCCGTGGTAAGGTGTGATAAACGATCTCACAATCACATTTTAATGATTAGTTTCGATGCAGCAAAACTGATATTTTAAAATACTTAATATAAGTTTACCTATATACATACAATATTTATAGACACTGGTGCGGAAATTAATTTTCGGCTATTTCTGAGAAAACAGCACGGATATTATATGTTACTCTAAACAGCATGACATATTTCGCCGACAGAAGTGTGTCGAACATTTTTTTATTTTGCCTAAATTATTCTTAATTAATATGTAGCCATCTTGTTTTTAAGGGACAATCAATGTTGGACAGCTTTTTATATACATACGTGTGAAAAAAAAATTGTTGTTTATTCCGTGTCGTGACACGTTGTTACGATTGTAAATAACAGACATAGACGTTCATAATCTGCCTAGCGTTTTCCCAACTATTTTGTGGTGAGCTTCCAGTCTAACCGGATGCAGGTGGCTACCGGTATTTAACATGAAGCGACTGCCTATCTGACTTCCACAACCCGGTTACTGAGACTGGTTGGGAGACTGGGCCACTGTAAACATATCAGACCAAAGAAGCAAAAACAGGAGAAATGGCACGACCGTATCAGGCGGCGCTGGCGGCGGCGTTTCGTAGTTGCTTATGGGAAAACAACATGAATTAATATATGTATGTGTGCAGACCAACCGCGATTTTTCATCAAAACATTAAAATCTGTATGATTACCCTACGACACGCTTGCTTGCACTTTTCTTACTAGATACAGACTGTTTTTCGCCAATGTATTACGACCGATACTTAGATAGTAATTCAAGCGTAGAATCAAGTATACCGTTTACACCTCTACTTACCTCGTAGCGGTTATAATACGTACAGGTTAGGGATTGGAAAATCTACGATAGTCTAGAGTAGTATCGATACCTCTATTTATTTTATACTAGCTTTTGCTCTTCACTTCGCCAGCTTTTATTTCCGATTCCATAACTGTAACGGTTACGTTTCATTACGTTTTTGTGCTTGAATTACCTATTCCTACTAAAAGGTTAAAAGTGTATTTCTCGAAGGGATGGGTAGAACACACCCACATTATTCTGCCATTATCCCAATTTATTTGTGGTCGGCGCAGCATGTCTTCTTCTTCCATACTTTTCTATTACTCGTCATCTTAGCAGTGACCTTCTTTCTAGCCATATCATCCTTCACTCAGTCCATCCATCGTTTCTTTGGTCTTCCTCTACTCATAAAGCCATCTACATTCATACTCAACACTTTCCTCACTACATTTTCCTCATTCCTCCGCATCAGATGTCCATACCACGATAACCGATTACCACTGTTTGTCTTTTTATTTCTTACTTTATCAATTGGTAGTCACCTCATGAGTCACTCGTCATCTTGCGTACAATCCATCTATCATTTCTCTGATGTTCCCTTACTATTATATTAATACTCAAAGTTTTAAATCATCATCGATACTTTTTTACGAACCTCACCGACATCCCTGTTTACCTCGTAGCGGCAATGATAGACACAACTAATGTAGTTCTACGAACTTGCGGGTTTCATTCGCGAAGCCACCTCTCGCAAGCAACCGCGTCTAGCTAGGCTTGCAGATTTGTTCCAAAAACATATCTTAATTCTCTCATTTTAAGTTTATAATATAATCCAAATTCGCGCTTTGACCTTTCCTTTTAAAATTTAAATTTAAGTTAGTGGCTGTGATACTATAATTTAGTTTTCCTTTTTTTAATTTTGTTTGTTAGTGGTTGACGCACGTTTCTTTTGCGGTTTTATTAAAAGTAATCTAAGTAGTTTCGGTTGCACCTGGATTGTTCTTTTTTGGTGAGTATCTTGTTTTTTTATTATTTTAGGAGATCTGGTTCTGTAGTTTATTTTATGAATTTTACGTTCGCTAAGACTTGGCCGACATACCACATTATTGCGCCAACACGCAGCGTGAGCGTTAGCTCTTTTTTTTCAGTTACTGCAGGAACATCAGAATTACAAATGTTTTTTTTTCTATTCCTTTGTTTACTTAAAATTCTCAAGGAACTTCATTAAATTAACATAGTTTCTTGTCGTCTATTATGTAAATAGTATTATCAACAGGAAAAATCTGCTCACTATTTTCTTAATAACATTTGCCTCTTGGCTAACCAGCCACCATTTACCTCAGATTAGGTACTAGGATACATCGTAATGGGTAGTCAGAATAGAGGTATGGGTAGTCAGAGTAGTACCTAGGTGGTCAGGAATTATAGGTATTTAACTGAATTCGGTCAGGTTGGAAACCGAAAAGCGAAAAGGCTAGACTAATTCAAACTTTTGACGTAATATTTTCCCCTAAATATGGCTGGTGCTGGTTCTAGGTTATGCTGAATACCTGTAGTTTACACTAGCTGTGTTTGTTTAAAGTCAGGTTATAATTGCAATAACCTCTACATCATCAAACTTAAACTTATAGTTTATCAGAAGGTGCAGGCTGCTACCTGATCTTCACAGCCAGGTATTCCGGAGAATACTGGTTTGTAAAGTGTTTTTATTTTTCATGTTCTCTGAAGGACTATTTTCATGCATACGTGTTTTTCCTGCGTAGGTATAATTTGACTTGATAATGGAATCATCGTGGATTAGTTAGTGGTTAGTTAGATAGTTTCATTTCTAAAGAATGTTCTACGGTTCATAGCCTAACGCGGTTGGAATCAACTAATTGGCTTGAAGATCCAATGTTCTCTTAGTAAATTTTCTTCGTATTCAGTAGTGCCATAAATTAGAAAGAAATTGTTAGTTACTAAATAAGAAAGAGGTAAATAACACTGCGGTTAGACATAGCTAATTTGAGGTTGTAATCTAATAAGATTGCATATTTCCTTATGGTTGTAGGTCTAATATGCCTAGGGGTTGCATCACAAGTTATGTCATGTAAACCCTTGCATTTCCAAGTTGTTAAATAGAAGTAGACAGAAGCTGTCTTCGTCATCAAGAAGTTTTTGGACTAGATGTCCAACAGTAGACAGTAGTTGTCGTTGTTGTTAGTTGTTGTCGTAGTTGTTGTTGTTAGTTGTTGTTTTAGTTGTGGTGTTGTGTTGTAATTTGGACTCCTAATCTAACCACAAATTCCGATATAATTATGAATGACAAGATAATATATGGCATTGCATCAACAATAGTATGGATGCAGTGTTATGAATTAAACATGATAACGTATTAATAACTGAACTAGTATTGTATTAATAACTGAGAGTTGTCATGGATAAAATATCAATTGTCCAGTCAAACTCAGGCAAAAATAAATGAATACTAAGACAACGGCTGGAAGAGACAAGATATTATGCAGAAGATAAAATGTTCAGTAACTGGGTCGTAGAGTTCAGAAGATTAAGTAGACGCTTCATAAAATATGTATGATGTACTGGTGTTTCAAGCAAATGCTCACGATGTTGGGAAAGGAGATGATTGCATTAAGGAAATAAAACCCATTTAAGCAATAAGGGAGTAACAAGACCCTTAACGAAGCCGAAAGGCACTTGTTCTCCCTATCATTGCGGTCATTGTTTTGGTCTAGACCATACCTTCTAGTTACGGAGATGTTGGGGGTCAAAGTTCCAACTTTTTCACATTTTTTTTTAAATACTTTTTTTTAACGTAAGATTTTTTCTGTAAACACCTTCACGGCCCCCGTACTAATCAATCTATCCATCAGCACAATGTTTTGAGTGCGTCACATTGAGTCCTACCATAAAACGTGATTTAACGCCCCAAAAAACGAAAGTCGTTTCCCAGCAATAATTTTTGCGTAAAGTTACTTAGTTTGATGTACCATATGCTTGGTGGATGGCTTCGTGAAGGGTCTTGTTACACCCTGTATATCACCATGACACAACCAGAACTGTTGTTTCTTCACATAATACCACTGCCTTTGTAGCTTCTAAACTAAAATTGGCAGCATTGATAACAGTCCATTAGCAACCATGTGATTATACACTCAAGTGTGTGATCAACTGACAAACCTACTAATCATACGAACTTAACGAGTAATTAGTATGAATGAGGGATTTCCTAGGTGACGGAACTTGACAAAATGAACTTAGTACCTACAAATACTTATAAATTGCAAAATCGGCTAAGGTAGTATAGGACGGTCTTGGGGTAGGTAAAGGAGTAGTCTCTGCAAGGTGCATGCCATTAGACAGAATAGGCAAGGATAAGTTGAGTACTCAGAACCAAGATTGATGGTCATAAGGCCCTATACCTAGCAGAAGGCTATAACAGGCTAATGATGATACAAATTGGGTGAGAATTAACGTGAAAAGGAGTTTTTCAATATCCTCATATTTAGGAAGAGGTGATTGGAACCACAGAAAGGCGAAATTACTCTTTCCACTAAGAGACAAAGGCAAAAAATTACGAAATTTCACCGCTGCCCTTCAAAATGCCATGGTTCTAAGTAAACAATAAAACATAAGGAGATTTGTTTACGTTGAATTGTAGGTTGTATATTGTCTTGTAACACCCTTCTTTTTATTTAATGCGTTTGAAAAGCCAGTCAAGTGCGGTTGCCTTGCAGTGGCTCGAGTTGTTATATTTAAATTCATCGCCCTCGTTGAGATATCGTATTTTAGTATTTTAATGCAGTTTCTGCATATACTCTTGTCATTGAAAAGATGAGCACATCAAAAACTTCTTAAGATTTCCTTAAAATCCCTCTTAATCCAACAGACGTAAATAAATTCGTCGAGTAAGTTTTATATCAAAAACTTGTTAGATCACAAGTGCTTTGCACACAGACTGTTTTGCATAAGAAGTTGACTTGAACAAGATTTATTATTTACAAAATAATCCAAGTCAATTGAGCGGGCAAGTCGTCAAGTACCCGTGTACCTACTTGTAATAGCCGCATTTAAACTGGAGTGTACTTATAACCTAACCTTGACTTGGAAACCAGCAAATATACTAAACAGAATAATGTACATTAGTACCTACTTACTTTTGTTGGTAATTTAAATTTGGGAATTTAGCCTTTTTCCAATGTCGTTTCAAGTACAATTTTCCTGGATTATTCAACAAAGTAGTAACATGATCAGAGCAATATTCTATAAAAACGAATCCTGGTTAAACTTTGTTGATCTTTAAAAGATTACTTCGCCCTTACTTTGTCTACAGATTTTTCTGATTGTTCATTTGAATCAATTTATTTCCATTAGGAATCATTAATTTCTAGTGTCCAGCAGGGCTATTGCGTATGTCTGTTGACAGTGATCATCACTTTGCGAGTTTTGATATACAATGACAGTTCTGCATGAGTAGTGTCAGTTGAAACCAACAAGAACGGTCAATTTATATCAAAACTCGCTAAGTGAACTGTGAACTGTCAACAGTGATACGCAATAGCCCTGCAGAATCCCATTGATATCGTAAGTAGCTGGTATAGCCATGTATACAATAAATAGTTACAATAAATAGTTACAATGATATTAAAAAGATTATCTATTATTATTATCCTCTTTTTATTTATAATATCATTGGTTACTAATTAAATTGCTTGTTCTGATTAATGATAGCATGTATCATTCTAAATAAAAACTTGTCTATGATGCTGAATATCATCGTTATTTTTCTTTTCCTTATTTTATTCTACTATTATTAACTAGGTTTTGCTCGTGTTTTGCCGGAATTAATTCACGGAAACGTTTTAAATACAGCTAATGACATTCCGAGATAATGTAGCTTCCTTTTATTGAAAACATCCGATATTTTCGGAATCGGATCGTTAGTTCGGAGTTCCGAAGATTACCCCCTACATCCAAACATTACCTCTCTTTTTGTTATCCTTATTTCTTTATACATTTCTTACATTTTTAAATATCTCTTAAAAAAAAACAATTAAAACATTTAAAAAGATAAAAAATGTAGTCCACCGCTATCGGGAACAGGGCCCAAGCTACGCACAAATACGTTGATTTAACAGTTTTAGGCGGACTCAATTATTTTTCTACTTTTTATTGATCGTTAAGTTGAAGACAGAAAAAAACTACTAGAACTTTATTTTTAGAGTTGTTATTAAGGAGAAAAAACTAAATAATTATATAATAAAAATATTATTTTCCAAAAATAAGTAGTGGTGATATTCGAGATTTTATCCTTCAACTCATTCACTTGGTGCGTTAAGACAGTCAACTCTATTGTCACAATAAATCACCGAAGAAGCCGATTATATTAAAAGTTATTATATTGCATTGCGGCCGTTCGCAGTATACAGACGTGCTCGTTAGCAGTATTTATTTAACGCAATAGTGACCTTCTTCAGTATTTTGCTAAGTGTGTATTTTATTATATAATTATAATGGAAACAGAAAAATAGGTAACTGGTAGAAAAATGGATAACAGCCCTGGTAGTTCAAGTATTCGAGTGCAACCCAAAGCCTCGCCAGCGAAAAGCCACCAGTCTAACTTCACCATCGAATTTGTATGTACGCCCGACATCCAAAAATGGATGTCATCCATTCAGCTGAAGTTGAATGAGGTTTGCTCTATTACCACAGATGGCATACTCAACTCGGAGCAAAAATTGAAGGTTACCAACCTATGCCGTAAAGTAGAATCTGACACCGCTCATATGGCATTGCTGTATCAGGCTCTGAAGCAGAAATCCCATCAAGCTCTTAACATTGACCTAAAAGTAAAACGCAACCTCACAGAACAAATTTCGGAGCTCAAACAGAAGATAAAGGACTCTGGTGTTTTGGGAACCGCTTCGTTTGCCGATATGGTGAAGAAGGGATTCAGTGATTTCGTTCGTCCAAACAATTTAAGTTCTGTAGCAGTTTATCCCAACGATAAATTGAAGTCGAGTGACGAGACAAAAAACCTAGTCAGAACATCATACGCCCTGACGAAATGAAGCTCCATGTACGTGGTGTGCGGAAAACCAAAAATGGAGGTGTCATTATCAGCAGCGAGACCAAACAGGATGCTGATAAATTCAAGCACGCAGTCCAGATGTCTACATCAGGACTCACCGCCGACGAGCCCATCAAGCGCAAACCACGGATCACGGTTGTAGGAGTGCCGACTTCTTTGGCTGATGCTGACGTCTTCATGTTCATGTACGAACAGAACATCGCCGATAGCCTGGAGACCTTTTTGGTCGAAGTTAAATTTAGCCACAAAACTGGGAAGAAAGATGCACCGACCTGTAACTTTGTTATCGAAGTTTCAGCAAAGATACGTAGAGCTTTAATATCTCAGGCAAGGCTTTTTATAAATTGGACTTCCTGTCCTGTTAGAGACTTCACCTTGGTTACCAGATTCTACAAATGCCAACAATATGGTCATGCAGCAAAATCATGTAGAGAGGAAAATTCTACGTGTGGTCACTGCGGAGAAGCGAGACACTTGATGATCGAGTTCACGAAGAAAGCGGACACCTCTAAATGTGCAACGTGCTCGCGGTTTGCTCTTGGTTTAAAAAGCCCAACAACCAGAAAACGGGAGATGTTGAGTGCCCAGCTAAGAAATTAGCGGAATATAGGTACATCAACTCCATCGACTACGAGGGCGCGTAGAGCGTCATACTCTAGGTTAGATTTCCGCGTTTAACGCATTTTGCTGACACAATAACAGTACATGGCAATAACAGACCACTGCGCTGACATACTTACCATCGATTTTATTTATTGTCTAAGCACATTAGTCGCTGGGTACAAATTTTAAATATAAATAAGAACGAATGTGTTTTGTAACCTAGTTTATAATTCTGCTGACGCAAATATTTTTGTGTACTAATGATGTGTTTAGTTTTAAGTTTAAGTTAATAAAAATAAGTTTGTCATTAAGTAATAATTAATAAGAAAAAAAAAACTACTGTCCTACATTAGCATATTGTTAGAGCTCCTGCAGCCTGAGACAGGATTATCCTAGTACAGGCATCATACATTATAATACCTACATTATTAGTTTTAGATTCGTATTGTATTGTAACTTCTGGGATTCTGAATAAAGATTTATTTATTATTATTCTTATTAAATTGTGTTCAGCAAATACACTCATTTCTATTGATATTGTAGTTTTTACTAGTTTAGACTTAAGACTAGTATAGATTTTTCTATTTTGACTGCCTAAAAGCGTTGAATCAACGTATGTGTGGCGCCGTGTCCAGGAGTACAGCTTTCTAAATCAAACTCTTGATCCAGCTGCCTAACGAGAGCCTCCTCAGGTATTGGTCGAGGCTCTTGGCTGATATGAATGTCGGCACAATGATCGCTGAATCCACATCCCACATGTAGCATCTTCGGAGCTCAAGTCAAGATACTCGATTTGCTTATATTTCTCGACTTTCACGATTACTTTAACTCTTTTATTATCTTTACATACAAAGTCGCTCCCGCTGTCATTACGTTAGATCTTTTAAACTACGCAACGGATTTTAATGCAGTTTTCAGCAATAGATAGAGTGATTTAAGAGGAAGGTTTATATGTATATTTGTATCGACATTGCACCAGTGGGAATCCAGGAGGCGCGTCGCTAGTATTAATATAAATAGGGAATATATATTTACTGTTATTCACATAAAGTAAGCGTGTACCTATGTATATATTGTTCAACATCATTTTAATATAACCTATTAGGCCCAATAGAATATAAATGATATGATAATTGTCTAAAAATGGCAAATTATGCAAAGACCTGAGCCTGACCTGAGCTTTTGATAATGTTGTCCACAAGTAGTAAGAAGTATACTCATACTTGCTTGAAAACTTAAACTACTGCGTCAAGAGCAATTAGCATTTTTGAAGATTTTATCAGTCATTATGACATACATAAAACAAGATATAATATGCCAACATGGGAGTTAAGTTTCTTACATCCTTATTGGTTTTTTTTTTAAGGGTTTCTCCAAGGTTCTATCATTAGCCCATTCTTACGTCGTTCGTTTAAATCTATTAATTAAAAAAAAAAAAAAACATATTCATTAGACACGACAGAAAACATTTTTTTTGTTTTGCCTACATATCAATTATAGTAATTAATTTTATATGGTTACGCATTTTAACAGAAATGTCTTATAAGAAATCAAGTCAAGATGAAACATTACATTTTAATCGCAAAATATTATGTAAAAACGAGCTTTTTATGTAATTAAATTGATTATCTTGTAGATCTAGTTTTTAGAACAATTGGCGTTTAATTACGTGAATAATAAACGTGTTTCGTTTTCTTGTTCTGTTACCTACGTCACTTTTAGAAGTAGGTAAACATCCTTATTTTTCTTCTTACAAGGTTAGGGCTGATTCATACTTCTATAAAGGGTGTAACAAGACCCTTAACGAAGCCGAAAGCCACTTGTTCTCCCCGTCATTGCGATATTTTTTTGTTCTAGATTATACCTGGGAACCTTCTAGTTTCGGAGATATTGGGGGTCAAAGTTCAATCTTTTTCAAAAGTTTTTTTTTTAATATACATGTTTTTAACGTAAGATTTTCACTTAAAACACCTCCACAACCCCCGTACTATTCAATGCATACATCCGCACAATGTAACGCTTCAGGTCGTGGAGGTATTTAAAGTAAAGTTATAACATTAAAAAGTAGTATTTAAAAAAATACTTATCAGTAAGTATATACAACAATATCTCCGAAACTAGAAGGGTATGGTCTAAGACCATAAAATTACGACAATGACGGGGAGAACAAGTGCATGCCTTCTAATCTAAATTATGATGAGTTTTTAATTTAACGTAGTTTATTTGTAGATTAAGGTTATCTATGTATAATTTTAAATGTTGATTGTGTGAAATTAATAAAGCTTTCTGAATAAATAAAATAATCAGCCTATATATAATGCTGCTGGGACAGACACCGGTGTGTGGGTTGATGGATATCATATATTATTATCTTAGAAAAGGGATTTGATTTGTGGCCGGCCTAATAACGTCCGCCGTTTAATTGTTTTTTCAAAGTGTCACTTTTCCGAGATATAAGCTGACAAAGTGGTGTTGAAGATTTCATCAGTGAATGGACTTTTACTTTGATAGCACATATCTCGGAAACGTGACACTTTAGTACATTTTATCTTATACAAAACTGGTTTCTATTGATACCAGCTATCGTTTCATGTAGGTTTTAAGTATGGCCGCAACTTTGAAAAAATAAATTAAAATGGCGGAAGTTACAAAATATAAAAATCTTCCAAGCCCTGGCGTTTCTAGAATATACCGGTTTCCTAAAGTTTTAAGAGCAGTGATATTGAAATAATTTACAAAAAGTAAAGTTTCTTATAAATATGGCTAGATCTGAATTGATGCAGAAGGCGCAGCTCGGGAGAGACCTATGTTCAGTACTGGGCTTCTATTGACTGAGTTTATGGAAGTACCTGTATGGGCTCGAACCTACGATGTTGTTGAAGTAGGGCTTTTTACTTATTCATCCTGAGACGGACTTTGAAAGCTTAATGTTTTATTACTGGCAAGTACCGACTTTGAAAGCAAAAAGAGCTGGTGCCTCTAAAAAAATACCTGGGAATTAATGGTTATTTCTAGTCAATCGAACAGTTTTATATTAAGTGCCTGATTGTAGATTAATACCGGCCGGTAAATGTATCGATATATGTTTTTAATTCTTTATTCGATGTCTTACAAAAACAATAACAAATCAATTAATTCGTAAATGTAGGCTTCATAACAATACGATGTAATAATAAAATGGTCAGTTCGCTACATTTCACTCGAGAGCATACAAATATTAATAAAGTTAGTTGTGTCGAAACCACAGACACCTTTAAAATAAAATTAAAATAACTCAATTACTAACAACACATAATTCCTTACGTACTAACATACAATTTCCAATGTCAACTTAATTATAATCTAAATATTAATCTTTGACTGTTTCTTTTGGTTTTGACTTTGAAAACAAAAGAAACAGTAATTTTAACAACATCTAAATCAATGAGGAGAATGAAAACATTAAATAAAATATAATATTGTAAAAATCTATAATTTCTAAATTTCATTGGTGTCCTCCATAAACTCAGCTGTGGAGTAATAAGAATAACATTTCTGCATTAAAAATTGTTTCAGTTTCTTTTTAAACATATTTATCCATCATGGAATTTTATTAAAAATAACTGGAGCCATTCGATAAATACGTAGGGCTGTTTTACTGCGATCAACACAAAGAATGTTCAAATCAAATCAATTCAATTTAGTTGTGTAACATAGGTAGTGATTACAGTTCTTAAATTGAAGATAGATCGCTATGTTATGCCAAGAAGCGTACAAATATATGGTGGCATGCGAAATAGAATAAATTATCAATCATGCGAGAGGTAAACACTTAAACTTAAGCTAATTGGTAGGTATGTCAAAATTAATAGAATCATGGTAAAATATAGATGATAAATGTCAAAAATTATAAATGTCACATTATAGAGTAATTTCTACAGTCAATAAATAATCATAATTACAATTAGTCTCATTATTCAATTAGAAATGGGTTATTGTGAGCATTCTCCAGTCGAATAAATAAATAAGTCAACACTAATTTATCATTCAGAAATTCATCAGTCGTATAGTAACATTTTTCAATTAATATCAGTTTTTTTTTTTTTTGATTTGTGAAATGTTTAATTTTTTTATGACATCTGGTAATTTATTGTAAATATGCGGTGTCATGCCTAGAACGCTCTTTCTCACTAGTCTTACAACGCTGATTGCATAAAGAGTTTCCATATTGGTTACGAATCACAACATCTCGTATCGTTGACACTTTATCGAACAACCTCATGTTTATTTTGACGAAAACACTTTCGAAAATATATAATGATGGTAAGGTGAGTATTTTCAGTGATTTAAAGAATGGTACACAGCTAGCATCAACTTTCAGACCACACATTGATCTTATGCATCTTTTTTTTGCCTTAAAAACGATATCTTTATCAGTAGAATTGCCCCAAAAACAATACCATATTGCAAATTAGAGGCTACTAAGCCATGATATGCAACTAGTAGCGTCTCTATATTTATTTTTCTAGCAATTTGGAAAAGTGCGTATGCTGATTTATTTATTCTCTTACTTAGGTCATCTATGTGGGCCTTCCAGTTAAGTAGGTGATCAAGGAATAAACCTAAGAATTTTGCTACTTTAACTTCTTCAATGTCACATTTGCTATGTCTGATATTTACTTTCGGGACTTCAGTTCTTTGGTGACAGTGCATTATTTTGTTTTTTTTTTTAAGTTTATAACTAAATTATTTTTACTAAGCCAATCAATTATGTCCGACAGTGTATTATTTATGTCATCTTGAGATGTTCGAATCTCTTTTCCTTAACCGTGGATCAGCTGGGGCTCTTATTTCGAAAACTTGTGGGTTTGCCTTAACAAACACTGCCACCTCAAAGATGTGTAATGACGGCAATGTTACAAGTTTCAATAATTCAAAATATGTTTTATAACTATCGCTTGAGTGTAGATAGCGCGTATGTATTTTTTTGTGCGATGAAAACGTAGTTACTGTCTGTTGAGTTACCCCAGAACCCGACTCCGTAAATCAGGACTGATTCTACGTTGCTGTGGTAGGCGATAAGCACGGCCACACGGTTTACAAATTTGGACAGCTTATGAACCATCGGTAATTGGAGTCGTTGTTGCTGACTAAAATGCATTATAAACGTCTTTTCTAGATTAATTTTTAAATTATTCGACTCTAACCAATCTATAGTTTTCTTTAGCGTGTCTTTTTATCATAATTGTACAATCATCAGGAAATACTTCTGTTGGGTGATTGATTACTTTATGGAAGATTTATTTATTTATTTATTAAGATCATTTATGTACACCAGAAATAGTGGAGGACCCAATACGCTCCCCTGAGATACACCGTTCTAGGTTTTGACCGATATTTGGTTTCACGCTTGGTTTTAATATTTATATTTGTTATTTCTGTGTATTGTTGCCGGTTGCTTATATATAAATATGATGTGATAACATCAAGTCAATTGCCGCGTATTCCATATCTTTCTAGTTTGTTGATAAGTATAGTATGATCAACATGATCGAAGGCTTTTGCCATGTCCATATACAGGGCACAGATGGGCAGTGTGATATCTACTAACAATGCCAATAGTAAACTATTACTTGATTGGAGTTACTGTGGTTCGGCTCCAGCACGATGTAAAAGTAAACGTGTATTAGTAATAAATTACAATTTTATTACTTGCATTGTTATTCATACCTATGAATAATGCTTTCATATGAAAGTTTATAAACTTTACTTACCAGGCCCATACAAACCTAAAAGAGTACCTAACTCTATTTCTTACGTATGGATACCCCAAACGGCGAAAAGTGACTGACCACTAACTCAATTGCCGAACGTGGTGTCCAATGTACCAATAACGTAGTTTACAGGGTGGCCTTTTTAAATAAGTTAGCGTTAAAATGATGTAGGGTTTAATAGTGAATTTGATTTTCCTTAATTTTGAAGGATAAAAGTGTAAGTACTAGCAAATGAGGTCACAGCATTGCCTTTGGGATGACAAGCTACGATTATTCTGGTATCCATTGGTGGCGACGACCTCTTCTCATCAGGTAGGCCACTGCCGCCGTCTGCATGATTACTAACGAATAATAATAAATGAGAACTGTGGAGCCCCAGAAGTGCTAGGCATTGTAAATAACGAGTTGCAGATCATTGGTTTGTAGATATGACAAACTTGTTTATGTCCGCGGCTTCGCCCGCGTTGCGTTCGGGAATTGTCTCACTGGATTGTAGGTACTACCGGGATTAAAAGCATCCTATGTGTTAACCCAGGTTATATACTATGCATGTGTCAAATTTCATCCAAATCCATTCAAAAGTTTTTGCGTGAAAGAGTAACGAACATCTATCCATCCTCACAAACTTTCACATTTAAGAAGAAACTCGAAGACAGTATGGCACCGACTCGCACTGGGCCCGGGGGTGGATCACTGTCCACTCCCCTCTCACAGGAAGGAGGCTTGTGTCTTACAAGACCGAACAATATTGGTTCATCAGAAAAATAATTGTTTTTTTTTTCATAGACCTGTTTTGATTAGCTACACATCTCGTCCAACGATTGCGACTCAGTGATTAGATCTCGTTCACCTTGTAGAAGTACATTCAAATCTGCTATTAGTTATCGTGCTAAAAAAAACCTAAACCACTATGACATTTGAAATAACACGTTTAAGTATATTTTTTTATATTATAAAGGGTCGACCAAGGCTTCTTTATTTTAACAAAAACAGGTTTGAGTCCGAGTATTTCGAACATTACGTTAGGTATGCTTTTCAATGCTAAGCATGCGAACATAAAAGTAAAATCATAGATGTGCCGAACTTAATGTCCGCGAAAGTGCCACTGAGATCAGTCGCACATCTCGCATGAAACAGGAGATACGAATTGCATTGTGAGTGAACAAGACAATACTATTTAAATCTCATTGTCATGTCGTGAGGAAAATTTTGAGTATGAATGTGGATGGGTAGAGGAAGACCAAAGAAACGATGGATGGACCGCATAAAGGATGATATGGCTGGAAAGGAGGTGACTGCTGAGATGACGAGTAATAGAGAAGTATGGAAGAAGTAGACATGCTCCGCCGACCACAAATTAATTGGGGCAAGAGAATGATGATGATGATTTCAACGAAATAGAAACATCAATATTTTTGGCGTGGATTAGCAAATGTCATTGGCGAGGTAAACAGGTCTATCTATACAACTGTGCATAAGTGTTATCGTTGTTTTATTATATTTTGTAATTTTTCGGTCGAGTAACCCAATAAACAAGTTCCGGATATTCATATATTCAACTATATTCATCGAGATAAGGTATCATTAATCGTTGATGTCATTATTATGATAAAATCTTTGGATTCTGTAAAGTTTTAATAATAATGCTAAACCCTTTTTTTTTTTTTTTACCCATGGGAAATCATCAAATAACCCCTCCCGCTCTGGGCTGAGCAGGAGGGAGTGTCAGACTTTTACTGACTAAAACCCATCCATGTTCCTTCCTTTGCCCTTTGTGTTCCAGGGCCGCGGTATCTCTTTCGAACAGTCCCGCAACCCTGGCAGGATGCTAAACCCTTGCCTTTACTTTAGTAAAGGGGGAAGTCGAATTAAAAACTATAAAAAAATAATTTGATAGTCACTATATGACTATAAGTTTAAGTTAAGTAAGGTTAAGTTTACCTAACGTGGAATGGACATTTTTGTGTCTATCCTTATTTTGGTTGGACATACAAACAGTAATTAACTGACATTTAATTCTCAGTTGATTTACGTTAAATGGAATAGAAATGGTTGTTTTTGTGCTTTTTGTGGTTTGACACGTAAACGGTTTTTAATTGATGACATAGTAATATTTATTTATTATTTTATGTTATATTTGATTATTGCTTCGGTTAAGATTTGAAATGAATTTATTTTGTAAAATTTTAACACAATATAAATTGTTTTATGAATAAATATGATGATGATGATATACCTAAGTTGGTAATCATTTGATTAATGATAAAATTAATACGTTTTGGATCCAATAAGGAAAATATATTTTAAAAAATATTGCTTTCCTCCATCTGAAGACGTTGACAAAGCTCCAACATTCTTAGGAACGCAATTTTAAAAACCACAGAATAAAACCTCATTTCTCGAAACCACAAGACTTGTCAAGAAGCACAACCTGCCACGTGGTCACTAATTAAGATACAATAATGCACTCCTCTAATAGCAACTAACGCGACCATGTTGTTTTTTAAATAAAAATGACAACACGCCTCTAATCCCTGAAGGGTAATGCAGCAGAGGTGACCAACAGTACTTACACCCACATGGCGGAAGGGCCGAGCCCATTGCCGTCAACCAGGCACAAATGCAGGCACTGCAACATAAAAATAACTCTTTGCCCGATCCGGAAACTGAACCCAGGGCCTCATACCCAGCAGGTTCACTAGCGATCACTAGAGAAATTTTCACAAAACAATTTCAGAACTTCAATATTAACGATGACGGCTCTCTGTCAATGCCATTCAAGCCCGAAAGATGCTGTAGATATACAGGGTGGAATTTTTCAACGCCACCTGGAGGGAAAGTACTCTAAATAATGGAGATAGAAAATTTTACTCAAAGGAAACATTCCATTAATTTTAAAAATAAATAAATCTGCATTCAAAGATTTTCTAAAATTCGCTTGCCACACTCGGGAATCGAACTGGCTAAATTCCAAAAAGTAACATCCTGTACTTTTATGGTATCAATCGATAGGGTCAATCATAAGGATCAAATCTCTCTAACAAACATGTCAAATTAAATAAAATGAAAACCATGAAATCTAAACTTACAGAAAAAAACAATTTTACTCAAAGGTCCATCCCATTACTTGTGTTAGTTAAGATTTCATGGTTTTCCCTTCATTAAATGTATCATGTTTGTTAGAGAGATATATCCTTATGATCGAACCTAACTATTTCTGCCATAAAAGTACAGAATGTTATTTGTTAGGAATTACGTCGGTTCGATTCCTGAGTTTGACAAGCGAATTTTCGAAAATTAAAAAAAAAGGAATATATCCTTTGAGTAAAATTTTCTATCTCCAGTATTTAGAGTACTTTCCCTCCAGGTGGCGTTAAAATTCCACCCTGTATAAAGTAGTACATAGTACTGTTCCATTGCGGTTGAATAACAATATTGATCTTGACCGATCGCAATATTTACTGGTCAATAACCTACCTCAGGTCAAGATGTCAAAACTTAAAAAAGTTATGCATATCAAAACTTATTTATGTTTACTATAATTACAGGTAATAAATCGTGTCAAACTCGACAATATTTTTTGTGAAGATGCAAAGATGGAGCTAAAAATGTACTTTATTTGACACTCATTGACCATATCCGATTTTATTTATGCTTGACAGTAAAATGATGTCATTAGGACCTCGAGTCGTGGCTAAATAATAACAGCCGCTCAGGTCAATCTTTTGGTTAAGCTATGCTTGCCAAGGTTGGTACGTGGATGGGTGACCCACTACATGCCGAGTTTCCTCCATGTCTCAGAAGGCACGTTAATCCGTTGGCCTCGACGGTCATTTTATAGATCTTTGAAAGTAGTCAGTGGCCCAAAAATCTGACATCCAGTCTTACCAAAGGGGTATTATACCCAGTCCTTACTAGTTTGTGGAGGTCAGATAGGCAGTTGCTCCATGCGGATTGTAACATAGCCCTTTGAACAGAGCGGACGTAAAAACAGTCAGGTGATTCAATTTTTTTCCCACTGCGGCGCTAGTAGTCACCAAAACAAATATGACGTCAAACAGCTCGCACAGATAGCGCTGTGATGATATTTTTTATATTCTAAGTTAGCAAGTTGTTTTTATACTTGTAGTGTTTTTTTATTCATTAATACTTTAATAAATTAAACTGATCCTGTGATTTTAAACATTTAGTTTTTTTTTTATCTAAACCCTCATTTCACTAGATGACAAAGTTCCCAGAGACTCGCATATTTTAATAAATTACTTTTGAAATATTATGATATTTTTTCTCTTTTTTATACTAAGCATAATATGGCATTAAGTAAAGCTTTGGAATACATGTTAAAATCTTTTATTATTTTAAACTTAGCATTTTATAAATCAGTAATTTTTTAATTCTCCCAAAATTCTCATAAGCTTACTTGATAGGCATACCGAATCTTTATGGTCACACTACATGGGACCCCACTATGGACGACCTACAATTTAAGCGGCCAATGATGACACTTACGGCAATTGACAGAGAAACATATTACAAAACGAAAATATTCTATGATAAATTGTCGAAAACAGTATACTTTCGGAGATTTAGAGGTTTAAAAATAAAATATTAGACTAGTTCTATCTATATCAAAATGGCTGTCCTAGTCTTTGATTCTTTGAATTCCTTGAATTAACTGGTAGAAATAGTCAGTATTGCCTATCTTAAAACTTAAAATACAATATAAAATCATAATAAGTTGTGTCATGTCATGTCCTAATTTTTGTTATCTAAAGTAAGGTTACCTTATATGTTACGAACTTATGGTCACCCCAGCCAAACATTTCAAAGTCGGCTATATCCTATTCAACGACTTCGCTAAATGAAGTTCAGTCAAGATGTTGAACGTTACATTCAACGACTTGACGAGTTGTCCTTTAGTCATTCAATCAAATATGTAGTAGATTCAACCAGATGACTGCGACATATATAAATACATTGTAAGATGTTGAGTGAATGCGCAGTTCACTATGTTCTACCGATTAAGGCATGCAAAATTATAATTAGTCACACGTTACAGCAAGAATATAATGAAATCAAATAAAATCAATCAAACAAAATAAAATCGCACAAAATCAAAATAAATCAAACAAAATCACATAAAATAAAACAAAATACAAACGGACGTAGAATGCCTTCACCTCAGTGTCAAACAAAATTAACTTATTAATAATTATACAATCATATATTTCTATCTCTTAGGTACTCTTTTATATTATAGTATTATATATAGTATAATTATATACTATTTTATATTTATTTATCCTTCACCCTGTTACCTTGTTATACGGACAAGTCCATTTTTTTCCTAATTTACTTTAATTTCTAGACAATAAACGAAAGAGCAAACCAAATGTCAAGGATGACACTTGTTTTAGATTATTTGGATCCGGTTTTTAATTGACAGTTATGTTCATTAATTCATATTGTAGGTATTCCCCGAATTCGATGGTTGGTATTGGTTGTGCGGTGATCACCATTGCTTGATTCTGGCTCTCAGGAGTAGTAGTTAGAGAAAGAGGTTGGAGAATCTCTCGTTTAAAAAAAAAAGCTGTAAGGATTAGCTCGTCAGTGTTATATTGACCTTGAGCTGCCTTACAAATCAACCAACTCATCTGTGAGGCGGGATAATACAGAACTAAAATAAATGTACCAAGTTTGACATATCGATGCATTTTTGCTTGACAAACAGCTTAAAGCGGTCATACTGTAGCGTAGTAACTACGGAATCTCAATAGATTAAGAAGCTAGCTAATACTGGTTTATTACCACTGTCGTGCACACATTGTCAGTTTATATTTAAGTCTTATGTAATAGGCTACCCTACTGCTTTCCATCAACCGGTCGCCAGATCAACCTCAGCTGATACTTGCTCCTAAGAAATTACTAATTGGAAAACACTTTATCTGAACTGGGAATCGCAATCGTAAAAAGCAAGTCTGTCACAAGGTACTCTAAGAAACGGCAATATCGCCACCTACAGCGGGGTTTTCCAAAAGTTACCTAAAAAATTGTACCTTGAAACTAAGATGGTTAATAACATTTTTAGACCATGACTCTCTCAAATTATGATAAACCAAGATTTTTTATCGTCATCACCTGCATTTGCTTTTCCCAAGTACATTGGGGTCGGTTTCCAGTCTTACTGGATACCGCTGAACACCAGTATTTTACATGGAGGGTCCGCCTACCTGACTTTCACTTCTCAAGTTACTGGGAAACGATACCCCTCATAGTTTGATAGAAAATAAAGTATTAAAGTGTCAACTCTGCTACATTTCAGAAATAAAATGGCGGGCGTAGTGAAGCCTATAACGATAGAGCAGGAGTATGAGAAGAACCCAGACATCTCACCAGCGGAGATCAAGAAGTTACGCGACTGGATCAAGACACAACCACATCTGCCTGAGAAACATCTCACAGGTAACACACAATAAAATAGACAGCTTTGACGTGACATTTTTTGACGTATCAGAAATCCGTGTTACAAGAACGCCTTAATTTTAATTTTTAATATTTTTGAAAGGGTTTTTACAAAAATTTCCTTATAAGTCTATTAAATTCTAGTTTTATTATAAAATAGTTTTAACAAACAAAAAAACTAGTTTTGACTGTGACAGTGACATCTACGACGCACCAAGCTTATTGATTTTGTAATCTTCATTCTTCTTCTTTAGGTTATCGTTGGAAATTTAAATTGAGTCAGCCCCAGTTTAATAAGTAATAATGAATTGCTCAAAAGGAGGTTTTTGAAGGTCAGGTGGCATATATAAAATATTCAGTCAGTCAGTAAATAAGGCAACAAAAAATGTCAAGGAAATGTATGTTTTGCTAATTAGTTAATTAATGACAACTAACAAGGTGATCGGTTACATATAAACGACTGTTTTAAAAATCTTGGCTCGGAAACCTCTGGTCCTCTGGTCCTCTGTTAACCTTTCTGTAGAATTGATGGTAAACCGCAATTATAGAGGGTGCTTCTTCTCCTCAGTTGAATTACTAAGCGGTGAAGTGCGTGCATTATAAGGGAATATTCAAACTCAAACTCATAGCATTTATTTCAATTAGACCATTACAGGCACTTTTGAATTTCAAACAAAAAAAAAGCTAAGCTACAGTCACAGTCACAAGGCATAATAACTTGAGAAAGTACTATAGTTGCACATTCCAAAGCGTAGATATCTATGGAGAAGAATGGGCAAGAAACTCCATGGACACTCTTTTTAATCAAAATATTGTTACAAAATCTTGGTTACATCATTCACGTTGAGATTATACGTATATGTGAGATCATTATTACACGTAATTTTGACATTCAAAACGTGCTGATCATCTTAATTTGAATAATGTTAATTTTAAAAAATAGTGCTTTTTAAACTAATTATGAACATTTCTATGACTCGAAGAGGGTAAGGCCGCGTCTCTCATGCACGTGGTCGTGGTTCAAATCCGGGCAAGTATCAATGTGACTTTTTCAATTCATAGTACTTTCTAAGTTTATCTTGGACATCACGGGCATTGATAAAGGGAAACATCGTGAGGAAATCTGGACGTTTCTTTGCACATTTTTTTTTTCATATAAGTTATGCTTTATGCCCAAGTATATTTTTATAATTATTGTCTTAGATATTAACCATCACGTTCAGTTCAAACGTGAGTTTTTACGAGTATTAACCTTTTACTGTTGATAGCAGTCGCTCTTGGATCATCCTATTCTATTGTTTACGATGCATATTATCGTTTCTTACTGTATAATTAACATAAATACTTGAAATGTCGTTAAAGGTCGTCATTGGGTACAGTCGTAAGCAAGCACTTGTCTTAACAACAAGTACTGCAACAATTTCACCGTAGTTACGGATACCGTGGTGACGTCCACCAGCCCGCACTGGGTCCGTGTGGTGGAAACTGGCCCACTCCCGCAAAAAGGACGGAGGACTGTGTCACAGAAGTGAGAACGTTATAGGCTAATAATAAGGAGAAAGTTTAGTTTGGGTCTTTTAACTTGGTATACAATAAACTTATTGAATGGACGAGAATAAAGCAATATGAACCTCTTTTGAGACATAAAATAAAGTTTAAAAAGGGTGCAGTGGTTGCTAGCGACTGCTGAGCGTGGGGTCCTAAGTTCGATTCCCAACCTAGGCAAAATTGTATTGGGTTTTTCCATCAGGAATTTCTCAGAAGCCACGAAGTTTGGTTTTGAGCCTGGTAGATGGCAATGGGTTCCCCTCTTATTACAAGGGACTTAAACATAACTAGTGAAATGTAGGTGTATAGGGTACGCGTGTGCCGCACCCTTCAGGGGTGACAGGCGTGCTGTTATGATGATGATGATAAATATTAATGTGCGTGATACGGTCAATAAGAGCATTGATGCTCATTTGTTATTGATAAGCTAAAAATACTCAAGTACGAGCAATTATCGTCGCTGCGACTGTCATAATGATTATCTGCATTGCGTCGATTCTAAAGAAGCGCTTAAGTGCGATGATTGCCTGATCACAATTATTGATACTGTTTCAAATCAAAATCAAAAATTATTTATTTGCGTAAATAAGGTACAGGAGGATCTTAAAGATAAAGTATATTTCTCTTCTTCTGCCATTAATTTCAGCGTGCACATTTTACATAAATAGTTAAATAACAAAAGAAAAATTGATTAATTTGACTGTTTGAGACAGTTTGCCAACATATAAGTATTGGTAAAGGTAATAGAAATAAGTAGTTATCTAGGGCATTGTGTGTTGTTTGAAGTTAATGGAGCTCGACTAAGAGGACCCGTGTAACGACAACAATGTTGATGAAGGTGTTACCGGCCAAACCCGATTTCAGGCCAAACTAGTTTTTACTAGGTCCTAGGCCAAACTGGTTTACTGGTTTACCCGACTGAACGGTTAGGTTGGGTTAGATTGGTGACCAAACAAGCGCGAGCGGTGCCGCGGCAGCGGGCGGCGAGCGACACATCCAAGATGGGCGCATTGTAATTGTTTTGTTTGGTTTAGACACGATAAACCAGTAAACTGTTTTGGCCTAGGACAAACTAGTTTGGCCTGAAATCGGGTTTGGCCGGTAACATAGGCAAACTGAGTTTAATCAAATGTAAAAGAGTATTCAACTATGTAGGTAAAGAAGAGAACAAATACAGATTGTCGTCCACTACTATGCTCAATAACCAGGGGGCGTAAAATGGCTCCCAGTTATAAAGTCTAAATCACTAATGAGTAGTCAGAGCCGGAGTGTTGTAGCTTTCAAGAAATTGTTGACTCCATCCACATCAACCCGCAAATTAAATTCCTTTCTTACGAAACACCACACGTAGGCATTACAAACGTGTGTATCAGGCATGTGTCAGGAGTTACATGATACCGTTCCTGCAGCTGGAGCACAGGTCTGCTCTCTATGAGTAGGGTCGGTTGTAATTTATCAAGCGAACCCAATGCGGATTGGTAGGGATAAATTGGTAATGCTATAATGGTATTGGATGATGTTTCAGACGTAGACCTGGTTATCGTGTACCACTGCTGTCAGAAGAGTATCGAGGTGTCAAAGCAAGTGCTGGACCTACACTTCACACTGAGGACACTCTTCCAGCCTTTCTTCAAGGATCGAGTCTTTGACAAAAAAGCCGAGTTCGCTTTTACTACAGCGTACGTATTTTGGTCTTTAAACCTTCTGTTATAGCTTCTATATCGTTATTGGGAAATTGTCACTTTGTCCTTTCGTGTTTGCAAGCGCATCTGCTGACAGACGGGTCCTGGGTTTATTTCCCAGATTGAGCTAACTGGATTATCCCTTAAGGAATTTCTAGAGCGTGATGTGACATCTCCGTGTTTGGGAAAACACGTAAAACCAGCAAGAAAAGTAAAAACTAAATAGAATTGACGTCAGTTTACCGGAATCTGCCGTGATAATAACTGAGAAACATCTCTGCTATTTCGATTGATGATGTATTTGCTAAACGGCTTACATTAACAAAAGCATAAGCTTTATATGGAATGTAACTACTATATCCTTAACAGTTGGATAAAGCAATACCATAATGCCAAAAAAAAAATTCTCCTTCAGCTTTCCCATACTTTTATTTTCATACGAAGCTTTTCTTCCTCATCTCGAATGATAATAACACAAAATCTGTGTTTCATAATTTCAGATTGTGTGCCCCACTACCCACCCCGACTGTGGAAGGTTACCGGGTGGTATACGTTCGTCTGCTGGACCCAGATCCTCGCAACTTCAACCTACTCGATTCCGTCAGAGCTTTCATGATGGTCTTCGATTTGTGGCAGTATGAAGAAGGGACCTGGCCTGGGTAAGTTCTTGGATGGCAATCGAGACACCGGACGGTGTGACCCTTCGGAACTCGCACGCTGCTTGGCATCAGAAACAGACAAAAGTGACACATAGAGCTCTACTATTACAATAATGTTCATAGTTCATTGAAAATTGCATTAGGAGCCCCGTCGGACCGCGCCAGTCAGCTACTGATTGTGAATTTGAATGGTACCCAGTCCAGTAACAGTCCAGTTAACTACCTATATTCTTGCAAATAAATGTATCATTCATTCATTCATTCATTCATTCAGTAATTTGACTGCGCCGCAACGCAACGCATTGCCAAAATCGTCTTTCTTTATTTTTAACCGACTTTCTTCAAAAAGGAGGAGGTTCTCAATTCGGTTGTATTTTTAATTTTTTTTTTTTATGTTTGTTATCTCAGAACTCCGTCATTTGTAAACCGATTTGAAAAATTATTTTTTCATCTGAAAGGATATGCTTCCCGATTGGTCCCATAGATCATAATACCACATATAAAATCGGTTCAGTAATTTGGTTGTTTTCCTCACGTTAATTGTCACATCACGCGACGTCGCGTGCTGGCGTTCTGATGTACATCTCGCGACGTCGCGTGATACTTGCTAGTTAAATTTGACACACTTCCCGATTTCTGATTGAGCTGAAATTTTGCACGCATGTGTATATCGCGAGACAATGCAATATTATGATGACATGAAGCTGATCTGATAATGGGTGGCCATACAAACTCTGTAATAAAACGACTCAACGCCGTCGAGTTTGGACTCGTTTGATTTGTCTTGACAAGTACTGTAGTCCTAAATGGTAACCAGGGTCTGATGCTATCATCAGACCCTGGTTACCATTTAGGCCACCTTCCAGCTCTATAGAATAGAATAGAATAGAATAAACATTTATTGGCTAATGGACAGCAGCAACACAATAGAGCAGCACATACACATATACATATACTAACAAACAGCTTAACAATTAATTAAAACAGCTCAACTGCGCTGAGCATGCCCATAACGAAAGGGTCACCTACTCAGCATATGCTGGGTGTAAAACACTCAGCGCTGGTTTTCAGTAGGCCCCCCGCAGTGACACACGGATGAGGGTAGTAGGTAGTAATATAATATAGCTGGAAGGTGGCCATAGGAAC
This sequence comes from Eugnorisma glareosa, assembly GCA_947578425.1. NCBI lineage: Eukaryota > Metazoa > Arthropoda > Insecta > Lepidoptera > Noctuidae > Eugnorisma > Eugnorisma glareosa. The sequence continues at coordinate 1,041,755 of OX387974.1, read as the reverse complement.
TGCATTAAAACGACATAAGCCCAACGAGTTTAGGTTCGTATAATTCATCTTGTCGAGTACTTTGTCTCTAGATGGTACCCAGGGTCTGGTGATGGAGTTGGAAGGTGGTCACAGGTAGTCCGTAATAAAATGACACAATCCCATCGATTTGGGCTCGTATGATTCGTCTAGACGAGTACTTTGGTCCTAAATGGTATCCAGTGTCTGATGATGGAGCTGGACGGTGGTCATAGGAACACCGTTATAAAACGACAAAACCTCATCGAGTCTGGGCTCGTATGATTCGTCTTGACGAGTACTTTAACTAACTTCTAGTTACAATGTAAAAACTAATTCATGACAAGAATTTGTGTGGTATACTACAACTAAAAAGGGTAAAATAAAAACAACTTTCTGCGAAAACAAAACCGACTTCTAAAAAAAACACTAAAAAGTCTAAAATAACTTTTCTTTTGGAAGTCGGTGGCAAAAAAGATACAAACAAAGACTCCGACTTCCGAAAGTAAAGTTATTTTAGACTTTTTTAGTGTTTTTTCTAGAAGTCGGTTTTGTTTTTTGTCTTGTATTGCGTACCCTGCGCAACCCCAAAGCAGAGGAGATCAGTTTTGTTCAAGGTCACTATTGTATAGCTACGATCAGGTCGTCGATCCAAGTATTTATAACCAACAATAGGCGGAAAGAACTCAACCAGCACTTAGATGCTAATTAATTTGAATTTCCGCAATCTTTAACTCGGTTTCAGAATGTCTGTAATTTCTTAGACTAACAAGTTTATTGGACTGGCAACAGACATGCTTTAACATGAAGTCAAGATAAAGAACTTATAATAAGTGGTTTCGAACACTTAAAATACTAAACTGCATCATTTGCTCCCCATTGAAATATGTTCTAAAGGAGAAAGGAGGACTGCAGGATACCACTTGAACTTGGTTAATATCCTTATTCGTACTCAACAATTCTCTTCCACATTTATAATGCGCACGGCCCAAGTGTGGTCCCTCTCTGCCACCGTCTGTGGTCCCTTCCTCCTATCCCGTCCGCCTTCAAAGCAAAAGTAAACAGGCACCTTCTTCACAGACCTAAACCATGGCTTTCCATTACGCGAGATCTAGGTCAAAAGCAGGTCCATCACAATTAACGAAATCAGCCATCGGGATTTAAAATGTGTACAAAGATTCTATTGCTGCGCAGCTAAAATAATGCTTTGTTGTTGACAGATTCGTGATTCTCATTGACATGGACACGGCAACTCTGAGCCACGTCACGAGGCTGGACCTCATGGTTGTGAAGAAAGTCTTATATTTCTTACAGGTTAGTACTTTGCTTCTTTAGCAAAATATGTGTAGCCTTTTCTGCCTTCGAAGCAGGTAAACTTTCAAAGCTTAGAAAGAGTTAGAGATAGTACGCAATATTTCCTTACCTTTCATGGAAGGGTGGGTGCATGATGACTGCTTTCGTGCTGTTACCAGTCGGGATTGCCCGCGAATTTATTAGTATCTCTATCTCCCGGGACCCGAAACCCTAAAAATGTTGAAATTAACTCTGTGTTTTGGAACACGAGGGTATGAGGTCAAGTGATGAGCAGCAGAGTCGGCTTACCTGCTCATGATAACGTAGCAAAACCTGCAATACGTTTGTCATCGATTATAGGACCACATACATTGATCCTTCTCCGTTCTCTTCAAGAATAATAGCCTTTACAGTCCAAAAGAGCTGATTCACAACTATAAAACCTCTAAAATTCCAGGAATGCATGTTCTGCAAGCTAAAGGGCGTGCACTTCATGAGCGCGCCTTACTTCATGGACCGGCTGCTGATGCTGCTCAGGCCGTACCTCTCGAAGCAGCTGATGGATATGATCCACACGCACCAGGTCGGGGCCGAGTCGCTCTACAAGATGATCCCGAAGAAAGCCCTGCCTAAAGAGGAGGGCGGAGAGTATAAGGATCCATATTACTTTAAGAGGTTAGTGAGGCTTTTTATTTTGGTTTTGCAGAAATTTAAGAGTAGTACTGGATATCTATGACAGCATTCTGGCTAAGCATTATGTTTGTTTGTTTGTTTGTTTGTGAAGTTATTTAAAAGACACGATGATGCAGTTCAGTTTTTTTTCCAAACTACATTTTGGAATGAGTAACTTCGCTTTTCTTTGTAATTATCAAATGTGACTGTAATGGTCTGATTTTTCAAAGAGAACTTTGACACCTTAGACATTGAGACTATAACATTGTCGCCGGTGTAGACATTAATACATCCTGCACCCCAATTATATCACAATTGCATGACATAATTTTTATCACAGACCAAAGGGAAAGTAGAACAGTTCCTAATCCATTGCATCATTTGTTTGAAAAACCCGTCAAAATCAACAATTGCAATAACGTGAATATTCTTGTATTGTCAAAACGTGTGTTACCCATTTATCCCGCTGATTCCACATCCTTATTATTTCTAGATGAACTATTCAAGCGCATGCAAGCGAACCACGTGTTTGTACGAGAGGAGAACAAGCGGCGAGTGAATGAGTCCCTCCGACCAGGAGGGAAGCCCTCCCCGGCAGAGAAAGAATTCGGCATTCAAGGCAGCTTCAAGAAGTTAGAGTTAGATTAATTGGTTTAGGGATGGATGTAGGAATAAATGTATTTTATTTAAATCGCTGTTGTTTGATTTTAAATCGATAGCTTTGGTGAGCTTGTCTATTTATCATATGGGGTCGGGATGCAAAGAA